>CM042671.1:32054130-37054130 GCA_023638005.1 Forsythia suspensa
GCTATGGCATAGCGGAAGAAAATGAATCCATCGAGCACTCCCAAAATACCAGCAAATCATTACACAAGAAGGAATTCTATTTTCAGGAAGGGAATAATTGAGGAAAACATTAGAGAGTTCTTTTATCTAGCTATACTATTTCAAATCGGTTAATCAGTATAATCAAACCACAAGAACTAACTAAACCAAGAAAAACTTCCATTTAAACCTAAACTAATTTTTGCTCAAGTTCCAATCCAAAGCACTCATTCCATGCCGGCAACATGCATATTTTAATTGTAGCTCGCTAGTATAATAAGTATAATCAGCTAAATCCACTGCAAAAACCAACTGACCCGATTAGGATAAAGATACCCAACCACCAACAACAATTGCAAAAGGATTTCAAGAATAAGAGCAGTTACACAACCTTCTCAAACATTCAATGAAACCTTCAAACTCCAAAGACATCAAATACAAAACAGTGAGGAAAAGGAATCACTTCAGAAGCAAGCAGCCTCTTTGAATGAACCCATATAAATAAACGAAAAATATAAACAGTTAAGCCAAATACATCCATGGAATAATCTGTTCGAAATACATGGAATATATACAGTGCATTGGAAAATTGAATTAACACAAATACATGAAATACTCTGTTCGAAATCCTTCTTTCGTGACCCATAATTTGTTTGCAATAAAAATTAACACAACAGATTATCATTGTTCATGTTATAAAGTTTTAATTTCAAACTTCAATAAATAAGCTGTTTGTTTGATAAAATTCTCACAAGTAGATGGTTTGTATACTTTTTTTAATTAAGATAATATTCCAAAAACTATGAATCTTTAAATAAACATAATGGTTCAATTCATGCTATCCCTTATGGCATAATTCAATTTCTTTGTAACTTGTAAGTATCGAACGTGGGTAAAGGATAATACAAGATACAAAATCTGGAACACCAACCTTAATTAGGCGCTGGGTTGGGAGTGGGAGTTTTTGCTTCCTTCTTCTGGTTCTTGGCCTTCTGGCGAGAATAGAGGCGGAGAAGGATCGGAGGCAGCGAGATGGAGGCAGGACATGGAGGGAAATCTGATTAGGGATGTTTGATTTTTATGTTATTTGTTTTACCTTTTTTTAATTTAGTGGGTTGGGTCGGGTTGATACCTTACCCACAACCCGTCCCAATTTTGGAATCCCAACCCGACCCATTTAAGCTTCTTCCTTTTTTTAAAAGGGATTTTAATTTAATGTTCCCACTAAAAAAATTATAATACTAAAATTAAAAAATATGAATTGAAATAATAAATTAATTTAACTAAAAAATTTGGTTAACGTATTATTCGAATAACAACAATGAGCTGAAAATAAGATGATAATTACTTTGATTCAAGACAATATAATTAAATTAGTTAAGATATCAATTTTATAGGTCAATCTCCACATGTATTCAGATGAATGTTGGGGTAGGCATAGTTCGATTCCAAAGAGATGTGACCGAATGAAATAGCAATGAGTATATTTAAAATGGAACATTTACTTCCACCTCTAAGTATGGGATCGATAGGGAAGTGAAGAGACCGATTCTAGTTTCGGTTCGATTTAATTTAGTTCTTTCAATTCAAGTTTTCAAATTCATTAACCTATGCAAAATGAGTGTCCAACTATAGAAATTCTTAATAAAATGTTCCTTCAATTCAATTCGATTACACTTATAAAATTTAGAAAATCTATTTGTCTGAATTTAAAAATAATACCATTCATCTGCATATTCTTTGTCAATATTGTCATTTAAACGAAAAATAAGATGCATTTTTTTTCTATTTTGACCATCCCTTTTCCGTGTAGTCCTTATTTATAATCGAGGCATGATAGTCTTTAATTGCATGATCCGTGACCTTGCATTGTTAGAGAACCGAGCCAAGGACGGAGAGCATGGTCCCATTTCAAATAATTTTTTTTATGGTTTTAAATTTAAATTGATTTAAAAAATGAAAAATATTAAAAAATAAATAAACGGGTGGGAAATAGAATTCTTTTGAAACGCTTTACTTGACCAACTACCTCATACTAAGTAGGTTCATTCTTTAAAATTTGGTTCGTACTATTCTTCAGATTCCCACGTGTTCCTCACCCGTTCAACACTTTTGTTCTCAACTCATCTCACCTCTGGGTGACACAAGCTACCTTTAGCTATGAGCTGCTTTTCCTTCTATCAAACTCCTTGAAAACAATGTTCCACTTGCATAAGTTACGTATGTAGCTAGCATTCCTTTTGAGCTAGGATCAAACTCTTATTTTGAGTATGATTGGGGCCTACAGTGGTAGAACATGGTTAGCCGGGGCATACTATTTCCCAACTTTTATTAGCTTTGTTTCTCTTTTAATTTTTGTTACTTTGTTAAGTTTACTGATTGGTATCTAAGAGAGCAACAATCTAGTCAGTCAACTAATCCACTTGATCAAGTTGCCATGAATGCTTGTTTTCCTTAATTCCGCATCGAATGTTGGGATCTATTCTTGCGACAGAGAATAAAGTAATACTGATTGCAATCAGATTCAACGCTTGAGTACAATTGGTGAGTGATAAGTGTAATTTATACACTTACACTGATTCATTAATGGATAGTTTTGTATAATTCTAAGTATTTTATAGTCGATATCTATTGAGTTTTATTCATTTTTTGTGATTGTAGGACAAAATCCCTAAAGAAAAATCACATTGGTGAAATCGGCGAGTAAATGAGAAGAAATTGAGTTTTTGAAGTGAATATCAGGAGTCAAACATTAGAGGATGAGAAAGAAGATAAAATCAATAGATTTAAGGTGTATTGAAGTGACAATGAAGAGTTGAAGTGAATGATCAAATACCCGAAAGCTGAAGAAGCAAGTTGAAAAACTACAACCGAAATATGTGAAGATATTAGAGCACAACCTTTGGTACAAATATCTATACAAGTCAAATGATATACCATTGGAAAGATAATTAAATTACGATTCCAACACTTTTTACGGATCGCAATTTGGAGTTTCTTACAAAATGTTATGGCCATATCAAAATCGATCGCTAGCGGAGAGCTCGTCCGCTCGAGTAACAAGGCTCGCCCGAAGCGGACCATCAATAAAAAAATGGCTTTTTTATTGTCCGCCGAGCGAACAAAACAGTCGCTCAAGCGGGACGGTGCTGCGGCCAAATCGTCAATTAGGTTGAAAATCTATTTTTGGAAGATTTTTTGAGACTTTGGACACGAAATTCAACCATAATTGGACCCATTTAAATAGGAGAACTCTTATAACGATTAGGGAGTCGAAATTTGGAGAGAAAAGAAGGACGAAAACACAAGTTTTGGTTACAGAATCTCTTCATCCGGCAATTGGTTAGCAAGAAAGAAAGCAAGGAAGAACCAGATTTGTGTGACATCTCGTTTGAAGACTTTCAACCGGGTTAAATTCAAATTTTCATACTTCTTCTTGTAATCCAATAATACGAGTGATGAATTCTCTATTTAATTCTTGTTTTTGTAATCGAATAATGGTAAGCTAATTTCTTTGTGCTATGGATGAAGATGTAAATATTTTTTATGTTCTTTTAATTCATGAATTCCTTTTCCTAATCCCAATTTATGATGTTTTGATTTATGCCATGAATTGAAGGTCTGTTTAAATGATTGATCACCGTTTGAACGTGTGTGTGATTTATTTTCGTTTTCAAAAGGTTCAAAATAAATTAGTTCATTATGATTTTAAACACTAAGTCCTATAGAGATTATGAATAATTTCCTATGCTTGGTGCAATCAAATTAGATAATCTTGTTATTAAAAACATTTTTGTATATTCGAATTCAAAATATGAATATTTTAGGGCGTATATGAGAATAGGTATAATTATGCTCAAAAGATATTATTAGAAAATCTAGGATTGTCGATTGTCAATTTAAGAATAAATTAGATTGGAAAGTGTGAATTCGGGAATTAAAATGAATATAAATGGTGGAGTCGGATTCCTAGCATAATTTGTCTATATGTGTTTTTTTTTTTTTTTACTCAAAATCACTAAGCAACTTTCATTTATTGAGTTAAGTTAGTCTAGTTTTTCAATAAAATCACAACATTCCAAAATTTATTGTGTGTATTCGTTTTAAACTAGAATTGGTGAAAATTAAGTTGAAATCATAGTTCTCGTGGGAACGATACTTTTTGACTCACTTTTAGTATTACTTGTTAACGATCTCGTACGCTTGCGAATTTCACCGTACAGTGAGTTAAATGCATTTGTTTCAGCCAATAAATCAACAATCGATGGTTAATGAAATTATAATATATGGGCTTCGTCATAAGATCAATATTTGTTGCATTGATTTTTTAATAGAGTGCTTACTTGCTTAAGTGCACCAAAACATATAATAAAACAAAATTAAAAGAACACAAAAAATCAAAATATAATATATATATATATATATATACACACACACCAAAAAAAAAAATCAAGAATATAATATATATATTTATAATATAATAAAACAAAATTAAAAGAACACAAAAATAAAAAAATATAATATATTTATATTTATACATACACACACACAAAAAAAAATCAAGAATAATATATATGTACTCACAAAAAAACAATTCAAAACAATATATATATATATATATATACACACACACACACACCTGCAGCAGCACACACAAAACAATTCAAGAATTTCTCCCGAATTGGAGAACATACGTCCCGCCAAACACCCTCCCGCTAAATTTCTCCCGCCATCCATTTCATTCTAATAAGGAAAATATTATATTTTTCCATCCCAATCCAATACCACATAATCATACCAAATTTACATTCTGAAAATTCTATGTTTATAAATCAAACTCTCATTGTTGTTCTTTATTGATAAATTAGCAAAATTGGTGTTCAATTGATTTGTTACCCTTACCCAGGCATCTCGGTTTGTATTCTTTGTTGAAGTTTGGAAGTCAGGTAATGATTCTTGTATTGAATGATTACTTTTAATTTAATCCCATCTTTTTTTAATCAATTACATGGGTTATTATCACATGTTATAATTATGGGATTCTTGTGTGTTTTATATTTTATTTGCATTTTATTTTCTTAGTTTTATGAATATATTGAGCAATTGACCTGAAGAGATTGTGCATTTGGCTGTAAACAATTTCCTCTATTTATGCTTTACCTGAGTCTCTTTATATGAGCATAAACTGCCCATTTCACTATTTTGTTCTTCTTCAATTTGTGCATTCTACAAGATCTGGAGTATGTCCCCGCTTGGTTGAGTTGTTACTTCACCCATCTCTTTCTGTTCTTATCCCTACTCTTCGGACAATTGGAAACATTGTCAGTGGAGATGATATACAACTCAGTACATCATTCATCAGCTATAATGCAATACCCTGTCTGCTGAACCTATTGACTGGATCAATGTGTTAAAGAACAGAGACTACTTCTCTGGTAAAACAAGGCTTTAGAAAAAAGTTGCATTAAATGGTTCCTTGCGGAATAGCAAGAGCACTTAATTAATATCAATTGATGATATGTAATTTTCCTTCATAGGTCCTGGATTCCCGAACTGGTGATAGATAAATCTGTTTAATCAGGAGAATACTATAAGTCTCATTACGATAAATGGTGCTTAAAGCTTGATGAATGCCATCTGTGTAGTGCTTACTTGCAGTATCTTTATTTTTATATTGTTACTTAATGGTTCCTTATGATTGTTTATTCAGTGATCATTTTTTTGCACCATATTGTTTGGGTTGCAGAGAAGGGGTAGGGCTGGTCCTTTGAATTATCTGTGCTTGCAAATAAAAATTATATGTATGTTAAATAAGACTCCTAACTTCATATGTTAGTTTTCGATGACCTATTAGGAAAAAGTATTCATAATTAGTTTGAAGATCATTGTAAAACATGAGTTTGAGAAAGCTGGACTAAAACAATTATATGTATGTTAAATAAGATTTGTATGAACTTTTCCAAGCATAAAAATGTATTTAGGAGAGAATGCTTAAGATTGAAGAGAATGTATAAGGAACTGTAGCGCTCCTGTCCAAAAAACTGTATGGCTCCTGTCCAAAAAACTGAAGGATGGATTTTAAAGAATTTTTTTTTAGATTCATCCGGAAACATTATTTTAATCTATTGTATTTTCTAGCTCAAGATTCACCAGATAGATATATTGGCATAGAAACATGCTTTTAACTAATTTTTCATTGCCAATAGAATGAGGACCTAGTTTATCATGGTTGACAATCAAAAAATGACCCACATCTTCAGCTTCTTTACGCAAAACATCAAGTTGATTTAAGTCTTTTCTCCTTGGAGGGAATCTTTGAAGGGATAAAATCTGCATCAGTGTGTTGTAGCAGTATTTCACTATGAAAGCTCAATCTTTAGGTGCTTTGCAGATTAATCTATCTTGTTCTTGTCCCCAGTATTTTAATAAGATAGGTAAAAAAGAACTAGCACCAATGATGTTATTCTGTGACTTGGAACATATTCTGGTCCTCTGAGGTCTTCCATAAAGCAGTTGCATATTGTATTCTCGACTTTAAACTTGCCTTTTGCAGATATTGGAGTGTAGACCGGTATTTGAAATGGACATATGCATATGGATATTATCAGAATGAGCATGAACATGCCAAGAAGCAGTTCTTTGAGTACCTACAAGGTCTGCATGAAATTGGAAGCTCATATATTATTATTTTTTTTTTTTTTTTTTTTTTTGCTGTAACATTGTGTTCTTTAAGTATATGGTTTGGAACGGCTTCATCAATGTGCAGAGAAGGAATTTCAAGGCTACCTTAATGCTGAGGGTCCATCAAAAGACTTTAACGAGTTCGGCACAAAGTTAGCTGGATTAACCAGGTGACTTCATTTATGGCTGTTTCTTCAAGTGAAGTTCTATGTTTCCTTGATTAGATCCAAATCATAGTGTTTCATGTAAGATTGCGTTCTAGCAGAACTGAGAAGTGTGGAAATTAATACTCCTTCAACATAACATCATTCTAAATTTATCTATATTTCTTTTCAGTGACTATTTTGTGTGGCAGATCATTGAAGTTTATTTTCTTCTATTTTAATTATATTTTGTTGTCTTGGTCCCAATTTCAATACAAATGGATAGACGATGTCCTTTTTTATAAGGTTGCTGGTCATGTGCCTGTTCATTTACTATTTCTTCAAATCTATCTTCAAATCTATCTTGGAGTTGGAGTTACAATTCAAAGAATTATATAGGAAGCTTACTTACAATTGAACATAATCTTAATGTAGACTTTATTAATACTTCTAAAGACGCAAAAATTGTGATTGGTCATAGATGCATAAATGGTAATAGTGCTGTAGTCTAGGATATATTGTAATGCGAGGAAATCATATCTTTTTAGGGTCCATCTTGTTCACATTATTTTGGCTCATTTAATTGGAAAAAACCGATTTAATCATCGTGGCTCAGTCGTGTCTACTTATATAGATTTTTACTTGTTTAAGCTATCTAATTAGTTGTGGTTTTTTATTATATGTTGAGTTATACGTGTTTACTAAATTTAGTCTTTCTTATTATTTAGTATGTTTTGACATATATCCATTTGTATGTTTATAGTTGCGTGGAAGAGTGGAGGCTCATGCACATTTATTCTATGCGGATAAGTCACTACTTTCCTTTCTTTTCCGTTTTCACTCGGATCAATATAGCACACAAATTAATCAATGTAATAGTTCTTTTTGATCTTATTTGCTAACTAGACTAGATATAATAACTATCTCATTCAGCATTCAATTTATCTTGAAAGCAATGGCTTTCATTTGCTAAATGCACTTATATCTAATAGGTCATTATTTTCACCCTTTGTATATGGTGTAAAATAATCCTCACATCATTGTACTTCAGGAGAGGCTTGCAGCTCTTAAAGAATGTCTTGATATTGGACAAGGTTTTCAACTTACAGAAAGAGATATGGCCAATAGAGGCTTTGGTAATATATTTGGTGAGCAACAAACAAGGGACGTTGGAAATGTTGGCATTGATATTTTCTTTGAAATGCTTTATGATAGCCTGTCAAAGGTATGTAAATTCCATGATCTTCATTTCGTTTAAGCCCTGTTTTCCATATTGACACTTTTGTGCCTCATGGATAATTAGGACTGAGCTTGCTGGCTTTGTGAACTGAAAAAATTCTTTCCAGACCAATTTATTTTGAAAGAAATGCTGATTACTCCATTATTTTCAGAATTCCAAATAGATATAATTTTTGATCAATAATCTCAAAAGTTTTTGACTATTTTCTAGGTTGATTAACATTTTGTGTAGTTTCAGTTCCTTACCAGTCAGTGCATGTATTGCTTACTCTCATATAGATGTGGTTCAAGGAGTTATCTTTTGGTATTTGATAAGTACAATTTTGTACTTATCTGGGCTCACAAAAAGGGACAATTATGAGTACTCTTAGTTGTTTTCAGTTTAATTGCATGTTGTTTTCTTGTCAATTTAGGAAATGATTAAAGTCAAGTATCAATTGGATGAAAAGAGAGCAAAATGAAGACAATGGGACCAATTGCTAAAGAAATGAAACTTGGGGTTTGATGTGCAAATACCAAGGTGGAAATTCAATTCAACACAAGAACTACCATGCGATCGCAAGGAAGTATCTAGGTGCGATCGCAAGGCACTGGAAAAAATAACAGAATGTAAATCTGCTGAACCATGCGATCGCAGCCATCACTACCATGCGATCGCATAGCACATACGGGGCACCAGTTTGGCAGTTTTCTGATGGGATTGAAACTCTACACTTCCAAGATAAAACAACAACTTAAACACACGTCTTGGAGTCCTTTTGAGAGCATTATAAAAGGCAGATGATAGCCATAACAAAGGGGACGAATTTGGGACGAATTTTGGAAACAAGATACAAGAGGAGAATCGAGGATCAAGGCTCGGGATTGAGGATTCTTCAGCCGGAGTCACGGGTTGTAATTATTTCTTCTTCTTTTTCTTTTTCTTTCGCCGGATCATGATGAAGTCAATTATTGTTATAATTGACGAAATTATGTCTGGCTAATTTACTTTTTCTAGGATGAACGATGAAACCTCATGATTTTTAATTAATTAGAAGTTTTTTTTGTTTTAGTAATTAATTGCTTTTGGATTGATTATTCTTTATGCAGTTTTTCTATTATTTTAATGCCTGATCAACATTAGAATATATTGTGATCTATATTGAAGTCGAGAGATTCAATATAGATTAAGCACGTGGTATTGAATAACATAGGGTCCAATAATAGATAGAGATTACTATTATGCTTTATGAAATCTATTTAGGTGTTCTTGAGATTTTAATGCATGTGTTTATGTTCAAGCTTAATTAGAGATAATGAAGTTCGCATAACATATAGAATTGATTGACCATCGAGAGGCTTTCGATTAATTTAGGAACGCTGATTTTCAATCTATGGTAATTATAAGCTAAAAGCAGTTAAGCGGATATTTGATTAAGAAAAGTGTTGGTAGATTCGCAAATCCTAGAGTTAGTAGATCTTGAAATTCGTTCTTGCCTTTTTAAAGTTATTTATTGTTTAATTAAAATAGTTAAATTAGTTTAGAATCACAAAAATCAAATTGAATCATGTTTCTTTTATTGTTAAAATTTAGGTTATAAATTAATTGGTTAAATTAATATCTCGGTCCTCGTGGGTTCGACACTTTATTTTATCACTATATTACTTGTCCACGATCCGTCCACTTGCGGGATACAAATCGCACAACAAGTTTTTGGCGCCGTTGCCGGGGACTAGTTTTATTAATTGCTACGTTAATTTATAATTTAGTTTTTAACAATTCTTTTTAGTATTATTTTTATTTATTTTATTTTATTTTATTTTATTTTTATTTTTATTCTTAAATTTTTCGTGATACTGCTGAATTGTATATATTTTCTAATTTTTCAGGTGTTAAGAGTGCATGTCCCGTACAAAAGATCTTGATCTATTTGATTTAGATCCAGAAATTGAACGAAGCTTTCACCGACGACAACGTGAAAAACGAGAAAAGAAAACACAAAGAATACACAATGGCGGATAATCAAGTACATGATCGGATAAATAATCAACCACCAATAGCTCGACCGGTTGAAGTTAGTGAGCGAGATATTCTTATGGGTGAGTATATGATGCCACCGATTGTTGAAAATCGGTCCAAAGATAGTCTATCCACCTTATGGACACGACAACTTCGGTTGAGGCGGATGTGATGAATTTATTCTCGAACAACACCGCCTTTCTATGGGATGACAGATGAAAATCCTCATTACCATATTTCTCGCTTGATGAATTACATGGCAATTTCAAATACCACGGTGTTAACGAAGAAGCATCAAGATGAGGCTCTTTCCACATACATTGAAGGATAAAGCTAGAGAATGGCTAGATTCTCTACCGCTGGGAGCATCACTACTTGGGTAGATCGATCCGAAGTTCACATTGAAATATTTTCCTCCGACTAGAGTGAGCAGATTTGAAGTATGAAATTTCAATTTCCAACAATGAAGTTGGAAAATTTTCACGAGGCATGGGAAAGATTCAAACAATTGCTCGGGAAGTGTCCAAGTCATGGTTTCCCTTTAGCATTTCGTAATCATTATTTCTATTCGGACTAGCTCCAACCGATCGTTCTTGATGAGATTCTGCAGCGGTGGCTCTATCCAAAGTAGATCTGCGGTGACCTTTATGATCTATTCGAAACCATGGTGAACAATTTATTATGTGGCGAGAAAGAGGATTGCGTAAGAAAGCAACAGGGGATATCTGGTGGGCACCAATTCACTTTTATTGGCAAAATTGATGCATTGGCAAAGCAAATGGAATCAATAAAATATTCTCATTCATTAATTTGGTTGGGATGCCTTTACCAATCATGGTAACATGTGGAGCAAACCATCGGTCTTGGTGCCCATTGACGAAGGTTGATATGCCTTCTCTCTGAGCAAGTTGCATATGCTCGTAATTTTCGGCGTCGAAGAAAATAATCCTTATTCACGGACTTACAATCACGGATGGAGAAATCATCCAAACTTCTCATATGGCAACACTCAAAATATTCAAAATTCACCAAATCGGGGAATGCCACAAGAGAAAAAAGTAGGACTGGAAGAAAGCATTCTTCGAATTGAAGGAGATGCGAGAAAAGACAGGATGTTGCTATCAAGAATATGGAAAATCAGTTAGGCGGTTGGCTAAATTGTTGGTGAGAGACAACCGGGCATGGCCAAGCAATCACCAAGTCAATCCAAAGGAGCAAGTAAATGCACGATTACCACGAGGAGCGGTGTTCGATTACGTGAGATTCATGTGACTAGGCGGTGTAGAAAAGGAAGCGTGTCCGACAAAGCGAGAGAAAATAAATTAGATCACGAAGTTGCACGAACAAGACTCTCCACCGACTTATATTCCACCACCGACTTCGTCCCTCCTATCCCATTTCCTCGAAGGTTGCGAAAACATAAGCTAGACCAACAATTCAAGAAGTTCCTAGATGTTTTCAAAAGTCGCACATCAATATACCATTCGCGATGCCTTAGCTCAAATGCCTAGCTATGCCAAATTTATGAAGGACATTCTTGCAAATAAGCGAAAGTTGGAGGAGCAAGCTTGATGGCGCTAAGCGAAGAATGCACCATATATTGTAAAACAAGCTACCAGAAATTAAAAGACCGTGGGAGTTTTAATATTCCTTGCACTATTGGTAGTTTATATTTTGATAAAGCTTTGTGTGATTTGGGTGCTAGTGTGAATTTAATGCCTTACTCTATTTTTAAGCGGCTCGGTTTAGGAGAAGCAAGGCCGACAACGATAACACTCCGACTTCTTCGATCGGTCAATCAAACGCCCTAGGGAAATAGTTGAAGACATATTGGTGAAAGTTGGCAAATTCATATTCCTGCTGATTTTATCATTACGGATATGTGTGAAGACAGGGGATGTACCACTCATTTTGGGTCGACCTTTCTTGGCTCTTTGGTCGGGCGATAATTGATGTTCCAAAAGGAGAACTTATCTTTGAAAGTGAATGATGAACACATTACATTCAATGTGTTCAAAGCAATTAAATTTCCAAGCTCTTGATTCTGCTTGAAATTGATGTCATTGACGAGAGGGAGGGAGCTTAGATGATAAAGTTGTTACCCAACACCGTGAAGCACCACTTGAGAAGAAGAATATGTGCGAAAGAGGAGTTTCATCCGTCTTACGTGACCAAAGCTGATGAAGAAGGTGAAATTTTCTTAGTTGAATTCGAGCATGACGGCAAAACAAAATCATATCAGTATGATAAAGGAAAAATCAAGCTCGGAAGGTAAACAAAATTGTTCGAAGTTGATCAAAGCGAGAAGAACGGGTCCTCCAAAGATTTATTCAAAGTATCTTGAGCGATCACCACGACAAAGTCAAGCTAATGACTTTAAAGAAGCGCTCAATGGGAGGCAACCCATTTTTCTACCCTTTTATTTAAATTTCGTATTATTTCAATTTTAGGATTTCAATTGATAATTTTAGGTTTCTAGCATTTAAAGTAGGTTTTAATTTTTAAGTTTTGAGGCTACAATCATCGTCATCTTGCATAAGTACGTTTTCCATTAATTTAATTTAAAAAAAAAATAAATAAATAAATAAATAAATAAAAAAAAAAAAAAAATCGTTTTTTTAAAAAAAAAAAAAAATTAATTATTTTCGTTTTCAAAAAAAAAAAAAAAAAAAAAAAAATTATTTTATTCTTTAAATAAATTCTTTTCTTTTCTTTTTAGGGGTACAACCTAAGGATCTGGGATGGATGATATTCAAGCAAAGATTTGTCGACCAACTTGTGCAGATCACTCCACAAATTGTTCATACCATACTTCTTCTTGACACCATTCGATCCACATCTGGGTAGTCTCTAATCTTTATATACTCCTTTGAATTATTTTTACATTGGGGACAATGTATCTTTCAAGTTTGGGGTAGTGACAAAATGTTTGATCCGATAATAATACTTGATATTGATTGTTAAATTATTTAAAAAAAAAAAAAAAAAAATTTTTTATCATTATTATTATTTAAATTTAATTGTTTGCATGTTTGTGTGATATGAATAGCTTTGCTTGGCTAATAATGAATTTTTAAAAAAAATTTACGATGTAATCCATGACTTGTAAACATATTATTACTTTTGTTTAAATGTGAGGCTATTTGACCATGTTTGATATTGTGTTGTGTCGGCCGGTTAAAATGATTTATAGCTATGTTGGTGCACTTAAGTTGAAAATAATAGGATACTGTTTAAACCTAAAAATCATCCGTATCTCGAACAAAGAACCAATTTAGTGAGAAAGTGTGGTAATTAAACTGTGATAGGGGCTATCTAGGTTATGATTGATTCCATGTATGTTGAAAATTTGTGTGGAGCACTTTAGACCAGTTAGAGGAAACTAAGTAATGACCGAATGTTAGGAATCTAATCCTCACGCATGAACTTATTGCACGCAAAGAATAAAAATTATTATTATTATTGCTTAACTCTTTTCGTAGCCTAATTGACTTGAGTGAAAAGGTCCGTAGGGTTTCTCAAAACACGATGCCCTAAGGTTCGAAAGACACAGGAGTCATCGACCTCAAGCTCGTTACATGAGTCATTTAGAAAGCTTAATGGACTGAGTTTTACATCTTATTAATATCTTATAACTCATTTCGTAGCCTATTTGACTCGAGTGAAAAAAGGCCCAGTGGGGTTTCTCAAAACCTGATGCCCTAAGGTTTCGAAAGATCTGGGAGTCATCGACCTCAAGCTCGCTACATGAGTCATTTAGAAAGCTTAATGGATTGAGTTTTGCACATAAGATCTATATATAAAAAAAAAAAAAAAAAAATTATTTATTTAAATTTAATTTTTATTTCTGTCCAAAAAAAAAAAAATGATTGATGAAATTCTTTGCAAAGTAAAAGGATTAGATGACTAATGGGTTTGACTTATTTAGTAGAAACTTTCTGGTCGAAAGTGCTCATAAATTGGAGAATCTTCATATACCTAGGTTGTCACGATTATTAGTTTTCTCAACCAACCTCGAACAAGAAAATAATGAGCGAAGTATTACTTTTGAACCAAAATCTCGGGATTTGAGAGAAAACATCATTTTGGGGGAAGTGTACCTTACGAGATGGAAAGGAAAAGTTGACCACGTGGTTGGGCTATCACCACCATAGAATTTAAGTTAATCGATTAACGGTGTCACACATATCAAGTATGGTTTGAGTATAATCACATTTGCAATAGTATTACACGAACACTCGTCATGAATTATAAGTTTTTCGTTTTGCAAAAAGTCAAACAAGAAC
The DNA here is from genome assembly GCA_023638005.1 of Forsythia suspensa. Classification (NCBI taxonomy): domain Eukaryota; kingdom Viridiplantae; phylum Streptophyta; class Magnoliopsida; order Lamiales; family Oleaceae; genus Forsythia; species Forsythia suspensa. The sequence goes on from CM042671.1 coordinate 32,068,497, forward strand.
GGCAAGCTATTTATATTGTGAATTGTGTTATTACTTATTTCTTTAAGTGCATGATTGTTTTAGCTAATTTATTCGAGGACGAATAATAGTTCAAGTTTGGGGTATTTGATAAGTACAATTTTGTACTTATCCTGGCTCACAAAAGGGACAATTATGAGTACTCTTAGTTGTTTTCAGTTTAATTGCATGTTGTTTTCTTGTCAATTTAGGAAATGATTAAAGTCAAGTATCAATTGGATGAAAAGAGAGCAAAATGAAGACAATGGGACCAATTGCTAAAGAAATGAAACTTCAGGGGTTTGATGTGCAAATACCAAGGCGGGAAATTCCAATTCAACACAAGAACTACCATGCGATCGCAAGGAAGTATCTAGGTGCGATCGCAAGGCACTGAAAAAAATAACAGAATGTAAATCTGCTGAACCATGCGATCGCAGCCATCACTACCATGCGATCGCATAGCACATACGGGGCACCAGTTTGGCAGTTTTCTGATGGGATTGAAACTCTACACTTCCAAGATAAAACAACAACTTAAACACACGTCTTGGAGTCCTTTTGAGAGCATTATAAAAGGCAGATGATAGCCATAACAAAGGGGACGAATTTGGGACGAATTTTGGAAACAAGATACAAGAGGAGAATCGAGGATCAAGGCTCGGGATTGAGGATTCTTCACCGAGATCACGGGTTGTAATTATTTCTTCTTCTTTTTCTTTTCTTTCGCGGATCATGATGAAGTCAATTATTGTTATAATTGACGAAATTATGTCTCAGCTAATTACTTTTTCTAGGATGAACGATGAAACCTCATGATTTTTAATTAATTAGAAGTTTTTTTTGTTTTAGTAATTAATTGCTTTTGGATTGATTATTCTTTATGCAGTTTTTCTATTATTTTAATGCCTGATCAACATTAGAATATATTGTGATCTATATTGAAGTCGAGAGATTCAATATAGATTAAGCACGTGGTATTGAATAACATAGGGTCCAATAATAGATAGAGATTACTATTATGCTTTATGAAATCTATTTAGGTGTTCTTGAGATTTTAATGCATGTGTTTATGTTCGAAGCTTAATTAGAGATAATGAAGTTCGCATAACATATAGAATTGATTGACCATCGAGAGAGGCTTTCGATTAATTTAGGAACGCTGATTTTCAATCTATGGTAATTATAAGCTAAAACAGTTAAACGGATATTTGATTAAGAAAAGTGTTGGTAGATTCGCAAATCCTAGAGTTAGTAGATCTTGAAATTCGTTCTTGCCTTTTTAAAGTTATTTATTGTTTAATTAAAATAGTTAAATTAGTTTAGAATCACAAAAATCAAATTGAATCTGTGTTTCTTTTATTGTTAAAATTTAGGTTATAAATTAATTGGTTAAATTAATATCTGGTCCTCGTGGGTTCGACATTTTATTTTATCACTATATTACTTGTCCACGATCCGTCCACTTGCGGGATACAAATCGCACAACATTATTCAATTAACAACTTGACTATGTATAGTGCAACCAAAACCTTGAGTTTTGTTGGATCCATAATGATTATTATTTTAGTTTCTCAACTTTTCTGAATTTTTACTATTATCAAATTTTGTAGCGGATCTGTTTAAAATTATGTGATCTATCCTTGAGATTGAATGGTACCATTTCTCGATTTGATGGGGAAACAAGACCTTGCAATCTTCGGACAATTCAATAAAAGTTGTGATAGACGGTCCAAGTAAGGATTGAAGTATAAAAGGGAGTGGAAATTATTTGGGCAAAAGATTATGTTAACTCTCAACATGGAATTAGAGACACTAGTTATGCAATAAAATTGAGGTAAGACAAAAGTCACCAGTTGCTTAGACCACAGAGGAAACAAAAATATAGTGCTAATAGAACTGCAAGACGTTGAGAAGCCAGCTGATAGTCTATTTGTTTAGATGTAGGGTGACGTAGATTTTGTCTTTTAAGTATTTGTCACAAGATCAAGCTTGTTCTTGTGTACATAAAGTCACAAAATATTTGACTTACACTAAAAAAAGAAATTGGCAAATTTGACAGCGAATTTTAGTGAAAATTCTTAGAAGTGCAATTAGTGTGAGTGTATGAATCATCCTATGCAAATTCTATGGAAAATTCTGTTGAAGAAGCTGTATGTGAGGAGAATGGCAGCAGATTTAAGGATTACTATAATATATGCTTCAGGTAATATGGTCGGCATGAAAACAAGCACAAGTAAAACCGTTTTCAAGTTGAGTACAGATTCAATGGCATCTGATATGGATCAAAATTCTCTCATATTTTGGAATTTTACTTGACTTGTAAAGATACGATATATTATATGGTTTATATGAGTTTTATTACAAATTTTTATATTCTATATCTTCTATTTTTTTACTTAATTTAAGTCTAAACTGAAAAATAAAACAGAAAATTATATCACATTTACCGACTCGAACCATAGTTGGGAAATGTCAACTAAACAGGTTTATATTCCCTCACTAAAACATTTCTTGGTTACCAAATGAAAAATTTCTCCGACAAACTCTATGGTCGACCATTCATAGCATTTGAGCTTACTTTGTTATAGAATTTGAATATGACATTCTCTTATATTCTATATTCCAATTAGAGTTTTGATCCATACAATTCTATTTCTTAGTTTATGATGCAGTTCGTTAGCATATACAAGTGAAAAGCGGAAAAATTAAAATGGAGAAAACTTGAGAAGTTGATTAATTGGAGCAAATATTGTTCATCACAAATTTTTCAGATTGGAGCATGAGTTGTCTTAACAAATCTAGAATAAACTTGTGACAAATGTTGTTTATCACAAAGAATAATAAGCGACAAATGTGGATGTCGTGATTTTTTTTCCTATTATCCCTACAAGCTAGAGAAATGACATACATAGGTGTAATTTTTTCCCAATCCCTAGAATTTTTAGCAACAAGTACTCATTGTCGCAAAAAGTAGATCCTATTGCATCACAAAATCTTTGTTGCAAGAAATAAAAGTTTGTCGCCATAAGTTTTCTATCAAAAATATTTTGGCGCCATGCTTCCTATCATATTTTTGGCGACAATCTTTATTACTTGTCGCACATTTTGACATTTCATGACAATTTTTTATGTTGCCTTATATTATTCTTTCACGACAAAGAATAATAGGCGACAAATGTGGATGTCGTGATTTTTTTCCTATCATCCCTACAAGCTAGAGAAATGACATACATAGGTGTAATTTTTTCCTAATCCCTAGAATTTTTAGCAACAAATACTCATTGTCGCAAAAAGTAGATCCTATTGCATCACAAAATCTTTGTTGCAAGAAATAAAAGTTTGTCACCATAAGTTTTCTATCAAAAATATTTTGGCGCCATGCTTCCCATCATATTGTTGGCGACAATCTTTATTACTTGTCGCACATTTTGACAATTTCACGACAATTTTTTAGGTCGCCTTATATTATTTTGGTACTTATTTTTCCACCACAATTTTTGCGACAAACTATAAAAACGTGTCGCGCTAAATCACTTATTGCAACAAATTTATGTATGTCGCAAAATATATTGTCGCGAAATAGAGATTTTGTTGTAGTGTTTTTTCCAATTTTCAGAATTTTTATAGTTAACCGCTTCTTCATAGGAAATAGGTTCAACTGACTCTAAGGCTTCACCTGAAACTAGGACAAACTCCATCAAATTTGAAGAAGTGTACTTCAAATTTGGTCTTACATGTCTTCTCTCCTTATCTCTCACTAATTGATAATCTCTTAAATTAGTACCTTCAAGTTGTTCTTGGTTAGGGATCACAGTTTCAGGAGTTTCTAGTTCAGGTTGTTCTAAGACTTCTTCTTGTTCAGTCTCAACTTGAGGATCAATTTGTTCAGGTTCTCTAACCTCTTGATTAACATCTAATCTCTTCACCTGAGTCTGAATCCTCTTCCCAGTAGAAGATTCTCCTTCCTCACTTAGTTTAACCTGATTGTCTAGAGTTTTTAGGCAAGGCATATCAAACTCATTAAACTTCACATCTCTACTATTAATTATCTTAATACCCTTAATACCTAAAATCCACAATCTATACCCATTGACACCCTCTGGTATCCTAACATGACACACTTAGTAGCCCTAGGGTCTAACTTACCCTCAACTTGATGTGCATAAGCAACACACCCAAACACTCTAATGTGTGACAAATCTGGAGATTTTCTAGACCACAACTCTTGGGGCGTTTTAAAGTTAACAGAACTAGAAGGAGACCTATTTATCAAATAAGCCGCAGTACATAAGGCTTCAGCCCAAAAACCTTTGGCCAACCCTGAACTAATCAACGTACATCTGACTTTATTCATTAAAGTCCGATTCATCCTCTCAGCCACCCCATTTTGTTGGGGGGGATTTCTCACAATCCTATGCCTCGTGCTACCTCTCTCTTTGCAAAACTCATCAAATTCAAAGTTTCAAAACACTAACCCATTATCTGTCCTAAGAGTTTTTACACCTTTTCCCATTTGATTTTTAACTAAAGTATGCCAGGACTTAAACTTGCTAAAAGTTTCAGATTTTGACTTAAGTGGGAAAATCCAAACTTTCTTAGAGTAGTCATCAATAATGGATAAGAAAAACCTGTTTCCACCATGTGTAGGGGTGTTTTTCTGGACCCCACAAATCTGCATGAAGGTAATCTAATGGTCTCTTAGTCTTTGTGTTGACCTATCTCAAAGTGACTACGTGTGACTTTCCTAGAACACACGTCTCACAAAAGCTCAAAGGTGCAATGTTGTCTTTACCTAGTAAATCCTGGTCACTAAGATATTTTAGCCCCTTATTCCCAATGTGTCCCATCCTCATATGCCATAGATCCGATCTATCATCATTGATTGAAACCAATCCTGAATCTTTGGCATATAAAGCTTCACCTTGAAGGTAATACAACATATTCCTCTTGGGACTTTTCATAACTACTAGAGAATCTTTAAGAATCTTTAAAGTACCAAAATCAGATTTGAACATACAGCCCTCATCTTCAAGAACTCATAAGAAAACTAGATTTCTCTTAAGGTTTGGGACATACCTAACACCAAGAAAGGGGTCGGACAATGCCATCACGCATCCTAATAGAAATGTCACCTATTCCTTCAACTGTTTGAGAATTGTTGTCCTCCATGTATACTTTCCTAGGTTCAATTTCTCTATAGTTATAAAACCAAGACCTCATGGGACACAAATGAAAGGTGGCACCTGAGTCTAATATCCACTCATGGTCAATCTCACCATCAGACATAGTCATAACATGTAAACCATCTAGGGCATCCCCAACAGCAGCAATATTTTGATCTTCATTCTACTATTGCTTAGTTTTTCTCTTAAGCTCATAGCAATTTTTCTTTAAATGTCCTAACTTCCCACAATGGTAACATTTCTTATTGCCTTTATCCCTAGACTTAGACATACCCTTAGATTTTCCTCTCCCCTTCTTACCCTGGTAATTGTTCTCTCCTCTCATTTCATTTCTCCATCTAATAAACAAACTCTCCTCCCTAGTGCTTTCCCTAGACTCCTTTTTGACTTCTAAGTCCTTTGATCTCAAAGCATCTATCACAATAGATTGAATCAAAACATCTCTAGCATACTTAATCACATTCCTAACATCTCTATAAGAATCAGGAAGAGAATTCAAAAGTATAACAGCTAGATCCTCATCGTCAAATTTTTTATCATTGTGGGCCAAGCTTTTGACAATTTTGGTAAAATCACTCAGATTGGATTCAAGATCCTTCCCCAAGTCCATTTTAAAGTTGAAAAGTTTTTCTAGCAAATAAATCCTATTTGGCAAAGTTTTTGTCAAAAATAACTTGTCAAGAGCTTCCCACAATTCTCTAGCAGTCTTAGCATCATCAACTTGTCTAACATTATTATTAGATAAGTGCAATATTATAGAGCTGTATGCGATTTCATTCATCTTAATTTGATCAGGTTTAACTTTTAATGCATAAGAAAAATTTTCTGGATCATCAAGGGCTTTAGAAACCCTTTGTTGAACCAGAATAGCTCTCATTTTTTGTTTTCGAATTGAATAATCACCATTTCTATCGAATTGTGATAATTCAACCGTTGAACCCATGGATGGAAAATCATCCATGAATGAGAATTTTTGAAAAAGTTTTATAAAAAACTTACTCACACAGATGTAAACAAAGAACACAACCATTTTTCAAATTACTAACTAAGATGACATGCAAACACAGTTTATCAACACACAAGACAATAAAGCAAAAAATTATACTAAGGAGTTGTAGGCTCTAGCCACCAAGTTTTTTTTACCTCAATTAAAAATTGACAAAATATAAAATTAAATGAGGGGGTTCAAGAAATTCAAACTTAGCGGACAAATCTGTTGTCCGTATTTATAGGATAGACAAAACAAATTTCTTCGTGTTCTAAGGCACCGCTTGAACAACCAATCTGCTGTACCGTTACTCCACCAACAAAGCAATACCACCAGAAGGTCAGAAATAGGCCAGTAAACAATCTGCTCTAGAACAGTCACCAGAAAGTGCTGAATACTCGCTCGCGCCTCCTGAAGTCTCTGTACTGCGCCACCGCCAAAGTCCACGCGCAACCACTGGACCACCAGGTTGTGCATCTCAGCCAGGGGAGTCTTCTGCGCAAACCATGCTCGGAAAAGAGCTGTCACGCGCCCACACGCACTGGAAGAAGCAGTTGCCAGCCAAAATTTTACGCACCTCATGTGCCACCGCCGGAGACTCCATGCACCGCACGCTGCCGGTGGGCTTTGTTCGCCTTGTCGCCGTGAACTCAGATATGGTCTCAGATTTCTCGGACGATAAGTGGTTTGGCCAGAATCTTGGTTTGAACTCTCGGGTACTCTTTGAATCCTTTTTTAGATCCGGTTCCAATTTTTGACCCACCAACTTTTCTTGATTTTTCACACCCCTAGATCAATGTTCTAGGCTCTGATACCATTTGTTGAGATTGAATAATAATAACAAAATATTATAATCTCGTTTGAACATGAAAAATACAAGAAAAATACTCCTTTGTTGCTCCTTTGTTCTTGGTTAAACTTGTGGGCTCAGATTCTTGCCACAAAGAACACTACAATGCAACCAAAGAAACGGCAATCGGATTTGTTCACCAACCAACCAACCAACTGGAGATGACCAAGAATTTTAAACACTCAGTCCAATCTCACTTTTTGAGAAAAGAATGAAAGACGTCTCCTCACTTTTCTTCACTCTATGTTCTAACCTAGAAAATAAGAAGACCTAGAATATATATAATCCTAGAAATATCTCACCCATCTATTTCATCTAACGGTTCACACTCAATGAACCAACTTGTCCAATGGACATGTGCCAAATGGATTTAGTGACCCACATATTCTCACAAAAAGAAAAAGAAACATCAAAATGACATAAAGGTTTTCTCACTCTTTCTTTCCAGAAAATTACTAGTACCATTATTCTGCCGGTGGAAAATTTAAAAGCGATTAATCATATTATTCGACACCTAAAATTGCAATTATTTTCATAAATATCATGTTACTATGTTAGTAATCTGAAAAACTATTTAGAGTATGTTTAGTACAAATTTTTTAGATTATAAGTAGTGAGTCATACAAAATATTTGAATAAAAAATGTGTAAAAGTTATGAATTCTATAAAATGTGAGAATAAAAATGATATTTGGTGAGTTTATGAGTGCTTATTAATGACAAATATAATCTTACCTACACGTTTGATTTGACTGAAGGTGTATCCCCGTGCCATGTTTCAAAGGTTCGGTCTAGAATAGAATACCACATTAAGAGTATGAAATGATACCACGTTAACATGCATTGTTAATTGGAAAATTATAGGTAAGAATTTGTTTGGCTAAGCTAATTAAATTATAATTTAAGTTAGTTAAATTGGTCAAACATACTTTTTATCAACTGCATAATTCATTAGATTTACAACTTACTATCCACTTATTATCTACCCATTTTATAAACTTATAAGCACTTAAAGAATAATCTCAATAGTGTCAAACATGCATTCAAATAGTGACAACAAGGCTTAAAATATTGTTAATACACTACCCATTTGTACTATGACCTTTGGCATGAAGACTTGCAGCCATGAATTTTTCTTTGGATGAACACAAATTAAGTAGTAATTTTATTTTTTTTAAATGAAACTATTGGAAATATTTCGATACAATATTCATTTCAATCCGAATATTACTTTTATCCTGAATAACATCACTTTCAACTTGAATATCAGTTTCATCCCGAACGACATCACTTTCATCCCAAACAATACCACTTTCAACTTAAATATCTCTTTGATCTCGATCAACTCGCTAACACTACTAATTTATTTCCATCAATATTTTTCTCTTAAAAAATGTAGATCTCCTTTTAAAAAATCTTCTTCAAGTCGTGTTCATCTTCACAAAAAGTGAATAAATTAGACCAAGTTGGGATGAATTGAATTAAAACAATAGATAATTAGGCATAACCAAACCCCTAACTTTTTGTTTTGAGAAATCGGGTCATATTTAAATATTTTGGAAAATCAAATATTTAAGTAATTAATTAATGACTCTTCTTTTCATTACTATTACGACTTGTATTGTGTGGCATGTGACTCTTCTCTTCCCTTATGATGTGGATCTATATCCAACTTATGATGATGTTTAGTAGAAAAATTTCGTACAATCCCTATGGAAAAGCAAGTATTCAACTGGAGGAAATTTCCACCCTTTAATGAGGCCCCTATTCTAATTTTGAAAATGATGTGACCCTATTAGTATTTTGTGATATTTGTTTTGTGATTGTGAATGCTTCAATTTTAAGTACGTGTGACCATTATTAATAACTTATAACTTTTTTTGTGTGGTTGTTAATGTGACGAGCGATTAGTTTTATGAATTTTTTTTGAAATTTTAATATTTTGATAAACTTCCAACATGTGACATTTATATATCAATACTATGAACTTATTGTATGTAAGCATAATATGACATGTGTAACTAATGAGTGACACTATAAGCATATATTATGATGAGAAAAAAATATTATTATAAATATATCACATTGTTACTTCATAGAATCATTAAATTAGGTCATGTATCAAATCGGTTACATAACATAATCTTGTTAAAATTATCTTCTTTTTTTTATTTAGTGATTTATACAAGTTGTACAATAATTTTTTGCTAAAAAATGTTAGTTTAATTATGGGAAAACCTGACAAGAGCACTACATTTTGTAAAAAAATTGAAAAATACAATATTTTTAAATTTTTAAAAAATACTTCATTTTCATGATTTGTATTTAAAAAATACATCATTTTCATTATAATCAAGATTTTATAATTTATCTCTTTTCACATTATTTTCATTTCAAATCTATATTTTAGTTTTTCATTATCTAAAATTCCATTATTTTATTTTTAAAATTAATGTTTCAATTTTTCATTATCTAAAATTATATTATTTTTATCTAAAAATATATATCTAAAATTATTATATAAATATATCATATTTATATACTATATCAAATATAATAGTAATTGTAATAATATTTTATAATTTATTTTCTTTAATAAATTTTTTTAAAAATACATTATTTTCATTTATAATCAATATTTCAATTTTTTATTTGAAAAACAACTTTTTTATACAAGTTCATCATTTTCATTAAAATCAATATTTTACAATTTATATTTTGTTATATTTTTTTAAAAGTTATATTATTTTCATTTAAAATCAATATTTCAATTTTTCATTTCAAAATAACATTTTTACACGATAACATATGAATAACATATATGTTACCATATGCTATATCCTCATTTTCATTAAAATCAATATTTTAAAATTTATCTCTTATATTTCATTTAAAAATACATTAATTTCATTTGAAATAAATATTTTAATTTTTTAATTGAAAACAATATTTTTACACTCGTAATTACCATACGCTACTTCATTATTTTCATTAAAATCAATATTTTATAATTTATCTCATGTTATAAATTTTTAAAAAATAAATTATTTTCATTTAAATCAATATTTCAATTATTTTCATTTAAAAAAAAAATTTTTACATGGTAAGATATGTCTTACCATATGCTATTTTCTAGTCTAATTTAAAATCTTTATTTTATAATTTATTTTCTTTGATAATTTTTTTTTAAATAGATAATTTTCATTTATAATCAATTTTTTATTTGAATTTTTTTTTACACAGGTAACATATATGTTACCATATGTTATTCATCATTTTATTAAAATTAAATTTTTATATTTTATTTTAATTTTTAATTTTTTAAAAATACTTTTTTTTTAATTTATAATCAATCTTTCAATTTTTATTTAAAAACATCATTTTACACGATAACATACGTGTAACATATGGTTTACTTATTCATTTTTATTAAAATCAATATTTTAATATTTGTTTCATTTTATAATTTTTTAAAAATACATCAATTTTATTTTAAATTAATATTTTAATTTTTCATTTGAAAATAATATTTTTATATGGGTAACATATGTGTTACCATACATTACTTCCTCATTTTCATTAAAATTAATATTTTACAATTTATCTTATTTTATAATTTTTTTGAAAGATACATTATTTTCATTTAAAATCAATAATTCAATTTTTTATTTGAAAACAATATTTTTTCACAGGTAACATATTTACTTCACCATTTTCATTAAATCAATATTTGACAATTTATCTTATTTGATAATTTTTTTAAAAATATAATTTTTTATTTAAAATCAATATTTCAATTTAGCAGTTGAAAACAACATTTTTACACCATATGTAACATCATAATTTTCATTAAAATTAATATTTTACAATTTATAAATTATTTTCATTAAATCAATATTTTAAAATTTCATTTGAAAACAACATTTTTTGCACGGTAACATATGTGTTGCCATATATGTTATTATATGTTATTTCACCGTCTTCATTAAAATCCATACTTTACAAATTATCTCATTTCTATAGTTTTAAAGAAAATACCGTGATGTCCTTAAAAATTAATATTCCAATATTTAATTTGAAAAAAATATTTTTATACGAGTAAAATATGCGTTATTGTATGTGTTACCATATTTTACATCATCATTTTCATTACAATCAATATTTCACAATTTAATTATTTTTTAAATTTTTTAAAAAATACATTATTTACATTTGAAATCAAAATTTTAATTTTTCCATTTGAAAACAATATTTTTTACATGGGTAACATATGTGTTACCATGTTACCATATATTATTTTTTCATCTTCATTAAAATCCAGATTTTACAATTTATCTCATTTTTATAGTTTTTAAGAAAATACATTATTTTTATTTAGAATAAATATTTCAAATTTTCAATTTGAAAACAATGTTTTTACAAGGATAACATATATATTACTAGATATGTTAGCCTATATTACTTCATCATTTTCATTAAAATCAATATTTTATCGTATATCTCCTTCTATAAATTTTTAAAAAATACATTATTTTAAATTTAAAATCAATATTTCATTTTTTCCATTTGATAACTACATATTTATATGGGTAACATATGTGTTACTATATTTGATAGTATAAGTTATTTCTTAATTTTCATTAAAATCAATGTTTTATAGTACATCTCATTTTATATATTTTTAAAAAATATATTTAATTTAAAATCAATATTTTAATTTTTTATTTGACAACAATATTTTTAAATGGGTAACATATATCGGGAATAAATATATTTTTTATTTTAAAATCAATATTTCTGTTATAAACTAGAGAAAATAATAGACGAGAATATAGAGAAACTATGCTTTTTATTATTATTATTATTATAATATATATATAGTTTCAAATACATATAAATTAGGTAAGAAATCTTTAAATATGATCATGAATATTGTTTTCCATATTTTACAATACCACCCCCTCCCCTCTTTTGATTACCATTAGTACAATAATTGTCTCGCTAAAAACTTTGTTTGATAAAAATCCAAAAGGACAAAATATCAAATGTAAAGAAGAAAAAAAAAGAGTACAGTTAATTGTAAAAGCTTTGGAGTATTAAGAAAATATTGTCTCATTAAAATCTTGCCAGAAAAATTTAGTAGGACAAAACTTGGACTTTGGAAAAAGAGTACAACTACTCTCCTAATATTAATCACTGAAAATCTTTGAGTCGACGCATCTCAATCTCATGCACCGATTTTTTTGAATGTGGATGTTGGTAATACTTTTGTGGATAAGTCAGCCAAATTGTCACTTGAGCGAATTTGTTGAACATCGATGTCACCATTCTTCTAAAGCTTGTGTGTATAGAAGAATTTTGGAGAAATATGCTTAGTCCTGTCTCTTTTGATGTAGCCTCATTTGAGTTGTGCAATACAAACTCCATTGTCTTCATACAATATTGTTGGACTATCCTTTGTTGAAGCTAATTCACATGATGCTTGGATATGATGTATCATGTTTCTCAACCATGCACATTCTCAATTTGCTTTGTGTATTGCAATAATTTCATAATGATTTGAAGATATTGTTGTCAATGTTTGCTTCATAGATCTTCGTAATATAGATGTTTCACCATGTGTGAACACATATCCTGTTTGTGATTTAGCTTTATGTAGATCGAAGAGATCCCACTAAAGACAATTTTAATTTTCGTGAATAAAATAATCCCATGTCAACAGTACCTTTTAGGTAACGAATAATGTGTTTAACACTATTCCAATATCTTTGAGTGGGTGCATAACTATATCTTGCAAGGGTATTTAAAGAAAAAGTTATGTCTGGTCAAGTGCAATTTGCAAGATATGTTAATGTACCAATTGCACTTAAGTATGGTATTTTAGGTTCAAGAGGTATTTATCCATCTTCAAGTGGGCAAAATTGATCTTTTTTCACTTTAAGTGATCGAACAACTATAGACGATGTCAATGGATGTGCTTTATTTATATAAAAACGTTTTAAGAATTTTTCTGTATAAGAAGATTGATGAACAAATAATCCTTCTGAAAAATGTTCAATTTGCAATCTAAGACATAATTTGATTTTTTTCCAAATCTTTCATCTCAAATTCATTTTTTAAATAATCTGTAGTTTTGTTAAGCTCTTCAGAAGTTCCTATAAGGTTTAAATCATCAACATAAACTGCTACAAGTGCAAATCCAATATATGTTTTCTATGAAAATATGAAAATACAAGGGCATACATCATTGTTTCTATAACCTTCTTTCAACAAATATTCGCTAAGGTGATTATACCACATTCGTTAATCCATACAATGATTTTTGTAATTTAATTGAAAAAATTGTTCTAGAGAATGAACCATTTGCTTCTGGCATTTTAAATCCTTCTGAAATTTTCATGTGTATTTCACTATCAAGTGAACTATACAGATATGCAGTTACAATATCTATAAGGTGCATATCGAGCCTTTGTAACACAGTCAAACTTATTAAAACTCTAAATGTGATGGTGTCCATTACGAAGAATATGTTTCTCATAATCAATCCCAGGTCTTTGTGAGAAGTCTAAGGGTACGAGTCGGGCTTTGTGTCTTGTAATTTTATTGTTTTCATTCTTTTTTTTACAAAGACCTATTTATATCCTACAGGGATTACATTTTCAGGGTTCGAACTACAAGTCCAAATATTTTGCATTTTTCTAAGGAATTCAACTCCGCCTGTATGGCTTCTTTCCATTTTGGCCAATCATTTCTATTTTAACAATTTTTAATAGATTGTGGTTCCGGATTCTCATTTCGCATGATATCCAGTGCCACATTAAAGGTGAAGATATTGTTCACCACAATATTATTTCGTTCCCATAATTTATGAGATAATAATTAATTTTATTGAAATCTCATTGTTTTCGGACACTTGTGGGTCTTCATTGTAACGCCCCGCATTTTCTAGGGTCACTAAAATAATCTCTAAAATATATTTGACAACTCCAAAATATTATTTCTCGTGCCCTTGGATGATTTTAATAATAAGATTTTTGAATAAAATAAAAAGTGTGCAAGGGAAGAGAAATTTACTTTAGAATTTCATAGTTTTTCCTATACTACGATAGGTGTCGCCAAAATTTATTTGACTAACCAAACGAATTACAAAAATCACGAAACTTTAACTTTAGATACTTGGGAATATATACTACAACATATTAAAATTTCAACCTTAAATACGTTGTTTGATAGGTGAAAAAGATAGCCAAAGTTGCTTGAAAACTATCCTAGGTGCCTCAAGATAGCCCGTTCACACATACATAATAAATTCATATGATGGAATTTTTGAGTCATTCCAATTTCTTTTATTAGACCACATATAGGGATTTCCATGGCCACTAATTTCACCCAAAAAATACAACCGTAGCAAAAGTTATGATTTTTCAAAAGGGGACAGTAAACTAAAAAAATTCTGAAAATGAAATTTAGTAAATTCCTAATTTAAAACTTTGAACGACAAGTAAACTAATATCTTGTTTCCATACATATTACATAATTAATTACTGAATAAAATACTTAAAATATAGTAATTACATCATAATCGACTCGATTATTTCGACGTCAAAACATAAACTAAATAAGACTTTCCATGACAAGTTCCTTAGCCTACCGTCATCGCATCAATGCTGATCATTCAATCTGAAAATTTATTTGTTTTGGGGGGGTAAGTATTTCATAAGAAACACTCAGCAGCAATACTTATAACATGTTGAAAATTTTACTTAAACATGAATTCGACATGCCATGATTTTTGAAACGTACATAATAACATAAACATTGGTAGCCTACACCACATAACGTCATACGTGATTACCTTCAATCACAAACATGTTAAAGTGATTATCTTCAATCACTATCATAAGTTCATTCGTAAATATGTTTGCATGGCATTCTTATAACATCATAATCTTCCCAAAACTTTATTTAAAATCGCAGAAAAACATTAAGTAAAACTACCTCGAATGATAGTTTTCGGTTGAAGTTGATGAAGAATGAATTTCTATTGCACCTTTTCCAAACTCAAACCCGTACCCTATATATAGATATATATCTAAATATATCTAAGGATTATTTGTGAAGTTAGAAGCAAGGTCAAAGACTCTTACTGCTGGCCGAAAATGGTGAGTGAAAGGGAACAAAGTTGCTAGAATTATTGACTAGACAAATGCAGAACTGAGGCTGGTTGCTGGACAAAAATTTGAAGGAAAAGATGGATACTTGCTGGAGAGTTTTTTGGTGACTTAGACTAAGGTTTCAAGGCTGAGTTCTATGGTTGAAAGTAAGAAGAAAATCACAAGGTGTTATCCATTTGGTGCTGGCCGAAACTTGACAATTCAGGGAGCAGAATTCTGTTGTGGTTTGGTTTATAAATGGAACTAAAACTCTAGAGATGGGGGGACAATTTCTGGGGTAATTTGGAGGAAAAAACAAGTTGGATTGAGGGCTTTGCAGTGAGGGAAAATGGAGGGAGAAAATGGGAGATGTGGAGGGATCATAGGGGACGGTTTCTTCACTGTCATGGGGTTGTTTTGGTTGGCTGAAATTGGAAGATAACTCACACAGCAGAGACCGAAATCTGGGACCTTTTTGGGGAAAGAAATGGTTGAAATGTGAGGTAAATTTGTGGAGAATTGTGGCTAAACAGGGGATGCTGGTGGGAGACGTTTTCCTTCAGAATGTGGAAGGCAATTATGCTGGAAATGGCTAATGGTGGTAGTTTTCTTTAGATCATGGAGGAGCTTTTTGGTTGATTCTAAATGGTAGGAGTTAAGGCATTGTTTGGCTAGTTTTTGGGTAGATCCTAAGGTGTTGTTTGGGTGGGGTTTTCTTTTAACTTTTGGAGTCGAAAAGTAAATCGATTTTGGCTAAGAAATCAAAGGTAAAAGGCCAAGATTTTTAGATAGAACCGGAGAACAAATTTTAAAAATTTAAACTAGCCATAAATTATTTCTCGTTCAAAATAAATTTAAAAACTTACCAAATGAAAATAGAATAATGTTCGTTTTCTAATTAATTCCATAGTAGTCAACTAAAAATTTGAAGCGAACATGCAAATTTTTTTTAACGTGACAAATTTTTTAAAATGAATCATAAGGTACGAAATGACGTCGAAAGTAAGAAATTTCATTTACTTGAAATTAAAATGCAAAAAAATTCGGTTGTTATATTCATGAATCATATTACCAATGTCTGATTGATGAATCGTTTCTACTATTGTTTCATTAAAGGTTTTTAGTTGAGTTTTCTTTTGTAACTTTTTCTTTCGAGGTACAGAGTCTTTGGCACCAACATGTTGACCATCGCATATTTGAGATTTATTTTCTATGATAGATTGTCTTATAGGAACATCAATTTTTGCAGGAGAATTTTCTGATGGAACATATGACTTTGTCACTTTCCTTGTATCAACGAATACATCAGGTAATTGGCTTGGAACTATTTGCAAGTGAATGATTTTCTCAACTTATTGCTCACATTGATTACTGTAGGGATCAAAATGAGATAGAGTTGTTTCATTCCAATAAATTTTACCTTGTTTATTAGGATGTAGTTTTTCTCCTCCCAAAGTTGGGAAAGTTATTTCATCAAAATGATAATCTGAAAAACGTACAGAATAAATCACTGATTAAAGGTTTAAGACACCTAATAATGGATGATAAGTCAAACCCAAAATAAATTCCATGTCTTTGTTGGGGACACATCTTCATTTGACTACTGCTCAATATTCTTCTAAAATATAAAAATTATAACGTCATATTTTCATGAGCAATTAATATTTTTTTGGAATATTTAAATTGTAATGTTATGCTCTTCAGGAGTAGCTAATATTTTATTAGAATATAACATTGTGCTTCTTTAGGTGCAACAACAAATCATTATTTTGAAATAAAGATTTGCTCTTTAGGAGAGATATTATAATATTCTTATAGAATAATATATCTTATAAAATTAGGCTCTTCGGGAGTAATTAATATTCTACTGGAATATTAATGTAATATAAATCTTTGCTTATTATTAAGCAACAACAAAATATTCTTCTAGAATATTTATATGTTAGGTTGTGACATGTCCGACAAAATATTAACGTTGTGTTTTTTCAGAAATAACAACATATCATTATGAATATATGCTCTTTAGGAGCAATAGTATGATATATATCAATTTAAAATTTATACAAGAACATCAACAAATAATTATTCAATATATAGATAAAAACAAAAGTAATAGTTGCACATGAATTAAACTCCTCAAATACAAGATCAAAAGTGAAAATCAGTCACTAATAGACATATAGTTGAGAAAAAAATTGAGGTAAGAACATGTTGTGAAGAAACATAATTGAAGACACTTTCAAATTTCATAATAATATAATTTATAATTGGTATGGTCCATGTGGACATTTATAATATATATAAAGTTCTAGTAATATTTTATGGATAATTGCATCAAAGGTCCCCATCGTTTCATAATCGTTAGGGATATGCCCCTAACATAAAATAATAGCATCAAACGTCCCCAACGTATGAAGAAATAGGCATCGTAAGTCCCTCTTCACACTTTCCGTCAAATTTCACCATTAAAACCAAAAACTGGATCGCATGCGCTATTATTTCCCAAAAAATGCGACTAGCAATGAGCCCTCGAGTTCTAAGCTCTTTGCAAGCTGATTCGAGTGATTTCAACGATTCCTTGAGATCCGACAGAGAACTCGAGGGCTTATTGTCAGTCGCCTTTTCTAGAAAATAATAGCTCGTGCGGTCCAGTTTTTGGTTTTAACGGCGAAATTTAACGGAAAGTGTAAAGAGGGACCTACGATGCTTATTTCTTCATACGTCGGGGACGTTTGGTGCTATTATTGGGCATATCCCTAACGATTCTGAAATTTTGGAGACCTTTGATGCAATTATCCCTATATTTTATCACAATCTGGTAGAAAAGTTCATAAACGAAAAGAAAATTGAGCATGCCAAAAATTTCTGGATTTTGACAAAACTAATATTCATATCACAATTGAATTTGGAAAAATTCATTTCACTTCCACGCATATAAGCATTAAAAAAAAATTAATACGTACTTCTGAATAAATTTGACTTTGGTTCTTAATTGTAATACGAAAGGGATCGTGCTTTTCTTTTTGGACAGAAAAGAATCTTTTTGCTAAATCAATTTTCAGAACTTCAACTTCAATAGAGTAGAATTTTGTGCTGATAACGTGTTTAAATATGGTCATTAATATTATTTTCCATAACTTACAATAATTTCAATATTTTATTTGACAACATTTTTACCCGGGTAACATATGTAATATTATATGTGTTAGTATATGTTACTTCCTAGTTTTCAATAAAATCAATATTTTATAATTCATCTCTTCTTATAATTTTTTTAAAATATATAATTTTAATTTAAAATTAATATTTCATTTTTTATTTGAAAATAATAGTTTTATATGGGTAAAAAACAAGAAATCATTATGTCTAGAGGTAGTGGTGGGCACGGGTCAGGTTGGGTCGGTTTTTGACCCAACCCGACTCTAAACAGATTTAGTCGATTTGAGTAATTTCTAAATCGAAATCGACCAAGTCGGATTCAATAAACCAACCCGACTCGAGCTTAATCAATTTGGATCAGTTTGGTTCATTTTAGTGGTTTGGACTACGGCTACAGGTTCCATATACTAGTTTTACAATTAAAGATTGAGGACTGAGTTATCCGCCGATGAAGTTGCATGATGTGAAAGAGATGGAAATGGAGATTGAAATTGAAAAAATCCACAACCAAAAAGAAGAAATCAACTTTATGGGTCCATGCCCGGACTTTATCGGAGGCTTAAGAGGCTACTGCCTCAGGCCTATATATTTTTAAAAAATAAGTATTATATTTGTTTTCGTTTATTTCAAAGCATTGATATAGGACAAATCAAGTCCACACCTAACTAAAAAAAACTTACACAATTAAAAAGTCGACTCCAAAATTCATCTTCTCCCCAATTTGAAAGTTGAAACCTTTTAATGTTCAAACCACCAATCTCCCTCTCCAATCCAACAAAAATCCACTCTCATAGGCCATATTGAATCAACATAATTATTATAGTTGTAAGTGATATTTCTTTTTTACTCATTCTATTTCATTTTTGATGATTTATATATTCTATGAGTTAACCTATTACAATTTTTTTGGTAATGATTGAACCAATTGAATTGATTAAGGTAGACTTAATTTTTTCATTTCTTGTTGACATCATATTTTGTATATGTGAATTTTTTTCCTTGAATATGTCTATATGTCGATAAAATTAT
Organism: Forsythia suspensa; assembly: GCA_023638005.1. Lineage (NCBI taxonomy): Eukaryota > Viridiplantae > Streptophyta > Magnoliopsida > Lamiales > Oleaceae > Forsythia > Forsythia suspensa. The sequence goes on from CM042671.1 coordinate 32,087,858, forward strand.
TCCAAAATTGGTTATGATATCATAGTATTCTTTATTGTTGGGTATTATATTTTGTTTATCGTTTTATTGTTGGTTTTTAAATTTATAGATTTAGTTTCGAAAAACTCTTATGAAGAAAAAAATATAAATACACTATAATTTGAGGGTCCAATTTTTAAATTCCAACTCAGGTATGCAAAACCTAAAGTCCGGCCCGGTATGGGTCCCATCATTTCAGAAAGCTGCAGGAAGAGTAATTGAATTACTCGAACTTTCAATAAATTACAAAGCTGTCTCCGACCACTTCAATTTCAAAATTCCCAATCTGATTTCACTTTCAACATAAATGGGGACAATTTGGTAATTGTGGATACATTTTGGGTCCACAATGACATGCACAACGTCAGAGTCTCAACTTTGGTATTTTGAATAAAGTGAATTTTTTTCAATAATAAATACAATGAATTTGATGGTCAAAAAAGCTGAATACATTTAGGGCTTTGGCATTTCACGTTTGGGTCCTGATTTCATTTTGTAGTTGTTTTTTATTTCTTTACGTCAAAGTCAGAAACTTAGTATTAAATGAAAAAATATATATATATACAAATTAAATGGGTCGGTTCAATGAAACTCAACCCAAAATCAACTCGATACCTACATTTCCATTTTCTAACCCAACCCGGTCCATTTTTTAATTAAAAAATGACCCAAACTGACCTGAATCATGTCAGATGGGTCGATTTGTCAGGTCACGGATAATTTTGCCCACCTACCTAGAGGAAAATGCCCGAATAATATAGAAATTGGCAATTAAATGACCAAGTCCAAATACACGTGGTCATATCTACACTAATCTTCTCATTTATTGTCATCATATGAAAATTGACAATTAATGAATCATAAAACTATCTATTTGGCCAAGTAGGCCTAAATTCTTATTTATTAGTTGATTATCTTGGGCACTAGGATTAAAAATGGTAAATATTAATGAAACACCCCAGATTTTCTCAACCCAGAGGGTCACTAAAATAATCTCTAAAATTTTATTTGACGACTCCAAATAATATTTCCCATGCCCTTGAAGGGTTTTAAAAATTTAATTGTTGCGGAAAAAAGACAAGCGTGCAAGGGAAGAGGAATTTTCTTCAAAATTTTATAGTTTTGTCTATACCGTGATAGGTGTCGCCACAATTTATTAGACCATTCAAAAGAACTCCAAAAAATTATGAAATTTAAATTGTAGATACTTGGGACTGTATACTACAACATGTAAAAATTTCAAACTTTAGCTACGTCATTTGGTAGGCGAAAAATATAGCCAAAGATGCTTGAAAATCTGTCCCCGGTACCTTAAGGCAGCCCGTTCAAATGTCCATAATAAATTCATCCAATAGAATTTTTAAGTGATTCCAATTTTGTTATTAGAACACATATAGGGATTTACATAGAAACTGAATTCACTCAAAAACTTCAACCGTAGAAAAAGTTATGATTTTTCAAAAAGAGAACAAGATGCTGTAAAAAGTTGAAAATGAAACTAAGAAATTTCCACTTTAAAACTTTGAAAAAACAATTTAAAACTTTGAACGGAAATTAAACCAACATCTTGTCTTCCGTACATATTACATAATTAAATACTGAATCAAATACTTAAATTATGTAATTACATCATAATTGACTCGATCATTTCGACGTCTAAACATAAACTATATAAGACTTTCCAAGACAAGCTCATTAATCTACCGCCATCGCATCAACGCCGATCAGTTCAATCTGAAAATTTATTCATTTTACGTGGGTGATTATTTCATAAGAAACACTCAGTAGCAATACTTATAACATGTGGGAAATTTTACTTAAACATAAATTTGACATGCCATGATTTTTGAAACGTACATCATCTTAAACACTAGTAGCCGACACCACATAACATCATCATCATCATCATCATACGTGATTTCTTTCAATCACAAACATGTTAAAGTGATTACTTTCAATCACTATCATAAGTTACTTCATAAATAAGTTTGCATGACATTCAAATAACATCATAATTTTTCCGAAACTTCATTTCAAAATCGCAGTAAAAACATTAAGTAAAACTACCTTAAAACGAGTTTTCGGTTGAGGATTTGATGAAGAAAGAACTGTTTCTACAGCTTCCCAAAACCCAAACTTGAACACTATATAAATATATATATATGGAGAACTTTTGTGAAATAACAATCAAAGTTAACAACCTTCACTGCTGGTCGAAAACGGAACCGAAAGTTAGGGAGAAAAGCTGGAAATTTGGGACTGGACAAATGCAGAAATGTGGGGCTGTTTGCTGGACTAAAATCTGAGGGAAGAAGGAAGTTTTTTGCTTAACTTATGGACTGGTTTCTGCGCTATTGTATGGATGAAATTGGATGAGAAAAGTGGAGTGTTAAAGGAACTAAAAGCTGGAACTTATGGCTGATTCTGGGGGACCGAAACTGGAGTGCACAGGGAAAATTTCTGGACTGTTTGTTGCTGAATTCTGGAGATTAATTGGGATATGAGGGGAGCCGAATCCTATAGGGAAATGGGACTAATAAATGGCAGTTTGGGGTGGTTTTAATTAGGAACATGGGTCAGTTTTGGCTGAACTGAATTGTAGTGGAAAAATGGGGTATGAAGTGAGGAAATGGGCGGTTTCTCTCCATCAAAGTGGGTGGCAGTTGGCTGACTTTTTGGGAAGGGAAATGTACCAGTTAGGGCCGAATTTCTTGAGGGGAAAATATGTAGTTTGTGCTTAATTAAGTGGTTGAATTATAAATCTAAAACTGCACTTGTAAGGGCGGAATTTCTAGGACAGATTTGGGGAAAATTTTGAAGAGAAAATGTGGTTTAGTTATTGGATAATGGGTTGATCTTTGGGCCGAAAGTAATTCGATTGTTGGGCTAGAGGAGGCCGGTTTTCTATTGGGTTTAACGTGACCAAAATTAAATAAATAAATAATAATAATAATAATAATAATAATAATAATAATAATAATAATAATAATAATAATAATAAAATAATAAAAAAAAAAATTTAGAAGGTTAGAAGGTTCGTGGTGGCGCCAAAAGTAAAAAATTTATTTGCTTGAAATGAAAAGCCGAAAAAAATTTGGTTGTTACAACCTTCCCCACTTAAAATAATTTCTTCCTCGAAATTTAAATTACATGGTTTACAAGGTCCGGGTACTTATCTAAGATATCCTCTTCTCTTTCCCAAGTGATCCCATCTTCCTCATGTCTACCCCACTGAACTTTAACTAATGGGATCTCCTGATTTCTCAAGACATGGACCTTTCTTTCTAGGATCACCGCAGGCGCTTTCTCGTAAGTCATATCATTCCTTAAATCCAAAGCCTCATATTTTACCAAATGGGTAGGATCATATACGTATTTCCTTAACATCGAAAAGTGGAAAACGTCGTGCACCGACGAGAGCTCAGGTGGTAATGCCAAACGATACGCCACATTTCCAATCCTTTCAATAATTTCAAATGGGACGATGAAACGCGGTCTTAGTTTCCCTTTCTTACCAAAACGTAGTATCCCTTTCATAGGAGCCACCTTTAGGAAAAAAATTTCGTTGACCCCGAATTCTAATTCCTTTCTTCTTTGATCGGCATAACTCTTCTGACGGTCCTGTGCTGTCTTAATTCTAGTCCTGATCTTGTCTATTACCTCTACTATTTTCTCAACCAACTTTGGTCCTAAAATTCTCCTATCCCCGATTTCGTCCCAACAAATTGGTGAACGACATTGACGACCATACAGTGCCTCATATGGTGCCATGACGATAGTAGTTTGGAAACTATTATTGTATGCAAGTTCTACCAACGGTAGGTGACCTTCCCATTTACCACCCAAATCCAAGACGCGTGCTCTCAATATATCCTCAAGGATTTGAATAGTTCGTTCTGATTGCCCGTCGGTTTGGGGGTGATAAGCTGTGCTAAATTTCAATTTAGTGCCCAAAGCTCCTTGAAGACTTTTCCAAAAATTTGAGGTAAACCTCGGATCTCTATTCGATACAATGGATGTTGGTATCCCGTGCAGTCTAACAATTTCTTTGACATACAATTGTGCTAATTGTTTCAGATTGAAATTCATTTGAATGGGAAGAAAATGCGCATATTTTGTCAAACGGTCTACCACAACCCAGATGGCATCATGACCTCTCGCCGATCTAGGAAAACCCAAAACAAAATCCATTGCAATTTTCTCCCATTTCCACTCCGGTATATCCATTGGATTTAATGGCCTTGACGATCTCTGATGCTCTGCTTTACCTTGTTGACACACCAAACATTTTGATACGAAACGAACCACATCTCCTTTTACGTTTCTCCACCAGAATGTATTATGCAAATCTTTATACATTTTGGTTCTCCCTGGATGTGCGGCGTAAGGAGCGGAATGTGCTTCAGATAAAATCTCATTTCTCAAACCTTCATCTTTCGGCACACATATTCGACCTTTGAACATCAAAGCCTTGTCCTCAGCTATTTCAAAGTCTTTCCTCTTGTCAGTTCCTACTTCAGTTCTGATATTTTCCAAGAAAGGATCATCTTTTTGAGCTGTCAAAATTCTATCTCTGAGTGTCGACTTTACTATCAAACCTGCTATCACTGCCGACGTTCGTACCGGTGGAGTTAATACTTCAATTTTCATACTCTCAAAGTCTTTGATCAGATTATTTTATGTCGATTGCAATGCAAACAAATGACCCACATTCTTTCTGCTTAGAGCATCTGTGACTACATTTTCCTTACCTGGGTGGTAAAGGATAGAGCAGTCGTAATCATTAACTAATTCCAACCATCGTCGTTGTCTCATATTCAACTCCTTCTAGGTGAAAAAGTACTTGAGACTTTTATGGTCAATGTAAATTTCGCACTTGCTTCCATATAGGTAATGGCGCCAAATTTTCAAGGCGTGAACTACCGCCGCAAGTTCAAGATCATGTGTCGGGTAATTCTGCTCATACTGCTTCAACTGTCTTGAAGCATAAGCTATCACTCTTCCATTTTGCATCAATACACAGCCCAAACCGAGTATTGATGCATCACTATAAATTACGTAGCCCTCTAAACCTTCAAGTACAGCTAGTACTGGTGCAGATACTAGCTTGTTCTTTAATTCTTGAAAACTCTGTTCACACCTCTCGACTAAACATACTTAACCCCCTTTTTAGTCAATTGTGTCATAAGGCTAGCTATTTTAGAGAATCCTTCTATGAAACATCGATAATAGCCGGCTAAACCCAGAAAACTTCTTATTTTCCCAACATTTGATGGGGTCGGCCAATTTGACACAACTTCAACCTTGGATGGATCTACTTCAATTCCCTTGGCCGTTACAACATGTCCAAGGAACCCTATTCGGTCCAACCAAAATTCGCACTTCGAAAATTTGGCATACAACTTTTCTCCTACAAAGTCTCCAATACTATTCTCAGGTGCTCTTGATGTTGCTCGGGATTCTTGGAATAAATCAATATGTCATCAATGAACACAATGACGAACTGATCTAAATATTGATGAAAAACTCGATTCATTAAATCCATAAATACCGCTGGAGCATTCGTCAGTCCAAAGGGCATTACTATAAATTTATAATGCCCATAGAGAGTACGGAATGCTGACTTTGGTATATCTGATGGCCTGATTTTTAGTTCATGATAGTCCGACCTCAAGTCGATCTTCGAAAACACAGATGCACCATTCAATTGATCAAACAAATCTTCAATTCTTGGGAGTGGATACTTGTTCTTGATCATCAATTTATTCAACTCACGGTAGTCGATGCACATTCTCATCGATCCATCTTTCTTTTTCACAAACAGTGCAGGAGCTCCCTACGGAGAAACACTTGGTCGGATAAACCCTTTATCTAAAAGTTCTCCCAATTGCATTTTAAGCTCTTGCAATTCTTTTGGTGCCATCCGATACGGAGCCTTTGATATGGGTGAAACACCAGGTATAAGATCTATTGTGAATTCCACTTGTCTATTAGGCGGTATGCCTACTAGATCGTCTGGAAATACATCGGCGTACTCCCAAACGACTGGTAAGTTATCCAACGATACTTCTTCAAATGGGGTACCAGTGAGATTTACAAGAAAACCTTGGAAATTTATCTTCTTAAGCAACTTTTTCACTGTAATCTTTGAGATGAGATGGGAAGTGCTTTAATCTTTGACCCATAAAATTTGAAATCTTCTCTCCTGGCCTTCGAAATATTACTTCCTTCTCAAAACATACAATGGTAGCACGATTACTACCCAATCAATCCATCCTCAGGATAATGTCAAAATCTCTCATACTTATGACATGCAGATCTGTTGACAAAACTAACCCATCAAAATTTATGTGAACTGCCTTAGCTAATTTATCCGTTTATATAGTTCCCCCTAATGGCATACCAACCTCTACTATACTATCACTTTTTTGAACATAGAATATTAACTTTAGCTAGGCATACTTCAGATATAAATGAATACATCACACCGAATCAATAAGAATGTAAATAGGTGCACTAGAAATAGATAACATACCCGTAATAACATCCGAATTATGGGCAGCCTCTTCATGGGTCATGGCGAACACTCTAGCTTTTCCTTTGTACGCTTGATCATTAACCTTCGCTGGCTCTGCCCGACATTGCAACACGTAGTGTCCTGGCTATCCACACCTATAGCAGATGTTCTTGCCAAAGTAGCAATCACCGTTGTGATTCTTTTTACACTTAGGGCACTGAGGAATATTATTACTTGATTGACCTCTGATGGGACCTTGATTCTATCTCTTGAACTGGCCTTAATTTTGATTCCTATTCTGATCCTGCCAATTTCTCTTTCCTGAGTCATTATGTTGTCCCTGAACTTTGACCTTTAAACCCGAAAAGGTCACAGTCTGAGCCATCTTGACCACTGCTCTGAAAGTAGGAAGTGCATAGAAACTAACAATCTGTCTGACCTCTGGGCGCAATCCTCTTTCATAACGTCTTGCCTTCATTAATTCTGTGCTAACCAAATATGGGGCATAGCATGACAGTTCTTCAAATTTTTGCTCATACTCGATAATTTCCATTTCTCCTTGAACCAAATGCAGAATCTCTAATTCTTTGTAATCTCGTAGAGCTTGTGGAAAATATTTTTCCATTAGCTCGACTTTGAATTGGGCCCACGAGAGATTATTATGTTCATCTCAGTACGGGTGCGGGATGCCGACTCCCACCAGTGACCTGCTCTACCGCTTAGCATAAACTTCACACAAAGGACTTCTTGATTTTCGAGACAAGCGATGTGCCAAAAAAATTTCTCAATTGTCCGCAACCATTCCTCGATCGCAAGAGGATCATTCCCATCGTCGAAAGTAAGAGGCCAAGATGTCGACAAAATTTCTCAATCACCGGCATAGAAGGGGCCACGTGATGTCTTTGAGTGGGCTTGATGCGCTTGGGACATTTGCGGTGCCCGTGGGCGCCATTGGCGCTTAATAATCGGGGTGCCGAATCGAGTTACCAACGCTCTCCTCATTTCCTCAACCGCTAGTTGTAGGTCTCTAATAGCTCTTGCTTGCGTAGTTGGTGCCATTTCCTTTAGAATAAACAAAATGAAGAAGTTTGTAATTCATTGAAATAACTACCACACACAAAGCCATGAATATCTGAAGACTATCGATAAAGGAAAAATTTAAATAGCATCTTTTATATATTTAAATCATCCTTCAAGAGGTACAATAAGTAAAAGTATCTAGTGCTAAACAACGGTAAAGTAACTTTACATGGGAGAATTGAAATACTGAAAGGATATCATCTAACTACTAAAAGTCTCTAGGCATCGCCGTCGCGATCCATCCTCCATGTACTCTAGGCCTCTTAGGACGTGGAGCCTCATCATCTGAGGTAACACAAGACTCAGCCTCAGACTCTATCTCAAGATCCTCCTCCGGTTCATCTTTGACCTAGATAACTGGATCAGCCTCAAACATTAACACTGGCTCTGGCTCTGGCTCAACTACTCAGGAATGGGCTCGACTACTAGAGCCGGTTCAGGGATAGGATGGGGACCTGCACCATAAAAACTGTACTCCTTCAAGTGTATAATGAGCGCTTCACAATACATGTCATATTCTACCTGCGGATGGTAGATCTCTTCCAAATCTCTTAAAATCTCGTCGCCAATCGGTTGTCCCGGGCCAATCAGTGAGTCAATCACATGAGCAATAGACTCAGCATCGGTGGTTACTAAACCATAGTTCATCGCCCTGATACGAGCTGCCCTATGGTTACCGATATGATGGCCAATTGACCATTCAGGATCCAAAGAAAAAAGTATATAATCGTTCCTGGCCGCCTCGGCATGTTCTAGGGAATCATCACACGGAGGAACCATGTCTGAGATACAAATTATGAAGGGTTCGATTAGGTGGATTTCTATCATTTTTTAATTTAAAAATAACGAACTAACATAAATTTTCATCTTAACTTAACATTTCATCATAAAATGAAACAATTAAAATTTTCCGTAAGTATGAGTCCCACTAATCATACTTAATCGCATAAAAATAAAATTTTAATCAACCCCATATTTTAACTCAGATCTGGCATAGCGTGGCGATGGCAAGTAGCGATACTAAATTTCTAAAATTCTCAACCTCTTAAATTTCATCTTGACACATCAAAATAAAGATCAGAATGAAATATAATAAATAAATTTAAAAATAAAATAAAATAAAAATTTGCGAGTCTACAGAAAAGAAAAACCGCTCTCGATACCAAGTCGAAACGCCTGATTTTCTCAACCCGGAGGGTCACTAAAATAATCTCTAAAATTTTATTTGACGACTCCAAATAATATTTCCCATGTCCTTGAAGGGTTTTAAAAATTTTAGTGTTGCCAAAAAAAGACAAGCGTGCAAGGGAAGAGGAATGTTCTTCAAAATTTCATAGTTTTGTCTATACCGTGATAGGTGTCACCACAATTTATTAGACCAATCAAATGAACTCAAAAAAATTATGAAATTTAAATTGTAGATACTTGGGACTATATACTAAAACATTTTAAAATTTTAAACTTTAGCTACGTCATTTGGTAGGCGAAAAATATAGCCAAAGATGCTTGAAAAACTGTCCCGGGTACCTTAAGGCAGCCCATTCAAATGTCCATAATAAATTCATCCGATGGAATTTTTAATTGATTCCAATTTCTGTTATTAGAACACATATAGGGCTTTACATAGAAACTAAATTCACTCAAAAACTTCAAACGTAGAAAAAGTTATGATTTTTCGAAAGGGAACAGAAGCTGAAAAGTTTGTAAATGAAACTAAGAAATTTTAAATTTAAAACTTTGAACGGCAATTAAACCAACATCTTGTATTCCGTACATATTACATAATTAAATACCGAATCAACTACTTAAAATAAGTAATTACATCATAATTGACACGATCATTTCGACGTCTAAACATAAACTATACAAGACTTTCCAAGACAAGCTCATTAGTCTACCGCCATCGCATCAACGCCGATCAGTTCAATCTGAAAATTTATTCATTTTACGGGGGTGAGTATTTCATAAAAAACACTCAGTAGCAATACTTATAACATGTGGGAAATTTTACTTAAATATAAATTTGACATGCCATGATTTTTGAAACGTACATCATCTTAAACATTGGTAGCCGACACCACATAACATCATCATCATCATCATCATACGTGATTTCTTTCAATCACAAACATGTTAAAGTGATTACTTTCAATCACTATCATAAGTTCCTTCATAAATAAGTTTTCATGACTTTCAAATAACATCATAATTTTTTCGAAACTTCATTTCAAAATTGCAGTAAAACATTAAGTAAAACTACCTTGAAACGAGTTTTCGGTTGAGGATTTGATGAAGAAAGAACTGCTTCTGCAGCTTCCCAAAATCCAAACTTGAACACTATATATATATATATATATATATATATATATATATATATATATATATATATATGGAGAACTTTTGTGAAATAACAATCAAAGTTAACAACCTTCACCGCTGGTCGGTGACGGAACCGAAAGTGGGGAGAAAAGTCGGAAATTTGAGACCGGACAAATGCGTAAATGTGGGGCTGTTTTCTGGACTAAAATTTGAGAGAAGAAGGAAGTTGTTTGCTTAACTTATGAACTGTTTTCGGGCTGTTGTGCGGACGAAATTGGGGTGAGAAAAGTGGAGTGTTAAAGGAACTAAAAGTCGGAACTTATGGTGATTCTGGGGACCAAACTGGAGTGCACAGGGGGAAATTTCAGGACTGTTTGTTGCTGAATTCTGAGATTAATTGGGATATGAGGGGAGCCAATCCTATAGGAAAATGGGACTAATAAATGGCGCTTTGGGTGGTTTTAATTAGGAACATGGGTTAGTTTTGGCTGAACTGAATTGGAGTGTGAAAATGGGGCATGAAGTGAGGAAATGGGCGGTTTCTCCCATCAAAGTGGGTGGCAGCAGTTGGCTGACTTTTTGGGAAGGAAATGTACCATTAGGGCAATTTCTTGAGGGAAAATATGTAGTTTGTGCTTAATTAAGTGGTTGAATTATAAATCTAAAATCAGTACTTGTAAGGGCCAAATTTCCGGGACAGATTTGGGGAAAAATTTGAAGAGAAAATGTGGTTTAATTATTGGATAATGGGTTGATCTTTGGGCGAAAGTAAATTGATTGTTGGGCTAGAGGGGCGGTTTTCTATTGGGTTTAACGTGACCAAAATTAAATAAATAAATAATAATAATAATAATAATAAAATTTTAAACGTACTAGAAGGTTCGTGGTGGCGCCGAAAGTAAAAAAAAATTATTTGCTTGAGATTAAAAGCCGAAAAAATTCGGTTGTTACAATTAATATTTTAAAATAAGAGTTTATTTCAATTTTTTCAAAAAAAAAAGGTGTTGGAGCCAATTTTCTTTAAAAGATTAAAAGAATGAGGGGTTAAATTTTTGGGATCTAGTCACTTTAAAGGGAATGGCGGACCCATTATATTTTGGATCTAGGCTTGACCGCCCTTTGTATTCGCCATTGGGTCTTTGTTGACCATGGCCTAAATCAATGATACAAGAAACTTTGGAGGGTTCACAAAATAGATACACGGTGACACCATTGTTGGTTATTAGGATTTAATTCTTCGAAGTTTGAAATTGCATTAATAAATCTTATCTATAAGATAAACCTTATTTATAAGATAAACCTTATCCATAAGGGTTTAGTGGTTTATGATTAGTGTCATTCAAATGTACGTTGTTATTTTGATTTTATCCTCTTGTAATTGGCTATATAAGCAGGTTGTTTGCAGTCAATTTCATACAACTTTCTATTCAAACTTTTGCACTCCATAAATGTTAGAGTCTTTTCAACATTTGGTATCGAGCTCATCATAGGGGCCTGGTTTTGTGTGAGTAAAAGAAACAACAGTTTTTTGTGAGTGGTGTGCTAAAAAGAATGGTAGCAAAGAATAGCTTCGTGCAATCTGCGATCCCAAAATTTGATGGTCACTATTATCATTGGTCGATGTTAATGGAGAATCTCCTCCGTTCAAAGGATTACTAGGGTCTTGTGGAGAATGGGATACCGGCAGCAGCAGATGGGGATGAGTTGATAGAAGCACAGCCTAAGGCTATTGAATAAGCAAAGTTGAAGGACTTGAAGATAAAGAATGACCTGTTTCAAGCTATAGATCGGAGTATTATGGAGACTATACTCAATAGGGACACAACAAAGTACATCTGGGACTCGATGAGGCAGAAATATCAGGGCTCCACCAAGGTGAAGCGTGCACAGCTGCAAGCTCTTCGAAGAGATTTTGAAACTCTTTACATCAAGGAAGGAGAGATTGTAAATGACTATTTTGCTCGTACTCTCACTATAGCCAACAAAATGAAGGCTCATGGTGAGAAAATGGGTGAAACAATCATTAATGAGAAAATTTTGAGGTCTATGACTACAAAATTTGACTATGTGGTATGTTCCATTGAAGAATCCAACAACTTGGATACTTTGACCATTGACGAGTTGCAAAGCAGTCTACTTGTCCATGAACAAAGGATGAATGGCCATAGAGGTGAGGAGCAGGTTCTAAAGGTTGTTCATAAAGATAGAACAGAAAGAGAAAGAGGTCGAGGAATGATCAGAGGTAGTGGAAGAGGTGGAAGAAGACAGTCTTTTAACAAGGCTACTGTAGAGTGCTTTAAATGCCACAAACTAGGGCACTTTAAATATGAGTGCCCTAGCTGGGAGACAGGAGCCAATTACGCAGAGTTAGATGAAAAAGAAGAAGAAGAGTTGTTGTTAATGTCCTATGTGGATCTGAACCAAGCAAAAAGAGAAGTGGTGTGGTTTCTTGATAGTGGATGCAGCAATCACATGAGTGTAAATAAAGAATGGTTCTCTGATTTGGATGAGTGCTTCAAAAAAGTAGTGAAGCTAGGCAACAACACAAGGATGGCAGTTGTGGGGAAGGGAAATGTCAGACTGCAAGTCAAGAGAATCACTCAGATAATCTCTAAAGTTTACTACATTCCTGAGTTGAAGAATAATCTATTAAGTGTCGGACAACTTCAAGAAAAGGGTCTAGCTATTTTGTTCCAACATGGGAAGTGTAGGATCTTTTATCCTTCAAAGGGTCTGATTATACAATCTGAGATGAGTATGAATAGGATGTTTGTTGTTCTTGCAGCCATGATGCCTAAAGTTCCTACTTGTTTCTAGGTTGTGACACAAAATGCAACTCACCTATGGCACTGCAGATTTGGGCATTTGAACTTCAAAGGGTTGAGAACCCTTCAGTATAAAAAGATGGTCAGTGGCTTGCCTTTACTTAGAACCCCTAGAAAGCTTTGCACATATTGTCTGGTTGGTAAACAACACAGAGAATCCATTCTCAAAAGAGTTTGTTGAGGGCCTCACAGAGGCTAGAGCTTGTACATGCAGACATATGTGGTTCTATAAAGCCTGCATCAAACAACAATAAATGGTATTTATTAAGTTTTATCGATGACTTTAGTCGTAAAACTTAGGTTTATTTCTTGCATGAAAAGTCAGAAGCTTTTGCTATTTTTAGAAGATATAAAGCATGTGTTGAGAAAGAGACATGTGCATATATTAGATGCTTAAAGACTGACAGAAGTAAAGAATTTAATTCAAATGATTTTGTTGAGTTTTGTAAAGCTAATGGAATGAGCAGGCAATTAACTGCAGCTTATACCCCTCAGCAAAATGGAGTTGCTGAGAGAAAAAAATAGGACAATCATGAATATGGTACGTTTCATGCTCTCAGAGGAGCAAGTTTCTAAAGATTTTTGGCTGAAGCAGTAAGGTGGAGTATACACATTCTCAATAGATCTCCAACTTTAGTAGTACAACATAAAACTCCATAAGAAGCATGGAGTGGCATGAAACTTAATGTGGAGTATTTTTGTGTCTTTGGTTGTGTGGCTCATGTACACATACCAGATCAAAAGAGGACCAAGTTGGATTATAAAAGTTACAAGTGTGTCCTTCTTGGTGTGAGTGATGAATCGAAGACATACATGTTGTTTGATTCAGTTTCAAAGAAAATAGTTGTCAGCAGGGATGTTGTATTTGAAGAAAATGAAAGCTGAAATTAGGGCATAAGTCAAGAAGAAGTAGGGCTTGACATCCTTGAATGGGGTGACAGTGATGATGAAATTAATCAAGAAAGGAATGAAGTCGAAGAAGAGACTAATGACACTACAAGAAATGAAGCTTTCACCGACTAAATTTAACTAACTAAAAATATGTGGTCGGTAAAAATTGTTTTTACCGACTACAATTATTTTATGGTCGCCTAAACATTACCGACTACAATATCCAGTCGGCAAAAGCATTTTTACCAACTAAAATTATTTTATGGTCGCCTAAACATTACCGACTACAATATCCAGTCGGCCAAAGTGTTTTTACCGACTACAATTATTTTATGGTCGCCTAAACATTACCGACTACAATATCCAGTCGGCAAAAGTGTTTTTACCGACTACAATATCCAGTCGGCAAAGTGTTTTTACCGACTACAAATTATTTTATGGTCGCTTAAACATTACCGACTACAATATCCAATCGGCGAAAGTGTTTTTTTACCGACTACAATTATTTTATGGTCGCCTAAGTGATTAATGCCGACTAAAATTTTTATAGTCACCAAAAATTATGCGATAGGTTTTCCACGTTTGATAAATTGGCGGGGCGTAACGGCGGACCAAGTATTTGGGTCGGTGGTATTTTGGCCGACTAAAATTCTGTAGTGGGTAATTAATGGGCGACTATATAAATTCTAGTCGGACTAAGTTTTGGTGGAAATTCTTGGTGGGCTCAATAAAATTATTTGGCGGTTTGGCCCATTTGTTCTCTCCAATACAATTGTCTGCTCCATCTCTTCATTGTCTTCTCCATTCCCATCTTCTATCTCCTACCAATTTTTCTTAATCAGAGTAAGTAACTCTTTTGATTTGCCTCTACAATTTCATTCCCCATTTCAATTTTTGCTTATATTTATTGAAACCCATAAGCAAAAATTGTACTTTGTCTGCAGCCATCTCTCGGTCTCAGTCTCCCATCGCAGTCATCGTCCCTGTCGCCGTCACAGTTCAGACTCTCCATCCAAAATCACCATCCTTATGCAACGATCTACGATCTCTGGGCCACGAGATAAAAAAATTATCTGCCCGTTCAATTTTTTCTCGATTTTTCTCTCTCTAGACAATAATCATCAATTTTTTGCTCTCAGATCTGTTACAATTTTTTGCAGTTGAGGCTCCATTTCCATCAGGTTTGAATTTGTTTTTTTTTTTCCATTTATTTGTTCAATCTTGTCATTACTTTTTTTCTATTTTAATGGGTACAAAAAATAGATGTGTATCATATTCACGCATGTAATGGAACTTCCTGTAAAGAATTTGACTGATTGATTACTATTTTTGAGGAGTTTTGGTTTCTCGATATTAATTTATTGTTTAATAATCAGTAGTCTACTTTGAGTTATCGCTTATTAGAGATGGTTGCAGCTACGGATTTTTTGAAGGTTCGTTGTTGTGATTGTATCTATCTGTACTTTGTATATATCTTAGGGTTTGCCGTTTTTATTTGTTCAAAATATCTGTTGTACTTCTTATTTGATTTATTTTTTGAAGTATTGTTGATTTGTTGTATATATATCTCTCACTCTCTTCATTTGTGTGAGTTTAATCTATCATAGTCGTTTCTATTCTACTTTATTAGAGCGGTATTAGTTGGAATTTTCACGGAATTTCTTCTTTCTTGAATTTCTCTCTTGTTTTTCAGTTACGAATGTATAGTTACACTTGTTTAGATTTACTGGATGGTTATTGAGGGACGATTGAGATTTGAAACTATCAATTGGGTAATTACATATTTTGACCAATGAAGTATTTTAATCTTTTAAGTGTAATTGTGTGCATGGAGTTTCTGTCAAGTTCATCATTGGTGTGTTATTGGATTGGAGTTATTAGTACAACTTGTGGGACGACAAGATTTGTATCTAGAGCATTGTGATTTTCTTCATATGATGGAGATAAAAAGTGTTTGCTGTCATTGTGATTCATTTGGAAAGGCAGAATGCAAGGATCTTTTTAGCAACAACCTCTACAATTGCCTTCATCGTGGCATAGAATACTTTTCTTTGCATCTATTTGGATATGGTCGCAAAGCTTTCTTTAGCACAAATTTGATTGACTTGAAGAGGATCTTGCTTTTGTTAGCTAGTGAGGATATGTTGTCCTATTTTCTATGTAACTCTGTATTTTTTTCTTAGTAAAATCTTCCTTTGCTATTAAGAAAAAAGATCACTGTGATTGAGTCGATTGTTCTATAAATAAAATATAAGTATCTCTAGTACTAATTATCTCGGGCTTAATGTCTCATGAACTGAACATATGCTTTTAATATATGGCGCTACCCTCAGAAGGTGTAAACCTATTGGTTATTGGATTAAAGAATATGCTAGAATGTATTTCATTTTCATAAGCATTTTCAGGAATTCCACTTTGCTAAACATTGTGCCAAAGTTGCTTGTAATGGACTTTAATTCTCATATTATTTGAAATGGATTTGTCCATTATCCAACCTATAGATTAACAACTCATCTGGATCAAAAGTTATCAATAATACTACAAGTCTGCAACCTAAGAGTTGGTGGCAAGTTATCGCACCAGTCTTAATAATCATGGAACTTATTGATTGTGTTAATTAAAGACAATTTTTTTTTTTTCCTTCTTTCGTGAAGTTTGATTATCATTACAAATTCTGAAAAGAGTATCTGATGGAAATTGTATTAGATCTTCCCTTGAAGACTCACCAAGTTTGGACACTTAGTTTAGGTAGAGAATTTATAAATTTATTATAAGAGATTTTCTTTTTCTTCCTTTTGTTAGTTTAGTAGTTTTCCTTATTTACTAGAAGTTCAACTATAAGTAAGAGTAGGCTTTTCATTGTAAGACCTACTTTGATTATTGAATCAAGAACAGTTTCTCTTTCAATCTTCTCTCTCATTCGACATCCTTTAGAAAGATAAGATAGAATAGCTTATGATACTGTTTATGGTTTGATTCATTTTGTTAACAATTATCAAACAGTGCTTCTAACTCTATTTGGTCTTTGAGAATGGGTTCTCTCCTTAATGGCTTGATGATATTTTCTTTTCATGCGTAGAGAAGGGAACAATGAGCAAAGGGCCACTAGCTTCAGGTGAATTAAAAATATAATTAAACAGAGATGGGAGGCTGCTGCTGCTACTGTGCATCAAAGAATGCTGAACTCAACAACTCGTCATCTTTCTATCAAGTGAGTGACATCTCTTTACTCATACCCGATGCTTTTATGCATAAGTCTAATCATATCTCATGGTAGCAATTTTTAGTGACAATGTTCTAATTTACTGGGTGGTTTATTGTTTGTTTCTATTTGGGATGTTCCGTAGTTGAATTAATAATCAATGTTTTCCTGTTGCATAATAGGTTTAGTTTCACAAGCATGGCGCTTGATAGGTTTTATTATGTATAGTTTCGAAAGATTAAATCTTTGATCATCAACAGTTCTTTAGTTTTATGTCAGACTGCCAACAATTAAGATTCTTGAAGAAAAGTCTACTATGGATTACAATAGCCTCCCCTCAAGGAAGAGGTGAGGAATCACCAGATTAATGCCCTTTTCCCAAATGAGTAAATGAAGTATGGCACCAAAGTACCTTGAATTGTTTTTGAAATTATCCACACCATCCCATATGTTCCTCGTCACATTCCAATCAAAGATCAAACTTCTTTTTTTTTTTTTTTGTTAAAGATGTGGAGTTTTTCTTTGAAATAAATTCAATGAGGCGCATATTTAGATGTGAAAAACTGAATATTGATTTCTCCATTTTGGATTCAGGTTGAACTCAAAAAATGACATTGTCCTGAGATTAAGTAATTGTCCTTACTGTTTTGTTTCAGAATCGTTACTTAAACTCACGACTCTCTTCACGTAATGGAATAGAAATAAAATGTTGTTTGAATGAATAATCTGGATACTGGTAAAAATAGCATTGTTCAACCAATAGAGCACTATACAAGAATGATCTATATGCTACTGTTGGTGCTTGAATTTCTTGTCAAGATAACCTAAGCTAAAAAGGCTGTTCATCCACTCCTTTCCAATTCAACGTAAAAAGGGAAAATATAAAGTTTGGGTTATTGGCATGTATTGACTTGCTTCTGTCTACTTCATATTCTTACACCAGAAAAAGACTCCTTACACACTTTTGAAATATAGTTGAAATAAAAATTAGAATTACTTAAACTTTTCATTTCAGAAACTGGGTTGCATGTTTCACAGCTTAAATGAATTTTTTACTCATTCATATTGACAAAATCCAATTTCCGAGAGCCTGTAAACAATGGAAGTGATGAGATGGTCAGCATGAATGAGATGGCTAAGATTGTCCTGAGCTTTGAGGACAAAAAGCTCCCCATCCATGACCCGAGGGTGTACGCGGTCGAAACTCGGACAACACTCTAATTAAGGAAAAGCTCGGGTGGGCTCCTTCTATGAAACTGAAGGTGACATGTTTGGAGTGTTCTTTTTTTTTTTTTTTTTACCCCTCTTTTGTGTCCATCGACTGAACCTTTGTAACATATGACTCGTTGATCATTTCCATATGTTCCTTGCACTTGCAAGATGGATTGAGAATCACATATTTCTGGATCAAGGAAAAAATCGAGAAGGAGAAAGGTCGGGACACTGAGAAAGGCAAGGGCACAAAGCCTCCAAAGAAGACATGTCGAGCTTCCTCTGCCCAACACGAGAATACTGAACTTCGTCAGATGGTCAAAAAACAACAAAGTCAGCTCACCTTTGCTAGTGAGAATATTGGAATTTTAGAGAGGCAAAACAATGCCATTATTGCTCTTCTCGATTAGCTCATGCCTGGTGCTACTGAAAAGCTTACCACACTCACCCAGCTAGCCCCACCCCTAACATAGCTTATTAAAGGTGATTATCATCACAAGTGCAGTAGTTAATAGATTAAATGAATATCTTTTTTTTTTATAAACTTTTATTTTGTTTTTCTCTTGTAAATACATGGACATGTTTGTAGCTATTTTGGAAGGGAAACATGCACTATTGTTTTATTTTCTTTTATTTTTAGTTTTTATGTTAAAACACTTTTGTGTAGGGCATGTTCTTTTTTATGTGAGTAAACATACATTTGACAATACGAAAATTGGTAACTTATATTTTGAAATTTAACATTTATTGTATTTAGATGAACAATTTGTAATAGCTTTGCATAATTATAATAAAATTAATTATTAGGAAAAAAAACTTGGTACATAATTGCCGATCACAAAGTTTTGGTCCGAGATACCTTTCCCCGACTAAAAACAATGTTAGTTGGCAAATTTAACCTCGACTAAATAAATTTTGGTCCTAGATGAGTTGTGCCTACTATATTAAATTTTAGTCGGCGAACATAACACCGACCAGATATATATTGGTCGGCGATGATTTTTACCAACTAAATGTTTTTTTAGTCCGCGAATATAACACCGACTAGATAATCTTTTGGTCGGCATTGACTTTAGCAACTAAAATTTATTTTAGTCGGCAAATATAACACCGACCAAAATCATATTAGTCGTAGATAATATTTACCGACTAAAAAATATTGTAGTCGGTATTTGATTCGCCGACAGGCTTTCTCCGACTAGCTTGCCGACCAGAAAATTTTAGTCCGTGATAATATTCGCCGACGGAGTTTACAATATGGCCGACTAATTGTTTAGTTGGTAAAGGTCTTCCGTCTTGTAGTATGAAGATGAGAATGGTGGTGCTACAAGTGGAACTGGTTCAAATGATGCTAACTCATCCCCTAGTGAGCTACCTGCTCAGAACTCACCAAGCTCAAACGAAGGAAGGCTGAAAAGAGAACCACCTTGGATGTAGGATTATGTAACATGAGAAGGCTTGTCAGAAGATGAAGGTTTGAATGCTATGATTATGCTTATTGAGGATGATCCAATCACATTTGAAGAAGCTGTCAAGAGCAAAAGATGGAGGGATGAAATAAATACAGAGATTGAGTCGATTGAGAAAAACAAGACTTGGGAGCTGACAACTCTACCAGATGGAGTGAAGTTTATTGGAGTTTAATGGGTGTTCAAAACTAAACTCAACGAGAATGGAGAAATAAAGAAGTGTAAAGCAAGACTTGTGGCTAAGGGATATGCACAGAATACGGGATTGATTACACTGAAGTTTTTGCTCCAGTTGCAAGGCTTGACACCATTCGATTGATACTTGCTCTAGTAGCTCAACAAAGCTGGAATGTTTTTCAGTTGGATGTAAAGAGCGCTTTCCTTCATGGTGAGCTTAGTGAAGAAGTCTTTGTGCAATAGCCTCAAGGATACGAGAAGAAGGGTGAAGAAGATAAAGTGTACAAGCTAAGAAAGGCATTATATGGGCTCAAACAGGCGCCACGAGCATGGTACAGCAAGATTGAAGCTTATTTTGTTAGAGAATGCTTTGAAAAGTGCTATTGTGAACACACATTGTTCACAAAGTTGAATGAGGGAGGCAAACTTTTAATTGTCAGTCTTTATGTTGATGATTTAATTTATACAGGCAATGATAAGAGTATGTGTGATGAATTTAAGAAGTCAATGATGTTGGAGTTTGATATGTCTGACTTGGGGAGGATGAGATATTTTCTCGGGATTGAGGTGCTACAAAGTTCGGATGGAATTTTTTTGTGTCAAAAGAAATATGCTCGTGAAATTTTAGCAAGGTTTGGCATGGACAAGAGTAACCCAGTGAAGAATCCAATTGTTCCAGGTACTAAGTTGTCGAAAGACAAGGCAGGGACTAAAGTTGATGCAACCTTGTTTAAGCAGATAATTGGCAGTCTCATGTACTTAACTGCAACCACACCTGATTTGATGTATGGAGTAAGTGTTATTAGAAGGTTCATGTCTTGTCCTACTAAGCTTCATTGGCTTACAGCAAAGAGAATACTCAGGTACTTGAAAGGTACAACTGAGTTGGGGATCCTTTACAAGAAAGGATGCTGCAAGGATCTTATAGCTTACACTAACAGTGATTTTCCGGAGACTTGGATGATCAGAAGAGTACCTCAGGGTACGTATTTTTGCTTAGTTCTGGAGCAGTGTCGTGGTCGTCCAAGAAATAGCATGTGGTGACTTTGTCTACTACTGAGGCTAAGTACATAACTGCTGTCTCTTGTGCTTGTCAAAGTGTGTGGTTGAGAAGAATTCTGGAGAAGCTTGGTTATATGCACAACAAGTGTACTATTGTTTTGTGTGACAATAGTTCAACTATTAAGTTATCCAAGAATCCTGTTCTGCATGGTCGAAGTAAAATCATTGACATTCGCTTCCATTTCCTTCGTGATCTTGCAAGAGATGGCATTGTTAATTGGTGCATTGCAACACTCAAGAACAAGCTGTTGACATAATGACAAAGCCTTTGAAGTTGGAGACATTCTTGAAGCTTCAAAGTATGATTGGAGTTTGTGAGGTTCTTAATATAAACTGAATGCTGAGAAGTGTTCAGTTTAAGGGAGGAATTGTTGGTTATTAGGATTTACTTTACTGCAATTTTGAAATTTTGTTAATAAATCTTATCTATAAGGGTTAGTAGTTTAGGATTGGTGTCATTCAAATATAGGTTGTTATTTTGATTTTATCCTCTTGTAATTGGCTATATAAGCCGGTTGTTTGTAATCAATTTAATATAACATTCCATTCAAACTTTTGCACTACATAAATATTAGAGTGTTTTCAACAAACATGTTACCAGATGCCGCATCTAGATATGGGCAACTAAATGACTCGTCTCATGGTAATTTTCACATTTGCCATTTGGGGTTGTTTCCAAGGTTTCAGGCAATGAAACCACCGGGTTACTCCATCAACATTCCCCAGAAAAAAGATCTATGCATCAAACCAATAATAAGACTAGAGGCATCTACACATATGTAGAGGAATTGGCACAACCACACATATGTAGAGGAATTGGCACAACCCTGCACTTATAGGATGCATTGGTTAATGTTGCCGTACTATTTCCTAATTGAGTTTGCCATTGGTTGCTCGTAAAACAAGGTATAGGATCACATAAGAAGCCAATAGCTACCTCATCTGAATCAATCAATCTGAATCCATGAATATTGGAAGGAGAGCAACCATTTTCCCGGGTTAGAACATTGATAAATAATTTTGGATGATGCTGGGTAGTTGTATGAAAACAGCAAGAAGTCAAAACACGAAGCCTCCTTTTGAAACTCCACTGCTCCAAATGCCATTGGTCAGAAGGAGAGATCTCATATCACCACTAATGTCTTCGTACAATTTTTGTTATGAAAAATCCTCGGATATATTCTTTATTGGACGCCTCTATTGATAGGGTAAATTGATCATATAGAAGAAACAATATTGGAATACAAGAGTAAAGGGATTAACTTGAGGACAACCAGTCTGGAACTGGTGACGCTGGTGACCGAAATTTTGTGAAGAAGTAATCGACATATCATATGTCACGTATGAGATAAGAGCACACCACTACCGCTTGTAGACTGCCTTACATCGACTAGCCATTTCTCTAGGCAGCCCATTAAATTTGATTATTGGCTTCATCTATTGATGCATAAAATATTCTCAATATATAGACCAAAAATAAAGGTCCAAATAGGAGGTCTAAGCATGAAGCTTGAGCAAATTTCAAGATGAGACTCATAATTGTCCAAGCGTGTAAAAGCTTGAATAATAGGGCCAAATGGGGCAAAGCTTGGGCGAATGAAGCAATAACTGCATCGCGCAGGTAATGGAGCAGTTTTACACGTGGTCCATAATTCAAAGTAACTGTTAGTTAATGGAAAATACACTATAGCAATTATGGAAAGTTATTTTAAAATAAGTGCTATGAAGTAGTGGTCAGTTATATTTAACTTTTTTACTTCTAAAATGCCTTCAATTTAACTTTATTAGAAATTTGTAAAGATATATTCAACAATAATCTACTTTAATAATTGCATGAGACCATATATAGAATTAAGTAAAATTAAATATGTATATTCATTTAATATTGCTCAATTTTTATGAGGTTGATGTAACGCTCCAAAATTTCTAAGGTTTTGGAACGTTACAAAAATTCATAAAAAATAATATTGCAAAAAAAACATTTTAATAAAATACCAATTGTCAAACAATTGAATAATTTATAAATATTTAAAATCGATTCTCAAAACATTAAATAATTTATTAAATAAAAAAATATAATGTTAACATCCAAATTGTGACACTGATTGTCTTATTAATTAAAAATCCTAAAAGCAAATCTAAATTTACTTGGCGACCTTTGCCACAACAACTTCACCAATCCATACGCATTCAACAAGTTAATCATTACTTGAAAAATTGTTAATGAGAAGGGATGAGTATAATTAATTATACTTAATGAGATGCTTGCTATTCCACAATCAGTCCAAATATTATAATTACACATAATTTTATCTTATCAAATTGAACATAGAGTTATCACACAATGACAATAATAATTCAAGCAAGTGTTGCAAATAGCCCGAAGGCTAACTTGAAACTCGAAGGTTTAACATAACTCGAAAGTTTAACTCGAACCCGAAGGTTGAATTGATTCATGATTTTTCTCGAAGGAGCACTATACTAAAGTAATTAAATTTTTTATATAAATACAATATCTAGAAAGACATGAAAAATAACTAATAGCACGTAGCACCTCGCCTTAATCTTGGAATCTGAATATTTGGAATTGGACTTTAAAAATCAGATTTAAACTAAAGGCTTCGAACCCTTCAAACATCACTATTTTATTATTTTCCTTTAAAATTGCAAGGAATTTGGAAATGTGTGTTTATATACTTGATGCTCTTTTATGAAATAATAAAACAAAAGTAATAAATGAGGAGGAGACTCATGATATAATCTCGCTTTCAAGCGTGTATATATATACTAGTTTTTTTTATACATGCGTTGCCATAGGCATTGCTTGAATATATATGTATAAAAATTTTAAATATATAATACGTAAATAATAAATATGAAAAATATATTTTTGAATATACTATTTAATACAATTAATTAAGTAAAATATTGAAATTCTATTAAGAAAAGCATAACCAAATAAACACATTTTGTACAAATAATCATGCACAATTTTCTTATAACGACATATAAAAAAAAATTAGTGAAAAATTGAATGAAAATCTCGACGAATGTGTGAATAGTAAAGGAAAAATTAAGAAAAAAAAATTAAGGAAAAATAATAGCATTTATTTAGAATAATTTGTAAACTTAAAAGGTAAAATAAAAAAACAAGATTAGTAAAAAATTGAATGAAAATTAGGTATAAAACAAAAAACAAATTAGAAAAATAAATTAAAGAATTTTTTTTTTGTCAAAATGGCTAATTGACACACACCAGAATAAATAAATAAATAAATAATTTTTAAAAAAAAAGTAAAAGTCATGTGTGTGTAACACAAACACCATAATAAAATAAAGGGATAATTTCATGAAAAGTCCCAACGTTTCAAAATTGGACTGCATGCGCTATATTTTGGAAGAGATGGATTTTTTAAGCTAATCACCCTCAGATCTTCATTAAAACAACAAAAATAATAACAAACCATTTCTTTATCTTCTCTCCGATGATTTTCTCTCAAATGGGTGAAGAAGAAGAAGAACCTATTTGGAATAGAGATGGATTTTGCTCCTAATCACCTTTCAAAATCTCGATCGCATTTTCCTCCAAAATATAGCGTGTGTAGTCCAATGTTGGCTTTTAATGGAGAAAAACCGGCGAAAAGTGTTAAGAGACCCACGATACTTATTTCTTCATACGTTGGGAGACGTATGGTGCTGCTTTTTTAGATTAGGGGCATATTTCCCAACAATTTAAAACGATAGGGACTCTTAATGCAATTATCCCTAAAATAAAATTAAAAATAAAATGGGCCAATGGCCAGCATGTGTCAACAAAAAAAAAATTTCAAATTCAATGTTGTCGAGTTACTCGACAACATTAAAAAAATAAAAAATTTCAAATCTAATGTTGTCGAGTTACTGGACAACATAAAAAAAAAAAAAAAAAAATTTTCGGATCCAATGTTGTCGAGTTACTTGACAACATTAAAAAAAATAAAATCAAATCCGATCGAGTTACTCGACAACATTAAAAAAAGTAAAAATCAAAATCAAATGTGGTCAAGTTACTCGACAACATAAAAAAAATCAAAATGTTGTCGAGTTACTCAACAAATATAAAAAAAAAAAAGCAAAAAAAAAATCAAATATTATCAGCTTGACAAAAAAAAAATCAAAATTAGTTGTCGAGGTACTCGACAGCATAAAAATAAAAATCAAATGTTATAAGCTCGACAAATATTTAAAAAAAATTCAAATGTTATCAGCTCAATAGTTAATAAACTGGAGCTCGAGGAAAAAAATAAAAATAAAAAAGCGAATACGAACAAATGAGAATTTCCTCTCTCTTCTCTCTCTCTCTCTCTTATTTATCAATCTCCACTTTCGCAGACAATTGCCATTTCCACAATTCAAAGCTCCCCACCTCTCTCTTCAGGTATCTCTAACTTCTCTCTTTCCATTCACAAACCTGTAAATCTACATATCATGTGTTTGCTTTCATTTTTTCTCTTCATTTGAGAGTATCAATCAGATTTAAGCGACGCTTAATCTAATTCAGTATTTTTAATTGGGATTAATCTTGATGGCGTCATATTATATCTTGATTTTTTTGTTTTGTTTCAAATTTGATGGTTTAACTGTTGGTTCAAATTAACATTGTCGAGTTGCGCCGACAATGTAACATTGTCAAGCAACTCGACAGTGTTTTTTGTCAAGCTGCTCGACAATGTTAAGTTGTCAAGTAGCTCGACAACAATGAAATTTTTTTCCTCCAAAATTGTGCAAAATCAATTTTATTTGTGTCACTTCACCAAAAAAAAATTGAGTTAAAACATTTGGATCGATAATTCATCTCAATTGTGTCAAAGTTTCCATTTTGGAATGAAATAGCATCAAGATCAAACCTTATTCCATGTAATTTAAGATAAAATAAGAAAAACTTCTACAATCCAAATGATGAAATTTGAAGATGGGGTGAAATTTTGAAGTATAGAGTCAATGTTTACAGACTTATGTATAGTCTTTTTAGTGGTTAAATGCTC
This sequence comes from Forsythia suspensa, assembly GCA_023638005.1. NCBI lineage: Eukaryota > Viridiplantae > Streptophyta > Magnoliopsida > Lamiales > Oleaceae > Forsythia > Forsythia suspensa. Next base: position 32,113,654 of record CM042671.1, read on the forward strand.
CAAAGGGTAGTTTCATTGATGAGTGAAAGACAAAAATTAGCAGAGCTTTTAAGAAAATGTTCTAGAAATTTTTTTCTTGATCAAGGAAAGGAGGTTCATGGAGCTGTGGTAAGAAAGGGTTATGGGTTTGATTTGATGGTAAACAATGATCTCATAGATATTTATGGAAAATGTGGAAGAATGAGTCATGCTTGTGAAGTGTTTGATGGAATGCTTGAAAGAAATGTTGTTTCTTGGACATCATTGATGTGTGGATATTTACATGAGGGCAATGCCAAGGCATCATTGTCACTTTTTGGTCACATGGGATTTTCTGGTGTGAAGCCTAATGAATATACTTTCTCTACAAATTTCAAGGTGTGTGCACTTTTGGGTGTTCTGGAAAACGGGATGCAGATTCATGGTTTGTGTACTAAAAGTGGATTTGGTGGGTATCATGTGGTGGGAAATTCAATCATCGAAATGTGGAAAAATCAGTGACGCTGAACAAATGTTTCATGAAATGCCAGTTAGGAGTATGATAACTTGGAACACGATGATATCAGGGTATTCCCTTTCTACATTGTCGAGTTAACTTGACAACCATTTTCTCGAGTTACTCGACAACCAACCAACCAATCTGAGTTAATCAACAAGGATCTTGTCTCGTCAGAACCTAATTAAATAATATTGATCTAATGATATTTTAATCTGTCAAGTTAATATTGAGGATGGTAATCATGGATTACCCAATGTTGTCTAATTTATTTTTTTTTTAATATAAAAACTCAAACATTGCTGAAAATTTAAACTTAAAAATGAAGAGATTTAAAATATGAACTTACAGAACTCCAACAACAAATAAGAACTTGCAGAAATTGAGAAATTTATGTAAAATAATCTATAAACTTATTCCAGAGTCATCACTCTGAAATCCAAAGTGAACTTACAAATAATGAAAATTTTGTGTAAAATAATCCACAAATAATATATAATAAACTTAAAGATAACTTGCAGAGTCCTCACTCTGAATTCTTAGCTAGCAATTTTCTAATTATAAGCTTACAGATAACTTGCTTTAGAGTAGAATTCCAAAATCCTCACTCTGAAATCCAGAATTCAATAAGAACTTATATATAGACAAATAAGAACTTATTTAGAGATTTATATAAGGAAATCTATAAATAAATAATCTATAAACTTACAAATAACTTGCGGTAGACTGGAATTCCTGAGTAGAATTCTTAGCTTGCAATGGAGGATATTGAATATTTTGAGAGAAATTTGGCTGTCAGAAAGTAGGTTGTATAAAGTGAAGAAGTAGGTAATATAAAAGAAAAACAATTAAAACAATGCAATGAAACGACAGCGTATTGGACAAAAAAACTACAGTGAAAAATTTAAGACTCTTATGTTATTGTAAGGATGTGTGTGTGTGTGTGTGTTTTCATATGACTTGCACATCAAAACAATGCAAAAAAATTCTAATGGGATCATGATTCTTATTGGAAGTGCTTGAGTCAGAATAGGATTAGTGACGAGGTTTAAGTTAGGTCTCGTTAGACAAGGATTATAAATCAAAAGTAGTTTATTTCAACTGTATTGTTTGATTTTTCAAACTAACTTTAACATGAAATACCCATATTACTCTTAAACAACAAAATGTCAATTCAAAGTAGAAAGGATAATTTTGTCATTTTACGTTAAAGTGGTTTGAAAAGTTAATAATTTCGGCTCAAATAAACCAATATTGATTTATAAGCTGGTTTATAATTTCTATCAAACTGGATCTTAATTTATTTTCTTAAATAAATAAAGAGTAATTATATTAACACTACAATTTTTATTATCTACACCATATTTTAATTGCAATGAATGTCCTTCAACCTTTGACATTTCGGCACTTATGTCACTAAAATTTTCATCATATTTTTTCATTATCTTTCAATTAGTTTTCACGCCTCTGCCGTCTCGATGACGGTTTTTGTCTAATATTCTACTAATTTGCGTTGAATTGAGGGAAAATATATTTCGTCAAACTTTTGTATATATTATTTATTTTGCATATTTAAAAATATGAGAGGCCGAGAATTTTTTTTATACCCTCCTAGTTAATTTTATGGACATAAATTATTATCAAAGACAAAGATAAGACATGCAAATAATAGGCTGACGATAAGAGTGTGATAAAAAAAAAATCAATGTCGTAAATGCAAAAATAATCAATAGTTGGAGACTTTCATTGTAATTAAAATGTAGTGTGATTAACAAATAATATAGTGTGAATATAATTACCCATAAATAAATCACTAATCCATTGACATGTTACTAAATAAACAAGGATGCTAGTCATTTAAGTGTAAACTCTTTGGTCAGCTTTAGCATGGGTTTAGCTTATCCAAAATTATTTTTTCTCGAGTCCAAAGTATATGATTAAATTCAAGCTACCAAACGGGCCTAATATTGGTATGCTAAAACTCATTCTTTCAATAATTAATTATTTAGCTCAGTTAATTGATTGATTCTAAAATTTATTTTCACTTAGGTCCTTTAACATCTAAAAAATGTTGGGGTTCTACAATCTCTCTTCCTTTTTATCCTCAAAATTTACCTTAGCTAGTCAGAGAGTTCTTGATACTTAACTTCTGCTGCCTCCAGCTCATTTAAGGCGAAGAATATGACTTCCACCCCTTTGCCTTGCTCGTTGTCCATTTTGAGTAGGGGTTCTTACAATTTCGGACCATATGACCTAACTTGCCACATCAATAGCACACATTATTCCTGTACTGACACTTGTCCCTATTGGTCCTACTGCAATTATGGACTATATGACCTAACGTGCCGCATCGGTAGCACATCCCGTACATACACTTGCCCCAATTGGTCCTACTGCACTTAGGGGATGTGGAATGACTTCATTTAGTTTGCTTGTTCCTGATCCATTATTAATCTTCTTGTTTTGTCCATTTCCATTTTCTGTACACAGCTCATTCCATTCTTGATTTCTAGAAACCTCAGAACTGGGTTGGATTTTCTCCTCCAACTCTAATCCAGTAGAGATTTCTTGTGCCCAACGTAAAAATTCTACATAAGAAGTATATTGTTGGGTTGTCATGATTCCTTTATTCTTCGGTTGTAATCCAAATTTGAACTTCTTGGCCTTCGTCAATTCATTGTTAACCATATGCTGTGCATATCTGGACAATAGTTCAAATTTTTGTTTGTACTCTTTGAGTGGCATACTCCCTTGCATGAGTTGGAGAAATTATGCCTCATTCTGGTCCTTCAATGACTAGGGAAAATATTTATCCATCAAAGCTTCCTCAAATTGGTTCCACGTTAGATTACATTGCTACTATGTAGTCCTAGTGCGTGAATCTGACTCCCACCAATGGCTAGCATCATCAACCAACATGAACTTTGTATAGGAAACTTTTCTACACATCGTTGTAGTTCGGATGTTTAAATATCCTCTCAAGCCTCCCGCCACTCTTCGCTACAAAAGGATCATCCTTACCATCAAAAGAATGGGAGTTTGAAATGACGAAAACTGTTCAACAATTGAACTCGTGTTGTCAACTCTTGTCGCATTTGGGGTTGCTCTTGAGCCTCTTGTCTTCCCAAGTCTTGCACGACCCTCAACAAATCTCTCCAACATAGATGCTTGTGTTTGTGTTTGTTGTGCCATTTCTTTTAATGAAATAAAATAAATTTATCTATTTAGGTTCGCTAACCATTCGTTTTTTTTTTCCATATTATATTTCAAGTGATAATACTTACATAATTTGACGAGAATACACATATACTACTAACTAACGTGAACATAAGGGAACAACTGATTGTGTATAGTCTATATTCATATAAATAATTAGTTACTAATGCCATAAATATAATTAAATACATACTTGTCTCATGATAATGCAGGAATAAACTAATATATGTTTGTAAAATTAAATAATTTGTATGTCTCGGGATCATGAAAATTACTCTAATCATAACTTGTATATAATCAAATCGTATATGTCTGAATTTCGTGTAAGTATTAAAATTTAACTTGCATGGCATAATCATACTCGCACAAAATTACGACACATAAATTCTTTTCTTATTGCATACTTGGAAAATCTTTGGATGGTGGTTGATCAATGAGCCATGGATGCCAAAGGTCTCGTATCACTACATTATAACTTGTTTCTACTCATGTAATATGTTTGAAAAAAGAAATAAGTATCTACGCAAAATTTAACCTGCCTTGATGACACAAGTAAAGAAAAATAATAAATTTTTTTTTTTTTTTGGGTTATCATTCTTTCGCCACGTGAGCAGTAGGGTCGGGCAATGTTTGCATGAATAGTAGATACTATCATTCAATGCAATTTTTTTTAGCTGCGAGTTTGTGACCAAAAGATTTTTTTTTTTCACGAGTATACATAAAGGTAAACTCAGCTCGATACCAAATTGTAACGCTCCAAAATTTTTAAGGTTTCGGAGGTTTACTAAAATTTATAAAGAAGTAATATTGCTTTGAAAAACACTTTAATAAAATCTGATTGTCAAACAGTTGAATAATTTGTAAACATTTAAAATCGATTCTCAAAACATTAAATAATTTAATAAATAAAAAAACTAATGCTAACATGATCGCTTATTAATTAAAAATCACGAAAACAAATCTAAATTTACTTGGTGACCGTTGGCACAACAACATATTCACTAATCCGCCACACATCCAACACGTTAATCATTACTTGAAAAATTGTTAATGATGAGGGATGAATATAATTAATTATAATCAATGAGATGCTTGCCATTCCACAATCAGCTCAAATATTGTAATTACAAATAAATTTATCTTACCAAACTGAACTTACAATTATCATACCATGAAAATGATAATTCAAGCAAGTGTTGCAAATAACTCGAAGGCTGAACTGAAACTCGAAGGTTTAACTTAACTGACATAATTTTTTTCGAATGAGCACTAAACTGAAGTAATTAAATTTCATATACAAATACAACATTTGAAAGACGTCGAAAACAACTAATAGCATGTAGCACATCATAACAATAGAATAAATGGGAAGCACCACAGACTAAAAACCAACGTCGTGTTAGACCTTTGAGAAAATGAATCGGCTTGAACATGAGGTTGATGACAAAATTTAAATACTAAATTTGCTTCCGATGTCAAATTTTAATTAACTCGCAAGTGTATGAATCTCTTCGGAATATAGATAGGTAAAACGAGGTCGATCCCACGAGATCATGCTATGAGGAAGGTGTAATTTATCCCAATTAAGCGTTATTCTAGGCTAGTTGAATCGAAAAGAGTTTTGTTGAAATTATTTAATTTAAAGAATACTAATTATGCGAAAATAATGAGATTGAATAATCAAGAAGTGTAAAACACCAAGGTTTGGAATCCACCATTGTCTAACTTAGCAATCATCTAATCATTCATTAATTCCCAAAAGAAAACATACGACAACACGAAATCAATCTATTGTCGTCCCTAAAGATTTATCAATTAAGTCCAAAAGAAGAGAATCAAATATAGGCTCCCCTTATGCTTCAAACATAAATTACTTAAGCATTTTTCATATCAAATTCCATTGAAAGAAGACAAAGAATCAAAGATTACCTAAGCATTCTATGTATCCCAATAAGAATAAAAGAAGATGAAAAATCAAAAGCAATTAATAAAACTTATTTAAGCATCAAGCATGGATTAATTAAACCAATATCTAACTATCAAAAATACATGATATTTAAGATGAAAGAAATTATATTTAATTAATCTAGTTAAGAACGAACCATGAACGTTAAAGCCCTAAAAAGGAATTAAACGAATAATGAAATAATTACTTAATTAAAACAAGGTTTCATCGCTACCTTGGCTAAAGAAAATTAGAAGAACATAATTAAATTAAAAATACAAGAATTGATAGAACCCGGCATGGATTGAAGGAGAAGAAATCTTCAAAAACTCTTGATTGTCGGGCCGCTTGTCTTCTCTTGTTTTCTTCCGTCTTCCCTTCATTCGGCTCCTCAAAAAAATCCAACCCGTGTTATGAGAATGTATCTCATATTTATACTACTCTTATTGTCCCACAAAAGATCCCAAGAAGACCTAAAAATTGCTCAAAACGTTTCCAAGTTGGATTGGGACTCAAAAAGGAAAGAAAATAAAAGCGAAAATTCATGCAGTAGAGATTGGCACAGGCGATCGCCCGAGCTATTCCCCAAGCGATCGCCCAGAGGTCGCTTTTGCTCTCTGCTTGTGTCTTGAGATGTTTGGCGCGATCGCCCGACTTGTTATTTTGCAATCCAGTCCCTTTTGTTTCAACGGTCATCACTTTGGTCCTTCAACTTTGGGTCTTGGTCATTTCGATCCTCCATCTTTTCATAACATCAAATTTGGTCCTTCAACTTTACATCATCTCGGTTTGGTCCCTCAACTTTGCATTATCTCCGTTTGGTCCCTCAACTTTGGGTTGAGTGCAATTGAGTTCTCGAACTTATGAGATATCTTCTAAATCATTGCTCTTTTGCCCAAACTTCTCCGGGTTGTTCACCAATAAGTCCAAAACGAAATAAAACAATAATAAACTAGATTAAGTAGAAAAGCAACTATTTGACGACATAAATGATTAATTAAAATAAAATAAGTGCATAAAACGCACTTATCAAACACCCCAAACTAAACCTTTGTTCGTCCTCGAACAACAACAAAACTCAAATATAATTTAAACTAAGCTAATTGAATCAACGAAGAATTAGTCAATGTTAAACTCCCTACCATATGCCTCGGGTTCAAAAATAAAGCAACACTATTAGAAGGATATCAAACAACAAAGATAAAAAATTTTCACTTATCCGATGTTCGACCTTGTGTGTGTGTGTGAATAGCCAAACATTGAACTTATACACGTATTAAACCATGACCAATATTGTGTTGTTGATATTTTAGCAATCCCGAACCCTTTGTAGTCATTTATTCCTTACACCTCTCGTAAGTTATCACACTTATAAAGCTTTTCTCTCAAATCCCGAGGTGTTCTAGCGAAGTTGGTTTCTATTGATCATCACAATGCTCTTTCTTTTCAACGAAAGTGGTAAAATTTAGCACTTGTATTCTGAGAATTAGGATGGTGAGAGGTTTCTAAATTCTCATCTTCAGTCTCTAAGGTTCTAATCTAGCAATCCTTCCTGAGCACTTCTACTTTTTTTTTATTTAACTCCTGTTAACAGTCTTACATCCTGTGCAATACTTCTCTTTCACTAGCTTTCTGTGTGACCCTTGTAGCGAGCTTTGGGTCGATGACTCCCAAGTCAGATGACCATAGGGCACCAGGTTTGAAAATACCCTAGCAGACTTAATTGCTCGAGTCCCACAGGCTAATAGAGGAGTGAAGATGTAAATTTATAAATGTCGCTCTCTTTTTTTTTTTTTTTTTTTTTTTTTTTTTTTTTTGATACAGGACTCATGTAGCGAGCTTTGGGCCGATGACTCCCAAGTCAGATGACCATAGGGCACCGGTTTGAAAATACCCTAGCGAGACTTAATTGCTCGAGTCCCACAAAGCTAATAGAGGAGTGAAGATGTAAATTTATACATGTCGCTCTCTTTTTTTTTTTTTTTTTTTTTTTTTTTGATCAGGGGACTCATGTAGCGAGCTTTGGGCCGATGACTCCCAAGTCGAGATGACCATAGGGCACTGTGTTTTAAGATACCCTTACAGCTTAATTGCTCGAGTCGATATTTCATTTAATTTTATCACCGCAAATAGTGCTCGGTTCGACTTCATTGACTATAACCCATTCAACCAAAGATGAGACCTAGAAAACCCAAACCATCAAAATTCTTAGAACAAAAGTAGTAAATTTAACACCCCCAAACCGTTCTCAAAAGCAGTTTTAGTCACTAGCTCTAAGAATGTAGGAGCGGAATATTTATCATGATACTCAACAATAATATCAACACAAACACTCAAGTCATGTCTCCAATAAACGATAAGTCAAAGTGGCTATGTGCTTTCTTAATCGGGTCTAACATAGATAAGTAATCGAGATAAAAGAATGAGTTCAAGCGTTGTCTAATAGTCGACTAAAAATGTGCTCAATTTGAGCAGATATCATCATTGGCGGTAGGATATTCAACAAACAACTGCACAAATTTTTTTTTTTTTTTTTTTTCAAAACTATTTCGATTATCTGAGACCCGAATGATAAGCAAATCGAGTTCTTAAGTAACATGATATTTTATAACCCACCCCCAAACAAAAACCTTACATTGTCCCCAATGTAAGAATAACATAAAAACAGTAGTAGAGAAAAGATCGATTACTCCCGAGGATAGAAGTGGAGAAGAAGCATCCGGCGGTGAAAGATGTGGAACACCGTGGACACCGCAGGATCGATCGCACAAAAAGCGATCCTAAAAGAAAAAGCAGAGAAAACAACAAACAAAAACAACGAAAGCAAAATTTTTTTTTTTTTTTTTTTAATAATAAAAACGATTTTCAAGTTTTTTTTTTTTTTTTTTTTTAATAAAAACGATTTTCAAGAAAGAAGGGCAGGATCACCCAAATTAATTTCCTCCTCCCCCTCTCGAGAGTGAAACTCCAAGTATGGTTTTAAACGTTGGCCATTAACTTTAAACAAATCTCCATTTTTTGGATTTTCAACTTCAACAGCACCATGGGGATAAACAGTGAGAACAATAAAAGGGCCTGACCATCGAGAACGTAGCTTACCTGGAAATAAATGCAGGCGAGAATTATATAAGAGTACTTTCTGACCTGGACTAAATGATTTTCTGACTATGTGCTTGTCATGAAAGACCTTCATTTTGTGCTTGTAAATCTTAGCATTCTCATAAGCATCGTTTCGAATTTCCTCAAGTTCAGCTACCTGCAATTTTCTTTTTGACCACGCTTCACGCATATCAAAATTGAATTTCTTAATGGCCCAATAAGCACGATGTTCTAACTTCAATAGGGAAGGTGACAGGCTTTCCCAAACACCAATCTATAAGGGGACATTCCAATGGGTGTTTTAAAAGTCATCCTATATGCCCACAATGCATCGGTGAGTCGTAAAGACCAATCTTTTCTATCGGTCGAATCGCTTTCTCTAAAATATGCTTGATTTCACGATTTGAGACCTCAACCCGACCACTAGTCTGCATGGATGATATGGGTGGCCACTTTATGTGTGATGGAGTATTTTGCTAGAAGGGTTTGAAAATGTTTATTGCAAAAGTGAGATCCCCATCACTGATAATGGCTCGTGGAGTGCCAAAGCGAGAGAAAATATTGCTTTTCAAAAATGCCACTACGCTTTTGTGATCATTGGTCCTACAAGGAATTGCCTCGACCCACTTAGAAACATAATCGACCCCAACTAAAATGTAAAGATAACCAAAAGATGGAGGAAAAGGTCCCATGAAATCAATCCCCGAGACATCAAAAAGTTCAACTACGAGAATAGGATTAAGCGGCATCATGTTTCTTTTTGAAATGCTTCCCATGCGTTGACACCTATCACATGAAGAACAAAAATATGAGTGTCACGAAGAGAGTAGGCCAAGAAACCACATTGCAAAATTTTGGAGGTAGTCTTTTAGCATCGAAATGGCCTCCACACGTGTGGTCATGATGAGAATGACATAACACCGTGGAATTCACTTTCTGGAACGCATCTCCTTATAATTTGATCAGCACAGTATTTAAACAAGTAGGGATCGTCCCAAAAGAAATTCCTCACTTCAGCCAGGAATTTAGTTCTATCCTGTTTAGTCCAATGTTCTGGAAGTTTGCCTGTAACAAGATAATTAACAATATCAGCAAACCAAGGCACAACATCAATATTCATGAGTTGTTCATCTGGAAACAACTCATTTAATGGTAATTTATCCTGCACAGAGTCAAGCACAATTCGAGATAAGTGGTCAGCCACAACATTTTCAGACCCCTTTTTGTCCCTAAATTCAATGTCAAATTCTTGCAAAAGCAAGACCCACCTAATCAATCTAGGTTTAGCATCTTTCTTAGTTAGAAGATATTTGAGGGCAGCATGGTCAGAAAAGATAATAACTTTACACCCTACAAGATAAGATCGAAATTTATCTAAAGCAAATACTACTGCTAGCATTTCTTTCTCTGTAGTAGAATAATTTAATTGTGCATCATTAAGAGTTCTACTAGCATAGTAAATAACAGAAGGTAACCGATCCAATCTCTTGTCCTAAAACCTGCTCCTCAGCCATAATCGGATGCATCACACATAAGTTCAAAAGGCAAAGTCCAATCGGTGGTCGAATAACAGGTGCAGTGGTCAATACTTTCTTAAGATGTTCAAAAGCTTCTAAGCACGAATCATTAAAGATAAAGGTACATCCTTAACAAGTAAATTGCATAAGGGTCTAGAGATTTTACTAAAATCTTGAATGAAACGTCTATAAAAACCAAAGCATGCCCAAGGAAAGATCTTACTTCTTTCACCGATTTTGGAGGTGGAAGATTGGAGATAAGATCAACCTTGGCTTTATCAACCTCAATACCATTGCTAGAAATAATGTGGCCAAGAACAATACCTTGTTTCACCATGAAGTGACATTTTTCCCGCTTTAGTACTAAATTCTTTTCCTCACATCTCTCGCAAAACTAATGTTAGATGGCGCAAACAATCATCAAACGAGTCACCATACACGTAAAAATCATCCATAAACACCTCAAGAAACCTCTCAACCATGTCGAAAAATATACTTAGCATGCATCTTTGAAAGGTAGCAGGTGCATTACACAAACCAAATGGCATTCGTCTATATGCAAAGGTTCCAAAAGGACAAGTGAAAGTAGTTTTCTCTTGATCTTCCGGAGCTATGGAATTTGATTGTAACCTAAATAACCATCTAAGAAACAATAATAAGCATGCCTCGCTAGTCTATCAAGCATTTGATCAATGAATGGAAGAGGGAAGTGATCTTTTCTAGTGACTAAGTTCAATTTCCTATAGTCTATGCACACACGCCATCCCGTAGTTACTCTAGTTGGAACCAATTCATTGTTTGCATTAGTAACTACTGGTGATACCTGATTTTTGGGACAACATGCACAGGACTTACCCATTTGCTATCGAAATAGGATAGATAATTCCAAAGATCTAACAACTTAAGGACTTGATTCTCACAACATCTTTCATGTTAGGATTTAACCTCGTTGCATCTCCCTAGTGGACTTAGAATTTTCCTCAAGATGAATATAGTGCATGCAATCTACATGATTAATACCTATTATGTCAACAATGGTCCAACCTAGCGCCTCTTTATGTTCGATTAAAACACCTAACAACTTACTTTTTGTGCATCATCAAGGGCGTAAGAGATAATTACAGTAAAGTTTCGCCTCTCTAAGAATGCATCTTGCAAGGTGTCGAGCGGTGCTTTGAGCTCTAACTTGGGCGGTTGTTGAACCGATGGGATGTTCTTCTTCTCACTTAATGGAAGTGGCTCAATTTTCTCTGTCTCCACTTACTTGTATCCATGACAGGTGTTGACTCAAGCAAAGTGTTCACCTCATCTATAGCACCATCAACATCAAAATCTGTACCAAAATGGGTTAGACACATCATTAAAGCATCATCAAAGTTAGTTGAAATACAAGAGTCATCAACCAATGCTTCTATCATGTCAACATCAGCAACATCCTCGTTGTCATGTGGTTGCTTGTTGACATTGAAGACATTCAATTCAATTGTCATGTTGCCAAAGGACAACTGCATGACTCCATTCCTGCAATTAATTACAGCATTAGATGTGGCTAGAAAAGGACGACCAAAAATCACAGGAATATGCTTAGTGGAGTCTCGAACAGGTTGTGTATCAAGTACAATAAAATCAACAGGAAAATAAAATTTATCAACCTCAGATCAAAACATCCTCAACAATGCCACGAGGGACTTTCACGATCTATCGACCAAGTTGTAAAATAACAGATGTTGGTTTTAACTCGCCTAGTCCAAGTTGCATGTACACAGAGTAAGGCAGAAGATTGACACTAGCTCCTAAATCTAACAATGCCTTCTCAATTTTATGGTTTCCTATGATGCAAGAGATAGTAGGACAACCCGGATCTTTAAATTTAGGAGGGTGTTGCTTTGAATTATCGAGCTAACCTGCTCAGATTAAGAATGCCTTTTACGTACATGCAATTGTCTCTTTTTAGTACATAGGTCTTTCAAAATTTAGCATATCAGGGGAACTTGCTTAATAGCATCAAGTAAAGGGATATTTATGCTTACACCTTTGAAGATGTCCATCATGTCATTGATAGAATTACCTTGCTTTACCTTTGTCAACCTCTCGAGGAAAAGGGGATTGGGATGTAGGATGGCTCGTTGTCTTCTTTGTGAGCTTCTTGGGTGAATCATCGGTTGAGGTATTACACGGAGAAATTAGTTGAGGCGTGTTTTGCTTTGAAAGATCCACTTTGTTGTCAACCGGTTTGCCTCGTCTCAAAGTCATGATGGCCTTCGCCTTTTCATGTTGGTTGCTTGAATCTGTTCCAATATTGTGCACCCCTTTAGGATTAGGAAATGGCTGACTAGGGAATTTACCTTTTTCGATGGTTGTTGCCAGCTGTTGTACTGATGAAGCCAGTTGCCCCATCATGTTCTCCATATTGGAAATGGATTGTGCCTGTGAGTTCTGGCTAGTGCGCATCTCCTTCTTGAACTCGATGATGGTGTGATTACGATGCTCCAAAGCGACTTGTGTAGCTTTTGTCAAGTTTTGAAATGCCTCTTCCCATGGTTTAGGCTGTGAGAAGTTTTGGTTGAATTGTCTAGGCTGCTGAGGGGCTTGACCTGCTGTGTTGTCCTGTTGACTACCCTGTGACCAAGAAAAGTTGGGGTGGTCCCTCCAACCTGGGTTATAGGTGTTGGAGTAAGGATTGTAAGGAGTCTTCCTCATCATGTTGAGGGCATTAGCTTGCTCAAGACACGCTCGGTTCCGGAGGACTATTGATGTCAAATGAGGTCAATTTGCGAGAGATGTCCTCTATCATGCACTTGACTTCTTTGATTTCTGAGCTAGGTTCACTGCTGCGAATCTCATAGATACCTCTTTTCTTTGGCTCAGTTCTAGAGGATCTGCTCCGCTGTTGTGAATTGTCAGCCTGCTTTTGAAAGAAGGTCCGGATCTCTGTAGCATTTTTAGACATAAGCTCTCCCCGCTTGTGGCCATCAACCATTCTTGAATATGTGGCGAAATCCTCCAAAAGTATTGGCATAAATGCCATTTTTCATAGCCGTGGTGTGGACATTTCATGAGAAGCCCGTTGAATCTCTCCCAAGTTTCATAGAATGGCTCATCGTCTCTTTGCACAAACTCTGAAATTTCCCTGCGAATAGCATTAGTTTTGTGAACAGGAAAGTATTTGTTCAAAAATTTAGCAACCATTTGTTCCCAAGAAGTAATACTATTAGCAGGCAATGTATTAAACCAAGATCTAGATCTATCTTTCAGAGAAAAGGGAAATAGACGAAGTTTAACATTATCAGGAGACACATTCTCATATTTGAATGTTTCACATACAGCATAGAAATCAGTCAAATGATTATAAGGTTCTTCACTATCCAAACCATAGAAAGATGGGAGATGTTAAGCACACTCGGTTTAAGCTCAAAATTCCTAGTCATGACACGAGGGTATTGTATGCATGAGGTGCTCAAATTAGCCAATGGACTAAAATAGTCCCCGAAGGTCTCTCCTCAATTTCATTCCCCATAGCTACTATTGCTTGATTTCTTCAATTTTATCTAGATTAGTGGCTCGTTTTTGTTGGTGAAAAGTCCTTTCAATTTCACTATCTAGATGTTCTAGCTTAAGTTCTAGAGATCTACGACCAAGCATGCACAATGCAGATTTTGATTTTTGAAATTTTTTTTAAATAAATAAAAAAAAAAAACGAAAATAAAATAAACAAAATAAAATCCTAAATTATAACTAGTTAAGAATGAAATTAACTAAAATTAAATTAACCTTCAGACGCAGTCCCAAGAATGGCGCCAAAAACTTGATGTCAAATTTTAATTAACTCGCAAGTGTCACGAATCTCACTGGAATATAGATAGGTAAAAGCGAGGTCGATCCCACAGAGACTATGAGGAAGGTGTAATTTAATCCCAATTAAGCTGATATTCTAGGCTAGTTGAATCGAAAAGAGTTTTGTTGAAATTATTTAATTTAAAGAATACTAATTATGCGAAAATAATGAGATTGAATAATCAAGAAGTGTAAAACACCAAGGTTTGGAATCCACCATTGTCTAACTTAGCAATCATCTAATCATTCATTAATTCCCAAAAAAAACATACGACAACACGAAATCAATCTATTGTCGTCCCTAAAGATTTATCAATTAAGTCCAAAAGAAGAGAATCAAATATAGGCTCCCTTATGCTTCAAACATAAATTACTTAAGCATTTTTCATATCAAATTCCATTGAAAGAAGACAAAGAATCAAAGATTACCTAAGCATTCTATGTATCCCAATAAGAATAAAAGAAGATGAAAATCAAAAGCAATTAATAAAACTTATTTAAGCATCAAGCATGGATTAATTAAACCAATATCTAACTATCAAAAATACATGATATTTAAGATGAAAGAAATTATATTTAATTAATCTAGTTAAGAACGAACCATGAACGTTAAAGCCCCTAAAAAGAATTAAACGAATAATGAAATAATTACTTAATTAAAACAAGGTTTCATCGCTACCTTGGCTAAAGAAAATTAGAAGAACATAATTAAATTAAAAATACAAGAATTGATAGAACCCGACATGGATTGAAGGAGAAGAAATCTTCAAAAACTCTTGATTGTCGATCGATTGTCTTCTCTTGTTTTCTTCCGTCTTCCCTTCATTCGGCTCCTCAAAAAAAATCCAACCCGTGTTATGAGAATGTATCTCATATTTATACTACTCTTATTGTCCCACAAAAGATCCCAAGAAGACCTAAAATTGCTCAAAACGTTTCCAAGTTGGATTGGGACTCAAAAAGGAAAGAAAATAAACGAAAATTCCGCGGTAGAGATTGGCACAGGCGATCGCCTTGAGCTATTCCCTGGCGATCGCCAGAGAGTCGCTTTTTGCTCTCTGCTTGTGTCTTGAGATCTTCAAGCTCGCCACTTGACATTAAGCTTCAAGCGATCGCCCGACTTGTTATTTTGCAATTCAGTCCTTTTGTTTCAACGGTCATCACTTTGGTCCTTCAACTTTGGGTCTTGGTCATTTCAGTCCTCCATCTTTTCATAACATCAAATTTGGTCCTTCAACTTTACATCATCTCCAGTTTGGTCCCTCAACTTTGCATTATCTCCAGTTTGGTCCCTCAACTTTGGGTTGAGTGCAATTGAGTCCTCGAACTTATGAGATATCTTCTAAATCATTGCTCTTTTTGCCCAAACTTCTCCAGTTGTTCACCAATAAGTCCAAAACTGAAATAAAACAATAATAAACTAGATTAAGTAGAAAAGCAACTATTTGACGACATAAATGATTAATTAAAAGGCTAAAATAAGTGCATAAAACGCACTTATCACTTCCCTCTTTCAGTTGTGGTTTGGAATACAGTTCATTTTTTATTTCAATATAGTGTATTATTTTTTTTACTACTTACACAATTAGAAAAGAGGGATGAAGCAAGATCAGAAATTCAAGCAGGTACGGAATCCAATAGATTGTGTTGGGAGGTTAAGCAAATGCGCAGGATAAAATTATCCATGTTCTTAATTCCTTTTGGCGTTTAGATTCATATTGAGGTTTTTGTTAGTATCTAGGTTATATAGTTTTTATTTTTTAATAAATGCTTTAAATGAAGTTTTCTGATGATCCTCAGCATGTTCATTTAAGTTCGTTTGCACAACTATTTGGTGTAGGCATAATAAATGCTTGAATCCAACGCAATTACAAATGCCCCTTAGGACAGTTGATAACAGCATAACCTCATCTTGAGTTTAGACATTGGTAGTTGGCCCGTAGCACGGTGCCGTGTTGGTATTGAACATCACTTGAGAACTTTAAGTAACTTGTGATGACTGAGTCTGCAAGCAAGTTGACATGAAAATTGAGCTTTACAAATATTTCTGCAAACCATTTTTTCTGTTCAATAAGATATTTGCTGTAGTGTTGGCATTTCTATTAAGTCTTCATAGTCTGGGGGATAACTCAGTAATTCTGGAAAACTGCCAAAGAAGAATGGAAGAATGACTTGAATTACTTGCGAATTGGATATAACTCATTAATTTTGGACATTGCGACTGTTTTTATTATTTTTTATTTGCATGATTGATTTTAGTTATTATATTCAAGGACGAATATAAGTTCAAATTTAGGAGTGTTTGATAAGTACAATTTTGTACTTATCGGAGCTCTCAAAAATGGACAATTATGAGTACATTTATTTATTTTCAGTATAATGGCATGTTGTTTTTGTTCATTATAGGATAATAACCAAATTCAAGTGTTGATCAAACGAAAAGAAAGCAAACGAAAGAAAAATGGACTCAATTGAACAAAAAAAGAAACTTGAGGGGCTTTTCGGCAAATATCTAAGAGAGATTTAGAAATTGCGTTCAAACAACCATGCGATTGCATAGTATCTCAATGTTGCGATCGCAAGACTCCAAGGTTTTCTACATATCGTAAATGGACAAAAACATGCGATTGCAAGGTTTTTAACTATGCGATCTCATGAATATTTCGAGCAAAACTTAAGTTATTTTCTGAACCAATCAAAACTCTACGAAGTCCAGATTAATACAACTGCCTAAGCCACATCTTGGAGAGTTGGGGAATGAGTATAAAAGGCAAAATAGAGCACATATCGAAGGAAACGAATTTTGAGAAGAAAATACAAGAAAAGAATCGAAGATCAAGAAACGGATTGAAGATTCTTGGACCAAAATCACATGTTGTATTTCTAATTTCTTCTTTTTCTGCCAGAATATGAATAATACAATTCTTGTATTATTTTACATAATCATGTCCGGCTAAATTACTTATTATTAGGATGAACAATGAAACTTCATTTTTTTAATTAATTAAAAGTTTTTCGTTTTAGTAATTAATTGCTTTTGGGTTGATTATTCTTTATTCATTTTTTTTTTTTTTTATTTTAATACTTGATCACCATTAGAATACTTTGTGATCTTTATTGAAGTCGAGAGATTTAATATAGACTAAGCACATGGAGATCGGACAATTCGGTTTCACCAACTTTCTCAAGTCAACTACACTAGTATATACGAAATTTGGTATAACCTGAATTGAGCAACACTTTCATCATGGCTAATACTTCTAGAAAATATAGACCAAAAGCGGTAATCTCTACAATGATACTCGGTTCTCTTGGACCAATTAAACGAATTTTTAGGAACCGGGTGAAAAAAACCATTTTCATTGGAACATTCTTTTAAGTCCATATCATCAGTATATAGATCATCAACACCGCATTTCCTGTTATGCATTTAGATATTATTTTATGAAATAAAACCAGTAAAATGTATATTATATTCACAACGAAAATATCTGGAAAGTGGTGGAAAAGGGTAGAATTGGTTTTTCTACGTGGAAAAAAATATGATATACTGTATAGTGCCATGAGTGTGCTCATGATTATGACAGCTAAACACTAACCAGAACTCTATTCACATTTGAATACAAGTTTTCATTCTATCTTTTTTTTTTTTTATCGGAAATGTAAAAAAATTATATAGATCAAAAGAGCTGTACAACAACTACAATCGGACATCCCCAGGAGATACAAAGTAGGCAAAGAAGAAACAACTATCATAGTACCACATTATGGTACTAAGCTAAGAAATGTAAGTTCTAACTAATAACAAATACACTTGGCACACCCAGCCAAGAAGTTTTAACTAACAACAAATACCCTTGGCATACCCAGGAACACAAACAAAATACCAAAGGCAAGTAAAGGGAAAAAACAAAGCCCTGAATCAAAGGTTACAGACCCAAAGCCAAGGACTCATAATAGATCAGAACATTAGGATACAAAGAAAACCTAACTTTGTATACTTGTGTTTTGATACTCCTAACAATACAATCAAGGACATCATTGAGATCTTCAAAAATCCATCGATTCCTTGCCAACCATAAATAATAAATAGGGGGGCCGAGAGCAGTCTTCTTTGCCTTAGATTGCCAACTTGTCCCACGTGCCTCCTTGTGAATCCATTTTAAAGCACTAGCAATGGTTGTCATGGATCTAGATATTCCCAGCCATTGCCTAATGTTATTACATACGGTGCTACTAAAACAGCATTGGAAGAAAAGGTGCCTTACTGATTCACCTTCGGCATTGCAAAAGATACAAGTCGTGTCAATTTCCAAGTGCCTCAATCTGTCTCTAGTGAGCAATTTTCCCTTCGCGGTCAGCCATAGCATGAATGAATGTTTCGGGGATATACACGGTTTCCATACATCTGAAGCCCAAATATTGTTAGTCCTTTTGACCTGGAAGTATTCATACGCTGCCGAACTGCAATACTTATTCTCCCGGTTCCAATCCATCAGTCTGAAAACAGCAGCTTCAGCGCTGCCCTATGCCATGATGATCTGGTCCCTTATGGCAAAAATCCGTTTTAACAAAGGTGAATCAGCCTTTCTTGGTTCCCAGCTCCACACCGAATTTCCCCGGAGGTATACTTGGTTTACCCAACGAACCCATAATGTATCCTTTTTCCATGAAAGTTCCACAATGTTTTAGCGAGCAAAACTGTGTTCCAGCTTTGGAACTGCTGAAATCCGAGCCCACCTTCAGCTTTAGGTAGGCAAACTTCTTTCCATGCAACAAGGGGTTGTTTATGACTCCAAAGAAAGTTTTGGCAAAGGCTAGTAATGCGCGCTATAACGGCAGCCGGGATGTGGAAAATTGACATCCAGTACTCAACTCCTTGAAGGACTTTCCTTATAAGTTCAGCTCTACCTGCGTATGAAAGCGACCAGCAGTCCACAAATTAATATATGCAGCCACCTTATCTATAAAAGGAGAAAAATGCATTACTTTTAATCTCTCCGCTGCAAGAGGAATTCCAAGATACTGAAAAGGCAGTGACCACTGGAAACGCTGCTGCCTGCTTAATTAAATCCAGATCTGGTTGCAAAATCCCAGCCGTATATAAGCTTGATTTTAAGTGCGTTAGCACGAAAAACCGACATATTCCCAAAGCTGTTAAGGCAATCTAAGAGTATTGAAATGGAAATCGGATCACCTCTAGACATAAGCATAAGATCATCCGCAAAAGCTAAGTGTGTAATCTTGAGTAGCCCGCATTTTGGGTGATAATTAAACTCACTACTCTCCGTGCGCATTTTTAGTGCTCTAGAGAAATATTCCATACAAAGTACAAACAAGAAAGGCGAGAGGGGTCATTTGGGACAAATAAACTCCCATTCACTGCAATTGAATAGGACGTCGAGGTGACACAATGCATGATCCAATGAATAAAAGTAGCAGGGAATTCCAGCCCTTCCACGACCCGAAGAAAGCCCCAATCAATTGAATCATTTGCCTTACTCAAGTTGATTTTAAGCATGCATCTCGGTGAGACACGTTTCCTACTATATTGTCTCATTAATTCCAGAGCCAAATGGATATTTTTCGCCAAATTCCGACCCTCGATGAAGGTTAATTGTGCTTGATCAACCAAGGAGTCCATCAGTGGCGCCATTCTAGAAGATAGAAGCTTAGAAATGATTTTATAAACCATGTTACAGCAAAAAATTGGCCGAAAATCCCCTACCAAGGCGTATGATTTGATTTAGGAATAAGAGCAATAACCGAGTGGTTTATCTGCTTAAGTAAAGCCGATGAAGAGAAGAATTCATGAACAGCCCTGCAAATGTCTTCTCCAACAATATGCTACGCTTTCTTCCTAATGCTTCCGTGGGTTTAGCTCTATTTATCAAGACATATTTATGTTTTTTTTTTTAGTTAATATGACAACCTTCCTTTTGACAGGGATTCACCAGTTCAAGGAGATTACTTATAGAGGCATCCGATGCAACTCTAGTTTCCTTCCCGTTAATTCCCGTTTTATCCTCAAGCACCGGAAATACTGAAACTCCAAAGGTTATTCCCAAGCCTTCAAAAGTTCAAGAAGTTCTAAAGAATGTAAAACAGGTATGAGATGCCTCTTCTATATCTCTTTCCACTAATTACTAATAAGATCACTACAACAAAGAGGGTCTATAGCGGCGACATATATTGCGACGACAAAAAGTCGCCTCTATTAATTCTACGTAGTAACGACGGAGAAATGTCGCCGCTATACAAACAAAACTTATAGCGACGACATAAGTCGTCGCTATAAAACCTAACTCGTCACTGTTGTATAGAGGCTATAACGACGTCTTTCTCGTGTCGTCGCCACTAAGATTAGGAAAGGGCGGGAACTAATGGCGGCATTTTGGTGCATATATAGCGACGACAAATGTCGTCGCAATTGATATGCTGATGATGATGTAAGTCACGTGAATCATGTATTTTCTCGTAGTGTGAAGGGGTCTATAGCGACGACATATGTCGTCGCTATATACCAACATCAATTTAGGCGGAAATTTGGCGCCAATTGTTATATATATAGCGACGACATATGTCGTCGCTATACCTATTTCGATTAAATTTGCGGTAGCGTGAATAATTACTTGCCTCGAAAAATGGGAATGATTCTTTAGCGACGATGTATGTCTATAGCGACGACAATGTCGCCGCTATAGACTCTTCTTTACCTTCTTCCAATGTTCGCATTTGTATTGCATCTCTCAGTATTTCTTCCATCTCCAGATTTCTTCCATCGCAAAGATATCAATTCTTCTCCATCTCTATTTTTTCATCTCCATTTCTTCATAATCATCTCCAATTATTATCGCATCAGATTTGTAAGAATATAGTATTTTACAAGTATGGATATTGATAAAAGTTGGACAACAATTAGAAATCGCACAAAGTCTGCAGAATTTCAAACGGGTTTGCAAGCATTTATAAACATGGCGAGGCCATACGTTAACGACGAGGAAGAATTAAATGTCCGTGCAAAAATGTTTAAACGGTCTCACACATCCATTGGAAATTGTCGAGGCTCACATATTTCGTAGAATGGTTTTGCGGAATGTCACTTGGATATATCATGGCGAGATTGATGTTCGTATTATGAATGTGTATAGACGTAATGAGCGAGATGGTGTGGAAGATGAGATGATGGATGTAATAGACGCACGTAGTTGGTGATGAGCATGCAGTACAAGCACCGATGGTTACTATGACGAACTCGTTTGTGCTCTCCATTTAGAACTCGCATCTGGAGTTTCATCATTTTCATCCCTAAATTTTTAGTCAAGTTGATGCATATTAAAGTTATGAACAATGGACAAACAAGTCTCATCGATGATCTTTTGAAATTGCTTTCCCAAATATGAACTTGGTTGACTCTCACCACGAAGCTAAGAAGTCGATGACGAAAGCTTGGTTTGGGTTACAAATCCATTCATGCCTCGCAAGAACGACTCATGCACTCGCTTTTGGGGTGAACATGTCGATAGACAAACTTGCGATTTGCCAGAAAGTCGCTGGGTTCACACTTCTCGGAAAGTGAACGGAAGAATGTTCCGCATAAGGTGTTGCGATATTTTCCTTGGCCCCGCAGACTAAAACGTATGTTCGCGACGAAGGATACTGCAAAACTTATGAGGTGGCACAATATAGGAAGGTCTAGGGACGATGATGAAATGCAACATCCCGTTGATGGAAAGGCATGGCGGGATTTTGACTTGAAACATCCAATGTTCGCAAGTGAGATCGGGAATGTCGTTAGGTTTGGCCGCAGAAGATTCAATCCATTCGGTGACATGAGTCTCGTCAGACAAAGATGTGGGCCGATGATTTGTAACAGCCACAACTTGCCACCGGTTATGCATGAAGCCCGAATATCTCATGCTTACTCTATTGATACCTAGTCCTAAAGCACCGGTAAGGACATTGATGTATTTTTACGACCATTAGTGGATGAGTTGAAGGAATTGTGGGCCGATGGGATTGACACAGAGACGGTGGAACCAACAAAGAAGTCGGTATTCAGATCATGCGGCAGCTTTTTGTGGGATCGTTAACGATTTCCCAAATGAGAAGTAGTTTGTCCGGTTGGAGTGGTCAGGGTACAAGGCATGTCCGACGCGGCAACGAGGATACTCCTTCATCCGTGTCATAGGTAAGACAAATTTATGTGGGTCATCGTCGGTTCCTCGCCATCCGGGCATCATTTTCGAACAATTTAGACTTCGATGGGAGGATGAGATGGCGACCACCTCCGCGTCGATTAACGCCTACGTACATTTTAGCACGCTTAAGTCGTGTCGATATAGAAGTCCGTGAAAGCACCCAAATTACGGTGGCGCTACAATTCGAGAAGTGATGACGAGCTCAATTGGAGAAAAAGAGCATTTTCTATGAGTTGTCGTATTGAACTTCTACCGAGCTCAAACATAACATCGATGTCATGCACGTAGAGAAGAATGTTTGTGATAGCTTGCTCGGTACAATTATGGACGATCCATTCAAATCAAAAGACACAGTCAATGCGAGGCGCGATCTAATGCAATTAGGGATCAAAAGGGAGTTGCACTTGTATCGAACGGAATAAGTGGATGAAGCCCGCCGCATGTTACACCATGTCGCCTTCAAATCGTAAGAAATTTTGTCAATTTATCCGATCGGTTGAGTTTCCGATGGCTTCGCTTCTAATCTTCGGAAGAATATTGCTCCAAATGACACCAGTATTATCGGGTTGAAGTCACATGATTGCCATATTATCATGCAACGGTTATTACCACTGGATGTCGGGCGTTCTTGAATAAAACAATTTCCACGGTAATTATTGAATCGCGCACGTTCTTCGTAAAGCTTTGTGCAAGAACACTAAAGGTTAGCGACATGATAGCTTCCTACGATCACCTTGTACTCATTCTCCGTAAGTTGGAAAGGATATTTCCGCCAACTTTCTTCGACATCATGATTCACCTCGTAATGCATTTACCGTAAGAGGAAATCTTGGAGGTCCGGCACATGAGATGGATGTATCTATTCGAGCGATACCAAGAAATTGAAGGGCTACGCCGTAAATCGAGCTAGGCCCGGGATCAATAGTCAAGGGGTATGTTGTGGACGAGGCATTGACCTTTTGTTCGAGATACTTCCGTGACTTAGGGACAAGGTTCGATCGACCGCACGTAAGCGAGAATGCTATCGCTCCACGTATACGCCTTTCTGCTTTTCACCGCAGATGTCACCCACTGGAAAGCAACCACCAACGACGCTTTCCTACTCAAGTTCGAAATCAAGCAATTTTTACATCCCGAACAACTGCTTTTGAAGTTGAGCCATTCTTGCAATAAGACGGCGTTAATTCTTGATTATTATGCTTTTATCTCGAATTAACTTTATCATTTGAAACGAACTAATGAACGTTGATCTTCAATACCTTGTTCGTGAACATAGGCGAACTCATCAATGTGGGTCATCCAAACATCAAGTAGTGCATGTAAGAGACTTTCACGGTTGGTTCTACGTAAAGGTAAACGAACATCGATCGAATAAAATTGCAAGTTTTCAACATACTTGCTTTCAATAATCGAGAATAATTTTGTCATGCGACTATATGCAATGCGCCAAAGCCACAACCATCAAGTTTCTCATGAGTTATTTATTACCGCCATGGATGTTACTAGCGAGTTATGTCATACACGGCTTGTGTTGTGAAAGGAGTTCGGTTCGTGACATATGATCGTGATATTCAAGAAAAACTTAAAATAGTGGCGTGTCCGTCCTGTGGACCGGGGTGAGGTTTACTTGGGCAGTACCGCAAGATATACTCGAGCTACAATATGGACCGAAACTTTCGGTCTATCCGTTCGATGCAAGTGGTTTAGGTGTGATGGGAGACGGATGGTAATCGAGAATAACGTTACCGAGATTGACATCGCAGCAGGCGTTCAAGGATGATCGGCCCATACTTGCTAGCCAAGCACAACAAGTGTTCTACATTGAAGATCCATCTCGTGGTCCGAATCAAGCGAGTAGTACAAATTGTCCATCATAGGAGCACGTGGGACACAGCTGGAGCTAACATCACGTAGATTGACCGCTCCACAATAACAACTCTTCGATTTATCTCTAGTCGCTTGATCTTGGCAACATAGAGCATGTATCCTTGCACCGCGATGATGATGAAGTCGATGAGATCGATGCATCGATTATCGGGAGAGCCTCGTTAGATAGTGCAGGAGAAACTTCGCTTATAAACGACGATGATATTGAAGACGATACAAATGCGTAATACGAGGATGAAGAAACATCAAGTGAAATCAATGAGGACGCCGCCGACGATGACGTAGATCAATCGTATCATGATAGTGAATCGATTGAAATGTTATTAAAGGTCACTAAATTTGTAATGAAATTACTTTAAAAAAACGCATGTTCAAATTGTTGTTATCTGTTTTCGGCTTGAATGTTTGTCATTCATTCATCGGCTCATTGTTATTGGTCAAAACGCGAGTTGAAGGACTTAAGTTGCAAATAAAATTTAAGGAAATTGAAATAAAAGAAAATTAAGAGGACTTAAGTTGTTTAAAATTGAATGACCCAATAAATATGAAAACATAAAAATTAAATATTAAATATTAAATACTAATATTATATAATAATAATTATTATTGATAAGATTAAATATTAAAATAATTGATAATATTAAATATTAAAATATTAAATACTAAAAATTATTATTCATAATATTAAATATCATTAAATATGAAATATTAAAATTAAAAATTAAAAATTCAATATTAAATACTAAAAATTATTATTCATAATATTAAATCTCATTAAATATGAAATATTAAAATTAAAAATTCAATATTAAATACTAAAATTATTATTCATAATATTAAATATCATTAAATATGAAATATTAAAATTAAAAATTAAAATTCAATATTAAATACTAAAAATTATTATTCATAATATTAAATATCATTAAATATGAAATATTAAAATTAAAAATTAAAATTCAATATTAAATACTAAAATTATTATTCATAATATTAAATCTCATTAAATATGAAATATTAAAATTAAAATTTAATATTAAATATTAAATACTAAAATTATTATTCATAATATTAAATATCATTAAATATGAAATATTAAAATTAAAAATTAAAAATTCAATATTAAATACTAAAATTATTATTCATAATATTAAATCTCATTAAATATGAAATATTAAAATTAAAAATTAAAAATTAAATATTAAATACTAAAAATTATTATTCATAATATTAAATATCATTAAATATGAAATATTAAAATTAAAATTAAAAATTCAATATTAAATACTAAAAATTATTATTCATAATATTAAATATCATTAAATATGAAATATTAAAATTAAAAATTAAAAATTCAATATTAAATACTAAAAATTATTATTCATAATATTAAATCTCATTGAATATGAAATATTAAAATTAAAATTAAAATTAAAATATTAAATACTAAAAATTATTATTCATAATATTAAATATCATTAAATATGAAATATTAAAATTAAAAATTAAAATTCAATATTAAATACTAAAAATTATTATTCATAATATTAAATCTCATTAAATATGAAATATTAAAATTAAAAATTAAAAATTAAATATTAAATACTAAAAATTATTATTCATAATATTAAATCTCATTAAATATTAAATATTAAAATTCAAAATTCAAAATTCAAAATTAAATACTAATAATTTTTATTGATATTATTAAATCTCAATAAATATTAAATATTAAAATTAAAAATTATATAATAATAATTATTATTCATAATATTAAATATTAAAAATAATTGATAATATTAAATAAGAAATTTTTTCATAATATTAAAAGCGGAAAATTAATAAGTATAAAAATTATTGCAATTAGCATATCTCCTTCAAATGAGAAAGAAACATTTAATTTTCTCAGAATGTATGTAATGTAATGTGTCGTCGCTATTGTGTCTTTGAAAATTGGCGCCACCTTTTAAGGCGCGTGTTCAAAAAAAAAAAGTCGAAAACATGTCGCCTCTATAGGTCTATTTAGCGACCTACATATGTCGTCGCTATTGAGTTAGACCTTTAATTCACATAGAAACGTTCTTATTTTCCATGTTCGCCAAAATTTTTCCTTCTTCCGCCTCGCTCGCCGCCCGCCCGCCGCCTCCTTCGCCGGGCAATTTCATCGCCTCCTTCACTGGGCAATTTCACCGCCTCCTTCTCACTGGGCAATTTCATCGTCTCTCCTTCACTTGGGCAATTTCACCGTCTCCTTCGCAGCTAAAATTTCCCCAAGTGAGTTCACTTCAAATCATTTAATCAGATTTGATGAGGAAATTTGTGCTTTAATGTACCATTCCACAAGTTTCATCCAATTTTGTATGATGATTATTGCCATTAGCTAATGTACCATTAACTGGTTTGTGTATCTTCAATTTTATGAAAATGGGAATTTGAACTCAATATTTAACAGCTTGATGGGAATTTGAACTCAATATTTGACAAAATTTTTGTGCGGTTTTAATTTAGTGGACAATATTCTTAAACCCACAAATGATTGTTCTTCTCCTTTCCAATTTACAATATAAATATCAAATGTCGGACAAATTGTTCACCAAATACCGATTATGGAGTGAAATTTTATACATTTTCAAACTGCAGAGGAAGTATTCCTGGAAAACGTGGAGTCGATTCTTGAAGCTTTTGACTACCTCCACCGCCATTTGCTCTCAAACAAGGTAGTTCTTGTGTGGACTCACCGATGAAAGTGATTTTGCAAGACTTCACCGCTATGTCCTTAATTTTCAATATAATATTTGAATCTAATATAAACAATATGATCGACATATTTTTTGATGTGTTCCAATACCTCTATGTTTTCACTTCTCACATTTACTAAATATGATTCAGATGCAAAAAAACACCAAAAGGAAATAATGCTCGCCACTGCTTTTAGTTTGATGGATTTACGATTTCATAATGCTAATTCTCTCATCAGTTTTTCCTTGAGGCAAAAAGAAGCCAAAAGGATCCAAACTAGGCACTTTGACTAAAATTGATGATAATATTTAAGTCAGATGCCAAAGAGTAAAAGTCCCATTTTAATCAATGCTCTTTGGTGAAGATATTGGCGTACAATCATGTTTCCATACATCCTTAATTTAGTGTAATGCGATCGCCGCCCCCAATTTGCGCAGATCTCGATTTTTCTGATTCTTGGGAATTTAAGTCGTGTAGATGACATTGTTTTAATGGTTGTTTACCATAAATTCAAAATTTAGGGACTGATTTGCAATTTTACAGTAAGTTTAGGGACCAATGTATAAGAAAATATAATAAAGTCAAATTTTTCCATAAATTCAAAGTTTAGGGACTTATTTGCAATAAAAGTAATTTTAGGGACCAATTTATAATAAAATATAATGAAGTCAAATTTTACCATAAATTCAAAGTTTAGGGACTTATTTGCAATAAAATAAGTTTAGGGACCAATTTATAATAAAATATAATCAAGTCAATTTTTCCATAAATTCAAAATTTAGGGACTTATTTGCAATTTTACAAAGAAGTTTAGGGACCAATGTATAATAAAATATAATAAAGTCAAATTTTCTCATAAATTCAAAGTTTAGGGACTAATTTGAAATTAAAGTAAGTTTAGGGACCAATTTATAATAAAATATAATAAAGTCAAATTTTTCCATAAATTCAAAGTTTAGGGACTTATTTGCAACAAAAGTAATTTTAGGGACCAATTTATAATAAAATATAATAAAGTCAAAATTTACCATAAATTCAAAGTTTAGGGACTTATTTGCAATAAAATAAGTTTAGGGACCAATTTATAATAAAATATAATCAAGTCAAATTTTTTCATAAATTCAAAATTTAGGGACTTATTTGCAATTTTACAGTAAGTTTAGGGACCAATGTATAAGAAAATATAATAAAGTCAAATTTTCTCATAAATTCAAAGTTTAGGGACTTATTTGAAATTAAAGTAAGTTTAGGGACCAATTTATAATAAAATATAATCAAGTCAAATTTTTCCATAAATTCAAAATTTAGGGACTTATTTGCAATAAAATAAGTTTAGGGACCAATTTATAATAAAGTATAATTAAGTTAAATTTTCCAAAATTCAAAATTTAGGGACTTATTTGCAATTTTACAGTAAGTTTAGGGACCAATTTATAATAAAATATAATAAAGTCAAATTTTCCTATAAATTCAAAGTTTAGGGACTTCTTTGAAATTACAGTAAGTATATGGACCAATTTATAAGAAAATATAATAAAGTCAAATTTTTCCATAAATTCAAAGTTTAGGGATTTATTTGCAATACAAGTAATTTTAGGGACCAATTTATAATAAAATATAATAAAGTCAAATTTTACCATAAATTCAAAGTTTAGGGACTTATTTGCAATAAAATAAGTTTAGGGACCAATTTATAATAAAATATAATCAAGTCAATTTTTTCCATAAATTCAAAATTTAGGGACTTATTTGCAATTTTACAGTAAGTTTAGGGACCAATTTATAATAAAATATAATCAAGTCAATTTTTTCCATAAAATCAAAATTTAGGGACTTATTTGCAATTTTACAGTAAGTTTAGGGACCAATGTATAATAAAATATAATAAAGTCAAATTTTCTCATAAATTCAAAGTTTATGGACTTATTTGAAATTAAAGTAAGTTTAGGGACTTATTTATAATTTTACAGTAGTTTAGGGACCAATTTGAAATAAAATATAATTAATTCAAAATTATCCATAATTTTAAAGTAATTTTAGGGACTTATTTGCAATACAATATGTTTAGGGACCAAATTGAAATAAAATATAATACATACAAATTTTCACATACATTTAAAGCTAGTATGGCTGACGTGATATTCGCAATTATGTCATGTGTTAGTATGGCTGACGTGATGTCGCACGGAGGTGATGGTGCAGGAGATCCTCCACAGCAGCCATCTCACCGGCTCCTTCTCTATCATGCGAGTCCAGTAAGACGCTTTTTCAAATTGTAATTATTTATTATTTTATACATATCGTTGAAGAAAATCGTATGATCAATACATTTTCAATTTTTTCATTTTCAAAGACCCCGCCAAAGCGACGGGTATATCTCGAGGCATCAATCTCGAGATGGTTTGGCAAAGAATGGGAAGATGCCATTTCTATCGCGTTCGACAATGTCGAACGCACAATGCACCGATCGGGAATAACGCCGAAGTATTTCACGCGCTTGGTTGGGAACCAAGTGAGATTCACCAGTGCCCCGTGCTACCCTTCATGGACAGAGGTTCCAGAGGAGCAATGGGCACGCGTTACGTAGCATTGTCGAGGTATGAACGTAAATTAGTTTTGTTATTAGTACACTTCATTAATACTTGTTTTACGACTTGTACACTAACATATTCTTTTTTTCACTCTTGCGAGCTACTTCGATCTGCAGGGTGATCGGTCGCCCGATGAGTACCGGCAAGATGTGCCGCATGAAGAGATCGTCTCGCGGCCGATCGTTATCGCGATTACAAACTCAAGGCGCATAATCATTTAAAAGCGCATGGACCGAGTTTCGACCATACGGCGAATATGTCGCGAGGACCGGCAAGTGTATGCATTGACTTCTTCACCAGTCCCTACTTTCGTGGTAAGTATTGTTTATATATTGTTTACGATATGTTATATACTCTTTAACTAATACATTTTTGCTAATCAATAATATGTTATACTTTCAGACCCGGTCCTCCAAAAATAAAGCCAATCGGGGTAAGGCTAAATACCCGAGCGCGAGGGTCGAAGAGCTTCTCCGCCACGCTTACGATCAGTACAACATATAAATTTTCAATATATCTTCACTACATTACGTAAAATGTATACTAAATTTCACGCTTAAATTGTCGTGAAGGGACCCCGAGACCCGTAGTGGCGGGGATTATTGATTCGCTCCGACGCTTCACACCCTTCCGGGATGGCACTGGGGTGAACTCATGCGGTCCGGTGACTATGTGAGAATTTTTAATTATGTGAATATAATTTTATCCGACATGCATGATATTATTATTTATTATTATTTTTTCACCGAACAGATAAGCTTGTTGAGTTCGAGAGACTCAACAGACACAAGTCGCCTCCAATAGCGGGTCATTAGACGAGCGCATATTGCAAAGGAGGTGCTCGGAGAACGACGAGGTCACGTCCGTGGGGTTGGTCGGGTTCAAGGGCACCTCTCACTCGCCGATTCGACCGCCGCATCGCTTGCCCCACAAGGAACTTCCCATCGGTCCTCCGCACCCCCCGCATAATGATGTTCGGTTTGCCATGTACGAGGAGCAGCTTCGCCAAATGCAAACAAGTGAAATTGAGCTTTTAAAAGTAAAATACCACCGCGCTGCGGATGAGGAGGAGGACGGGGACGGGGACGACGGTTATGTGGTCTCAGAGATTTTTGAATTTTTATATATTATTTATATTATTTGGAAAAAAAAATTTTTAAAAAAAAATTCAAAACGTTTATAGCGGCGACAATGTCGCCGCTATAGGTAATTACATTATTGCAAAAAAATTTTTTAAAAAATTCATATCGTTTTATAGCGACGACATTTTCGCCGCTAGAGGTAAATACATTATTTGTATTAGCGACGCCTTAATCGTCATTGTAATGGATGAACGTATGGCGACGACACACAATGGTCTCTATTAGTTTATCTATAGCGACGGTGTTTATGCGACGACTATGTCGTCCCTATAAGTCCGTTTTCGAGATATGGTCACGACTTTATTGAGACGACAATGTCGCCGCTATAAATACAAATTTATATAGAGACGACATATAGTCGCCGCTATAACTCTAGAGACACTAACTTGTTGCGGCGACATATTACGACGACTTTGTCGCCTCTAAAACCTTAAAGATACGACTTATGAACATTTAGCGACGACAAATGTCGCCGCTATTTCCCTCATTCCCGATAGTGGATTAAACATAACCCAAAACTTATTTGGGACTCTTTGAGAATTCGAACATCTAATGACTCATATATTTGGACACAACCAATTCGCTTTGATGTTCATATATGTATTATCAAAATCACCATGAGTTCTTGGAAGGTTTGCATCATTCATGGAATCAGGTTGGTTTGGATACCAAGCAATTCTTGCTTTGTAGATCTCTTAAGAGAGTAGAAGGGGCATTGAAACAATTTGAACAAATTCCATTTTGCTCATATTTACATTGGGGCGATAATGCAAGGCCTGAGCTGATTTATTACTCAATGATCTCTACATGATCAGCCCTCAAATGAAAATTTACAGACAGAGGTTGTAAAATTGAGGAAAAACAGCAAGGTTCCTATCCAAAGCGGAGACAAGTTTCTTTTTTTTCAAAGAAGCAAAGACAAAGTACATTATGCAAAGGGACAAGTGAACTAAATTCTTGTTGATCCATACACCAATTGAAAATTATTAAACTTCATATTAAAATAAAAGTGAACATGAAACAAATGAAATAGTATAATTTCGAAATATAAATTGAAGAAAAATGCAAATTGAGGCATGTACGTGTACAATTTTTTAAAAGAGATTCGTCCCTTACCGTAGGTTATGAACGATCGTTTCCCGTGATACAACGGAAGAACTGGTGTACCAAATGACGACCCACTTGTCCGAACAATATCACCGCGAGAAAATTCGAATGCCATAGGGGAAAATCGAATGCTAAAGAACCGAATGAGGAAAAGCTGAATTGTTGTGTGTAGAATGAGGAAATTTGGGCTTGTTTATATATGCCCTAGAGTGACCTTCCAATTCCAAATTCAAGGTAAGTTACATGAGTTATAAAAGTTACAATACATGAAAGGGTTGAGAGTTGAGAAGTTGGAAGGTCAGTTTTAATTTTCATTCACTAAATTACTTATTTTCCAACAATTCCCCACATGAATGGAAATTGAAAGAGACATGGAAGACTTGGTGATAAAGTTCAACGTCCAAAACCTGCATAGGATAGGTAGGTGTTACCCTTTGAACCTTCCTCGTGAAAGTATATTTACTTTACTAGCTGACCAGTAGACGTGATGTCTTTGAACTGTTCTGCCATTTGTGTAAACGATGATATACCTCAAACAGAATTTTTCCTGACATAGTTCAGTTCTCATTGTTATGTTCATTTATGGTCGTGAACATATGCTTGGTTATGTGAGAGTTTTCAAGAACTGTGCCTCACACAATTCTCTTAGAAGCGGCCCCACTTTTCTCTCACATAGGTGATTTCGTAAGAATCATTAAAAGCCTGTTGCTTATCCTTTCCTCTACGGGTATCACTGTTTCATCATAGGAATAGACAAGAGAGAACTCCCATAGTAATCTAATTAAGTCTTTACAATTAGGTTGTCTCTTTGAACCTAGATCTTGGGATCTACATTCAACTAGGTTGAGTTTCCATTGTGTTAACTATATTCTTCCAAAGGCTTAAGTCCCATTTCTTTTGACAACTTTTAAACTAACTCTCTATTCAAAGCTTTAGTTAGTGGATCCGCAATAATATCCTTTGACTTCACATAGTCAATAAAGATAACTCCAGTTGAGAGTAGTTGTCTTATGGTATTATGTCTACAACGTATGTGTCTAGACTTATCATTATACATGTATTATGTCTACAATGTATGTGTCTAGACTTACCATTATACATGTTACTCTGTGCCCTACCAATTGCAGATTGACTATCACAATATATGCAAATTGCTGGCATAGGCTTTGACCATTTAGGAATATCCTCTAGGAAGTGACGTAACCACTCAGCTTCTTTACCACACTTGTCCAAGGCTTATAAACTCAAATTTCATAGTGGATCTGGCTATAACTATCTGTTTAGTGGATTTCTATGATATAGCCACAGCTCCTAGTGTAAACACAAATCCACTTGTAGACTGAGTCTTTTACATCGATATCCGATTAAGGCCACCGTATCCTTCAATAAGCATCCGATATCGGTATAGTGCAGCCCATAATCATGAGTATATCTCAAATACCTTCGTATTCTTATTATTCATTTCTAGTGGTCAGCTCCTAGATTACTCGTGTATCTACTCAGTTTGCTAACTATGTAGGCTATGTATGGTCTTGTACAACTCATCAAGTACATCAGAATTCCAATAATTCTGGAGTATTCTACTTGAGAGATACTCTCGCCTTTATTCTTTGATAGATACTGACTGATATCTATCGGTGTTCTAGCCATGCCGTCATCCTTATTAAATTTGCCAAGAATTTTGTCCATATAGTGTGATTGACTTAGGACAATTCTCTCTAATGTTCTTGAAATTTTAATTCCAATTATCACATCCACTAAGTCCATATCCTTCATGTCAAATTTTGAATTTAACATATTTTTAGTAGATTTAATCATATTTTCGTTGCTTCCAACTATAACCATGTCATCAACAAGTCGAGGAATCTGCTGGGGCACCTTTTCTTTCATTGCCGAGTCACTTCTCTAGTTTGGTTAGTTATTAAATGGTGGTTGGGAATTCACAGGGCCATGACCACGGTTGCTAGTGCTTTCAAATGATTAAAAAAGGAGGCGCATGGAACTAGTTGGCAATCCAAAGCTAAGAGGACTGTTTTGCCACTACGGTTTACCATATCTGGATTGCGAGGAACATATGGATTTTATAAGAACTCAAGACAATCCCAGACACTTTAGTTAGGAAGATCAAAACACATGTATACAAAATTATGTTTTCTTTCTATCATAATGTTTTGTTTCGTTTTCAGTCCTTAGCTATTTCTCTCTAGTTTTGTTTTACCTGGGTATGCCTCAGTGTACTTCGTTGTATTTTGCTCGCCTGGGGATGGCCAATGTAGTTGTTAGCTTTTGATTTATCCTGCGCTTAGTACCATTAAATGATACTAAGTCTTGTTTCCAAGTTTCTATCTATATTCAAGGGATGCCCAGCATACATGTACAATTTCTTTTGATTTATAATACATTTATATTTTCAATAAAAAAAAATTAGACAATGTCAAAAAAGTATCTTTCATAAAGCAATGTCATTGGGTTATTTTATTAGTTTTGACGTCCATTAAACCCTGCTCTGAATATTGGCTGATGGTTGAGTGGTGCAAAAATTAAATGGATGGTTGAGTTGCATTTGTTTTTATCCATGTTGTTTTGATGTTCTTTTCCAAACATTTGAGTTTTAAATTAGTGGTTGGTTCACTAAAAATTTATTGCACGAAGGAATGGGCAATCAATCAATAAATCACACCACAGTTCGACTGCCAAAGTTCACGGCTTCTTGTTTACATAGAAGACCCTAAAGTCCCTTATTGGATGGTTTGAATTCCACTGAGGATAAAGTGTTCTTTTTATTTCATTGCTATAGGATTTAATCTTCCACATCATTTCCAGGTATAGAACTATATTGATATCCAGAATGGTCAGAAAGTAATCCTTCACAATTTTCTTTTTCTCGTCTAGGAGGATCCCTCTATTAGCAAATATTTACTTACCATATTTGATATTTACCTTGTCGGTATAATTGTATTTATAGTAAGATATCATGTATGTAATATTCTTATTCTAGGTAGTATTCCTTTTCTATTAATATATTTATACCTTGTACTCCTATTCAATCATTCATTCAATTGAATCAATATAGAGAATTATTTCTCCATACATATATTTCTTCTCATATTTTTACATTGTATCAAAGCGTCGATTCTGAGCAACGATTATGTCTGACACAAACACCATATAACCGACTGTTACCACTAGATTTTGGTAAAGCCTCCACGTCAGCAAAGACCCAGTGAAAGTCTCATATAGGCCCAGTGAGGGCCTCGCAAATTCTAAGAGGGCCTCGGAGGCCCATCAAACATCTTAGCATTCTTGAATTAAAGTATTGCGAGGTCCAATGAGGGTCTCGACATTCATGGCCGACCCTGGGATCCTCGCCAGGCTTCGTATTTATTATAGCCCGTATATGATCCGATATTTTGGGACAGTTAAGAGGATATCTCAACGAAGATTGTGTTTGATTGTCATAAGGAAACCATATCCCAATCAAATAAAATTGACAACACAATCTTAGAGATTGAGAGAGATTAGGATGCAATCTCGGAAGATCACAGTAAGATTGGAACCTACCTTATCTAATAAGGAAAGAGAATCCCAACAGAATTCTAATTGATTGCTTCCCTGAATCAATTAGGATTCTCCTCCTATAAATATCATATTCCAGTTATTCTAAGGTACGCATTCTGGACGCATATTTTTAGTACTCATTTTTATGACGCTCTCTTTGCACTAAAAACCCCACCCTAAACTCTGCTCAAATCTCTGCCTGCTTGTCTCTCCCATACCAAATTACTTTTGACCCCCTGTCTATTATACTATATACCGGCAGTTGACTTGATCGTTAGAGTACCAACGATCGCTGAACCTTTTTCTTCTGGAGATCTTGGTACCTAACGATTGTCCGAGTGTGTGTAACATACAAAGTTGGCGTAGATCTGTTGACACGTGGATGTTGCGGTTCCGACGTCAACAAATGACGATTGCCCAATCGTATCCCATGGCTTTACAGCAATACGATCATCCCGGCTTAATATCCGTTTCTAAACCACTTGATGAGAAGATCAAAGCACTAGGACAACATTCAATCAATTGGAGATCGAACTGGAAAAGTGAAGATAGGCCGAACCGGTCGACCGTAACCAGTCGACCGTTTCATCTTACCGGTCGACCGTTTCGACGGAAACTGGACAGCGACAGTGCACCTACTATAGGATGGCTGGACACATTGTTGATACCTACTATTTCAAACATGGCTTCCTCTATGGCACAAGTTTCATAGGAATGACGTGAAGCCATGAAACAAACGATTCACAAACACTGTTACCACTTATACATTTAACCCAAAGGAAAGAAGAACACTCACAGCCAAGGAATACGAGCAGATCATGACACTTTTAAATAACAAGATGGGTAATGATAAGTCTTATGTTAACACACCAGGTATCAATTCTTCGACTACTTCTTTGAGTAATTCATGGATTATTGATAGCGGGACTACTGACCATGTGACGAAGGATGGGATCGTTGAGAATAAATCCATGCCAAAGCACAAAACTGTTCAATTACCCGATGGGGGTCTTGCTCTTATTAAATCTATTGGTGCAGTTAACTTGGAATATAATATGACTGTTGATAATGTGCTTTATATTCCCAACTTCAAAGTTAATCTATTATCTATAAGTAAACTTCCCAGATGATTAGGTTGTTGTGTGATATTTTACCCTGATTTTTATGTCATGAAGGATTTGACTACGAAGAAGACGATTGGCTTGGGAAGGCAGAGTAACGGCCTATATTACCTTTCACAAAACCACAAATACATCATACTACCAGTGGGTCAACAAACCTATGGCATAGACGTCTTGGGCACCCTTCCGCCTTACTTGTTCAATTCCTAGCACAAAGTATTTCATATATTAGTTTTGATTCCCACGATATTTGTGATATTTGCCATTTGGCTAAACAATATAGACTACCCTTTAAGGCTAGTCAAATTTCTAGCAATAAACCATTTGATCTGATTCATTGTGACATTTGGGGACCTCATATGATTTATTCTTATTCTGATGCTAGATATTTCCTTACAATTGTTGATGACTTTTCTCGTAACACTTGGGTACACCTCATGCGTCACAAGTCTGAAACTCAAAGCATAATTAAGAATTTCTTTGCTTGGGTTAAAACACAACACCACCTGACTATAAAAGCCCTAAGATTTGATAATGGCCAAGAGTTTTTATCCTTGCAAGCATTTTTAGATCAAAATGGCACCAATTTTCATAGGTCATGTCCCTATACCTCTCAACAAAATAGAGTAGTAGAGAGAAAACACCGTCACCTCCATAATGTAGCCCGTGCCATTGGATTTCAAGCTAACCTTCTATTAAAATTTTAGGGAGAACATATCAAAACAACTTGTTATCTTATCAACCGGATACCTTCTCCATTGCTTTCACACAAAACACCATACGAAAGATT
The DNA here is from genome assembly GCA_023638005.1 of Forsythia suspensa. Lineage (NCBI taxonomy): Eukaryota > Viridiplantae > Streptophyta > Magnoliopsida > Lamiales > Oleaceae > Forsythia > Forsythia suspensa. The sequence continues at coordinate 32,150,876 of CM042671.1, forward strand.
GCACAAGAAATTACCACCTTATTCTCATTTGCGTGTCTATGGTGGCCTATGTTTTGCCACCAACCTTAAACCCAGCCATAAATTTGACACACGGGTCAGACGATGTGTGTTTCTTGGATACTCCTTAGGACAAAAAGGATACCTTTTATATGATCTCACTGATAGAAAACTAGTGGTGTCCCAGACGTCGTGTTCCATACGCCTCCTAGCCAAATGAAGAAACCAACTCCATCCCATTACCACAATCTATCCCTCTCTGGATGTCGAAATGCCACATTTAACATACCCTGAGGACCAACATATAGCAGAAATAGACAATATGCCTAAAGGTATTGAACACTAGTCAATCGGTCGACCGAATACCTCTTTCGTTCCAACAGAGAGCTCAAACGGTTGACCACCTTCTCCAACCGGTCGACATGAACCCTCATCCGTTTCAACCGATCGACCAGATCCCTCATCCGTTTCAACAAAGAACTCAACCGGTCGACCGCCTTTCACCAACCGATCGACCGCTTGAGCCGGAACAAACCCACATCGTCCCAAGTGACCACATTCGACGATCCACAAGATCAATTCAAATCCCAATTCACCTGAAAGATCACTATATCAATCATGCTCTGCCTACTCAAACTAGGTCTCTTCCGGTCAAATCCAGCACTCGACATCCTATATCAAGGAATGTGTCCTATAGTAATCTTTCTTCTATTCATCGTGCTTTTACATACAATATTTCTCATATCGTTGAGCCAACAACTTATGAGGTAGCATGTCAGGATCCCAAGTGGATAGCTACTATGAATGATGAAATTCGTGCCTTGGATGAAAACAACACTTGGTCCCTTGTCCCACTTCCTCCGGGTTCTCATCCTATTGGTTGTAAGTGGGTGTTTATGCTCAAATTTAATTCTGACGGTACAGTTGAATGTTATAAAGCACGGCTGGTGGCAAAGGAATTTACACAACGAAAAGAGATTGATTATAATGAAACTTTTGCTTTAGTTGCAAAATTAACAACAGTAAGATGCTTACTTGTTGTCGCCTCTATTCACAATTAGATGCTTCATCAGCTGGATATACACAATGCCTTTCTTCATGATGCCCTTAATGAAGAAGTCTATATGACTTCCCCACCTGGATTTCGTCGACAGGGGGAGACACCAGTTGTATGTCGACTTTATAAATCTCTATATGGATTAAAACAAGCATCTCGTTCTTAGTTTCAAAATTTTTATCTCATTGTTATTCGGTTTGATTCAAACAAATACATACTGATTATTCACTCTTTACCAAGGTCATTGGTGATTCATTTACAACTATTCTATTATATGTGGATGATACGATTGTCACAAGAAACGATAAAGAAGCGATTTCTTCCACGAAGACGTTTCTTGCATCTCAATTCAAGTTGAAGGACCTTGGCACATTAAAATACTTTCTTGGAGTAGAAATTCCTCGCTCGAGATCAGGGATCTCGATAAATCAAATGAAGTATACTATTGACATTCTTCAAGAGGCTGGATTACTTGGAGCAAAACCTGCAACATTTCCCATGGAGCAATCATCAAATTTAATTCGACAGATGGAAAGTTGTTGAAAGATCCCACTTATTATCGACGGTTGGTAGGAAAGCTCCTTTATCTCACCATTACTAGACCAAAAATCTCATATTCGGTCAATACACTCAGTCAGTTCATGCAGGCACCTAGACAACCCCATCTTGATGCAGTTCACCGATTGCTCTGATACTTGAAAGGAGCACCAGGACGAGGATTATATTTTCTATCAAATGAAAAATTGCAGCTAGTAGGATTTTGTGATGCAGATTGGGTTGGAGATATTACTACACAACGGTCAGTTATAGGATATTGTGTATTTTTTAGAAAGGCACTTATATCATGGAGAAGTAAAAAGCAAACGACTGTGTCCAAATCTTCAGCAGAAGCAGAATATAGGGCAATGGCTTCTATTACTTGTGAGCTTAAATGATTGAGACAATTGCTGACAGACTTATGTGTTGATCACCCACAAGCAGCAACTTTATATTGTGACAATCAAGCAGCAATACATATTGCGGCTAATCCAGTATATCATGAGAGGACAAAGTACATTGAAATAGATTGTCATATTGTTCGTGAACGAATCGTTAAGGGAGAGATCAAGACTGCCTATATTCCAAGCAACAATCAGAATGCAGATTTATTTACTAAAGCACTGGACAATGAGGCATTTCACAATTTCACTCGCAAGTTGGGCACTTTTGACATACATGCTCCAACTTGAGGGGGAGTATTAACAAATATTTACTTACCATATTTGATATTTACCTTGTTGGTATAATTGTATTTATAGTAAGATATCATGTATGTAATATTCCTATTCTAAGTAGTATTCCTTTTCTATTAGTATATATATACCTTGTACTCCTATTCAATCATTCATTCAATTGAATAAATCAGAATTATTTCTCCACACATATATTTTTTCTCATATTTTTACACCCTCATCCTACGTACTTGCACAGTTTAGACGGCTCAAATAAGTTAAGATGATGCAAGTGCAAGGAACATTTATTGTCTACACCATTTGCTTTTCCATTGTTGATGATAAGTACAATTTTGTACTTATCAGAGCTCACAAAAAAGGACGATTATAAGTACATTTATTTGTTTTCAGTATAATGGCGTGTTTTTTTTGTTTATTATAAGATAATAACTAAATTCAAGTGTCGATCAAACGAAAAGAAAGCAAACAAAAGAAAAAGGGACTCAATTGAACAGACAAAGAAGCTTGAGGGGCTTTTCAGACAAATATCTAAGAGATAAATTCAGAAATTGCGTTAAAACAACCATGCGATCGCATAGTATCTCAATGATGCGATCGCAAGACTCCAAGATTTACTGTAGAACATAAATGGACAAAATCATGCGATCGCAATATTTTTAACTATTTGATCGCATGGGTATTTTGGGCAGAACTTAAGTTGTTTCCTAATCCAATTAAAACTCTAAAAAGTCCAGATTAATACAATTGCCTAAGCCGCATCTTGAAGAGTTGGGGAAGGAGTATAAAAGGAAAAATAGAGCACATATCGAAGGAGATGAAATTTGAGAAGAAAATACAAGAGAAGAATCGAAGATCGAGAAGTGGATTGAAGATTCTTGGGCTGAATCACGGATTGTATTTCTAATTTCATCTTTTTTCTGGTGGAACATGATTAATACAATTCTTGTATTATTTTACATAATCATGTTTGGCTAAATTACTTATTTCTAGGATGAACGTTGAAATCTCATGTTTTTAATTAATTATAAGGGTTTCACTTTAGTAATTAATTACTTTTGGGTTGATTATTCTTTATTCATTTTTTCTAAATGTTTTAATGCTTGATCACTATTAGAACATTTTTGTGATCTTTATTGAAGTCGATAGATTCAATATAGACTAAGTACATGTTATTGAATAACATAGGGTCCAATAATAGATAGAAATTACTATTATACTTTATGAAATCCTGTTAGGTGTTCTTGAGATTTTGCATATTTTTGTGCTCGAAACTTGATTACAGATAATTAAGTTCGTATATCGATATAGAATTGATTGACCATCGAGAAAGGCTCTTGATTATTATAGAATCACCGATTTTCAATCTAAAGTAATTATAAGCTAAAGCGATTAAATGGATAATTAATTATGAAACGTATAGGTGGATTCGCGAATCCTAGTGTTGATAAAACTTGAATTCGTTCTCACAAATTTACTTTAAGTTGTTTGATAATTTATATTTAATTAAACATAATTAGAATAGTTTTAGAATCAAAATCAAAACGAGTATGTGTTCTTTACATTGTTAAAACTTCAAATATAAATTAATAGGTTAATTGATAGCTTGTCCTCGTGGGTTCGACACTCTACTTCTCATTTTATTACTTGTAACGATCCGTACACTTACGGGATTGAAATCACACAATAAATTTTTGGCGCCATTGTCGGGGTATAGTTTTAATAATTACTACATTAATTGATAATTTAGTTTTTAACAATTTCTTTTATTATTATTATTATTATTTATTTTTATTCTCGCTCTTGTGTATTCTTTGATTTTCGCTATTTATTAAGGTATCATTGATCTATTTGATTTAGACCTAGAAATCGAACTGAGCTTTCACCAACGATATCGTGAAAAGAAAAAAATAGCAAAAAGACATAATGGAAGACAAGCAAGTTCGTAATCCATTACCTGCAGATGAAAGGAATAATCTTGCACCAATAGCTCGACAAGTTGAAGTTAATGAACGAGATATAATCTTATGGGTGAGTATATGATGCCACCGATGGTTGAAAATCATCCCAGATAATTTAGATATGGACACGATAACTTCCAGTTGAGGCCAGATGTGATGAATTTGTTCTCAAATAATCTACCGTTCTATGGGAAAAAAGATGAAAATCCTCATTACCATATTTCTTGCTTCGATGAATACTGTAGAAATTTAAAATACCACGGTGTTAATAAAGAGGTACTTAAGATGAGGCTTTTTTCACACACACTAAAGGATAAATCTAGAGAATTGTTAGATTCTCTACCGTCTGGGAGCATCACTACTTGGGCAGATTTGATCTAGAAATTCACATTGGAATACTTTTCTCCAACCAGAGTGAATAGATTGAAGCATGAGACATCCAATTTCCAACAATTTGAGTTGGAAAATTTTCACGAGGCATGGGAAAGATTCAAGGAACTGCTCCGAAAATGTCCAAGTCATAGTTTTCCTTTAGTAGCTCAAAATCATTTTTCTACTCTAGTTTAGTTCCAAGCAATCGTTCTTCAATAGATTCTGCAGTAGGTGGCTCTATCCAACATAGATCCGCCGGTGATCATCACGACCAATATGAAACGATGAGTGAACAGAGGGTTGCAGAAGAAAGCAACAAGAATACATGAAATGGAAATAAGTTCGCTTGTACTGGCAAAAATTGATGCATTGGCAAAGCAGATGGAGGCAATGAAATATTCTCACTCAGCCAATATGGTAGAGATGTCGCCACCAATATGTGTAACATGTAGAGCAAACCACCAATCATCAGAATGCCCTTTAACCACTGTTAATATGTCATCACCTGAACAAGCTGCATATGCTCATTATAGCAGATTAATCCATACTCACAGACCTACAATCCTGGATGGAGAAATTATCCAAATTTCTATGCAAATGTAATACCCAAAACATTCAAAGTCCACCAAATCAGGAAAGACTCTAGGAAAAAGAAGGGAAGATTAGAAGAAACGGTCGCTAAATAGTCAGAACGGATGGAAATGAGATTCAAGAAAGTGCAGAAAAGGCAAGACGTCGCGATAAAAAATATAGAAAATCAGATTGGGAAGTTTGCTAAAATATTGAACGAGCGAAACCAGGCACATGACCAAGCAATACTAAGGTAACACCAAAAGAGCAAGTACATGCAATTACCACGAGAAGCGGAGTTGAATTGCCAAAAATTCATGTAAAAAGACCAGGTGTGGAAAAGAAAACTGTGTCTAGCAAAGAGAGAAAAAACAAATCAGATGCAAAAGTTGAACAAGAAAAATGGAAATCTCCACCAGATTATATTCCACCACCTATTTACGTCCCTCCAATTCCATTTTCTCAAAGGCCGTGAAAACACAAGCTAGACCAGCAATTCAAGAAATTCCTTGATGTATTCAAGAAACTCCAAATTAACATACATTTTGCCGACGATTTAGCTCAAATGCCGAGTTATGCAAAATTTATGAAGGAAATTATTTTAAACAAAAGAAGTTGGAGGAGCACAAAACAAATCATGCTTATTGAGGAATGTTTGTGCTATAATGGAAAATAAGCTACCTCCAAAATTAAAAGATCGAGAGAGTTTTACTATTCTCAAAGACTATTGGTAGTTTAATTTTGATAAAGCTCTATGTGTTTTAGGTGCTAGTGTGAATTTAATGCCCTATTTTTAAGCAGCTCGCTTTGAAAGAAGCAAAGCCAACAACAAGATCCTTGCGACTTGCGAGATAGGATCACAAACGTCCAAGAGGGATCGTTGAAGATATATTAGTGAAAGTGGACAAGTTCATATTCCTCGCTGATTTTATTATTTTGGATATGTGCGAAGACAGGGATGTACCACTTATTTTGGTTCGACCTCTCTTGGCTATTGGTGGGGCATTGATTGATGTGCAAAAAATGCAACTAAAGTTGAGGTTGAATGATGAACATATCACATTCGATGTGTTTAAATTAGCTAAATTTTTGAACTCTTCAGATTCCTTTTTCCAGATTGATGCCATTGATCAAGAGAAAACTAATACTTTCATATTGGAAAACCAGTTAGACCAAGAGGAACACATACCAATCATAAAAACAAAGAAAGACGAACACCTGTCCGATGAGGAAGTTGAAGTTCTCACATTTGAGATCGAGCAGGATGACAAAATAGAGTCATATCAATATGATAAGAGAAAAATCAAAGTCTGGAATGTGAACAAAAATTGGTGCAAATACAATCGATGCAAGCAATTCAAGTCCTTCAAATATCTATTCAAAGTGACTTGAGTGATCACCACGACAAAGTCAAACTAATGACTTTAAATAAGTACTTAATGGGAGGCAACCCATTTTTCTACCCTTTTATTTAAATTTCTATATCATTTAAGTTTTAGGATTTTAGTACACTTGAAATATAAATTAATAGATTAATTGATAGCTAGTCCTCGTGGGTTCGACACTCTACATCTCATTTTATTACTTGTAAAGATCCGTCTACTTGCGGGATTGAAATCACACAAAAGTTGACACAGTTTTTTCCCCATAGTCCTAAGAAGCTGAACTTGGTTGCCACGGTGGTCCATGGAATGCGTGTTGAAGATGCACTATTGCATTCGCAATTTACAGTAAACAAGCTTGCTAAAACTGTCTATCACGTGATATTTATATTTGACGTCTTAAAGTGAGATTCAATATGTTTGGGTTCTAAATTAGTTTACTAATTCTCGTCTGTATTTTGTTCCTTCTTTCTTTAGTTACGGTTCTTCCCTGATTCATCTATCACCATTTTTCACTCTTGACGAGTTTTGACCTCTTAAAGTTTTCAAATGTCGCTTAGACCCATGGTCCTTCCCGTGTGAACCATGAATCTTGCATGCTATGTTGCTCCAACTCAGGAACATGCATCGTACTTGTGTATGGATCTAAGTGCCAGTCATGGTCAATAAATGCTATCATTTGGAGACATGAGATCGTGTCATAGTTTTTTTCTTTGTCACTCCTTGTTAAATGGATTCTATCAAAAGTTCAACTTTAGATATCGCTTCAATGCCACATCATTAGTAGCAAACTAATATTTTGATTCTTCACGATATTCTACATAACTTTGACACGATAAAATATTCAAATTAATGCATTTTGAGGAAAGAATCTAAACTATAGATTAATAGGGAGACGAAAGAAGAAAAAATCTTGTTCTTTTGTTCGTGAATTAAGTGGATTATTATTTGTACCGTGTACAAGGTATCAGAGATTCTTGACAGTTCCTGAAGATCAAACATGTATATCATGAGGACACGTGAACGCCATTGTAACCAAAATATTGAGAGTAACAGAGTTAGCTATTATCAAGAGAAATGTTGGTGAAACCAAAGGGGTTAGCAGAGTTTCTACCCCATCCATTAACACTTATTATTGTTACTGAATGAAATAAAATTGTGGAATTATGCTGCCTATTTTACGTTATTTGATTCAATGCAGGAATAGTGTTGAAAATGATAAAGGCTTAATAATCTAAAATAATATACAAAATATCTCACTAAAAAAAGTACTAAATTTTGCAACGATAAATTGTTTGTGATCAACTTTGGCGACTATAAATTTTATATTTTCAATAAATATATTTTGATCAAATTAAGTCAAATGAAGTTGAAAGGGATGCATATTTCTTTAGTCAAATAAGACGGAATGAAAGAAACATTAAAATGACATAAAGGCTTTCTCATTCTTTCTTCTAGAAAAATACCAGTATAATTATTCTGTCGGTGGAATATTTAAACACAATTAATCACCGACTGTAGTAGGAGGTTTCTTACTTCTGTGCCAAAAAAAAAAAAAAAATACTTTTGTTCATCACTACGTCTTCATCTTCTCAAACCAAAACCCATATCTCTCTTTCAATTTTTCCCTTTCTTCTTGTTCTTCTCCATATTCTTCAAAATCAAATCCCAATCAAACAAAACTCTCCCTCTCTCTCAATCTTCAACATTCTTATCAACTCTTCAATCTATTAAAATTCTCTATGGTCGGATCCCATCGCAAAGAAAAACGGTATACTAGTCATATTATTCCACACCTAAAATTGCAATTATTTTCATAAATAACATGTTACTATGTTAGTAATCCGAAAATTTATTTAGAGTATGTTTAGTAAAAAAAAGTTGTACAATATAAGTAGTAGGTCCTGCAAAATATGTAAATAAAAAATGAGTAAAAGTTATGAATTCTACGAAATGTATAGATAAAAATTATATTGACTAGTTTATAAGTACTTATTAATGACAAACATAATCTTACTTACAAGTTTGATTTGATTGAAGGTATGTCCCCGTGCCATGTTTCAAAGGCTTGGTCCAGAATAGAATACAATATTAACAGTATGAAATGATACCATGTTAACATGCATTGTTAATTGGAAAATTATAGGTAAGAGTTTGTTTGGATAATCCTAAATTATAATTTAAGTTGGTTAAGTTGGTCAAATATATTTTTAATCAATCACATAATTCGTTGGATCTACAACGTACTATCTACTTATTATCTACACATTTCATAAACTTATAAGACTTAAAAGAATAATCTCTGTGTCAAACATGCATTCAAATAGTGACAAGAAGGCTTGAAATATTATTGATACACTACCCATTTGTACTATGACCTTTGGCGTGGAGACTTGTAGCCACGAAATCTTCTTTGGATGAACAAAAAATAAGTAGCAATTTTATTTAAAAAAAATATGACACACTATTGAAAATATTTCGATACAATATTCATTTCAATCCAAATGTTATTTTTATCCTGAATAACATCACTTTCAACTTGAATATCAGTTTCATTCCGAACAATGTCACTTTCATCCCAAACACTACCACTTTCAACCTAAATATCTCTTTAATCTCAAACAACCCTCTTTCTTTCCATCAATTTTTTCACTTAAAAAATGGAGACTTCCTTCTAAAAAATCTTTCCATATTTCAAGTCGTGTTCATCTTCACACAAAAGTGAATAAATTAGACCAATTTGGGCTGAATTGAATTAAAACAATAGATAATTAGGCCTAACCATACCCCTAACAATTTGTTTTGAGAAATAAGATTATTAATAAATATTTTGAAAAATCAAATATTTAAGGAATTAATTAATGACTCTTCTTTTCATTACTATTACAACTTGTATTGTGTGGTATGCGACTCTTCTCTCTCCTTATGATATGGCTCTATATCTAACTTGTGATGATGTTAGTAGAAAAATTTCTTACAATCCCTATAGAAAAGCAAGTATTCCATTGGAGGAAATTGCCACCCTCTAATGTGGCCCCTATTCTAATTTTGAAAATGATGTGACTTATTTTAGTATTTTGTGATATTTGTTGCGCGATTGTGCCTCAATTTTAAGTATGTGTGACCATTATTAATATCTTATAACTTTTGGTGTGTGATTGTTATTGTGACGAGTGATTAGTTTTATAAATTTGTTTTGTAATTTTAATATTTCAATAAAATTTCAACATGTGACCTCTATTTATCAATACTATGAACTTATTGTAAGTAAGCATAATGTGACTTTTGTAACTAATGAGTGACATTGTAAGAATAGATTATAGTGATAAAAAAATATAATTATAAATATATTACATTGTTACTTCGTACACTCATTAAATTAGGTCATATACCAAATCGTTGCATAACATAATCTTGTTGAAATTATCTTATTTTTTAATTACCTTATTTATGCAAATTGTACAATTATTTTTTTCTAAGAAATGTTTGTTTAATTAATTATTCTCAGTTGCCAAATTTTTCCTTAAAACAATTTGGGTAGAAGACTTGGACTTGTGCTATTTTGGACTGAGTTAATTAGATTTTGGACTATGACCATTTTGACCTTTTTATATGTATTATTTTTTAAAAAATTATTTTTAAAGCTTTGAGGCTCAATTTAAGATTTTCATAACTTTAGGGGGTCAATTTTCACCCTTGTCCCTTAGTGGATCCACCACTACTTATAGACTATTTGTTTTGATTGTTGTCTTTAAGTGATAAATTAAAATAATATTATTATTTATTCACTCGTTTGATCATTTGTTAACCTGACTCTCTTTTGTTCATTGTCTTGACTACATATTTTTCAAGTGAGTGCCTACAAAAATAATAAAATCCGATTGGTTCATAATTGTTGAGATTGCATTCCCTTCATTATTTCTTACCCACCCGTAGCATGGACACGTGTAGATATTTAATTACATAATTATAGAGAGAGATTCACCCAAAACGTTGACTTAAATTTTGTTGGAGGATAAATAATAAAATTTAAAATAGAAATGAAATGACCATTTCAAGAAAATTTAAATTTCTCAGTGAATAACCATACAACATATAAAATGTTCGCTCTATAATTCTCTCTAAATGTAGAAGCAAGTCTGCAATGTCAATATTTTCAAAATAGCTCATTTTTTAATATCATTTTTAACTTTTTACTTCTAAAATGCCTTAAATTTAACTTTATTAAAAAAATTTGTAAAGATATATTCAACAATAATCAACTAGAACTCGATCTGATTGAATTGGGCAAGAATGATTCTGATTGTCGCTCTCATTTTAATGGAATCATAGGATAATTAACTGAATAAGTATATGGGAAACAATAGAATCCTACCCATTCTCTTCTAGTTATTTCTCAATTCTCCATGAGTTCCATGGCCATAACTTTTCTTATTCTCTATCCTCTATTTCATTTCCCAATAAAGATTCAATGAAGGGTGTGCTTGGTGTCCGCATTAGACCAAATATAGATATTTTTATTTAATAAAGTGTTTAGTGCACAGTATACAATTTGGACGATTTATGAAAACGTACTTTTGCATGTGCAACTTGCAGCTTTATATATTTAATAATTGCATGAGACCATGCATAGAGTTAAGTAAAATTGAATATGTATATTCATTTAATATTGTTCAATTTTTATGAGATTGATGTAACGCCAAAAATTTCTATGGTTTTGGAAAGTTACTAAAATTCATAAGGAGGAGACTCGAGTGATATGATCTGATGGTCATATATATGACTTGCACACCAAAATAATGCAAAAATAATTTTAATGGGATCATAATTCTTATTTGAAGTGCTTGAGTAACGATTAATGATCTAATATGGGTTTAGCTTATCTAAAATTACTTTTTTCTCAAGCCTAAAGTACATGATTAAATACGAGCTATCAAACGAGCCTGATATTGGTATGCTAAAACTTATTCTTTCAGTAATTAATTATTTAGTCCAGTTAATTAATCGATTTTAAAACTTATTTTTACTTAGATTCTTTAACATCTCAAAAATTTCTGAGTTCTACGGTTGAGTTGTTTGTTGAAGTATTTAACGGGCCAATATAATTTATATTTATAATTTTTTTTGTTAGACAGACGGGATTGTTATCAAATAATAGGAAGCAAATAGTACCAATGGGGATGAATTAGTATAATTGCTGGGAAATTTGACACAAAAATGAGCCCAAAAATTATTTTAGCATGTTGACTTTTGCTTTTAGAACATTTTTATTTAACTTTTAGCAGAATTTGAGAAAAAATTAATAAAATATGTAGTTGAAAAATTAATAAAAACTGTGATTTTCCAATAAATTTGTAGTTAAACTATTATCACACAAATTTGACAAGGCCTCATAAGGCTAGCAAAAGTCTCATATGCCCAACGAAGGTCTCGTATGCCCTGCGAAAACTTCGCAGGGCTAGTAGGATCCATGTAAGCCTCGCACGCCATTACCAATATCAACAAAGCCCATAAAGGCCTTCGCCATTTCTGATAGGCCCAGACCCTCCATCTGATGGGCTTCATGGGCAATCATAGATAAAGCAATAACTCAAGAAAAGATTGCATTTGATTGTGATACAAACTTAGAAGAATACTAAATCTCAATCTCTTAATAATTGGTAACACGATATTGAAAATCAATGGAGATAAGAATGAAAATCTAAAAGATCGCGTTCATATCCAATTACTGGTGGGTGTCGAATCCAACAAATAATAAATTCTCGCTCTTAAAGTATAAATTGTGATAGCGGTAAGCAATCTCGTATCTACAGGGATTGGTTAGATTTAATTCTTTGAAAAATTTAAAACAATAAAAGAAATGGGGGTTTTGGATTGTTGTGAATTAAAGATAATTAAATTAAAGCAATTTTTCTAGAATGCAAATTAAAGAGAAGATCAATATTAGTCAAATATCCATCTCAGTGTATAATCTCAAAATTGATTCGGGGAATCGATCATTGATGCAAAAATAAAATCCTTTATTCTTTCACCAAATTGGTTATGGTCATTGATACGATCTAATAACCTCTCTCCTTATTTTCTCGATAATTAAGAAACGGTCTTTGACTATTTCTCTTGTCAATAAACAACCATAGACATGATCTTAGAATTTAGTTTACCAACATCATTGATCTCTAGAGAGACTACCAATTCTAACCAACAAATACAAAAGCGTGACTCATTTAAGCTAGATTATATATCTCCATAACATAAATTGAAAATCTTATTTGTAATCAACAGTATTATTTTACCACTAATATTAGAATATCTAAACAATTATGGGTATAGATTTCTAATTGGTGATATATCGTTTGATAGTCAACGTGCACTTTGTGTAATCAATCAAAACACTAATTTTAAGAAACACAGAAGATATATAAATGGAGAAAGAATAGAAGAACAATGAAAATACAAATCTTAATGAATCAAAACTTCAATTATCCTTGTCTTGGAATATAAATTTAGCAATCCATGAAAATATTCAAGAAAACCTAAGAGATAAGAGAGGAGAGCAAAACGTGTGTTTGAGAAGAGGATGGAACCTCTTTTCTAGGAGAAAGGAGAGAGAGAGAGAAATGTAAGATTTAGTTTCCTATTTCTAGTCTAATTCTCCTCTTCCAAAAAATTAAAAATCCTTCAATTACATAAAATAATCCCCTTAAAATATTCAGATTCCTTCTGGAAATAGGTGTAAATCAAATAGAGTCTCTTTTTGTAGTCGTCCCACTACTTTTTTCCAAACATTCGTGCATGTAGACTTTGGCTACTCGAGTTAGTACAGCGTGCCCACGGTTTACTCAAAGTTTGCTTCTTTTGGTAAAAGCTGGGAAATCAAGCGTGCCCATGCCTTAAGTAAGGTTAAACACGCATTGTGCATCTTTTCGAATTTCAATTATCGCTCCAAAACATGTGAAATTGAGTCCAACTCGATCCAACTCCTTCATATAATCCACAAAATGCAATCAAAATTCAACACTAAAGCAATTGTAATCATTGAAATATGAAGAAATAATACAATTTATATAGCCATTATGCATTCTATCAATTACCCTTATCCTATAAGGAAGAAAAATCGATAAGCGGTAGAGATATGGTGAATAACATTGTATTTCTTTAATAAATCTTCCACCACTCTATTATAAAAGTGAGTCCCGCGATCACTAATGATAGCCCTCTCGTATCCTAAACCTAACAAAGATATGAGAGTTGACAAAATCTACAACCACTTTAGCATCATCGGTCTAGGTAGCCTTAGCTTCAACCCACTAGGAAATATAAACCACAAAGCAAGAATAATGTAAACATTATTATAAGAAGAAGGAAAAGGGCCTATGAAGTAATACCCCATACATCAAACATTTCACAAACAAGAATAGGGACAAGTGGCATTTGATCTCTACGCCTTATGGTTCCATTTTTCTGACATTATTCACAAGACTTGCCAAACATGTATGAATCACGAAACAATGTAGGCCAAAACAAACCATACTCTAACACCTTACGGGCTATTCTCTTAGGACCAAAATGTCCTCCACATGCATATGAATGAAATTTTTTTAGGATTGATGAAATTTCATGCTGAGATACACACCGACAAATAATTTGGTCAAAACAATGTTTTCACTAGTAAGAGTTATCCCAAACATAATATTTAGCATCACTTTTTATCTTACCCTTTTAAACTTTAGAAAAATCATCTGGTAGCGTTCTAGCAACTAAATAATTAACTATATCAGCATATCAGGGGACTGTCTCTTTAATAGAAAAGAGATACTTATCTGAGAAGTTGTCTCTTAACGGTGATGGCTCTTCACTTGTGGTCAATCTACTAGGATGATCAGCAACCAAATTTTTTGCACCCTTTTATCACGTATCTCCAGGTTGAATTCTTGTAGCAAGATAATCCACTGTATGAGTCTAGGTTTTGCCTCTTTCTTTGAAAATAAGTACTTGAGAGTTGCATGATTAGTGTAAATAATCACTTTAGTGCTAAGAAAATGTACACTGTCAAGTGTCCTGGAGGCATAACAGATGGCATGACGGGCTCTCCTAACTCTTTGTTCAAGCATAGCAGCAACTACATGATTGCTTGCATCACACTTGATTTTGAATGGAAGGCTCCAATTCGGTGGATGGATAATCGGTCTTTGAAGTAAGCAAATTTTTCAATTTATTAAATGCACCTTTACATGCTTCATCAAATTCAAACACCACATTTTTTGCAATAATTTACACATGGTCTCGAGTGATCATGGGAAAAATCTTGGATGAGTCATTGATAAAATCCTACATGTCCAAGAAAAGAGCAAACTTCCAAAGACATTCATGGGGTAAGGCTAAAATTTAATAATTTCTATCTTAGTTTTATCAACTTCAATACCCCTAGAGGATACAATATGGCCTAAAATAATGCCTTGAACAACCATAAAGTGACACTTTTCATAGTTCAAAACTAGGTTTGTTTCTATGCATCTTCTAAGCACTTTAGTAAGGTTAGTTAAACGTGTATCAAAAGAATCACCATAGACTGTAAAATCATCCATGAATACCTCTATGATGTTCTCCACATAATCTGAAAATATACTAAACATACACCTCTGGAATGTAGCAGGGGCATTGCAAAGTCCAAATGGCATTCGTCAATATGCAAAGGTGCCAAAGGGACATGTGAATGTGGTCTTCTATTGATCTTCAGGTGCAACTGGAATCTAATGAAAACCTGAATAACCATCAAAACAACGATAATGAGTAAGACATGTTAAACGTTCATGTATTTGATCAATAAGCGGGAAGGAAAAGTGATCTTTTCTAGTTGCTGCATTCAACTTCCTATAATCGATACACACCCGCCACCCATTTTCAACACGAGGAGGCACCATCTCACCTTCAAAATTTCTAACCACTATTATTCTTGTTTTCTTTTTGGACAACCTGAATCGGACTTACCCATTTACTATCCAAAATTAGATAGATCATACCTGGATCTAGAAGCTTCAAGACTTATTTCTTTACCACTTCTTGTATTCGTTGGGCTTTCCTAGAAGGCTTACAACCTTCTTCCTGTAATATCCTATGCATGCATGTAGAAGGACTCAATCCCTTGATATCGGCTATGGTCCATCTAATAGCCGCTTTATACTCTCTAAGCACCCTTTTTAATTTTTCTTCGTCCAAGGTAGAGAGTATTTTGGAGATAATTGCTAGAAAAGTTTCTCCTTCTCCCAAGAACACATACTTCAAATGGTCTGGTAGGGGGTTCAATTCCAATTCTGGTGCCTGCATAACAAAAGAAAGAAGTTTTGTGTGAGAAATATGCATTTCAATTTGAGATACATTATGCCTTACAAGTTTAAGTGACTATAGTTCGTGAATTGTATCTTGCAAGTCATAATCCAACACAAACTCCTTCATAGCTTTCTCTAGTCCTCAAAGATTGAGGTCACGCTAAATACAACATTCAATTTATCATCATCAATAAGATCAAAAAATCATGTGCTAAAGGGTCAATAACATCCAACACATAAACAGGGGACACATCACTAGGATATCTCATGGCATCATAGTTATTAAATTTAATAATTTCACCATCAAATTCCATTGTGAGTTTACCAGTATGCATATCAAATTTTGTCCTTGATGTTTTCAAAAATGGTCTTCATAGTAAGATTAGTGTAGGATTAGAAGAGTCATCGTCTTCCATGTTAAGCACATAAAAAGTAGTAGGAAAAACCAATTGATTAACTCGTTCTAGAACATCCTCTAAGACTCTCTCACAATACACATTAGAACTATCGACAAGTTGGATTATCAAACTTGTTTCTTTTAATGGATCAAGATCCAAAGATGAATAAATGTAAAAATGCATGACATTTATTGAAGCTCCTAGATCTATCATTGCTTTCTCAATCCCGACATTAATTACTTTAGAAGGGATAGTAAACATACACGGATCCTTGCATTTGGGAGGTAATTTCTTTCGATGGATGGTGAAACATTCTCTCACATTTTTACCTTCTCATTCTCTTTCAACTCTCTCTTGTTGGTGCACAATTCCTAGAGAAATTTAGCATTTCAAGGCATCTGTTTAATTGCATCAAGTAAGGAGATATTTACCTCAATTTTACGAACGATCTCCAGGATTTTCTTCTCATCTTCTTTCTTCTTGGATTTATTCAATCTTGTAGGAAAGGGAGGGCTTGTCACCAAAACCTTTAGTTGGTCTCTATTAAGGCCTTCAGACTGGTCATGTAGAGGCTGAAGGATAACTTCTTTTTTGGCTTCTTTTCCTGAGTCGCCTTGCTTCATCTTGCTAGGTTATTTCAATTCCTTTCCACTCCTTAAAGTAATCGCACTAACATTCTGTTTTGTATTAACAATAGTTTGTAAAGGCAATTTATCTTGAGATTCCAATCTGTTCCCAATTGATACAAATTGACTCACTTGATTCTCCATGTTCTTGATGCCTGTTCTAGTCTCCCGTTGAAATTGTTGTGTTTTAGTTGCAAGTGATTTAACAATATCTTCTAGAGACATACCTGAACTTGAAGAAGGTTGATGTGGTAGATGGATATATGTCGTTTAACAATGCCCATCCTAGTCTTCATCCTCCACATCACATTCATAGCCCTTGGATCATTCTTCACTTTTGGGCAAGCCTCGCTGTGCTCGCTGCGCCTACTGTTCAATGATTAAGGACATGTCAAATACACTAACAGATGTGGCTGATTTCTACGTGATGGAAGTAGTTTTTTATTTTGGTTGTCGTCGAGGGCCTTGGATTTAGGGTCCAAGGGTTCCGACCATCCGATCTGGATGCTTCATCCTGAGATCGACGGCTTTCGATCGAGCTAGACCTTGAAGGGTTTCGCCAATCATGGTTACGCTTATGTCCAAATTGGAGAGATTGATTCTCCAATCGTTCAAGTATCGCCTTCGTCTGCGGTTATTGTCTTTTTTAGGTCCAAGATGTCTTTTTCGGTTGTTTGCCTCTATCGTTGTCTTCTTCTCCTATGGCAGGTTATGTTCTGGAGATCTTCAACACTTCCTCGCTATTGGTTCGTGTAGTGGGACTCAACTTCTTCTTCTAGGGATTTTTCTGTCACCATGCTCTTCCCGGTAAAATATTTTGGTTGTGTCTTTGTATTTTTGGTTCCCACAGATGGCGTCAATCTGCTGACGTCGAATCTATACTATCCACGTATCAATAGATCTCCAATCAATTCTCTACCAACCTGTATGTTACTTACACACTAGGATGACCGTTAGGCACTAAGATCACCGAAGAAAAAGAGTCTGGTGATCATTGGTACACTAACGATCAAGTCAACTGTCGGTATACAAGAATAATAAACATGATAAGTGTATTGGGTGTAGGAGAAACAAGTCGGCAGAAAATTGAGCAGAGTTTAAGGGTGAGAATAGTATGTACCATAGAATAATCAGATATGTTGTATTTATACTTCAGGGTTCTAATTGATTTATGTAAGTAATCAATTAAACCTCTTATGGGATTCTCATTCCTTATGGGATAATGGATGATTGGGTGGCAACGCAATCTCCTAGATTTCACGTTGCCTAACTATTAGGAGATTGCGATTTGTTTTCTTATGAGAATTCGTGTGACAATCAAATGTCATCTTTCTTTAAATATCTCTCTGGCCATTGTGAAATATAACATTGACTGCGAATTATGATGGATTCGAAGACCAGAGAAGCGCCCTGGGTAGGCCATGAATGTCGAGGCCCTTCATGGGCTTTGCTGCACTTGATTCAGGAGTGCTAAGATGTTGTTGGGCCTTCTATGAATTCACAAGGCCTTTGCTGTGCCTAACCTGGACCTTTACTTGGTCTATGAGGCCTTTGCTGACGTGGAGGCCTTACCAAAATCGGGTGGTAACAGAATCTTAATAATAATAGTAGGCTTATTGTTTATTTATAGAATCTTAAAAATAATGGTTGGCTTATTGTCCCTTTATTTATTTAGAACCCCATTACTCATATGTTGAATTGAGCACTGCACATCATATCTTTGGTGTTTCACAGATAGTGCAATTTCTACTAATTTTGTTTTGTTAATTTGGCCCTTTTGGTGTATCTATTTTGTTTTATGGGTAATTGATATGTGATATTTTACCCCCTCAAATATAAAAATAATAATTAATAAATAGTATTTTTTTTTATAACTATGTAATCATCTCTTGATGCGTTATCTTTCAAACATTACTCTTCTTTTGTCTTCCTTGATTTGAGTCGACTTCTTCTATTCATGTAGGGTGTTGTTGGATTTAATTGAATCAATTGGTTGAATCATTAAATAAGGTAAATTTAATGATATGGGTTATTACAGTTAATTAGTGAATTGAAAAAGTCTCCAATAAAAAAATCTCATAACATTTTAGGCCTATTAGTATTTTAAGTGTCTTATCTAAGAAAAAGAATCCCACTTGAATGTTTACATGAAACTTGATTTGTTTGTATAGTAGGATAACCTTTTAAGTTGTAGTTTAACTCAACTAGTCCACCTACACCAAATGCTAGCCACTTGTGCCTTAAAAGGCTAGCTTTAACTAGTCTTCACAATGGTGGTGGTTTGCATCCTCCGCACCCGTGCCCTGGCCCGCGCACATCACAAAGGTTGCATTGGGTGCTTTAGTGGCGCACTTCGCATGTACGCATCATCATGAGGAGCTGAGAAGACTTAAAGTTTTCAGACATGGAACTGTGGCTCGGTGACGTAGAGACTAGATGGCTTGGTGAGTTGACACCTAAGGTGGCACGTGCATGGATAGTGACTAGACGGCAAGCGCCAGCATGGCGTCAACAAGGCATGGTGGCTATTTAGAAGTAGTAAATAGGTTTGATGAATAGACACATCCATTCAAGGTTTGATCTCGACCATAAGATCAATCGCTATATGAAATGGTACAATCCTTGGGCTCAAATTGATCCGAACCAAATGGTGCACCAATTCAGAGTTGGCTCATACCCATTCCAAAAGACACTCACAAATCTATAAATAGAGAACCCCAAATTAAAATTTTACACCAAATCAATTGTGAATTAATTGATTTTAAATTCTCTCTTTCTCTCCAAAATTCTACTTAAATAATTTCTGAATTTTTTTCCAAAATATTGTTGTTCCTTCTTTTCGAGAAGAGTACATTTATTATTTGGTTCAATCGGCGAAGTTGGTATAAGTGCAGTACTTACTTTGGAATAAACGTTGTATCTTGGGAGACAGATGTTCTTTGATCATGTTAGCACCTTTGAAGGGAACAAAATATGTCTTAAGGAGATTTGCTGCAGCATACCCCGCTTCATCTTATTTCTACTTTCTGTTATTCTCAATTATTTATGTCAATTTTGACAACAATATTAAGACATGTGTTTTATTTTTGGTACGTAATTTATTTACATTATTTTATTTATTTTATCATATTTTCTATTTTGTGGTTTTATAGTAAATGATTAGTTTTGAACATACTAGTAGAATGATTAGACATGAGAAAGTTGAAAAATTCAATTGCATGGATTTCAAGTGATGGAAACACTAAATGATAAACTATAGATTGCATTTTTATCGGATATGCAATTAATAGTAGTGCTTATAGATTTTTTGTGCATAAATCTGACATAAGTGAGATTCATGTCAATACTATTATTGAATTGAGAGATGTCGAATTCTTTGAATACGTGTTCTCTATTAATATAGATATTCTAAAATAATCAAAAGAGAACACGTGATACCACTTTTGAAAGCAATAAAGAGTCTCGAACCAAGAAGGTGTAAAAAAGTAAAAATTACTAAGTCATTTGGTCCAGACTTTATATAATTCATGATAGAGAACGAGCCTCAAACGTTTAACGAGGCTATGTCTAGTTCGGAATCCATATTTTGGAAATAAGCTATAGATAGTGAGATCGAATTCATTATGAGTAATAATATTTTTTTATTATTTTAAGTGACAACCTCTAAAAAAGAAAAAATAAAAGATTTAAGATTTATTTATAATTTTGAAAAGGTTAGGTCCTAATTGCAATTTTTTCATTGTATTTTCTTTTTTCTATTATTTTAATTGATTTAAATCAGAGCAAAATTGTCAAAAAAATTATTTTTGGACGATATGTGCGAATTAATGAAATGATGAGGACGATATTTATGAATAAAATTGAATGAGGATGATATTATTACAAAGTTAAAAGAATGGAGATTGTGAATGTAATTAACTATATATTAAAATAAAAAATACCAGAAAGACAACAAAAACACGTACATTTTTTTACTTAAAAAAAACACGAAAACATTAGAAGCCAAAGCAATGAGTTTCAACACCACAATCGTAAACCAAACATAACAGACCATGTAAAGAAAGACAACTAAACAAATAAAGAAAAATTAGAATAGAATTCCACATAAAGCCTAGAATCAACCAAATAACACGTAAATCAATTGTTATCTATCACCCGTGCAAAATTCTTTTTTTTTTTTTGTCCTTGGAAATTATCACATGGCTATATATCTTTTACAGATTTACACAAAATTACAAACAGGAACTATAACAAAGGTTTAAACACACAAAGCTACAATGAGTTTAAAAAATTGGGTAAATAGCACCGGGGGTCCCGAACATTTGAACGTTGTAACGATAGGGTCATGAACATTTGAACGTTGTAACGATGGGGTCCTGAACCTTTGTTTACTAGCAGTCGGAGTCCCTAACCTTTCAAACGTACGCACCTGGAGTCCTTTTTGAATGACGTCAAAAATTACATTATATCATCACGCTACTTGAATTTTTGAAGGGTAAAATTGTCCAACAATGCTCAATTATCAAACCAAAGAGAAATTCATCAAGAAAGAGATTCTACAAATGAAGCCCATAAATCAAATCTATCTACTACAAATTGAATCTCAAATATCATTCAATCAAAAGAAAAAACATATTGATTCTATCTACTCTTTCTTCTCCATTTTTTCCTTCTTTCAATCAATCCCACAAAACCCTAATTCAAACTCTATCGTATGATTTTGTAAAAAGCATATATACAAACCCAAAATGTCAAACCACCACCAATTTTCCCCGCTCCCTTCTTTTTTCCTTCCCGCAACCACCAAGACTATCACCCACCACCACTCATCCACGGCGACATCACCCACCATTCAGATTTGAAGATGAAGAAGATTACAATTATTTGAATAATAATAAAGAGGGAAATTTTATTTGGTCCGAGTAGTCATTTGCATTTGGATTTGAAACCAAGAAAATGAATAAGGGTTTGTTGAGATTAGCAGGAAGTTCATCTACTTCATCATTCTCTTCTGTTTTTTCCAGCTCCAATTATGTTATGGAATGGGCAAGTATGGAAGATAATGAATTGAAAGTTCCTTTTGGATTTTCTTTGAAGAGAACATGAGTGGGGTGGATTAAAAAAAGGAAAAAAAATGGAGAAAAAAGAGTAGATGGAATCAATTTATTTTTTCCTTTGATTGAATGATATTTGAGATTCAATTTGTAGTAGATGGATTTGGTTTATGGGCTTCATATGTAGAATCTATTTCTTGATGAATTTCTCTTTGGTTTGATAATTGAGCATTGTTGGACAATTTTACCCTTCAAAAATTCTGCGCGTGATGATATAACAGAATTTTTGACGTTTTCCATCCAAAAAGGACCACAGGTGCGTACATTTGAAAGGTTGGGGACTCCAGCTGCTAGTAAACAAAGGTTCAGGACTCCATCGTTACAACATTCAAAGGTTCGGGACCCCTAGTGCTATTTACCCTAAAAAATTTGCAGAAAAGCAACGAACAAAACCCACAAATTTTTATAAGTAGCTAATGAGGCAATTAACATAAAATAAACAAATCTAAAAGTAAAGTCAGAGATCAACTATTTTGGACCGACAACTTCTGAAATCTTCAAAAAGTTGAAACACTATTTTGTAAGGAATTGAGGTATACATGCACAACATAAATTAAATATTCAATTCATTTAAGCCGGATCAACCTTGTTTTTAGAGAGAATTCGTGATAGGAGTTTACCTTTGATGAATATCGTGAAATCTAATTTCTGATTAGTTGGAGGTACGATCTTCAATACCACAGCTGTCCAATTGTCTAGTCTCCAATGGTAATCTACATAACAAGAACAGATCTGGACTTCCACGATCAAGAACATATGAAAGCGGAACCTTTCGGAGTAATTGTATTTGGCTGTCTTTTTCTTGTGCTAGCAATTAATGAAAACCAACTTGTGATTTAATCTATCGTGACCTTTGTATTTATAGGTAGGGCTAACCCTAGCTCTAGTTCTAGTCAAACTAGAACCCATCAACAAATGAGCCCAATTAATTAATCAGATTAATTAATTTGTCCAATAAATAATTAAGTCCGACCCAACTAATTGAACCTTGGACATTAATTCTTACAATCTCCCACTTGGACAAGGTCCAACTCTATATGCTCAATTCTCGTTTTATGTGTGTGACCCAATAGGTTCCTATTCACGATGGCAAACTTAGTGATATTTTCATCGATTCACCTAGATCGATTAATTCACGCTGCCATCCAAGATTGACATCTAGCAATGTGTCAAGGCAATCCATGTGAAGGAAAATGTCATGTGGTATGATAGAACTAATATATGTGCGCTTCTGTGGAAATATAATCCCTTTATCAATATAACCCAATTGGTTAAGAGATATAGATCGGTGTCAATATCATTTCAACCAATTATGTTATTCACCTCAACTCTCCGTTGATCTAATCTAGTTATGATTGAAACATTTTCAACTCATAACTCAACCCCAACCAAGAAAATTTATATCAACTTAAGTAGGCAAAATGCGTGTTATAATCTCCTACTTTCCAAGAGTGACGAATACTCATATTGGACATTCACAACCTTCATATGATTCTCACTATACCCACACGACGCCTTCCTGGTGACTCAAAATCTTCGAATCCCATCAAATGCTCGCCAAAGTATAGTGGTCCTCACATAAGATTCTATAATGTCCTCAAGTCAAATGACCAAATCCACTACCGCACATTAGAGATTTACCACTGACGCTTGGATAGTTATCCATGTGGAATCTCTAGGCGGATCATCCAATATCATGTTCTCATAACAATGTATTCATGTGTTCATTTAGATGTCCATCTACATCTTAGCTCATGAGATCAGCTACTTTCTTCAAAAGAAAGCAACACATGCTAGTCTATCTGCAATAATGATATATGTATCTCATTATTACTATGACTAGCGATATTTCAAGAATAAGTTATTTATAACTTGTATCTCACAATTACAACACCTTGTGATTAACAAGTTATTATGAACTTTTCTTCGGACTCTATTATAATAAAATTTTAAAATATAATAAATAACAGATCTCGCCATTAAAATGTAGACGAGCATTTAGTTAATTAATTTGTTTATACACATCAATGTCTAACAAAGAGTATATCACAAAATGTCCATACAAACTAGATCCAATCACTTATGTATCTTAATACCATCAGATTTAGCATGACCATTATACTTGTGCTGGGACAACAACTTTGTCAAAGGATCTGCTACATTATCGTATGTTAGGACCCGTTCTATCTTTATGTCATTTCTTAAGATTATCTCTCTAATGAGATGATATTGCCTCAATATATATCTGGATCATTGATGAGACATGTGTTCCTTCGCTTGTGTGATGGCTCCATTATTATCACAATACAAGTTATTAGATCAACAATGCTAAGAACTATTCCAAGTTCAGTAATAAACTTCTTGATCCAGACCTTTTCCTTTGCTGCTTCTGAAGCAGCTATATATTCGGCTTCTGTAGTTGAATCAGCGGTCGTTTCTTGTTTGGAACTTTTCCAACTGACCGCACCACCATTTAGAGCAAATACATATCCAGATTTGGGATTAGTTATCGTCTTTATCAGATAGAAAGCTGTCATCGGCATAACCTTGAACTCTAAGTTAATTTCCTCCATATACCAAGAACATGTCTTTAGTCCTTCTTAAGTATTTAAAGATGTTCTTGACAGCGATCCAATGTTTCTCACCAGGGTTCACTCTTGTGACACTCAAAGCATATGAAACATCCGGTCGAGTACATAGCACGGCATATATGATAGATCCCATTGCAGATGCATAAGGAATTCTATCCATGTGATCACTATCAATTTGTATCTTTAAACACATCTCTTTTGAGAGTAGATCTCATGCTCGATGGGACAGAGTCCTCTCTTGAACTCTTCCATGCTAAATCTTCTCAAGATTTTATCTATGTACGTAGATTGAGATAGGCCAAACATTCTATTAGATATATCTCTATAGATTTTTATACCGAGAATGTACACTGCCTCTCCCATATCCTTCATGGAGAAATTTTTTGGATAACCACAATTTTACTGATTTTTGGCACCAGGACATCGTTTCCTAATAATAGTATGTCATCCACATACAAAATTAGAAACACGACTTTGCTCTCACTAACCTTTTGTACACACATAGTTCATCTTCATTCTTGATAAAACCAAACTTTTTGAGTGTCTCATCAAAACGATGATTCTAGCTCCAAAAGGCTTACTTTAATCCATATATGGATTTCTGTAGTTTGCATACCTTGTTTGGCTTTGTGGATTCAAAACCTTCGATTGTGTCATGTACACATCCTCGCTAAAATTTCCGTTAAGGAATGCAATTTTGACATCCATTTGCCAGATCTCATAGTCACGGTATGCTACTATCGCAAGCAGAATCTGAATTGACTTAGACATGGCTACTGGTGAGAAGGTTTCGTGAAAGTCAATCTATTGTCTTTACTTGTAACCCTTCGCAACCAATCTTACCTTGTATGTATGAACATTACCATCCATGTCGGCCTTTTTCTTGTAAACCAATTTACAGCCTATAGGTTTTACCTCTTCAGGCAGGTCAACCAAGGTCCAAACCTTGTTTTCGTACATGGAGTTCATCTTGGATTCCATGGCTTCCTACAATCTCTTTGAGTCAACACTTGACTTCAATTACGTAAGTAGTATGTTCATCTTCCTCGATTAGTAATACATTACTAGTAATCGGTGATCGTATCTCGAGGAAAAATGAATGACTCGCCGACTTACACAGAGTCGGTATGTCCTTGAGAACCGGTGGTTCCCACTTTCTCAATCATGCTTCATCGGATACAAGCTCACCCATTGGAACATCTAATTGGTCAATTTTATTTTTGATTTCTTGAACCTTTCAAGATCTACATTGCTCCTTGTCTTTCTATAAGAATACAAAGAAGTATTGATATGATGACCTTCATCTCGATGGAATTGTAGAAATAGTATCTTGTAGTTTTACTCTAGATACTCCACAAATAAACATTTATCAGATTTAGCTCCTAGCTTATCCGATTCAACGCGCTTCATATAAGCGTCGTATCCCTAAACATTCATGTATGATAGATCGGGTCTTTTTTCCTTTCCATAACTCGTATAGAGTTTTATTGACTGGTTTAGATAGGACACTGTTTAGTGTATAACATGCAATGTTAAGTGCATATCTCAAACGATTTTGGAAGAACTGCGTGACTCACTATTGATAGCACCATATCAAATAAGGTGCGGTTTTTCTTTTCAGATACACTATTTTGTTGTGGTGTATACGGTAGAGTCCACTGTGATAGAATCCAATTCTCTCTTAGATAGTCTAAAAACTCACCCTTCAAATATTCTCCACCTCGATCAGATCTAAGTGTTAGAATATTTTTCGTGCTTTGCCTTTCAACTTCTTGCTAGAATTCTTTGAACTATTCAAAGGCTTCGTGCTTGAATTTCATTAAGTAGATGAAATCATATCTAGAATGGTCATCTATAAACGTGATGAAGTAAGAAAAGCCACATCTAGCATCTGTATACATTTGTCCATATACATCAATATGTACAAGACCCAAAATGTCTGTGACTCCCTTTCCAGAAAAGGAGTCTAGGTCATTTTTTCCAACGGGCATGATTCACACTTATCAAATGATTCATAATCATTTGAATCCAAGTATTCATCTTTATGTAACTTGGTGATGAGTTTTCGTCTATATGACCGAGTATGCATTACCAAAGATATGAGTTCTTAGTTTTATCTCTTCTTATGACATTTGTTTCCACATTGAAAACATGGATCATCAGACTTGGATTTGTCTTTGCTTAACTGTTTTCCAACAGATTAGACCTTGTTGGATCATTTCTAAAATGTCCTTTTAGATTTCCTCTTAGTGCTCTTAGAGGTGTTAATGACCAAAGTTTACCCATTTCCTTGGGCTTAACAGCTTTTAACACGCTTAGCAACTCGAGTAAGGTACCCTGAATCTTATTTATGTTGAAGTTCATAATGAACTGTGAAAGGCTATTAGCTAGAGACCTGTAGAACCAAGTTAACACTCACCAGTGGCCATAGTAAAACTCAATTGGTTTAATTTTTTTCGATAAACCAATCATCTTCATACAAGAGCACCGGATCAAGATCTTTTACCATCATACCTCTCAATAACCCTTTGGATGTCTCATACCTTTCACCCATGACCAGACATCATTCAACTCCTCAAAATGATATATATTGGTATACGCATCCATACCCTCGTCTTTCTTTTCTAACTCAAGTGACATACTACAAGTATCACATGTTGCGAGATTCTTGTTATCATCGTATTTTTTTAAAAAGTCGCACGTTCTCGACATAGCCTCCTCAAGAAGAGCTTCCGCATTGGTCGCTCAATGACATATCCAATTTTTCTTTTTCATGCTTGAGAACAATTCTCGGATTGCGGTGCCACCAAAAATTTTGTTCGGTATGTTTGTTGGCATCCAATATATGTCTCACAAACTTATATGGTTACTCATGTTTCAACAATTAAATAACAAGATAGAACAATTAAATAAATGTACAAAATTAATTTAACGTGGACTTATATTAAATTAATTATATTCTCAATGTTTAAATTGAATTAATGACCCTCAAATATTAATCAGTAGAACCGATTAGATTCCCAGTGGACTATGATCCTTTTTTTTATTAAGACATTGAGTGACTCAACAAATCATAATAAAACATCTAGGTAGATACGTCTATCAATCACATCTCTATGTGACTCCTAAATCATCAAGTAGACAACTTATTGTCGCACACATCTTGTGTGTTCACTTGATTGTGTCCATAAAATTTTATTTCCTTGAGTGAGTCAACAAAAAATAAAATTTTAGTTAAATTCGACCATTTGTTCAGAAACATCAAATGTTTCATAGTGATAAACATATCCATGAGCGAGCAGCCTTGAGTGACTCAACAAACTGTTATAGATAATGGACTATGATTTTTCACTATAACAATAGAAGGCACGTTGTATTAACCATTTAATACGAATTTAATATTTTGATAAAGAGGGGTTTGTTTCATTACATTTATATATATTAACTTACATCTAACATGCAATCAATCATACATAATTATAATTGTAGATGATTATAGACTTTATCTATCTAATCTTCCTGAGCCAAAAGGAAGATTAGTCAGTCAATTCCTAAGGAACGTTGCATCTGTTTTAATGCAATCATCTCCATCTCCTGTTGCAACCTGTATCCTATACTAGTTGCTTCCTTGTGGCCCAACTACAATGTGTATCCTATACTAGTTGGCACGCAGGCCCAGATAAATAGACACGTAGATCATAATAAATAAATAGCTCAAAAATCTAATTAAATAAATAATAGGCTCGCAGGTCCAACTAACAATCAACATGAATAATTAACCATTCAACCAATCACATGGGTCGAGTCCATAATCATCAACTAAACATCTATTTTAATATCTAATATTAAAAATATATTAATTTCTAAATTTACAGCTTTGACAGTATAAGTCTAAGCCTTTTAGACATTTGGAACGGACTAGACGGAATTAAATAATTAATCTAATTAATTTTGCAACAATAAAATTAATCAATTCATTTTATTCATAAAGGAGATTTTCAAAATTTATTTTATCTCTCAATTTAAAGTCACACTCTAATTGAAGATAAAATTTGTATAGGGTCAAAATTATAATTTTATAAAGTAATAGGATAAAGTTTAATTTTGTCAGAAATTCAAAATATGGTTTAAAAAAAAAATTTAATTTAATTTTGAATATTTGACCAACATTAAATAAATTAATAATTACAATTTCTCCAAAAAAATAAAATTGCATTTGACACCTATTTTTCCTTTTGAAAATGAGGACTTACTATGCAATTTATGAAATTACACAACAAATTTTAAAATTTTAAAAGCAATGGTGCTTTATTGCAATTTCCAAAATTGCACAGAGAACCCTTTCTTATTTTACAACAGTAAGTTCTTCTTATGCAATTTCAAAAATTGCATAAGAGGCCCTTTCAATTTCTTTTGAAAATTGGAGGGCTTCCCATACAATTTTCAAAATTGCATGGGAGGCCCCCCTCTCCAATATACCAAAACGTAGAAAAAGGTTGAAACCCTAAAGTCGTTTTCTTCATGTGCCGTATTTGCACACATCTTGTTTGCGAGCACGCGCGTGTCGACACACATGCATGCACTTCCTCTCTGCGTCGAACAAGACTTGATCCCGCCGCTTCCAAACACAGTGGACTCGCGACCTTCACAACTAACGCCACGCTACCGTCGTTTTTGTTGTTGTTGTTGTGGTCGCTAATTTGTCGCCATGAGAATCGCCGACGGCGACCACTGTTCTCGCGAACGGTGTCTGCCGCCTTCCAAAGACAATTGGGCAAGCACTCTGCCACCGCCGGCCACAATGCGTCGGAGGTGATGCTTTCCGTTTCGATTCAAATAAACCCAAAACAATTTCAGATTGTAATTTTAAAATTCACAATTTTTATTTTAAACTCATCAAAACTCAAATTAAATTAATATATCAATAACACTTATTGTTTAATTTATCAAAATAGTCTAACGAACTCTAACAAGTGACAGTGGTAGCTCATACCACCGTCAGTAAAGAATTGAGGTATACATGCACATCGAAATTAAACATTAAATTTCTTTAAGTCTCGGTCAACCTTGTACTTGAGAGAATTCGTTATTGGAGTTTACCTTTGATGAATATCATGAAATCTGATTTACGATTAGTGGAGGTGCGATCTTCAATACCACAACCGTCCCAATTGTCCAACTTCCAATGATAATCCACACAAAGAAGAATGTATCCGGACTTCCACGATCAAGAAATGTATGAAAGCGTAACCTTTTGGGGTAATTGTATTTGGCTGTATTTTTCTTGTGCTAGTAAGTAATGAAAACCAACTTGTGATTTAATATATCGTGGCCTTTGTATTTATAGGTAGGACTAACCTTAGCCCTAGTTCTAGTCAAACTAGAACCCATCAACAAATGAGTCAACTTAATTAATTAATTTGGTCCAATAAATAATTAAGTCCGACCCAACTAATTGGACCCTGGACATTAATTCTTGCATATTTGAGGTTTAAAAACTTGTTTAACAAAATTTAAGAACAACAAACTCTAATTCAAGCCAACTTCAAATTCAACTGAAATAGAATAGAACTCAAAGGTTTAAAAACTTGTGTAAAAATTTTTAAGCATGACAAACTCTAATTTAATCTAAGTTCAATAGCCAACTTCGAATTCAACATAAAGAAGAATAAAAGGAAAATTAAAAACAAACAGTAAAAAATTGTTAACGAAGAACCAGAAATTTTGGTTGAATAACCAATCGTGTCTAATTATGTCTTCCTAAACACAATAATAATCTTATAGTTCAAAAACTGCATTGATGTAGAGAACAAAATCATAAGAAATATAAAAACGTAAAAAGGAAGAAAAAAAAGTAAGGCCAAATCTTACAGTCAAATTCACTGCAACTCAAATCCTTAGACCACGAAAGTCCTAGCGCAGCAATCCGACAGTACCTGCAAAAATACCAACCAAATGGAAGAAAATCAAACAAAAAAGTTTAATAACACCCCGGAACCCAACGAAATGAAAGATAAATTGGAAGTCTCTAAACGTGTCTGTGATAAATTTTTGGTTTTCAAAAATCACCACAACGACACAGCATTCCAACTGACAAACCTTCGTTCTAGGTTCTATGCATTCCAAAGAGATACAAATATGGGGATTCCATGATTTGTGTAGTGGATAAAGATGAGTGTAGCATAAAAATCGCAAGGGAGAAAGCACAATTACCTTATGTTATGGATAAAACGAGGAGTCAACTATTTAGGCTTCGGAAATGGCAAGACGAATTCAACGAATTATTTTATACTTCGCCCTAAACGACGTTGTTTTGCAGGCAAAAATAAATATACAAAATGACATCGTTTTTGGACTAAAGAGTGAACACTAAATGCACCGATTCACTCTTGTATCTTCTTTATACTAAGAAAATACAATTAATGTATACACAAATGCTTTGTACACAGTACTAATAGAAAACATCTTTTAATATAATGACATTGCTTCTCGGAAACACCACATGGTTCCATAAAACTTTATTCCACCTTCATATTTCCTCCTTCCAAAATTTTCATCTCTTCAATTGTTTTGTAAGTATGTTGCTCTCTTCTCCATTACTTTTATTCTCTTCAATTGTTTTTCCTCTATTTCTTTCAATCATATCATCTTGTTCTCAAACTCTTTATTCTCTTATCTTCCAACAAGTTTATGTATTCTCTTTCATTTATTGACAATACTTCTTCAAACATTCATTTTGTTCTTATGATTTTGCAAACTTTATATCAAATATATCTATTAATTCTTCTTATGTTTGACTATTGGTGTTATGCTTTGTGTTTATAGCATAATGTAGTCCAGTCCATAAGTGTATTCCAATCAGAATATAGTAAGGCTTGATCTATGCTTTTCTAAGCCTATAATCATGAGATATCAAGACAAAAAAATGTAAATAGAAGTTCATTTTAGATACTGAAAGATTTGTACCACAAATACCTAAGTGTCTCCTAATGACCATTTGAAACAAAGTCTATAATGAGATGAGACGTGGGTCCTTAATGATTTGATTTAGTGTAAGCATGGTCCTTTCTATAACCAAGTTCAATTTTTACAGTATATATTCTAATTTTTTAATAATTATGTTATCTAATTTGGACTATTAGAAGTTATAACTATTTTCTACTTCTTTAGTTTCTGCTATTTGTTGATATCTTCAATTTGCTTTGTATACACTACCTCCATTGTGATGCCTTGGTCGTTCGCGCTGTGATAGCCAGGAACGGGCTAGGACGAATGCTGGTCGATGACGGTAGCACTGTAAATATCTTGTTCGGCAGTGCTTTCGACCAAATGGATGTAGACCACGAACTAACCGCCAATTTAGAGCCACTATTTAGCTTCACGGGAGATAGCCTCGTTCTACGAGGGATAATCACTCTCGCAGTGGACTTCGGAGAGCCCCAATACTACCTGAGGAAATTTATAGAGTTCTTAGTGGTCGACACCTGCTCTGCCTATCACGGAGTCCTCGGAAGGCCAGTCCTCAAGGACCTGCAAGCAGTCACTTCCATCCATCACTTGGCAATCAAATTCTCCACGCCGAGTGGGGTCACCAAGATTCACGGCAACTAGACAGAGGCGAGGGCTTGTTACATGAATGCGCTCTGAAAGGCCGCAAAGCCTGAAGACCCCCTCCCGGTGGTGATGAAGATACATGTGGACCCTTGGATCATAGGCTTGGATTCCCTAGCATCCCCAGTGGAGGAGCCAGAAATATTCTCCATTCACCCTTCAGACCATACTCAGATGTTGCAAGTAGGACGAAAATTAGATGAAAAAATGAATAAAGAATTGTTTAATTCTTATGCAAGAACACCGACGTCTTCGCATGGAAGCACAGTGACATGGTGGGGATCGATCCATCCGTATCCTACCACACCCTAAAAGTAGATCCAAAAATGCGCCTCAAAATACAAAAGAGAAAGCCTTTGAGCACCGAGAGGTATGGCGCTTTGAAATAAGAAGTTAACAAGCTGCTGGCCAACGAGTTCATTTGGGAGGCAGTCTACCCCCAATGGGTATCCAACCATGTACTAGTAAGGAAAAGCACAAAAAAATGGAGAGTATGTATAGACTTCTCTGACTTGAATCAAGCATGCCCCAAAGACAGCTTTCCGCTACCATGCATCGACCAATTGGTCGATGCGACTGTCGATCATAAGCTATTCAGTTTCATGGACGCCTACTCCAGCTACAACCAGATCCTGATGTTCGCGAGAGACGAAGAACACACCTCTTTCATTACGGACCGATGATTGTACTGGTATAAGATGATAATACCCTTCGGTCTGAAGAACGCGAGAGCCACATATTAGTGGTTAGTGAACCGTATGTTCTCAGAGCAGATTGGGAGCACAATGGAGGTCTACGTTGATGACATGCTCATAAAGAGCGTGAATGCCAAGGACCACATTGGACACTTAAGAGAAATGTTTGGAATTCTTCGCCAGTATCGCATGAAGCTCAACCTCCTGAAATGCGCCTATGGGGTCGCATCCAGGAAATTCTTAGGTTACATGTTGAATCAACCTAAGATAGAGGCTAATCTCGAAAACATCAGGCGCTGGTCGACATGCGGTCACCATCTTCTCCCAAGGAGATTCAGACCCTTACAGGAAGATTTACAGTCCTAAACCGATTCATATCTAAGGCAACGGACCGCTGCCAACCCTTCTTCCAGACCATCAAAGGAGAGAAGCGGTTTGAGTGGACCGAGTAATGCAAGAATGCCTTCCAAGAACTCAATACCCTCATCAAGAAGGCCCCGTTGTTGTCCAAACCAAAGAACAGATAAACATTGCTCATCTACCTTGTGGTATCCTAGAAGGCAGTGAGCTCAGTATTGATTCGAGAAGAAGGCCCGACACAGCTCCCAGTCTATTATTTGAGCAAGGCCCTACAGGGTGCGGAAACAAGGTACCCAGACATGGAGAAGCTCGCCTTGTCCCTAATAATTGCATCTAGGAAACTTCGACTATACTTCCAGTCACACAGCATAGATGTCCTAACGAACTTTTCTTTAAGATGTTATCTAGAACCGGATACTTGAAAAGGTCGATGAAGTGGTCGGTTAAGCTCAACCAATTTGACTTTTCTTATAAGTCGAGACCCTCCAAAAAGGGACAAGCTTTGGC
Source organism: Forsythia suspensa (assembly GCA_023638005.1). Classification (NCBI taxonomy): domain Eukaryota; kingdom Viridiplantae; phylum Streptophyta; class Magnoliopsida; order Lamiales; family Oleaceae; genus Forsythia; species Forsythia suspensa. The sequence goes on from CM042671.1 coordinate 32,184,672, forward strand.
AGAATTCATGGCTGAATTCACCCATATCCCAGAAGGCTTGCGTGAAGCTGTGCCTCAAGAGGTACCAACATGGAAATTGTATGTTGATGGACCCTCATACAAGGTCGGAACTAAAGCCAGGATTTTGTTGATTAGCCCAGTCAACTGTACGCTTTACCTGGAGTTCAAAGCCTCAAATAATGCTGTCGAATATGAAGCGCTCCTAGCAGGCTTGAGGTTGGCACAAGAGATGAAGGCAAGAAAAAACTAGATTTATAACGACTCTCAGTTGGTTGTTAGCCAAGTCAACAAGACCTTCACAGCTCGCTAACAATCTATGGTAGCTTATCTGAAGAAGGTCAATGATCTCCTATCTTGCTTTGAGGTGTGTGAACTACTCCAGATTTCCAGGATTGAGAATGGCTATGCCGATGCTCTTTCGAAGCTGGCGAGTAGTAAAGACTCTGACTTGATGATAGCCATCCCAGTTGAATAACTTAACCGTCTGTCTATTTACGAGATGCACTCACAGATTGCCATGATGATCATCGAATCCCCTAAGTGGATGAGAGAAATCATCACGTACTTAATCGACCAAATCCTACCAGAGGACAGAGATGAAGCCAGGAAACTCCGCAGGAGGGCCTCAAAGTTCATCTTACAGGATGGGATCCTGTATAAGAGAGGTTTTAGCCACCCACTCCTACGCTGCGTTACTCAGGATGAGGCCGATTACATGATGAAAGAAATACATGAAGGAATATATCGTAATCACTCAAGAGGGATGGCCCTGGCACAGAAGGCTCTAAAACAAGGATATTACTAGCCAACTATGAAGAAAGATTCGCACGCTTACGCCAAGAAGTGTGACAAATGCCGAGAAATTACATTGTTGTACCAAAGCTCCTATCTCAGAACCTCACCCCAGTCACCAGTCCATGGCCTTTCATCAAATAGGAAGTTGATTTCATAGGTCTCCTCCTGACTGGAAGGGGTGGGGTTAAGTTCGTAGTTGTCGGGGTGGACTATTTCACTAAGTGAAGGCATCCTAATCCAAAGATTCTCGCAATGATCTAAACGGTTCAAGTCCGAAAGCCTCGCATAGTTAGCGAAGATGGCTAGATCGGAAAACTTTGCATGGTTCGCAAAGGTATCTCCCCGAACCTCTCGACAAATGAACATGTTATATTATGATTTAAATTAACTCGTTCCAAACTCAACAATACAATAGACAAGGGTAATCACAATTGGTTTTCCATTTACTCATCAAAGTACGAATTACAAAATGAAAAGAAGTGAAAAGAAATATTGTCCTACTAACCCGCCATCTCTCTATGGTCGACACAAAGAAGGGTTTATAATCTATTCTGGCTAATCTTTTAGTCTTCGAGAATAGTTGAGCTTCATCAAATTGACATCCAAGTCTGACATCACCATGATAGAGTCTCCTAAATCAATATGAGTTGATTTGTTGACTAATTAGATCATACTGCTCAAAAAATGTTGTCGACATCTTTGGCAGATGGATTTCAGCCTCATCATCTAAATCAGAATCATCGAAGAATTTATCATCGATATCCATTGTGGAGGTATCGTTTGAGAGCTTCTCGCTAAGGCTACTAGGCCCAGCTATTTTAGTGACATCCAAGGCACCCCTATGATATGAAACACGGTCAGAACACTTGTACGGGCATACTTGGTCCTCTGCACATTGGGTTTCAGTCCTTTTCTTTATGAGACACTTAAGTTGAAAACTGGAACCAATTAAGCAAATGGCAGGACAGCCTTTTTTGCATCTCTCGCCAGAGATGTCACAGCCATTGGGATGGAGTGACTAAATCCACAAGTGTCATTAACGCGTGCAAATGAAGTGAAAAACCCTTGGTGTTTATATAGGAGTCGCATGGGAAACACAAAAGAGTTTACATGGGAAATATACAACATTAATTGGAATGATTAACGAACAAATCACTCAAGAGGCAACTCGAACGCCACACGCCATGCACGCCTTCGCTTTCCCAAATATTAATGTTTATTAACCCTTTGAATTCAACAAAAGGTTGCGCTATTAATGCCTAGAAGGATGACTCCTCAATTTCGCACCTAACCTTTTTGTATCCAATAGAAAAGGCCGACTACAGGACTTGCACTCTTGGCAAAGGATATCATCTTCGACAAAAAGGCATTGCCACAAGAAAGAAAATACTGATTACATGTTTCCATCATCCACATACGAAAATTAGATCGAATGCAATGGAAACAACAGAAATAAAATTTCATTACTGATGTTGACATGAATACAAAAACAAAACGCAAGGGATAAAACACAAATACTACTGCCCCGTCGCCTCTTCAGGATCGTCACATTGTGGGCTTTCTCCTATAATGGGAGGATAGTTTGGACTTCGCCCCTATCCCGTGGTTCAACAAGGGATGGAACATCGACAGAAACAGGGCCCTCCATGGCAGAAAGTTTGTCCGGGGCGTACTTGAGGGATTAAATATCCCATTCCAGATGAGTCTCCCCTATCCTCTCGACCAATTACTGCACCCCGACCGTCATGAAGAGGTTCGTGAGCTATAAGTACTCAGGCGTATCAGAGAATGAATCCTGATAGGTCGTCATGGCCCTCGCCCCAACCTCAGCCTACCTCCGTCCTCATCTTCTCTAGCTCTTCCCTCTCCTCGGCCAGTTGTTTGTCCTTTTCAGCAACTATGGCCTCAAAGTTACTGTTGGCAATGGCAACGGCAGTTTTTGCCTCAAAGGCCTTATCCTTGGTCTCTTTCTGAGTAGCCCCGGTGTGCTTTTGCAAAGCTTCGACAGATCTTTTATGATCATGTGCCTGCTTTAAACTTTCCTTCGTAGCCTTCAACTCAATCTCATACTTGGCTCTTAGCTTAGCCTCTGTTGCCACCACATTGTTAAATTTAGCACGAAGAAACTAGTAATCCGTATCCAGCTAAACCTTCTCAAGACTCATCGCCATCAGCTCTTCAAATAACTTCTCCGATTTGACCTCTTCTTTGCCCAATTTGGCGTCGAAACTTGCGAGAATGTTGTACGCCTCCTTGCTCAAAACCAGCCCACAGACTAGATTTATCTCTGCAAGTTGAAGGAGTTCACCCATGGTAGCTTCCTTGATAGCTTTCTCTCACGATCGTGTCCAGTACTTGTATATGCTCACCACCATTACCGATGGGACAGCAGAGAGAAACTCCATCGCAATAGGGTCTAACTCATCACAGCGATAGGTGATTTGCACGTGATCCACTCGCTCGGAAGATGAGGAAGAATTCTTAGCATCCCTAACCCCTTCAGTAGGGTTCGACAAGTTCGGATGACTTTCTTCCACTCGCCTAGTTTTGTGGGCATCCCTCAAAACTCCTCACCGCTTTGGATGCCTTCCTCTTCTAGCCAAGAGGCTCATTCATGCCCTCTGTGATTCCCTCCTCCTTGTTTTGTGGGGGCATGGAAGGTGGAGATAAAGGAAGGGAGGAGCATCCTGGTCCAAATCTTGGACATTAGTGGCAGGAGGATGAATCGTCGTCAGTGGCACCGCATCTTACACCTCTTGGGATGAGAACATCCCTTGCGAAGACTTTGGTGCTGACGAACCTGACTCACCCACATGCCGGACAAGGCAAACTAAGGGGACACTCTTGAACCTGAAAGCTGTTAGAATAATAACCAAGGTACAGAATGTTACGAATGCCCGTTAACACAACCCCTACAAAATTCATGACACGAGGCTCGCGCATTAATCTGAAGTGAGTCATAAACTGTCGTTCCTGAGTAGGTTGCTGAGGATTCAGAAGTAGTTGTCAAGCATGTGAACCTTATCCCACTCCAAATTCAACTCACCTTGATCCTCTTCAAAATGGGCGACTTCCTTAGTCTGCAAAGATAAATGAAGCATAAAGTTAGGAACCACTATTTAAAATCACACAAGAAAATAAGATATACCAAGTTTCTCAAATCTGCAAGTAATGGACATGTTTGGGAAAGGATCCTCCGGCATGAATTCCCATTCTCCTCTGGCGAAGAAGAAACTCTCTTTCCAATTATATACTTTGTAGGGACTGTCGGTCGCCGTCCTCCATCTTTGGCCTGGTCGAGGAGAAATATTGAACTAACCTGCTGATCGGCAAGGCCGGTAGATTGTTTCAAATTTCCTTGGGGTCAAGTCCCCACCATCCTCAGCAATCTTCTATAGCAGGAATACCGCCACCATCTAGCCCCAACCGTTTGATGTTATCTGACACTGGGCTAGATTTCAATCTCTCATAACCTCGGAAAAGAAATGATGCATAAGCAGGCGAGGACCTTGCTGCATCGTTGGTTTGTAGATTGCGACGAACTCCTCAGATGGGTCGTTAGCACGTTCTTCGGGACTAGGGGCCCTAAGCTCCACAGAAGTTGGAATATCATAAAACAATCTAATGTCTTCCAACTCAGCCTCCCTGATCTTCGAGCGAGCCATTGAGGCCTCGGTAGTTGAACGCTTTAGCTCCTCGTTAAGTCGCCGAGCAGCGGGGGCATCCCTTTTGTTTAATGACCCTCTCATTTTAGGGACCCCAGCACCACGTCATTTCTTACGCATCTTTGCCTTCGGTGGCACATTCGGGTTTTCTTTTCTCCCACTCGTAGATGCTTGTGGGGACCCTGGTCAGCTTATTCGTGCTCCTCGACCGAAGAAGACGACGATGAAGCCGAGGAGAACGCTTCACCCATAATGTCATGATTTGTCCCTTTCGTCGATTGATTCTGAGAATCATCATGTTCAAACTACTTTGCTTCTTTTCTTGATAAAACGATATCTAGACAATCACCAGAGAAAATGGCAAAGACAGCGCCCAAACCAAGAAACCAAAAAACAACAAATACGGTACACGAAATAAGGCACAACAACCTCTACAATATTTACCTCAAGAATACAGTTGAACCCCACAGTCAACAAAAATGCCTTGAACTTTCTTGACTACCTCAAGAATACAGTTGAACCCTACAGTTTGAAATGCACGTAGAAGCGAGAAGAAGATAAATGCATAGAAGCAAGGGTTTATATAGATTAAGTCTCTTCCATCCCGGCTATCCAATTCAAAACATGCTATCTGAACCATCCATCCATCCAGTAGACACGTGTCCAAAAAAGGGCAAAACGTAGAAAACGAGAACCCTATGCATTTATTGAAGCGAAAAGTCGCATTCCATGCGCCTCCCAATCGTCCATCACGCACCCTTAGCGTTTAAGGCGCGGACTCTCTAACCTATGATGACATGATCACGCGACAATTTTGATTGACACTTGGACATAATTACACCAATCGCAGACACATCCTCGATTAAAGCCCTCAACCGTTATAAATAAACAGGCTTCGGACTTGGGAGACTGCACCTAGTAAAGTAATTCAAACATGCATCCATGATGAACTCCACTAAACAATTTCAAAATACGTGAAGACCCACCACGAGACTTGCAATCGCCAAAATTCTTTTTGTTTTACAAAGTCCCACGCCTACCATAAATAATAGGCTTGGATTTGGGGACTATTGTTACCACCAAATTTCGATAAGGCCTCCAAGTCAAGAAAGACCTATTAAAACTCTCATATAGGCCCAAGTTAGGTCTCACTAAGACCTCATAAGTCCAGCGAAGGCCTTCCAGTCCCGTAAAGGGCCCAGATACCTAGAGAGGACCTCTCGAATATGTCTAAGGCCCAGAAACACGCTAGCACTCTTGAATAAAGTATGATGAGGCCCGTGAAGAGCCTTGACATTCATGGTCAACCCCGAGTACTTCGTCAACGGTCTAGTCCGTCACAAGGCAACAGGCATTGTAGTATTATTGAATAACCAGAAACGTATTCAAGGAAATGCTGTGTTTGATTGGCACACGGATTCTCACAAGTAAACCAAATACCAATCTCCTAAAGATTAGGCAACGTGATAAGGGAATCAACTTAAATAAGGGATAGAATTTGGAAGATTGCATTGACAACCAATTACCCTTATCTCATAAGGAAGGAGAATCAATCGTATACCTAATTGATTGTTCTCCTAAATCAATTAGGATTCGAAGCTATAAATACAACATCTCCGGTCATTCTAAGGTACACACTTTTTATGCATTATCCACACCCTTAAACTCATCTTAAATCTTTGTCTCGCTTGTCCCTTTCACACCCAATTATTTTTATTATTTGTATATTATCCTATATACCGACAGTTGATTTGATCGTCAGAGTATAAAAAGGATCGCTGCACCTTTTGTCCCAGTGTGCATGTAACATAAAGGTTGGCAGATGAATGACTGAAGATCTGTTGACACGTGGATAGTGCAGATTTTGAGGTCAACACAATTACAACTTGATACTAATATATACTAAATTACAGGGCGGACACAAGTAATTGACGGAGAAAAAGTCACAACTTTTCCTCCAATTGTAATGTCGGGTATGTCCACATTTCACGTGTTTGTCTTATTTATTTTGTCAATATGTTTGTGACATTTTGCATTATGAAATGTTCTTTTATAATAGTATTGTTACGTCTCGTGTGAGTAGACGAAGGAATGTCTAGCTTGGACACGTCCTGTGGATGAAGCTTATATGGTCTACTTATAATTACCCTTCGTCCTTTAAAAAGGCAAAAGAAAAAAGTTCATGAATTTATCTTTTCTGCCATTCAGATATAATCCTAGCATAAGTTTATTTTAACCTTCGCCGTTTTAGACGAAGGGTTCGAACCTCTGCTTTGTTCGTTATTTGTCAATTCCAAATGAAAAGAATATTCCTAGGACCACCAAATGAATCTCCACATGGCAAAATCAGTTACAACCAAAGCACATGAGAGAATAATAACCAAATCTAAAGAAAATAATAGCCGAGCCAATGGCTTCTTGCCACATGTCCTTGAATCCTCTAGAATTAAGGGCCTCCCAATTGAAGGGCGACACATGACAGAAAGAGAAGAAAAGACAAAAAGGCCCTAAGCTTTATAACATATATAAATACTCTGAATTTAATTAAAGAAGCAGAGAACAATTGAAAATCTTAGCTAAATTCTTGTTCCTTTAACTCTTAATCTTCGGACGGCTTTTCATATGAGAATTAAGTTGATTATTTTAGCAAGGAGGTGGCCGAAGATTTGTTGCCTACAATTTTAGTGGTAAACAAATTGGCACCGTCTGTGGAAATCTGCACAATTCTCTACAAAGTTTAAACCATCGTGAAAGCTTTTGAGTATTTATATAGTGTTCGAGTTTGGGTGTTTAAGAAATTATGATGTTTAAGATATTATAAGTTTTAAGAAATTATCATTTACGAAGGAAATTATGATAGTGATTGAAGGTAATCACTTTAACATGTTTGTGATTGAATGAAATCGCATATGACGTTATGTCGTGCCGGCTACCAATGTTTAAAATGATGTACGTTTCAAAAATCATGGCATGTCGAATTTATGTTTAAGTAAAATTTCCCACATGTTATAAGTATTTCTATTGAGTGTTTCTTTTGAAATACTCATCCCCAAAATAAATAAATTTTCGATTGAACGGATTGGCGTTGATGCGATGGCGGTAGACTAACGAGCTTGTCATGAAAGTCTTATTTAGTTTATGTTTTGACGTCGAAATGATCGAGTCAATTATGATGTAATTATTATATTTTAAGTATTTTATTGAGTAATTGATTATGTAAAATGTAATTGAAATAAGATATTGGTTTATTTGTAGTTCATGATTAAATTAGGAATTTGCCAAGTTTCTTTTTTTTTTTTCGAAATTTTAGCTTATCGTCCTCTTTTGAAAAATCATAAATTTTCTACGGTTGGAGTTTTTGAGTGAAATAAGTGACTATGGAAATCCCTATATGTGTTCTAATAATGTAAATTAGAATCACTCAAAAATTCCATCGTATGAATTTATTATGTATCGTTCTAACGGGTCACTTTAATGCACCCTGGATTGTTTTCAAGCAACTTCGGCCATCTTTTCCACCTATCAAACGATGTAGTTAAGGTTTCAAAATTTAATTTATTGTAGTCTATAGTCCCAAGTATCTACAGTTAAAGTATCGTAAATTTTGGAATTTGTTTGATTAGTCAAATAAATTGTGGCGACACCTATCGTGGTATAGGAAAAACTATGAAAATTTGAAATAAATTCCTCTTACCTTGCATACTTATTACTTTTCCAAAAAATCTTATTTTTAAAAATCATTTATGGGCACGGAAATAATTTTTGGAGTTGTCAAATATATCTTAGATATTATTTTAGTGACACTCTGGGATGAGAATATCCGGGGCTTTACCGCTTGGTATTAGAGCACGGTTTTACTTTTTTGTAGACTTGCAAAAATTTATTTTTCTATTTTACTGTTAAATTTATTTTATTTTATTTTATTTATTATACTTCATTTTGGTCTTTATTTTGATATGTCAAGATGAAATTTAAGAGGTTGGGAATTTTAGAAATTTAGTATCGCTACTTGCCATCGCCACGCTACGCCAGTTCTAAGTTAAAATATGGGGGTAATTAAAATTTTATTTTATGCGCTTAAGTATGATAAATGGGACTCATACTTATGGAAAATTTTAATTGTTTCATTTTATGATGAAATGTTAAGTTAAGATGAAAATTTATGTTAGTTTGTTATTTTTAAATTAAGAGATGATAGAAATCCACCTAATCGAACCATTCACAATTTCTATCTCGTATATGGTTCCTCTTAGTGATGATTCCTAGAACATGCCGAGTCGGCTAGGAACGATAATATACTTTTTACTTGGATCCCGAATGGTCAATTGGCCTTCATATTGGTAACCATAGGGCAGCTCGTATCGTGGCAATGAACTATGGTTTAGTAACCACCGATGCCGAGTCTATTGCTCATGTGATTGACTCACTGATTGGCCTGGGACAACTAGTTGTCGAGGAGATTTTAAGAGATTTGAAAGAGATCTAACATCCGCATGTAGAATATGACGTGTATTGTGAAGTGCTCATTATACATTGGGAGAAGTACACTTTATATGGTGCGGTCCCATCCTATCCTCAATCGGCTCCAGAGGTTGAGCCCATTCCCGAGCCTCGCACTAGTAGTTGAGCCGAGAGCTTTCGCATTTGGTTCAAGGAGAAATGGAAATTACCGAGTATGAGTGAAAATTTGTGAAACTGTCGCGCTATGCCCCATATTTGGTTAGCACCGAATTAATGAAGGCAAGACGTTATGAAATAAGGTTGCACCCAGTGGTCAGACAGATTGTTAGTTTACATGCACTTCCTACTTTCAGGGTAGTGGTCAAGATGGCTCAGACTGTGACCTTCTCAGGTTTAAACGTCAAAGTTCAAGGACAACAGAATGACCCAGGAAAGAGAATTAACAGATCAGAATAAGAACCAAAATTGAGGCCAGTTCAAGAGACATAATCAAATTCCATCAGAGGTCAGTCATGTAATACTATTCCTTAGTGCCCTAAGTGTAAGAAGAATCACAATGGTGATTGCTACTTTGGCAAAAATGTCTGTTATAGGTGTGGAAAGCCAGGACACTACGTGTTGCAATGTCGAGCAGAGCCAGCGAAGGTTAATGACCAAGCGAACAAAGGAAAAACTAGTGTGTTCGCCATGACCTATGAAGAGGCTGCCCAAATTTGGATGTTATTACGTGTATGTAATATATTTTTAGCGCACTTGTTTATGTTCTTATTGATTACGGTGCAACACATTCGTTTATATTTGAAACATGCCTAGCTAAAGTTAATATTCTGTGTCAAAAAAGTGATAGTATACTAGAGGTTAGTATGCCATCAGGAGGAACTATAGAAACAGATAAATTAGCTAGGGCAGTTCAGATAGATTTTGATGGGTTAGTTTTGTCAGCAGACTTGCATGTTATAAGTATGAGAGATTTTGACATTATCCTGGGGATGGATTGGTTGGGTAGTAATCGTGCTACCATTGTATGTTTCGAGAAGGAAATGATCTTCCGAAGACCGGGACAAAAGGAGTTCAAATTTTTTGGGTCGAAGATTAAAGCACTTTCCTGTCTCATCTCGACTTTTACAAAGGAAAAGTTTCTTAAGAAGATTGATTGCCAAGGTTTTCTTGTCAATCTCACTGGTACCCTATCTGAAGAAGTATCGTTGGATAACTGGTTCGGGAGTACACTGATGTGTTTTCAGATGATCTAGTAAGAGTATCGCCTAATAGACAAGTGGAATTCACGATAGATCTTATAACTGGTGCTACACCCATATCAAAGGCTCCATATCGTATGGCACCAAAAGAATTGCAAGAGCTTAAAATGCAATTGGAAGAACTTTTGGATAAAGGATTTATCCGACCAAGTGTTTCCGCGTGGAGAGCTTCTGTACTATTTGTGAAGAAGAAAGATGGATCGATGAGAATGTGCATCGAATACTGTGAGTTGAATAAATTGACAATCAAGAACAAGTATCCACTCCTAAGAATTGAGGATTTGTTTGATCAGTTGAAGGGTGCTTATGTGTTTTCAAAGATCGACTTGAGGTCGGGCTATCATCAACTAAAAATCAAGCCATCGGATATACCAAAGTCAACATTCCGAACTCGCTATGGGCATTAATAATTCACAGTTTCATAATGCCCTTTGGATCAGTGGTATTTATGGATTTAATGAATCGAGTTTTTCATCAACATTTAGATCAATTCATTATTGTATTCATCAATGACATCTTGATTTATTCTAAGAACCTCGAGCAACATTGAGAGCATCTGAGAATAGTATTGGAGACATTGCAGAGAGAAAAGTTGTATGCCAAATTTTGGAAGTGCAAATTTTGGTTGGACCGAATAGGGTTCCTTGGACATGTTGTGATGGCCAAGGAAATTGAAGTAGATCCATCCAAGGTTGAAGTCTGTGTAAAATGGACGACACCATCAAATGTTGGGAAAATAAGAAGTTTTATAGGTTTAGCCGGCTATTATCGACGTTTCATAGAAGGATTATCTAAAATAGCTGGCCCTATGACGCAATTGACTCGAAAGGGGGTTAAGTATGTTTGGTTCGAGAGATGTGAACAGAGTTTTCAAGAATTAAAGAACAAGCTAGTATCTGCACCAGTACTAGCTTTACCCAAAGGTTCAGAGGGCTACGTAATTTAAAGTGATGCATCATAACTCGGTTTGGGTTGTGTATTGATGCAAAATGGAAAAGTGATAGCTTATGCTTCAAGACAGATTGAAGCGGATGAACAATTATCCAACACATGATCTTGAACTTGCGGCGGTAGTTCACGCCTTGAAAATTTGGTGTCATTACCTTTATGGAAGCAAGTGCGAAATTTACACCGACCATAAGAGTCTCAAGCTTTTTCACCCGGAAGGAGTTGAATATGAGACAACGACGATGGTTGAAATTAGTAAAGGATTACGACTGTTCTATCATTTACCACCCAGGTAAGGCAAATGTAGTTGTGGATGCTCTAAGCATAAAGAACGTGGGTCAGTTGTCTGCATTGAAATCGACACAAAATAATCTGATCAAAGACTTTGAGAGCATGAAAATTGAAGTATTAACTCCACCGGTACGAACATTGTCAGTGATAGCAAGTTTGATAGTAAAGTCGACACTCAGAGATAGAATTTTGACATCTCAAAAGGATGATCATTTCTTGGAAAATATTAGGACTGAAGTAGGAACTGAAAAGAGGAAAGACTTTGAAATAGATGAGGACAAGGCTTTGATGTTCAAAGGTCGAATATGTGTGCCGAAAGATGAAGGTGAGATTTTACCTGAAGTTCATTCTGCCCCTTACGCCGCACATCCATGGATAACCAAAATGTATAAAGATTTGTGTAATAAATTTTGGTGGAGAAACATCAAAGGAGATGTAGCTCGTTTCATGTCAAAATGTTTGGTGTGTCAACAAGTGAAAGCGGAGCATCAGAGGCCGTCAGGGTCATTAAATCCAATGGATATGTCGGAGTGGAAATGAGAGAAAATTGCAATGGATTTTGTTGTGGGTTTTTCTAGATCGGCGAGAGTTCATGATCCCATCTGGGTTGTAGTAGACCGTCTGACAAAATCTGCGTATTTTCTTCCCATTCGAATGAATTTCAATCTGGAACAATTAGCGTAATTGTATGTCAAAGAAATTGTTAGACTTCACGGGATACCAACATCCATCGTATCTGAAAGAGATTCGAGGTTTACCTCAAATTTTTGAAAAAGTCTTCAAGGTGCTTTGGGTACTAAATTGAAATTTAGCACGACTACCACTCCCAAACCGATGCACAATCGAAACGCACTATTCAAATCCTTGAGGATATGTTGAGAGCATGCATCTTGGATTTGGGTGGTAAATGGGAAGGTCACCTACCGTTGGTAGAATTCGCTTACAACAATAGTTTCCAAGCTACTATCGGCATGGCACCATATGAGGCAATGTATGGTCATCGATGTCGTTCGCCAATTTGTTGGGACGAAGTCGGCGAGAGGAGAATTTTAGGACCAGAGTTGGTTAAGAAAATAGTAGAGGCAATACAGAAGATCAGGACAAGAATTAAGACAGCGCGGGACCATCAGAAGAGTTATGCCGATCAAAGAAGAAAGGAATTAGAATTCGGGATCGGAAAAAAGTTTTTCTAAAGGTGGCTCCTATGAAAGGGATACTACTTTTTGGTAAGAAAGGAAAACTAAGACCGCGTTTCATCGGCCCGTTTGAAATTCTTGAAAGAAATGGAAATGTGGCGTATCGTTTGGCATTGCCACCTGAGCTCTTATCGGTGCACGACGTTTTCCACGTTTTGATGTTAAGGAAATACATACATGATCCTACTCATGTGGTAAAATATTATGCTTTAGATTTAAGGAATGATATGACTTACGAGAAAGCACCGGTGGTGATCCTAAAAAGAAAGGTCCATGTTTTGAGAAGTCGTGAGATCCCATTAATTAAAGTTCAGTGGGGGTAGAGATGAGGAAGATGGGATCACTTGGGAAAGAGAAGAAGATATCTTAGATAAGTACCGGACCTTGTAAACCATGTAAGTTAAATTTCGAGGACGAAATTATTTTAAGTGGGGAGGGTTGTAACAACCGGAATTTTTTTTTGGCTTTTAATTTTAAGTAAATAAAATTTTACTTTCGGCACCAAGACGAACCTCCTAGTACGTTTTAAAATTTTTTTATTATTATCATTTATTTATTTATTTTTGGTCACATTAAATGTTGCCCGCGTCCGCTAAAAATTTTATTTGTCAAATATGGAATATTATTTTATCCGAGCCTCATTATTTTTGTTAAATCGAATAAATTTTTCTTGAGTTAAATTCTCGATAATTTTATGCCAACCATCCAATTCAAAAACTAAGCTCAAACGTTAAAAAGTTCTCTTATTATTGTTGACCCATTTTAAACCCAATAAAGAACGGTCTCCTCTAGCCCAACCATCGACTTTCTTTCAGCCCAAAGGTCCACCTATATCTACACAAATGACCCACCACCTTGCTGAGGAGAAAACCACCTAGATTCCCCATTTCCAAAGAATTTGTTCACTTCCAAAAGTCAGCCAATTGCCTCCCACCTTGCTGAAGGAAAAACCGTCCAACTGCCCACTTCTAGCCCCATGTTCCCACTCCAAAACAATTCAGCCAAACTTCCCCAGGTCCCCTATTGAAAACAGCCCCAAAATGTACTTTATTAACTCCCTTTTTCCTACAGATTTCGGCCCTCTTCATACCCCAATTGATCTCCATAATTAAGCGAAGAAATAGTCCAAAAATTTTCCCTGTCCACTCCAGCTTTGGTCCCCATAATCAGCCATAAGGTCCAGCTTTTAGTTACTTTAACACTCCACTTCTCTCACCCAAATTTTCATCCAACAAACAGTCCCATATTTTGCATTTGTCCATCCCAAATTTCCAGCTTTTTCACCTCACTTTCGGTTCGGTTTTTGACCAGCAGTGAAGGTTGTTAACTTTGATTTTTAATTCACAAAAGTTCCTATATATATATATATATATATATATATATATATATATATATATATATATATATATGTTTGAGTTTGGGAAGTGCATAAACAATTTTTCTTCATCAAATCCTCTCACCGAAAACTCGCTTTTCAAGGTAGTTTTACTTAATGTTTTTACTGCAATTTTTAAATGAAGTTTTGAGAAATTATGACGTTATATGAATGCCATGAAAACTCATTTACTTAAGGAAATTATGATAGTGATAGAAGGTAATCACTTTAACATGTTTGTGATTGAATTATATCACGTATGACATTATGTGGCGCCGCTACCAATGTTTAAGATGATGTACGCTTCAAAAATGATGGCATGTCGAATTTATGTTCAAGTAAAACTTTCCACATGTTATAAGTATTGCTACTGAGTGTTTCTTTTGAAATACTCACCCCCAAAATAAATAAATTTTCAAATTGAACGGATTAGCGTTGATGCGATGGCGGTAGACTAACGAGCTTGTCATGGAAAGTCTTATTTAGTTTATGTTTTGACGTCGAAATGATCGAGTCAGTTATGATGCAATTATTATATTTTAAGTATTTTATTTTGTAATTAATTATGTAAAATGTACGGAAACAAGATATTGGTTTATTTGTCATTCAAAGTTAAATTAGGAATTTGCCTAGTTTCTTTTTTTTTATATAGAATTTTTAGCTTCCTGTCCTCTTTTTGAAAAATCATAACTTTTGCTACAGTTAGAGTTTTTGAGTTAAATCCATGACTATGGAAATCCCTATATGTGTTCTAATAACAAAAATTGGAATCACTCATAAATTCTACCGTATGAATTTATTATGTACGTTTGAACAGGGCTGCCTTAATGCACCGGGACAATTTTCAAGCAACTTTGGTCATCTTTTCCACCTATCAAACGACATAGTTAAGGTTTCAAATTTTAATGTGTTGTATTCTGTAGTATCTACAGTTAAAGTTTCGTAAATTTTGGAATTTGTTTGATTAGTCAAATAAATTGTGGCGACACCTATCATGATATATATAGGAAAACTATGAAATTTTGAAATAAATTCCTCTTCCTTGCATACTTATTACTTTTCCGAAAAAATCTTATTTTTAAAAATCATTTAAGGGCACGGGAAATAATTTTTGGAGTTGTCAAATATATCTTAGAGATAGTGACTCTGCGGGATGAGAAAATCCGGGGTGTTACAATATACATCATTAATTTCTTAATTTTTATTTCAATTTTTTTTCACTTTTCTTCGAAGCACTAACAACCATAATGGCTCTTAATAATAATGTTGCAAATGTTTACAATAACCTAATTTCTTTTCTGACATGTGATTCATTTATACACTATTTATATAATGTTATCACTCTCTCCACTAACTATCAATGTGTTACCAACTGTCAAAACGTTGCTGCCCCAAGAAAAAAAAACTTGCCTCCATCCGGCGAACTTCCCACATTCGCCCCGCCCGCACTAAAAAAAAAAAATTCGGCTCCATCCCTCAATAAGAGATTAAACAAAAATTCTTTCTTTATTTGTATAACCAAATAGTTTATACTTCTTTCTTGTCTGGATGATCAACAATCATATAAACACATTCTTTAGCATGAAACATTCCACAAACATTTACAACTATTAAATGGGATTTATTCTACATGCACAAAGTATTCGTACTTCGTTGTTTTTTATGTAAAGAACGTGGAATTCTAAAAAAAAATTGCCCTTGAAATCACCTTCTAGACTCACTTTATTCTTGCTTGTGTTGAGAATGGGGCTGAGAGAGATAGAGATAAGGGGTTTGGCTATTTTCCTTGACCCTAGCATGTTACTTAAGGAATTGAATATATAATGATATAATAGAAATCTTTGTGGAGAATATTTCCTTTTTGAAAAATGTTAAGTTTCTAGGTGAAACCAAATCTTGGTACTCACTATAATATCAAATTTAAATCACAATTTGATTGAATCCAAAATAAATTCTTTTATACAATTATCTTCAATAAATAAAATTTTGTTTAAATTTTAGGAAATTGAAGATAATTAAATAGCAAACAATTTTCTTTAAATAGGTTGAACTTTTCTCATCATTGAACCTCGACCAGACTTGGACTCTCTAGTGACTAGTAAAATAATGATAGGCATTAAATAAATTTTGTCACATTCTAATTTTGCTTAGGATATTGCAATATTTGAGACTAAGTTTTCACTTCTTTCCAAACGGTAGGACCTTTTCATAGGTGCTATCTTTAGAAATACCTTAACTCAAATAGGATATTCTAAAGGTTTTCTTTGTTTAAATGCATATTTCTTTTGGCAATCTTGAGCTGCCGAGATACGTTGACGAATATCATTAATTGCCTCAAGCATATTCTATGCTAACTCAGGCCCTAGGACCTTTTTTCTCCAATCTCATCCCAATGAATAGGTGTATAATGCCTCAAACAAGGCCATGCCAATGAAGGCTTGATAACTGTTATTGTAGGAAAACTCCACTAGGAATAGGTACTTACTCGATTTTCCTTGAAAATCTAGGTACGCGAACACAATGTATCTTCTAGTACTTGAATTGTTCTTTCTGATTGTCTGTCTATTTGGGAAATGTTGTACGAGAAGAAATTCAAGTGCCTAACGCATGATGTAGTCATTTTCAAATTGTTAATAAGAATCAGGGATCTTAATCGTATTCTATAGACTAGGTCTACCAAGTAATTATACAATTTCTCGTATATATATTTGGGCATATTGTTTTAAGGTAAAATAAGTTCAGAAGGTAGGAAATGGATGGATTTAGTTATTCTATCAACTATATTCCAAATGGCATCATAGTTGTTTTCTGTTCACGGTAAACATTTCAAAAGTCCATCATAATCTTTTCTCATTCCCACCCAGAAATCTCTAGCAATTGAAACGGTTACACCAGAATGGTGGTGCTCGGCTTTGACCTCTTGACAGATCAAGCATTTCTTCACATATTCTACAATATACCGCTTCATTCGTGTTCACCAAAATTTGAGTTTTAGGTCATAAAAAAATTTTAGTAGCTCCCGGATGAACCGAGTTTGGAGTGATGCGTTTTTGCACAAATTTCAGTTTGAAGCGTCGCTTCGTTCAGAACGTATACCCAGTTACAGAATAAAATTACTCTGTCTTCTGCAATTTGATATGGCTAGTTCTTTCAATCCATTATCTGACCACTGATTCTAATTAGAGTTTTACTCTGCAACTATTGCTCTTTTATACGTTCCATAATGTTGGTTGCATTGCAAATTGCAATGTCCATTTTCCTATAAATACCTAGACTGAAATATTGATGTACTGGTTTGGCCAAACTTATCATATAGTAAGTTTTTTCGACTCATGGGATCAGCTAAGATATTAGTTTTTCCAAGATGGTAGTTAATAATATAGTCATAGTCTTTAACTAACTCCAACCACCGTATATGTAGCATTTTTAATTCCTTTTGTGTGAAAAATATTTCAACTCTTATGATCTATACATATTTCAAAATGTCCGCCTTATAAATAGTGTCTCCAATTCTTTTGTGAATTTTTCATTCTTACTATGTTACCTTAGAAATTATGTTTGTGACAAATCTATCTCGTGTATGGTTCTGTATGGTTTCACTCTGCAAGAACTCTAACTCATTCTCTAAGCTCAGCCTCCTCATAAGTGATGTTCTTGTCCTGAAATGACTTGGATCAATGATGTAAATATATAGTTTCTCACCATTCCCATAATGAATGACTCACCCACAAATGAATTGGGCTCCGCTCTTCACCAATTGATATCGATACATTTGAAATCTCTTCACCAATTGATATCGATACACTTGAAGATGAAAAGAAAATTCCTGAGGATGACCATGTGCCTAGGCCCACATCTACCCCACCTTCTGCTCCATCTCCTGTTCCAAATCGCAAAAGTTTTGGGGAGGAGTCAGTGTCTGATGCTAAGAGGTCCAAGCACACGTCAAACTGACTATATCTGGTTCTAAATTCTGGCCATCTAACTATTGAGATATAACTGATCATGGATGTGTTAGAGAAAGGAAGTTCAAGGACTCAAATGATCAAACCAGAAAGGAGAAGGATGATGAAATGGAAACATGCATAACAGATTGCAGTTAAAATTAGAAGGGCCTAGAAGCTAATCCACTTGCAGATTGTTGTAACAAATCTATACCAGCATTCTCACGTTTTTGTTTCTTTATATATATCAAATTGTATACATACAACTCAGATATGTAAGTGTGTATAAATAGGCAGCTTGCATCTTGATTAATGTGAATAAATACACTACAATATACATTGATAACACTTAGCCATTAATTCTCTTCCTTCGTGTATTCCTTTTCTTTCACTTGGTATCAGAGCCTCAATGGCAGACTTCAACTTCAATAATCAATCTCAAAACTCTGATTTTAACTCCATGAGTCAAACTCTAGCTCATATGAGTAATCTTGCTCCCTTCAGCATGAATTTGACTCAAGCAGCATGAATTGGACAGAGACAACTTTATCTTATGGAAAAATATTATAATGCCTATTGTAAGGGGCCATGGTTTAGAAGGATATCTTCTGGGCAGCAAGGTATGTCCTCCACAATTCATCAATTCTCAAGTCACAACTGAGATTTGAACAACAGTGGAGATGACTCCAAATCTAGAATACTCTAGATAGATATCTGTTGATCAACTTCTAATGGGATGGATGTACTCCTCCATGACATCAGAAATTGTGATGCTTATCATGGGTTGTAATAGCTCAAGTGAGCTTTGGAAAGCCATAAATGAGAATTATGGAATCCTCAATACGATCAGAGTGACCTTTCTCACAGCTGAATTAAAGAGAATCGAAAAAGGATCCATGACTATGGCTCAAATTACTCGCCAAGAAGGCGTCAAACAACTTTTGGCGATAACCTTGAAATAGCTGGAAAGAAGATTGATCATGCTTCGATCCGGTAACCCAAGTTCTAGCCGGACTTGATGAAGAGTACACTCCCATTGTAGTACAAGTGAATAGCGAGAGATCGTGTCTCAGCATGAGCTATCTTCCACACTTATGACCTTTGAAAGCGGTGGAATATCTCGATCAAGTAAGGAGCAACTTTAGATCAATCAATCGACTCAAGGCAGTCCACATAATGCAAAATCTTATAGTGGAAGAGGAAATAGAGTGGAAGAAATTCAAATTTCGAAGCGAAACAAGAGGTAGATGGAGATTTGCAAGATCCAATGAAGTAAGACACCCTTGTCAAATATGTGGTTTGAGCAATCACACTGCTGCCTGGTGCTATAATAGGTTTGATGAGAAGTATATGGGAAAGAGGCCTACTGATCAAAACTGTAGCTTGAATCCTTCTGCCTCTACTACAAGCCCAAGTTCAGTGGAGGATCAAGCATGGAATGCTAATTCTGGAGCCAGTCACCATGTCACCACAGATAAGGAGAATGTTGATCAAGCAAAGGAGTGTGGAGGTAAGAAAAAGATGGTGGTAGGTAATGGTAATTCACTGCAAATATCTCATATTGGTTCAAAAACATTTGATGTTGATTCTGATAAAACATTGATTCTGAAGAAATTGTTGCATGTACCTAAAATCAAGAAAAATCTCATAAGTGTATCCAAGTTAACTGCTGATAACAATGTATCTGTTGAATTTTTCCCTAATGGCTGTGCTGTGAAGGATCTACCAATAAGGAAGGCTCTAGTGCAGGGGAAACTTGAGGATGTATTATATCAACTGAGTTTGTATACCCACAACTCAAGAACAAGCTCAGTCATTTATCATCAACCCAAATTCACTCATACTTTTCTCAACACCAGCATGAACCAGCCTACTAAATCTATTAGTGATAGTTGTTTAGATTCAGAACTTAAAATCAGCATGAGCATTAGGACATCCCACGCTCAGATTGCAACATGTTTTAAGGTTATCTTGTAATAAATTCAAAACTATCAGCAATAAAAGTTTCTCTTTCTGTGAAGCATGCCAATTTGGCAAATCACATGCATTACCCTTCAAGCTATCATCATCTCAGGCTCAAATGCCACTTGACCTGATTCATACTGATGTTTGGGGACCATCTCCTATTGTCTCTACCTCAGGGTTTAAGTACTATGTATTATTTGTTGATAACTGCACTAGATATACCTGGATCTATCCTTTAAAACATAAATCTGAAGTTTTACACCACTTTATTCAATTTAAGAAGTTAGTTGAAAACCAATTTGAGAGGAAAATTAAAGCATTACAATCTGATATGGGAGGTGAGTACAAAAGTCTTGACAAACTAGCTACTGAATCAGGCATTAGCCTCAGATATTCTTGCCTTCATACATCTGCCTAAAATGGGAAAGTTGAAAGAAAACATAGACACATAACTAAAACATGTCTAACTTTATTAGCCCAAGCACATATGCTATTGTATTACTGGTGGGAAGCATTCCTGACTGCAACACACCTTGTTAACAGAATGCCCAAACTACTCTTTCAACAGAAATCACCCTATGAACTCTTGTTCAAACATACCACAGACTATAATCTTCTCAATGTTTTTGGTTGTGCTTGTTATCCGTGTTTAAAACCATATCAGAAACACAAATTTAATTTCCATACCCAAAGGTGTGTCTATCTAGGACCTAGTACATCACACAAAGGATTCAAGTGCTTAAGTTCTAGTGGTAGAACTTACATCTCCTGATATGTAGTCTCTAATGAAAATGTTTTTCCTTTCAAAGAAGATTTTCTCAATAAAACACAACAATCCAAATGGTCACCTACAACTCTCCACCATCTTCTTTTTGAACTCAATTCTCATAAAACAAATCCAGACTCAGTTGAAATGATGCATCCTACAGATGAATCTGCACACAGACCTTCTGTTGAAAATAAAGAGGTGATAGAAAATAGTGAAGGATTGGTTAATGAACAGTCACATCAACTTGAACAAAGAGAAAGTTTAAATGATGAACAGTCACAGCAAGTTGAACAGAGAGATTCAGTACCCGATCCTTCAGAATCTCAGGCTGGGATAAGAATCTGGGTGGAAATGCCAAAAGTTGAGCAGGAAACAAAAAAAATGCAGACATCCTATGATGACTGGATCAAAGGCGAGAATTGTAAAACCAAAAGCTTATAAGACTGATGCTATTTCATGTACAGATGAAGTAGAACCAGGTAGCTTGGATGAAGCACTGAGAAGTGAAAAGTGATGCAAAGCAATGAAGAAAGAATATGATGCTTTGATCAAAAATCAAACATGGATCTTAGTCCTTCATGAACCTACAATGAAGATTATTGGATGCAAGTGGGTATACAAACTGAAATTTGGTACAAATGGGGAAATTCAGAGACATAAAGCTAGGCTAGTGGCAAAAGGGTTCTCACAAACCTCAGGGGTTGACTACTATGAAACATTCAGCCCAGTAGCTAAAGCACCAACCTTAAAAATATTCTTACAGTTGCAGTTTCAAAAGGTTAGGAGATAAGGTAGGTAGATATTAACAATACCTTCCTCAATGGAAAGCTAGATGAAACAGTTTATATGAAGCAGCCCCATGGCTTTGTAAATCAAACTGAACCATCATTTGTGTGCAAACTTAGCAAGGCCATATATGGAATCAAATAGGCCCCAGAGCTTGGTATGATACACTGAAAGGGACACTTTTACAGTGGGATCTTAAACAATCCGGACTGACATTTCAAAGGTGTTCTATTAGGTATCACAAGATCATGTAATCTATTTGCTAGTGTATGTTGATGACATTATTTTGACTGGAAAATGCAGAGCAAAAATACAAAAGTTAATTGAGAAGCTAAATCCATCCTTTGCCTTAAAGGATATGGGAAATCTGAAGAAATTTCTGGGAATTGAATTATATATAGATGAAATTGGACTTCATATGTTACAAAAGAGATATGCTATGGATATATTGAAGAGGTTTGGATATGAAAATCTGAAGTCTAGTGGCACTCATATGGCGGCTGCAAGACTAGTAAGTAAAGAAGAAGGAACACACTTAAAGAACCCAACTCAGTTTAGGAGTGCAGTAGGAGCACTTCAATATTTGACACACACAAGGCCATACATTTTCTTTGTTGTTAATAGAGTTAGTCAATATCTCCAAAATCCAACACTAGAGTCTACTAAAACGACTATTTAGATATATAAAGGGAACTCTTGATATAGGACTGATTATTCATGAAGCACAAGATCTCAACATTGTTGCATATGGAGATGCTGACTGGGCATCATGTCCAGATGACAGGAAGTCAACTGTAGGCTACTGTGTTTATGTGGGTGGTAATCTTATCTCTTAGTGTTCAAAGAAACAACAGGTTGTGGCAAGATCAAGCACCGAGACAGAGTATAGGACCTTAGCTCATACTACTGCAGAAATTGTCTGGACTTAATCTCTTCTACAAGAACTTATTAATCTCTTCTACAAGAACTTACTGTTGTATAAACTGAAGTTCCTAGAATCTGGTGTGATAACATGGGAACAAGTGCATTGGCCTCAAATCTTGTTTATCATGCAAGAACCAAGCACATAGAACTTGATATGCACTTTGTTCGAGACAAAATCCTAGCTAAGCAGTTGGTAATCATTTATGTTCCTACAGCAGATCAAACAGCTGATATATTGACTAAACCTTTGATGAACCCCAGATATCTGTATCTTCGAGACAAGCTTGGAGTAATTAAAGTTGACTCCAGCTTGAAGGGGAGTGTTAGATAAAGGAAGTTCAGGAACTGAAATGATCAAGCCAGATAGGAGAAGGATGATGAAATGGAAACATGCATAACATAATGCAGTTAAAATTAGAAGGGACTAGAAGCTAATCCACTTGCAGATTGTTGTAACAAATCCATACCAGCATTCTCACGTTTTTGTTTCTTTATATATATCAGATTGTATACATAGATATGTAAGTGTGTATAAATAGGCAGCTTGCATCTTGATTCTGTAATGTGAATGAATACACTACAATATATATTGATAACACTTAGCCATTAATTCTCTTCCTTCGTGTATTCCTTTTCTCTAACTGGATGACTGTACTTAAATACTACATTGTACTGAACTTATGCTTTCTATCCCCTTCCTATTCTCTTATGGCTTTTGGCTGTTTTATTAAAAAAAGGGAGGAGTTGTTGTTTTGAGGTTTTTTTGTTTTTGTGGAGGTATGGTGGTGTACTTTACTTCGTGATGATATTTTTGTTAATTTGGAGTATTGTTAAGTATGTGTTTGTATGGTTAAGTGTGTGCTTAATGTGTGTGGTGATATTTGGAATGTGATTGGTAAGCTCGACATCTTTGCTAAGGTTTTTGGTTTAGCTCTATGGAGGAGTAATGATCTTTATGTAGTGAGATATTCATGTTTATTGATTGTTCACATGATTAGCACACACCACAAAGGTATTAAAAATCGAGGGTTAGTTAAGCAATGCCAAAAAGGGGAGATTGTTGAAAAAATAAGGTGTCACATATTTTTCCCTTTATTTTTAAATTTGCTCACTTTTACGGATTTTTAATGTTGATAAAGCAAGTTATTAACTGGACTAGTTCTTTCTACTTCTGACTGGCTAAGATGGTAAGCATAATCCTTTTTCACTTATGTGGGCTGCGATTTTTATTCTTTTTGCTTACATGATATAATCGATCTCGTGAATAACAAGAATAGCCCATGTACTTTCTTTGATTTGTTTAGGAAGAATTATTGGTAGTCAATCTTAACTTTCCGAAATAACTTTCCTTCTATAAATCTTGGAAATCTTTTGTATATATTCTCTATATTCTTACCACTATTATTGCAGATTTTTAGGTAAGAAACAATTTTTTATTGGACATTACTTTACCTATAAGTAAGACTACAAATCAATAAGGAATTAAGCTTCAAACATATAATTTTGGTTTTTGTTCTCCAAGCTCATAGCCTGCCGAATCCATGGTGAATGAATAAGACATAAAGTTTCATTGACTAAGTTTTAAAGGAAAAATGTTTTCTTCAAACTCATTGAAGAATTAAAACAAATTGGTGTTCAAGGAACAATTTCATATCTTGATTAATCTACTTGGTGTAAAGTTAAGAACGAGGGTTCTTAATCCAAGTGGTGGTTACGGTCACAATAAGAAAGTGGTGATAAAGTTAATATTGGTGGGTTTGATTCTACTCCATCAACAAATCAAAAGGAGAAGTATCAAAAGGGAGTTGATCTATATTCTTTTGGTTGTTATTTTGTTAATTTTACGAAATTACAAAAATCGGATACTATTGTATTTTTAATCAAGATTATTAGTAGATTATTTTTACCCATGGCATGGGGGTCGTAGTTGTTTCCCTTTGGAGTTTACTACGTTACATCTTTTGTTCATGTTAGTTTCTTTCTTGAATTTCCACACTTAACAAATAACTGTTAACGTACACTGCCTAAAATCTACTTGTGCAAGTCAGAACTGTTATTCATTGTAACGTGCCGCCTTCTGATTTTGTTCTCGTCCACTACTTGTTTAACTTAGATTTAAATTTAATTTAATTTAATTTATCTTGGTTTTAGAACTTTCAAAGTGACTGCTCAGGTTAAGAAATTCCCTAGCCTTACATATATATTCTTTGTCAGTTGAGGTGAGAGAATTTTCTTTTTGTCTCTCCCCATCCCTAAAGTATCTCTGATTCAATTCTCTTTTCAGATCTGCTCTATTGGTTTTCTTTCTTCTTATTTCTCCGTGTGATAATGCATTCTAGGTGAATGTGAGTGGAGAAACCTCTAGTTTTGCGAACGAGTAAATGTAGCACCAGGAGATCTTTGGGTTCTAGTTGTTTGGACTTTAACTTTGTGGGAGAAGGGTGAAGAATTGAGCCTGCTTCATAGCCATCTTGGTGTCGGTTTGAAACTTGTACAGTAGTTGTTTTGCTTCGAGTTAAAGGATCTGTCCGCCGGTTGTTCTTGGTTGATTTCTTTCGGTTGTTTATTTGGTTCACAAATTTCTTGTAACAATCTTGTATTTGACTTGTAAATGTGTACTATAAAATGCTTTGACACTCTTTCTCTTACGAGAAAATATATACTAGTACCATTACTCTGCCGGAATCAAATTTAAAGGCAATAAATCTTATGTTACAATTATTTTCATTAATTACATATTACTATATATTAGTAACTTCAAGGGGATTCCGGGTAACATTTATATCCTTATGCCATGGTTTAAAGGTTCGATGTAAACACAACATTGTTTCTCGTCCTAGTCGTATTCGTAAAAGTATGGAATGATACGGCATTAGCATGCCTTGTTAATAACAAAAATTGTATTAATATTAGTAATAACAAGATCCGAAATACGCATTTATAGGTGTGACCATTTGGCATGTAGTCTTGCAGAGTATTTGTTTTTCTATAATTTTTAAACAAGAGCACTATTATTTATTCACTCATTTGAGCATTTGTTACTAACTCATTTTTGTTTATTAGCCTAACTTCTTGCATTGATTTTTCAAGTTAGTGCCTACGATAATATTAACTATTAAGACTAACTATACTGTCGGAGGGAAGGGAATTCTAGGCATTTTTCTATTTTATATTTTTTGAAAAGCTTAAAATGAAAATGAGTATCAAAATAAAAACTTCAATGCATTACTAATATGTTTCAGTTTTTAAGTGTTTATGCTTAAACTAGTTTTCTTTAATAATAAGGTTCAAATCCAAACTATTAGTTTTCTGTTTTCTTATTAAAATTTAGCGCAATTTATCATTAGCTTTTAGCAAATCCTTGAAATTCATCCCTAACATTTAAAATTGGACTTTAAGAGCATATTCGGTAGACATTTTAAGCCAAAAACCCCATTTTAGAGTATGACATTTTTTACTTTTCAAAAGAATTTGAGATGAAATGACAAAATTGTCCTCAATCAATAAAATGTCATTTGAAAGTATAAAGGGCAAATTTGTCATTTCATCTCAAATTCTTTGGAAAAGTAAAAAATGTCATACTCCAAAATAGGTTTGTTTGGCTTAAAATGTCTACCGAACATGCTCTAATTAGTCTTAAACTTTTCGTTCCTTTTGCATATTTAGTCTTATAATTCCGTCAAGATGCCAAGTTTTGATAAAATACTATCTTTAACACCTAATATAATCTTTAATATCAAAACATTTTCTGCATTTTCAATTTCTAAATCCAAAAGAAAACTTTTTCTATGAAAAATTCTCGTTACAATTTAGTCGAATGCACGACCATTTATGAAGAAATTAGTGCAAAATGTTTGAAGAAGACGACTATGGTAATGACAACGGGTATTTCAATTTTTTTTAGTTAAATCAAACGTAATTGTATTTTTTTCTTCACTTATTTATCGAGAATGAAGTTTTTGTATTTTTTACTTTATTTTTGTATTTATGTACATCAATTATTTTTTGTTTTCTTAATACAATCTTTAAATAAAATAAGTAACTTTATTTTATTTTTTCAAATGCCATTCTTTCTTTCAGGTATCACTACGCTGTAGATTGCCGTAGCACCGTCACCAAGCATCCGTACCCCCCCACCCCCAAAAAAAATAATTCTTGCTCCACCATTGCTTATGTAGATAGTCATCTGTTGCGGCTGCATCCCCTTCATTATCCCTACACCCACCCGTGGGCACGGGCACGGGCACTTAATCACATAATCTTTAGAAAATGAGATTTGCCCAATGTGTTTGACTTAAATTTTGGTGGAAGGTAAATAACAAACTTAAGAATAGAAATGGGAATGACCACTTCAAGGGAATTTAAAATTCCTCGGTGAAAAATCATACAACATCTGCAGTGTTTGCTCTTTAGTTCACTAAAAATATTGGAAACAAATTCTACTTGCTAGTTTTGCAATGGAAAATTTTTAGAGTAGTTCATTTATATGACCATTTTAATTTCTTACTATTAGGATACCTTGAATTTAACTTTATTAAAAACTTTTAAAGTGTATTGTACTTTAGTTAACTAGTATACTACCTAGTGATCGATTTGGACAAGTATGGTTTTATTCATGGTTGTCGCTCTCATCTTAGTACTACAATACATATGGTCTTGACGTATTAGCACTCTAATATTTATCGTAAAAGCTGTCCACGCGGACCATGGGCTGAAACCCTAGACTCCGTTTAATAATTTATAGTATTGATTACTTTATCCAACACAAATTGGCAACACAACACAATCATATTCTAATAATTTATAGTACAACTTTTAACAAATTATTTTTTACCGCAAGTGTACGGATCGCACAAGTAATATAATTGATTTTAGAGTTCAAGTATCCTACCTATAGGAATTTAGATAAATCAACACAATTAAATTAAACTTAACTCAACCGAACTAACTTTTGAAGTTTTGTTGCCAAAGAACTAATTAGAGTATTAACAAAACATAATTAACTAATTATAATTTAAACAAATAAAAAGATTGAGTTCACATTGAATTACTTTGAATACAAGAAATAAAATTATTAGGATCCCGAATCCACTTATACCAATTCCCTTTAAACCGAACCGTTGAATTTGATAACATGATTTAATTATGAATATCAATATTCTTAATTTGTTTATCAATCTCTCTTGAGTAGAATTATACCTTATCCTAAATGTGACCTGACTATATCTCTATGACGGATGCGAACATACAAGAATACATTATAATTTATAAATACTTATAGATCACGTAAAGTATAGCAGTATATCTCTATCGTCTATCGGACTCTACGACAATTGATACTATGTTTAATTTATTTTCAATCTCTTGATGGTAAAACAAGCCAAAAAAACCAACAATCACTGTACACATAATTGTATGAAAAGAAATCAAATCAATTGTTCAAAATTAAAAACATGCTGCAATATCAAAAACTAAGTTCAATGAATTAAAGGTTTACGATACATGTTTCATCGCAATCTTATCACAAAATGGATTTAGCCAAACATACTAATAAGAAGAAAACAAAAAATAAAAATAAAATAAAAGCCATCGTCCAGATAGGAAGAAAACTCGAAAGAGTGAATCTTGATCTTCGTTCACTCTTTGTTTTCTTGTTTCTCTTCTTGAATTCTCTCAATAATTTGACTCCTTAATTATGAGTTAAGAACTCATATATATAGTATCCTCCTCTTGTTCAAAAAGATCCAAAATATCATAAAATCGTGGGCTAAAAGTTTCCAAGTGGGATTATAACTAAAAAAGATAACAAAATCCCACTAGTCAGAAAATACACTGGGCACTCGCCCAGCTTAACTTTTTCAATCTGCACCATTTAGACCTCCAACTTTATATTTTGACTTCTTTAGTCTTCAAAAATTTCAATAACCTCTAATGTAGTCTTTCAAGCTTCAATTGAGTGCAATGTGATCCTCGTGCTTCCAAAACATCTTCTAATTTGTTGCTCTTTTCATCCATTCTTACCCAATTGCTTATGAACGGGTCCAAAACTAAAATATAAAGGAAAATACACTAAATTAAGTACAAAATCTACAAAGTAACGAAAAACAAACTTAGTATTAAAATCTGAATAAATGCACAAAATGCACTTATCAAACACCCCCAAACTAAATCTTTATTTGTCCTCGAACATAAATAAAACTAAAACACAAATTTACTAAGCTAAAAGAATCACAAAAAATATAGTCAATGTTAAATTTCTTACCAAATGCTATAGGTTTGAATATAAAGAAACATTTTTACAAAGATATTACACAACACCATAAATAATTTTTTTATTTATCCGATGCTCGACCTTTAGTGAGTGTGTGATTAACCAAATATTGAACTTATACCTATATTAGATCACAATCAATATTATGTTGTTGAAATATTTCTAATCCCGAACCCTTTGTAGTTATTCTTTCCTTACACCTCTCGTAAAATATCATACTTCTAATGTTTTTCTCTCCAGTCTCAAGGTGTTCTAGCGAATTTGGTTCATATTGATCAATACAATGCTTTTTTCAAATAAAGTAGTAAAAATTAGAAGCTTGTATTCCTAGAACTAGGATGGTGAGCAATTTTCTAAATTTTCATCTCCAGTCTCTGAGGTCCTAATCTAGCAATCCTTACTGAACACCTTTAACTCTTTTTATTTATTCAACTAATATAAACAGTATTACATCTTATGTGCAATACTTCTCTCCCGTAAGCTTTCTATATAACCTATGTAGCGAGATTTGGGTCGATGACTTCTATGTCAAAAGACCATAGGGCACCAAGTTTTAAAATACCTTAACAGGCTTAATTGCTCGAGTCACACGGGCTATAAGAGAAGTAAAGATATAATTTTCCTTTTTTTATGTTATTCGATTCTCAGCAGTTATAAGTACTTGGTTTAGATTACTTGACTATAACCTATTCAACCCAAGATGAGACCTAGAAAACCCAAACCATTAAAATTCTACGAACACACGTACTAACTTTAACACCTCCAATCTGTTGTCAAATAGTTTAATTACTAGTTTAAGGATTTGGAAATGAAATTTTTCACAATAATCCTATATCAATAATATCAACACATAACCGCATACACTCAAGTCATGTCTATATATAAGTGATAAGTTAATAGTGACTATGTACTCCATTAATCTAAACTAACATGGATAAGTATTCAAGTAAAAATACAAGTTAAGGTGTTGTCCAATATTCTAACTAAAAATGTATTCAACTTCAAACAAATACTACCATTATTGGCAGCAAGCCTTTCAACAATAATTAGACAAATATTTTTGAGTTTTATATAAAATATTAAGCAAGTTTAAAAGTTATCAAATAAGTATCACGATACTTAATCTACCCCAACCTAAAACATTACATTATACCCAATGTAATAGCAAAAATAAGCAAATAATGGAGGGAATAGATCAGTTACTTCCCAGAGGTAGATGTGGATAAGATGGATCTGGCTGGTTGAAGGTCCGGCTAAAGTGGACTCAGGTGTTGTCCTAGGACTCATGGTCAAAAGACATTGTCATGGATGTCATCCATGCGGCTAGCAAAGTGGACCATCCTGCAGTTGACACGGTGAGTTCTCACAAGTGTAATCAACAATCTATGGAAAAACTAATGCATTATTTAACCTAACTTAATTAATAAAAACATAAGAATGGGTTGCCTCCCATCAAATGCTTATTCATAGTTGCTAGCTTAACTTATTGTCTGATTGCTCAAGTGGAAGAAGAAGAGATCTCGAGATTATCGAAGGTGTCACTCTCAATAATCTCTTGATTTTGTTCTCCGTGATCGTAGCTTGACCTTCATCTTCCATTTAACAACCGCAATTTGTGCATCAGGAATGTCTTCTTCAAATTCAACCACATGGTTACCAATGTTAGCTTCATGCATCTGAACCTTTTTGTTTACCATTGTCTTTCACCTGTACTGTGGGCTTCGTCTTCCAAAGCTTTTTAAAGATGCTTTTCTTGAATTTTTTCAAGGTCGCAACTTGATATCCTTTCCAATAAGAGAGAGGTGGTGGTGCCCCATCTCTATCTCTACCCAACAAATGAAATACCTCCATTTCATCCTGAACTCTCAATATTAATACACCTCGTGAAACATCAATAATAGTATCTGAAGTAGCTAATAAGGGACGGCCCAAGATAATAGGGATCTCTACATCCTCAGGAATATCAAGAACAACGAAGTCAATGGAAAATAATAACTTCTCTACTCTCATCACCACATCTTTTACCATTCCAAACGACTTTTTAATAGATCGATCGGCCAATTGAAGAGTGAACTTTGCAGGTTTAACTTCACCAAGTCCTAATCACCTAAAAATAGAAATGGGCATTAAATTGATACTTGCATCAAGATTACACAATGCCATGTCAATCATGAGACTATCGATGGTAATTGGAATTGCGAAGCTGCATGGATCATTTCTTTTGTTTGGTATTTGCTTATCTACTATAACAATTACTTCTCCGTAAGTTTTACTACATTTTCTTCTGCAACTTTTTCTTATATGTAAGTAGTGGTCTCATATACTTGGCGCGTCTGGGCATTTGAGTCAGGGCCTTAACAAACGGTGTGTTAATATGTAACTTCATTATATGATCAAAAATTTCTGTACAGTGTTGATCCTATTTCTTCTGTGAATTTAACCTCTGTGGGAAAGGGATGGGAGGTTCATATTTTTTATTGGCTATGGAGCTTTTGTTTTTCCATGGTCTGCTACTTGATTTTGATTAGTCTGCACATCTGGAGTTACTTCTTCGTCCTGCTCTTCAAAATCTTATGTTTTTTTACCGGCCTTTTCATATGTATTTAGGCTGTTGCACCCCACTTCTAGTTGTTATTTAATGTACTTGCTCTCTGGGGTTGACCTCAGTGTTTCTTAGTAAGGAACCCTGTGGTATACTTGACATAGCGACTGTCATCTGACCCATATGTGTCTCTAAATTCTTAATTGAAGCGCCCTAATTTTGGAGAGTGGTCTATGTCCTCCCCATGAACTGATTAATTGCTTCCATGTACTGCTCAGTTTTCTTACCAAACATAACTTTGAGTGAAACTCTCTTTTTTGGCTGCTAAAACTGAGAACCCTGTGGTCGGTTATTATTTTGATTATCCTTCCAAGAGAAATTTGGATTATTACGTCAACCTGGATTAAATGTATTGGAGAATGGATTATTTTACAGGTATTGACCACCTTGAACATACAGGGGTTGCTGTGATAGAATGGAACATTCTGATTCACTTTTATTTGTCCCACACTCTTCACAAGTTAATTTATTGGTTTGCATTGCATTGATTGAATGTGACATGCTCTCTACTTTGTGTGCCAATGAGTCTATTTTTGTAGATAATGGAGTGAAAGTGTCTACTTCATGTACCCCTTCAGTTCTCTTGTGTATAGCTCAGTCTGATGACCACATGGCAGTGGTGGTATCCATTTTCTCAAACAGCTCCAAGACTTCAACAATGATTTTGGTGGATAGTGAACCATTGGATGAAGAATCTACAATACTTTTACAAGAAGGAAGTAGTCCTGCATAAAAATACTGAACTTGTAGTCCCTTATTAATGCCAAATTCAAAAGTTATCAAATAAGTAAGCAAACCCGGGTGATCGCCCTGGTTTAGTTATAAGTCTATGCTGCCAAAATATAGTGCTGGGCGCTCGCCTAGCTTAACTTATTTAATCTGCACCATTTAGTCATCCAACTTTAGATTTTGGCTTCTTTAGTCC
The DNA here is from genome assembly GCA_023638005.1 of Forsythia suspensa. NCBI lineage: Eukaryota > Viridiplantae > Streptophyta > Magnoliopsida > Lamiales > Oleaceae > Forsythia > Forsythia suspensa. The sequence goes on from CM042671.1 coordinate 32,216,848, forward strand.
ACAAAACTTTCCATAATCTCTAATGTGGTCCTTCAAGCTTCAATTGAGTGCAATGTGATCCTCGTACTTCCGAAACATCTTCTAATTTGTTACTCTTTTCATCCATTCTTCTCCAATTGTTTATAAACGGGTCCAAAATTGAAATATATAGGAAAATACACTAAATTAAGTAGAAAATCTATAAAATAACGAGAAATAAGCTTAGTATTAAAGTTTGAATAAGTGCACAAAATATACTTATCAATAACATACATTATCTAACACAAATTGACAACACGACATAATCATATTTAGATCTTCTCAATTCTAACAGTTAAAACCTTAAAATCAAAGTTTGCATCTTTATGTGGCGGGTGTCTCTTATTTCACTTCCTACAAGTACAAAATCCAACCCTTTGTTCTTAGTTTTGTGTTGTTAAAAAGAACATCAGTGCTTTCTTTACCTTCCAATCGAGCAAACCATCTGGAAAGATGTAGGTTTCTGGGATTTTATCAAACACAGCATTGGGACAGATTCTTATGACACTATTTTTTTATACCTCATCGATTGAACATAGAGGATCTTGAGACCATTTGTAGCTTGTTGTGGCTGATTTGGTGGTAAAACAATCATATTGTCCATGGCCAGAAGGCAAGATGAGTCACTGCCTTGGTCGAAGTGGCTGCCTTCTAGCTCAATATGGACATTACTCAATCAAAGAGGCATCCAAACCGAATTTGAATGCAATAGCAGAAAATAATATCTGGAAATGGACAGTTGCACCATCACTGAAGGAGCTGAAATGCCATATTTTTCTTGAGTCGAAGGCAAATCTTCCTATGAGCCCGCAGACCATTCTGCACCAACTCTTCAACTTTCACTTAGCTCCAACTTCGGTTCTTCTTGTAAGTGCCCTTCGATTGAATTGATATTTTGCTCATCAGAATACAAGGTTTTCTCTGCACAAGCACTAGGTCAGATTTAGCGCTTTTAGGTTCCAGTTATTTGGAGTTAAGTTTATGGGATGTTAGAGTTTAGTGACCCAAATTGAGTTGCGTGAGTTGCGTCGTGGATTATAATTCTTCTCACATGAGGACTTATTTTAACAAGATTAAGATTCTTCTCACACGATGACCTATTTTATTAGGATTATGATTCTTCTCACACGAGGACATGTTTTATCAAGATTAGGAATCATATCTCTCAAGTATATATATATATATATATATATATATATATATATATATATATATATATATATATATATATATATATATATATATATATATATATATATATAACATGTATTCTAGAGTTAGAAAATAAGCTCCTTTTGTAACCATCTTTGATATAGTAAATTCTTATCTCCTCCGGTCAGTAGGTTTTCTCCCTATTCTAAGGTTTCTCACATTAAATATATGTGTTCTTGTTATTTTTGTTGCCTTTTTTTTCACATTATAACAAACTATTATCGAGTGAGGTAGAAGTTTGATCATTTTAATTTCAATTATGAAATATGATATTCCGCTATTGGATCGCAGCACCAGATTTTCACTGTAGTAGGTCAAGATGCAAGTAGTGCTCGCGCATATGGATTTGGATGATGCATTGTTAGGGTTTGATAGGATGCCGACGTCTTGGACAGTAGATGAAAGACAAAGTAAGGATCGAAAGGCCCTTTCTCAAATTTATCTTCATCTTTCAAACTAAATTCTACAGGATGTTCTGAATGAGAAAACCACTGCTGTGTTGTGGTTAAAATTGGAGCAGTTATGTGTGACAAAAAATCTAACCAGTATGTTATCTCTAAAGCAGCGACTGTATTCTCACTGTAAGGTAGAAAGAAGGTTCGTCTCTGGAAGACCACTTAACTATCTTTAAAGAAATCGTCTCTGATCTAAAGGCCATGGAGGTTAAGTACGATGAAGAAGATTTAGGTTTGATTTTATTGTGTTTGTTACCTTCTTTATTTACGACTTTTAGAGATATTATTTTGTACAGTCATGACACCCTTACTATGGATGAAGTATTTGAGGCTCTTTTTCTAAAGAGAAGATGAAGCATATTGTGGTTGGATCTGAGGCTCGGGCAGAGGGCCTATTGTTCGAGGGATGACACATGAGAAGAATTATGGAGGTAATATAAGGGGCATATTGAAATCAAAATATAGAGACAAAATCTGTAATTGTTGCAAGAAAAGGGACACATCAAATCTGAATGATATAAATTGTAGAATAAGAAGAAGAGAGAAGCTGTTAATTAGAAGGAAAAACAGCCAGTAAATTCCATTGAAGCTAGTGTTGCACAAGATGGTTTCAGTAATGAAGAACTCTTAGTTGTTTCGATGGAGACTCAAATCTTGCGAGAAATGGGTTCTTGATTCATCTTGCATGTTTCATGTATGTTTTAATAGGGAATGGTTTTCAACTTATGAAACAGTTTACGAAGGTTATGTATTGGTGGAAAATAATGCACCTTGTAAGATAGTTGGTATTAGCACGGTCAGAATCAAGATGTTTGACGGAGTTGTTAGGACATTTGGTGATGTGAGACACGTCCCAGATCTAAGAAGCAATCTTATCTCTTTGGGTACTCTTGATGAAAAGGAATACAAGTTTACTATTGAAGGTAGAGTTATGAAGGTCAGCAAAGGTGCTCTTGTTGTGATGAAAGGACTGCCAAGTTATATGTGTTGCAGTTACTGGTGAAACAGATGTCACTACTCCTTCTTTGTTAGATGATGATGTTACTAGATTATGGCATTTGCGTCTTGGACATATGAGTGAGAATGGAATGGCTGAACTAAGCAGAAGAGGACATCCTGATAGATAGAGTATTAGCAAACTAAAATTTCGTTAGCATTGCATTTTTGGGAAGCAGAAGAGAGTTAATTTTGTAAAAGGCATTCACAACTCAAAGGGAACACTTGATTATATACATTCTAATCTCTGGGACCATCTAGGGTACCTTCTAGAGGAGGTGCAAATTATATGCTGACTATTACTGATGATATTTCCCAAAAAAATTGGGTATTCTTCTTGAAGCAAAAGAATGATGTGTTACCTACATTCAAAGAGTGGAAGACTGTAACGCCCCGAAATTTCTAAAGTCTCGGAGAGTTAGTAAAATTCATAACCATTAAATATTGCAGAAAAATGACTTTAATAATAAAATCCCAATGGTCAAACAATTGGTTAATTCGTAAACAAATAAAGAAATATTTATTAAATGCTAAATAACTTGAAATTGTGACACTAATCGTCTAAAGTATCATAAACAAAATTATTTAATTTGGCGACCATTGGTTTGACAACTCCACTGACGCTCCACGCATCCATCACATTAATCATTACCTGAAAATTATTTAAAATGGGGGATGAGTATAACTAGTTATACTCAATGAGATACTTGCTATTTCCACAATCAATCCAAATATTATAATTAAGCATGTAATTAACTTACTAAACTGAACTGTGAATTATTACACCATGACAATAATAATTCATGCAAGCGCTGCAAATAAACTGAAACTCAAAGGTTTAACTGAACCTGAGAGTTTAACTGAACTGGTTCATGATTTCTCCCGAAGGAGCACTGAAATAAAGTAATTAAATGCGCAAAAATAATATATAGAGAGGAGTGGAAAACAACTATAGCACATAATATCTCACCTTATTTCTTGTGAATGATTGTACTGAAAAATGAATGTAAAACTTGCAAAAACGTGCCACAAGAAACTGAAGGAAGTAAATATTTTCTACACAAACTGAGCTATTTCTTGATAATACGTGAGGGCTAATCACGTTTTTATAGGTTAGGCTTTATCAATTGTTTTTAATGTACAAACTCTAGTAGTATACATTGATTAGGTTGTTAGAGTTCTAAAGTAAATAGGAGAGAGAAAGAGATAGACTAAAAAAACAAATTGGAAATTCAATTGGATAAGCTGTAATATGGTGAAACTGATCATCTCCAAGAGTCACTTTTTAGTTCAATTTACTATAGAAATCTTTAACTGATTCTATCTTGAGTTTAGTTTATCCAAAAATACTTCTTCTTAAACTGTTAGTCATAAATAAATGCAAGCTACCCAACGAGCCCAATATTGATATACAAAAACTCAATATTTCACTAATTAATTATTTAGCCCAAATAAATTAATTGATTCTAAAATTTACTTTCAGTTCGGTCCTTTGATAATAAATAATAATAAAAATTCGAGATTCTACAAACTATCCTCCTTAAAACAATTTCGTCCTCGAAATTTTACCTTAGCTAGTCAGAGAGTTCTTGATGCTTAGCTTTTAATTGGAAAACACAAATACCACTAACTAACGAGAACATACGAAACAACTAATTTTGTATAGTTTGTATTCATATAAATAATTTGCTACTAATGCCATAAACATGATTAAATATATACTTGTCTCATGATAATGTAGAAATAAACTAATATAGGTTTGCAAAATTAAATAATTTGTAGAATCATGCTAACAAATTTATTTGGACTAGCAAAAGAATTTACGTAGCATAAATATATTTTTTTATTTCATACCTTGAAAAATACTGGATGGTAGTTGATCAGTGAGCTCTGGGTGCCAAATGTCTCATACCAAAATAAAACATTTTTTTTTCAAATGCAGAAAATTTTCATTGCTCTTCGTTCATAAAAAGTTAAGAAAAAGACAAGAGAATTTTTTTTTTTTACAAAGCTTGATAACGAAATTATAAAAATTTGGGGTCACTACTACTGTTCACGTGAATAGTAGTCGGGTACTGTTCTGTGAATAGTAGAAACGTTACTGTTCACTAAATTTAAAAATTTCTTTGGTTACTGTTCATGTGAATAGTGACTATCCATGGAAAATAGTGTTAACAGTGACCAATAGTGACTAGCAGTGATGACACTGTTTATATGAACAGTAGAAGCATTGTTCAAATTGGTCAATGTTCACTATTCATATGAACAGTGGTTTCATTTCACGAAAAAATCAAAAAAACTTCGGTCATTTTTTTTTTCACTGTTCATGCGTGAAGAGTGACGACGCTGTTCACCGAATTTTTTTTTTCCCCAATCTACAGAAAGGTAAACCCGGGCTCTGATACCATTTGTAACGCCCCGAAATTTCTAAAGCCTCGGAGAGTTAGTAAAATTCATAACCATTAAATATTGCGGAAAAATGACTTTAATAATAAAATCCCAATGGTCAAACAATTGGTTAATTCGTAAACAAATAAAGAAATATTTATTAAATGCTAAATAGCTTGAAATTGTGACACTAATCGTCTAAAGTATAATAAACAAAATTATTTAATTTGGCGACCATTGGCTTGACAACTCCACTGACGCTCCACGCATCCATCACATTAATCATTACCTGAAAATTATTTAAAATGAGGGATGAGTATAACTAGTTATACTCAATGAGATACTTGCTATTTCCACAATCAATCCAAATATTATAATTAAGCATGTAATTAACTTACTAAACCGAATCGTGAATTATTACAACATGACAATAATAATTCATGCAAGCGTTGCATAAATAATCGAAACTCAAAGGTTTAATCGAACACGAGAGTTTAATCGAATCGTTCATGATTTCTCCAGAAGGAGCAATCAAATAAAGTAATTAAATGCGCAAAAATAATATATAGAGAGGAGTGGAAAACAACTATAGCACATAATATCTCACCTTATTTCTTGTGAATGATTGTCTTGAAAATGAACGAAAACTTGCAAAAACGCGCCACAAGAAACGAAGGAAGTAAATATTTTCTACACAAACCGCCAAATATTTCTTGATAATACGTGAGGGCTAATCACGTTTTTATAGGTTAGGCTTTATCAATTGTTTTTAATGTACAAACTCTAGTAGTATACATTGATTAGGTTGTTAGAGTTCTAAAGTAAATAGGAGAGAGAGAGAGAGATAGACTAAAAAACAAATTGAAAATTCAATTGGATAAGTCATAATATGGTGGAACCCGATCATCTCCAAGAGTCACTTTTTAGTTCAATTTACTATAGAAATCTTTAACTGATTCTATCTTGAGTTTAGCTTATCCAAAAATACTTCTTCTTAAACTGTTAGTCATAAATAAATACAAGTTACCCAACGAGCCCAATATTGATATACAAAAACTCAATATTTCACTAATTAATTATTTAGCCCAAATAAATTAATTGATTCTAAAATTTACTTTCACTTGGTCCTTTGATAATAAATAATAATAAAAATTCGAGATTCTACAAAGACTATGATTGAGAAACAGACAGAAGCGAGATAAAATGTTTCCGCACAGATAATAGCTTGGAGTTTTGTTCTGGTGAGTTTAATGCTTTCTGCAAGACATAAGGAATTTTGAGGCACTTAACAGTTCGTCATACTTTGCAGCAAAATGGTGGCAGAGCAAATGAATAGGACTTTGATGGAGAGAGTACATTGTATGCTCTCCAATTCTGGTTTACCCAAGTCTTTTTAGGTTGATGCTATTTCTACAGCTTGTTTTCTTATTAATTGCTCTCCCTCAATGGCTATTGACAAAAAGACTCCAGAAGAGGTATGGTCTGGTACTCCTGCTAATTACTCTAATTTGAAGATATTTGGATGTCCCGCCTAGGCTCATGTTGACAGTGGAAAACTCGAACCAAGCTATATAAAGTGTGTTTTTCTTGGCTATAAATCCGATGTAAAGGGATATAAGTTATGGTATCTAGAAACTCGAAAAGTCATAATCAGTAGAGATGTTATTTTTTATGAAACTACAATGATTCATGACTTATCTTCTAGAGACTCTTGTGATAACACTCAGCAAAAATCAAGCACACACGTAGAATTTGAGTTTAGATCCGAACCTATATTAGAGTCTACATCCCAGTCTAGCTCAAAGATACAACGTACTACTTCTTCTTCACCACCACCAGTGATGCCACAATATTCTATTGCTAAAAATAGGCCTAAAAGAGATATATTGTACCTCCAAAGAGGTATGCTAAGGCTGATTTAGTTGATTACACTTTGAATGTGGCTGAAGGTATTGATTCTAGTGAAGAACCTTCTACATACTCAGAAGTAGTTAGTTGTGACGAATTTAGTAGATGGATGATTGCTATGCAGAAAGAGATGGAATCACTCCATAATAATGGAACATGGGACTTAGTGAGATTGTCTAAGGATAAGAAAGTTGTTCGTTGCAAATAGGTGTTTAAAAGAAAAGAAAGAACACCAGGGGTTGAAGAAGCAAGGTATAAAGCAATACTAGTTGCAAAAGGTTACAGTCAGGTTCCAGGTATAGACTTTACAAATGTGTTCACCCCAGTTGTAAAGCATAGTTCGATTCGAGCTTTGCTTGGTATTGTGGCCACGCATAATTTTGAGCTAGAGTAATTGGATGTGAAGACATCATTCTTACATGGAGAACTTGAAGAAGATATCTACATGCAGCAGCCAGAAAGTTTTATAGTCTCAAGAAATGAGGACTATGTGTGTTTGTTGAAGAAGTCTCTTTTTGGTCTAAAACAGTCACCTAGACAGTGGTATAAAAGGTTTGATTTATTTATGACCACTCATGATTTTAGAAGAAGCAGATACGACAATTGTGTTTATTTTAAAAGGACTACCGATGGGTCATTTCTATATCTACTCCTATATATTGATGACATGTTGATAGCAGCCAAGCATAAGGAAAAAGTAAAAAAGGTCAAAAGCCCAACTTAGTAAGGAGTTTGAGATGAATAACTTATGAGCCGCAAAGAAGATACATGGAATGGAGATTTAGAGGGATAGAAAGACAAGTAAATTATATCTAAGTTAGAAAGGATATATTGAGAAAGTTCTTTGCAGGTTTAATATGCAAAACGCCAAGGGTGTTAGTATTCCATTGGCGACCCATTTCAGACTATCATCTGCTTTGTCTCCTAAATCAGATGATGAGATTGATTATATGTCTCGGGTTCCATATTCTAGTACAGTGGGATCTCTCATGTATGCTATAGTTTGTTCACGTCCAGATTTATCATATGTAGTCAGTGCAGTTAGTAGCAAAACAACATTGGAAATCAGTTCAGTGGATATTCAAATATTTGCGTGGATCTACTAATGTTTGTTTGCAAATTGGAAAAACTTGAGATGGAGTCATTAGATATGTTGATTCTGATTTTACTGGAGGTCTTGATAAGAAAAGATCACTTACAGGGTATGTTTTCACTATTGGTGGTTGTGCTATCAGTTGGAAGACTACTTTACAAACTACAGTTGCATTGTCTACTACTGAAGCAGAGTATATGGCTACTTTACAAACTACAGTTGCATTGTCTACTACTTTACAAAGCATATTGGTGAGCAATATCATTTTGTTCGTCATAGTATTGCTTGTGGTGATATTGTTGTGTGCAAGATTAGTACCCATGATATCCTGTTGACATGATGACCAAGACACTCCCTATAGCCAAGTTTGAGCATTGCTTAGACTTAGATAGAATTGGTTGTTGAGTTTAGCCCTTAAGGGCTTTTGTGGAAGAGATGGAGATTTCGTCCCGTCCAATATTAGATTTATTCATTGTATTGGAATTCGTGTCAATGTGAAGATTGTTAGAGTTCGGTGACCCGAATTCAGTTGGGTTAGTATTATGATTCTTTTCACACGATGACTTGTTTTAACAAGATTAGGATTCTTCTCACACGAAGACCTGTTTTATCAAGATTATGATTCTTCTCAAACGATGACTGTTTCATCGAGATTGAGATTCCTATCTCTCAAGTATATATATAACATGTATTATAAAGTTAGAAAATAAGCTCATTTTGTAACCATCTTTGATATAGTAAATTATTCTCTCCTCGACCATGGATTTTCTCTTTATTCTAGGGTTTCCTATGTTAAATCTGTGTGTTCTTGTTATTTTTGTTGTCTATTTTTCTTTCACATTATAACATGGGAGAAGGGCGAAGAACTTAGCCCTATTTTGTAGCCATCTTGGTGTCATACAATGGACCAAGCTTGCTTTGAATTAAAGGGCACATCCGCCATTGTTCTTAGGTTGATTTTGTTTGGTTTACATATTTCTTGTACCAATCTTGTATTTGACTTATAAAATTTGTACTATAAAATGCTTTCACACACTTTCTCTTCTAGGAAAATACTAATATTATTATTATGCGAGTCAAATCTAAACGCAATAAAGCCTATGTTACAATTATTTTCGTAAATTACATATTACTATATATTAGCAACTTCAAGGGGATTCTGGGTAACAATTATATCCTCGTGCCATGATTATTCTAATATATTCTAACATCCCCCCTCAAACTCATGATACTACAGCAATAAGCAGCAAGAGTTTGTCAAGTAACAAACAAAAACGATGGACTGGATGTGACTTTGTGAAAAAGTCGGCAAGTTGCAGCGACGAAGAAACAAAAGGTAAAGAAATAGTGTCATGCTGAAGATGGTGACGAATAAGATGATAGTCAATCTCAATATGCTTCGTGCGCTCATGGAACACAGAGTTGTGAGAAATCTGAATAGCACTTTTATTATCACAATACATAGGAGTTGGATAGGAAAGAGAAACACCCATGTCAGCAAGTAACCAACGCAACCACACAATCTCAATAGTGGTAGACGACATAGCACGATACTACGCTTGATGAAGAACGAGAAACCACATGCCGCTTCTTACTCTTCCAAGAGATAAGTGAGTCACCCAAAAATAGACAAAAACTAGTAGTAGACTTACGATCAGTTGGGTTGCTGGCCCAATCAGCATCAGAGTATGCGCGGAGCTCCAAGGAAGAGGTCGATGGAAATAAGAGACTCTGAAAGTAAGTACCACGAAGATAGCGTAGAATACGAACAACAACTCTCCAGTAAACGGTAGTCAGAGCAGAGACAAACTGACTAACAATGTGAACAGTATAAGCAATATCGAGACAGGTGATGGTGAGATAGACGAGACTTCCAACAATAGTGCGGTATAGATTAGGATCAGGCAAAGGAATGCCATCAGAAGGTGAATAACGAACATTGGTTTCAAGAGGAGTATCAGAGAGACGAGCATGCTCAATAACATCAGTTGTATACTTAGACTGAGTGGAAAGATAACCTCTAGGAGAAGAAGAAACCTCGATCCCCAAAAAATAAGATAAAGGACCTAAATCTTTCATTTTCAAAACGATGAGCCAAATCAAATTTTAAGGCAGCAATACCATCAACATCATCACCAGTGATAATCATGTCATCAACATATAAAAGGAGTAAAATACGACCCGGATGAGGTGCATCTAGAGAACAAAGCAAAATCATGATGGTCGGATGTAAAGTCAAGAGATGCAATAACGATGAAAATTTCTCAAACCAGTAGAGGTGCTGTTTGAGACAATAAAGTGCTTTCTTAAGTTTGCAGACATATCCGGGATGGGGAGAAACACCAGGAGAAGGAACCATGTAGACGTCCTCCTGAAGGATTCCATTGAGGAATGCAATTTTAACATCCAACTGAGAGAGATTCCACCGGAAAGCGTAGCAAACGCAATAAGTGTACGAACAGTAGTCATCTTTGCAACAAGAGCAAAAGTCTCCTCATAATCTAAACCATACTGCTGACTAAACCCCTTAGCAACCAACCTAACCTAACCTTGTGTCGCTCAATCGAACCATCAGATTTGGTTTTCATATTATAGACCCAACGAGAACCAATAGCATATTTACTCGAGGTAATGAAACCAAATCCCAAGTATCTGTCTTATGTAAAGAAGAGAGTTCATCAGCCATAGCCTGTTGCCAAATAGGATCTAGAATAGCTTCTTTATAGGAAGATGGTTCAGAAAACTGGTGAATAGATGTTAAGAAACAACAGAAAGATTCTGAATAACAAGAATAAGCAAAATTGGGTAACTGAGTAAACTTACGAATACGTGGAGGATATTGAGGAGGAGGTTGATCAACAATCTCATATGGTGCCTGGGTGGCCATAGAAGGAGAATGATCATTATGAGTCGGCGCATGCATACATGTAGTGGAAGAAGGATCAACAAGAGGGGTATGGGAATGTGAACTATCGGTATCATCCGAAAAATGATCAATATGAATGAGATCAGTCTTAGGCACAGAATGAGTATTATCAGAAATAGAAAAGAATGGAATATGCTCAAGAAACACAACATGACGGGAAACATATAATTTTTTATTAATAGGATCGAAACAACAATAACCTTTTTGTCCCTCTCCATATCCTAAGAAGACACAAATAGCAGAACGTGAAGTCAACTTACTACGTTCTACTTGAGGACGAAGGACAAAACATGTACACCCAAAAACTCTTAGAAGAGAATAATCAAGAGGATGTCCAAACAATGATTTTGGTTGACAAACCCGAAGTGTGAGAGGACGGAATCTTATTAATTAAGTGAACAGCAGTTAAAATTGCTTCTCCCAAAATTCACTAGGAACTTTGGTAGATAATAGTAGAGAAAGGGCAGTTTCAACAATGTGTCTATGCTTTCGCTTCAAAGAATACCATTTTGTTGTGGGGTGTCAGTACATGAGGATTGATGAATCGTGCCATGAGAAGCAAGCAATGTAGAGAAGTCAGTAGAGGTATACTCCCCACCCAAGTCACATCTAAAGCATTTAATAACAGCAGAATGTTGAGTTTTTAACAAGTGCTCTAAAAGAAAGATAAATGGAAAGAAAATCAGAACGTCGTTTCATAAGATAAATCAAACAATAACGACTATAATCATCAATAAATGAGACATAATATCTAGACTCTCTTTTTGTAGCAATAAGAGCAGGCCCGCACACATCATAGTGAACAAGGTCAAATGGTGCAACAGAACGAGAAACACTTGGAGAAAAAGGTAAAGCAGAAAATTTAGCTAATTTGCAACCACTACAATCAGAAATATCATGAGTTCGTAAATTTCTCCATTGTCCTTTAGAAATTAAAAATTTTAAACGACTAGCAGAAACATGTCCAAGGCGAGAATGCCACAAATAAAAACTAGAAGAAGAAGAATTCAAAGAAAATGACGATGAATCAACACAAGAGGATGCAGCATACGGTGGTCTCAGATTGTCCAAAATATAAAAACCTCATTTTCTATGACCTATCCCAATCAGCTTCTGAGATTGAGGATCCTGAACATGACAAGCAGTAGAAGAAAATTGAACTAAGTATCCAGAGTCACACAACTGACCAATAGATATAAGATTCAAACAAAGAGCTGGAACACAATAGACATCTGAGAGTGATAAATTATGTGTGTTGACAGAACCAACCCCTGCCAAAGGCAGTGGAGTGCCATCAGAAGTCATAATAGACACAGACAAATTAGAAAGGCGTAAGGAATCAAACAGTGTGGAGTCAGATGACATGTGTTTAGAGGCACCTGAATCAAATATCCATGAGGAAGAAATACCTGAGGGGCTCTGAGAGGACAAACCTACATTAGTAGAGGCTGACATGGCATGTGGTTGAGTACAAGGAACTTCAAAAAGCTTTCGCCTAGAATAGTTAGGCGGGGATCGGATGGAGGTGCTCCAAGAATAGATGAGTCACAAGGTGACATGGTCTGCTATTGTGTTAGCATTAGAACGATAGAATCGTTGTTGTGATTGCTATTGACTCTGTGGAGAATGCAGCTTCTTAGGACATTGAGCCTTCCAATGTCCTTTCTTTTTGCAAAAGCTACACTCATCACTAGCAACTCGCAATAACCTCTGTTCTAATTCTGCATAGATGGTCGAGAAGGGACAGCCAAAACTGAAGTGCTAGAAATAGGAAGTGAGGCCTCACCTGTTAGAGATTTCAAACGTGTTTCCTCAGCCACAAGTTCACTAACTACTGAATCAACAGAAGGAAGATGAGTACGATGCAAAATAGATCCTCTAAGGTCCTCAAAGGAACTTCAAGTGCCATCAATCGAACCAATCGTTGTTCCTCTCTATAAACAATATAATCCTCACATGCTTTCAATCCTCTAAATTCATAAGAGCCAACTCATCCCAAATCAATGTCATAGCGGTATAAAATTACAGAATACCCATATTTTTCTGTTGTAAGGATCGTATATCAATCTCCAACTGGCATCGTTTTGCAAAGTTAGACTTTTGCAAATGATCCCAAACTTCTTTTGCGGTTTCATACTTCGCTAACTGTGCACCAATGGAATGGTCAACATAATTGTGAATCCAAGTAAGAATTTTTGCATTGTTTGATTCCCAAGTACCAACATCGTTAAGATAATTATCACTGGTAGTCTTAGGTATCACAATAGTTCCAATAACATAACCCCACAATTTTTAACCTTTGAAGAAATTTTTCATCACGGTACTCCAATATGAATAATTGTGGCCAATTAATCTTACACTAATAGATTGAAGAGAATCATCCCTTTCAGTTGCCATGATTACAAATAATCAAATAATCTTCTTTACAAGATGAACCTCAACCAACGGCCATACAAGATGAACCTCAACCAACGGCCAAACAAATACCACCAGAAGATCAGAAATTTACCACTAAATTACAAACCTAAATCTGCCAAGGACAGGACCAAGAAATCATAACCAAAAAAGTAATTAATGCATGGCCCAAATTAACAAAATCTGCAACACGGTACAAAAATTACCCCAAGAAGAACAGTCCCTCTCCTTTTATCTCTCTAGGACTAGGAATATACAAACACATATATAGATATAGAGAGAGAGAATGGGTGGCAGGAAGTTTGTTGTTCTCCTATGCGCAGAGGACTCAGATTATAGAGGTTAAAGTCGTATGTTCCATATCCCTTTAAGCTTCAATTAAAACCTTGAATATAGATGTTAAAGACGAGAATATAGAATTAGATGGAGAGAGATTTCTACTATTCTAGAAGGAAAAAAAACAAATCTTGGAAACCCTAGAATAGCAACAAAACCCACAAACTTACCAACAAGACCTTTTAGGAGAAAATATACGGATCTTTGAGAGAGAAAGGGAAAAGAAAGAACCAAATACTTATTACATAAATTGGGCTCTGATACCATGTGAAGAAGAAAGAATAGAGAAGAACAGAGAAGAAAGAAACAACAACCAACTTTATTAGGCAGACAGAAAAATGAAAAATACAACTACAAGAGAATTTTTATAGTAATGAAAACCCTAATCTATATTAAGTAAGCAATCATAATATATTCTAATATATTCTAAGAGGTTCGATCTAAAGCACAACATTGTTTCTCGTCCTAGTCATATTCATAGAAGTATGGAATGATACAGCATTAGCATCCCTTGTTAATAAAAAAATTTGTATTAATATTAGTAACAAGATTCCAAATATGCATTTATAGGCGTGATCATTTGCAATGAAGTCTTGCAGAGTATTTGATTTTATATAATTTATAAGTAATAACAACACTATTATTTATTCACTTATTTGAGCATTTGTTAACAACTCCCTTTTGGTTATTGCACTGATTTTTAAAGTGAGTGCCTATAGGATAGAAATATTAACTATTAAGACTTACGTACACTACGGAGGGATGGGAATTCTAGGTTTTTATTTTTTTTAATATCTTTTTTTAAATATTTAATATGAAAATGACCATAGAAATAAAAATTTTAATATATTAATACATCATCTCCAAAAGACTCTTTGTTTATAAATAGCATCTTTTACATTTTAAAGAGCATATATAAATTTAGAAAGTAAATTTTCTGAAGTATTCCAATAGCTTCTCTATATTTAATATTTCATTTTACTTTTCTCAATAAGTATTTATTATTTTTAACTATATTTTATTATGAAATGCTTTCGTCTTAATTATTATATAATTTTCCTCTATTTTTCTATTTTTTATTTTATTTATACTATTTAATTTAGTCAACATATGCATATTGAAAATTGTAATTCTTTGAATGCATTTAATTATAGAGAATGGATTTAACTCTCCAAATCTGGAGCTCACTCTCTATTTTAAAAAGTTAAATTGGATTTTTTTGGAATAATTTTAAAATTTGACTCTATAAAATAGATAGCATTTTATATTTAATTGGAGATGTTCTTAATAGTGTTTCACTTCTTAAGTGGTTTAAGCTTTCGTTAACTTTTAGCAATTACAAAGAAAATTCATCCCAGACATTTAAAATTAGACTTTTTAAGTCATAAACCTTTCGTTCTTTTGAAGATGCTAAATTTTCATTAAATAAAGTTTACAAAATACTATCCTTAACACCTCATATAATCTTTAAGATCTAAACTTTTTTCAATTTCTAAATCCATAAGAAAAACATTTTTTATGCAAAAATCTAATCAAAATTTAGTTGAGTCAAGACTATTTACTTAGAAACTTGTGCATAATGTTCAAAGAAGAAGACTTCAGATTTGTTCGCATCAATTATTCGTGTTTTCTTAAAAAAATTTAAATGAGATAAGTAGCTTTATTAGTTTTTTCAAATGCCGTTCTTTACGTCAAGTAGTGCTACTCCGTAGACTGTCATAGCGCTGTCACCCACCTTAGGCCCTCCCAAACCAAAGACACCGACTCTGGCACTACTTACTTAAGTAGTTATCCGGTGCTGCATCCCCTCTATTAGAATGCCTTGAAGTGATCATTCTGCACCAAATGTGACGATATGGCAAATCCTCCCATGAGCCTGCAGACCATTATGCACCAACTCTTCAACTTCCACTCAGCTCCAACTTCAGTTCCTCTTGTTGGTTTCCTTGGATTGAATTGATATTTTGCTCATCAGAATACAATGTTTTGCTTGCACAAGAATTGGTCATGGGCATTGTACAAACTAAAATGAGAAAATTACAACCAGTCATGAATCACAGAATCTAAAATAAATAAATATATATAACAATCTCAGATGTAGCCTTATCAATTGATGTTCATCCATACCTCAAAGTTACAAGGCTCCTTTCTTCTCTCTTTCATAAGCTATGCACAACTTTACCGCCTCCAATGTCATTCACAAGGCTCTTGTCTGCACTTATATCTGCCTGCCTATTGCAAACTCTGATTCATAAAAACCAAAATCAGCCAGCCACATATTTAGATTTCAAGTCAATTAAAATAAATATCCGTTTCTATATTTTTCCCTTCGGGAATACTGAGCATATGCCAAAATAACTCATTATTTTGAGGCGATTTGCATGAATCAAGCTGTGCTACTCCAGTTGATTCTTATATTATCAAAATAGAATGTTTTTATTGAATTCATCCGCATGAAGAATATACCTAAGACATAAAATAATGTTTCATATGCAGTATTCAACTACCCAAGTGGACATACTGTGGATGAAGCAAGTGTAAATGATTACGGCACATACACTACTGGAAACTCTATTACCACAGACAGTAGCGGTGCCACCTCAATCAAACTACAGACAGCCGGGAAGTATAAATTCATGCATAGTGTACCTGGCCATTGTAATACTGAAATCAAATTTGCTGTCACCCTAGCAGCAGCAGGAGGTGGAGCAATTACAACGACACCTTCTGGAAGTAATTCTTCTCCACCATCTACCACTACGAATTCCCCGGCAACACCTTATAACAACACCCACGGCAGGTACTCTTCCTGATCCATCTTCCCCAGCAACTCTATCCACTGTTTCAGCTCAGTTTATGACTAAATAAACTCCATGAAAACAGATAAATAAATAACTAAAGAAACTGCACATAAGATCAGCTAGGATATATTTTGATTTCGTAATTTAAGATTTGAAATTTATAATGGATAACAACAAGAGTCGAAAGAACAGATGCATTGATTGAGATGAAAAATAACACTATAAAGAAAATAGAAAAAGTAGTCACAGCTGGACTTGGAAGTGAAAATTTTATTCGTTGTTTCACCAACCATTGTCATTAACCTTTGATGTCAAATCATGCCATGGAATAGAAGCACAATTATAGGATACAAAGTAACATTCATGAACATGATTAACGCTGGATTGGGCAGCATGGAATTAGTAGCTTAGAATTGAAATTTGTGAAAGAGAAAAATCAATTTAAATTTGAACGGGATGATTTTAAATTTCAATGGCACCAAATGCAATGATGTTGATTCACATTTAGAAATGAAATATATAAAACGTTTTTGGAAGAAATGAAGATAAGAGCGTACCTGATGGAATTGATAGACAGAATGCCAATCAATTCAGACCTGGTCATAGACAGAATGCCGATCAATTCACACCTACTCTAGTTGATTCCTATATTATTAAAAATAGAGTAATCTTTGTGAACTCATTTGCATTTGGAAAGCAGAGAATACCTACTGCATAAAATTTGTATCATATGCAATTATATTTTGTGGCATTTGTAAATTGTTATTAATTTTCATGAAAGCATATGAAGCAATAAACGTAGATACAGTTAAACAGCACCGTTCTAACGCCCATGGTGGGCATTGTTATAATGCCCACCGTGGACACTGTCCTACACTCATTGGATGAGTGTAGGACAAGTGTCCACGATGGGCATTATAACAATGTCTACCGTGGGCATTAGAACAAAATCGTTAAACCGTTAAATAACCAAAAAATCTCCAGGAAATATCAGCTTGGACATTGTTCTGTTTGAAATTTGTTAAAAATCAATTTAATAATGATTTCTATTTCAATTTCTAGGTTCCAAATCTATGTCAACAGTTCACATTCGGAAAATGAAGTCTTTGGCAATAATGCTGATTCATAGATGGAATGCTTGTGACAAATAATTACGATTTGAGTTCACAGTTTGTTGCAGAAGTTGCTCATTGAGACATGAAAAAAAAAGAAGTTAAAATCCTGAAAATTGTTTTTGCATGAAGTTAGGATGAGATTGGTTGGTAGCAAATTGAATATGTCACCTTATGGAATTCATGGACAAGATTCTGGATCATATATGGAACGGTAATCAATTTCAACATTCGGAATGTCAGCAATGATGGGCCAGTAGTCTCCTTCATTCCTCAAACACCGCTTCTTAAGAAGTGGACAGTTACTGATACTAAGACTTAGAAGATTGTAAAGGTGGTCTTCCATGGGCAATGCTTCAAGCTTAGGACAGCTCCAGAGGTGTAAATGTCGAAGAGAGGTGAGGTTTTGGAAGCCCTTTGATAGGATTTCTAGATTCGGCAGATTCCACAAACTCAAACTCTTTAGAGATGGAGGAAGCAAATAGTGTTGATCATTATCGTTAGAGAAGGAAACCAGCTCTCGATATACGCTGCCGAGATATAAGAATTCAAGAGAGGTGAGTTTATGTAGATCCAACTCCCCCAGAGGCTTTACTCCGGAATTACTAATTGTAAGAGAAATTAGATTTGGGGGAATATTCCTTTGGTGAGAGGACTCTGTTAATGAAGGACAATAAACCACATTCAGATCCTCAAGGGACAATAATTGTTCCATCTGATCAGGTAAGGATCTCAGATTTCGGCAACCATTTATTTCAAGATATCTCAAATTGGGAATGGGCAAGCCTCCTTGGGGAAACGACTCCAGACCATCACAGTCATATATAAATAGCCGAGCAAGACTTGAGTAATTGTGAGAACACCCCATTAAATTTGTCAAATTCAAAATCACCCAATCGCTAATTGTAATCATCTAGTGTCGTTATCATCTTCAATGAAGGACAGTTTATTATTTTCAAATCTCTACATGAAGTTATATTGTCCAGCAACGACTCCAGAGATGCACAATTATCTATATCAAGAGAACTAATAACACCAATCTTTTGAATGGACAAGAGCTTAGGACACCATTTAACACATACTCTTTGTAAGTTGACTAGTCTTTGCACAATATTTTCACTTGGCCACAGAGTCACTAAGTCTTCACAATCATCAATTTCAAAATTTTCAAGTTTCAATGGAAACTGTTCAAACACTTCTAAGACTGATTTTAACCCAGAAATTTTCACCAACTTTAAATGGGTTAGAGAGGTTAAGTTGTGCATGGAATTTATTACTACCTCATTACACTTCTCCACACTTAGTTCACGAAGAGATGGAAACGAAAAATTTGGAAGCGAAACCAATTTGGGACATCTTCTTATGTAGAATCTGTGAAGCTTAGGAATTTCAATTGCACATTGTGCTCCAGGTGCTAATCCATGCCATTCCTCCCATTGTAACATGTCCTCAAAAGTTAGATTCTCCAGTGATGGAAACAATGATTCTCCATCACATACATTTCCATAAAATTCTGTTCCGATCACCTTCACAAGATCCATGCCATGAATGCTCAAGTCTTTGAGCAAAGGCAATTTCCCCAATGTTAGCAATGTTGAGGTCTTTTTGCACGAACCGAAGCTTATTGTTGTTAACATAGAGAATGATGAATCCCCAATCCAACTAGGAAATTTCGCACCACCATAAAATTTTATTTCCAGACTTGACAAGTTTTCGTGGGGCTTAAGTGCATCGAGCACATCTAGTTCAAGAATTTCATTTCGAGAATCATCAAACGTGCTACTCCATATCAGTCTTATCTTGTTAAGGCTTGGCTTATTAGTTAGCCTTGCATCTGTTGCTTCTTGAACATTCACTACATATTGCAGTTCCTCAATAGAAATTTCTCCTTTCAGAAGTGAGAAATCTCTCAAGTCATTTATTTTCAGCCCGCCACTTTTACTGTGAGTCGAGCAATTCCTTCAGACATCTCACATAATTGACTAGTATCAGCAATGTTTAGATGGCGAAGATTAATAAGTTTATCCATGCGAGCAGGTAATTTGGAAAGTCTGTAACAACCTTCTAGAATTAACACTTGCAAGTTACAAAGCGTGCTTACAGATTTTGGCAACCATTTGAGTAGAGTTCTTGACAAGTTGAAGTACCTTAGATGTCTTAAATCGCCAATAGAACTTGGCAGCTCATATATTTGGTAACCACTCAAGGATAGCTCTCTTAGACAGTATAGTTTGGGCACTACGTCGAACAAAAAAATCTTTGGCTTAAGAAGAATCTATTGATAGAACTAAATCTATCATAAATGGATAGCGTCAAAAAGTTCTCAAGCTTTGAGAACTACTGACAGAACTAATTCTATAATAGGATTCGTAGTGGACGAGAAATGAATGACAAGTGACGGACTTTTCTGAAATCTTGTTTCAAGATTGTCATTCAACATACCATCCAAGCTCAAGCATTTATTACCAGAAACACACATAGCTAGATCATTGATGAGGTCATGCATTACAAAACGTGAAGTATCCGCGCTTGATTTTTGGAAGAATGATCTTGTCAGAAGTTCATCAAAATAATCGTTGCCTAATTCTTCCATCAACCTTTCTTCTTGTGATTGTTTCAGAAAACCTTCAGCCATCCAAAGATAAACTAGTTGGGACTTGTCAAACTCGTAGTCCTTCGGAAAGATAGCACAGTAAGCAAAACATTGTTTCAATTCAGGAGGAAGATAATGGTAGCTGAGTTTTAAAGCAGGAAGAATTTCACTCTTTTCTTCTGCTATCCAAATCTCACTATTCAGCACACCTTCCCATTCCTTAGGACTAGCTTTTATGCGTAGAAGTCCTCCCAGGGACTTTACCGCCAGGGCAAGTTTTACATCTTCTCACCACAGACTTACCAATTTCTCTTAGATCTGATCGTACATCAAAAGTTTTAGTTCCAAGTGAATGTTGAGCTAACAATGATAAAGCATCATTATCCGACAACACTTTCAAATGATATGCTGGAATATGAGACATGATTTTGGCCACCTTTTCATGACGAGTAGTAACTATGATTTTGCTTCCAGGTTTGCCAGCCAGGAAAGGACGACGTAGGATGTCCCAATCTCCATATTTTTCATTCCACACATCATCTAAAACCACCAAAAATCTCTTCTTTGACAGACTTTCCTTTAGTTTCACTTGAAGCATGTTGAGATCAGTATAATCGCAACTTCCAGAAAAAACTGCCTCAAGGATGATTTTAGCTATCCTAAAAGCATCAAATTCATCTGAAACACAAGCCCACGCCATCAGATCGAACTCAACCTTCAATCTGTCATCATTGTACACAAGTTGCGCAAGAGTTGTTTTTCCGACACCTCCCATGCCCACAATTGGAATCACTGATACTGGACTATCACTTGATTCAACCTCCAGCAACTTCTTGAGTATATCCTCTTTGTCCTTTTCTCTGCCATATACTTCTGATTCTTCCACAACCGAAGTCAGTTGCAATCTTTTTTCTGTTTTATCACTGCTCCTCACCAAACTGATCATACTAATTTGTTGGGATAGATCTTCCAATCGGTCATTAATCTCTTGTAGCTCAGAATTTATCCCTCTTTCAGAAATAAAATCAGAGAAATTATTAGAAAAAGTGGATAAAAGCTTCTGTACCTGGCTGGTGCTTTTTTCATCAGTTTCCATTAATTTGCGCTGCACAGCTTCAGTGTTCAACTTATCCACCAAGTCATCGAGATCATAAGCCAAATCTTGCAGATCATTCAGCCACTTTTTCACAGCTTCGTTCCTTGTTTGCTTGTTTTCTGCATCAGTGAGCACGGCTTGGATCATCCACAATGTTCCACGCCATTTTTTGAACTGGGCATCGATTCCTAAAGGAGAAAGAAATTTCAGCAACTCACGAGAGGCCAGCCTCTCAAGCAAAACCGCGACACATGCGCCAAGAAAGACCTCTCCAATAGCCATTGTTAACCTTTTCTCTTTTATAAGACAGGAAGCAAGAGATCAAAGAGATGAATGTGTTAATGTGTAATGTGTTTTGTAAAAAAGTCAAAGAAATGTTTTATTTTGTCTAATCTAATGGATGTAAAAGAGACAAGTGTAAGGTTTAGAAAAAGTCATATTTTGTGTTAAAAAAATATTACTTACTTTTGCTGCCATGTATTGTGTATATGTATGAAAAATAACAGAGAAAAATTAATCAAAAAAAAATTTCCATAACGTACTATTCCTTTCTTCCTCTATTTTTTCCTTCCTTTGTCTTCCATATTATAGCAGATTTTCTGGGACCACAGCTGAAATTACAGCCAACATTTTTGGTATCAGAGCTCACAGGTCCGATTTTCCATTTCGAGCTGAGATTTGGCAGCTAGGGTTAAAGAAAAAAGAGGGCTTTTGTAAAAAAGAAGATGGCAAGCACAAGTGGTTCAAGTGGGAGCTTACAACAGCCATTTGTTCCGATTTTTTATGGGCAAAACTATGATTTTTGGTGTGTGAAGATGAAGACTTCATTTCTTGCAGTGGATTTGTGGAATATGGTAGAACTGGGTTTGATGAATCCGAAAATGAAGATGGATTATCGGAGGTCGAGAAGAAGGAACTCAAACAAGCTAGACAAAGAGATGCAAATGCTCTTTCAATGTTACATAAAGTTGTGACTGATTCGGTCTTTCCCGAATAAGATGGCAAACAAAGCCAAAGAAGTTTGGGGATTCTATGAAAAGAGTATCAAGGAGATTTGAAGGTAAGAGCAATTAAACTCCAATCTCTTAGAAGGAATTTGAAAACATGAAGATGAAAGACAATGAATGTGTTAAGGAATTTTCCGATAGATTCAATGAACTTGTAAATCAAATGAAGTCATATGGTGAGAAGATTTCAAATGCAAAAATGGTGGAAAAAATTAATTAGTTTGCCTCAAAAATTTGATCCACTTGTAGCTGTGATTGAAGAAACTAAGGATTTAGAGAATTTGGAAATTGAAGAATTGATGGGTTCTTTGAAATCATTTGAGCAAAGATTAAATCGACACTCCGAAAAATTGATTGAGAGTGCGTTTCAATCTAAGCTCAATGTTGGACTCAATAATGTTGAAAGACGACAATATGGTGGTGAATCAATGAGTAGAGGTGGAAGAAGTAGTAGAGGAAGAGGAGGAGTCCAAGAGATAGTGGTCAAAGAAATTTTGAGAAGAGATTTAATGAAGGAGATTTATCACAAAAATGTAAAATTTGCAAGAGGAGCAACCATGTTGAAAATGATTGTTGGTTCAAAGGGAAGCCACAATGCCACAATTGTAAAAGGTTTGGACATTTGGAAAGAGATTGTAGGGCAATAAACACTCAACAAGCTAACTGTGCAGCCGAGAAGGAGAATGAATCAAGCTTATTTTATGCTTCTTTGAAAGAACAAGAACCAACAAATAATACATGTCTATCAAGTTCAAATTGCTCCAAGTATCATGAAACTCAATGGTTTTTGGATAGTGGATGTTCAAATCACATGACTTCAGACAAAAATATCTTTGTTGAAATGGAGAATTCAAATTCAAAAGTGAGATTGGGAAATGGATATTTGGTGGATGCGAAAGGAAAAGGAGCAGTTAGAGTCGAAACAAAGAGAGGTTCAAGACTTATTCGGGATGTCATGCTTGTGCCGGATTTAGATCAAAATTTAGTAAGTGTTGGGCAGCTTCTAGAGAATGGTTATACTCTACATTTTGAAGATGACTCTTGTGTTATTCGTGATAAAAGAGCTGGGTATATGCTCATAGCAAAGCTGAAAATGAAGAATAAAAGCTTTCCTTTAAATTTCAAACATTTGATTGACAAAGCTTTTCGAATGGTGGCTAATGACTCATGGCTATGGCACAAGAGATTTGGTCACTTGAACTTTCAAGGGCTGAAGTTATTGCAGCAAAAAAACATGGTGCATGGTCTTCCAAAAATTGAAGAAAAATCTGAAATATGTGAAGGATGTGCACTTGGAAAGCATCACCGGCAACCGTTTCCAAAAGGAGTAGCTTGGAGAGCAAAAAGGCCACTTGAATTGGTGCATACGGATGTTTGTGGACATATGCAAACACCATCTCACTCCCAAAATAGGTATTTCATTCTCTTTATTGATGATTTTACAAGAATGATTTGGGTTTATTTTATGAGACAAAAATATGTAGTTTTTACAATCTTTAAAAAGTTCAAGATTTTTGTTGAGAAACAAAGTGGCCATTTCATAAAAGTTTTGAGAAATGATAATGGTAAGGAGTATACTTCAAAAGAATTTGATATATTTTGTCAAGATGAAAATGTTGAAAGACAGTTAACAGTTGGCTATACTCCACAACAGAATGGGGTGTCGGAGAGGAAAAATCAAACCATAATGGAGATGGCAAAGGCTATGTTACATGAAAAAAGGCTTCCAAAATCCTTTTGGGCTGAAGCAGTTTACACATTCGTTTATTTAACAAATAGATGTCCAACAAAGGCCGTGTTGAACAAAATTCCAATAGAAGCTTGGAATGGGAGAAAACCATCGATAAAGCACTTGAAAGTGTTCGGGTGCATTTATTATGCTCAAGTACCAAAAGAGAAGCGGCACAAACTTGATGAGGCAAGTGAAAAGTGTATTTTCATTGGCTATAGCTCACAATCTAAGGGCTATAAGTTATACAACTTGAAGACCAAGAAAGTGATAATTAGCCGAGATGTGTTGTTTGATGAAAATGCTACATGGAATTGGAAATATGAAGAAGTTGAAAGAAATGTTATGTCCCAATAATTTTACCTCAAAATTCAGCCGATGAAATTATACAAAATGAAGAAAATGCAAGTCAACCAAGCTCACCATCATCATCACCAAGCATCCCCTCAAGTTCTTCTAGTTCTACTTCATCATCACCAAGCTCAACTCCAAGAAAAATGCAGGATTTGAATGATATTTATGCAAGATGCAACTTTTGTATGGTTGAACCCGAAAATTTTGAAGAAGCCATAAATAAGGAGTGTTGTAAAAAAGCAATGGAGGAATAAATAAATGTCATTGAGAAAAACAAAACTTGGGAGCTTGTTGAGAGGCCAATTAAGAAAGATGTGATCGGTGTAAAATGGTTATACAAGGTAAAGCATAATTCGAATGGATCATTCAATAGAAACAAAGCAAGATTGGTTGTGAAAGGATATGCACAACAACCCGGGATCGACTATGATGAAACTTTTGCTCCGGTTGCTCGTCTAGACACCATAAGAGCACTTATTGCTCTTGCAGCCCAAAAATGTTGGTTATTGTACCAACTTGATGTCAAATCAGCCTTTTTAAATGGAGAATTAAAAGAAGAGGTGTATGTTGAACAACCTCAAAGTTTTGTTGCAGAGGGAGAAGAAGACAATGTGTATAAGCTAAAAAAGGCTTTGTACGGGCTCAACCAAGGGCTTGGTATAGTCAAATTGATGACTATTTTTAGCAAAATGGATTTTGCAAAAGTAAAAGTGAGCCAACCTTGTACTTGAAACATCGAGGTAACACCGATATTCTTATTGTTGCATTATATGTTGATGATTTTGTGTTTACTAGAAATAATGCAAAATTGATTGAAGAATTTAAAATTGACATGATGAAAAGATATGAAATTAGTGATTTAGGGCTGCTACATCATTTCCTTGGTATGGAAGTACATCAAGATGAAAATGGAGTGTTTATCTCTCAAGTGAAGTATGCCGAAAAAGTTCTCAAAAAATTCAGAATGTATGGGTGTAAAATTGTTGAAAATCCACTTGTTTGTAATGAGAAATTGATGAAGGATGATGGAGAAAAGAAAGTGGATGAAACTCTTTATAGAAGCTTGATTGGAAACTTGCTCTATCTCACTACTACAAGGCCGGATATCATGTATGCGGCAAGTTTACTTCAAGGTTCCTGAATAGTCCAAGCCATAAGCATTTCGGTGTTGGAAAAAGAGTTTTGAGATACATAATGGGGACAATAAATTTTGGAATCCGATTTGAGAAGAATTTTGAAGTGAAGTTGAGAGGTTTTTGTGATAGTGATTGGGGAGGTTGTGTTGATGATATGAAGAGCACCTCCGGTTATGCATTTTCCCTTGGTTCGGGAGTGTTTTCATGGTTGTCCAAGAAGCAACAATCAGTTGCTCAATCATCAGCTGAAGCAGAATATATGTCAGCCTCAATAGCAACTTCACAAGCCATTTGGATAAGAAGAACCCTGGAAGACATTGGAGTGAAGTAAGGAAAAGCTACGCCACTATTTTGTGACAACAAATCAGCAATTGCTATGTCTAAAAATCCATGTTTTTATAGTCGGACAAGACACATTGCAATTAAGTACCATTTCATTTGAGATTCAATTGAAGATGGAGAAAGTGAACTCAACAATTGCAAGTCCGAAGAGCAAATTGCTGATATTTTCACAAAGGCACTTCCAACATCAAAATTTCAACAACTAAGAGCAGCACTTGAGTCCAAGAAAAACATATTAAAGGGGAGAATGTTAATGTGTAATGTGTTTTGTAAAAAAGTCAAAGAAATGTTTTATTTTGTCTAATCTAATGGATGTAAAAGAGACTAGTGTAAGGTTTAGAAAAAGTCATATTTTGTGTTAAAAAAACAATAACTACTTTTGCTGCAATGTAATGTGTATATGTATGAAAAACAACAGAGAAAAATTAATCAAATTTTTTTTTTCCCGGAAAGTACTCTTCCTTTCTTCCTCTGTTTTTTCCTTCCTCTGTCTTCCATATTATAGCAGATTTTCTGGGACCACAACTGAAATTACAGCCAACAGAATGCAAGAAAGATGAAGTGTTTTACTGTGTAGAAATGAAAGCCAACTCTCAAATGGTTAGGTACATTAACGTGTGGTAGGTAAGAAATAAAATTGTAGGGTGTTTTTATTAGAAAAGAATTGAAATTCTATGTAAGTTGGAAAATAAAAATCACCCTCTACTATAAGAAAATATTTTTTTATAGAATTGGCCAAAAACAAATATAAAGTGGTTGTACCCTATAATTCATTTTCCTTTTTTACCTTTTTATCAAACAGCCAAAATAGGAATTGATTTCCTTGTATGTGACATTTTTCATGGAAAAACAAGCTATCAAACACATCCGTAATGTTCTAACTAAAATGTTGAATTCTCGTCCCACATGTAGTCCAGTTGTTATTTTTCCAAGACAAATGAATGGAACAAAATTGAAAAATAAAAAGATCTACAAAGAAATAATAGAAATATACAAGTAGACAATACAAAACACACCTTCATGGAAATTATAACATCCTAACTAAAAGTTTGATCCTTATTTAATATAATCCCATGTAATGTTCCATTGCAAAACTCACTTGTTTTAGGAACCAACCTTTGGACAATTCTTCCAGCAGTCCAAAAGTATGACAAAGAATTCACATTTTCAAATAAGTGAATAAAATAGTGATTATTAAATGTGGAAAATAAAAAATTAACTTCATACCTATATATTCAACTATTAGTTGTAGGTATGTAACATGTTGAATCTAAAAACTTGTAAAACATCAAAATCAAAAATAGTAAAGAAAGAAAAGAACAACCATGGCTCCATATATCCAAATGGATGTAGATCCACGTTAAGCTCAACCGAGGAGAACTCCGCATGCCCCTACGAAGATGTGCCTATTACTCCCAAAAGTTATAACAAGGCATACACTTATTATTAGGAAAAAATGATGAAGAGAGACTATAAAGATTTGTTAATGAGAATCACATATTGTTAATTCAATGCAAGAATACCAATTGAGATTGAAATTTAAGAGTCCAATATAGACATTCTTTATTCAATAACAATCAAGAAAACAACTGTCTTTAACAAGGTTGGAAAAACAATAGAATGAAAGAAAACTCTACAAATAAAAGATGCCAAAATTACCATATTGGTAAAATATAAAAGACATAAATAAAATACCAAAAATAGCCTTGGTCTAAGATAAAAGACATAAATAAAATAGGGTTAATTTATATTCACACTACAAAATTTATTTGTTGCACCACATTTTAATTGCATTTAAGGTCCTCAATTTTTGTTCATTGTAGCATTTATGTCATCACCTTTTTTTCGTCTTTTTTTATTCTCAATCTTCTATTAATTAGTACATCTCGTCTTTAATAAAAGTTTAGGTCCAAAAGTTTAGTTTATAAGGAGTAAAACGACTTATTTACCCATCATATTTTAAAAAATAAAAAATAAATACAAAAATAGGACAAATATTTTTTTTATCTCTCATTTCAAAGTACATAAAATAGAGTATTTTAACAAAAATTATCATTAATGACGAGATGTGCTAATTAATTGGAAGGTTAAAAATAAGAATTTAATGGAAAAAAAAGTTAAGGACATAAGTATTATAATGGGCAAAGGATGAGGACCTTAAATTTAATTAAAATGTGGGGTAACAAAGAAAAGCTATGGGGCAATATAATCACCAATAAAATAGGAACTAAATAAACAAAAGACCAAAAATAGCCTTGGTCTATGATAAAAGACAAAATAGAAAACCGCATACCTAAAAGTCCAACAAGGCAACCAATAACAAAGGGATTATTTGCACAAATGGTCCCTGACTTTTTACATTCTTCGCAGGTTGAAGACCTATCTTTTTATTTTTGACAGTTTAGCCCATATTTCAAATGTTTTTGGCGGAATGGTCCTTTTCATCAATTTCCATCCAAATGTCCGTGAAATTTGAAGGTGGAAAATTTTTTATTTAAAAAGTAAAGAAAAATTTGCAGCAAAAGTCCCTGATCTTTCAAAAAGTGTTGAAAAGTCCCATAACCTTCTAATCCTAACACATATGACCCCAAACCTTTTTGACAATTTACTCCCCAACTTAAATAAATTAAAATAACTCATAAACCTTTTCAAAAATACAAATAAGTCCTAATTATTTTTTTATTTTTACAAATTTACACTTAAAATAATAAAAAGTGTGTCATCAAGTCCCAAAACTTTTAATTTTGTTCACCAAAATGACATTTAAAATGTTTAATTAAATTCAATTTTTTTAGTAAAAGTTGTTGAAATGTGCGGTTGAAAAGTTGTGGGACCATAAAATGTGTGGTTAAAAGTAATTATTGACTTTGACTTTAGCTTTTTAGCAAAATCAAAATTGAAAACAAACGAGCTCTTAGTGTCTCTACAAATTTTATCTAGTAGTCCATTAATTAATAAAAAATTATACCCACAATCAAAATTTGACCAATTTAAAATTTTAATTTATTTTTAATTGCTAAATAATAATTTTAAAAATTCTTCACCATCTCATTAGCCCACCCCACCCCCCACCCACCCCCCCTTCCCTTACCCCAAAATTCCAAACTCCCAAAACTCCACCAATGAAAAATCCTCGAGTCGTCATTGCCATTCATTCCCGTCCGTCACCATTTTTTAATGCCAATACGTTCAGAACAGCTACGTCGGTTTAACATACTACCTCTCACGCTTCTTCCACGCCGTCTGAACATTCTTCACCATTTTACGCCGACGAAGGCTCTCATTCTTCAATCTTTTCAACAGCTCAATCTTAATCTTCATGCCATTTCTTTGGCTCTAATTTTCCCAATCATTTCAAGTGGTCGCAATTCTTCTGACCACGTTAGTCTACTTCGCCGCCTCGGGTACCACCAGTGCAGCGATAAGGCTTCCAAGCGCGTGTTTTCTATTTGTAGTAAACTTCCAAATAGTGTTATTGAGTTGCAATCTGGTGTGCCATGTCGGTGTGTTATTGATGCATTTCATTAAAGGAGGATGTAATGGAATCGGAGCATGGGTTTTCAATTCGGTGCTTAATGGGGCCATTCTATTTCTATTCTT
Source organism: Forsythia suspensa (assembly GCA_023638005.1). Classification (NCBI taxonomy): domain Eukaryota; kingdom Viridiplantae; phylum Streptophyta; class Magnoliopsida; order Lamiales; family Oleaceae; genus Forsythia; species Forsythia suspensa. The sequence goes on from CM042671.1 coordinate 32,246,365, forward strand.
GAAATTCTATGTGCAATTGCATCTCCAGAAGAGAAAGGTCGGTGGTGGTGATCACCGCTTTGCGGCGGCGAAAGAGGCTAAAAATTTGGAAATGGTCGAAGACAAGGATATGTGAGGTCTGTGATTATTCTTATTTTTCTTCTAGATTTTGTAAATTATTATACGAGACAATATTGAATATTGTACGAATCCAAGCTTGGAATGGCGGAATGGCGGTGGCGACTCGGGGTTTTTCGGTGGTGGAGTTTTGGGAGTTTGGGATTTGGGTTGGGTGGGGGTGGGGGTGGGGGTGGGGGTGGGGGTGGGCTATGCTTTGAGATGGTGAAGAATATTTTTAAATTATTATTTAGTAATTAAAAATAAATTAAAATTTTAAATTAGTCAAATTTTGATCATGAGTATAATTTTTGTTAATTAATGGACCACCTGGATAAAATCAGTAAAGACTCTAAGAGCCTGCTTTGTTTTCAATTTTGATTTTGCTAAAAACTAAAGTCAAAGTCAACAATTACTTTTAACAACACATTTTATGGTCCCATAACTTTTCAACAACTTTTACTAAAAAATCGATTTTAATTAAACACATTTTAAATGTCATTTTGTGAACAAAATTAAAAGTTTTAGGACTTGATGATACACTTTTTATTATTTTAAGTGTAAATATGTAAAAAATAAAAATATTTAGGACTTCTTTGTATTTTTGAAAAGGTTTATGAGTTATTTTTAATTTATTTAAGTTGGGGGTAAAATTGTCAAAAAGGTTTGGGTCATATGTGTTAGGATTAGAAGATTATGGAACTTTTCAACACTTTCTGAAAGATTAGAGACTTTTGCTGCAAATATTTCTTTACTTTTTAAGTAAAAAATTTTCCACCGTCAAATTTCACGAACAACGGAAATTGATGAAAAGGACCATTGCCGCCAAAAATATTTGAAATAGGAGTTAAACCGCCAAAAATGAAAAGATAGGTATTCAACTCGCCATAAGTGCAAAAGTTAGGGACCATTTGTGCAAATATGCCAATAACAAAGTGTATGAACGCGTACAAATATCAATGGTAGGTTCATTAACGTGTGGTAGGTAAGAAATAAAAAATTGAAATAAGAAAGAAATTATAAAAAGAGACAAAACTAAGAAAAGAGTCAATAAGAATTGAAAGAATATGTCGTCCATTGACCCTAGTTGCAATTTATCATTAAGATCAAGGTTAGACCATCTCTAACCTATTTCATCGAAATTTAAGATCAAAGCATTATACTTAATATCACAATTTAATATAAATAGTAATAAAAATAATAATCAAATTAAAATAAATATGAATAAACTAATTAATGATTTTAAGTAATAAAAGAATATAAAAAGGATATAACAAGAATTACAATTTGTTGTAATATAAAATGAATGACAAAATGGGAAACACATATATTATACCAAATGAAGAGTGGTGCAACACAGTTTATTACACCAATTTGGTGTGAAAATTTGGTTTTGGGTTGGAGATGCCCTTAGAACTTAATTTCATTCTATTGTAAGACAAATTTAAAAAAAAAAAATGAATTCTTTTTTATTTTTTAACTCTATTTGTTTTTTGTTTAATAGTGATGTTGTGTGTGTGATATGGAATTTGTAAACTCAAATATGTTGGATAGTAATCATCTTCAAGTTGGGGGGGACGTAATTTTTCCCTTTTCGAATTTTCAAGTAAGCAAACTTCTGCTATTTACGAATATCGTAACATGAGAATGTATATTACTTTAGAGTATATCTTATTACGTAAATTTGGTTCATGGAGTGTGAGTTTATATATGATCTTCAATTAATATTGGGGATCACACATTTCAGTAGGAAATTTGGCTTTGTTGGAGAATATTGAATCGGGAAAGTGAGATAGAAAATGTTGGCAACGAAGATATTCCATTCGATTGTTTATGATGGTATTTTTGAGAGACGTATTTTGTATGGAGGGATATTGATTTTGTAGTAATGGAGTAAATATAAAAATGATAAGCGATCTAAGAAATTAAGATCGTCAATTTGAGAAATAAAACTGAAGAAAAATTCAATTGAACACGAAATCAAATTTGAAACATCCATGATATTTGAAAGCACTAATAAATAATTGAATTATATATTTAGATTAGGTCCATAATTGAAGTCGAAGAAATACATTACAAAACAAGGAAAAAAACAAAAGGCACATTAATTTCATTTGTCCTATGATGAAGTTGAAATGGATACATGATTCTTTAGTCAAATAAGGCGGAAAGAAAAGAAAGAAACAACGAAATTATGACATAAAAGCTTTCTCACTCTTTCTTTCCAAGAAAATATTAGTACCATTAACTCTAGTGCAATAATTTTAATAAATAACATGTTACTATATGTTAGTAATCCGAATTCTATTTACATACCACTTTGATTTGACTAAAGATATATTCTCGTGCCATGTTTCAAAGGTTCGGTCTATAATATATTACGTAGTTTCTTATCACAATCTTAAGTTAAGAGTATGAAATGATACCACATTAGCATCCACTATTAATTAATTGGAAAAATGTAGGTATTGTTTGGTTAAGTTTAAGTTATAATTTAAACTAGTCAAATATACTTTTTATTCATATATTTAGTAAGACCCACAACTTAGTATCCACATTCTATAAAACCCACAATTTATAAGTATTTCAAAAATAATTTCAACAATGCCTAGTATACACTAAAATAGTGGCAGATATGCTAGAAATATTGTTAGTATACCCATTCGTACTATATATGACCTTTGGCATGAAGTCTTGCATACTATTTGCTTCATTTGTTGTTTTAAAGTGATAAATTTAAACAATATTATTATTTATTCACTCATTTGATCATTTGTTAACATGACTTCCATTTGGTCATTGGCTTGACTTCTTGCACATGTTTTTCAGGTGAGTTCTTACAAAAATATTAAGACACGCTTAGTTGATCATTGAGGAGGCTGCCTCTCCTTCATTATTTCTAAACCCATCGACGTGCAGACATCTAATTACATTGTCATAAAGAGAGATTCACCCAAAGCGTTGGACATAGATTTTGTTGGAATACAATAAATAATAAAATCAAGAATAGAAATGGGATGACCACTTCAAGGAAATCTAAATTCCTCAACAGATAACCATACAAGATATAAAGCGTTCACTCTATAATTTAGGATGCAAATCCTACGTTTTGCAATGTTAAAATTTTAAAATAGCTCCTTTTTTTAACCATTTTAATTTTTTACTTTTAAAACACATTCAATTTAACTTTATTAAAAAATTTGTGTGACGTTTGAACACCCACATGACTCAGAAAATTAGGCAAACATTTAATTAACAGAACAAAATTAACAACCAGAAAATGTTGACCTAGTTCAATTGAAAAGGCCTAGTCTAGGGCTCAAATGGGGTGGCCCACGTACCAAAGCTCCACTATAACCAAATCAGAATCGTTCAAAATAAAATCAAAAAGTTAGATCTTATCATATCTAACAAGAATAAAAATTATATAACTCTCAAACCACATCAACACAAGATTTTAAATAAGTTTTTAATCTCACTCGACCACATGAAATACATGAATCTATCAATTAGATTCTGTATTTGATAGCCAAAAACAAGTGTTAAAAAAAAAACAGATTCTACCACAGAACCGTATAGGCTAATGAAGAAGAAGGAGAAAAACGAGGAAAAGTGAGATCCAGAATGCATCTCTCACTTTTCAAACCTTTTAAAAGGACAGTAGTGGAATCTACGTGTCATACTATTATTGGTCACTTAATAGGTAAACATGTGTTCTTCATAAATCGCCCTTTTGGAAACACGACTTTAGTGAACCACACAAATTCCTTCTATCTTCACCTTGGTTCACAACTGAGGCTCCACCACTTCGTTATAGTATCTTTAGTCCTAGACCACTTCTAATACAATAAAATTATACATTGTCAATGTGTAAGAATTAAAAATTTAATTATACTTATAGTTTTGGTACCCATATTTTGCATCAGTACTTGACAATGCAACAATAGACTAGAGATGAGACTTCCAACTAATACAATTACCACCTAGAGTAAATAATAAACAGTGATTGACTTTTTATTGTCTTTATTTGCAACAAAGTCGAATCAACAAAACCAACAAGTTTTAACTCTTCATATATATTTTCATAGGTTAACCCTATTTCAAAAGTTCTTTTTATATTCTTAGTAGCCACTAAGGGGTGCCCAAAGTGGCTTTCTAGGATCTAACACGAATATGCTGAGATTATTTATTGCATAAGAAATACCCACTTACCAACTAATACATAATGGATCCAATGACATTATGTATGTTTCTAGTAATAACCATGCCTAACATTCTTTTTACTTGACCTAAATCTTTCATATCAAATTTAGATTTGAGAATATCTTTTACACTTTTAATTTCAGATAGATTTGGACCAATAAGAAGTATATCATCACCACATAAAGAATCAAATAAAATTTTGAATCTTTAGGTTTATTTTTATTATAAATGTACTTCTTTTAAAACCATTTTTTAAGGACAAAAGTATCAAATCTCATATACCAACGCTTAGGAGCTTGTTTAAGCACATATAGTTATTTTTCCAAAAGACAAACTAACTCTTGTTTTCCCTTAACTTCAAAATCAGGTGGTTGTGCTATATGTATCACTTCATCTAAGTTACCATGTAAGAAAGCAATTCTCAGGTCTATCTGCTAGAGTTCTCAATTGAGTTGGGCAGCTAAGCAGGCATCAATCTCATTGTCTTGTATTTTACTACAGGTGAAAACACCTCATTATAGTTAACCCCTTCTCTTTGAGTAAACCTTCTACCTCCAATTATATTGTGTTATAAAACTGCAGAAATTTTGTAAGAAGAATAAAAATATAAACTATAACTAGATAAAAATGGAGAAAATGAAAAGAAATAAAAAATAAAATACACACAAGGGAATCATAGAAAAAATACACAAATTCGTATGATGTTTATGATGTTTACTGCACATAGGGATGGCAAATGGGTCGGGCTGCCCATCAACCCGTCGGCCTGGCCTGTCAAAGCTCGGCCCATTCTGGGCCTGGGCTCATCTAAGGACAGGTCCAGGCCCGGACCGAGTCGAAGAAAGGATTCAAGAGTCGAGCTGACTCAGCCTTTGAAAACGTTGGACCGGCCCCGTGGATTGGTCCGTGGACCAGGCCCGAACATGGCCCATGAACTAGCCCTACTCGTGGGCCATTGGTCCCCAGCTTTTCAAACCTAGGGGACCAATTCAACAATCACTTGCCCAACGGTAACTTTTGTGGCGTTTTTGGTACCTTTAATTTTTTTTTCAAACGACAAGTTTTTTCCTATAAATACCCCCCCTAAACTTTCATATTCTTCACAAATTCACAACTATCTCAACATACACTATCCGAAAAAAATTATATTTTCAGTCTTAGTTTTTTTATTGTGCAATTTTTAGTTGAATTTCTATATTTCTACATTATAAATTTCTATTTTTTACATGGATCATTACAACTTACAAGGAAGTGCCGACCACCAAATTCATGATAATTTTACTGGATTAAATGATATTTCAATTCTTGAGTTTGGTGATGATTATGGGATTGGGAGTACTGATTCAATTGTCGATTTAGAGGATATCGATGAAGAATTAGAAACGACCAACACTACTACAACGACTGAGTCGACTACTAAACAAAGAGCTACAAAACAAAATGCTCGGTGTTGGGATCATTTAAAATAAGTGCAAACCGATGCAACCGCAGATGGACAACCAATCTTCAAGGCAATGTGTAAATATTGCAAACAAAAATTTGCATGGTAAAAAGGTGGTGGCACGAGCCATCTAAATCGATAATTTTCTAAGTGTATACAAAAGCACGGAGTAGTTGATACCAATCAAGCTCAACTTCATTTTGGATCTCCCGGTGGATCTTCTAGTTCTACTCCGATTCTTAACAACTGGGTGTATTCACATGACTCTACGCGTCGGGAAGGTATGACTCAGTTGGTAGCCAATTGGGAGTTCCCTCTTAGCATAGTGGAAAGTCCTCACTTTACCAATTTTGTACAAAGATATCTTCAACCAAGGTATGTGCCATTTACTAGAAACACTCTTTGTACTAATACTATTGCTTTATATAATAAAAAGAAAAAATATAATAAATGATTTAACTAAATATTATGGTGTTGTATCATTCATTTCGGACTTATAGTCCAGTATAAATCATAAAAGATATATTATTGCTACTTTACACTATATTGATTAACTATGGATTATCTATAAAAGAATAATTGCTTTTAAAGTAATTGACTACCCTCGTAATGGGATAATTTTTTTTATTATTCAATGAATTTTATTAGAGAATTTAATCATGAATCTAGAATTCGTAGTTTTACTTTTGATAATGTTGCGCTTAATAACATAGTAATATATAAGTTAGTTTGAGAATTAAATATGGATTTTGGTGGAATTTTATTTCATGTTTTATGTGTATGTCATATTTTTAATTTAATTGTCAATAATTGTTTAAAGTATATAGGCCCACAATTAGAAAAATTAGGCATGCCTTAAATTATATTATTGCTTTATCTTTTTGAAAACAAGTATTGGATGAATTATGTGTAGAAAATTCCTTCCAACAAAATCTTTATGTACAGACATAGGAAATAAGTAGAACTCTACTTATTTAATGCATGAAGCATGTGAAGGTTATGAAAATTGTATAACTTCCTATTATAATGGCTGACATTCACACGGTCTAGAATATGATTTGCAAACATATGATTGGGAAATTGCATTCCATGTGAGAAAATTTTTTAACGCCACAAACGCATCTGCTGGTGTATATTACCCTACTAGTCCAGTAATTTTAAATTATTTTTTATTTTATTGCAAATAATTTTAATAGTTATAAGACATTTACTACTTTTTCTGATATTGTAGTAGCAATGGAGATTTAGAAAATATTGGGAACAACTGCATGTGTTGTTCCCGTTAGCGTCAATTATGGACCCCATAGTAAATTTACAAGGTACAAGACATACTATTTTGAAAATTTCTAATAAGTTAAGTTACTACAATCCAATAACTTATGGTAAATTAGAAAAAAAAAACATTATGTGAAATGTGCCACTTTTATGCGACAAAAACTGGTAGGAAAGTTAGAAGACATATTGCACCAATCCTTTCTGCCTTATCAAATGACACTAACGATTATTGGAGTTTCCTTCTTCTTAAGGAAACTCAACAATCTAGTTCTTCTTCTTCTCTTTCCCATACCACAGATGTAAAAACAAATATTAGAAACGTACCTTTAGAGTTAGCTAGATATTTTGGTCATGATATGCTTAATTTGTTAGATGAATATGAGATGAATACTTTTGATATATTTAGGTGGTGGAGAAAAAACGAATGTTAATACCCAATTGTTTCTATTATAGTACGTGATCTACTAACACCTCTGATATCAATTGTAACATCAGATGCTGATTTTAGTACATGTGGTATATGATTCTGAATGATATGAGATCAAGACTAAAACCAGACATATTAGATAGTTTAATGAGTTTAAAAGATTTGGAAGATGCAAAACTTCGAATCTAAGATAAAGTAGACCTCATATTGGCCGAAGAGGTGCAAGAACTGGCTAGATAAAATATAAGTATAGTTTATATAAATTTATTTCATTTTTATTCATTTTAAGTGTTGATATTTAAGTTTACCAAAATTGTACATGTAACAACTTGTTCATGTACAAAGTGAACTCTGCCTACGCTAAAAGAAGCTAGTCCCAAGCTCGAAAAAAAGGATGAGGGTTTGAAATGTCAATTTTATCATAACTTATTATTTTTTAACTTTTTAAACCAAAAAAAATAAAAAATTTCACGTGTGGCTCATAGCTCGGGCCATGTCGCCCACGAGCCACGGGCCAGTCCTGGCTCGTGTTTTTTGGACGGGCCGAACTCTGCCCAAGGGCCAAGACTGGCATTGTCATCACTAGGTGCACAAATTCATGTGTTGAGAAAATAGTCGTAAGAGTTATAACTTCCGAAAATAGTCATAAGAGTTAACTTCTTTAGTATAAATGATTCAAATGAAAGTAGATTACACTACAATTTAATTGAATGGAATTGTTGAATTTGTGGTGTTTGTTTCATGAGCCTAAGATATTATGATATCACTGTACAAACACAAAAAGTAAATGTGACAGAAATGTTAATATGATAGTTTAGTTAGCAACAATATATTTGAGCATAACTTGAGCTATCGTTGAATTCGAAATACCCAAAATACATCGCTAACAAAACAACAATAATAAAAAAAAATTAAATTTTATGATGATAAGGTGTTTGTGACCAACTTTATCGACAATAAATTTTATCTTTTCAATAAAATATTTATTGATCAAATTTAAAAATAATCTTAAGTGTTGGTCATATATTTGTCAACAGAATTACTAGGTCAATAACTTGAATTATATAAAAATGTATATAGTAGGAAATTATTTTGACTCATTTTACTATTTCATAATTCACCAAAAGATGTATTAGGTAATATTCGTTGATAAATTGAAAAAGTTAAACATATGATCTTCAATTAATATTGGGTATGTTGATATATATATATATATATATATGAATTATATATTAAATTAGGTCCATAATGGAAGCTGAAGAAATACATTACAAAAGAAGGGGAAAAAAACAAAAGGCATGTTAATTTTATTTGTCCTATGATGAAGTTGAAATGGATACATGTTTCTTTAGTCAAATAAGACGGAAAGAAAAAGTAACATCAAAATACCAGTACCATTATTTTGTCAGTGGAAAATTTAAAAGCAATTAATCATATTATTCCACACCTAAAATTGCAATTATTTTCAAAAATATCATGTTACTATATATGTTAGTAATCAGAAAAAACTATTTAGGGTATGTTTAGTAAAAAAGTTTGTAGATTATAAGTAGAGGGTCCTACGAAACATGTAGATAAAAAATATGTAAAAGTTATGAGTTCTACGAAATGTATCAATAAAAATAATATTTGACTAGTTTATAAGTGCTTATTAATGACAAACATAATCTTACTTACAAGTTTGATTTGATTGAAGGTATATCCTCGTGCCGTGATTCAAAGGTTCGGCCTAGAATGGAATACCACATTAACATTATGAAATGATACCACATTAACAGGCATTGTTATGGAAAATTATAGGTAAGAGCTTGTTTGGCTAAGCTTGAATTATAATTTAAACTAGTTAAACTGATCAAACATATTTTTAATCGACCACATAATTTGTTAGATCTACAACTTACTTTACATTAATTATCTGCACATTCCATAAACTTATAAGCAGTTAAAAGAATAATTTGTGTCAAACATGCATTCAAATAGTGACAGAAAGGCTTGAAATATTGTTAATACCCTACCATTTGTACTATGACCTTTCGCATGAAGACTTGCAGCCATGAATTCTGCTTTGGATGAACAAAAATTAAGTAGCAAATTTTTTTATATAAAAATATGACACTATCGAAAATATTTCGATACAACATTCATTTCATTCTGAATATTACTTTTGTCCTGAATAACATTACTTTCAACTCCAATATCAGTTTCATCTCGAACAACATCAGTTTCATCTCGAACAACCACTTTCAACCTAAATATCTCTTTCATCTCGAACAGCCTGCTAACACTACTAATTTTTTTCCATCAATATTTTTCTCTTAAAAAAATGGAGATTTCCTTTTAAAAAATCTCTCCATATTTTGAACAACCCACTAACCCTAACTTTTTATTTTGAGAAATCAGGTCATTAATTAATATTTTGGAAAATCAGATATTTGAGGAATCAATTAATTAATCCAAATAAACTTACCTCTAATGTGACGTGTGATGTTTGAATTATGACTTTGACTCTTCTTTTCATTACTACTTCTCTCTCCTTATGATGTGGCTCTATATCTAAATGATGTTTAGTAGAAAATTTCATGCAACCCCTATGGAAAAGCATGTATTCCATTAGAGGAAATTTCCACCCTAAAATGAGGCCTCTATTCTAATTTTGAAAATGATGTGACCCGTATTAGGATGTTCCCATTTCGCCTGTCGTACTAAGCGATGAACAAAACTTATATACAAATCCATTTGACTTGTAACTCAATTATATCTTTCTATTTGTTTCTTAATTTGGAAAAGCTCGGCAAATAGATTCAAATCCATGTATCATAAGCATATTACAACTAGAAGATTTAACAATTAATTTTTTTTTTAAATCTACTCTCTTAGCATATGCTTTAAAAACATAGACTCGTAAATTAATTTCATATATCAACCTATCAATCATTTATCATCATATGTTCATGTTTTTTTTTTCTTTTTTACTCTAAATTATTTGTGTCAAGGGAGGGAGTGGATATGCAAGGAACATCATATTCCAAAATATTGAGATGCGGAATGTTTCCAATCCCATGATCATATATCACTACTACTGTGATAAAGATGAATCATGCCAACCCTAGGTACAATTTCTAGTCCCACTCCATTTAACTAACCAATAGAATTTACTAGTCCAAGACTATTATTCTTAGAACATATTTGATACATTGTTTTGGATACACTCGACAATCTTTTTTTTTTTTTTTTAAATTTTGTCTAGTACAATATAATTATTATGTTTCATAGTGCATATTGTACTATATTTACAACTACGTAGATTTGTTATAGCGTGTTTGTTTCATAATATTGGACAAGACTATGGTTCTAATAAAGAAAAAAGCCAAAATCTTGTTCACTATAGTATGCAATTTGTGTTCAATAGTGCATATCAAATATGTACTTAATTTACACAAAGGTTTCAGAAATTAGCAGTGCAAGTAATGAATGTGGTGTACAAGAATATAAGAGGGACAAGTGCTTCAAATGGGGCTATAAAATGAAACTGCAATGACACGGTTCCATGCAGAATAATTATACTGGAAAATATTTATTTAAGTCGGCAAGGGAAAGGAAAAGCTGAAGCTAATTGCAGTAATATTATTGGATTGAATAGTTCAGGGACTTTTGCTTCTCCAAGTTGCCCTAATGGCAGGCCATATGGTTTTTTCTCATCATATGGGGGGCTCAGATTGGATGATCCCCTATCTCCATTGGTGTTTATTATTGCTGCAGATTATTTTTCATGACTACTCACTCAGCAATATGAACATATTCCATCGATGGCATATACATGGGGGTGATGGATATTGCTTCTCTTTTTGGTATCTCTCTTACTACTCCATCCTTTCCTCACTATTTTTGTTTATTGGCGTACTTTGCTAGTGGGATCTTACAAGCACTAATGGATGCGTCAAAGATGGATTTACGAGTGGAGGAGAGATTATTAGGGATTCACCACTTCAGTGTATTCGCACCTTCTTCTCTTCATATGGCGAGTGCCCTATTCTGGAGGCCAAGTTCAGGGCTATTCTTGACGGTATCATTCTTGTTCAGAGGATTGTACTCTTAGATTTATGGATTGAAGCCGACTCTACTTTGATCATTCACTGCATCACCAGAGGTGGAGGACATTGGTCTATTCAGGCCACATGTCGCCACATCAAACATTTTCTTGCCTTCGATCATGATACTATTTCTCATATTTATCGTGAGGGAAACCAGGTGGCTGACTTACTTGCTTCAAAGGGTTAGATCGTTGTTGCTAATTCGAGTACAACTCTCAGGACTTATCGCGATGCTACCTTAGCTTAGTTTAGATTGTTAGACATGAGCTTCCTACAATTATGGGTCTATAAATTTTTTTAGGATTTAATTTTTGGGAGGTAGTACCTCCTTATTTATTGCTTTATTATTTATTCATTTATTTGTTTTCTTTAGCTCTTATGAATGGAGGTCAGGTTTTATGCCCCATCCCATGTACTTTTTATGAGTAATTTATATATGATTAGGGTATCCGAACCCCCCATCATTTCCTTGTGGAGGTCTGACAACCACACTGTGGATGTAATGTTGTGTTGACTAAGAAAATAAATAAAGGCAATGCTTGGATAATATGATTTGATTAGTTATTTAGATGTAGCTGTAGTGCAATTTAATTTTGTTAAATAGTGAAATCATATAATTTGATTTTTGTATAAACTTGAGGTTTGAAAAACTAAAAAATGGAAGCCGAAGATTCAAACTTCTTAGAGTTGTGCAATGTTAAGAATGTGACACGGTGCAGAAACGTGAAAGAATGAAACAAAACTCAAACTCAACTCGTTGATTTTTATGAATACCGAATTAAATTGATTATGGTAGAGAAACTCCAAGAACAATATTCTTATTCAACAACTAAAAAATTGAAGGACTCTTAAATACTAAAATCCTAATTGATAAGTAAATACAAAAAGACGAAAATAGAGATGACAAACTAAAGATTGCCGTTTTAAGCTAACAAGACGACTTTGAACAGCTAAAATCCATCCTCAGCTATGGAAAGCTACTGGTCTTGACCAGTTCATCGAGACGATTCCAGAAACATATTGCAATAGCAATTTTGAGCCTTTATGTTAAATCTATGCCCTTTTTAAAATAATCACGATTATGATCCATTGCATCCAGATAAGCCAAAGCTAGGTCCTCTACACCATCAAAATGTGACTTTTTTGGAAAGTACTTTATGATAATCTTTGCAAGGTTGAAGATGCTAGAGAATGAATTTGTATTATATAATCTCTAAATTTCATTGTTACAAAATACAAATGAGCAATATTTAGAGTGCTCAATTGACTCTTCGACATAACTCTCAACAACTGAAATAAATGCATCTCCCAACTACCTACTAACATATACTAAACATCCACTAATACAAGACAATTGTAGATTGTGGATTATTCTAGATCAATAACTTATTCTAGAATATAGACTATTCTGGATATGGACCCATGGATTCACTTAATCACAATAATTAACAAGCCCAAACCAAAACAGTAAAATGGCCCACATCAAGTTTATTTTACAACACACCTCACCCCTATAAACTTGATTTGGTTACTCTAAGTGAATCTCTTAGCTTGAAAAAAAAAACATCATACTTCAATGGTTTGGTGAAGTTATCCACTATATGATCTTCAGTCTTCACATACTTCAATTCTACTTCATTTCTTGTTATGCTTTCTAATATGAAATGCTACCTTGTATCGATGTGCTTTCTTCGGTTATTGAACACGGGATTCATTGCTAATGTAATTGATGATTTGTTGTCAACAAAAATCTCTTTGGGTTCCTCGTTTGTCATGTTGAGTTCTTTCATCAAATTGCTTAGAGAAATCCCATGGCAAACACATGAAGTTGCGGCAACATACTCTGTTTCACAAGAAGAAAGTGTGACAATTGCTTGCTTTTTTGGACTCCAAGTGAAAGCAATATCTCCCATGAAAAACGAAAATTCCGTTGTGCTAGTCCTTTCATCCAAGTCACAGATCCAATCACTATCACTATATCCAACAATTTTGGAATGATTAGTGGATAGTAAAATCAAACCATAATCAATGGTACCTTCGGTGTAGCGAATAATCCTCTTTGCGACCTTCATGTGGATAACAATTGGTGACTCCATGTAAAAGCTAACAAGGTCAGCTCCATAAAGAATGTTGAACAGTGTGCATGTCAAATAACCACAAGCTTCTAACAAGGCTCTTTAAATTTGTAGGATTAACCTTTTCTCCATCATCAATTCTTGAGAACATAATTCCACAATCAATGGGTCTAATTTCTTCATCCATAGCTTCTCGCCATTTTTGCACTTTGCACTGCTTCTTCAAAATCTATCGGCTCACAATCCACAATGAGAAAAAAGAGTGTCAGTTCATTTAAGTTTTTGGTTACCTCATATAGTTATTGTAAGCTCTTTGTCTGTGGTGTCTTTCGTGGTGTGCTTGAGCTTGAACCTACACTTTGTAGGTGTTAATGATAGCTTGATGTCTTGTATTTCTTCTCTTACTTGCTATACTTCCTTTTTTGTTTCTCTTCAATAACCGAAGGAAAATCATAGCCATCTTCTTAAGTGTCTCATTTCCATGAATCTTCTTCATTAAATTCAACATCTCGACTAGTGATGACCTTTTTGGTGGTTGTATTATAAAACTTGTATTCTTTAGGTTTGAATCATAGCCAATAAAGAGGATATTTTCACTTTTTTCATCGAGCTTGGATCTCGGGCACATGAACATATAAAATTCTTCTAAAGACTTTTAAGTGTGAGATTATGGGTTTTCTTCCACTCCATTCTTCTTGAGGTGTCATTCTCCATACACTTCTAGTTGGAGACCAATCGAGCAAACACAATTCACCTCATCACCGGTCCAATATTTTTTTTTTGGAGACTTTTTACTTTTTAGCATGCTTCGGGCCATGTTGAGAATTGTTCGATTTTTCTTTTCGGCGACATCATTTTGTTGAAGGGATCTTGGAGCTGTTAGAGGCCAACAAATTCCATTGTCTTCACAAAAATATTTCAAATTCTCTTGATGAATCTTCTCCTCCTCGGTCGGACCTAATAGCGTTAATTTTGAGGTTACTTTCCCTTTCAACAAGTGCTTTAAATTTCTTGAAAACACCAAACACCTCAGATTTTTCTTACTAGAAAATAAAGCAATGTTTTTCTACTAAAATCATCAATAAATAAGAGGAAATAATTGCTCTTTCTAAGGGAGCTAGGATGTGTCGAACACATCGGTATAAATGAGTTCTAGTGACTTCTTTGCTCTTGTGATTGCTTCTTTTGGAAAGATCTTTTGAGAATGCTTCCCAAGTAGGCATCCTTCGCAAAATAGATTCGAGTGATTGATGGATGGAAATCCTCTCACCATTCTCTTCTTGGATAGCAACTCCAGTCACTAAAATTGAGATGTTCGAACCTTAGATGCCATAGCCATGGCATATCTTTCACACATGCCTTAAAGCATTTTGCATCATCATTTTGAATATCCAACAAGAACATTCTATTATTTTTCATTGTTACCTTAGCAATCAAATTACTTTTGCAATCTCTTAGTGGAAGGCTTTTTTGTTTCATATGAATATCATAGCCCTTTTCTAAGAGTTAACCCAAGCTCAAATATTATTCTTCATGTTAGGCACATAATAAACATTTGCAGGAAATTGGTGACTTCTATCTTTCAAACATATAAAGATATCACATTTTCTTCTTACCAGAATTTTAGATTCATCTTCAAATATGATGTTGCCACTCACTGATTCATCAAGTTCTACGAACATGTTTTAATTTATTTCCACACATGTGATTGCTAGCACCACCATCAATGTACAAGTGTTGACTTTCACTCCTTCTTTGTATCCCAATATCAAAGTGGAGTCATATTCCTTCTCATTTTATACAAATTTTGCTTATTCTTCAACTAGATTAGTAGCTCTACATTCCAAAGCATAAATATCCAAATTTTTGACAAATGTAACATTGGACTTGAGATTTGTCATGCCTTTGCTTTGAATTGTTAACTCTTCCACGGCCTCTTTTTGAAGATGAATTTTGTCTACTTTTTTCATGGTTGAATGTCTTATATTCTTCTATTCCTCTTCCTCTTTCATTGTTGATGTCGCCTCCATTGTTTACCTTCAATACGAGCTTGTTTGAAGTACTTTGCTTCTTCTTTTGTCTTTCTTCATATGCTTGGAAAGGCCCATGAGTTCCTCAATAGTCACGGTCTCCAAATGTTTAGTTTCTTCAATGGTGACTAAAATATGCTCAAATTTTGGGTCTAAAGATTTTAAAATTTTATGATAATTCTAACATAATCTAATTTTCACATTTTCTTTTAATTGAATAGCCACCGCCAATACTCTTGAGAAATATTCAAAAATAGATTTGGATTCTTTTATTTGTAGAGATTCAAACTCACCTTTTAAAGTTTGAAGACGAACGTTCTTAACTTTTGCTGCTCCTTTGTAGGCGGTTTGAACCATATCCCAAGCTTCTTTGGAGGTGCTTGCATTCGAAATTTTCTCAAATCCATCAATTTTCTCAAGTGATTGATAGATGAGATAGAGAGCTTTATTGTCTTTCTTTCTTGAATCCTTCAAAGTGTCCATTGGTCCTTGAGGTATTGTAACCTCATCTATTGGCTCATTGTACCCCTTTTCAACGATCAACCATAGGTCTTGTGCCCTTAGCAATGGCATCATTTTAATAATCCATTTTCCGTGAACTTGAAAAGGACCATATCGTTAGACCACTTTCTTAGGAAGAAGAATTTAGGAGAATCTTTGAGAGATTGAAGAGGCTAGGGAAGGAACTTGTATTATATAATCTATAAATTGGCTTGTTACAAAAGACTATAGAGTACCTATATTTAAACTATTAAAGTGCTCAATGAACTCTTCAACATATCTCTCAACAACAACAAAAATTACATATTCCAACTACTTACTAACATCTACTAAATATTCTCTAATACATGACAATTCTATATAGTAGATTATCCTAGAGAAATAACTTATTCTAGAACATAGACTATTCTAGATGTGGACTAATGGATTCACTTAATTACAATAATTAACAAGCCCAAATCAAAACAATAAATAGGCCAAATCAAGTTTATTTTACAACATGCAAATGAGAGTCGAACTTCTTTTTTTTGGGCAAATGTCTGGAACCTTTTAAGTTTAAAACTTCTTGATCTATAGAGGATGACTTCTGTATGATTTTAATTGGAAAGACGGTTATACATTTATTTTTAATTTAAAAAGGAAACAAACTTCCTCCAAGGATTTAAGCATGATATTGAATTTTTCATAAAAATGCAATTTAGTTTATGAAAATAATGAATATGATTTACAATAATAAAGAGAATTGCATTTGTATTAAAATCCGTTTCTGCTCTAATATATGAAAGAAAATATATATGAAAGCCTCCCAAATAGTGGTCTTACTCTTGCTTTCTAACATAAGAAACACACTCTCTTTTCTAGTGATGTATCCAGGAGGCAGCTCCATATAAACATATTCACTGAGATGGCCATTAAGAAAAGTATTTTTGACATCAAGTTGGCGAAGGGGCCATTTTTTGGTAATAGCAAGAGAGAGGACAACACGAACTTTAGTAGCCTTGATGACATGGCTAAAAGTGTTAGTGTAGTCAAGACCAGGTACTTGTGTATAACCCTTGGCAACAAGACGGGCTTTGAAGCGTTCAATAGATCCGTCGGGCAAATATTTGGTTAGAAACACCCATTTAGAACCCACAATGTTGGTGTTGGTGTGTCGAGGAACCAAAATCTAGGTATGATTATATTGCAAGGCTTGAACTTCTTCATCATGGCAGCGAACTAAACAGGATTCTTAACAGCAGATTTGAATCCTTTAGGCTCAGTGGATGTAAGAAGAGCTGAAAGAAGTCCAGAAGAACTCACAAGTCCTAGATGTGCTGGGTGGCACGTTTTGAAGATGCTGGCTTTGGCATGTGTGAGCATATGATGAGAACCCAATGGAGCGGCTGCAATGGGAGTGCGATCAACCATGGGTGACTCAATAATGGGCTCCGAAGAAGGCGGTCTGGAGTCTGAGTATGATGGAGATTGACCTGTATGAGAATTAGTTTCCTACAAAAAATCATCCACTAGATCAGTAAAAATAATACACGAGGTGGATCGAGATTGAGGAATATGTCGGGAGTTTGGTGCAGGAGAAGGCAGGGGCATGTCTGTGGGAGGGAGACTCGGTTCCAAAAAATTTGAGATTTGGAGAGAGGATATGGGTTGGGCTTGGGAAGTATGGTGAAAAGGAAAGTGGTTTTCATCAAATTGGGCATGGCGGGTAATATAGAGTCTGGAGATGGTGGGGTCAAGACAACGAAAACCTTTATAAGATGAATGACAACCCATAAAAATGCAAGGGATGCTACGAGGGGAAAACTTGTTGGTCATGTAATCACGTAAACAAGGATAAACACGACAACCAAATGGATGAAAGTTTTTGTAATTAGGTGAGGAACCATATAGGAGTTGAAAAAGTGAATTACCTCCGAGAAGCGGTGTAGGCAAACAGTTGATGATGTAAGTCGCATTGCTAAAAGCATCAACCCAAAAGTGAGTAGGAATGTGAGAATGAAAAAAGAGAGCCAGACTTGTTTCAGACACATGGTAGTGTTTTCTTTCAGCGCGACCATTTTGTGCGGCGTGTATAGGACAAGATGATGAATGCCAAAGGTACTAAGGTGTGATTTAAAGCAATTGCTAGTGAATTCTGCACCACCGTCACTTTGAAAATTTTTTATATGAGCAGAATGTTGATTTGCAACAAATTTTTTAAATTGAAGAAAAGTAGTAAAGAAGTCAGATTTCAATTTCAATAGGTAAATTCAAGTGAAACGAGAATAATCGTCAATAAATGAAGCATAGTATTTGAAACCCGAATTTGACTTTACAAGAGATGGGCCCCATAGATTGCAATGAATAAGATCTAAAACCTTGAAGATCGATGTTCAGTACGAGAATAGGGCAAACGGTGATTCTTTGCAAATTGACATGTACTACATAATGCAGGAGATAGCAATAAAGAAGGAAGATAAAGTTGTCCTTTTTTATTCAGAAAAGAAATAACATAATGATTCACATGTCCAAGGCGAGCATGCCATAAATCATATGAAGCATGAAGAGATTTATTTTTCAGGACTAAAACAAAAGCCGAATTTCCGTATTCTAGCACATATAGGCCACCATCCCGTTTACCGGTTGCCACTGCTCTTCCTGTTTGGCGATTCTGAATAGTAAAAAATTTATTAGTAAACGTAATGGATAATGGAAAGTATGTCATTAATTTAGTAAAGGACAAAAGATTGTTAGTGATGTGAGGGACAACCAGAATGTCTAATAGTTGAAAATCAGGAAAATGGAAAAGTTTACCAGTGTGGGTAATGGGAAGGGATGCACCATTCCCAACAACAACACAATCCTTACCCGTATAAGAAATGGATTGGTCCAAGAAGGATTGGGCTGGAGTCATATGGGCCGAGGCCCCTGTGTCTAAGAACTAATCCAAGGCCTCATTTCTGGATATGGAACACGAGGCATTTAGGGCTTCGGTGAGTTGAGCTTCAGGGGTATTACCATGGCAGTCATATCGTTGTCGGCGATGATCTACATAATGACCCTCTACGCAGTAGATTTGGCAGTGTGGGGGTCGTCTGCTAGAGAAGCATCCCTGTCCTCGTTTGTTGCCACCAGTTTGAGTCGGTTGATTGTGGAAAGAAGAGCTTCACTAGTTCGACTTAGCTGGGTTGCGATTGGTGGCTGTGAACACCGCAGGGGATGGTGCAGCATGCTCCAAATATTTTTGAAAAAACTCAAAGCTCTCTGCTTTTGGCACAAAATCTGCAAAACAGGGCAAAATGAGTGAGGGCCCTTTGGGCCGTAGAGAAGCTCGAGAATTCTGAGCCAAGACCTCAGATGAACTAGTATACTTTATCAGTACCATCGACGAGTCGGCCGATTGCATGGAGTTGATCACAGAGGGCCTTGAAGGCACGGGCATACTCCAAAACAGATCTGGTGCCTCTTTTCATCAGTTGTAAATCATCCTTGAGATAGATTTCACGAGCTTTAGAGCGGTGGCTAAAGGTGTTTTCCAAGGCAACCCACACCTCACGTGAAGTGGAGAGTCCCACAACTTCAGCCATGGCATCCTCGGTAAGGAAGGACAACAGAAGACTAAGGAGGCTTTGATCGGTATGTTTCCATGCCACATGTTTGATGTTTGGTGTCTGGGAATTTTCAGAGGTGAAACGGGGTGGTATTTCTATAGTTCCATCCAGATAGCCGATTAGTTCTTGACTGTCTAAAAAGGAAAGCAATTGGCTTTTTCATAGGAGGTAGTTGGAAGAGGATAGTTTGATGGTAACCATGTCGATGAGGGTATTGAAGGAGATAAGAGTGGATGAGGGTTTGGCAGCCATGGAAAGGGAAAGAGGATCGTGAGAGAGATGTTAATCAGTTTGGTCTCTTGATAACATGAGAGTATTTGAAAAACTACCACACTTTTTAGTGGTGATTCGATTTTATATATATATGCACAGTTACATATTCGTATATGGTAATTACAAGTATGGAAAGAATCAATCAAATAAAACTAGAAGCTACAATTGTGGGTCAAAGAGAATGCAAATGGAAAGCCTTGAATTAAGGCTGAGGATCCTTAGCATGATCCTCAACAATGTTCTAAGTTAGAAGCAGCAATCCAAGGCCAAATTTCGAAAAGAATGGAACATCAATGCAAGAACAAAAATCTTTTCCAATCTTCCTACTATATCAAGATAGGAATTGATACAGAACATCACTTGAACATGGGTCTATCTTTAGAGGAATTTCCCAAAGGTTCAAACAAATAGGCTTGTGTGGATTACTAGTTCTGGTCCTGGGTGACAAAAAGTTTAATTGCGTCTCTCCTACTAACTATATCTAATAGAATAATTGGTTGCATTAACTTTGATCAAACATTGTAGACTCGGATACGAGGTAATTTCCTGCTCCTAAATCCTGATGGAGTAACCATCCCGCATTACAATGTCACTATTGCTTAAACACGTGATAAAGAGTAATACATAACACATTCATAAACAAAAAGTTAGACATTAAACATGCTAAAAACTAGAATAGTTGGAATTTGATACTCAATTTGTAGCAAATAACTGAAAAACCAAATCTGGAAAAGCATAAAAGGCTAAAAACACACATACTAACTACATAATCTCGATGAGCAAGAATTGACAACAATACAGCAAAAGAAGCAGTATCTTGTACAACCAAAACAAGATCTCTACTTTGTCCTCTTGATCTAAAATGATCCTTCGATCAAAAGAAATCAACCAAAACAAGCAGCAGTTGTGCATCAACTTAACTAATCCTTTTGTCACTTCCAATCTTCACATGCTTTGCAGATTGTTTTCTAGAATACCACTCCTCGAACCCAAACTATCTCCAACTGAAGTTACCATCTATGATGTACTAAATTAGTGTTTTTGCTTTTGAGAAACAAAACGGATTCCTTGCTTTCCAAGTTCGAATTGCTTGGCCTTTCCGTCATCAAGAGCAATTGAAACAATTGATGTGCCTTCAATGACTACAATTACTATTCCCCTATGCCTAGAATATAAGAAAAAAACAAAATTTAGCATCAATAAACAAATAATTTTTCTTCAATAACAGGAAATGACACACCAAAATACTTGGGAATTGTCCAAGTGTGAGAACCAAATGCGAAGGATCAAAGCAAAAGATTTAGGCTTAAAGACATGGGATTGGAATTCATGACAAAAGGATCAAATTTGAATGGAATAATATTCAAATTCCAAGGCCCCTAATCCATGCCTTCAAATATAAAATAAATCAAAACCTCGAAAAAATGATAGCATATTTCATTTTCTTTGAACAAATTTCTCTCGTAATATCTATTGACAGTGGAAAGAGAAACTTACCCGGAGTTGTTGAATGATCGGTGAATTTCCACTCTTTAATCAGCAGCATTTTTCCAAGTTTCTGCAATGTCCAGTTAGCATCCATGATCTCATTCATGGCATCATTTTCAAACTATTGTACTGTGTCTTCGACATCCTCTATTGATGCTCTATCCTCAATTGGTTTTGGTCTTCTCCTTTCAGACCTTATACCCTTGACACAAGTTATCTCGTCCTTCCCAGGAAGGGACAATGCATTTTGGTTTCCATTGTTTGAATTCTTTGGAATTTTGAATTTCAAATGAGATTTTTGATCCTTTGGCAGTGACTTTGAGATTGATGATATGCTATTCTTATCATCCATCAAATCACCGGATACAGAAGGCCAATCTTCTCCATACTTCATTGAACTATATTTGTTTCTCATGCTAGCTGGGACATCAGATGCACTATCCTCAATGCTTCTTTTCCTAGTAAAGCACGAGTATTTGGTAGAGAAACTGATTCATATGCATCAGAAAATTTTCCTTTACTAAGCTTTGAACTGATGTTAGACTTCTAAATATTTTCCTCCACTAAACTAATTGGAACCTTTCACGTGATCAACATTATCTATCCAATGTCTGTTAGCGCATTATTTGTATTCTGATAATTTAATCACGTGCATGTAAAACGAATAAAATTACGACTTATAGAAATATTGAGAAAAAAAGAATTATATTTGGTCGAGGCATGAGTTTGACTATTTTTCTTTAAGACGAAATTTCTCCGCACAGGTGCTTACGGTTTCTCAGCACACGTCTCCCAACATACAACAACTTCTCGTAATAGTAGCACTCAAAATTATGAGATCAACAAATCGAACAACATTTTGTCTCTTTTTTAAATGAAAATTGGACTTGAACTTTATGCAAAAATTAATTTTTAACTAAAATGTTTTGTGCAAAATGTGCATGGACATTTTGTAAAAAGTGAAGTGATTTAATTTGCAATCATAAGGGGTCTATTTATAATATTTAAAAAGTTGAATATCGAAAAATACAACTTTATAAAAAGGCACATCCAAAAGACATGTATCTAAGATGAAAATATGTGACTCCTAATAAATGACATGTTTAAAAAGCACGACTTTTTATCCCAACAGATATTAGAATATTGTGAAATATTCTAATCCCATTTTCAACAATATTCGTGTATTTGAACGATTCACTTTGGGCCTTAGTTTCTTATTCACTCGAAATTGATTTGAGTAACTAAATATACAATGTTAATCTATTCGCGTAGTAGAACATGTATGGTCTAAAAATTTTCATACTCAACTAATGGGCCCCGCTTAAATAATTAGTTATATTTGGTCAAAATTAACATTACTAAACAAAATTCCAACCATCACCCACATGATTGAAAATTAATGCAAACGACTTTCTAGATACTAAAAGATAGTACAAATGAAAAATTATTGCATCAGGATACTAAGAGCCTATGTCGGCTCCTCATCAGTCTATCGACCTGGTATTATACCTAGATTGGTGTCCGATGAGGACAATTTACATCTTAATCGAACTCCTACTTTGACTGAGGTGCGAGAGGCTGTTTTACAGTGTCGTTGGGCGGATGGGTTTTCAGCTCACTTTTTTTAGGTATGTTGGGGCATAGTATCAGATGATGTCTTCGAGGCAGTCTTGGACTTCTTTACTAGAGGGCACCTACCTAAGGATTTTCCAGCTACTTCTATTGTCTTGCTTCCAAAGTAGGACAATACCTGTAGGTGGTCAAAGTTTTGTCGTATCAGCTTATGTATAGTGTTTAATAAGTTGATTATCAAGCTGATGAATTCGCGACTAAGTACTTTACTACCTCATATCATCTCAGCTCTTCAGAGTGGATTTATCTCACAACGGCTCATTGGGGATAACGTCTTCTTAACATAGGAATTACTACATACACTTAATACAAAAGTGCGAGGGGGTAATGTTATCCTCGAACTTGATATGGCTAATGCCTATGACTGCATAGATTGGGGCTTCTTGATATCTATTTTGGAGGGTTTTGGGTTCGATGCTCTTTGGATAGATTGGATACAGAGGTGTATTTCAGAGTGTCGATTCTCGGTCCTACGTAATAACAGGTCATGTAGTTTTTTCTCATCATCTCGACGGCTCAGACAGGGCGACCCCATATCTCCATTGCTTATTATTATTGCAGTTATTTTTTTACAACTACTCACTCATTATTATCAACATATTCTTTCAATGGCATACAGACATGTGGCTGACGCTCTCATTTGACCTTTGCAAATGATATGATTATTTTCATCAATGGCCAGAAGTAGTCTATCACACGAGTTTTATATTGTATTGAGCACTATGAAGGGACTTCTGGGCAGTTGGTGAACAGAGATAAGAGTAGGATTATCTTACTTAGGAGCTTTTCTACTAGTCGAGATACGAGGCTTGATCATCTAATGGGTTTTGTCATCATCGCAGTCCTTCACTTATCTTGGTGTTCCTTTATTTATAAGAACCAAGAAGATCTTCTTGTATGATTACTTAGTCCGAAAGTCTAGAATAGGATTTCTAATTGGGCCTGAGACTCCTATCATTTGGAGAATGGATTACTTTGATACTATTAGTGCTATCCTCTATTTCTCTCTATTTTCTTTAGATTATGAAGCCTCCCAAGGATATCTTGAAAAAGTTAGATGACATATTTGCTAGGTTCCTTTGAGACTCCATAGACTATACACACAGATTACATTGGAGGAGATGAAATGACCTTTGTATTCCTATTAAGGGAGATGGACTGGCTTTGGAGACTGCAGGATCTTGTTGATACATTCTCCATAAAGCACTGGTGGTTAGTTAGATCTCAACAATCATTATGGGCTCAGTTTTTACTAAATAAGTATTGTCAGGGTACCTATCCGTTACTGACTACTATACCTTACTATACTTCAGCTGTATGGAAGAGGTTGAAGCACATAGGCCCATAGGCGAAGACACACATTGCTTTGTAGTAAGGGCTTGGACAGATATTCTTTTGGAATAACTGCTTGGATGGGCAAGTCTACATTATCTAATCAGCACCCACACATGCCACATTCTTCTATCTAGGTTAGAGACTTATTTGATGATACTAGATAGAACATTGACCAACTTCTTTAGCTAGTACCATAAATTATTGCTGAGCAGATAGAGAGCATATCTATCACTACTAAGGTGCACGATCAGATTATGTGGAAGGATACTTTGGATGGTAGATTTACTACCAAGTCTTCATGGCATCTAGTTCACACAGAATATACTATTCAGGCTGTATACATCATGATTTGGAGTTCTATTATCCCGAAGACTGTCTCTTTCTTCTGCTAGAGACTATACATGGTCTTATCCCAGTTGATGTTGTGATTCAGAGGTAGATTGGAAGTCATATGGCTTCTCCTTGTCAGCGTTGCTCGACTATTGAGACTATTCAACATTTATTTATTAACAGCTGTATTGCCAACAACCAGTTATGGCACTATTTTTTTTGACATTTTTCATATAACCATTCGGCCAATGGAGGGTTTTCAATATCGCTTTCAGTCTTGGCATTTCTCAGGTCAGTTGGTCAAGCATGGTCATATTCTTACGATCATTCTTCTTTTGATTTTTTGGTTTATTTAGACTGTGAAGAATGATGCAAAGTACCAGGATATCTCTATAGAGCTGAGATGGATCATCTGGAAGAGTATACCATACTATCTTCCTACTAAATACAAGTCGTTTATTTCAAGTTATTCATTGGTGAGGGGTATGGATATTGCTCCTCCTTTTGGTATCTCTCTTACTACTCCATCAAGTTCTTCTCCTATTTTAGTTTATTGGCATACTCTACCGGTGAGATCTTATAAGGTCAACATTGATAGATGCGTCAAATATGGATTTGTGAGTAGATGTGGAATTATTAGGAATTCACTAGGTCAATGTGTTCGCGCCTTTTTCTCTTCATATGGCGAGTACCCTATTTTGGATGCCGAGTTTAGGGCTATTCTTGATGGTATCATTCTTGCTAAGAGGATTGTTCTCTCAAATTTATGGATTGAGTATGACTCTACTTTGGCCATTCACTGCATCAACAAAGGTGGAGGACCTTAGTCTATTCAGGACACTCTTTGCCACATCAAACATCTCCTTACCTTCGATCGTGATACTATTTCTCATATTTATCGCAAGGACAACCAGGTGATTGATTTACTTGCTTCAGAGGGTTGAGATCGTCGTTGCTATTTCGAGTACAGCGCTCAGGACTTACCGCAACGTTACCGCATCTTAATTCAGATTTATAGACATGAGATTCCTATAGTTAGGGGTCTATAGAATTCTTTAAGACTATTTGTTTAGGAAATAGTACCTCATTATTTATTTCTTTATTATTTATTCATCTATTTGTTTGCTTTAGCTTTTATGATTGGATGTCAGATTTTATGTCCCCATCCTATTATTTTTATATGAGTTATTTATATATGGTTGGGGTATCTGAACCCCCCATCATTTCCTTGTAGAGGCCTGACAACCACACCGGGGATGTGATGGGGTGTTGAATAAAAAAAAACAATACTATCGGATTTACTTGTCTAATCAGTGAACGCGATATTTTGACTGGCAAGCTGTTAGTGTAAACCAAGACAACAGTACCCACACAATAACATCTCTAATACATTTGGTTCTCACGGTCGTGTTCATTTTGGACTTGAACAACTCTTGAGTTTCATAAATGCTTTAGAGATTTCAAGTCTTGAAATATTCTCATAGAAGTAGCCCCACTTCACACTTACATAGGTGATCTCCTATTAAGAACATTCCACATATTCCATTTGGTTTATCTCCTATAAGGGCTATTAAACATTATAACCATACTCCATTTGGTTTATCCTTATAATAGAAATGGGTAGGAGATATCCTAAAACCTAATTATAACTTAGTTGTCCAATTGAACCAAGATCTTGAGATCTCCATACACTTTGTAATTACAAGACTCACTTTTCCTTATATTAATAGAAATGGGTTTGAGGAGATAAGTCCTAAGTGTGTCCACTTAATGAAGGACGTGAATCTTCATAACTTAGTTGAAAGTTCAATAATATTATTGAATATATATTTAGGGTATAATATCTTATGAGATCTCCAATCATATCAATAATATATTATACCATATATAATATATATCATTATAAGACTGGTTTGGCATCGATTAACCACGAATTAACAACCACAATCACAGCCATTATTTCTACACGTGAAACTGTGAAAGCTTCTAATCCCATTTTTGTGGAACAGCCTTCGATATTTCCTTTGGTGAAATATCCTTCTTAGTTTGTCCTTAATCTCTTGGTAAACCTTTAGTAATTGTTCTTTGCAAGATCAACGATCCATTCTCCTTTAACTTCTAATCCCATATAATCGATGGATGCAGTACAATCAATTTGAGATCAAGATTCTCCTTTAACTTATCGTATTATGTTTTGAGATCAACTGCCTTATGGTATTATGTTTTCGATGTATATGTCGAGACTAACCATTACACAACATAATCTGTGTCTTTTTAAATGTAGCTAGATGCACAATCAATTCATTTAATAGGCACAAACTGTTACCACTTAAAAAATCCTCCCTCAAAATTTTGAAGCCACGTGATTTTTTCTAGCTTATCTAAACCTCTAATTTGATCTTTCAATTCACAAGTTGTTTGGATGATTTCTAAAGGAATGAGAAATTTGGCACAAACACATTTATATCTTTTAATGACCTTAATCACTAAAACTATGATATCACCAACATCAAAATTCCAATGTCATTTTTAATGATTGTTTCAAAATCTATAATGTGCTTCAACCACAACAAAAGTGCAATACTATTATTGAAAACATGCAAAAACAATTTTCGTTCCCATTTTAACCACTTTTGGTTTAGGGTTTGTCACCTATGTTTGACATCCCTGTACTTCTAAAAAATGGTACAAGGGCATTATACCTTTCTATTTCATAGAAAGTTTTTGTGACTTCCTTTAAGGTAATTCTATATGAATGTAGCTTATAAACATTGCTACTCCCACAAGTCCCGGGTTGGATCTCAAGATAGGTTGAGAATGAATAATGCTTTTCCCACAAATCTGGGGGAACTTGAACTTAGCAACAAAGTGTTCGTCAATATTTTTAAAGTTTGATTCTCTCCAAACATAATATCAAAGAAATAATCCGTACTTAATTATCAGATTATTAATTCTAATTGTCTCAATCATGTTTGCATGGCATTTTTCAACCGTACACAATCTCTACAATATTTTTTAATGCACCACTATAATAAAACCAATAATCATATAAAAATGACTTGAATTGACAAAAGACGAATGGTGCAGCGTTATAATGAAAACTTGAGTAATCCCCTTTAGATTATTTTCTCTCGTGCATACCATCATCCATAGAGAACTTCAATTGTAATACAATAGAGCACGTCATAGCCATTGACATCATAGGGGTGAGCCCTACGTGTTCCACTGAAATCCATCCTATGGGTTTTCAATAAAAACAGTATTGTCTATACTTCAAATAAAAGCACTGCCACCATGAATTTAAATTCACTTACACTACCACTTCACAGGCAGCCCGGTTTAATGGTCAAAGGCTGATCATCCATTGTGGTGGTGTTTATTATTTTATTTTTGGCAGAACTACTCTTGCAGGTCGAACATGACTATGACCTTTGCAAAGAAGACATAGTAGCTTACCATGGTGTCCGTTGCTAAAAAAGCTCAACGGTTGGTTTGAGTTCAATTTGAATAGACATAATTTATCACGTCTTGCACTGCCAAATATTAACCTTTAGCATCAGTTCAAACATAAATCTACAAAGACCAATATGAAAATACCAGATTTACAAACCAAGTCACCACCCCCTTCCTTCTAAAACCAAATAATTTCAGTTTTTGCTAGAGGAATAGCCACCAACCGCCACTATTGGACACAACTGGTGGTCCAAATAAACTTTTCCAAAAAGCCAATTCAAAATATTGCTGTCCCGAGACATAACCACTTATACTGTCATATTCAAAATAAACTGAATTTCTAGCATGTAACAATTAGAAATATGAAAGTAAACATTTGAACGAATTCTTAACAGAAATACTTTTAACCAGAATTAAGAACGAACTGTAATAATGTAATAAAAAAATAGCAGAACGCTAACAAATAAAAATGCTAGAGACTATTATAAAATCATAAAATTTGTTGCAATTTTTTCAAATACAGAAACTTCAAATTCTTAGAATTTTCTATCCATTGCACTTGCTATTAAATACTGTGGTTTAAAGTTCCTGTCTTAATCCACTTATGTAGCAAAACTAAATATATATGATTAAGGATTAATTTCAATTACAAAAACAAGTTAGTTATAATACAAGTTACTTTCCAGAAACCAAAATTCTTTATAAGAATTCTTAATATAAATAAGAAATGCATGATCTGATTCAATATAAAGCACAACAAATAAAAACACACAAACAGATTCAGCACGACAAATAAAACCTCAATGCAGCGGTACAATTATGATTGATGCAATATGATATATGAACAAAATGCAGCTCCAAGAAATGTTAATACAATAATGCGTATAATATCACATTTCACAATTCCGATGCAAAATTAAACTCTAACATTCAATTTCAAAATCCATGCATATAGTAAGTCATATTCTTAGACTTCATTCATGGCAACTAAAAGATATTTATGAAAGAAAAAAAATACATTCAGTTCGTGGATTTAGTATATACACGTAAATTAATATTTCAGTAACAAAATATAAAATGCAATAAATAAATAATTTTCGTCTTAAGTTTGTTAGTGCATTAATTATACTCTGACAATTTAATCACGTGCATGTAAAACGAATAAAATGACGAGTTATATAAATATTGAGAAATGAAGAATTAGATTTGGTCGAGACAAAAGTTTGACTCTTTTTACTTAAAACAAAATTGCCCTGAGATGCTTACACTTTCTTTCCAATATACAACGACCACTTCTCGTAATAGTAGCATTCCAAATTAAAAAAACAACGAATCGAACAACATTTATTTCTCTCTTTGAAATGTAAATTGGACTTGAACTTTATACAAAAATTATTTTTAAACTAAAATGATTTGTGCAAAAAGTGCATGGACATTTTGTTAAAAGTGAAGTGATTTATTTTGCAATTATAAGGGGTCTATTTATAATATCTGAAAAGTTGTGTATCAAAAGACACAATTTCATAAAAAAACACGTCCAAAAGATATGTCTTGTTAGAAAGCACATGTCCAAAAGACATGTCTTGTTGGAAAAGCACTTTTTTCCATTTTCTTTACTCTTTTCAGGTGATTGTCGCCTAACCCTTTAAGAGAAAGCTTTAGAGAACGGCTGTATTCGTTCTTTGAAGGTCCAATCTCGTCATCATTTTGAAAAGGGTGAAATATCAAAAATTCTTCTTGAGTTGGCAACCCAACAGCTGCCCTCAAGCTTGCAATCTGATGGTTGTCGGCTTCATCTATCCGTCTCCAAAGTGTTTGATTGAACATCTCATACTAACTATTGCTTATAGGAGAACTGTTTACATCACCCTAGATCAAAATTGTAGCCTTGGATAAGAGGTAATTTCCTGCTCCTAAATCCTAACCGCGTAACCATCCTGTGTTACAATTTCACTATTTATTAAACACGTGATAAAGAGTAATACATCATGAACGCATTCACATACAAAAAGTTTGACATCAAACAGGCTGAAAACTAGATGTTCTATCCCTTCATTAACTGGAGATATCCTTGATCAATAAATCATTAACTGAAGATATCCCTTCAGATCTAGAAGCAGGAGATGAGAGGTTATTGCATTTCTTCATTCTTATCGCCAGTATTGCATCCAAACAATACCATACTTCTTCTTTGAAGCCTTTTTTTTCCATATTCTTTACTTTTTTTAGGTGATTTCTCCCCTAACCGTTTAAGAGAAGGCTTTAGAGAATAGCTATATTTGTTCTTTAAAGGTCTAATATGTCATCATCTTAAAAGGGTGAAATATCGAAAATTTCTTCTTGAGTCGACAACCCAGAAGCTACCCTCAAGCTTCCAATCTCATGCTTGTCATGCTCTCTCCGTCTCCAAAGCTCTCAGACTCTCCTGTCAAGTGGAATCTCCAAAGCTCTTGGACAGCCTCTTCTAGATTTCTGACCTGTCAAGTGGAGTTAGATTAATAAATAAGACCAACATATGCATATTAAATTGTTGGAAATGAGAATATAATATTTTCAAACAAGTCATAATCTTTAAAAAGTTTACAATAAGCATGAGAATTATATAAATTAGAAAAAATAAAAATTTCTTCAATTAAATAAATCAGGATCTTTTGCTAGATGTTTGCTAAGGAAAACATTCCCAAAACAAATCTGGCTGGATTTTCTTGGTGGCCTTTGGGCCTTTGATATTTTTCCCCTGATGTAAATAGGTATAATACCCAGTGCTATAGGTATGATACCTTACTGGATAGATGTGCACCCTGACCTTTTTACTATAATACCCCATGGGTGGAGTATGATACCCGTGTTTGAATTAGCTTCCTGACTATTCTAGTATAATACCTTATTTGTGGGGTATGATACGCATCCAGCAGTTTGTATTTTTTCCCAATTTCCAAGTTTAGTAAGAGTTATCCTTTTCAATCCATTTCCTCTAGTAGTTCTTTAGGAGAAGTTGCATATAAGTACATGTCCCATTATTTGGCCCTCAAATGAGCTAGATTATAATGAGATATTTAGTGGGTACGTCTCATGAACTATTAAGTGATGAATTTAAACTAGAAGAAGATGTCCTAGGGTTGGATCTATTGAACTAGATAAGTTAAGGAGATTACAATTATACTTTTCTTAAATTGTGAAGATCACAAATCATTACGTCTCA
The DNA here is from genome assembly GCA_023638005.1 of Forsythia suspensa. Taxonomy (NCBI): domain Eukaryota; kingdom Viridiplantae; phylum Streptophyta; class Magnoliopsida; order Lamiales; family Oleaceae; genus Forsythia; species Forsythia suspensa. The sequence goes on from CM042671.1 coordinate 32,277,807, forward strand.
CATATAACATAGGATGATTTCATTCAACACAAGTGATTAAGATAATCTTAAAGATCAACACAAGTTCATATAACATAGCATCCCAATATCTATACCATACGTACCATCTATTACTGAATAAAAGACGGGGTTGTTACTTTTTCATTACATCACCAAAAGAAACTTAAACATAACATGTTATAGCGAGTTAAAGTACATATTCTTTAGGATCTTAGAGTTGGTTCCCAAGTAGTCCAATGTCAACTCATCATACTGGTCCAGTGAATAATGGTGCTTTCATGCTTGTATAGACCAGGTCATCTAGGGGAGTATAACCAAAGATCCACCTCCGTGATCCATAGATACTCTTCTCCATCCTTCGATAGCATCCACTTTTGGCCAACAACATCAAAATATTCTTGATCCATCTACACTTTGACATAAAACGTCAATGAATAATGATATTCAATGAGCAAAATATGGTGCTAGTGTGAAGTGACACGTAAGAATGGTGCTACAAGCACATGGCCAAATTGAAGATATTTAGCTACAAGCACATGACCAAATGGTGGATTAGTCCAATACCCTTGTGGTACAAGGACAACTTATGGTCCTATAATTCTCTTAGCTCTTTTTAGCCTTGATCGACCATCAACATCTTTTGGACGACTTACAGTCCCTTGAGTGTGTGTGCTAACCCTTTTGGCCCTTGTGGCCTTGGCCAATTATTAAAATTCTCATCTCCAATTTACATATCACGGGTCCCCATAAAACCCCATTGTACAAACGGCTTAAGGAAAAAATTAGAATGTCACATATGTTAAGCTTATTTTAACATGCATAAACAACACCAATCTTGGTATATGATACAAGGATCTTCAACATGTCATAGACAGCAACAAAGCTCACATAAGGATTTCAGCCCTTAAGGTAAAATCAAGTCCCCAAATATTCATTATACACAAGTCCTTGATTTCAAGTCCATATTGGGATAAGCCATTCTCCTCAAATCCTCATGAGTGTCAATGTAATCTCATATGAGTCCAAGTCTCCTTGTTTGCTTGGGTAAAATGTCCAATATGTGTTCTTATGTTATATCTTGAGAAACTTGAGTACAATTATATTTTTACCCATAAATTGGAAGGGAACAAATGATCACATTCCACTAGAATAAAAGGCTTCCAATAGACATAAACAAACCATCTTGTATGAAGGACACATAAGCATATTTCATTTACAACTCAAGATGAAATACTGAATCAAGTCCAACATACTAATATACTCCAATCATCCATAGAAAATCCATTTGAATGTAAGGTGAACAAAAATTTAACATAAACATTTCATTTCATTTGCAAACATAAATCCATTTGCATGCATTACAAATAAACATCTTTTACTCCCCTATGTTCTTGGATTTAATGAAAACTTATCATTTCATAATAGATCAAGTCAACATATAACCATACTTCACACATGCTAAAAGTATCCTATTGCATGAAGGTCAAGTGGACATATTTCACTCACTATTGTCCTTGTATTACTCAAAACTTAACATTTCATAATAGATCAAGTCAACATATAACCATACATCACATATGCATAAAGTAATATATTGCATGAAGGTCAAGTAGACATATTTCACTCCTTAGTGTTACTCAAAACTAAATATTTCATAATAGATCAAGTCATCATATAACCATTATTCACATATGCATAAAGTATCATATTGGATGAAGGTCAAGTAGACATATTTCACTCACTCTTGTCCTTCTATTACTCAAAACTTAACATTTCATAATAGATTAAGTCAACATATAATCTTACTTCACATATGCATAAAGTATCATATTGCATGAAACTCAAGTAGACATATTTCACTCATTCTTGTCCTTGTATTACTCAAAATGTAACATTTTATAATAGATCAAGTCAACATATAACCAAACTTCACATATGCATAAATTATCATATTACATGAAGGTCAAGTAGACATATTTCAATCACTCTTTCTCCGTTGCTTGCTTCCTAGACCAGAAAAGAAGTGATTCCCATATTAAATTTTGTCAAATACCACTTCAGCAACATTCTGCCTACTAGAGTATCATACCCACAGCAAGGGGTATAATACCCTCTGGGCGCAGAGAGTTTGGATAACAATGCCTGTTGTAACTAGCTTTTTTCTCAAACCTCTTTATACCTTTTGTGGATCTGTTAGTGACATAAAGGTAGATTTTGGGATCCTATGTTCTTGGAGTGTTAAAGTCATGGAAATGGAAGACTTCTATTATTGAGAAACTCCCAAATCCTTAACAACCCTTTTTGGATTTTTCTAGTAATTCATTACCTTCTTCTTCTTGGATCTCCTCCTTTCCTCTTCTTCCATCTCTTAGACTTTCTAGCCCTATAGTTATATATGTATATCTATATGCATGTATATAAATAGAAGAAGATTGGAGAGGGAGAGGTGATGGGGATGTGTGAGAATGGAGTGGAGATTTGTGTAAATGTGTGTGTGTGGGTGTCCCAATATGGCTTTATATAGATCCACACTCAATGTATAGATACACATATGTACACTCCACTTGTCTTACAATTTTCCTCATTTTGTAGTGCACTTGTCCACCAATGATAGGTTTTCTAATATAAAATAGTTTTCTTCTTTACAAATCATCCATAGGTTCATTGTATGTGTGCCATGTGGACCTTCAATTGTTATTTTATTGCCCAAATTTCAAATTCAAGGTGCGTTCTTTGCACCTAAATTCGAGAGTCAATACAAGTCTACAAATATTCGAGTCATATACCAATTCAAAGATCTCATCGCGTACTTTGTAACAAGCTTTGAATAGCAAAATTCTTACTATTGTAGTGATCACACGACTAGCTCAAAGTAGGCGACTTCACATAACTTAAAAATGGGTCTTAAATTTCTAAAATTTTTGTTTCAAGACAGCCTCAACTTTCGAGACATTTTCAATTCAGTCCTAAGACATTTTATAATTTTTGATTGAGTTCAATTTAATCCTTGAAAATTTTATCTCATATCAATTAACATCTTCGACCTAAAATCGCTTATTCACGCATTAATTCCCCTTGGCCAATTAATTGATTTTCTATCTTATAATTTCGTGGTAGTGTGCCCATATAGTATAGCTTTTGTTGTAATAAATAACAATTTTATGACAAATGAAAGCTTGCTCTATTTATTTATTGTTATCGTATTTGATTAATATTGAAATGCAACTAAAAGTGTTAATGATCACTTGTTATAATATAAGTTGGATGCTTGCGTTGAGAAGCACATCGACATAACTTATATTTTTATCATGAATAAAATTATTCACAACTAATGTATGAGGGTTGGCACCTCGTACCGGAAGGTTGTAGTGTTGACTATTTTATTATTCAGGTATGCGATTCGTCTTTATCGTCGAAATGGTTTAGTGGTGACACTAGTATACTTGGAATGTATTGAATGGACCATGTGTCGAATTCAATCCTATATCATGATTGTGTGGAGAATTAAATTCCACTTGATCACCAAGTACTACATCTAAATCCTTTGCTAGAATTGTGTATATCTTTTTGTTAGTTTGATGATTCTTTGATTCACAAATGGATGAGATAAATTTGATTGATCAAATATCTCCGTGAGTTGAGAGCTTGAAAATGAGCGAAGTAGATAACACGAATTCGTGTCAAGAACTGTTGACCTGAAAAATGGGTCGAGAGACTACTTAAGTATTTTCTATTGAACGGTTATAAATCTAAGCTCTAATTTGACATATGTGAATTCACAGGACCGTTGAAGAAAATGTAACTTAAGTTAGTGAGAATAATTAGTGGGGCAAAACATCATTTATGTTTGTATCTAATTATTGAATATCGGACGGGGATGAAATATATATATAGTAGGCCGGATGAAAGTATTATATCTTATATAATCTTATATGTTTCGAGAGTGTAGGGCTTTGCCTTTAGTGGAAAAAATAAGGGACTAATAATTAGATCGGGTGGTCTAAGGTCGACTAAACAAGATCTATTTATTGGAGCTTCTAAAAGATAGGTTCGGACAGGTCGTGTGGAAGATCTATAAGGTTTTGGACTTGATTTTAATTGTGATATAAGTTCAGCGATTACAGTGTAATTAAATCAATCCTAAGCTGATTCGAGTTGGATGCAAATTAGAACACTTGTCCTTGTATGCACTTATGACTCTTGTCCTATTAATATCACATTGTATGTGACGTGAAAATCATCCAAAAAATTAAGAAAATAAGAGAGAGAAAATTCTTGTTTGGCTTGAATTTTATCTTCTTGGATTCTAAATCTGTCCAATCCAAAAATTAGGTTTTGATTCAATAATAAGTTGCCCACACGTCGGTGTAATCTGTACATTAGATAATACCATTGAAGACTTGAACTTTGGGAGTGCCAAGTTTGTGAATAAAAAAGGGGAAGTTTGTGAATTTGATCTAATCAAATATCATCTATCTATTTAGATACAATACTAAACTATTAGTATTTAATTATAATAAAAATGTGAACACTTAGCAAAGATCGTGATTTATTGAATTGAAAAAAATTATGTCTTGGCTAATTCTCGTGCCAGTATCCATCAAGTTGTATTAGAGTGTTCTAGATCGTTTACGTGTTTGTTATAGTTTCTCAATCTAAAATTGCATATTCTAGTTGAGCGATGTCTACGTTTATTCTTTTTATATATAATGATTGAATGATTAGAAATATTTTAAACTGTGATCCAATTATTTTGTGGCTCATTTGTTCATTGTATTTAGATTATTTCAGTCTCAGTAACAAGATCGGTGTATTAGGACTCCTCCATCTTGATTTAATTTTTTGTTACAATTAGATTTCAATTGAGACTAGTTATTTTGTAATGATTGTAGATCGAAGAATGAACCCGACAAAGAAAGAACGACAAAAAAGTCTACTGGGCAAATCTGTGCGACACTGGCGCACACATCTAGCCTGCATGTCGATAGTTTGCAGATCTTGCTGGATTAACACGCAATTGCACACTCATCCTGGTCTAATTTGTGCCTGGTTTGCGCCCATTCCACTATTCGAGAAAAGTCATGGAAACAAACTTAGATGGAACTAGGTTAAGAATATATTTGGATGTCTCTAGTGTATACCCCTAAAATGAGATTGGTGGAGTTGAAAAAATAATCATTGAGCTAACCATATCTAACAATGTCCTTTCTTCTTTGTGAAACGCCATTCTATTAGGGTGTACTAGGCGCATTCAGATGAAAAACTATACAATTTTTTTGGTAAGTAGTCCTTGAATTCTCATGAGAGATATTCGACACATCGATCTAATCAAAATGTCTTCATACTTTTACCCAAACATTTATTGACATCAGCCTAATATGCTTTGAATTTCTATAAAGCCTATGACTTTTGAGTAATCAAGTAAATATATCCGAATCTAGATTAATCATCTGTAAAGGTTATAAAATACTCATAATCTCCTCTCGTAGGTGTACTCATGGGTCTACATACATCAGAATGAACTAGTTCTAACACTTCTTTGGCTCTATGTCCCTTTACTAAAAAACACCTTTTGGTCATCTTTCCTTCCAAACAAGAATCACACACCAGGAATGGTTTGACCTCAATTGAGTTGAGGAGACCATCTCTTGCCATTCATTGATGTGTCCAAGTCTAAGATGCCTTAGATAAGTATCACTAGTATGGTATGTATTTTGTTTACTATGATTTGTAGAAGTATTAATAATTTCATTTGGGGAATAGTTTTATATATAAAGACCATTAATCAAATATCGAGCACAAATAGGAGCTTTATTCATTAAAATGTAAAGCACATTACACTCAAAATCAAGAAAATAACATTATCCTACTAATTTATTTTTTTTGAAAAAATCCTACAGCTCTCGTCGAAACTATTGCTCATGTGCCGATCGTGATAGTAAACTGGCTTTTAATGAGTTTTCTAATCTCCTAAAGAACTTGCATTGACATACAAGCTTGATTCGTGGCTGCAAAATCTACAACCTAGGAATATGTAAAATCAACAACCTAACAAGATTCGGTAATGAAAAACTCACCAACACCCTACTTCTTTTTAGTTAGTCCATTGGGACAGTCTTGCTTCCCGTGACCTTTCTAGCTGTAGTTGATCTTTCCATCTGCTTTGATCTTTTTGTTGCTTTCTAGCTTTTTGCTAGCTCTCTTCCTTTTCTTTCCATCTTTGCCTTTCAGCTTGGAACCAGATGAGCTACCAATCGTAGCATAAACATTGCCACTCTTAGTTTTAAGACCACTTACCACATTTTGTAACTCATTCATCGACTTAGTCAATGGCATATTCATCTTGAGTAAGTGATAGTCCACAGTAAACTATGGAAACATATCGGATAGAGAGTTCAATACCATATCAACTTGAGTATCCGAATCAATACTTGTACTAAGATTCTACGCCATATTGAAGTGTCCAATCATAGTCAACATATGATCCTTCACAGTGTTCCAGGTTTCATGCAAATATTATGTAAGGTACGAATGACTTCGAACCAAGCTCTCATACTTTGATGTGCAAGCACATCCTTGAGTCTTTTCATTATGTCATAAGAAGTTTCTAGATTGTCGTGCTTCTACTTTAGCCACCCACTTATCATAAGTGTTCCTCTTGGCCTTGCTTGCAATCTCAGTATGTTGCTCAATCCAATCTTCTTCAAGTACAACATCAATTTTCTCAACGGTGAGAATAATCATTCGGTTATGTTTCTAATCCACATAATTTTTCCTAATAAGTTGGTTTTGTTTTAGGAAAATTGAAAATGGACTGAGAGACATTTTGCTGAAAATAACAAAAAATATTGCATATTAAAATTGAGCAATGAATTTAACATATGATGCATGAATGCACTTGTAGATCCATATAACTACAATAATGCAATGACTCCTTGATCCTTGTGATCCAACAGGCCCCTCTATAGGAAAGGACACTACGTCCATTGATTAAGCTGGACCTCTCACCAGACAAATCATACATGACAACAAATGCCTAGATAAGCCCAATATCGATTTATTTGGTCACAAGATCATACACGATAGCCTCTATAGGAAGTTCATAGATGATCTTGGTTTGACTGTACAACCTTTTTCGAGATCTCCAGCTACTTGAAAATAATCTCGTGATCTATAGGATGATCGCCATTATTGAGATTTACAGTGATACAAGATGTCATCATAAATTATTTGACCAACCTATCATACTAAAAAATTATGATTTTGACCAGAAACTACCTACACGTTATGAAACAACATACCAAAATTTCAAAATTTTATCATCTCATTTTCTAGGTGAAGTAAGAGGAAAATGTTACTTGAAAACTGTGACTCAGGTCAAACTGGCACAACCCGGAAATATGGTCATAACTAATTCACCCGACGTGCTTTTGAGGTGATTCCAAATTTTCCAAAAATTCATCTCACAAACTTTCAAATCCCACCGATTTCAGTCAAACAATTGGAGTAACCAAGTTAAAGCATTTTAAAACTTGGGCAAAATCTGAAAAATACAAAAACATTAGTTGTTGGAGTTTTTGTTACACACCGACAAGTTGTTGTGTTTTTGTTACACACTACAACAAAAAGTGCCTTTTGCAACATCTCAACGACAACATTCGTTAATAGCTTGTTGCTAAAACGGGTTTACGGCAACGGTCATCAAATGTCTGTTGCAATTGGTTAATTCAATTGACATTTGGCAACGGTATTTAAATGAATGTTGCAAATATATCTTTTTGTAACGGTCATTGTCTGTTGATAAGTGCGTTTTGTGCACTTATTTTGTGCCTTTAATTAATCATTTATGTCGTCATATAGTTGCTTTTCTACTTAATCTAGTTTATTATTGTTTTATTTCAGTTTTGGACCATGTTGGTGAACTATTGGAGAAGTTTGGGCGAAAAGAGCAATGACTTAGAAGATGTCTCATAAGTTCGAGGACTCAATTGCACTCAACCCAAAGTTGAGGGACTAAACTGGAGATGATGCAAAGTTGAGGACTAAACGGAGATGATGTAAAGTTGAATGACCAAATTTGATGTTATGAAAAGATGGAGGACTGAAATTACCAAAACCTAAACTTGGAGGACCAACTGCAATAAACTGAAGGACCAAGTCGGGCGATCGCCCAGATTAAAGTGGCTAGCGCCAGTGAGAGATAAAAAGCAGAGACCACTTGGCGTGCTCAGGCGGATCGCCCGGGAAAGCACTGGGCGATCGCCCAGTGCAATTTTTGTCTGCGTTTTTTAATTCTTATTTTCTTTCCTTTTTTAGCCCTAATTTCGATAGGTAATGTTTGACCCACGAATTTTGTATTCTTTGGAGATATTTTGGGGCACAATTAGGGTAGTATAAATATGAGATATATTCTCATAACAAAAGGAGGATTTTTGGGAGCCGAATCAAGGGAAGACGGAAGAAAACAAGAGAAGACAACTGACTGACAATCAAGAGTTTTTGAAGATTTCTTCTCCTTCAATCCATGCCGGGTTCTATCAATTCTTGTATTTTTAATTTAATTATGTTTTTCTAATTTTCTTTAGCCAAGGTAGACGATGAAACCTTGTTTTAATTAAGTAATTATTTCATTATTCGTTTAATTCCTTTTTAGGGCTTTAACGTTCATGGTTCGGTCTTAGCTAGATTAATTAAATATAATTTCTTTCATCTTAAATATCATGTATTTTTGATAGTTAGATATTGGTTTAATTAATCCATGCTTGGTGATATAATATGATCTATTAATTGCTTTTGATTTTTCGTCATCTTCTATTCGAATTGGGATACATAGAATGCTTAGAACTTCTTTGATTCTTTGTTTTCTTTCAATTGAGCTTGATACTGAAAACGCTTAAGTTGTTTATGTTTGAAGCATAAGGGAGCCTATATTTGATATTCTTCTTTTGGACTTAATTGATAAATCTTTAGGGACGACAATAGATTGATTTCGTGTTGTCGTATGTTTTCTTTAAGGAATTAATGAATGATTAGATGATTGCTAAGTTAGATAATGGTGGATTCCAAACCTTGGTGTTTTACACTTCTTGATTATTCAATTCATCTTTTATCATATTTCTTTAGTCTTTTAGTTAAACAATTTCAACAACAAATCTCTTCAACTCAACTAGCCTAGAATAACTGTTAACTTGGATTAAATTATACCTTCCTCATAGCAGTCTCTGTGAGATCGACCTCGTTTTTACCTATCTATATTCTAGTAGATTCGTACACTTGCGAGTTAATTAAAATTTGACATCAAGTTTTTTTGGCATGAATTCTGGGGGACTCAAGGTCTCAAGGTTAATTTAATTTTAGTTAATTTTATTTTTGACTAGTTATAATTTAGGATTTTACTTAATTTATTTTATTTTCGTTTTTATTTTATTTTTTAAAAAAAAAAAAAAAAATTCAAAAAATCAAAATCTTCATTGTGCATGCTTGGTCGTAGATCTCTAGAACTTAAGCTAGAACATCTAGTTAGTGAAATTGAAAGGACTTTTCACCAACAAAAGCGAGCCACTAATCTAGATAAAATTGAAGGAACCGAGCACTAGTAGCTATGGAGGATGAAATTGAGGAGAGACCCTTCGTGGACTATTTTAGTCCATTAGCTAATTTGAGCACCTCATGCATACAATACCCTCGGTCACAAACTAGGAATTTTGAGCTTAAACCGAGTGTGCTTAAGCATCTCCCATCTTTCTATGGTTTAGATAGTGAAGAACCTTATAATCATCGGATCGACTTCTATCTTTGTATGTGAAACTTTTAAATATGAGAATGTGTCTCCGATAATGTTAAACTTAGTCTATTTCCTTTTCTCTCGAAAGATAGATCTAGATCTTGGTTTAATACATTGCACATAAATAGTATTACTTCTTGGGAACAAATGGTTGCTAAATTTTTGAATAAATACTTTCACATTCACAAACTAATGCTATTCGTAGGGAAATTTCGGAGTTTGTGCAAAGAGACGATGAGCCATTCTATGAAACTTGGGAGAGATTCAACGGGCTTCTCATGAAGTGTCCACACCACGGCTATGAAAAATGGCATTTATGCCAATACTTTTGGAGGATTGCTACCACATATTCAAGAATGGTTGATGGCCACAAGCGGGGAGAGCTTATGTCTAAAAATGCTACGAGATCTGGACCTTCTTTCAAAAGCGGTGACAATTCACAACAATGAGCCGATCATCTAGAACCGAAAGAAAAGGGGTATCTATGAGATTCGCAGCGAAGAACCTAGCTCGAAAATCAAGGAAGTCAAGTGCATGATAGAGGACATCTCTCGCAAATTGACCTCATTGACGATCAATAGTCCTCCAGAACCAGAAGAAGGTGCTGAGCAAGCTAATGCCCTCAACATGATGAGGAAACAGCCCTACAATCCCTATTCAAACACATACAATCCAGGATGGAGGGACCACCCCAATTTCTCTTGGTCACAGGGGTTTCAACAGGATGATACAAAGAGTCGAGCCCCAGCAGGCTACTTAACAATTCAATCACAATTTTTCACAGCCAAAACCATGGGAAGAAGCAATTCATAACCTGACAAAAGCTACACAAGCTGCATTAGAGCATCAGAATCACACAATTCTCGAGTTTAAGAATGAAATACGCGCCACCCGAAACTCTCGAGGCACAATCCATCTCCAATCTTGAAAACATGATGGGACAACTTGCTTCATCGGTCCCAACGGTTGGCAACAACCATTGAGAAAAGAAAGTTTCCTAGTCACCCATTTCCTAATCCTAAAGGAGTGCAACATGAAGAGGCTAAATCAATCATGACTTTGCGACGTGGAAAAGCGTTTGACAACAAAGTGGACATCTCAAAGCAAACCACTTCTCAACCACTTTCTCCGTGCACTTCAACCGATGATTCAATCCAAGAAGCTCCCAAAGAGGACAATGAGCCATCTTACATTCTAAGAGCCCCATATCCTCGAAGCTCACAAAGGTAAAGCAAGGTAATTCCATCAATGACATGATGGACATCTTCAAGCGTGTAAGCATAAATATCCCTTTACTTGATGCTATTAAGCAAGTTCCTGCCTATGCTAAATTTTTGAAAGATCTATGTACAACAAAGAGACAACTACATATGCGCAAGAAGGCATTTTAATCGAACAAGTTAGCTCTATAATTCAAAGCAACACTCCTCCAAAATTTAAAGATCCGGGTTGTCCTACTATCTCATGCATCTTAGGAAACCATAAAATTGAGAAAGCTTTGCTAGATTTAGGAGCTAGTGTTAATCTTCTTCCTTATTCTGTGTATATGCAACTTGGACTAGGCGAGTTAAAACCAACATCTATGATTTTACAACTTGCTGATAGATCTGTGAAAGTACCCCGAGGAATTGTAGAGGATGTTTTGATCACGAGTTGACAAGTTTTATTTTCCTGTTGATTTTTTTGTTGTACTTGACACTCAACCAAAGACGAGACTCTACAAAACATATTCCTGTAATTTTTGGTCGTCCTTTTACAACATCTAATGCTATCATTAATTGCGGGAATGGAGTTATGCAACTATCCTTTGGCAACATGACAAGAGAACTAAATATTTTTAATGTCAACGAGCTACCACATGATAATGAGGATGTTGCTAATGTGGACATGATAGAAGCATTAGATGATGATTGTCTTGCTTATACTAATTGTGATGATGCGTTAAACATGTGCTTAACTCATTTGGGTTCTTATTTTGATGTTGATAGTGGTATAGAAGAGGTGAATATTTTGTTTGGATCAGCGCCTGTCTTGGGTACAACTGAATGGAAACAGAAAATTGAGCCACTGCCTACGCGTGCCAATGTCCATAGATGCAAGCAAAGCAGGTCCTCCAAAGCATTATTCAGAGTGCCGTAAGGCAATCAGACAATAAGTCAAGCTAATGACTATAAATAAGCGCTTAATGGGAGGCAACCCATTTTCTAACCCTTTTATTTACTTGCTTTTTATGTCGTAGTTTTAGATAGGTTTAATAATTCATTATTTTCTATTTTTATTTTTGTTTAATGCATTTTTAAGCCTCACCATGTCATGCGCAGGATGTCCTACTTGTGCGAGCCGCTTGGACAATATCTAGGCAATCATCTTGTGACCAAGGGTCCCGGCACTATTTCTGAGTCCACTACATACTAGGCAGATCCTTCTTCTCCACATCTCTCTCTGGAGAGTAACTGATCTTTTCCCTCCTTCTCTTTGCTTTATTTTATGCTTACATTGAGGACAATGTAAGGTTTTTGTTTGGGGGTGGGTTATAAAGTATCATGTTACTTTAGTACTTTTAAATTTGCTTATCACTCTTGTCCCATAATCGCAATACTTTTTTTTTTTAAACAAAAAAAAAAAAAAAAAAAAATTCTAGTTACTGTTGAATATCTTGCCGCCAATGATGATATATGTTCAAAATTGAGTACATTTTTAGTAGACTATTAGACAACACTTGAACTTATTCTTTTATCGATTACTTATCTATGTTAGACACGATTAAGAAAGCACATAGCCACTTTGACTTATCGTTTATTGGAGACATGACTTGCGTGTTTGTGTTGATATTATTGATGAGTATCATGATGAAACATTCTGTTCCTACATTCTTAGAGCTAGTGACTAAACTGTTTTGAGAACAGTTTGAGGGTGTTAAAGTTACTACTTTTGTTCTAAGACTTTTGATGGTTTGGATTTTCTAGGTCTCATCTTTGGTTGAATGGGTTATAGTCAAGGAATCTAAACTGAGCACTACTCGCGGCTGATAAAATTAAATGAAATATCTGACTCGAGCAATTAAGCTTGTAAGGGGTATATTAAAACACGGTGCCCTATGGTCATCGACTTGAGAGTCATCGACCCAAAGCTCGCGCTACATGAGTCCTGTATCTAAAACAAGAAAAAGAAAAGAGAGCGACATTTATAAATCTACATCTTCACTTCTCTATTAGCCTGTGGGACTTGGGCAATTAAGTCTGCTAGGGTATTTTCAAACCTGGTGCCCTATGGTCATCTGACTTGGGAGTCATCGACCCAAAGCTCGCTACTGGTCACACAGAAAAGCTAGTGAAAGAAAAGTATTGCACGGGATGTAAGGCTGTAATGTGAGTTAAATAAATAAAAAAAGTAGAAGTGCTCGGGAAGGATTGCTAGATTAGAACCTTAGAGGCGAAGATGAGAATTTAGAAATCTCTCACCATCCTAATTCTCGAGAATACAAGTGCTAAGTTTTACCACTTTTGTTGAAAAGAATGAGCATTGTAATGATCAATAGAAACCAACTTCGCTAGAACACCTCGGGATCCGAGAGAAAAGCTTTAGAAGTGTGATAACTTACGAGAGGTGTAAGAATAATAAATGACTACAAAGGGTTCGGGATTGCTAAAATATCAACAAAGACAATATTAGTCATGGTCTAATACATGCATAAGTTCAATTTTGGCTATTCACACACTCACACAAGGTCGAGCATCGGATAAGTGAAAATTTTTGTCTTTGTTGTTTAATATCCTTTTAATAGTGTTGCTTTATTTTGAACTTGAGGCATATGGTAAGGAGTTTAACATTGACTAATTTTCCATTGATTCTGTTAGCGTAGTTTTAATTTATATTTTAGCTTTGTTTTTGTTCGAGGACGAACAAAGGTTTAGTTTGGGGTGTTTGATAAGTGCGTTTTGTGCACTTATTTTGTGCCTTTTAATTAATCATTTATGTCGTCATATAGTTGCTTTTCTACTTAATCTAGTTTATTATTGTTTTATTTCGGTTTTGGACCATTGGTGAACAATTGGAGAAGTTTGGGCGAAAAGAGCAATGACTTAGAAGATGTCTCATAAGTTCGAGGACTCAATTGCACTCAACCCAAAGTTGAGGGACTAAACTAGAGATGATGCAAAGTTGAGGGACTAAACTGGAGATGATGTAAAGTTGAAGGACCAAATTTGATGTTATGAAAAGATGGAGGACTGAAATTACCAAAACCTAAACTTGGAGGACCAACCTGCAATAACTTGAAGGACCAAGCTGGGTGATCGCCCAGATTAAAGGCGGCGGCAACAACTGAGATAAAAATAGAGACCACTTGGCCGTGCTGGCGATCGCTGGGAAAGCAATCAAGCGATCGCCCGATCTGAATTTTTGTCTGCGTTTTTAATTCTTATTTTCTTTCCTTTTTAGCCCTAATTTCGATAGGTAATGTTTGACCCACAATTTTGTATTCTTTGGAGATATTTTGGGGCACAATTAGGGTAGTATAAATATGAGATATATTCTCATAACAAAGGAGGATTTTGGGAGCCGAATCGAGGAAGACGGAAGAAAACAAGAAGACAATGACCGACAATCAAGAGTTTTGAAGATTTCTTCTCCTTCAATCCATGCCGGGTTCTATCAATTCTTGTATTTTTAATTTAATTATGTTTTTCTAATTTTCTTTAGCCAAGGTAGACGATGAAACCTTGTTTTAATTAAGTAATTATTTCATTATTCGTTTAATTCCTTTTTAGGGCTTTAACGTTCATGGTTCGGTCTTAACTAGATTAATTAAATATAATTTCTTTCATCTTAAATATCATGTATTTTTGATAGTTAGATATTGGTTTAATTAATCCATGCTTGGTGATATAATATGATCTATTAATTGCTTTTGATTTTTCGTCATCTTCTATTCGAATTGGGATACATAGAATGCTTAGAACTTCTTTGATTCTTTGTTTTCTTTCAATTGAGCTTGATACGAAAAACGCTTAAGTGGTTTATGTTTGAAGCATAAGGGGAGCCTATATTTGATATTCTTCTTTTGGACTTAATTGATAAATCTTTAGGGACGACAATAGATTGATTTCGTGTTGTCGTATGTTTTCTTTGGGAATTAATGAATGATTAGATGATTGCTAAGTTAGATAATGGTGGATTCCGAAACCTTGGTGTTTTACACTTCTTGATTATTCAATTCATCTTTTTATCATATTTTTTTAGTCTTTTAGTTAAACAATTTCAACAACAAATCTCTTCAACTCAACTAGCCTAGAATAACTGTTAACTTGGATTAAATTATACCTTCCTCATAGCAGTCTCTGTGTGATCGACCTCGTTTTTACCTATCTATATTCCAGTAGATTCGTACACTTGCGAGTTAATTAAAATTTGACATCATCTGTTGCCAAAATAATTATACATTTTGCTAGTACTGCCCGTTGTTAAATAATATAGTATTTAGCAACGTCCAAGCACATTGCAAAAGACCCTATTGTAAGACATTTTGCAACGGTCAATGCCTATTGCGAAAGATTGTATATAATAAATGAATTGTCAATGTTCCTTTAAAGTTGTAAAAGACCTGAAGTGCTAATTCTAACCCATTTAACAAATTCCCAACCCATGAAAACAAATTATTTGGCTCCCAACCTAAAATACATCTTCTATAATCAATCATCCCCAAATCTAACCCAAAATGAAAACCCTTTTATAATCAATTTCGTTCGTGTCCGTGTTACGAAACACCCTACTCCAACCAATATGGTAAAACCCAGGTAGAATTCATCAAGGTGGAGCTGGACCCATCTTTTTTCTCTCAATCCGACTCACACGAGGCTGCCGCCGAGGTCATAAGCGCCGGAATTAAGAAACTCGAGAAGGTGATTCACAGAATCGTCATCTGCCGTTCTGCGCCAGATTAACCCTTTCTTTCATTGACAGTTTATATCCTCAATCCCATTTTTCAGTTTTGTCAACTTGTTTTTCTATGCATTTTTAGTCAAAAATAACAATATGTTGTTTCATTGGAATGAATTTTTCGAATTTATCTGTTTGCCGATGGGAGAAATTAGGCGGGGCAACCTATTCAAATTTTTGCTACTCCCCAGTTCCGAACAAGCAAATGGAAGGTACTTTGGTGAGTTAAATCCGATGGCCACTATCGTGGGAAGAAGAATTCTAAGTGTAGTTTCAGATTTTTCGATCTTGATTTGCTATTCTACTTAATTGTCTAATGCTAGTGCTTAGTTTTATATGTTTATCGTCTCGAGTGAGCTAGTAGCTCAACTTTGTTTCAAGCCATTCTATTACTTTACGCTTTTGTAGTTAGACTTGTTCAGTAGCTACCGCTTACGTTACTGCTTGCTACTCTTTTATGAATTCTCGGTGTTGAATTTAGGATTTTAAGGAAGATGTGTTTTCATGAAATTAAACTTCATGTCTACTTCATTTGGAGCAATTCTAGTTGTCAAATCGGTGTTATGTTGCTTTGTGGTGATCTTGATTTTACCTCGTTGTTTCTTTTCTTGAATTAATGAGACGGACAATGGGTGTCTCCTTTGTATGGAAATGGTCAATTTCCCATGTGTGTGGGGGTGAAAAGAGAGTATGATTTATTGATTGTCTGCTTTACTGCCTTCTTGTAAATGTTATAGTTCATGCCTTTATCAATTTTTTTAGGCGAGCAAAAAGAATTGAAAGAACTATTGATCTTTTACATCTCGATCCCTGCTCGGACTTACAGGAAGCATTGTGATAGAAGTCGTTTTCCATGAAAAATAGGGTGGTTTCCTAAGAACTACTCATATTTCGATGTGGATCTGGCATATATTTAAGTATCACTTATCTTTATTAGATAGATACATCTTTGATTGGGTATAGGTCATCAATATAGGATGAGAGTCTTAGGGAGCCATTTCAAGCAATAGGCATCTTAAAATCTTAACTCATCGATGCCTACTTCATTTGTGTCATATATTTGCAAACAGTTCTACTAATTATTTTATGATAGTACTAATATGGCATACAAAGACTCGATTTTAACAAGAGTCGACAACGTTCATGCCTCCTCCGTCGCCAGACAACATTTCGGCATTTCACCCACAAGACAACAACATCATAGCCATAGGCATGGATGATTCCTTTATCCAAATATATAATGTCCTGGTTGATGAGGTAGAGCCCGAGTAGTGCAACTTTTTGCTTAAATTTGTCGACCTAACAATTTTATAACTCAAGCCGTTTTATTGTTGTGTGCTTCTATTGCACAGTCAAGACCAAGCTCCAAGGTCATCGAAAAGGATAACCGGTTTTTCCTTCTCTAATGCTCTTAATGTGCTTGTATCTTCGAGAGCCGACTCTCGTGTAAGGTGCTTTTGGTAATTAAGTATATTAATGTTCTTGGCTAGATGCATTCGGTAATTAAGTATATTTTCTTTATTGTGTTTGGAGTTGTGTTCTCTTTCTTGAATAGGATCTTTGTGCCTATCATGTTTTCTCATGCTTTACATGTTGCTACTATCTAGAATGTAGGGAAGGGTTGCATCGAAATCAAACATGTGAAGCCAAGGTTGACATCTCGAGTTAGTGTTGCACAAGAGAAGATAGATATGATTAGTGAAGCTTCTAAAGGTTCCGGAACAAAACCTAGAGTAAGAGTCAATGATATTCCAAAGTAGATCCAAGGCGAAAAGAAGACTCCGACCGTGTTGCTCGTAACAAATGTTCAATACTCAAAATTTCTAATTATGAGGTGATTTTTATTTTCGTGAATGCTATTCAAGTGATTAAATTCTTATATCCGGCGACTTTATTGTCTTTGCTTTCTTTCTCTAATTCTTTAATTGTTTTCTGCTTTTGTATCATTTTTTGAAACAATATTTACGGGTTGTTATGTTCTTCCTGTAATTGACTGGACCTCCATTTCCTCAAGTTTTTCTAGGTTAAAGGGCAAGAGTTAGCCCAAAGATCAAAAGGTAGTTATTGTCTTGTTCTTTTAGTTGTTTTCTATCATGAATTGTCATAACAATGATCACATCCTCCTGATTTCAGCACTAAGAGAAAGAGCCAGGAATCCAGAAAGTTTCGGAGTCTCGACCTTTGTCATCGCAGAAGACTACGACTACAACACAACAGAAGACTGCGACTGCGACTGCGACTACAGCACTATATCATATGTGCTTCCTATTTGAGCATTACTTATATTTTAATGATATCTCCAACAAATGTATTTGAGCTGATATCATTGTATTTGAAACTAGTATTTGAGCATAGCCAAACAAGATCTTAGATGATCCGGGTGTACTTCCTATTTCCATTTGATCGCATTTGCTTTTCCTTTAAGATGTGTTTCATATATGTTGTTGTATATTATCGGAAGAAGTCGAAAAGGAAGAAGAGGAGAGATCGATCAAGAATCGTAAGAAGAGTCTAGGGAGGAAGTTGAAGTTTGAAATCGAGAAAATATGGCTCTTTACGCCTTTGCATTTTTCATTTCCATAATCAGTTTAGAGGGTTTTTGAGTAGAGGTGTCTTAATACACTTTTGTCTTTTTAATGAAATGTCTAGACAAATAAATGTATGTGCTCTTTTTTGTTAATATTTTGGTAGATTAAATGCACAACATTGTAAGAAACTTTCAAGACGTGTTTTGCGAGGTTTGGTTCAAACTTTGTATGTTTAAAGAAAGTTGTAGGCTATATTTTGTATGACAAATTTCATTAATATTATATAAATTTTAGTTAAGAGTTGATGTAGTGTATGGATTGAGTTTTATTGTATCTACAATGTAATTTGTATTTAAATGATTGAAAAAGTACATGAATATATATAAAATAGTTTCATAATAAAATATAAAAATTGAAGGTAAATACAACGTGCCCTATGTTGTTGAAAATGCAAGTAAAGGCAACGTTCAAATATACGTTGCTAAAACTAAACTACAACGAACGGCGAACGTTGCTACTAACTATGGGGTGCTAGTAAGATTGACAAATAACTCTTAACAATCTCTCTTCTTTTGCAACTAACTACGTTTTTTGGTAGGTAAAAATGATAGCCGAAGTTGTTTGCGCTAAAACGTTCATAATAAATTCATACAATGAACTTTTTGAGTGATTCAAATTGTTGTTATTAGACAACATATATGGCTTTCCATAGCCACTGATTTAATACAAAAAATCCAACCGTAGCATAAGTTATAATTTTTCAAAGTAGGGACAATAAGATGAAAATTTCAGAAAATGAAACTAGGCATTTCTAATTAGAAACTTTTAACGGCCAACGAACCGACATCTCATTTTTCCAAAAATATTACATAATCAAATACTGAATCAAAGACTTAAAAATATTTTATTTACATCATAATTGACTTGATCATCTCAACGTAAAAACATAAACTAGAAAGGAAATCCATGCCAAGCTCGCTTGCCTACGCCATCGCATCAATGCTAATCAATTCAATATGAAAATTTGTTTGTTTTAGGGTGAGTATTTCATAAGAAACACTCAGTAGCAATACATAGAACATGTGCAAAAATTATACGTAAACATAAATACGACATGCCATTATTTTTAAACGTGCATAAAAACATAAAAATTGGTAGCCGGCACCACATAACGTCATACGTGATTACCTTCCATCACAAACATGTTAAAGTGATTAACTTCAATCACTATAATAAGTTCCTTCGTAATTAAGTTTGCATGTCATTTATATCACATCATCATTTTCCAAACGTCATTTAAAAATTGCAGTAAAATTAGTAAGTAAATCTACCTCAAAAATTGATTTTCGATTAGAAATGTGATGTACAAATTTCATTTATCGGCGGCTTCCAAAATCAAGACCCGTAGACTATATGTAGATGTATATATACGAAACTTTTTGTAATTTAAAAAAAAAAGGTTAACAACTTTTACGACTGGCCGAAAACTGAACCGAAAGCACTACAACAAATAGTGTCTATAGCGGCAACAACAATTGCAATGACACCAAGTCGTCTCTATTGATTCTATACAATAGAGACGACAAAGAAATATCGTCGCCACACATTCAAAAATTATAGTGACAACATATGTCGTCGCAATAAATTATGAATCGTCGCTATTACATAGAATTTATAAAAATGTCTTTCAACGTCGTCGCTAATTACTATTGAAAACGGCGGGAACAAATGGTGCCATTTTGATGCAGAAATAGCGACGACCTTTGTCGTCGCAATAGATTTGTGGATGATGTTGTCAGTCACGTGAATCATGATTTTTCTCGTAAAATGCGATGAGATATATATTGACGACATATGTCGTCGCTATAAACCTATATCAATTTAAGCGGGAAAATCGGAACCCAAATGTTGTCTGTAGCGATGACATACGTCGTCGCAAAATATGTATTGATCATTTCGATAGACACATGAGTTATTAATTTTCTCGTAAAATGGGAAGGATTTTGTAGCGACGACTTTTACATATAGCGGCAACAAATGTCGCCGCTATAGAGTCTTCTTTTTCTTTTCCCCATCGCTGCATTTCTATATGCATTTATGTATTGTATCATTGCAAAAATATATAATCTTCTCCCCATTAGCATAAGTACTTGCAATTATATTGTTTTCCTCCATGATCATATTTTTTACATTTCATTTGTTCATCTCCATTTATTGTCCTTACTGTATTTGTGAAAATATAGTGTTTGTCAAGTATGGATATTGATAAAACTTGGACAATAATTTAAAAATCGCACAAAATCTGCAGATTTTTAGAATGGTTTGCAAGCATTTATAAACATTGTGAGGCCATACGTAAATGACAGAGAAATGATTAAATGTCTGTACAAAAAATGTGTAAATAGTCTCACACATCCATTGGAGATTGTCGAGGCTCACATATGTCGTAATGGTTTTGCGGAGAGTTATGTCACCTGGATATATCATGGCAAGACCGATGTTTATACTGCGAATGTGTATAGACGTAATGAGCGAACTAGTGTGGAGGATGAGGTGATGGATGTCATGGACGACGTAGTGGTGATGAGCATGCAGTACAAAGCACCAATGGTTACTATGACGAATTGTTTCGTGCTCTACATTGAGTAATCGCATTCGGAGTTTTATCATTTTCATCCCTAAATTTTTTAGTCAAGTTGACGCATATTAAGGTTATGAAAAAATGGACAAACAAGTCTGTCGATGATCTTTTGAAATTGCTGAAGTTAGCATTCCCAAACATGAACCTCGTTGACTCCCACTACAAAGCTAAGAAGCTGATGACGAAGCTTGGTTTGGGTTACAAATCCATTCATGCTTGCAAGAACGATTGTGCACTGTTTTGGGGTAAACATGTCGATAGACAAACTTGTCCGATTTGCCAAGAAAATAGTTGGGTGCACACTTATGGGAAAGTAAACGGAAAGAATGTTTTACATAAGGTGTTGCGATATTTTCCTTGGCCTCCGAGACTAAAACGTATGTTCACAACAAAGGATACTGCAAAACTCATACGGTGGCACAGTATATGAAGGTCTAGGGACGATGATGAAATGCAGCATCCCGTTGATGGAAAGGCATGACGGAATTTTGACATGAAACATCCACTGTTCGTAAGTGAGATAAGAAATGTCAGGTTAGGTTTTACCGTAGACGGATTCAATCCATTCAGTGACATGAGTTTGGCGTACAGCATGTGGCCAGTAGTTGTAACAGTTTACAACTTGCCACCATGGTTATGCATGAAGCCCAAATACCTCATGCTTACTCTGTTGATACATGTTCCTAAAGCACTGGGTAAGGATATTGATGTATTTATACAACCATTAGTGGACGAGTTAAAGGAGTTGTGGGCCGATGGGATTGACACGAGTGACGCTGGAACCAACAACAGGTCAGTATTTAGACTACGTACAGCGTTGTTGTAGACTGTTAACGATTTTCCAACAAGAAGTAGTTTGTCGGGTTGGAGTTGGCGGGTACATGGCATGTCCCACGTGCAACGAAGAAACTCCTTGATCTGTGTAATAGGTAAGACAGACTTATGTGGGTCACAAGTGCTTTTACGCCATCCAGCATCATTTTGGAGCTATTTAGACTTCGATGGGAGGACAGAGAGACGACCACCTCTGCGTCGATTAACGCCTACAGACATTTTAGCACTGTTAAGTAGTGTCAGATATAGAAGTCCAGGAAAGCACCCTAACTACGGAGGTGCTACAATTCGAAGAAGTGATGACGAGCTAAATTGGAGAAAAAAGAGCATTTTCTATGAGTTGCCGTATTCGACTTCTATAGAGCTCAAACATAACATCGATGTCATGCACGCAGAGAAAAATGTTTGTGATAGATTGCTCGGCATAATTATGGACGATCCATTCAAATCAAAGGACACAGTCAATGCGAGGCGCGATTTGATGCAATTAGGGATCAAGAGGGAGTTGCACTTGTATCAGAACGAGAATAGGTGGATGAAGCCTGCCGCATGTTACACCATACCGTCTGCAAATCGTAAGAAGTTTTGTAAATTTATCCGATCGGTTGAGTTTTCAGATGGCTTTGCTTCTGATCTTCAGAAGAATATTGCTCATAATGACAGTACCGATATTGGGTTGAAGTCACATGATTACCATATTATCATGCAACAGCGGTTATTGCCAGTTGGATGTCGGACGATATTTCCACGGCAATTATTGAACGTGCACGTTCTTTAAGCGAGTTTGTACAAGAACACTAAAGGTTAGCGACATGATGGCTTCCCACGATCACCGGTACTCATTCTCTATAAGTTGGAACAGATCTTTTCACCAAAATTTCTTCGACATCATGATTCACCTCGTAATGCATTTACCAAAAGAGGCAATCTTTGGAGGTCCCTTGCACATGAGATGGATATATCTATTCAAGCGATACCAAGAAATTGAAGGGGTACGTCGAAATCGAGCTCGACCCGAGGGATCAATAGTCAAGGGTATGTTGTGGACGAGGCATTGACTTTTTGTTCGAGGTACTTGAGGACATAAGAACAAGGTTCAACCGACTGCATGAAGCGAGGATGCTAGTGTTCTACGACACAACTTTCTGCTTTTCGATCGTAGTGTCGCCCACTTGGAAAGAAGTCACCAACGACGCTTTCCTACTCAAGTTCAAAATCAAGACATTTTTACATCCCGAACAATTGTTATGAAGTTGAGCCATTCTTGAAGTAAGACGACGTTTATTCCTGATTATTATTCATTTATCTAGAATAAACTTTATCATTTGAAAAGAACTAATGAACTTTGATCTTCCATACTTTGTGCAGGGAACATAGGCAGGATCTACCGAACAATGGTTGTCCAAACATCGAACTAGTACACAGAAGAGACTTTCACAGTTGGTTCTACAAAAAGGTAAACGAACAACGACCGAATAAATTTGCAAGTTTTCAACATTATTTCTTTCTATAACTGAGAATAATTCTTGTCATGCAGCTATATGCAATGCGTCAAAGCCACAGCCATCAAGTATCTCATGAGTTGTTTTCATTGGCAAGTGGATGTTATCATCAGGTTATGTCATACACGGTTTGTGTTGTCAAAGAAGTTTGGTTCCTGACATATGATCATGATATTTGAAGACAAATTCGTAATGTGGTGTGTCCATCCTGTGGACTTGGGGTGAGGTTCACTACTGAATACCGCAAGATATCTTCGGAGCTACATTATGGACTGAAACTTTTAGTTTATCCGTTCCAATGCAAGTGGTTTAGGTGTGATGGGAGACAGATGGTAGCTGAGAATAATGTTACTAGTATTAACATCAGTGCAGAGGCGTTCAAGGATGATCAGTTCATACTTGCGAGCCAATCACAATAATTGTTCTACATTGAAGATCCATCTCGTGGTCCAAACTGGCAAGTAATACAAATTGTCCATCACATGAGCACATGGGACACAGTGGGAGCTAACATCACGAGAGATTGACCTGCTCCACAATAACTACTCTTCTGGTTTATCTCTGGTCGTTGATCTCGGCAACATAGAGCACGTATCTTTGCACCAGGATGATGATGAAGCTGATGAGATGGAAGAATCGGTTATCAGAGGAGCCTCATCTAATACTTGAGAAGAAACTTTATTTATTAACGACGATGATGTGGAAGACGATACAAATGCGTAATCACGAGGATGACGAAACATCGAGTGAAAACAATGAGGACGACAATGACGATCTTGAGGATCAATCGTATCATGATAGTGAATTAGAATGAATGTTGCGTAAAATATACGTTTAGTTTGTCATTCTGAAAAAACTTTATAGAATTTTGAGAAATTATTTTATGACATTTTTTTCAATTAATTGGTTATTCATAGAATAATTTTATAAATCTTCTAATAATTTTTTTCACTACAAAATGAGATACAAATAAATAATAAATTACCAAAATAGAAAAAAAAAATGGAATGTTGTGGATTAAGAATTTTAACCTTTTTTTATTCAAATAAATTTTTTAAAATTCCTTTTTTTAATAACCAATAAGAGTTTTAACTAATTTTACTTTTTAATAATTTTTTCCAACATTTTAGAATTAAATATTTTAGAATTTTTAATTTTTGAGAATTTTTGAAATTAAGAATAAGAATGTAGAATTTTATTTTTAAATGTTAATTTCTCCTATTTTGAGTATCATGATGTTTTTAGTTAAAAAGTTAAAAACTTGTTTTTATTTTTATATTATAAATTTAATCTTATTTTCAAATATTTATTTTCAAAAACAATATACCGAACAAGTTTTGCTTGTTGTCTTCAAGGATAATAAAGATGAAGAACTTAACGCAAATAACCAATATAGACGACGCTATATGCGTTAAAAATTTGGCTCAACATTACGAAAAGCGGATGAAAAAATTAAAATTTATCTCGCTAGCTAATTTATCTACAATGACGACATATGTTGTCGCTATAGATAATACCCTTATTATCGTGTCTAATCTTCTTCTTCTTCTTTTCCCGCTTCTGCGTTTTTTCTATCTTTTCATTGTTTTCACTGTTTTGAAGGAGCTCGCATGACGAGGACTTTTAAGAGGAACCAACAACATGTGCTAGATTGTTGTCACGTGCTCCTCTCTTCTACTTCTTCCCGCTCTAAAATCAGTCGGTCACTAAACTTGGTTAACTTTGATTAAAAAAAATAGTAACTTTCTTCCTGCCGCAAAAATCTCGATGTTTTATTCCTGTTAGCTGATGAAATGTAGGTTGAACTTTGATTTTTGTGCCTATTTTTTGTGCTTGTTTCTTCTGCATGTTAACATTAGAGTTTGTGCCTGTTTCTTTGATTTCGGTTGTAAAGATTAGGGATAATTACATGTTAAAAATTGTGGATAATTACATCTTTGGTTTGAATTTGTTGGCAGTCTGTTCTTGAGGTGTATTCGGTTGATAATTAAATGATTAATTCACTTTAGGTTGGACGAAGGTTGAATTTGAGGTTGAATGAGATTGAATTTTAGGGACATATTTGACATAATATTATTCCTAATCTTATTCAAATTTTGACATAAATTCAAAGTTTATGGACTTATTTGAAATAAAATAAGTTTAGGGACCAATTCATCAATCAAATAAAACTTATTCAAATTTTGACATAAATTCAAAGTTTAGGGACTTATTTGTAATAAAATAAGTTTGTGAACCAATTCATCAATCAAATAAAACTGATTCAAAATTTGACATAAATTCAAAGTTTAGGGACTTATTTGTAATAAAATAAGTTTGTGAACCAATTCATCAATCAAATAAAACTGATTCAAATTTTGACATAAATTCAAAGTTTAGGGACTTATTTGACATAAAATAAGTTTAAGGACCAATTAATCAACAAATTGAAACTTATTAGGTTCTACAAAAAATGTCAAAGTTGAGGGACCTATGTGAAAAAAAAATTCATTAGGGACCTATTCAAAGAAAAATTAAAAGTATTACAAAATATGCTAAATTCAAAGTGTAAGGAACAATTTGAAATTTCACAAGTTTAGGGACCAATTAATCAAGTAATTAAAAATTACTAGAAATTACGAAAAAATTCAAAGTTTAGGGACCTATTAGATATAAATTAAAAGTTTAAAGACCAATTCTTCAACAACTTAAAACTTATTACAAGCTGTAAAAATTCTAAGTATAGGGACCTATTTGAACTAAAGTCAAAGTGTTGGGACCTTTTAAAATAAATTAGAAGTTTAAGGACTAATTCATCAATAACTTCAAACTTATTTGAAACTATGACCAAATTCAGAGTTCAGTATTTGAAATAAAGTAAAATTTTTATGGATCTATTTACCATAAAGTAAAAGTTTAGGGACATATTTGAAATGAACAATTTCAATAGGGACCTACTTATAACAAAATTAAAACGTATTAGAAATTACGATAAAATTCAAATTGTAAGGACCTATTTGACATTTCATAAGTTGAGAGACCAATTAATCAACAAATGAAACTTATTAGAAATTAAGAAAAAATTCAAAGATGAGGGACCCATTAGATATAAATTAAAAGTTTAAGGACTAATTCATCAACAACTTCAAACTTATTAGATACTACGTAAAATTTCAAAGTTCAGGGACCTATTTGAAATAAAATAAAAGTTTAGAGACCTATTTGAAATAGAGTCAAAGTTTATGGCCCTATTTACAATAAAGTAGAAGTTGAAGGACCTATTCATCATCAACTTCAAACTTATTAGAAACTTTGAAAACCTCGAAGTTCAGGGACCTATTTGAATAAAGAAAAAAGATTATTAGGATCAAATTCACTAAATGTAGGGACCTATTCCGCACTAATTGATGGTTGCAATTATTTCATGTGTTAGTATGGCTGACGTGATGTCGCACGGAGGTGATGGTGTAGGAGATCTTCCACAGCAGCCATCTCATCGGCTCGCTTCGGCCTGTGAGTCTGGTAATAATTTTTGTTCAAATCATTTTTCTTGTATTTTATACATATCGTTGAATTTCGTATGATAAATATGGTTCGTATTTGTTCATTTTCAGCGCCCCCGCCAAAGCGACAAGTTATCTCTCAAGGTATCAACCTTGAGAGGGTTTAACGAGCTAACCGGAAGATGTCACTTCCTAGCACAATGCACCGATCGGGAATAATGTGAAGTACTTCACGCGCTTGGTTGGGAACCAAGTGAGATTCATCGTACCCCCGTGCTACCCTTCATGGACAGAGGTTCCAGAGAAGCAGCAGGCACAGTTACGTAGCATTATCGAGGTATGAACTTAAATTAATTTTATTATTAGTGTAGTCAATAAATAATTGTTCTATGACTTCTACATTAACGTAATTTTTTCACTCTTACAGAGCTATTTCAATCTGCAGGAAGATCGGTTGCCTGATGAGTACTGGGCAGTCTATGCCGCTGTAGATCATCTGGCGACCGATCATTATCGCGATTACAAACTCAAGGCGCATAATCACTTAAAAGCGCATAGACCCAGCTGACCATACGTCGAGATGTCTGCCGAGGACTGGCAGAAGTGCATTGACTTCTTTACCAGTCCTACTTTCGTGGTACATATTGTTTATCTATTTTTACGATTTATTTTATATCTTTTTGTAACTATTAAGTTTTTTGTTAATCAATTATTTTTTATACGTTCAGGAACGGTCCTCGAAACATAAGGCCAATCGGAGTAAGGCTAAATACCCACGCTGTTACGATGAAGTACAACTAAAATTTTCAATATCATTATACAAATCTTCACTACATTACGTAAAAATGTCTACTATGTTACATTTCGCGTTTAAATTGTCGTAGCGGGACCCCGAGACCCAGCGATGCCGCTGTGGATTATTGATTCGTTTAGGATGTTTCACACCTTCTGAGATGGCAATTGGGTGAACTCATGAGCGGTGGTGACTATGTGAGGACTTTTAAATGATGTTAATATAATTTTATCTAACATGATATTATTATTTTTTATTTTTTTCACTAAACAGAATAAACTTGTTGAGTTGAAAGAGACTCAACATACACATGTCGACTCCAGTGACGCATCGTTACACGAGCGTGCTATTGCAAAGGAGGTTCATGGGGTTGGACGGGTTCCGAAGGGCACCTCTCCCTCCCTATATTCGACTGCTGCATCGAAGGCCCCACAAGGAACTTTCCATCAGTTCTCTGGAGACCACCAAAATAACGATCCTCGGTTTGCCATGTACGAGGCTCAGTTACGCTGAATGCAGCGAAAAATTGAGCTTCTAAAAAATAGCATACCAATGGTTGTGCCTGAGGAGGATGAGAACGGGGACGAGGACGAAGGTTTGGGGAATCTGTAGATTTGTAGAATTTTTTATACATTATTTCAAAAAAAAATTTAAATTCAAATTGTTTATAGCAGCGACATTGTCGTCGTTGTAGGAAAACAAATCATTTAGATTTAGCGATGATAGAGTCGTCTCTATATTAGAAATACATATAGCGACGGAATAACAATGACGAATTTCACATCTCTACTGTTTTAGTTAACAGCGACGATTTTAGCGACAACATTGTCGTCCCTTTATATCTATTTTCGAGATATAAACTACGACAATGTTGCAACGAAGTTGTCGTCGCTATACATTCAAATATATGTTGCGACAACTAATTGTCGTCGCTACATATCTAGAGACACTAAACTATTGCGGCGATATTGAGCGACGACGTTGTCGTCCCTATACATGTAAAGGGACGACTATGGATGATTCAGCGATGACTTATGTCGCCGCTATTGCTCTCCTTTCTTGTAGTGAAGTGAGAGAAAAGGCTGGAAATTTTGGATTGAAAAATGCAGAAATTCGAGTACCTACTGGCCGAAAATTTAGGAAAAAGATAGGAGATTTTGATAAGTTTTTTGGTTCTCAGTTTTGGGAGAGGAAAGAGGGAATGTTGCTGGAAAAATAAGAAGAAACTAAACACTCGATGGCTGGAACCTTAAGGGGCGAATTTTGAAGGGTAAAGTGAGGTTTTTTTGCTCAATGAAATGGCTGATTTCTGGGCTGCTGGAGGAACGTATTTGGGAGGAAGAAACCAGTTGGGTTGAGGGTAAGGATGAGGAGGAATTAGTGTATATGGAAAGAAAATGCAAGGTAAGAGTACTCATTGTGCTAGCCAAAAAATCTGGAGAGAAAAAGGAGTTCGGTGGCTGCTTTGTTTATGGATGAATTTATGAGCAAAAGAGAAACTTCTAGGATGTTTTTGTTAATGAAATGAAGGAGATATGGGGGCTTAAGGTGAACAAAATTTTTGGATAATTGGGAGGGGAAAGCAAGTAGTTTAATGGATGAGAAGTGAGGGAGAAATGGAGAAGTTGTGGGGTTGTTTTGTGCTGAAAATTGGGTGACCATGGGGTGATTTTCAGCCTGTTTGGAGAAGTTTCTTGGGACGTTTTATGATCTAAAAATGCATGTAATTAGCTTATCCAAATGGTGGAAGATGTGGGAGAAATGGGCTGAAGTGGGGGGAAAGAAAGTGGGAAGTTGTGGAGGATCATGTGGCAGTTTTCTTCATTGTTAAACATGAAATATGAGGGTATTTTGTGGAGAATTATGGCTAAACATGGAGTTGCTCGGGAGAACGGTTTTCAGGTCACCGGGGGGTAGTTTTGGTGTGCATGGGGGTGGTTTCTTTGCTAATGGAGGGGTTGTTTGGTTGATGAAAAATGACAAAAGTTAAGGGGTCAAAATGCACCGGTTTTTGGGCTAATTATAGGTGAACTTTTTGGATGAAAAATATGCCGGCCTTTGGCTAAGAAAATCGAACATAAAGGGTCGAGATTTAACTAGACAAAGCGAACTAAAAAAATATTTTATCCTAGCCGAAAAATTATTTTTCATACTACGTGAAAATTAAAAACTTATCAATTCAAAATAGAACAAGGTTAGTTTTAAAATTAGTATTCCATATTCGTCAAATTTCAAATTTAAAACAAACGCACGCAATTTTTAATGTGAAAAATATTTAAAATGTAGTGTGAGGTTCATAGCAACGTCGAAAGTAAAAAATTTATTTACTTGAAATTAAAAGCGAAAAATTTGGTTGTTAATGAAGTCTTGCAAGTGTTCATGCCTTTTATAAACCAAGAGTTAGTGGGTTCCACGTGTCAAGTCCTCATTTGTCTTCCATCAAGCAAAATCTTGTCTTCTAAAGTTGTATTTTAGAAGCAAGAAAATGTGAACCAACACTTTAATTCCTTCAATCTTCACCTTGGTTCATATCTAATGCTTCCTTTAACTTGGTTATAGGATTCTTATTTGTGCCGCACCACTTATCAAACCATCATTGCCCACTCGTGCACCATTGTCAATTTGTAGAAATTTTAAACAACTTGAAAATTTACTTATACTTATATGTTTAGTACCCATATCTACATGGTTACGATATGTAGAGATTTTCTTTAAGATAATTTCCTTCTTTAAGATTTTTCTCCAACAAAGTGGAACTTAATATTAATGTGTTTAGTTCTTTCATGATATATGTGATTTTTACTCAAATACAAAGCACTTTGACTTTAAGAGAATATACAAACACGGTCTTTTAACAAATTTAGTTCAAATGACAAATTTTTTAACAAAATTCCTTCTTTGACAGCTTTAGTCAAAGCATTGTATTCAGCTCAGTATTTGACAATGCAACGATAGACTCAAGCTGGGATTTCCAGCTAATGCAATTTTCACCTAATGTAAAGTAATAGTAGTAACTGATTTTCTATTGTCTTTACTTGAAGCAAAATCAAAATCTACAAAGCCAACACGCTTTAATTTTGAATTTATTCTTTTATAAGTCAACCTTGTTCATAAAGTTCATTTTATGTATCTCAGCTTAATTTTGAATTTATTCTTTTATAAGTCAACCTTGTTTATAAAGTTCATTTTATGTATCTCAGCAGCCACTAACGGCTGCCAAATGTCAATAACATTTGCGTACGGGACTTTATTCATTTCAGACCTTTCATCCTCATTTTTAGGTGATTAATCACTTGACAAAACAAAATGAGATGCAAGAGGCACATTAACAGGTTTTTCAATCTTTCATTCCAAACTTACTTACCAATTTTTCTAAGTAATGAGTTTGATAAAGAGTTAGTGTAGAATTAGGTCTATCTCTAGAATTAATCATGCCCAACATTCTTTTTTGCTAGACCTAAATCTTTCATATCAAATCGATTTAAGAACATTTGTCATTCAATTGATTTCAAACAGATTTGGACCAATTAGAAGCATATCAACATAAAGAATCAAATAGATTTCAAAACCCTTTGGTGTATCTTTGTAATGCCCCGAATTTTCTCAACTCGGAGAGTCACTAAAATAATCTCTAAAAAATATTTGATGACTCCGAATAATATTTTCCGTGCCCTTGAATAGTTTTAAAAATATAACTTTTGCGTAAGATAACAAGCGCGCAAGGGAAGAATGATTTTTCTTCTGGTTTCCCATGGTTTTGCCTATACTGTGATAGGTGTCGCCATAATTTATTTGACTATTCAAACAAATTTCAAAAATTCCAAAATTTGAACTGTAAATATTTGGGACTACTGACTACAACATGGTAAAATTTCAAGCCTTAACTACGTTGCTTGGTAGGTGAAAATGATAGCCGGAGTTGCTTGAAAAACTATCCTCCGCTAAAAAGTTCATAATAAATTCATACAATGGAATTTTTGAGTAATTCTAATTTCTTTTGTTAGACCACATATATGGATTTCCGTAGCCACTTATTTCACTCAAAAATCCAACCGTAGCATAAGTTATGATTTTTTCAAAGTAGGAACGATGGCTGAAAATTTCGGAAAAATGAAACTAAGCAATTCTAACTTGAAACTTTTAACGTCAAAGGAACCAACATCTCGTTTTTCATAAATATTATATAATTAAATACTGAATCAAAGACATAAAATTTCAGTATTGACATCGTAATTGACTCGATCATCGCGACATCAAAACTTAAACTAAAAAGGAAATTCCATGACAAGCTAGCTAGCCTAAGCAATCGCATCATTGCCAATCAATTCAGTCTAAAAATTTGTTCATTTTTGGGGTGAGTATTTCATAATAAACACTCATTAGAAATACATACAACATGTGGAAAAATTATACGTAAACTTAAATGGGACATGCCATAATTTTTAAACGTGCATAGGAACACAAAAATTGATAGCCGGCATCACATAACATCATACGTGATTACCTTCAATCACTAACATATTAAAGTGATTACCTTCAATCACTAGCATAACGATTCTTCGTAATTAGGTTTGCATGGTATTTATATCACATCATAATTTTTCAAACGTCATTTAAAAATTGTTGTAAAAGTATTAAGTAAAACTACCTTAAAAATTAGTTTTCGGTTGAAGTTTTGATGGACAAAAATTAGTTTCATAACTTCCAAAATCAAGTCTCAGACACTATATATATATATATATATAAGGAAATTTTTCGAATTAAAAAGCAAGGTTAAGGCCCTTTTAATGCTTGTGGCCAAAACCGAACCGAAAGTGATAAAAAGTCTTGGAAATTGCTCATTTGCTAGGCGAAATGTTGACAGAAAAGATAGGGAAGCAAATGACGAAAAGTGGAAGATTTGTTGCTAGAACTTTGGGGCTGATAATGAAAAGAATGATATAAATTTATGGATTAAAACCAAGGGTAAAAAAAACTACAGCTGGGCCAAGTTTGAGTGCCTAAAACTCGGAAGAGAAATGCTGGAACTTTATGGTTTAAGTGCCTAAAACTGGGAAAAGAAAGCAGCTGAACTTTGTGGACTGAAATGAAGGGAGGATGAGGGAGGAAAATGAGGCGTTCCGGACAAAACTGTTGAACCAAAGATGGAGGCCAAAATTTAAAGATGGAAAATGGGGGTTTTGTGTATAGTTTTAAATGCTGATTTCTGGGGGGAAATACACATTGCAGGGGTGATTTTTAGGACAGAAAAGGGGGAAAACGTTATCTTGTGGCTGATTAAGGAGGTGGATAAATTCAGTTACTTGGTGATGGGAGAGTGAGGGAGAACATGGGTAGGTGGAAGAGGTTAAATGATGGAAATGGCTGATGGGGACGGTTTTCTTTACATCATGGAAGGGTTGTTTGTTTGATGCTAAATGGTATAGGTTAAGGGGCTGTTTTGCTAGTTTTTTTGTGGATTTTTATGGTGTTGTTTAGGTGGGGTTTTTGGCTAACTTTTGGAGTTGAAAAGTAAATCGAGTTTTAGCAAAGAAATCAAAATAAATGGCCGGGATTTTGGATAGGATCGAGAGAACAAATTTTAAAAATTTAGGCTAGCTATAAATTATTTCTCGTTCAACTTGAAATTCAAAACTTACCAAGTCAAAATAGAACAAGGTTCGTTTTCAAATAAATTCCAAAATTGTTGAATTAAAAAAAAATTGAAAGCCACACGCACAAAATTTAACGTGACCAAATATTTAAAATGAACTATGAGGTTCGAATCGATGCCAAAAGTAAGAAAAAAAATTATTCACTTGAAATTAAAAGACAAAAAAATTTGGTTATTACATCCCTCCCCACTTAAAATAATTTCGTCTTCGAAATTTAAATTACTTGGTTTACATGTTCCGGGTACTTATCTAAAATATCTTCTTCTCTTTTGTAAATGACCCCATCTTTCTCATGTCTACCCACTCAACTTTAACTAATAGGATCTCCCAATTTCTCTGAACATGGACCTTTCTTTCTAGGACCACCGCAAGCGCGTTCTCGTAAATCACATCATTCCTTAAATCCAATGACTCATATTTTAGCACATGTGTAGGATCATTCACGTACTTCCTTAACATCGAAACATGGAAAATATTGTGCACCGCTGAGAGCTCGGGTGGGAATGCTAAACGATACACCACATTTTCAATCCTTACAAGAATTTCAAATAGGCTGATGAAACGCGGTCTTAGCTTCCCTTTCTTACCAAAACGTAGTATCCCTTTCATAGGAGCCACCTTTAGAAAAACTTTTTGCCGACCACAAATTCTAATTCGTTTCTTCTTTGATCGGCATAATTCTTTTGACGCTTTGACGGTCCTGCGATGTCTTAATTCTGGACCGATCTTGTCTATTGCCTCTACTATTTTCTCAACCCTACTTCGTCCCAACAAATTGGCGAATAACATCGACGACCATACAATGCCTCATATGGTGCCATGCCGATAGTAGTTTGGAAGCTATTATTGTAAGTGAATTCCACCAATGGTAGGTGAGCCTCCAATTTACTACCCAAATCCAAGATGCATGCTTTCAACATATGCTCGAGGGTTTGAATAGTGTGTTCGATTTTCATTGGTCTCGAAGGTGATAAACTGTACTAAATTTCAATTTAGTACCCAAAGCTCCTTGAAGACTTTTCAAAAAAATGAGGTAAACCTCAGATCTCTATCTGATACGATAGATGATGGTATCCCATGAAGTCTTATAACTTCTTTGGCATACAAATGTGCTACTTATTCCAAACTGAAATACATTTGAATGGGAAGAAAATGTGCAGATTTTGTCAAACGCTCTACCACAACCCAGATGGCATCATGACCTCTCGCCGATCTAGGAAAACCCACAACAAAATCCATTGCAATTTTCTCCCATTTCCACTCTAGTATATCCATTGGATTTAATGGCCCCGACGGCCTCTAATGCTCCGCTTCACTTGTTGACACACCAAATATTTTGATACGAAATGAGCTACAACTCATTTCATGTTTCTCTACCAAAATGTTTTACGCAAATCTTTATAAATTTTAGTTCCCCACGGATGTGCGGCGTAAGGTTAGGATGCGAGTTGGCGTGGTTAGCGAGTCTTGTTTAATCTTGTCATGCGGAAGTCTTTTAAAATTCTATTTCTAATAATTAAAACTTAGAGTATTTAAATTTTTATCTTGTAAAATAATTTGTTCTTCTAATAAAGATGAGTCTAATTGTGGTAATTCTCTAAAACTCTATCTAATATCTTATACTTTTGTCCTAAGCTCTTTTTGTTCTTTCTAACTCTCTACCTATTGTTTCCGACGGATAAATAAAGTTCGGATAAGTTCTCAAGATAATTTTATCTTTTGTTCTTTTTAGTTCACGATGTAGAAGCTTCTTCCGAGTTCATAAAATTTTTGTTTTTCAAATTTTTGTGTTATCCTACTCTGTACTTCCCTTTTCATAATTCTTTTAAATGTTCTAACAAATCTCCTCTTTTTTTTTTTTTTTTTTTTTTTTTTTTTTAGCGGAAATATAAATACCAAAAACAAATATCACCACCTAAGACATGTTAACTTGAACCTCGATTTCTTTCATTAAGGTTACCACCGGCACTCCTTAATAAATTCCTAAATTAATTGATTCCTTTTCCCCAACATCTAAAGGACATCTAAGGCTCACTCGCCTACAATCCTTACTCATTTGGGTCACTCGAGGATTAATTTAGAAACAGTGATGGCTTCTAAAAATCAAGTTATGCTTTTATAACATGCATAGGATGAAATGAATGATACAACAAATATCAACAAAACATTTCAATAAAAAACTTTATAAAACTTCATAAAAAATACAACAATGTAAATATTTTTTGGAGATCTGCTAATACATGAAAAGAAATTACTACTAAGGATTTCCCTTTCGGAAAATCCCGAATTCTACTGAAAAACTTTAAACTTAATTACAAAGTTTGGAACATATACCTGAATACAAGCTTTCTAAACAATATTTGGATTGAGAATTTTCTTATACAAGAGGGTTATTTGAGAGAGCAAAGGTTTTCTGGGGTGTTAAGAGATTGACCGATGCTCTTACAAATGAAAACTTCCCTTATATAATAAAATTCTTGGGAGCAAAAACAAAAGTCTAAAAGTAAATTTCTTTCTACATCAAATCATTGGCACGCTTTCACCGAGAAACTTCGCCAAATCTTGAAATGAAAAATCTTTTGTAATTTGATCCAAATTGCTCACCTTGAGCAGAAATTATCCGGCATCTTTGAATTCTTCAACATCTTCTTTTGGCATGATCTGAATAATTCAAAGTTACGTATCAAATCTTCTTTTGAAAAATCTTTTGCAAAAATTTCAATGTCCATGCAGTTCTTCTTACGGCTTTTTATGAATTTTCAAAAAAGTAAGCAGCTTTCTTTTTGTCTTTTCTGCACTGTCTTCTTCTCGGCAAGAAATCTTTCTGAATGATTACAATAGTGGCTACTGGCATCTTTAGCAAAATTTTCAAAAAGTAAACAGCTTTTTGACCTAAAAGGAATCTTTTCTTTACGAAATCTTACGGAAATGAATGTCGTCTTACGCTTGAATTGGAATCTTATCATAAAAAGTCTCTTGGCAAATTAAAGAAAATCTTTCTCAAAGATCATCAAAATTCAAGTGTCCAAGTTGTGCTCTGTTTGTAGGGGAAAAGGACATTCCCGAGTCTGAATTATCACAACCCAACCTTTCATCTTCTCCTCTAAAATTACTGGCCTCTGAATTTTCATCTTTTTCTGGTTCTGGATTTGAACATTGAATTTCTTTTTCTTTGCTATTTTTATTAATGACTTTTTCTAAAACTTTCTCAATTTTTTCTTCAAGACTTTTTGCTTCTTTTTTATTTTTATTTCTTTTTGTAACTATTCTTCTTTTCAAAATTTTCTCATTCTTTTGATATTTCTCAATTTGAGAAAGAAGTCTTTCAACAGAAATAAAACTATCATTAGGGTCTTGACTGTCTTGGAGGATTCTTTACCTTTGGAAATCTGAGTATTTTGGGCTTTTGAACATTGGGCTTCTGAGATCTGAATTTGGGATAAATGTTCGGGCTTTTTGAGTAGTCTACTAAAATGTCAAATTTGCCACTTGGGGTGGCGGGAGTATCCCAGTTGAGTCTTTGCTAAATCAGTATGGAAATCAACAGCCCCACAGTCTCTGAACTTTGGGCAAGTCCACACCATCAACGGTTTGATGAGTCTTTACCGACTACCGTTTGGGTGGACTAGCTATTGACTTCTTGGGCTCAATAGTACCCTTTGGATATGTCATCCTTAAGTTCACAATCTGTTGTTCTAAAGCGTAAATCTTCTTACAGTAAGATGTTCTTTCATTTAACAAATTCGATTAGATTCATTAATGATCTTAAAATTTTTCTCGCATACATTTACGGATGGTAAAGAATAGAGCGATCGTAGTCCTTTACTAATTCCAACCACCGTCATTGACTCATATTCAACTCCCTGTCGGTGAAAAATTACTTGAGACTCTTATGGTCGGTGTAAATTTCACACTTTCTTGCATTAAGGTAATGGCCCCAAATTTTCAAGGCGTGAACTACCGCCGCAAGTTTAGGATCATGCGTCGGGTAATTACGCTCATCTTGCCTCAACTGTCTTGAAGCATAAACTATGAACTTTTCATTTCGCATCAACACACAGCCCAATCCGAATTTTGATGCATCATTGTAAATTACGTAGCCCTCTGAACTTTTGGGTAAAGCTAGTACTGGTACAGTTCTTTAGCTTTTCAAAAATCTGTTCACACTTCTCAAACCAAACATACTTAACCCCTTTCGAGTAAACTGAGTCATAGGGTCAACTATTTTGGAAAATTCTTCTATGAAACGTCGATAATAGTCGGCTAAACTCAGAAAACTTCTTATTTTACCAACATTTGTCGGCTCTTACGCCAATGTGACACAACTTGAACTTTTGATGGATCTACTTCAATTCTTGTAGCCGTCACAACATGTCCAAGGAATCCTATTCAGTCCAACCAAAATTCACATTTTGTGAATTTGACATACAACTTTTCTCTCTGCAAGGTCTCCAATACTATTCTCAAGTGCTCGTGATGTTGCTCGGAATTTTTGGAATAATTCAAGATGTCATTGATTAATACAATGATGAATTGATCTAAATATTGATGAAAAATTCAGTTTATTAAATCTATAAATACCGCTGGAGAAATTGTCAATCCAAATGGCATTAATGTAAATTCATAATGCCCATAGCGAGTTTGAAAAGTCGACTTTGGTATATCCGATGACACGATTTTTAGTTGATGATAGCCCGACCTCAAGTCGATCTTGGAAAACACTGAAGCACCCTTCAATTGATTAAACAAATCCTCAATTCTTGGAACTGGATACTTATTCTTGATCATCAATTTATTCAACTCACGGTAATCGATGCACATTCTCATTGATCTATCTTTCTCCTTCACGAAGAGTATTGGAGCTCCCCACGAGGAAATACTTTATCTGATAAATCCTTAATCCAAAGGTTCTTCCAATTGCATTTTAACTTTTGCAATTCTTTTGGTGCCATCTGCACGGAGCCTTTGATATGGGTGCAACTCTGTGTCGGATCTATCGTGAATTCCACTTGTCTATTAGGCGGTATGCCTACTAGATCATCTGAAACAAATCGGTGTACTCCGGGACCCCTGGCACGTTATCCAAAGATACTTCCTTATATGGGGTGCCATGAGATTGACAATAAAACCTTGGCAATCTCTTCTTAAGCAACTTTTCCGCATGTAAAGGCGAGATGAGGCGGAGAAGTGTCAGTAATCTTCAACCCATAAAATTTGAACTCGTTTTCTCTCGGTCTTTGAAAGATTACTTCTTTTTCAAAACATACAATGGTAGCACGATTACTACACAACCAATCTATCCCTAGGATAAAGTCAAAATCTCTCATACTTATAGCATACAGTGTCTGCTGACAAAACTAACCCATCAAAATCTATCTGAACTATCCTAGCAAATTTATCTGCCACTATAGTTTCTCCTAGTGGCATATTAACCTCTAATACACTTTCACTTTTCTGAAATAAAGTGTTAACTTTAGCTAAGCATGCTTTAGATATAAACGAATGCGTCGCGCTAGAATCAATAAGAACGTAAACAACAGGTACGCTAGAGATAGATAACATACCCGTAATAACGTTCGAATTTTGGCAGCCTCTTCATGAGTCATGGCGAACACTCTTGCTTTTCCTTTGTTTACTTGATCATTAACCTTTGCTGGCTCTGCCCGACATTGTGACACGTAGTGGTCGGGCTCTCCACACATATAGAAGACGTTTTTGCTAAAGTGGCAATCACCACTATGATTCTTCTTACACTTAGGGCACTTAGGAAAGGAATTACTTTATTCACCCCTGTTGGGACCTTGATTATGTCTCTTGAACCGGCATGAATTTCGATTCTTATTCTAATCCTACAAATTTTTCTTTTCTGAGTCATTCTGTTGTCCCTGAACTTTGACCTTTAAACCCGAGAAGGACAGGGTCTGAGCCATCTTGACCACTGCTCAAAGTAAGAAGTGCATGGGAACTAACAATCTGTCTGACCTCTGGGCACAGTCTTCTTTCATAATCTCTTGCTTTCATTAATTTGGTACCGACCAAATATGGAGCATAACGTGACAGTTCCTCAAATTTTTACTCATACTCGGTAATTTCCATCTCTCATTGACCAAATGTAGAAACTCCGACTCCTCACAATCTCGCAGGGCATGTAGAAAATATTTTTTCGTTAGCTCAACCTTGAACTGGGCCCACGAGAGATTATTCTGTTCTTCTTCAGTACTGGTGGAGGATGCCGACTTCCACCAATGGCCTGCTCAGTCGATTAGCATGAACTCTACACAAAGGACTTTCTGATTTTCAAGACAAGCGATGTGCTGGAAAAAAAATTCGATCGTCCGCAACCATTTTTCGGCAGCAAGAACATCCTTTCCACCGTCGAATGTAGGATGGTGGTATCGACGAAATTTTTCTATCACCGGCACAGCAGGGGCCGTGTGATGTGCCGATGGGGCCTAATATGCTTGGGGTACTTGCGGTGCCCGTGGCATCATTGGCGGCTGCGGGACTGGGGTGCGGTCTTATTTCTTAAATCGCTAGTTGTAGGTCTCTAATAGCTCTTGCTTGCATAGTTGGTGCCATTTCCTTTACATTAAATAAAATGAAAAGAGTTTGTAATTCATCCGAAAAACTATCAATAAAGGAGAATTTAAATAACATCTTTTATATATTTAAATCATCCTTCAAGAGGTACAACAAGTAAAAGCATCTAGCGCTAAACAATGGTAAAGTAACTATACAAGGAAAATTGAAATACTAAAAGGAAAACATCCGACAACTATAATATCTCTAAGCATCATCTTCATTGATCCATCCTCCGTGTACTCTAGGCCTCTTCACCGTGGAACCTTGTCATCCGAGGTAACACAAGACTCAGCCTCATACTCTATCTCAAGATCATCCTCTAGGTCATCCTCGACCTCGATAACTGGATCAAACTCAAACACTAACACCGGCTCTAGCTGTGGCTCGAGGATGGGCTCAACTACTAGAGCCGGATTAGGGATAGGATGGAGACCTACATCATATAAAATGTACTCCTCCTAATGCATAATCAGCACTTCACTGTACACATCATATTCTACAGTTACTAAACCATAGTTCATCGCCCTGATACGAACCAATCAGTGAGTCAATCACATGAGCAATAGACTCAACATCTGTGGTTACTAAACCATAGTTCACCGCCCTAATACAAGTTGTCCTATGGTTACTAATATGATGGTCAATTGACCATTCGGGATCTGAAGTAAAAAGTATATGATCGTTCATTGCCGCCTCGGCACATTCTAGGAAATCATCACTCGGTAGAACCATGTCTAAGATACAACTTATAAAGGGTCTGATTAGGTGGATTTCTATCATCTTTTAATTTAAAAAAAGAACTAACATAAAATTTCATTTTAAATGAAATACTTAAAACTTTTAACGGCAAAGAAACCAACATACTTAAAACTTAAAATGTGGGGTTATTTAAAATTTTATTTTTTTATGTGGTTAAGTATGATACATGCAACTTATATTTATGGGAAAGTTTTAAGTGTTTCATTTCCAATGAAATGTTAAGTTAAGAAAATTTTTTATCTTAGTTCTTTATTTTGCAAGTGTACGAAGAAAAATAAAAGCTGCGCTCTGATACCAAGTTGTAATGCCACAAATTTTCTCAACCTTGAGGGCCACTAAAATAATCTCTAAAATATATTTGACGACTTTGAATAATATTTCCCATGCCCTTGAATGGTTTTAAAAATATAACTTTTATGGAAGATAGCAAGCGTGCAAGGGAAAGATGATTTTTCTTTTAGTTTTCCATGGTTTTGCCTATCTGGTGATTGGTGTCGCCACAATTTATTGGATCATTCAAATGAATTCCAAAATTTCAAAATTTGAACTGTAGATATTTGGGACTCTTGACTACATCATGGTATAATTTAAAATCTTAGATACTTCGTTTGGTAGGTGAAAATGATAGATGAAGTTGCTTGAAAAACTGTCGCGGGTGCCTTAAGACAACCTGCTAAAACGTTCATAATAAATTTTGGCCAGAAGTTTCTCGGTGAAACGCGTGCCAATGATTAGACAGAAAGCAAGAAATTTACTTTTAGACTTTTGTTTTTGCTCCCAAGAATTTTATTATATAAGGGGAAGTTTTCATTTGTGAGAAGCATCGGTCAATCTCTTAACACCCCAGAAAACCTTTGCTCTCTCAAATAACCCTCTTGTATAAGAAAATTCTCAATCCAAATATTGTATAGAAAGCTTGTATTCAGGTATATGTTCCAAACTTTGTAATTAAGTTTAAAGTTTTTCAGTAGAATTCGGGATTTTCCGAAAGGGAAATCCTTAGTAGTAATTTCTTTTCATGTATTAGCGATCTCCAAAAATATTTACATTGTTGTATTTTTATGAAGTTTTATAAAGTTTTTATTGAAATGTTTTGTTGATATTTGTTGTATCATTCATTTCATCCTATGCATGTTATAAAAGCATAACTTGATTTTTAGAAGCCATCTTGCTTCTAAATTAATCTGAGTGACCCAAATGAGTAAGGATTGTAGGCCGGAGTGAGCCTTAGATGTCCTTTAGATGTTGGGGAAAAGGAATCAATTAATTTAGGAATTTATTAAGGGAGTGCCAGTGGTAACCTTAATGAAAGAAATCAGGTTCAAGTTAACATGTCTTAGGTGGTGATATTTGTTTTTGGTATTTATATTTCCGTTAAAAAAAAAAAAAAAAAAAAAAAAAAAAAAAAAAAAGAGGAGATTTGTTAGAACATTTAAAAGAATTATGAAAAGGGAAGTACCGAGTAGGATATACAAAAAATTTGAAAAACAAAGATTTTATGAACCCTTCAAGCTCAAGAACAAACGAAGCATCTTCATCAGGAACAAAAGAAGTAGAACAAAAGATAAAATTATCTTCAGAACTTATCCAGAACTTTATGTATCTGTCAGAAACAATAGGTAGAGAGTTAGAAAGAACAAAAAAGAGCTTAGGACAAAAGTATAAGATATTAGATAGAGTTTTTAGAGAATTACCACAATTAGACTCATCTTTATTAGAAGAACAAATTATTTTACAAGATAAAAATTTAAATACTCTAAGTTTCAGAATTATTAGAAATAGAATTTTAAAAGACTTCCGCATTAAGCAGTTAAACAAGACTACGCTAACCACCTTAACTCTGCATCCTAACCTTGAGAAAGACCCTTCTCACGGGTGGTGAGGTCTCTCTTCGCACCCCCCTCTCAAATTGGTATCGTCGAGCCATAGATAGTAAGAAAACCTTAGACTATTTAAATTTAGAACTAAGTACTAACTATAGAAAAGTAAAGACTGTTGATAATAATATTTTAGGTTGTAATTTAGACTCTTCTCATAAATTACATAGTTTGTTTTCAGAAGACCCTTGCCAAAACCTCATAGTAGATTTAATAATTAATTTGTCTAGAAATTTAGATCTAGAAAATAAAAAGAATTTTAAATCTTCAGAATCGGTTTTAGATCTTCTTAAAACAAGAAACTTAGAACTTAAAAATATTAAAGAAAGTTTAGATTTTATTAAGAATCAAAATTCTGTTATTCTAGAAAAGATTTCTAAAGTAGACTTTTCCCAAATAACAAAGATTTTAGATTTTAATAAATCTAAAGAAACAGAGTCAGAAATAAAAAAGATTTTTATTAAAACAGAAGAATCTATTAAAGAATTTAGATTTCCAGGATGAGTTTGACAACTCCCTTTTTAGGCAGATCTAGGACAATTAGTGAAGAATCGTCTAGACCAAGTACATCGAGTACAGATAGAACTTTGTTAGATAGACTGTTAAGAAGAATAGAACAAAATGATCACAACATCGAAGAAATCATAGATCCAGATCAAGATTACCAAAGATTTCAGACCCATGGTTTAAGATTACTTAATCCGAGTATTATACAACAGAGGAATATTTGAGTCCAGAACCCAGTTCTTTAGACATAATAGACAAGTCCCCCTTCAATGCATAGGTAACCAAGTTAGAAAGTTAAATTTAATTTCGGATGATTCTAAAAGAATTAAAAAGAGAAATTATAAATTTATGCATTTAGGTCTAATAGTCATAGGAATTAGAGGATTAGCAAGAAAGAATCTAGGTTGTAAGACTTTAATTACTATATATGATGAAAGATTCAACAACATAGATAAAAGTCAAATAGCCAAACATGGAAGTAGATATGAATAGTAACATAGGAATTATTTATTGTAATCCGGACTTTTTAATGACTATTAAAGACTTCTCGGATAAGATAAAAAATAGGAATCCGGACTAAAGGTTATGAAGACGTAGATAGTGGAGATAACCTATTAGTTCATATGGGATTTTTAAGCGGATGTTCTATTAGTGCTCGAGTAAGTATAAAATTTACATAGACAAAGTAGTAAATTTAATGAGTAGTAAAGGTATAAATATGGTTAAGCCAAAAGAATTTTCGTGAGAACAATTAGCAGGATTAGAATGGGACATGGATAAATTCTTAGAATAGAAATATAAGACAACCATAGCCCCTACAGAATCTTTAACTTATAAAGACATACATGGTAGAACTAGTTTAAGATTTATTAATTACGATCAGATTGAAAGACAGACTGAGGATAGTGAAGAAAAGCGAATCGGTTAGTGAGCCTTTCATAGATAATGTCCAGATAAATTATTAGGAGAAGATATAGATAGAATTATCTTTCCAAAAGAATTAGGAATGGACCTTAATAAAGAAGAACTTCTTAAACTAGAAGACCAAATGTTTTAGGTAAACAAATTCAAGACAATGAGTATTTATATTATGATTCGTAAAAGAACATAAGATTAGGAACTACTCAAGAAGATTTTAAGGATAATATAGAAGAACTTAATGATAATAGTTCAGAAATAAGTTGTGAAAAGAATTTTATGGATACACAAGCAGACCATAGACGATACTCCTTTTGATAAGACTGTAAAACATGAACCTTTTACATATGGACCATGATTTCCTCCTAGAAGACCATATAATAAGTATGAAGAAATTCCAGAAGACTCTAGATATGTAGCAAAAGGTAGTGAAAGACCTTTAGAGAATAAGATAGAACATCTTCTAGATTAAAATGTCTTTGTCCTGTAGGAGAAGTCTTTGAATATAAGGGTCCTGCTATTTTTCCTAAGTCT
Source organism: Forsythia suspensa (assembly GCA_023638005.1). Lineage (NCBI taxonomy): Eukaryota > Viridiplantae > Streptophyta > Magnoliopsida > Lamiales > Oleaceae > Forsythia > Forsythia suspensa. The sequence goes on from CM042671.1 coordinate 32,322,139, forward strand.
TTGATAAATGGCCTAGCATAATTGACTAATCCTAAAAATTTCTGGATTTGTTTCAAGTCTTCTAACTTGTCTGGACTTCTAATAAAGATGAGTCTAATTGTGGTAATTCTCTAAAAACTCTATCGAATATCTTATACCTTTGTCCTAAGCTCTTTTTTGTTCTTTCTAACTCTCTACCTATTGTTTCTGACAGATAAATAAAGTTCTGGATAAGTTCTGAAGATAATTTTATCTTTTGTTCTACTTCTTTTGTTCCGATGAAGATGCTTCGTTTGTTCTTGAGCTTGAAGGATTCATAAAATCTTTGTTTTCAAATTTTTGTATATCCTACTCGGTACTTCCCTTTTCATAATTCTTTTAAATGTTCTAACAAATCTCCTCTTTTTTTTTTTTTTTTTTTTTTTAACGAAATATAAATACCAAAAACAAATATCACCACCTAAGACATGTTAACTTGAACTCGATTTCTTTCATTAAGGTTACCACCGGCACTCCTTTAATAAATTCCTAAATTAATTGATTCCTTTTCCCCAACATCTAAAGGACATCTAAGGCTCACTCCGACTACAATCCTTACTCATTTGGGTCACTCAGATTAATTTAGAAACAAGATATGGCTTCTAAAAATCAAGTTATGCTTTTATAACATGCATAGGATGAAATGAATTATATAACAAATATCAACAAAACATTTCAACAAAATGTTGAATATAACTTCATAAAAATTACATAATGTAAACATTTTTTGAGATCTGTCAATACATGAAAAGAAATTACTACTAAGGATTTCCCTTTCGGAAAATCCCGATCTCTTGAAAAACTTTAAACTTAATTACAAAGTTTGGAACATATACCGAATACAAGCTTTCTATACAATATTTGGATTGAGAATTTTCTTATACAAGAGGGTTATTTGAGAGAGCAAAGGTTTTCTGGGGTGTTAAGAGATTGACCGATGCTCTTACAAATGAAAACTTCCCCTTATATAATAAAATTCTTGGGAGCAAAAACAAAAGTCTAAAAGTAAATTTCTTGCTTTCTGTCAAATCATTGGCACGCGTTTCACCGAGAAACTTCTGGCCAAATCTTGAAATGAAAAATCTTTTGTAATTTGATCCAGCTGTCTACCTTGAACAGGAAATTGTCTGGCATCTTTGAATTCTTCAACATCTTCTTTTGGCATGATCTGAATAATTCAAAAGTTCTGGTATCAAATCTTCTTTTGAAAAAATCTTTGGCAAAAATTTCAATGTCTGCACAGTTCTTCTTCTGGCTTTTTGCGGAATTTTCAAAAAGTAAACAGTTTCTTTTTTGTCTTTTTCTGCAGCTGTCTTCTTCTGGCAAGAAATCTTTCTGAATGATTACAATAGTGGCTACGGCATCTTTAGCAAAATTTTCAAAAAGTAAACAGTTTTGAATGAAAAGGAATCTTTTCTTTCTGAAATCTTCTGGAAATGAATGTCGTCTTACGCTTGAATTGGAATCTTATCATAAAAAGTCTCTTGGCAAATTCTGAAGAAAATCTTTCTCAAAGATCCATCAAAATTCAAGTGTCCAAGTTGTGCTCTCTTTGTAGGGAAAAGGACATTCAGAGTCTCGAATTATCACAACCCAACCTTTCATTTTCTCCTCTGAAATTACTGTCTTCTGAATTTTCATCTTTTTCTGGTTCTGGATTTGAACATTGAATTTCTTTTTCTTTGCTATTTTTATTAATGACTTTTTCTAAAACTTTCTCAATTTTTTCTTCAAGACTTTTTCTTCTTTTTTATTTTTATTTCTTTTTGTAACTATTCTTCTTTTCAAAATTTTCTCATTCTTTTGATATTTCTCAATTTGAGAAAGAAGTCTTTCAACAGAAATAAAACTATCATTAGGGTCTTGACTGTCTTGGAGGATTTCTTTACCTTTGAAATCTGAGTATTTTGGGCTTTTGAACATTGGGCTTCTGAGATCTGAATTTGGGATAAATGTTCTGGGCTTTTTGAGTAGTCTACTAAAATGTCAAATTTGCCACTGGGCTGGCCAAGAGTATCCCAGATTGGAGTCTTTGCTAAATCTGTAGGGAAATCAACAGTTTCCTGAGTCTGTTGAACATTGGGCAAGTCCACAGCCATCAACGGATTTGATGAGTCTTTACCAGCTACCGTTTGGGCTGGACTAGCTATTGACTTCTTGGGCTCAATAGTACCCTTTGGACATGTCATCCTTAAGTTCACAATCTGTTGTTCTAAAGCAGAAATCTTCTTCTGTAAAGATGTTCTTTCATTTAACAAATTCTGATCTGTACGAAATTTAAGTCTTCTTCAGATTCTGAATCTTCACTAATTTTGAAATTAGAAAATTCTTCTAATACTTCGTAATCTGAATCTTCTTGAATTTCTATATTATCTTCTATAGATATAATACTGTAAATAGATTCATTGTCTGAGATATATTCATCTAATTGAATAAGATCTTCATTAGTACATTCTACTAATGTGCTCTTCTTATCATAACTATTAAGTCTTTTTGGACATGTTCTTGCTAAATGTTCATTGCTATTGCAAACAAAACAACTAAGCTTATTCTTATAAGTTACGTAAAGCTTAAATTTTTCTAACATGTTTATTCTCATCTAGATAAGGCTTTCTCTTATTAGATATTCTAAGAAAATATCTCTTCTTAAAAGGTCTTCCTTTAACTTTTTTATCCTTCCTATATTTTTTCTTTATGGGCTTTGAAGCACCATAAGTCCGAGGGTAAAATGTCTTTACAAAACTTATAGTCATCTTCTTAAGTTGTTTACGAATCTGTAATGTTACACATTTCTCTTCTAAACATCTGATTACATGTTGAATTCTATGTCCTATGCTCCACTTTTTATCCGGAAATTCTTTAACCAAGTTAATTCATTCCATTTGTCTACGTGATTTCTAATCCTAATGGGCTCGGTAACTTATGAAATAACTGTCCTAATTCTTGATTAAATGTATTACACGAGATTGAAACTAAGTAATGATATTCATTTAAAAACTGCTTAACATACTTACCCTTAGTCCATTTGTATAAACTAAGTTGTTCTAAGTCTCTCATTGCTTTTCTTTGTACATTCATCTGATCTGAATTAGGGTCTGATCCTGTAATAAGTACTTGAATCTTATTAACAAAATTATATGGGTTACTTCCTAAGGCAACTAACTATTCGAATTCTTCTTTCTTATCTTGTTTATAGGCTTCCCACATAGCCTTTTGTGCTTTCGCCTAAAAATGTCTCTAAATATCTATACATGTCTATGGGTTCCATGTCTTGGAAACTTCTAATGTAATGACCTATTATAGTGTTCTTCCATACCTCAATTACATTTGTCCAAATCTGCGGGTCATGTGCGGTCAAATTTAAAATTTGCGCTTTTGCAGCAGATTGGAATTCTATCTTATTCTCTAAAGGTCTTTCACTACCTTATGCTACATATCTAGAGTCTTACGGACTTTCTTCATACTTATTATATGGTCTTCTAGGAGGAAATCTGGTCCATATGTAAAAGGTTCATGTTTCTGGTCTTATCAAAAGGAGTATCGTCTATGGTCTTATAAGCTTGTGTATCCATAAAATTCTTTTCACAACTTATTTCTGAACTATTATCATTAAGTTCTCCTATATTATCCTTAAAATCTTCTTGAGTAGTTCCTAATCTTATGTTCTTTTCTGAATCATAATATAAATACTCATTGTCTTGAATTTGTTTACCTAAAAACATTTGGTCTTCTAGTTTAAGAAGTTCTTCTTTATTAAGGTCCATTCCTAATTCTTTTGGAAAGATAATTCTATCTATATCTTCTCCTAATAATTCTATCTGGACATTATCTATGAAAGGCTCACTAACTGATTCGTTTTCTTCACTATCCTCAGTCTGTCTTTCAATCTGATCGTAATTAATAAATCTTAAACTAGTTCTACCATGTATGTCTTTATAAGTTAAAGATTCTGTAGGGGCTATGGTTGTCTTATCTTTCTGTTCTAAGAATTTATCCATGTCCCATTCTAATCCTGTTAATTGTTCTGCCGAAAATTCTCTTGGCTTAACCATATTTATACCTTTACTACTCATTAAATTTACTACTTTGTCTATGTAAATTTTATACTTACTCGAGCACTAATAGAACATCGCACTTAAAATCCTATATGAACTAATAGGTTATCTCCACTATCTACGTCTTCATAACCTTTAGTCTGGATTCCTATTTTTATCTTATCTGAGAAGTCTTTAATAGTCATTAAAAAGTCTGGATTACAATAAATAATTCCTATGTTACTATTCATATCTACTTCCATGCTTGCTATTTGACTCTTATCTATATTGTTGAATCTTTCATCATATATAGTAATTAAAGTCTTGCAACCTAGATTTTTTCTTGCTAATCCTCTAATTCCTATGACTATTAGACCTAAATTTATAATTTCTCTTTTTTAATTCTTTTTTATCTCAAATTCAGACTTCAGAAGCCCAATGTTCAAAAGCCCAAAATACCCAGATTTCCAAAGGTAAAGAAATTCTCCAAGACAGCCAAGACCCAAATGATAGTTTTATTTCTGTTGAAAGACTTCTTTCTCAAATTGAGAAATATCAAAAGAATGAGAAAATTTTGAAAAGAAGAATAGTTACAAAAAGAAATAAAAATAAAAAAGAAGAAAAAAGTCTTGAAGAAAAAATTGAGAAAGTTTTAGAAAAAGTCGTTAATAAAAATAGCAAAGAAAAAGAAATTCAATGTTCGAATCCAGAACCAGAAAAAGATGAAATCTACTAAAGATTTTTGATCTAACTGTTTTGCATTCCTTTACAAATGTCCGACCTCCTTTGAGACCGGGAATCCCGCCAGGAATTCCTTTGCATCTTCTCGCTTTACTTGAGACTTCATCTAGTCGAATGCATAATTTTATCAAGACCGTTTAAGGTTTGGTAACCAAGAACTTTTATGTTTTCCAAATAGTAACATTTCATTTAAGGTTTTACCACACATTTCAATTTCAAAAGAAGAAAGATGCATTCTAGACAATTTATGGATTTCATATAATAAGAATCCCAAAGATCGAAGTATTTTCTTGCTTCTTTAAATGCACTTTCGAATACTTTTAATCAAGGTAAAAATTTAAATTTTATGTTGTAGTCAAGGTAAAAACCGAGAATTTTTCATTCATGGTTAGAAGTTCTAGACTGCATTAAAGATTTCAATCTCAAATTGGTATCAGAGCCATAGATAGTAAGAAAACCTTAGACTATTTAAATTTAGAACTAAGTACTAACTATAGAAAAGTAAAGACATTGATAATAATATTTTAGGTTGTAATTTAGACTCTTCTCATAAATTACATAGTTTGTTTTCGAAGACCCTTGCCAAAACCTCATAGTAGATTTAATAATTAATTTGTCTAGAAATTTAGATCTAGAAAATAAAAAGAATTTTAAATCTTCGTAATCGGTTTTAGATCTTCTTAAAACAAGAAACTTAGAACTTAAAAATATTAAAGAAAGTTTAGATTTTATTAAGAATCAAAATTACATTATTTTAGAAAAGATTTCCAAAGTAGACTTTTCCCAAATAACAAAGATTTTAGATTTTAATAAATCCAAAGAAATGCAGTCGAAAATAAAAAGATTTTTATTAAAAATGTAAGAATCTATTAAGGAATTAAGAGGCTTAATTCTTAGTTAATGAACGAGGCCGATATAGTAGATAAAAATTATAATTGACGCCTTTGAATTTTGTAATAATTTTCATAAAGAACCTAAAGGTATAACAAAGCTAGATTCCCCTAAGTCTTCAGAATCAATTTTAATAAAGCAAAATAATTTTATTATTACTTTATTAATTTCTTTACATAAGAAGCTTGACAGTTTAGATAAAACTAAAATAGCAACTTCTTCAAATAGTATAGAAAACGATTTAAGAACTTTGACAAATCAGTTAGGAAGTTTTAATCTCCAGCCTTCAGGTAAAGAAAAGGTAACTAGAAAATTACCCAAAGAATTTAGATTTCCAGGATGAGTTTAACAACTCCCTTTTTAGGCAGATCTAGAACAATTAGTGAAGAATCGTCTAGACCAAGTACATCGAGTACGAGATAGAACTTTGTTAGATAGACTGTTAAGAAGAATGAGAACAAAATGATCGAACATCGAAGAAATCATAGATCCGATCAAGATTACCAAAGATTTCAGACCCATGGTTTAAGATTACTTAATCTAGAAGTATTATACAACAGAGGAATATTTGAGTCCAGAACCCAGTTCTTTAGGCATAATAGACAAGTCCCCTTCAATGCAAAGGTAACCAAGTTAGAAAGTTAAATTTAATTTCGGATGATTCTAAAAAGAATTAAAAAGAGAAATTATAAATTTCTACTTTTAATTTCTTGGACTAATTTAACATCTTCTAGATTAAAATGTCTTTGTCCTGTAGGAGAAGTCTTTGAATATAAGGGTCCTGCTATTTTTCCTAAGTCTTTGATAAATGGCCTAGCATAATTGACTAATCCTAAAATTTCTAGATTTGTTTCAAGTCTTCTAACTTGTCCGGAAATTCTAAAGCTTTACATGCTATATGAGGTCAGTAAGGAAATCTTTCCTTGTCCTATATTAACTCCTAGGAAATCTATAAATTCTTTAAAAGAACCATTTTCTTTTTACTAATAATTAAACCGTGATTAATAAATTACAAAAAATAATGCAAGTGACCTCTATGTTCTCTTACATGCTTTTACTTGAACACTAGGATATCATCTATGTATGTTACTACAAATTTACTATGTTTATTAAAAATACTATCCATCTTTCTTTGGAAAATGCCCGGCGTTCTTCAAACCGAAAGGCATGACTAGCCATTCAAAGTGTCCTTCGGACATGTGAAGGTCATCCATTCTATACTATCGGGATGCATCTTAACTTGCCAAAATCCCGACTTAAGATCAAACTTACTAAAAATCTTACAATTACAATTCTATTTATAAGAAAATTCTATCAAGAAGCATTAGATTCAAATAAGCGAGTTGATAGGATTAAATTTTATATTTCTCCTTCACTTAAGAATTTTGAAGATCCTCCTTTAGATTTCTCCCCTAGCAAAGACAAAAGATTTTTGTACTCATTGTGAATGTATGCGAGAACAACTTTAAAATTATTAATGAATCTAATCGAAATTTGTTAATGAAAAGAACATCTTTACTGTAAGAAGATTTACGCTTTAGAACAACATTGTGAACTTAAGGATGACATATCCAAAGGGTACTATTGAGCCCAAGAAGTCAATAGCTAGTCCAAATTAAACGGTAGTAAAGACTCATCAAATCCGTTGATGGTCGTGGGACTTGCCCAAAGTTCAACGAATACAGGAACTGCAGATTTCCCCTCTGATTTAGTAAAGACTCCAATCAGGGATACTCTTGGCCAGCCCAGGTGGCAAATTTGACATTTTAGTAGACTACTCAAAAGCCCGAACATTTATCCCAAATTCGGATCTCGTGAAGCCCAATGTTCAAAAGCCCAAAATACTCAGATTTCCAAAGGTAAAGAAATCCTCCAAGACAGTCAAGACCACTAATGATAGCTTTATTTACATTGAAAGACTTCTTTCTCAAATTGAGAAATATCAAAAGAATGAGAAAATTTTGAAAAGAAGAATAGTTACAAAAAGAAATAAAAATAAAAAGAAGAAAAAAGTCTTGAAGAAAAAATTGAGAAAGTTTTAGAAAAAGTCATTAATAAAAATAGCAAAGAAAAAGAAATTCAATGTTCAAATCCAGAACCTATTAAAAGATGAAAATTCAGAGGACAGTAATTTTAGAGGAGAAGATGAAAGGTTGGGTTGTGATAATTCAGACTCGGAAATGTCCTTTTTCCCTACAGCAGAGCACAACTTGGACACTTGAATTTTGACAGATCTTTGAGAAAGATTTTCTTCAGAATTTGCCAAGAGACTTTTTATGATAAGATTCCAATTCAAGCGTAAGACGACATTCATTTCCGGAAGATTTCGAAAGAAAAGATTCTTTTTCACCAAAACTGCTTACTTTTTGAAAATTTTGCTAAAGATGCCGTAGCCACTATTGTAATCATTCGAAAAGATTTCTTACCGTAAGAAGACAATTGCAGAAAAAGACAAAAAGAAGTCATTTACTTTTTGAAAATTCATGAAGAAGCCGAAGAAGAACTGCGTGACATTGAAATTTTTGCCAAAGATTTTTCAAAAGAAGATTTGATACGGAACTTTGAATTATTCAAATCATGCCAAAAGAAGATGTTGAAGAATTCAAAGATGCCGGACAATTTCTGTTCAAGGTGAGCAATTTGGACCAAATTACAAAAGATTTTTCATTTCAAGATTTGGCCGTAAGTTTCTCGAAATGCGTGCAATGATTTAACGAAAGCAAGAAATTTACTTTTAGACTTTTGTTTTTGCTCCCAAGAATTTTATTATATAAGGGGAAGTTTTCATTTGTAAGAGCATCGGTCAATCTCTTAAATGTTTTGTTGATATTTGTTATATCATTCATTTCATCCTATGCATGTTATAAAAGCATAACTTGATTTTTAGAAGCCATCACTGTTTCTAAATTAATCTGAGTGACCCAAATGAGTAAGGATTGTAGGCGGGAGTGAGCCTTAGATGTCCTTTAGATGTTGGGGAAAAGGAATCAATTAATTTAGGAATTTATTAAGGAGTGCCAATGGTAACCTTAATGAAAGAAATCGTGTTCAAGTTAACATGTCTTAGGTGGTGATATTTGTTTTGGTATTTATATTTCCGTTAAAAAAAAAAAAAAAAAAAAAAAAAAGAGGAGATTTGTTAGAACATTTAAAAGAATTATGAAAAGGGAAGTACCGAGTAGGATATACAAAAATTTGAAAAACAAAGATTTTATGAACCCTTCAAGCTCAAGAACAAACGAAGCATCTTCATCAGGAACAAAAGAAGTAGAACAAAAGATAAAATTATCTTGAACTTATCCGAACTTTATTTATCTGTCAGAAACAATAGGTAGAGAGTTAGAAAGAACAAAAAAGAGCTTAGGACAAAAGTATAAGATATTAGATAGAGTTTTTAGAGAATTACCACAATTAGACTCATCTTTATTAGAAGAACTGGATGAACTGGGTTACCATTCTAGTGTTGTTTCTTGTCTTTATACTTTTTGTCACTACAAGTTTGCAATATTTGGTAAGTGTTAACGGTAACTCCAAATATTTTGGTGTACTACATATGCACACCAAAGAGAGGGAAAATTGGACCCTAGGGCCTTGAAATGTGTCTTCTTAGGCTTCCTTAAGGGGTAAAGGGTTTTAGGCTTTGGGTAAAAGGAGAAAATGGGTTAAAGTGATAATTAACATAGGTGTTATCTTTAAGAGAATGAGATGCCTTGTATTGTGAAATCAGACGAGTCATATACTGAAAAAGATAAATCTAAGTCCGGTTTGGGAAATGATAAAGTCCAAATTGAAGTGAAGTCCATGGAAAAGACCACAACTCATTCAAAACTTGACCTTGATCCCGGTCATTCGACATAGTTGTTCTTAATTATATGCATAAACTTGATAATGATTCAATTGACCTTCTTGATGTAACTGACATAGGTGAATCGATTAAATCTTCGAGTTAGATATATGAGAGAATGAGGAAACCAACTTACAAGATTATCAACTAACAAGAGATAGAGTTAGAAGAACTATAAAACCTAATCCTAAGTATCTTTGTTGAAGAGTTAATGAGTTTTCTTCTTCATGCTAGGAAATAAATTGAAACTGTAGAACCAGTGTCTTATGAAGAAGTTGTTCCCTCTTAACATTATGCTTTGCTTGGATACAAGCTATGAAGAAAGAAATATCTTTTCTTCATAAGAATAAAAATTGGGTCTTTGTTAATAAAGATAAAAATTAGAAAGTAATAAATTGTAAGTGGATATTTAAGATGAATATCAAACCATAGTGAACGAATAATATATAAAGCTAAATTAATAGCTAAAGGGTTTACCTAAAGGGAATGGGTAGATTATAAAGAGATTGTAACGACCACATATTTTTTTCCTACAAGCATCTCGCTTTAGGGGTTATTCAGTGCTTGATAACTTATGTATCGTCCATCGCCGGTTTGGGCTAAACCGGATTTCTTTAGCGTCTCCAACGATTCGAACCCTTGACTATCCAACATTCTCCATAAATTCCTCTTAGAGAGGAAGTCAAGGGTTCAAATAGCTGGGAACGTGAAAGAAATCCAGTTTAGGGCCCAACCTCCAGTAGAAAGTACGTAAGTTATCGGAGCACAGAATAGTCTCTAAAGCGAGATGCTTGCACGAGAAAATCCGTGGTAGTTACAAAAAATGTGCATTTTTTTGTAACGACCGAGATCCCTTCTAATCGGGATCTTTTCCTAGCCGTACTCATGCAAACTATTTGCTTTGGGAGTCCCATAGCCTATCTTACCCCTTATAGATTTTTTTTTATGTCCCCAAAGAATTCAATTCAAGACCTCTACCTTATGAGGTACTTAAGTTGAATGCTAGTACTAATGAGCAACTTGCCCAACTTGTACCAAAGATTCTTCCTAATTTCCTCTAAAAGGAGAGATCAAGGGTTCTAATCGTTGGAGTACGTTAAAGAAATCTAGTTTGAGCCCAACCTCCAATGGATAATATGTAAGCTATCGGTAGCATGGAATAGCCCCTAAAAGTGAGAGACTTTTAGGAAAAAGTCCATGGTCGTTACAAAATGCCCATTTTCTTGTAAAGACCTAGAATTCCTCTTCTTGGGATCTTGCCTCACCATGCGCATCCATACCGCCTTCTTTGGGAAAGTCTGAGCCCATCTAACCCTTATCGGATTTCTTTCACGTCCCCAGCGATTCGAACCCAGGACATAAGTGCCTCGTAATAGACATAATAGACAAGTCCCCCTTCAATGCATAGGTAACCAAGTTAGAAAGTTAAATTTAATTTCAGATGATTCTAAAAAGAATTAAAAAGAGAAATTATAAATTTATGCATTTAGGTCTAATAGTCATAGGAATTAGAGGATTAGCAAGAAAGAATCTAGGTTGTAAGACTTTAATTACTATATATGATGAAAGATTCAACAACATAGATAAAAGTCAAATAGCCAGCATGGAAGTAGATATGAATAGTAACATAGGAATTATTTATTGTAATCCAGACTTTTTAATGAATATTAAAGACTTCTCAGATAAGATAAAAATAGGAATCCAGACTAAAGGTTATGAAGACGTAGATAGTGGAGATAACCTATTAGTTCATATAGGATTTTTAGGCAGATGTTCTATTAGTGCTCAGAGTAAGTATAAAATTTACATAGACAAAGTAGTAAATTTAATGAGTAGTAAAGGTATAAATATGGTTAAGCCAAAAGAATTTTCGGCAGAACAATTAGCAGGATTAGAATGGGACATGGATAAATTCTTAGAATGTAAAGATAAGACAACCATAGCCCCTACGTAATCTTTAACTTATAAAGACATACATGGTAGAACTAGTTTAAGATTTATTAATTACGATCGATTGAAAGACATGGTCGAGGATAGTGAAGAAAACGAATATGTTAGTGAACCTAATTGCGGATTAAGTATAGAATATACTTTACCTAGAGAATCAACTTGGGTTAGACCATTAAATCTTAAAGAATCAGACTTTATCTTAGGATTAAGTTTTTTATTAAAAGACAATGGTAGTGTAACAATTACAAAAGACTTTATACATTTTCAGAAGCATACATTATTCAGCCCTACACAGACTATTTATTTTCCATCAGAGTGCTCAGAGAAGCGTGGTGGTAGTAGTAGTAAGAAAGAATGTCCCTGTAAAACAGAAAGAGAATGTCAATTAGTAGAAAATCAGAATTTAAAAGAGGATGAATTAGAAAATGAATTCAATAATTTAGAAGAATCTGATTTTGACCCAATAGAATTGTTAGATAATGAAAAGATTTATTTTACTCTCATAACAGAACAGGATATAGAAAGTTTAATCTCTAAGTTAGAAAAAATGGAGATTTTAGGAGAGAATGTTCTTAAATATTGGGAAAAAGACAAGGTAACATGTGAGATCAAGATTAAGAACCCAGAATACATAATTAGATGTAAAAATATAGAAGCAACAAATTTAGATCTTGAAGACTTTAAGATGCATACTCAAGACTTACTTAAGTTAGGAGTAATTAGAAAATCAGACAGTCCTCATAGATCAGCTGCATTTATAGTTAGAAAACATTCAGAAATAGTAAGAGGTAAAAGTAGAATGGTATTTAATTATAAAAGACTCAATGATAATACCATAGATGATGCTTATAAATTACCAGACAAGACTGTTCTTATAAATAAAATTCAGAATTGTAAGATTTTTAGTAAGTTTGATCTTAAGTCAGGATTTTGGCAAGTTAAGATGCATCCTGATAGTATAGAATGGACAGCCTTCACATGTCCAGAAGGACACTTTGAATGGCTAGTCATGCCTTTCGGTTTGAAGAACGCCCCAGGCATTTTCCAAAGAAAGATGGATAGTATTTTTAATAAACATAGTAAATTTGTAGTAACATACATAGATGATATCCTAGTGTTCAGTAAAAACAGAAGAGTACATAGAGGTCACTTGCAGATTATTTTTTCAGAATTTATTAATCACGGTTTAATTATTAGTAAAAAGAAAATGGTTCTTTTTAAAGAATTTATAGATTTCCTAGGAGTTAATATAGGACAAGGAAAGATTTCCTTACAGCCTCATATAGCACAGAAAGCTTTAGAATTTCCAGACAAGTTAGAAGACTTGAAACAAATCCAGAAATTTTTAGGATTAGTCAATTATGCTAGGCCATTTATCAAAGACTTAGGAAAAATAGCAGGACCCTTATATTCAAAGACTTCTCCTACAGGACAAAGACATTTTAATCTAGAAGATGTTAAATTAGTCCAAGAAATTAAAAGTAGAATTAAAAGTTTGCCAGAATTAGCAATGCCCCTAGATACAGATTTCTTAATAATAGAAACAGACGGTAGTATTCTAGGATGGGGAGCCATACTTTTATGTAAGCCTAATAAGTATGCAGACAAGACTACAGAAAGAATATGTAGGTATAATAGTGGTAGCTATAAGGAAAAAGGCAATTTAAGTAGCATTGATGCAGAACTCTTAGCAATTAATTATGCTTTAGATAGCTTTGAATTGTTTATAGTTTCTAGAAAAGAAATTTTGATTAGAACTGATTGCGCAGCAATTGTTTCTTTTTATAATAAGCTTAAGCTAGATTCCAAGAAAAGCAGTAGAAGGAGATGGTTAAATTTTGTTGATAGAATTACAAACACAGGTATTAATATAGATTTCGAGCATATTAAAGGAATAGATAACAAGGCAAGGCAGTATACATATTAAGTAGAATGATTACTACTAAAGATTTTTGATCTAACTGTTTGCATTCCCTTTACGGATGTCCGAACCTCCTTTGAGACCGTGAATCCCGCCAGAGAATTCCTTTGCATCTTCTCGCTTTACTTGAGACTTCATCTAGTCGTAATGCACAATTTTATCAAGACCGTTTAAGGTTTGGTAACCAAGAACTTTTATGTTTTCCAAATAGTAACATTTCATTTAAGGTTTTACCACACATTTCAATTTCAAAAGAAGAAAGATGCATTCTAGACAATTTATGGATTTCATATAATAAGAATCCCAAAGATCGTAAGTATTTTCTTGCTTCTTTAAATGCACTTTCGTAATACTTTAATCAAGGTAAAAATTTAAATTTTATGTTGTAGTCAAAGGTAAAAAGCCAGGAATTTTTCATTCATGGTTAGAAGTTTTAGACTGTATTAAAGATTTCAAAGACCCTCTTTACAAAGGTTTTTCTAGTTATCAAGAAGCATTAGATTCAGCTAGGCAATTGATAGGATTAAATTTTTATATTTCTCCTTCGCTTAAGAATTTTGAAGATCCTCCTTTAGATTTCTCCCCTAGCAAAGACAAAAAGATTTTTTGTACACATTGTGAATGTATGCAGAACAATTTTAAGATCATTAATGAATCTAATCAGAATTTGTTAAATGAAAGAACATCTTTACAGAAGAAGATTTCTGCTTTAGAACAACAGATTGTGAACTTAAGGATGACATATCCAAAGGGTACTATTGAGCCCAAGAAGTCAATAGCTAGTCCAGCCTAAACGGTAGCTGGTAAAGACTCATCAAATCCGTTGATGGCTGTGGACTTGCCCAAAGTTCAACAGACTCAGGGAACTGTTGATTTCCCTACAGATTTAGCAAAGAATCCAATCTGGGATACTCTTGGCCAGCCCAGTGGCAAATTTGACATTTTAGTAGACTACTCAAAAGCCCGAAACATTTATCTCAAATTCGGACTTGAAGCCCAATGTTCAAAAGCCCAAAATACCCAGATTTCCAAAGGTAAAGAAATTCTCCAAGACAACCAAGACCCAAATGATAGTTTTATTTACATTGAAAGACTTCTTTCTCAAATTGAGAAATATCAAAAGAATGAGAAAATTTTGAAAAGAAGAATAGTTACAAAAAGAAATAAAAATAAAAAAGAAGAAAAAAGTCTTGAAGAAAAAATTGAGAAAGTTTTAGAAAAAGTCATTAATAAAAATAGCAAAGAAAAAGAAATTCAATGTTCGAATCCAGAACCAGAAAAAGATGAAAATTCAGAAGACAGTAATTTCAGAGGAGAAAATGAAAGGTTGGGTTGTGATAATTCAGACTCGGGAATGTCCTTTTCCCCTACTGCAGAGCACAACTTGGACACTTGAATTTTAACAGAAAGATTTTCTCCAGAAATTGCCAAGAGACTTTTTAAGATTCCAATTCAAGCGAAGACGACATCTTGAAAAGGATTCATTTCCAGAAAAAAGATTATTTTTTAGTCAAAACTATTTACTTTTGAAATTTCTGCCAAAGATGCCGTAGCCATTTTGAAATCATTCAGAAAGATCTTTCAGATTTCTTGCCAGAAGAAGACAAATGCGAGAAAAAGACAAAAAGAAACTGCTTACTTTTTGAAAAATTCCGCAAGAAGCCGTAAGAAGAAGAAGCTGCGAGACATTGAAAATTTTGCCAAGACATTTTCAAAAGAAAGATTTGATGTCGAAACTTTTGAATTATTCGAGATCATGCCAAAAGAAGATGTTGAAAAATTCAAAGATGCCAGACAATTTCCTGTACAAGGTAGACAGCTGGATCAAATTGCAAAAGATTTTTCATTTCAAGATTTGGCCAGAAGTTTCTCGGTGAAACGCGTGCAATGATTAGACAGAAAGCAAGAAATTTACTTTTAGACTTTTGTTTTTGCTCCCAAGAATTTTATTATATAAGGGGAAGTTTTCATTTGTGAGAAGCATCGGTCAATCTCTTAACACCCCAGAAAACCTTTGCTCTCTCAAATAACCCTCTTGTATAAGAAAATTCTCAATCCAAATATTGTATAGAAAGCTTGTATTCAGGTATATGTTCCAAACTTTGTAATTAAGTTTAAAGTTTTTTAGTAGATCTCGGGATTTTCCGAAAGGGAAATCCTTAGTAGTAATTTCTTTTCATGTATTGACAGATCTCCAAAAAATGTTTACATTATGTAATTTTTTATGAAGTTATATTCAACATTTTGTTGAAATGTTTTGTTGATATTTGTTAAATCATTCATTTCATCCTATGCATGTTATAAAAGCATAACTTGATTTTTAGAAGCCATACTGCTTCTAAATTAATCCTGAGTGACCCAAATGAGTAAGGATTGTAGGCGGAGTGAGCCTTAGATGTCCTTTAGATGTTGGGGAAAAGGAATCAATTAATTTAGGAATTTATTAAGGAGTGCCGGTGGTAACCTTAATGAAAGAAATCGTGTTCAAGTTAACATGTCTTAGGTGGTGATATTTGTTTTGGTATTTATATTTCCGTTAAAAAAAAAAAAAAAAAAATTTGTTAAGAACATTTAAAAGAATTTATGAAAAGGAAGTACCGAGTAGGATAACACAAAAATTTGAAAAACAAAATTTTATGAACTCGTAAGAAGCTTCTACATCGTGAACGAAAAAAAGAACAAAAGATAAAATTATCTTCAGACCTTATCCAGAACTTTATTTATCTGTCAGAAACAATAGGAAGAGAATTAGAAAGAACAAGAAAAAGTCTAGGACAAAGATATAAGATTTTAGATAGAATCTTTAGAGAATTACCACAATTAGACTCATCTTTATTAGAAGAACAAATTATTTTACAAGATAAAGATTTTAATACTCTTGAAAGAAAAGTCAAAGAACTAGACGAAATTATAACAGACGGAGCTATTAGATCAGACAGTCAATTTTTAGATTATTATTTAAAAATTAAAGAAATATTAGACGATTTAGACTTCCGCATTAAGCGATTAAACAAGACCTCTGCTAACCCCCGCCAACTCGCATCCTAACCTTGAGAAAGACCTTCTCACGCCATGGGTCGAGTCTCTCTCTTACCCCCTCTCAAATTGGTATCGAGCCATAGATAGTAAGAATACCTTAGACTTTTAAATTTAGAACTAAGTACTAACTATAGAAAAGTAAAGACTGTTGTTAATAATATTTTAGGTTGTAATTTAGACTCTTCTCATAAATTACATAGTTTGTTTTCAAAGACCTCGCCAAAACCTCATAGTAGATTTAATAATTAATTTGTCTAGAAATTTAGATCTAGAAAACAAAAGAATTTTAAATCTTCGAATCGGTTTTAGATCTTCTTAAAACAAGAAACTAAGTATGAAGAAATTCCAGAAGACTCTAGATATGTAGCAAAAGGTAGTGAAAGACCTTTAGAGAATAAGATAGAATTCCAATCACTACGCAAAAGCGCAAATTTTAAATTTGACCGCACATGACCCGCAGATGTGGACAAATGTAATTGAAGTATGGAAGAATACTATAATAGGTCATTACATAAGAAGTTTCCAAGACATGGAACCCATAGACATGTATAGATATTTAGAGACTTTTTTAGGCGAAAGTACAAAGGCTATGTGGGAAGCCTATAAGCAAGATAAGAAAGAAGAATTGAATGCTTAGTTGCCTTAGGAAGTAACCCATATAATTTTGTTAATAAGATACAAGTACTTATTACGTGGATCGCACCCTAATTCAGTCGATGAATGTACAAAGAAAAGCTATGAGAGACTTAGAACAACTTAGTCTATACAAATGGACTAAGGGTAAATATGTTAAGCAATTTTAAATGAATATCATTACTTAGTTTCAATCTCGGGTAATACATTTAATCAAGAATTAGGATGAAGTTATTTCATAAGTTACCAGGCCCATTAGGATTAGAAATCACAGACAAATGGAATGAATTAACTTCGGTTAAAGAATTTCCAGATAAAAAGTGGAGCATAGGACATAGAATTCAACATGTAATCGATGTTTAGAAGAGAAATGTGTAACATTACGATTCGTAAACAACTTAAGAAGACAGACTATAAGTTTTGTAAAGACATTTTACCCCTCGGACTTATGGTGCTTCAAAGCCCATAAAGAAAAAATATAGGAAGGATAAAAATAAAAAGTCTCTTGGCAAATTCTGAAGAAAATCTTTCTCAAAGATCCATCAAAATTCAAGTGTCCAAGTTGTGCTCACTGTTGTGGGGAAAAGGACATTCCTTAGTCTCAATTATCACAACCCAACCTTTCATCTTCTCCTCTAAAATTACCGGCCTCTCGAATTTTCATCTTTTTCGGTTCGGATTTGAACATTGAATTTCTTTTTCTTTGCTATTTTTATTAATGACTTTTTCTAAAACTTTCTCAATTTTTTCTTCAAGACTTTTTTCTTCTTTTTTATTTTTATTTCTTTTTGTAACTATTCTTCTTTTCAAAATTTTCTTATTCTTTTGATATTTCTCAATTTGAGAAAGAAGTCTTTCAACAGAAATAAAACTATCATTAGGGTCTTGACTGTCTTGGAGGATTTCTTTACCTTTGGAAATCTGAGTATTTTGGACTTTTGAACATTGGGCTTCTGAGATCTGAATTTGGGATAAATGTTCTGGGCTTTTTGAGTAGTCTACTAAAATGTCAAATTTGCCACTGGGCTGGCCAAGAGTATCCCAGATTGGAGTCTTTGCTAAATCTGTAGGGAAATCAACAGTTCCTCAGTCTCTGTTGAACTTTGGGCAAGTCCACAGCCATCAACGGATTTGATGAGTCTTTACCAGCTACCGTTTGGGCTGGACTAGCTATTGACTTCTTGGGCTATATAGTACCCTTTGGATATGTCATCCTTAAGTTCACAATCTGTTGTTCTAAAGCGTAAATCTTCTTCAGAAAGATGTTCTTTCATTTAACAAATTCGATTAGATTCATTAATGATCTTAAAATTGTTCTCATACATTCACAATGTGTACAAAAATCTTTTGTCTTTGCTAGGGGAGAAATCTAAAGGAGGATCTTCAAAATTCTTAAGCGAAGGAGAAATATAAAATTTAATCCTATCAATTGCCTAAATCAATCTAATGCTTCTTGATAACTAGAAAAACCTTTGTAAAGAGGGTCTTTGAAATCTTTAATGCAGTCTAGAACTTCTAACCATGAATGAAAAATTCCTGGTTTTTTACCTTTGACTACAACATAAAATTTAAATTTTTTACCTTGATTAAAGTATTCTGAAAGTGCATTTAAAGAAGCAAGAAAATACTTCTGATCTTTGGGATTCTTATTATATGAAATCCATAAATTGTCTAGAATGCATCTTTCTTCTTTTGAAATTGAAATGTGTGGTAAAACCTTAAATGAAATGTTACTATTTGGAAAAAATAAAAGTTCTTGGTTACCAAACCTTAAACGGTCTTGATAAAATTGTCTGTTCTGACTAGATGAAGTCTGAAGTAAAGCAGAAGATGCGAAGGAATTCCACAGCGGGATTCCCGGTCTCAAAGGAGGTCTGGACATCCAGTAAGGAATGCAAAAGCAGCTTAGATCAAAAATCTTTAGTAGTAATCATTCTACTTAATATGTCTGCACGCCTTGTTATCTATTCCTTTAATATGCTCGAAATCTATATTAATACCGTGTTTGTAATTCTATCTACAAAATTTAACCATCTCCTTCTCTCGCTTTTCTTGGAATCTAGCTTAAGCTTATTATAAAGAAACAATTGTTCACGCATAATCGCTTCTAATCAAAATTTCTTTTCTAGAAACTATAAACAATTCAAAGCTATCTAAAGCATAATTAATTGCTAAGAGTTCTCGCATCAATGCTACTTAAATTGATGCGTAACTCTTAGCAATTAATTCTAGAAATCATCTAACAATTCTATTGGGCCAAAAAATATCCAGAAATCATGGGCCAAAAGTTACCTAACTAGATTAGAATTCAAAAAAGGAAAAAAAATCTCGCAGCAAAAATTTACACTGGGCGATCACCCAGTTGATGGTTATTGCTCTCTGCTGTTGTTTAACAATGCTGGGCGCTCGCCCAGTTATAAGGTGGGCAATCGCCCAGCTTATGATTTCCAATTGCACTGTTTTGGTCCTTCAACGTTTCATTTTAGTTTCTTTAGTCCTCCAACTTTTCATTTCATCCAATTTGGTCCTTTAACTTTCTACAATCTTCAATCTGGTCCTTCAACTTTTGATAATCTCCCATTTGGTCCTTCAACTTTCAACAATGTCCAATATGGTCCTTTAACTTTCAATTGAGTTCAATTAGATCCTCATTCTTTCGAAATATCTTCCAATTTATTGCTCCTTTCATCCATTCTTCTTCAATTGCTATTAAACAGGTCCAAAACTGAAATATGAAGAATAAAATACTAAATTAAGTATAAATTCAGTAAAATGACGGAATAAAAGCTTAGTTTAAAGGCCCAAATAAGTGCACAAAATGCACTTATCAAATACCCCCAAACTAAACCTTTGTCCGTCCTCGAACAAAAAAATAAAAATAAACTAGAACTTTAAACTAAGCAAAAAGAATTAACAGGAATGTAGTTAATAATAAGTTTCTTACCAAATGCCTCAAGTTTGAAAAATAAAGTAACACGTTTAGAAAGATATCAAACAACACAAAATATTTTCACTTATCCAATGCTCGACCTTTAGTGAATGTGTGATTAGCCAAAAATTGAACTTACACATGTATTAGACCACGACCAATATTGTGTTGTTGATGCTTTTACAACCCCAACCCTTTGTAGTCATTTATTCCTTACACCTCTCATAAATTACACACTTCTTATGCTTTTCTCTCCAATCTCGAGGTGTTCTAGCAAATTTGGTTCCTACTGATCAATACAATGCTTTTTCAAATAAAGTGGTAAAAATTAAACTTGTATTCTCAGAATTAGGATGGTGAGTGATTTCTAAATTTTCATCTTCGATCTCTTAGGTTTTAATCTAGCAATCCTTACCGAGCACTTTAACTTTTTTATTTTATTTAACCAATATAAAAGATCTTACATCTTGTGCAATACTTCTCTCTCACTAGCTTTCTATGTGACCACCCTAAACGAGCTTTGGGCCGATGACTCCCAAGTCAGATGACCATAGGGCACCAGGTTTTGAAATACCCTAACAGACTTAATTGCTCAAGTCCCACAGGCTATAAGAGAAGTAAAGATGTAAACTTTTTTTTTTTAGACTCATGTAACGAGCTTTGGGCCGATGACTTCCAAGTCAGATGACTTTAGGGCACCAGGTTTCAAGATGCCCTAACAGCTTAATTGCTCGAGTCGATATTTTATTTTATTTTATCAGCAGTGAGTAGTGCTCAGTTTAGATTCCTTGACTATAACCTATTCACCCAAAGAGGAGACTTAGAAAATCCAAACCATCAAAATTCTCAAAACACAAGTAGTAACTTTAGCACCCCCAAACTGTTCTCAAACAGTTTGGTTACTAGTTTAAGGATTTAGGAACAGAACTTTTCATAATAAGACTAAGTCAACAATATCAACTCAAACACTCAAGTCATGTTCCCAATAAATGATAAGTTAAGCTTGGCCATGTGCTTCATTAATCAGGTCTAACATGGATAAGTGTTCAGAGAAAAGTCGAGTTTCAAGCGTTGTCTAATATTCTACTAGAATGTACTCAATTTTCAAACAAATATCATCATTGGCAGTACAATGTTTAACAACAAATAAATAATTTTTTTTAAAACAGACCCAAGTGATAAGCGAATTCAAAAGCAGCGAATAAGTATCCTGATACTTTACCCACCCCCAAATAAAAATATTACATTGTCCCCAATGTAAGCAAATTAGAAAAAAATTAAAGAAGGAAAAGATCAAGTACTTCCCGGGAGTAAATGTGGAGAAGAAGGTCTCGGTGGATCGGTTGGTGCAATAGGAGTGGATCCATGGTGAGGAGCGCTCGGGGCCGAGGGCTGAGAGATGATGGTATAAATATCATCCAAGCGCCACGCAAAATGGAGCATTTGATGGTGGACATCGTCGTACGTGTAGTTTATAGTTCGTTGCTCCCCTCTGAGCCCCGTGTTTCTTTGCGGTCAAGGTGTCCTGCTCAATCCTCATGTGGTCAACCGTCTGTTGCATGGCATCTTGAGTGTGACGAATTGAGCTCAAAACCCGACCACCTTTCGAATAACTGGGTAAAAATCTAACGTAAGAGGCGATCAGTCTCGGCAACTAGGATCGGGGCTGGATTGTCCGCTGCTCGTCTAGCCACAAGATGTCCCAAGGTCCGTTTGTTGATAGGTGGTTCAGGAATCTCGGGCTCTTCATGAGGAAGTAATGGCACCCTTCGCTGTAAAGTACACTAATGAGGCAAGGGAACATCGAGGATCGGCCGGATGCACATGCGATGCAAGATCAACAATGAATCGGAATATATGAGTTCCCAAGTCAATTTTGTGCCCATTTGCAAGATGATATAAGAGTTGAGCTCGAGTGTCATTGAAGTCCGTCTTGCGGTGGGAGGTAGGATCGATGTTATGACACACAAAAATATGGAAGATACGTAGACTCTCTGTCAACTGGTTGTGTAGGAATTTGGGTCCCACAAGAGGCCAAGCATCTGCCCGTCCATAAAGAAACTGAGTCACTTGTGTCATGTCAAGATCGGTCGGGACGGGCTCAATATCGTCGGCAGTCAGTCCACAAAAATTTTCAATCACAGTGAGGCTGAACTTAATCCACTTTCCACGGACCCAAGTGGTGTACCGATGGTCTGCTTCCGGTTCCTCAATGGCGTGATTGAAGTTGGCAAGAAATTCTTTGACCAATAGCGGGTAGGCCAAATGAGGTTTGCCTGTGACCCTTGCCAACCACAAGAATGAATGAGGTTTGCCATCTCAGAGTAGGGGAAGTCTGTCAGAATTACCTTCCTTTCGGCCCAAATATGTTTCTACATTAACCACTTGTTGTAGATATGTTCTTCTTCGGGTCCCCGAAATCTGAGGATACCCCCGTCATCAACGTTCGTTTCCACTGGTCGGTGTCGACCAGATGATGAACTGACCTTCTCTTTCTCCTTTTTTATCGGTGGGTCTTTACGTTTCGGTGCCATAGTTCCTAAGAAAAAGAAAGATGAATTCATTAGGCACCATAATAAAGGTAGGAATACTGAAAATATACCAAAAGAAAAGAAAAAAATAGAGAATTTTCTGATTTTAAACTTAGTCCGATCACTACTTTTCACCACCGAAAAAACTGAGAAAATAATGAAATTTTCCAAGCCATCTCCGGACATATGGTTCTACATAGAATGGTCGTTGTCATATTCAAAATTTAGGTAAAACGGAGGTCAAATGAGCGGGACGGAAGGGGGACGAAGAAGGTGACGTGAAGTGGCAGATGCCCAGCCATGGCATGCCATGACTGCTTTCTGTGGGCTAAAGTGGTGTGGACAATTTCCGAAGAGAAATCAAGCGGACAATGGCATAGTGAACAAGCAGAAATGAGTTTGATGAATGTCCAATTTAAGGTAACCTTAAGTTCATAAGCAACTCCACTCAGTCAATGCATTGAACACTTGCAAGGCACATCCGCGGAGAAGGAAATTGAATGAACTCGGGCTTGAATTCAGCCAAAAAATTTGTACCTAAACATCTAATCTCAACAACCCAACAACTATCTATGCCCATACTCCTCATTTAACTAAGATGAAACCAAAAAGAAAAGGAAAATTTTAAGCGAAAATGTAAAAATGTGAGTAGATGAAGAAAGATCATACCTCTTGCTTTGCTTTGCCCAATTCGTGGATTATGAAGTGGATGTAATGGAACACAATATACTACGTGTGAGTGTTGGTGAGAAATGTGTGATTAGGGGATGAATTTAATTCTTGAAGGTGATGTGGGGTGTTTAGTGTTGGTGCGTGAGGATAGGAGTAAAAGAAAAAAAATGTGGCCGTTTGAACTTAAGTCTTTGGGCATGCCAGCCAAAGACAAGCCTCGCGATCGTTTGGAAGCTTAACACCGGGCATTCTCGCCCAAATGTTTATATCTAAGCGATCGCCCGGATTAACCCAAGCGATCGCCCGATTTACCAAATTTTTTTTTCTTTAAAACAAATAAATGCAAATAGGCTAACTCAAAATGTTAACTTTTAAAATGTGCTAAACTAGAAACCATGAGAGCATGCAAATGTAGTTTAAATATCACTAACTAGACAAACCTTAACATGTGAAATCCTAAACACAAGCCAAACTGAAAATGGTGAATCAAAAAGACCAAACCTGTGCTAAAACTCACTTCATGCTTTTGACTAATTTATCTAGGTCTATATGATCAGATGAAATCTTAAATTTGTGCTTAAATGAACACAAAGACCAAACTATGCTAAAGATTCTAAGTGCAAAAATTGGACAAACCTAAAACCAAAAACTAAGGTAAAATCCCTAACCACATGTAAAACTAAAAGAATTATGTTTAAAAGGTAGAAAGGGATAGAAAATGGGTTGCCTCCCATCAAGCGCTCGATTTATAGTCTAGAGCTCAACTTTTCGGGTTGATCATTCCGGTGATGCAAGATGAACGGTGGACTTTTCTTCGAGAAACCACCATTCCAATAAACCTTCAACCATCGCCCATTGACTTTAAAAGTCCTTTGCTCTCATGGGTGATTTCTACCGCCCCCATATGGATAGACTTTTGTGATTGTATACGGACCCAACCATCTAGATCTCAATTTTCCTAGAAAAATCTTGAGGCGAGAATTATACAACAAGACTTGCTGCCCAACCTCAAAATTTCTTCTTTGAATATGCATATCGTGCCACTTTTTGGTCCGCTCCTTAAACAATTTCGCATTCTCATAAGCTTCCAACTGAAACTCATCCATTTCATTCAATTGAAGGAGTCTCTTTTCACCAGCTGCCTTCAGATCGAAGTTCAACTTCTTGACAGCCCAATATGCTCGGTGCTCCAACTCAACCGAGATAAATGGCATGCTTTTCCAAAAACTAGCCGATAGGAAGACATGCCTATAGGAGTTTTGAAAGCTGTTCGGTAGGCCCATAAAGCATCATCTAGCTTCTTTGACCAATCTTTTCTCAAATGAACTCACCGTTACCTCAAGAATCCTCTTCAACTCCCGGTTGGAGACTTCCACTTGCCCACTTGTTTGAGGGTGATAAGGAGTAGCAATGCGATGCCGAACGACATATTTAGCCAACAAGGACTCAAACCGACGATTACAAAAATGCTTACCACCATCACTAATAATGGCTCGGGGTGTGCCATAACGAGTGAAAATGCATTTTTTTAGGAAATCCATCACAATCCGTGCATCATTAGTAGGTAAGGCGACTGCTTCAACCCATTTGGAGACGTAGTCTCAAAGAACCAAAATATATTGATTCGAGAATGATGAAGGGAATGGTCCCATGAAATCAATACCCCAAACATCAAAAAGCTCGACCTCAAGTATACTTGTTGAGAGGCATTTCATTCCTTTTTGAGATATTTCCCATGAGTTGGCATTGATCACATTCCTTCACAAAAAGGTAAGCATCTTTGAAGAGGGAAGGCCAAGAGAACCCGCATCAGAACTTTAGCAAATTGTTTTAGAGGCATCAAAGTGTCCAGCGTAGGCTGAAGAGTGGCAATCCCAAGTATCTGAGAGACTTCTTCTTCAGGAATACACTGTCGAATTATTTTATCTGGACCCCGTCTATAAAGAATGGAATCCTCCCAAAATAGTGCTTCAAGTCGAGAAAAAATTTATTCTTTTGATGACTTGAATAATTTAATGGAGAAGATGGATTTGGCCAAGAAATTCACTATATCCGCAAACCATGGTGCTTTTTCCAAATGAAAATTTGTTCATCCGAAACACCTCATTAATATCCAAGCTCTCGATCTGCTCTTCCTGCTCAAGTCTAGATAGGTGATCAGCTACTACATTCTCACTTCCTTTCTTGTCTCTTATCTCGAGATCAAATTCTTGTAGAAGTAATACCCATCTAATCAGCCTCGGTTTTGCATCTTTCTTTGCCAATAAATACTTCAAGGCTACGTGATCAGTGTAAACTATCACCCTTGATCCAACAAGATATGATTTGAATTTGTCAAAGACATAGACTACAGCTAGGAGTTCATTCTCAGTAGTGGCGTAATTGAGCTGTGCATCATTCAAAGTCTTGCTAGCATAGTGTATTACATGAAAAAATTTATCTTTTCACTACCCCAACACTACTCCAACTGCATAATCACTTGTATCACACATTAATTCAAAGGGTAGACTCCAATCAGGTGCAATTATCACGGTCTTTGAAATGAGCTTCTCTTTTAGAGTATTGAATGCCAATAGACACTCTTCGGAGAAGACATAGGGCACATCTTTGACCAAAGAAAGTACACAAAGGTTTTGTGATTTTGAAAAATCTTTGATGAAATGACGATAGAACCCAGCATGCCCAAGAAAGCTTCTAATACCCTAGACAGAAGTTGGTGGTGACAATTTCTCTATAACCTGAATTTTGCTTTATCCACTTCAATCCCCTTAGCTGAAATTTGATGTCCCAACACGATGCCCTCTTGAACCATGAAGTGGCACTTTTCCCGATTGAGAGCCAAATTTGTATCTTCACACCACCGCAAAACCGGTGTAAGTGCTCCAAGCACTCATCGAAGGATGAGCCAAATACCGAGAAATCATCCATGAATATTTCGATGAATTTCTCCACCATGTCGAGAAAAATGGCCATCATGCAACACCGAAAAGTAGCAGGAGCATTGCATAGACCAAAAGGCGTCCTACGGTAAGCAAAGGTGCCATAGGGACAAGTGAATGTGGTCTTCTCTTGATCCTCGTGTGCTCTTGGAATTTGATTATACCCGGAGTATCCATCCAAAAAGCAAGAATGAGAATATCCAAATTAGCCTCTTTCCAACATCCGATCAATAAATGTAAGAGGAAAATGATCCTTCCTAGTAGCAATATTGATTTTGCGGTAGTCAATGTAAACCCTCTATCCTGTGATTGTTCTAATTGGAATCAACTCATTCTTTTCATTCTGAACCACAGTGATACCTCCCTTCTTTAGCACCACTTGAACTGGACTGACCCAAGTACTATCTGAGATTGGGTAGATAATCCCAGCATCCATTAGCTTCCTGACTTCTGCTCTGACCACTTCTTTCATATTAGGATTCAGCCTCATTTGACTGTCAATGCTTGGTTTAAAATCATCCTCCATGAGGATTTTATGCATGCATAGAGTAGGGCTGATACCCTTGATATCGACAATAGACCACCCAATAGCTGTCTTGTGTTCTCGAAGCACTCGGAGTAATTTTTCCTCTTCAATCTTATTTATAGAATTTGCAATGATTACAGGCAAAGTAGAGGATTCCCCCAAGTAGGCGTAACAGAGATGAGAGGGCAATTGCTTGAGCTCTATTTTTGGAGGCTGTTGAACACAAGGTAGATGTTTTGTAGAACCGGTGCCCAATTCCTCAAAGCGTGGTCGGCGTGTATATGGGGGATTAGCTTCAAGATATCTTGCTCACATCTCAACCTCACTAGAATCAGCGTGAGAGGATTGAGAATGCACAATGCAATCCTCCAATGGATCTGATGGATTATGGAGATGGAAATTTTCATGAACTGCATCATCAACCACATCAACTTTAAAACAGCTATCTGACTCGGTTGGATATCTGATTGCCTTGAAGACATCAAATGTGACCTGCTCATCGCTAAGCCTCAGAATCAGTTGGCCTTTTGTACATCGATTAGAGCTCTACAAGTGGCTAAAAATGGTCGACCAAGAAGAAGTGGGACATCTTTATCTTTCTCCATGTCGGGAATGATAAAATCAGCTGGGAAGATGAATTTGTCCACTTTTACTAAAAGATCTTCAACAACTCCTCTTGGATGTTTAATAGACCGATCAACTAGCTGCAGAGTTACCGTAGTTGCTTTAGCTTCCCCCAACCCTAATTTTCTGAAAATAGAAAGCGGCATCAAGTTAATACTAGCTCCTAAATCACACAAAGCTTTATCAAAACAAAAATCACCAATTATGCAAGGTATTGTAAAACTCCCTGGATCTTTGAGTTTAGGAGGTAGTTTATTTTGTAAAATAGCACTACACTCTTTTGTCAACATCACCGTCTCATGTTCTTCCATCTTGCGTTTATTTGAAAGTATGTCTTTCAAGAATTTTGCATAACTGGACATCTGAGCAAGTGCATCCGCAAAGGGGATGTTGATATGTAGTTCCTTGAAGATCTCAAGAAATTTTCTGAATTGCTTGTCTAACTTGTGCTTTTGTAGCCTCTGAGAGAATGGGATCAGAGGATCATATGGCTTGATAGGAACGGTTGCCTTAACCTGTGGTGTGCTTGAACTCTCTTTCATAGCTGTTGTCTACTCATTCTGTTCCACGTGTTCCTCATCGATAGAAGGTACCACTTTTTTATTTGCAATTGATCTCTTTACATGGATCTCGTAATCGAACCCCCACTTCTAGTAGTAATAGCTTTAACATGTTCCTTGGGATTCACCTCTCAGACATTTGGCAAAGTACCGGTGCTCTACGATAAAGCAACCGCCATCCGCCCCATATGTTCTCTAGATTCTTTATTGAAGCACCTTGATTTTGAAGAGAGGTGTCTGTCTTTCTCATGAACCGATTAGTAGTTTCTATGTACCGATCCGCTTTCCACGATGAATTTTTGAGCAAGTCTTCTAATGATGTGCTCTTTTCTCGTCATTGAACCGCGGCCTAGCATTATTCTCGATTATCCTCCAAGAGAAATTTGGATGGTTTCACCAACTTAGATTATATGTGTTGGAATATGGATTATTTTGGTCTTTGGCGTTGTCCACCTTGAATATAATCGACTTGCTCAGTGAAGTGATAGAATAGGACATTCGATGTACTATGACCGGCTCCACATTCTTCACATCTTGATTTCTTTATTTGCATTGCATTGGTGAATATGACATACTTTCCACTTTGTGTGCCAATGACTCTATCTCGTGCGAGATAATCTTTGTGAAAGTATCTATCTCATGTACTCTTGCGCTTCTTTTTTACGACTTCTCTCCGATGGCCACATGGCGATGGTGGTAGCAACTCTTTCAAACAAATCTAAAGGGCTTCAACCATTTGTTTTGGTGGATAGAGAACCGTTAGATGAAGAATCAATCATGCTTTTAAATGAAGGGAGTAGTCCAAAGATAGAAATATTGAATTTGTTGCCCCTGTCAACACCGTGATGAGGACACTTCCTTAACATATTCTTGAATCTGTTCCATACTTCGTCAAAAGATTCTCGCTCGACTATTGAAATATGGAGATATCATGCTTCAACTTCAAACCTTAGTCATCGGGAAGAATTTCGTGCAAAACTTTTGGGCTAGATCATTCCGGTGGTTATGCTATCAATTGGCGATGAGTCCAACCACTCAAGAGCTTTGTCCCAAGAGTATGTGGGAACAAACGTGGGCGGATGGCGTCGTCTCGAGATTCCTTGATACTTGAAGTGTTGACACATTTCCAAGAATCTCAAACGTGTGTATGTGGATTCTCATTGGTCCCGCCATAGAATTGGTGTCCATTCGAAATAGATAAATGACATTAGTCTTCAACCGAAAGTTCAAATGCCCAAAAGGTGGGTAGACAATCTTTGGATTGGCTCGATGATCCGTGGAGTTAAAAGTCTCCAACTAGCATATTGTCTTCATCAATCTCCTGTCTTGCCCGAGCGATCTCGTTGTTCTGCATTATGTCTTGCTGTTTTAGGTCTTTTTGTTGTGTTTTTCTTGCTTCTCTCTGTCTACGGTGAAAAGTGCGTTCAATCTCTAGATCAATTGGAATTAGAGATTCGTGTTTCACACTTCGCATGCAATGGTCTGAAAAGAAACAAAACAAACACTGTAATATCTTAAAGAAAATAAGCAATTAAAGCAAATAAATAAATAAGTTCTAAATAGTGTTAAAGTAATTGAAAAGAATTAAAACTTAATCCCCGGCAACGGATTTTGTATCTTAAATAATTCCGCAAGCGTACGGATCGCTCAAGTAGTAAAATGGATTTTATGTCCAAGTATCGATCCCACAGAGATTTAGATAATTCAAGTTCAATCACACTAACCTTAACCGAATCTAATGAACTTTGGAAGATTTTGTGTTTAATAACTAGTTAACAAAAATAAACTAAAAACAATTAACTAATTATGACTCAAATAATTGAAAGATTAAAATTGGTTAAAGATTGATTTAAATTTAAAAAGGAAAAGTACTAGAATTCGAATCCACTTGTAGTTTTTATTTCTTCTATCTTGATTCTTGGACTTGACAAATTACTTCAGTCATGAAGATCAATATCCCTAGATTATTCAACAGTTTCTCCCGAATAAAGTTAAACCTATTCATATGTACGACTCAACTATATTTCTATGACGAATGCGAATACAAACAAATGCATTAAATTCCCATAGATAATTAAAGATCACCTAAAGCATAGCGGTATATTTCTATCCCTTATCGGACTTTAGGTAATTAAAATAGCGTCTAGCATGCTTTCGATCTTTCGATAGTAAAACACACCACAACAATCATACAATTACTACGTATATAATTGTAGATGCAAACAAATCAATATTAATTATTGAAAACTATATTGAAATAAATTGTCAAAAACCAAGTCTCAAGATGAAAGAATTTAAACTACAAGTTTCATCGTAATTCTAGCACTAATTAAACTAGCCTAGCATACTAATAATAAGAAAATAAGAAGGGAAAGAAAACATGGAATTCATCACCCGGAGAAGAAGAGAAATTGAAAGAATAATTGCTTGATCTTGATCTTCGTTGAATTCTTCAAAAGAGCAATCTTGATCTCTGTTTGATGCTTTCGTCTATGTTTTTCTCCCAAAAAACTCAACAACCTATTATGAGTTAATAGCTCATATATATACTACCCTAATGGTGCCCCAAAATATGCCAAAAAATATCCAGAAATCGTGGGCCAAAAGTTACCTAACTAGATTAGAATTCAAAAAGGGAAAAAAATTCTCGTGAAAAAAATTACATCAAGCGATTGCCCAGTTGATGGTTATTGCTCTCATCATTGTTTAACAATCGCCGGGCGCTCGCCCGGCTATAAAATGGGCGATCGCCCAGACTTTTTTTTTTGTTTTTTTTTTTATGATTTCCAATTGCGCTGTTTTGATCCTCCAACGTTTTATTTTGGTTTCTTTAGTCCTCCAACTTTTCATTTCATCCAATTTGGTCCTTTAACTTTTAATAATCTTCAATCTGGTCCTTCAACTTTTGATAATCTCCAATTTGGTCCTTCAACTTTCAACAATGTCCAATATGGTCTTTCAACTTTCAATTGAGTTCAATTAGATCTTCATTCTTTCGAAATATCTTCCAATTTATTGCTCCTTTCATCCATTCTTCATCAATTGCTATTAAACAGGTCCAAAACTGAAATATGAAGAATAAAATACTAAATTCAGTATAAATTCAGTAAAATGACGGAATAAAAGCTTATTTTAAAGGCCCGAATAAGTGCACAAAATGCACTTATCAAAGGGCCGAGAGATGGAGAGGAAAATAGATAGTGTGAGAGGGGGCGGCGAGGAGGAAAATGGAGGGTGAGGAAGGCCGTGAGAGAGAGGAAAATGGAGGGTGAGGAAGGACAAGAATGGGAGGGGAAATGGGAGAGAAAGGCCAAGAGAGTGAGGGAGAAATGGAGGAAATAATTGCAGTTTTTTTTAGGTTGGTCATGGGAGTAATGAGAGCGGTTTTTGGCTGATCATGGACATGTTGGTTATGGGGTAATGGGGCTGTTTTTGGGTGTTTTTGGGGCTTATTTTGGGTGGCTTTTGGACTGCAAATGGACGGGTTTTCTAGTTGAATATGGACGGTTTTGGGCTACTAATGGGCGTGTTTTTATCTCTATCATGGACATGTTTTTGGACAAAAGATGGATCGATTCTAGAATTAATTTCATAGGTTCTAGAATTAATTTAATAGGGTAAAAATATTAAACATACGAGAAGATTTTCCCATAAGACTAGTCCAAATATGAATTAATTAAAGCCAATAAAAATAAGAATAACTCACCATTTGAAACAATCTAATTCGTTACTTCAAAAATAAAAAGGCAAGTACATGCAACATTCATCATAACCAAACTATTAAATGTGATTTTTAAGAGGTGTCGATGACGTAGCTGACGAGGCAAACTAAGTAAATTTATTTCTAAATTTTAAATGAAAATTTTCATCGCAAAAGTTTGAAATTTTCCGATTGCTACAAACCTCCTCACTTAAAATAATTATGTCCTCAAAATTGAACTGCCACAACCAAATTATCCGTGCAAGTTGTTCTGAACTGAAGTTCATCCGAATTGGTAGAAAATGATCACTTGCGATTTAGAAAAACCTACGACAAAAACCATTATGATCTTCTCCCATTTCAACTTGAGTATCTCCCTGGGATTCAATGGCCATGACGGTCTCTGATTTTTTGCATTCACTTACTGGCAAACCATGCATTTAGACACAAACAATGCTATCTTTCCTTTCATATTTCTCCACCAAAAAGTATTATGCACAGTCTTATAGATTTTTATTACGCTTGTGTGTGCGGCAGAATGAGCGCGATGAGCTTCAATCATAATCCCATTCCTTAGTTTCTCATCCTTATGCACACACAACAAGCCTTTAAACATCAGAGCTTTATCTTCAGCTACCTCAAATCCTTTTGTCTTGTTAGTTTCACATCAGCCCTGATCTTTTCCAAAAAGGGATCATCTTTCTAAGTTGCTAAAATTATATCCATTAGTGTCGGTTTCAAAGTCAAGTTCGCTATCATTGTTGATGCCCACCCACGGCAACTTTAGCACTTCGATTCACGATTCTCAAAGTCCTTGATCAATTGGTCTTGCTTTGTATACAAAGTCGATAAATCGGCCCCATGTTCTTTCTACTAAGAGCATATGTGACCACATTAGCCTTACCCGGATGGTAGAGAATAATGCAATCGTAATCCTTCACTAACTCCAACCACAATCGTTGTCTTATATTCAACTCCTTCTGGCACCAAATCTACAAGGCGTAAACCACCACCGCAAGTTAAAGATCACACGTCAAATAATTCATCCCATATTATTTCAATTGCCTTGAAGAATAGGTTATTACCCTTGTGTGTTGCATCAAAACACAATCCAAATGGAGCTTGGATGCATCGTTGTAAAACACATTACCATTTGAACCATATGGTATAGCCAACACTGGTGTCGATACTAACCTTTCCTTTAATTCCTAAAAACTCTGCTCACACTTCTCGGACCATACAAACTTTACACCTTTTTGAGTCAAGTGTGTCATAGGACCACCTATCTTGGAAATTCTTTCTATGAATCTAAGATAATAGCCCACTAAGCTTAGAAAACTTCTCACTTCACCAACGTTTGAAGGTCTCACCGAATCAGTCACAACCTCAACCTTGGATGAATCTACTTCATTTCCTTTCTCTTCACATACAACATGACCTAGCAATCCTACTCGATCCATCCAAAATTCACATTTTTTGAATTTGGCATGCAACTTCTCCACACGCTAAAATCTCTAGAGCACTCCTCAAATGCTGTGTTGTTGAGAATTTCTCAAGATCAGTATGTCATCAATAAACACGATAACAAAGTTGACTAAGTATTGATGGAATACTCAATTCATCAATCCATAAATATCGCATGGGCATTTTTTAGGCCAAAAGGCATCACTATAAATTCATAATACTCATAGCGAGTTTGAAATGCCGTCTTTGGTGTATCGATGGAATTAATTTTTAGCTGATGAAAGCTCGATCTCAAGTTGATCTTCAAGAACATAGTTGCACTTTCAACTGATAACATAAGTCATCAATTCTCGGGCGAGTATACATATTCTTGATTGCAGACTTATTCAACTCATAGTAGTCGATACGCATCCTCATCTTCCCATCCTTTTTATTTACAAAGAGTACCGAAGCTCTCCACAGAGTACACTCTATCTCATGAACCCTTTATCTAGAAGTTCCTCTAACTACATCATCAACTCCTATAGTTCCTTTGGTGCCATTTGATATGGAGCCTTACACACGAGCACGACTCTGGTACCGGATCTATCGTGAATTCCACTTGTCTCATTAACAATCTCACTTCCTTGGTAACCTCTCCACCTACAAAGCCAATATGAGGATGGGAAGTGCCTTAATTTTTTACCCATAAAAATTGAACTTATTCTCTGTGGGTCTCTGAAAAATCACCTCATTCTCAAAAGCTACGATCGTGGATCGATTACTGCCCAACCAGTCTATACAAAATATAATATTGAAGTATTTCATTCATATAACATGCAAGTGTGCCTCTAAAATCAATCCATCAAAATTTATATGTGTTGCCTTTGCTATCATATCTGTATCTATAGATCGTCCAAATTGCATAATAAGTTCAAGCACACTATCAGTTCTTTGACATGAAATACTACTCTTAGCTACATATGCATCAGATATAAATGAATATGTTGTACCAGAATCGATGAGAACATAAATAGGAACACTAGATACTTGCAATAACGTCTGGATTCAGGGCAAAAACAATTGTTTTTCCCTTCTTTGCCTGCTCAATGTCCTTAGCTGGCGCTGCGCAACATTGAGAAACATAGTGACCTAGTTTGCTACATTGAAAGCATACGTTCTTGCTGAATAAACACTCACCCCTATGGTTGCATTTAGGGCACGAGAGGAATGGGGTTGCTATGTAACGCCCTGGATTTTCTCAACCCGGAGGATCACTAAAATAATCTGTAAATAATATTTGACGACTTAAAATTGGTTTTCTCGTGCCCTTGAGTGGTTTAAAATTGTAACTATTGTGGAAAATAAAAAGCGCGCATGGAAAAGAAATTAACTTCAAAAAATTATGTTTTTACCTAAACTCAATGGGTGTCGTCACCAATTATTTGACCACACAAACGTACTCCAAAAATTACAAAATTTGAACTATAAAAATCTAGAACCAAAAAATACAACATGTTAAAAATTTAGAGCTTAGCTACGTCGTTTGGTATATGAAAAATATGCCCAGAGTTGCTTGAAAAACTGTCCATGGTGCATTAAGATGGCCCGCTATAATGTTCATAATAAATTCATACAATGTGATTTTTGAGTGGTTCGAATTGCTAATATTAGACAATATATAAGGCTATCCACAGCCACTGATTTTACTTAATAAATACAAAATTAGAGAGAGTTATGATTTTTCAAAATTTGGAACACAAAGCTGAAAATTCAGAAAATGAACTATGCAACTTCTTTAATTTTTCAATCAAAGAACCAAACCAAAGAACTCGATTTTACATGCACTTTACATGATTAAAGAAAGTAAATCCATCATTAAATTGAATTTTTTACATCATAAACGACTCCATCATCTCAACACCAACTTATATAAACATAACATTAAGCCAACTTCAAAATCACTAGCCTATGCCATCGTGCCAATGACAACCATCTCAATTTACAAATTTATTTATCTTGGGGTGAGTATTTCATAAGAAACACTTAGTAGACAAGTTATGCAGAATATAAATACGACATGCCATTAAGTTAAACATAGACAAGGAACATCATAATTCGGTGGCGGCACCACATAGATTCATAAGTGATTACCTTCAATCACAACTTTCATAAGTGATTACCTTCAATCACAACTTAAAGTCCCTTCATAATTTTTTAGCATGGCATTCAATTCACGTAATAATTTTTCCAAAACATAATTTGTAAAACATAGCATATGTAGTAATAAAACTACCTTGCAAAATAAGGATTTCTATTGAGTTGAGCTGGTAGGTAAAAGTTGGATGCACCTTTCCTCAAATTAATTTCTTGCCTTTTCCTTTTTGATCTCCAATTTATAGTGTTATTGCACGGGGTATAAGAAATGGAAAAAAGAAAAGAATTCTAGCCGAAAAATGGAGAACCAAAAAACTTAGTTGCTGGAAAAAAAATAAGAATTATAGTGGCTGAAAAAGAAAGGTGTAACAAGTGCCAAACTGAAGCAAAAAGGAGCAGTTTTTCTTCAATGTTGTGGCAGAAATCCTAGACAAAAATAGATGAAGTATAAGGGCTTTTTTGCTGGAATTTGGGGCCGTGAATGAGGAGAGAAAAAGTGGAACAATGAAAGCTAACAACTTCCTATTGGAGAGGGGCCAAACTTTTGAGAAATAAGCGATTCTTTCGGATGTTTCAAAGATGCTTTAAGTGGGAGAAAATATCAAGGATTTAAGGGCTGAAATCTGGAGAGAAAAGTGTAATAAACTAGGGTGTGAGATTGCAAGAAAATAAACAAAGAAAAGGCTCAAGAGGAGGCCAAATTTCGATGGGTCATTGGGCGGTTTCAGCAGATTTCAGGAGCACTTTTTCAGAAATTAAGTGAGTTAAAATATGGTGAAAATAGGCAGATGGTGGTTGTATTTTTGGATAAGTGGGTGCAATTTAGCTGATAAAAGAATGGGTTAAAGAAGAGGTGAAAATGCTGAAATTGGGTTGGGGGGTTAAGTCGGGAAGCATTTCTTTATCTTCATAAAAGGGAAGGTTGGATTTTTTTTTTGTAAGCTAAAAGGCAGCAATTTTAGCTTAAATAAATGGGTAAATGGGTGGTGAAAATGTGAGGAAAATGGGCTAAAAGGTGGGGAGAACATGGGTGGTTTTTAGTTGGTTTTTATGGGCTGTTTGGAAGCTAATTTACAGCGGGATTAAGTGACCGTTTGGTGGTGTTTTTCTAGTAGTTAGGTGGAACGTTTTAGGGCTAAAATACGGGAGAATAAATGGACTGAAATTGGACCGAAAATATGTTTAAATTTTTGCTTGGTTTCAATTTGAACAGTTGGCCTCAAATTATCAAAGAATTAACTCGAGAAAATTTTATCCAATGTAAGAAAATTTAAAGAGGCTTGGTGATATTTAATATTTCATTTTCATCAAATAAGATTTTAAGGCAAACACGTGTAACACTTAATACGACTAAAATATTTGAAACCGTACTTGGAAGTTTGTAGAAACGCCAAGAATTAAAAATTTTATTTCCTTAAAATTAAAAGACAATTTTGTTTGCAATCACTACATGCTTAATCGTCTGCTTTCTTAAACTGACCTAGATTTTGATTCTTGTTCTGATCATGCCATTTTTGTCTTCCCATATCATTCTGTTGTCCCTGACCCTGAGGCTTCACTCTAAAAATCAGATACGGTTTTGGTCTTCTTTACAACTGGCTCGAACTTCCTTTCATACTCTATGATCTCCATGCCCCCTTGACCAAATGAAGAAACTCTGCTTCCTTATGATCTCGCAGGGCTTGCAGAAAACACTTTTCTGTCAGCTTAGTCTTACTCTGCCCAAGACCACACTGTTCCTTATGAGTGTGTGATGTCGACTCCACTGCTTTCAAGACGGATCTATGATTAGCATAAAATCTACGCATATTACTTTCTGATTTTCTAGAAAAGAGATGTGTCAGAAAATCTTCTCAATTGAGAACAATCATTCCTCGACTGTCAACGGGTCATTCATGCCGTCAAAAGTAGGAGAGTGTTACCGGTGAAACTGCTCTATCACCAGTAAAGCTGGGGCCATCGAAGGTGCCAACTAGGCTTGCAGCACCTGAGGTACTTGCGGTACCCGTGGCGCCCTTGGGGTCTGGGGTACTGGTAGTGCAGTTTGAGCTGCCAAAGCTCGTCTCATCTCCTCTACTACAAGTTGTAGATCCCTAATAGCACTTGCTTATGATGTTGATGCCATTTTCTTTAGGACAAATAAAGGTAGGTTCGTAATCCATCAAAATTACACATCCAAAGATGTCGATAAAATATCTATGAGAGCTCGCAACCAAGAACGAATAAAATAACATCTTTCATTATTAAATAATTCCTTCCCGAGGAAATACCAACATGAAAGGAACATCCGCACCCAACTACTAAAAAGTTAATAACTACACCGCATCACTAAATAACTAGAAGTGAAAGACAATAACTACTACTAGTATGAAACCTCTAAGCGTTGTCATCACTAATCAATCCTCCATGCACTCTGGGAATCTCATCCAGGTCCTCATTAAATCCCTCTACGGACACCGCCTTGGACTCCTGCTCAGGATCCGAGTCCTCATCACATACTTTTACGAACTCGGCCTCAGACTGCTTCTTTGGATCCTCCTCCCGGGTCCTCGGACTCGGCTCTTCCTCGTCTGAAAGAATAAATATCCACATCACATGCTCGAATCAACTTTTTCTAAATATAGAATTTCTCATAACTAAAATGAATATAGAAATTCATATATACGCCTAAAATAATGTATGTGAACTTAAATTTTCTCAAACCATTCTTTACCCCAAAGTTGGCATAGTGCGATGATGGCGGTTAGTGACACTAAATTCTTAAATTTTGACTCACTTAAACATTTGACTCGACACAATTAAAAATAAAATAAAATTTTCTAACCCCAAGTCTAAAAAAATTAACTTTCACTCTGATATCAAGTTGTAACGTCGCATATTTTCTTAACCTGGAGAATCACTAAAAATTTGAAATAATATTTACCAACTCCAAATTTAAACTTCCCCTTGAACCTTTCAAATGTTTTAATTTTATTTACAGGGGGAAAACGTCTAGTGGAACAAAGTTTTCAAAGTATAACTTAGGATTTTTGAGATTTAACTAAGAATAACATACCAAAATTTAGAATTTATCATTTGTTGCTTAGTAAAATAAGAGGCTAAAATCGCTTGAAAACTGTAACTCATGTAAAAACTGGCACAGCCTAGGAAAATGGTCATAACTAATTCTCCCAATATGCTTTTGAGGTAATTCCAAATTATCCAAAAAGAAACTCGTAAACCTTTATAATCCCACTGGTTTGACCCAAAAATTTGTAGTATAAACCAAGTTGTATCTATTTGTACCGCATGTGTACAGATCGCACAAGTAATAAAGTAGATTTAGAGTCTAAGTATCGTACTCACAGGGATTTAGATAGCTCTATACAATTAGATTAACCTTAACCGAATCAATTTAACTTTTGAAGTTTGGTTGCTTAAAAACTAATTAAAATCTTAACTTAAAATAATAAATAATTATAATTTAATTAAATAAAAGATTAAGTTTATGACGAATTACTTTAAATTTAGGAAAGAAAAGTACTAGAATCCCGAATTCATTTGTAGTTTCTATATCTCTATGACGAATGCGAATTGGCAAGAATGCATTAAGTTGCAATGGATAATTAAAGATCACATAAAACATAGCGGTATATCTCTATCCCCTATCAGACTTTAAGATAATTAAAATTATGTCTAGCCTATTTGCAATCTCTCGATAGTAAAACAAACCACAAGAATTATACAATTACTACGTATATAATTGTAGATGAAGAAATCAAAATTAATTATTCAAAACTATATTAATGCAAATCGTCAAAATTCAAGTTTACAAATAGAAGAATTAAACTACAAGTTTTATCATAATCCTAGCACACACAAAATTTAGCCTAACATACTATGAAGAAGAAAATAGAAATAAAAATAAAATATATAATTCATCACCCGGAAAAGAACAAAACTCAAGAGACTTGATCTTAATCTTCATTGAATCCTCGAAATAATAAATCTTGATTTGTTCCTTGTTTCTTCTCTTTTTTTTCTCTCAATAATTCGACTCACCAATTGTGAGTTAAGAACTCATATATATAGTTCTATAATAGTACCCAAAAAGATCCCAAAAAATCATTCAAATCACGTCTCAAAAGGTTTCCTAATTGGAGTCCAACTCAAAAAGGCAAAAAAAATCCGGCTGCCCATACCATGCACTGAGCGATCGCCTTGTATAAACCCGGGCGATCGGCCAGGCAAAGTTTTAAGTCTCTGCTATTCCAATTTGGTGTTGGGCGATCACCCAGCTTAGTTATTCTCTGCGGCAATTTTTCAAACAGCCATAACTTCTAGTAGGAGATAGAAGTATTGAGAGAAGTATAGGCAACTTCAAATGGCCATAACTTCAAACGGCCATCACTGCCCCGAGTTTATTTGAGATAGAAGTATAGGCAAGTTCATCATAATAATTTTTATGATCCTCGGTAATAGTAGGACCAAAAGAATTATCAATAACTTTTGAAACTCTTTCTGAACTAAAATATCATTAATATTTTGTTGCCAAATAGAAATGTCACCTTTACCATTAAAGATACCCAAGTCATAATGAAGTGCTGACATCTCAACAAATAAGAGAACACACTGACAAGCACCTCCAAGATAATCACGTAGAAAAACCTAAAAGCCTAAATATACACTGTTTTAGATTCCCAGGGTTTTCTGAGTTTCGCGATCTCAGATCAATGGAATTGTCAAATGGGTAAAGTCTAGGTGACAGCTCTAAATACTAACAATAATGCAACAGAAACAAAGTATCTCAAATAATCAGCACTAAAACAAAAGCTAATAAAACACAAGTCACAATAATGTGCACGTAAATTTCTAAAGTCATTAGCAATAGGCAATGGTTACGCCCACACGGTAAAGTTCTAAATAATGTGCACATAAAGTTCTAAATACTAACAATAATGCAAGAGAAACAAAGTATCTCAAATAATCAGCACCAAAACCAAAGCTAATAAAACACGAGTCACAATAATGTGCACGTAAATTTCTAAATTCATTAGCAATAGGCAATGGTTACCCCACACGATAATCCCAAAACCTAATGGTCACTCCCACATGATGGTTCGCTAGTACAGGAATATAAAAGAGATCAGTCAATTTACCAAAGCGGACCAATATGATGGTCCGTATTAAATCTGAGAAATGCAAAATAGATTAAAAATAAATTTCATCAGCAACAGCGACCATACAAGCTAGAAAAACCACTAAAGTTTGACAAACACCGAATATGTCCACTAATGAAATGCTGTCCAAACTGTCTGGACGACCAAAAATAGAACTAACCACCACAGAAGGTCAGAAACAGGACGAGGATCACAAAGTCGGAAACCACTCATCGAAAAACCTCTTCACGCGCCGCCGGAAAGGATCTATAGTCCTTGTTCACGAGCCAAACACACGACGCCTCCGTTGCTCTATACGCCGCACCTCCGCTCAATCTGCTCCACCTTGACATTTGGAGCTGGAATATGGCCTTCCTTCACAAAGATGACGTCTATTTTGGTTGAAAAATGGATGGACAACCCAAATAAATGTTCTTCCACTACGGAATGCCACCGAGGCTCTGATACCAATTGTTGGAAAAATAGTTTCACAAGATCGTTATTTATATTGCAAGAACAATACAGGGATCGGATTAAACTGTCCAACTCCACAAATGTAATACCAAGATTGAAGGACTATATGAAGAAGAAGAAGACCGGTTTTCACTAAGAATTAAAGGCTACTAGAATTATTCTACTGAATAATTGGAAGCAAGCGGCTGAAGAAAGAAGATAGGGTCTATATATGGTTTTTGCTTATGGTTGCTACAAATTTCCATGGGATGTGGTGAATAATGGCTGCCAACCATTTTTCGTAATTCTGAAGCCCTCAGATCTTGCAATAGATCAAAAAGGCGATCGGCTTCTTCTGAAAAACTCAAAGGAGTAAACTTTATTCCTAATATTTCAAAAACTCACTATTCAGATGAAGACTCTACGAGTTAAAATTTTTCTGAATCCCCAACTTTCTCGGATATGAGATCCCAAACAAATCAATTGATTGTTATCTCTTCTTCAATAGATCGCAAAAAGAATTCAAAAGAGATAAAGATCCTCATCACAAGACTTTTTGAGAACTTTGAGAAAGTTACATTCAAAAGATGAGCTCAATCTTCTCTAGAATCCTGAAGATATTAGTTTCTTTGAGTGGGCTTACCTCATAGTTTTTAACAATAAACCAACAATAAATAATACTCACAGTAAATCAAAATTCTGCAAAACCACTTCTGGAAATTCCTTTCAATCTGTTCATCCTCCTCTCAAAGAAATTTGTATCCAAAAAGGAGATGTTAAAGTTGTGGCTTCTCCTCTTAAAAAAAATTGTGAGAAAAATGAAAACGACAATCCTACAATTAAAGATGTCAAAAATAATCAACAACAAAATAATTATACCAATATTCTGTTGCACTCTGGGCAACTCAACTCAATCAAGTTGATCAACCAATTAAAACTTCAAAAAATCTAGAACAAAAAGATAAGGGAAAAGAAAAAGAGTCAAACACCCATTTAGTCAAGAATACTCTTTTTAAACCAACTGAAGGAAAAGTCAATTTTGGATCAAACTCCGACATCCTAATTTTAGCCGAAATAGCTAAACAATTAAAAAATAAAGAATCAACAAGCAAAATTTATGTTATTAATTCAATTGATGAAATCCAATAACAGTTTGAAGAAATAAATATCAACAAACTCAAGCAAGGAAAATATGGAACATATTCGTGGCCTCATTTTTATCAAAGACCTACTTTTCTAGATATGCTTGGGGAAGATCCAAAACAACCTCAAAAAATGTTTTTAGGAATGACGTTGTCCAATGGAGAATCGATGGAATGACTAAACACCAAATCCTCCAAGTCATTCACGAAATGACTATGGCCTCTAGTACCTTGGCGCCAGAGGAAATAATGATCATCAAATTGTTGTCAATCTTATAGTTGGTTACCGGACAACTTATAGATTGGTACAACAATTACCTAACCTAGGATGAAAGAAATCAAATACATACCGCTATTAAGAATGAAGGTGATAATCGTGTAGATCCCGCTAAATAGGATGTGGTTAACACCCTCATTTTTACAATCATCAAACATTTCATTGGCGAACCATCCACGTTTCTCGAAAGATCCTCTCGAACTCCTCGATGAACCTATCTTGTCGAAAATTACAAGATTTTGGGTGGTACAAATATATTTTTCTTCAAAAGGTCATGATGCGTGAAGACTGCAATTCACCTTTTTGGAAGGAAAAATTTATTGCAAGACATCCAAAGTTGTTTGCGTAAAGAGTCTGTAATTCAATCAAAACCGAATATTGAACGATTCCATATAGTGTTTTAACTTACGGAGAACTTATTTGTTTCATCAACAAAGAATGGATTTCTCTTTGTAATGATCTTGAGCTCAAAGCAAAACTTAAATTTGACAAGCAAGAAGGAAGAATGAACTAGGTTCTTTTTGCGAACAACATAATTATGAGAATATCCAACCAACTTCAAGGTCTCATAATCAAAAAATGAGAAGGATCTTTAAAAGAAACATTTTTATCAAATAGATATCCCAGAATACTACAAGAAACAAAAATTCCGCAAAGGGCATAAAAGAAAATTCTTCAAGAAGAATCCAAATCCTCCGAAAGATCCCTCCAACACAACCTATTGAAATGTCAAAACAAAGAGCATTATGCAAATAAATGTCCTCTAAATGGAAAAATCAATAATTTACAAATTGAAGATGAACTTAAAAATAAATTATTAAATCTCATTAATTCTTCCAATCCCTCTGATTTCGAAGATATTATCTTCAATCTTCAAGAAGATTATGACTTTAATGAAGAATCTTTTTCTGCTTAATCTTCTAATTCAAAAATAATCTTCAATTGTAAAGAAAACTGCAATTGTGACTCTAATTTTATCAATGTCTTAACTTTAGAAAAAGAATTAATTCAAGATATTATTAATCAAGTTCAA
Source organism: Forsythia suspensa (assembly GCA_023638005.1). Classification (NCBI taxonomy): domain Eukaryota; kingdom Viridiplantae; phylum Streptophyta; class Magnoliopsida; order Lamiales; family Oleaceae; genus Forsythia; species Forsythia suspensa. The sequence goes on from CM042671.1 coordinate 32,365,334, forward strand.
GATCCGTAACGTAAAACAAGAAATTTATCAACTTATTCACCCGCACCAAAAAGGCGCAACCTACCTACAATCTAAATGATATTCTTAAAAAATTTAAACAATCCAACAAAATCTCTTCTAGACAAGACTTGCGTGGAGAGGTAAACCAAATTAAAGACAAAATTTCTCCTCTTGAAAAAGAGCTTGTCAATCTCAAAGTTGAAGTTGCCATTATCAAGGCTTGCTCAGCCTCCATTGATAGAGGTAAAGCCAAAGCCTCTTCATCTTACTCCCCAAATTCTTCTAGTTCCTCTAAAAAATCAGAAGACGAATATGATAGTAAAATTCAAAAAGAGCAAATAGAAAACATTCAAGAAAATGATCAAACCATGAATTTAATTAACCAAATTCAATTACAAGAATGGTATACTAATGCAACTATAGCATTAATAAAGAATTCAAAATTAAAACCAAGGTTCTCCTCGATTCAGGTGCCGATCAAAACTGCATAAGAGAAGGACTTGTTCCAACAAAATATTTCGAAAAAACCACTGAAAACCTTTATGGAGTGGTCAGTAAAATCTCAATATCAAATACAAATTAACAAAAGCTCATGTTTGTAATTCAAATATTTTCTTTAAGAGCATTTTTTATTTGGTCAAAGACTTAGATCAAGAAGTCATTCTTGGAACTTCTTTTGTTGTTCAATTATATCCAATCACAGTTACAAAAACTGGATTGAAATCAAAATACCTTGATCAAGAGATTTTCTTTGAGTTCATCAACCTCTTACTCTTAGAGATATTAATACTATCAAACAACATACAACTACAAGATTAATTAATAATATTAATCTCAAAAATAAAGATATAAAATATCTTAAAGAAGATATTAATTTTCAAAGAATTGAAGAACAATTTAGAAATGACAAACGTTAAAGAACGTATCTCAAGAATAGACAAAGCGATTAGAGAAGACATATGTTCATCCATCCCCAATTCCTTTTGGGAAAGAAAAAAATATTTTGTTACTCTATCAATGATCTCTTAGAAAAATGCTTAATCAGACCAAGCAAATCTCCATGGAGTTGTGCAGCTTTCTATGTCAATAATCAAGCCAAAATTGAAAGAGGAGCCCCTCGACTTGTTATCAACTATAAGCCTCTCAATCAAGTCCTCCAATGGATTCGTTATCCTATGCCACAAAAGAAAGATCTCCTCAATCGTCTCCTCAATGCTACAATTTTCTCCAAATTTGATCTCAAATTAGGTTTGACAAATTCAAATTGATGAAAAGATAAATACAAAACAGCATTTAATGTTCCTTCTGGACATTATGAATGGAATGTTATGCCCTTTGGACTTAAGAATGCTCCTTCCGAATTCCAAAAATTATGAATGACATCTTCAATCCCTATCAAACCTTCTCTCATCAGATACATTGATGATGTCCTCATCTATTCCAATAGTATTGAGCAACATCTTAAGCATCTCCAAATATTTTATTCAATTAATAAAAGAAATGGCTTAACTGTCTCTGAGAAAAAAATTGTGCTTTGTCAAACAAAGATTAAATTGTTAGGCACGAAATCACCAAGGTTATTTTTTAGGCACGAAATCACCGAGAAGACCATCACACCAATTAAGAGAAGTCTTGAATTTGATAATAAGTTTCCTGGACCAAATATTAGACAAAACCATTCTTCAAATATTCTTTGGATGTATTAATTACGTCCCAGATTTTATTCCAAACATAAGGAAAATTTGCGAATCTCTTTTCCAAAGGCTTCGTAGCAACCCTCCTCAATTGATGACAAACATATTGAGACAATCAAATCAATCAAGCAGATTGTTAAGACTCTTCCATGCCTTAACATTATCAATCCTAAAGCTTTTCTTATAGTCAAAACAGATGCTTTAGACATTGGTTATGGGGGAATCCTTAAACAAAGATTCGATGATAAAGATCAACTTGTTCGATATCATTCGGGTATCTGGTTAGAGCGTCTGAAAAAATACTCAACCTTCAACAAAGAATGCATTTCCATTGTTTTATGCATTTCAAAATTTTAAGATGATCTTATCAATAAAATTTTCCTTGTTAGAACTAATTGTAAAGCATCAAAAGAAGTTTAGCAAAAAAATGTCAAAAATCTTGTTTCAAAACAAATATTTTCCGATGGCAAGCAATTCTTTCATGTTTTGATTTCTCAATTGAATTCATTAAAGGAGAAAATAATGCCTTTCCGCACTTCTTAACGAGACAGTTTTGGAGGGACGAAATGTCAAAAAAACCCAGCAGCAAGGGGAGAACTCCTGAAGATTTTCTTCTCGAGATCTCTAGTTCTCAAAAATCAACTCAAGCATTTTCTTCTCAAAAATCCAAAGGCCTTTATGCCACTTCAAACCCATTTATGGTACTTGGAACATTACCAAACATCTCTTAAAAAACTCAAACCCTTCCAATTACAAAAACGATGTTAAACCAAAAACAGGAAAACTACCTGAAATCAATAATCAAAAACTTCAACACCTTACCAAGGGAACGGCTCTTCTAGTTGCCGAACTCGAAACAAAATGGGGAAACTTCACCTCGCTTGATGAGTACATTTCAAACATTTTTCCCCCTTTTCAAGAGGATGATGATCCGTTCAATTTTCTTAATAAAAAATATCAAGTTGTCAATGAGTATTACTTTCTCCCTCAAAAAATCTCAAAATCTCGAATGTGGTATGAAACAATTCTAAAGGTTACTAAATATGCAATTGTTTTTCACACACCAAATAAAACAAACACCCATTGGATTGATTTCTCGAAAATCAAGATTCTTCAAGTCTTACTCTTTCCGATTGGAACCAACAACCATGGGAAACCAAATCATTTCCAATGAAAAATGGCCAAAAGTCTTTTTTCTCATATCATGATTACATCAAGGCCTGGTATAATGTAATGTTTTTCAGACCTTAAAGTCACTTGTGGTTCATTCTTTTTTACCACAATTGTCAAAAAACTTTTCCGAAATGGTTGCAACAATGGTGGATTTATTTTGGAACCACCATTGACATCTTCCCCACCGTGTTTCTAAAGGATACCAATTGTTCAAATCAAAAGGTGTTAATCTTATCCCCAAGAAGACCTTCTTTTCCAATTCATAACTTTCAAAGTCGCATGGATTTTCTCGTTGGAATTTTCAAGTTGTCCCAAATTCAAATGACAACTTCTCTTTTAGAAGAATTCTTAGAAGATGCAAAATCAAGTGGTTGGAAAAATTTAATGATTCAAATGCCTGCTCACAAGCGGTTCAAGCATAGATTGATTAACACAAGGTTCATACAAGAAAAGATCAAGCAAGCTCTTTCTCTCAAAGCGATTTTCTGACAGAGAAGAGCAAGATTATGGCACAATTGGCAAAATACTCTAATCTGGAAGAGTTCGCCATTCTTGCCCACAAAGCAGTTTCAATGGCCCACGCTGAATCAAGTAAAGGATATGTTGCTGCTTCTGACACACGATCAGTACCTGATTTTGAACAAGACAGCGAAAATGACTGCTTTGGAGCAGATTTCTTCGAAGAGTAATATTTTTTGTCCCTTTAATCACTACTTTGCTTAAAGCAGAGAAAAACTATGGGAAAAATTATTTCTTTTCAAAAAGCAAACAGTGTTCAGCACAATTATCGTAAAAAGGACAAAGGCATCTTCTACAATTCAAAAAAAAAAAGTGATCAGCACAATTATCGCAAAACCAAGCGACAGCTTTTCCAAAAGGTCAAAAGTTTATTCAGCAATTGAAAGATTCTCTTCAAACAACTTTTAAGTCCGGAAATCTGCTATAAGAAGGAGAATTGTCTCTCTTATTGATCAGAGTGAATTTTACGATTATCTTTTCATATCTTCATAAATTTGTAAGTTATGAAATGTTTTTCCATTCATTTTCAATCATGTATTTTCAATCTATGTAAATGGCTTACAATTATGTCAACTATTGTTTAATAGAAGCTTTTTATCAATATATTTATCAAATTACCGATCTTTGGCAATTAGTTTCTATTTCTTCTGATTTTAATTTACCTCATTTGTATACAAATGATGCAACATGGCAATTCAAGAAACTTATTGTTCACAATCAACTTTGTCAAGTCGAATCTTATCCTCGTCATCCTCCTCCTAAACAAAAACTTGATCCCTTTCCCATTGAAAGAGTTTATCCTCTTGTTAGAGGCTCTCACAAAACCAGAGTCTTAAAGCAAACCATTCAACAAAAGCGTCAAGCCGATTATCGTGTCGAGCCAAGTTCAAGCCGTAAAAAAAAAAATCTGAAATGTGTGTGTGTGGTTTAATATATATAACAAATATATATGTTATACCATAAAACTATCCGTCACACTTTATATCAGGTCAAACACACTGGGCCATTGAGCAACGATCCAAAGGTATATTAAAACCTCCAAGTGGTCCATTAAGTCCTTCAATATATTTTGGCTGACACATTGTGAAGTGGACTATACAATTATCTTCAATCTCGAGCTAAAAGCTTATGAAGATATAACGGTCGATTAATCTGAGTTTATTTGAGATCACAAAAATTCCAACACCATATATACTAAACTTCTACACATGACAATGTTTTGATCATAAATGACCACGTGAGGATTGAAGGAATATTTGAAGAACTGAACTTAGGCATATATGTGTTAACAGCATCAAGATGAAAAAAGATTTACAAAATTGCTGAACATACTCACGTTAATAACAAATTTATTACTTTTCTGTCAAACATAAATACACACACTGAAAGATTTAGCTGTAGTGGTCTGACTGGGTTGAGGACATTGTGTTCTTTAAAGCTTTCTTGAAGAAAATCAGACTCTTGTTTCGTGAACTTTATTTTTCAGCCATAACATATTTTTCTTCATTACTTGCCCGTAGGGAAGCCCATCTAATTACATCTCTTGAACCTCTTGTATATTGACGAGATGATGAAATAGCTAAATCATTTGTTCCTAAATTACTGCAGAAACCTCTTGAATATATTGATGATGATGAGATCATAAAATAGCTAAACCACGTGTTTCTATATTACTACAGATATCTCAGCATTTTAACAGCTAATAACTACAAGTTATACCCTAATAGCAGCAGAAAAGGATGTTGTGAAAACATCGTACCATAAAAGACTAAGAGATCAAACTTAGTCCTTGTGGATCTACTGGTAAATCCAATTTAGGACCTTCAATTTCCTTTAAGTATACAATTTTCATCTTCAGTTTATTATTGAGTACTTTTGATTTCATTAGTACATACTTAAATGATGAACATATTTGCATCATTAAATCTGGTTGATCGAATATGTTTTAATCATATCCATGCTATCCTCCAAAACAGGGAAACAAAGTGCAGACTACAATCTACAACAATGATATCACTGCATTATAAGATACCTTGGTTTGTCAAAAACGCCTTTAATATGCAACGCAACAGTGAAATTAACGAACACAAAATACCGGGATACTGTAGGGCCTACTCAATGGATAAAATAAATGAAAATGATAAGTGCATTTTGTGTACTTATTCGGGCCTTTAAACTAAGCTTTTATCCCGTCATTTTATTAAATTTATACTTAATTTATTGTATTATTCTTCCTATTTCAGTTTTGGACCCGTTTATAAGTAATTGGAGAAGAAATAACGAAAAGAGCAACAATTTGGTGAAATTGATTTAGTAAATGAGGAAGAAGATAAAATCAATAAGTTAAGGTATGCTAGAGTGAAAATGAAGAGTTGAAGCAAATGATCAAACACTTGTAAGTTAAAGAACCAAATTGAGAAATCGAAGTATGTGGAAAAATTCGTGCACAAATTTTGGTATTAAAATATTCACAGGGAAAATAATATACGATTGGAAAGATAATTGAATTACGAGTCCACCACTTTTTACGGATCTCAATTTGGAGTTTCCTACAAGAAGTTATGACCGTTTGAAAAACAACCGCCGGTGTTATTTCTGGCTGCGGGAATTTTTGTTTCCTTTTGTGTTCGACTCCAATTAGGAAACTTGTTTGGACACGATTTTCATGATTTTTTTAAATCTTTTGGGGCACAATTAGGAAAGTATATATATGAGTTATTAACTCATATCAAATGGGGGTTTTAGTTGAGTTTTGGGGAAAGAGAACATGGCAAGAAACACAACACGGAAGACACACTACAACAAAATCTCTATTTCGCGACAAAATATTTTGCGACATACATAAATTTGTCGCAATAAGTGATTTAGCGCGACACGTTTTTAAAGTTTGTCGCAAAAATTTTGGTGGAAAAATAAGTACCAAAAAAAAATAAGGCAACATAAAAAGTTGTCGCGAAATGTCGAAATGCGCGACAAGTAATAAAGATTGTCGCCAAAAATATGATGGGAAGCTTGGCGCCAAAATATATTTGGTGGAAAACTTATGGCGACAAACTTTTATTTCTTACAACAAAGTTTTTTGTGATGCAATAGATCTATTTTTTATGCGACAAGTAATATTTGTTGCTAAAAAATCTAGAATAGAAGAAAAATTTTATGACACTTCAGTATTTGTCATTGCTCTAACTTTTAGATATAGTGTAAAACAAATCGTGACATCTACATTCGTCGCCTATTAATCTTTGTAATGAACAACATTTATCACAAGTCTATTCTACTATTGTTCATAAATAAATATTTGAAACAAATTATCAAATACATAGTAAATTATTAATTAGTATGCACAAACATGAAATTATATTTTTTTCAATAAGAATTTACTTTTTATAATGTTTTATTATGTATAATGTATGAAGCTTAAAAAAATTTATTTCCGCCAAAAATTCAAAAATTATTAACCTTCCAATCATTTTTTTTTTTGCAAAATAAATCTGCACTAGATTATCATGACGATGAAGGAAAAACAATAGTTATTTCAATAATATTCTATTGTACAGTAGTGTATGAAGTATCAACAATAGTAGACAACAGAAGGTCCTATTTTTTCTTTTTCAAACATGATATTGCGGTATCCATGACAAAGTACTTTGGCCTTGATGTTTCAAAATTACAGAGAAACGAAGAGAGAGACTATTATTCATAATGTGGTCAAATTATTCCAACATTTCTACCATTCATGTGAGCTAAGAGACTAAATAACAAGTTCCAATGTCTTATCCATCGTTTTATTCCATATGTGTGCAAGCTCTTGATGAGAACTTCCAAGGATAGGTTCGTGTGGCTGTGATTGAGTTTGATAAATGGATTCATAAATGCTCTTCTGTTGTTGAAAAATTACCACTCCCGTCAATATGCTCCCCGGTCAAAGGCCGCGGCCTAGCGAGACGCTCCCCCGAGAGAGAACACTGATCATGACAGATTGAATCAGATCTTTTATTAGGGAACAAAATGTGTGGATGCTGGATTTTCCAACTTCCAATCATATAGGAACTCAATCAGATTATTAGTAATTCAATTATTCAATCTTTACAAGATAGACAAAGCGAAAAAAAATTCCATCTAACATTGCAAAATTATTTATAAGAGCCTATATTTCAAACTAAAATGATAAAAGATTACTGCTTTGCATCCAGGCCAAGGGAAATCACTCATCAAGAGACCCACCAACTATAATTATCAATGTCTTTTAGCATGGCTGAATAACCTCATGGACGTTGACAGTATTTGAAATATAACTTCAAATAGGAAGTGTAAGCATGTGTAAAAAGAAAAGGAAAAGAAGATAGAACATAGATTACGAAAAAATAACTAGAAACTTATATAGGAGGACCCAAAATTAGGTGAAGGCAATAAGTATATTCAACAATCAAGGTATAAGAAAATCAAATCAAAATCTTAAACCAAACTTCATATGGAAACACAAAGATTGGAGCAATAGAATCCAATACCATTAATGCACAATTTAAAAAAATAGGTTCAAAAATTTTGATGTATAACTGTTGAATCTTCACTTCAAGATCTAAGATAAATTAGAGCAATCCCAACAATTACATTTGAATGGAATAATCATAAGTTTTATAAAGGTATTATCTTAACCAAATATCATCAATAAAATACATGAAACATGTTTGAATTTACAGATCATAGAAACAAATCAGCAATGCGTCCAAAATCAGAACTTTTTAAAAAAAACCATTATTGCATCACATATGAAGATATATATTTTTTACTCACTGTATCACAATTAAAAAGTGATAAGTTCAGCTAATAATTGAAAAATTTGAAAATGAATAGTTCTTGTTCAAGATCGCTCATCTACAAATAATTTTAGCTATCTTTGACGTATGTTCTTTTATGCATGACACTCGATTTAAAAACAAGATGAAAAATAAGAGTACAAATCAATCATCACTCTCGGATATGGTTAAAGAGAAAACAAGACAATAAGCTGTTCCTATAGCTTCAAGCACGGCATTTTCTTCGCTCATGAAAAAAGAACCACTGACCATATAGCATATCAATTCACGATAATGCCAAACAACAATTGATTTGAGGAACTGGAGCATGAGCAACATGGCAGTGAGGCACTACAAAGAGTAGGAACTTACTCGAATTTATTATTTCGCTTATCAGGAACTTCATGTTGAGGAGGCATGAGATTCTGGAAGCTTCCTTGAGATGATGGACTACCACCCTCAGATGCTTTTGTCTCATCCTCAAACAGTGATTTGATTGTTGGCCTCTTCGACTTGGTATTTTTCTTCTTCAGTTCGAAATTCTTGTATGTGTAACCAACAAAGTTAACATCTTTGGACGAAATCATCTTTCTCCATGGACCAAATTTGGATGAAGTGAGAGCTTGGATATCAGCCTCTTCAAATTTCTCAAAATTTTGGGTGTCCAGCTCATTATTGACTTCAGGGATGAATGCAGCTTCCGTATGATATATTCTGTTCCAGTCAATTCCTTGAACCAGGTGTGGGCCTTTATTTCATCAGCGCCTTTTGAACCGAGCCTATGGTTGACATTACAAAGTAATTTGCTTATAAGATCTTTTGCTCTAAAGATAGCTTTGCTTCGTCTGGAAACTTTAAATGTGTTCTACAGTTTACTATTTGTCTTTGAATCCTTTGTTTTATAGCACTGGCCCTATTTACATCTAGGCAAGATGTACTAGCACAATTTCAAACATGCAGTCATTCATCTCTCAAGAGGACAAAATTGCCACGGGCAAGATATATTAATGACAAGGAAGGAATTTTGGCTACTAGTGCGTGTACTTGTTCCGCTTACTACCAAAGACTGGATGAGGAAGAGCATGAGGCATAAAACAAAAGAACATGTTGATAAGCTGGGTACACACTGTGTAATAATTCCCTCATTCTAATGCATCCCTTTTTCTAGCTTCAGCAAGCTCCCAGTTACAAACGACTAGGAGGGCATGATCAATTCAATATTAGAAGAGATTATTTATAAACAAGAGTTGTAAGAATAGCACTTAAAAATGTCCAGGAGATGTAGAATTTATGTCTCCGGGATAACAATTTATAGAAACCTTATCACCATGTTCCATAATTGCAAGTACATCCATGTCTTAATGAAAGGCAACAGGAGTTAATAAAACTGAGAACATTGGCTCCCAACATGTTTTTCGGCTTAAATAACAGTACCTCAAAGCACCCTTGGCCTCACCCCCAACTCTCCCATCCCATATGGCATTCTTTTCTTTTATATAACCTCTTTTGTTCATCCTTACATTCCCACCACACCGGTCTATTGTTCACTCAAGAAAAAATTTGATCAATTTTTGTTTCTTCACTGATCAAAAATGGCCATCAGAAAATCAAACAAATTGTCACAAGCTGCAGTTATAAAGCAGATTCTGAAGAGGTGCTCGAGTTTAGGGACAAAACATGCAGGATATGATGAAGAAGGGCTTCCTGTGGACGTCCCAAAAGGGCATTTTGTAGTGTAGGTTGGAGAAAACAGAAGCAGATACATTGTTCCAATCTCATTCTTGAATAAAGCTGAATTCCAGATGCTTCTGCAACGTGTAGAAGAAGAATTTGGATTTGATCATGACATGGGACTCACAATTCCTTGTAAAGAATATGATTTGCAGTCTCTGACATCAATGCTAAGATGGAATTAATCTCGAGTTTCAGTAATTTTAAGGTTATTGCAACTCTTCGAGAAAAAGAGAGAGATCAAGAAACTGCTGCTTTACTGCTTGTGTAATTTTTTTTTTTTAACTCACTATCTCAGAACCCATGATGAGATTTGGGTTGTAAATAGAGGGAAAAAGTTAGATTTTTCTACACGGTGGTTGTAATTTGGAAACTTGTACCCTGTGAGAGTACTAATATGAAATTTGGTTTTTCTTTGGGAATATGAGAGCATTCCTGCCATCACAGCACTTCAGAAGAATTCTTTAACAAGCACAATCACCGACTAAAAACAAAGAATGGTGCAGTCATCAGACTTCAAGCTAGCATAATGAATCAAACTTCTCAAACTTTACCTGAGTTGCATTTAGCAAGAGATGCAATCAAATATACAGATGAAAATGAATCAGCAGTGAAAGCAGCAGTTAAATTCTTTGATAATTGTAATGTCCAACAAATTGAAAATCAAACTTGGACTTTAAAATAAACGAAGGACCACAAAGAGTCCACTGAGTCTTTTTCTGAGCCATGAGGAGAGCACTCTGCCATGACATGGGTGCAAGTGGGCTGTAGAGTGAAACAGGGAGATGATATTAATGACTCTATTGCACAAATATTCCGCCTGATAAAGAACCGTTAGATTGGAACACAATGAAGATAGCAGCTGGTGCACCTAAAGGTTTGGAGTATCTCCATGATAAGGCAAACGCTCCAGTTAATTATAGGGATTTTAAGTCGTCCAATATAGTACTAGGTGAAGGATATTCTCCAAAGCTTTCCGACTTTGGACTTGCAAAGCTAGGTCCTACAAGAGACAAATCACACAAGTCCACAAGGGTTATGGGTACTTTTGGTTATGGTGCTCCCGAGTATGCCATGACTGGGCAATTGACAGTGAAATCTGATGTCTACAGTTTTGGGGTTGTCTTCTTAGAACTTATCACTGGATGTAAAGCCATTGACAACACCCAACCACATGAAAAATCAAGTGTAAGTTTTACTTGAAACAGAATGACTTAAACTAAATGTAGGTAACCCCATAGGTACCTCGGATATTCGCCTCTTGATTGCTGTCTCTAAGCGATCAATTCGGGGTTGTCTCTCTGCTTCAGAACTAATTGTGCAACCATCCACATGCCTGATGTAATATTCCTAGCAAAATAAAGTCTACAACAAAATGACAATGAGATTTCATCTGATGATTGCCAAATTTCACCTGCCTTCCACGACCGATTCTCTAAAAACTGAACACAAATCAATGGTCCATACTATGTGCGATTAGTTGCCAAATACAATTCAACCAGAATTGTAATTCTGCGTGAACAGTGTTTGCTGGCAGAAAATGCTATTTTACTTACAAAGCCATTCCCATTCTCAAAGTATATTGCGGCTTCTCAAAGTAGTCAAGCGACAAAACTTTTCATTAACGAAATACCTTATGAGCCTCTGGTCGTTCAGCAATGATGATGGCATGAAATACTACATATTGCATATCAGTTAATGTGCATACTGTATCGTAGACCAGCTTAGGTTGGTCCAAACAACTCAAGTTCACAGTTTTCTTCAGTGATGAGAGGTTTTCTGCAGACTGTTGTAGAGTGTTCTAAATGGTCGGTATCATAATCACGATCGGCAGACATCATTTGATGTAGCCTCCTGTCTGTCTGAGTAGAACCAACACAAACTACAGTGTTGGCTCTTCGCCTATCTATATTGCCTAACATAAAGGAGCAGCTGCTTGATCTTAGCAAGTCGATCAGGATCATCTATTGCCAATCCATTTGCTTCATCAGTGATGTAAATGACTGATGCCATTCTTGAGTTATGGGTCCATACTTCAGCAGCAACTACATTGCAGTTAAGGTCAGCAAGAACAACAAAGACCTCTGAAAGCAAGCTTGGTCTGTCTCTGCCCGACACCTCAATGGTTGTATGCTCTGCGGCAGATTGGACTCCTATGAATCTTGCCAAGGACCGGAAGCTGCGTCCCCTTGGTCCCAGTGACTGCACCATAATTTAATCATTAGTACATCTTGAAGCTTATTCAATTTGATATCAATGCCTGAGCTTTTTGTTTTAATATATTGTTCTAAATCAAACTGCTATAATAAATTAACAAGTAAAAAGGTCAATCACTGCACTTAAAAACTACAAAACAACCACAATAAATCAAATTGCTATAATGAATTATGAATTATAAAACTTTCTATCTAGAAAGCAATTGATGTAAACACTTAAAATACTATATCTATATGTTAAAGGATAATTTATAATCAAGCAATTCTGCAAACAATTGTGCCAATCTACCAGCTGAATTAAACTCGACAATTTTATCTTGGAAGACCTTATTTCCATCTTGATCAGTTACATGAAAAACTGCATATGACAATTTAAAATGAGAAATCTTGGGTAAGTAGGAAAGAAGATGAAGTGAAATTTTAAGTAAGTTTAAGTGATGCTAAGATATGAAGATGTAGTGAAATTTTTTCACCATTCACTCGTTAAAATTAAAAATTAACAAAGAAGTTTCATAATGCATACAACTTAACTTTTGTTGCAAACAAAAATATACAGCAATGATAATGATAAACATGATTCTCAACTTAGTATCCCCTGAAGCTGCATCTGATGTACAATCTGAAAACACTTAGAGTGCATTTGGTAGATCGTATTCATTAGAGAGGATAGGATTAGGAGAAGTCTCTTTCCTTTAAAGCATTGATGTTCCAAAAGTATAATAGCAGAAAGCATGACTTATCTAAAACAGCAATCTATTCATCTCTGCCCAACTTAAAAGCAACAAAAAAAAAAAAAGTTTCTGATAGAGTATTATTGAGAAGAAATCCCCCAAACACATCCCTCCAACTGATCCCAAATCCCTTAATTAAACAACAACTAACCAAATAGAGTATTATCATAATCATCTAATCATGGGTAATTGAAATATAATAACAAATAGAGTATGCACACATATGACTTTAACAACAAGAATTAAGCCCTTCCCTCTCATAATCTCGGTCAAAAGATTGGAGAAAATTAAAGTAATCATTCAATACGTGTGTCCTTACCTGACTTCCATACTTGAACAGAATGCCTGGGCAACACAACAATTGAAGAATATGAGAAAAACTAGGCGGCCGATTTTGCTAATTCACGGTTGTAAGAAAATAATGATAGTATGATTTATGAAGTTAGGGCTATCAAAATGTAAATGTGGTACGATTCTGTGATATTGGATTGGGATGGAGAATTATAGTAGATTTCCTTAACTGGAGATGAATCAAGAGAGAAATTTTGGCGCGTTCTCTTTGGCGGGAGGGGTGAAATACATTTTTGGAAGGTTTTTGTATGTAAGTATAGACACATATATATTCTTCAACCTTTATTATTATTATTATTTTATTATGAGTGGTACATAGTGATAGAAATTACAAAACCATTGTAACAAATGTTAATTTTATAAAGAATCCCGTAATTAAAATTACATAATAATAGTTTGATTTATGAGTTTTTGCTCTTTTTAATTTGGAACCGAATTGATTTTTTCATGGAATTTCGGGATATCAACCCACCACTAGAAAAATAGCACACAAAAATACAAAATCACACAAACAACAATATCTTTTTTTTTTTTGAGTTTCAATTTTTTGAAACTTAAAATTTTAAATTTTAAGAATAACAATGAAAAGAAATTAAAAAAAATTACGATTAGACTGAGTATGCACGTGTCGTCAATTTGTACACCAAACAATCTTTGATAAACCAAAAAGATAAAATTCATAAGGAATCAACAAATAATCTTTTATGACATTAATTTCGAGTTAGTTTGTTAGAAAATGTATCTTTATAAATATTGATTTTTCTTAGTAAGCACTATTCAAATTCTTCTCAGTCCTATCAATCTAGGATATGACAAATGAGTTAGGATCGTGGTGGCCCTCCCCATCTCTCGCCCCGTCAGGGATTTTTCGGATGCGTGACTAGACGGTGATAAAATACTATTTCCGCCCTTGTTTACTTTTTTTAAAAAAATAGTTTTCAATTTTTAATCAATTTAAATTTTAAAACATAAAATAAAATAAATAATATGCGGGACTGGAACATGTTCTCCGTCCTTGTCCCCATTCTCTAATGGGGGGAGGTTGGGATCCTTAGTCTGAAATTACAATTAAAGATTATCGTGACTCGATTATGAAAAAGGACTACACGAAATAAGGATGATCGAAGAAGAAGAAAAATGCATATTATTTCCTTTAAGTGACAAATTGAGGGAGGATAGGCAAACGAAGATGATTAAATGATAAGAATATTAATTTTGTTTTCCAAGTGATAAGGGGGTGAGCCACTCCAAAGCAGAAAGCGATAATGATATTTTTCCTGCTGCACTGACGATATCATTAGTGCCTTGCCTCTTGTAGGGCCACACCCCTTCTTCTTCAAATAATAAATCTATAAAATAAAATATGGAAGATCCGTAGGTGTCGAGTAATTCATATGACCAAACAATATTTCGACCTTTCATCAACGGATAATTCGTAGGTGAAGATCAATTAATATTATCTATGAAATTTCCGTAGGTAATATTAATCAAATTGGAAAACAAAAAATTGATTCGACCTTCACCTACGGATATCTTAACCTACGAAATATTTGTAGGTGACGAGTAATTCATATTACCCAAAAATTGTTTCGACCTTGCACATACGGAAGATCTGTAGGTGTCGAGTAATTCATATGACCAAACAATATTTCAACCTTTCACCAACGGATAATCCGTAGGTGAAGATCAATTCATATTACCTACAGAATTTCAGTAGGTAATATTAATCAATTTGGAAGACCAAAAATTGATTCGCTTTCACCTACGAAATATCCATAGGTGACGAATAATTCATATTACCCAAAAATATTTTCGACCTTTTACCAACGGATAATCCGTAGGTGACGATAAATTCATATTACCTACGGAAATTCCGTAGGTGATATTAATTAAGTTGGAAGACCAAAAATCTTTTGGTATTTTACCTACGGATTATCCATAGGTGATAATAATGTTTTGCTTATTGAGGTACGAAAAATCTGTTGGTGAAAAAGAATGTTTTCCATGAGTGGTATAAAGCAAATTTTGACAACGAAAAAAAGATTCAACTATAGAAGGTAAATGTTAATCACTTAAGAAATAGTCTTAAATTAAGTTTCATTTATTCAACATTCAAATTTTCGACAACGAAGTTATTCAATTACAACATTAAAAAAAGATTCAAACTAATCAAGCGCGAAGAATACACATGTGCAGTAGATTACGAACTGTACGACATCCTTTTCGTTGGAAATTTCGTGTTTAAAAGTGAAAGCAAGTAATTTTTAGCATAATTTCATACAGTTTATACAACTATATATCAAGTTTTTCGAACAATGTGATACTTTAAGTTTAAGTGCTCATGAGTAAATATTTTAACATAATAAAATAAATACTAAAACAAGGTTTTATTCCTATTTGTTGTTTACGAGAACTTATTGTTAAGTTGTGGAGCTTAGTTATTGTTTTTCCCTCTTGTGGTGAACAGTGTTGTCTACGGATTTTCCTTGAATGATGCATAGGCGAAGTAGTTTACCAATTGTACGTACAATTTATTGATTAATTACAAAATTTATAATAATCGCCATTTGACTACTAATAATATAATACAAAAAGTCGTAATATATAACAAATACAAATTTTTGGTAATATTTAAATTTAAAAAATAAATAAAACAAATGAAAAAAAAAGTAGTAATACATCAGCAACCAAAAATCTGTAGCAAAACCCGTTTTTAAAATTTTCAATTTCCTTCAACAACCGAAAATTCATAGCGAAGCCAATTTTAAAATTTTGTAATTAATTAAGCCCAATTTTGTAAATTTATAGGTATTATATTTTCACCAATTTCTCAATTCAAATTATCTAAGTCTCAAGGAATGTGATACGTCAAAACTAAAACAAATTGAAATCTAAATTAACCTAAACAATTTTGAAGAACCTCCGCCACCAGTCGCAGCCGAGTCCTCCGCCACCATCAAGTAAAGAAGGTCCTCGCCGTCGATCGCCCACCGAGACATTATCGCTGTAAATTTGGCTTTCACCAGTACTTCATTCGACAAATTTAATTTCGAACCTATGTTTCGCTTTCTTCATTTGCTCGGCACTTTGGTTTTGATTGTTTTCGTTTTCCTCTAACGAAATAAAAAGTACATCGGGTTTCAAGTACATAGAACCAATGAGAAAGAAATCGAGAGAGAAAGTCCGAAGGGTATAGAATGCAAGCAATGCGAAAGTTCTATGATGGTGTTCTTCCTAATGAGGGTAAAAACTCAAGGAATAAGCAAATACGCTGTGAGCATCATGATGGAGTTTCTAGGCATCGATATAGGTTTGCCCCCCTTCAACTCCCGAAGGATTTTGGAATATTGGATTTGAATCTAAAATGTAAGTTCCCGGTTCATATTTTGATTTCAGATTAACTTGAAATAATAAAATCTAATGTACCCGCTTACAATATAAAGGAGTATAAAACAAGGTAAAAGTGGAAGCAACATCACTATTTTCCAAGATTTTCATCTCCTGTCAGATTGAGAAAGATGCGTATAGTATACTATGAAGATTAATGTAGTATTGAGTTTTATTCTCGTATTCTTTTAGATATACTAAGAAGCATCAGACACACATTCCTCGTGTTGTGAAGTGTTTAACATGAATACTTGGTGCATTAGGAAGTTCTAATATACTCTACTCATACTTACAACATATACTGATCATTAGTTGTTCAGTGAATATATTACTAGCTAACAATTATTTCTATTTTTCATTGTCTCCTTCCAAGGCGGGGGGTTGTTCGGTGAAACCATTTTGCAAACATTTACACTTATTTCTATTTTTCATTTTCTCCTTCCAATTATTCAATTGAAACCATTTTGCAAACATAAATATTTGTGGAATGTAATGAGTTGGGTTGGATACCTTATTTGTATAGGTCAGGCAATTCGCTTTATAAAAACATACACGCACACATACAGATGGAATATCTTTCACTTTCTCTTCATTGCTTACTCTTTATTTCTTATTTTTCTTTGTTCTTTGTTTTCTTTAACCCCACACTGCATCTGTCTTTAACTGCAAAAACCAAATATCTATTTACTTTTTCATTTTAACAAAGTTTCTTATAAACATAATTTATAATATTGCATAATCATAGATGGTCTGACACTTAATCTGTAAATAAAAATAGCTCTCTCATGTGCAGCACGTCAAGTGGGATCAGTTCGTTGGCATCAGCCAGTTCAACATTATTTTCGCAAGAATCCTTGAATGCATTTTTTTGTTCAAGACCATTCAACAACTCATATCAACAAAGAGGAGCTCGTCTCATTGTGTGAGTTGACAAAGTAAGATATTTTCTTGACTCCCTTTTGCTTTGAATTGGTTATTTCTGTAAACAATTTTCATTTTTCCTATTCTGGTATTGGTTAGTAGTAGCATGGAATTAAGCATTTGAGTATTTGATAATTTGTGTCAATATTTAATTTAAAACATAATATAGTTAGTTCTTGTGGTCTGATTATATTCAAATAGTATAGCTAGATAAAAGAACTCTGAAGAAAGAATTTGTGGAGTGAATTTACATATAAGTACTCTCATTATTGTCTCAATAACTCATTCAAACTTCACATAAGATGTCAAATGTACTGAAGTACGAATTGTTACACTCTTGTGAATTTTTTACTTGCATTCGTGGTTATATAAATTAAATTCATTCTGTATTAGAATTGGTATAGATTAATTTTGTGATTTCTTTAATATTTTTGAGTTTTTATGTGGATCCTTATAGTCATTTGGAGCATTATAGATACAATCAAGGACATCTAAGGTGATCCTTTTTGTCAAAGGTGGAGAAAATGTTTCTCAATATTTCAATGGAAAAGATCATCAATTCATTGAAGTTTTAATTGAGCAAGATTGTATGATTAATCTTAAACAAACATTTTTTTTTTGCATTTTCTTTTGATCTTAATCATTATATTTGGTTTTAGCTAATTATATTGACTTTGCATTACATATTTACATGGTTCTTGAAGTGTAGTTGACATTGGACAAGAATTGTTTCAATAGGAAGCTTCAGTTGAAATTTATGAGAGGCTTGGTGTGATAACTACGCATATTTACCTGGTGCGATAATTTTTAAGTATTTTTATATTTAGTCTCTCAATTAACAAGAAATCAATTTAATCAACTTTTGAGTAATTGATTTGTGAAATAACTAAACAAATAAAATAGGTAAAAGTTGTGTTGTTACTTAACTTTTCACATTGAAAAAATTGTAAACTGCTTTTCACTTATATGCATTGTAACATCATTAGTCTTTAACCTACCAAAGGTAACAATTTTGTTGGATAGTTAAAGCATTTTTAGATATTTATATTATTGTGATGTTTTAGGTGCAAGAATTTAGATGTCATGTCATCATAGAATAAGTATATAATTATCACTAATTAGTTCGAGGTTGAGGTTCATGCATATTATGTGACAATATTTTTGTCGATCCTAACCTCTTTAAGAAAATATTTTAAAACCCATTTATGGTAAAAAAAAAATTTAAATTTCTTTTCATCATACCAAAGAATCGCTTAATTATCCCTTTTTTCATTGGATTTTCAAAGCAATTGTGGTTACACACGCTCATAGGTGGGCTTCAAAAAAGTACAATAGTAGGGCAAGTAGACCCAATACGCTCATAAACTTTTAGTGTGGTAGAACATAATTAATCATTTACTACTAAAAATAAACGAGACAAAATAATGGTACCAATAGCATTTCCCATCCATTCTATGAATAGGGAAAAGACTTGTTGATATTAATATTTAATGAATAAACTGTTATTAACTTATTTTCTTTGTTTTAGTTAACATAGTTTACTTTTAAGAATTGTTAATAAGATATTCTATTTTGTATAATCTTATTGAAACAGTGATAGACATGATGGATAGGAGTTGTATGAGACTTCGTAATACATTAAATAATAAATATTTAGACGATGTTAATTCATTCATGGAGGTAGCAAAACTATATCTGAATGAGAATAAAGAGGTTTGTTGTCCATGTTGAAATTGTCAAAATGCATTTTTCAAGCATTAGATGTGGTTGAGTCTCATTATACCACAATAAAATCTCTGCAAGTTACGATGCAAGTTACGATAGATGAATTTTTCATAGATTTTTATTACGAAATGTCTTTCTATTTTATTTATTAATGACAATTAACATATTTTTTTCTATGTAGATTCCAGCACAGATGATGTATCTATTAAGAGTCGATAAGAGATTGAGGATTGCTGTGGCACTACCTTCACAAGTTTTAGTATTTTAATTTTAAGACAATAATTTTATTTATATTTGATTAATTCTACAAATTTTAATGTTGTAAGTTACATTTTCAAATAAATGTGTACCTTTGTAAAAATTCTACTACGATACAAGAAATTGAAAATTTATTGTTGTTGAAAGTATTATGCAATGAATATTTATATTGTCATTCTATGAAATAGAATACGCGATATTTATAAATAATTACAAAATAAATTACGCAATAATTATAGAGAGTTGCACAAATGTTGATGCGACAAATTACGTGTTATAAAATAAATTCAACTACAAATACAAATTACCACAAAAATATTCATTGTCACAAAATAATATTTGCAACAATTTTATTTGGTGTAAAATAGAATACACGACATACATTAGTACAGATAAACTAAATTGCGTAACAACTATACATCGATACGCGACAAACTTTCTGTTGCAGAATATATTCAACTTCAGACACATCCCGTCATATAAAAGAATATCAATTGTCACCAAATAATATTTGTAACAATTTTATATGTTGTAAATTATAATACACGACCTATACAAATAGTCACCACATAAATTAGGCAACAATTATACATCGTTGCACAAATGATGATGCGACAAACTCTCTATGTTGCTGAATGAATTTAACTACACACAAAATTTGTTACATAATAAATTATACTACAAATATTGAATATCTTATAATATATTCTGCAACGAAGCAATTTTATTGTAAAATAAATTACGCGACAAACATGACCTATTATAAAATGTATATTACTATAATAAGCATGTTTTATTGCAAAATAGAATAGGTAACAAGCGTTATACTTTTAAATAGTTTTCGCAACAAACATTTCTCCTCGCAAATTATGTTTTGGAATAAACTTTGCGACAAATTGACTTGTTGCCCTTTTAATTTTTCGCGACATTTATGTATTGCATCCACATTATGGCGACAAATATGTTGTTGCAATTTCATACTTTCTGTGACAAACAAAAAATGTTGCAACTTTGCTTATGTGACGAGTGACCGATTGTTGTCGCTAAATACATTCTCAGTGGTGCTTATAGCGCAACAATGCCAAGAACAAATGTGACTTTGTTGTCGCTAAATTAATTTGGCGACAAAATCAATATTTAAGCGACAACATTTTTGTAGCAAAATGGGTATTTTTTTGCACTTATTCAGGCCTTTAAACTAAGCTTTTATCCCGTCCGGTTTATTAAATTTATACTTAATTTATTGTATTATTCTTCCTATTTCAGTTTTGGACCCGTTTATAAGTAATTGGAGAAGAAATAACGAAAAGAGCAACAATTTGGTGAAATTGACGAGTAAATGAGGAAGAAGATAAAATCAATAAGTTAAGGTATGCTAGAGTGAAAATGAAGAGTTGAAGCAAATGATCAAACACTTGTAAGTCAAAGAACCAAATTGAGAAATCGAAGTATGTGGTTAAATTCGTGCACAAATTTTGGTATTAAAATATTCACAGGGAAAATAATATACGATTGGAAAGATAATTGAATTACGAGTCCACCACTTTTTACGGATCTCAATTTGGAGTTTCCTACAAGAAGTTATGACCGTTTGAAAAACAACCGCCGGTGTTATTTATGGCTGCGGGAATTTTTGTTTCCTTTTGTGTTAGACTCCAATTAGGAAACTTGTTTGGACGCAATTTTCATGATTTTTTGAGATCTTTTGGGGCACAATTAGGTAAGTATATATATGAGTTATTAACTCATATCAAAGGGGGGTTTTAGTTGAGTTTTGGGGGAAGAGAACATGACAAGAAACACAACACGGAAGACCAAGATTCATCTATCCAAGAACAAAGATCAAGATCAAGATCAAGATTTCTTCGTTTCCGGGTTATGAATTCCATAGTTTCTTCTTCCCTTTCTTCTCTTATTATTTGTATGTTAGGCTAGTTTATTTTGTGCTAGGATTACAATGAAGCTTGTAATCTAAATTCTTCCATCTTGAGACTTGGTTTATGACAATTTATTTCATTATAATTTTGAATAATTAATTTTGATTTATATGAATCTACAATTATATGCGCAATAATTGTATGATTGTTGTGGTTTGTTTTACTATCGAAAGATCGAAAGCATGCTAGACACTATTTTAATTATCCTAAGGTCCGATAGGGGATAGAAATATACTGCTATGCTTTAGGTGATATTTAATTATCCACAGAAATTTAATGCTTTCATTTGTATTCGCATTCGTCATATAGATATAGTCGAGTCATGCATATGAATACGTTTAATTTTATTCGAGAGAAACTGTTAAACAATCTAGGGATATTGATCTTCATAACTGATGTATTTTGTCAAAACCAAGAATCAAGATAGATGAATTAACAATTATAAGTGGATTTGGGATCCTAGTACTCTTCTTTCTTCAAGTTAAAGTAATTTTCATTAATCTAATTTTTAGTTAATTGAATTATAATTATTTTATTATTTTTAGTTCAGACTCTAATTAGTTCTTAAACAAAAAATCTTCAAAAGTTAATTAGATTCGGTTAAGGTTATTGTAATTGAAATTGAACTATCTAAATCTTCGTGGGAACGATACTTGGACTCAACATCCACTTTATTACTTGAGCGATCCGTGCACTTGCGAAATTATTAAAGATATAAAATCGCTGACAAGTTTTTGAACAAGGATCCAACCAGTTGACGAAAATAATCGTGCACTACTTCTTTCAACTTATGGCCTGCAACACATGGTCTACAAAAGTGAAATCGATGCTCTACAAATTTTCAATTTACATATGAAAGAGGAATTCAATACATTACTCAACGTATATTACATAGCCTCATTCATTATTTGTTTTGAACTCATTGTATATTAAATTTTTAGATATATTAGGTGTCGCAATAGATATTTTGCTCAAAGAAATTGTCCAAACAAAGAATGAGAATGAATCGTGGATTCAAGAAGTTGTTCTAATTATTGAAATTTCTGTATCTGTCTTTTATCCCCATCACAAATTTAATTGTAATCACATTGTTACACCTCTGAATATGTATTTTGCACATCCTATGAACTTGAGATTATGTCCCTAAGTCGTGCTTTTCCCTACAAATAATCTGTGTTGAAAATTTTTGTAGGCTACATCAAGATCTACAAATATTTTTGGAGAAAGAGTATTTGTGGGCTAGTATATTATTTTTCCCAACAATGATAAAATTTGTTGGAAAAAATTAAATCATTTTTATATTTTTTATTTTTTATTTATATTGTACAGATTTTTTTACCTTATTAAAAATAATATAAAGATTTAGAGAGACAATAAATTAAATTCAGACATTTAATATCATCAATATAACATTAAACCCAAAATATTGTACCAAAATACAAACAAAAACCATTCACTAAGTATGATTACATCTAAACTTTAAAAATTTGTAGTCTATCTATTATAATGCATCTAATAAAAACTAAACTAAACTCTTCATCCTCATAAATTAGATATGATACTCGTCCTCACCAAGGTGGTTCTCCTTATCAAAGCCATTCTCTTTGTCCCCAATAGCATCATCATCCTCATTAGCATCATCCTCTATGAACAATGATGTAAAATGGTGGTAGAACAAAGCCACGAATGTGTCTACATAGTTGTTGAATAGAATGATACCAAGAGTAAAGTGTAGAATTGAATTGTTACCCAACAACATTCAACTTGCCTTTCATTCTTTGCTCTATTTCAGTTGGAGCTGCATCAGCTGCCTTTCTAGGATCACGTTGTTCTTCCAGCTCCTTCTCCATATGGAGTACATTGGAAGAAGTACCAATGTCTCTGTTGTGCGATTTATATCCCGCAAGTGGACGGATCGTTGACAAGTAATATAATGATAAATAAAGTGTCGAACCCACGAGGACTAGATACTAATTTAACTAATTAATTTCACAACTTAAATTTTAACAATGGAAATAAACACAGATTCAATTTTTGTTGTTATGATTCTAAACTAAATTAACTATTTCAATTAAATTGAAATTAACAATAAGCAACTTTGAAACAGCGAGAACGAATTAAAGCTTAACAATACTAGGATTCACAAATCCACCGACACGTTTTACTCAATTATCTGTTAATCACTTTTTAGCTTTTAATTACCTTGGACTGAAAATCGACATTCCTAAATTAATCGAAAGCTTCTCTCGATGGTCAATCAAATCTATATGTTATGCGAACTTCATTATCTCTAATTAAGCTTCGAGCATAAACACATGCATTAAAATCTCAAGAACGCCTAAATGGATTTCATAAAGCATAATAGTAATCTCTATCTATTATTGGACCATATGTTATTCAATACCACGTGCTAAATGTATATTGAATCTCTCGACTTCAATACAGATCACAATATATTCTAATGGTGCGCAAGCATTAAAATAATAAAGAAACTGAATAAAGAATAATCAATCCACGGGCAATTAATTACTAAAAAGGAAAAACTGCTAATTAATCAAAACGTGAGGTTTCATCGTTCATCCTAGATAAAGTAAATTAGCCGGACATGATTTCTTCAATTAACGAAAGAATTGAGTTCATCATGGTCCGGAGAAAGGAAAACAAAAAAGTAAAATACAACCCGTGATCTTGGCTCGATGATCTTCGATTCCACGCCTTGATCTTCGTTCTTGCCTTGTATCTTGTTCCTCTAAAATTCGTCTCCCGCGAAAAGTCTATATTCTGCCTTTTATAGTGCTCTCCTAAGACCTCAAAACGTTTGTTTGGTCTTCGACTTAATCTGGACTGGTAGAATTCTAATCAAATCAGGTTTCTGTCAAATTCTGTCGCGCTTAGCCTATGCGATCGCATGGTTGTAGGTCCTGCGATCGCATGGTTTAATGATTCTACATTCTGTTGAATTTTTCATGGCCTTGCGATCGCACCAGGATAATACCATGCGATCGCATGGTTTATTCTGGTTCTGAATTTGAATTTCCCGCCTTGGTATTTGCATGACAAGCCTCCTGAAGTTTCTTTTCTTAGCAATTAGGTCCCATTGTCTTCATTTTGCTCTCTTTTCATCCAATTGATACTTGACTTTGATTATTTCCTAAATTGATAAGAAAACAACATGCAATTAAACTGAAAACAACTAAAAGAACTTATAATTGTCCATTTTTGTGAGCCTAGATAAGTACAAAATTGTACTTATCAAATACCCCCAAACTTGAACTATTATTCGTCCTCGAATAAACTACTAAAAACAATCTTGTACTAGATGGAATAAGCAATAATAAAGTTCATAAATAGCTTGCCGTCTTTGCTTCAGATTTTTGCAAAAAGAAAAACTTATAATTCATGACGAGTGTTCAGGTTATACAGTTGTAAACGTGATTCCACTTAAAATATACTTGAATCGTGTGTGAGGGCAGTTCATCTGATCAGCTTAAATTCTATGGAAGTGATAGCCCAACCACTTGGTCAATTTTTCCTTTCCCTCTCGTAAGGTACACTTCCCCCAAAATAATTGTTTTCTCTCAAAATTCCGAGATTTCTGGGTCTAAGGTTGTTCACATTCTTTTCTTTCTAGAGGCTGGTTGAGAAAGCTAATGATTGTGACAACCTAGGTTTATGAAGATTCTCCAATTTAGGAGCACTCTTGACCGTAAATTTCTTAGTAAGTAAGTCAAACCCATTAGTCATCTAATCCTCGTGTTTACTTTGCAAAGAAATTTTATTTATTATTATTATTATTTTATTTATTATTATTATTTTTTTTAATCTTATATGCAGAACTCAGTCCATTAAGCTTTCTAAATGACCCATGTAACGAGCTTTAAGTCGATGACTCCCAAGTCTTTTGAACTTTAGGGCATCGAGTTTTGAGAAACTCCCACGGGCCTTTTCACTCGAGTCAAATAGGCTACGAAAAGAGTTATAAGATATTTAATCGTATGCAAAACTCATTCCATTAAGCTTTTTAAATGACCCATGTAACGAGCTTTTGGTCAATGACTTTATCACTCGGGTCAAAAAGGCTACGAAATGAGTTATATAATAATAAAAACTTTGTTCTTTGCGTGCAATAAGTTCATGCTGAGGGATTAGATTCCTAACATTCGGTCATTACTTAGTTTCCTCTAACTGGTCTAAAGTGCTCCACACAATTTTATTTTTCGACATACACGGAATCAAACATAATGTAGATAGCCACCATCACAGTTTACTCACTACAATCACTCACTTTATTGGTTACTTAGTTGAGATACAGATAATTTGAAGGTTTGGAGATCTTATTGTTTTCAACTTAAGTGCACCAACATAGCTACATATCATTGTCACTGGCCGACACAACACAATATCAAATATGATTTAATAGTCTCACATTTAAACAACAATATATTCTGTTCACAAGTCATGATTTAAAGCTAAAATTAAATGAAAATTGTCATCATTAGCCGGCAAGGCTATTCATATCACACAAGCATGCAAACAAAATAAAAATAATTTTTTTTTAGAATAAAAAAAACAAACTAAGTCAATAATCAAATATCATCAAATATCATGAATATGTCAAATTGAGCAAAATTTTTATCAACCACCCCAAACTTAAACGCGTGCATTGTCCCCAATCGCATGTAAAAATAAAGAAATACATAAAAATTTAAGAACTTCCCGGAAGTGGATCGGAGGGTGCCGGAAGAAGGAGTGTGGAAGGGTCAACCGGTGGAGGAGCTGGCGTGGGTGTCGGGCGGCAGATCTGATCATGGATGTCATCCAGTTTGCCCGCACATCTGTCTAGTCTTTGCTTGACCTGGTCGCAGTCAGCCTGAATCCGACTCTGCTCTAGAGAAGACTGACTTAGGGTAAGCTCCATAGATGACTGAGTGTGTCTGCCTGCATCTACTCGAGACCGCAGAGTCGTCAACTCCTGCTGCACTGTGCGTAGCTCAGTCCGAGTGGCAATAATGAGCCGTGTCTGCTCAGCCTGACCCTCTTGTAGAGCGATGTAGCATGGTGGCTATATCTCGGTGTGGTGCGGCCGGGTGGGGTGCGGACTAGCTATTTCTTTGGTGCCGGCCGCTCTTGAGGAGGGTGCTCGTCATGCTGGGTTAGGGCAACCCCACGCTTCGTGCAAAGTGGCCGTCTGGCATTCTCTAAGGCAAAGCGGTTGATAGGTTCCTTTGCCGGCGGCTCCGTGGGTGAAATCAGGACCCCGCCGCCGCATGTATACCACTGATCAGCGTTGGGAAGATGGCTGTGTGCCTCTTGTCTGTCTGGGAGGCCAGCAAGCTGATCAGGGTGAGATGTAACTCTCCAGGTCGATCTTCCTTCCGTGAGCCAGATGGTACAGCAATCGAGCCCTAGCATCATTAATGGTGGTGCGATGCGCAGTCGGGTCAATGTTGTGGCTCACAAACACGTTCAGGATGAGGAGGGAGTCTGTTAGCTTACTGTGCTCGAAGTCCCTCCTGGGCAGTGGCCATGCATCTGCTCGACCATATAAAAACCGGGCCACCTCGCCCATATCCTGAATGTCGGGCAGAGGGTAAACATCTTCAGCGGATAGGCCATAGAAATCGTTGATGACCCTCGGGGTCAACATGAACCATGTGCCCCGGACCCATGTTCCGCTCAGTAGTGCTCGTCCCATGAATGTCTATCTCCGGTTGAAATTGCGTGTAGAACTCATGGACGAGCCGGGAGTAAATAGGATGCGTGTGTATCCGCCACCTGGACCATCGGCAGACATCAATGAGGTTGAAGAGCTCCTGAATGAGGAAAGTCGTCTGTGTGCAATCTTCGCTCTCCCAAATGGTCCAATGGCTCACGGTCTTGGTGAATCTCTTTTGTGCTCCTCGGACAAATAAAGGCGAGAGGCGGCGTGTCGGCAGTATCTACCCGAGCCCTCTTAGATGTGCCACCCAGAGCCTTCTTTTTTTCCTTTTTCAACAAGTGGTCGGTGGTCGCTTTGGGGCCATAATCAGTAAAATGAACAAAAATATGTTAGTTGTGCAAGAAAACATATATGGATCAAGATATAACCCCAAACTAGTTGAAACATTAGGTAAAAAAAATTCGAAAAACATGATAGACGAGGCTACTTCGTGTATCGAGAAATATACCTAGGAAATTGTAAAAATGAAACGGACAAGTGTGGCATGAAATTTCATGATAAGGTCTACCACATAGTCAAATTTCACATGATTCCGAGGTCATTAGGGTCAAACGGATGGTGGACGAAGTTGCTAACGGAAGCAGGCTGCTGTGGCATGCCTGTGGGCTGCCATGGCAGCCTACAGGCCCTATGGTTACGTTTGGAATTATTTCGTGCTAAGCAAGTGTTCAAGCCAAATTGGATGACCCTAAGTGTTACCCTCGTCCAATAAACTAAACTAAGAACCCATTTTCCCAAGAATTTACAAAGACCGTGGTTAGAACAATTTGTCAAACATGTAGCATGCATGTATTGTTCTTCAAAGGTTTGGGAAAAATGGAGAACTCATGAAAGCCAGAAATTTTCCACATCCTAATCAACTAAAACCCAATCCAAATATATGTCCCAAACCGATTCAAGCCTAATCTAACCAAACAATTCCTCCACATGAAGCAAAAAGCACTAAATTGCTAACAACCAATACAAAATCCGGAATTGACTTGAAAAAATTATGAACTTACCGTTTGAAATCGTGTATGAGGAAGTGAAAGAAGGCTAGATAGTGTGGAATTGAAGTCCAATGATGTCCGGTTTGTAGTTGGCGATCAAGAATGGAAGAAGGAACGATTTTTGAAGTTTAAAAGGTAAGAAATGAAAATGAAGGCATATCCCCGGTTTTAACTGATCTGATAGTCCATGCGATTGCATGGACTTAAGATGGTGCGATTGCACGAAATGTTAAATCTGGGCAGAATGTAATCTGCCCAGTCTATGCAATCGCAGTGGTGTGAACCATGCGATCGCATAGTTCAACACTTGGTTTCAAAATTATTTTTTTTTAAAAAAAAAAAACAACTTTAAGACAGTATAAACATGCATATGTAAAATGACGATGATAAAATCCTCGAAACCTAAGAATTAAAACCTATTCCAAAACTTAAACCTAAAACGTGCAAAAAAGTGCCTAAACTCCTAAAACTTAAAAAATGTCGAAAATGTAAATAAAAGGGAGAAAAATGGGTTGCCTCCCATTGAGCGCTTGTTTAAAGTCTTTAGCTCGACTTTGTCGCGGTGATCACTCCGGATTACTCAAAGCGGTAAATGACTTTTCTTTTGAACAGTCACCCTCCAAGTAATGTTTGAGCCTTTGTCCGCTCACTTTGAACATGCCCTTCGTGTCATGAGCCACCTCCACCGCCCCATGTGGATAGACTTTCACCACCGTGGATGGCCTTGACCACCTTGAACGCAATTTCCTGTGGAAGAGCTTGAGTCGAGAGTTGAATAAGAAGACTTTTTGTCCCGCCACAAACTACTGCTTTTTGAATATTTTGTCATGCCAATTCTTGGTTTTCTCTTTATACAGCTTTGGCATTTTCATAGGCCTCGAACCTAAATTCCTCCATTTAGTTCAATCAAGCGCTTTTTCTCACCAGACTTCTTTCAAGTCGAAATTCAACTTCCTCAATGCCCAAGAGGCTCGGTGCTCCAACTCAATCGGTAAATGGCACGCCTTCCCAAAAACTAGGCGATAAGGTGACATTCCAATTGGGGTTTTGAATGTAGCTCGATATGCCCAAAGGGCATCATCCGATTTTCTCGACCAATCTTTTCTCGAAGTACTCACCGCATAAGCTCCAAGATCCTTTTCAACTCCCGGTTGGAGATTTCCACCGCCTACCGGTTTGTGGATGATATGGAGTAGCCACACGGTGCTTCACACCGTATTTTTCCAAAAGAGTGTCAAACCGTCTATTGCAAAAATGCTTACCTCCGTCACCGATGATTGCCCGATAAGTCCCGAAACGCTGTAAATATATTCTTTTTGAGAAAGTTCACCACCACCTTGCCATCATTGGTCGGCAAGTGCTACAGCCTTTCTACCCATTTAGACACATAATCCACAGCCACCAAAATGTAGGAATTTGAGAATGATGGTGGAACGGTCCCATAAAGTCAATACCCCACACGTCGAAAAGTTCAACCTCTAGAATGCTTCGTAGGGGCATTTCGCGCTTTCTAGATATATTCCCGTCCTTTGGCACCGGGCCACATTTTTTACCGATCGTAGGCATCCTTGAATAGTTTTGGACAATAAAACGCAAATTGTAGGACTTTGGTCATTGCTTTTGGTAGCACCGAAATGACCTCTCCGTATGGTGAAGAATGACATTGCTCCAAGACAGCCTCATTTCTTCTTCGTGTAGGCATCTCCTAGAATAACTTGATCGGCTCCCCTTCAGTAAAGAATAGGATCTTCCCAAAATAGTGTTTAAGTTCTCGAAAAGAACTTTTTCGACGCTGATGATCATAATCCGGTGGCATGATATTGCTTGCAAGGTAATTCACATAATCTGCATACCACTTGCACTTCCCAACCGCTTCTATCCCAAAAATCGCTCATCCGGAAACTTCTCATTTATGTCACCCTCTTCATTTCCTTCGTCTCGCTCGATTCTTGACAAGTGGTCGGCTACCACGTTCTCAACCCCTTTTTGTCTTGAATTTCCAAGTCGAATTCTTGGAGAAGTAAGATCCACCGAATAAGTCTTGGTTTTGCATCTTTTTTAGTAAAAGTAACATTTGCTTGATGATGTTACGAGCAATCACGACTTGGATCTGCCTTTATATAGTTCTTCTACTAATTGTTGCTTGCACCTCCAATGTGAGGGTCCCCAATGATAGGCCGACCCATAATGGAATTGATTTCTCTAATGCAGGGCTGGACTGTCCGTTCATTCTCCCTTGGGCTCCATGTGGAAGTGCCTGAATCGATGGAGATACCTCATCTCCTCACTCTCATACCTCATCATTTATTGTATGTATAATTCAGTGCTCGAGTTTATGAAGGTTGCTCCGACTAACTTCCTCCGCTAGGTCGATATTTATATTCTATCATTCTATCGATGTTGGCCTTCACATTGGCATTCATCAGTGTCGTGGCCTTCAGATCGATGTATTTTGCAATACTTTGATCTCAACGGGAGAACAGATGCCTCGCTCACAGATTTGTCTCTCACAGGAGTGACCTCGTTCACCTCCACATTAAACTCATGATGCCTAGGCCTGGATAAAGTGTTTGGATTATTCTGTCTTTGAAATGTACCATTCGCCATACCTTGTGCTATCATTTCCTTTCACCTTGATGCTTCTTCTTATTCTCAATCATTTCATTCGTCTAAATTCCTTTGATCAAATCCACCAACTAATTGTATAGTCTCCATTCTCCATTACCTTTTCGTCAATTACGAATTCGACTGTGATAAGCTCATTTTGGAATCTATAGAAGTAGTTTTCACGGACTCACTCAGTCCCTGTCTGATATCATTCAATCTTGTAGATGGAACTTTAACTAAAGTGTGGCTCACGAGAGTGCTTATAAACACATTCTTCATCTGAGGCCAACTTTGGATGGAGCTAGGCTTCAGCTTCAGTACTACCTCTTGACAGCCTTGGTGAGGGTCATATGAAAGTCCATACACTTCAACAAAGGCAAAGCATTTTTGTGCTTCATCTCAGTCTTGTAATCTGCTAAGTAGTATATGAGGTCACCTCGCTCGGTGTACTCTTCTGTCTTGAGCCTCACACAAAATCCCTGGGAATGGTGGTACTTCATATTTCGTGGGAGAAATGTAGGTCTTCGTCATCATCATCAAGTTCAAAGAATCTGGTAAGCCTAACACCTTCGTCATCGTAGGAGTAACCAGGTAATCTCGTGGAATTGATTCCACTCTTCACCCGTCAAACAAACGGGATTTCCTTTTATGAGAGTCATCCTCATCATCAAGCATATCAAATATGCTGGTGGACTTTGTAGGTCTACGCTCTCGATCCTTGAGCGGGTCAGTGGGCTGGTAACGCATGGAATTGTGCAGTTGCTATTGGATGAGAGTGGTTGGCTGATGGGGCTCTGGCTTCAACTCCTTCCTCATTTTTTACCTGGCCTCCGGCATAAGCATTCTTTGCTCTATTCTCGTCCACGAGAATTTTTGATTTTCTCTGCCAAGGTTGACACAGTTTTTGCTATGGATATATCATTGGTTGCGCTTCTTCCTAGGAATTTCTTCTACTTCGCTGCCAACACATCCAGGATTTCTTTCCGTTGTCTTTTAGGGTTGAAATCACTTGTTTTTTAGATTCTCACTCTACCTACCCAATTCGTTTTCATCCATCTTTCCATTGATATCACTTATTTTTTCTAGTTCCTCACAACAGATTTTGTATATCTCAAAATTACTAGACAACTTTTACCAGTGGTTTTGATTTTTGTGGAAAATTGTGTATTTTCCATAGACAGTGCCAATTTGTTAACCCAAATAATTGATATCAACAAATCCTTACTCACTTCCTCACTCAAAAGAATAATTCAACCTTGTTAATTACCGTCTAAGGATTGAGAATTCTAGGAGCAAGAATTTGGCTAAGGTATTTCATTAATCTGTCTCATTTGATTTAATTGGACTATTTATAGATGTTTCAAGCCTTTGGACTTTTTGGTTTTTTTTTTTCCTTTAATTGCCACATGCCCGACTCTCCACACTACAAGAAAAAGGAGCTATAGGACGACATCTATAGGGATGACACCAAATTCGCCTCTATATATAGCATATATAGGGACGATAATAAAATGTCGCTCTAAAGATTGTAATAGATATAGAAAGGATAAAAATCGCTTTCAACACACTTATTTGTCGTCCCTATAGGTCCAAAGATCTATAGAGATGACTTATTTGTCGTCCCTATAGGTCCGAATCTATAGAGACGACTTATTTGTCGCTTTATAGAGTACATAAGAAATAAAGTCGACTAATATCGCCCTTATAGCCTAAACAATTCGTCCCTCAGAGGTCATAAGAAATGGCGCCAATTTTTCCCGCTTTGTAAGCTACCGGGACGACTAAAGTCGCCCTAATAGTGCTAAAGTACGTTCCTACAGGTCCAGAATCTATAGGGACGACTTATTTGTTGTCCCTATAGGCCCAGACTCTATAGAGACGACTTATTTGTCGTCCTTATAGGTCCAGAATCTATAGAGACGACTTATTTGTCGTCCCTATAGAGTACATACCTATACCGACAACACGGAACATCGTCTCTAAAGAAATAAAGTCGACTAATATTGTCCTTATAGCTTAAAAAATTCGTCCCCATAGGTCATAAGAAATGGCGCCAATTTTCCCGCTTTGTAAGCTACTGGGATGACTAAAGTTGTCCTAATAGTGCTAAAGTACGTTCCTACAGGTCCAGAATCTATAGGGACGACTTATTTGTCGTCACTATAGGTCCAGAATCTATAGAGACGACTTATTTGTCGTCCCTATAGAGTACATACCTATACCGACAACACGGAACATCGTCTCTAAAGAAATAAAGTCCACTAATATCGTCCTTATAGCCTAAAAAATTCGTCCCCATAGGTCATAAGAAATGGCGCCAATTTTTCCTACTTTGTAAGCTACTGGGACGACTAAAGTCGTCTTAATAGTGTTAAATTACGCTCCTATAGGTCCAGAATCTATAGGGACGACTTATTTGTCGTCCCTATAGTGACAGACTTGTAGAGACGATGGAGTATGTCGTCCCTACAGAATCAAAGGCGACTATTGTCGCCTCCATAACTTAAATATTCGGCCCTCGTAAGTCCTAATACCCTCAACATATTGGCGGGATTTCTCGCTACAACTCTAGCAATTGGGACGACATTATGTCGTCCCAATAGATGTTCTAGCAATTGGGACGACATTATAGCATCCCAATAGCTCCAGTACAAATTCCCATCGAAGCAATATTTCTTCAAATTCTCTTTCAAGCTTAACCCACAAATTCTACCATTTTGAATCTCTCTTTCTATTGCAGTCCCCAAGTTTAAAGATCTTAGTTGCGCCTTTCAAGAGATCATTAGTCACACAAATTTACGTATTTCACTTATATATTTAAGATTTAGTTTTCTGCTTTATTTTTTACTTTTTATTTTATTTTCACAATACATTGCACTTTCATAAACCTTAGAATGCCGTTTGAAGATTAGTTTATTAAGCACACACAACCTCATTTTGGGTTGTTTGATGTTTACAAACTAATATTTGAATTGTCCTGTTTCGGACAGTTTGACATTGATTTGTAAGTTACGAGTTGTGTTATCATACTTTTTCCTATGATTGCCTCGACTATCGCATATGATTTTTGGTATTGTCTCCATTTTATTCTTCTGTGTGGACTATGTTTAAAATAGTGCGCGCACTTAGGAGAATAGAAGGAGATGTCATCGAAATTTACACGTGAAACATAGGCAATCATAGAAAAATTAACACAACTCGTAAATTACAAATCAATGTCGAATGGCTAGGGCCCACACCTAAAATTAGTATTGGAGCGACAAGGAGTTAGGATATTCTCACACCACTTGTATACTACTACATCGAATTATTGTTATTTTTTTGGTGTTGCAAAGAACTCTAAAGTGGAAATGGAAATCGATAAGAGTTGGATAAAGTTGAATAGAAGACGGGCAAAGTCTCAGCAGAGTTTTGGCATGGTCTCGAAGCGTCATAAATATGGCGAGGCCATTAGCAAATGATAGGGGATGATTCAATGTCCATGCAAAAGATGTATAAACATGATGATGCAATTGGTAGATGATGTTGAGTCTCACATATTTCGTCACGGTTTTACGAGAACTACGAAGGTAGATTTATCACGGGAGAGTGAGGAAGGGCCTGAATAATATGCAAGGACGAATGAAGGGCTTGTTGCGTAAGATGAGATGGTGGATGTTCTTACCGATGTGGTCTGGGATGACTCAAATTCCGACAAATCTTCCGATTTAGGTTACGACGCTTTGTTCGATGCTCGCATTCGAGTTGTATCCGTGAGTATCTTCTTACTCATCCCTAAACTTTTAACTAAGTCGATGCATTTGAAGGTGGTCAATAAGTGGACAAATAAATCATAGATGGGCTATTGAAGTTGTTAAAATCGGCCTTCCCAAAATCAATCTTGTCGACTCTCACTACGAGGCTAAAAATTAATGTCAAAGTTGGGATTGGGGTACGAATCTATTCATGTTTGTAGGAATGATTGTGCATTATTTTGGAAGGAAAATGCCGATAAAGAAATTTGTCCAATCACTATGAAAGTCGTTGGGTGCAAATAGTCGGCAAATCCTCTAGGAAGAATGTCCCGCATAAAGTGTTGCGTTATTTTCCATCGACCCCTAGATCAAGCGCGTTTGTTTGCAACAACACACATCGCGAGACTAATGAAGTGGCATAATACAGTGTCACTCGAGGGACGAGGATGATATGGGTCATCCCGTGGATGGAAAAGCTTAGCGTGCCTTTGACAAAAATCACCCCGATTTTGCCTCGTGAGATAAGAAATGTTCGGCCGGGATTGTCGCCGATGGTTTCAATCCATTTGGTAATATGAGTCGGCCTTACAAAGATGTGGCTTGGTGGTTTTGGTAACTTATAATCTACCACATTGGGCCGTGTATGAAAGAAGAAAATTTAATGCTAACCCTTTTGATCCCCGTGTCCCCAATCACCGTGCAAAGATATATGGATGTATTTTTACGGCCATTAGTGGATGAGTCAAGGAATTGTGGACATCCGGTATCGATACGCTGTGATGTATCAAGTAATAATCGTATATTCGTAATGCGAGCAGCGATGTTATGGACAGCTTAGTGATTTTCCCGCTCGTAGTAGTTTATCGTGGGAAGCGGTCGTGGTTACGACGCATGTCCAACTTGTAATGAAGAGACACCTTCGACGCGTGTCATCGGTGAAGACAACTTATGTGGGTCATCGACGCTTCTTACCAAGTACTCATCATTGGCGAAAATGACCGTACTTTCAATCGGACAAACAGAGACGTGGCCACCGCCTCAATTGACTAGTGCAAATATCCTACAGCAACTTAGTCGTGTGAAAATTAGAACACCAGGAAAACACCCAAGCTATGGGGGTGTTAAAAGAAAAAGGATAAGAATGAGCTAAACTGGAGAAAGAAGAGCATTTTCTATGAGTTGCCCTACTGGTCGACAAATGAGTTGAAACACAATCTCGATGTCATGCATGTAGAAAAGAATGTATGTGATAGTTTGTTGGGTACATTATTGGGCGATCCTCATAAATCTAAGGATACAGAAAAAGCGAGACGTGATTTGATGAAATTAAAAATCAGACACGAGCTGCACTTGTATGAAGATAAGGAGAGATTGATGAAGCTCGCAGCAGATAGTACACATTTATTAATGCAGATCGTCAAAAGTTTTGCAATTTTATACGGAAAGTCAAATTTCTCGATGGTTTTGCATCGAATCGAGAAAGAACGTTATGCCTAATGAAAGCCAAATAATTGGTTTAAAGTCACACGATTGTCATATCATCATGCAAAGATTGTTGCCTGCCTTCGGTGTCGAGCATTTCTAAACAAGACAATTTCATCCACTATTATTGAACTTTGTACATTTTTCAAAAATTGTGTGCAAGGTCGATAAAGGTTAGCGACATGGTTAATGCTCAACAACAACAACTCATCCTCATATTGTGCAAGCTTGAACGAATCTTTCCACCGGCTTTTTTTTGACATTATGATTCACCTTGTGATGCATTTGCCTCAAGAGGCAATTCTTGGTGGGCCCGCTTACATGAGGTGGATGTATCCTTTTGAGAGATATCTTAAGAAACTAAAGGACTATGTGCGAAATCAATCCAAGCCCCGAGGGTTCCATAGCCGAGGATATGTTGTCGAGGAAGCATTGACCTTTTGTTCACTGTATTTACGACGCCGAGACATGATTCAACCGACAGAGAGAAATGACGATCTATGCGTTCCCAAAAGCAGCCTATCTGCTTTTGAATCCCAATGTCGCCCTATAGGAAAGAAAAGTTTAGTTGTCCTCGAAAGTGATCTTCGAGCTCAAGTCGAGTTTTATATACTTAACAACCGTCACGAGATTGAAAAGTACTTAAAGTGAGTGTGTACGTATTTGTTGTAGTATCTTTAACATTAAACGGTTTTATTATTATAACAATTGCTCAATGTAATTTTTACTTCAACAAAGGAGCACAAGGATCGCTTGCGAGACTCGTGGAGTTACCAATGTTAACCAGCCTTCATAGATCCGATTTTCCCGCTTGGTTTCATACGAAGGTAGAACAATAATACTGCTTTGCATTTATAATTAGTATAATGTTTGATTAGTTAATGACTTCACATCTTATTATGACAGATTTATGCTCTACATCTGATAAACGCCGATGATGTGTCTCTGCATTGCTATCTTTGGCGCGTCTCGGACAAACGTCAAGCAGCATTCCTACCCAAAGATGTATCGTTAATCTGAGTTTGATTTCTAACTTATGATCGTGATATCCGACGTAAAACACAAAATAGTGGTGTGAGTATTGCAGGACCGGTGATGACATATTTTACGCCCGGCTTGTGATATATTAGAGCTTTCATACATAAATGGTTTCTCAATTGTGGTGTTTCGGTGTAGATGGTTTAAGTGTGACGGAAAAAGAAAGGTCACAGAGAACAACATCACAAGTATTGACACCAAAGAGAGGCTTACAAAGATGACCAGCCCATACTTGCTTCACAAGCAAGGCAAGTGTTCTATATTGATGACCCATCACGTAGTCATAATCAAGCGAGTGGTTCAAGAAGTCAATCATCGTGACTACGCTGGATACGCCAAATGATGGTTCCGACCGAGATAGATTTGATGCACGATGATAGCTCATCAAACTTCTTCGCCGCTTGTTGATCTTGGCAATTTTGAACACATTACTATGCAATGGATCGACAATGATGCCATTCACTGGATCATCCCGCAGCGGTGAGAGCGCCATCGTCGAATGTTAGTGGAGATGAATATAATTTTATTAACGATGAGGAGGAGGATAATGAGGACGAGGATGATAACGATGAGGGCGATGATGGAGGTGAGGTTGAGGCATCCGACACGGAGATGCATCATGACAATCGCCGAATATGACGATGATGCCGATAGAAGCAATGATAGTGACGATGATTGATCAAACAACACTTTGTAATCTCTTGTACTGCTTTTTAGTAGAATTTTCGTTATTAAATAAAAAATGGCCAATCATTTATCTATTTTTTTATTTAAATTAAACAAATAATAATGATAACGTAATTTATTTAGTTCTTTGCTATTAAATAAAAATTTAGACATCAATTATCTAATTTTGTTATTTTAATTAAAGAAACTATTACAATAACGCCATTTAATTTTTAACAATTTCGTACTAATTGTCTCAGATTAAACATTAACCGAAAATGAAATTGTGGCGCCATCTAAAGAGACGAAATTAGTGTTCTCTATAGATAAGAAAAAATGAAATTCACAAGATTTACAATTCAAAGACTTTAGATAACCCGAAATTGGTTTAAGAATTCGAAAATTGACAACTCAAGTGACTCCGTGTCAACTTGGCCAAATATACAAGACCCGACCCAATCCGTTTAGGCAAATTTGTTTGCCACTTCGACGCTTCGGGGCAACGCCTTAACGGGATCGACCTAATCCGTTTAGGCAAATCAAAGAAATCTCGCAATAAAGAGAATTCAAATTTCTCTGCATGTGTTGAAGGGTATATTTGGCATCTCGAAACCAATATCGAATGAATGAGAAATTACGGAAAATGTGGAATTCGGATCAATTTTTTCGCATGCGATCGCATGGTTTTATTATCATGCGATCGCAAATGGTCAATTTTTCAAATGAATGTTTTTCCTTCATACCATGCGGTCGCGGTAACAAATCCATGCAATCGCATGGCTTTACAAACAGATGCCCCAACTTTTTTGACCTTGCGATCGCATGGGTTTATTATCATGCGATCGCAAATGGTTTTTTCAATGTTTTTCCTTCATACCATGCGATCGCGGTAACAAATCCATGCGATGACATGGCTTTGCGAACAGATGCCCTAACTTTTTTTTGACCTTGCGATCGCATGGGTTTATTATCATGCGATCGCAAATGGCTGAATTTTTCAGCAGAATGTTTTTCCTTCATACCATGCGATCGCAGGTAACAAATCCATGCGATCGCATGGCTTTACGAATAGATGCCCCAACTTTTTTTTTCGTGTGTTTAATGTATAGGAGAGATCGTAGTCGTCCCTTTAGAACCCAAAATTTACAAAAAGTAAACATCCCGCATAATCCTCACATATCATTTATTTCCCCCAATTTCTCACTCTTTCGCAAATGGTCAAATTTGGCTCGAAAACCCCAAACAATGTCTTCAATGTCCTCAAACCAAACCTCTCCTCAACAATCATCTCCAATCTATACTCACACCACCTCAATCTATCACCCTAAAACCATAACCACCGCCTCTCCCCATCAATACTCCATCCGAAAAAGGGTTCTTCGATCGGGCAAATCAGGAAGGGAAGAAAAGAGGCGAATCGACAACGAGACCTTGTGCACGAAGACCAAGAAGAAGAAGAAGAATCAAATCAAATTATCGTTATTAAACGTTGGGTGTTTCCATCTTTTGCATGGGTGTTTGGTAAAAATTTCACTTTCCTTGAACAAATTTTGAGTTTTTTTTTCCATTTTATTAGTACTCATGGGTCACGGAATTCAAGAGACGCTCATTATGTTGTATAAATTATTGGTTACGGATTCTATGAAATGGGTTTGTTAAGTAGATTGGATTTTGATGTCAATTGGGTTGTTTATGTGGTTTTATGAATTTCTTTGCAATGACCTTGGAACATTTCCTAAGATTTTGTTTGTGCTTATGTAAATTTTGGAAGTTTTGACATGTTTTTTTTTTATTAAGTTCAGATTTAGGGTCAGATTGGATAGTGGAACAAGTAAGTTCTTTTTGAACAACTAAATACATATATCATCTTTGCAACAAGTGTTCAGAAATGTATGTCATTTCAGTACATTTATTTTGGTACATTATTAAATATTCAAGTATACACTTCAATTCATTTTAGTTTGAATTCCTTGTGTATCATGTAGCAATTCTACACTACTGAAAATCACAAGATTATGATGGAATTGTAGGGATATATTTAAGTTAATTAATCACCAACAAGCTCGTTCTCTATATTAGTTAATGTTTCATTCCCGCCTGTGTGTCTTTTGCACTTGTCAATAAGAGAGATTTCTCAAATTATTTTGATTGCATAGTCTCATATTCTTCCCCGAGTGTGAGAGAGAAGGAACCGAAAAAATGGATGATATAGAAGAATAGAAGTTGCAAATATAGAAGCGTATGCTTGAATCGTAGAAGTCGAAGTTCGAGGGTGGTTGTGCAGGGACAGCGTATAGCAGATGAGGGGACTGAGAGTTGAACAGAGGGTCTAACTTTTCTCATTCAGCTCAGACCCTTCAGTTCCCGAAGTTGCCCGCCTCCCCAATTCATTACATTTTCATTGTTGTTGTCTAAATCTTTGTCAAGTTAATTACTTCTCCAATTGCCCCTGGTTGAGGAGGTGGCTATTGAGTTAAAAAACTGAATTGTAACTGTTGAGCAGAGGAACTTTTGGATGACAGGAAAAAGTGAATTTTCTGTTAATTCAAGTTTCATATGCATGCATATATATTTCTCTTATAAGAAGATAATAGCTGTCATAGTACCTTCATCATAAATAGGGATGCAGATATATATATGGCCATTCACCAGGCATAATCCTTCTACTACCCTATCCTTTCCTTGTGAAATAGGACCCTTCACTCTTGTATCATAAACAAGTCACAGAATCAAATTTGTATGTTTGATGCTTCTCTATATTTTCCTTCGTGTGAAGAGGTGAAGCTCGTAAGAAAGCTCTACTCAATGGACTACGTGAATCACTGAAATTCAGCTTCCGATTGAGTGCGTTTGGTTCTATTTATCTCTCAAGCAATGATTTATTCTTCATTAAATTAAAATATCAAGTGCAATTCGTATTTTTTTTTCCCCTTTCCCCTATAAAGGTTGAAACATTTGTTTAGGTTGGACAACTTGTTATATATAGTTAGACAACTTTGTTTAGGTTGGACTAGCCCTCAACTAGATGTCATTAAGTGATGGTTTAAATGAATATCTCAATATCAATTTGTTTTAGTGAGTCTATCATCTCTACTCGTTCAAGAAATTTGTAATTGATATGTTTAAGTGTTTGTACCATATTGTTAGATGACGTATTTCTAGGGTCTGATCAAACATTGTACAACTCCAATGGAACATATATGTTCATATTGTTTTCCCTATATTGATCAAAAGGCAATTGACATCACCTAGGTGGGAAGCTGAGTACACAACAACACATACTTAGTAGATGCAAGAATGCAACAAAGCAGAGTAATACATTGTGAAGTGCTCATTGCTAATTTCAACAGCAAGTATGATCTCTAGTTATTGAGACCATAAAAGTTAAAATCTCCCAGCTTGTTTGGGAAGGAAAAAAAGAAAATTTCCCTCGAAAGAAAGATTAGGATGACATATTCTACCAGCAATACGTTGTTAAGAATGAAAGAATAGTACTACCAGATACGTATTGAAAATTTGAGTTCTTGTTTTTGTCTTCTTGTTTTTGTCTTATGGGACTCATTTGTACCTACAAGAAAATTTTGATATTATTAATTTGAGTTCATTATAGTTTAAGAATCTTTGTTTTGAACATTGAGGCCCTATAGGAACAACTAAGAACACTTTGTCACGTTATTTATTAATTGCCTAGGAGTGCATTATGCTGAAAGTGCTAACTCATCTAATTTACTCACATATGCCATCTTTTCTAAAGATGGTTAAATTCTGTACATGCATTTTCAAGCTATGATAGTTGCCTGATCCTTTTCTGTTGTATTGAGACATTGAGACAGGAGATTTCAAAGTTTCTTGTTAAGTAGGACTTATTGAAGCTAAGGACGTGATACAATGGTCAATGTATTAAACCATGGAGGGATGGTGGAGATGAGCCTCACATCAAGATGCAAATAGGCTACAAGCGGATCGCCGACGGGTAAGATAATTTTTTTGGCAAGAAATAGTGTGTATTCTAAGTGATTTACATATTAAAACATTTTTTTTGAATTGTGGCGCTGCGCAAAAAAAACGGGGCCCTTCAAGATCGTTACATCTTGTTAAACTATTCCATCCTAACGGAAAAACCACTCCCCATAGATTTTGATACACAAGAGGGGACCTATTTACCTACAGGAGAGAACCAAAAATACTTATCGAGGGTTGTAGGGACACATGTGAGACAATTTGTGCACCCATACTTCGATAGATGGGCAAATGTTCCAGAGGAACAAAAAGCCCGTGACACGGGCTGCGTATACGTAAGTGAATTAGTCATCATTTTATACCTTAAGTACTTTTAATAAAGTCTAACTTCAATGACTTAAACAAGATTGATTTGCTATAGGAATTCTTCTCGACATCAATCCAAGGCGTTACTCCAAGGTCGATTACAAGCTCGTTGTTGACGGTGATCGAAGATACAATGTCCGACAATTTCGTCAAGATACAAGGCCAATGTGAATGCATACATAAGAGATAAGGGTACCGCCAGTACCTTACCATAGCCCCGACGATGACGATGTATGGGAAAAGTGCATAGAGCGCTCATCGAGTCAAAAATTTAAGGTAAGCACAATTCATTTAATTTAATTAAATGAATTTCCATTAAATATTAATATTAACATTGTATTCATTTCAATTAATTTTTTATAGGATATTTCAATGACGAACAAAGTGAACAGGAAAAAAATAAATTATACTAGCCTGCAGGGGTCAAAAACTATAGTTGCTACGCGTTTTGATATGGTAACATATATTATTTTTCATCCATAATTTCATTTTCAAATTATGGAATACGTTTGAGTTATTCATTTAATACTGCATACTTATACAGCGAGACCGCCAAACCCAGGAGTGGTCGAGTGTCATTGAAACTTTCAAAGTCAACCATCAAAGAAATGGCGAGTGGGTGAACAAAAGGGCTGCGCAAGATTATGTACGTAAAAGTTAATACAAAGTGATGTATTGCTGTTAAATTTTTGAGTTTCAAATTTAATTGACAAATATTTGAAATTTGATTATTTAAGGAAAAAATGGTGGAGGAACGGGAAGAGCAAACGCAGCAAGCTAGCTCAAGCGGCGTGGCAGTTAACGAGCACGACGTTGTTCTTAAGGTCCCGGAGAGAGGAGGGACACCGACGCCAGCTTGGATGGGTTCTCGAGGGCACTTCCCGCTCTCACTCGTCCACTACGACATTGCGGGACCAACACAGCCCAAATCAATCTACTCGTGCAACCAATGCATTGAAGTTCAAAATGGAGACATACATGCATCAAATGAATGAATTTATCACACTTTTAACGAGTAATCTGCAGTCGTCATGCCGGGAATTCACCGCCGACACCGCCACCACCACCTCCTCCCCATCTCTATGCATGAAGAAGAGTTAGATTCTTTGAACCACGAAGATTATTTATCCGATCTTTAGTCTTCATTTGACTATCTATTTTTAGTTGTACATACTTTTGTTTTGTACATTATGGTTATTTTGTGTTGGAAGTTTTGTTTTTGTGCATAGTTTTTATGATGTTTTGGTACAATTTGTTTTTGTGTAAAAATATGATAATATAATTAATATTATTTCAGTTGTTTTAAAGATTTTATTTAATGTTTCTATTAAGTCATTGTTATTAAATAATTTGAATTAGTATTGAAAGTGTAATAATTACTAGAATTAATAAATTTGAAAAAAAAAATAATTAATATTTTTCTATAGATATTGGGACGATAATAGTCGTCCCAATAGTTTGTCCCCTCAGAGATATTTTTCTATTGAGACGACAATAGTCGCCTCAATAGTTTAACATATTGGGAACGATAATAGTAGTCGTCCCAATAGTTTGTTTAACCTATAGAGACGATTTTTTCAATTGGGACGACAATAGTGTCATCCCAATAGTTTAACCTATAGAGATGACAATAGTGTCGTCCCAATAGTTTAATCTATTGGGTTTAACTCCTATAGACAATAATAGTGTCGCCGTCTCAATAGTTTTTTGAGACCTACTATTCACTTTGGAAATGGGACATAAAGGGACGACAAATGTCGTCCCTATAGATTAAACATATATTGGGATTTACAATTTGTCGTCTCAATAAATAAGTTGAAACGAATATTTTGGACGAAAATAAGGGCTATATATGGACGATAAATGTCGCCGCTATAAATCGTGAATATATTGGGACGACTATTATCGCCTCTCTATTGACTTACTAGGACTCGGGCTTATTGGGACGATAATTAGGGACGACTATATCTATCTATAGGACATATCTATCTATAGGGACGACAAAAGTCGTCCCTATAGCTCCTTTTTCTTGTAGTGCCATTGGAAGGCTCCTCATTCTAGATGATTATATAACACATGGCCACAAGTTAT
The DNA here is from genome assembly GCA_023638005.1 of Forsythia suspensa. NCBI lineage: Eukaryota > Viridiplantae > Streptophyta > Magnoliopsida > Lamiales > Oleaceae > Forsythia > Forsythia suspensa. The sequence goes on from CM042671.1 coordinate 32,409,425, forward strand.
TTCACCAAGCATCTTTCTCAACAGTTTTTGTGTCTATTATCCCCACCTGACCTCTGGTAACTAACATTGCCACGTGGAGATTCTCCAAATGGTCTAAGAGATATTATGTTATCTATGAATAGTGTTCATGCTCAGACCCTTCGCCACATCCTAACCAGGGTGGTAAATGCAACATGAATAAGTCTTAGCCGAAAGGAAGTTTAATGGTTAGTTTCTTAGTTTCATGCCTTTGCCTCGGCTAGAAGGTTGTCGAAAGGTTTACGTTAGCTAATAAATACATTTTTTGCACTTATTCGGACCTTTAAACTAAGATTTTATCCCTTCATATTAATGATTTTATACCTAATTTATTGTATTATTCTTCCTATTTCATTTTTGGACCCGTTTATAAACAATTGGAGAAGAATGGATGGAAAAGAGCAACAATTTGGTGAAATCGACAAGTAAATGAAGAAGAAGATAAAATCAATAAGTTAAGTTGTGTTGGAGTGACAATGAAGAGTAGAATAAAATGATATACCATTGGAAATATAATCGAATTATGAGTCCACCAATTTTTACGGATCTCAATTTGGAGCTTCCTACAAGAAGTTATGACCGTTTGAAAACAGCCGCCTAGTGATATTTTTACTGTGGAAATTTTGTTTCCTTTTCGAATTCCAATTCAATTAGGAAACCTTTTAACCTATGTTTTTAAGGACTTTTAGGGATATTTTTGGGCACGAATTAGGTAACTATAAATATGAGTTATTAACTTATAACGAGAGAGCGGTTTTGGGAGCCGGATTAGAGCCGTTTTGGGAGCCGGATTAGAGCCGCTTTAGAGTGGAGTTTTAGAGGCCGATTTTGGGAGAAAAAACAAGAAGAGAAACAAGAACGAAGATCAAAATTTATCTTTGCAACAATTCAACGAAGATCAAGTTCAAGATTTCTTCTCTTTCAAGTTTTCTTCCGATCCGGGTGATGTCTTCCATATTTTATTTCTCTTTTATTTTCTTCTTCTTAGTATGTTAGGTTAAACCTTTTAGTGCTAGGATCATGATGAAACTTGTATCATGATTCTTTAATTCTTTGAACCGAGTTTTTGATATTTAAGCACATTTTTAATTCTAAATAATTGATATTGATTTCTCTTCATCTACAATTATGTGTGCAATAGTTGTATGATTCTTGTGGCTTGTTTTACCTTCGAGATATGGAAAATAGGTTATATATAGTATCAATTATCGTAGAGTCCGATAGGAGATAGAGATATACCACTATGCTTTACGTGATCTTTAAGTATTCACAAATTTTTATACATTCTTGTATGTTCGCATCCGTCATAGAAATATAGTCGGGTCACATATAGAGATATGTTTAATTGTACTTGAAGAGAGATTGTTAAACACGTTAGAAATATTGATCTTCATAATTAAATCATATTAACAAATTCTTATTAACAAATTCAACAGTTCGGGTTAAAGGAAATTGGTATAAGTGGATTTGGGATCCTAGTACACTTTTCTTTTCTTTTCTTTTCTTTTCCAATTTTAAAGTAATTCTTTTTTAATTTAATCTCCTATTTGTTTGAATTATAATTAGTTAATTGTTCTTAGTTTATAGTTTAATTAGTTCCTAATCATCAATTTTCTAAAGTTCATCAAATTCGGTTATGGTTAGTGTAATTAAAATTGAACTATCTAAATTTTTGTGGGTTCGATACTTGGACTCATAATATATTTTATTACTTGAGCGATCCGTACACTTGCGGAATATTAAAGACATAAAATTACTAACAAGGTATTGGCGCCGTTGCCGGAGATTTAGTTTTAGTTTTTTTCAGTTATTTTAACACTAATTCAAACTTTATTTATTTAATTTTTTATTATTATTTTTAGTTTACTTCAGTTTCAATTTATCTTTTTTTTTTCCAAACCACAACACAAGATGGAGTACCAGAAGATCAATGAAGACAATATGCTAGTTGGAGACTTTATGACTCCACAAATCATCCAGCCAATCTAGCATTGATGAGGACAACATGCTTGTTGAAGATTTCTTCGCAATGCATCATGCCAATATAGCAAGATATGAGGCTACTTCTAAAATTGATGAGGACAATATGCTTTTTGGAGATTTTCTTGCAATGCAGCATGCCAATATAGCAAGATATGAGACTACTTCTGAGATTGATAAGGACTACATGCTTTTTGGAGATTTCCTTGCAATGCAGCATGCCAATATAGCAAGATATGAGACTACTTCTAATATTGATGAGGACAACATGCTTGTTGGAGAATTCATCGCAAATCATCCACATTTCTCTTGAAAGGATAATTACAATAATATAACACCACGAGGTCCTCAGTTTTAGGAGCCAAAAAAGAGAACTTCACTAGAAGACATTCTCGGTAAATTTATCAAGAAAATTGATCAGTTCATAGAAAAATTGATAAATTCATGAGACAGATAGAGATCAATTTTCAAAATCAATGCGCTTCAATAAAATTTTGGAAATACAGATGGGTCAGATGGCAGTCGCTATATCAAGCAGAGTGCCAGATACGTTGCCAAGCAGTATAAAAGTGAATCCCAAATAAAATGTTATGGCTATTACTACCAGAAGTAAGGTTCAATTATCAAAAATGCATGTAAAGAGGCCAGTTGCAAATAAAGAAAAGGTACCATCCACTGATGAGGAACACGTGGAACAGACTGAGCGAACAACATATATTAAAGAGGGTTCATGCATGTACACCACAGGTTAAGGCAACCATTCCTATCAAACCATATGAGCCTCCGATCCTACTTTCTCAGAGATTACAAAAGCACAAGTTAGACAAGTAGTTATCCAACTCTCCTCTTTCTTCTAAAATTGAATTTGTGATCAAGGTCGATGAAGAAGTTGAAGTTTTCATGGTTGTGTTCAAGCAATGTACTACACTAAAATCCTATTTTTATGAGGAGCACAAATTCAAATGTTTGAGGATAAACGAAAAATGGAGCAAAGTCAATAGATACAAGCAAAGTAGGTCCTTCAAAGTATTATTTAGAGTGTCGTAAAGCAACCAGACAATAAGTCAAACTAATGACTATAAATAAGCATTTAATGGGAGGCAACCCATTTTCTAACTCTTTTATTTACTTGCTTTATATGTAGTAGTTTTAATTATTTTAAATAATTTATTATTTTTATTTCATTTATTATTTAATGCCCTTAAAAAGCTTCACTTTGTCAATTGCAGGATGTCCCACTTTGTAAGCCGCTTAGATAATATATATGACATCATCTGTTGACCAAGAGTCCCAGCTCCACATCTATTCAACTTCAACCGAACCTTCAACCAGCCAGATCTATCTTCTCCACATCTATCTCCGGGAGTAACTGGTATTTTCCCTTTTCTATTTGCTTTATTTTGTTATTACATTGAAGAAAATGTAATGTTTTAGTTTGGGAGTGGGTTAAGTATCAGGATACTTAATTGATGAATTTTGAACTTGCTTATTTTTTGGGACTATATAATTGTAAATTTTGATTTTAAAAAAAATAATTATTTTTTTTTATTTTTAAAAATTTTTTTTTCGAAAAAATTTAAAAAAAAATCTATCAATTATTGAATATCTTGCCACTAATGATGATATTTGTTTGAATTTAAGTACGGTTTTAGTTAGAATATTAGACAATACTTTAACTCGTGCTTTTACCTAAATACTTATCCATGTTAGACTATATTTGAAGCACATAGCCACTGTTGACTTATCATTTATTGTGAACATGACTTGAGTGTATAGGTTGATGTTGTTGACTTAGTAATATTGTGAAAAATATTGTTCTTAAATCCTTATATTAGTAACCAAATTATTTGAGAACAGTTTAGGGGTGTTAAAATTAGTACGTGTATTTTGAGAATTTTGATGGTTTGGGTTTTCTGGACCTCATCTTTGGTTGAATAGGTTGTAATCAAAGAATCTAAATCTAGCACTACTCACTGCTAAATAAATAAATAAAATAAAATAAAATATCTGACTCGAACAATTAAGCATGTTAGGGTATTTTGAAACCTAGTGCCCTAAGGTCATCTGACTTGGGAGTCATCGGCCTAAAGCTTGCTACATTGGTCGTTAAAAAATAATAATTAAATAAATAAATAAATTTACATCTTCACTTCTCTTATAGCCTGTGGGACTCGACCAATTAAGTTTGTTGGGATATTTTAAAATCTACTGCCCTATGGTCATCTGACATGGGAGTCATCGGCCCAAAGCTCACTACAAGGGTCACATAGAAAGCTCACATAGAAAAGTATTGCAGATGTAAGATTGTTTATTTTATATATATATATATATATATGTATAATAAAATAGTTAGAAGTACTCGGTAAGGATTACTGAGTTAGAACCTCAGAGATTGAAGATGAGAATTTAAAAATCACTCACCATCCTAATTCTAGAAATACAAGTTCTAAATTTTACCACTTTATTTGAAAAGGCATTGTGTTAATCAATAGGAACCATATTTACTAGAACACCTCGGGATTTGGAGAGAAAAGCATTAGAAGTGTGATAGATTTACAAGAGGTGTAAGGAAGAAATGACTACAAAGGGTTCGGGATTGTAAAAATATCAACAACACAATATTGGTCGTGGTCTAATACATGTGTAAGTTCAATTTTTGACTAATCACACACTCACTAAAGGTCGTGCATTGGATAAGTGAAAAAATTTTGTCTTGTTGTTTAATATATTTCTAAAAATGTTACTTTATATTCAAATTTGAGGCATATGATAAGAAATTTAACATTAACTCAATTCCTGTTAATTCTTTTAGCTTAGTTTAAATTTGTAGTTTAATTTTGTTTTTGTTCGAGGACGAACAAAAGATTAGTTTGGAGGTGTTTGATAAGTACATTTTGTGCACTTATTCGGGCCTTTAAACTAAGCTTTTATTCCGTCATATTAATGATTTTACACCTAATATATTGTATTATTCTTCCTATTTCAATTTTGGACTCGTTTATAAACAATTTGAGAAGAATAGACAAAAAGAGCAACAATTTGGTGAAATCGACGAGTAAATGAAGAAGAAGATAAAATCAATAAGTTAAGGTGTGTTGGAGTGACAATGAAGAGTTAAATAAAATGATATACCATTGAAAATATAATCAAATTACAAGTCCACCACTTTTTACGGATCTCAATTTGGAGCTTCCTACAAGAAGTTATGGCCGTTTGAAAAATAGCCGCCCAGTGTTATTTTTGCTGCGCGAATTTTGTTTCCTTTTCGAATTCCAATTCGATTAGGAAACGTTTTAACCCACGTTTTTATGGACTTTTAGGGTTAGCTTTGGGCACGAATTAGGTAACTATCACTACTAAAAATTGCCTTTTCACCAACGGAAATTTACCAACAGATTATTTTCGTTGGTAATCAAAAACGGATTATCCGTTGGTAAAAGTGATGACCTTTCAACTACAGTAATTAGCGACGGCTTTTCCGTTGGCAAAGGTAATAGTTTTTCACCAACGAATTTTCACCTTTCACCAACAGAATATCCGTTGGGGAAGAGTGAATCATATTACCAACAGAAATTTCGTTGGTGATATTAATTAATTTTAAAAACCAAAACATAATTCGACCTTTCACCAACGGAATATCCATTGGTGAAGTGTGAATCTTATCACCAACGGAAATTCCGTTGGTGATATTAATTAATTTTAAAAACCAAAACATAATTCGACCTTTCACCAACAGAATATCCGTTGGTGAAATGTGAATCTTATCACCAACGAAAATTCCATTGGTGATATTAATTAATTTTGTAAACCAAAAAATTATTTGACCTTTCACCAACAGATATTCCGTTGGTGAAGAGTGAATCTTATCACCAAGGAAAATTTCGTTGGTGATATTAATTAATTTTGAAAACCAAAAAATAATTTTACATTTTCCCAACGGAATATCCGTTGGTGAAGAGTGAATCATATCACCAACAGAATTTTCATTGGTGATATTAATTAATTTCGAAAACCAAAAAATAATTCGACCTTTCACCAACGGGATATCCGTTGGTGAAGAGTGAATCTTATCACCAACGGATCACCAACGGAAATTCTATTGGTGATATTAATTAATTTTAAAAATCAAAAATAATTAGACCTTTCACCAACGGAATATCCGTTGGTGAAGAATGAATCTGTCACCAACAAATTCAATATTAATTAATTTTGAAAACCAAAAAATAATTCGATCTTTCACTAACGAAATTTCTGTTGGTGATATTAATTAATTTTGAAAACTAAAAAATATTTCGACCTTTCACCAACGGAATATCCGTTGGTGAAGAGTGAATCTTAACACCAATGGAAATTCCGTTGGTGATATTACCTTTCACCTACGGAATATCCGTTGGTGAATAGTGATTATTATTGCATACGAATGTTCTGTACATGATATAAATCAATTTTGAAAATTAAAAAACCCAATTCAACTATTCACCTACCAGAAATTTATGTCAAGAGTAATTCATAAGTCGAAAAAATCTTTCCACCTATAACCTACAGATAGTCCATATGTGATATTAATATTTCAACCATTAAGCTATGGAAAGTATGTTGTTGAAGAATAGATCTTGTTACCCGCATATTTTCTATGAGTAATGTAAATCAAATTTTGAAAATGTAAAAAGATTCAATTATATGGAGTTGAAAGTCAATTACTTAAAGAATAGCCGTAAATTATGTTTCATTCATTTAACATTCGAATTTTCTACAACGAAGTTATGCAATTACAAAAAGGGTAGTTATATTCACACCACACTATTTGTTAACCACACCATATTTTAATTACAATAAAAGTCTCCAACTATTGCTCATTTTCTGCATTTATGTTCTTAATTTTTTTATCACATTCTTATCGTCATCCTATTAATTTGTATGTCATATCTTTGTCCTTGATAATAATTTCTGTCCAAAACGCTAATTACAATGGCTTAAAAAGATTGTCTGCCTCTCGTATTTTCAAACAAGCAAAACAAATAACAAATACAAAAGTTTGACAAAATATATTTTCCTTATTCTAATGCACATTAGTAGAATATTTGGATAAAAATCATCATCAGAGACGATATGTAAAAATTAATGATAAAAAAATGACAAAAAATGTTAGAGACATAAATGTCAAAATATCAAGGTTGAAAGACTTTTATTGCAATTAACAACGTGGTGTAGATAATAAAAACCGTGGTGTGAATATAATTACCCTTAAAAAAAAAAAAAAATTCAAACTATAATCCCGTGTGAAGAAAACATAGGTGGAGTAGTTTACCTATTGTACAACATCTATTTAGTTGGGTATAAGTGAAAACGGGCTTACTTGAAATTTTTGAGAAATGATTTTGGATAATATTTTATTTAAAAAAATTGATTATTCAATAAATTTTAATAGTTTAATGCTAATATTGTTGTTTTACAAATGGTTTAACGCTTTGATGTTAATAATTGATTTTTCAATATGAAAACCATCTATACTTATAGATTATTAAGTATAAGACATGAATAGGTGTCAAACAAAATCAAAAGATGTCAAAACTTTATTAAAACGTTACCGAATTTTCAAATAAAAAAATTGATGAAATTATTGTACTAGGCGAACGCCAGTACAATCCCAATTTAATAATTCCTCAAAAGTCATAATATATAACAAATATAAATTTTTGATAATTATTTAAAGTTAAAAAATAAATAAAACAGATGAAAAAAAATAGTAATACATCAGCAACCAAAATTTCGTAGCAAAATCCATTTTTTTAACTGAAAATTTGTAGCTTTTCAACCCATTTAAAAATTTTGTAATTAATTATAAGCCCAATTTTGTAAATTAATTTTTAACCCAATTCTCAATTCAGCCCATCTTCTCAATGCGGGCACACATATGTGAATCATGAAAACCAAAACAAATTGAAATCAACGTGAAATCTAAACCTAAACGATCTGCCACATCGCGCGCGGGATTTCCCACCCACAGTCATGCGCGATTCCCCTCAACCACAGTCGCCGCGATTCTCTAAGCCACCAATCACATGAGTCATCGCTACCGGTCGCCTCCACGAGTCATCACCACCAATCGCCGCCGAGAGTTATCGCTACCAGCCGCAGCAATGCTTCATTGCCGCCAGTCGCCCACCAGATACATTACCGCCAGCCAATCGCGCACGATTCTCCTGAGCTACAGTTGCTGCGAGTCCTCATCCAAAACTCACTGGAGTCATCGCCACCACTCCCCGTCGTGAGTCATCACCACCAATCACCGCCGAGAGTCATCGCGACCAGCCGTAGCAGTGATTCATTGCCACCAGTCGCTCACCAAATACATTACCGCTAGTTGTAGTAGTGATTCATTGCCGCCAGTCGCACAGGTACTTACAAATTTAATTTCTGAACCTATGTTTCATTTCTTCATTTGCCTGGCACTTTGGTTTTCGATTGTTTTTGTGATTGTTTTATGCGGATGATACATGTAGATGCTAATTATGTAGCTTTCTTTATTCACGTTGTTATGTTGACTCCTTTAACTTTGTTTCAAATTGCCATTTATGATGTAAGTGATAGAATCCTCAATTTGTTTTAAACACGTTTTAGATGGTGACTGAAAAGATGTAGTTCCACCTTATTGGATTTGAGGTTGGATTAAAAACTGCTTTATGTTTGATATTAGTACATTTTGGATTGTACATTTGTTTCATGTTTACTGCCTCCTTCATATTTATCTTTTCAGAGCTTAGAATAACATTGGGTTTTCCTTTTTGTAGTATTAGTATTTAGTTAATCTCGTAATCACAATATCTGCATTCCAGCATTAATCGAATTACTTTATTTAGGATAATGTAATAGATTTGGAAATCATTGAGAGGATTGGACTTTTCAAATCCAGGGATTTCAAAGTAAGTGGCAATCCATGTGAGATAAAGCTGGATATTAATGGATTGACTATTTAATGTGACATATTTACAGATGTAGTCAATTTAGAAAGATTTATGGGACAGATTATTGCTTAAATTCTCTCTTCGTCACTACTTTGCTCTCTTCTCTTTTTTGGGCGTTTCTAGAAATTTATGGTACATGGTAAAATTTATAAAATCTTTTTTGTCATAGAAAAGTCAGCCAGTCATAGAAAAGTATAAGTAACCTTCGTGGTAGACTGGTATGTCGTATATCTAGTTGTGATTATGATTCGACTTATTGTGATTAATTGTGGTGAATTGGCGGGACAAGTGGTTCCTAATATATGTCTTCTATGTTGGTATGAGGATTTATGTTAATTTTTCAGGTTGGTTAAGTCCATATTACAGAGGAAACTCTTTCAAAATTTTTATAAAATCTTTTTAGTAAAAAAAAAAGTCTACTATTTATAGAAAAGTATAAGTAGCTTTGGTGGTAAGTCTGGTATCTAGTTGTGATTATGATTTAACTCATTGTGATTAACTGTGGTGAATTGGCGGGACAAGTGGTTTTCAATATATGTCTTCTATGTTGGTATGAAGATTTCTGTTGATTTTCAGGTTGGTTAAGTTCATATTATAGGGGAAACTATGTCAAAAATTTTATAAAATCTTTTTAGTCAAAAGTCAACCAGTCATGGAAAAATATAATTAAGTAGCTCATTGTGATTAATTGGATGAGTGGAAAAGTATAATTAAGTAGCTCATTGTGATTAATTGGATGAGTTGACACTTTTTAAGTTTCATTTATGGTTTAACTAATTGTGATTAATGTGATGCATATTTTCATGAGAAGGATATGGACCATCCCATGCCTCAATTGGAGCTCTTCACCATGTCCACAAGACTAATCACGGGCTTGGGGATTTTATTGATAAAAAATCCAAAAGAGTTCATCTAAGTACGATTAGAGTTTATATACAATATTTTTTAGATAATGAAAACAATAAAAAAAATTTTCTTTTTTTTTCTACAGGATAAGTATAAAACTTCTATTGAGTTTAAGTATGGTACAAACAGAGACGATCAGCCTAAGTTTGATCCCAATTCATGGATCAATGCTATCAACGGGCCATCTAAATGTCGTATTTATGGGTTTGGTCCTCGACAACCTGTTTCACATGTTTTGGGCACACCCACTCCACCTAGACGTTCAATACTTGCACATGACTTTATGAGTAATGAACATGTGAATAAGTTGAAGTCGGAGTTGGCTAGTGCACGGAATACGATAAAAGAAAACAATGAAAGGATTGATAATCTCACCTTACGCCTCGAGCGAGTTGAAAGAAATCACAAGGTCGAGTTACGACGAAAACAAGTCACAGTATGCTTAGGGAATTAAATATTCCAAACAATCAATTTCCTTCAAGTTCTGGATCATGAAATAATGATATATGAACCTATGGTACTTTTTCTTTAGAATTTTTATGTAACAAACCAATGATCAAATTTTTGTTGCGTTAAGATAATAGTTTATATTTTGGTATATTGATTATTGTCAGCTTATTTATTTTAGTGCATTTTTATAATTTTTTAATAATGTTGTAAAAAAAAAAAGAAATTAATTTTCACATACAAAATTTCTGCAGGTAATATGAGTTTTACAAATTTCTAAAAGTACACTATTACCAACGGAAATTTCGTAGGTATGCGACACATGGTTGCAAGTCATGCAAGCACTATTACCTACGAAATTTCCGTTGGTAAAGGCTTGGGACATTACCTATAGAATTTCCGTTGGTAATAGTGTCCGTTGCTATTTTGAGGGTCGCTGAAAGTTACCAACGGAAATTCCGTTGGTAAAAGCGTGTGTCATTACCAACAGAAATTCAGTAGGTCTTTGGTTGGGACATTGCCAATGAAAATTCCGTTGGTAATAGTGTGTCATTATTAAAGTCCGTAGGTAAAGGGTTAGAACATTACCAAAGGAAATTTTGTAGGTAAAGGGTTAGGACATTACCAAAGAAAATTCCGTTGGTAAAGCGTTGGGACATTACCAACGAAAAATTGGTAATGGTAAAGGGTTGGGACATTACCAACGGAAATTCAGTTGGTAATGGCAATCTTTACCAACGAAAATTTCGTTGATAACTTTCAAACAACCCTCAAAATAGCAACGAAAATTCCATTGCAAATAGTCCATTGGTAGTGACTATTAGACACGGATATTGTGGCTTGAAAGAATGGAAAATCCGTTTACGAAGCCACGCGGTTTTAGTGAATATGAGTTATTAACTCATAACAAGATAGTAGTTTTGAGAGCCGAATTAGAACCGTTTTGAGAGTCGAATTAGAGCCACTTTTTGAGTGGAGTTTAGAGGCCGATTTTTGGGAGAAAAACAAGAAGAGAAACAAGAATGAAGATCAAAATTTATCTTTGCAACAATTCAACGAATATTAAGTTCAAGATTTCTTCTCTTTCAAGTTTTCTTCCGATCCAGGTGATGGCTTCCATATTTTATTTCTCTTTTTATTTTCTTCTTCTTAGTATGTTAGGTTAAACCTTTTAGTGCTAGGATCATGATGAAACTTGTATCATAATCCTTTAAGTCTTTGAACCGAACTTTTGATATTTAAGCACGTTTTTAATTCTGAATAATTGATATTGATTTCTCTTCATCTACAAATATGTGCGCAATAGTTGTATGATTCTTGTGGCTTGTTTTACCTTCGAAAGATGGAAAATAGGTTATACATAGTATCAATTATCGTAGAGTCCAATAGGAAATAGAGATATACCACTATACTTTACGTGATCTTTAAGTATTCATAAATTCTAATACATTCTTGTATATTCGCATCCTTCATAGAGATATAGTCGGGTCACATGGGATATGTTTAATTGTACTCGAGAGAGATTTTTAAACACGTTAGGAATATTGATCTTCATAATTAAATCATGTTATTAAATTCAACAATTCGAGTTAAAGGAAATTGGTATAAGTGGATTCGAGATCCTAACATGATTTTCTTTTCTTTTCTTTTTAAAATTTTAAAGTAAAATCTCCCGTTTGTTTGAATTATAATTAGTTAATTGTTCTTAGTTTATAGTTTAATTAGTTTTTAATCATCAATTTTCTAAAGTTCATCAATTTTGATTGAGGTTAGTGTAATTGAAATTGAACTATCTAAATCTGTGTAGGTTCGATACTTGGACTTATAATCTATTTTATTAATTGAGCGATCCGTACACTTGCAAAATATTAAAGACATAAAATCGCTGACATTAGCTGAAAAGACTTTCCCGTTTTCCACATCCTAGTCACTTGTAGGTCCCCACATTTTCTCCCTTTAGGCATTCTTGTGGGCCCTTTCATGTCACGTATGTAAAAAGACATAACAGACGGTCTGCTAATCTATAATGTCAGATGATGTATCAAACTTGAATATCAGTTGATTAAGAAAAACTTTTATGTTGTAATTTTAATATTTTGGTAACTCTTCTCTCTCTCTCAGACGCTCACACAAGAAAATACATATTTTACATTGCTTTGTGGATATCACTGCATGTATTTAAAATGCCTGAGTACAAAGAATGTCACTGACTTGATTTGCACTCGTAAATATGATAGCCTTTTGTGTACGTGTCTTAGAATAGCCTTTTTGGAATTGTACGCCTGGATTTAGATTGTTGTTCTATACTTTATGTTTGAGTAGACAGATTAGCACATCGTGAAACCTAAACACGTCGCAGATTGCCAAACAAAAATGTTGGAAGGATTTATGAACTGCCTATGATATGTGATGATAAGATTTATAAGTTTAGTACTGAGGATTCTGAAGAGATGCAAATATAATTATAGTTAGGATTCTCCTTCATCCGAGAGGCAAACCTGGAGTTGCGGATATAACATATCTTTCCTAACTAATATTGCAAGATGTCAAAAATCTTTAGTTTGGTGGTGATCAATGATTTGATGAGTTTTTCTTTACTGTTACTTGGTGGGTATGTTGATTTTCCAGGAACAATGGCAGTGAGGACTTCATTTCAAACATACAATAGTCTCATGTTCAGAACTGAATAAGACAATACTGATGTTTGAGTTTTGTGGAAGTATATATAATGTGTATGAGATTTAATGTGGTATTATTTGTCAAAGATTGGTTTGTTTGGCCAGATTTCTATGTGGAAAACGAGTTATACCTATTTCAACTGACGTACATCCCCTAACAAGATTCAGTCGAGCTAAAGGGCCCATTAAAAATTGCAAAGCCATCGGCATTTATGCTTTAAGTCATCCTCTACACTAAGTGCATTTTGTGCACTTTTTCAAACTTTAAAACTAAGTTTTTGTTCCTTTATTTTATAGGTTTTCTACTTAATTTAGTGTATTGTTGTATTCATTTTAGTTTTGGATCCGTTTATAATCAATTGTGAAGGACGGAAAGAACAACGATTTGGCGAATGCTTAAAAAGTATGGGAACTCAATTGCACTCAATTGGAACTTAAAGGACCATTTTGGAGGCTATTGGAAAGTTGAAGGACTGAAATAACCAAAATTCAAAGTTGGAGGATTAACTGGAGCATAAGGAAAAAATTGGCATGGGCGATCGCCGGGTTTAACTGAGTGATTGCCCTGCCTATTCTTTGAGCAGCACAAACATTTTAAAACACCCAGTGCAATTTTGCACAACAAGATTTTGTTTCTTTTTTTAGTTCTACTCCAACTATGAAACCTTTTGGAACACGATTTTAATGATTTTTGAGATCTTTAGGGACACAATGAGGATACTATATATATGAGTTCTTAATCCAAAAATAAGGAGTTGAATTATTGAGAGATTTGAAGAAGAGAAACAAGCAATGAAGATTGAAGAATCATTCGAGGCAAGATTCAACGAAGAACAAGGCTTACAAATTAGAATTTCTTCTTCTCCGGGTGATGAATTATATCTTTCCTTTTTGTTTTCTTCTTCTAAATATGATAGGCTAAATTCTTTTAGTGTTACGATTGCGATGAAACTTGTATCGTGAATCTTTAATTCTTTGAACCTAGTGTTTGATATTAAGCATGTTTTTAATTCTGAATAATTGATATTGATTTTTTTCATCTACAATGATGTGTGCAATGATTGTATGATTTTTGTAACTTGTTTTACCATCAAGAGATTGAAAATAAGTTAAACATAGTATCAATTGTCGTAGAATCCTATAAAAGATATAGATATACCGCTATATTTTTCTTGATGTTAAGTATTCACAAATTCTAATGTATTCTTATATATTCGCATCCTTCATATAGATATAGTCAGGTCATATATGGATAAGTTTAATTCTACTCGAGAGATATTGTTAAACAAATTAGGAATATTGATCTTTATAATTAAATCATATTATCAAATTCAATAGTTTGGATTAAAAAAATTGGTATAAGTAGATTCAAGATCCTAGTATATTTTTCTTTCCCAAATCTAAAGTAAATCGTCATAAACTTAATCTGTTATTTAATTAAATTATAATTATTTAATTATCTTTAGTTAATATTTTAACTAGTTCTTAGGCAACCAAATTTTAAAAGTTAAATTGATTCGATTAAGGTTAATTTAATTGTGTAGAGCGATCTAAATCCCTGTGGGTACGATATTTGGACTCTAAATCTATTATATTACTTGTGATCATACACTTGCGGAATAACAAAATAAAATCGTCAACAAGTTTTTTGTGATGTTGCCGGGAGATTGTGTTTTAGTTCTTTTTTAATTATTTTAACATTAATTCGAAATTTATTGTTTTATTATTTTTCAGTTTATTTCAAAGTTTGAATTGTTTTATTTTGGGTAATTAGCACAAAACGTCCCTACCTATTGAAGTGATTGTGCAAAAAGTCCCTACCTTCTAAATTTTGGCAATTTTACCCTCACCTACTGGATTTCTTGTGCAAAAGGTCCTTCAGTCCAAAAATCAGCCATTAACATAGGGGTAAATTAGTCCAACCACTTTTTTCACATATATATTACTTCTTTTAAAATTGGGGGGCTTTCCATGCAATTTTCAAAATTGCACGGCAAGCCCCCGTCCCCAAATCTGCCAAAACGATGCAAAAATCTCCAGGAAGAGGCTTGATCAATGAACAGACACTCTTGATTCCTTAGAATATGAAAGATTTAATTGTTGCTGACTATCAATATACCAAGATATGTACACAAACAATTCCATGATCGGTTCGTTGAAGGCTAGTTAAACAGTTTGGAAGAACCATTACAAATAGATTAATGTAAGAATATACCTCGGAAACATCCCTGGCAGAGGAAATCGTGAAGCAATAGGAACTGCCTGCAAATCCCAATCATTTTCCATTGTAGAATGATAAACTTGGCACCTCAAATAAGTCTCACATGTTGCTGTTCCAATCAACCAAAGCTTATGATCACCATTACTACCCTCCCTTCCAAATCGGGCCACTAACTTCGCCATTTCCACCACAGCAGCCCTCCCCATCTCAGAAACCACCTGTTGTTGCTGCACCCCGCCAAAACCCACAGGCTGCTCCACCAGCCATTTTGAAAGATCGCTACAAGGGGTATGATGAACTTCGGCATGATCTGGCCCGTATGTTTGGTATCAAGGGACTACTCAAAGATCCACAAAGATCTGAATGGAAACTTGTCTATGTAGACCATGAGAACGACATATTACTTGTTGGCGATGACCCTTGGGAGTAAGTGTTTAGCAACTGTCCTTGTTCTCTTAGTTTGTCATTAAACGAACACAAAAATAACTTCGAAAACTTTTCTCAGGGAGTTTGTGAGTTGTGTTCAGAGTATAAAGATACTGTCCTGTGCCGAGGTACAGCAAATGAGTTTGGACGGTGTTGCAGAAATTGCATAAATGAGTTTGGACGGTGTTCATAATCACGCTGCCTTGCAGAAATTGCAGAAACCCAGCGTTGTTTTGGCAGATTTGGGGACGGGGGCCTGCAGTGCAATATTGAAAATTGCATGGGAAGCCCCTAATTTTAAAAAGTAATATATATGTGAAAAAAGTGGTTGGACTAATTTACCCCGATGTTAATGGCTGATTTTTGACCTGAATGACCTTTTGCAAGTTAAATCCAAAGAGGTTAAAATTGCCAAAATTTAGAATGTAGGGACGTTTTGCACAATCACTTCAATAGGTAGGGGCGTTTTGTGCTAATTACCTTTCATTTTCAAGCCTTTGTATGCGAAGTGTAAGACACAGGTCTGTAATTTCAACTGATCTAAAAATTGAACGCACTTTTCATCATAGACAAAGATAAGCAAGCAAGACACACCAAAAAGATAAAAAAAAACAGCAAAACACCATGAATAACAATGAGATTGCTTCGACAGGACAAGAGATTAGAGAGATAGTCATTAATGAAGAAAATATGCTAGTTGGAGATGTTATCATTCCGCATCATCCAGAGCTAATCTAACATTGTCTACCCACCTTTTGGGCAATCGAGCTTCAAGTTAAATACCAATGTTATTCATCTTTTTCAGAATGTACAACAATTCTATGGCAGGGCGACGAGAATCCACATACACGTGTTTCGTAATTCTTAGAAATGTGCCAACATTTCAAATATCAAAGAATCTCAAACGACGCCATCCAGCTACGTTTGTTCCCACATAATCTTTGTGACAAAGCTCTTAAATGGTTGGACTCAAAGTCGATTGCCAGCATCACCACTAGGAATGATGTAGCCCAAAAGTTTCTGTACAAAATTATTTTCACCGGTCAAGATTGCAAAGTTGAAGCATGACATATCAATATTTCAACAATTAGAATCCGAATCTTTTGATGAGGTGTGGAACATATTCAAAAATATGCTAAAGAAGTGCCCTCATCATGGAATTAGTAAGGGCCTACAAGTTCAGTATTTTTATGCAGGACTACTTCCTTCTTGTAAAAACATGGTAGATTCTTCATCCAGCGATTCACTATCCACCAAAACTATTGCTCAAGTCTTAGAGCTATTTGAGAGAATGGCAACCACTAATGTCATGTGGGCATCAGACCGGGCTATACATGGGAAATTTGCAGGGGTATATAAAGTAGCACATCAGAATGTCCTATTCTATCACAGCAACCCAAGCAAGTCGAGTATGTTCAAGGTGGTCAAGGTGGAGGAAAATATCAAGGATTTAAGGAGCTGAAATGTGGAGAGAAAAGTGTAATAAACTAGAGTGTTAGATTGCAAGAAAATAAACAAAGAAAAGGCTCAAGAGGAGGCCAAATTTCAATGGTCACAAGGGCGGGTTTCAATGATTTCGAGGAGCACTTTTTCTGTAAATTAAGTGGGTTAAAATATGGTGAAAATAGGAAGATGGTGGGTTGTATTTTTTGGATAAGTGGGGAAAATTTAGCTGATAAAAGAATGGGTTAAAGAGGAGGTGAAAATGCTGGAATTGGGGAGGGGGGGAAGGGAGATAGATAAGCAGGGAAGCATTTCTTTATCTTCATAAAAAGGGAAGGTTGGATTTTTTTTGTAAGCTAAAAGGAAGCAATTTTAG
Source organism: Forsythia suspensa (assembly GCA_023638005.1). Taxonomy (NCBI): domain Eukaryota; kingdom Viridiplantae; phylum Streptophyta; class Magnoliopsida; order Lamiales; family Oleaceae; genus Forsythia; species Forsythia suspensa. Next base: position 32,426,885 of record CM042671.1, read on the forward strand.
CTTAAATAAATGGGTAAATGGGTGGTGAAAATGTGAAGGAAAATGGTTAGAAAATAGGCCAAAAGGTGGGGAGAACATGGGTGGTTTTTAGTTGGGTTTTATGGGATGTTTGGAAGCTAATTTCTGGCAGGGATTAAGTGACCGTTTGGTGGTGTTTTTCTAGTAGTTAGGTGGACCGATTTTGGGCTAAAATACGGGAGGATAAATGGACTAAAATTGGACCGAGAAAATGTTTAAATTTTTGCTTGGTTTCAATTTGAACAGTTGGCCTCAAATTATCAAAGAACTAACTCGAGAAAATTTTATCCAATGTAAAAAAATTTAAAGAGTCTCGGTGATATTTAATATTTCATTTTCATCAAATAAGATTTTAAGGCAAACACGTGTAACATTTAATACGACTAAAATATTTTAAACCGTACTTGGAAGTTTGTAGAAAAGCAAGAATTAAAAATTTTATTTCCTTAAAATTAAAAGACAATTTTTGTTTGCGGTCACTACATGCTTAATTATACGTTTCTTAAACTGACCTAGATTTTGATTCTTGTTCTGATCGTGCCATTTTGTCTTCCCAAATCATTCTGTGGCTTCACTTCTCTAAAAATCGAGATCTGATTTTGGTCTTCTTAACAATTGCCTCAAACTTCCTTTCATAGTCTATGATCTCCATGCCCCCTTGACCAAATGAAGAAACTCTGCTTCCTTATGATCTCCATGCCCCCTTGACCAAATGAAGAAACTCTACTTCCTTTTGTTCTTTACAATGCCTCAAACTTCATTTCATAGTCTATGATCTCCATGCCCCTCGACCAAATACCACATTGTTCCTTATTAGTGTGTGATGCTGACTCCCACATGTTTCCCACTCTATGATTAGCGTAAAATCTACGCATATTACTTTCTGATTTTCTAGAAAAGAGATGTGTCAGAAAATCTTCTCAATTGAGCACAATCATTCCTCAACTGTCAAAGGGTCATTCATACCATCAAAAGTATAAGAGTGGTATCGGTGAAACTACTCTATCACCAGTAAAGCTGGGGCCATCGAAGGTGCCAGCTAGGCTTGCGGCACCTAAGGTACTTGCGATACCCGTGGCGCTCTTGGGGTCTGGGGTACTGGTAGTGCAGTTTGAGCTGCCAAAGCTCATCTCATCTCCTCCACTACAAGTTGTAGATCTCTAAAAGCCCTTGCTTGTGATGTTGACGCCATTTTCTTTAGGACAAATAAAGGTAGGTTCGTAATCCATCAAAATTACACATCCATCACGTCGATATAAAATATCTATGAGAGCTTGCAACCAAGAACAAATAAAATAATATCTTTCATTATTAAATAATTCCTTCCTGAGGAAATACCAACATGAAAGGAGCATCTGGCACCCAACTACTAAAAAAGATAATAACTACACTGCATCACTAAATAACTAGAAGGGAAAGACAATAACTACTACTAGAATGAAACCTCTAAGCGTTGTCATCACTAATCCATCCTCCATGCACTCTGGAAATCTTCCTGCAATGGTGATACATAACTCAGGCTCAAACTTCTCATCAGAATCCTCATCCAGGTCCTCATTAAATGCCTCTACAGACACCGCCTCGAACTCCTGCTCAGGATCCGAGTCCTCATCACATACTTTTACGAACTCGGCCTCAGACTGCTTCTTAGGATCCTCCTCCGAGTCCTCATACTCGACTCTTCCTCGGTGCAATAGAATAAATATCCACATCACATGCTCAAATCAACTGTTTCTAAATATAGAATTTCTCATAACTAAAATGAATATAGAAATTCATATGTACGTCTATAATAACGTATGTGAACATAAAAAAAAAATTTCAAACCTTTCTTTACCCCAGAGTTGGCATAGTGCGATGATGGTGGTTAGTGACACTAAATTCTTAAATTTTGACTCACTTAAACATTTGACTCGACACAATTAAAAATAAAATAAAATTTTCTAACCACAAGTCTAAAAAAAGTAACTTTCACTCTAATATCAAGTTGTAACGTCGCATATTTTCTTAACCTGGAGAATCAGTGAAAATCTGAAATAATATTTACCAACTCCAAATTTAAACTTCCCCTTGAACCTTTCAAAGGTTTTAATTTGATTTACAGGGGGAAACGTCTAGTGGAACGAAGTTTTCAAAGTAAAACTTAGGATTTTCGAGATTTAACTCAGAATAATATACCAAAATTTAGAATTTATCAATTGTTTTTTAGTAAAATAAGAGGGTAAAATCACTTGAAAATTGTAACTCATGTAAAAACTGGCATAGCCCAGGAAAATGGTCATAACTAATTTTCCCAATGTGCTTTTGTGGTAATTCCAAATTATCCAAAAAGAAACTCATAAACCTTTATAATCCCACTGGTTTGACCCAATAATTTGTAGTTTAAACCAAGTTGTATCTATTTGTACCGCAAGTGTACGTATCGCACAAGTAATAAAGTAGATTTAGAGTCTAAGTATCATACCCACATGGATTTAGATAGCTCTATACAATTAGATTAACCTTAACCGAATCAATTTAACTTTTGAAATTTGGTTGCTTAAAAACTAATTAAAATCTTAACTAAAAATAATAATTAATTATAATTAAATTAAATAAAAGATTAAGTTTATGATGAATTACTTTAAATTTAGGAAAGAAAAGTACTAGAATCTCGAATTCACTTGTAGTTTATATATCTCTATGACGAATGTGAATTGGCAAGAATGCATTAAGTTGCAATGGATAATTAAAGATCACATAAAGCATAGCGGTATATCTCTATCCCCTATCGGAATTTAAGATAATTAAAATTATGTCTAGCATGTTTGCAATCTCTCGATAGTAAAACAAACTACAAGAATTATACAATTACTATGTATATAATTGTAGATGAAAAGAAATAAAAATTAATTATTCAAAACTATATTAATGCAAATTGTCAAAAATCAAGTTTACAAATAGAAGAATTAAACTACAAGTTTTATTGTAATCCTAGCACACACAAAATTTAGCCTAACATACTAAAAAGAAGAAAATAAAAATAAAAATAAAATATATAATTCATCACCCGGAGAAGAAGACAACTCAAGAGACTTGATCTTCATCTTCATTGAATCCTCGAAATAATAAATCTTTATTTGTTCCTTGTTTTTTCTCTTGTTTTTCTCTCAATAATTCGACTCACCAATTGTGAGTTAAGAACTCATATATATAGTAATAGTATCCAAAAAGATCCCAAAAAATCATTGAAATCGCGTCTCAAAAGGTTTCCTAATTGGAGTCAAACTCAAAAAGGTAAAAAAATCCGGCTGCCCATAAAATGCACTGAGCAATCGCCCTGTATAAACCCGGGCGATCGGCCATGCAAAGTTTTAAGTCTCTACTATTCCAATTTGGTGTTTGGCGATCGCCCCGCTTAGTTTTTCTCTGCGGCAGTTTTTCAAATAGCCATAACTTCTAGTAGGAGATACAATTATTGAGAGAAGTATAGGCAACTTCAAATGGCTATAACTTCAAACGGCCATCACTTCCCTGGGTTTATTTGAGATAGAAGTATAGGCATGTTCATCAAAATCATTTTTCTGATCCTCAGGAATAGTAGGACCAAAAGAATTATCAATAACTTTTGAAACTCTTTGCTGAATTAAAATATCACTCATTTTTGTTGCCAAATAGAAAAGTCACCTTTACCATTAAAGATACCCAAGTCATAATGAAGCGCTGACATCTCAACAAATAAGAGAACACACTGACAAGCACCTCCTAGATAATCACGTAGAAAAACCTAAAAGCCTCAATATACACCGTTTTAGATTCCCAAGATTTCTTGAGTTTCGCGATCTCAGATCAAAGGAATTGTCAAATGGGTAAAGTCCAGGTGACAGTTCTAAATATTAACAATCGTGCAATAGAAACAAAGTATCTCAAATAATCAGCACCAAAACAAAAGCTAATAAAACACAAGTCACAATAATAAGTATGTAAATTTCTAAAGTCATAAGCAATAGGCAATAGTTACCCCACACACGGTAATCCCAAAACCTAATGGCCACTCCCACACGATCGCTCGCTAGTACAGGAATATAAAAGAGATCAGTAAATTTACCAAAGCAGACCAATCTGATGGTCCGTATTAAATCTAAGAAATGTAAATAGATTATAAATAAATTTCATCAGTAACAGTGACCAGACAAGCTAGAAAAACCACGAAGGTTTGACAAACACCGAATACGTCCACTAACGAAATGTTGTCCAAACTGTCTGGACGACCAAAAATATAACTGACCACCACAGAAGGTCAAAAATAGGACGAGGATCACAAAGTCAAAAACCACTCGCTGGAAAACCTCTTCACGCGCCGCCACAAGAGATCTATAGTCTTTGTTCACGAGCCAAACACACGACGCCTCAGTTGCTCTATACGCCGCACCGCCATTGTTCAATCTGCTCCACCTTGACGTTAGGAGCCGGAATATGGCCTTCATTCACAAAGATGACGTCTATTTTGGTCGAAAAATGGATGGACAGATTCGTGTTTTGTCTTTTTCGTTAATTTGACAACCCAAATAAATGTTCTTGCACTACGGAATGCCACTGAGGCTCTGATACCAATTGTTGGAAAAATAGTTTCACAAGATCGTTATTTATATTGTAAGAACAATACAGGGATCGGATTAAACTGTCCAACTCCACAAATTTAATACCATGATTGAAGGACTATAGAAAGAAGAAGAAGACCGGTTTTCACTAAGAATTAAAGGCTACTAGAATTATTCTACTGAATAATTGGAAGCAGGCGGCTGAAGAAAGAAAACAGGGTCTATATATGGTTTTTGCTTATGGTTGCTACAAATTTCCATGGGATGTGGTGAATAATGGCTGCCAACCATTTTCGCAATTCTGAAACTCAGATCTTGCAATAGATCAAAAAGGCGATCGGCTTCTTCTGAAAAACTCAAAGGAACAGACTTTATTCCTAATATTCAAAAAACTCACTATTCAGATGAAGACTCTACAAGTTAAAATTTTTCTGAATCCCCAACTTTCTCAATATAAGATCCCAAAGAAATCAATTGATTGTTATCTCTTCTTCAAATGATCTCTTAGAAAAAGGCTTAATCAGACCAAGCAAATCTCCATGGAGTTGTGCAGCTTTCTATGTCAATAATCAAGCCAAAATTGAAAGAGGAGCCCCTCGACTTGTTATCAACTATAAGCCTCTCAATCAAGTCCTTCAATGGATTCGTTTTCCTATGCCACAAAAGAAAGATCTCCTCAATCGTCCCTCAATGCTGCAATTTTCTCCAAATTTGATCTCAAATTAGGTTTCTGACAAATTCAAATTGATGAAAAGATAAATACAAAACAGCATTTAATGTTCCTTCCGGACATTATGAATGGAATGTTATGCCTTTTGGACTTAAGAATGCTCCTTTTGAATTCCAAAAAATTATGAATGACATCTTCAATCCCTATCAAACCTTCTCTATTGTATACATTAATGATGCCCTCATATATTCCAATAGTATTGAGCAACATCTTAAGCATCTCTAAATATTTTATTCAATTAATAAAAGAAATGGCTTTGCCGTCTCTAAGAAAAAAATTGTGCTTTGTCAAACAAAGATTAAATTTTTAGGGCGCAAAATCTCCAAGGTTATTTTTAGGGCACGAAATCACTAATGGGACCATCACACCAATTAAGAGAAGTCTTGAATTTGCTAGTAAGTTTATGGACCAAATATTAGACAAAACCATTCTTCAAATATTCTTTGGACGTATTAATTACGTCTCAAACTTTATTCCAAACATTAGGAAAATTTGCGAATCTCTTTTTTAAAGGTTTCATAGCAACCCTCCTCAATGGATAAACAAACATAATGAGACAGTCAAATCAATCAAGTAGATTGTGAAGACTCTTCCATGCCTTAACATTATCAATCTTAAAGCTTTTCTTATAGTCAAAACAGATGCTTCAGACATTGGTTATGGGGAATCCTTAAATAAAGAGTCGATGATAAAGATCAACTTGTTCGATATCATTCGGGTATCTGGTTAGGAAAAATACTCAACCTTCAACAAAGAATGTCTTTCCATTGTCTTATGCATTTCAAAATTTTAAGATGATTTTATTAATAAAATTTTCCTTGTTAGAACTGATTGTAAAGCATCAAAAGATGTTTTGCAAAAAGATGTCAAAAATCTTGTTTCAAAACAAATATTTGCCAGATGGCAAGCAATTCTTTCATGTTTTAATTTCTCAATTGAATTCATTAAAGGAGAAAATAAATTTAGAGGCCGATTTTGGGAGAAAAACATAGTCTCCCTTATACATTTACCATTCTACAACATTAGCTTATGTGAAAAAAGGCCTGTGATCAGCTTGCATGACTTCTGCCTTACCTTTATCATTCCAAAAAACCAAATATTGATGGAGCGAAGAAGGGACGCACCGACTCCCATGTATCCAATCTCTTCCTAAAAATATATTATAACTAGTAGAACCATCTATTATAAAGATAATCGTGGTCCTCGTTGTACTCCCCACTGTTATGTCTAATGGAATTAACCCTTTGGTCAAGTAGCTCATCCATTAAAGCTAGTTAGAATCACTCCCGTCGAAATTAGATCGTTCTCAGATTTTGCAAACTTTTTTATCATTCTGTAAGGGATTATATTTATTGCCGCCCTATTATCAATGAGAACTTTGGCAACTGGAATGCCATTAATCAAAGCCTTGACATACAAGGGTCTGGGATGCTTAGTCAATTTTATTGACGGTTTTTTAAATACAACTCTTTCCTTCACATTCACTTCTACTTTTTCATTATTTTCTCCTGTTTCAACTTCGTCGAACAAGTCCGTCTGCATTTTTTCTTTTCCATGGGTTTCATATTCTTTCTCAAATTGCATGATATCCATTAATGGCTCTTCCCAACCTGTGGATGGAGGTACTATTACAGGAGGTGACCCATATTTCTCATTCTGAGGCACCCTTTTCTTTCTTGTAGGAGTTCCATACATAACATAATAACCAAATGATCTCCTGGATGGTTCTCCCAACAAACCTACTATTGGATTGTCTTCTTGGTATAGTTGTTTGAGTAAATTATTGTACGAAATTCCTCTTATTCTTCGCTCTGCTTCCAAATCCATTTCTTCTTCTATGTCAGTCATTCCATCATCTTCATGTTCATCGTTGATAAGTGCATTTTGTGCACTTATTCGGACCTTTAAACTAGGCTTTTATCCCGTTATTTTATTGAATTTATACTTAATTTTTTTTATTCTTCATATTTCAGTTTTGGACCCGTTTATAAGAAAATAGAGAAGAATGGATGAAAAGAGCAACAATTTGGTGAAATCGATGAGTAAATGAAGAAAAAGATAAAATCAATAAGTTAAGGTGTGTTGGAGTGACAATAAAGAGTTAAAACAAGTGATATACCATTAGAAAGATAATCGAATTATGAGTCTACCACTTTTTACAGATCTCAATTTGGAGCTTCCTACAAGAAGTTATGACCGTTTGAAAAAGCAATTACCAAATGTTATTTTTGTTGCGGGAATTTTGTTTCCTTTTCGAATTCCAATTCGATTAGGAAACGTTTTAACTCACTTTTTTAAGGACTTTTAGGAATAGTTTTGGGCACAAATTAGGTAACTATATATATGAGTTATTAATTCATAACAAGGGGGGAATTTTGGAGAGCCGAATTTGGAGAGAAGAATGGGAGACAAATCAAGAACGAAGATCAAGATTCATCCTTTCAAGATTAAAACGAAGATAAAGTTCAATATTTTATCTCCTAATTATTTTCTTCTTATCCGGGTGATGAACTCCATATTTTCATCTCTTTTTTATTTTCTTCTTCTTAGTATGTTAGGTTAATTCTTTTAGTGCTAGGATCGTGATGAAGTTTGTATCATGAATCTTTAATTCTTGAATCTAGTTTTTGATATTTAAGCATGTTTTATTTTTGAATAATTGATATTGATTTTCTCTTCATCTACAATTATATGCGCAATAGTTGTATGATTCTTGTGGCTTGTTTTACCTTCGAGAGATGGATAATAAGTTATACATATATCAATTGTCGTAGAGTCCGATAGGGATAGAAATATACCGCTATGCTTTTACGTGATCTCTAAGTATTCACAAATTCTAATGCATTCTTGTATGCTCGCATTAATTCATAGAAATATAGTCGAGTCGCATATAAGAATATGTTTAATTCTACTCGAAAGAGATTGTTAAATTAAATTAGGAATATTGATCTTCATAAGTAAATCATGTTATCAAATTTAATAGTGCGGGTTAAAGGTAATTGATATAAGTGGTATCAGGATCCTAGTACGCTTTTCTTTTCTTTTCTAATTTTAAAGTAATTTTCATTAATCTAATTTTTAGTTATTTGAATTATAATTAGTTAATTGCTCTAAGTTTATAGTTTAATTAGTTTTAATCACCAAATATCCAAAGTTCATTAGATTCGGTTAAGGTTAGTATAATTGAACTGAACTACCTAAATCTTCGTGAGAACGATACTTGGACTCATAATCCACTTTATTACTTGAGCGATCCGTGCACTTGCGGAATTATTAAAGATATAAAATCGCTGACAAGTTTTTGCACCGCTGTTCTTAGGAGATTTAGTTTTAGTTCTTTTCGGTTATATTAGCACTAATTCGAACTTTATTTATTTAAATTTTATTATTATTATTATTTAGTTTATTTCAAGATTCAATTTTTGTTTTCGATCACAACACAAGATGGAATATCAAGAGATTGATGAAGACAACATGCTAGTTGGAGACTTTTGACTCCACAGATCTTCCAAAGACAATCTAGCATTGATGAGGACAACATCTTTGTTTGGAGATTTTCTTGCAATGCGACATGCCAATATAACGAGATATGAGGCTAATTACAAAATTGATGAGGACAATATGCTTTTTGGAGATTTTCTTGCAATGCAGTATGCTAATATAGCGAGATATGAGGCTAATTCTGAAATTGATGAGGACAATATGCTTTTTGGAGATTTTCTTGCAATGCAGCATGCCAATATAGCAAGATATGGGACAACTTCTGATATTGATGAGGACAACATGCTTGTTGGAGAATTTATCACGGATCATCCAAATTTCTCTTGGAATGATAATTACAATAATATCGGATCACAAGGTCCTCGGTTTCAAGAGCGAAAAGAGAACTTCACTAGAAGACATTCTCGGTAAATTCATCGAAAAAAAGCGATCAATTCATGATACGACGGATATCAATCTTCAAAATCAAAGCACTTTAATAAAAATTTAGAAATCTTGATGGGTCGGATGGTTTGTTGATATATCGACCCGAGTAACAAATGCGTTGCCAATCAATACAGAGGTGAGTCCCAAGAAAAGTGTTACGGATATTACTATTAGAAGTGATGTTCAATTACCGAGAAATTCATGTGAAGAGGCATGTTGCAAATAAAGAAAAGATCATCATCCAGCGATGAGGAGCATGTGAAACAGTGAGCGGAACATCGGTATTGAAGAGAGATCGAGACACCACAGATTACGTCTCACTGTTCCTATCAAACCATATGAGCCTCCGATCCCACTTCCTCGAGATTACAAAAACACGAGTTAGACAAGAAATTCTCCAACTCTTCTATCTCTTCTAAAATTAATTTTGTAATCAAGGTCAATGAAGAAGTTGAAATTTTCGTGGTTGTGTTCGAGCAATGTGCTACACTAAAATCTTATTTTTATGGGGATCACAAATTCAAAATTTTGAGGATAAATGAAAAATGGCGAAAAGTCAATGATGCAAGCAAAACAAGTCTTCAAAAGCACTATTTAGAGTGCTGTGAGCAATCAGACAATAAGTCAAGCTAATGACTATAAATAAGCGCTTAATAAGAGGCAACCCATTTTCTAACACCGTTATTCACTTGCTTTATATGTAGTAGTTTTAATTAGTTTAAATAATTTATTAGTTTTTATTTAATTTATCCATGCTCTTAAAAACTTTACTATGTCAATCGCAGGATGTCCCACTTTGTGAGAGTCCCAGCTCCACATCGATTCCACTTCAACCGGACCTTGACCAGACTAGATCCATCTTCTTCATATCTATCTCCAGGGAGTAACTGACCTTTTCCCTCCTCTATTTGCTTTATTTTGTTGTTACATTGGGGACAATATAATGTTTTAGTTTGGGGTAGGTTAAGTATCAGAAAACTTAATTATTTTGAATTTGTTTATTATTCGGGTCTATATAACAAAAAAAAATCTTTCAAAAAAAAAAATTAGTTATTGTTGAATATCTTGCCGCCAATGATAATATTTGTTTGAATTGAAGTACGTTTTTAGTTAGAATATTAGACAGCACTTTAATTCGTGTTTTTACCTGAATACTTATCCATGTTAAACTAGATTTGAAGCACGTAGCCACTGTTGACTTATCACTTATTGAAAATATGACTTGAGTGTATGTGTTGATATTATTGACTTAGATCATTGTGAAAAAAATTATGTTCCTAAAATCTTAGACTAGTAACCAAATTGTTTGAGAACAGTTTGGGGGTGTTAAAGTTAGTACATGTTTTTTGTGGAATTTTGATGGTTTGAGTTTTCTGGATCTCATCTTTGGTTGAATAGGTTGTAGTCAAGGAATATAAATCAAGCACTACTCACTGCTGAAAAAATAAATAAATAAATAAAATATTTGACTCGAGCAATTAAGTCTGTTAGGGTATTTTGAAACCTGGTGCCCTAAAGTCATCGACTTGGGAGTTATCGACCAACGCTCGTTATATGAGTCACCAAAAAAAATAATACATCTTTACTTCTCTTAAGCACTGTGGGACTCGAGCAATTAAGTCTCATTAGGGTATTTCAAAACACGGTGTCCTATGGTCGTCGACTTGGGAGTCATCGGCCCAAAGCTCGCTTCTAAGGGTCACATAGAAAGCTAGTGAGAGAGAAGTATTGCACAAGATGTAAGATTATTTATATGAGTAAAATAAATAAAAAGTGTTAAAGGTGCTTGGTAAGGATTGCTAAGTTAGAACCTAAGAGACTGAAGATGAGAATTTAGAAATTACTCACCATCCTAGTTCTAAGATTACAAGTTCTAATTTTTATTACTTTATTTGAAAAAAGTATTTTGTTGATCAATATGAACCAAATTTGCTAGAACACCTCGGGATTGGAGAGAAAAGTATTAGAAGTGTGTAATTTACGAGAGGTGTAAGAAATAAATGACTAAAAAGGGTTCAGGATTGTAAAAAATATCAACAACACAATATTGGTCATGGTCTAATACAGGTATAAGTTCAATTTTTTGCTACTCACACAACCACTAAAGGTCGAACATTGGATAAGTGATTTTTTTTTTATCTCTTTCTAAACGTGTTACTTTATTTTTCAAACTTGAGGCATATGGTAAGAAATTTAAAATTAATTCATATCCTGTTAATTCTTTTAGCTTAGTTTAAAGTTCTATTTTATTTTTATTTTTGTTCGAGGACGAACAAAGGTTTAGTTTTGGGGGTGTTTGATAAGTGCATTTTGTGCACTTATTCGGACCTTTAAACTAGATTTTTATCCCGTTATTTTATTGAATTTATACTTAATTTTGTGTTTTATTCTTCATATTTCAGTTTTGGACCCGTTTATAAGCAAATGGAGAAGAATGGACGAAAAGAGCAACAATTTGGTGAAATCGATGAGTAAATGAAGAAGAAGATAAAATCAATAAGTTAAGGTGTGTTGGAGTGACAATAAAGAGTTGAAACAAATGATATACCATTGGAAATATAATCGAATTACGAGTCTACCACTTTTTACGGATCTCAATTTGGAGCTTCCTACAAGAAGTTATGACCGTTTGAAAAACAATAGCCATGTTATTTTTGTTTGCGGGAATTTTGTTTCCTTTTAATTCCAATTCGATTAGGAAACGTTTTAACTCACGTTTTAAGGACTTTTAGGAATAGTTTTGGGCACAAATTAGGTAACTATATATATGAGTTATTAACTCATAACAAGGAGAGAATTTTGGGAGTCGAATTTGGAGATAAGAACGGAGACAAATCAAGAACGAAGATCAAGATTCATCCTTTCAAGATTAAAACGAAGATCAAGTTCAATATTTTATCTCCTAATTATTTTCTTCTTATCCGGGTGATGAACTCCATATTTTCATCTCTTTTTTATTTTCTTCTTCTTAGTATGTTAGGTTAATTCTTTTAGTGCTAGGATCGTGATGAAGTTTGTATCATGAATCTTTAATTCTTCGAACCTAGTTTTTGATATTTAAGCATGTTTTATTTTTGAATAATTGATATTGATTTTCTCTTCATCTACAATTATATGCGCAATAGTTGTATGATTCTTGTGGCTTGTTTTACCTTCGAGAGATGGAAAATAGGTTATACATATATCAATTGTCGTAGAGTCCGATAGGGGATAAAAATATTCTGCTATGCTTTACGTGATCTCTAAGTATTCACAAATTCTAATGCATTTTTGTATGCTCGCATTCGTCATAGAAATATAGTGGGGTCGCATATAAGAATGGGTTTAATTCTACTCGAAAGAGATTGTTAAATTAAATTAGGAATATTGATCTTCATAAGTAAATCATGTTATCAAATTTAATGGTGCGGGTTAAAGGTAATTGATATAAGTGGAATCAGGATCCTAGTACACTTTTCTTTTCTTTTCTAATTTTAAAGTAATTTTCATTAATCTAATTTTTAGTTATTTGAATTATAATTAGTTAATTGTTCTAAGTTTATAGTTTAATTAGTTTTAATCACCAAATATTCAAAGTTCATTAGATTCGGCTAAGGTTAGTATAATTGAACTGAACTATCTAAATCTTCGTGGGAACGATACTTGGACTCATAATCCACTTTATTACTTGAGCGATCCGTGCACTTGCAGAATTATTAAAGATATAAAATCGCTGACAATCGTTGCTGTGGGTAAATTGATTCCAAGCAAATGTACATTCTCCATATTCTAACGTACAAACTATTTCTTTATCTTCTCCTATAATCTCTTCATCATGTTCCTTATTTTTAAATCCATTGGCCAATAGATATTTAGTAGCCATAACTAGGAGCATAGTACCAAACTGAATAGTGATCATCTGTCTAGCATCGTCGTCATCTTCATCCTTATTTCTATGCCCAAATTTTGGTTTCCTAACACATTTCTCTGTTAACCGCTCTTCTTTCAATGTTTCCATATCATCTTCTTCTCCATTTTCAAGGACATTTTGATTCGCTACCTTGCTCTCAATTGTAGCTCTTAAACTCTACGCCTTTTTGTTGTCTCATCATCTGTCCATAATTTCTTTGGAAACGTCTTTGTTGAGTTCTTGTCATTTTATTAAATGGAATCGCCCTCTTCACCATAGAATTGTTTGAATGCCAGACATTTGGACATTGAGGTTGTGGTCTGAACGTTTTGATACCCAGAAATGACCCATGTTGCCTTCTATAATATGGTCTTTCTTTTGGCCCAAATAGACGAAAATTAGCAGCGTTAGCTGGATGAGTGTATTGTTCATATGACCTTTCTATGACATTGCTAATTTCCTTATGGCATCTAGCACATATATTTATCTCTTCATTCACCATCGCTTTTCCTTTCAAATGCTCAAACGCGCTGGGACGTGGTTCGTCCTCACCATTGTCAACTACTAACTTGAATCTTGGGAGACCAAATTTGTCCAAATTCGGAATGACCATATTAACATCTATTGGCTGTGTGAATGGATTTTCGTCCACTGCCATCTTTTTCTAAGACTCAAATGTGATTTGCCCTAGCTCAATAGCATCCTGCAAGACATGACGAAGAACCAAACAACTATTAGTTGTATGAGACCATGCATTATGTCATTTACAATATTGGTTATCCTTGATTTGCTCGGGGTTTGGCAGTTTATGTTTTTCGCTTAGCTTTATGTGCTTATCTTTATATAACCGGTCAAATATTATGTCGACTTTCGTTATATCAAATGAAAATGTCCCAGCCTTTTTATTTTCTTCTTTTGGAGGCTCATTCTTGATAGCTAATTTTGATTTAGCCATTATCGGGCATGCATACGTGTCTCTTTTGTTCAATTAGGCCAAATACACTTCGGCTTCGGCCTGATTTTGGCTAATGTGAACATCATGCATATCAAAATTCGAGTATCTAAAATAAGTCCCCTTACTAGAATTCTTCATTTGTTCTTCTTTTCTTAACAATTGCTCATATCTTATAACGCTCGCACTAAGTTGAAACAAATCAGAGAATTCTCTATCTTAGAACTTCTTTTTTAAATCAAAATTCAAGCAACTCTAAGCGATCCTTACGAATTCTTTTTTTGATAAAGATGCAAAACACTTATTTCTTGCCGTTTTAAATCTCTGAAAGAGAGATTCAGCTCATTCATTTGACATCTGATGCAAAATTGCTAAATCTACCAAAGTAACTTCGGATTCAGTTTTGTAAAATTGGGCGTGAAATAATTACTCTAATTGTTGCCAAGTTTGGACAGAATTTGCTGGCAAATTAATGAACCATGAAAAAGCTACCCGAATTAATGAATTTGGGAATAATCTCATTTTATGGAAGTCTGTAACTTCACTACATTGTAATGTGAAACGCCCTATATGCTCTAAAGTTGACACTTCTCCTAAACCAGTGAACAAAGAAAATTAAGGCACCTTATATCCTCTAGCCTCTAGGCTATGGATATGCTTGATCTATCCAATCAGGGTAAGGCTTTTTGTATATAGGCCGAATTATTGGTCGCATTTCAAAAGCCAACTAATCTTGCATGATCTCCATAACTTTGTTAGGCCTCTGGTAGTGCCATACGTACTCCAACCCATAGGAGTCCATTTTCATGTCAATGTCATTTTAAGAGATCAAGTTATGAAGATCATGCAAGATCAGTTGGCATGAACGTGCCATTATTTGACTCATTATTGCCATTGAGATATGGATTTCTCCCATCATTAATACGTGTCACATTTTGCCCCATATTTTGAACGTTTTCTCTCATATTAGGACTACCCCCCATATTAGATGTCCCAGGACCCCCTAGGTTGGCCGTGGCTGGTCCCATATGTGGCGTTTCAACTCATTGACTCGTGTTTACAGTTGGTGAAGCATTACCTACAAGACTTCGATTTTGCAAACATGGCTTTTTCTATGTTTCGCGTGTTTTGATTTGTACTAACAATTAAAAGATTATTCAGACGATGTGTACGAAATAAGACCTTTTGAGACAAAGTCTCAACAAGGAGTGTTTAAATTGAAATATTATATTACACAACTTGCCTCCAAAGGGCGCAAGCACATAAAGTTACAAGATTCGAAAAATAGAGAGTAAAACACTTAAATGTAAATTCACATGTTTCTTGTGAGACAGTTGTTCTTGTTCTTTTATTCCATTGCCTTGCCTTGCTTATATATTGATCATAATTTGCACAATTCTCGCCCATAACTTACCACAATCTCGCAGCACTTCCTCTAAATAACTTTCCACTACTATCATGGCCGTAATAACTTCCCATAACCTCCTATGATGCTCCATTTACATGCTAGCAGCTACTTTGGATTATGGTCCATGTGAAAAAACCGCTTCATTACTTGGGCGATGCGGTTATCACTTTATTTTCCCAAGCCTTCCTCTGTCTCTCTATGCTTTGGGCGATTATTTTCCTTTTAATTCGCTCAAACTCTATTTTTGTGTTTCTCTTTATAGGCCTTCGTTTATATCTTTATTTTTTGGAAACATTTTGTGTATCAACATCACTAATAGGTGAAATTTTAAGAGATTTGATGTCATTTAACAGAGACATTGATTTGCAATCGTTTGAGATGGAGCGATAGTTCTACCGCCATTTCAGAGACAATCTCACTCATAGATGTAATATGGGGAGAATTAATAGTTATTGAGAAATATTATTTTACAATCGGTGGATAAAGAGATGAAGCTTGAGAGAGTTATATGCAGATTGCAGATTGAGAGAAAGATGGATCTAGAAACGTTAATTGAGGCCAAAACAAGGTCGTATAGACTCAAACTATGAATAGAAACAGTATTCCAAACCCATGCCTCTTTTATTATAGTCCACGAATATGGATATACCACTATTTTACTATTTCCAACTAAAGGGATGTTCTCCTACCAATTGTGGGTAGGAGTTATCCTACTCATTGCTGATGTGGCAATGAATAATTGGTAATTTATGGTCTCGTACTCATTTATATTTCCAATTATCCATTGTCACATCAACAATGGATAAAATAACTCCTACCCACCATGAGTAGAAGAACATTCCTCTTCCAACTAAATGTATTAACTATAAACTAGGGGGTGCCGATATTTTTTTGTTGTTATTTAATATAATGATATTGATATATTTGATCTTAATCAACCATTTATTAAATATTAAGTATCATAGCATGGCAATTAGAGTTATGCAATCATAATGATTCTTTAATATATCGTGTTATTCATTCTAGACTACTAAATACTCAATATTTATACCACGTGCAATGCAATAGTATAGCTAAATTTCCATAAAATCTCGTTAATTTAATTAGGACATTTTGCATTAGCTATGTTGTGTTGCACATACTTTCGAAATTAGAAAGCCCAATTGGTACCAGCATTCCACTTAAGTTCCCATAATGGGAGGTCAAGGGTTCAATCACTGGGGGCCGCGAAGAAATCGGTTTGGGATGAAACCCCAAGGTTTCGTAAGTTAACGGCGCACGGAATAGCCCCCGAGGCGAAAGGTGCAGCAGGGGAAAGTCCGGTGGTCGTTACACCCATCCAATCTAAACAGTTGGGATTCTCTGTCTTAGCCCATTTTAACAGCAAATTCCTTAACATAAATTACATTTTGTTTAAATGAAATTAATGAATCAAACCCATAGTATAAAACTTCAGACATATATATATATAAAAAAAAAAAAGGATTGAACCCCAACCTTGAGGGCCCCCATCGACCTTGCCCTAAGCCCTTGGTGGATGAGGTAAATCGCAGGATGTGCCTCCCAGGAGCCAGGTGTGGAGTGCTTATGGATAGGTCTAGGCTATTAACCATATGATAACTCCCGCTTGCGACAGGGCACATATATTCAGACATTTATTATAGTTCCAACATACATTCTCTTATGGAAGCAATTATCATCACATTAAAGTTTTTCAAAATTTAAATGGTATAATTGTTTGAGTTACATTCCTAATATAATGTACCTGGTCAAAATAAAACTTAAATCACATCGACAATTTAAATTATAACTTCATTACAAATAAATGTCATAAAGTACAATAATTTCTTGTTTTGTACTCTTGAATCATAGTGTTCAGTTTCATGTTAGTCATTTCACACCAAAAAATTTGAGTTCAGTTATCTTTGTTTTCATTCGTCAGCCGGATATTTAATCCATCATCATACATCTTGCCAGGTATTTACTGGTTATCTTCTATCAGAATAATTAATATTGTTGAATTCAAAATTGAGCTATTTTAAAGGAAAATGTGGGCATTTTACTAAAGCTTTCAAATACCAATTATTCCAATATTTCGTTGCTAAGTTAAATTACCCAGTTAGAAATATTTTTAATGCTAAATTTTATAATTCTTTATAAATGATGTAGCAAACAAAAACAATGGGAAACAGAAATGATTGTCCACCAAGATTTTTATAACGTAGTATTATGCGCTCACTAAACCATGACGTTGAATTAGTGTGTTTGAATAAAGCTTGACATTACTTTAGATTAAACTAAAGTATGGCACACAAACTTCAAATATTGTTGTTAAAATATGTTATATCTCTTAATATTGATGAATTGTGTTTTCCACTCATTATTTAACGCTATAATTATAAGGTATATATAGGGTATTCATGACATAATCCCTAGAATCAATTCAAGATGATGATTCCTTAATTACACCCTTGCACACTTCTATAGTTAAATGAAATCCTCCTAAAATAGAAAAGAATCAATATATACAACTAATGACATATTTTGACACTCCCTTTCAAGTTGGTACATAGAAGTTACACATGTCAAACTTGTCTAACAATACTTTAAGAACACTTGATTTGATACTGCTTTGGTAAGGATGTCAGCCAAATAATCATCTAATCGAATCTTAGGTAATTTCACAATCTTTCCATCCAATTTTTCCTTAATGAAAAATATATCTACCTCGACATACTTTGTACGATCATATTGAACTGGATTATGTTAGATGTCATATGCTGCTTTATTGGCACAAAACAATTTAATAGGTTGTTTAGATAGATAACCCAAATCATGTAAGAGGAGTCTTAGCCATAATGCCTCACAAAGTACATTTGCCAAATCTCTAAAATCAGCTTGTACACTTAAACGAGCTACAACAATTTGTTTCTTGTTTCTCTATGTCACAAGATTATCTCCTACAAAGGTAAAGTTGTTACCACACGATTACGACATGGTCGCCCGCGTCGTGCACAGCCCCATCCAAGCCCCAGTAAGGGCCCGTTCATAATCATCCAAGAACCCTATCCCGGGCCTGCTAGGGCCTTGGAAGGGCCCGTCTGCACGCTTGGCCTTGGCACCGTAAATCCGCGAGTCATGTGGAGGGCCTCGGCGCGCATGCGAACTATAGGGCCTCGTCGGCCACGCATCATTCGTAACCAGCGAGCAACTCGACATGCCGGGGCAACCAGAGAAGTAATTATAGAAAGATTGCGTTGGATTGGGCGCACGAATCTCTACAAGGAAACACAATCATGATCTCCTAAAATCATACAACGTGATAAACTCAAGGAAGGAAGGCAATCTCGGGTATCTTTATCACATAAGGAAGGAAGATCCGATTGAAGACCAAATTGATTTGTCTTCCAAATCAATTAGAATTCTTGCGCTTATAAATACAACGTCTCCTGTTGTTCCAAGATCGCGCACTTTTTATGCTTAAGAATCCCACCCTAAACTCGCTCAAATCTCTACCTTGTCTCTCCCACACCCTTTTTATTCCCGACCCGTGTATCTCCCATATACCGGCAGATTGACTTGATCGTCGGTGCCAACGATCGCCGGACCCTTTTTCTCCGGAGATCTTGGTGCCTAACGGTCGTCCTAGTGTGCGAGTAACATCTGAGGCAGCGGAGGAGTGATCGAGATCTGTTGGCACGTGGGCTCGGTGCGAGTTCGACGTCAGCATTTGGCGCCGTCTGTGGGAAACGAAAAACCTTACACGACCAAGTGCTTGTGGTAAAACGTGTCTTCTACCCGAAGAAGCATGACATCCGAAACGATCCGCGAAGACGAGATGGAGTCCCACCACACCAACCTGCGACAGGAGAGCGTTCAAGACCTACTGAACATCACCCGTCGCGAGAAAGAGAAGACATCGGAAGAAGCAGACGATGGAACAAGAGAACCGGACCTCAAGATGGACAACGCCGGATGAAGGCCACGCTCGGTTGTTGGAGAATCAATCCCTCTAACATGGACCCAAGCGCAACTGCCGTGCGGAAGAGTCCCTCACCCCAGTTTCATTTGATGACCATGGTTCCCGAAGAACCCCCATTTCGACAAATAAACCCTCGAAACCCGGTTAAAGCCCCGCAGATGCGGTCAAAAGGAGACCCTTCCTGCACGAAAAGCCACCCGGTTCCTGCAGCTAAGCGTGTTTGACAGTTGGGAGTGGGGTCTTCGATTGCACCCCCAACCCACACACACGGCGCGAGTGAACATAGCGAGGCCCGTGCGGAAAAGAAGAAGGACCCAAGAATCGTGAAAAGGCAAGAAGATGAAAAGGAAAGGCTGGAGTGTTATGAGGACGATGATGACGAGAACCTACTGCTTCACCAACTACATGAAGGCAATGGAGGTGCCACCCAACTTCGAATGCCTATCATGGATAAGTATAATGGAAGAGGTGATCCCACGGACCACATAAACACCTACAAGACAAAACTCCGGGGCCAATCTCCGCAGAAGAAGTGTCAAAATTTCCATACCACACTCATGGGTGACGCGAAGAGGTGGTACAACAAGCTGAGGCCAGGGAGTATCCGAAGGTAGCCACAACTTAAGAGGGAATTCATCAACGCCTTCATTGGCAACCTGGACGATGATTGCCGACATCGCCCAACTCGAATGATATCCGTGAAAAGGAGGGAGAAACCACAAAAGCTACTTTAAACGATTCAGCAACATCATCAACAAGATTGAGACGGTGACCGATGAGAAGGTCCTGGATGCACTGATAACAGGGCTCCACATGCGAACCTCCTTTTGGAGGGACGTTCAAAATAGTCAACCGAAAGTCTGACCCCGGTGGTGGACATGATCCAACACAAATCCGATCGGAAGAAACGATCGAGAACGAGAGAAAGAGCCGAAAGGAGAGAGAGATTGATACAGAGAGAGGCGTCGCTCTCCGCAGCCTCGCCTCTCTCGTTTTCGAGGAGGCGTTCCCAGTACCAACTAACAACCATTACTGGAGGTTCAATCAAACGCAGGTAGCCCCATCCCATTGTGCACGATGGCCCCCTAATCTGCGGTGACCCCGCCCAAATTCGGTCGTATACATTGTGGACCGGGAGGCATAACACGGAAGATTGCCCGGATGTGAGGGAGCTAATCAATCGCGGGAACCACGGGCCGGGCGAGAAGGATCAAGCGGTGCGAGGACGTCGAGGACCACCCACACAAGGGCGAAGACCTCCTCCTCAGCGCCGGAACGATGGACCTCGCCACGACGGAGGAAGGAACGAGGGGGACAGGGACCAACCGAGGGCCGAGAAGTCCCAAGGAGCCCCACCTGTCCGAGAGATAAATACCATCTTTGGAGGACCGTATGTCGGAGGAAGCACGATGAACTCGCGACGTAACTACGCGAAGGCAGCCAGAGGGGAACCCCTAGAGAGTTGGCAGGTACACGGGCATCGGCCTAGAGTGCCGCCAATCTCATTCACTGAAGAGGACGAATCTGGGATACACTACCTGCATTGCGATGCCCTAGTGGTACGCGCCATTGTCGCCAGAAACGGCCTAGGCCGGATGTTGGTCGACGACGAAAGTGCCGTGAACATCCTATTCGGCAATGCGTTCGACCAAATGGACATGGATCACGAACTGACGGCCATCACCGAGCCGCTATTTGGTTTCACAGGGGACAGTCTCGTCCCACGAGGAAAAATTACCCTGGCGGTAGATTTCGGGGAACCACCTTGCCACCTCCGGAAATTCATGGAGTTCCTAATAGTGGACACCCGCTCCGCCTACCATGGGGTCCTTGGTAGACCCAGCAACAAGGATTTACAGCGATTACGTCCATACACCATCAGGCGATGAAATTCTCGATTCTCAGAGGAATAGCTAAAATCTGTGGTAATCAGACGGAGGCACTGGCATGCTACATGAACACATTACAAAAAGCTGCCAAACACAAGGATATCTCCCCAGCCGCAGCAGCCTGAGACCTTACCGCCGGCATTTCTATTTTGTCTTTTCCCTGCATTGTTTTGACCTCTTTAGAGATTTTTCTTTTCTTGGGACGCCAGAAACTAGGCGCCGCTTAATAATATTCATCTTTTATGAATCAAGCGTCCCCAAGCGGTGGGTAAACATTTTACGCGTAAGAAAGCAAGTCCAAAGAACACGGTAGCGAGGGAGTGTGGTTCATGCGGCCAACTCTATTAACTCGCTAGGTAAACATTTTACGCGTAAGAAAGCAAGTACAAAGAACACGGCAATGAGGGAGTGTGGTTCATGCGGCAACTCTATTAACTCATTGGATAAAAATTTTACGCGTAAGAAAGCAAGTACAAAAGAACACGGCGGCGAGGGAGTGTGGTTCATGACCAACTCTATTAACTCGCTGGGTAAACATTTTACGCGTAAGAAAGCAAGTACAAAGAACACGGCAGCGAGGGAGTGTGGTTCACGGCCAACTCTATTAACTCGCCGGGTAAACATTTTACGCGTAAGAAAGCAAGTACAAAGAACACGGCAATGAGGAGTGTGATTCATGCGGCCAACTCTATTAACTCGCTGGGTAAACATTTTACGCGTAAGAAAGCAAGTACAAAAGAACACGGCAGCGAGGGAGTGTGGTTCGCGGCCAACTCTATTAACTCGCTGGGTAAACATTTTACGCGTAAGAAAGTAAGTACAAAAGAACACGGCGGAGAGGAGTGTGGTTCATGTCCAACTCTATTAACTCATTGGGTAAACATTTTACGCGTAAGAAAGAAAGTACAAAGAACACGGCGGCGAGGTGTGGTTCGCGGCCAACTCTATTAATTATTGGGTAAACATTTTACGCGTAAGAAAGCAAGTACAAAGAACACGGCAGCGAGGGAGTGTGGTTCGCGGCCAACTCTATTAACTCGCTGGGTAAACATTTTACGCGTAAGAAAGCAAGTGCAAAGAACACGGCAGCGAGAGAGTGTGGTTCGCGGCCAACTCTATTAACTCGCTGGGTAAACATTTTACGCGTAAGAAAGCAAGTACAAAGAACACGGCAGCGAGAGAGTGTGGTTCGCGGCCAACTCTATTAACTCGATGGGTAAACATTTTACGCGTAAGAAAGCAAGTACAAAGAACACGGCAATGGGGAGTGGTTCATGGCCAACTCTATTAACTCATTGGGTAAACATTTTACGCGTAAGAAAGCAAGTACAAAGAACACGGCGGCGAGGGAGTGTGGTTCGCGTGCCAACTCTATTAACTTCATTGGGTAAACATTTTACGCGTAAGAAAGCAAGTACAAAGAACACGGCGGCGAGGGAGTGTGGCTCATGACCAACTCTATTAACTCATTGGGTAAATATTTTACGCCGTAAAGAAAGCAAGTACAATTAACCCGACAAATGAGAGAGTATGGTTCGCGGCTAACTCTATCAAATCATTTGGATAAGCAACAACACGAATGTGCGCAACTAGGATTCATTCGATGGCAAATAAAATTCGATCATGACACGCGAACCACCCCACGCCACTGTGGGCATTATTTGCGACCTCATACTTGTACCAATAACCGTGGCGACACTAAACATCGACGAAGCCCGAAACAAGTATGTAAAACGGGGCATCACAAACTCGATAAAGGCACGCACACGCAAATATGAAGGTAACTCGGCACCTTTTTTTAAATAAATCTGATACAATCTGAAGCATATATAAGCGCAATATATTCTAAAACCCCACGCCTCATTGGGCGGCAGACATAAATGGGGTAACTAGATCTACTAACCCTATCCCACGGTCTCGTTGGCTCTTGCTTGGGTTGGGAAACCCCGACTTCACCATGATTGGGGTCTCCCGAGCCAACCCGAGTTAATTTGGTGGCTTATTAGACCATCTTGCTAAAAAATGCCGTTGATGCTTTTTTTGGGAAGTGAGAGCCCCGGTCAACCGTTCGGGGAAGGTCGGGCTAAGGCCGCTAAGCCCAAATCCCCACCCCGTACGTTTGGTCCCCTGAACGTTGATTGGCCGATTTTTGTCCTCTGAATGTTGATTCTCAAATTGACAGGCATCTTAGATGCCAGCCCTCCACCGCACCACCATCACACGTTTTCTATCTCTATCTCGACCGCACGATAATGGCGGGTTAAATGCAACGATCTCACGATGGAAGAATCTTGTTGAGCTTGCATCCTATTTATTTCTACGTTAGAAAGAGGTGTAATGCAATAAATACGGTCATAACAGAGTCTCGGAATAGCGCACAGACGTTCTACCAGGTGTCTACGTCATCAATGCTAGGGGAATGATTCTCATATTTAAAGCGTCTTCCCCCCCCCACGCGCACACAGAATCGAAACGTCAGATAAGTAAAAGGTCAATTCCAATTTTGTTTTCAATTAATTCGGGCAAAAAACATAAGGATTACAAAATATAAATATCCCACCGCCTCTTCAAGGGTCGGCACACTGCGGGCCTCCCTCAGTTGGAGGGAGTGTTTGATCACTGCGATCTTGGGCGAGCGTCGCGAACCGAGCCTCGGAGAAGTCCCCGCCAAGGGAAGAAAGGTCCCACTCCGGATGAAAATCCATGATGTTCACCATCGCCCGACCCCTTGAAGCCCTCACCCGTCATAAATGTTCGACTTCGGACTTGGGGGACTATATATTGGGGGTAGGTCGAATTACTTCCTGCCGAACCACCTTGAGAACATATTTCCTGCGAAGCGCATCAGCATTCCGTTCCTACGAGGCACATCAACTTGTGAATATCCTCAAAGTCCCACGCCCATTATAAATAATAGGCTTGGACTTGGGGACTATTGTTACCACACGATTACGACATGGTCGCCACGTCGTCAGACAGGCCCCATCCAAGTCCGATGAGGCCCGGTTCATAATCTGTCAAGAACCTTATCCGGGCCCGCTAGGGCCTTGGAAGGGTCCACACGCCAGCTTGCCTTGGCCCGTAAATCCACGAGTCATGTGAAGGGCCCGGCGCGCGCATGCGAACCATAGGGCCTCGTCGGGCCACGCATCATTCGTAACAGAGAGCAACTCGATATGCCGGGCAATCGTCGAAGTAATTAAAGAAAGATTGCGTTGGATTGGGCGCACGAATCTCCACAAGGAAACACAATCATGATCTCCTAAAATCATGCAACGTGATAAACTCAAGGAAGGAAGGCAATCTCGGGTATCTTTATCACATAAGGAAGGAAGATCCGATTGAAGACCGAATTGATTTGTCTTCCAAATCAATTAGAATTCTTGCGCTATAAATACAACGTCTCCGGTTGTTCCAAGGTACGCACTTTTTATGCTTAAGAATCCCACCCTAAACTCTGCTCAAATCTCTGCTTGTTGTCTCTCCCACACTCCTTTTTGTTCCCGACCCCGTGTATCTTCCATATACCGTGCATTGACTTGATCGTCGGAGTGCCAACGATCGCCGGACCCTTTTCTCCCGGGAGATCTTGGTGCCTAACGGTCGTCCCTAGTGTCACGGGTAACATACGAGCCGGCGGAGGAGTGACTGGAGATCTGTTGGCACGTGGATCGTGCAGTTCGAGACGTCAACAAAAGTAACTAGAAGTAGATCGTCAGTTACCACATCACCAACCCATTCAACATTAGTATATCTGCTTCTATGCTTTGATAATCTACGTTTTTAGTAAATAATATTCCATTTCCTAGAGCAGACCTCAAATATCTAAAAATGCGAATAACTGCATGCATATGTTATTCTATAAGTTTATGCATAAACTGGCTGACAATAAGCGCATGAATTTGGAGAACTAAGATAAGATGACTCATGCAACACTGTAGCAGGTCCCGAACTTGGGAGGACTATTGTTACGCCTTAGGCCCACTGTGGCATTTCAAGTGAACTAGTCAAAGTCAAAGCTGTCTAGTATAAGTAATGACATCACCGCTGAAGTTGTTCCATTTTATTCCGAAGAGGTTGAGAAAATGAGCGGTCAAACCAGTCCTAGTTGCATGTTAAGAAAGACTCTCTTGGCACACTACAAATCAGATCTAATTAGACTGGTGGAATAGCCTATCAATACGACTTGTCACAATCCTAGCTCCCAAGCATATGGCTAAAAGGGACATCTTCTTTAAACCTACAATGCAACACCATGAGCGTGGCAATGGACTCTATTGGATTGCGCCACTTGTCATACATCCAAAGTATGTGGTCAATTGGTTTTGGCATGCAAAGACCAAATCCATTTTCCTCAATATTTTCCTCAATAAAAGGATTATGAAAATCTAATTAGGTAAAACATACTAAACAAAAAGTCTTTTGCATTGATTAACTTAAGTGCTCTCTATATCACTTGGGGAATCAATAGTTAGAGGTCCTCATGCCAACTCCTCGGTCATAATTTGTCTCTCCCACGCTCAAACATCTTATTTACGTACTCCTTTTTAAGTGTATCATAGTGATCCACATGTCCATGTGGTCGTTCTAGTGTATTGGTAATATACACGTAGGTAGAAGAGGCGTGAAAATCTTGTTGACAATTATTTTTGGAACTATTTTTGGAGGCCAACATCTATATTTTATTTTCAATAACAGAAAAATAAAATAAAAATCACGAACATAGTCAATGGGCTTTGCAGGGTCGAACCATCCTTAAATCGAGTCATGTAAGTCCAACACAATCCCAAATACACAGCTGAGAAGTTGTTCTTAGGCTGGCACAAAAAGCGATGCAAACCTTAAAAAATTGTGAGTTTTGTTAGCTGTTGAGACCCTGTCAAGATCCTCATCAACTAGTGGAGATTTAATTTTAATTTTTGGTATAAAAAAAGAAAAACCAACTGACTTTTGAGCCAAGAAGAGAATACGTAAAGCGAAAACATGACATATCGTCAAGAAAAGTAGATGACATAAGTCAAAGCACTTGCTTTAATTTTTGTACAAAGGCAGGGGTATTATAGGTAGAGTAATTTGACCAGTGACCTACCCTTCCGAATATTTCATGCTTTGCGTCCTGCGGAATCTTGACGCGGTTTTTGTTCTCACACATAGTAAACGCATTCATTAAATAATAATAAATATAAAAGCCTAAAAGGTTATATTTTCAAATAAGCCCTCATATATTTCCAAATTTTCAATTGTTTTCCATTATTATTATTATTTACTTTTATTGCCCATACTTTAGTATTCTTGTATTTTTGCTGTCACTATTCTTTAGTGAAACTTCTAGAAGATCATCATGATTTTTATGTGGGATGTACACCCTTATATTTAACTTTACTAGCCTTATATACTTGCAAACAAAATCCAATGGACACGATATTTTGTGCAGTTTAATAGGTATAATATAGGTATTTTGCATATAATTGCTAAGTTTACTTACTAAATAAAATGATAAAGTTTTAATCTTCAAGGTGACAAGCCATTTTTAGAATAAGAAGAAATTGTTTGATATATAATAATATTCTTTTTTTACTTTATTAGAAATATTATGATGGGATAAGGTACCAAAAATAATTTCTATATTTAAAAAAATATTCATGTAGCTCACAGTTAAAAAGGATGAGGTGTGGAGGTAGCGCCTCACGTCTAGGCGAGTTTTTTAGAATAATGGTTTGGATTTGTGTATAGAAATTTTAAAAAATTTAATAAATTTAGATCGTTATATTAGTTTAAATTAAAGTATGTGGTTATTTGTCATAGGTCCTCAAACATAAATATATGTTACGTGGCACATATGTGATTATGTAAAAGTATAAGGGCGTAAGTGAAAATGTTTGCCCTAACAGCCTGGAATGAAAGGTCGGGGAAGGAAGACAGAGAGGGTGCTATATAAACCAACCATATGCCTCAACTCAATTCATCTTCTAATTTCATGGCCTCAAACCCTTGGGATACCTTCTAATAACAAGTTCGTCTCTCGTTTTTCTCTCACCTCCATTCTACGTCTCCTCCAAGAAATTTGCGTAGAGAGAGAGGGAGGGAGACGGAGCAGAAGAGATGGGAAAGTACACGGAGTTATTAGACGCCGGTGTTAGAATTGTTTGCAGATTTCATTCACACTGCCCACAAACTGGCCGGATGTATTACCACCCTCCGCCTGTTCAAGATGACGCTAACTACCACCACCGCCACCAGAACGATGGTGTCTCTGCCACCAGCAGCGCCGCCGTGGAGGCCTTGATTCAGATGGGACGTTTTGGATCCAAGGCAGGTGTTGGAATGGATACTACTGACTTCATTATTTATACTGTCATTTGATATTCAAAAATCTGGAAAATAAATATTATTGTAACAACATTATTATTCAGTTCATTTTTTGATATTATTGAGAACGTATTGAGTTAAGAATTCAAGAATTTTGTCCATTTTTTATTTTCTGGTGTTGACTAATTGAACTACTTTTTACTTTTTTTTCATCTTTTTCTTGACAATATTTATGAACATAATTAAAGTGAATACGTTTAAAAAATAAATAAATGCACAGCTTCAAGAACAAATACCAATTTGTAAGGAACAAAGCCCACGTTTTAAGGGTATCAAATAAAGGGCCACCGGCCACCAATTCAGAGAATGGTATATATATGGTCGTTAGGTATTTGGCTATTTAATTAAAGAGAAGATGGTTGCAACTAGTCTACTTTGGTTAGAAAGTCCATCTCGACTCTATAAACTCGTTAATTTTTAGAAGATCGGGGTGAACTATGTTAGGGTTCATAGATAATTCTACATGGGTGGATCTGAATCGGACTATAGTCTAGTCGTGACTTCGAAAAAAATTAATTTTTATATTGTAATATTTTTTTAGTCGCAGTTCAATTTCTAAAAAATCTTGGCTCATCCCCTTGTTTTTCCAGTCAGTGTATATCAAAACAAAAACAAAAAATATAAAAAGGAAGATGAGGAAGGACATAAGTGGCATTTTGCTTGTAAAAAAAGTTTGAAAAGAGTTGTTATATTTACAATGACACTGCAAATTTTCGTAACTACAACGAATTTTAATTTTTGTAAAAGATTCTTGTACAAAAAAATTTTTACATTTTTAACATGCCCTCTAAATGTAGACTGAATTTATTTTTCATGAAAACTGAAACGATTTCAGTAAATGAGTAATGATGTAACTTAAATATTAGAACATCTCTAATGCAAGATTTATATTAAGATTAATTATGGTGCCTACTACTACGTAGTATTGTCACATTAGTTCTTTTTTTAAAAATTCAAAAAGTTGTCAACAACTTTTTAAAAAATTAACTAATGTGGCGATGACACGTAGACATTAGACACCATAATTAGTACCTGCATTGTGCGGGTGTTATATCATCACTATGTACTAAAAAGTGTCACGTCACCCTAAACTGCTTACATGACAAAGAAAAAGTAGAGGATGTCTAACACACCGCCTACATCTAGACGGTGTACTAGACATCCTCTATTTATTTAATATCTATCAAAATGTGTGTTAAACTTTTTTTATTTAATTTTTTTTTTAATTTATCTCTATCAAAATGAAAATGTATGTTGATAATTCTTTAATTAATTTTTTAATTTATCTACCAATATAGACCACAATTTTTCTAACCCACGTCTGAAAATACTATTCTCTCCTTCCCCAATTTTTTTAACTTAGCATTATCCAAATGACTATGCCAGAATGATAATATGCCAGTGATCAAATTATATTCTTTATACTGTATTTGAAACAACAGCTTAGCAACTGAAGAGGACACAAGTAACCAGAAAAAAGCAAATATCTAGTAGTTTTCGCATATGAGAATTGAAGGACATGGTCGTGCCCCATTAATGTTTAACCTACAATTGCAAAAGATGATGAATTACCACTGCTATAACTCTATTACAGTATTACACATGAACTCATGCCCTTCTTCTAGCTTGATACAGATATTGAAATCTAGGCAGCATGGAAAACCCGAACTTCATCAAGGACAGGACCACAAAGAGTCCCATAGTCGTTGATCCTGGTGTGGTAGAAGGAGCTAAAGAAGGTTAATCGTGTCCTGACAGAGATTGCCTTGAACTGGAAACTGAAAGTCTTGAACTTTCCCTTTCCTTCAGATTTGAAGGGAGCTTTCATTGTTCCTTTGCCAGCAAATGCTTCAACCATCATTGATCCATGGCAATTATTCTTTGCATCTCCTACAGTGAATGCAACATTATAGACCTTGTTGGGGATTGTTCTGATTACTTGGGCTATGGCACTCTCTCTTCCTGCAACTAGTTCTACTGCTGCGCGTCCAAAGGGGACATTGAAATGCTCTGAATCTATGAACTTTACGGCTTTTATTGATTCGATGATCCAACCAGGAAGTGGAGAAGTCATATCTTTCTGCTTGGGAGGGAGCAGGACACCATGAGAAGAATTGATCAAGAGATGAGGACCCTCTTCAAAACCATTATTCTTGACCAAGTTCACTGCAAGAAATTGTGATGAAATTAGCATGAATTGGTAAATTTTGCTTAAGGTACTCTTTAAGCTGGATTTAAAGCAATTTAATTGATATGTAAACTTAAAACATATTGCCGTCCTAAAGATTGTAGAAACTGATTTAAATCAAGGATCAAACATGTGCAGCAAGTTGTTCAAATAACTTGGAAAGGAATGAATGGCTGAACTCAAAGTACAAATCAATGCACTCATGGCATGTTTGGTATTACATAATACTCAAACACCATTGCACAAGACAACATACAAGATTTCCGACTTTTGTTTTCCTCAATCCTATCCGCTGTTGTACGGTTCAACATACCAAACATGTCATAATACTTGAGTTGCAATCTATTTCGTTAGGTGTCAGAAAAAAATTCATACTTGCCACAAAAGATTAATAATTACCTTTGGTGAACCTTGGAGGGAAAAGTTCTTTGATAGCAACAGCATCCAAGAGAGGTCCACAAGCAGGATCCTCTTGCATTCCAGGATTGTGAAAAATCACCTTCGCTGAATTAGAAGTGGCTTTGAATGCCCAAGCATAAGTGTCACCACCATTGCTACTATACAGAGTCTGTAAAGGGAGATCCCCCGATTGAGGGGGTATCGACACCCTCAAGACCTCCTCTTGTGCACAAGTTCTTGATGCACCAAATGTGAGGGCATATGTTGAGCCATTTTTGACCGGGATTATTTGGGAAATTGAAGCCTCGTTTCCGAGTCTCACAGCATGGATGCCGTGGGCTACTGCGAAGTACATTCCGCCGGGCTGTGGCCCACCGGAGATGTACTCGACTAAGCCATTGATTTCCCACTTGGGCAGTGCATATTTCCCTTGCAGAACTGTTTTCTTTATGTCACCGGGCTTTGGTTTCTCTTCAAAGTTGCCATTTGGGAGTAGACCTGAGAAAACATAAAAGAAGCAAAGCAAAATACTTTTTAAGCATCCCCAGTGCAAACAGAAGGATCTGAATCCGAACTTATCACACACACTATCTCTCTTTCACACACACGAACACACTCACTAACGTTTTGACCCTGGGCACTTCCTTTCTCAAAAGTCACGTCCCAAGACTCGAATCCTCACCACTCTTTATCAAGAAAGTCCAAAGTTTGAGAGAAACTATAAAGAATTGATAAGTGCAAATGATGCAAAAACAGACCACATTCGTACACAGCAGAGAAAAATAGCAAACCATTATATATTTAAAAGGAAATGCAAAAGAAAAGAGAACCCCTAACAAAGATCCAGCTTTATAAAAGTAGATTAGAATGTTAAGAAATAAGAACTCAAACTAAAATAGACGAAACTTTAGAACACTTACCTTCCAGAGGGGCAGGTGCAAGAGCAGATACTGTGTAGAGAAAGCAGAGAGAAAGCAGAAAAGAAATCTTCAAAACCATATTGCAAATAAGCTCGAGGGAAACAGTGTGAGAGAAAAAGAGAAATAGGCTCTAAAGATACAGAGTTTTAGGGCTTATATGCTTTTTATTTGTACAGCAGCAGAAGTGTCAGTGTGTGTGAAAACTGAAAAATGGAGATGCCAAGAAAGAGCATGGTTGCCAGGCTAGATGCCAAGAAAGAGTAACTTTTATTATTATTATTATATCATTATAAGTTTTAAGTTTTAGTAGAATAGAATATGTAAATAAAAATAATATTTAATGAACTTATACATTTAAAAAAATTCAATCAAATATGTTCTAAGAGTTTTTTGTAAAGTTCAATTGAATAGTAATATATATCAAACATATGTTTAAAGTTCAAGATTTTATTTATTATGCTATTTTATTCTGTATAATAATACGTGCTAAATATACATACATTTAAAACCAACACAACACCCTAATACTTGTCAAATAGTTTCTATTTAGAATTAAACTTAAAAGAAGTAAAAAAAAATTTTTTTTTTTCGTCGAACATAATTTTAAAAATTACTTCTTTTAATCATTGTTACAAGAGGGCAAAGAGAATAATGCATACATTTGTTTTTGGAATATAGTATCTATTTAATTTAATTAGAAAATTTGAGAAAATGCACCATACCAAATCAAATATGCCAATCAATGTTTAGATTAATTTTAATTAATTCTTATAAATCATTTGCAGTTGGAAATATTATAATAAACCTACCACTGTGTTCAAATTGAATAACTAGGGTATATAGAAAAATTAATGGATCCATTATTGGAAAGCTTGCTAGCATTCAAAGAAAAAAAAATATCATAAAACCTCAACAAACAAGCCGAACACAACAAAACAATTATAGACACAAATTTTTATGATACATTGAATGAGAAATGTTCTCCTCCACACAGTTTAAGTAAAATTCATTTAATATTAGTATAATAAAAATTGGTCAATAGAAACATGTCATGTAGACAGTAAAGAAGATAAATCTTTTCCACTGCGAGGAGGAAAAAACTTTCCTACATTGAGTACATAGTATTTGACAAGAAAAATTTAAGTACTCTAAGAATATAGAATACTCAGTACTACTTCTACTATTTAGATGATACGTATCTTGTTTTATTCCCCTTAAAACCTACTTTAATAAATTTTGGACCAACTCTAGAAACACACGAGTGTAATTTAATTTCTCTTTCTTCTTATTAATATTTTGGAACCCTACAATAACTGTTGCATTCTTGCCGCGGCCAATGACCATGTGAGTTGCTGTCCAATCGTAGCGAGACAACAGGGGCTTTTAGCTCCTATTAGTCGCGTCCAGCCGTGGTTAGGCCTTCTTCCACTGTTTATTTTTTTTTTTTTTTTTTTTGTCTCGTAATTTGTTTCATTGTTTAATATATTTTGAATAATAATTTCTAACATAATCTCCCATGAATAATCTTGCCATAAAAAATAGAACGGTTTTGTTCTAATGCTCACGGAAGGTATTGTTATAATACTCACTGTGGACATTAAATCATGCTCCAAAAATAGAAATTAGCAATAAAGAAATTTCCATTCACTTCAATAAAAGATGACCTTTTACATAAGAAATCAGGACCATTATTAAGAAGTAAAATAAAGTATTTAAATTTTCATTTTTCTTGTTCCCATAATCCAAGCATAATGATAAGAAAAGCTAACACCTTTATATTTTGAAAGACTCAAAAATGCAATAGTCATGGTGGGTCCTAAAATTTTAATAAGAAAACAGAGAGAAATTAAATTACACTGGTGGATTTTTGGAGTTGGTCTAAAGACTAAAGATATATTAAAGCAGTTTTTGAGAAAAATAAAACAATACTTAGTACTAAAAATTTTCTCGTACAATAACATAAGATTTTATTATGATTTGATCCTAAAAGTATAGATCGAGGACAGTAATTAAATTATTTATTTATTTATCCAAAAATTGAAGAAAAAGCGAGAATACGAATGATAACATGTTTGTTTTTATCTATTTCTTTTCTTTCTTTCTTTTTTGGATTTTTTTTTTTTTTTTTTACTTTCTTTTATGAAATTCCTTCGAATATAATTACAAATGCATCCTACATTTATGTCTTTCAGTTTTAATCTAACTTTGACTTTTTCGTGTTAATTTTTATCAAGTCAACTTGACCTCGATCAATTTATTTATTTGTAATCTCCACCTATTTAAATTGAACTTGTTAATTACAATTAGTCCATTTTCAACTTAAAATTGTACTCAAATCGAAATTCATACGTAGTCGTACTTGTATTAATAATTTATTGCAGTAAGTAGAGTTATATATGACTTGTTTTTATAAACAAATTGCAACTAAAAATGTCATTTATAGTAAACATATAAATTGAACTCAATTTATTAAATTAAAAAAAAAAAAAAAAAAATGTGTTTATAATATAGACTTTTAAAAATTTTGATTGTAATTTTTTAAATGACATACTTTAATGGATTTTATTAATTTTTATTGATTTTTATAAATTTTAATATACTTCCATAAATTTTTTATAGATTTTCATTTAAAATATTTTCTTAGACTTTCACATATTTTTATGAATTATTATAAATAATTTTTTTTAAATTAAAACTCTTGAATATAAATATATAATATCCCACAGTTAATAATTGAAAAAGAAGAAATAAGAAAAAGTGGTTAATAGGATATTGAAGAGATAAAAAAAAAATAAAAAAAAATACATTGAAGAAAGAGAAAAATATTTAATCTTGTTCTTTTTCATAAAAAAAAAATAATTAATCATGGTTCTAGTGTTCGTAGAAAGGAAAAAGAAGAAAGAGAAAAAAATGAATAGGGTAACATTGAAAATAGGAAGAAAAAAATCAAACTGAAAAAATAAATTATTAATCTTATTTTCATTAAAAAAAATTGGTAATAAATCATGGCTAATAAGGTAGAAGGAAAAACGAAATGAAAGTATTGAAAAAAGAAAAAGAAAATCACAATCTTTCATTTTTTGTTTTGGAAAATCTTTCAAAATCTATGGGGTGAATGAGAGTGAAATTGTGATATTTTGTATTGATACATTATGTTTAAAAGTCAGTACGCAAAGAATTTTATAAAATATTATAAAAATTATTGACATTTTGAATATTTTTTATTTTCTTAAAATTTTAAAAATGCTTAATTGAATATTATATAATTTTAAAGATTTTTTAAAAGTTTATAAAGTCTATATTGATGACCCAAAATTTTATAAAAATTATAAAATCTAGAACTTCATAAAAATCTGTAAAAAATTAGATCTACGCCTAAACAAGTTGAGAAACCAACAAAAATTAGTTCATACAACTTTCCAAGTGATTGTTCGAATGTGGGACCGTAGAAATCCCCGAAATTGGGGGAATGACGTCATTATTATATGAACAGGTCCGGACTGGACGCATCGGGTTGGGCCACAAATCATGGTTTTCTTGTTGGCGTGATTTACTCTTTATATTTCAATCCTACCATGTGAGGTCTTGACCCGGACCCATGGTTTAGTATGGTTTCTTCTTGGACAGTGATGCCACTCACTTTTTGACCCCAACTCCAAACTACAATTTATATTTTAGGAAAAATAGCATATTTAGTCACCAATTTTTTAAAAACATAAGAAATATATTTTTAATATTTAAAAATAGCATTAGATATTTTCAACGTTTAAAAAAATATGCATGGTAGATCATTTATAACGAAAATGTCCCCCCTTTAAAAAAAACAAAAAACAAGAAAAAGAAAAAAATAGAATTAAAAAAAAACTAAATATACTTCCAAAAAATAAAAATTAACAAAGAGACAAATCTTCTTAGGGACATCAAGGTGGTACAATAATTGAAATGTTGAAGGCAAAAAAAAAAAAAAAAAAAAAAGTTAGGGACCTGTTCGCACAAATTCATAGGTGGGTTTTAGATTTTTGCTACTGTATATGTATTTATTGAAAAATAGAATATTCAGTAGTATGTAGTAATTAGCAATAATATTGATATAATACAAATAATATGGGGTATATTAATATAATTGATAAATACTGACTAAAAAATTTCTCCTTGAGGTTCGAATATAATGTCACATAATTTCAAGGTCTAAACTAAACTAATACATGCACATGGTCAATAAACTTCAAGTGAAATTTAAAATTGGTCATTAAAGTATTTTTGTAACTCATTTAATCACTAAACTTGAATAATAGTACATAATTTGTCACTCCTTTAGTGATGTCCACTCAAAATCAAATGAAGATTCATTAAAAACTTGATATCAAATATCGACTAGAGTTGGAAAATAAAGCTAGGTTGAACTAATCCAATTAAATGGCCGTAGCGAAGCCCACACACTGAAACCTGGACCAAGTTGGTTCAAATTTTTGTAGTTTGTATAGTCGAAATATAAATATGCTTGCTTTCGAGTCTAACGTATTGGCCCAACTTGATCTTAATTTTCTTTTTTTTAAATAAATTTTTTATACAAACTAATACATTACATCAAATACAATCTTAGATAAATTTAGACTATATATTTTGAGATTTTAAAAGAGATTAATTTATAAAATTAGGACTCTCATGTATTAGTCAATATATAAACGTCAATTTTCTTTAAAAATAATATTTTTTTTTTGTTAATTGTAAACTATTTGTACACTTTTAAAAAAAAATTACAAATATTAAAAGCATATTAGTCTTATTGCTTTGAGATATAAGTATGTTTGGCTTAAATTAAAAAGTTTACTTATAAGTAAATTTAAAATAAATAATTTACTTGTCACACCAAATATATTTTGGATTGAAACTTAAATTAAACTAAATTTTAAATAAATCTAAACAATTTTATGTTGGATCTTGGGATTTTTGGACTAATGTTTATTGGTAACTTGGGCTTAGATCATTTTAGATTGATATTATTTGGATTATATATTGAGTCTATTCACAAAATAAATTATTAGTGTTATGGAGCAAAAACAAAAACAAAAAAAAAAAAAAAAAAAAAAAATCGAGCCATTAACTAGTCTGGGCGGGGGCCGGCCCATATTGGCCCATTTATATTTGGGTCGGGGCTAGCTCAACCTAAAAGGCTAGATTATATGGGGGCCACATGGGCGGCCGATTTTGCCACCTCTAATATCGATAATTGTGTCTATGTTGTGAAATTAAATCTTGACAAATAATTTATCACTTCTACTTTCCATTATCCCCTTCATTCCAGATTTTGAATGTCGACGTCAAAAGGTCATCGCTAGAAACTCTCGCGACATGCCATCTAATACTTGGTTGTGATAGCAGTAGTCAACTTTAAGTGCAAATCCAAAACGACCTCAACAACTTTCATGCAATAAATATAACCATCAATCACATGGGCGGATTGACATCGGGATGGGCTTGGTACAGCTCGATCAAGCTTCAACCCAGATCTAATAAACAAAGTCAATTTTTAAATATATATTTATAGTCTATGTCCAATTTAAAAGTAGCTCATGACCCATTTGAAAATGTGATAATTTTGTCACACACTTAATTTTATATTGAAATTCCACAATTACTTTTTAAAATTTTAAATTCTAAATATAATAAATGTAACAAATGTAACACATTTTTTTAAAAATGTAACAAATATAATAAATGCAACAATAAGTATTACTAAAGTAAAAATGGTATTATTATTATTTTTTAAAAAAAGTGAAATGTGTTGTAAAATTATAGATAATAATGAATAACTATTTAGTTGTATCTAGATGTGTATGTAGTTATCTACTTACTCCGTAAGAAAAGTGTATTCTAATCAAATTGTAACTCCCTTTGAAACCCTATAAATAAGGGTCATTATTATAGTAAATTAACATACTTGAGTTTTGACTCTCTCTAATCTCTTCTCTTTCTCTTTCTCTCTCTACTTTTCTAGTTTCATAACACGTTATCAACACGATAGAGTTCATCAAAAATAGAGAGAAAACCCGAGAGTTTGTTTAGAAAATTCGTAGAATTTGGGCAGCCTGCGCATCTATGATCAAACAATGATGTCTCAACATTCCGTGGTCCGATCATTGTGAAATTTGGATAGTAACTTCAAAACTCACAGTTCTTAAAATCCAACGGTTATGATTAGGATCGAACGGTTCATGTTTAAGAAATCGTTGCGTGAACAGTAACTATTTTTGAATTCGTTGGAAGAATTTGGGCAGTCTGCGCAGCTGAGATCAAATGTTGATATTTCAATGCTCCATGGTCCGATCGTCGTGAAATTTGGACGAAAAGTTCAAAACTCATTGTTCTTGAAATCCAACGGCTGTAATTAAGATCAACAGTTCATTAATGAGAAATCACTACATGAACAGAGGTAAAGTTTAAATTGTATATATGGAAATGAAGTCAATTGAGTTAACAAAGCGATCTTTACTTTCTGTTCATGAACAAAGGTCAGTACTCTATTTGATATTATCTTTGATTATATATTTTTCAGTATTGATATTGTTTGAATATTATTAATTATTATATATCAATATTTAAAATAATATTGTGTTAGTATTCCTAAAAAATATCAATTTATACAAATTAATATTCCTGAAAAATATTTCGTTGGTCTTCCAGAAGAAGTACAACTTTATATTAAATTAATATTTCAGTAGAATACACTTGCTCCCAAATAGCATAATTTGTTAGATTTATTATTAAGTTATTGCTCCCGAAGAGCGTAATTTAATAAATCTAATATCTTATTTAAGAATATTTTGTTGCTCCAGAAGTAGCACAACGTTATATTATAGTAATATTTCAGTAGAATATTAATTGCTTCCGAATAGTCTAATTTTATAAGATCTAATATTATATAAGAATATTATAATATTGCTCCATCAAAATAATGATTTGTTGTAACTCTTGAATAATTAAGCACAACTTTATAATATTCTGACAAAATATTAATTGCTCCTGAAGAGCATGGCATTACAATTTAAATATTATATAAGAATATTGAACTATTACTCCTGAAGTAGCAATATTTTTTAGTGTTCAATTAACTATTATGTTATTTTTTATCTATTTTTTCATATGTAGTTATGAGTAAAAATTAGCATGAAATTATTGTGGGAAGCCAATAAGATTTGTTTATTTGTTTTAATTGTACTTTTCCTGAAGAAACACAATTTTACAACTTTATCAATATTCTAGAAGAATATTGTATTGTATTTCACAACCTAACTTATAAATATTCTAGAAGAATATTTTATTGTTGCTTCAGAATAAGCAAAATTTTATATTATATTAATATTTCAGTAGAATATTAATTGCTCATGAATAGTCTAATTTTATAAGATATAATATTCTATAAGAATATTATAATATTGCTCCTGAAGAAGCACAACGTTATATTCATATTCTGGCAGAACATGACTTGTTCCTGAAGACTATAATTTATGTAATTTAATATTAAACTATTTGTTTCTGAAGAACAAATTTTGATAAAGTTTCATATTTTAATATAATTTGTTGTTTCTCTTGAACAAGCACAACATTATATTAATATTTTGACAAAATATTACTTGCTTTCGAAAAAGTAATATTATAAGATCATTTAATTAAATATTGTTGCGAACCCGAAGTTCGTTAATCCAATAAATTATGTTTTGATATGTTTAGATCATTTAAATTTCAAATATGGCAACAATAGTCACGTACATATTGTACATACATGCATCATGAATCCTTGAAAAAAAAAGACAAGAATGATGAGACAAATATTATGTTATTCATTCTTTTAATTTGTACTACACAAATATTGGTACAATTAAACAAATACTATGTTGAACCAAAAGTTCAATGTCTTAAAATTTTATTGATTGACATTACCGGTTAGACTATCCCGGATCAATATGATGTGAATTATTAATGAGAATGTCTATTGAAAACCATAAGATTTTTAATATAATGAATTCTCACGTAATGCTTGTTCTCATTGTATATAAACTAGTAGACTTTCACTAAGTAAAATAGGGACTGAATACCCTACATTTCTGAAAATTATTTAAGGTGATTTATGGGCCCTCATCACCCTCCATGTTGACCATCTATATATTATTTGTATCTAATAGATACATCTATTAGATGATTGTATGGTGTTATTATTCACGACTTGAAGTTTGCGAGATTACTTGCTCAAATATTAAATTATGAGCATAATTTTCAGATTATACAACCAAGACGATGATGTGTCTTGTTAATACAAGTGAGTCTAAATCTCAAACTTTTAATA
This sequence comes from Forsythia suspensa, assembly GCA_023638005.1. NCBI lineage: Eukaryota > Viridiplantae > Streptophyta > Magnoliopsida > Lamiales > Oleaceae > Forsythia > Forsythia suspensa. Next base: position 32,466,480 of record CM042671.1, read on the forward strand.
AATATCAGTTGAGATGATTTTAAATGGTTTAACAATATTGTTTTTCAATGCCTCCAATTAAATTCTAAACCATTACTATTGAGAACAAAGCGCTTCCTATTTTTATTTAGGGAATGCTATTATATATGCAGAAACACTTATACGCATCATGCCAACATCAAAGTTACCCCGCTATAGTTGGCTTATGGTCAAAGCCTAATATTACCCATCTAATAATTTTTGATAGTGCAATATATGTACAATCGGTCTACTTTAGTGCACTAAGATGGGCATTAAATAATGTTGAGAATACATGTTTAATTTGAAAAATTATAAAATATCTTAAATCCTAACGGGTGATATTTTATAACATGGTTTTTCAAATGTCATTTTGAAAAGACAGTTTTCTCAACATTAGGGGAGAGAAATTAAGTAGCTGGAAAGAATATATGAAAATGCAGTATATTATATTTTCTAGATCCTTGCACAAGACAATATGAACCAGAAGTTCGACAAATAACTTATTTGTAAGTTATACAATTGACAGATGCATTTACTGACCAAAGAGATTAAATCAAATCTCACATTCCAGCTCTAAATGCTCCAATTTATATTAACGTCCTTGAAGGACAATCCATTAATATTATATCAGGTAAATTAATGACACGCCTGAATCATTGTGACATTTGATTCCAAAAATTCTCAAATAAAAAATGGAGCCAATTATAAAGATGGTCATACTGAGGAGGTGTATACTCTTGGAGAGTATATAAACATAACTAATTATAAAACTCCAGAAAAGGTTCAATAGCTGAAATAATAAAACGAAAAGATCACGTTAAGTTATGTCGTTATGAGAAAGAAATGGATTCAAAAATAAATGTTGTTGACAACACTTTTATATATAAAGAAGCGTTTCATATTATGAAAGGTAGCTAGGATATTGAAAGAAATTTGTCAAATAATAAATTGGCCAAATAAAAGGATGCAATCCAAGTAAATTGAACTGACTAGAGAAACCTGAAGTTTTTGGACCTATAGTCGGAGCACATAAAGGTGTATATTTATGCAAAAAGGAAATAGGAAAATGAAGTCGTAATATGTAATGCACGACTTTTAACATTATAATTTCGCAAAAAACTTATGTAAAGCAATCATAAGTTGATATTTTGTTAGTCATCAATGCATGACATATATGCATATAATGAATATTGTTATAACCAACTCATCCGGCATGACTAATAAAATAATGTATATAAATTACGGAGGATTTAATATGCAAAAGCATATAGTTCAACTTTTCGAGAACTCAATCGATCAATGTACGATCTGAACTAATATTATAATGAGAGGGAGTAAATACGCATTGTACTCTTTTCTTTGACATGATGTTTTGTCCCATTGGATTTTCCCGGCAAGGTTTTTAATGAGGCAATTTGTATGGCGAATTAAAAGAATTATGTACTCTTTTCTTTTACTATGATTTTTTCCATGGTTTTTTTCCCAAAGAAAATTTTAATGAGCCATATTCTTTGTGTAAATGATATCCAATTAGAAGTGTTATAATTCTTATAGTTATGATGTCTATAACCTACAAAATATTTACTTTCATCATAACCCTATGGTTATACTTCTGTATATTATAAATTGTATATGAGACCCCTGAAAGAAACAAAAACAAGATCTTTTTTTAATATAATTGCATCAGACCATCATGCTAATTACAGTCAACCAGAGATAGTGTATAAAGATGATATTGTTGGAGGTTATAACATGGATCACATTTCACTAGAATTGTTTTATACAAATTCTAAGAAGATAGCGACATTGAAGACATTGGCGTACAAGATATAGATAGCTCGATACAAACTTTTTTCATTGAGTGAAATCAGGAGGAGTAGCTGTACTCTTTTTCCTTCGCTCAGGTTTTGTCCCACTGGGTTTTCCCGATAAGGTTTTAATGAAACAGCATTTGAGTACTCCAATTTTTGATTTTTTCTTTCTTTCTATTGGTATTTTTGTCCCATTGGGTTTTTGCTAACTAACGAACCAGTTATTGTGTAATAAGTCATTCAAGGGGGAGTGTTGTAAAATTATAGATAATGATGAATGACTATTTAGTTGTATCTAGATGTGTATGTAGTTATCTACTTACTCCAGAAGAGTGTATTCTAATCAAGTTGTAACTCTCTTTGGAACCCTATAAATAAGTGTCATTGTTATAGTAAATTAACAGACTTGAGTTTTGACTCTCTCTATTATCTTCTCTTTCTCTCTCTACTTTTCTAGTTTCATAACGAAATGATATTTTTTATTTTTATAGTATATGGAGAAATTATCCCTTTAAAAATTTTCTAGTCTAAAATTCAAATTACCTCAACCCAAAATGCCCAAGTCTAACTTTCCAATCAAAATTGTTTTAATTCAATTAAACATTGATTTAATTAAATTTAAGCTCAAATTAATATATTAGCACTCAAAATTTGCTTATAATTCATCTTCCACACACTTTATACATATATATATTCGTGTTATTTGATATTAATTCAATTTCATTTTATACAAACAATATATTTTGACTTGAGTACTACGTATTCAAACATCACTATTCTCAGGCATTAACTAGAGTACCTCATATTCAAACTCCACTAGGGTGAACATTTTAAACTTAGAAAAACAAGTAGTAAAAGAAACAGATTGCCTAAGATTTGACTGGAATGAATAAAAAGGTTCAAGAAAGACGATTAAATCGAGAAATAATTCAGAAAAGTTAACAAATCTAATTCAATTTCAGCGAAGATGAACATGACTCCAAATTGATAACTTCAATCCTAAATTTGATTAAAAGAAAAATACTACAACCACACCACTTCATCATTCAATTAATAATTCAATATCAGTAAGCTCAGAACTAAGAGTGAACATTAGGCAATTATTCAATACTACACTGGTTGTGGTCGTGTTAGTCTCAAGTCTGGACAACTAGAGGAGTGGATTTTTGGCGTGATTCTACTTCTTCAATACTGAGAGTTGTAGCTGAGAGTGGTCGTAGACCAAAAAGAAAGTATCATCCCTTTCTTTTTGGGTACCTTGCTTGGACGAAGCTCCATGTCATGATTGAATCAAGCGAGGAATTAAAAAACGTCCTTTATGGTTTGTTATGTCTTTTTGTTTACTTATTTCCCTCCTCCCTTCTCCTTACCTACCAATTTGAAAGTTCTGTGCTAATCGGGATTCATTTTTATTGACTAAAAAGAGTCGAGTGATGTGCTAATAACATTAAATAAGAAAGATATGTCATGTATAAAAAAAAAATATTAGTTCAACTTTTATTTTTTATTTTTTATTTTTTAAGATATGATATATTGTTGGTTTATCGATTTACAGGAAAATTGACCCAAATATGTTAAATGGGATTGCGTGATTTTGAACAATTTATTTATGGATAATTATATTTACACTACGATTTTTATTATCTACACCACATTTTAATTGCACTAAAGGTTCTTCAACCTTTGACATTTAGACACTTATATCTCTAATATTTTTTGTCGCATTTTATCATTAATTTTCAATTAACTTTTACATCTCATCTCTGATGATGATTTTTGTCCAAATATTCTGCTAATGTGCATTGAAATGAGAAAAAAAATATTTTATTAAACTTTTGTATTTGTTATTTGTTTTGATAATACGAAATATGAAAATATAGAATTCATCATCAAAGACAAAGATAAGGCGTGTAGATTAATAGAATAATAAAAAAAAATTAAAAAAATTAATGACATAAATGTAAAAATTGTATTACTTGGAAATTTTTATTGCAATTAAAATTAAAATATAAATATGATTATTTATAATACAAATAGTTAAAACTAGTTTTTCAACAGAATTTGTTTTTTTTTTTCAACCATTATTTATAATACAACTTCAGCATTATTTGTATAACTTTGATGTAGTGCTACCTTTCAAAGCTAAAATGTGGTCAATTTGTAGCCACTAGGTCCACTATCTACAAAAATATGAAGTGCTAAAAAATTCACTTGTTGGCCCTAGTTCGTGCTATTTATGTTATTGCCCAATTCCCAATGGTAAGCCATGTTAACTATAAGTTTTATAAATTGTTTCAACATTAATATTAACGACCAAATTTATCAATTTATCAACCATCATCAAGTTGCTCTGAAACCCTATTAATACCTAATAATCCTTTCGCATAAACAAAAAAAAAAAAAAATTAAAACAATTTAATCTATCACTCGAGCTACTCCCTTCTATTTCCTCTCACCCTTCCCAGCAGCCCGGCCATTGAAGGTAGGGGATTGGGGCGAGGCGGGTCAATTTATTTATTTATTTTCAACTCCACCAATTAAATTCTAGAATCGCCATTTGACCATGTAGTGACATCTTTATTTTATTCTTTTGATCTACAACTCAAACATTAAATTCAGACATGATACATTCAAATTTCACATGAGACCAAACACAAGAACAAAAATGAAAATAGTTAGACACAGACTATATTTAACATGGTGAAATCTCAAAATGATAATCCACGAACCTCCCAACTTGAAAAATCTACTAAAACTAAAAAAAATTACAATCAATCGTTTTGGGTTATAAAATCAAAGACATCCATTTTATATTTAAACTAAAGCTTTAAAAAAGTTATTAAATTTTATCAATTTTTCAAAACTTCAATTTTAACTACACATTTTATACAATCTAACCACACATGTTAGACACTAGCCTAACCGCATGAAGTTTGTTAGAGTTTAATAATATTATATTATTAAATAAAATAAAAAAATCATTATAATTCGAAATACAATATGAAGATGAAACGATTATTGTTGCTTATTTGTCTTGTTTAAAGTTGTAGATTCAAATTTATACCATTAAGAACACTGCCATGCAATCAGAGGGAACGGCAACCAATTTTCACCAAAAAACCAACCAGAGGTGCCCAAGAATTTTAACTATTCAGACCAAACATCTCTTTGAAAGGAGAAGAGTTATAGTAACTTGTGTAAGTATTTTCTCTCTCAATTCCTTTAAGACAAAACATATCCTTATTCAAATTCATATTAAATCATGACCATTCAATATATCAAATGATCCATATTAATCCAAACAAATACAATCCAAATCAATCAAATCAATTTGTCCAATAGTTGTACTTTTCAATTGATTCAGTCCATGAAGAAACGAACATAAAGCAAAGACTACAACACGATAGAATTGGACTTTGTCATCGGAATGATTGATAAAAGAATAAACTGAGCAAAAGTTGAGCAAAAACAATGCATATTATTCGTTATGAGATATCCTATACATAGGCAATACAACGGCTTAACTAAAGCAATAACAATAATCATATAAAATTAGGACCATGAAATCACGTACTTACGAACTACTGCCACTACAAATAAAGAATCAATAATAAAGAAATCTATTAAACAACTCCCTATAGACCAAGATAACACAACATACTCTAAAGACTCAACATAAAATAAATTAATATTATTGAAGGCTTGGTCAAATGATCCATTGGCAAAATCTGGTTTACTCTAGACTCAGTTTTCTGATCAATAGCCCTAGTGAAACATTCAACCGAGGGGTGTCCTCTTTACTTTTTACCAGTTACCATGCTGTTCAGAAGGCTTATCACATCTACTTCATATGGCCGAATTTGATATGCAGTTCCAAGGCTTCACTGCACTCGAGCTGGACCTTTTCTTCGCAGTGATTGCATGACCATTAAAGCTGAAATTAAACAGCTTCTCTGTACTTTTGTTTCTTCAGGCTGATAAGAAAGAAGGATGCTCATACTTATGGCAAAGTTTGATGTGAGGTAGACGTGCTAGAGAAGGATTGTGGCGGTGCATTGGAGATGCTCTAATACTTCCATTGATCCAACCAGTATTTAATTCATTGATGTTCGTTAACACAAATTAAATTTCATGTTTAAAAGCACGTCTCATGTTGTAGGGCATAACAAGTGACAAAGATAAATCTTGATCCGCAAATATTTTCGATAAGACAACTTAAAGCTACTGCATTAGTGTAACAAATATGAGATGAAGCAAAGATTGTCACTTGTCCTGTATTCTATGACATCTACCAAAGAAATATAAATGTTAAACACAACAGTTAAAACCACACTGATTCAACATAAACTGCAATGCATTAACTCTGTAATTAGTTAGTCTTCACTGGTAAAGCACAAAAATGAGTACCGGAAACATGCTGTGGTAGTGCTAAGATGTTGAAATCCCACTCGTAATACATGCTATGTCTAACCGAACATCAGTCAGCCTTCTGCCTCTCAAACTTGAATAGGCGATAGAATAGTGACAGCAGCAATTGCCAAGCTAAAATCAGCCAATTTTTCGATTTTGGCTTGGGATCAGGCCTGGGTCCAAATAATCCTTTGTAGAGCTCCTTTTGTTTCTGATAAACAGCCTTGTCATGTTCCGCCAGAAGATTTAACTCCCTCGCAATTGCTTTGTCTTGAGGGGCATATTTACGTGCCTTTAAGAAGTCTTCACGAGCCGCATCCGTCTGCCCAAGTTCCGCTCTCGCTTTTCCACGTCTGAAAAGTGCTTTGACATTATTTTCATCCTCCACCAACACCTAAATGAAATACTCAAACAGTCTTCTAAATAGATACACGATAAAGTTAACTTCTTCAAAACTATGCAATCAAAATAAACGAAAACATAAATAATGCACTTTTCCTTTTCTATTTACTGCTTTTCATTACATTTCTTTTCTTATATGGCAGAGTATCATAGAGAAAATCTCAAAGGTTCAACAAACAGAGAAAAAAGGCGATCAATAATGGTTATGTTAGGTTATTAAATAAAACAAAAAAAAAGCAGTGATTATCAACATTATCAACAACATTTCACCATAAACTCTGAAAACAATAAATTAAGCTCAAATTTTAGTGCTCTCTTTCTTTATTTAAATATCTTAATTAGATCCTAGAGAGAATGCTATGAAGATATTTTAATATTCTACATAAATAAAAATAATAAAAATAATAAAAAACTATTTGCTTCTGCTTTTTTATTAGAAGTCCAACACAAATGCTTATTGTTTACATTGCACAACTCAAAAAGAGGACAACTTAAAACCTTTTTCTCAATTTTACTTAAATCCTAAATGGAGAGGGCTCTAGTTGGCTTCTAATTTTTATTAGAGCAGTAGTTACTGCTCACATTGCACAACAACTCAAAAAGAGGACAACATGGAACTTTTTTCTCAATTTTACTTAAATCCTAAATGGAGAAGGCTCTAATTGACGTGTTTCTTGGGTGAAGGGACACTACTTGCTTCCAAATTAAGAAACAGTTCCAATAGTATTAGATAATAATAAAGTAACCAAAAAGCAACACAAACAATCTAATGAGGTAGAATATTCGCAAACCATATACATACAATGCCACATTGCGCAATGGCGTCATCATAGCGCTTGAGCTTTATCAGGCATGCTGCCATGTTAAGGTGGCAGGGATTTTTCACAGCCAAAGCCATATCACGGTACTTTCCAAACAACTGAAACATGAAATCATCTCCCAGATATGCAATGGCCTAGTGCACGAAAAACACCTTGTTAACAAGATATATGGAACTTTATTAAGGAAATTACACAAATGAATAGTAAACAAGAAGACTCAGTAGGGGCAGTTTCATAACCATTTCATACTGTTGCATAGCTTCCTCCAATTTTTCTTCTTTGAATAAAAAATTTCCGTCCATCTTTCTTCTATCCGCTGCACCAATCCTCTCCTCCACTGTCATGTCACCACGGGCTTTCCCCTGTACAAATTTCACTCATAGACCAACATTTTAAGCATCCAATCAAATTCATAGCAAGACACAAGAATCCCTTTCAACAAGTCCAGGTAAAAACACTCACTTCTTTGGTTTCGTCAAAACCAATCAACTCGACTTCATAGATGATATCTGCCATCGGAGGAACATTTGGGAAAGAAAAACTTCCTTCTTTTCCATAACCTAGTTCCCAACCAACATGCAATAATGCACGTTCACCAGATTTCATATTGGAAATTCCAATAGCTAGCCCATTCATTTCTTTTTTCTCTGTAAGAAAGGAGTTATACAACTCCATATTATATTCAACATCAACTTGCATTAAGGTCAAATGTTACTATTTAAATCAAGGTCTCAGACTTGGCCATATAAAGAAAAGAAACCTTTTGAATAATCTAATAAAAAGATTAGCAAGTATCTTCAAAAAGAATATGCAAATGCTAAACCAAAGTAACTTAGAAAGAATTTACATCCATACCTTTTCCTATGACAAGCTCAAGGGGTTGTTGTTCTTGCCATGTATCTTCAAACTTGTGTTGGGTGCTTTTAGTCCATGCCCGATAATTCACTGTCAAGAAAGAGGCACTTACTTTAATGTCTAAACAGCTATTAGTAATTAGTAATCTCTCCATTGAAAAGTGAGACATAAAATCTTTGAACCATAACTTTTCTCAGTGGAGGAGAATCTGGCATTGGCTTAAATGATATAAACAAGATTCCTCTTATAACTTAACAGTAAACTTTGTGAGAATGGTCATTTGTCGCATTCTATAAGTAAAGAAAGTTTCTTCAATGATATTGATGCAGAGGAATGCAGCAATCTGCAATATTGCACCTTCAATAAAAGAAGCGATGACAATTTTTCTAAAAGAAATCCAAACCATCCTGATGCTGCTGTCTAAGAAACAAACAATTCCACATTGATTTTCAATGGCATTTGGAACAAAATGGATTTCAATGGACATGGAACTTGAAATTAAATTTCAATGGACACGGAACAGGATGGGAACTCTGTTTCAGCAAATTTTTATTCTAGAAACCTCAAAAATTAGGCAGATTTCACTATATCTATTCCCAATTTATTTGTTGAGTTCGTTCTTATTTCTAAAAAAACTGAGGACTGATAGAAAGGTAAGTATTTACTAAACCTTTTATAGTTTTCCAGGAAGAGAAACAAAATCATTTACAGCAAAAGTCTGATGCAAGTAAAAATTCGATAAATGAACCCAAGGCTCAAGAATTGGTTTCACCACTTGACTTGCAACTTTGCAAGCCTCGTTTCACCTCATATCAAATCTTTAAAACAACTAGGATAATTTTGACCAGAGCTATAGAAATCTTCAGATCATAGTCAGGTATTTGTATGTGGTGGACATCTTCATTTTATGTTCAACTTAAATCTCTCTTGGTCCTTTTTTTTTTACTGAATCTTGCCCAACAATCTCCATAACTTATCTAAAATCGGAAAAGACACCATTGAGATATATATATGTGACATTTGCAGAACAAAAGACTCATTGTGAATAAGACATGCATGTGATTCTTATTAAGAAAGACATTTTCTGGAGCTTTTAGGACCCTCAAATTTGTTTCCGGTGGTGGAGGAAACTGTTGAAATTATTGTATTCTTCTTCGGAGTTCTTCAAGTGGAAGCCTGACATGGTAAAGCACGGATTTTTGGTTTAGTCACTGGCATCCAGCTGGTCCCTTGCATTAAACATCTCTCCTAATTTAAAGTGCAAGTTCATTTGACAGAATAGGATTTGGTCAATCCTATCTTTGATAATTCTTGGCGTTTGGAATAATTCTTGGTGTTTGGCCATCTGGTAGAAGAACACGAGGTAAATTGTCCAATTTCTACTGCCCCAGTACAATTTTTCCCATGTCATTCTAAAAATGATACAGTAAACATGGCTTCCACATTCTGCTGGATTTGCAGTTAAAAGTGCTTATCATAGCACCACTGTTAGACCTGTTGCACCATGGCACTACTTTGTGTAACAACCGGGGATCTTATCCTCAACCGTACTCATCTATACTATCCACTTTGGGAGAGCCTGAGCCCATCTTAACCCCTCATGATTTCTTTCGCGACCTCAACGATTCAAACCCAAAATGTCTACCTTATGAGGCACTCGCCTAATTGGTATTAGCATTCAACTTAAGTGTCTTATAAAGTAGAGGTCTTAAGTTTGAATCGCTGGGGATGCGAAAGAAATTCGTGAGGAGTTAATATGGGCTCATGCTCTCCCAAAGCGGATAGTATGGATAAGTACGGCTGGGGGTAAAATCCCGACTAGAGGGATCCCAAGTCGCTACACTTTGTGTGGTTGAAGAGTAAGGTTCCTATTTCTTATATCTTGCAGCTTCATGTGACAGATAAGAATGGCTGCAAGATATAGATCATATAAATGAGAGATCATCAACTGTAGAAACTGTATTCTATCAGGCAGCTAATTAGTCTACAATTTCTGCAATAGCCATTAAATGGCACCATCATTTCCAAAACCTAGAATTAAATTTATATGTCCCAATATCAGTTAAGACGACTTTGGTCCAGAAGGAAATCTCTGGTAGTTATCATGTCCTAGCTGAGACTAACATGTTCGTTTTGAGCTTTCAGCTGCATTTTACTTGATTGATAAGGGTATAGGTAATTTCGACTCGTGATGAAATTGTTCACACAGTTGTCACAGTAGGTCTTATGTGTGTCTATTTGGTGTCCACCCTATTTATTAGGTCCTTATATTCAGGGGAAAATGGAATCCAGTCACAATTAGCAGCTGAAACTTAGGATCCAAGTTTGCTAGGTCCATAAGTTTATGGCCCTCAAGTTTCGTCCTTCTATATGTTTGTAACATGTCATCTATACCAGGTAGAGTCAACAAACAAAGACATTCTGATTTCAAATTCTCTTCTGCTTCCTTCATACTGTTTTATCTCTGTAACTTCTGCATACAGACTTGAACTCTCCATTTCATCTCCAAAATCCCTTCTAGACTCTATTATAAACTCTCAACCTTTATCTCGAGCTACTAAATCTGCTTCTTTTTGTGCCTCTTCCGTGGAGGCCCTTCCCACAACAATGCGAAGCTCCTCCAAAATCGCAAACTTACTAGATAGTACTGATTCTGATTTCATGTGATGGAGTGAGCTTTCTCACTCTTTCTATGCCTCTTCCTTGGAGGACCTTCCCACAACACATGCGAAGCTCCTCCAAAATTGCAAACATGCATTCGTCAATCTAATTACTTCTCAAAGAATCCATCACAAAAATAAAGCTTTCTGGTGCTACGTTCATCTTTTTCTTCCCCTCTGCCCGTATTCAGCTTGCTGTGTGGTCTCAGATTTTGAAAGCTCATGGTTTCCACAAAAGACCATGTGCTAGGAATCTGGAATTGCTTGGCTATTAAGTCACCTTACTGAGGATTCATTTCAAGTGTGACTTGTGAAATTGCCTCTCTGTGCTATTATATTTACATATGGGAAGAAAGGAATGGTAGAAAATATCTAAATTCACGAATTACAAGGTTAGTAGTACTGTAGGAGGTGATTGAAGATGTGCTTGTCATTGCATCATCAAGAAGGGAAGCTCCAAAAAACACAGAAAAATTGGGAGCTCCGTTTTATATGGAAAATTCCTCAACAAGTATTCCTTCCTGACACATGCTAATCTTCTACATAGGTGGGGATGGTCAATCAACAGTAAATTCCATGGGCATGGTCATCTATCGTTCTATAAGTAAAGAATGTTTCTTCACTGATATAGATGCAGAGGAATGCAGCAATCAGCAATACCTTTAATAAAAGAAGTGATAACAATTTTATGACATGATATCTAAATTTGGAAAATAATAGATTTCAGTGGACATGGATCTTGAAACTAAATTTTACAGGATTTGACTTGTCTGAAACACAAAATTTGAAAGCAGGTGGAACTTGTGCAGCTCTGGTCAGCAGATTTTATTTTAAAAACCTCCAAAAACTAGGCAGATTTAACTAGAATTAGATTTCACTATATCCATTCCCATTTATTTTTCGAATCCCTTCCTATTTCTAAAGGAACTGAGGACTGATAGACAGGTAAGTATCTACTAAGCCTTTTTTAGTTTCCAGAAAGAGAAACAAAATCATTTACAAACAGTTGCAAGTAAAAATTCGATAAATGAACCCAAGTCCCAAGAATAGGTTTGACCATTTGACTTGAAAGCCTCGACTTCACCTCATATCAAATCTTTAAAATAACTGGGATAATTTCGACCAGAGCTAGAGGAATCTTCAGTTCATAGTCAGGTATATATATCTGGTGGACATCTTTACTTTATGTTCAACTTAAATCTCTTTTCTTTTGGTCATAGTTATTTTTTTGCTGAAACTTGCCTAGCAATCTCCATAAGTTATCTAAAATTGGAAAAGACACTATTGAGATATATATATGATATTTGCAGGACAAACGACTCATTGTGGATAAGACATGCATGTGGTTCTTATTAAGAAATACATTTTCTGGCACTGCTAGGACCATCAAATTTGTTTCAGGTGGAGGAATTTGTTGAAGTTACAGTATTCTTCTTTGAAATTCATCGAGTAGAAGCCTGATTTTTGGTTTAGTCACTGGCATCCAGCTGGTCCCTTGCATTAAATTTCTCTCCTAATTTAATGTGCAATTTTCTTTGACAGAATAGGATTTGGTCAATCCTATCTCTGATAAATCTTGGTGTTTGGCCATCTAGTAGAAGAACGCAAGAGGTGAAGTGTCCAATTTCTGCTACCCCAATACAAATTTTCCCATGCCAGTCTAAAAATGATGCAGAAAACACGGCTTCCACATTCTGCAGGATTTACAGTTAAAGTGCTTACCATAGCAGTTAGCACCACTGTTAGACTTGTTGCACCTTGGCATAACTTTGTGTTATTGAAGAGTAAGGTGCCTAGATTTTCTTCTATCTTGCGGCTTCATGTGACAGATAAGAATGGCTACCAGAGAGAGAGTATAAATGGCAGATCATCAACTGTAGAAACAGTATTGTAGCCGCTAATTAATCTACAATATATGGAATAGACATTAAATGGCTAGAGAAAAGGAAGTGTCTGGTGTATCAGTTAAGAACCAAATTTATATGTCCCAGTATCAGTTAAAGAAGACTTTTGATCAAAAAGGAAGTGTCTGGAAGTTAACATGTCTTGGTTGAGTCTAATATGTTGGCTTTGAGCTTTTAGCTGCATTTTACTTGATTGATAAGTATATGTAACTTCCACGGTTCCACCTTGTAATGCATTGTCACAATATGTCTTAGCGCATGTTTGGCAGCCCAGTAGCGGGCCTAAGAAGTCAGTCATAAATAGGTAGTTTTCTTAAAAAGCAGGGACCACATGTTAGGCATAGTGAATGATAAGAAATTTTACTTTGGCCTTTGTGAATATTAGAAGCACCTATTGAATGGGAAAATGACATGAATACCTTGATTGTCAATCCTGAATGAGAACCGCATGGTTTCTGCTAAAGGGCGAAAATTACGTAATTGGAATTTTTTTTTTCAAAATCACTCCAATTCGTAACTGGAACAACAACTTAAACATCAATATTTGTTCAAAACTTCCATGTGCAAGTGACATGTACTAAAAATGGCCCCGGGTGGGGTGGGGTGGGGTGGGGTAGATAGTTTGATCCATGAGTTCCACAATTCGAAAAGTTAATATCATGCCATACAAATTCTCTCTTGTGATCGTTTTGTGTACTACGTCCCAATACGTGACTCTGACAAGAGATGAACTTGCTCCCTACTGCGAGTGCCGGCATTTGTGTCACCAAGAGGACGGAGGTTCTCATCCGCAGCTGACGAAAGCGCTTCGTCAACAACTTTGATATTGCGCAAGTAGTTGAGAACAATCATTGTTGCAAGCACAATGTCAATTTAAGTCTAATATTTAAATCGGGGCACTTTGTCCAATATTAAAAACCATGCTTTCCTAACCCCGAATATACGCTCAATAATACACCTACACAAAGAATGAACGTAATTGTTAGCATTCTTTCAGATCTTTGTGCTGTTGTATTTACTTATGGTTAGAAAGGAATGGTAGAAAATATCTAAATTCATGAATTTCAAAGTTATAGTACTCTAGGAGGTGATTGAAGCTGTGCATGTAGTTGCATCGTCAAGGAGGAAGGTTCCAAAACACAAAAAATGGAAGCTCTGTCCTCAGGACCTGCCACATGTTAATCTTCTACATAGGTGGGGATGGAAGTGGTATCGCCGATGACCAATATGAGTATCCGTGATTCATCTTGGATAATATAAACTATCAAAAAGGATCTGTTTCATGTGTTCAATCATGTTGGGTGTACCAATGATCTATTGTCCCAAGCTAAAGTTAGGCAATGAGAGAATTAGGGTACAAATTTCCAGCAATGGTATTTTGCAAGGAGTAATTCCATGTGTTTGTTTTCTGCTGTTGGTCAATTGTTTTAATGCAGTTCCTCATATCTCAAGAAGCTGTGAGACTTAGATGCTTCAAATAGTGGAGGGGGATTTCTGATAGAGAGAGATCTAGTTTTTCAGCAGATGTATTTCTTGTTATATAATCATCATTGTGTGTGTGTGTGTGTGTGTGTGTGTGTGTGTGTGGAGGGGGGTTATGCCTCCATGTGCGATGGAGCAACAAACTTTACATTCTAAAGTATTTGAAAGTATTTTATCAGCATGTTGTTGTTTTGTTCAATGCTGACAATATTTTGATAAAGAGAATGAGCCAGGGCAGGTTCAAAAACTCAGGAACTTTATTTTTGAATGTATTCTAAATATAACGCAATGAGAAAGTATGTCAACAAGAAGAGTTGAGCCTAATCTCTAATAAACTAGAATCAGGTCATTTCCATCACTCCATTCTATCAAATGCTACATCTATTGAAAGGTCCCATGAAATCTTATATTTTGTAACCACATTAAGTCGTGTTAAAGACTAAGTACAATCAAGGATGGATGATATATTAACCATTCTGTGCAACTTGCCTTTCCCCTTTAATGGGGATGTCTGTAAACCCGCGGGAAAAAAAAAAAAAAATCCATTTAAAGGTCAAACATAAACATGAGAATGGACTTACAAAAGCATGTTGCATATTTCGATGGCTTATTTCCGTGACCTTCCTTTATAATTTGCTTTCTCACTTTCTCATGGAGAACTTCCACTTCAGAGTTAACTTCAGGGGGACCAGTTTCATCTTGAGGAGGTTCTCCGTGTACAACCGAAGCACCTTCTGCGATAATTTCATCATTACCACCTTGATCTGCAAAAGATAAAAATTTTAGAACTTCTGAAAGTTCTCCCATCTCAAAATTTGACTATTTCTATCCTCATAATGAGAAGAATTACACTATTTAGATCCTCTGCTTGGCAAACTAGATCATACTTGCTATATAGAGATTGATACAATCAACAACAATAAAGGTTCTACGTGCAGCAAAGGAAAAGAAAATTAAGAATTAAGAGCAAAGCTTCCCAAAATAACAAAACTTATAAAAATTTAAAAGCTAGCCAAAGATAACACCTTTGAGGCAATTAAGCACAGAATACACCATCTGATATTCATATTCAATCATTACAAAACCACTCACACTCATGCAGCATTAAGACCTATTCGTTAGATATTATAAGCTGAAAAAGTAGAACATTTAGAATTATAGTTATATTTAGTTTTCTTATTCACTTAGAAGTAGCATGGAAATAGTTGTTTAATTTCCTTATTCACTTGGAAGTAGTATGGAAATAGTTATATAGTTTCCTTCCTTAGATAAGATACAACTTGTATAAATATTCATTGAAACTTAATAAATAAAATAAGTTCAAATTATCAAGTTGGTATCATGGCAAGAAAATATTCCGCAATTTTTTTATCTCTAACCCTAACATTACCTGACCAAAACCCTAGCGGCCTTCATCTCTAGCGACTATCCAAACTTCTCCGGCGACTTCTCTAGTGAAGAACGGTCTCTTCCCTTCTCTTCTCTTCTCAGCTTGTCCTCCATTGATCGACTTTGGGCGTGTTTGGGTGTTTGATTTGGGGGTGTTTGAATGTTGTTTGGCAGCTGTTTTATTGCTGTTTGGTTGCCTAAAGTTGAGTTTTTTTTTTCCACAATGTCTGAAAAATTTAATACGGTTTCTTTTGACAATAAAACTATCTCTTCAGTGACTGTTCATAAACTTTTTCTCCAATTCATATTAAAATTGGATGGGGCTAATTATCGTATATGGTCTAAAATTCTGAAGATGCATATTGTTGGTCAAAAAAAAAAAGATTATATCACTGGACGAAAAATCGCACCTACGGAGAATGATCCAAGCTATGATGAATGGGAGGCTAATGATGCTTTAGTCAAGTCTTGACTTATAAATTCCATGATTGACAATTTGATGTCACATTTTGTTTAATGTAGAACAGCTAAGAAGTTTAGAAATGCAGTAAAAATGAGCTATCTTGATGTTTCTGACTCTTCACATGTTTATGAACTAATGAAGAAGTCATTCCAATTGCGTAAAGGTGGTCGGCCTCTTGTTGAATACTACAACGAACTAAACTCTATTTTATGGAACTAGATTATCGGAGGTTTAATGATGTGACATGTACAACTGATATTGAGAAACAGAGAAAGCGCATTGCGGAGAATAAGGTATATGTGTTTCTGGCAGGTCTCGATCACACGCTGGACCATGTTAGTGGTCGTGTCTTAGCTACCTCTCCTCTCCCAAATCTGGAAGAGGCATATATTCACTAGTTCATCGTGAACTACAGCTGCAAAATACTATGGGTTCACTCTGAAGCTTCAGCTTTGGCTATTCAAAAAAATTACTCTCGACCACGTATTTCCTCCATCTCTACTAGATCCTGCACTCACCGTCGCAATATTAGACACACAGTCGATGTTTGATCGAAATTTACATGGCTATCTGGAGTGGTTCAAACTTAAACAAGCTGAAAAGAAAAAGAAATCTACTTAGATTGCCTCCATTGAAACCTCTCTATCTTCTGCTTCTCATATATCTCGAGTATCCCCTCGTGAAGGTAATTTTGGTTCAGTTTTTCTGCTAACACTTGGGTTATTGATTCAAGGGCCACTGATGATATGACTAGTAATTCTTCTCTGCTTGATTCACTAATGTCTTCACCTTTTAAGTCCGTCCAGGTTGCTAATAGGACTTCTATGCCAATTTCGTAGGTCGCGTATATCTCACTTTTTCATCTTCTCTATGACATATGTTCTATTTGCACCTACTCTCTCTAATAATCTTTTCTCTATTAGCAAAATCACCAAACATCTTAATTGTTCAGTAATCTTTTATTCTACTCATTGAGGACAATGTAACGAAGATGAAGATTGGCACTCGTACAAAAAGAGGTCTATACTAATTGGAGAGGACAATGGGGTTGTAATCAGAATCTAGTAGTAGCTTTCAAGTAGAAAGAGACACTTTAGCTAGGGAGAAAATTAAGTTATGGCATCATCATTTAGGTCATCCGTCATTTACTTAGAACGTTTATTTCCTCATTTGTTTCTAAACACTTCTACTTCTAGTTTACGATGTGAACAATGCATTGTAGCTAAGAATCATCGTGTCCCCTTTAAAATTAGTTTCAATAAGAGTTCATTTCCTTTTGCTTGTGTATACACTGATGTTTGGGACCCGTTTTCTAATTAGTCGGAGTCAGGTCTTAAATACTGTCTTTTTTTTATGACTGTACTAGGGTGAGTTGGGTATATTTGCTAAAATCTAAGAGTGATGTTATAAATATTATTCCTCAATTTGCAAAAATGATTGCTACACAATTTAATACACAGATTTGGATGTTTCATTCTGACAACGGTTGTGAATTTGTAAATCAATCCCTAAACCATTTTTTCACAAAACATGACATACTCCACTAGACAACGTGTGCATACACACCCCCAACAGAATGACATAGCGGAGCGTAAAAACCGGCATATGCTTTACTATGCAAGTTCCTAAGTGTTTCTCACCGAAGTTGTCATCATTGTTGTCTTTCTTATAAATCAGATGCTTACTCGTATAATTGACTAGCAAACCACGTTAAGGATGTTGTCACGATTTCACTCTATCTCACCTTTCCTAAATATTTGTCCTAAAGTGTTTGGATGTGTGTGTTATGTTCATGTGTACTCTCATCTTAGGGATAAACTTGACCCTCATACTCTTAAATGTATATTTCTTAGATATTCTAACTCCCAGAAAGGTTATAAGTGTTTTCATCCCCTACAGGAAAATTTTATGTGTCTGTGTCTATGGATGTTCAATTTTGTGAATGAGTCTTTTTATTCTGGGAATGTTTCGGAGAGTCTTTTTATTTTGGGGATGTTTCACTGTTCCTCTTCAGGGGGAGATTAGTAGTAAGGACGAGGAACACATGTGGTTAGAAGAGAAAAGGTTTTGGATTTCAGGTAAAGAGGAGTCCATAGATGAATCTTTTGTCGTTCCAAAACCCAGGCTGAAGTTAGTAGTGAAAGATCATCTAGATCTGTTTCAACAAAGTTATACAAGAAGCAAAGAGGTTGCTAAAGTTGCCCTGCGAGATTGTGATGATATTGTCGGGGCCTTTTCCAGACTCGATCTTCTCCTCGATGATATTACCGTGCAATCGGATGACTCTTCCAAGTTAATCGGAGGTACATGTTTCTCCTCTTATAACTTCATCTCCAAATATTGATCCACTAGTTGATAGTCAAGATAGGAGATACCCTCTTCGTGATCGCAAAGAACCCGATAGGGTTGGAATTCTCCAAATCTTTTCTAATGTTGTTTATCCTAGATCTGATTTTATTTCTTACCACCACTTATCTAAGACTCACCTAGCATTTACCATTCAGTTGTCATCTGTATCTATTCCTAGTCATTTTCAGGAAGCCCTTAATGATCCTAAATGAAAATCTGCTATAGTAGAAGAGATGAAGGCTCTCCAAAAGAACTCTATTAGAGAGATAGTCAAGCTACCTCAAGAGAATAAGACAGTAGAGTGTAAGTGGGTATTTTCAGTAAAGTACAAGTTAGATGGGACAGTATATAGAGCTAGATTGGTTGCGAAAGGTTATACACAAACTTATGGTATCGACTATCGAGAGACTTTTTGCTCTGTGGCAAAATGAACATTGTTAGTATCATACTATCCCTAGCGCTTAATCGTGACTAGCCATTAAAGGCGCTTTGATGTCAAGAATGCATTCCTCCACAACGATCCGATAGAAAGAGTGTACATGGACCCACCTTCGGGATTTACACCTCCAAGAGGTAAGGTGTGCAAGCTAAAAAAAGCCTTATATAGTTTGAAGCAGTCACAAGGGCTTGGTTTGGTAAGCTGAGCTACTCAATGAAGGAGTATGATTTCATACAAGCTTTGGCAAGTCACACTTTGTTTTATAAAAGAGATGATGATGATATCACGCTGTTTATTATATATGTCGATGACATGATGCTATAGAAACTAACTCCAGTTTAATAGATAAACTTCATAGCTATCTAGCCAAGGAATTTGAAATGAAGGATTTGGGGACTCTAAAATACATCTTGGGCATTGAGCTGCCTCGGTCCAGTGGGGATTACTTTTCTCCTAACGAATGTATGTACTAGATCTCTTGGCAGAAATTGGTGACTCGGCTTGTGAGCCCGTAGACACTCCTATTAAGGTGAACTATGGGCTATATATCTACCTGGATCAAATTTCTACAAACAAAAAGAGATATCAATAACTAGTAGGGAAGTTAATCTATCTGACTCACAAGATACCTGACTTGTCATATGCAGTAAGTGTTGTGAGTCAATTCATGCATAATCTAAGTGACCGACACATGAATGCGATAAATCGTATCTTGGGCGTATTTAAAATCCTCTCCGTGCAAGGGAATCATGTTCTATAAATATAGACATTTAGATGTTGTAGCTTACACTAATTTTGATTTTGCTAGATCAAGTTTGGATAGAAAGTCTACATCAGGATATATATCATTTGTTGAATGAAACTTGATAACTTGGAGGAATAAGAAACGGAATGTAGTATCACTATCTAGTGCTGAGGCTGAATACCGAGCTTTTCATCATGCCACTATTGAGCTTACGAAGATGAAGATTCTTCTTAGTGAACTTAAATTTGGTCCGAAAAAATCAATGGTGCTATTCTATGATAACACATTAGCTATTGAGATTGCAAATAATCCGGTTCAGTATGACCAAATCAAGCACGTTGAACTCGACAAGAACTACTTCAAGGATAATCTCAATTCGGGAATATAGAAGTACCATATATTAAAAGTGCAAACCAATTGGCTGATATAATGACACACACTGTTGCTAGTAGGCCTTTTTATACGTCACTTTCCAAGTTGGGCATGTGTGATATCTATGCACCAACTTGAGGGGGAAAGTTAGAATTATATTTAGTTTCCTTATTCACTTAGAAGTAGCATGGAAATAGTTGTTTAGTTTCCTTATTCACTTAGAAGTAGTATGGAAATAGTTATATAGTTTCCTTCCTTAAATAGGATACAACTTGTATAAATACTTATTGAAGCTTAATAAATAAAATAAGCTCAAATTATCAAGTAGAACAATACTAATGCATCTCTCCTAGGAAAGTGAGAAGATGGGGAGAAATCCATAATAGGTCATGCATTAATATGTATATATACATTCCCCTCACCATTGCAACCATTAAAAACAAAAAGCAAAATCAAATAGTTTCAAATGGTTCATCAACAGATTCATTAAATGAATAGACAATTGACTTAATTGGAGAAACTCCTCAAATTTCATGTCATCCAATTTAAAATTTAGAAAGTCTAATCTTTATGATCAGGACTTGATAATTTAAAAGTGCGAGGCCCTTGAAGAAAAAGTCGTACCTACAAACCAAGAAAACAGTGCTTCCCACGTCAATACCACAAGGACTACAACTACTTACACCCTGTCAGAGAATTTACAAAAGAATGCCATTTGGACATTGAACATTGAATCAAAGATGGAAAATACAAGTTACGAGCCATGATCAATGCAAGGATCAGACCGGACACGAAGCAGCTCACCAAAACATTGGCCAAAGGAATGCATGGCACCGGGCGCGCGATACAATGATGACCAAGTCTGACAAGCACAATGCTTCATGACACATGCGTGGTGCCTGCCATCGAGCGCGCCACCAATCAACACCAATGGTGTCTTTTTGTCCCGACTCAACTTTGGCTGTTGTAATTCAAATGTTTTCAATTTTCTTTGATGTATTTCAAGTCTAAGAGACACCTTCCAATGGTTGCAACCTATTGGTAAGGTGTGACAAGAATCTATATATAGATTCAACATTTTACATGAAAATTTTTATATTCTCTTTCTTTTTTCTTCCTTAAAAGTATATTCTCTTTCATTTCATTACTTCAAAAGTTTTGTTTGTATTCTGTCATTTTGAAAAGACAGAATATAAACCTCAAGTTACGTCTTTATATCTCGTTTGTGTTCAGGTTATCTTCGTTAGTGCACAATGCAATCAACACATTCGGGTTCCATTGTATCTTCAAGCATATTTTTTTTTTCTGATGCATTACCAATATAGTGAGAGCAAATAATGTATTAAAGAAAGCAACTATGTAACATGCCTTGGAGCCAAGTTTAAGACATTATTTTGAATTTTTGCAATTGTTCTTCCCACCAAGATTTCACAGTAGATTTTGTAGAGTTAGAGCGTACGTACTCCAAGAAAATTTGGGATGCCTTAGACATTTTAAAAGCTCGCATAGACGGTTACCCAGCTCTGCTTAAACTTGAAGCTTGGCCTCGACACCTAGCTACGCTTCACGTCTTGCCTTCGCATCGCCCTCGTCTCTCCTTCGCCTAGGTCTCGCTTAGATCAGTCCATCTTTTCCAAGCGCATAAGACAACCGAAGCAGAGAGAAGGAGTCACCGTCTGTGATGCAGTCACCTTCTTCCGCTTCCGAATACCCAAAGATATGTATGAGCTCGTAAAGTCATTGAAGGAATTAAATGAAAGCGGGGAGACCTCTCGTTTATTTTTATCTATCTTAAAAGTCCGAAAGGATTTTGAGCGCCTTCCACTCGTCAGATCGACAATACTGGGTAATTCCTCGCCACTTGCCCTCCGAAAAGCTTGAAGCTCGAATTTCATGCCTAGCCATACTTTACGCTTTTTAGAACACTGACCTTAGAAGCTAAGTACATGACATTAGACGCTACAAGTAATAAGTTCTTAACTTTTAAGTTGTTTCAATATCACATGGTTGAAAACATGATAGTAGAACAATACCATGAAATTGTTCATATTTACAATCAGTTTTAGCAATATATAACCAAAGTATATCTTTTTTATCATAAATTGAATCGATCATCACAAGAAGAATTAGGCAAAAAATTAAGATAAATTTTGGGAAAATCAAATTTCCATCAAAGAGAAGCAAATGAAAGGCGTTCATAAAAATTCATATGAACATGGATGAATCTAACATTGCATCATTAATTATTGATAAACTTCCATCTACTTGGAAAGACTGTAAGAAGAATCTTAAGCACAAGAAAGAGGATATTCCATTGAAGAGTTGGGTCGTCATTTTCGAAAAGATGAGGATTTCAAAATTAATAATTATGATGAACAAAGTGGCCAATCTTCTAGGATACATGTGGTGGAGGATGAGGAAAAGTTCAAAAAGGAAAATGAGGCAAACCAACAAAACTCCAAAAATGAAAGAGAAAGCATGGCCCACATGAGGAGAATTCCCAATTAAAAAAAAAAAAAGCAAAGGGGATTGCTGCAATTGTGGTAAACCTAGACATTACAAAAGGGATTGTTATCTTTTGAAGAAGCAAAAGCAAGATGACAATGAAAATTTTGAGACTTAGGTGTCTCGAGAAGTCTACTTAATAAGTTTGGCTTTTAAACTTGTCTTTAAGTCCAATAAATTGTATCGTCAAAAAGTGGAGTGTTTGTTGGGAATTGATTCATGTATAAGGATATGTTCTATTCTTACTTATCAATAATATACATACTTGTTCGGTTTTATATATCTAGCTTCTTCAAGCATTCTTATTTAAGTCATATAAATAAGTTAGAATAATATCTTAACTATAATGATATCATGTTGCAATTACCTAGTAAAATGCCATGGAAAATAAACTTAAGTGTTATTCTTTTTACAGTAATTCTACCCGTATACTAGGATAGGACTTCTTGATGATATGTGTGTTAAATAAATGAGCAATGAAAGAATAAACATTAGAAAGATATCAAATATTGTTCCCATTGTTCATTATATGTTTATTGTTAAGCATAAGAATGAAAAGTGAAGGTGTAAAATGGTAGAATTATTTTGATATCTTCAATCTTAAGTTTATGTACATTAAAAATTTTGCTAGGTTAACCCTTTGATGCTTCCTAGAGATAAGATATAAAATGCGGTCCAAAAAGTTTTGAACTTAGATTTCTAATATGTTCATTAGAAGCCAAATCGTAGAATCAAATTGACACCTAGTTGATCTTCTATAAAGAAGTAAAATACTAAGGAAATCGAATGCAACATGATTCATAAGGCTGGTTAGTTAAAACTGTAAATAGAACACCTGTAGCTTATTCTCTATAATTAGATGTATAAATAGTCTCTTTGAATGATGAATTGGGTGAACAACCTAATAGACTTGTTGCACTTGAACAATAAAAGTAACTCTATAAAGAGATCGAGCTACTTTATTAAAACAGTCAATAACTATGACATGAGAAAGACAACAAAACACCTTGCAAGGGATTTTATTCGTCAAATGTCATAGAAGATGGGACAGAAGCCTAGAACTAGTCACCAATTATGGAAACTCGACCCAACACTTGAATCATCAAAATCTTAGGTTCAATGAGCAAATTACAGCATATGAGAGATTACAAGCACTATACAACTTGTCCCAAGGAAAATGTTCTTGGTTCGCTACTTAACTTTTAATAGACTCATATAACATTCTATACTACTTCTAAAAGGCCTTAAAAGGGAGAAATAATTTTGGACTATTTTACCCTTACATATTACAATTTTGGACTATTTTACCCTCCCATATTAAATTAAAAAATCTAAAAATCTTTCATCTCCCAACATTATTTAACAAAATAAAGGGTTTGGGCAACTTATCTTCAGGTGTATTTTTTTTTAAAACTACGGAATACAAATGGTTGTAATATGTATTTAGGATCATAAACTACTTCTAAAAAGTCCTAAAAGGAAAAAACAATTTTGAACTATTTTACCATCCCATATTATATTTTTGGACTATTTTACCCTCCCATATTAAATTAAAAAATCCAAAAACATTTCATCTCCTACTATTATTGAACAAAATAAGGTGTTGTTTGGGGCATTTGGTCAACTTATCTTTTTTTTTTTTTTTTTTTAACTACGAAATGCAAAGAGTTATATGATGATTATGTAATTTTTTAAATATGGATTTAGGATCATAAAAATGAAATTTATCAAAATTTATCACTTTTTCTTTAGAAAAGCCTTGTGATGGTCAAATCCTTCTATTTACTTTGTCATCAACTTTTCAGATTTAATTTTATGTAAATTTTACAAGTAAGAATTAGAAGTTTCTCTCAAAATTCTCTCATTTTGTCTTCTTCTTTTCACAACATATTACACACCCAACACTCATTTTTCTTCAAGTTTTTACAAAAAAAGAAAAAAGAAAAGAAAAAATGAAAGAAGTGATAATTCAAAGTTGTTGAAGAACAAACAAAAAGTTTCATATTTTTTACTCAGTTTTCATATTCAAAAAATCTAAGGTGAAATCTACGTGCAAGTGGTTATTTCAACTTGATATAATATTTTTTCATAATTTTACACGATGTGCTAATAGACCCTTCCATTTGATATGATTCTATTTGGTCACTTATGAAATATTATAAAAAAATGTATAGAACTTTTCATTCGACATGATTCGGTCTTTTCACTATGAAATATGATGAAGAAATGTAAAAAAAAACTTTTGACATGTCAAACATTTGTCTATCCGTCACCAAACTTAGTGTAACAAAAATATCCATGTAGTCTAAGCCAACTGAAATTGAAAATTGTCACAACTCCTTGACATTAGTTTGAAACCAGTAGAAACACGTGTCTAAATGAAAAAAAAAGATAGAAAAAAAGAACATACAAGAATCAGTTTTAATGTAAACAAAATAGAATTCCAAAAAGGAGGGCGGTTTGGGTCAGTTTTTGGGCCCGATCAAGTCAATTTCACCCAACCACCGACTCGGTTTTGAAAAAAAAAAATTATTCTTTAGCCAGGCCCGAAACCGAAAACCCGAACCGACCCGAATCAATTTCGAGCCCATTTTTTTAAATTTTTTTTGGTTTCGATTTGGCTTTCGCCAAATCAATATTTTTTTCGGGTCGGGTCGAAAACCGACCCAACCTGACCCACGCCCACCCCTGAGGGAAGGAACATAATTCTATCAATTTAAATATTAACCAACATAATTAACGTAAAAATAACACGTCTGACATTAATAAATATCCTAATTTATATTTTCTTCATCATTATTTAATTGCCTACATTTTAAACTAAGAAAATTTCTAACATTTTCCACTCATTTGACATCTTCTATGTAAGACACGTTTTCTTTCTTTCTCATTACATCTACCAATTCTATTATTTTCATTTAAGTGTCACTAGATTTAATTATCTTGTTTAGTCCTTATGGATGAAATTGTTGCACGCATGTATAACAATGGCTTGATTCTCAACTGGCTGTCAAGGAGAGACATTCAAGTTACGAATTCATTTTTCGAGACGTGAAGTAGACAAAAAGTGAGTCATCATTTTTTCATTAGTTCCTAAAAATATTTGTAAGTATCCTTCATATAAATAGTAAATGATTATATATTTTTGTTTCCTTATAATGTGAATCTATCAAAATAGACTTTGTTCATAAAGAAATTGGAATGTGGATTGATTGGAGTTTTGTCGATTAAAGTAGCTTGCACAAAGTTCACTAAATAAAAGAAAAGACATTATATGAAAAATGTTGTATAAGCATTGTTGATATAATTATGTCATTGTAGATCTACTAAGGTTCAAGAAAAACTAGATTGCAATTTCAAAACACGAAAAAAATATTGAGTATTTGATGTTTACTAAGCGTTTTATATACTGAAGTTTTTGGGATAATACATTAATGTTAATAACGAATACAACCAAATAAGAATATGCAATATAATTGATCTTTAGCTATGCATGATAATGTAATTTATTTCTTTCTTTCTAATTTTCTTAATTGTCTCTCTTTTTATCAATTAAAAAATAGTTAGTTTTGCTATTGCAGATGCTTCATTCAACATTTGTTGAAACAAAGATTAAATTGAAAATCTAGGAATCTGACCATTATTAAAAATTTGTCAAATTCTTATTCTTCATAGCATCAATTCCATAAGATTTGATATCAATAGTTTGTCAATCATTAAAGCTCAAATCACTAAAATGTATTCAATGAATTCAAGTTACTGTCGGAATTACCACAATATAAAACGCATCTCTAATTAAAGTTATACTTCTATGAATGTAAATAATATATCAATATTATTCATTATACTATCAAACAATACAATACATGTTATCAAGAACCGTATTTTTTTATTTTATTGTAATTGCAATTTTAATATTTTAACTTTTTAACAATTAAAAAATAAAAATTTTGAAAATATTAAAAATTAACAGAATTATTGCGAAATCACGTGCAATACAAGTGTTTCTAACTACTTTTCTAGAAGATACTTTAGTTTCGTGAGTATTCTTGATAAGTCCTATATGAATGTTACAAATGGTGTTTGTCTCTAAAGTAGCTTAGCTAGCTACTTTAAACATTTTGAAAATTCAAGACAAAGGACACATGGCCCATTCGCGTATTGGTTTCTACGAACACACAATGATATGAAAACTTGTGCTTGAAATGTTTTGGCTAGCTCTATAAGGTTCAAAGTTTGTCCACCAAGCCACCTTGATTAACATTTAAAACATTTTCACTATGTGAAAGTTCAAATATGAAAAAACACTTCATTTATGTATAAGTTTTGTGAAGCGTATACAAGATATTTTTTTCAAAACCTCACTCATTTTGAAAATGGTAGAGGATTGTTAGAGAATTTTGAAAAAAATCTCATTTGCACATTGAACAATAAATCAAAGATGGGAAATAGAAGTCAAGAGCCATAAATCAACGCACAGATTAAATGGGGTAGGAATCAACTACCAAAACTTTGGCCTACATACTGCATGGCACCACACATGCGACGCCTGTTTGGCACACGCGCCACCAAGCGATACCAATGGTGTCTTTTTCGTCCCCAACCGAATTTTGGTTGTTGTATTTCAAATTGTTTTGGTTTTCTTTGATGTATTTCAAGGCTAAGAGACACTTACCAATGGTTGCAACTTCTTGGAAAGGTGTGACATTTATTTGACTGCACACATGAATATTTTGATATTCTCTTTCTTTCTTCTTCCTTAAAAGCATATTTCATATTTTTTCATCTTCATTACTTCAAAGTTTTGTTTGTATTTTGAAATTCTAAAAGTACGGAATATAAACCTCAAGTATACGGCTTTATATCTCATTTGTGTTTGAGTTGTCTTCATTAGTCCACAATGCAGTCAACATTCGAGTTCCATAGTATCGTGAAGGCATATTTGCTTTCTTGTGTGCATCAGGAGTATAGTGTGAGCAAATAACGTCTTAAAGAAAGTGACTTTGTAATGTGCCTTGGAGTCAAGTTCTTCATTTCTAAAATTCTTGAAACAACTCCATCTTCTACTTCACCCCGTTATATTGAAAGTTTTTCCAACATATGGGTGCTAAAATATGATAGACTAAACTTACCAATATATTATAGCTACAACACTTAAAAATATTTTGTGGGGTAAATAGCATTGGGTCCCAAACTTTCAATTTCTAGCATCCTGAGTCTCTAACCTTTAAAAAGGTGCAATCATGGTCCTTTTGTTACATAAACTATTAGATTGTCTGTTAAATAGTCAAATTAAAAAAAGAAAATAGAAAAAGAATCACAACAGGAAAAAGAAAAAGAAAACAAAAGCGGGAAGATATTATCCAGTAGGAAGACTTATCTTCCTATTGAAGAATCCGACAGCGACAATTCGAGACAAACAATTTTGAATGGAATTACGAGTAGGGTGGTGCTGGAGCAAATCCTAGCCATCATTGGCCCCGCCAACAGTGGAAAATCTGCGCTCTTGAATTTACTGGCAGGCTGGATCTACCATGGCCAGCGGTCTCACCAGAACATACTCGGTAACAACCAGAAATTTATAAAATTGATTCTTAAAAAAATCGATTTTGTAGCCCAAGATGATGTTCTCTACCCTCAATAGTCCGAAAAACTCTAATTTTCTGCTCACTTTTAAGATTGCCCAATTCATTATCGAAGAAGAAAAAGATTTCAATCGTAGAATCGGTGATTTCTGAACTGGGTTTGGTGAAATGTGAAAATAGAGTGATAGAAAATAGCTTTTTACGTGTGATTTCAGGTGAGGAAGAAAGAGGATAGTATAATTAGAGCCAACTTCAGGTCTGAAAACTCCACAGTGGTGTTCCGCTGGTGGTAACACTATTAGTGCTGGCAAAGAATGGGAAGATGATAGTGACATCAATACACCAGCTGTCGAGCCGAGTTGGTGCTGGTATAGTGGTATTGTCTAGGGAAGGTGCATATACTTTGGAAAAGGGAAAGCCATGAGTTATTTTGAGTCAGTTAGGTTCTCACCATCTTTTGCCATGAATCTTGATGATTTATTTTCAACTAACTTTAGGCAAATTTGTTGGGTGGTCGGCAGCGATGGCCTTTTATTCAAACTTTCATCATCTTGACACAATCTGGTGGTGAGCGGCGTTAATGGCGGTGGATGAAGTTGATTTTGGATGTCGATGAATTTTGTGGTCGTACACAACTTCCGGTGGGTGGTGGGCGGTGGCAGGTGGCGGCGATTATGGAAAAGAAAAAGTGGTGCAATGGGAGGTTGGTTGCAACTTTTTTCTTTTTTGTTGGTTGGAACTTGATTGGAGAAGAAGAACGGGGTATTTGGTTGCAATTTTTGTTTTCTTTTTCTTTTTTCCTTCGTGTTTCCCTTTTAATTTCCTAGTTTTTAATTCAAAAATTGGTAGATTGGTCATTTTAAGAAAATTGTGACAATTTAACGATCAAACTAACCGTTTTAATAACAGAAAGACAATACTCGCGTAATTTTTAACTGTTAGGGACCTAGGGTGATAGAAATTGAAAGTTTGTCGTCACAAGATTCAAAAGTTCAACACCCTAGTGCTATTTACCCTATTTTGTGGAAGTCCCATAACATGGCACCCATGTGCAATATAACTAAGTGCATCTGGAGTCCGGACTATGACAGAATAGAAACCCCAAACAATCATAAACTTCAAATGGAAACAAATATTACGGGTCATGGATTTGTTATTTGACTTCTAAGTTACCCCCATTATATCAAACACAACATATAACAGAAATTAATACCCCAATATCAAAATCTATCCGATTCCACAAAACTATGCACACATTTCCAAAACATTACAGAGTTTCCACAACCATGTTGAGGATAAAAAAGGCTAAAACGAGAAAAATTACCTGCAGGTGGACTCTGCTGCTCCACTTCCGCCATATTCAAATCTTAGAAAATTCCGGACACCAGTACAACAGTATATTACTGTCCCGTTACTCAAATCTGCCATCCAACAAAGAGCGTCAAGCAAAAAACAACGATTTTGGGGGAAAAAAAGAAAAAAAAATTCTAAGGTGCTAAAAGAAGAGAATAGCGATAAGGCTGGACAGAATCTTAGATCGAGGTTGGGATGAAATTAAATAATTCACAATAATAAAATCGAGTTCGAAATCAACAAATAAAGCCCAATAAATTTAAATCATGTTTTTACACATAAATCTATATTACCTTCCAAGTTTGAAGATGAAGAAGATGAACTATCCTTACAGAAAACACAAGATAAAATTGGTGCCTAGAGAGTTATGATCGCGTCTCACTTTATCCCTATTCTTCACAGTAAATTGTTCCCAATTTTTAGTGTAATACAAAGGAAAAAACCTTCGCCGCTTGTCCCCTTCTATTGCTCCATCAATAAAAGTTAAAACAGGCATTTGATATAATAGTTGCTTATGCACTTAAAAGTATTACAGTTACAGCAACAATATTGGCTTTTAGTCCGTTTCACACCGCGGCTTTTAGAGTTCGTTTGACAGAGTCATAAAGTTTTTAATAGTAAAGTTTTTAATCGTGTTTGACAGCAGAAATTTTTGTTAAAAATGGCTGATTGTTTGAATGTGAATTAAATGTTGATTGCATAAATATAAAAGTATTTTAGTGAAAATTTTATTTTAATTTAGCTAAATAATAATTAATTGTTATATGTCTTATATTATTATTTTTTTATAAATAATATTTTTCATATCTTATAATAATTAGGGAAATTTGATTTTTGGCCTCTACTCGGTCGACACAATCAGCATCATAAGTCTCCCCACTCTCGAGTTCAAAAATATTATAACTCGAGAGTGAATTTTATAATCTACATGTCTGCCATCTACACGTATGCAATCCACGTGTCCTTATATTACTGGCCTCACGACTGTCGAGAGCATTTAATTTTGAAGTTGGAAGTGATGGATTGAGTAACGTATATTTCCCAAGTTTTTTGTATATCCAAACACGCCTTGTCTCTTCATCTTCCGTCATGACTGGTCTCTTCAACTTCTCAGGTATATCTCTTTCAAAATTTTACTCACGCCCTTTCATTTAGTCTTTCTGCTCTTTTCATTGCGATTTCTCTTGTTTCCTTACTTCTTCCTTTTTCATTCACTAGACAGTTATTTTGTATGAATGTGGTGGTGTTGGACAGTTCATCAAAAGAACAAGATCCCGTGACGGTTCCGAGAGCAGATTTGTACTTTGACTCTTTAGACTCTATTGAATCATTGGGCGAACCAGAGATTGGGGAAGTTAATATTTATCCTCGATTGGATAATTCTCACTCCTGCATTTTAGTAATCCCAGGTAGGTACCCCTACCCTCCCATCCCCTCCCCCCCCTCCCCTCTTTTGTTTTTTGTAAGTCTTCTTTTTTTATGGTGTTTAAGTTTTCCCGCTTCATTCCATACCCTTAATCACATTTCCAACACTTTGAAGAGATCATATACGATTGCTTAGTTTTAACTATGGTTATGACTTACTACCAGATGGGAGTCGCTGTAGATCTCAATCTCATCGACACTTATTTCTTTTACGAGGCAAAGACTGACCAACAAGACTTCATACTTAGCCACGTTGTTTGTCGCTTTAAAACCAAAACGAAAGGCACAATTGAGCTTATGCCCTTCTAGACTTATTAGTGCGATTCCTACCCCAGAACCAGCTTTGCTAGATGACCATCCACGAATAGCTTCCACGCTCGAAATTTTGGTGTGATTGAGGTCAGGCTAACCGTATCCCCTTTTGATGACTCGGCAATAGAGTATGTCAATGCTTGCCCTTTAATAGATGTTATGGGCTTAAAGGTTATATCAAACTGTCCCATTCCAATAGCCCATTTCATGAAATGGCCCAAGGTTTCAAGTTTCAGGTTTCTGTAGTACTTATTACAGTGGATGGTTCGTTAATACTGTAATCTTATGTTACTGGAAGTAAAGGTGAAGCTTCTTAGAAGCTACAATCAGGGCAAGAGCTAGCTTCTCCATTTTTGGGTACCTAGTATCTACATCCTGAAATTCCTTACTTACATAATATACAGGTAGATGTAGTTGCTAGCCTTCTTCCCTCACTAGTATCGAGCTTACAACTACTTCCGAAATTGCAAGGTACAATAACAAGTTTTCGCCTGGGCTTGGTTTGGAAAGTAGAAGAGCTTTCTCAAGATAATTTTTCCACTCATCAAAGGCAGCATCACATTCATTCGTCCATTCAAACCTCTTCCCGACCTTAATCATTTGGAAGAAAATGAAACATTTATCAGTGGCTCTTAAAAAAAATTGACTCAGGGCAACGACCCTATCTGTGAGGCTTTGAACTTCCTTAGGCTTACTAGGGGGCTTCATGTCAAGAAGAGCTTGGATTTTTTCTGGATTAGCCTCTATACATGGTTGGTTCACCATATAACTTAAGAATTTACCTGATACAACCCCAAAAGCACACTTTAATGGATTTAGCTTCATTCTGTACTTTCAGAGGATCGAAAACATTTCATCTAGGTGTTTAAAGTGATCAACAACTTTGAGGCTTTTGACTAACATGTCATCAACATATACTTCCATGGTTTTTCTAATTTGATTAGAAAATATTTTATTAACGAGGTATTGATAAGTAGCACCAGTATTTTTTAAACCAAATGGCATTACTTTATAACAGTAGAGGCATCGGTCAGTGATAAATAAGGTGTGTTCTTCATCAGGGCCAAACATGGGTACCTAGTTGTACCTTGAGTATGTGTCCATAAAACTTAGCAATTCATGGCCTGCCGTGGCGTCTACCAGTTGGTCAATCCTTGGGAGAGAAAAGTTGTCCTTTGGGTAGGCTTTGTTCAGATCTGTAAAATCTTGGTAAGTTCTCCAAAGTCCCTCATTCTTCAGCACTAGAACAGGGTTGGACACCCAAACTAGATAATGGGCCTCACGGATGAATCATGATAGCTAGCAGTTTATTGACCGCTCTCCATTGCCTCGTACTTCTTCTTACTCATATGTCTTTGCTTCTGAATTCTTTGTTTGACATAGGGATCAATTTTCAATGCATGACATTCCACTTGGAGATCTATCCTAACCATGTCGGAATGTTAGGCGAAGACATCAACATTCACCTTTAGGAACTCCTTCAAAACCTCTTTTTATCTCTGGTTCTAACCCACGCCATATTCACAGTTGCTTAGACTGGTCGCTTCGCTTACTGAAAATTCTTCCAATGTGGCAGCTTCGAAACTAAACTTAATGATCTGGTGGTCGAGGGTATCATCCATATGAATCGACCCTTCGCTTCCGTCTTAGAGACTGCCATATCAATCATCATAACTGCATTTACAATAAGGGTTCGCAGAGCTTCATTCCTCAACGCGTTGAGATAACATTCACGTGTTGATTCATGGTTACCTTTTACAGTGGCGACCCCCATTGAAGTAGGAAATTTTATGGAGAGGTGATGGATTGATGTGATGACCATCAGTTACTTCAATTGGGGCCGACCCAAAATTCTATTATAGGCAAACCTTCGATCAATGATCAAGAATTTGATGAAGTTCTCTGCTACTAAGGGCTCTTTCCCAACTTCTAATATAAGGGTGATCTTTCCTCGAGGGATGATGCTATCTCATATAAATCCATACAGTGATTCAGATATAGGTGTCTACGGATGGTTGACCTCTATTTGGTTGAAACCGCTTCCGAAGATAATATTCACTAAGCTTCTGTTGTCAACCAACATTCGTTTAAAAGTGTTTCAAGCAATCACCACTTGAATTACTAAAGTGTCAGAGTGGAGGTAGTGGACATTAGCCACGTCCTCATATCCGAAGGTTATGGTGGGGGACTGAGGCTTCATCTCTCTTTGGACCCAATAGTTCTCTAGCATAAGCTTCTTTGACTGTCCTTATATAATTTCATTGGGCATTGCTCCTCTGATGTGAGGACCTCCAATGATGGGTTCACCCAAGATGGTGTTAATTTTTCAAACGGAGAGTTGGTTAGTGGGGGGCTGTACGTTTTTTCTTCTTTGATTAGCTTGTTGTGGCGCTCGGGATGTCGGACGGTAACCTCCATCCTTCGTTCCTCTGTTGCGCCCTATGTTGTATGTATAGTTCGTTAGCCGTGGTTGCGAAGGCTATCCAAGCTAGCTACCGCTAGTAGGTCGGTATCTATTTTCCACCATCTTGTTGATTGTGGCCCTCACATCAAGGCATTCTTCCGTGACAATGTTATTAGATTAGTGTATTTTGCATAATTTAGACTACGGTTAGGGTGCAAAGGTCTCGCTTGGAGCTTTATTCCTCACGGGGTGACTTTGTTCACATCGTGCCTTGTAACCTTGATTTCGAGGTCTCATCTGCTAACCCTGATTGTTTTATCTCGGGAACACACCCTTCTTGCCTTCTTGGGCCATCAACCCTCTTTCGCCTTCGTGCTTCTTTCTGTTTTCGATTGTCTCTTCTGTCTAGAATCTCCGCATGCTAAGGTTTATAATTGTTCTCACTCTGTTTTGATTTAATTTGGACTATTTATAGGTGTTTCAAGTCTTTTGGCTTTTTTGTTTTTTTTTCTCTCTTATACCACATGTCACCTTTTTATTAGAGGTCCCATAATTTTAGAAGATTCTATGACATATGGCAGAAGAGTATTGCAACAACCATCCTTTTCTCTAGATTTGGTTATTATCCTCACATGGGCTTTTTGTAAGTGATTTGGCTACGTAGAGATCCACCATGTGGTCCCATGAATATTCTGTTTGCTTGGAATCAGTGAGTGATTTAAGGACTTATGCTTATATCCTTCGCCAAACTGGTGTTCTTAATATGAAGAAGGTAAAAATAAGATATGTCAGGGTTAGACATAAATAGTTAGATGGTTGGTTTTCAAATCCTATACCTTCTTCTGTCTTGAGGAATGGATGAAGGTTAGCGAACAGTATATACTTTGTTCAACTAACCTCTAGGCTAACCTTTGCTTCGACTGTCTTTGCGAGGTATAAAACCTCTTAATGGGGATAAATAAAATACACGGTATAGAACAATGCTTATGACCTTGCAAACCAAAAAATGGGTTTGTAGATGGTTAGATTTCAAAGTTCAATAATCTTTTTTTGCGTACGAGTAGTGGGTTCAAATAGATGATATAGTGACTTCATGAATCATACACTCAAAAGCTTCCAAAAATTGCTTCTAGTATCATGTATGTTGATTCCGCGTAAGCTCTCTGGACAAATCTCCATGATCATTTTATGATGTAAAAAAAGTTATCGCTGATCGTGTACAAAAGATGATATTTCTATACTACATATTATACACATTTGAATTTTTTGGGATGAATTGACTGCTTATATTACAGTACATAATTGTTCATGTGGAGCCACAAAATTTGCATCGGATCTTCTTCATGAAGATCGTGCTTTGCAGTTTTTACATGGAATTAACGAAAACTTCAATGTTGTTCGTATTCAAATACTTTTGACATATCCACTTCAACTGGTTAATAAATTTCATCATTTCTATTACAAGAAGAAATACATCGTGTCATCTATGTTTCAACTAGTTCAAATGAAATATCAACTTTAGCTGCATCAGAGAATGCGATCAGCCAGAATTTAAAACGACTAATGGTAATGCTACAAATGAAAATATATTTTTCCCATCAAGGGCGTTCATGCGGATAATGGTGCTGAATTTCTCTCCAAAGATTTGCAAAATTTCTTACAATCAAATGGACCATTTATCGGTGTAATTGTGTTGCCATTCCATAACAAAATGTTGTTGTAGAGCACGAACATCGCCATCTTCTTAAAGTAGCTCACACGTTGAGATTTCAAAGTAACCTTCCATTATATTTTTGGGAGGAATGTGTTCTTACAACTGCTTACTTGTTTAATAAGATCATATCCCTATTTTAAAAAGAAAAAATCTCAAGAAATGTTCTTAGGGACACAATCCTCTTATTCACATCTTAAAGTCTTGGATGCATTTGTTTTGCCAACAACCTCTCCTTACATAAACACAAGTTTGATGTTCGATCCAAAGTCAAGTTTTTGTAGGGTATTCTTTTGGTCAAAAAGGATAAAAGGTATTTGACTTTGAAAATAAGACCATTTATACTTCAAAGGATGTGAAATTTAATGAGCATGTTTTTTTATATATGACTTCTAAGATATCTCAATTTTGCCATTACCTAATTTCAGTATTCTACAAAGTGTAAAGCATGAACAGGCGTAGAGGCCGAGTTTCAAGTTTTTGGACCTATACAAGAGAGAGGTGAGGGTGAGGCGACGAAGAGGCGTGAGATGTAGCTAAGCGTGGAGGTTGTGCCTCACATCTAGAAGGAGCCTAGTCGAGCTTTTTGGAACAATGCCTATTTCTGAGCTCCATAACTCCACAATGATGTTGAAGCTTCTTGTTCGTCTAAAATTTCTATTTTCAATTACTTAAATAAAAATCATCAAATTCAAAAATTCACAACTGGCTAATCCACTTCTAACACCACCACCATATTTAATTGGTCATGTTTGCAACACCACTATTTCAACAAATTTCTCACATTCAACGTTCCCTCGTGGAAATGGTACGCTAATCCTTTTATCTTATGTTTAAATTCAACTCTGTACTTGTCATAAATCTTTTCTTACATCACTTGATTCCAAAGTTCTGCCGACCAGTTTTTCCAAGCTATCCAAGTACCAGAATGACAAAAGGCTATGGCTGAAGAAATTGAAGCACTAGAAAGAAACAATACATGGACAATTATTCATTTACCACTTCGGAAGTGACTTATCGGATACAAATGGGTCTCTAGGATCATGTATTGGTCTGATAGAACTGTAGAGCAATATAAAATGCACGCTTAGCTGCCTATACGCAAATTGGATGAGTTGATTATTCTGAGACATTCGTTCAAGTAACCAATATGGTGATTGTTAAATGTTTGTTTGCTATAGCGGCTATTGAATAATGGTCTTTGCACCAATTCAATGTCAACAATGCCTTTCTTCATGGAGATTTAAGTGAAGAAGTCTATACGCAAATACCTCAAGGTTACAAAGGGAGAACAAAACTATGTATGTCCCTCAACAAATCACTATATGGACTCAAACAAGTAAGACGCAACTAGTCTGCCAAGCTTACCCATTTTTCATTCTCATTGGGTTACACTCCATCAAAGGCTGAATACACTTTTTTCATTAAGCAAGAAAGAACTTGATCTATTTTTGTTTTGATATATGTTGATGACATTCTTGTAGCCAAAGACAACATTGGTAAAATACAATTAGTAAAAGGGATCACATTTAACAAGTTCAATATAAGAATCTTTAGCTCACCTAAATTTTTCTTGGATTTGAGATAGTCCTCTCATGACAAAGAATTTTTGTTTACCAAAACTATTTGGACATTCTTGATGATATGAGGATACTTGGGTGCCGATCAACTAAACCACCGATGAAGCAAAAACATAAAGTTTGGCTTTGATGATGGAGATTGTTTGTCTAATCTAGCTATCTATCGTTGTCTAATTTGTTTGACTTATTTAACCTTCACTCAATTGAACATTCTTTTTTCTATAAATATACTTAGCCAATTTCTGGAAACCCCTAAAAAATATCATCTTGATGCATGTGCATGTTCAAAAAAAGCCCATGATAAAAACTTTCTTGGCCTTTTTTTGTGCATGTTCAAAAGAGCACACAAATGTCTTCAATGATCTCTTCTACCAGGGTAAAGTCACACATACCATTTTTCAGCAATCTCGATATTAGTATCCTCGTCAAAAATTTGGATTCGTATCATAACTATCATTATCTAAGCTATCCAAAAAAATTTCCTTTATCATATCTTTATCATCCTCCCTATCAAGAATGATCTGACCATCATAGCCTAAATCTGAATTAGTCTCCCACCAACAAAAATTCTTTCCGTCTCATACATCCCTCAAATCGGGGTTAAATGGAACAAAATGACTCATTTCAGATTTAGTCTCCTCATCAGTAGACCATTCAAGATTGCCCGCGACTGCCATCCCACACCCACCAAAGCCAATGGCTGCTCCTTGGCCCGTTGTACCATAGATCCACCCTTGACCAGCCACTCTCCTTGCACCATGTACACCATCACGCATACTACGCATGTTAACATACAGATGGTTGGCTACCTTGTGTTGATAAGTCACAATATGTGTCAACAATTTAATTTGTTAACATAATGGGTTAATATATATCCACGATCTTCTCATTTGTTCCTGCACTATGTGTATTGAGGATTTTTAAAGAAAAAGTCAGGCAAAACGGGCTCTAAATTAAATAAGTCGGGCCAAAGCCTTTCAATTCTATAATTTTAATGTAATTAATATTGACCCAAATTGGATTGGATTCAAACTAAAAAATCACAGCATATTCAACAAAAAGAGCCTCAGAGTGCATTGGGAATTTTTTTTTTTTCCTTAGCGTGAATTGGGCCAAGCCCAAATCTACCCAAGTTTGGTCAGTTTGGATTGGGTCTCATGGATAGGTTAGTTCAGTTTGATTTCTTGTCAAATTGAATCTGTTGGGTTGGACCCAAAACCAATCTAACTCAACCCAACCCATGCTTAGCCCTAGGTTTATGGATTGATACATTCTTCACCCCATCCTCCCCTACTCAAAAAATAAAAATAAATTATATATCTTGATTTTGTTATAAACTAAAAAGAATAATAGAAGAAAATAGAGATAAATTTTGTATTTCATTATAATGGTGTACCCATATATAGGGTTTCAAACACTTGTAGACTATGTAAGAAATATCTAAATATGGTCATCAATATTGTTTTACATATTTTACAACACCCCTCCTTTGATAACCATTAATACAATAACTGCCTCATTGACAATTTTATTTGATAAAAACTTAATGGGACAAAAATATCAAATGAAGAAAAAAAAATTATAAAAAATTTAAAGTAATCAAATGTTGTCTCGTTAAAACTTTGTCAGAAAAATCTAATGGGACAAAACTTGAATGAAGGAAAAAGAGTACAACTACTCCTCCTGATTTCAATCAATGAAAATCTTTATATCGAGCTATCCATATCTTGTGCGTTAATATCTTCAATGCTATCATCTTTTTAAAACTTGTATAAAACAATTCTGGTGAAATTTACTCCATGTTATAACCTTCAAGTAATATCATTTGCATACACTATCTATGGTTGATTGTAGTTAGCATGATGATTTGATATAATTATATTAAAAACATATATCTTTTTATTGTTTCCTTCGAGGTCTCGTATACAATTAGTAACACACGAGTATAACCATATAGTTATATTGATGATAAAAGTATTACACGTTATGGACATTCATAACTATAATATTTATAACACTTCTTATTAAATGTCCTTTTACGCAAATAATGTATCTCGTTAAAATCTTAATAAGAAAAATCATGTGGCAAAAATCTTATTCAAGGAAAAAGAGTACATTATTCCTTTGAATATGCTACAAAAGTTGTCTCATTAAAAATCTTTATCAGAAAAATCCAATGAGATAAAACTTCGATCAAGAAAAAGAGGACTACGCATATTTATTCCTCCTCATTATAATATCACTTCAGATATGTACTTTGATTGATTAAGTTTTCGAAAAGTTAAACTATATACTTTAGGCATATTAAATTCTCTAAGGATTTATATACATAATATTATTAGTCTGCTAGATGAGTTGGTTATTACCATATTCATTATATGTATATCAAGTCATGCATTAGTAGGCTAACAAGATATCGACTTATGATTGCTTTACACAAGTTTTTGCAAAATTCATGATATTAAAAGTCATGCATTACATGTTACGACTTCATTTTTCTCATTTCTTTTTCACATAAATATGCACCTTTATGTGTTCATATTGTAGATCTAAAAATTTCAGGTTTCTTTAGTAAATTTAATTTACTTGGATTGCATTTTTTTTTTTGGTCAATTTATTATTTGACAGATTTCCTTCAATATATTTGCTACCTTTCATAATATGAAGCGCTACATTATGTACAAAAGTATCGTCAACAACATTTTAGTTTTGATTCAATTTTTTCCCATAATAACATAACTTATTGAGATATCGTTGTTTTCAATACTTCAGGTACTTGAACATCTTCTAAGATTTTACAATTATTTATGTCTATATACTCTCTAAGAGTATACACCTCCTCAATAAAACCATCTTTACAATTAGCTCCATTTTTAATTCGAGGATTTTTGTTTTGGAATCAAATGTCACCACACTTTAGGCATGCCAATTTATGAGATATAATGTTAAAGAATGATCCTTCCAGGACGTCAATATGAATTGGAGTATTTACAGCTGATATATGAGACTTGTTTTAATCTCTTTGATCAATAAATGCATATGTCAATTGTATAACTTGCAAATAAATTATATGTCTAACTTCTTATTCGTATTGTCTTGTGCAAGGATCTAAAAACATAATATTTTGTTGCATTTTCATATATTTTTTCCAACTACTTAATTTCTCTCCATAATATTTAGAAAATGTCTTTTCAAAATGATAGTCAGCAAACCGTGTTATAAAATATCATCATTTAGGATTTAAGATATTTTATAAAGGTTTAAACTAAACATGTATTCTTGACATTGCTTAATGTCCATCTCAGTGCACTATGGTGTACTGATTTTAAATAAATTACACTATCATAAATCATTAGATGGATAATATTAAGCTCTTGTCATAAGCCAACTATAATAGGGGATAAGTTTGATAATTGAAATGATGAGTATAAGTGTTGCTCCATTAATATTCCCCTGACAAAAATAGAAAGCACTTTGTTCTCAATAGTAATGATTTAGAAATTAATTGGAAGTGTTTAACAAACAACAATGTTAAACCATTTATCGTCATCTCAACTAACATTTAGTAAAAGTTTGATATTTAGACTCATTAGCATTGACAAGACACACTATCATCTTGGTTGTATAATCTGAAAATTATTTTCATAATTTAAAATGTGAGCAAGTAATCTTGCAAATTTCAAGTTGCGAATATATAATAATACCATAAAATCATCTAGTAAATGTATCTATTAGATATAAATAATATATAGATGGTTAACATTGAGGGTGACGGGACCCCATATATCACCCTAAAATATTTTTAGAAATGCAAGAAATTCAGTCTCAATTTTATCTAATGAAGGTCTACTGGTTTATATACCATGAGAACAAGCAGCACGTGAGAATTCAATATATTTAAAAATCTTATGGTTGTCAATAAATATTCTCATTAATAATTCGCGTAATATTAATCTGGAATGGTCTAACCGGTGATGCCAATCAATAAAATTTTGAGTTATTTAACTTGTGGTTCAACAATATGGCAAGTCCGTATTTTCTCTTAGAGAAACAATTCAACAACTAAATCTTTGACTTAATTGTCGATAAGTAAATTGATTTAATAAACTAGATTAAATCAATATATATATGATACCCTAAAAACAAAGTCCCTTGCCTAACAAGAACGGCGAATTGAACTAAATTTCATAAAATTGTTGTATCAATCATATCCATTTATGATTAGGTGATATGATATTCTTCGATTATCACATCTGAAATAGTGAAACGTTGAATTGTAATTCTATGAGAGTTTTAATACTCTAATATTACATAACATTAATATTCTAAAATTATAAAGTTATGCTTCTTCAAGAGCAACAACATAATATTTTTCTAAAATATTGATATGTATAATTTATACTTCTTCAAAAGCAATCATATAATATTCGTTTAATTAAGATGTATTTCTTCAAGAGTAACAACAAAATATTCTTCTAAAATATTTATATGCTTAAGTTGGGTTTTATTTTTTTTCTTTCTAAAAAATAATATTCTTGTAGAATATTAATAGAATTGTAAAATTGTGTTTGTTTAAAAAAAGCACAATTAAAAAAATCTTATAATGTACGCTCATCAGAATGAATGGCACAATATTCTATAAAAATATTGATATGTATAAAGTTTATGATTCTTCAAGAGCTACAACATGATATTCTTCAAGATTATCAACATAATATTTGTTCAAAAATATGTTCTTCAAGAACAACACAATATCTTCAAAAGTATTTATATATATATATATATATATATATATATATATATATATATATATATATATATATATATATATATATATATATATATATCAAGAACATTAACCAAATATTCTTCTAGAATATTGATGTATATAAATTTATGTCTTCTAATAGAGAATGTCGTAAGATTCTATTAGAATATTATTTTATTAAAGTTACACTTATCAAAAAGTAACAAAATAATATTCTTCTAGAATGTTGGTATGTAACAATAAACAATATTCAAAAATATATTTCTACCATTAATTAATATAGACAACTATACAATCAAATAGAATAATCTATATCAATTTCTTTCGGAGGCACAACACTCAATGTCAACATGACATAAGTTGTATGATTTCCTTCCGGATAAACATTCATTCATAATTTACGCAAATATATCACAATTTTTATCATCATTTTATTAGGTGGTATGGTATTCTTCTAGACATGTTTTGTTCGAGAGTATAATAAAATATTATTTAAATAAATACTTCTTCATGAGCAATAGCTCAATATTTTTCAGGAGTTATGTCATGCTCTTCAAAGTAAAATTATGCTAGAATAGGATTATAACATTTTGTTTCTTCATGAGCAATACCAAATTATTATTTTAGAATATTGAACTATATAGGAATTTGCTCTTCATGAGCAATATCATAATATTTTTATAAGATATTAAATTCATAAAATTATGCTTTTTGAGAGCAAAACTTAATATTAAATTTTACAAATTACGCTCTTCGAGAGCAAATAATATTCTACAGAAATATTAATATAATGTTGTTGCTCTATATTGTTATCTAGAAATAATAGATTATGTAAGAATTTATTCATTATGTGTAAAAAGATAATAAATATTCAAATCTTATATAATTATGCTTTTCTGGAGCAAGTAACATAGAATATTGATATTTGTAAATTTGTGTTTCTTTCAAAACAATTATACAATATTCTCTTAGAATATTGGTTCTTAGTAATAGACAAATTTTCAAGAATATTGATACATTTTTCTTCAATAATATCGATACAAAGAAATTATGTTTCTTCGATAGTAATAACTCAATATTTTTCTACAATATTAAAGTTGTAATGTCACTTTCTTTAGAGACAATTAATATTCTTCTATAGAGTATAAAAAATAATG
The DNA here is from genome assembly GCA_023638005.1 of Forsythia suspensa. Classification (NCBI taxonomy): domain Eukaryota; kingdom Viridiplantae; phylum Streptophyta; class Magnoliopsida; order Lamiales; family Oleaceae; genus Forsythia; species Forsythia suspensa. Next base: position 32,509,382 of record CM042671.1, read on the forward strand.
TTGTGGAAGCATTAACATATTTATCAGATTTAAATTATATAAAGTTAATATTCGAGACTAACAAAAATATTCTTTTAGAATATTGACTTGTATAATTTTGATTTTTTCAAGAGTAACAAATAATATTCTTCTTGAATATTTATGTAGTTGAGTTTCTTCATAAAAATCAACACAACTTTCTTCAATACTATTCTTATAAAATTTTGCTTCTTCTAAATCATTTAACTTGTTAAAACAAAAGATTTAACCAATGTAAAATAAAAACTTGACAAATCATGAATCTTACAAAATATAATCAAAAGATATGTAAGAATAAACTTACTTGGAATAAGAAGATGTTCAATATAATCAAAATTTGTTATTGTTCACATAATAATTTCTCATGAATGAACTGTTCGATCTTGATTGTAACTGTTGGATTTGAATAACAATGAGTTTTGAACATTTATCCAAATTTCACAAAGATAGGTCTGTGGAACAATGAAATATCAATGTTTGATCATAGTTGCACATGTTGTCCAAATTCTTCCAACAAATTCAAAATTCATATTGTTCATGCAAAAATTTATCATTAAAGAACCGTTATATTTTGATCTTAACCATTGAATTTGAAGAACAATGAATTTTAAACTCTCTAACCAAATTTCACAACGATCGAACCACAGATAGTTGAGATATCAATATTTTGATCACAGATGTGCAGACTACCCAAATTCAACAAATTTTCTAAACTATTGCTATCAGATTTTCTCTCTATTTTAGGTGTGATTCTTAATATTGATAACGTGTTATACACTAGAGAGAATGATACAAGAAAATAGAGAAAAACTGTGTATTTTATTAAAATAGTAGACCATATATATAGGGTTTCAAATACTTATAGACTATGTAAGAATATCTAAATATAGTCATCAATATTGTTTTCCATATTTTAAAACATATTTGATATTTATTGGCATCTAGGTTTAAGTGAATGTTGGAAATGTGGGTATTTATGATAGGAAATAAATTATTCAAATTGTTAATATCCTTATCCTTAATCCTTATTCTTTACTATATAAAAGACGGAGCTAGATCTAATGCCCCCAGTAGGCGTTATAACAATGGCCACCAGGGACATTAGATCAAGTCCCGTCTAAAAGACATTGTCATGAAATAAATTATTCAAATTGTTAATATCCTTATCCTTAATCCTTATCTTTTACTATATAAAAGACATGTCATACACTGTTCATAAGATAAGAGTGCATGCCTGGTAATGTTCATTGATTCCTTTTATATTTTTTTGCCAACTTTGTTCACCCTAATGCAGCTATAGAAAATAAAAGACAATTTTACATTGTGACGATACTATTCATATCATAGGAGAGTGTGTTCGACATTGTTCATTGGTCATCTTTTTATATTATTTTTCTTGTTTTATTGATGTCATTGGTCACTCTTTTTATTTTCCTACTTTATTGACCCCCTAATGCTGATATTATAAGAATTGAAAGATGTTTTTTTAAAATTAAAATCTAACACCACATTGCTCACCATATACGTTATTGGAGACTCCAAACTAGGGCTACACAAAAAAATCGCTAAACCGCAAAGTAAATTGAATTTGTGAGTTTGAGACCATTAGTTCGGTCTACGCAGACCCATCAACGTTTCGATTTTAAACCAAACTGAACCGTTTGAAAATAGTTTGGTTTATGACATTATTATAATAAAATTTTGTTTTCTATAATATTGTTTTAAGAAAAATGCTTGATACTATTTTACTTTTGATATTGTGCATTAGTTTTCGTTATATTAGAGCATGTTTGGTCATGTTTATTTTAAACTCTTTTTTTTTCAAACTTATTTTAAACTATATATTTCATGGGACCCACAAATTTTATCAGCTTTTCAACCCCCATTTCACCAACTTTTTTCATACTCTTAAAAAAACTACTTTTAAATTCTACCAAATAAACATTTAGATACATTCAAAAATTAAATGGTCTATGGTTAAAGTAATGATAATGTTTAAAATTGCTCCATTAGTACAATATAATTGATACTATTTTCATAATGTTTAAAATTGCTCCATTAGTACAATATAATTGATACTATTTTCATTCAAAATACTTAATACCATTTCAATCTATAATACTGTTATTCTATTGTGTTGTATTTTGTATGTGTGATACTGTTTTATTAACATACTGTCATGAAAGTTCTAAAACCTAAATTAATTAAATTAAAAAACAAATTCTTAATCTTAATTAAACAAGCAATGGACAGAACGTAGTCAAAACTAGCAAGATATAGAGATAACAGTTCTGACTCGCACAACCGTGTTCGTTTTCCTAATCTTGTCTAGTGCAGAAATTAAAGAACTAAATACGAACACAAGATGTAACGTGGTAAACCTCTAAGGAAAACATCCACGGGCCCCCATGCCATGGTAAAAACAATCCACTAATAATCTTGTTGATGAAGTGGAATCATACCCACCGGTCTTGACTTTATCGCCACTCATCTATTGTACTTGACCGCAACCACCACTTGGATATGGAATTGTTCGTTGAGCACCAATAAGTTCTTGATTCTTCAATGAGTTTGAAGAAAACATTTTTGCTTTGAAAGTTGAATCAATGAAGCATCGGGTGTTGTTTTCCACCAATGAATTCGGTCGGTTTTGCTTAGAGAATCCAAGACCAAAAATTATATTTCAAAGCTCTAATTCCTTATTGATTTCCACTTTACTTATAGTTAAAGTAGAAATCAATTTAGAATTATTGTTTTTGATCGATCCGGCATTTAACCGCACTACCAAAAACACAAATGTTGACCTGCTCTTTTATTATTAAAAAAATCGCTTATATTTATTAAGTTAGCCAAGATATAAAAATGAAAATATAACACATATTTTTCCAACAATCTCCCCTTTGGCGCTGTTTAATTGCAAACACATAACTATCAAATTTTTAATATAAGTGTGATGTGTGAATAAGTAAAGAACTCATGAGCATCAACATACAAGGGTTATGGCTCCCCTTAGTGTGTAAACCAAGAACTCCTACAAAGAAGTTAACACCATGTGCAAAACCACACACATTAGTCATAACTTTAAAATTGCTCCCCCTTAGCAAGATATCATCTAAGTGTAATGATCAAACTACTATAAACCTAAAAATACTACTATTAAAGTTTAACCAACAAAGTGTCCATAGCAAGAAAACCCTAACAACCACAAAAATTAAAAATTACTACTACTCTCCCTTTTGTAAGAGGAACGCCAAGGAAAAAAAAGTAAAGCAGTGTTTGGAGGGAAATAAAGCGAAATTTAAGAGTTAAAACAGGTCATCCATAGCCAAATAGTTAGAGGGTTAAGAGTTAGAACCGAGAACGATTAGTGCCGGAGGATCTCGAGCTTCTTTGTCTGGGATGCGAGATGCATTTGCAACCCTCCCATGAGCATGGGTATCTCGAAGGAGCATCAGCTGGAGCATCATCAGCGAGATGTGCAGTGGTTGGGGTAACAGTTGGCTCAACAACGGGATTGGAAGTCGGAATCTCCATTGGATCTCTAGGATGTGCGAGAGAATTTCGAGTAACTATTCGTAATGCATATTTTATATGCTCATCGCCTGAAAAATTCCAGTTTACCCAACACCCTACATATGAAAGTAGCATCATCGGAAAAACCTTTGGTTAGGGCAAAATTTGATCTACCCGTGTTCGAACCAGGTCCCAACCGAGTTTCCAGTGCATCCGACGTCGAGAATGGTCCAACGAGGATAGAAAATGCCCGGAACTCGAGAGAGTGGGATGCGATGCGCTACCCAAATTTGTAAACTCATGAACACCTAAGCGGCTGGAATGTCCTCGAGAAGCGGTGCGAATCCATTATAGGCATTTCTTGATGAACAAGAAAGTGATGGATTAGAGCTGGATGCGGTAACTGTCTCGCTTGGCCTCCTCGCCCTTCATAAATAATTCTATCAAAACTATTTTAACCCAATCAACTGGCATCCTCATCCCTAACTTGTATAGCATAACATCCTGTCCCCCGAAATGTCTGATCGATGAGTTAATGGATCGATATTGTTGATAAGAATCCGATGAAGAATTTTGTGTTTGGATAGTAGCCGAGCGCGAGTTAGTTCTCCGATTTCCGCCGTAGAGCCACCCATTTCTTGCACAATGCCGTCCTTGGTCAATTCTTCGTCACTTGTAATGACCCACGATGGTCACCCTAAGCCAGTCCCTAAGGGAGTTAGGATTGAAGGTAACATGTCTTCCCCGAACATAAACCTTCCACCTGAATTCATTGCCAGCCTTCCCTAGATTCTTTGGAACATTTGCCATAAATTTCTTGACCAGAGTTTTATTGAACGGCCCAAAAAAACTTAACAGATTATGTAAGTTGTGAAAATCAACAATTTCAACCAAACCAAACGAACTTAATTCGGCAATTGCAACCTTGCACTCAATGATGAACTTACGGTAGATGGTAAATGACATAAACAGACTCTCAAAGACTCTCGATAGAAAATGAAGAATGAGGGGTTAATAGAGTGTCTACCTCTAGTTAATGTATCAAGTCCGAACATTTGGGAGTCTCGAACTAGGAGTAGGTAGTACTCAGTAGGCACCCCGAGGCAATCGATAGGTCTGCATTCGACCAAAGAAAGAGGAGGGCTCTCAACAATATCGGTGATTTTACCTTTCCCTTTCTCAGCCGTTGTGGCCCTTTTCGTTGGAGGATGTGTTGGACTAGATTCCGAAGATTCATTAAGAGCAACATCAAAATCGGAATCAGATTTTTGAGAGGGGGGCTTACTTGAACCTTCTACGAATGGGGGAGGCTGTTCAAACTCCTCATCACCAGCCCCTTCATCCTCACGAACTTCCTCGTCAATTTCATCATTGTCAGACCCACTGTTACCCGTTGCATTGTCAGACCCACTGTCACCCGTATATTCATCATCATCATCTCCTTCTTCATCTGGGTCTTGAGTACTTAAGGTAACTTTCTTGCTCAGAAAGGTGATCGGGTCGTTAGTTGTTGGACGGGGCTGATTTTTTGAATGGCTGACCGATGGTTGATATGCAACAATGTTCGTCGATTGGTCAGCCTGAGATGCAACTGCCGCTGGAGAAGTGTCTGGGTCTGAACTTGAGGGTTCCCGTCTTCTTGTACTTCGCCGAAGAGTCCTTTCCGGTGACATTTGTGGTCCTATCGCAGTTTCAGCAGCAGACAGTGTCCTTGGAAGAATTTCCCAGATGTTTCTTCGATTTTGACATTTTAGTCTTCACCATTGTTTGTATCTGAAAAAGAAAACTCAAACACACATTCGAGATCAAGTATGAGGGGCTTCGGAGTTAGGAATTGAAGATTGAGTGTGAGGAGATGAAGAAGAAAAACCCTAAATCACGGTTTAAAAAGGGGAAATTTTTCAAAATTGCACAGTTAATTTGGGACGTGTAGGAAGCAGTTACCAAAAAATAAATTAATAAATGGCAGTTAATGACAACGAAACCTTCCTTAATCAGATATGTCAATTTTGAATTAGAATTAAACTGCCTAGGATGCTAATTTATGGAAAATAGGATTTTTTAAATCAGAACAAAATACAATTGAATTCCATAAACTAAAAACATCCAGATATTTCTCAGTTAAAGCTGATTGTGCTGCCAAAATTAGATTGTTGATTGAAATTTCTACGAAAAGGCCCACACAAAATAATGAGAATATTTTATGAGATAAAATTGAATCGTTTATTTTTGGGCAAATTTCATAGTTTTACAAATTATACAATCACCCCAAAAATATCAAAATCAACCGAGAATCTTCCAATCAGATATATGCGCATAATTAGATTCAATTAATTGGTCAGATTTATAACGTGAGTGTGTGATAGGACATACTGGATTAATCAATCATAACCTGTCCCACTAACCCAAATTGAACCTTGTCAAGAAGATCAAGATCTTGGGATGTATTTCAAACCAATTCATCATCTAAACATATCTCTTTGAATAAAAAATATGAACGCACTGCATGAGTATCATAGCAATTTTTCTTTTTGAGTACTCAAAGTGTTGACTTTATTTGCATATATATATATATATTCCCTTTTTTTTTTGTCAAAGCACCGAATTTATAAGATCATGGAGTTGACTTTCTCACGACCATAAAGGTAGCCCTTTTCTACATGATTTATGTTCATTATCAAGGACGGATGTACACATTTATGGTGATAGCCCTCTCCTCCATGAAATTGTCTGTTTAACACAACAACATGCTATGGTGCCGAGAGACATAGATATTGACCATAGGTCATAACAAAGTACGAAACTACTTTAAAGATAACAATCTAGTTAGTAGTAAGGTACAATCAAACAAGTCAATATATCCTTAAAGTGTGCTTATCTCGGGCATATTTTACCATAAGTATAATGAGCATACCATACTTGATTGGTTAATCCAAGTAAATCTCAAAATGCATAGACCAATCATACATTTATATCATATGCTATTTGGAAGAAAACCACATTCTTCCCCTCCCTCTCCCCCCCTTTTTTTTTAAAAAAAAAAACTAATGCATCAAGTAAATGCCCACGGCCTTCAGAGTCTCAAATCTAGCGAGAATCTAAGGCTTTGGTGAACAAATCGACCAACCGATACTCGATCTCGAATATGTTCCAAAGTAATAACTTTTTCTTCGACCAAATTTCTAATAAAATGAAGTCTAATATCAATATGTTTGGTCCTAGAGTGCTAAACATGATTTTTAGAAATATTGATAGCACTAGTGTTATCACGAATATATAATGTGAGTCCCGATCAATACCATAATCACATAGCATTTGTTTCATCCAAAGTAGTCGAGTGCAACAACTACCCACCGCAATATACTCAAACCTGCGATGAGATAAGAAAATAGAGTTTTGTTTCTTAACTATGTAATGAGATTGTTACCAATGTAGAAACATCATCCACTCGTACTTTTTCCCATCATCCATGTTTTCAAATTTCGGTCGACATCGGTGTATCCTGCGCAAGATGAGAGGTAGTATCATTAGTATACCAAAACCATAATCGAAGTACAGCTTAATATAACGAATAATTCACTTCACTACAAAAGATGTGATTCTTTTGGTTTAGCTTGATAACGTGCACAAACTCCAATATCTTGAATGATATGTCGGGACGGCTTGCGGTCAGTGCACAAAGAAACTCCCTATCATGCTTCTATACAAGTTTGAGTCAACCTCCTTTCCTGGTCATCTCTGGAAATTTTCAAAGACGTGGCCATGGGAGTTCTGACTGACTTGGTCAGTTCAAGGCCGAACTTCTTCACAAGATTTTTAGCATACTTGGCCTGGGAGATAAAAATCCCCGATCCAACCTGTTTGATCTGCAAGCCTAAAGAAATTTAGTTCACCAACCATACTCATTTCGAATTCATTTTGCATAAGTATGGCAAATTCTTTGGATTTTGTTTCTAGTGAAGAACCAAACACAATGTCATCGACGTAGATTTGTGCAACAATTAATCTAGTTTTAAAATGTTTAATGAATAACGTTTTGTCAGCTCCTTCTCTCTTGTATCCTCTGCTCCAACAAGAACATGGTTAATCGTTCATACCAAGTTGTGGGCTTGCTTTAGTCCGTACAGAGCCTTTTTGAGTCTGAACACATGGTCGAGAGAATAAGGATCAACAAATTCCTTAGGCTGCTCAACATAGGCTTCTTTATTAAGAATTCCATTCAGAAAGGCACTTTTGACATCTATTTGAGTGCGACTTGAACCTCATTTGACATGCCACCGATAGTAAGGGTCTAATAGATTCAAGTTGAGCCACATGTGCAAATGTTTTATCAAAATCCACTCCTTCTAGTTGAGTGTATCCCCGTGCAACCAAGCGTGCCTTGTTTCTGACTATGTTGCCATGTTCATCTGATTTATTTTTGAATATCCACTTTATCCCGATCACATTTGTGTCCTTTGGCCAAGGTACAAGTTTTCACATTTCATTTCTATCAAATTGAGCTAGCTCTTCATGCATAGCTAAGAACCCAATTTTCATCAATAATGGCTTCATTTATAGTTTTGGGTTCAATTTGTGAAGTGTAGCAAACATTTCCAAGTTCATTAGCAAGCCTCTACTGAGTCATCATGCCGTCTCTGGAATCTGAGAGAACGTTGTCCAAAGGGTGTGCTTTCAATCCAAGAAGGAGGTTGACTTCTCATGTCCTGCTTCATTATTTGTATATGGTACGTCGAACTTCCGTGAGCATGGGCAAAGACATCGAACTTGATGTTTGGATGTTTTTATGTATATCACCGTCTCGTGCGTGCACATGATGGTCTTGAGTAGGTTGGCGTCCAAAGAACCTTGTTCTTCCAAAGTCTCGAATATTAGGCTCTTGTGAATAAGATGAAAAGTCATCGATATCATCAATTTTATATTGATTGATTCAATGATAGTCTGAGTGCGCATGTTATAAATTCGTAAGCACCACTACTGCTCACAAAATAACCAATAAACACTCCTCATCACTTTTTGAATCGAATTTACCCAAGTATTCCCGATCATTTAACACATAGCATTTGCTACCAAAGGTATGAAAATATTTGAGATTCGGTTTTCTTCCTTTCCGTTTTCATAAGGAGTTTGAGTGGTTCACGATAGCGATTTTATGTCTTTAAAAATTCGCATAGTGCACGGATCGCTCAAGTAGTAAAATGGATTTTGAGTCCAAGTATCGATCCCACGAAGATTTAGATAATTCAATTTAATCACGCTAACCTTAACCGAATCTAAAGAACTTTGAAAGATTTTGTGTTTTACAACTAATTAAAGGAGAAAAATAAACAAAACAATTAACCAACTATTTCTTAAATAAATGCAAGATTAAGATTAACTAAAGATGAATTTAACTTTTAAAAGGAAAAGCACTAGAATTCCGAATCCACTTGTAGTTGTTATTTCTTCTATCTTGATTCTTGGTCTTGACAAATTAATTCGATTATGAATATCAATATCCCTAGGTTGTTCAACGCTTTCTCTTGAATAAAGTCAAACCTATTCATATGCATGACTCGACTATATTTCTATGACGAATGCGAATACAAATGAAAGCATTAAATTTCCATGGATAATTAAAAATCACCTAAAGCATAGCGGTATATTTCTATCCCCTATCGGACTTTAAAATAATTAAAATAGCGTCTAGCATGCTTTCGACCTTTCGATAGTAAAACACGCCACAACAATCATACAATTACTACGTATATAATTGTAGATACAAACAAAACAAAATTAATTATTCAAAACTTTATTGAAGTAAAGTGTCAAAAACCAAGTTTCAAGATAAAAGGATTTAAACCACAAGTTTCATCGTAATTCTAGCGCTAATTAAACTAGCCTAGCATACTAATAATAAGAAAATAAGAAGGGGAAGAACACATGGAATTCATCACCCGGAAAAGAAGAAGACTTGAAAGAATAATTGCTCGTTGTTGATCTTCGTTCAATTCTTCAAAGAAGCCGTCTTGATCTCCGTTTAATGCCTTCGTCTATGTTTTTCTCCCAAAAACTCAACAACCTAATATGAGTTAATCACTCATATATATACTACTTTAATGGTGCCCTAGAATATGCCAAAAATCTCATGCAGACAAAATTTTACATGGGCGATCGCCCGGTGTATTTCTAAGCGATCGCCCGATTCAATGGTGTAACTCTATGCTTTTGATTAACCAATCTGGGCGCTCGCCCACCTATAATGTGGGCGATCGCCCAGCTTATATTTTCCAATCGTGCTATTTTGGTCCTCCAACATTTCTTCTAATCCAATTTGATCCTTTAACTTTTCATAATTTGTCATTTGGTCCTTCATCTTTCAATGATGTGCAATTTGGTCTTTCAACTTTCAATGATGTGCAATTTGGTCCTTCATCTTTCAATGATGTGCAATTTGGTCTTTCATCTTTCAATGATGTGCAATTTGGTCCTTCAACTTTCAATTTATACCTCTTTTCATCCATTCTTCTCCAATTTCTCACAGACGGGTCCAAAACTAAAATGTAAAGAATAATGCACCGAATTAAGTAGAAAATTATTAAAATAACGAATTAAAAGCTTAGTTTAAGGACCCGAATAAGTGCACAAAACGCACTTATCAAACACCCCCAAACTAAACCTTTGTTCGTCCTCGAACAACAAAACAAAATAAAAATAAACCATAAACTTAAACTAAGCTAAACAAAATAACAATGATTGAGTTTATGTCAAATGTCTTACTATATGCCTCATGTTTGAAAAATCAAGTAATACGTTTAGAAAAAGATTAAACAACACCAAAAATTTCACTTATCCATTGCTCGACCTTTAGTGAGTGTGTGATTAGCCAGAAATTGAACTTACTCATGTATTAGACCATGACCAATATTGTGTTGTTGATATTTTTACAGTCCCGAACCCATTGTAGTCATTTATTCCTTACACCTCTCGTAATTTATCACACTTCTAAAGCTTTTCTCTTCAATCCCGAGGTGTTCTAGCAAATTTGGTTCCTATTGATCAACACAATGTTTTTTCAAATAAAGTGGTAAAATTAGAACTTGTATTCTCGTAACTAGGGTGGTGAATGATTTACAATTCTCATCTTGATCTCTTGGGTTTTAATCTAGCAATCCTTACCGAGCACCTTTAGCACTTTTTATTTATTTTACTCATAAACCGATCTCACATCTTGTGCAATACTTCTCTCATACTAGCTTTCTATGTGACCACATGTAGCGAGCTTTGGACCGATGACTCCCAAGTCGAGATGACCATAGGGCACCGTGTTTTGAAATACCCTAACAGAGCTTAATTGCTCGAGTCCCACAGTGCTATAAGAGAAGCAAAGATGTACAAATTTTTTTTTTTGTTGACTCATGTAACGAGCTTTGGGCCGATGACTCCCAAGTCGAGATGACTTTAGGGCACCGTGTTTTGAAATACCCTAACGAGCTTAATTGCTCGAGTCAGATATTTTGTTTTATTTATTCAGCAGTAAGTAGTGCTCGGTTTAGATTCCTGTACTATAACCTATTCAACCAAAGATGAGACTCAGAGAACCCAAACCATCAAAATTCTCAAAACACAAGTAGTACTTTAACACCCCCAAACTGTTCTCAAACAGTTTGGTTACTAGCTTAAGGACTTAGGAACGGAAATTTTCATAATGATACTAAGTCAACAATATCAACTCATACACTCAAATCATGGTCCCAATAAATGATAAATCAATAGTGGCGTTGTGCTTCATTAAAAAGGTCAAACATGGATAATAATTCAGATAAAAGCACAAGTTCAAGCGTTGTCTAATATTCCACTAAAAATATACTCGATTTTCAAACAAACATCATCATTGGCAGTAAGAAGTTTAACAACAACTAGACAAATTTTTTTTTTTTTTTTCGATTATATAGACCCGAGTGATACGCGTTCAAAAACAATCGATAAGTATCCCGATACTTTACCCACCCCAAAAGAAAATATTACATTGTCCCCAATGTAAGCAATTTAGAACAAAAGTAAAGGAGGAAAAGATCGGTACTCCACGGAGGTAAATGTGGAGAAGAAGGTCTCGGTGGATCTACCGGTGCAAGAGGGTGGATCCATGGGGAGGAGCACTTTTCGGGCAGCGGGATGAGAGAGACGACGGTATAAATATTATCCAAGCGCCACAAAAATGGAGCATGCGATGGTGGACATCGTCGTGCGTGTAGTTTATAGTCCGTTGCTCCCCTCGAGAGTGCCGTGTTTGCCGCGATCAAGGAGTCCGCTCAATTCTCATGTGGTCAACCGTGCGGCCGCATGGTGCTGCCGAGTGTCTTGAATTGAGCTCAAAACCCGACCGCTCGGATAAGCGGGTAAAAATCGACGCAAGAGGCGATCGGTCTCGAAAGAATCGATCGGGCCGGATTGTCCGCCGCTCGTCAGCCACCGGACGTCCCAATGTTCGTTTGGTGATAGGCGGTTCGAGAATCTCGGGCTCTTCATGAGGAAGTAATGGCACCCCTTCGCCAGCATAGTGCACTAATAAGGCAAGGAACATCGGGGACCGCCGGATGCACACCATGCGAGGCAAGGTCAACAATAAATCGGAAGATGTGAGTCCCCAAGTCAATTTTTCGCCCACTTGCAAGATGATATAAGAGTTGAGCCCGAGTGTCATTAAAGTCTCATGCGGTGGGAGGTAGGATCGATGTTATGACACACAAAAATATGGAAGATGCGTAGACTCTATGTCAACTGGTTGTGTAGGAATTTAGGTCCCACGAGAGGCCACGCGTTTGCTCGTCCATAAAGAAACTGAGTCACTTGTGTCATATCCAGATCAGCGGGGACGGGCTCAGTATCATCGGCAGTCAGTCCATAAAAATTTTCGATCACAGTGGGACTGAATTTAACCCACTTTCCCCGGACCCAAGTGGTGTACCGATGTTCTGCCTCCGGTTCCTCAATAGCGTGATTGAAGTTGGCGAAATTCCTTGACCAATAGCGGATAGGCCAAATGAGGTTTGCCGGCGACCCTGTACCAACCACAAGATCGAATGAGGTTCGCCATTTCGTAGTAAGGGAAGTCGGTCGAAATCACCTCCCGTTCGCCCAAATATGCTTCAGTACTAACCACTTTGTGTAGATGTGTTACGCCGGGATCCCGAAATCTTAAGATACCACCGTTGTCAATGTTAGTTTCCACCGGGTGGCGTCGGCTAGATGAGGAACCGACCTTCTCCTTCCCTTTTTTGTTGGTGGGTCTTTTCGTTTTGGTGCCATAGTACCTAAGAAAAGAAAAGTGAATTCATTAGGCATCATAAAGAAGGTAGGAACATAGAAAATACACCGAAGACATGGAAAATAGAGAATTTCGGTTTTAAACGCAGTCAGAACACTACTTTTCACCACCGAAAAAAGCGAGAAAATATTGAAAATTGTCCGAGCCATCTCCCGACATCCGGTTCTACATAGATTGGTTGGTATCATATTCAAAATCGAGGTAAAACGGATGATAAATGAGCAGGACGGAAGGGGGACGAAACAGTCGACTTGAAGTGGCAGATGCCCAGCCAAGGCATGCCATGACTGCCCTTTTGTGGGCTGAAGTGGGGTGGACAATGTGGAGTTGAAATCTCAGGGATGTAAGCATAATTATCAAGCAGGAATGATTTTTGATGAAAGTCTAATTTAAGGGAACCTAAAGTTCACAAGCAACTCCACTCAGTCAATGCATCGAACACTTGCAAGGCATATCCGCGAAGAAGGAAATTGAATGAATTTGTGCTTGAATTAAGCCCAAAAATTTGTACCTAAACAACTAATCTCAACAACCCAACAACTACCTAAGCCCATACTCCTCATTTAACCATGAAGAAACCGCAAAGAAAAAGGGCAATTCTAAGTGAAAAAGTAAAGAATGGAGAAGATGAAGAAAGATCATACCTCTTGCTTTGCTTTGCCCAATTTGTGGATAATGAAGTGGATGTAATGGACACAATGTACCCGTATGAGTGTTGGTGCGTGATGTGGGAATAGGGGACTGAATTGGTCTTGAAGGTGTGTGTAATGAAGGGGCGTGAGGGCGGGAGTAATGGCGAAGAGTGATGGCGGTTGGACTTAAGTCTGTGGGCATCTTGCCCGGCCTGAAGCCTAAGCGATCGCTGGTATAAACCGTATGATCGCTGGCTTGACTCTGGGCATTCTGCCCAGGATGAAAAGCATTAGGGCGATCGCCCATGCTTAACTTCAGGCGATCGCCCGGTTTACCGAACTAAATTTTTTTTTTTTTTTTTATAACAAATAAATGCATATAAACTAAGCCAACAAGTCCAAAATCTAAAACGTGCTAAAATGGAAACGATGCGAGCATGCAAGTGAAGTGTAAATGTGACGAAAATAGAGATACTTTCACATGTGAAATCCTAAACACAAGCCAAACCGAAAATGGTGAATTGGGAAGACCAAACACATGCCAAAACTCACTTCATGCTTGTTACTAATTTATCTAGGTCTATGTGATCGGATGAAATCGAAATTTGTGCTTAAATGAACATAAAGACCAACTATGCTAAAAATTCTAAGTGCAAAAATTGGACAATCCTAAAACCAAAAATAAACAAGGTAGAATCCTAAACACATGCAAACTAAAAATTCAACTAAGTGCAAAAACTAATGCAAAACCAAAAATTAAAGCAATAAAACTATTCCAACTACATGCATTTAAATAAAAACGTCTAAAAAGGAGAAAGGGATAGAAAAATGGGTTGCCTCCCATTAAGCGCTCGAGTTATAGTCTAGAGCTCGACTTTTGGATTGATCATTCCGGTGTGCAAGTTGAGCGGTGGACTTTTCTTTGAGAATCCACCATTCCAATAGATCTTCAAACGCCTGCCGTTGACCTTAAACGCGTGCCTTTACTCTCATGATGATTTCTCTTGCGCCCCATATGGAAAGACTTGTGTGATTGTATACGGACCCGACCATCGAGATCTCAACTTGCCAGGAAAAAGCTTGAGGCGAGAATTATACAACAAGACTTGCTGCCCAACCTCAAAATTTCTTCTTTGAATGTGCATATCGTGCCACTTTTTGGTCCGCTCCTTATACAATTTCGCGTTCTCATATGCTTCCAACCGAAACTCATCCATTTCATTCAATTGAAGGAGTCTCTTTTCACCAGCCGCCTTTAGATCAAAGTTCAACTTCTTGACAGCCCAATATGCTCGGTGCTCCAATTCAACTGGTAAATGGCACGCTTTCCCAAAAACTAGCCGGTAGGGAGACATGCCTATAGGAGTTTTGAAAGTCGCTCGATGAGCCCATAAAGCATCATCGAGTTTCTTTGACCAATCTTTTCTTGATGAACTCACCGTCACCTCAAGAATCCGCTTCAACTCCGGTTGGAGACTTCCACTTGCCCACTTGTTTGAGGGTGATAAGGAGTAGCAATGCGATGCTTCGAACGCCATATTTAGCCAACAAGGACTCAAATTGACGATTACAAAATGCTTACCACCATCACTAATAATGGCTCTGGGTGTGCCATAACGAGTGAAAATGCATTTTTAAGAAATCCATCACAACCCGTGCATCATTAGTAGGTAAGGCGACGGCCTCAACCCGTTTAGAGACGTAGTCTCAAAGAACCAATATATATTGATTTGAGAAAGATGAAGGGAATGGCCCCATGAAATCAATACCCCAAACATCAAAAAGCTCGACCTCAAGTATCTTGTTGAGAGGCATTTCATTCCTTTTGAGATATTACCCGTGGTGGCATCGATCACATTCTTTCACAAAAAGGTAAGCATCTTTAAAAAGAGAAGGCCATGAGAACCAGTTGTCAGAACTTTAGCAATTTGTTTTAGAGGCACCAAAGTGTCCAAATAGGGTGAAGAGTGACAATGCCCAAGTATCGAGGGACCTCTTCTTGAGAATACACCCGAATAATTTGATCTGCCCTTATCTATAGAGAATGGGATCCTCCCAAAATAGTGCTTCAAGTCGAGAAAAATTTTTCTTTTGATGACTTGAATAATCAAGTGATGATGGATTTGGCGAAAATTTACTATATCTCGCAAACCACGGTGCTTTTCCAACGTAAAAATCTGCTCATCCGAAACACCTCATTAATGTCCAAGCTCTCGATTTGTTCTTCCCGCCAAGTCCGGATAGGTGATCGCTACTACATTCTCGCTTCCTTTCTTATCTCTTATCTCGAGATCGAATTCTTGTAGAAGTAAGACCCATCTAATCGACCTCGGTTTTGCATCTTTCTTTGCCAATAAGTACTTCAAGGTCGCATGATCGATGTAAACTATCACCTTGACCCAACAAGATATGATCCGAACTTGTCAAAGGCATAGACTACGACTAGGAGCTCTTTCTCGATGAGTGGCATAATTAAGTCACGTGCTTCATTCAAAGTCTTCTTTGGCATAGTGTATCACATGAAAACTTTATCTTTTCGCTGCCCCAACACTACCCCAACTGCGTAATCACTTGCATCACACATTAGTTCAAACGGGAGGTTCCAATCGGTGCAATTATCACTGGTGTTTGAAATGAGCTTCTCTTTTAGAGTGTTGAATGCCAATAGACACTCTTCGAGAGAAGACAAAGGGCACATCCTTGACCCGATGAGAGTACACAAAGGTTTTGTGACTTTAGAAAAATCTTTTATAAATCGACGATAGAACCCGGCATGCCCGAAAAACTTCTAACACCCTTGATGGGACGTTGGTGGTGACAATTTTCTATAACCCAATTTTTGCTTTATCCACTTCAATCTCCTTAGTTTGAAATTCGATGTCCCAACACGATGCCCTCTTGAACCATAAAGTGACATTTTCCCGGTTGAGAGCCAAATTTGTGTCTTCACACCGCTGCAAAACCGGTGTAAGTGCTCAAGCACTCATCGAAGGATGAGCCAAATCCGAGAAATCATCCATGAAAATTTCAATGAATTTCTCCACCATATCGAGAGAAAATGGCCATCATGCAATTAAAAAGTGGCGAGGAGCATTGCATAGACCAAAAGGCATCCTACGGTGAGCAAAGGTGCCATAGGGACAAGTGAATGTGGTCTTCTCTTGATGATCGGTGCTATTGGAATTTGATTATACCCTTAGTATCCATCCAAAAGCGATAATGAGAATATCCACCATTTTCCAACATCCGATCAATAAATGGAAGGGAAAATGATCCTTCCTAGTAGCGATATTGAGTTTGCGGTAGTCAATGCAAACCCTCCATCCCGTGGATCGCTTCGGTTGGAATCAACTCATTCTTTTCGTTCGAACCACGGTGATACCTCCCTTCTTTGGCACTACTTGAACTGGGTGACCCAAGCACTGCCTCGAGATCGGGTAGATAATCCCAAGATCCATTAGCTTCATGACTTCTCCTCGGACCACTTCTTTCATATTAGGATTCACTTTCTCCATTTGTCGATACTTGGTTTAAAATCATCCTCCATGAGGATTTTATGCATAGACGGTAGGGTACGATACCATGATGTCGACAATAGACCACCCAATAGTCATTTTGTGTTCTCGAAGTACTCGGAGTAATTTTTCCTCTTCAAGCTTATTAATTGAATTTGCAATGATTACGAGCAAAGTAGAGGATTCCCCGTGTAGGCATAACGGAGATGAGAGGGCAACCTGTTTGAGCTCTATTTTTGGAGGTCATTGAGCAGGAAGGCGGATGTTTTATAGAACTGCTCCCAACTCCTCAAAGCGTGGTCGGCGTGTATACGGAGGATTTGCTTCAAGATATCTTGTGCACATCTCAACCTCACTAGAATCGCGAGAGGATTGAGAATGCACAATGCAAACCTCCATGGATCGATGGATTATGGAGATGAAAATTTTCATACGGCATCATCAATTACATCAACTTTGAAACAATTATCTCGACTCGGTTGGATATTTGATTGCCTTAAAGACATCAAATGTGACTGCTCTCGCTAAGTCTCGAGAATCAATTGGCCTTTTGTACATCGATCGAGCTCTTCCGATGGCTAAAATGGTCGACCAAGAAGAAGTGGGACATCTTTATCTTCCTCCATGTCGAGAATGATAAAATCAGGTAGGAAGATGAATTTGTCCACTTTTACCAAAAGATCTTCAACAACTCCTCTTGGATGTTTAATAGATCGATCGACCACCATGCGAGTTACCGTAGTTGCTTTAGCTTCCCCAATCCTAATTTCACGAAAATAGAAAGTGGCATCAAGTTAATACTAGCTCCTAAATCACATAAAGCTTTATCAAAACAAAAATCACCAATAGTGCAAAGTATTATAAAACTCCCTGGATCTTTGAGTTTAGGAGGTAGTTTATTTTGTAAAATAGCGCTACATTCTTCTGTCAACATCACCGTCTCATGTTCCTCCATCTTGCGTTTATTTGAAAAGATATCTTTCAAGAATTTAGCATAACTGGGCATCTGAGCAAGTGCATCTGCAAAAGGGATGTTGATATGTAGTTTCTTGAAGATCTCAAGAAATTTTCCGAATTGCTTGTCCAACTTGTGCTTTTGTAGCCTCTGAGGAAATGGGACTGGAGGATCATATGGCTTGATAGGAACAGTTGCCTTAACCTGTGGTGTGCCTGAACTCTCTTTCATAGTCATTGTCTCTTTCACCATACCACGTGTTCCTCATCGATGGAAGGTACCACTTCTTCATTTGCAACCGATCTCTTGACATGGATTTACAATCGAACCCCACTTCTAGTGGTAATAGCTTTAACATGTTCTTTGGGGTTCACCTGTAGATTCTTCGGGCAAAGTACACGGTGCTCTGCTAATAAAGCAATTGCCATCGACCCAGTTGTGTCTCAAGATTCTTTATTGCGACTCCTTGATTTTGAAAATTAGTATCTGTCTTGTGCATGAACCGATCGGTCTTTTCGATGAATTTACCTAGAATTTCTTCTAGCGAAGTTCTCTTTTCGGCTCATGAAACCGTAGTGCGAAATTACTCGATTATCCTTCCAAGAGAAATTTGGATGGTTTCACCACCTGGATTATATGTGTTGGAGTCACGGGTTATTTTGTTGGCCGACCACCTTGAATGTAATCGACTGCTCAGTCAGAGTGATAGAATAGGACATTCGATGTACTATGATTGGCTCCACATTCGTCATCTCTTGATTTCTTTGTTTGCCTTTGCATTGGTGAATATGACATACTCTCCACTTTGTGTGCCAATGACTTTATCTCATGCGCGACAATCTTTGTAAAAGTATCTACCTCATGTACCCCATGCAGTTCTCTTTTGTACAACTCTATCCGATGGCCACATGGCGATGGTGGTAGCGACTGCTTCAAACAAATCTAGAGCTTCAACCACTGTTTTGGTAGATAGAGAACCGTTGGATGAAGAGTCAATCATGCTTTTGAATGACGGTAGTAGCCCAAACATATAAAAATATTGAATTTGTTGCCCCTTGCCAACACCATGATGAGGGCACTTCCTTAACATATTCTTGAATCGGTCCACGCCTCATCAAAAGATTCTATTTCGATCGTTGAAATATGGAGATATCATGCTTCAACTTGAGACCTTTCTTTGGTGGGAAAAATTTAGTGCAAAACTTCCGCTAGATCATTCCGGTGGTTATCTTTGTCAATGGGTAGTGAGTCCAACCACTCAAGAGCCTTGTCCCAAGAGTATGTGGGAACAAACGTGGGCGGATGGCGTCGTCTCGAGATTCCTTGATACTTGAAGTGTTGACACATTTCAAGAATCTTGAAACGTGTGTATGTGGATTCTCATCGGTCCTGCCATAGAATTGATGTCCATTCTCGGAATAGATGAATGACATTAGTCTTCATTTGAAAGTTCGGTTGCCCAAAAGGTGGGTAGACAATCTTGGATTGGCTCTGTATGATCTCGTGAGTCAAAAAGTCTCCAACTAGCATATTGTCTTCATCTATCTCTTGTCTTGCCCGAGCGATCTCGTTGTTCGCATTATGTCTTCTTTTTTTTTGTTCTTTTTGTTGTCTCTTTCTTGCTTCTCTTTGCTGCGATGAAAAGTACGTTCAATCTCTGGATCAACTGGAATTAGGGACTCGTGTCTCTCACTTCACATGCAATGGTCTCGAAAGGAAGCAAAGCAAACATCAGTAAATCTTAAAGAAATAAGTAATTAAAGCAATTAAAAAAAAAAGTTCGAATTAGTGTTAAAGTAATTGAGCAATTAAAACTAAATCCCAAGAATTCATGCCAAAAACTTGATAGCGATTTTATGTCTTTAAAAATTCCGCAAGTGCGGATCGCTCAAGTAGTAAAATGGATTTTGAGTCCAAGTATCGATCCCACGAAGATTTAGATAATTCAATTTAATCACGCTAACCTTAACCGAATCTAAAGAACTTTGAAAGATTTTGTGTTTTATAACTAATTAAAGGAGAAAAATAAACAAAACAATTAACCAACTATTTCTTAAATAAATGCAAGATTAAGATTAACTAAAGATGAATTTAACTTTTAAAAAGGAAAAGCACTAGAATTCCGAATCCACTTGTAGTTGTTATTTCTTCTATCTTGATTCTTGGTCTTGACAAATTAATTCAGTTATGAATATCAATATCCCTAGATTGTTCAACAGTTTCTCTCGAATAAAGTCAAACCTATTCATATGCATGACTCGACTATATTTCTATGACGAATGCGAATACAAATGAAAGCATTAAATTTACATGGATAATTAAAGATCACCTAAAGCATAGCGGTATATTTCTATCCCCTATCGGACTTTAAGATAATTAAAATAGCGTCTAGCATGCTTTCGACCTTTCGATAGTAAAACACGCCACAACAATCATACAATTACTACGTATATAATTGTAGATGCAAACAAAACAAAATTAATTATTCAAAACTTTATTAAAGTAAAGTGTCAAAAACCAAGTTTCAAGATAAAAGGATTTAAACCACAAGTTTCATCGTAATTCTAGCGCTAATTAAACTAGCCTAGCATACTAATAATAAGAAAATAAGAAGGGAAGAACACATGGAATTCATCACCGAAAAGAAGAAGACTTGAAAGAATAATTGCTCGTTGTTGATCTTCGTTCAATTCTTCAAAGAAGTCGTCTTGATCTCCGTTTAATGCCTTCGTCTATGTTTTTCTCCCAAAAACTCAACAACCTAATATGAGTTAATCACTCATATATATACTACTTTAATGGTGCCCTAGAATATGCCAAAAATATCCGTAAATCGTGGGCAAAAACTTACCTAACTAGACTAGAATTCAAAAAGGAAAAAATCTCGCAGACAAAATTTTACACTGGGCGATCGCCCAGTGTATTTCCGGGCGATCGCCCAGTTCAATGGTGTAACTCTCTGCTTTTGATTAACCAATCGGCGCCGCCCACCTATAATGTGGGCGATCGCCCGACTTATATTTTCTAATCACACTGTTTTGGTCCTCCAACATTTCTTCTAATCCAATTTGATCCTTTAACTTTTCATAATTTGTCATTTGGTCCTTCATCTTTCAATGATGTGCAATTTGGTCCTTCATCTTTCAATGATGTGCAATTTGGTCTTTCAACTTTCAATGATGTGCAATTTGGTCCTTCATCTTTCAATGATGTGCAATTTGGTCCTTCATCTTTCAATGATGTGCAATTTGGTCCTTCAACTTTCAATTTATACCTCTTTTCATCCATTCTTCTCCAATTTCTCACAGACGGGTCCAAAACTGAAATGTAAAGAATAATGCACCGAATTAAGTAGAAAATTACTAAAATAACGAATTAAAAGCTTAGTTTAAGGACCCGAATAAGTGCACAAAACGCACTTATCAGTTCCTATTCTTAAAGACACACGATTCAAAATATGACAAGCGATATTAATAGCTTGACCCATAATTTAACAGAGAGCTTCTTACTATTTAGCATAACTCTAACCATATCTTGTAGAGACCTATTTTTCCTTTCCACAACACCGTTTTGTTCAGGAGTTTTGGGTGCAGAGAATTTATGAAAAATACTATTTTGATCACAGAAAGTAGAGAAAATAGAATTTTCAAACTCTCTCCCATGATCACTTCTAATCCTTAATATTTTTATTCCCTCAAAATATTTTTCTGTTATTAATTTTAGGTGTAAAAATTTGAATCTTTCAAAAACATCAGATTTTTCTCTCAAGAAATCTACCCAAGTATATCTAGAAAAATCATCCACGCAAACAAAAATATATTTCTTGCCCCAATACTTTCGGTTTGAATGTCCCATCAAATTCATGTGAAGTAATTCTAATACATGAGTCAGAGTAAGAAACTTACCTTGCTTGTGAGTGTTTTTGATTTGCTTACCTTTTAGGCACGAACCACACAATTCTTCAAATTTTTCAGTAAGCTTAGGAACACCTCGTACTGCATTCAACTTTGTCAGTCTCAACAGATCACTATAGCTTAAATGTCCCAATCGTTTGTGCCACAACTCGGTTGAGTCGATCTTTGAAATATGACAAGTAATTTTAGTGTCAAGAAGATAACATTTATCATTGGATCTAGTTCCATGTAGAATACAACTACCATCATACTTCAAGACTTTACAAGAATTTTTGAGAACATAACCAAGTGTTTATCATCACAGAGTTGGCCTATACTAATCAGGTTAGCTTTTAAACCTACAACAAAAATAACTTCTTTTAACGGGGAGAAACCATCAATTAGAATAGTGCCTACACCTTCAATTTTACCGTGTGCTCCATCACCAAAAAGTAACCGCACCACCTTCATGACTTTTGTAGTTAGTTAGATAAGATCGATTACCAGGTCCATATGTCTAGAACAACCACCGTCAAAATACCAAGAGTTATGAATAAAGGATCTATAGGCAACATCAACCATATAACAATTTAAATCACCCTTTTTGACCCAAATTTTTCTTACTTTAGTGTTGCTAAGGTGTCTCATTTGTCTATTAGCCAAGTTTTTACTAAACAAACAATGAAAAGAGTCATGTCCTAAATTACCACAGATGCAATATTTTACAAAGTACTTTGATTTACCTCTCTGTATTGGTTGTATACCTGATGGTCGTGATTATTTTTGAGTCTTGGCATTGGTCAGAACCTGCATAGGCAGGTCAGCCTTAGTTCTGACGGTGATGGGAGCAGTTTTGTCTGAAAATATAGCAAACTTTGTTTCTTTGATGAAGTTGATCTGATTCCCAACTTTTCTTTCACCTTTTCCAACATATCCTAAACCTTCTTTGACGTTTGGAGTTCTTCCATAGCTTAGGATTTCACTTAAGCGAGAGGCTCCAATTGTTAATTGCTTGATTCTTTCTTTTGAAGCTTTTAATTCATCAAGAAGATTAGCAATTTGATCCTCCTTCTCTTTTAAGATGTTTGTAAGAGTATTATTTTGAGAATCAATTTCACCTTTGTCATCTTCCAAAATTCTATCATGACTTGAGTAGACAAGTTTTTCTCTTGTTTATCTTGTAATTTTTATTCATACTTCTTTGCGATTATGCATACGGACCGGTTCTTCTTGAAGTTGTCACCAATAAGTCGAACACGCAATCAAGTTTTGTACTGGAATCGATGATGAGAAGTTAAGTTCACGATTAAGGGCGTTACACGATCAACGATGGTTCTGCTATCCTCGCGTCCTCATCTGAATCTTTATCATCTTCACTCCAAGTGATATTCATGGCCTTCTTGGTATGAGATTTCTTTAAAGTATTTGCACATTCGGAGGCTATGTGACCAAAACCCTCACATTCATGGCATTGAATTCGATTGTCGGATCTATTCATAGAGGTAGTGGAATTTTGTTTTGTGTTGGTCGGAAATCTCTTCTTTTGTTGGAGAGAGGTATTCAAGTTCTTTCCCTTTTGATTTCTTTTTAGAAATTTTTTGAATTGTTTGGTAAGCATGGCCATGTTTTCATGTGTTTCGCTCTCCTCACAATCAACTTTGTCTTCATCACAATCAACTTTGTCTTCATGGTTGTTAATTTTGAAGGTAATACTGGATCCCTTTTCTTTCTTTCTTCTTTGTAGATATAGCTCATATGTCATCAATGATCCCACCAATTCTTCAAACTTTATATTCTCAATCTCCTTACTTTCTTCAATTGCAGTTACTTTAGAATGAAATCGATCAGGCAAGGATCTAAGAATTTTCTTTACAATTTTGCTCTCCGAATATTTCTTTCCCAAGGTATAAGCAGTATCTGTGACGTTACTGAGTTTTGCATAGAAGTCCTTGAATTGTTCATTGTCTTTCATGATTAGTTGTTCAAACTCTATAGTAAGAATTTGAAGCTTGGATGACTTGACCATATTGGTTCCTTCGTGAGCAATTCGTAAGATGTCCCAAGCATCTTTTGCAACCTGACAAGTAGAGAGTAAACGAAATTGATTAGAGTCTACAAAGGAAAATATGGCATTTAAAGCTTTGGAATTCCAATTAGTATAATTAAAATCAGTTGTAGCCCACTCGTTTGCCTTTTTCTCTCTTTCTACACCATTTTCAGTAATGGTGGGAGTTTTATATCCATGGACAATTGAGTGCCAAGCTTTTTCATCAAGGGATTGGATATACACTTGAATTCTAATTTTTCAATAGGCATAATTAGTACCATCTAAAACAGGTGGTCTAAATAGAGCTCCGTCCATAACTAGGTTTATATGGATCGCACTTAAAAAGTGTACCTGCTTTGATACCAATTGAAAGTTCTAAAACCTAGATTAATTAAATTAAAAAATGAATTTTTAATCTTAATTAAACAAGCAGTGGACAGAACGTAATCAAAACTAGCAAGATATAGAGATAACAGTTCTGACTCACACAACCGTGTTCGTTTTCCTAATCTTGTCTAGTGCAGAAATTAAAGAATTAAATACGAATACAAGATGTAATGTGGTAAACTTCTAAGGGAAACATCCACAGCCCCCCATGCTATAGTAAAAACAATCCACTAATAATCTTGTTCAAAAATACAATAGTATCAATTTTTGTAATTTCACAAAATTAACAAAATGATAATCAAAAGAAAATAGATCAATTCCTTGTGATACTTCTTCTTCTAACTTGTTGATGAAGTGGAATCATATCCACCGGTCTTGACTTTATCGCAACTTCTCTATTGTACTTGACTGCAACCACCACTTGGATTAAGAACCCCCGTTCTTAACTTCACGCCAAGTAGCTTGAACTAAATATGTAATTGTTCGTTGAGCACCAATAAGTTCTTGATTCTTCAATGAGTTTGAAGAAAACCTTTTTGCTTTGAAAGTTGAATCAATGAAGCATCGGGTCTTGTTTTCCACCAATGAATTCGGCATGTTTTGCTTAGAGTAGAGAATCCAAGACCAAAATTATATTTCAAAGCTCTAATTCCTTATTGATTTCCACTCTTACTTATAGTTAAAGTAGAAATCAATTTAGGAATTATTTCTTACCTAAAAATATGCAACAAGAATGGTAAGAAAATTAGTAGGAAATAATATAGAAAGATATTCTTAGATTTGTAGAAAGAAAGAATTTAGGAAACTAAATATTTCCTTCCTAAACAAATCTAAGAGAATAAGAAAAGATTCTTTAACCTACAAAATGAGCTGTCAATAATATTTATGAGGTCAGAATATATCAAGTATAGAAACAGAATAAAATCGTAGCTTTTACTGATCTGGAAAAATAATCCGCTTATCAACCCAGTCAGTCAGAACTAGCGTTTAACCAGACCAGTAAAAAACACAAACGTTGACCTGCTCTTTTATCATTAAAAATCAGTTATATTTATTAAGTTAGCCAATATATAAAAAATGAAAAATATGACACATATTTTTCCAACATGTCATATATGATACTAGTATATTTAGATACTATTTTATTTAGATATTGTGCTATGATTTTTGTTAAAACATAACATTTGTGCTCACCTAAGCATGTACTTGATAATAATGTGTTTTTGATACTGTTATATTTGCTTAACTTGTTTGCGATCATAAACCATGCGATACTGTTATCTATGATATTGTTATTATAATATTAATACAAATGTGCTTCTGGTACTATTTTCTATAATATTATTTTATTATGATAATTTTATTATAATATTGTTCTTCTGTTGGGTTTAGGTTGGAATTTTTTATTTTAGTGAGTGTAACATTGTTGTTGTTTACAAAAGTACTGACATTAATGTGTTTTGTTATATTAATATAATAATGTACTTCTAATACTGAAATATTAAGATATTTTTATCTATGTTATGATATGTTAAGATGCTGAAATACTATTCATAATAAGATATTGTTTGTGATACTGTATTACGAGATACTGTTTATAATAAGATTTTGTTTTTTATACTATTTTGGTATATTATTTTATTAAGATACCGTTTTCTACAATATCAAAAAACACACATGAATGTGTGACAGTAATATCTCGAAACACACATGATGTATGTGAAACAAATGTTGTTTTCTTTTATTCGACCGAAAAATGATTACCAAACAATTGTGTTCCTATATATTAAAAAAAAAATATTTTCAACAAAAACAACATAATTCAAGAAAGTTAAGAGAAATCATTCATAAAAATTGAATCCACCTAAGAAGCAATTGTTTCTAAAATTTTGTAAACTAGGGACTATCTAATATTTCTCAGAATTATCGTCATTATTTGATAACAATAGTAGGTTGTTAAAGTTTAAAACTTTATCTTTTACATGATTGGGAAGAAGAAGAATTAATTGTGAATCCACTACTATCACTCATGAAAATAATGGAAAAGATTTGGGTGCCCGGCATTGAGTCGTGAAACACCAGCAATGAGGTGCAATAGTCGGCGGGAGGTGCGAGAAAAGATAGTGGCCACGTGTGTTATTGTGCTGAAATTTAAATCGGATTCAACTCTAATTAATACATGTCACATGAGTAATTACGTAATTAATTGAAATATGATTGAAGTAGTATGACTTAATTGTAATTTTGAAAAATATTTTGACTTAATTTAAAACAAGTCACCTAAGGTGACTTATATCCCCTTCAACTATCAATCTGATCTAAAATAGAAAAGTTATCCAATTACCAATCTATACTACTTCTAAAAGGGGCTTAAATAGAGAAAATTTTTAAAATTCCATATTCACTTTTAGTATTCATTAATGTATAATTATTTTTTAATATTTTATTTATTACTCTTATATTGTTCATCCTGATTGTGCATTAAATTTTCAACAATTTACTAAATATACAATTAATTTTTTTAAACATTTAATCTATTAAATTAAAAAAGAAGGTGAAAAGATGATCTCAATTATTTATTTATTGATTTTGTATTAAGTAGATAAAAGGAATAGGAAATGAGTTTCAACAAAAATTTTAAAAAAAATGAATGAAAAAAATTTATAACTTTGTTTATTACCGCATTAAAATTCAAATCATAGTTGTCAAAACTGAAATGGAAATAATAAGATTATTTTTAATACATTAGATTACAGTGATTACAAACATATTTAGTTTAGTTCTTTTTTTTTTTTAATTTTTTTTCTCAAATTTATTTTTAACTACATATTTTATGGGACCTACAATTTTTATCAATTTTTTATTCACATATTTTACTAATTTTTTTTCAAAACATTTAAACCCCACCAAGTGAAACTTTTTTCATTTTTAATTTATATATATAGAACATTCTTCTCATCTTACTTTTGTCCGTCGACAATATTCTTACAACATAGACAAGTATTGATACTTTTTTAATTTTTGTTTCTTATTCACATTTATGACATTTCATTTACGTTATCAAATCAAACATGTCTAATAAAAATAGAATATACACTAAGAATATTGTTCACAATAAATTACTACTCCAACAAATGTAAAATATTATGTAGTCAATCATTACATTTTCTCACAATAAAATTAGTTATTAATTTTATTCTTCGTAAAATGCAGCCATGGAGATGATCAATATTATAAGATTTGATATCAATGGTTCGTCAATCGTTATAGTTTAAATCACCAAAAAGTCTTAATTGGGTTCAAGTTATTGTTGGTATTATTACCATATAAAACTCATATCTAATTTTAATTGTACTTAAATAAATGCAATTATCTTTTAATATTTATTTGTTACTCTTTTATTGTTCATTATTATCGTACATTAAATTTTTAACAATTTATTAAATGAACATATAAAATTTGTAAATATTTAATATATTAAATTATATATGATGGTGAAAAGACGATCTCAATTTTTTTTGCCTTATGTAGATGAAATAAATGAGAAATGGATTTTAAAAAAATGAATGAAAAAATTGTAACTTTTTTTTTTTACCGAATTAAAATCCAAATCATAGGGATGGAAATATTGTTTTGAATACATTGGATTACAATGATTATAATTGACAAGTAATATATGAAACTCTTTTAATTTTTAATTTAATTAATAATACATCGAGACGCGCTTAATAGAAATATAACATACACAAAAAATATTGTTTACAAGGAGTACAAATGTACAATATTATATAATCAATCATTACATTCTCTCCAATAAAATTAATAATTATTAAAAAAAAAATCCCGTAAAATACAATCCTGAAAATCTCTATCAATACATTATTAATTCCATACGATTTGATATCAATAGTTAAATCAATCATCAAAAGTCAAATCACCAAAATTCTTCATCAATTCAAGTTCTTATCACGACATTACTTCTTATATAAAACTCATCTTTGATTGCAATTGTCTTTTATAAATATAAATAAAATACCAACATCAAATAATACAAAACAACATGTTATCAACAACCATATATTTTTTTTTTTTATCTTTATTGCAATTGCTACTTTATTATTTTAATTATTAATAATTAAAAATAAAAAATTTGAAAATATTAAAAATTAATAATATGATTACAAAAGCACGTACAATACACGCGCGTGTTTAACTAGTTAACATAAAATAGTAAACAAATTATTATTCTTATATGTTATTGGACACAAATTAAATATATAATTGTCAATTTTAATCTAGAATAAGAAACAAATGAATAATAATCAGACTTCTATTGTTTTTATTTCAAATTTATCGGCCAAGTTGTGCCAAGCCTATTTGCTGGCTCGCACCTCGTGGCCGACCGGCTAAGGCAGTGCCTTGATGTCCTCAAATTTACAGTAACAATAACAGTACAAGATTTTGCCTTAATGTAGTGTGGAAAAATAGTCATTTATATCAAAGCAAAAATTGCAAAACCATCCATTTTAATTGAGACTGTCTTTTTAAAATCGTTGGTTTAGTGCCACGTGAATTCGATAACGATTTGATTTTAATTTTGATTTTGATATTATAATTATAATTTGAAATCAAATTAAACCGTTTAAGAACTTTAAAAAAATATTTCTATGCTTTTTATTTTTTTAATCAATTACTTTTGTTACCACACGTAGTTGACGAGGTCTCATAAGCCCAATAAAAACCTCATAGGCTCTGTGGGGCCCATCAAAGACCTCGTAGGCTCAGCAACGGCCTCGCAAGTCCAATGAGATCCACATATTCCGAGGTCAACAACTTTATCATTTAAGTAGAGTACACAATTATATAATTGAAATGAATACATTTGTTATATCATGTTTTTTTGTTCTAGCTTATAAAATTTATTTAGTTTTTGTTTTGTAAGTGAAACTTGCGATGAAATTTACCATTATGCTCAAAACAAAATTATTAATATAAAATAAGTTATTGGTCACTAAAAAACTAGTCGATATTCACGTGAACAAATATCAACGGGGTATCTTTGTCATCATTTTATTATTTCAAATTCTACACTAGAGCTATGAATTAGTTACTTTCCACCAAATATAAAAAGAAATAGACAATGAAATTGCGGTTAAAACCAAACTAGACCACAATAACGGTTTGGTTTGATTTGCAAAACCATTATTTTCGACTGCGGGTATTTTTGGTTTATAAGTAAGTATTTTATCGATTAAATTAAAAATTAACAAGTTATTTATTTTAACGATATAATATAAATTACTTTTAAAAATAAGAACTTTTACTTAAAAGAAAAAAATAGCTTATTCAAAAAATTTAGAAATAAAAATATTATATTCACACTACAGTTTTTATTATCTACATCACGTTTTAATTACAACGAAGGTCCTTAACCTTTGACATTTTAACATTTATGTCATCAACTTTTTTCTGCGAATTTTTGTCATTAACTTTCAATTAATTTTCACATCTTGTCTATAATGTCGATTTTTGTCCAAGTATTTTGTTAATGTGCATTGAAATAATGGGAAAATATTTTGTCAAACATTTGTATTTATTATCTATTTTGCATATTTAAAAATATTAGAGGCAAAAATATATTTTTACGCCATTCTAATTAATTTTTAGATATAGTCATCATGGAAGACAAGAATAAGATGTGTAAATTAATAGATTGATCATAAGAATGTGATAAAAATAGTTGGGGACATAAATACAAAAAAGAAACAGTTGGGAGCCTTCATTGTAATTAAAATGTGATGTGGTTAACAAAAAATGTAGTGTGAATATAATTACCCAAAAATTTATTTAAAATAACTTCAACTTATTTTAATTACAGATCCAAACAAATCAAACCGTTTAAGAGTTTAAAAGAAATAGTCAATGCTTCTTCTTTTTCCTTTATATCATGCAAGTAGTGTATATATATATCCTTACTATAATATAAGTGTTTATCACATATTTACTATTCATCATTCAACCAATACGACGTAGTTTTGATGTTTTACTATTTCTAATTTCGTCTAAATCTCACCATTTTGTCCTACAAATTTGCATTAATTACTATCCTTACTATAATTAATTTTTTTACTTTAGTTTTTGGCATTCACAATAGCTGCAATTTTTTACTTTTGTGGGTATTATTTTTTTTTTTTTTTTGGTCCCTTGGCTTTGGTTTGTCGAGTAAAGCCAATTTTATCTCATTTTTACAGTCGCAATCTTTAACTTTTCTGTTTTTTATTTTATTTTATTTAAGACAAGCACTGTATAACTCGACAAACACACAATTTTTTTTTTTTTTAATTCTTAGCCCATTTTTACAGCCACAATATTTCACTTTTTTTAAGGCAATCACTGTATAGCTCGACAAGCAAAAAAAGTTTTGTTTTTTTTTTGGTTGTTGTGCTTGGCACAACAACAATTTTTTTTTAATTCATCCGTATTTTAGTTCAATTTTTTACCAATTTTTTTTATTTGATGTTATAAGCAAATTGTACACAATTTTTTTCTTTGTCGAGCAACTTGACACTGCCCAGATATTTTTTTTTTGTCGAGACACCGCCCCATACCAAAAATTTTTTTTTTTTGTGTCGAAGCGAGAATAAGAGTTCAATAATTATATAGTGAAAAAGTTTAAAAATAAACTAAACAATAAGAGGAAAAAAATTAAATCTTTGTCGAGTTACAATAACATTTGAATTTTTTTTTAATGTTTGTCGAAATGATAATATTTAATTTTTTTTTTTTTTTAATGTTGTCGAACAACTTGACAACATTTTAATTTTGATTTTTTTTTTGTCGAGTTGATAACATTTAATTTTTTTTATATATGTTTGTCGAGAAACTCGACAATATTTTGATTTTGATTTTTTTTTGGTGTGTTTGTCGAGCTGATAACATTTGAATTTTTTTTTAAACCGCTCGACAACATTTTGATTTTGATTTTTTTTTAATGTTGTCGAGCAACTCGACTAGATTTGATTCTGATTTTTTTGTAATATGTTGACGAGTTACTCGACAAGATTTGATTTTGAATTTTTTTTTTAATGTTGTCGAGTTACTCGACAACATTTGATTTTTTTCTTTTTTTTTTTATAATATTGTCGAGCAACTCGACAACATTTGATATATTTTTTTTTTTAGTGTTGTCGAGTTACTCGATAAGATTTGATTTTGAATTTTTTTTGTTGACACGTGTTGGGCTTTGGTCATTTGATTTTATTTTTTGTTAAAAAAATTAAGATTTTTTCGAGTTGCAAAAAAAAAAAAAAAATTAAATCTTTGTCGAGTAACTTTCGACAATGATTACAAATTAAAAATAAAATTTGCTCAACAAAGTCTTGTGATTGAATTTTTTTTTTTTTGTGGGCTTTTAGCCCATTGATTTTTTTGGGAAAATTGCCAATAAGTCATCTCCACATGAATTGTTTCAAATTAGGTCAAAACTTTTTTTAAATTGTGATTAAGTCATACTTCACATCAATATTTTATATTAATTCCAAAATCACCCCTTTTAACCATATTTTCATTGACACAATCTTCCAACTTCACAAACCTCCTCCACCTCTGGCGAGAACCGTCTCCACCTCCGGCGACCACCTCCCGTGACACCGCCCCACCTCCCATGACCTCCAAAGAACCTCCGACAAGTGCTTCTACTGGTAAAGGTCACTTTTTTAGGCAATTTTTTGGTGAAGATTTTGAATCAATTTCCAGTTGGGGACTGAATGTTGTTAGCTGTGAAACTACAAAAGTAAATGACAAGCTACTTCATAGAATCCAGTTGAGGTAACAAATTAACGTAGGAATATTGTTATTAATTTCTTTGTTTTAATCTTAATTCTTGTATTTGATTATTTTTTCGAAAGCTAGTGATCTAACATTAACATTGATCTATCCGTCTTTGCAAGAGAGGTCGACCAATATGATTAACCCGAGTTGACTATTTTAGCGATTATGTAAACAATGAGCATTTTCCAGCTTATGTAAACAATGATGTAACATCATTGTTGATCTTCAGATTATAGAATAGCAACTTGATATTGTATTAAGTTGGTCATTAGATTATTTATTTGTGTTGTTAATTAGTTGTGAAAGTTGTTTGATATTGTATTATACAAAGCAATTATCACAATGTAAATGGGCATAGAATCTCAGTAAATATGAGTTTGAATCTTTGTAAATATGAACTTGAATACTCCACTATCTTATGTAAATAGGAGCTTGAATGCTCCACCATCTAATTCTTTGTAAATAGGAGCTTGAATGTTCTATCATCTAATGTTTAGTCATGGTATGTTATTTGATCTTGTATTATACAAAACAAGATCACAATATAAATGGACATAGAATTGTTGTAAATAGGAGCTTGAATGTTCCATCATCTAATGTTTGAATGTCTTAGTTTTAATCCATGATAGTGTTTTAATGTCTTAGTTTTAATCTATGATACTGTTTAATTATGACAAGGTTTAATAGATTGAAACTTTGTTATAATATTTCACTATCATTTGAAACATGTTTTAATCCTGTGATACTGTTTGAATATATGTGATCTTTGATACTGTTTAATTATGGCAAGGTTTGAACCTGTGATATTGTTTGAATGTCTTAGTTTTAATCTATGATACTCTTTTGTTTAGGTAATTAATATATTTTGATACCGTTTTAATCCATGATCTTCGCTTTAATCATGTAATATCTTGTTTGAATCTATGTGATCTTTGATATTGTTTAATTATGGCAAGGTTTGAATCGTGATAATCTTTTAAATGTCTTAGTTTTAATCCATGATAATGTTTTGTTTAGGTAATGTACATTAATATAAATTGATACTGTTTTAATCCATGTTTTAATATATGACTAATTAAACAGTATCAAAGATAAAAACATGATATCATAGTCATGTGTGTTGTTTGATACTGTATCACAAAAAACAGTATCACAATAGAAATGATCATAGAATTTGCACGCGTGCTCAGAATTTTTATTATAATATGTTTTCTAATGGTCTCAACGAGACGGTCAAGACTCAGATCACTTTGCCACTTGCCTACGATGGATTTTATTCGTTTGAAGTCGTCTCTTTAACTTAAAATGACAATCTTTAATTTTTTTTTCAAAACAAGATCACAAATTCTTTAAAAGCGATTATCGGGATAAATATCCTTTT
The DNA here is from genome assembly GCA_023638005.1 of Forsythia suspensa. Classification (NCBI taxonomy): domain Eukaryota; kingdom Viridiplantae; phylum Streptophyta; class Magnoliopsida; order Lamiales; family Oleaceae; genus Forsythia; species Forsythia suspensa. The sequence continues at coordinate 32,542,860 of CM042671.1, forward strand.
CTTTGCAAAAATAAAGCTCTTCCAAGGTATCTCGAGTCCCTTAAAAGCAAACACATACTTGAGCAATGCTAAAATGAAGAAAGAAGAACTCGCCAATCATTCTCAAGTTAATGGGAAGTCATGCAAAGGGTTCTCATCTAAAACTATAAATAATGTTTCTAATTTTCCCTTGAATTTGAATATGTTTGAGATTCAATTAGTACATAGATTCTCATTGGATAGATAAGTATAAATTTATAAGGTGTTTAATAGTAGGTAGAAAAATTAATCAGTAGAGAATAAACAAGAGAATACTATTGTTCTTAAAATGTTTCATTAGTAGTACAAAATCATAGGTTTAACAGTATCACAACAAAACAGTATCACCGCAAAACAGTATCACCACTCAAAATCCGCGTTTTTTACAATTAAGGGTATGTTGGTCTTTTAGCTCTAAAATATGACTTGCCCATAAGTGCCCAAACAGTGACCGGCCCTGAATTTACCCTTTTTTTATTTGACTTTGTCAAGTTACTCGACAATGTCTTTTGATTGATTTTTTTTTTTGTGGGCTTTTAGCCCATTGATTTTTTTTATTTACTTTGTCAAGTAACTCGACAAAGTCTTTTGATTGAATTTGTTTTTGGAAAAATTGTCAATAAATCATCTCCACATGACTTGTTTTAAATTAGGTCAAAACTTTTTTTAAAATTGTGATTAAGTCATACTTCATAGCAATATTTTATATTAATTCCAAAATCACCCATTTTAACCATATTTTTCATTGGCACAATCTTCCAACTCCATCTACCTCCGGTGACCTCCGGCGACAACCTCCTCCACCTCCGGCGACAACCTCCTCTACCTTCGGTGACCTCCGGCGAGTGCTTCTATGGCGCAGTGTCACTTTTTAATTCCATAAAGTAAAATCTGGGTTATGTGCTATTGAAATTGTGAAGATATCTAAGCATTTATGGAAGGAAGAAAGGATTTGTGAAAGATTTTGGCGTAGCTAAACTAATTTTGGGATTTGTTTTAGGCGCTTTTTTGTGAAGATTTTGGATCAATTTTCGCTTGGGGACCAATGTTGTTAGTGTGAAACTACAAAAGTAAATCATAATAGATGATTTTTTTCGTATCATTTTCTTTAATTAATTTTGAATGGATCGGAGGGCCGTTATGCAATTTGAGATTTTGATTGTTGAGAAACAAGTTTTCCATTCTTGGTGTTGAATGGTGACCTGTATAATCAAGTAAGATTAACTTTTTATTTGGGTTTTTTAATTCATTTTTGGAAATTAAGTATGGAGGCAAATTTAAGCTGGGGAGAAAGATTGGAAGTGGATCTTTTTGAGAGCTTTATTTGGGTAATTTCGATTACCATTTTTAACTATAAATTAATGGTTTCTTAAGTTTCTTTTCTGTGACGTCCTGTTATAATTATTTGTTGATTTCAAATTAAATTAGGAGTAAATATACAAACCGGAGAAGAAGTTTTTGTGAAGTCGGTGAGTGTACCAAGTTACTTCACGTAATCCAGATTGAGGTAACAAATTAACGATAAATATTGTTATTAATTTATTTGTTTTAATCTTAATTCTTGTATTTGATTATTTTTTCAGTTGGTGATCTAACGGCTAGCATTGATCTATCCGTCTTTGCAAGAGAGGTCGACCAATATAATTAACTCAGGTTGAGTATTTTAGCGCTATGTAAACAATGAGCATTTTTCGCTTATGTAAACAATGAGGTAACATCTGTTGTTGATACTGTATTATAGAATAGCAACTTGATATTGTATTAAGTTGGCCATTAGATTATTTCTTTGTGTTGTTAATTAGTCATGAAAGTTGTTTGATACTGTATTATACAAAACAGTATCACAACAGAAATGGGCATAGAATGCTGTAAATATGAGCATAGAATGCTGTAAATATGAGCTTGAATACTCCACTATCTTATGTAAATAGGAGCTTGAATGCTCCATCATCTAATTGCTGTAAATAGGAGCTTGAATGTTCTACCATCTAATGTTTAGTCATGGTATGTTGTTTGATACTGTATTATACAAAACAGTATCACAAAAAACAGTATCACAATATAAATGGACATAGAATTCGTACACATGCTCAGAATTTTTATTATAATATGTTTTCGGAATGGTCTCGACGAGACGGTCAAGACCAATAGCTTTGTCACTGCATACGATAGATTTTACCCATTTGAAGTCGTCTCTTTAGTTTAAAATGACAATCTTTAATTTTCTTTTCAAAACAGTATCACAAATTCTCTAAAACAGTATCACAGATAACATGCGAAGTTGGTGCATCATAATCGTTGCTCAAAGAAATGAATTGAATCAGAAATGAATTAACACAATCATGATGGTTAAATCAGATCAAATACACACAAATAAGCTGCTTTTAAACTTAACCAAACATACTCGAAATGAATTGAATAAATAAAATGCGTAAATTATAAATGTCACTTACAAAGACACTAAAGTGCAAAAATTTACAAAGACCCAATAAAAATTCTATGAATCCAAATTTTATATAAAGTTTGATATATTAGTATCATAGTTGAAACATTATCTTAAACAAACAAGATCTTATGTTGATGGATTAAAGTTCACCAATGTACATTATCTAAATAAAAACAGTATTATGGATTAAACAATATCAAAGTATACTAATGCACATTACTTAAATAAAATAGTATCATGGATTAAAACATGTTTTAATCCATGATACTGTTTTAATCCTAACTGTTTTAATCCATGATACTGTTTAATTATGGCAAGGTTTGAACCTGTGATACTGTTTGAATGTCTTAGTTTTAATCCATGATACTGTTTTAATGTCTTAGTTTTAATCCATGATACTATTTAATTATGGTAAGATTTGAATCTGTGATACTGTTTGAATGTCTTAGATTTAATCCATGATGCTGTTTTAATGTCTTAGTTTTAATCCATGATATTATTTAATTATGGTAAGATTTGAATCTGTGATACTGTTTGAATGTCATAGATTTAATCCATGATACTGTTTTAATGTCTTAGTTTTAATCCACGATACTATTTAATTATGGCAAGGTTTAGGCTTGGTTTTGTATTGTTGTGCTTTTAATAGAATCGAGTTTACTGTCATCTTTGCAGAAAAGAATCGCCAATGGAAAAAATCGATAAGCGTTTGGTAAACTCTTGTTTCAAAATTGTCAGATATTTCAAAAGCGACATTTAAGCGTTTGATAAACAAAAGTGATTTATTCAGTAATTGTATTAAATTACTAAAAAAGATATTGATTATAATAATGTTATTTGTATTATTATTATTATCACGAGTGGTAAAATTCATTTTTTTTCTAGTCAAATATTTTTTAACAAGACAATACATTCATTATTATTATTTTAAAATAAAAATAATAAAAACCTAATAAATTTCAACTTTTATAAAAATTACAAAATAAAAATATAGTTATATAGTGCAAAAATTAATTAAATTTACATTATTTTCTATTATCAAACTTGCATCAATTCGGTTTCTCAAATGTGTATTAAAAGAATTAGATTAATTAATTAAGGGTGAAATGGATATTTTAATAATATATAAATGAAAAAACTAAAAGCAGAATCTGAAAAGCTGCCATTTTGCTGCTTCTCAAAATCTGTTGCCAGGTGAGTCAGATTATTTTATAATCACTTTTAAAAATTTTGTCAAACGCCTAAATTAACTTCTGATTGTTTGAGAATCAGAAGTTGGGCTCCAAAATCAATCCCAAACGGGGCATTAATAGGTTGAAACTTTGTCATAATATTTCACTATCACTTGAAACATGTTTTAATCCTATGATACTGTTTTAATCCATGATACTGTTTAATTATGGCAAGGTTTGAACATGTGATACTGTTTGAATGTCTTATTTTTAATTCATGATACTGTTTTAATGTCTTAGTTTTAATCCATGATACTGTTTGAATCTATGTGATATTTGATACTGTTTAATTATGACAATGTTTGAACATGTGATAATGTTTGAATGTCTTAGTTTTAATCTATGATACTGTTTTAATCCATGATATTGTTTTGTTTAAGTAATTAGTATATTTTGATACCGTTTTAATCCATGATCTTGCTTTTATCCCGCGATATCTTGTTTGAATCTATGTGATCTTTGATATTGTTTAATTATGGCAAGGTTTGAACATGTGATCTTGTTTGAATGTCTTAGTTTTAACCCATGATAATGTTTTGTTTAGGTAATGTGCATTAATATAATTTGATCTTGTTTTAATCCATGTTTTAATCTATGATACTATTTTGCATATCTGATTATCAAACAAAACATATGACTAATTAAACAAAGATCAAAGATAAAAGCATGATATCATAGTCATGTGTGTTGTTTGATATTGTATTATGTAAACAAGATCACAATAGAAATGATCATAGAATTTGCACATGTGCTCGTAATTTTATTACAATATGTTTTCGGAATGGTCTCGACGAGACGGTCCAGACCGATCGCTATGCTAATCGCTGCATCTATAGATTTTACCCATTTGAAATCGTCTCTTTAGCTTAAAATAACAATCTTTAATTTTTTTTTTTCTCTCAAAACAGTATCACAAATCTTTTAAAACAGTATCACGGATTAATGTACATCATTTTGCTGCAAATTAAAGCTCTTCCAAGGTATCTGAGTCTCTTAAAAGAAAACACATACTTCAGAGCAATGCCAAGATGAAGAAAGAAGAACTGTCAATCATTCTCAAGTTAATGAGAAGTCATGTAAATGGTTCTCATCTAAAACTATGAACAATGTTTCTAATTCTTCTCTTGAATTAGAACATGTTTGAGATTCAATTAGGACATAGATTCTCATTGGATAGATAAGTATAAATATATAAGGTGTTTAATAGTAGGTAGACGAATTAATCAGTAGAGAATAAACAAGATAATAATATTGTTCTTAAAATGTTTCATTAGTAGTACAAAATCATAGGTTTAACAGTATCACAATAAAATATTATCACCATTAGTGTTTTTTTACAATTAAGGGTATGTTGGTCTTTTAGCTCTAAAATGTGACTTTAATTGAATTAAGTTTTGAGCAAATGACTTTAGAGATCATAAGTGCTTAAAACAAATGACCGGCCTAGAATTTACCCTTTTTTTTTTTATAGTTGTGTGGGCTTTTAGCCTATTTCTTTCTTTCTTTCTTTTTTTTTTTTTTTGTAATTTACACTTTTGGTCCACAACCTTTTCAATTTATAACAAATTTATCCTTAACTTTTTTTTTTAGTATTGGCCATCCCCGGCCTTTGAATTTTGTTACAAATTTTTTTTTGTCCTCCTTTTTAAATAAACAAAAAAAAAAAACTAATAACAACAAAATAAAATAAAAATGTAAATGAAGTCCTACAACTTTAAAAAAAATACAAAATAACTTCATATTCCTCAAATATCCATCCCGCCCATCCCTTTTCATTTTCATTTTCATTTTCATTTTCATTTTCATCGTAATTACATTACTTAGATAAGTGAGGCTGTGAGAGAGCGGCCAAATTATTGTGGTGTGTGCCAATCACAAATTTTTTTTTTCAGTATTTATTTTTCTTTTATATATTTTCATTCAAATTTTTACTAATCTTTTATTTATTTTATCTTATAATAATGCAGATTATTCTAAAAAAATGCTATTTTTTTTCTTTTACTATTAACATATTCGTCCAGATTTTCATTCAATTTTTCATCAATCTTTTATTTTATTTGATGTTATAAGCAAATTGTACACAATTCTTTAATATTTGACTTTTGAGTCATTAGTAAAAAAGTTGAAAAATTTGGGGTCGAGTTTGAAGAATGAGAATTTGGTCCTATATAAATTCTCGAAGTGGGGCAATTGAATAAAAATATAAAAATGATCACTTTACCACATCACTTTACCAACATTCAAATGCCGTTTAAAAATCTTAGTTATTTAATTATTTTATACGAATTATGTGTTTATTTGGTTCTGCTTTTCTTAATAGATTTTCAACTTTTTACTTAATTAATTGTATTAAATGGTATGTTCAAAAATATATTTTTATATTCATTATTTACGTATTATACATTTAATTTTTTTATACTAAATTTTTTTGTACATATATATATTCAAGCAATGCCTACGTGCAGGGTTATGTTTTTTTTAATAGAATTTTAACATTTTACTTAATTAATTGTATTAAATGATATGTTCAAAATATTTTTTTTCATATTTATTATTTACGTATTATACTAAATTTTTTATACATATATATATATTCAAGCAACACACAATTTTTTTTTTTTTTTTAATGTTGTCGAGTTACGACAACATTTCTTTTATTTTTTATTTTTTAAATGTTGTTGAGTTACTCTAACTCGACAATATTTCATTTTTTTTTTCTCATCGATCTCTTTTTTCATTTTTTTTTTCTCAGTATAGCGACTTCACTTTGCCGGATACTATTTTTTTTTGTCAAGCAGCTCGACACAAACACATTTTTACTTGGATTTTTTTTAATGTTTGTCGAGCTGATAACATTTGATTTTTTTAATGTTGTCGAGTTGACAACATTTTAATTTTGATTTTTTTTTTGGTCGGTGATAACATTTGATTTTGATTTTTTTTTTTTTTGGTGTTTGTCGAGCTGATAACATTTGAATTTTTTTTAAACTGTTATCGAGTAACTCGATAACATTTTGATTTTGATTTTTTTTAATATGTTGACGAGTTACTCGACAAGATTTGATTTTGAATTTTTTTTAATGTTGTCGAGTTACTCGACAACATTTGATTTTTTTCTTTTTTTTATAATGTTGTCGAGCAACTCGACAACATTTGATATATTTTTTAGTGTTGTCGAGTTATTCAACAAGATTTGATTTTGAATTTTTTTTTTTTTTGGTTGACACGTGTTGGACTTTGGCCATTTGATTTTTATTTGATTTTATTTTTTTGTTAAAAAAATTAAGATTTTGTTGAGTTAAAAAAAAAAAAAATTAGCGATTTGTCGAGTAACTCGACAACGATTTGTCGACTTACAATTAAAAATAAAAATAAAAAATAAAATCAAGACTAAGTCTTTTGATTGAATTTTTTTTTTTAATTGTTGTGTGGGCTTTTAGCCTTATTTGACTTTGTCGAGTAACTCCACAAAACCTTTTGATTGAATTTTTTTTTTTTATGTGGGCTTTCAGGCCATTGATTTTTTTGATTAACTTGACAAAATCTTTTGATTGAATTTTTTTTTTTTTTTAGTTTGTGGGCTTTTAGCTCATTTTTTTTTGTAATTTGCATTTTTGGTCTACAATCTTTTCAATTTATAACAAATTTATCCATAACCTTTTTTCTAGCATTGGCCATCCCCGGCCTTTGAATTTTGTTGCAAATTTTGTTTTGTCCTCTTCTTTAAATAATAATAATAAAAAAAACTAATAACAATAGAATAAAATAAAATTATAAATGAAGTCCTACAACTTTTAAAAAGTAAGACATAATTTCATCTTCCACAAAAATCTATCCCGCCCCACCCTTTTCATTTTTCATTTTTTATTTTCAGCAGAATTACATTACTTAGATAAGGGAGAGACGGCCAAATTATTGAGGTGTGTGCCAATCACAAATTTTTTTTTTCCTTTAATTTTTTTCCTTATTTTTTTCTTTTCACATATGTATTCATTCAATTTTTAATAATCTTTTTTTATTTTATCTTATAATATTACAGATTAATCTAAAAAATGCTATTATTTTTTCTCTTTTACTATTCACATATTCGTCCAGATTTTCATTCAATTTTTCACCAATATTTCTTTTATTTAATGTTATAAGCAAATTGTACACAATTCTTTAATATTTGATTTTTGTGTCATTAGTAAAATAGTTGAAAAACCTGGAACCGAGTTTGAAGAATGAGGGTTTGGTCCTATTTAAATTCTTGAAATGGTGCAATTGAATAAAAATATAAAAATGGCCACTTTATCACATCACTTTACCAACATCCAAATATCGTTTACAAATCTTAGTTATTTAATTTTTATTTGTAGGAGTTATTATTTGGTTATGCTTTTCTTAATAGAATTTCAACGTTTTACTAAATTAATTGTATTAAATGGTATGTTCAAAAATATGTTTTTCATATTTATTATTTACGTATTATACATTTAATATTTTTTATACTAAATTAATTTCATATATATTCAAGCAATGCCTACGTGCAAACCTTTCGTTCTGCTTTTCTTAATAGAATTTTAACATTTCACTTAATTAATTGTATTAAATGGTATGTTCAACCATATTATATATATGTAAAAAAAAAATTCACTTCGTCCAATTTAAAACCCACCGCGTACCATTGCTTCATGTTAATAAGATCCAAATGTAGATTGTCAATTAAAATATATATTATACAAATGTGTTTAAAAATATGTTTTTCATATTTATTATTTACGTATTCCATATTTAATATTTTTTATACTAATTTTTTTATCTATATATATTCAAACAATGCCTACGTACAGGCTACGTGCAACGCACATATCAAAAACTAGTATATATATATATATGTGTGTGTGTGTGGGCGCGCGCGCGCGTGTTTGTTTGAAGTGAATACATTTGTTATATCATGATTTTTTTTTCTAGTATAATTGAAACTTATGATAAAATATGTAGTTATTAATGTTGCAAAATAACATCAAACAATTACTAATTGTAAGTCAATATAAGACAAGTTGATATTCAGATAAACAAATCTTAACTGATTATCCTTATCATCATTCTATTTCAAAATTTACAATGAAGCTATAAACTAGTTACATTGGAGCAAACCAAAAAAAAGAAATAGACAAAGAAATCTCAATTTAAAACCAAACTAAACTAGAAATGACGGTTTGGTTTGATTTGATTTGAGTCATAAAACGATTATATTTAGATTTATGACTTTATCATAATGCTATAAACTATTTAGTTTGAAAAATAAGTCAAAAATCACTCAAATCGAACAGTTTACACCTTATACACACAAAAATATTTTCTCATCCCAAAAAAGTGGACATGATTAATAATAGGATAAATTATATTCATAGTCCTCATTCATTCAACTTTATAACAATATCATTACTATTGAATTTTATTTGCAAATATTGTATCCAACATTTCATTAATTCACACAGATAGTCTATTTCGGTAATTTTATCCATGACTTAAATAAATTAAAGAGAAAATAAAATAGAAAATTGCAATTGAGATCTTTAATTTCCGGTGAATGGCATGTTTGGCTTAGCTTAAAACGTTTACATATAATTCAACTTACTTGAAAGTTTTTTTTATCAATAAAGTTAAAAATTTGCAAATTACTTATTTTTACAATATGGTACGCATTATTTTTAAAATAAAAGAGTTTGTTTTTTACTTAAAAGAAAAATAACTTATTTAAAGATACTTAAAAATAACTTTTACTTATTTATAAACTAAGTCAAACATGCTCTAAAACATAAATTTCATTCTCAAGAAAGCTTACCAACTATACTAGACTGTCTCAACATTTATTTTGTTCTCATCTATAAGCACTTTATCCCCATTTTAATTGCTTTTAAACAAGAATCTAAAATAATGAGATAGAAAATAAGTACAGACGTGAAGAAGCATATTTAAGGCGAACATGTTTACCAATTAGACTATCTCGACCTTTATTTCGTTCTAATCAGTAAACACTTTATTCCCTTTTTCATTGCTTATAAACAATAATTCAAAATAATGAGATAAAAAATAAGTATAGATGTTGAAGAAACATTCTCGTCTCAATGTACATTTCGTTTCCAAGAAAGTATATCAACTATACTATCTCAACATTTATTTCGTTCTAATCCGGAAGAACTTTATTCTCATTTTCATTTCTTTTAAGCAAGAATCCAAAATAATGAGATAAAAAAAATAAATAAAAATGTTGAAAATAAGTAGAAACCATCTGACCTTTATCAATAGTAATGAATAAATCATATTTAATCCCCAATGCAACCTATGCAATAGCATATTGTATAGGTTATTATACAACATTCTAATCTATAATCTATAAATTTAAAATAAAAATAAATTATAAAAGTTGTTCAATTGTCAAAAAATAATAAAAAAGAAAATATTATGTTATAAAAACTAAATTTTTTGGTCAAAATAGTCAAAAATATCATGATCAAAAAAAATTTTATTTCAAATAATCTATTCTAATCAAACATAATCCACATCAAACATACAATAATTGTCAATATAATCAATAATATACAAATTAATTATCTAATTGCCATTTTTGTATTAATTATTTACATTTAATCAAACTTTTAAATTTTCAAATATATTCGAATTTTTATTCACATCAAAGGAAAAAAATACTTTCTAAATTCTAATTTATCAATTACTTTTGGAAGGGTTTATGCATATTTTAATTATAATTTTTATCATTATTTATCATTTTATTTTGTTATTAGTGTTACTTCATTTAATACATATATGTTATTTATTGGTGTATTATATATATTAAAGAGATCACATATTATATGTATAATTTAAACAAATAAATTTTATATAATATAATATCAACGAAAATGAAACTTCCATGATAATTTATTTAAAATATTAAGTTTAATAGATTTAATAGTATATTAAAATAATTATGAAAGAGAAAATTATAAAATAATTAATGTTTAGTCATATAAATTTGTAATTTATATAAAAATATTTTTATAAGTATGCTATCGAATAATCATTTAATGTTAATAACACTTTTCATATTGACAATATAGCAGTCAACAGCTTTTATTAAAACTATTCTGAAAAAAACTTTATTTATAAAAGTTCTCTTACTCACATGATTATGAAACCTTAGTCATACGTTATTTTATGAAACCTTAGTCTATATCGCTGGATTAACACTTTTAAGTTTAAAAGTAAATATTAAATTGTAAAACTTGTATTCCCGATGGATTAATAGCATGTTTGGCCAAACTTAAAAAGTTTATATAATTAAGCTTACTTATAAGTAAATAAATAAGTTTTTGTAAAAATCAATTACTTTATTAATCAAAATTCAATATTAGTAAGTTAGCTATTTTTAACCTTTTCCAACCCATTTATTTTCCATGGAAAATTTGTTAACATTTTCCTTTTCTTGGTAATTCATTTCCATTTTTGACACTAAATCATAACCTAAATACGAGTTTATTTTAAGATAATAATTTTTTGCACTTAAAAATAAGAAAAATTATCTTCAAAATTGTTTAGACATAAAAATTTTAATTAAAAGTAACTTTTACTTATTCTTAAACATAGCCAAACATGTTCTAACCCGGACCATAAATTTCCTTCCTAAATCCTAACAAAGTTCACCAACTAGGCTATCTCAACATTTATTTCGTTCTAATCTATAACCATTTTTTACTCCCCTTTTTCATTGCTTTTAAGCAAGAATCCAAAATAATGAAACTGAAAATAAGTACAGATGTCAAAATAAGTAGAAATCATCCAAATTGTATTAACTCATCTTTTGTTAGATTTCAACAACCATGACATAATCTGGCAGTAGATTTATCAATAAATAATGACTATTAATTCCTTAGAAATAAAAGACAAATTCCTGCTATGGATTGCTATGCAATGCAATCTGGAATTCTCCCACCATTACTGCTACATTCATGAACACAGATATAATGGATTCATACCTGTTAGTGATTGTAAAATTAAATATAAAATGGGACTGAAAAACAAGAGTTTATATTGTTTTTGGGTCTTATTTGCAAATACTAATTTTGTCATTGGAAATTACAAATGAAATTTGTGATGATGTAAGTCAAAATAATTAATTCGTGTACAACTTGTCAATAGTCGTTTACGGCATAAAAAAATTATTAAAAAGAGTAAAACATAAAATTAAATAGATGAAATTTCTTATAAAAAAGAACGGAAGAAGACAAATCACAATTAAAATAAATATTTAAAAGTGAATTTTAAAGGGTATAATCACGTTGTTTTTAAACATAATCGGGTCAATCTCAAGTTTCTCAAAACCTAAGGGATCAAAATTTCAAAATCCAAACTTCTCCCTTTTATTAACCTTCGATAAGTACAGTCGAAACCCCATTCTCAAATCTCCACTTCTCCTTCTCTCTCCTCCCTCAAAACAACTTTTCCAATTTCCAATTATTTTTGTCATTTCACTTAAATAAACATATATATATTTTTTTCAAAACCCATTAAACACATATTTCTCTCATGTATAGTACGGCCTTTCATTCCGCTTGCCCAATTACCTGGTACGGGTACCCGGCTAAATCTTACTATTTAGCCCAATGATTTTTTTAGTTATAGATGTAGACGCCTATATCTATTCCTATAAGTTTTTTCACGCACTAGAGTGTGTTTCTGTTTGTGGGTTTTTCGTTTTACATTCAAATCTCTTTCCGTTGATTTATTTGATTATGGATACAGACCCTTATATCTGTTCGTATCAGTTTTTTCGCGCGCTAGAGCGTGTTTCTGTTTGTGGGTTTTCCGTTTTACATTTGGATTCTCGTTTTTCTTGCATTCTGTGTTGTTTTGCAGCCGGAAGATATGTTATTGTGAGGAGGGATTTCCTCCGCATATGCGGAGTAAGGAGGCCAGAGATGAGTTTGATCGGCAGACGGCTATACTTGAGCAATTCATAAAGGACCCGTGGTTGATTAAGTCGAGGCAGAATGCGACGGTTCAGGTTATGGTCCCTAAAGTTGTCCGCACCCCGGCTTCAGCTCCGGCTCCGGCTCCGCCACAACATCCTGAGGGCCCCACGGTGGATGGGAAGGATAGAGTAGAGGACGAGGCAGCGCTGGCTGCGGCATCGGCTCAGGTGAAGAGGGTGTCGTTGCAGAAAAAGGCTGCAGCTACGTCAATGGCCGCCGAGGATTACGCAAGAAAGTTTGAGTCTGGTGATTTATCGGTGAGGGTTTATAAGCATGCAAGTGAAATTGTTGACTGAGTTTATAATTACATATTTCCTTTTATTTGGATCTTCATATGTGAATTCTGAAGTCTTTGAAAATTGAAACTTTCTGAATTGTCTTTATTGAATTTTGTTACTTTTGCATCTTTGATTTGAAGCCAATTACATGTGGGAATCTAGCTTAGAATTATAAACTGTATGTAGCAATTCTTTATTTTCTACAGTTTTTGGGGACGTTAAAGTGTTTTGCATTTAATGTTGTACTTCATTAAGTAGTTTCTGGGACCTTTGTAGTTTATATAAATGCAATTGAGAGTTTTGATGGGAAAACTTTTTCTTTTTTATTATGCATTTTACTACGAGGAAATCAGGAAAATGCTTTGATTTATTCTGAGGAAAAATGAGAAAAATATTTTGATTTATTATGAGGAGATGCAAATATTTTGTTTTGTTATGTTTTAAATTGTATTTGCATATGCAGATATTACAGTGTTTATAATTAGAAACTACTGGTTTAATTGCTGGTTATGGGCTTTCATTAATACGAGTACTGGAATATTTGATGAATTCTCATGGAAAGTAAAATTTGTCGCGTGATAGGAGAAGTTTTTGGCTTTTGTGAAGTTATTGTTTTTACATTATTTAACTTGGAAAGTCGCGTTGGTAGGACAAAAGTTAATGTTTTTTCTAAATTTATCTAAATGAAATCAAGAAAGGCAAGGCTCATACATGTTACCCTGTATGTTCGCTTTATATGCTGTTAGAGGCACATTGAATTTCCTTCTTATGGTGTCGGACATGGAGAAATGTGAATATTATTTAGGAAATATGTAGTCTTGACTTTTATGCAAGTAGATTTGAGTTCCATGACCAAGTGTGGGTTGATTGAGTTAGAATGTTAGATGAACATTCTATGGTTGTGCTCTGTATTACCACAAGTAGAAACACCATGGGTGATTCTATGGTATCATATGCTTTTGAGTTGCATTCCCACATCTAGAAACACCATGGGGGCCAATGGCACATTGTTACCTTTTCTCTTATGATAACTGTAATGTTGGTTTTGATTCCCAAGTATGGGTTAGAGCACTGAAAGAAAAACAAAAATAAAAAGCTATTATTAAATCGCTGCCATATCTATGTGTTCAAAATAGGGTGCGAACAAACTTGGATCTAACACAAAGATGGCAATTCCTGTTAAGGAAGAAGCGATCGAGTTTCTAGTTAGACAACGAGCAATCATTCATCAATGAACTTGAATTCGAGCGGTGGCTTTTCTCACTCCCGTTTTATTTAATTATTTTTCTGGATAAGCTTGATAGAGTGTTGAAAGTACTCGAAGTTGTACTTTCAGAGTTGCACTATCAACACGGAATAGGCTATCAAAGTCACTCAAGGGATGGTTCATTCGATTTGTTGTGGACTGGGTGAATACTTAAAGCAAATAGCAACAAATAGAGATAAAGAGAGTGGACGAGTTACATATTTTGTATGGAGTCTTCCATTCCATTCGAGATATGGAGTTCTCTAATCGAAAAGTATGATTCTTGAACTTATTATAGTAGGGCCAAACTAGCAAGATTAGTTATGCCCTAAGAAGGAACACTTTTTTAAGCAGCGTAAAAGTCGCAAGCACTAAACTCAGAAGAAAGCCCACCTACCAATCAAAGAGAGCCCAATGCTCCAATTATTTTCATTTCTTACTTATATCTTTTTTAGTACTATAATTTTCACTGCATAATAATCAATTTGGTCCTAAGGTAAGGAATACGCAGATATGCTAAATGGCGCAATTAATATAAAATGGGAGCCAACTGTGGATGATGGGATGTTCTGAAAAGGTGCGAACAAACTTAGATCTAACACAAAGATGGCAATTCCTGATAAGGAAGAAGAGATCGAGTTTCCAATTAGACAGCGCACGATTAATGGCAATGTTGGCTTTTCCCACTTTCTGGATAGGCTGGATAGAGTATTGAAAGTACTCGTAGTTACACTGTCAACAAGGAATGGGCTTTCGAAATTGCTTAAGGG
The DNA here is from genome assembly GCA_023638005.1 of Forsythia suspensa. Classification (NCBI taxonomy): domain Eukaryota; kingdom Viridiplantae; phylum Streptophyta; class Magnoliopsida; order Lamiales; family Oleaceae; genus Forsythia; species Forsythia suspensa. The sequence continues at coordinate 32,557,867 of CM042671.1, forward strand.
TGGGGTTTCATTTGATTTGTTGTGGACTCGATGAATACTTAAAGCAAATAGCAACAAATAGAGATAAAGGGAGTAAAGACGAGCTACATATTTAGTCTTCCTTTCCATTCGAGATATGGAGTGCTCTAATCGAAGAGTCATGGTTCTTGAACTTATTATCGTAGGGCCAAACTAGCAAGATCAGTTATGTCCTAAGTAGAAAGACAAGATGCTTTGGAAAAGTCGCAAGTAGTAAGTTTAGAAAAAAGCCTACCTACCAATCAAAGAGAGCCTAATGCTCCAATTCTTTTCATTTTTATTTCTTACCTGTCACCGTATCTTTGTTAGTATTACAATTTTCACCGACTAATGATTAATTTGTCGCAAGATAAGGAATAACTAGTTACGCTACGCAAGGTAAGGAATAACTAGTTATGCTAAGTGGTGCAATTAATATAAAATGGGATCCAAATGCTGATTATGGGTTTGATCCAGGGTTGTTGCTTTGCTGCGTCTGGCTTGTCTAGAGAAATTCCAAATCATTAAAGAGGAACAAACATTTTTGGTAGAAGAACGATTCGCAAGGCTGAGGTGCATCTAGAATGGAAAAGAAGTTTACCACTTTGCGTACCGGTAATAATGAAGAATCCTCAACTTCGAACCTTTGATATGGACCTGTTCTATCCACTAACCTTCTAAGAGTGATGGATGGAATATCGATGAAGGAATTTTTGGACTAAACATGTTCCCATTCGTATAGCCAAAGCTAGATACTTATTGAGAATTTGAGCTATGATGTTTGGGACGAATGTACCTCGATTGACAAAAGGTTTAGTCACTAGCAAGAAGAGATGAGCATAAAATCTTGTAATTTATGAGCCTCTTTGGTCGGACTTTCAACTTGGGAGGTCGGGTAACAAGACATGTGATTGGTAAGATGGATTTATTTAAGCCAATTATCCCATCATTATTTTAATATGCAGGCAAACTCCATTTTGGGAATAGGTCTTGTCTAGTACTTCCATGTGTTCGAACCTCCTTAACATGTCCACAGTATAAATATGACTGTTAAATTATATTAATTACATTTTACATGGCAACTTGTGATCTTTTTTCCTTGTTGCTTAATAAGGGTAGTTCTCGAGATTAACTGTTTTTATACTAATATATGAAATTAATTTTGTAACATCTAAGAACTGCACAATCGGATACTAAGATACTAAGATGCTTTACTTATGTGAGGCTTGGCGTAAGTCCCGAGACAAACTAATAAAGTTATTAAAAAATACAAACGTATGCTCATTTGAATCATAAACCATCTTGAAAATCAATAGTAAAACACGTTAACAAAATTGAAAGTCTAACTTGCAAATAAACATAAAATAGATCAATTAAGTAACGAATGATAAGTTCTTGGATTTGCAATAACACAACAAAAGTGTAATCTAATATTAATAATAGAAACAACCTAAAAGCCTCTCAGTATTATTACTACTAATAGTATCTTTTTGAGAATCATCAAGAAACAACCCAAAAGCCTCCGGTATTATCACTACCCCTATCCTCCTCTTTCTTCTCTTTTTTTTTTTACCCTCATCCACTTGCATTGATATAGCTTTAAAAACTGAGGCGACTAATGCAGAGCCCAAAATGACGTGACAAACTAGTGCACACCTTAGCTACGCTAAGACTTAGCTGTCATTGACAAATATACTCAAGATGTGTATAAAAACTTCACGTGATATGTGCCTTAAGGCCTAAGCCTCATACAACTTTTAAAGCAATGCTTGTGCATCAAAGCAATTAGTTCAATAGGGCCACTATTATATTACCATTCCTCATCAAATTCCACTTGCCAAATTGGAAAATCATTTATGTTTACTACTACAATTTTGTCCGCTCTTCGTAGACAAACTTCTTTGATTAAACAACAAACAAACTTTGTTCCCAATAAATTTGAGGTTGGCTACCAGAATCCCTTTTCACCATTCTTTTTTTGACATGAATCCTTTGATCACAACAACAATAGCTTCAAAATTTTAGCACTTCACTGCTTAGATCCATGACAATATGTAAAATACACATACTTGTGGCGAGTAGGAAACTAGTTGAAAGAAATTTTGTAATTCCTTGCACAAGGATTTGAAAATAAAGCATCTTCACCTATTCAAGGCAACAAGGAATCAAGTTTGGTTATTCCACTTAGATTGATGGAAAAGCATGAGAATCCACTCAAATACGCGAAGAAATAGATTCATCATCCCACTCCAATTTATTGACTTGTTGGGAAGAAGCAAGAATAAAACCTATTATGGGGCATACAATGTATTAGTGGCATATAATAATTATGTTTTAAGTGCTTATTATGTGCCACCACCTAGAAAGAAAACAACTGATACAATGATTGATATTGTGATGTTTGTTGTCTCTATCATAAATTACTTATCAAAATCTATTCTTTTTTATCTTATGCTATATATCTCTACCTTTTGACGATGAAAAATTGATTTATCCTGCTACTAGTTGCCTTCGTATACTTATCGATTCAATTCATCGAGCAGGCTTCTGTGCAAGATACCGTGGGAGAAGAGCAAAATCAATCAAATGCAAAAGTAATGTGTCGGCTATGCTTTTCTGGCGAAAATGAAGGAAGTGAAAGGGCAAGGAAGATGCTCTCTTGCAATAATTGTGGCAAGAAGTATCACGGGAGCTGCTTGAAATCGTGGTCTCAAAATAGAGGTACTATATGTGATCCCAGTAAATTTTTGAATATTTAGTGTACTCATGTGATGAATGTTTGCTTGCAGATCTTTTTCACTGGAGTTCGTGGACATGCCCCTCCTGCCGAATATGTGAGGTAAATATTGACGCCTATCTTAATCTATAAGAAATTAGCATTCTCAAACTACATTGTAAAGGTCATAATATAAGACAGTTATTTGGTCTCAATGTGGGTGAGCATTCTCTCCTTTCTTGATAAATGTGCAGAAGAAGCTTTTACTTGAAACTGGGTGCAACTAATGGATTATTCACTGAACTTCCTTATTTGAGAAATTAAGATCTTTATAGCATTTTGAATAATATATTGTAATAGTTATATGATATAACTGAAAATGAGTTATTTATTTTTCACCGATATCAAAAGATGGACAAAAAAATACTCAGCATGCATGTAATTAAGAGCAAATATACACAGAGAAGTTGGAGCTTTTAGATGAAACTAATTATTTTTGGAGATCAATGATTTAGTTCTTGTCCTCACCTTGATGTATTTTGATATACTCTGGTCAACCTAGGTCTGTCGTCGAACTGGGGATCCAAATAAGTTTATGTTCTGTAAAAGGTGTGATGGTGCATACCATTGTTACTGTCAGCAGCCTCCCCATAAGGTATGTAGATTCCTTATTCCTGCAATGCAATTATGTCCAACAATGATCTAGTTCATATTCTTTACTTTTGTAATATGCAGAATGTTGGCCATGGACCCTATTTGTGTCCCAAGCATACAAAGTGTCATAGCTGTGGTTCTTCTGTTCCTGGAAATGGCCTAAGTGTAAGGTACAAGTCTTTGGTGCTGATTTGGAGCTTCTCTATTCCCTTTGAGTTCCTCTGATATGCTTATTGTTGCAGATTGGTCATTGTAATTTTCTCTACTACTTGTAATGGACTATAGAATTTTCCACCTTATTATCTAGCATCTTAACTCTATTGTTTGCATGGAATTCCTTATTATTTTGACGTGCATATATTTGTGTTTTGATTGCTGCACTAAAGTTACATCTGGTTTGGAAGTGGGAATATCATTTTAAAAGGGTTACCTTATAAAGTGTATTTATAACCTTTTATTGAATGATATTTGTTATGATACATGATAATTTTCAATGTCGTCTTTTACCAAAGGTTTGTTTGGAATTATTAGTATCACAATTTATAATCTGGATTTGTCTTTTATCCGCATGTGCTCTGGAAATTCTTTAGAATTGATTTGGCAGGTCTTTTACGTTGCTTTATTGGTAACAAGTTCAGAGTATTGTTGTGGATATATATCTACTAAAACAGAAAGATGGATCTTTTCCATATGGTGTCCAAAAATTTTCAAGAAAGGGACATTGTGTATATGATTAATCTGCATTTATTACAAATTAGAGGAGGTTGTGTTCTCTTGTGTATTTTTTTCTTTTGATTCTAGAGAAGGAAAAGTATCCCTTCGTTGTCTCAAAGGAAAAAAAGAAACACTATAATTTTTAATCTCTCAAATTTGAAATGCTGCAGGTGGTTTTTGGGGTACACTTGTTGTGATGCTTGTGGAAGGTTGTTTGTGAAGGGAAACTACTGCCCTGTTTGTTTGAAGGTATGATTTATTGCCTTCCTCATTTATATTAATTTGTGTTATCTTGGTTTTTGGTTTTGATATTGTTCTACTTTTGTTGATTACTAGTTCTTGAACAATATTCTTGGGAGTTGATATATCTAAATGTTTTTGTACCTGTGCTCATCAACATTTGATAGTTGTCTGAAAGTTCATTTTTCTCTTCTGTTTGCATTAACAAAAAGTAAGCTCTAAGCCTCATAATAACAGCAGTGTAGTACACTCATTGTCGAAGCAGTAAAAGTTGATACTTTTTTTACCTGTAAACTGCAGGTCTATAGAGATTCTGAGTCAACGCCTATGGTTTGCTGTGACATCTGCCAACGCTGGGTGCATTGTCCATGTGATGGGATCAGGTTTTTCTACCTCTCCTTTCTTAATTTAAGAGAATTATTCATGTTCTTTCCTTGGAGGAGGATGTATCTTAGATTTTATTTTGAAGTGTTTCACTTTGTATTTCCATGAATGGAGTTGAAATTTTTAATATTTTGATTTATCTCAAATTGAGTTTTAACCTCTTTAGGGTCCTCTAGTTTGAAGTCCCGCACCAACATATCTTGTTCTGTTTTTAGTAACATTTTATTGTGTCATCAATATACCTAAGTAATGTTTTTTTTTTTTTTTAAAAAAACTTATGTGGATTAAACATTAGTTTGATATTGGATTGGGTATACTGCTTTGGTGCTTGCTCTGGTCTGGACTATTTTTATTAAATGTTAGGTAGAAGTCAGAAAATAAATCGGCTTGTAATTGGTATCCCATCGTGTTAATTACTGTTAGGGTGAGACATATTGAATACTTTCTATTGGTCTCTTAACATTATTTAGCCTTACATCTGAGTCTTATATCATGCCTCAAGCTCACCACGATGCATACAGTGTGACCTCATTGTAGGTTTAAGAAGTTACTAATCGAGCGTTTTTATCCAATTAGCCCAAAATGGTTAAACCATGTTACAACTTAAACTTACAGCTCCACCTGTGTGACCTCTCAGTCAATGCATTAAATTGCTGATTATTCTTGTTATTTGTTGTAGTTCATTTGTTTTGTCTGATGCAAAAAGCTAAATGGCCACCTTTAAGCTTAGCAGGGAGCTCTTTATTTTAGATTTTGTTTTTATTGTTTCTTATTCTCTTGATAATAATTTTCCAGTGATGCAAAATACATGCAATTTCAAGTTGATGGAAACCTCCAGTATGTATGTCCGACATGTCGGGGAGAATGCCACCAGGTATGCTTTCTTGCATGATAGGTTTGAGTGGATATTTAATATGCATATGTTTGTCTTATTTATTAATCTATCTCTACTTGCCAGGTCAGAAATCTTGAAGAGGCTGTCCAGGAGCTTTGGAGACGGAGAGATGAAGCTGACAAGCATGAGATTGCAAGCTTGAGGGCAGCTGCTGGGTTGCCGACTCAGGAAGAAATTTTCGATATTTCACCCTTTTCAGATGATGACGAGATTGGACCTTCAAAGAATGAATACAGCCGTTCTCTCAAGCTTTCTCTTAAAGGGTTAGGCGAGAAATCACCCAAAAAGAGTAAAGAATATGGAAAAAAGGCTTCAAAAAAGAAGTATGGTAAAAAAAAGAGTCCATTGTTTGGACGCAGTACTGGTGATAAGAATGAAGAAATGCAGTTTTATGGAGAACCAAATAGTCTCTCATCTCCTGCCGCTGGAAGTTTGGCTGAAGGGATATCTTCAGTTAATGAGGCAGGGGTCTCAAAACACAAATTTATTGATGAGGTTGCTGCAAATTATGGGGATAGAACATCTAGAACAATCAAAATAAAGAGTGCCAAGTCTCATGTTTTGAGTAACAGGGAGGATGTTGGAAATAACACTAGTATGTCCAAGGCTGCAAAGGGTCCAAAGCTTGTTATACATTTGGGTGGACGAAGTAGAAATATAACTAGTCCTCCAAGATCCGAAGCCTCAAGCTTTAGACAAGGGCAAGACTTGACTTCATCTAATGGTATGTATCTATATGTATACATTTATGTGTCCACACACACATATACTCCTTGCATTTGGAAATCTTTTGCTTTTTGTTGGTTTCCTTTGAGATTATCATGAAACGTGGTTAGGGCCATTTTATTTGGTTGGAAGTGAGGATTAGGCAGGAAATCATAAAGTCTCAGGAAATTGCAAAATATAGGCGTTTTTTGCTTCAAATGCAACTTTATTGTTTTGTAAGGCAGATATATTTGCACTATATGGATCAACATTCTGGAGAATTTGAATTCCAGGGAATTTGTGGAACTATACGAGAGTTTAGGTCAAAAGATCCGATCATTTTGAAGTTTCAAATCAGTTTACAGGTTCCCTTAGTGATAGATGGCCATAGTTTCTTGAAAAGAGATATAGAACAAAATTCAGTTGTGTCGAACTTGAAATGAACTGTGGATTTGTTTCATGCTACAAGAAAATCCTTCATGTTAGCAGTGGATAGCTAGCTGGAAAGGCTTCACCTTGATTTTCCCTTAGGAATGCTATATATCTTTATCCTTGCTGAATATGCACTTCATTGCCAGTTGTTACTTGCTGCCTCGTTCATTTCAATTTGGAAAGAGAAGGGATAGGAAAGTTGGGGATATGAATTAGTGCATCTCTGGTTATATTTATTCATACTACTTTTCTTGAAAAGCCAAACCTTTTGCAGCCATTGCTAAAATGCTACTCCCTCCGTTCCAAAAAGATAGGCTTGTTTTCTTTTTTCATCCATCCCAAATTATAGGCCACTTCACTTTCCTTTTCCTTGTTGAGAGTATAGTTGATTTCTTAGTTCCTAATATGCCCTTATTTAATGGGTCTTGTTATCAACAAAGTATGAACTACTATTAATAGAATAATGATATTAATATAGGGGTATATTAAGAAAAACGTGAGTAAAATTTATTGTTATAACTATAATAACTAAATTTTTTTAATCTGTCTAAAAATAGAAGTAAGTCTTTCTTTTTGGGACAGAGGGAGTATTAAGGTGTCACAGTTGTAATCTACAAAAGCAGAGTCATGATTGTAGGTGTGAGACTCTGTAGTAGCTCTAGTTGTGACTGAATTTAACCTAATTTTAAAAAATTAAGTTATGAATGGGAATCTGCTGATCTTTTTCGAATTTATCCTTTATGGCGAGGGACCTATTACACTATGAAGAAATTATTGTTTTCAGGCATACATAGATAAAACATCCCAGTATGCAGTAGCCAAGTAATACATCACTTACGGTACTTCAAATGACGTTGTGAATTCTTGAATTTTTTCATGTGTTCTGTAGGCACTGACGATATGGGTCATCTGAAAGTTAACAAGTACAGTGACAGGCCAGACACTGAAACTAAGTTCGGGGATCGAAAAGGTATTGCTTGCTAATATGGGATATAAATTAGTCATTTTTTCATTTTATCAATATCCATTTTCAATTCTGGACGTTGCAGGATGTAAGATAGATAATGCTGATCAAGTGAAAGGTTCTAATCAGTTTAGTGGAGGAAAATTTTCAGGAATCTCTAACATCAGTTCAAAACTTAGTGCAGCAAAATTTGCAGATGCATATGAATCAGTTTCTCCACTGAATACTCGTGCTTTACTAGGAAAAAGAAGCATTGAGGATAGTGCATCTGATGTCCCAGCTAGCAGGAGAAACAAATACAGTTCAAGGAAGTATGGAGAGGATGGGCCTTCTGTATCGGGTGATTTGATGGATGATAAGAATAGCATACCATCAATCTCAGAGCCACTGCCAAAGGATCAAAAATCTTATTTGAAGTTCAAAATTCCAAAGAATTCAAACAATGGAAACCAAAATGCATTGTCCCTTCCTGGGAAGGACGAGATAACTTCTGTCAAGGGTCAAAGGTCTAAAAGGAGAAGACCAGCAACAATTGAGGATAGAGCATCAATAGAGGATGTCGAAGACACATCACAACAGTATGAAGATGATACGATGAATGAGATCATGGATGCTAACTGGATATTGCAGAAATTGGGAAAAGATGCTGCTGGGAAAAGAGTGGAAATTCACCAGCCATCCAACAACTCCTGGTGAGTTTCTCTTTCCACTGTCAATAGATGTTACGAGAGAAATTTGTTCAAAGAAAATGAAATCTCAAAGTCGGTTGATTCGAGAGGTCAGGAAATATGCTTTCATTTGTTCGAGGTTTTGATTTATTTTATATTTGGAGGCATGGATTTGGGGCCTTGGAATTTGAATACAATTCCATTCAAATTTGATCGTTTTGTCTTGAATTCCAATCCCATGTCTTTAAGCTTAAATCTCTTGCTTTGATCCTTAGCATTCGGCTCTAGCACTTTGACAATTCCCAAATGTTTTGGTGTGTAATTTTCTGATTGAAGGCTCAATCATATTGAATAAAAATTATTTGTTTATGGATGCTAAATTTTGTTTATTTCTTATATTCCAGGCATCGGGGAACAGTAATTGAAGTCATTAAAGGCACATCAATTGTTTCAATTGCTCTTGATGACGGAAAGGCCAAGCAATTTGAACTTGGAAAGCAAGGAATTCGTTTTGTATCTCAGAAGCAAAAACGCTGATTTAGTACATCGTAGATGGTAACTTCATTTGGAGATAGTTTGGGTTCGAGGAGTGGTATTCTAAAAAACAGTCTGCGAAGCATGTGAAGATTGGAAGTGACAAAAGGATTAGTTAAGTTGATGCACAAGCTACTGCTGCTTGTTTTGGTTGATTTCTTTTGACCTAAGGATCATTTCAGATCGAGAGGACAAAGTAGGGATCTTGTTTTGGTTGCACAAGCTACTGCTTCTTTCGCTGTATTGTTGTCAATTCTTGCTCATCGGGATTATGTAGTTAGTATGTGTGTTTTAGCCTTTAATGCTTTTCCGGATTTTCTTTTTCAGTAATTTGCAACAAATTGTGTATCAAATTCTGACTTCTTCTAGTTTTCAGCCTGTTTAATGTCTAACTTTTTCTATATGTATGCGTTGTGTATTACTCTTTATCACATGTTTAAGCAATAGTGAAATTGTAATGTAGGATGGTTACTCCAGGATCTAGGAGCAGGAAATTACCTCGAATCTGAGGCTACAATGTTTGATCAAGGGTGATGCAACCAGTTCTTCTATTAGCTATAGTTAGTAGGAGAGAAGCAATTAAACCTCAGGACCAGATCTAGTCATTGTTCTAAAAAGACCACCTAGGCGTAAAGCGCGGCCTCCACGCTAAGCCATGCCTTACCTTTATCTCCCTCTGACCTAGGTCTCGCTTAGGCCCATAAAATTTGAAGCTTGACCTCTATGTTTAGTTACACTTTACATTTTTTAGAACATTGGATCTAGTAATCCACAGAAGTCTATTTGTTTGGACCTTCGGGAAATTTCTATAAAGATAGGTCCATGTCCGAGTGATGCACTGTATCAATTCTTGTCTTGATATAGTAGGAAGATTGGAAAACATCTTTGTTCTTGCATTGATGTTCCCTTCTTTTCGACATTTGGCCTTGGATTGCTGCTTCTAACTTAGAACATCACCAGAAAAGGGAGTGCATTTCTTATGTTAGAAAGCACAACTAAGACCACTATTTGGGAGGTTTTCATATAGATTTTCTTTCGCATATTAGAACTGAAATGGGTTTTATTCTAAATGCAATTAATTCTCTTTTCTGTTGTAAATCATATTCATTATTTTCATAAACTGACTTGTATTTTTACGAAAAATTCAATATCATGCTTAAGTCCTTGGAGGAAGTTTGTTTCCTTTTTAAATTAAAAATAAATCTATAACCGTCTTTCCAATTAATATCATACAAAGTCATCCTCTACAGATCTAGAAGCTATAAACTTGAAAGGTTGCAGACGCTTTTGCCCAAAAAAAAAAAGAGGTTGGGCTCCCATTTGCATGTTGTAAAATAAACTTGATTTGACCCATTTTATTGTTTTGTTTTGGGTTCGTTAATTATTGTGATTAAGTGAGTTCAATAGTCAACATCTAGAATAGTCTATGTTCTAGCTAGAATAAGTTATTTTTCTAGAATAATCTAGTATCTAGAACTGTCTTATATTAGAGAACATTTAGTAGATGTTAGTAGGTAGTTGGAAGATACATTTTTTTGTTGTTGTTTAGAGGTATGTAGAAGAGCCCATTGAGCACTTTAAATATAGGTAATCTTTAGTCTTTTGTAACAAGCCATTTTTGAGATTATATAATTCAAGTTCTTTCCCTAGTTTCTTCGACTTCTCAAAGATTCTCCTAAATACTATCCAAATAGTTCTTCTTCCTAACAAAATGGTATCATAGCCCATAAGATCCTTTGAAAGAGATGGCAAACAATATGGTTCCTTTCAAGTCCCATCACTTGACAAGAGCAACTATAGACAATGGAGTATTAAAATGATGGCATTGCTCGGGTCACAAAACTTATGGGAGATCGTAGAAAAGTGATACAATGAGCCAATAGATGAGGTTACTATACCTCAAGGACAAATGGATGCCTTGAAGGATTCAAGAAAGAGAGATAAGAAAGCTCTCTAATCTCATCTACCAATCACTTGATGATAATGGACTTAAGAAAATTTCAAATGCAAGCACCTCTAAAAAAGTTTGGGATATGCTTCAAACCACCTGCAAAGGAGCGGCGAAAGTCAAGAAGGTTGTCTTCAAACTTTAAGAGGTGAGTTCGAATCTCTACAAATAAAAGAATCCCAGTCTATTTCTGAATATTTCTCTAAAGTATTGGCGGTGGCTAGTCAATTAAAAAAAAAATGGTGAAAACTTAGATTAAGCTAGAATGATGGGAAAATTTACTATCTTTAGACCCAAATTTGAGTCTATTTTAGTCACTATTGAAGAAACTAAAGATTTGGAGACCATGACTATTGATGAACTCATGGGGTCTTTTCAAGCATATGAAGAAAGACAAAAGAAGAAGCAAAGTACTTTGAAACAAGTATTTCAAATAGAGCTCATATTGAAGGAAAACAATGGAGGCGATATCAACAATGAAAGAGGAAGATGACACGGTACGTGGCCATGGCCAAGGAAGAGGAGGAGAAAGAGGAAGAGGAAGAGGAAGAGGAAGAGAAGAATATAAGACATCCAACCATGAAAAAAAAAGTAGACAAAATTCATCTTCAAAAGAGGCTGTGGAAGAGGTAACAATTGAAAGAAAAGGCATGACAAATCTCAAGTCCAATATTACAATTGTCAAAATTTTGGACATTATGCTTTGGAATGTAGAGCTACTAATCAAGTTGAAGAATGAGCTACTAATCAAGTTGAAGAATAAGCACATTTTGCAGAAAATGAGAAGGAACATGACTTCACTTTGATATTGGGATACAAATAAGGAGAAGGAGAAGGAATGAAAGTCAACACTTGTACATCAACGCCGGTGCTAGCAATCACGTGTGGAAATAAATTAAAACATGTTTGTAGGACTTGATGAATCAATGAGTGGCAACGTCACGTTTGGAGATGAATCTAAAATTCCGGTAAGTGGAAAATGTGATATCCTTATATGTTTGAAAGATGGAAGTCACCAATTTCTTTCAAATTTTAATTATGTGCCTAATATGAAGAATAATACTTTGAGCTTGGGTCAACTCTTAGAAAACGGCTATGACATTCATATGAAACAAAAAAAGCCTTCCACTAAGAGATTGCAAAAGTTATTCGATTGCAAAGGTATCAATGAAAAATAATAGAATGTTCTTGTTGGAAATTCAAAATGATGTTGCAAAATGCTTTAAAGCTTGTGTGAAAGATACATCATAGCTATGGCATCTAAGGTTCAGACATCTCAATTTTATGATCTAGAGTTGCCATCCAAGAAGAGAATGGTGAGAGGATTGCTATCAATCAATCACTCGAATCCATTTTGCGAAGGATGCCTACTCGGGAGGCATTCTCGAAAGAGCTTTCCAAAAGAAGCAAGCACAAGAGAAAATACGCCATTAGAACTCATTCATACCGATGTGTGCGAGCCTACACATTCTAGCTCCCTCAGTAAGAGCAATTATTTATTCTTATTTATTGATGATTTTAGTAGAAAAACATGAGTTTATTTTCTAAAGAAAAAATCCGAGGTGTTTGGTGTTTTCAAGAAATTTAAAGCACTTGTCAAAAGGGAAAGTAATCTCAAAATTAAAGCTATGAGGTCCGACCAAGGAGGAAAATTTACATCAAGGAAATTTGACAATTTTTTGTGAAGACAATGGAATTTGTCAGCCTCTAATGGTTTCAAATTCCCCTCAACAAAATGACGTTGCCGAAAAGAAAAATCGAACCATTCTCAACATGGGTCGAAGCAGTGGATTGTGCTGCTGAATTGCTCAACTGCTCTCCAACTAGAAGTGTATGTAGAATGACACCTTAAGAAGCATGGAGTGGAAGAAAGCCCGGCATCTCACACTTAAAGGCCTTCAGAAGAATTACCCATGCTCATGTGTCCAAGATCAAGCTCGATGATAAAAGTAAAAAATTCCTCTTTATTGGCTATGATTCAATATCTAAAGAATACAAGCTCTATAATCCAACCACCAAAAAGGTACTCACTAGTAGAGATGTTGAATTTAATGAAGAAGATTCATGGAAATGAGACACTCAAGAAGATGGCTATGATTTTTCTCCAGTTATCGAAGAAAAACAAGAAAGGGAAGTAGAGCAAGTAAGAGAAGAAATACAAGAGCATCAAGCCCTCATGAACACTTACCAAGTGGATGTTCAAGCTCAAGCACACCACCAAGGAGACCACGAACAAGGAGCTTACAAGAACTATATGAAGTAACCAAAAATGAAAATGTACTAACACTCTTTTGTCTCCTTGCGGATTGTGAGCATTGAAGGTTTTGAAGAAGTAGTGCAAAGCATGAAAATGGCGAGAAGCCATGTATGAAGAAATAAGACCCGTTGATTATCGAATTAAGTTGTCAAGAGTTGATGATGGAGAAAAGGTTAATCCTACAAATTTCAAGAGCCTCGTTGGAAGCTTGTGGTATTTGACATTGTCTATGGAGTTGGCATTGTTAGCCTTTGCAAGGAGTCACCAACTATTACCCACATGAAGGCCGCCAAGAGGATTATTCGTTACACCAAAGGTACCATTGATTATTGTTTGATTTTACCATCCTCTAATCATTCCAAATTTGTTGGATATAGTGATAGCGATTGGGCCGGTGACTTGGATGAAAGGACTAGCACAACGGAATTTTAGTTTCTCATGAGAAATACTGCTTTCACTTGGAGTTAAAAAAAAGTAACTAATTGTCACACTTTCTTTTAGTAAAGTAGAGTATGTTGCCGCAACTTCATGCGTTTTCAATGTGATTTCGCTAAGTAATTTGATGAAAGAACTCAACATGACAAAAGAAGAACCCACATATATTTTTGTTGACAACAAATTGGCAATTGTATTAGCAACGAATCATGAGTTCAATGATTGAAGAAAGTACATCGATACAAGGTATCACTTCATAAAAGAAAACATAGCATGAAAGGAAATAGAGTTGAAGTATATATGTGAAGACTAAAGATCAAGTAGCGGACATCTTCACCAAACCATTGAAGTAGGAAGTTTTTTTTCAAGCTAAGAGATTCGCTTGGAGTGACCAAATCAAGTTTAAGGGGAACGTGTTGTAAAATAAACTTGATTTGTGCCATTTATTGTTTTGGTTTGGGTTTGTTAATTATTGTGATTAAGTGAGTCTATGAGTCTACATCTAGAATAGTCTATGTTCTAGAATAAGTTATTGCTTTAGAATAATCTACTGTCTAAAATTGTCTTGTATTAGTAAATATTTAGTGAATGTTAGTAGGTAGTTGGAAGATGCATTAATTTTGGTTGTTGAGAGTTATGAAGAAGAATCCATTGAACACTATAAATATGTGTTCATTTGTCTTTTGTAACAAGCTAATTTAGAGATTACATAATAAAAGTTTTTTGCACAACTCTAAGAAGTTTGAATCTTCTGCTTCCATTTTTCAGTTTTTCAAACCTCAAGTTTATACAAAAATCACATTATATAATTTCACTATATAACAAAATTAAATTGTACTACAGCCACATGTAAATAGCTAATCCATATTTACCACAAAATAAAAAAAAAAAAAAAAAAAAAAAATGCAATATCAATTTATCCAAGCATTTGCTTGAATCCCCTTAGTTGCTGAAATTAGGGCAACTTGGAGAAACAGAAGTCCCTAAACTATTCAATCCAATAATATTACTGCAATTAGCTTCAACTTCTCCTTCCCCTTGCCGACTTAAATAAACATTTTCTAGTATAATTCCTCTGCATGGAACCGTGTCGCTGCAGTTTAATTTTATAGCCACCTCTGAAGCACTTGTGCCTCTTATATTCTTGTACACCACATTCATTACTTGCACTGCTGATTTCTGTAACAATTTTCATAAATTTAATATATATATATATATATATATGGTTGTGTAAATTAAGTACATGTCAGTTTGGTATTCAATATTGAACAGAAATTGCACGCTATAATGAACAAGATTTTATTTTTTTTTTCTCTTTATTAGCCATCGTTTGTCCAATATTACGAAACAAATGCGCTATAACAAATCTATGTGGTTGTAAATATAGTACAATATGCACTACGAAACATATATAATTATCATGTACTAGACAAAAAAAAAAAAAAAAAAGGCTGTCAAGTGTGTCCAAAATTGTGTATCAAATATGTTCTAAGACTAGTAGTCTTAGACAAGTCGATTGGCTATTTAAATGGAGAGGGGCTAGAAATTGTACCTGCGGTTGGCATGATACATCTTTGTCACAATAGTTCTGATCTATGATTATGGGATTTGAAACATTCCGCATCTCAATATTTTGGAATATGATGTTCCTTGCATATCCACTCCCTCCCTTCGCACAAATGATTTAGAGTAAAAAAGAAAAAATCATGAACATAGGTTGATCAATGATTGATGGGTTTATATATGAAAATTAATGAACGAGTGTGTGTTTTTAAAACATATGCTAAAAGAGTAGATTTTTAAAAAAAAAAAATTGTTAAATCTTCTATTTGTAATATGCTTATGATACATGGATTTGGATTTATTTGTAGAGTTTTTCCAAATTAAAGAATAAGTAAAAAGATATAATTGAATTACAAGTCAAATGGAATTTGTATATAAGTTTTGTTCATCACATAGTATTGATGGACGAAATGGGAGCATCCTAAACCATGAAAATGAGGATGTGGGAGACCTTGACTATTAATGAGATTAGCTTGCGTTTGGTAGGGATTAAAAACTTATTTTGATTTTTTTCAGCTGTAATTTTTGACTTTTCAACCCATTTTTAACATAAAAAGTCAACAATTTCAACTCAAATAAACCAATTTTAGTTTATAAACTGTTTATAATTTCTATCAAACGCACTCTTAGTAATTAACAATATATATAGTAGAAAACTAAGAAAAACAAGAATTTTGAACCACTTCATTTAACACTAAAAGATAAAATTATTTATTGATATTATTTTCAATGCTCTCTCACGTGCACAAAATTATGTAGTTACGTTTCTTTGATTTGGCCTTTTCTGCCATATTTGATTGAAATTAGTGCATGCAGTTAATTTAAATTCTGTTGTGCAACGAAATTGGGAATATATAGCAGAAAGCATGAATATGCAAAGATGAAGTAAATTTTACCTGCCAAGTCTTTATTCTGACTCCATTTGTGGTTCCTACAAAGTTTGCTCCATCTACTGATACATCTGAAACATGATTCTCCGAACGATTTTCACCTAGGCTTCCAATGCTGGATATCAAGAATCTTAAGCATATTAATATATACCCCCTCGTCCCACAAAGATTGTCATCGAATGTATGCCCGGTTTTTATCGAATCTTTTTGATCACCTTCGAAAACAAACCGGAATTCCGTCTTGACATGATGAATAGTGGTGCCCACCTGCAGCCTTGAACTATTTCTCGAATGTGATCTTATCCCTAAAGGCCTTTTACTAATATAATATAAAGTAATCCCGTGCTTGACCAATGCAATCAATGGATTCCACCATGGATATCAGGAATTTTAAGCATATTAATATATACTCTCCCGTCCCACAAAGAATGTCCTACTTTCTTTATTTATTTGTCTCAAATTATAGTCTACTTTCTTTGTTGATAGTATAGTTGATTTCTTAGTTTTCTATTATGCCTTATTTAATGTGCCTTCTTATCAACAAATATGATCTACCATATTCAATGTAGGATTATATTAGGAAAAATGTAGGTAAATTTGTGGTTCCAACTATATTAATTATATTTTATTACTCTTTGTGAAAATGGAATTCACCTATATTGTGGGACGAAGGGAGTCCTTTTTTTTTTTTTTTTTTAGGAAACATATTCAAAAGGTAGAAAAGATAAAATAAATGTTCTTGAAGTTACACTCGTATCTATATACCTGATTCCATGGCCTGGTCCACATACTATATCCGTAACTCGAATATTTTTAGATCCATTTACAATTGAAATACAATCATCACCTACTCCAAACCAAAAATGGACACAGTTTAGTCGAGTACTACATAACAAACATGCTCTAATTAGTTAGTGAAAATGTTTTTCACACCATTTTCCTTTACCTGTTTTAATTTCTGACATGGTAATATCGATATTTTGTGTTCGTGTGACATGAATTCCATCAGTATTGGGACTTCTTCCAGGTGCTGTCACTTTAAGGTATGAAGCCTTAACATCCACACAATCCTTAAAAATCATATGCATTTGCTGCGAATTTTGAATGTGTAGATTGGTCACTTTCAAATTCATGCAATTGTCAAAGGTCATGGCCTGGGAGAAAAATAAGAATGTGTATATAAACAACACCCTCTTCAATCTTGTTTAATTCATGTAAGCTTTTGATAATAGAAAAAGAAAGTCATGAGGGTACCGTTGGTGCCGCCTGGTTTTGGCAAGGCTGACATAGCAAAAATAGAGAAATATTATATATATGTTTTCCAAAAGCTATAATAGGAGAAGCTCAATCAAATCCTATATCGTCCAAGATTAGACTCGAGAATCCACCTCAAGCACTATTTATTTTAGGGCCAACCCCTTTACACAATGGGCTCACCTCATGTTCAATGATGCTCCACATCAACATGTTAATAACATATATAGTTATGACATAGATTAATTATTTTACATACCGGAGTTTTTTTGATCTTGCAAGAATTGTTCCACCATATTTCTCCATTGCCATCTATGATTCCACCACCTTGAACTTCAAAGTTTCTTAAATTATGAAACTTTATCCAAAATCTTTTCGTGTCCTCATACAGCTCTGAAAAAGATTTGATTGTTCCTTTAATCTATAAATTCACAAAAAGGAAAATAGATATTTTACAAGTTAATAACAGCCATGATGTTACAATTTTAGCCTTTATTTTAGCTGTGAAAATTGAAATTATGCAATCAAAATATAGAAGCTAACCTCTATTTTCATGCTAGATTTACATGGACCATTAAAATTAATTCGCCTGATATGATAAGTTTTGTGCCTGGGAATTAGAAAAATACTTTTTTTTGAAGAATTGCAAGCCCTGTTCCAAGCATTCCGAAATGCCTGAAGAATCAGAAAAAGAAGAAGAAAAAATTAATCATAATGAAGCTTATAATTTACTGAAGTGATTGAAGAACAAAAATTGATGACAAACAACCACATAACTAAAATTTAACTAACCATGCAAGAAATGTAAAGAAAAAAGTAACACAAAACATGTGAGTCATCCACTCCAGCCAACTAATATTCTAAAACCTAAAAATGCATTCTGATGATAGTATCTTGGGAAAGTTGACATTTTCACAGTTGATTGGACGATTTCTGTTAACTGGGGACCTCAGTGCAATGTGATTCATAGGTTGGGGACTTGAATGTCAAGAAAGGAACCGTTTGCAATTTTACTTAGTATTTACGCCTCGTATTTGGCACCACGGTTATGCATCATGGTTCCAAATTTAGCCTGTTGGTTTTATTTCTTACTATATAGATACTAAATGATACTA
This sequence comes from Forsythia suspensa, assembly GCA_023638005.1. Lineage (NCBI taxonomy): Eukaryota > Viridiplantae > Streptophyta > Magnoliopsida > Lamiales > Oleaceae > Forsythia > Forsythia suspensa. Next base: position 32,576,232 of record CM042671.1, read on the forward strand.
AGTCAAATCTAGATGTAAGAACATAAATAGGTGTAGAGTCTTCTCCATCGAAGCAAATAAGATTATCGTACATACAATATATTATAAAATTAGGCAAATTTACGGGATGTAGTAGCAATAAAGAAAGCACTGCTCTAATATTAACAATGTAGCACCTGAGAATCATCTGTTTGCCCATCAGCTTTGGCTCCAAAATGGTCGACATTAATAATAAATGTATGTCGATACCTTCTCTTTGCACCATGAATAACACCATGATTGGACTGGTTGAAGTTAGGATATTTGTCCTTGTGTTGGTTCATAAGGACACAAGGTTTAAGGGAAGCTTTTGGACTTTCAGAATAGATATTATGTAAATTCTTTGAAGATGGATGGACCTTTTGGGGGTTGATGCCAAAACATGAGGAAGAAGATACTAAAATTATCAAAAGTTTGAAAGAAAAAGCCTTTGGCATCATTTTTCTTTTCAGTTTATGATGAATAAAGTGTAGAATTAACAACAGTCTATTAAAGAACAATTTATGAGGTAATGAAGTTTTATCTAATCATCAGCCAACACACACACACACACACACATGTAAAAGTTGCTTACAGAAGTGTTTTGCTTTCACTTTTCAAGAGCTTGAGACGGAAGAATTACTGGGAAAGTAGTTGACTCTTGTTTTTTTTAGGTAACATTCAACCAATATACATGCATACTTCTTGTTGGGAAAAAATACCCCAATTGAACACCAAAATTTCTTTTTAATTTTTATTTTTCAAAACATCTATTCTTTCTTTGTCTCCTCATTTATGGGTTTAGGTACATAAATAGGTTATAAAGGACATAAACGTCGAAGTATTTTTTTTACAATCTTTAAGATGTGACAATTTACTCATTCATATTCATCCTCCACACACGATTTGTACACATGACTAGCCTAATTGATTTTTTCATCATAAATCTTCATATGTGCGTAATATTTAAATTTTCATGACACATTTAAGTAGGCAAAGAGAAGATAACTTTTACTTATTTAAACTTTGACTTCAACACGAGTCCCTCAGTTTTGGTTTTTATTGAAGGCATAATAAGGCATAATATGTCAACAATTTTCATAAGTGAACAATTTTCATAAGTGAACAGTATTAAAACTCAAACTCAAGACTTTTATCTATTTCAACGCTATCTCAAACCACCCATTTAAAAATTTAAACTATTAGAGACCAACTTTTTCGGCAATAATTACACTAGAATCACCATAATTTGCCAACTAGAATCAAAAAAAAAAAAAAAAAAAAAAAAAAAAAAAAATTCTTTCTAAGAGTGGAAAATTTGGAGAAGGCTCCTTTCATGTGTGTGTATGTTGTCTTGTTGAGAATGTCAAATATAGGTGGATATTTGGTAGAGTAAGTTAGGGTGTTAGCAAAGTTATAGGTCATTTGTAATTTGACCAATTGTGCAAGAAAAGTACTCAAAGAGTATGGTGAGTTTGTGGTAAGAGAATGGCATTTGCGTGTGCACGAATTAACCTGCCGTAATGTGTGAGGACAAAAAGCATAGGAATGGATTTTAAGGAGATTTGTTTTTTTCTAATAGCTAAAGCAACACTTTACTACATCTGCATTTTTAATCCGTTTAACACAATTCTTCTAGTTGCTTTTAAAGAACTTCGTGGTACAACTATATAAAATTATTCGGATGTGTACTTAAGAATTTTCAGATGTGTACTTATTTTCAACTCTCCATTTTTTATAACTTACTCTTTCCGTTGAAAACTTATAATTTGATGTTTTATTATAACTAGCATTTTGGAAGTTCGTACTAAATTCAGTACTCGTGTTCTTCTTTTTTATTAAACATTCAAATGATTTAAGTTAGAAGGTAACTTTCAATTGAAAATATGGACATTACATTGGAGACTTGGCTAATTAGTCGTAACTTTAAAAAACATTGTACACATAAGACACCTACAAATTGAGAGATCGAAAAGTGTTATTTATGATTTAATGTTGTGCTTAATTTACAGTTACCGGTTCTTTCGTCTATGAATCATCATTTTTCCTTGGACAATTTGTGATTGGCTTTTAAAGTAGACTTCACATTGTTCAAGACAAAAATTTAAATAAATTATGTCGTTCTATATAGTATTAGAGCTGACAAAAGTTTAGACTTCAAATCTTACGGTCAACTATTTATACAAATTATACATGTGTCACTCCTTTAGTAAAATAAATAAATTTAACTTGCACGTAATGGAGTACTTGTAAACAAAAATTTAAATAATTAATTGTTTAATAGAATTTATGAAAATATAATTACTAAATATTAATTTTAGCGGAAGGAAACTAATTGTAGAAGCTTCTTTTCTAATATTCTACTTTCTAAGACTTGGTTTGATATTGCTGTGCTTTTAAGAGAATCAACTTTTACTGTGCTGTAGAAAGAATCACCGTGTGGGAAGAATCGATATAAGTGTTTGGTAAACTATTGTTTCAAAATTGATATATGTTTCAAAAGCGGATTTTAGTGTTTGGTAAACAAAAGTAATTTATTCTTTCAGAATCAGATTAAATTACTAACAAAAACATTGATTATAATAATGTTATTTTGTATTATTATTGTTATCATGCGTGGTAAAACTCTTTTTTTTTTCTAGTCAAATATTTTTTAGCGAGACACTGCATTCATTATTATTATTTTAAAATAAAAATAATAAAAACCTAATAAATTTTAAATTTTATAAAAATACAAAATAAAAGTACAGTAATATAGTGCAAAAATTAATTAAATTTATATTATTTTCTATGATCCAACATGCATCAATTCAGTTTCTCAAATGGGTATTAAATGAATTAGTTTAATTAATTAAGGGTGAAATAGGTATTTTAATAATATATAAATAAAAAATTAAAAGCGAGAATCGAAAAAGTTCTTATTTTCTTTGCTTCTCAAAATCTCTTCAAAGTGAGTGAGTCGATTCTTTTATAATTACTTTTAAAAAATTTGCCAAACGCCTAAATCAACTTTTGATTGTTTGAGAATCAGAAGTTGGATTCCAAAATCAATCCCAAACGGGCTCTAAGTGCAAAGAGTTTACTATAGCATGTTTGGCAACAACACTTACATTATAATCTAAGAGGATCAAATTGGTCAAACATACATTTTATTCACACATTTCGTAGAACTCACAATTTATTACATACTTATTATTTATACATTCAATAAAACCTACAACTTTTAAATAATTAAAAAATAATTTGATTACTACAAAACATGAGCTCACTCAGAACTAGCCTGCGCAAGTGGGCTGAATCAAAGATAATTGGATTGTATTTAATAAATACTAAATTGGATTGAAACCATGGCCTTGTTTTCCTTAGTAGACCAATTCCTGTCTCAATGGTTGACCCCACTAACAGTACTTTGGCATGTGGAAACTCTAACGGAAATAGCACTAATTTGGGCCAAATTCAAAGTGTAGTACTCCTGTCTCGATTTTTTTTTTTTTGTTTTGTTTTGTTTTGAGCATCTTTGTAGAACTTGCTAGTAAAAAGATTGATGCTATTCTTCTAATGATACAAAGTGCCATTTCAAACAGAGGTGGAGTGGGCGGATCCATTAAGGTCCAACGGGTGCAATTGCCTAAGTTTCAAATGTTTTGAACTGGGCTTGGTTTAAAATTCAAATTTTCAAGTTTTATTTATTTGTTTTTTGTTTCTTTACCAATTAATTCTAGTTGATAATCTCAGTCCAAATCCAATAAAATCTTTGGTTTTAAATTTTTTTTTTCAAAACTCAGTCCGAATAATACCAACTTAATCGGTTCATTTCCCTCAATTAATCTTAACCACAAGTCTCAAACCTCGGCTCACTCCTTACCTGCTACAATAGTGCAATTCTAACTCAAATCGACACTATATATCAAAATTAACACTTGGCATTTTGGAAGAAGAAGACTAACATATTGAAGAAGAAAAATTTTGTAATTTTTACTGCTCTGTCTCTTTCTTATAAATCTTATTATTTATTTATTGATAGTTATTTTTGCTCTTGAATAAGTAATGAGTATTAAGTGTGTTTTATACTTTTGCTTTTTGTGCTTTTGAATGAATGTTTTAATTTTGCTTAAATATTCAAATGATGCTCTACAGTGTAGTAGGTTGGAAAAAGCTCAACTGGAATATTGTTTTCATTGATATGAATAAACGATTTAGGGGCACCTGGTTCTTCCCATAGAAAAGCAGACGGCACCCAGTTTTGGCGGGGTAATCAAACCGACACTTGAATAATAAAAGTGAGACTTCTCTCCGGGGACGGATCTAGAGTTAAAGTTCAATTTAGGGCGGACGTTGACTCCATTCAACGGTCAAACAATCAATGGTAGATCTTGTTAGAATATAAAGATCGTACCACATATTTGATTCGCTTTCTAACACTAAAGATAAGAAAAATTTAAAATAAAGTCAAATTTATGGCAAAAAAAAAAAAAAAAAGAGCAAAAGTTCAATGGGGCGATAAAGATTTACGTAAAAATAATTTAAAATAAGACAATAAAGATAATTTAAAATGTAGTAAATTTTTATAGTTGTTCTTTACAATTTTTCATATGTTGAAAAGTTTAAAATAAAACTAAATCTATGACAAATAAAAAAAAAAAAAAAAAGAGCAAAATAACTGATTAATACTTTTTATATTCTTCAATTTTGACCCACTTTTTAAATTATGCAATTATCATATTAAAGAAAAATAATAAATTCTTACTTGAAAATTTATTCATGTATTCACCTTTATTTTTAATTTCTCAAAATTGAGGACTATAAATGTAATTTTGAATTTAAAATAATCTCCTATCTCTCTCTCTCTCTCTCTTCTCTCTTTCTCTCTCACCCACGTGACCCACTGCCACCTTCCTTTCTTCTTTCCTTCAATTCAATAAACTTTATATACATATATACATACACAACGGCAGCCATTGCCACAACATGAAGAAAAAAAATTGATAAAATCCAGTGGGTCCGGCACTAAACCAACACCATTTTTTCTCAAAATTCCAGCACGGACGGACGCGGGATCTCGCCATGTAGTAGATCCGCCCCTGCCTTTGGGCGTCTAGGTCTTCCTTTTGGTGCTCAGGCTCACATTAAGTGGCTAAAAAAAGAGTTGATCACATTTTTTCATGACTTCCTCATATGCGAAGCTTTTTTCTCATACATACACATGTTTTTTACAACACTGCTTATGAAGAAATAAGTAACAAACATGAAAAAGTTAAAAACTTTCCAACCTTCCAAAGAGAGAGGTATGTAGTTGTTAGCATCGACAACATGTGAGGATAATTTACTATAAATAAAAAGTTACTTTCATTTCTATATAGGCTTGAGTGTATTATTTTTCTTACTTTTAAATTCTAAGTAAAAAAAATGTTAATTTATTTGAAAGTAAATATTATATGGCTATATAAATAACTTATTTTCGACTTTCATCCCTTCTACTCATGCTGTGTGGATCCTTTGTTATCTAATTTCCTGAAACACGTAAATGCTTTGTTGCTTATTTAGGCATAAGTTGTGGGAGACAATCTTGTGCATGAAAACGGGAAATACCACAAATTTGTCATTTCAATTAAATTTTTAACCTAAAACTTATTCCTACATTTTTCACGTCGACGCTAAGAACGATATATATAAGATATATATATATATATATATATATATATCAACTGATCAACATACCCAATAATAATTGATAATTGAAGATCATATATAAACTCACACTCCATGAACCAAATTTACATAATAAGATATACTCTAAAGTAATATATATTCTCATGTTACAATATTCGTATTTAGCAGAAGTTTGCTTACTTGAAAATCCCAAAAAGAAAAAATTAGAGTCCTCCAACTTGAAGAAGATTACTATCTAACATATTTGACTTTACAAATTCTATATCACACACGCACAATCAATATTAAACAAAAAACAAATAGAGTTAAAAAATAAATAAAAATTTCATGTTTGTTTAATTTGTCTTACAATAAAATAAAATTAAGTTCTAAGGGCATTTCCATCCCAACACCAAATTTTCACACCAAATTGGTGTAATGAACAGTGTTGCACCACTCTTCATTTGCTATAATATTAGATATGTTTCCCATTTTGTCATTCATTTTATATTATAACAAATTTTTATTCTTATTATATCCTTTTTATATTCTTTTATTTCTTAAATTCTTTTAAGTTTATTCATATTTATTTTAATTTGATTATTATTTTTATTAACATTTATATTAAATTGTGATATGCTTTGATCTTACATTTTGATGAAATAGGTTAGAGATGGTCTAACCTTGATCTTAATAATACTCCTAATAGTGGCCAACATAATCTTTCAATTCTTACTTTTTTTATCTTCTTTTCTTGTTTTGTCTCTTTTCATAATTTCTTTCTTATGTCAATTTTGTATTTCTTACCTACCACGCGTTAATGTACGTACCAACTATTGATATTTATACTAGTTCATTCACTGTGTTATTTGTTGGGCTTTAGCCCTTCAAGCACAAAATATAAAATAATTTAAAAAATATTATCTAATTTTTTTATTTTAAAAATAATATTTTTACTTTTGTAGGAATTATTGTTACATTTGTTATGCTTGTTACATTTTATATAAAAATTTGCCGTTACAATTATTACATTTGTCATATTAATTAGAATTTAAATATTGAAAAGTAATTGTTGAATTATAATATAAAATCAAATATATAGCAAAATTATCACAAATAAAATAGAATGTAAGCACAACACAAAACATAGGCAGGCAGATTTTGCTATTTTATTTGTCTTTTATCTTAGAACAAGGCTATTTTTGGTCTTTTATTTATTTTGTTGGTATTTTATTTATGTCTTTTATCTTAGACCAATGGAATTTTGGCATCTTTTATTTGTACATTTTTCTTTTGTTCTATTGCTTTTCCAACCTTGTTAAAGACACAATTATTTTCTTGATTTTTATTGAATAAAAAAATGTCTGTATTGGACTCTCAAATTTGTCATATGTGATTCTCGTTAACAAATCTTTATAGACTCTTTTCATCATTTCATTCTAATAACAAGTGTATGTTTTTTTGTAACCTTTGGGGAGTAATAGGCAGATCTTCGTAGGGATATGTGTAGTTCTCCTCAGTTGAGCTTAACGTGGATCTACATCCATTTGGATATATGGAACCATGGTTGTTCTGTCTTGTTTCTTTACTAATTTTGATTTTGATGTTTTACAAGTTTTTAGATTCAACATGTTACATACCTACAACTAATATTTGAATATATAGGTATGAGGTTAATTTTTTCTTTTCTTCACATTTAATAATCACTATTTTATTCACTTATTTGAAAATTGTGAATTCTTTGTCATGTTTTTGGGCTTCTGGAAGAATTGTTCAAAGGTTGGTTCCACGAAACAAGTGAGTTTTGCAATAGAACATTACATGGGATTATATTAAATAAGTATCAAACTTTTAGTTAGGACATCATAATTTCCATGAAGGTGTCTTTTGTGTCTACTTGTATATTTCTATTATTTCCTTGTATATCTTTTTATTTTTCAATTTCTTTCATTCATTTGTCTTCGGAACATAACAAATTAAAAGGACTATATGTGTGAAGAGAATTCAACATTTTAGTTAGAACATCACAATTTCTTGGAAGTGCTCTCTTGTCTTGTCGATTTGTATGTTTCTATGTTCTAAACTTATTTTAAAATGATTTCATCGTGTATTAATCATCAAAATATTTTATAAAATTTTAAATACCAGTTTGGTATTACAAAAATACATTTTAAAAACTATATCGGCCGTTCAACATCGAATCACCTCTATTTTTGTCAAAATTGTAAAAAATTCAAACTTTGAACCCACTTATCAATGTTCGTTTTCTCCATTTTGAGTTGGTACTATCTAGATATTGTATTTTGCTATTTTACGAAATTTCTATAGTTTTATAAGACAACATTAATATATATTGAATTAAAAATAAATATAATTAATTAGTAGATAAATAAAAACTTGGTGTTTCTAAATTGCAACTAGGCTGAGTGGCCGACATATTCTTTCAATTCCTACTTACTTTTTTGTCTTCTTTTCTTCTTTTCTCTCTTTTTAATTTCTCTCTCATTTCAATTTTTTATTTGTTACCTACCACACGTTAATGTACCTAACCATTTGAAAGTCGGCTTTCATTTCTACACAGTATAACACTTCATCTCTCTTGCATTCATCTCTCTCTGACCTCTTGCTTCCTGTCTTACTAAAAAGAAAAAGATAACAATGGCTATTGGAGAGGTCTTTCTTGGCGCATTTGTCGGGGTTTTGCTTGATAGGCTGGCCTCTCGTGAGTTGCTGAGATATCTTCGTCCTTTTGCGCTAAGTTTGGTGAACAATGTGATGGGGAGGAGTGATAACACAGGAGTGGAAGAATCAGAAGTACTTGGCAGAGAAAAGGACAAAGAGGATATACTCAAGATGTTGTTGGAGGTTGAATCAAGTGATAGTCCAGTATCAGTGATTCCAATTGTGGGCATGGGAGGTGTCGGAAAAACAACTCTCGCGCAACTGGTGTACAATGATAACAGATTGAAGGATGAGTTTGATCTGATGGCGTGGGCTTGTGTTTCAGATGAATTTGGTGCTTTTAGGATAACTAAAATCATCCTTGAGGCAGTTTGTTCTGAAAGTTGCGATTATACTGATCTCAACATGCTTCAAGTGAAACTAAAGGAAAGTCTGTCCAAGAAGAGATTTTGGTGGTTTTAGATGATCTGTGGAATGAAAATATGGACATTGGGACATCCTACGTCGTCCTTTCCTTTGGGACATCCTACGTCGTCCTTTCCTGGCTGGCAAACCTGGAAGCAAAATCATAGTTACTACACGACATGAAAAGGTGGCCAAAATCATGTCTCCTAATCCAGCATATCATTTGAATCTGTTGTCGGCTAATGATGCTTTATCATTGTTAGCTCAACATTCACTTGGAACTAAAACTTTTGATGAACGACCAGATCTAAGAGAAATTGGTAAGTCTGTGGTGAGAAGATGTCAAAACTTGCCCCTGGCGGTAATGTCCCTGGGAGGACTTCTACGCACAATAGATCCTATAGAGAGTTTGTTTGGCATGGATTATAAACCGTTTATAGTTTATTTCAGCCTACAATTTTTGATTTTTCAACCCACTTTTAACATGAAAAGTCAACAATTTCAACTCAAATAAACTAATATTGGTTTATAAACTAGTTTATAATCCATGCCAAACAAGCTCAGAATGGGAAAAGTTTAAATCTCTAGTTACATACATGAAGCTTGTGAAGAACAATCTTTGTGAGAAATTTTGCTTTGTTCCAATATTTGACTGAATTTTATAAGCAATTTTATTTATTTCTTGTGTATTTTACTTTATTAGGGGTTTATACCACAAAGATAGATTCAGAGCAGGGGAAGGTCACTGTCTCAGGAAATGTTGACCCAGCCACACTTATCAAGAAGCTTGCTAAGAGTGGGAAACATGCAGAGATATGGGGAGCTCCCAAGCCCAACAACAATAACCAGAACCAGCTTAATAATCAGTTGAAGAATCTGCAAATTGATAATGGAAAAGGTGGGAATAACAAGGGGCAGGGTCAAAAGGGTGGTAACAACCAGCCAAAAGGTGGTCCACAGGGTGGTCAAAATCCACAGCTTCAGCAACTTCAGCAGCTCCAACAAATGAAGGCATTTCAAGATATGAAATTGCCCCTAATTTTATGAAGGATATGAAAATGCCCCCCCTCAATAACAAGGACCAGAATCCGAAATCTGTTAAGTTTAACTTGCCTGAGGATGAAGGTTTGACTGATGATGAGTTTGATGACGAATTTGATGACGATGAATTTGATGATGATGAGTTTGATGATGAAATTAATGAGCCTTTGAAGAAGCCCATCATGGGTAATGGTCATATGGGTGCCCCGATGCCAAATATTATGAATAACATGATGATGAAGGGTGGTGCTCCTCCTAATGGTGGTAATAATGGAGGAAATGCTGGGAACTGGAAAAAGGGCGGCGTTGGCGGTGGCGGAGGCGGAAATGAGCTGGGGGGATTTTTATGTGATTACAAGAAGAAAGAACAATGAGCTGGGGGGATTTTTAAGATTCTTGTTACTTATTAGAGTGGATCGTTAATTATTTAAAATTTCAACTAAATTTAATGTCACGGGATTTTATCTATTCGATCTTTATTGGATTTTCAGTTTAGTGAATTTATTGTTTTGGTCACTGAAGAGACGGTGCAATATGATTGAGCATAAGTCCTTTTTGAGAGAGAAATAAAAAAATTGTCGTGCCATCGTCGGTTAGAGTTCACAGTTGTTTACAGGAACTCTGTGCGATATTTATGAAATTAATTATTATGTATGAACATAAAATTTGTATCTTCTTTGAAGAAGTTGCAGCTTTGCAAATCATATCTATGCAAACTAGAGAACATATTCAGACGGGATTCTTCAACTACCAGGTTTTTGATTTTGTTTCGGTCCTCTTTAAGTTTCTAATGACTTTGTCGATCCTTATAACGAGTTCTTTCTATTAACCTTTACAATTCTGTTTCTGCACATGTGTTGTGGTTGCACTACTGATAAGGAGGAGCACAAATAATGTGAGTTCATTGAAATAACTCTCTTCTTCTCTCTTTCATTTTTTATTCATGGATTTTACTTCTGAGAGAATTTGGTACCTCTATGTCATCCGTGTCGGCTGATCTCATGGAACATGAGGTGATGTTTGATCATTGCTTATACCATTTTCTATAATTATTGAGATTTGTGTACCTAATATGCAGTTCTTTCCTACTTGATTATCATACTTGATACTTCACTTTTTGTGTTCGTTCTTTGAAAAGGTATTTCAAGATGTGATTCTTTGTTTAATAATCTAATCAGCTTAATAATCAGTAGATACTCTCTGATAAGTACTTACAGATTGAACTTTCCAATATTTTGATATGGTTGTCATTAATGCAAAGGTAATACAGAATCGAAGCTGGAAGCAAGAGAAATATTTGGCGTACATACTAATATTTTGTGCTAATTTGATCTTTGAAGCATGTTAACTCACTTTCTTTATTTTCTATTTATGTAATGTATCCATTAGTATCCTCGGTTTCAAGTATTAGCTTTTATGTTTTCTCGCTTGAATTTTGCTTGTTCTATATAACCAACTGCTTTTATGCGATATGGTATGCGAAAAAGTTTCCATGAACAATTCTCTTATGTAAACCTTTCCGTATGCACCATTTTTTGTTACAAAACCTCCTCAAATTTCTCATTGTTACGATTTTCTTGTCAACCGTTAAACACGTTAATGTTATTTGGTTTCGTCTTTTGAGCGATTGGTTAGGGTACATACAAGACCTTTGTGTTCCAAGCGCGACTTAGAAAGTAGGAAAATAGTTGCTTTGAAGAAGGTACGATTTGACAATTTTGAGCCAGAGAGTTTTGTTTCATGGCTCAAGAAATAATGATTCTTTGCTTACTTGACCATCCAAATATTAATAAAGTTGGAGGGATTAATTACTTCCCGATTATCATGCAAAGATATATCCGGTGTTTTGAGAACATGATATCTCTGAGCTATTATCTTGCCCGACATAAAGTTCGATGAAGCACGATTTGGATAATTATGTAGAAGGATATATTTTTCTCTCTCAGAGCACATTGGATTAGAACAATCTAATTTTGATTACAATGGTGATTTGCACCTTAGATGACACTAGATCGAGAAAATTGAATATCTTGTAATATTTGGAAGCATGTTAGATTTTAATATTTAAAATTATTCACAAGGAAAAATGGGGGATTTTTGTGCAGTTTTGAGAGTTCATGTGTGCATATCTAAGATGATTCACTAAAATGCTTTAAGAGTTGTATTATTTTTGTCGTCACTTCGGAGAACCCGATTATTAAAACTTATTAGATTATTAAACAAAGAGTTAGAATTTTTAACTTAGCAAAGGCATGGGACAATTAGAAATAAAATCCCACCATTGGATCAACATAACTTTACAAAATTAATGAGTTCATTATTTGACAAGTACAAAAAATATTTAAATTCTATCAAAATTATATTAACACAATCGCTTTTAATTAGTAGATTATCACGGACAACTTACGTGCATAAGCGTACATATAACTAAGTATATATATATATATATATATATATATATATATATATATATATTAGGTCCATAATTGAAGTTGAAGAAATACATTACAAAAGAAGGGGGGAAAACAAAAGCATATTAATTTCATTTGTCCTATGATGAAGTTGACATGGATCCATGTTTCTTTAGTCAAATAAGACGGAAAGAAAGAAAAGAAACAACGAAATGACATAAAAGCTTTCTCACTCTTTCTTTGCAAGGCAATTTAAAAGCAATTAACTCTGGTGCAATTATTTTTCATAAATAACATGTTATTATGTTAGTAATCCGGAAATCTATTTACATACCACTTTGATTTGATTAAAGATATATAATCTCGTACAATGTTTCAAAGGTTCGGTCTAGATTAGAATTAGTAGTTTCTCATCACAATATTAAGTTAAGATAATGAAATGATTCCACATTAGCATCGCTATTAACTAATTGGAAAAATATAGGTATTGTTTGGTTAAGTTTATCTACACATTTTATAAGACCCACAATTTATAAATACTTAAAAAATAATTTTAACACAGCCTAATATACACTAAACTAGTGGCTTCCATGCTTGAAATATTGTTAATATACTACCCATTCGTACTATATATGACCTTTGGCATGAAGTCTTGCATACTATTTTTAAGTGATAAATTTAAACAATATTATTATTTATTCACTCATTTGATCATTTGTTAACATGAATCCCATTTACTCATTGGCTTGACTTCTTGCACACGTTTTTCAGGTGAGTTCTTACAAAAATATTAAAACACGCGTAGTGATCATTGATGAGGCTGCATCCCCTTCATTATTCCTAAGCCTACCAACGTGCAGACATCTAATTACATTAGTTATAAAGAGAGATTCGTCCAAAGCGTTCGACATAAATTTTGATGGAGTACAATAAATAATAAAATTAAGAATATAAATGGAATGGCCACTTCAAGGAAATCTAAATTCCTCGGTGGATAACCATACAACATATAAAGCGTTCACTCTATAATTTAGGAACCAAATTCTACGTTTTTCAATGTTAAATTTTCAAAATAGCTCCTTTTTTTTAACCATTTTTTTTTTTTTTTTTACTTTTAAAACGCATTCAATTTAACTTTATTAGAAATTTTGTGTGATGTTTTAACACCCACATGACTCACAAAATTAGGCAAACATTTGATTAACAGAAGAAAATTAACAACCGAGAAAATGTTGACATAGTTCAACCAAAAAGGCCTAGTCTAGGGGCTCATAATAGGGCAGCCCACATACCATTAAAGCTCCACTATAACCAAATTAGATTCGTTCAGACTACAATCAAAAAACTAGATCTTATCAGATCTAACAAGAACAAAAAATAATATAACTCTCAAACCACACCAACACAAGATTTTAAATTAGTCTTGAATCTCACTCGAACACATGAAATACATGAATCTATCAATTAGATTCTGTATTTGATAGCCAAAACAAGTGTTAACAAAACAAATTCTACCACGTAACCTTATAGGCTAAATGAAGAAGAAGGAGGAAAAAGAGGAAAAGTGAGATCCGAATCGTCTCTCACTTTCAACTCTTTTAAAAGGTCGATGAGTGGAATCCGCGTGTTATTTTATCATTGGTCACTTAATAGGTAAACACGTGTTCTTCATAAATCGCCCTTTTGAAACAAGACTTTAGTGAACCATACAAATTCCTTCAATCGTCACCCCGGTTTACAACCCGAGGCTCCCCACTTAGTTATAGTATCTTTAGTCCTAGACTACTCCTAATACAAAAAAAATTATACATTTTCAATGTGTAAAATTGAAAATTTAATTATACTTATAGTTTTGGTACCATATTTTGCATCAGTACTTGACAATGCAACAATACAAGACTTTAGTGAACCATACAAATTCCTTCAATCGTCACCCTGGTTTACAACTGAGGCTCCCCCACTTAGTTATAGTATCTTTAGTCCTAGACTACTCCTAATACAAAAAAATTATACATTTTCAATGTGTAAGAATTGAAAATTTAATTATACTTATAGTTTTGGTACCATATTTTGCATCAGTACTTGACAATGCAACAATATTGAAGTTGAGACTTCCAGCTAATACAATTACCACCAAGAGTAAAGTAATAAGCAGTGATTGACTTTTTATTGTCTTTAGTCATGCGAGAAAATCGTAATCAACAAAAACAACCCTATACATCTCTTCATGTTTCTCCACCAAATAGTGTCTCAGAGGTCACGATACATCTTCGTTCCTCCAGGATGTGCTGTGTAAGGGGTTGAGTGAGCTTTCTCCAAAAAAAATTTTCTCAATTTCTCATCCTTAGGTACACATAATCTTCTTTTGAATATGAGTGCATCATCTATATTCAAACTAAAATCCTTGCGTTTATCTGTACCAACTTCTGCTTTGATCTTTTGTAGAAAAAGGTCCTTATCTTGTGCTTCTCGAATTCAATCTCTAAGAGTAGGTCGAATCATCAAGGACGTTATTCTGGTAGTAACTTTACTCGATGGTACTAAAACTTCTAGTTGTAGTCTCTCGAAGTCCTTTACTAGTTGTTCATGTACTGTGATTATCGACGCCAACCGCCTCTACTGCTTTCGCTAAGGCATCAGCCACGACGTTGGCTTTACCTGGGTGATAATGGATTGCACATTCATAGTCCTTCACTAATCCAACCATCTTCGTTGTCTCATATTCAACTTCTTCTGGGAGAAGAAATACTTGAGACTCTTATGGTCTGTATAAATATCACACTTGCTACCAGACAGATAGTGACACCATATCTTCAAGGCGTGAACTACTGTTGCCAATTCTAAGTTGTGCGTTGGATAATTCTATTCATACAGCTTTAGTTATCTCGAAGAATAGGCGATAACTCTCCCATGTTGCATAAGCACACATCCCAAACCTAGTTTGAATGCATCACTGTAAATGACAAATCTTTCTAATCCTTTTGGTTGTGCCAGTACTAGGGCTCTGACTAAACGTTGCTTAAGTTCTTGAAAACTTTGTTCACATTTGTCATCCCACTGAAACTTTACTCATTTCCGGGTTAACTTAGTCAACGATCTAGCAATTTTAGAGAAACCTTCTATAAATCTTTGGTAATAACCGGCTAGCCCTAAGTAACTGTGTACTTTTCCAGCATTGGTTGGTCAATTCCAATTCGTTACTGCTTTCACTTTGTCTGGGTCGAATTCAATCCCTTGGGCCGTAACTACATACCCAAGAAAACCCACTCGATCTAGCCAAAATTCGCACTTCTTGAATTTGGCATACAAGTTCTCCTTTCTTAAAATCTACAACACTATTCTGAGGTGTTCTTCATGTTGTTCACGATTCTCAGAGTATACCAAGATGTCATCGATGAAGACTATGACGAAATTGTCCAAAAATTCATGAAACACTCTATTCATTATGTCCATAAATCGCTAGTGCATTGGTTGGGCCGAAGGCATCACCACAAACTCGTAATGCCCATAACGAGTTCGAAAAGTCATTTTTGGTATGTCGATGGCCTTAATCTTCAATTGATGGTACCAAGATCTCAAGTCAATCTTAGAGAAAACCTTTGATCCTCTCAGTTGATCAAACAAATCTTCAATCCTTGGAAGAGGGTATTTATTCTTTATCGTCAACTGATTTAATTCTCGATAGTCAATGCACATCCTCATCGATCCATTCTTCTTCTTCACAAAAAGAACTGGTGCATTCCACGGTGACACACTTGGTCGGATAAAGCCTATATCCAACAATTCTAGAAGTTGAGACTTTAGTTCTTGAAATTCCTTTGGTGCCATTCTATAAGGTGCTTTAGACATCGGTGCCGCTCTAGGAACTAAGTCAATTGTGAACTCCAGCTTGCCTATCCTAAAAAATCCCCAGTAGATCCGTAGATCTTCACAAAATATGTCGAGAAATTCTTGTATTACCTCTACGTCATCAATAGTTACCTCTGGTTGGGATTTACCGAAGCAATCGAAAGATTTTCTTTTACACGACTTTTTGTCCCCGAGAAATAAAACTTATCTTCTCCGGTTTTGAAGTACTACCTCCTTTTCGTGGCATTGATCGACGTGTGGTTACGTCCCCAACCAATCTATGCCTAGGATTACATCAAAGTCTCTCATTTCTAGGATGTACAAATCGCTTCTAGTAATATTCTTCCAATTTCTATCTTAACCGACTTAGCTAGTTGATTCATAAAAAGTGACTCTTTGAAGGGATGCTAACCTCTAGTGTACTAGCCAATTTATCACATGCAAGTCTAGCTTTACTGATAAAAGATGCAGAGATGAAAGAATACGTTGCTCCAGAATCAAAAAGCACGTAAGCAGGAAAATGTGACAACAGAAGGATACATGCTATCACGTTGGGATTATCGTCTGCTTCTTATTGGGTAAGAGCAAACACTCGTCCCTTTCCATTCTTATTCTTGTTTATGTCTTCCTCTTTCTCTTTCATATCTCTTTTTTTTTGGGAGGTTTTGGACAATTCATGATCATGTGGCCTGGTTTTCCACATCGGTAACATATGTTTCTTCCAAACAAGCACTCTCCTAGGTGAGTCTTGTTACATTTTGAAAGCGTGGTGGAGCGGAGGCTCCTGGCATGACGTTGTTGGATCCGGTATTCGGCTTCTTTTCTTGCCATTTTCCTTTTCCTTTGTCTTGTCCACTCCATTTTCTCTTCTTATAAAAATTTTATTTTGGGAGCGCATCGATCTACACCGCTTTACTACTGATGAAATTGTCTTGGCCCGAGCTAGCATATCTCTTATAAAAAGTGAAGGTATGGGACAGAGAATTAAGCTCATATCTCAGACTCAATCCTTGCTCAAACATTTTGATCTTCTTAGCTTTAGTATCAACAAGGTGAGGTGCATACTTAGATAATTGTTCAAAATTTCCCTCATATTCTGGTAGTAACATACCGCATTGCCTTAGTCAGTAGAATTCGGTTTTTTACTATCTTCGATTACTGTAGAAAGTATTTCTCCATTAGTTCCTCCTTGAATTGACTCCAAGTTAGAGCATCTTGCTCGACTCACCCTAGTCTTGGGACATGGATTCCCACCCAGCCGACCGCATCACCGGCGAACATGAATTCTGCGCACTTAACTTTTTGCGCATTAGTACTTGTTAGTAATCGGAAGATGCACTCCAACTTACGCAGCCACTCCTCTGCTGCTAGTGGTCCTGAAGACCCATCGAATATAGAGAGTTTTGCCTCGAAACCGTTCTATCATAGAAGCATGATTGACAACAGTTGAAGTTGAAGATTGGGTAGGAGGTGGAGGGGGAGCGACTTTTTCCGCCAGTCTGAATCGCTCTCGGCAGATCTCCGATCGAGTTGTTTTGAGTTGAAGGTGCCATTTCCTTTAGACAAAATAAAGGTTGTCCATCAAGAATCAATAAAATCACTATCTCAAATGACATAAGGAAAGCTAGAATTTTTTATATTAGAATAATCTTCGACAAAATGTCAGAAAACTGCAATTGTTTGGAAGGAAAATAACAATACAAAAAGTAGCAAGAGCAAAATTAGATTACAAATGCAAATCTCGAAAGTGCTCTCAATAAAAGTCTGAATGAAAATAACATAATGGAAAATATGTAAATGACGCATAATTTGAATCTTCTTCATGATTGGGCGTTGGTTGATTAATGAGGTCTCTAATCGCAGTGTCCGAGTCCTCTTCGTTATTTGGAAATTTCCAATTCATATTATCTTCGTGATGTTGATTTAGGATGTAGCAATATGTCTCGACATCGATATGGTTTGGGTTTTCCTTCAACATTTCATTCTTGATAAAATTTCCTATCTCTACTCCAGATGGGGTAAAGGTACGAAAAAGGTGATCGATAGCTTCAATGTTACTAATTCTATTCCCAAGCCTCGTCGCATTTTGCCACAATTGAAGAAATTTCACAGTGTGTTGAGGCATGGGCATGTAAGAATCGAAGTTCTTATAGGCTCGTAGTGCTAAGACTTTTGGTCTTAGGTGACCCGGTAAACCTGTAGACTTTCTAGCGATATGTCTCACTTTAGCCATCTTATCCTAAGTCCAGTCTAACATAAGTCCAAAGAAATTTAGAAAACTTTACATCAAAATAAATAACATTCTATTATTTGCAAAAAAAAAAAAAATCATAACTTTATGAAATTTTTCATGTCCCAACTAAAACCATACACGAGGGTTTGAGGATGGTTGCCGTTAGATGAAGTGGGATAGCCATGGGGAATCATTACATTTTACATTTTCTTTATTACGATATAATACAAATTTTAATGTAATCATGTAACACATTTCGGTAATACAAGAAATCATCATACACTTAAATAAATACATTTAAGGAGACAAAGGAAATTTTTTATGAATAGATTACGAGCCGAGCGACAGAGGCCGCTTCGAGGGCAAAAAAAAAAATGTTTTCTTTTTTTATTCGTTCCTATAGGTTCCTAAACCCTTCTTAGTCTATAGAACCAATTTAAAACTCGGGCTTTGATACCAAGTCATGGCGCCCAAAACGAGGCCTCGGTTCGTCTATCCTATTCTTGCATTTTAAAGCCCAAAGTAAACTAAACAATTTGTGGAATTCTAGATATGATTCAAATAGTTTACAAATATGAACTTATCAACAATATGGGCTTTAAAGTCGAGGTTATCAACCCTTAGAGGATTTCATTGAAAGTCTAAACCTCTAGAGTACCTAAAAGTAGCATAAGTTTAACGCCCTTTATTCCTTATACACTAAAAAGAGCAACCCAAAAGTCATAAAAGCTTATGAAGTTTTAACAAAATAATCATTATTCATCCATCAAATACATACTAAAATTTCACAATTTTAGGAAATGGTTAAGGTCATCAAAAGGAATCAAAGTATACAACAAACATAAGCTGGACAGCTTTCGGACTCATTTAAATCCAACTATTTTCCCTATCTAAAGGCCTTGAAAATTTCTAATATTTTTAGGGATCAAACCTAACATAATATATCAACTCATATCCAAAATTCATAATTTAATAAAATATGTAAGGTATCCAAATCAACCTCTAGAATCATGAAGGTAGATTCCTGAGTAGAACTGTCCATCATCACAGAAACTTGTATATCTTGCTCTACAGACATCCGAACAAGGTGATTCTATCTTTCAAAGGACCAAAATTGGTAGGCCATCAATCCCACCAAATTTTGTCCCAAAATCTGAAGTACACCATTCAGGACGTCTATTTGAAACTGGACTTGCAAGCTGGAAATTCTGGACAGATACATCCCAATCAACATTAATCCTTTTAAACATCCTCCAACATTCATCAAGTTGAAAATATTATTTATAGGGTTCCAAACATATTCATGCCACATTAAAAAATTAACAATCATATCAAAACATCATATAAAATTCAGAAAACAATAACAATATAACACAATTGTCATTTATTTGTCTTCTTGATCGAAATCTCCTTTTTCCCATAGCTCAATCCCTTCATCATCAAGCCTTCATCCAACCCTACAATCAATCTAAGAATGGGAGAAGGGTAAGTTTGGGGAAAACTCAATAGGAATATTATCATTTATAAATATGCAAATCCCAATTTATATATTGAAATTAAATGTAAGTAAATCATGCTAACATTCATATTCCGGTGAGCTCAAAGGGTTGAAACCCTAAATTCATTCATAGGTTTAATCCCGAAGGATTTAAAACCAAAAACATTCTTTCTTAGGTTTAATCCCAAAGAATTTAAAATTGTATACATTCTTCACTTTCATCCAAAATAGGATAAACATCAATTCTTGTTCATTCCAAATGAACAAACTACATTCATATCCAGAAGGTCATAAACATTTAAATCATTTAGCATAGTATACACATAATTAAAATACATAAAAGAGATTTAATTCAACTTTGCATATAGATATTTCCTACCTTGCTTCTTGAAAAAGAATGAAAAACCTTTGAAAAAATATTTCTTCTTTCCTCATTCTTCTTCTCTTTTCTTCTTCTTCTCTCTTCTTTCTTTGTAAAAATGTCTTAAGTGTAAGGGAAAGGGAAAAATGGTAGGGGGCCGAAATTTAGAGGGGAGGGAAGGGAATTGGAAAATTTTGAGGATTTTTTCTAGTTTCCATCATTGTGCATGCATATCAAGAAACTTACCTATTTGAGTTTTGGTAAGGTTTTGATATGGTAAAAAAAAATACAATAATTTAAAATATCTTACTATTCTTACCTTTTTTAGAAAATAAATATAATTAATTAATTAAATCTCATAAATTGTTGGATATTTTGTCTAGTGGACTCGGGTCGTTTATTATTATTGGACCCCGTTTGAATTTTGACGGACATGTGGCCACAATTATTTGCTAAGAATTTTACTTAGCCCAAAATAAAATTATAAATTTTTGGAGTGTTACATCAACCCCAGGCTCGCGCTGGGGTCTAATAACCCTAGCCACGAGCCATTTTTCATTCAACACAAAAGAAGACATTTTATTCCTCTTTTCACGTACTCAAACATTCCAAACACCCCCAACTGCACATTTTCTCTCACTTCACCAACACTCAAATATATTTAATTGTGCTTCCTTTGCATTCACATCAAAGTCTTCGAATTCGGCCAAAATGCCTTGAAGGTATGATCTTTCTTCCTCTACTTTTATTTTTGCTTTTTGGGTTCAAATTTTTTCGATTTTATCTTAATTAATTGAGGAGTATGGGATTAGGTAGATCTTGGTTTATTGAAGTTGCTTTTTTAAGTATAAATTTTTGGGCTAGATTCAAGCTTCCAAATCATTTACAGTTTATTAAAGAATTGATGCCTTCCATGTGTTCGATGAAATGACTAAGTGTCATTTCTTGTACAATTAGAGCTACCCTTAGATTGAGCATTGTTGATACACATCTCGGTTTGTTAATTGTGCATTCATTCAATGCAATCACATTCAAAATTTGGCCAAGACACTTAGCCCAATATTAGGAAGCCATGGCTAGGCACCTGCCACTTCACGTCACCAACTTCGTCCCACTTTCATCTGCCTCATATGACCTCTATTCTACCTAAATTTGGAATATGATAAAGGCCATTCTATATAGATACATGTGTCCAAAGTTGGCTTAGGAAAACTTCAATATTTCTTGGATTTCTCGGTGGTGAAAAGTAGTGTTCGATCTAAGTTTGAAATATGAAAAATCACTAATTTTATTTTATTTTGGGATATTTTGCTTCTTCTTGAGTTTATTATGATGCTTCATAATGTATCTTCTATCCTTCTAGGTACCAATGGAACCAAAACAAAAAACTACAGCTCAAGAGAAAGGAATGTGAAAGGTCAGTGAAGGTTCTACTCGTCAAAGACGGGCCAAAGAACAAACAAGTGATAGTTGCATACCACGGTTTCTAACTATAGAGGCCCGAGAGAGATATGACGACAGGTGGAAATGGAAGAACTACCACCAAGAGAGAAGGGTACAACGGTTAGACTTTCAGGGACATCTATTAGAACACGTGATACAGCAACATGTTTGGAATAAGGTGGCTGCAGCTCCATATCCGGCATATATCACTTTGGTTAGGCAATTCTTTGCCAATTTCAACAAAGAAATTGATACTCCAGAATCATCTTATCGGCACAAGACATGGGTAAGAGGCAAGTGGATCCGGTTCACCCCTACTATTATTGATTGATATTATGAGCTGGCCTGCAAGAGTATAGATCATCTTCCTACTAAGAGGACATGCATTCACTGGCACAGTTCTTGTATGGTAGAGAGAATGCATGGCCGTTGGCCACTTCGCACTTCAAACATGATGAACTGACTCAGGAGCTGAGGAGTTTACATATTTTTGTCTGCACCAATATTAATCTTACCAATCAGCGAACAAATTTTACTAGAGAAAGGGCTAGCCATCTTTACCATTTGGCACGGGGTCAAAAAATGGATTTGGGGACACATGTCTCTGATTTTGTTAGGGAGTCGGAAACTTCAATTGACTCCAACTCCCAACGCACTATTATGTTCCCATGTTTGATTAGTAGAATCTGTCTGGAGGCCGAAGTGCCCTTGTTACCATTTGAAGAAGCCAACACTCTTGATGCCCCGCTCAACTATAAGACTACTAACAATTCAGAGGCTAGGAAGATCGAGGCGATGAGAAAGCTCATCATCCAAAGACTCGGCCGCTCTCTTCTTCTTGAGCCCAACCTTGGCATCCAGTTTACTCAGATCCAAGTAGCTCTAACAGAGATTGGTAGATCAGTGAACAACATGCAGAACACATTGGTCAAGGTACATCACACGTAGCATAACATGCAACAGAGCTGCTATGAGTAAGTATGCTGCTATGCGCGTGGATTGTAGCACGCAGATGTCGACATTAGGTCGGACCAGCGTGCTATCACTTATGCATATGATGACGTCAACAGAAGAATGATCCACTTCGAAAGTAGACTTGAGACGATTGACGAGACAATCCATCTCGGATATCCAAGGCCATCAACTCTTTGCGACCTTCTACTTCTGCACCTTTCGATTAGCCAAGACCTTCTTCTCCACACTTAAACACATAAAATCGTTAACAACACTCATGGAGAAGGATGAGGTCGAAGTTCATTACCTGTATTGCGATGCCCTGGTGGTGCACACCATCATTATTCAAAATGGGCTTAGCAGGATGCTAGTTGATGATAATAGTGCGGTGAATATCTTATTCAAAAGCGCGTTTGATCAAATATAGGTGGACCATAAGCTAACAGCAATCCCAGATCCGCTCTACAGATTCATGTGCGATAATCTCTCGAGGACGAATCATTCTCACTAGTAGAGTTCGAGAGTGCGTGTTAAGTTAAAAGTTTATAGACTTTCTAATAGTCGAAACCCGTTCAGCCTACCACAGTGTCCTTGGCAGACCAATTCTGAAAGATTTCCAAGTAGTCATATCCATTCTCCACTTTGTAATAAAATTTCCAACCATAGGAAAAATAGCCATGATTTATAGTAACTAAAGAGAGGCCCGAACCTGTTATATGAATGATTTTTGGAAAATGGCCATATGCGATAAAGTGGTTTCCTCAGTCATGATAATAAACTCTAATATGATGGAGGCCGAATGGGATATTGACGAAGAAAACATAATTCTCGATAAGTGAACCTAGACATCTTCGCCTAGAAACACACCAACATGGGGAGGGACAAACCCATCAGTGGCGTACCACGATCGACGAAAATGGACCCGAAGGCCCACACCAAGATAGAGAAAAAGAGACCATTGAACGTTGAAATGTACGATTTATTAAATGAAGAGGTTGAGAAGTTGGTATACATGCTCATCAAAGAATCAGTGTATCCCAAGTGGGTGTCTAACCCCGAACCCGTCCTGGTAAAGAAGAGCAATCATAGTGGATCGTATGCATAGATTTCTCTTATTTGAACTAGGTGTGCCCAAAAGATAGCTTTATGTTGCCTCACATTGACCAATTGGTCGATGCCACTTCCGTTCACAAGCTACTTAGCTTCATGGATGCTTACTTTGGTTACAATCAGATCCACATGTTCTCAAGAGACGATAAGCACACTTTCTTCATAACGGATTGGGGCATGTACTGTTACAAGATGATGCCCTTCAATTTGAAAATTACCGAAGCCACCTACCAGAGTATAGTAAATTGTAAGTACATGGACCATATTGAGAATACCATGGAAGTATACGTTGATGATGTTGTGCGATATAAATCCCGCAAGTGGACGGATCGTTTACAAGTAATATAATGATGTGAAAAGTGTCGAACCCACGAGGACCAGATATTAATTTAACTAATTAATTTAACAACTTAAATTCTAACAATAAAAAGAAACACAATCAATTTGATTTTTGTATTCTAAAACTGTTTTAATTTAATCTAAACTATCAAACAATTAACTTTAAAATAGTAAGAACGAATTCAAGATCTACTAACCCTAGGATTTGCGAATCCACCAACACTTTCATTAATCAAATATCCGTTTAACCGTTTTAGCTTATAATTACCATAGATTGAAAATCAGCGTTCCTAAATTAATCGAAAGCCTCTCTCGATGGTCAATCAATTCTATATGTTATGCGAACTTCATTATCTCTAATTAAGCTTCGAACATAAACACATGCATTAAAATCTCAAGAACACCTAAATAGATTTCATAAAGCATAATAGTAATCTCTAGCTATTATTGGACCCTATGTTATTCAATACCACGTGCTTAATCTATATTAAATCTATCGACTTCAATATAAATCACAATATACTCTAATGGTGATCAGGCATTAAAATAATAGAAAAACTGCATAAAGAATAATCAACCCAAGAAGTAATTAACTACTAAAACGGAAAAACTTTTAATTAATTAAAAATCATGAGGTTTCATCGTTCATCCTAGAAAAAGTAAATTAGCCGGACATGATTTCGTCAATTATGACAATAATTGACTTCATCATGATCCGGTGAAAGAAAAAGAAGAAGAAATAAATACAACCCGTGAACCCTGGCTGAAGAATCTTCAATCCCGTGCCTTGATCTTCAATTCTCTTCTTGTATCTTGTTCCCAAAATTCGTCTCCAAAATCCTCCCCAAATTATGAGAATATAACTCATATTTATACTACCCTCTAAGACGTGTGTTTAAGTTGTTGTTTTATCTTGGAGTTGTAGAGTTCTAATCCCATCAGAAAACTGTCAAAACTGGTGCCCGTTATGCCCTTCAAGTCTCTTTTCGTCTTTTTATCATATTGATACTTGAATTTGATTATTTCCTAAAATAATAAGAAAACAACATGCAATTAAACTGAAAACAACTAATAGTACTCATAATCGTCCCTTTTTGTGAGCCCAGATAAGTACAAAATTGTACTTATCAGATGACATGCTTGTAAAGAGCATGGATACCGACGACCACATCTTGCACCTAGAAAAAAATGTTCAAAATCATCTACAAGTATTAGATTAAGGTGAACCCCTTGAAATGTGCATATGTAGTCGTGTCTAGAAAATTCATTGGGCATATGGTGAACCAGTGCTAGATAGAGGCCAATCACGAGAAAATCAAGGCACTGGTAAACATGCGATATATGTCTTCGCTCAAGGAAGTTTAAAGCTTAACCAGGAGATTGAAGGCCCTGAACCCGTTTGTGTCTATGGTAATCAATTGCTACTGTCCATTCTTCCAGACCATCAAGGGAAGAGAAAATTTCAAATGGATTAAAGAATACGATAGCGCCTTCTAGGAACTCAAGGAATACCTAGAAAAGGTCGCACTACTCTCTAATCCTAAGTCTATAGAGAAGTTGCTGATTTATCTTGTAGTATATGAAAATACTATTAGCTCAGTAGTGATCTGTGATGAAGGTTAGCAACAACTATCGGTATATTACGTTAGTAAGTCGTTGCAAAATGCTTAGATACGGTACTCGAACATGGATAATCTCACTCTAGCTCTTATTACTACTTCACTAAAACTTCAGTCTTAATTTCAGGCCATAGGCGAGGTGCTCACCAACCTCTCTTTGAGACAGATACTCCAAAAACCAAAAACCTCCATGTGCCTAATGAAATGGTCTATGGAACTGAGCCAATTCGACATCTCTTAAAAACCCAGACCGTAGGTAAAGGTTAGGCACTTGCCAATTTCATAGCAGATTTCACCCACCCCCTTGAAAGGTTCATCACTTACGAAGACAATGAGGTACCAACGTGAAAATTATACATTGATGGATCCTCAAGCGATGTTGGATCCAGTCATGGAATTATACTAATCAATCCAGAAGGCCATAACTTCAATTGAATGATCAGCTTAGATTTTAAAGCCTCAAACAATACAGACAAGTACGAGGCACTTTTGGCACGTTAAAACTGGCAAACGAGATGAAGGCAATGAAGATTCATGTACATAACGACTCCCAGCTGGTGGTAAGTTAGATAAACGGAATCCTCACGGCCAGGGAACGAACAATGGTTGCTTACTTGAAGAAGATTACATAATTCTTATATATCTTCGAAAAATTTGTATTGCTCCAAATCCCAAGACAGAAAATGGGTACGCAATTGCCTTGTCCAAATTAGCTAGCTGCAAGAATTCAAAACTAATGAGAATCATTCAGGTCAATCACCTCAATCATCCCATGATCAAAGATCTCCAAGCGTCGACAACCATGTTAGTCGAAAAATATTCCAATTTAATAAAGAAAATCATTGCATACTTGACTGGTCAAGTACAACCAGCCAATAGATATGAGGCTTGCAAGCTTTGCAGGATGGCTGTAAAGGTTGTTCTCTCAGATGGGATACTTTACAAACAAGAAAGCTCATCACTTCTACAATGTGTGACTAAAGACGAGGTTAATTACATCATCCGTGAGATCAATAAAAGCGGTAACCACGCCAATGGGTTGATCCTAGCTCAAAAAGTCCTAAAGTGGAAGCATGGTAAACTTCTTGCGCAGGACATCACTCTTGTTACGAGTCGTTGGTCCTTTGCTAAATAGGAGATCAACTTCATCAGCTCTCTTCCAACAGGCAAATGAGGAGTCAAATTTGATATAGTGGCATTGGACTATTTCACCAAGTGGAGCAAAGCCGAGCCCTCTCGAAGATTAAGGAACACAACGTGTGGATATTTGTATGGAGAAACATAGTATGCCATTTCTAAATTCTCCATTCCCTAGTTTCTAATAATGGAACCCAGTTTGCTAGGAAGAAATTCAATTCAAACTGTGAGGAACTCGACATTAGATAGGGATTTCTCTACACCATATTATTCTCAGTTTAATAGGAAGATGGAAGCCGTTAAAAAGATCATCAACCACACACTAAAGAGAAAGCCGGACTCGGCTACGGAAGGATGGACGGATAAGCTCTCCAAAGTCTTAAGGTCCCACCAAGTACGTCCCGAATGACCATCGGAGAAACTTCTTTTGCCATGGCACATGGGACAAAGGCGATGATCACCGTGGAGATAAGGATGCCCTCCTAGAGGCGACCGTAGTTTGACAAAGTGGCCAACAATCTCCAAAGGGTGAACCTCGAGACAAGAGGCACGTTAATTCACAACTTTGCTTGGAAATTTATCTAAGGAAGATGGCCAAGTAATACAACTCCAATGTGAGATGCAAGAATTTTAAGGTCAGCGATTGGGTTCTTAAGAAGGTCTTCCTTGTAAATTGAGAGTTCGGAGCCAGAACCCTAGGACCTACCTGGGACGGACCATACAAAATTGTTGAAAAAATTTGGCCTGGGACTTATAAATTGGAAGACTTTGGCGGGAAGGTTATGAAGCATCCATGGAACATCATACAACTTCGTCCAGTACTATCGTAAAAAAATTTGTTATCTCTATCGGGCTTCGAAGCTAACACGAGTTTGCTTTTACAAATTTTTGGTACTCGAATAGTTATATCCGAGGCTT
Organism: Forsythia suspensa; assembly: GCA_023638005.1. Taxonomy (NCBI): domain Eukaryota; kingdom Viridiplantae; phylum Streptophyta; class Magnoliopsida; order Lamiales; family Oleaceae; genus Forsythia; species Forsythia suspensa. Next base: position 32,603,878 of record CM042671.1, read on the forward strand.
AGTTATTTCGATGCAATTTCCATTACCACTACATTCTTCACACAAAGCTTAACGAGTGAATATGGTTCACATTCATCTCAGATAGCTCACTGGGTAAACTACTTATCACATTCGATGACCAATTGATTCGCAAAGCAGGAAGGAAAAGTGGTTTGCGGCCCTATCCTGAACTTGCTGGGTAAACTATACAATGCGTTAGAAAAATCAACACGAAATGAAGCAAGGAAAAGTGGTTCGGGGCCCTATCCTTAACTTGTTGTGTAAACTATGCAATGCGTTAGGAAAGCAGCACTAAACAAATCAAGGGAAAATGGTTCACAGACCGCCTCCTAAAACTCACTAAGAAGATTGTATGATAAAGTCTCACAAAGATGAACCGGTTGGCAGGAGGTTAATAGAGAATGGTTAATCAATTGCAAAAGAAACAAAAGGTACAAAATTTTACAAGTTCGCCCGACCTAAAACCTGCGAGGATGAAAGGTTCGCATCTACTTATCTTACAATTAGGTGATTAAATTGTTTGAACGAGTACGTACAATTTCGATAAAGTAAACTAATGTCACATTACAAGAAGAATGCGATAATGAAATTACGAAGAATAAAGTCCCTACTATCCCGCCGCCTCATTGGATTGGTGTAATGATGGGTGTTTAAGCATTGAAAGAGTTTGGAGGTCCTTTTCAACCAGATGATGGGGAGAAGAATCAGATTTGGGAACTTCAGAAGGACATGGAGCTTCGATAGGTAGAGAACTCTCGCCTCCAGCCAATAGAAACCAAAGATCCCACTCTAGATGAACGATATTAATCTTTTCTATTAGCTGGTCGCCTCCGGCCTCCATGAAGCAGTTGGCGAGGCATAAATACTCGGGCGTGTTTGAAAATTTTCTTTTGTAGTATTTCACAGCCCTCACTTCCACTTCTGTTTGAGAAGCCCTCAATTCTATCAATTCCTCTTTAGTTTTTCTAACTTTTCCCAGGCCTCCATCAACAGTTTTCCTTCTCAACCACCATAACGTCGTAGTCAGGATTTACAGTGGCTATGTTGTTCTTCACCGCTGCTACTCGTACCTTATCCACCCACTGGGCCTCTTTTGTTGCCCTTCTCTCACCTTCCATCGTCGCCACCATTAGTTTTTCCCTACTCACATCTTCGCTCTTCGCTGTCTGCTTCATCCTCAAAACCGCCTTCCCAACAGACATACCTTTAACCTTAGCCCAAGGTTCTTGGAACCTAACTGAGTATTGTCTAAAACTACCACCTTTAGATTCAATGGCGAGTTTCTCAGCCTTAGCATCTATTTTCTCCAGTTTCTCGGAAAAGCTAAGGAGGGTGGTATAAAACTCAATGTTGATGACAAAGCTACGAGTTGTGTTCAATACGGCCATCGTAATAAGCTTCTCCATTGTAGCTTGCTCGGCGGCCCTCTACTATAGAAGAGACCACAACTTATATACAATCATCGCTGCCACAACCGCCAGTGATGACAACATCTTCAAAAGAAGAGGATTCAACTCCTCATTTTAGGATTCGATGTTGATATAGTTCACCCTGTCAGCCCTACCATAAGTTGGAGGTGCTGGTTCAACAGAAGTCGCCCGACTTTATGACCATGCCCTGGACTTCCTAGTATCTTCTGTATGCCGTGCCCTGAAGGCATCTCTCATAAATCCTCAACTACATTCCTCTTTCCCTTGTCTTGACGAGAAGGACGAGTGAAAGGAGAAGAAAGTTCAGTAGAAAAAGAAGAAGAGCATACGATGAGTCACAAGGGATAGGCAGAGATGAGGCAGTGGATAAGGGCACCCCAACGTAGATTTTAGACGATGCCCCAATAGATGGCCTCTAGGGGGAGGCGTCACCTCTCGCCACATCCTTATCGTCTTCCACTGTGAAGACGGAGATGTTGTTGAAAACGTATTTTGCTGCCATGCGAAAATAGAAGAGTTCGAAAAAAATAATGCAAGAATGAAGTAGAATACGGAAAACGTAACCTACCCATTAGTTCAAAGTGTATTAGGTAGCGGTTATCCTTAAGAAAATTATTCAAGGACCTAAAACACTTCTTAATCATTGGATCTCTGCCCATGCTGCTCTTAGCGAGGCCTGCTCTCTCTTTGGTATTGGGGGTTTTCCACAAGCTACGAAGACAAGAAAATGATTCAGTCAGGCGCAACGAACATATATACATACGATTCAACTACACTCGCCTAGTTCTCCAAAATGACGAGGAACAAATACATATGGCAAGGGATCCTGTGGCTGGAGTTCCTAGTCTCTCTCGACAAAGAAAATGAGCCCTTCTATTTCAGAACTTTATTTAGGCTGTCAGTCACCTCTCACTTCTACCCAGGCCTCGACAACATATTATACCACCCGCCGGACCTGCAAGGTCGGCGAATGGTCTGAAAACCTTTTCAGTAATGTCACCCTTGGCCTAGGTTATCCTCCAAAGAAGAAAGGTGGCCACCATCTGACCCCATCCATTTAGGGTAATCTGTGAAGGCGTGCGATTGAATTCCCAAAACACTTTCTGGAAAATGAAATGGATGGGAAACCGAAGACCCTATTGCATCGTTGATTCATAGTATTAGTAAATCCCTTTCAGGGTCGTCTACTCGTTCATAGGTCCAGGGCACACGGAGTTCAACTGTCCATGGGATATCGTAGGCCAACCTCACCATTTTCCAAGTCCGTTTGCTTTTTCCTACTTTAGACAAGCGAAGCCAATGTGACCGAACGCCGTGATGGTCCTTGCTGGGCCTGCAAGCTAAAATGGCGTCCTCACCCAATCTAGGCAGTAACAATTCTCCCAATACTTGTCAAACTTAACCTTTATGCTGATTAATATACTGCTTAGAAAATGATCTTGTTCGCCACTCATTCTCTCCAAAATCTGCTCAATTTTACGAACTTAGTGTTGAGGTAACATTTAATGAAGCACTAAACTTCAAAGTGACTTCATAACATGTTCTTAAAAAGTTTGCAAATTTTCTAGCTTTCTCCCAATCATTAATCGTAGGTGGCCCTTCTCTTACTTTTCTATCACCACGTTCATCAAAATGTTTGCAATAAAATCCATCATCTTCTTCCATTCGGTCAAATGCTTTCACAAAATTCAACTCACTATCCAACATTAAGAATGTTTTATTACGTCTGGTAGGTACATCCAAAATTGAAAGTTTTTTGCTTTCTATCTTCTCTCTTTCACTACAACATTTAAATTTCATTAATTGGGAAGGAGATTATCGATAATACTTGATTGCATTGCAGATACTTGCTATGGATTTATTAAAATCTTTCAGCCATTCATTAACAAATAAATTACAATGTGTGTTAAACAACGTACATTCAAATAAGAACCATTCAAAATCATACCATCAAGTTTCCAATTATTCATCTTGTTTTTCACATAAATGATTGCAGTATCAATTGTGTTTGCATTGTCAACAATAATGGTACCCACATGCTCTATCCTCAATCAAGCAAATAATTTTCAATAAAGTTCCAATTGTCTTCCCTTCATGCTTTGAAACCACAAAAAGCTCAATATCCTCTTATGCAATTTCTAACTTTTGTAAACAAAGTGTGGTGTGATTAATATGTAATTAATATTTTTAATTAATGTCCAACAATCAGTGGTTAAATAAATTCTTGCCTCTCATGAATACATTTGAAATTTATAAAATCCAGATTAATTAAATTAAAAACAATTTTTAATCTTAATTAAATGAGCAGTGGATAGAACACAGGTCAGAACTGGTGCGTTGTATTGAAAAATAGTTTTGACGCGTACTGGCATATCAAAACAGTGTTCGTTTACATAATTTTTTTAGAGCAGAATTTAAAGAATTAAATATGAACACAAGATGTAACGTGGTAAACTCCGAACGGAAACATTCACGGCCCCCATGCTATGGGTAAAAACAATTTGCTAATAATCTTGATTAAAAATACAATAGTATCCGATTTTTGTAATTTTGCAAAATTAACAAAATAACAATCAAAAGAATATAGATCTACTCCCTTTGATACTTCGTCTTTTGACTTGTTAATGAAGTAGAATCAAACTCACCGGTCTTGACTTTATTGCCACTTCCCCTATTGTACTTGACCGCAACCACCACTTAGATTAAAAACTCTCGTTCTTAACTTCACGCTAAGTAGATTAATCAAAATATGAAATTGTTCGTTGAGCACCAATTTGTTTTTGATTTTTCAATGAGTTTGAAGAAAACATTTTTGCTTTGAAACTAAAATCAATGAAGCATCGAGTCTTGTTTTTCCACCAAGAATCTGGCCGGTTTATGCTTGGAAAAACAAGAACCAAAATTGTATGTTCCAAGCTTAATTCCTTATTGATTTGTACTCTTACTTATGGGTAAAGTAATAATCAAATTAGAAATTATTTTTTACCTAAAAATCTGCAACAAGAATGGTAAGACAATTAGTATGCAATAAGAATGGTAAGACAATTAGTAGAAAATAATATATACAAAGATATTCTAGATTTGTAGAATGAATGTATTTAGAAAACTCAAGATTATCTTTTAACATTTCCTTCTTAAACAAATCGAATAGAATAAGAAAAGATCATTTAACCTAGAAGTGTGTTGTTCCTAAAATTCACATGATCAAGATGTTATATATATATATATAAGTAAACATAATAAAAACGCATCCACTATTCTAGAAAATAATCTACTTACTATCTCAGTCATTCAAAACTGATAGCAACGTGACCAATCAAACATAAACGCTAACCTCTTCTTTTGTCTAAAAAAATCAGTAATAATAATTGAGCCAATAAAAAGATGAAAAAATATGACACATATTTTTCCAAGATACATTTATTCCTCAAGGATTCTTTTGTTTCATGGTAGAGATAGAGCACATCCCTAGTAATCCTTCTTTCATGAAGGAACCTCATTTATAGGGCAAAGTTCGGGCACAAAAAAAAATTAAGAAAAATGAAAAGAATAGATTACCAAATAGAAAATTCAGAACGTGATTTTAGTAAAACCAAAATTTATATATTTAATCTCTAATGGCATGCTTCATTAAAAATAATTATATTCCATTCCTACTTCTAAATATGAAAGACCTCCGTTTTTTTCACTTTCTTCGTGAGTAGGAGGAAAGATAATTATGCATCTCAATTCTCAATTATTTGTTTTGATACACAAGTTCAGAGTTGAAATTCAATTTCGTAATACTAATTCACGCTACAGATCGTTTTTATACCGTTCAAATTCTGCCTCTTGAGAAAGAACTTGCATCTTCATAGCTAGCATATGAAATTTTTGAGAAATGAAGCACAGAAAAGAAGTTCTACCAAAAAAATTGATAATAAAGATTTATTTCATTACTACATTGTTAGTTTTATTTGTTCAATTTACATTAACAATAACATGAACATAAATTCCAAGATCTTAAACTTCATAATTTTCACAGTCAATGCAAAGTAACAAAAACGTACCTTCATCCGTAAGAAACGGTCTTTAATTATGTATCTTGAATATCTTGAATCTCCGTTGAGTGATTTAATTGCATATCTTCAATCTCCAATCTCCAAATAACCTTTAATATATGTAGTTTAATTGTATGGAAATTGTGTTTCTCTCCCTTTGCCTCTCACATAATGACCTTTCTCACATAATGACCTGAATCAATCGATGGAATAACATATATTTTTATAGGTAGAAAGAGGATCAATTTCCTAGTTAGACTATAATTTTATTTTCCATCAAAATAGAGTTCTTAAGAGAAATCAACTTCTCTAATAATTATCTAATTAATTAAATAATTAGATATATCCATAAGACATATTATCAAATCTAATAACTTATCATGTGAGCCACATAAAGTCTAACATTCTCCCACTTGGCCCATATGACAATATGACCTTTATGATTTAATAATATATTATCATTATGCGCGAAGTCGTATGGTAATCATCATAATCACTAAAATTGAGTAAACTACCAATACGAGTCATAATGGTTTTATATCATTAGATCGATATAGTTCCTTCCATGTACCACAATATTAGCAACTTACCCAACTTGGTCTATAAGTGAGAAGTATACGTGATGGTCCTGTAATGTCTTTGTCAAAGACTATTCCTGTTGTCATCATTATCCAATCTCATACATGTACACAAATATTGGTAAACAGGAAATAATGCAGAAACAATTCAATTATCATTAATGAGCTTAAAATGTCAATGAACCATCATAAGAAAAAACATTAATCACTACTACCAAGATTCATGCTTTTCACATGTCCATTAATAGCCTTTGGTAGTAGTTATTTCAATAATGGATCCCTAATCATAAGTTGGTGCTTGTTTGTTTATTTGACATTCTTTCTTTCTGAACTCCCTTCTTAATGACATAGTATTAGCACCATTAGAATACTTGTCGTTCTTGGAGAAAATGACAATTGCAGAATTACAATAATTTTCAACAACTTGGCATAAGAGTCGACAACTCCAAGTCCTAAAATAAAATTCTGCAACAATAATGTTTATTTGTAGTCTAAAATCATGCTACAAATTTAACATCCATAATGGATAAAGTAATGACAAATTGTTATCCACTTTTACAAAAATTTATTCCTCCACATCATAGGAATAAATAGCCAAATGTGGATAATCTACTGTCAAGCCATCCAACATAATAAACCTGATATAATATAAGTTTGATTACATATTAAGCTTCATATATACATAATATTTCTCCACACGTTTTCACTCAATTGCATGAGACTATATATTATCCCGTATCTTTAATGGGACAAACCGAGATCACTACTAGCAAGCAAAATATCAACATACACAAGCAAAATAATTGCTCCCAATCGACCTTCAGATATATACACACCGATACACAGTACTTTCTTTAAATCTAAAAGAAATTATACTATCATCGAAATTAAACTACTCTTTTCTAGAAGCTCGTTTAAGCACGTACATTGATTTATTAAGGTTACACATCATGCGGTCCTTTCCTTTATAAATCAATCCATATAAATTCCTTTATTGAAACTCTCATTTAAAAGGTTATTTACACATTGATTTGATGTAGCTCCAAATTAAAATGTGCTACTAGGATCATAATGATTCTAAATGAGTCTTTCTTTGAAAATAAATAGAGGTCTTCTTTATAATCAATACCTTCCTTTTAAGTAAAACTTTTAGTAACAAGTTTAGCTTTATATTGTTCAATATTGCCATTAGAGTCACGTTTAGTCTTAAAGACTCATTTACAACTCTTTTTCATCATTGAGGCAATTCAACAATGTTATAGACTTTATCTTGTTCTATACACTACAAGAAATTTCACTTTTAACTCATCTTTCATGGTATCAATTCATTTAGTAGAATTATTACATTCTATGTTTTGCAAAAATGAAATCGAATCCATAATTTGATTCTTGTAGATATGCCACATAATCATTAAGAATAGATTAACTTAATTTCCTGCGGAATTTTCTTAATGCTATTCTTTGTGATTGTTCCACATTAGGTTCAATATTTGTGATTTCTTCATGGAGTAGTTGATCACCATTGTTGGGTCGTTCAACAACGGTATTTTAGGAACAACAATGTTAGAAGTTTTCGGTAAAAGAATATCTATCCTGACTTCTTGGATATCTACATTTCGTGGTTCCACACTCTCACTAATATCACAATTCTTAATGAACTTGGCATTTCCAATTTCAACAATTATTGGACTATGGTTAGGACAATTAAAGCTATACCCTTAGGATTTGATCATGGTAACCAATAAAGTAACCATTGATCATTTTAAAATCCAATTTCATTCATGTGGATTATAAATCACATTTTCCACTTGGAATCCCCAAACATACAAGTGTTTCCTTTCTTTCCAAGTCCAAAATATATCTTTGAAATCGCCTTATTAGGAACCTGGTTCCATATATAAATAGCGATTTATAAAACATAAATCCACAACAATAAGGGTAAAGATGAATTACTTAACATACTCCTAACCATATTTACTAGAATACAATTATGCCTTTTCACTATTATATTATTATCTTTGTGGCGTATCTGTCATAGTATATTGAGGAGTTTAGCAAATTGACCTAAGTTTTACTTCCCATAATGTTCACCATTTCTATTAGATCGTATGATCACAACACTACAAGAAAAGAGGTCTATAGTGACGACACCTATAGGGACGACACCAAATTCGTCTCTATATATAGCATTTTTAGGGACGACAATAAAATGGCGTCCCTACAGATTGTAAAAGCTATAGAGATGACTAAAGTCGTCCCCAATACATAATAGTCGTCCCTATAGGTTCAAAGATCTATAGAGACGACTTATTTTATCGTCCCTATAGGTTCTATCTATAGAGACGACTTATTTTGTCGTCCCTATAGCTAAAAAATTTGTCTAAAAATTGGCGCATTTTTTCCCGCTTTGTAAGCTCTTGGGACGAATTATTTGTCGTCCCTATAGGGTTACATTTCGCCTCTAAAGGTTGAGCGTCTATAGAGACGACTTATTTTGTCGTCCCTATAGGTTCATCTATAGAGACGACTTGTTTTGTCGTCCCTAGAGGTCTACAATCTATAGAGACGACTTATTTTGGCGTCCCTATAGCTAAAAAAATTTGTCTAAAAATTGGCGCATTTTTTCCCGCTTTGTAAGCTACTGGGACGAATTATTTGTCGTCCCTATAGGGTTACATTTCGTCTCTAAAGGTTGAGCGTCTATAGAGACGACTTATTTTGTCGTCCCTATAGGTCTATCTATAGAGACGACTTGTTTTGTCGTCCCTAGAGGTCTACAATCTATAGAGACGACTTATTTTGGCGTCCCTATAGCTAAAAAAATTTGTCTAAAAATTGGCGCATTTTTTCCCGCTTTGTAAGCTACTGGGACGAATTATTTGTCGTCCCTATAGGGTTACATTTCGTCTCTAAAGGTTGAGTCCTATAGAGACGACTTATTTTGTCGTCCCTATAGGTCTATCTATAGAGACGACTTGTTTTGTCGTCCCTAGAGGTCTACAATCTATAGAGACGACTTATTTTGGCGTCCCTATAGCTAAAAAAAATTTGTCTAAAAATTGGCGCATTTTTCCCACTTTGTAAGCTCTTTGGACGACGGGTGACTAATTATTTGTCGTCCCTATAGGGTTACATTTCGTCTCTAAAGGTTGAGCGTCTATAGAGACGACTTATTTTGTCGTCCCTATAGGTCTATCTATAGAGACGACTTGTTTTGTCGTCCCTATAGGTCTACAATCTATAGAGACGACTTATTTTGTCGTCCCTATAGATCTACAATCTATAGAGACGACTTCTTTTTGTCGTCCCTAGAGGTCTACAATCTATAGAGACGACTTATTTTGGCGTCCTATAGCTAAAACAATTTGTCTAAAATTGGCGCATTTTTTCCCGCTTTGTAAGCTCTTCGGGACGAATTATTTGTCGTCCCTATAGGGTTACATTTCGCCTCTCTAAAGGTTGAGCGTCTATAGAGACGACTTATTTTGTCGTCCCTATAGGTCTATCTATAGAGACGACTTGTTTTGTCGTCCCTATAGGTCTACAATCTATAGAGACGACTTATTTTGTCGCCTCTATAGATCTACAATCTATAGAGACGACTTCTTTGTCGTCCCTATAGGTCTACAATATATAGAGACGACTTATTTTGGCGTCCCTATAGCTAAAATAATTTGTCAAAATTGGCGCATTTTTTCCCGCTTTGTAAGCTCTTCGGGACGAATTATTTGTCGTCCATATAGGGTGACATTTAGGCCTCTAAAGGTTCGAAGATCTATAGAGACGACTTATTTTGTCGTCCCTATAGGTCTATATATAGAGACGACTTATTTTGTCGTCCCTATAGGTCTACAATATATAGAGACGACTTATTTTGTCGTCCCTATATATTAAATATTCGTCCCTATAAGTCCTAATACCCACAAAGAAATTGGCGGGAATTTTCACAGCGTAATTCCATCAATTGGGACGACAAAATGTCGTCCCAATTGATCCTCATATACAAATTTCCAGCAGAAGCACCATTTCTTCATTTTCTCTTTCAACTCTTAGGCCACAAATTCTACCAATTTAAAGGTCTTACTTGTCATCTTCAAGATATCCTTGGTAAGTCAAACTTACTTATTCCACTTACATATTTAAGTATTAGTTTTCTGCTTTTGCTCTTTTATTTTCTATTTTTCCTTTCATTTTCACAATACATTGCACTTTAATAAACCTTAGAATGTTGTTTGAAGATTAGTTTGTTAAGCACACACAACCTCATTTTAGGTTGTTTGATGTTTACAAACTAATCCTTGAATTGTCTGTTTGGACGGTTTGACATTGATTTGTAAGTTACTGAGTTGTTGTATCATACATTTTCCCTATGATTGCCTCGACTATTACGTATGATTTTTGGTATTGTCTCCATTTTATTCTCCGGGTGTGGACTATGTTTAATATAGTGCGCGCACTTAGGAGAATAGAAGGAGATGTCAAAATTTACACGTGAAACATAGGCAATAATAGAAATAATGAACACAACTCATAATTTTACAAATCAATGTCGAATGGCTAGGGCCCATACCGAAATTAGTATTGGAGCGACAAGGAGTTAGAACATTCTCACACCACTTGTATACCGCACTTAATTATTGTTGTTTTTTTTTTTTTGCAAAGAAATCTAAAGCGGAAATGGAAATTGATAAGAGTTGGATAAAGTTGAATAGAAAACGGGCAAAGTCTCAGAGAGTTTTGGCATGGTCTTAAAGCATTCATAAATATGGCGAGGCCATTAGCAAATGATAGGGGATGATTCAATGTCCGTGCAAAGATGTATAAACATGATGATGCAATTGGTAGATGATGTTGAGTCTCACATATTTCGTCACGGTTTTTATGATAACTATGAGAGGTGGATTTATCACGGAGAGAGTGAGAAAGGGCTGTGAATATGCAAGGACGAACGAAGGGCTTGTTGCGAGAAGATGAGATGGCGGATATTCTTAACGATGTGGTCGTGGATGAATCATCTGCCGCAACTTCGATTTAAGTTATGACGCTTTGTTCGATGCTATGCATTCGAGTTGTATCCGTGGAGTATCTTCTTTCTCGTCTCTAAACTTTTAACTAAGTCGATGCATTTGAAGGTGGTCAATAAGTGGACAAATAAATCAGAGATGGGCTATTGAAGTTGTTAAAATTGGCCTTCCCAAAATCAATCTTGTTGACTCTCACTACGAGGCTAAAAATTAATGTCGAAGTTGGGATTGGGGTACGAAAATATTCATGTTTGCAGGGAATGATTGTGCGTTATTTTGGAAGGAAAACGCCGATAAAGAAATTTGTCCATCTGCTGCGAAAGTCGTTGGGTGCAAATAGTCGGCAAATCCTCCGGGAAAAATGTCCCGCATAAAGTGTTGCGTTATTTTTCATTGACCCTAGATCAAGCGTTTGTTTGCAACAACACATCTTGCTAGACTAATGAGGTGGCATAATACAGTCGCTCGACGCATAATGATGAAATGGGTCATCCCGTGGATGGAAAAGCTTATGCGGGCCTTCGACAAAAATCACCCCGATTTTGCATGTGAGATAAGAAATGTTCGGCTGGGATTGTCGTCGATGGTTTCAATCCTTTCGGTAATATGAGTCATTCTTCAAACATGTGGCCGTGGTTTTGGCAACTTATAATCTACCGCCTGACTATGTATGAAAGAAGAAAATTTAATGCTAACCTTTTGATCCCGTGTCCCCAATCACCGTGCAAAGATATGGATGTATTTTTACGGCCATTAGTGGATGAGTTGAAGGAATTGTGGACATCTCGTATCGATACGCGTGACGTATCAAATAATAATCGATATTCGAATGCGAGCAGCGCTTATTATGGACGATTAGTGATTTCCACCGAAAGTAGCTTTCGTCGAGTGGAGCGGTCGGGGTTACGACGCATGTCCGACTTGTAATGAAGAGACACCTTCGACGCGTGTCATTGGTAAGACGGCTTATGTGGGTCATCGACGTTTCTTACCAAGTACTCATCATTGGCGAAATGACCGTACTTTCAATGGACAAACAGAGAGGCGTGGGCACCGCCTCAATTGACTAGTTCGGATATCCTGACAAAGAACTTAGTCGTGTGAAAATTAGAACACACGGAAAACACCCAAGCTATGGGGTGTAAAAGAAAAAGGGACAAGGATGAGCTAAACCGGAGAAAGAAGAGCATTTTCTATGAGTTGCCCTATTGGTGCGACAAATGAGTTGAAACACAATCTCGATGTCATGCATGTAGAAAAGAATGTCTGCGATAGTTTGTTGGGTACATTGTTGGGCGATCCTCATAAGTCTAAGGATACGAGACAACGCGAGACGTGATTTGATGAAATTAAAAATCGAACACCGAGCCGCACTTGTACGAAGATAAAGAGATTGATGAAGCTGCAAAGACATTACACGTTTATTAATGCGATCGTCGAAAGTTTTGCAATTTTATACGGAATGTCAAATTTTTCGATGGTTTTGCATCGAATCTGAGAAAGAACGTTGCACCTAATGAAAGTCGAATAATTGGTTTGAAGCCACATGATTGTCATATCCTCATGCAAAGATTGTTGCCCGTCGTGTGTCGAGCTTTTCTAAACAAGGCAATTTCATCCACTATCACCGAACTTTGTACATTTTTCAAAAATTGTGTGCTGTGTCTATAAAGGTTAGCGACATGGTGGATGCTCAACAACACTCATCCTCATATTGTGCAAGCTTGAACGAATCTTTCCACCGGCTTTTTTTTGATTATGATTCACCATGATGCATTTGCTCAAGAGGCAATTCTTGGTGGGCCCGCTTACATGAGGTGGATGTATCCTTTTGAGAGATATCTCGAAGAAACTAAAGGACTATGTGCGAAATCAATCGATGCACGAGGGTTCTATAGCCAAGGATATGTTGTTGAGGAAGCATTGACATTTTGTTCACGGTATTTCAAGACGCCGAGACACGATTCAACCGACTGAGAGCGAAATGAAGATCTATGCGTTCCCAAAAGCGACTATCTATTTTGATTCCCAATGTCGCCCTATAGGAAAGAGAAGTTTAGTTGTCCTCGAAAGTGATGTTCGAGCTCAAGGCGAGTTTTATGTCTTGAACAACCGTCCGGAGATTGAAACGTTCTTAAAGTGAGTAGTTACTAATTATTTTCATTATATTTAACATTAAAATGTTTAATTATTATAACAATTGCTCAATGTAATTTTTACTATCAACAATGAGAGCACAAGGATCGATTGAGACTCGTGGAGTTACCAATGTTAACCAGATTGCATAGAATCGAATTTCCGCTTGGTTTCATACGAAGGTAGAACAATAATAATGTTTGCATTGACAGTTAGTATAATGTTTGATCGGTTAATGACTTCACATATTATTAACACAGATTTATGGTCTACATCGGATACACGCTGATGCTGTGTCATCAGAATTGCTATCTTTGGCGTCTCGGCCAAATGCTGTCGTGCATTCCTACCCAGCATGTATCGTGAACGGAGTTCGATTTCTAACTTATGATCGTGATATCCGACGTAAAACACAAAATAGTGGTGTGAGTATTGCAGGGAGCGGTGGTGAAATATTTTACTGGGCGACTTGGGATATATTGGAGCTTTCATACATAAACGGTTTCTCGGTGGTGGTGTTTGATGCGAGATGGTTTAAGTGTGGCGACGGGAAAAGTAAGGTCACAGAGAACAACATCACAATCATTGACATTAGCGAGAGAGGCTTACAAAGATGACCGATTCATACTTGCTTTGCAAGCGAGGCAAGTGTTCTACATCGATGACCCGACGTGTAGTCATAATCAAGTAGTGGTTCAAGAAGTCAATCATCGTACTACGTGGGATCGCCATCGAGGGTTTTGATGAGATAGATTTGTTTGCGATGATAGCTCATCAAACTTCTCGCTGTTTGTTGATCTTGGCAATATAGACCACATTACTATGCAACGGGGCGGCATTGGCGCCATTCGATTGGATCATCCTGCTAAGAGAGCGTCATCGTCGAATGTTAGTGGAGACGAATATAATTTTATTAACGATACGGATGAGGATAATGAGGGGCGAGGACGAGGACGATAACGATGAGGCGAAAATGGAGGTGAGTATGAGGCGTCGGACACGGGAGACAGAGGCCTTGAAAGGTCGAAGATGACGATGATGTTGATAGAAGTAATGATAGTGACTATGAGTGATCAAAACAACACTTTGTCATATTGTACTCTGTTACTTAGTATGAAATTCGCAATTGAATAACATTTTGATAATATGTTTTGTACTTTTTATTTGCATTATTTATGATGCGGGCTGTTAGAAGAGAAGATTGTAAACGACTTGAGGAGAAGAAAGATCGTAACTTTCATTTCGGGTGTCGATTTAGATGAGCGAGTACATTTCGGCGCGTTTTCGATTCCGCACATTTTGTTTGGTGACAATCATGGCCTTTGGCCAACATTGTCAAACTTTCGGCCAAATTCCATCGTTTAGGTGTCCGTTTAGCGCTTTTATGTTTTAATTCGGTTTAAGGGTATTTTCGTCATTTAATCGGTCTTTCGCTTTTAATCGGTTTGTCTAGCGAAGGGTTTTAAATACTTGTCTAGGTTTGAAGAGGACGGCACTTTTCGTTTTTGAGAAATTAATAATATTTTCATCTTTTCTTTCGTTAATTGGTGGATTCCAATATTTCTCACGTCCGTTCGAAATGAAACTCGATCAACACCCGTTCGGTAATTTACGAACAAGAAATTTTATTGTTAACATAATTTGACAAGTACTAAATTTGAACATAAATTTGATAATGACGTTTACGCTCAAACGTATGAAATGAGGTTAAAACGGTTACCGTTTGTGTAAAACGGCCGACCGTTTGTGTGCTAGGCCTAAATGGTGGAACTCTGTTCAAACGGATGAGGTAGCCGGTCGACGATACGGTCGACCGCTTGGCCTCTTCGCTCAAACGGACGACACAAACGGTCGACCGTATTAGCATCGGCACGCGTGCTCACTTTATTTTTTTTTTTGGGACGACTTTAATCGTCACCGTAGAACTGAAATTTTACAAAATCAACCGAACACATTCAGACTTATGATTTTCATTTCCCACCAAATGCCATTTCTCCCCCCCAAAATCAGACTTCCCCTCGTGTTCATCAAAAGGGAATTCTACACTCCACAACCAAACCTCCATCAAGAATCATCTCCAACCCTTCTACCCTCTTTCAATTTCGTGGGTTTTTTGATTTGATGAAATAGGGTTGAGTAATGAGATTTTGGTATACAAGAGAAGATCTGTTCCTTATCAAATTAGGCTATTGAACTTTGCTTCCGGAGTAAAGAAGGACATGTGGGCTATGAAACTGGGTCTGAAGCTTCTACAAGAAAGAGAGACAACTGGTTCCTTCTGGTGGCCATATATGAGCAACGTTCCAGAAAGTGTTGTACAAACCCATTTTCTTTCCTGGTGAGGATATCAAGAACTTGAAGTACGCTCCTCTTCTTTATCAGGTACTTCACCACTTCCATGGAACCTCCCACAAATTTGTACAGAATTTACTTGTCTAAATACAAATTGTCGGTTATGAACTCTGCATTTGCGTATTTGAGAGGAGATAATTGATAAATGTTCATTTTTTCTTCACTTGGTGAAGTTGAGATGTCGGTTTCTTCTTATTGTGGAGAAATTAGTGAAATCTATTCTTCAAAGTCAGGCAAAATTAGTTTATTACGGTCGACCATTTTTGTAACGGATGATTCTGTTGAAACGGATGATGTAGCCGGTCGACCATACGGTCGACCGTTTCAGCTCTCTGCTAAAACGGACGACCCAAACGGTCGACCGGATTGGCGACCGTTTGGGGTCCCTGCTCAAACGGTCGACTCATCCGGTCGACCGGTTTGTCGACCGAGCACATATCTGAGTTTTTTTTTTTTTTAACTATTTGCTACTTGCTAGGATAGTTTGACATTTGGGATCCTTCTAAAAATTGATAATCTCAAATACTATATACGTTTATCTATCTATTCATTTGGATAGTTTTACACAATTATACGTTTAAATTGTAGTTTGTTTTATAATAGAATAAGATCATTTTCACCTTGTGATTATTTTATTCAATTAGTGAAAGCTTATAAAATTTGTTGGTCATCTAGATATTGAAGAAGATATAATGGCCGATGTATTACACCATGGAGGTGATGGTGGAGATGAGCCTCCACATCAACATGCAAATAGTCTACAAGCGGATTGCCGACAGTGTAAGATCATTTTTTGGCAAAACATGGAGTGTATTCATAGTCATTTACATAGTAAACCAATTTGTATTTTTTTTTTTTTGAAATCGTGAGCGATCATGGGCAAAAAACGGGGCCCTTCGAGATCGTTACATCTTGTGAAACTGTTCGAGTCTAACGGAAAAGACCCTCCCCCATAGAGTTTGATACAAAAGAAGGGACATATTTACCTCACGAGGAGACAACCAAAATACGTGTATCGAGGGTTGTAGGAACACGTGTGAGACAATTTGTGCACCCTACTTCGATAGATGGGCGAATGTTCCAGGAGGAACAAAAAGCCCGTGCCACGGGCTCGTGATAATGTAAGTAAATTAGTCACATCATTTTATACCGTAAGTACTTTTAATAAAGTCTAACTTCATACATAAGTGATTTGCTATAGGAATATTTTGATGTCAATCCAAGCCGTTACTCCAACGATGATTACAAGCTCATTGTTGACGGTATCGAAGATATAGCGGCCGAAGATATCGTCGACAAGTCCGATGTGAATGCATACATAAGAGATAAAGGCACCGCCGCATCCTTCCGGCCCCACTGACAGGAGGTATGGGAAAAGTGCATAGAGTGCTCGTCGAGTCAAAAATTTAAGGTAAGCACAATTGCTTTATTTAATTAATTGAATTTTCATTAAATATTAATATTAACATTGTAATCATTTCATTTTATTTTTATAGGATGTTTCAATGACGAACAAAATTAACGAGGGAAAAATAAAGTATACTAGCTGCGGGTCAAAAACTATAGTTGCCACGCGTTTCGATATGGTAACGAGATATTATTTGTCATCCATAATTTCATTTTCAATGTCTTCATGACGCTTTGAGAATTCATTTCATATGCATACGTATACAGATGGGGACCGCTGCACCCGAGGAGTGGCCGAGTGTCATTGAAACATTTAAAGTCAACCATCGGTGAAATGGCGAGTGGGTGAACGAAGGGTCGTCGATTATGTACGTACAAGTTAATACAAAGTGATGTAGTCTTGAGCATTATTTCGCTTTCACATTTTCTTGACAAATATTTTAAATTTGATTATGTAAGGAAAAAATGGTGGAGGAACAGGAAGAGCAAACGCAGCAAGCTAGCTCCAAAGAAGTGGCGATCAACCAACGAGAACGACGTTGTTCTTAAGGTCCCGGGAGAGGAGGGACACCGCGCCAGCAGTGATGGGCGGGTTACGAGGGCACTTCCCGCTCTCACTCGTCCACTACGAGATTGCGGGACCAACACAAGTGCAAAGGAATCTATTCAGTGCAACCAATGCATTGAAGTCCAAAATGGAGACATACATGCAAAGAAATGAATGAATTTATGACATCATTAACGAGTAATCAATGCATCATCATGCCGGGAATTCACCGCCGCCACCGCCACCACCACCTCCTCTGTCACGACGTCGATGATGAAGAAGTTAGATTCTTCTAGGGACGAAGATTATTTATCCGATCTTTAGTCTTCCTCTCTCTATCAATTTTTATTTGTAAATACTTTTGTTTTGTACATTATGGTTATTTTGTGATGGAAGTTATTGTGCATGGTTTTTAGGATGTTTTGATACAATTTGTTTTTGTCCATAATATAATTAATATTATTTATGTTATTTTAAAACTTTTTATTTCATGTTTCTATTCATCATTGTTATTAAATTCATTAAATTAGTAAAGAAAGTGTTATTATTTACTAGAATAAATAAATTTCAAAAAAAAAAAAACATTTAAGATGGATATTTTGTCTATTGGGACAACTATTGTCGTCCCAATAGTTCAACATATTGATCGACTATAAGTCGTCCCAATAGTGGACACCAATTGGGACGACAATAAGTTGTCCTAATAGGTTCGACCTATTGGGACGACAATAAGTCGTCTCTATATGTTCGACCTATTGGGATTTACTATTGTCGTCCCAATAGGTCGAATCTATTGGGACGACTTATTGTCGTCCCAATAGGTCGAACTATTGGGACGACTATTGTCGTCCCAATTGGTCTGCTGAAACGAATAATTCGACGATTGCGTAAGGCGAAAATAAGGGCTATAGGGACGACAAAAGTCGTCCCTATAAATCTTGAAGCTATTGGGACGACTATTGTCGTCTCTGCTTACTTACTAGGACGGGCTTATTGGGACGATCTTTAGATTTGACTATGTCGTCCCCAGCACCCATAGGGACGACATTTGTACCTATAGGGACGACAAAAGTCGTCCCTATAGCCCTCTTTTTCTTGTAGTGCAATTTTATCTAGTTGCCTTTCTACTTCATTGATATATATATCAAGTATGTCCATTGCTTGAGATATATCATGCAACATACATAAATAACCATAACTTGATAATCATCAATAAATGTGATAAAAAAAATTTGTCTACCAAAATTGCTTTCAAGTTTCAATTTCTATAAACTATAACTTAAATCCAAGAACCAATTATTGCATTTAAACAAACTAAAATATCCTTTCTTAAATTTGAAACTATGTCCCAAAAATCAAGTTTTAGAAATGGACACAAAAATATGAGAATCATAAAGGACAAAGAGTCTATAATAAGTCTTAATTATGACCATTGTGTAAACTTAACGCTAGGTCTAAACCCCTTTAACTGAAACTCTAACTTAATTCCTCTTCACGTAAGCAAAATACCATTATGTCTTTATGATTTTGGTTGAGAATAATCACTACATTATGTTGGAAACATAGATGGTAGTTCCACAATTCATCCACCAAGTATTATAAGGAATTCCAATTAAATATAGTTCAAAACATTCAAAAGCAACTAGGCTTACTATTATTTTTTAACCATGCCTTACAATTATGGCAATCTTTAAAAAATTAGTGTCCACATGTGTTTAAAAAACTTACACTTATCATTATTACGTTCTTTATTTTGAGTCTCAATAACTTTAAGAAGCCCATTCTTTATCTTGAGTGGTAATTTCTTTATTTTGTCTTTAACCAAGTTTATTTTCAACTTCTTGAGTCATGAAGTTAACATAATTAATTCCTCGCAGCTTAAGTCATATCTCATCTTAAGCATGTTAGTCAATTCACTTATTTCTTATAGTGTTATAGTGAATTTATAATGATGTGTGTTGAGAAGGAAAATAGTTCGGAATGAACTAAAGGGAATTACCAACTTTCATCCTTAAGGTTTTCAACTTTACTTTTATATTAGTCATCTTTAGGACATTCATACATGCTACGTGTACCATCAAATTTCATGGTGGTAAAGTTAGCCATAAAGCGAGAGACTTATCAACAGTTTAGATTCGATACACTCAAAATATTCTTTTCATTTATAGAAGGGTTATCTTAATATTGCTTGCTCAATATTTTCCAAAATTTATAGAAAATGTTTTCTTTATTATTGCTTTTATCAATAATAGCAATATATTTTTCAGATAGCAAGTCTAGACCAGGAACTAGAATACTTAAATGAAATTAGACTTATTTACGCTAATCTAAGAATTTTTAATTCATTAATCATCAAAACAGATAAAGCATAACAATAAAGAAAAATTGAATTAATGCAATAAAGTAGATGCTCTATATGTCAATGTTTTGAGATATGAGATAAATCAGACAATAATTATATATCGAAGATCTCTTTTGGGTAGATACTACGATACATCATTAATAAATATTACGATGCTTTGTATTCATCTTTATTGGGCAACTACATTATTTCTCAAGTAGTACATTCTATTATCTTTGGATATATAAAATGATCAATTAAGAAATATCAATTATCCCATCATGTTGATTAATCATATGATGGTTGATCCACATTTGGGTGACAAAATATCTCTATAATTAACAAACGTGTTACCCATGTACTATGTATATTTAATAAGCATCTATAGTAAATGGTACAACATACTAAACTTTATTAAACAATTTGACATTCTCGAAACATTCTAGTTTGGCCACTTTGGTGGCTAAGAAACTATAAATAAATGAATATCTTCAATTGAGTAATAAATATTTTATACACATTAATATTGATTTATTAAACAATTTGATATTCATGAACCACTCTAGTTTGGCCACTTTAGTGACTAACAAACTATATATACATAATATGGATATCTTTGAACTGAGTAATAAATATTTCATAAGCTACAACAATAATATTTTTTTATTAAACAATTAAATATCCATGAAACATTCTAATTTGGCAACTTTAGTGACTAACAAACCATGCATAATATGAATATCTTTAAATTGAATAATAAAAGAAAATTTTCATAAATTAACATAAACACTTAATTCGGTAATATGTATATCCACATAGAATATAAATTTCATACACTACAATCAAATTTATATATTGATTCGTGGGTCAATAAATTAATTAATACATAACAATAAAATAATATAGTTAAACCTTGTAGGCCTATCTGTTTCGATAAGGCCTACTAGGTACTTTCAAAACAATAAATATTGAACTTGAATTAGCATCAAACCCAAGAATCTAACTAATATAGATTAATACTATTTGAGGATTCCCATTCAAAATACATTGTTTGAAACTTAATTACAAAACTTGGATTCAACTTTCACTCTAATCATTGTTTTAATTATGTAATAATATATTCCAATTAATTCACAATTTGAATTTTTGTAATGCACGGTACATTATTTACATAACACGATTTTGCCAAAAATATGAAAGCACGTTAAATAAAGAGACCAATCTTTTCATGAAAAATCATGAGTTCATAAACCATTAGCTCTGATACCACATGTTAGTTTTATTTGTTCAATTTACATGAACAATAACATGAACATAAATTTTAAGATCTTAAACTTCATGATTTTCACAGTCAATGCGAAATAACAAAAACGTACCTTCATCCATAGAAAACGGTCTTTAATTATGTATCTTGAATCTCCGTTGAGTGATTTAATTGCATATCTTCAATCTCCAATCTCCAATCTCCAATCTCCAATCTCCAAATACCCTTTAATATATGTAGTTTAATTGTATAGAAATTGTGTTTCTCTCCCTTTGCCTCTAATATAATGACCTGAATCAATCGATAGAATAACATATCATTTTATAGGTAGAGAGAGAACCAATTTCCTAGTTAGACTATAATTCTATTTTTCATCAAAATAGAGTTCTTAAAAGAAATCAACTTCTCCAATAATTATCTAATTACTTAAATAATTAGATATATCCATAAAACATATTATCAAATCTAATAACTTATCATGTGGGCCACATAAAGTCTAACATACATATCTTTCAAAAAAAAAAACTTAAAATAAAACCACAAAATCTATTCCATCACTAAAGCAAATTTTGAAATAGAATAATCACGATCTATATATACATCATACACATCATTTAGAAATTTGAAAAAAAAAAAAAAAGAATTGTGAAAGAGATGAGAGAAAAACCGTACATGATTTTAACGCTCCTTTTTAAAATATGATATGCTAACTTACTAGATGGAGACATGTAGTGATGTCGATCTGTCAGGTGTTGGCATTAGTGGCTTAACGTGGTGGCAATAGATTGGATTTGGAACTAGGACGAGAAAGTAAAGGGTTTGAGACTTTGGGGAAGACGATTTTGATTTGTGTCTTGTGACGAAGTAGAATTAAATGTCATAAGTGAACTACTCCTATAAAAAAAACGACACAATTCATAAGTGAACTCTTTTTTTTTTAAAGATAGTTGAACAGTCTAATTAAAACAATAGTTCATCCCCATGAACTGTTTTCATAAATGTTGGATTTTACTAAATTTCAATAATTAAAAAAAAAAAGTCAAACAAGAAGTTACTCCTTTGCACCCACTTGCCAATTGGCAAGTGATAAAATATCATTTCACTAACTTGTTACCCATCTCATCTTCTCACTTACACTACCTTCCAATTATACGAATGATTCTAAGAGGAGAGAAATAAATTTCGAATGGATAGAAGATATTGGAGCAGCAGCAGTACGGTCATGCAGTGGGCAGTGGTGGGGGCTTTGTTCAAGATTTATTGATTATTTGGAGTGCGGTGGTGGTGGTGGTGGTGGTGGTGAGGAAAAGAATGTGGATTTTGTAGAGGTGTTGTCGATTTATAATTTTGAAAAACTTTGAAAATGGGTTTAGGATATAGGATTGGATTTAGTTAATTCTTTGAGGGTATTTTTTCCATGTTAAAAATTAAATGGCAATTTGGTCAAATATTTTCAAAAGTTGTCGTATTTTAAAATGGATAGTGGAAAATCAATATTGTCTATAATTTCCTCTTCTTTTAATTGATAACATTACTCTTGGGGAAATAGTTTCATCGGATCGTTATTTACTCACAAAAACAAACAAACAAAGAGGCACAAATTAATAATGTCCAACTCACAACAAATAATGAAGGACAAACAAGAAGAAGATACTGATTCTACTAAGAAATCAAAAGGCCAACGACGGCTGATTTTCACTGAAGAAAAGGGATTGGGTCCATATATGGTTTCTTGCTTTTGGTTGCTGCAATTACCGTCTGGTGATTATGGTGGTGTGTATGGCTGCAAACCAAACAAACCTTTATATATATGTGTGATATACCTATATGAGAGAGTCTTTGTTCCCCAAATCGGGAAATTCCATCTTTCCCGAATGTCAGAGATCAAATTATTTAATCCATCCTAGCAAATCTCTCCCCCCTTCCAATTATTTAATCCACTCCACCACATCATACCACACCAAATTTACTCCAAGTTATTAATATAATTACGTTTATTAAATTAAAAATAAATAATTTATTATTGTTATATCATTGTATTTTTTTAAGAAATATAATATATAATAATATTTATTGAGTTAAATATTATTTATAACATATAATAAATAATAGAGTTAACATTACTTTTTATTAAGGTTACAATGATGGTAATTAGTTAGTTTGTATTTGAGTAACAAATTAAGTTTTGGTGTTTGGTGTAATGATTTGGTTGAGTTTATTATAAAAAAATAAAAAATAAAAAAAATAAAAATAAAATTATAGTAATTCCAAAACAATGGATTTGCTCCAAAAGTTGAAAAAGAGGGGAAGGGGGAGGGGGGTGTTAAAGCTTGCATCATAAATTTGCTCCAACTGATAATTTACATACACAAAATAGAAAATACTAGTACATTAGAAGTAATAAATTATTGACGAGGGTTAAAGCGTGCATCATATGAGAAAACAATGATCTTTACCAAAAAACTTAAGTCCCTTAACACTAACATGAGCTAACCTATTGTGCCACTTTTGTGTGTGATCAGTGTCAATGGAAGAGATAGTAGAATTTAGTCCACTCATCACTTCGGCATGTGTAATTTATATGCCATCTCTCCTAGTAAGTTTAAAAGCTTTAAGTGCGCCCTTAAACATTCCAATCATGTCATCATCAAGCCTTCCAGTGAAACATATACTCTCTAACTCTCCTACATAAATTAGATTTATACCCATATACAGAACATATGTGACTTCTCTTAATGTATGCACAAAGCCACTGTCAAATTTAACAGTTACATCACCAACACCAGTAATTTTATAAGTAACTTCACCCTCATTCAACTACATGTCTATGATCAGACTCATGCAAATGATCAAACAAAAATTTATTATATGTGAAACAAAAAGATTCACCAGAGTTAAGAATCCACTCATTTATATGGGAGTTGATAGAGAGGTTAATTTCAGCTGGTTCAAATTTTAAAAGCATATAAATCTTACCAGATTTATCACTAGAGGTCACTACATTTGTCTCTCTCTGATATTCTCCTCTCAATTTGTTCTTCTCTTTATAACAGTCACTAAAGAAATGTCATATTTTTCCACACATGTAACATTGCTTTCCTTTTGCTCTCCACTGTGACTTAGAATGACTTCTATCATTTCTATTGCTACCACTGTTTTGCCCACCTCCACCTCCACCTCCACCTCCACCTCCACCTCCCAACTGAGGCCTACCCCTCACAAAATGGATATCACCATCATTTCTTTCAAATTTGAACTCCAGCTCTTTACTTTTTAGAGAATATATAACAATGTCATGTGTAAGGGTCTCATTTCCATACTTGATTGCATTCTTGACTTACTTATATGAATCAGAAATGACATTTAACAAAGTTATAGCTTTATTAATTTCAGGGACCGTTTAACCATAATTTGTAATTTTTGGCACAAGCTTATTAAAAATATCAAGATTGTCATCCAAACCCCTTGAGGTAACAATTTTAAAGTTGAAATTTTGTTTAAGGAGATAAATTTTATTTGGAGTGAATTGAGTTAAATAAAGGTCTTCTAATTTTTTCCAATGCTTTTCTGTGGAATCAAATTTTCCAATTTTTCGCAAAACATGGTCTGATAAATACAATATGATAGAAGTATAGGAAAGTTCATCGAATCCTTTTTAGTGTGGAAGAGTCCAAGAGGAGACACTATCCTATTGGGCATGGGATCTATCTCTCAAAAGAATGTCTGAAATCACAGATTGTGAGAGATCGCATGGACAAAATTTCTTTTGCATTAGCATTAGGATCTATGATGTATGTCATGTTATGTACTCGATCGGATGGTTCATATGATTTGAGTATCAAAAGTAGGTTCCAAGAGAACTCAGGCGAGAAACATTGGACTACGCTCAAGAACATTCTTAAGTACTTAAGAAGGATTGAAGACATGTTCTTGGTGTATGGAGAAAATGAAATCGGAGATCAAGAATATGCCAATGCTAGCTTTCAGTTTGATAAAGATGATAGCAAACCCCAATTCAGATATGTATTTACTCTAAATGGTGGTGCGGTCTGTTGGAAAAGTTCCAAACAAGATACGACAATTGATTCAATTACAAAATCCAAATATATAGCTGCTTCTGAAGCAGTAAAAGAAGCGGTCTGGATCAAAAAGTTCATTACTGAACTTGGAATAGTTCCTGGCATTGTTGATCAAATATCTTGTGTTGTGATAATAATGGAGCCATCGCACAAACAAATGAACCTATGTTTCGTCAATGATCCATATATATATAAAGATATATAATGGGTCCTAACATATGATAGCGTAGGAGATCTCCTGACAAAGTCGTTGTCCCAGCACAAGCATGATGGTCAAGCTAATGGTATTAGATACCTAAGTGATTGGATATAGTTTGTATGGGATATTTTGTGATATATACTCTTTATTAGACATTTATTGTATGAGCAAATTGATTAATTAAAAGCTTGTCTACATTTTAATAACAGATTTGTTATTTTTAAATTTTATTATTTAAAATAATAGAGTTCAAAGAAAAGTTCACAGTAACTTATTAATCACATGGTGTTGTTATTGTGAGATACAAGTTATAAATAAATTATTGTTAAAATATCCCTAGCCATAGTAATAATGAGATACGGACATCATTATTGTAGATAAACTAGCATATGTTGCAATTTTTTTTTTTTTGAAGAAAATAGCTGATCTCACGAGCTAATAAGTAGATGGACATCTGAATGAACACATGAATATATTATTATGAGAACATGACATTAGATGACCCGCTTTGAGAATCCACATGGATAACTATCCAAGCATCAATAGTAAATCTCTAATGTGCGGTAGTAGATTTGGTCATTTGACTTGAGGAAATTATAGAATCTTAAGTGAGGATCGTTATATTTTGGCGAGTGCTTGATGAGGCCCTAAGATTTTGAATCACCACGATGATGTCGTGCGGGTATTGTAAGAATCATGGGAAGGTTTTGAATGTCCAATATGAGGATTCGTCACTCCTAGAAAGTAGGAGATTATAACTTGAATTTTTTCCACTTAAGTTGATATAAATTTCTTCCACCAAAGTGGAGTTATGAGTTGAAAATGTTTCAATCATAACTAGATTAGATCAATGAAGAGTTGAGGTAAAAAATATAATTGGTTGAAATGAGATTGACGCTAATCCATATCTCTTAACCAATTGGGTTATAGTGATGAAGGGATTATATTTCCACGGCAACCGCACATATATTGGTTATGTCATACCACGTGACATTTCTCTTCACATAGATTACATTGACACATTGCTAGATGTCAATATTTGAGGGCGAGGTGAATTGATCGATCTAGATGAATTGATAAGGATATCATTGTGTTTGCTATCATGAATGGAAACCTAATGGTCACACACAAAAGGCGAGAATTGTGCATCTAGAGTTGGACCTTGTCCAAGTGGGAGATTGTAAGAATTAATGTCCAAGTTCCAATTATTTCGGTTGAACTTAATTACTTATTGGATCAAATTAATTAATTGGGTTCGTTAGTTGTTGGCTAACAAAGTTCTAGTAAAACTAGAACACACAATTCTACTAGGACTAGAACTAGTGTTAGCGGCACTTATATGTACTAGGGCCACAAAAATTTATGTAATCAAGAGAATCTGTCTTCATTACTTGCCAGTACAAGCAAGAGACAAAATCCAATAA
Organism: Forsythia suspensa; assembly: GCA_023638005.1. Lineage (NCBI taxonomy): Eukaryota > Viridiplantae > Streptophyta > Magnoliopsida > Lamiales > Oleaceae > Forsythia > Forsythia suspensa. The sequence continues at coordinate 32,630,699 of CM042671.1, forward strand.
AAGTACTCCCAAAGTTTCTCTTTCATGTATTCTTGATCGTAGAAATCCAAATTTGTTCTTACTGTGTGGATTACCATTAGAGGCTGGACAATTGGAAAGCTGTGGTATTAAAGTTCGTACCTCCAGCTAATCAGATAATTAGATTTCACGGTGTTCATCGAGGTAAACTTCTATCACGAATTCTATCTAAGTACAATGTTGATCCAGCTTATAGGAATTGCAGATTTAATTTCAGTTGTGCATGTATAAGTCAATTCTTTACATAAAGTGACTAGAGAAGTGAAACGAACATGAATGATTTCCCTACCATAATAAAGCAAATGACAACTAAAGAAAGAGATGGATGAATATGATTAATATTACAATAAAGAAGGAAATGAAAAGATATATCATAATGGTTCCAGAGCTTCGAAATTGATTAGAACTAATATCTAGCTCTCAGTAAATGGATAACTCTAATCTAAAATCAAGTGAAGTAGTAAGTGAAGCGACCAAGACTACAATAAATTACTTATTCAAACATATCTCAAGATACTAGAAGGAGTCAATAATCTAGTTCACCATTCGAAATGAGACTTACTTAGTATTGATAGAACATCGGTGTCTTTGAAGCCATCATTATTATAATCGAAATCAAGGACTTGAAGCTTCTTTAATCATGAGAGTCTTTAGTGGCGTGGCCTACATCATGGAAAGAGTTTACAACTAATACAAAAATCAAAAATATTTCCAGCCGTGCACCATTGAAATCAAGGACTCCTCAGGTTTATTACCGCTATCCCTATGAAATCTCTCAATAGCATCGCCGTAATAAATTAGCAATTCTAACCTTATTTGGAAGAGATAAATTTCAAATTTTTCTATAGTAGATTATTTAGCACAATTTTTAAGCCATAGGATAGTAAATATATAGCATATTATGAATCATGGGAAGTTTTATTATTATAGTCGAATTGATTTATTACTTGTTATATTATGAGATTAGTTTTAAAATTAAAGTGGATTTAAAGCTTGAGTAATCTTTGGAGGTAACAAACCAACCACTTGTTTTTGAAAAATCGAGGCTATTAGAAATAAATTACCATTTGTTTTGAAAACCATAGATGAAAAATCAAAACATATGCAGCTTAGTATAAGTATTTTATTTCCAAAAACTGAATTGGAGATTCAGATGCTTAAGAGAAGAAATTTGAATAAGGGATGACATAATGTTGCAATCAAATGAGTTCCAACGCAGATCAAGGGCCTCCAATTATTTCAACTTTGAGAGTTTATCAAAACCAGTAAAGAAGTTAAATACATCTCTATTGTCACTCATAAAAGAAAATTTATAAAACTAATTATTACGAGCTGGTTGCCTAATGAAGGAGAGAGGACATCATACTTTCGTTCTCTATCCATCCTACTAAATTATTATACCCCTGTTTTAAAATTGATGGCGTAGATGATCGAACTTTGGCATATTTGGATGCGGGTGATCGTCATTCTTCAAAGAAAGGGGCATAGAATTTGTATTCATGCTCAGAATTTCTATTATAATATGTTTTCGGAATTTTCAAAATTATCAACAATTTCAAAGAAATAGCCTTTGGCATCATTTTCTTTTCAGTTTATGATGAATAAAGTGTAGAATTAACAACAATATATTAAAGAACTATTTATTGGGTGATGAGGTTTTATCTAATCATCAGCCAACACACATACGCGCACATGTAAAAGTTGCTTAGAGGAATGTTTCTCACTTTTCAAGAGATTGAGACGGAAGAATAATTGAGAAGGTAGTTGACTCTTGTTTTAGGTAACATTCAACAAATGAAAATGAAGAGCTAGATAGTTAGTTACCCTAATACTTGATTACCAATATACATGCATACTTCTTGTTGGGGAAAAAATACCCAATTGAACACCAATTTTTTTTTCTTTTCTTTCAATTATCTATGCTTTATTTGTGTCTTGTAGGTACATAAATAGGTTATAATGGACATAAATGTTGAAGTATTTGTTTACAATCTTTTAAGACATGACAATTTACTCATTTAAATTCGTCCTCCACACTCGATTTGTACACATTACGGGAGTAATTGATTTTTTCATCATAAATCTTGATATGTATTTAATATTTATAAATGAATTTTCATCATACTTAAACTCATGACTTTAAATTTCAATGACAATATGCTAAACTATTGTACTTAAAAATTTAAGTAACTACAGAGATGATAAATTCACTTATTTAAATTTTGACTTCAACACGAGTCTCTAATTTTTTTTCCCTATGGCATAATATGTCAACAAACAGTAGTAAGATTTAAACTCAAGACATTTACTTATTTCAACGTTATCTCAAATCACCCATTTAAAAAATTTAAAGTGATATAGCACCTACAGTGGGTATTAATTATGGTGCTTTCATTTACTCACGTGATATCACCACATTAGTTACTTTTTAAAAAGTTATTGACAACTTTTTGGAACTTTTTAAAAAATGATTAATATTGTGATGCCATGTAGACAATAGTCACCATAATTAAACTATTAGAAAGTAGACAAACTTTTTTTTAGACAATAATTTTTCACCATAATTATATCTTATTTTTTCCGTTGAAGACTCATAATTTGATATTTCATTATAACTAGAATTTTGGAGGTTTGTAATTAGTACTCGTACATTTACATGTTTCTTTTTATTAATTCCGTGATGTAGACATATAAATGACTTTAGTTAGAAGGTAACTTCAATTGAAAATTAGGACATTACATTGGAGACTTGGCTAATTAGTCATAACTTCATAAAACATTGTACGCAAAAGACATCTACAATTTGAGAAATCGAAAAACGTTATTTATGATTTAATGTTGTGCTTCGAAGCACAATTTATGGTTGCTTCGTCTATGAATCATCATTTTCCTTGGTAAATTGTGATGGGCTTTTAAATTAGACTTCACATTGTTCAAGACAAAAATTTAAATAAAAAATATTGTGCGCATAAAAGACATCTACAATTTGAGAGATCGAAAATGTTATTTATGATTTAATGTTGTGCTTCGAAGCACAATATATGGATGCTTCGTCTATGAATCATCATTTTCCTTGGTAAATTGTGATGGGCTTTTAAATTAGACTTCACATTGTTCTAGACAAAAATTTAAATAAATTTTGCCATTTTATATTAGAGCTTACAAAAGTTTAGAATTCTTATCTTAAAGTCATCTATTTATACAAATTGTACTTGTGTCACTCCTTTAGTAAAATAAATAAATTTAACTTGCACGTAATAAAGTACTTGTAAACAAATTTAAATAAATAATTGTTTAATAGAAATTATGAAAATACAATTACTAAATATTAATTTTAGCCTACGAAGAAAGTAATTGTAGAAGCTTCTTTTCTAATATTCTACTTTCTAAGTGTAAAGAGTTTACTATAGCATGTTTGGCAACGCTTAAATTATAATTTAAGAGGGTCAAATTAGTATATTTTATTCACATATTTCGTAAAATTCAAAATTTATTACATATTTATTATTTAAATATTCAATAAGACTTATATTTTATTAGTAATTAAAAAATAATTTCAACACTACTAAATATATGCTTATTCAAAACTGGCATGCGCAAGTGGGCTGAATCGAAGATGATTAGATCATGTATTTAATTAAGTGATAATTTCACCATATACTACAAAATATAAAATAATTTAAAAATACTATTTAACTTTTTTATTCTAAAATATCGTTTTTATTTTTATAACACTTGTTGTTACATTTGTTATATTTATTAATAACAAATGTAACACATTTATTATAACTAAAATAACAAATGTAACAAGTGTTACAAAAATTTTAAAAAAATAGTATTTTTAAAATAAAATAAAAATATGATAGTATTTTTAGAAATAATTTATTTATTATGGTTATTTATGAAAAAATCCCATAATAATTAATACTAGGGTAAATTCGTGTAGGTCCTTTTTGTTTGGGCGGATTATGGGCTTTAAAGTCATATGCTCAAAACTTAATTCAATTAAAGTCATATTTTAGAGCTAAAAGACCAACATACCCTTAATTGTAAAAACACGGATTTTGAGTGGTGATACTGCTTTTGCGATGATCTTGTTTTGTTGTGATACTGTTTTGTTGTGATAATGTTAAACATATGATTTTGTACTACTAATGAAACATTTTAAGAACAATAGTATTCTCTTGTTTATTCTCTACTGATTAATTCTTCTACCTACCATTAAACACCTTATAAATTTATACTTATCTATCTAATGAGAATCTATGTCCTAATTGAATCTCAAACATATTCAAATTCAAAGAAAAATTAGAAACATTGTTTATAGTTTTAGATGAGAACCTTTGCATGACTTCCCATTAACTTGAGAATGATTGTGAGTTCTTCTTTCTTCATTTTAGCATTGCTTTGAAGTACGTGTTTGCTTTTAAGAGACTCAGATACCTTGGAAGAGCTTTAATTTGCAACAAAAGGATGCACATTTATCCTTGATACTGTTTTAAAGAATTTGTGATACTGTTTTGAAAAAAAAAATTAAAGATTGCCATTTTAAGCTAAAGAGACGACTTCAAACGGGTAAAATCCATCACAGTAGCCAAGGCAAGCGGTGGTCTTGACCGTCTCGTCGAGACCATTCCGAAAACATATTATAATAAAAATTCGAAAGCACGTGTGCAAATTCTATGATCATTTCTATTGTAATCTTGTTTTTGTGATCTTTGCTTTGCATAATACAAGATGTTAAACAACACACATGACTATGATATCATGCTTTAATCTTTGATCTTCGTTTAATTAGTCATATGTTTTGTTTGATCTCAGTATTATACAAAACAATATCATAGATTAAAACATGGATTGAAATAATATCAATTTATATTAATGCACATTACCTAAACAAAACATTATCATAGATTAAAACTAAGACATTCAAACAAGATCACTTATTTAAACATTGCCATAATTAAACAATATCAAAGATCACATAGATTCAAACGATGATCAAATCTTGCCATAATTAAACAAAGATCAAAGATCACATATATTTAAACAAGATCACATGATTAAAACATGTTTCAAATGATAGTGAAATATTATGACAAAGTTTCAATCTATTAAACCTCGCCATAATTAAACAAAGATCATAGATTAAAACTAAGACATTAAAAGCGATTATCATGGATTAAAACTAAGACATTGAAACATTAGATGATGGAACATTCAAGCTCCTATTTACAACAATTCTATGTCCATTTATATTGTGATCTTGTTTTGTATAATACAAGATATCAAATAACATACCATGACTAAAGATTAGATGATGGAACATTCAAGCTCCTATTTACAAAGAATTAGATGGTGGAGCATTCAAGCTCCTATTTACATAAGATAGTGGAGTATTCAAGTTCATATTTGACAAAGATTCAAACTCATATTTACGACATTCTATGCCCATTTACATTGTGATCTTGTTTTGTATAATACAATATCAAACAACTTTCACAACTAATTAACAATACAAAGAATAATCTAATGACCAACTTAATACAATATCAAGTTGCTATTCTATAATACAGTATCAACAATAGATGTTACCTCATTGTTTACATAACTTGGAAAATGCTCATTGTTTACATAACTGCTAAAATCAACCCAGGTTAATCATATTGGTCAGTCCCCAACTGAAAAAATAATCAAATACAAGAATTAAGATTAAAACATAGAAATTAATAACAATATTCCTACGTTAATTTGTTACATCAATCTGGATTCTATGAAGTAACTTGTCATTTACTTTTGTAATTTCACAGCTAACAACATTCGGTCCCCAACCTGAAATTGATCCAAAATCTTCAACAAAAATTGCCTAAAAAAGTGACACTCACGCCGTAGAAGCACTCACCGGAGGTTGCTTGAGGTCGCGGAGGTGGAAGGGTGGTCGCCGGAGGTCGCTGGAGGTCGAGGCGGTGGTCGCCGGAGGTGGAGGAGGTGGTGGCGGAGGTCGCCGGAGGTGGAGACAGTTGTCGTCGGAGGTGGAAGAGGTTTGTGGAGTTGGAAGATTGTGTCAATGAAAAATATGGTTAAAAGTGGTGGTTTTGGAATTAATATAAAATATTGATGTGAAGTATGACTTAATCACAATTTAAAAAAAAGTTTTGACCTAATTTGAAACAAGTCATGTAGAGATGACTTATTGACAATTTTCCCTTAATACTAATATGGATTAAGACCGTGGCCTTGTTTTCTTTAGTAGACCTATTCCTGTGTCAATGGTTGACCCCACTAACAGCACTCCGGCATGTGGAAAATCTATAGGAATAGCACTAATTTGGGACAAAATCAAAATGTAGTACTCCTGCCTCCATTTTTTATTTTTTTTTATTTTTTTTGGTACATCCTTAATGTTGAAGTTGCTCTAAAAGGATTGATGCTATTCTTCAAATAATACATCATTAAAAAGTGCCATTTCAAACCGGGGTGGAGCTAGAACAAGAGCGAACACATTAAACGTCTAGTGGGTGCAGTCGCCTCCACTAGATTTCTAAACGCCTCAAATTGGACTTGGCTTTAAATTCAATTTTTCATTTTTTTTTTCTTTTCCAATTAATTCTAGCCCATAATCTCGGTCCAATCCGATAAAGCCTTTGATTTTAATTTTTTCTCAAAATTCAACCCAAATAATACCCACTTAATCGGTTCTTTTCCCCCCGTTAATCATAAACGCAAGTCTCAAACCCCATTTTACCACTTACCGACTACAATAGTGTGATTCCAACTCACAATCAATATTGAATTAAAAACAACTTAAATAATAAGTAGATAGTAACTTATGGATCCAACGAATTATATGGTCTATTAAAAACATGTTTTACCATTTTAACTAGTTTAAATTATAATTTAAAGTTAGTCAAACAAGCTCTTACCTATAATTTTCCAATTAACAATGCATGTTAATTTGGTGTCATTTCATAATGTTAATGCGGTATTCCAATCTAGACCGAATCTTTGAAACATGGCATGAGGATATACCTTCAATTAAATCAAACTTGTAACTAAGATTATATTTGTTAGTATTTTTAAGTATTTATAAATTAGTCAAATATTATTTTTATCTATATATTTCGTAGGACTCATAATTTTTACCTATTTTTTATTTATACATTTTTTAAGATCTATTACTTATAATATAAATTTTTTTTTACTAAACATACTCTAAATAAAATTTTGGATTACTAACATAGTAACATGTTATTTATGAAAACAAATGCAATTTTAGGTGTGAAATAATATGATTAATTGCTTTTAAATTTTCCACCGACAGAATTATGGTACTAATAATTTTCTAAAAAGAAAGAGTAAGAAAGCCTTTATGTCATTTTGATGTTTCTTTTTCTTTCTTTCTTTCCGTCTTATTTGACTAATGAAACGTGCATCCATTTCCACTTCATCAAGGACAAATGAAATTAATGTGCCTTTTGTTTTTTTCCCCTTGTTTGGTAATGTATTTCTTCAACTTCAATTATAAAACTATATATATATATACACAAATGGTATTAGTGTCCGTTTGGTAGATATTATAAATTAGTTTATTTGACTAAGGACTTGTTTGATATAGATTATAAACTAATTTTTCAACAAAAATGATTTTTTTGACCAAAAAGAGTCAACATTGGCATGTTATGAAGGCCAATTTTTTTGACAAATAAACTATTTTTAGTCAAATAAACTATTTTGGTCAAATAAACCAGTTTATAAACTACACCAAACATATTCTAAGAATGGTAAAAAATGACGACTATCAAGACAAATTTTTTTGTCAAATAAACCATTTTTGATCAAATATTCTAGTTTATAAACTCTATCAAACGAGCTCTTAATTTGAAAGGACAAATGAAATTAATGTATTACTAACAATGTAACATGTTATTTATGAAAACAAATGCAATTTTAGGTGTGAAATAATATGATTAATTGCTTTTAAAATTTCCACCGACAGTATAATGGTACTAGTATTTTTTCAGAAAGAAAAAGTGAGAAAGCCTTTATGTCATTTTGATGTTTCTTTTTCTTTCTTTCTTTCCGTCTTATTTGACTAATGAAAATTTCCACTTCATCAAGGACAAATGAAATTAATGTGCCTTTTGTTTTTCCCCTTGTTTTGTAATGTATTTCTTCAACTTCAATTATAAAACTATATATATAACCAGTATTAATTTGAAGGACAAATGAAATTAATGTATTTCTAAAGTTTTATAAGACAACATTAATGGAGGTATAAACACACACAATCAATATTGAATTAAAAACAAATAGAATTAGAAGATAAATAAAAACTTGGTGTTTCTTCTATCTCACAATAGCTAGTCCTAAGGAATCATCTTAAATTGATTCTCCTAAATTGCAACCAGGCTAAGTGGCCGACATATTCTTTCAATTCTTACTTTACTTTTTGTTTTCTTTTTCTTGTTTTCTCTCTTTTTAATTTCTTTCTCAATTTTTAATTTCTTACCTACCACACGATAATGCATCTACCCTTGATATTTCAATAAAACTATTTGAGAGTCGCTTTCATTTCTACGCAGTAAAACACTTCATCTCTCTTGCATTCATCTCTCTCTGACCTCTTGCTTCCTGTCTTACTAAAAGAAAAAGATAACGTGTGGTAGGTAACACTGTTCACATTTTTAAAAAAAATTCCAAAATTAATTTGGTACTATTTTCAGAATTTTATACCAAATTCTATGAAAGATATTGAGATTTGAAGAAAGAACAATGTAGGAGCCAAGTAAAAAAGACTAGAATACTTGTATGAATTCTATCAAGTTGTTTCGAAGGTTAATGTAAACCTTTCCCCATGCCTCTCATGCACCAAACACGGCCCACTAGAAATTATTCATGTATAAGTAAAAATAACAAAATGAGTTAATAAATATCTAACAAACGGTTGAATTCAAAATTAACATAAATAATTCATATATGTACAATATTTTTAGGCTCGTAAGTCCAACATAAATTACATTATGTCCACTTCTCCTCATAGGAAATAGCAAAGGAACAATGAGACTCGGAATTGAGTACAAGTATCAACATTTGAGACTCATTTTTAAATCAATAAAGGTAGCATGTATAAAATTATAAATTTAAAAGTAACGTTCTACATGTTTGAGGTGTGACAAAACGTAGAAAAAACCTAACTATAATAACTAATAAGACATTTCTCTATTTTTAATATTATTTTAATTAGTTTATTTAATCTAAAAAAAAAAAAAGACCAACAAAGACCAACACCTTTTGGGCGGGCGGATCTGAGTTAAAGTTCAATTTAGCATGGGACGTTGACCCATCGGCAGTCCCGAAACAATCAATAGCCGATCTTGTTAGAAATATAAGTATCAGTACATATTTGATTCGCTTAACACTAAGATAAGAAAAATTTAAAATAAAGTCAAATTTATGGCAAAAAAAAAAAAAAAAGAGCAAAAGTTCATTAGAGGCGATAAAGATTTACGTAAAAATAATTTAAAATAAGACAATAAAGATAATTTAAAATGTAGTAAATTTTTTATAGTTGTTCTTTACAATTTTTCATATGTTGAAAAGTTTAAAATAAAACTAAATCTATGACAAATAAAAAAAAAAAAAAAAGAGCAAAATAACTGATTAATACTTTTTATATTCTTCAATTTTGACCCACTTTTTAAATTATGCAATTATCATATTAAAGAAAAATAATAAATTCTTACTTGAAAATTTATTCATGTATTCACCTTATTTTTTAATTTCTCAAAATTGAGGACTATAAATGTAATTTTGAATTTAAAATAATCTCTCTCTCTCTCTCTCTCTCTCTCTCTCTCTCACCCACGTGACCCACTGCCACCTTCCTTTCTTCTTTCCTTCAATTCAATAAACTTTATATACATATATACATACACAACGGCAGCCATTGCCACAACATGAAGATAAAAATTGATAAAATCCAGTGGGTCCGGCACTAAACCAACACCATTTTTTCTCAAAATTCCAGCACGGGCGGACGCGGGATCTCGCCATGTAGTAGATCCGCCCCTGCTTCTCTCTCACCCGCTTCTTCCTACCATTAATGGCAGTTTTAGGAGGGGTGATGGTGAAGATGGTGTGGTGTGGTGTGGTGTGGTGTGGTGAGGAAGTTGATATTTTTTTTAATTAATAATTATATAAGAATGTATAAATTTGTTTATAATATTAGAAGTGTCTTGACCAACTTGCCCTTCCAATAAAAATAAATTAAAAGAAAGTTCAATCCACATGCCTAATAGATAAATTAGATGGAATCCGTCCACATGAACTACTTTTGAATCCAATGAAATAGATTAGGGACCTCCTAGTAAAAAATAAAAGGTTAGCGACAAAAAATGCTATAAGATCATACGTTAGGAAGTATTTGCGCCAAAATCTCCTTGAATAAATGCTTTAATTTTGCTTAAATATTTAATTTCAACATTTTGTGAGTAATGTATTGATTTGTGTCAAATTAACAATGTTAAGTTATCCACTTGCCCTAAGTTATAATGCTTAAATTTCACAATAGGGAAAAATATTTTGATGTTGTGAAGAAATTTGTATTTTGTAGCTTTGAATTTCAAGAATGAATTATGAATAGGGAAATTGGCGCAAATGGTTTCTAACATTTGATTTTTAAGCACAGAAGTCCCTAACCTATGTATTTTAGTGTGCTATTGGTCCTTATATGATGAAAAATATAAACATGTTTTTAGTTTTAATTAGAAAACATTGCAAAAGGATTCATAACTTTTGCAAAAGATATAAATTGCAATTGGATAAAAAATATGTTTCACCAATTTGACTAGATGAAATTATAATTTAAGCACCCCCAAATAAGTAGCATTAATGAGATGTCAATTTTCGTGGAGAAAAAATAATGGTTCCTTTTTCCACCTATGTTTTTTTTTTTAAAAAATGAAGCTTAAAAGTGAAAGTTGATAAAAGTTGTGGTTGAAAAATTAATAAAAGTTGTGAGTCCCATGAAATGTGTGGTTAAAAGAAATTATTGATTTTGGCTTCAATTTTTAAGCAAAATCAAACAAAACCTAAGTGCTTGTTTGATCAAGATTAAAAAAGTGCTAAAAAGTGTGGTAAAAGCAATGTTCTAAAAAACGTAAAGTGTGGCTAGGGGTGAGGCCGAGCTTCAAGCTTTTCGAGCTTAAACGAGGCCTAGGCGAGTGCAAGACAAGGGAAAGGCGAAGGCGAAGCATGAGGCGTGACTTGTGGTGTGGGCCGAACTTCAAGCTGGCGCGCGGCTTTCACGGGTTTTTAGAACAGTGGGTAAAAGTAAACAATTAATTTTAACTACATATTTAATGGGAAATCAATTTTTTTATTAAGAGTATATTTGGTAGAGTTTAAAAGTAGATTTTTAGGAGATTTTGAAAAAAGTTGGAGAAATGTATAGTTGAAAATTTGATAAAAATTGTGGGTCCCATAAAATATGTGGTTGCAAATGAGTTTGAAAAAAAAAATTTAATTTAAACTTTGCCAAACATGCACTAACTTTTTAACCACACATTTTATCAATATTTTTTCTCAAATTCTACTAAAAAGCTAAATAAAAAAAGCTCTAACAGTGAAGGTCAACATGCTAAAATAATTTTTGGGCTCTTTTTTGTGTCAAATTTTGCAGTAATTATAGTAATTAATCTCCATTGGTACTATTTGCTTCCTACTATTTGATTACAATCCCGTCTGTCTAACAAAATAAATTATAAATATAAATTATATTGGCCCGTTAAATATTTCAACAAACAAACTCAACCTCAAAAAAAATTGAACAACATTAAATGAATATAAAGATTTAATTTTACTTAATTCTATATATGGTCTCATGCACTTATTAAATATATAAAGCTGCAAGTTGCACATGCAAAAGTACATATTCAATAGAGTTTCGTACGTCTCGCCAAATATTCATAAATCGTCCGAATTGTATGCATTAAACACTTTATTAAATAAAAATTATCCATATTCGGTCTAATGCAGTTACTAAGAGCATCTTCAATGCAAATCATGGATTGAAAAAAAAGAAGTGCTATGTCATCAAATAATAGATAATGTGTATTAAAATCACATTTCCAACGACTATGTGAAACACCACAAGAAATGTGTGCAACAAAAATAAAATATGTGGTGTCTTTTTTCTACGTATACAAGTCCTGTGAAATTGGATGACTAAACAATTATTTTAATTTTGGACTTAATTTAATTCACAAAAGGGTAATTAGGGAAATTTTAGCAATTTTATTATTGTTTAATTTAAAAAAATAAATGCTATGTAATCACCATTATTGAATTGTAGAAGGAACTCATTGGAGGGAATTTTTGGATTTTCACGTCTATTTATTCCATATTCATTTAGAAGTCCTTCTATTTAATTGCCACATCAACCACAATCCATAGAGTGCATTGGAAATGCTCTAAGCACACCCTTCAATGGAACTCATGGAGAATTGTGAAATAACTAGAAGAGAATGGGTACGATTCTAATATGGTCCCATAACCTTATTCAATTAATTATCCCATGATTCCATTGAGATGAGAGCGAAAATCAGAATCATACTTACCCAATTTAATCTGATCGAGTTCTAGTTGATTAATGTTGAATATATTTTTACAAAATTTAATAAAGTTAAATTGAAGGCATTTTAGAAGTAAAATGTTTAAAATGGTAAAAAAAGAAGAAGATATTTTGAAAATTTTGACATTGCAAAACGTAGAATTTGTTTCTATATTTAGATAGAATTATAGAGTGGATGTTTTATATGTTGTATGGTTATCCACTGAGAAATTTAAATTTCCTTGAAATGGTCATTCTATTTCTATTCTTAATTTTATTATTTATCCTCTATCAAAATTTAAGTCAAACACTTTGAATGAATCTTTTTGTATAGCTATGTAATTAGATATCTACACGTGTCCATGTCACGGGTGGGTTAGAGATAATGAAGGGGATACAAACTCAACAACGATCAACTAATCGGGTCTTAATATTTTTGTAGGCACTCACTTGAAAAATATGTAGTCAAGACAATGACTAACAGGGGGTCATGTTAACAAATGATCAAATGAGTGAATAAATAATAATAATGTTTTAATTTATCACTTAAAGACAACAATCAAAACAAATACGCATCAGGTTATTCAGAGTGTTGGCGCACAGAGAAAAATATGTCTATTAAATATGACGTGGAAAATTTTGATTAAAGAATCAATTTTGGCTTGTGGCAAGTACAAGTCAATGATATTTTGATTCAATCTGGATTGCATAAGGCTTTGAAAGGGAAACCAACACCTATTTCTGACCAAGATACTGAAAGACATGGTCACGTGAGGAAAAATTGTCCAAAAGGTGGAGCAGGCTCGACTAATTACTCGACATCAGATATGGACAATATGTCTCTCTTTATGGACGACGATGATGTCGCTTGAGTAAATATTTACATCATCGTGGCATACGCTAGTTGCCATAATAGAGGATGTGTTACTACTAATGGGTCCACATGTTTGCACTCGGGCATTGGCTTGACATTAATGTAAAGTGTGTGGTGGAATTGATGTCGATAACTGATAAACTTTCAAGCAAGTCAAGCAAATGAGTTGCACTATAATATTTCAGCAAATTTATTCGACATGAGCTGATTAAATTCTTAGAATTCGTTAATTCTAAGTGATTATACTTATATGGTGGAGTATGTTAATTTTTGTTTTGCGAATTGGGATTGTCAAAGTTTACCAGTTTTTTTTTTTAAATATCTAGATGAAGAGCTAAATAAGAGATTATTGAGATATTTTCTCAAAACTTGCCAAAATCAAAAGATACACCAATTGTTGAAAGGGAAGACTTCTAGGTTGACTAAAATTACAAGTTTCCTAATCTTAGACAACTTGGTAGTCAAAACTTGGAAAACATCTAGGTTAACTAAAATTGAAAAAGTTTTCAAATCTTGGACTCCTTAGCAGTTTAAATTTGGAAGAAAACTAGGTTATTTGTTAACTATAAATTGACATGGTTTATTCTCTTTTGTAGGTGTGACTTGAAGGCTTTCTGAGAGAAAAATTGTAAGCCTAGTATCCTAGTTGTTTTTTTTGTTCTCTTTGGAGATTGTACAAAGAGTAGAAATTAGTGGATGTGGTAAAACTTATTATATTATTTTTCTTGAGAAACTTGGGGAATTTGGGTAGGTAAAATCTATATATTTGTAACAATTTTTCATATAGAGAAAGCTTTGACAGTCCGTAAATCTTTCTTTATATTTTATATTTTTTTTGTTTCGTCAACTTTCTCTGAACAAGAATCTTGTGAAAAATAAAGGAATTAATCTCAATTCCCAAGTAAGTAGTAGCGGATCCACTAAGGGACAAGGGTGACAATTCACCCCCCTAAAGTTATGAAAATCTTAAATTGACCTCAAAGGTTTAAAAATCAATTTTTTTAAAAAATAATATATATATATATATATATATATCCTTACAATAATATAAGAGCCTTAATTTTTTTACTGTAGCTTTTTTCGTCCAACACGACGTCGTTTTGACAATGAAGCCAGCCGCAATTTTTTACTTTATCCAACATTTCACCCAAAAAAATTTCTTCTCTCTCTCAATCAAAGCTGAGATGAACCCTGGAATTGCATTAATAAACGAAATCAATTAAAGCTCAGACTTTTTAAAAAATACAGTAAGAAGAATGAATCAATAACCAAAAATTAAAACTTTTTCCATGCTTCAATCATTTATACATATACCAGATGTACAGGAAAAATTACATACATATGTATGCATAAACACAGAAGCTGAGAATAGAACTCACGGGAGAAATTGGAAAAAGGATTCAAATTTGCAACAGTGCGTCTCTCTGTATATATATGTGTGTGTGTGTATATGTATGATTTATACTAATAATCTGTTTGGTTTATTAATAAAATTTATCTGTCCAATAATGTCTACAAAATATTTTAACTTATCCTGGTAATGAGTATCTCGGCAACCATTTTTGGTTGTCGAGCAACTCGGCAACCAGCTTGGTCTTGGTTGCCAAGCAATTTGGCAACCATCATTGGTTGTTAACATGTTTCATATTTTCTAAACTTGAACAACAATTTTAAGATCAAAGAACTGGACCTAAAAATTGTAATAACTCTCAAAGGATATGAAAATCATATGGGAAGCTGAGCCAAATATATATTCCTTAGCCACCAGTATACAAAATGAGTGTTTATTCATTTTACTACATGGTTGCAGAGATTGCTTTAAGGAAAAAAAAAAAAAAAAAAAAAAAAAAAATTTTTTAACTACAACTGGTTGCCGAGGTTGCTCGGCAACCATCTTTGGTTGCCGAGCAACCTCGGCAACCATTCTTTGGTTGCCGAGGTTGCTCGGCAACCAAATGCCATATAATATACACTACTGCACTACTGAATAATGTTAAGACTCCATAATCTAGCTAGAAAATAAAGGGCAACTTCACTTACATTCTCACTGCATATTTATAAGACCACGAACTATTGTAACATGAAATGGAAATTTTTCATATTTTTAGCAACAGAGAAGCAACACGCACTTTTGCCAAGACATAAATGTCTCAGATAATATTACGCCGCTAACCGCATTTTTAAAATATAGGTTGAGGAAGAATGTATCTCAAAGCAGAACATCGGCATAATTCATTAAATTAACATAACCCATGTAAAACTCACAAGACATTCAATATATTCACATTACAATCCATGCCAAGCTTCACAACATAACGATGGTTTGAGAGGTAGAGTTGGAGGAGGAGAGGAGAGTTGAGCGGCGGTGATGGTGGAGGCCAGTGGTGATGAGTTGATAGTGGAGTTGGAGAAGTTGGCGGCAATCAATTGATAGCCGAGATTTTGATAAGCAAATGTTGGGCACCAAGCGTTCCATTAATAATCGATATGTGTATGAATTTAAAGATATGTTTTTGAATTAAAATACAGCTGCATATTTTGTTCTTCTTTCAATGTAAAATTGAATTTATATAATGATAAATTTGTTATTGAATTCTAAATGTATATATACTTTGTATGGTTCACCAAATTTTTTTTTAAAGCCCATTTGACACAATAAAATTTTAAAAAAAAAAAAAAATGCTCGACTTGATTGCCCATCTCGGCAATCAATCTCGCAATCAATTTGCCAATTGGGCCTCAATTGCCAATTCTTTTCCTGCTGCCTCGGATTCTTAAAGCATGTCGCAAATCGGGACTAGCAATCAAGCAAAAAGCAGAAGGCCCCAATAATTTTGCCATCCATATTAACCCTCTTATTCACCGTTAAGAGAGCTTACACATTTTCCCATTTTGATCAAAAAATGAAAATGGAAATTTTTCGTATCCTCGCCTCCAATTGCATTATGCAAGAGAATCGTGAACTTAGTAATAGAATCTGGACCACGGAGCCGACGAAGCGCCAAATATCTCCCCAACTAACATCTTTCCGATGATGTCTTCTCTACTCCACCCAGTGAGCTTTTCCATGGTAGTGTTCCACTCCGAGGCGACAAGTGTTTTCATCTCAAGCAAATATTGGTGGAATCGAGGAGATGGACCATACACATAGCCTTGTAATCGCCTTGAATGTGGATGAATTTGTCCATTACCACTTTCATTGGTAACATCCCGACCAACAAAGCGACTTAACTATATTGTTTGTATAGTCCTTGCTAGAGCAAGCATTGACCACCAAAAATACTGACCTTCTTATGTTTGTTTTGATTGCCAAATGTTTTTAACTTTATTTCAACATCCTGTCTTCTTCACCGCATTGATTAATTTCGGTAGTAGAATATAACTTCGACAAATGAACTCCATTAATTTATTCCAATGAAAAGAAGGAAACGTAAGAACTTAGACGTAAGAGGATTACCTCCAAGAGCACGCAAATGCAAAGCTTGTCAATGACTTCTTCTCGATTCTTTATGAACAAGATCATGAACTAAGGACTTCCCAATTGCTTCTTCAATCGATAGTCCAACTCTGCAACATTTGCATTCCATCCATTAATTTGGCCTTCGATGTCTCATCATGAATATGAGAGCCATTGCTCGATTCTCGTCTCTATCAACCTTACCAATTGAGGCCCATTGGCAAATTGATTGCCGAGCCATCTCTAAGCAATCAATTTGATTGCCGAGATGGCTCGGCAATCAACTATTTAATTTTTTTTTTTTTTCAATTTTTAAAGGAATAATTGTACAAAAGGTCCCCATTGTTTTAAAATCGTTGGAATATGCCAACAACTTTAAAAAAAAAATCTTAATTTATTTTTCTTTTTTTTTTTTTTACACTTAATTTTCATTCAATTTTTTACTAATCTTGTTTTTTTATTTTACCTTTTACAAATTATTCTAAATAAATGCTAAAAAATGCTTTCAAATTCCACGGTGGCAAATTGAATGATTTTATTTTTTTTTTACACATTTTCATTCAATTTTTTTTTTTTAATCTTTTTATTTTATCTTAAGCAAATTGAATGTTTTTATTTTTATAATGTTGCCACATTAAAAAAAAAAAAAAAACTTGACCAGTAAAATTCTCGGCAATGAATTGTTCATTGTCGAGCAACTCGATCTTAAGCCTATTTTCTTTAACACAATAAAATTTAAAAAAAAATATATAACAAAGTCATGGCTCGGCAATCAAAAAAAAAAAAAAAAATTTAAAGGTGATTGCCGAGATGGCTCGGCAATCAATTGCCGAGGTGGCTTGGCAATCACAAGTGTTTAAATAAGGAAATTGGCGCAAATGGTCCCTAACGCTTACCATTAGTGCGCAAATAGTCCCTAACGTTTCATTTTTAGCGAAAATGTCCATAACCTATACATTTAGGTGCGTGATTGGTCCTTTTAGGTGCAACGCAAATGGTCCCTAAAGATCGTTGTTTTGTCTTTATTAACGAGGGGTAAAATTGTCAAGTCACATTTTTTTTTCAACCTTTCAATTGGCGCAAATGGTCCCTAATCTTAAGAAATTTCCAATTGGATTGCTAACCTTTAAAAAAGTGAAAATGAGTCCGATACTTTAATTTTTTTTATTAAAAATTAAAAAAAAAACTAATAAATTGATAACATACTAAATTATTTTGAATATTTTATGAACTATTATAAAATAACCAAAATTGAAATTCATAATTATTAACAAATGTGCTAATTAAAATTATTTTATTATTATTAAGTAATCATATTATTTAAAATTCAAACTTTAATTTTATCGTTACAACAAAAGAAGAAAAATAAATTTGTCACAAATAAAAATTTTACTTATGCTTAACCCAACTCGATTTTATATACAAAGATGTTGTGAAAATTGTCTTTTTCGAACCTCTTTTCTTTCAAATGACAAATCTTTGTAAATGTACCGACTTTCAAAATTTATCATAAGATACTAATGGTTTCATGAAATGATAAGCCAAATATGCCATAAATCTCACTTTAGGCTTGTTTTCTTAGATTGTCCCCGCAACATTCAATCGATTTCTTATTGCGGTGACAAAAATATACAATTTCAACCACTTGGTCTTGGTTGCCGATCAATTTGGCAACCATCATTGGTTGTTAACATGGTTATAAATTGTTGGGATTTGGTAATGCAAATAGTATATAAAAATAGCCAAAAAAAATTGAAAGAAAGTTGGGATGTTTATTGTTAAAAATGCCATTGAAGAATTTCGTGTAATGTATAAATCTACGACTTTGTAAAATCTTGGTGGCAAATTGAATGTTTTATTTTTTTACACCTTTTCATTCAATTTTTTATTAATCTTTTGATTTTATTTTAAGCAAATTGAATGTTTTTATTTTTATAATGTTGGCACATTAAAAAAAAAAAGCGTGAACACTAAAATTCTCGGCAATGAATTGTTCATTGCCGAGCAACTCATCTTTATTTTACTGTTCACCAATTTTTTTAAAATCCTTTTTCTTTGACACATTTTTTAAAAAAAAAAAAAAAAAATTTAATAGTTGTTGAGCCATCTCGGCAATCAAATTGATTGTCGAGATGGCTCAAGCAATCAATTTGCCAATTGATTGCCATGTAAATTCTTTTTTTTTTTTTTTTTAAATAAGGAATAATTGCACAAAAGTCCCTATTGTGTCATAAACATGCACCATAAATTGTTTACATCTTAAACCAAAGGAATAGAACTCTTCACTTCTATGGTCTATAAGTATAATGATTCTCGGATATATTGTATTAGATGCATTTCTAATAACTTGCATTATAGTTACACATCTTTCATTTACTTTACTTCAATCAAAGCAAGCTTTCGATACATATCCATAAGCAAAATGTTACACTTAATTATATTGTATGAGGTGCTATATGTAATAATGAAATGTGAAAGAACAAAATCGAGTTGTACATTTCCTACTTGTCCAAGAAGAAAAGAATATAGCTAAAACTACATCTTCTAAATATCCTGCTGGGTTTATGACAATTTTATCTCAATTTCTCGTACTCAAGATAAGGTAAAGGCACATTCATGTCTAGCATTTCTTACAAACCACGATACTAGCCTCTGTGTGTTCCTCATTGAAGCTAAATGATCTCCAACAACCTTAACATCTTCTTGTTTGGTACATATTTCACATTTATCGCTTAGCTAAAATGTTATGTAGATGAAGAGGATTAGAAATTAAAAAGTGATTGCCGAGATGGCTCGGCAATCAATTGATTGCCGAGAATTGATTGTTGAGCCATCTCGGCAATCGATTGTTGATTGTCGAGCCATCTCGGCAATCAACAATTGATTGCCGAGATTGATGAACGATATTTTACCCTTTTTTTTTAAAGGAATAATTGCACAAAAGGTCTCTATTGTTTTAAAATCGTTGGAATATGCCAACAACTTAAAAAAAAAAAACTTTAATTTATTTTTTCTTTTACACTTAATTTTCATTCAATTTTTTACTAATCTTGTTTTTTTATTTTACCTTTTACAAATTATTCTAAATAAATGCTAAAAAATGTCATTCAATAATTTCAAAATCCTGTGAAATCTTGGTGGCAAATTGAATGTTTTATTTTTTTACACCTTTTCATTCAATTTTTTATTAATCTTTTTATTTTCATATGGTTCTTTGGAAACGTTCAAATATTAGTTTTTCATGTAGTTAAAATGCAAGTTAACATTTTTTCTAAAGTTTGGACAAGAAAAAAATCTTGTTGAGTGAAAAAAATTGGAAAAAGACAAAGGAAATGTGTTAAAAAAAAAAAATATTGAAAATTTGTTGTGAATAAGTGTTCATCTCGGCAATGAACAATTGTTCATTGCCGAGATTCCTCAATCGTTATTGTGAATTTTTTTTTTTTTTTAAAAGGTTGCCACATTTAAAAAAAAAAAAAAAAAAAAAAAATTGAAAATTTGTTGTGAGCAGTGTTCATCTCGGCAATGAACAATTGTTCATTCTTTGAGATTCCTCAAACATCTGCTTACGTGAATTTTTTTTTTTTTTTTTTTTTTAAGGTTGCCACATTTTTAAAAAAAAAAAAAAAATTCAATTAATGAACGAGTTCATCGCCGAGATGTCTCGGCAATGAATTTCATTGTCGAGACATCTCGGCAATGAATTTCATTGCCGAGATCGCTCATGAAATGATTTTCTTTGTTTAATTTTTTTTTTTTAAGGAATAATTGCATGAAAGGTCCCTATTGTTTTAAAATTGTTCGGATATGCCCACAACCTAAAAAAAAATTTCTTTAATTTTTTTTTTTTTACACTTAATTTTCATTCAATTTTTTACTAATCTTATTATTTTTATTTTACCTTTTGCAAATTATTCTAAATAAATGCTATTCTTTTTCTCCTTTTACTTTTCATTCAATTTTTCACTAAATTTTTTTTTGGTTTGATGATATAAACAAATTGTACACAATTCTTTAATATTTAGCTTTTAAGTCATTAGTAAAAAAACTGAAAAAGTTGTAGCTGAAAGTTTGGTCCAATTCAAATTATTGGTACAATTCAATAAAAATATAAAAATAGTCACTCTACTATATCGTTTATGAATCTTAGTTATTTAATTTATTATATAAAAATAACCCAAAAATTGAAAGAAAGTTGGGATATTTATTGTTAAAAAGTGCCCAAAAGAGGATTCAGACGCATTCGTGAAATCTTGGTGGCAAATTGAATATTTTTATATTTTTACACATTTTCATTCAATTTTTTATTAATCTTTTTATTTTATCTTAAGCAAATTGAATGTTTCTATTTTTTATAATGTTGTCACATTAAAAAAGAAAAAAAAAAACCTTGAACAGTAAAATTCTTGGCAATGAAATTTATTTTATTGTTCATCAATTTTTTTTTAAACTCATTTTCTTTTTAAAAAAAAAAAAAAAGCACAATTGTGAACAATAAAATACTGTTCACTGCCGAGATGTCTCGGCAATGAAATTCATTGCCGAGACATCTTGACAATGAATTTCATGAACAATATTTTACTATTCTTTTTTTTTTTTAAGGAATAATTGCATGAAAGGTCCTTATTGTTTTAAAATCGTTCGGATATGCCCACAACCTAAAAAAAAAAAAATTCTTTAATTTTTTGTATTTTTTTTTTGACAATTTTTTTTCGTTAATTTTTTTTTAACAATGAACATTGAACATTGACCTATTTTTAATTTTTATATATATATATATAAAAGTCAAAATGGCTATAGTCCAAAATCTAGATAACCCAGTCCAAAATAGTCCAAGTCCAAGTCTTCTATCAAAATTGTTTGAAGGAAAAAATTGGTAACTGTGAATAATTAAACTAACATTTTGAGAAAAAAGAAAATATTGTACAATTTGCATAAATTAGGTAATAAAAAAAGATTATTTTAAAAAAATTAAGTTATGTAACCAATTTGGTACATGACCTAATTTAATGGGTTTATGAGGTAACAATATGATATATTTATAATTAAATTTTTTTTTCTCACCATAATCTATTCTTACAATGTCACTCACTAGTTACATATGTCACATTATGCTCACTTATAATAAGTTAATAGTATTGATAAATAGAGGTTACGTGTTGGAATTTTATATAAATATTAAAATTACAAAACTAATTCATAAAACTAATCACCCGTCACATTAATAACCACACAAGAGAGGTTATGAGATATTAATATTGGTCACACGTACTTAAAATTGAGGTATTCACAATCACGCAACAAATATCACAAGATACTAATTAATACGGGTCATATCATTTTCAAAATTAGAACAAGGGCCTCATTAGAGGGTGGAAATTTCCTCCACTGGAATATTTGCTTTTCCATAGGGATCGCACGACATTTTTCTTCTAAACATCATCATAAGTTAGATATAAAGCCACATCATAAGGGGAAAGAAGAGTCGCATGCCACACAATACAAGTCTTAATAGTAATAAAAAAAAGAGTCAAAGTCATAATTCAAACATTAGACGTCACATTAGAGGTAAGATTATTTGGATTAATTAATTCCTTAAATATATGATTTTCCAAAATATTTATTAATGACCCGATTTCTCAAAACACAAAGTTAGGGGTATGGTTAGGCATAATTACCTATTGTTTGAATTCAATTCAGCCCAAATTGATCTAATTTATTCACTTTTCTATGAAGTGAACACGACTTGAAATATGGAAAGATTTTTTTCAAGGAAATCTTCATATTTTAAGAGAAAAATATTGATAAAAAGAAATTAGCAGTGTTATTGGATTGTTCGAGATGAAAGAGATATTTAGGTTGAAAGTGGTATTGTTTGAAATGAAAGTGATGTCGTTCAGGATGAAAATGATATTCGAGTTGAACATGATGTTATTCACTGTGAAAGTAATATTTGGATTGAAATGAATGTTGTATCGAAATGTTTTCAATAGTTTCATATTTTTTTAAAAAAAATTTGCTACTTAATTCTACTCATCCAAAGAAGAATTGATGGCTACAAGTCTTTATGCCAAAGGTCATGGTACAAATTGGTAGTGTATTAACAATATTTCAAGCCTTACTGTTGAAATTATTTTTTAAGTACTTATAAATAAATAGAATGTGTAGATAATATGAATTTTGTGATCGATTAAAAGAATAATGCTATTCATAGTCACTCACAACCGGTAGTGAGTTTACGTGACATTATTTAATTAGAGTAATTAATTATTTCAATTGAGTAATGTATTTATAAACAATTATGAATAACAACTCCAATTAAGTAATGCCATAGTCGCTCACTACTAACATTATTCTAATTAAAAGTATATTTGACTAGTTTAACTAACTTAAATTATAATTTAAGCTTAACCAAACAGGCTCCTACCTATAATTTTCCAATTAACAATGCATGTTAATGTGGTATCATTTCTTACTATTAATGTGGTATTCCATTCTAGACCAAACATTTGAAACATGGCACCAGGATATATACCTTCATCAAATCAAACTTGTAAGTAAGATTATGTCTATCATTAATTATAAGTATATATAAATTGATCAAATACTATTTTTTTCTACACATTTCGTATGATTTATAACTTTTACCAATTTTTTTTCCACACATTTCGTAAGACCCACTATTATCTACAATTTTTTTTTTTTTACTAAACACACTCTAAATATTTTTTCAAATTACTAACATTGTAACATGTTATTTATGAAAATAATTGCAATTGTAGGTGTGGAAAAATATGATTAACTGCTTTCAAATTTTCCACCGACAGTATAATAGTACTAGCTAGTATTTTTCCAGAAAGAAAAAGTGAGAAAGCCTTTATGTCATTTTGATGTTTCTTTTTCTTTCTTTCCGTCTTATTTGACTAAAGAAACATGTATCCCTTTGGACCCTTTCAACTTCATCATCTGCCAAATGAAATCAATGTGCCTTTTGTTTTTTTCCCCTTGTTTTGTAATGTATTTCTTCATCTTCAATTATGGACTTAATCTACATATATATATATATATCAATGTGCCTTTTGTTTTTTCCCTTGTTTTGTAATGTATTTCTTCATCTTCAATTATGGACTTAATCTATATATATATATATATATATATATATATATATATATATATATACACTAATTTGAAGCCCGTCGTTGTGCGCCAGAAGAATTATAATATTGTAGAATTTAGAGACAAATAAATGAATATTATAGAATTCAGGACAAAATCCCACAAAAAAAAAAAAAAATGGTCGAATTGAGCTTTCAACAAAATTTACGATGAATAAAAAATGTTGAAAAGATATTCTGAAATTCTGTATTTGGTACTCTTCTATTATATTGTGGTAACTTTTCTTTGTTTTTTTAATGTTGAGTTTATAGAATGCATTGGGGATATTCATTGACTTAATAGGTGATGAGATATAGTTTAGTGTTGCATCTAATAATTTATCTTAAAATTCTATAGTTTTTGGATTACCTAAATTCTTTTGTGCATTTTCATAACTTCCATTTTGTCAAATGTATAATGAACAAAATTTTCAAACACGATACAAATTTCACTTATGATTATAGCAGCCAAAACAATTACCAAGCATTTGAACCTAATTTTGTATTCCCGTCCTTGCAGATACAATCTCCAAAGAATGGTGTCATTAACATATAAATTAATTTTAACCTTCAATATGTCTGAAATGAATTTAGATACTTAAATTATATTGTATTATATTGTCTGTTCAATATAAAATTAAAATGAATTAGGGCGATAAACACATATATTTAGCAGTAAGATGTGATGAAATGATTTGGACTACATTCTTGATTCTATTTTGAACTTCTTTGATCATTATAATGAGAGAGAATACACCATGACAAAAGGTTCAAGCATTATCACTAATTGTTGATTTTTTTCATTGAAAAAAAAATTAGAAATGGAAAAGCTCACCTTAAAAAAAAAAAAAAAAAAAAAACTTTGCGTGAACAAGAACTCGAAAAGTTTTTTTGAGTTACTATTCAACAACTCGAAAATTTGTCAGAAAAATTTGTCGAGTTGAATAGTAACTCGACAAATTTTTTCGAGTTAAATAATAACTCTCGAAAAGTTAACATTCACTAATTTTTTTTATTTTATTGTTTTTTTTTTTTGGTATGTGGACCAGCATAAGTAATTTTAGTGTTGTAGTTTTTGTCCAAATGTTAACATTTTTTTTTTATTAGCCGCATTTATTGACTTTTATATAATTTTTTTTAATTTTAAGTCTTAAATCCAAACTTATCTCATTTCTTTTATTAGTCACTTGGCTT
The DNA here is from genome assembly GCA_023638005.1 of Forsythia suspensa. Classification (NCBI taxonomy): domain Eukaryota; kingdom Viridiplantae; phylum Streptophyta; class Magnoliopsida; order Lamiales; family Oleaceae; genus Forsythia; species Forsythia suspensa. The sequence goes on from CM042671.1 coordinate 32,656,006, forward strand.
TGATTTGTCTCTTTTTTTTTCATATTTTTCTTTGTCGAGTTAGTGGATAAAGTAAGCACATGCATAAATATTTGTATTCTATCATTTATTATAATATCAATTTATTATAAATAAAAATATTGATTTTTGACTTTGTGGTATGTGACATTTTATTCATATAATTAATTGACCAACCCTAATCTCAAATTTCAAATTGTCGAGTTCCTTGATAATTTAAGCACATGCATAGTTTTTTATTCTATCATTTATTATAACATTGTATAATAAACTATATATCATATAAAATTATTATATATTATATTAAATTATTATAATATATTTTATTTTAACAATTATAATAACACAGTGGAATGCAAATTTATTATAATAATTATGTCAATTTATTATACTAATTATATAAATTTTATTAAAATAATCAAATTTTAGTATTATTAATAATTATAATAAAACTTAATATGAATTTATTGTAAATAAAACATTTGTTTTTTAAAGTTGTAGTTTGTGGCATATAACTGATCGATATATTAAATTATTATCATATATTATATTATATTTTATTTTAACAATTATGATAACACAGTGGAATGCAAATTTATTATAATAATTATGTCAATTTATTACAATAATAAATTTATTATACTCTGGAATAAAACGTTTACACAACAAATCTACAGTACAAATTTAATATAAAATGTTATCAAATTGTTTAGAAAAAAAAATAAAACTCAAATGTTATCGGCTTAAATTTTTTTTTTTTAAAATTGCATGTGTACAATTTGTTTATAACATAAAACAAAAGGTTCAAGCATTATCATTAATTGTTGATTTTTTTCATTAAAAAAAAAAAAAATGGAAAAGCTCACCTTTAAAAAAAAAAAAAAAAATCTTTGCGTGAACAGTAACTCGAAAATTTTTTTCGAGTTACTATTCAACTCGAAAAAGTAAAAGCTCACCTTAAAAAAAAAAAAAAAAAACTTTTTGCGTGAACAGTAACTCGAAATTTTTTTTCAAGTTATTATTCAACTCGAAAAAGTTTGTCGAGTTGAATAGTAACTCGACAAACTTTTTCGAGTTAAATAGTAACTCGAAAAAGTTACTGTTCACCAATTTTATTTTTATTTTGGGTATGTGGACCAAATATAAGTAATTTTAGTGTTGTAGTTTTTGTCCAAATGTTAACATTTTTTTGGTATTAGCCGCATTTATTGACTTTTATATAATTTTTATAATTTTAAGTCTTAAATCCAATTTGACAATTTTTTAACTTTTTTTTTGTGTCGAGTTACTCGATAAAGGGGGAAAAAATATAATTTTTTGGGTTTTTTGGTAGGAAAAAAAGTCGAATAATTCGACTAAGGGAAAACAAATTAATTTGTTTCTTTTTTGGTCGAGTAACTCGACAAAGGTTAAAAAAAAAAAAAAAAATTCCCGACAAGCCCCAATTTTTTTATTTAATTTTTTTTTGTCGACTTTTTCCATTTTTTTTTCCTCTCTATTCTAATAGGATGTTTGGTAAGCATTTTAGTAAGCCGAAACATCTTTGTCGAATATCAAATTTTGATATGTGGTAGCTACATGAGTATTCTATGTTCCCTGAAAATTTCATATTTTTCGGTAATCGTTTTCTATGTCAAATGAATTTTTTTAAATCCATGACTAAGTGAAGTTTTAAAAAAATTTTTAACCTATTTCCCCACTTTGCCTTATAACTAGGCAAAGTTAGTATTTAAAAAAAAAAAAAAAAATTCTCAAATGACTTTCTCGAGTTACTCGAGAAACCAAAAAAGAAAAAAAATATGACTTTCTCGAGTTACTAAAAAAAATTATAATAAAAAAAAATTAAGGCTTTCTCGAGTAACTCAAGAAAGCCAAAACAAATTTTTTTTTTTTTTTTTTTTTTTTTGTGTGTTTGTCGAGTTATGAGGCAAAGTGGAGAAAAAGGAAAAAAAAAATTTCAAAACTTCACTTAGTCATGGATTAACAAAAATTCATTTAACATAGAAAACGATCACCGAAAAATATGAAATTTTTAGGGAACATAGAATACTCATGTAGCTACCACATATCAAAATTTGATAGTCCGACGGCATGTTTCGGCTTACTAAAATGCTAACCGAAACATCCTAGTTAGTTTTTCGGATTCATGCTGTCACAGTTTACAAAATTGTCCATAAATTGAGTTATATAACATGAAATTATGTAAAACCAAAGCCAATGGTTAGGTAACCCATATGGCTATCGTCTCCAACTGGAATTATGTAAAAATACTTAATATATAAGGTGCAGTAAATTTTTGAGTTGGATAACAGAAACTGCATATTAGAAAAACATGAAGTTTAGCAAAACCTTTCAAGTTCACATCATTAACGTGTAACCAAAACATGGGAATCCACTTAAACTACCACAAAACCAAGGTCCACAAAAGTTTAAGAAGATATTTACACTACTTAAAGTTTTTTGATTGGTTTATAATAGCGATTCCGAGACGCAAGACCGACGCATAAATCAAAAAACAGCCTAGGAGTTTTCGCGTTGACTATTTTAGTATGCCTAAACATGCCGTCGGACTACCAATTTTTGATATGTGGTAGCTACCTGAGTATTCTATGTCCCCTGAAAATTTCGTATTGTTCGACGATCGTTTTCTATGTCAAAGAATTTTTTGTTACTCCATGACCAGGTGAATAAAATTTTCAAAATAAAGGAAGTGTTACTAAAATTTCTTCACCCGGTCATGGAGTAACAAAAAATTGTTTGACATAGAAAACGATAACCGAAAAATATGAAATTTTCAGGGAACATAGAATACTCATTTAGCTACCACATATCAAAATTTGATAGTCCGACGGTATGTTTCGACTTACTAAAATGCTCACCGAAACACCCTACGCAGTTTCTCGGATTCATGCGGTCGCAGTTTACAAAATTGTCCATAACTTGAGTTATATACTATGAAATTGTGTGAAACCAAAGGCAATGGTTAGGTACCCATAGAGCTATCGTCTCCAACTGGAATTATGTAAAAATACTTAATGTATAAGCTGCAGCAAATATTTAAGTTGGACAACAAAAACTGCAGTTTAGAGAAAATGAAATTTACCAAAACCTTTAGGAGTCGATTGTATTTCCTCCTTTGTTCCCCATAGCAACTGGGGATAAAAAATCACCAAATTTTATGACTTATTAAGGGAAAAATGAATATATATTTACTATAATATATAAGAAGTCAATAATTGCGGCTAAAAGACACTAATATATGTATATTAAAATAAATAAAAGAAAAGAAAAGATGAAGAAGTCAAAAATTGCGGCCAAATATATTAATTTAATATAAAAAAAGTGTCAAAAGATTAGGACAAAATGGTGAGCTTTGGACGAAATTAGGAATACTAAATCAATAAAACGACGTCGCGTTGGTTGAAGGGTGAATAGTAAACAGGTGGTAGACACTTATATTATAGTAAAGATATACCCAATATTAATTGAAGTTCATGTATTTAATTTTTTCAATTTATCAACGAATTATTACCTAATACATATTTTGGTGAATTATGAAATATTAGAATTAGTCAAATATATATATATATATATATATATATATATTTGACTATATATAAATAAAATTCAAGTTAATGACCTAGTAATTCTGTTGACGAATACTTAAAGATTATTGCTAAATTTGATCACCAAATATTTATTGAAAAGATAAAATGTATACTCGCCAAAGTTGATCACAAACATTTTACGTCGCAAAATGTAGTACTTTTTTTTAGTTAGATATTTTGGGTATTTTGAATTCAACTAATTGGCTCAAACTATGTTCAAATATATTGTTGCTAACTAAACTGTCATACTAACATTATTGTCACTTTTGCTTTTTATATTTGTATAGTGACATTATCTTAATAGCTTAGGTTCAGGGGCGGTTTGATATTTTTGGGGCCCGAGGCGAGGTCCAAAATTTAGGCCCCCCAAATCAAGAAGTCATATTCGGCTATTGGTGAGCTGGACTTCAATATTTTTTTTAAAACATATAGTCCCCTTCAATTTTGGGTCCACTACTTAATAATAGACATTATCCTTATAGAATACGACTTTACTTTGCTTTGTTGGATTTCAAACTTTTGTGCAAATATTTTTATTGGGCAACTTCAGCAAATTTTTTTTTTTTTTTTTTTTTTTTTTGGGCCCCTAATCGCCCAAAACCGGCTCGCTTAGGTTTGTGAAACAAACACCACAAAGTTCAACAATTCCATTCAATTCATATAGTCTGATTTTCATTTGAATCATTTCTACTCAAGAAGTTAACTCTTAGACTATTTTCTCAACAAACGAATTGTGCACCAAACATCATAAATATAAAACCAAAAAATAATAACGCAAGAAAAAAAAAAATTGTTCATTCCAAAGGACATACAATTTGTCTACCACTTGACTACTTCTATCTTCAAGGCTCTACAAATGTAGATATATCCCTTTGCACTATTATCAGCCAACAAACGTTATAAGATCAAGCTTATACAACAAATCTCACTCAGAGACCAAAAATAACCCATGAACTCTCAAACCCTAAGGAACCACATCAGATTTCTCAAGATAACCAAAACTTTAAATTCTACCATCAGTCCAGAGAATTATTGTAGCAACAAGGTTCTCGAAACCAAATCACAGAACACCCTCACTTGCATGCGTAAATCTAGAGAGAATAGGGTAGAGAAAGAAAGTTGCGCACAATCGATCAACCCTAGAATGAGAGAAGGAGCCCAATTTATATTGTCCTTCCAATGGCCGAGATTTAATCTTGCAATTAACGACTAGGATTGCATATTAGGCAAAAACACGTTCCTCTCATCAGCAAGTATAACTCGCACTTTTCACTTAAACGACTTTGGGCTTAACCATCATTTGGGTCACTCACTGATAACAAACTCCACATTCAACCATGTAATGGTGACTCTAGTGCAAAGAGAAACATCTCTAGTGCTTGTGTCACTATATCTAGGTACCTGCCAAAGAACAAAAAACGCGAAAAAAATAGGATTGAACGTAAAAGTGCTTAAAACAAATTAATATGTATCTATCTTAAGCAAATTAAGACATACTTAAATTTGTTTAAAGGTAATGGTTTAGTCCCCACGTCTTATGGATTGTACCATGAAGGAATTTTTTTCAAGTTGTATTATCCTTTTAGATACAATATCTCTTATATAACATAAAATACTACAACTGTATGTTGAAGAAAACTTAACTCATTTAACATACTTCGTAGCCATAATATTTCTTTCATAGCCTGTGTCACCGACACATACTCAGACTCAACAGTGGGTATTAATCACTATTTTATTCACTATAACTAAGGATATTAATCACTATATTATACATCCTACAACTAATAGTTGAATATATAGATTTTATTTTCGTTTTCTCCATTTTGAACTGGTAGCATCTAGATTTTATATTTTTCTGTTTTAGAAAATTCTGTAGTTTTATAAGACAACATTAACGGAGGTATAAACACACATAATCAATATTGAATTAAAAACAAATAGAATTAGAAGATAAATAAAAACTTGGTGTTTCTTCTATCTCACAATAGCTAGTCCTAAGGAATGATCTTAAATTGATACTTCTAAATTGCAACCAGGCTCAGTGGTCGACATATTCTTTCAATTCTTACTTTACTTTTTGTTTTTGTTTTTCTTGTTTTCTCTCTTTTTAATTTCTTTCTCAATTTAATTTCATACCTACCACACGTTAATGCACCTACCCTTGATATTTCAATAAAACTATTTGAGAGTCGGCTTTCATTTCTACACAGTAAAACACTTCATCTCTCTTGCATTCATCTCTCTCATCTCTTGCTTCCTGTCTTACAAAAAAGAAAAACATAACAATGGCTATTGGAGAGGTCTTTCTTGGCGCATTTGTCACGGTTTTGCTTGAGAGGGTAGCGTCTCTGAGTTCTTGAACTTTCTTCGTCCTTCGAGAATCGATGCCCAGTTGAAAAAAATGGCGTCGAACATTGTTGATGATCAAAGCCGTCTTGACCGATGCGTAAAAACAAGCAAACAAGGAACGAAGTCGTGAAAGAGTGGGTGCATGATCCGGAAGATTTGGCTTATTGTCCGAATCAATCTCATAATCAAGTAGAAATTGGACTTTTCTCTTTTCGAATGTGAAATACTCAATCAATGTATCGAAGATCATGACCCCGTTGCTCTTCTCTCGAACATTCCTCTCATGGTTCCCTATATCTCTCTCTACACACCCAACCGATGATGGACCACCCGAGTCTATCTCCATAAGGCGAACTTGCTGACACATTGGTATGTTAGCGTCTGCCAACTGTTGTGTTAATACCTTCTTTGTTGCTGATACATGTCGATGTGAACGTAATAAATGTACTCGACTTGGCGTAGCAAGAGCGTGATTATGTTCCTCCACAAATTTATTCACCACCCATAAATGTCCCATGTTGTTTTACAATGTATAATGCATTGCATCCGGTCCTCGCTCTATCCACATTTTATTTCTCCCATCATCATTACCACGCTCCTTTATGTTTCATCTGATATGTATCGTCTGTTTTTCCTTCCTTTGAGCAAGCAAAAAGTTTCCAGTAAATTTCATTGGATTCTTTTTTTTTTACTATTGGCTATACGTGCACTGAAACCAGCTTCCCGCACATAATGATTGTAAAAATTATACGCCTCCTCATGCGATTCAAACTCTTGTCCAATCTTCAGAATTCGACTTATGGAAACTTGAGGAACAAAAATATTATCCACACTTTCAGGTTCCATTCCTATTCAACAACAAATACATTACATTATTCACAAGCAAGCATTTAACATTTCATTTCCTGAAGCAAAACGGAAAAAAAAAAAACCATAATCCAGCTTAATACAAGTTTGGTTTATGCTAACAAACCATTTCATTTCCATTATTAGCTACAAAAAACCATTTCTTTCGCATCTACCTCAACGATGAAATGCCAACGGATGCGTGGGAAAAATACACAAGGTCGCCAAAAATTTGTGACAGATGACAGCGCAGACAAGGTCACCGAAAAATATGGGTCGGATGATGATGAAAAAAAATGGGCCAGCTGCGTGGTGGTGTCGCGACAGAGAGAGAGGCGAGGGTTTTAAATACAAGAAAAGGAGATGACCGGATGAGATATGGGGCACACAATTTGGGCAGATGATATTGGGGCACACAATTTGGGCAGCCCCATTATTTTGAATTTAATCAGTCCACCATCACGACATGGCTCGACCCGTCGGTGATGGGTTCACCATATCCTGCCCCTTAGGGACAGGAGATCACCATTGGGTAGTTGACTCTTGTTTTAGGTAACATTCAACCAATGAAAATGAAGAGCTAGCTAGTTAGTTACCCTAATACTTGATTACCAATATCTATGCATACTTCTTATTGGGGAAAAAAATACCCAATTGAACACCAATTTTTTTTTCTTTTCTTTCAATTATCTATGCTTTATTTGTGTCTTGTAGGTACATAAATAGGTTATAATGGACATAAATGTTGAAGTATTTGTTTACAATCTCTTAAGACATGACAATTTACTCATTTAAATTCGTCCTCCACACTCGATTTGTACATGTTACTGGAGTAATTGATTTTTTCATCATAAATCTTGATATGTATTTAATATTTATAAATGAATTTTCATCATACTTAAACTCGTGACTTTAAATTTAAGTAAGTAAAGAGATGATAACTTTACTTATTTAAATTTTGACTTCAACACGAGTCTCTAAATTTTTTTTCCTATGGCATAATATGTCAACAAACAGTATTAAGATTTAAACTCAACACATTTACTTATTTCAACGTTATCTCAAATCACCCATTTAATAAATTTAAAGTGATATAGAACCTATAGTGGGTATTAATTATGGTGCCTATTATCTACGTGGCATCACCACATTAGTTACTTTTTAAAAAGTTGTTGACAAACTTTTTGAACTTTTTAAAAAGTGACTAATATTGTGATGTCACGTAGAGAGTAGTCACCATAATTAAACTATTAGAAAGTAGACAAACTTTTTTTTAGACAATAATTTTTCACCATAATTATATCTTACTTTTTCCATTGAAGACTCATAATTTGATATTTCATTATAACTAGAATTTTGGAGATTTGTAATTCAGTACTCGTACATTTACATGTTTGTTTTTTATTAATTCCATGATGTAGACATATAAATGACTTTAGTTAGAAGGTATCTTCAATTGAAAATTAGGACATTACATTGGAGACTTGGCTAATTAATCGTAACTTCATAAAACATTGTACGCAAAAGACATCTACAATTTGAGAGATCGAAAAACGTTATTTATGATTTAATGTTGTGCTTCGAAGCACAATTTATGGTTGCTTCGTCTATGAATCATCATTTTCCTTGGTAAATTGTGATGGGCTTTTAAATTAGACTTCACATTGTTCAAGACAAAAATTTAAATAAATTTTGCCATTCTATATAGCTTACAAAAGTTTAGAATTCATATCTTAAAATCATCTATTTATAAAAATTGTACTTATGTCACTCCTTTAGTAAAATAAATAAATTTAACTTGCACGTAATAAAGTACTTGTAAACAAATTTAAATAAATAATTGTTTAATAGAAATTATGAAAATACAATTACTAAATATTAATTTTAGCCTACGAAGAAAGTAATTGTAGAAGCTTCTTTTCTAATATTCTACTTTCTATGTGTAAAGAGTTTACTATAGCATGTTTGGCAACGCTTAAATTATAATTTAAGATGGTCAAATTAGTCAAACATATATTTTATTCACATATTTCGTAAAATTCAAAATTTATTACATATTTATTATCTAAACATTCAATAAGACTTATATTTTATTAGTAATTAAAAAATAATTTCAACACTATTAATTATACGCTTATTCAGAACTGGCATGCGCAGTGGGCTATATCGAAGATGATTAGACTGTATTTAATTAAGTGATAATTTCACATATATTACATAAATAAAATAATTTAAAAAATACTATTTAACTTTTTTTATTCTAAAAATACTGTTTTTTATTTTTATAACACTTGTTAATACATTTGTTATATTTGTTAATAACAAATGTAACACATTTATTATAATTAAAATAAAAAATGTAACAACAAGTGTTACAAAATTTTTAAAAAATAGTATTTTTAAAATAAAAAAAATATGACAGTATTTTTAAAATTAATTTATTTATTATGGTTATTTATGAAAAAACCCCGTAATAATTAATACTAATATGGATTAAGACCATGTCCTTGTTTTCTTTAGTAGACCTATTCCTGTGTCAATGGTTGACCCTACTAACAGCACTCTGGCATGTGGAAAATCTACAGGAATAGCACTAATTTGGGGCAAAATCAAAATGTAGTACTCCTGCCTCTATTTTTTTATTATTATTTTTTTTTTTTGGTACATCCTTAATGTTGAACTTGCTCTAACAGGATTGATGCTATTCTTCTAATAATACATCATTAAAAAGTGCCATTTCAAACCGGGGTGGAGCTAGAACAAGGGCGAATACATTAAACGTCTAGTGGGTGCAGTCGCCTCCACTAGATTTCTAAACGCCTCAAATTGGACTTGGCTTTAAATTCAATTTTTTATTTTTTTTTCTTTTCCAATTAATTCTAGCCCATAATCTCGGTCCAATCCAATAAAGCCTTTGATTTTAATTTTTTCTCAAAATTCAGTCCAAATAATACCCCACTTAATCGGTTCTTTTCCCCCCGTCAATCATAAACGCAAGTCTCAAACCCCATTTTACCACTTACCGACAACAATAGTGTGATTCCAACTCACAATCAATATTGAATTAAAAACAACTTAAATAATAAGTAGATAGTAACTTGTGGATCCAACGAATTATATATATGGTCTATTAAAAATATGTTTTACTACTTTAACTAGTTTAAATTATAATTTAACTTTGCCAAACAAGCTCTTACCTATAATTTTCCAATTAACAATGTATGTTAATGTGGTTTCATTTCATAATGTTAATGTGGTATTCCATTCTAGGCTGAATCTTTGAAACATGGCACGAGGATATACCTTCAATCAAATCAAACTTGTATGTAAGATTATGTTAGTACTTTTAAGTACTTATTTTTATCTATACATTTCGTAGGACTCATAATTTTTATCTATTTTTTATCTACATATTTCGTAAGATCTATTACTTATAATGTACAATTTTTTTTTACTAAACATACTCTAAATAAATATTTGGATTACTAACATAATAACATGTTATTTATGAAAACAATTGCAATTTTAGGTGTGAAATAATATGATTAATTGCTTTTAAATTTTCCACCGACAGAATTATGGTACTAATAATTTTCTGAAAAGAAAGAGTAAGAAAGCCTTTATGTCATTTTGATGTTTCTTTCTTTCCGTCTTCTTTGACTAATGAAACGTGCATCCATTTCCACTTCAATTATAAAACTATATATATACACCAAATATTATTTGTCAAAAACTAAATTATTTTACTAAATAAATTATTTTATAACTAATTTATAAATTCTACCAAACGAAAAGAATAAATGAAATTAATTTTCTAATTTGAAAGACACAAATGAAATTAATGTATTTCTATAGTTTTGTAAGACAACATTAATGGAGCGCGAGGTATAAACACACATAATCAATATTGAATTAAAAACAAATAGAATTAGAAGATAAATAAAAACTTGGTGTTTCTTCTATCTCACAATAGCTAATCCTAAAGAATGATCTTAAATTGATACTCCTAAATTGCAACCAGGCTCAATGGCCGACATATTCTTTCAATTCTTACTTTACTTTTTCTTTTTCTTTTGCTTTTTCTTGTTTTCTCTCTTTTTTATTTCTTTCTCAATTTTTAATTTCTTACCTACCACACGTTAATGTACATACCCTTGATATTTCAATAAAACTATTTTAGAGTCGGCTTTTATTTCTACACGGTAAAACACTTCATCTCTCTTGCATTCATCTCTCTCATCTCTTGCTTCCTGTCTTACAAAAAAGAAAAACATAACAATGGCTATTGGAGAGGTCTTTCTTGGCGCATTTGTCACGGTTTTGCTTGAGAGGCTAGCCTCTCGTGAGTTGCTGAACTTTCTTCGTCCTTCAGGAATCGATGCCCAGTTGAAAAAATGGCGTCGAACATTGTTGATGATCAAAGCCGTGCTGACCGATGCAGAAAACAAGCAAACAAGGAACGAAGCTGTGAAAGAGTGGCTGAATGATCTGGAAGATTTGGCTTATGATCTCGATGACTTGGTGGATAAGTTGAACACTGAAGCTTTGCAGCGCAAATTAATGGAAACTGATGAAGAAAGCACCAGCCAGGTACAGAAGCTTTTCTCCACTTTTTCTAATAATTTCTCTGATTTTATTTCTGAAAGAGGGATAAATTCTGAGCTACAAGAGATTAATGACCGATTGGAAGATCTAGCCCAACAAATTAGTATGATCAGTTTGGTGAGGAGCAGTGATAAAACAGAAAAAAGATTGCAACTGACTTCGGTTGTGGAAGAATCAGAAGTACATGGCAGAGAAAAGGACAAAGTGGATCTACTCAAGATGTTGTTGGAGGTTGAATCAAGTGATAGTCCAGTATCAGTGATTCCAATTGTGGGCATGGGAGGTGTCGGAAAAACAACTCTCGCGCAACTGGTGTACAATGATGACAGATTGAAGGGTGAGTTTGATCTGATGGCGTGGGCTTGTGTTTCAGATGAATTTGATGCTTTTAGGATAACCAAAATCATCCTTGAGAAAGTTTCTGGAAGTTGCGATTATACTGATCTCGACATGCTTCAAGTGAAACTAAAGGAAAGTCTGTCCAAGAAGAGATTTTTGGTGGTTTTAGATGATGTGTGGAATGAAAAATATGGAGATTGGGACATCCTACGTCGTCCTTTCCTGGCTGGCAAACCTGGAAGCAAAATCATAGTTACTACACGACTTGAAAAGGTGGCTGAAATCATGTCTCATATTCCAGCATATCATTTGAATTTGTTGTCGGATAATGATGCTTTATCATTGTTAGCTCAACATTCACTTGGAACTAAAACTTTTGATTTACGACCAGATCTAAGAGAAATTGGTAAGTCTGTGGTGAGAAGATGTCAAAACTTGCCCCTGGCGGTAAAGTCCCTGGGAGGACTTCTTTGCACAAAAGCTAGTCCTAAGGAATGGGAAGGTGTGCTGAATAGTGAGATTTGGATAGCAGAAGAAAAAAGTGAAATTCTTCCTGCTTTAAAACTGAGCTACCATTATCTTCCTCCTGAATTGAAACAATGTTTTGCTTATTGTGCTATCTTTCCAAAGGACTACGAGGTTGACAAGTCAGAACTAGTGTATCTTTGGATGGCTGAAGGTTTTCTGAAACAATCAAAAGAAGAATTAGGCAACGATTATTTTGATGAACTTCTGACTAGATCATTCTTCCAAAAATCAAGCGCCAATACTTCACGTTTTGTAATGCATGACCTCATCAATGATCTAGCTATGTGTGTTTCTGGTTATAAATGCTTGAGGTTGGATGATATGTTGAAGGACAAGATTTCAGAAAAAGTCCGTCACTTGTCATTCATTTCTCGTCGCTACGAATCCTATGATAGATTTTGTTCTGTCAATAGTTTTCAAAGCTTGAGAACTTTTTGCGGCTATCCATTTCTAAACGGCATTCAATAATGCACTTATCCCGAAGAGTTTTGCTCTACGTAGTGCCCAAACTATACTGTGTGAGAGAGCTATCCTTGAGTGGTTACAATATATATGAGCTGCCAAGTTCTATTGGTGATTTAAGACATTTAAGGTACTTCAACTTGTCTCGAACTCCACTCAAATGGTTGCCAGAATCTGTAAGTACACTTTGTAACTTGCAAGTGTTAATTCTAGAAGGTTGTTTCAGACTTTCCAAATTACCTGCACGCATGGATAAGCTTATTACTCTTCGCCATCTAAACATTGCTCATACTAGTGAATTACGTGAGATGTCTGAAGGAATTGCTCGACTGACAAGTTTGCAGACATTATCAAAGTTGATTGTGAGTAAAAGTAGCGGGCTGAAAATAAATGACTTGAGAGATTTCTCACTTCTGAAAGGAGAAATTTCTATTGAGGAACTGCAACATGTAGTGAATGTTCAAGAAGCAGCATATGCAAGGCTAACTAATAAGCCAAGCCTTAACAAGATAAGACTGGAATGGAGTAGCACTTTTGTTGATTCTCGAAATGAAATTCTTGAACTAGATGTGCTCGATGCACTTAAGCCCCATGAAAATTTATCTAGTCTGGAAATAAAATTTTATGGTGGTGCAAAATTTCCTAGTTGGATTGGGGATTCATCATTCTCTATGTTAACAACAATAAGATTCGGTTCTTGCAAAAAGTGCTCAACATTGCCAACATTGGGGAAATTGCCTTTGCTCAAAGAGTTGAGCGTTCAAGGCATGGATCACATGAAGGTGATCGGAACAGAATTTTATGGAAATGTATGTGATGGAGAATCATTATTTCCATCACTGGAGAATCTAACTTTTGGGGACATGCCACAATGGGAGGAATGGCATGGATTAGCACCTGGAGCACAATGTTTAGCACCTGGAGCACAATGTACAATTGAAATTCCTAAGCTTCGCAGATTCGACATAAGAAGATGTCCCAAATTGGTTTCGCTTCCAACTTTTTCGTTTCCATCTCTTCGTGAACTAAGTGTGAGGAACTGTAATGAGGTAGTACTAAATTCCATGCACAACTTAACCTCTCTAACCCAGTTAGAGTTGGTGAAAATTTCTGGGTTAACATCAGTCTTAGAAGCTTTTGAACAGTTTCCATTGAAACTTGAAAATTTTGATATTGATGATTGTGAAGACTTAGTGACTCTATGGCCAAGTGAAAATATTATGCAAAGACCAGTCAACTTACAAAAAGTAAGTGTTACAGGGTGTCCTAAGCTCTTGTCCATTCAAGAGATTGGTGTTATTGGTTCTCTTGGTATAATGAATTGTGCATCTCTGGAGTTGTTGCCGGACAATATATCTTCATGCAGAGGTTTGCTTATCATAAAATGTCCATCATTGAAGATGATGACGTCACTAGAGGATTGTAGCACCTCACTTGAAAGTCTTCATATTCACGATTGGGTGAATTTGAATTTGACACATTTAATGTTGTCTTTTCACAATTACTCAAGTCTCACTGGGCTAAGTATATATTTCTGTGACGGTCTGGAGTCGTTTCCCCAAGGAGGCTTGCCCATTCCCAATTTGAGAAATCTTGAAATAAACGGTTGCCGAAATCTAAGGTCCTTACCCGATCGGATGGAACAACTATTGTCCCTTGAGGAACTAAATGTGCAAGATTGTCCTTCATTAACAGAGTTTTTTCACCAACGGAATATTCCCCAAGGAGGCTTGCCCATTCCCAATTTGAGAAGTCTTCGTATATTTGAGTGCCGAAATCTGAGGTCCTTACCCGATCGGATGGAACAACTATTGTCCCTTCAGAAGCTGTTTGTGGGTGATTGTCCTTCATTAACAGAGTCCTTTCAACAACGGAATATTCCCCCAAATTTAATTTCTCTTTTAATCAGTAGGTGTGGAGTAAAGCCTCTGGGGGAGTTGGATCTACACAAACTCACCTCTCTTGAATCCTTCCATCTCAGTAGCGTATATCCAGACCTTGTTTCCTTCTCTAACGATAATGATCAACACTATTTGCTTCCTCCATCTCTAAAGAGTTTGGATTTGTGGAATCTGCCGAATCTGGAAACCCTATCAAAAGTGCTTCCAAAACCTAACCTCTCTTCGACATTTACACCTCTTGAATTGTCCAAAGCTTGTGGCGTTGCCTATGAAAGACCAGCTTTACAATCTTCGAAGTCTTAGAATCAAAGACTGCCCACTTCTTAAGAAGCGGTGTTTGAGGAATGAAGGAGACTATTGGCCCATCATTGCTGACATTTTGGATGTCCAAATTGAAGGCCGTTCCATATATGATCCAGAATCTTGTCCATGAATTCCATCAGGTGACATATTCAATTTGCTACCTACCAATCTCATCGTAACTTTGTGCAAAAACAATTTTCAGGATTTTATTATTTTTTTTCATGTCTCTCAATGTGCAATTTCTGCAACAAATTGTGAACTCAAATCTTAATTATTTGTCACTGGCATTCCATCTATGAATTAGCATTATTGCCATTCTCATCTTGATTTCATCCAAATCATATTAAAGACTACAGTTTCCGAATGTTTAATCGTTGACATAGATTTGGGGCGTATAAATTGAAATATACATCATTATTAAACTGATTTTTAACAAATTTCAAACAGAACAATGTTCCAAGCTGATCTTTCCTGGAGATTCTTAGGTTATTTATCTATCCGTTTTTCAAGAATATGCAACTGTAATCTACATTTTTTGCTTCATATGTATTCATGAAATATAATAACAACAATTTACAAATGCCTCAAAATATAATTGTATATGATACAAATTTTATGTCGTAGATATTCTCTCGCTTTCTAAATGCATTGAGATAGGAATCAACTTTACGACCGTGTCCGAATTGATCGGCGATTCATACATGAATTCCATCAGGTGCACTCTTATCTTCATTTCATCCAAAATGTTTTAAATATTTCATTTCTAAATGTGAATCAACATCATTGAATTTGGTGCCATAGAATGTTACTTTGTATCCTATAATTGTGCTTCTATTCCATGGTATGATTTGACATCAAAGGTTAATGACAATGGTTGATCAAACAACAAATACAATTCTCACTTTCAAGTCCAAATTGTGACTACTTTTTCTATTTTCCTTATGGTGTTATTTTTCATCTCAATCAATGCATCTGTTTCTTTCGACTCTTGATGATATCCAATACAAGTGTCAATCTTAGATTACGAAAACAACAATGTCCTAGCTGATCTTATGTGGAGTTTCTTTAGTTATTTATTTATCTGCTTTTCATGGAGTTTATTTAGTCATAAACCGAAATGAAACAATGGATAGCATTGCCGAGGAAAAGTACACCGCCATGGTGTTGTTATAAGGTGTTCTTAGGGAAGTGGTAGTGGTAGATGGTGGAGAAGAAGTACTTAGGAAGGTGACAAAATTTGATCGCAGTAGAGTACAATGACCGGTGCACACTATACATGAATTTATGCTTCCTATTGTCTTTGGTGTGATTGAGGTAGCACCGCTTATCGTCTGTGGTATTACAGCTTTCCGGTAGTGCATGTGTCAGTAGTCATTTTCACTTACTTCATCTACAATATGGCCACTTGGGTAGTTGAATCACGCATATGATGCAAAATTTTATGTCTTAGGTATTCTCTGCTTTCTTCATGCGGATGAATTCAATAAAAACATTCTATTTTGATAATATAGGAATCAACTTGAGTAGCACAAATGGATTCATGCAAATCGCCTCAAAATAATAGCCTTATTGAGTTATTTTGGTATATGTTTGGTATTCCCCAAGGAAAAATATAGAAACAGATATCTATTTTAATTGACTTGAAATCTGAATGTGGTGGTGATTTTCTTTTTAAATTGGAGTTTGCAATAGTCAAGCGGATATAAGTGCGAGATGCTGAGACAGAGCCTTGTGAATGACAATGGAGGAGGTAAAGTTGTGCATAGCTTATGAAAGAGAGAAGAAAGGAGCCTTGTAACTTTGATGTATGGATGAACATCAATTGATAAGGCTACATCGATATTGTTATATGTATTTATTTATTTTAGATCTTGTGATTCATGATCGATTGTAATTTTCTCATTTTAGTTTGTACAATGCCCATACCAATTCTTGTGCAAGCAAAACCTTGTATTCGATGAGCAAAATATCAATTCAATCCAAGGAAACCAACAAGAGGAACTGAAGTTGAAGTTGAAGAGTTGGTGCACAATGGTCTGCAGGCTCATAGGATAGGAGAATTTGCCATATTGTGTCACATTTGGTGCAGAATGGTCACTTCTTCTAATAGTAAAAATTAAAATGGTCATATAAAAGAACTCTGAAAATTTGCCATTGCAAATCTAGTTACTTAGCAATATTTACAAAACATTGCAGATGTTTTATGGTTTTTCACCGAGGAATTTTAAATTCCTTGAAGTGGTCATTCCCATTTCTAGTCTTAAGTTTGTTATTTATCTTTCACCAAAATTTAAGACAAACACTTTGGGCAAATCTCTCTTTATAAATATGTAATTAAGTTCTTGCATGTGCCCATGCCCACGGGTGGCGGGTGGGTGTAGGGATAATGGAGGGAGCGGATGACTACTAAAGTAGTGGCGCAGTCAGTGTTTTTGGTTTGGGAGAGCCTAAGGTGGGCGACAGCACTACCACAGTCTGTGGAGTAGTACTATCTGATAGAAAGAACGACATTTGAAAAAAAACAATAAAGCTACTTATCTCTTTTAAAAATTTTGTTAAGAAAAAACAAATAATCGATACACCTAAATATGAAGTCGTCTTCTTCAAACATTTTGTACAGTTTTACGCTTTTAAAATGTTTTTCTTATGGATTTGGAAAGTGAAAAATGAAGAAAAGGTTTAGAACTTAAAAATTATATTAGGTGTTAAGGATAGTATTTATTGAAAATTTAGCATCTTCACGGAATTATAAAAAAGACGAAATATGCAAAAAGAACGAAAGGTTTAGGTCTTAAGATGTCTAATTTTAAATGGTTGGGATGAATTTGCTGAAATTGCTAAAAGTTAAATGATTAATTACGCTAAATTTTAATAAGGAAACATAAAAATATTATATGAGATTTGGACCTTGGTACTCAAGAAAACTTGTTTAAGCTTAAACCACTTAAGAAGTGAAACACTGTTAAGAACATCTCCAAAATGCTTTTTAAATATAAAATATTTTTTATTTAAGAGAGTCAACTTTTAAAATTATGATTCAAAATATTATCCAATTTAACTTTTTAAAATAGAGAGTGAGTTTGGCTCTCCATACTAGTTTAAATTAAATGTATTCAAAGAATTATAATTTTCAATACTCATATATTAATTAAATTAAAATAAAATAGAAAAAATAGAGGAGAATCATATATAAATTAGGAGGGAAGCGTTTCACAATAAAATATAGTAAAAGATAATAAATGTTTATTGAGAAGTAAAATTTTACTCTCTAAATTTACATATACTCTCTAAAAAGCAAAATATGCTATTTATAAATAGAGATTCTCTCAGAGATGTTCTAATAGTATATTGAATTTTTATTTTTATACTCATTTTCATTTTAAATTTTTCAAAAAGATACTAAAAAAAAAAAAAAAAAAATTAGAATTACCCTCCCTCCGCCAGTGTACGTAAGTTCTAATAGTTAATATTCTCATAGGCATTCACTTGAAAAATTCGTGCAAGATGTCAGTGACCAAAAGGGAATTGTTAACAAATGCTCAAATGATTGAATAAATAATAGTGTTGTTATTATTTATAAATTATATAAAACAAATACTCTGCAAGACTTCATGCCAAATGATCAAATCTATAAATGCATATTTTGAATCTCGCTATTTCTAATATTAATACAATTTTTTATTAACAAGGCATGCTAATGCCGTATCACTTCATACTTTTACGAATATGACTAGGACGAGAAACAATGTTGTGCGGTAGATCGAACCTTTAAACCATGGCACAAGGATATAAATGTTACCCGTAAGCCCCTTGAAATTACTAATATATAGTACATGTAATTTATGAAAATAATTGTAGCATATGCTTTATTTTGATAGCAAAATAATGGTACTAGTATCTTTCCGAAGAGTGAGTGTGAAAGCATTTTATATTACATATTTACAAGTCAAATACATGATTGGTACAAGAAATGTAAACCAAACAAACAACCGAAAGAAATCAACCCAAGAACAGCCGGCGGACATACCCTTTAATTCGGAGCAAACCAGCCATTGTACAAGTTTCAAACCGACACCAAGATGGCTACAAAACCGGGCTCAGTTCTTCTCCCTTCTCTCCACAAACTCAACTCCAAACAACTGAACCCAAAAACGCTAAATCGGACCCAGTGCTACACTAACTCGTTCACAAAAACTAGAAGTTTTCTCTACACACATTCACCTAGAATGCATTCTGACACGAAGAAATAAGGAAGAAAACCAAAAGAGCAGAAAGAGTCGGATCATAGAGACATTAGGAATAGGGGAGAGAAAAGAAAGAAAATTCTCTCACCTCAAGGTTTACGATGAAAAACTAACGATAAACAATACTCATGACAAATCAAAAGTTTGTAAAACCACTTCTGGAAATACTTTCCAATCCGTTCATCCTCCTTTAAAATAAATTTGTGTCCAATATTATGATATCAAATTTTGTGAAAAGTCCTTTTTTGTTAAACAATATGTAACTTCAATAAAATTATTCTCAAATGAAGCAATTTTAAATCATATGAAGAAATTTAACTTTCTTCATATTAGTTTAGTTTATGTTGCAGTAAAACCTTTGGTTAGATTAGGAATAGATATTCCAATATATTTAACTCTTAGAGATAAGAGATATTCTAAATTCTCAAATTCTTTACTTTCAGTCTTAGAATCAAATCTTGAGAGTGCCCTAGTTTATTTTAGTTGCTATCCAAATTTCTCTATTGATCTTTCTGATGGTGCAATCATGAATTCTCTATGTTTAGTTATTCAAGCTAGAAATCTTGAAATTGATTGTAGATCTAAATCTGTGTGTGTCATTTACCGAGTTTGTTATAAGGTAATGAGTACAACTATGAATCCAAAAGCTTTGAGATCGTCACCAAGAAATAATACACTCTTGATTCCTAGGCCTTTGACTTGGGAACAAGTGACTCAAAATACCCTATGGACCTTTGAAAATTAACATCCTCCACAGAGAGAAATTTCAAAAACAGAGTCGAATACGATTACTAAATTGCCAGACGGCAGCGTGCAAATACAATTTTGCATCTTCGTCAAGAAATTTGTTTTGTTCTTCTCGCAATTCCAAAAAAATTAAATTTAACAAACAAACAGGTAGACAATGTACTTCCTCTGAAAAACTTAAAAGGAGTAAATTTTACTCCAAATATCCCAAAGAATCATTATTCTGATGACGAAGAAGACACATAAGTCGTGGCTTCCCTGAATCTCCAACCTTTTCGAATATGAGATCTCAAAGAAATCAATTAAATGTCATATGTTCTACAATTGATCGAAAAATGGAATTCAAAAGAGATAAAGATCCGATTGTGAAAACCTTTCGAAGAATCCAAAGAAAATTATTTTCAAAAGAAGAACTTGATGTTCTCTGGGAAGAGTTCTACTCTTGTCCCAAAGACATCATTTTTTTCGGAGTGGGCTTATCTCAAAGTTTACGATGAAAAACTAACGATAAACAATACTCATGACAAATCAAAAGTTTAAAAAAACCACTTACGAAGATATTTTCCGATCCGTTCATCCTCCTTTAGATGAAATTTGTGCCCATAAAGGATATGTAATAGTTGTGGATTCTCCTCTAAAACAAATAACTGACTAAAATGAAAGTGAGAATCCTACAATAAAAGATATTAAAAACATTCAACAACAAAATAATTATCAAATTGATCAACCGACAAAACCTTTAAAAACTCTGGGAAAAAAAGGGAAAAGATAAAATTGAAGCAAGTCCTTTTGTTATAAATACTCTCTCCAAACCAAACGAGTTACGATTTTCTTGTCCTAACTCGAAATCGCCATGACATATCCATTTACAAGATTATTATAATTTTATTATGATGTTTTACTATTAATATTAATTATTTATTCTTAAATTAATGAATTTACGTTCTTGTAACTAACTATTGTTTTGCATTGGAATGTACCATGGGCCTTAGGCGATCAACATGCCTCATAATTTAATAATAACATGCATATAATCTTATTAATGTTAGATTAAAATTTATAATATCTTTATTTTATTATGTACTTATATCTTTAATTTGAACTTAACTACCGAGTTGGAAGATTGTTCTATTTTTTTATTTAAATACATTTTGTGTAATTTAATATATTAAATAATTTTTTTTGGCGTGAATTTTAAATAAAAGTTAGAAATTTAGTGCTAATAGAATCAATTTAAAAATTAAATAAGTTAATATATGTAAATAAGGAGTCTCTTTACTTAATTAGCATATGATATACCTAAATGGACGCCATTAGGTTAGAAGTCATTATTTTTTTACTTTTATATATTTTTGCAAATTAAATCAAGTCTGCACCACAATCCCCAAAGTACTTTCATCGTTCGTTCCACTTTTTAATTGTATTTTACGTCACGGTAAAGTACAAATAGTATTATTTTCTTTTGCATGGATGAATGATTGATTTTATATGGTGGGGCTCATGTTTCAAGGAAATGGTTGGGATTAGATCATGTGTTGCCTTGCGAGGATTAATTAGTGTTGTCAATTAGGATTAAATGGTGTAATGAATTGATTTCTTGTTTCAAATATGAGTGATGTGTATGCGGGATGTGTTGGTTGGTATGTATACCTCTAAAATAATCAATTAAAGTAAAAAGTTTTAGTTATTAAATTTATCAATTCATAGTATCAGTTACGGGTCTCTGTTATATATTCAATTTTTATTCAATTTTTGGTTCTTTTATAGCAAGCATAATAGGATACTAAATAATTTCTTTTTTAGAAATAAAGTTGTTTGAATCCCTATTTTTCTCCTTTTAAATGTAGGAATCTCCAATTAATATTTTAAATATCTAAAAGTTGTATATAGTTAAATTTTTATGTTTAAGGTGTTTGATTTGGTTAGTTTATTTTAATATCCTTAATGTAAGATATTCTTTATATATATACATATTTAAAGTGTAATGGCTCGGACTTAAGTGCATCTAAGTGGTTTATATAATAAAAATAAAGAATGAGTATGTACAAGTTTTTGATTTAAAGATAATGACATAGGACTCTTGGCGCGTTGACTTCTTGGGTGGCCAAGGACAGCTCCACTTGCTATTTCAAAGTAAAATTCTACATATTCGAGGTAAGTAAACCTCTCCTAGAATTCATTTTTAGAATGCAATGTTAAATGTCTAGATGTGTTACATTAATAGCCATTATGTGAACATGATCATTTTGTAATGTAGTTTTATATGCATTAATATTTCATTAATGTTTTCTTGACATATTGTTACATGAACATTCATTTAATGCATCCATAAGCATGCATGAAGTAAAGTTTAAATGATAATATTGTAAATTTATATTTTATTCAAAAAAGATATGTATCCCAAATTTTATAAATGAAATGGTGTTCGCCTATGCCATGAAAGGTGTGAGTGGGAAATGGGGCGTGGGGGACCAGCGCACCCGACGAATGATAATGTTGAATGTTGAATGTTGAATGTTTAATGTTTAATGTTTAACCGCTTTGTGGTACTACCGGTAGATGGATCGGGTTCCAAATAATAATGGCCCACTGCATACTGATTGGATAGGCGATACACAAAAGTGAGCTCACAATGTTAAAGTTTTTAAAGGATAAGAAAAGATGGGATACATATTCTATAAAACTACTTGAAACTAATGCATATCATAAGCATACATTCATCATGTGCATGAGGTTTACTTCTTGGGCGTTAGCTCATCCCATATTCTCCACTTTTCGGATGATGAGAGCTAGATGATTCGAGGCGACTACTTGGGGCGAGACGGACTCGGACTCGATGTTTTTAAATTAAAGTTTTATTTTTGTTATTATTTGAAATAAGGCGCCATAGGCGATTAATGTTATTGGAATACTATTCTTTTACTTATTTTAATTTAGTCAAACTATGAAGTTTTCCACAATTATTGTGTTCATTCAATAAAGAATTTGGGCAATAAAATTTATTATGCAAATTATTGTTTTAATTAATATTATTGAAAGTCATTGATATTTATTTTCTATTTCAAAATAAAATAAAATAGAATGAAAATTTTATCCACTTTTCCGCATTTATATTTTGTTGTTTAATGGTAATTAAATGATAACACTTCTAAGTCTAGAATTTACGGACTTGGGGTGTTACATTATTGGTATCGAGCTAAGAGTTTTAAAATCGATTACATAGACTTTTAAAAGAAATAATAATAATAATAATTAAAAAAAAAAAAAGTAATAATCTTGGAAAGTGTGTACGAGTCACGCCAAGGAGTCCTCTCGCGATCATTTGGTAATGTTGAATTTTATCTCTTAAATTGTAAACAATTATTTGATGCATAAATGTTGTAGTTGCAATATAGTATTAATAAAATTTCATTAAAAGCGATAATAATAAATAAATAAATAAGTATTTGTATTCCAAGAGTATGGCCCCCGCTACTCGTTCTCAAGCTCACGAAGAAACATCTGAAGCTCGTCTAGAGGGGTTAGGACAATAGCACAGGGACCCCAATGACAATGGAGGCTTTTATGCAAGCATTGGCTTTACTTGGGCAAAACAATCGACCCGTGAGGAATGACCAAACCAGCGAACAAGGAAAGATATCGAGTTTAAAAGTTATCTCCACCATCATTTGTTGGCACCACCGACCCTCTAGAAGGCTGAAAAATGGTTAGCGAAATTCGAAGGCATTTTCGGTTATGAGTGCCTGAGAACAAGAGAAGGTTACATTTCTTTGCTTACATGCTTCAAGGAGATGCTTATGATTGGTGGTTGATGGTTCAACGCCAACATGAGAAGGATACTAGACCATTCACTTGGAAGATGTTCACAGAGGCCTTCAACAACAAGTATTTTCCAAAAAGCGTCGCGCCGACACAAAGAGAGGAGTTCATTAAGTTAGAGCAAGGGGTCGAGCGATTCTTGAATATGAGGCTGAATTTGCTCGTCTGCAAAAGTTTGCCCCGGACACTTGGTAACAACGAAGAAAGAAGAGCAAGGCGCTTTGAGGAGGGACTTAGAAGTCTCGTATAAAGCAAGCGGTGATACCATTGAATTAACGACCTATAGAGAAGTGGTTAGTAAGTCTCTTTTGGTGGAAAGAGCTCAACTCTTAGATAAGGAAGAGAATAAGGCCCGACCAGTGGTCACAAGTTCAATGGTGGAAATTCTAAAGCACGCAGTTTGGAAGAACAATGGTCAAAAAAAGAAATGACCAAGCAACAACAAGGGCCATTACCAAAACAAACAACAGAGAAGACTTGCTCGAAGTGTGGCAAGGAACATCTTGGCGAATGTCTTATGGGTATGGGTGTGTGCTTTAAATGTGGAAAGCTTTGGTCACTTCATAAATAATTGCAAGGAAAGGTCTTTTAGTAGTAGCAACAATGAGCAAAAGAAAACTCAAGCACGAGTTTTCACAATGTCTAAGAAAAGAGTCTGAAGAGGCCTCAAGCGTAGTGATATATATATACCTATATATATTTATTTAATTATTTCATTTGTTGAGTGTGATTTAACTTCATGCATTGAATTAATGTAGGCACTATGTATGTATGTAATGTACCCCGCCAATGTCTTGATTGACTACGGGGCTACTCATTCATTTCTTAGTCCATCTTTTCTTTGAGAAATTGGAGAAACCACTTACATAAACATATACACGGTTTAGTGTGTCCACCCTACTGAGCTATAATGAATTCAAATTATGTTTTATGTGATTGTTCAATAATAGTAGATGGAAAAGAACGCGCCAACATCTTTTAGTCTTTGGATGTCCGGACTTTGATATCATATTAGGGATGGGCTGGCTATCAAGGTATCATGCTACGATTGATTGTTATAAGAAAGAAGTGGTATTCGAGCCTCCAAATATGCCTAGTTTTTGCTTTTAGGGAGCAAAGTCAAAGCCCTCTATTCCTATAATCACAGCTATGAAGACTACGCCAATTGTTAAACAAAGGTTGTGTAGCTTATCTAGCTTCAATAATGGAGGAATCAAAGATGAATCTTTCCCTTGAACAAGTCCCGATGGTTCAAGAATATCGAGATGTATTCCCGATGATCTCATTGGTTTGCCACCAAAAGGAGATTGATTTTGTCATCAATTTATTGCACGGAACAACTCGAATATCAAAGGCACCATATCGCATGGCCCTGCTGAAACTCAAGGAAATCAAAGACCAACTCCAAGATCTTTTAGATAAAGGATATATCAGACTAAGTTTCTCTCCATGGGGTGCTCCAGTTCTGTTTGTAAAGAAGAAAGATGGCTCGATGAGGATGTGTATGGACTATCGAGAGCTGAACAAGGTGACAATAATGAACAAGTACCCATTGCCAAGAATTGAGGACTTATTTGACCAACTCCAAGGTGCTAGTTATTTTTTCAAAATTGATTTGCGGTCGGGATATCATCAACTAAGAATCAAAGAAGAAGACATTCCAAAAACTGCCTTTCGCACTAGATATGGGCATTACGAGTTTTTAGTAATGTCTTTTGGTTTGACAAACACTCCAGCAGCTTTCATGGATCTGATGAATCGAGTTTTTAAAGAATACTTAGATCAGTTTGTCATAGTTTTCATTGATGACATTTTGATCTACTCACGATCTAAACAAGAACATGAGCGACATCTACGATTAGTGCTTGAGATACTTCAAGACAACAAACTCTTTGCTAAATTTAAAAGTGTGAGTTACGGCTAGATAGGGTACCATTCTTGGGACATATCGTATCAAATGAAGGGATTGCGGTGGACCACTAGCAAGGTTGAGGCATTGTCAAAAATGGTTGACACCATCAAGCGTGGGTGAAGTTCGTAGTTTCCTTGGGTTAGGCGGTTATTATCGAAGGTTTGTCGAGGATTTTCTAGAATTGCCTCGGCGTTAACCCGATTAACCAAGAAGAACGTAAAGTTTCAATGGACTCGGGGCCGTGAACAAAGTTTCCAAGAGTTAAAGAAACACTTGACTTCACGCCTATCCTAACGATTCCACAAGATAATGAAAGGTATGCCATCTACAGTGATGCTTCGAAAAAAGGGCTTGGCTGCGTTCTAATGCAACATGGTAAGGTAATTGCTTATGCCTCGAGACAGTTGAAAGAGTATGAAAAGAACTACCCAACTCACGATCTCGAGTTGGCAGCTGTCGTCTTTGCATTGAAGATTTGGAGACATTATCTATATGGGGCCAAATGTGAGATCTATACTGATCATAAAAGTCTAAAGTACTTTTTTACTCAGAAGGAGCTAAACATGAGACAACGTCAATGGTTGGAACTTGTAAAAGACTATGATTGTGTGATCAACTACCACCTAGGCAAGGCCAATGTTGTGGCAGATGCGTTAAGTAGAAAGACTCATGGGTCAATAGCTACATTGCAGGGCATTCAGAAACCATTGTTGGTAGAAATTCAAAAGTTTAAGTTGGAGATTGTACCTCGAGATAATTCAGGCTATTTTGCCAATATGACCATCAAACCAACCCTACTTGAGAGGATTAAAGCTTTGCAATACGAAGATCCTCGGGTATTGAAATTTCGGATGAAGTTCTTGATGGAAAGCGCGCGATTTTATTATCACTGATGGTGCACTTCGATATGGAAGTAGGCTTGTAGTTCCTGATGATGAAGGATTGAAACGAGAAATCATGAGAGAAGCTCATAATACTCCTTACTCGATTTACCTTGGAAGCACGAAGATGTTACGAGATTTGAGAGAACATTTTTGGTGGATTGGAATGAGCCGGGATATAGCAGCATATGTTCAACACTGTCTCACATGTCAACAAGTTAAGGTTGAGCATCAACGACCTTCGGGCCTCTTGCAACCACTTATGATACCAGAATGGAAGTGGGAAAGAGTTGGTATGGACTTCGTTGTTGGCTTACCTAAGACCAAGAAGGGCTATAATTCTATTTGGGTAATTGTTGATCGTCTTACTAAGACGGCGCACTTTTTACCGGTCAAGACTACTTATAATATGGAACGATATGCAAAACTATATATGGCAGAGATAGTCAGACTGCATGG
Organism: Forsythia suspensa; assembly: GCA_023638005.1. Lineage (NCBI taxonomy): Eukaryota > Viridiplantae > Streptophyta > Magnoliopsida > Lamiales > Oleaceae > Forsythia > Forsythia suspensa. The sequence goes on from CM042671.1 coordinate 32,683,009, forward strand.
AGTCCCATTATCCATTGTATCTGATCGTGACCCTAAGTTCACTTCTTCTTTTTGGAAGAGCTTACACAAGGCCATGGGCACACAGTTAAGGTTTAGTACGGCGTTCCACCCGCAAACAGACGGACAGTCGGAAAGAACAATTCAAATTCTTGAAGACATGTTGCGAGCTTGTATTATTGACTTTCAAGGCACTTGGGATGAGTATCTTCCATTAGTTGAGTTTGCCTATAATAACAGCTTCCAATCTACCATTGGCGTGGCACCTTATGAGGCATTGTATGGAAGGAAATGTCGATCACCTATCCATTGGGATGAAGTTGGGGAAAGAAAGTTATTGGGCCCAGAAATTGTCCAACAAACAGCGGAGGTTGTTGAGAAGATTCAAAAACGGATGAAGACTGCTCAAAGTAGACAGAAAAGCTATGCAGACAAAAGAAGAAAGCCTTTAGAATTTGTTGCAGGCGACATGGTCTTTTTGAGGGTGGCACCTATGAAGGGTGTAATGAGATTTGGGATGAAAGGAAAGTTGAGTCCTCGTTTTGTGGGACCTTTTGAAATTTTGGAAAGGGTAGGTGAGTTATCTTATCGGGTCGCATTACCACCAGCATTGTCAGGGGTTCACAACGTATTTCATGTTTCTATGCTGAGAAAATATATCTCAGACATCTCTCACATCCTAAGCTATGAATCATTGGATCTCCATAAAGTTTTACTTATGAAGAGATGCCGGTAAAGATCTTAGAGAGAGTAGACAAAGAACTTAGAAGAAAGGCGATAACGTTGGTCAAAGTACTTTGGAGGAACCATCTTTGTGGAAGAGGCGACATGGGGCCTTGAGAAGATCTTGGCGAGATGTGCAGTACCCCCACCTATTTGGTAAGTTTTAATTTCGAGGACGAAATTTATTTTTAGGGGGTAAGAAATTGTAACGCCACATATCCATTTACAAGATTATTATAATTTTATTATGATGTTCGTATTAATATTACGATTTATTCTTAAATTAATGAATTTACGTTCTTGTAACTAACTATTGTTTTGCAGTGGAATGTATCGTGGACACCTTAGACGATCAACGTGCCTCATAATTTAATAATAACATGCATATAATCTTATTAATGTTAGATTAAAATTTATAATATCTTTATTTTATTATGTACTTATATCTTTAATTTGAAAATAACTACCGAGTTGGAAGATTGTTCTATTTTTATTTAAATACATTTTTGTGTAATTTAATATATTAAATAATTGGGCAGAATTTTTAAAAGTTCAGTTGCTAATAGAATCAATTTAAAAATTAAATAAGTTAATATATGTAAATAAGGAATCTCTTTACTTAATTAGCATATGATATACCTAAATGGACGCCATTAGGTTAGAAGTCATTATTTTTTTATTTTTATATATTCTTGCAAATTAAATCAAGTCTGCACCACAATCCCCAAAGTACTTTCATCTGCCGTTCCACTTTTTAATTGTATTTTACGTCACCACGTAAGTCGAAATAGTATTATTTTCTTTTGCATGGATGAATGATTGATTTTTATATGGTGGGCTCATGTTTCAAGGAAATGGTTGGGATTAGATCATGTGTCAGCCTTGCAGGGATTAATTATTGTTGTCAATTAGGATTAAATGGTGTAATGAATTGATTTCTTGTTTCAAATATGAGTGATGTGTGTACGGATGTGTTAGTTGGTATGTATACCTCTAAAATAATCAATTAAAGTAACAGTTTTTGGTTATTAAATTTATCAATTCATAGTCTGAGTTCTGGGTCTCTGTTATATGTTCAATTTTTTAAATTTTTGTTCTTTTATAGCAAGCATAATAGGATACTAAATAATTTCTTTTTTAGAAATAAAGTTGTTTGAATCCATATTTTTCTCCTTTTAAATGTAGGAATCTCCAATTAATATTTTAAATATCTAAAAGTTGTATATAGTTAAATTTTTATGTTTAAGGTGTTTGATTTGGTTAGTTTATTTTAATATCCTTAATGTAAGATATTCTTTTATATATATATATATATATATAAAGTATAATGTAATGGCTCGGACTTAGGTGCATCTAAGTGGTTTATATAATAAAAATAAAGAATGAGTATGTACAAGTTTTTGATTTAAAGATAATGACATAGGACTCTTGGCGCGTTGACTTCTTGGGTGGCCAAGGACAGCTCCACTTGCTATTTCAAAGTAAAATTCTACATATTCGAGGTAAGTAAACCTCTCCTAGAATTCATTTTTAGAATGCAATGTTAAATGTCTAGATGTGTTACATTAATAGCCATTATGTGAACATGATATATTTTGATGTAGTTTTATATGCATTTATATTTCATTAATGTTTCACACGACATATTGTTACATGAACATTCATGTTAATGCATCCATAAGCATGCATAAAGTAAAGATTTAAATGATAATGTTTGAAATTTATATTTTACTCAAAAAATGATATGTATCCCAAATTTTATAAATGAAATGGTGTTCGCCTATGCCATGAAAGGTGTGAGTGGGAAATGGGGCGTGGGGGACACTGCGCTTTTGAAGAATAATGAATGTTGAATGTTGAATGTTTAATGTTTAACCGTTTTGTGGTGGTACTACTAGTAGATGGATCGGGTTCCAAATAATAATGGCCCACCTGCATCTCGATTGGATAGGCGATACACAAAAGTGAGCTCACAATGTTAAAGTTTTTAAAGGATAAGAAAAAGATGGGATACATATTCTATAAAACTACTTGAAACTAATGCATATCATAAGCATACATTATCATGTGCATAAGGTTTGCTTCTTGGGCGTTAGCTCATTCCATATTCTCCACTTTTCGGATGATGAGAGCTAGATGATTCGAGAGACGACTACTTGGGGGCGAACGGACTCGATATTGTTTAAATCCAAGTTTAACGTTTGTTATTATTTGAAATAAGATGCGCATTAGGCGATTAATGTTATTGGAATACTATTCTTTTACTTATTTTAATTAGTCAAACTATGAGGTTTCCACCGCAATTATTGTGTTTATTCAATAAAAAATTGGGGCATAAAATGTATTATGCAAATTATTGCTTTTAATTAATATTATTGAGAATTAATATTTATTTTGTATTTCAAAATAAAATAAAATAGAATGAAAATTTTATCTACTTTTCTACATTTACATCTTGTTGTTTTTCTAATGGTAATTAAATGCTAACATTTCTAAGTCTAGAATTTTCTTTTCAGTAATTTGCAAAAATTGTGTATCAAATTCTGACTCTTCTAGTTTTCAGCCTGTTTAATGTCTAACTTTTTCTATATGAATGCGTTGTGTATTACTCTTTATCACATGTTTAAGCAATAGTGAAATTGTAATGCAGGATGGTTACTCCATCAGGATCTAGGAGCAGGAAATTACCTCGAATCTGAGGCTACAATGTTTGATCAAGGGTGATGCAACCAGTTTTTCTATTAGCTATAGTCAGTAGGAGAGAAGCAATTAAACCTCAGGACCAGATCTAGTCATTGTTCTAAAAAGACCACATAAGCTCTACCTAGGCGTAAAGCGCGGCCTCCACGCTAAGCCACGCCTTACCTTTATCTCTCTCTCACCTTGGTCTCGCCAGGCCCATGAAATTTGAAGTTTGACCTCTACGTTTAGCTACACTTTTACATTTTTTAGAACATTGGATCCAATGATCCACAGAAGTCTATTTGTTTGGACCTTTGGGAAATTTCTATAAAGATAGGTCCATGTTCAATTGATGCACTGTATCAATTCTTGTCTTGATATGGTAGGAAGATTGGAAAACATTTTTGTTCTTGCATTGATGTTCCCTTCTTTTCGACATTTGGCCTTGGATTGCTGCTTCTAACTTAGAATATCACCAGAAAAGGGAGTGCATTTCTTATGTTAGAAAGCACAACTAAGACCAGGTTTTCATATAGATTTTCTTTCGCATATTAGAACTGAAATGGGTTTTATTCTAAATGCAATTAATTCTCTTTGCTGTTGTAAATCATATTCATTGTTTTCATAAACTGACTTGTATTTTTACGAAAAATTCAATATCATGCTTAAGTCCTTGGAGGAAGTTTGTTTCCTTTTAAATTTAAAATAAATCTATAACCGTCTTTCCAATTAAAATCATACAAAGTCATCCTCTACAGATCTAGAAGCTATAAACTTGAAAGATTGCAGACGCTTATGCCCAAAAAAAGAGGTTGGGCTCCCATTTGCATGTTGTAAAATAAACTTGATTTGACCCATTTTATTGTTTTGTTTTGGGTTCGTTAATTATTGTGATTAAGTGAGTTCAATAGTCAACATCTAGAATAGTCTATGTTCTAGCTAAAATAAGTTATTTTTCTAGAATAATCTAGTATCTAGAATTGTCTTATATTAGAGAATATTTAGTAGATGTTAGTAGGTAGTTGGAAGATATATTTTTTTGTTGTTGTTTAGAGGTATGTAGAAGAGCCCATTGAGCACTTTAAATATAGGTACTCTTTAGTCTTTTGTAACAAGCCATTTTTGAGATTATATAATTCAAGTTCTTTCCCTAGTTTCTTCGACTTCTCAAAGATTCTCCTAAATACTATCCAAATAGTTCTTCTTCTTAACAAAATGGTATCATAGCCCATAAGATCCTTTGAAAGAGATGGCAAACGATATGGTTCCTTTCAAGTTCCATCACTTGACAAGAGCAACTATAGACAATGGAGTATTAAAATTATGGCATTGCTCGGGTCACAAAACTTATGGGAGATCGTAGAAAAGTGATACAATGAGCCAATAGATGAGGTTACTATACCTCAAGGACAAATGGATGCCTTGAAGGATTCAAGAAAGAGAGATAAGAAAGCTCTATAATCTCATCTACCAATCACTTGATGATAATGGACTTGAGAAAATTTCAAATGCAAGCACCTCTAAAAAGTTTGGGATATGCTTCAAACCACACCGCAAAGGAGCCGGCGAAAGTCAAGAAGGTTGTCTTCCAACTTTAAGAGGTGAGTTCGAATCTCTACAAATAAAAGAATCCCAGTCTATTTCTGAATATTTCTCTATAGTATTGGCGGTGGCTAGTCAATTAAAAGAAAATGGTGAAAACTTAGATTATGCTAGAATTATGGGAAAATTTACTATCTTTAGACCCAAATTTGAGTCTATTTTAGTCACTATTGAAGAAACTAAAGATTTGGAGACCATGACTATTGATGAACTCATGGGGTCTTTTCAAGCATATGAAGAAAGACAAAAGAAGAAGCAAAGTACTTTGAAACAAGTATTTCAAATAGAGCTCATATTGAAGGAAAACAATGGAGGCGATATCAACAATGAAAGATGAAGATGACACGGTACGTGGCCATGGCCAAGGAAGAGGAGGAGAAAGAGGAAGAGGAAGAGGAAGAGGAAGAGGAAGAGGCAGAGAAGAATATAAGACATCCAACCATGAAAAAAAAGTGGACAAAATTCATCTTCAAAAGAGGCCGTGGAAGAGGTAACAATTGAAAGAAAAGGGATGACAAATCTCAAGTCCAATATTACAATTGTCAAAATTTTGGACATTACACTTTGGAATGTAGAGCTACTAATCAAGTTGAAGAATAAGCACATTTTGTAGAAAATGAGAAGGAACATGACTTCACTTTGATATTGGGGTACAAATAAGGAGAAGGAGAAGGAATGAAAGTCAACACTTGTACATCAACGCCGGTGCTAGCAATCACGTGTGGAAATAAATTAAAACATGTTTGTAGGACTTGATGAATCGGTGAGTGGCAGCGTCACGTTTGGAGATGAATCTAAAATTCCGGTAAGTGGAAAATGTGATATCCTTATATGTTTGAAAGATGGAAGTCACCAATTTCTTTCAAATATTAATTATTTGCCTAATATGAAGAATAATACTTTGAGCTTGGGTCAACTCTTAGAAAACGGCTATGACATTCATATGAAACAAAAAAAGTCTTCCACTAAGAGATTGCAAAAGTTATTCGATTGCAAATGTATCAATGACAAATAATAGAATGTTCTTGTTGGAAATTTAAAATGATGTTGCAAAATGCTTTAAAGCTTGTGTGAAAGATACATCATAGCTATGGCATCTAAGGTTCAGACATCTCAATTTTATGATCTAGAGTTGCCATCCAAGAAGAGAATGGTGAGAGGATTGCTATCAATCAATCACTCGAATCCATTTTGCGAGGATGCCTACTCGAAGCATTCTCGAAAGAGCTTTCCAAAAGAAGCAAGCACAAGAGAAAATCGCCACTAGAACTCATTCATACCGATGTGTGCGAGCTTCACACATTCTAGCTCCCTCATGAAGAGCAATTATTTATTCTTATTTATTGATGATTTTAGTAGAAAAACATGAGTTTATTTTCTAAAGAAAAAATCCGAGGTGTTTGGTGTTTTCAAGAAATTTAAAGCACTTGTTGAAAGGGAAAGTAATCTCAAAATTAAGGAGGAAAATTTACATCAAGGAAATTTGACAATTTTTTGTGAAGACAATGGAATTCGTCAGCCTCTAATGGTTTCAAGATCCCCTCAACAAAATGACGTTGCCGAAAAGAAAAATAAAACCATTCTCAACATGGGCCGAAGCAGTGGATTGTGCTGCTGAATTGCTCAACTGCTCTCCAACTAGAAGTGTATGTAGAATGACACCTTAAGAAGCATGGAGTGGAAGAAAGCCCGTCATCTCACACTTAAAGGCCTTCAGAAGAATTACCCATGCTCATGTGTCCAAGATCAAGCTCAATGATAAAAGTAAAAAATTCCTCTTTATTGGCTATGATTCAATATCTAAAGAATACAAGCTCTATAATCCAACCACCAAAAAAGTCCTCACTAGTAGAGATGTTGAATTTAATGAAGAAGATTCATGGAAATGAGACACTCAAGAAGATGGCTATGATTTTTCTCCAGTTATCGGAGAAAAACAAGAAAGGGAAGTAGAGCAAGTAAGAGAAGAAATACAAGAGCACCAAGCCCTCATGAACACTTACCAAGTGGATGTTCAAGCTCAAGCACACCACCAAGGAGACCACGGACAAGGAGCTTACAAGAACTATATGAAGTAACCAAAAATGAAAATGAACTAACACTCTTTTGTCTCCTTGCGGATTGTGAGCATTGAAGGTTTTGAAGAAGTAGTGCAAAGCACGAAAATGGCGAGAAGCCATGTATGAAGAAATCAGACCCGTTGATTATCGAAATAAGTTGTCAAGAATTGATGATGGAGAAAAGGTTAATCCTACAAATTTCAAGAGCCTCGTTGGAAGCTTGTGGTATTTGACATTGTCTATGGAGCTGGCATTGTTAGCCTTTGCAAGGAGTCACCAACTATTACCCACATGAAGGCCGCCAAGAGGATTATTCGTTACACCAAAGGTACCATTGATTATTGTTTGATTTTACCATACTCTAATCATTCCAAATTTGTTGGATATAGTGATAGCGATTGGGCCGGTGACTTGGATGAAAGGACTAGTACAACGGAATTTTAGTTTTTCATGAGAAATACCGCTTTCACTTGGGGTTAAAAAGTAACTAATTGTCACACTTTCTTTTTGTAAACTAGAGTATGTTGCCGCAACTTCATGCGTTTTCCATGGGATTTCGCTAAGTAATTTGATGAAAGAACTCATCATGACAAAAGAAGAACCCACATATATTTTTGTTGACAACAAATTGGCAATTGTATTAGCAACGAATCATGAGTTCAATGATTGAAGAAAGTACATCGATACAAGGTATCACTTCATAAGAGAAAACATAGCACGAAAGGAAATAGAGTTGAAGTATGTGAAGACTAAAGATCAAGTAGCAGACATCTTCACCAAACCATTGAAGTAGGAAGTTTTTTTTCAAGCTAAGAGATTCGCTTGGAGTGACCAAATCAAGTTTAAGGGGAACATGTTGTAAAATAAACTTGATTTGTGCCATTTATTGTTTTGGTTTGGGCTTGTTAATTATTGTGATTAAGTGAGTCTATGTGTAACGACCATAGACTTTCCCCTACAGGCCTTTCGCCCAGGGGCTATTCCGAAAGCACCGTTAGCTTACGTCTTGTCCACATGGAGGTTGGGCTCCAAAGCGGATTTCTTTCGCGTCCCCAGTGATTCAAACCCTTGACCTCCTTCCATAAGGGAACTTAAGTGGAATCTTTGGTACCAATTGGGGTTTTATTATAGCGACCACGGACTTTCCCCTACGAGGCCTTTTCGCCCGGGGGCTATTAAGTGCGCCATTAACTTCGTCTTGTCGGCGGAGTTGGGCTCCAAAGCTGGATTTCTTTAAGCGTCCCGTGATTTCGAACCACTGACCTCCCATTAAAGGGAACTTAAGTGGAATCTTTGTACCAATTGGGCAAAGTTCCTCTTAATGGGAGGTCAAGGGTTCGAATCGGCGGAACGCGAAAGAAATCCGCTTTGGAGCCCAACCTCCAAAGGGATGCGAGACGTGGTTAACGGCGCATGAAAATAGCTGGGCTGGTAAAAGGCCTGAGGAGAAAGTCCGTGGTCGTCGTTCACTATGAGTCTACATCTAGAATAATCTATGTTCTAGAATAAGTTTTGCTTTAGAATAATCTACTGTCTAGTAGAGTAAATATTTAGTGGATGTTAGTAGGTAGTTGGAAGATGCATTAATTTTGGTTGTTGAGAGTTATGAAGAAGAATCCATTGAACACTATAAATATATGTGTTCATTTGTCTTTGTAACAAGCTAATTTAGAGATTACATAATAAAAGTTTTTTGCACAACTCTAAGAAGTTTGAATCTTCTGCTTCCATTTTTCAGTTTTTCAAACCTCAAGTTTATACAAAAATCACATTATATAATTTCACTATATAACAAAATTAAATTGTACTACAGCCACATGTAAATAGCTAATCCATATTTACATAATACTTTTTTTTGAAGAATTGCAAGCCCTGTTCCAAGCATTCCGAAATGCCTGAAGAATCGGAAAAAGAAGAAGAAAAAATTAATCATAATGAAGCTTATAATTTACTGAAAAGAGTGAAGAACAAAAATTGATGACAAACAACCACATAACTAAAATTTAACTAACCATGCAAAAATGTAAAGAAAAAAAGTAACACAAAACATGTGAGTCATCCACTCCAGCCAACTAATAGTCTAAAACCTAAAATGCATTCTGATGATGGTATCTTGGGAAAGTTGACATTTTCACAGTTGATTGGACGATTTCTGTTAACTGGGGACCTCAGTGCAATGTGATTCATAGGTTGGGGACTTGAATGTCAAGAAAGGAACCGTTTGCAATTTTACTTAGTATTTACGCCTTGTATTTGGCACCACGGTTATGCATCATGGTTCCAAATTTAGCATGTTGGTTTTATTTCTTACTATATAGATACTAAATGATACGAGTCAAATCTAGATGTAAGAACATAAATATGCAGAGTCTTCTCCATCAGAGCAAATAAGATTAGTGTACATACAATATATTATAAAATTAGGCAAATTTACGGGATGTAGTAGCAATAAAGAAAGCACTGCTCTAATATTAACAATGTAGCACCTGAGAATCATCTGTTTGCCCATCAGCTTTGGCTCCAAAATGGTCGACATTAATAATAAATGTATGTCGATACCTTCTCTTTGCACCATGAACAACACCATGATTGGACTGGTTGAAGTTAGGATATTTGTCCTTGTGTTGGTTCATAAGGACACAAGGTTTAAGGGAAGCTTTTGGACTTTCAGAATGGATATTATGTAAATTCTTTGAAGATGGATGGACCTTTTGGGGGTTAATGCCAAAACATGAGGAAGAAGATACTAAAATTATCAGAAGTTTGAAAGAAAAAGCCTTTGGCATCAGTTTTCTTTTCAGTTTATGATGAATAAAGTGTAGAATTAACAACAGTCTATTAAAGAACAATTTATGGGGTAATGAAGTTTTATCTAATCATCAGCCAACACACACACACACACACACATGTAAAAGTTGCTTACAGAAGTGTTTTGCTATCACTTTTCAAGAGCTTGAGACGGAAGAATTACTGGGAAAGTAGTTGACTCTTGTTTTTTTAGGTAACATTCAACCAATATACATGCATACTTCTTGTTGGGAAAAAATACCCCAATTGAACACCAAAATTTCTTTTTAATTTATATTTTTCAAAACATCTATTCTTTCGGTCTCCTCATTTATGGGTTTAGGTACATAAATAGGTTATAATGGACATAAATGTCGAAGTATTTTTTTACAATCTTTAAGACATGACAATTTACTCATTCATATTCATCCTCCACACACGATTTGTACACATGACTAGCCTAATTGATTATTTCGTCATAAATCTTCATATGTGCGTAATATTTAAATTTTCATGACACATTTAAGTAGGCAAAGAGATGATAACTTTTACTTATTTAAACTTTGACTTCAACACGAGTCTCTCAGTTTTGGTTTTATTGAAAGCATAATATGTCAACAATTTTCATCAGTGATCGGTATTAAAACTCAAACTCAATACTTTTACCTATTTCAACGCTATCTCAAGCCACCCATTTAAAAATTTAAACTATTAGAGACCAACTTTTTTCCGGCGATAATTTTCCACACTAGAATCACACAAAAAAAAAAAAAAAAAAAAAAAAAATCTTTCTAAGAGTGGAAAATTTGGAGAAGGCTCCTTTCATGTGTGTGTATGTTGTCTTGTTGAGAATGTCAAATATAGGTGGATATTTGGTAGAGTAAGTTAGCGATGTTAGCAAAGTTATAGGTCATTTGTAATTTGACCAATTGTGCAAGAAAAGTACTCAAAGATTATGGTGATTGGTGAGTTTGTGGTAAGAGAATGGCATTTGCGTGTGCACCAATTAACCTGCAGTAGTGTGTGAGGACAAAAAAGAATAGGAATCTAATAGTTAAAGCAACACTTTACTACATCTGCATTTTTAACACATAATTCTTCTAGTTGCTTTAAGAGAACTTTGTGGTGTCAACTATATAAAATTGTTCGGTACACTTGAGAATTTTCAGATGTGTACTTATTTTCAACTCCCATTTTTATAACTTACTCTTTTCGTTGAAGAGTCATAATTTGATGTTTCATTATAACTAGAATTTTGGAGGTTCGTACTAAATTCAGTACTCGTGTTCTTCTTTTTTTATTAGTTTCGTGAAGTAGGCATACAAATGACTTTAAGTTAGAAAGTAACTTCAATTGAAAATATGGACATTACATTGGAGACTTGGCTAATTAGTCGTAACTTCAAAACACATTGTACATAAAAGACACCTACAATTTGAGAGATCGAAAAGCATTAATTATGATTAATGTTGTGCTTTTAAGCACAATTTACGGTTATTGGGTGTTTCGTCTATAAATCATCATTTTTCCTTGGCAAATTTGTGATTGGCTTTTAAAGTAGACTTCACATTGTTCAAGACAAAAATTTAAATCAATTATGCCATTCTATATAGTATTAGAGCCGACAAAAGGTTAGACTTCAAATCTTACGGTCATCTATATATACAAATTATACACGTGTCACTCCTTTACTAAAATAAATAAATTTAACTTGCACGTAATAGAGTACTTGTAAACAAAAATTTAAATAATTAATTGTTTAATAGAATTTATGAAAATATAATTAGTAAATATAATTTTAGCGGGCGAGGAAACTAATTGAAGAAGCTTCTTTTCTAATATTCTACTTTCTAAGTGCAAAGGGTTTACTATAGCATGTTTGGCAACAACACTTACATTATAATTTAAGATGATCAAATTGGTCAAACATACATTTTATTTACACATTTCATACAATTCACAATTTATTATTAACTTATTTTTCACACATTCAATAAGACCTACAGCTTATAAATAATTAAAAAGTAATTTCTATACTGTTAAACATGCGCTTATTCAGAACTAGCCTGCGTAGGTGGGCTGAATCGAAGATAATTGGACTGTATTTAATTAATTCTAAATTGAATTAAAACCATGTCCTTGTTTTCCTTAGTAGACCAATTCCTGTCTCAATGGTTGACCCCACTAACAGTACTCTGGCATGTGGACAATATACGGAAATAGCACTAATTTGGGCCAAAATCAAAGTGTTGTACTCCTGCAGTCTCCATTTTTTTGTTTTGTTTTGTGCATCTTATTGTAGAACTTGCTAGCAAAAAGATTGATGCTATTCTTCTAATGATACAACATTACAAAGTGCCATTTCAAACAGGGTGGAGTGGGCGGACCCATTAAGGTCCAATGGGTGCAATCGCCTAACTTTCAAATGTTTCGAACTGGGGCTTGGTTTAAAATTCAATTTTTCAAGTTTTATTTATTTGTTTTTTGTTTCTTTACCAATTAATTCTAGTCCATAATTTCAGTCCAAATCCAATAAAACCTTTGGTTTAATTTTTTTTTTTTCAAAACCCAGTCCGAATAATACCCACTTAATCTGTTCATTTCCCTTAATTAATCTTGAACACAAGTTTCAAACCCCGGCTTACTCCTTACCCGCTACAATAGTGTAATTCTAACTCAAATCGGCACTATGTATCATAATCAACACTTGGCATTTTGGAAGAAGAAGACTAACATATTGAAGTAAAAATTTGTAATTTTTACTGCTCCCTCTCTTTCTTATTCTTATTATTTATTTATTGATAATTATTTTTGCTCTTGAATAAATTATGAGTATTAAGAGGGTTTTGAACTTTTGCTTGTTTTGCTTTTGAATCAATGCTTTAATTTTGCTTAAATATTCAATTTCATCATTTTGGCGCAAATGATCCTTAACGTATGACTTTAATACGTTTTTGGTCCCTAAACTTTTATTTTTAGCTAGAAGGTCCCCTAATCTATTCCATTTGTGCGAAAGTGGTCTATGTGGATGAATTCCATCAAACTTCTCCAATAGTTAGGTGCGTGGATTGAAATTTTCTTAATCAAGTGATCATGTGCAACAATTCACTCTTTAGCATTTCCTGCTCCTCTTCTGGAGTACAAGCATCCGCAACAAACACAATGGCTGGCCCAACCACCAACTCGGACCCTGCCCAATTCAAACCCGAACCCAAACCAAAATATGCTGAATTATATTGATGTAAATAAACTACTATTAGACCACAAACCCAATCCCCCATTCATGCTTGGGGCCGAGCCCTAATCTGAACCCATTTTATTCAAATGATGCTCCACAGTACTGCAGTAGGTTGGAAAAAGCTCATCTGGAATATTGTTTTCATTGATATGAATAAACGATTCAGAGAACCGGTTCTTCCCATAGCAAAACGGACATACCCAAATTTTGGCAGGGGTAATCAATCCGGACATACCCACCCGCTTCTTCCTGCCATTAATGGCAGTTTTAGGAGAGGTAATGGTGAAGATAGTGTGGTGTGGTATAGTGTGGTGTGGAGAGGAAGTTGATATTTTTTTTAATTAATATTTATATAAGAATGTATAAATTTGTTTATAATATTAGAAGTGTCTTGACCAATTTGCCATTCAATAAAAATAAATTAAAGGAAAATTCAATCCACATACCTAACGGATAAATTAGATGAAATCCGTCCACATGGATCACTTTCGAATTCAATGAACTAGATTAGGGACCTCCTAGCAAAAATTGAAAGGTTAGGGATAAAAAACGCTATTAGGTCATACGTTAGAAACCATTTGTGCCAAAATCCCTTGAATAAATGCTTTAATTTTGCTTAAATATTTAATTTCAACATTTCGCGAGTATTGTATTGATTTGTGTTAATGCTTGTGAATTGAGTGTTTTGATTATGTGCGTATGTAATTAATAAAATTAAGATATCAAATTAACAATGTTAAGTTAACCACTTGCCCTAAGTTATTAACAATATAATGCATAAATTTTACAATAGGGAAAATATTTTGATGTTGTGAAGAAATTTGACTTTGAATTTCAAGAATGAATTATGAATGGGGAAATTGGCACAAATAGTTTCTAACATTTATTTTTTAGCACGTAATTAATAACCCATGTGTTTTGGTGCTTGTTATTGGTCCTTATTTGATGAAAAATATAAAAATGATTTAGTTTTAATTAGAGAACATTGCAAAAGCGTAAATAACTTTTGCAAAAGATATAAATTGTAATTGGATAAAAAAATATGTTTGTTAATTTGACCACCGAAATTATAATTTAAGACTCCCAAATAAGCAGACATTAATGAGAAGTCAATTTTCGTGGAGAAAAACTAATGGTTCCTTTTTCCACCTATGTTTAAAAAAAAAAAAAAAATGAAGCTTAAAAGTGAAAGTTGATAAAAGTTTTGGTTGAAAAGTTGATAAAATTTTTAAATCAATAAAATGTGTGGTTAAAAGTAATTATGGATTTTGACTTCAATTTTTAAGCAAAATCAAACAAAGCCTAAGTGCTTGTTAGATCAAGATTAAAAAATTGCTAAAAAGTGTGGTCAAATGACACAATTAATTTTAACTTCATATTTCATGGAAAATCAATTTTTTTTATTAAGGGTCTATTTGGTAGAGTTTAAAAGTAGATTTTAGGAGATTTTGAAAAAAGTTGGAGAAATGTATAATTGAAAAATTGATAAAAGTTGTAGGTCCCATGAAATATGTGGATGAAAATGAGTTTGAAAAAAAAAGTTTAACATTATATAAAAAGTTCCTACTATTTACTAATTAATCTCCATTGGTACTATTTACTTCCTACTATTTGATTACAATCCCGTGTGTCCAACAAAATAAATTATAAATATAAATTATATAATAATATTGGCCGGTTAAATATTTCAACTAACAAACTCAACCTCAAAAAAAATTGAACAATATTAAATGACTATACATATTTAATTTTATTTAATTCTATATATGGTCTCATGCATTTATTAAATATATAAAACTGCAAGTTGCACATGCAAAACTACATATTCAATAGAGTTTTTTAGACCTCGCCAAATATTCATAAATTATCCGAATTGTATGCATTAAACACTTTATAAAATAAAAATTATCTATATTCGGTTTAATGCTGATACTAAACACACCCTTCACTCTTCAGTGGAACTTTATTAGAAATTGAAAGAGAGATATAGAGAAAGAAAATGATGGTCATGGAGAATTATCCCATGATTCCATTAAGATGAGAGCGAAAATCAGAATCATACTTACCCAATTTAATCAGATCGAGTTCTAGTTGATTAATGTTGAATATATTTTTACAAAATTTAATAAAGTTAAATTGAAGGCATTTTAGAAGTAAAATGTTTAAAATGGTAAAAATAAGACACTGCAACAATAACAAGTTATTTTGAAAATTTTGACATTGCAAAACGTAGAATTTGTTTCTATATTTGGAGAGAATTATAGAGTGAACGTTTTATATGTTGTATGGTTATCCACCGAGAAATTTAAATTTCCTTGAAATGGTCATTACATTTCTATTCTTAATTTTATTAATTATCCTCTATCAAAATTTAAGTTGAGTATTTTGGTTGAATCTCTCTGTATAACTATATAATTAGATATCTACACGTGTCCATGTCACGGGTGGGTTAGCAATAATGAAGGGGATACAATCTCAACAATGATCAACTAATCGGGTCTTAATATTTTTGTAGGCACTCACTTGAAAAATATGTAGTCAAGACAATGACTAGAAAGGAGTCATGTTAACAAATGATCAAATGAGTGAATAAATAATAATAATGCTTGAATTTATCACTTAAAGACAACAATCAAAACAAATAGTCTGTAAGTAGTGGCAGATCCACTAAGGCACAAGGGTGACAATTGACCCCCTAAAGTTATGAAAATCTTAAATTGAGCCTCAAAGTTTTAAAAATCATTTTTTTAAAAAATAATATATATATATATATATAAGTCAAAATGGCTATAGTCTAAAATTTAAGGCCTTGTTCTCTTTGGTGTTTTTAACCCATTTTTTGTTGTGTTTTTGAAAATAATCAAACGCTGTTTTCTTTACTATTTTCGAAAAGACATTTTTGAAAACACAAAAAAAAAAATACAAAGAAAATGGAAAACGATTTTTTTAACATTTTGGGTGTTTTGTGAACAAAAGGAGGTGCTGGCCAAAACGGCCAAAACGCGCATTTTGACCGTTTTGGTCAGCATTTTGAATCCTGCCGAACACTTTTTTTTTTTTTCGTTGGCAAAAAAAATTAATGATTTAATCATGTCCCGCCTTTTTTTTTTTGACAAATTGTGGCTGCTTGTCCAACTGGCCAGATGCTTGTGTTTGGAAACAAAAGGTCACATGTACAATTCCTAGCTCATGTACAAGTTTTTGAATTCTTTTTAAATGTTTTTAATTGTATTTAAATGTTTTTAATTCTTTTTAAATGTTTTAAATGTTTTTAATTCTATAATTAAATATTTTTAATTCTTTTTAAATGTTTTTAATTCTATAATTAAATATTTTTAATTCTTTTAAATGTTTTTAATTCTTTAATTAAATGTTTTAATTATTTTTAAATATTTTTAATTCCATAATTAAATATTTTTAATTCTTTTAAATGTTTTTAATTGCTTTTAAATATTTTTAATTCCATAATTAAATATTTTTAATTGTGTTTACATGTTTTTAATTCCAAATCCAAATTTCTCAAAAATTTCAAGGAAAGCGCATTTTCGAGTTTTACGTTTGCAAAACAATTTTCAAAATTTAAAAAGAACGCATTTTCAAAAATCTCAAAACGAACACTCAAAACATAAAACACAAAATGAATTCAAAACTCAAAACACAAAATTCAAACGCAAAGAGAACACCACCTAAATAACACAGTCGAAAATAGTCATAGTCCAAGTCCAAGTCTTCTACCAAAATTGTTTGAAGGAAAAAATTGATAACTGTGAATAATTAAACTACTATTTTGAGAAAAAAAAATAGTTCAATTTACATAAATCAGGTAATAAAAAAAAGATTATTTTAAAAAGATTATGTTATGTAACCGATTTGGTATATGACCTAACTTAATAGGTTTATGAGGTAACAATATAATATATTTATAATTATATTTTTTTTCCTCACCATGCATAATCTATCTTTACAATGTCACACACTAGTTACATATGTCACGTTATGCTTACTTACAATAAGTTCATAGTATTGATAAATAGAGCTTACATGTTGAAATTTTATATAAATATTAATATTACAAAACTAATTCATAAAACTAATCACTTTCACATTAATAAACACAAAACAGAGATTATGAGATATTAATATTGGTCACACGTACTTGAAATTGAAGTATTCACAGCCACGCAACAAATATCACAAGATACTAATACGGGTCATATCATTTTCAAAATTAGAATATGGGCCTCATTAGAGGGTGGAAATTTCCTCCAATGGAATATTTGCTTTTCCATAGGGATTGCACGATATTTTTCTTCTAAACATCATCATAAGTTAGATATAGAGCCACATCATAAGGGGAAAGAAGAGTCGCATGCCACACAATACAAGTCATAATAGTAATGAAAAAAAGAGTCAAAGTTATAATTCAAACATTACACGTCGCATTAGAGGTAAGATTATTTGGATTAATTAATTCTTTAAATATCTGATTTTGCAAAATATTTATTAATGACTTGATTTCTCAAAACACAAAGTTAGGGGTATGGTTAGGCTTAATTATCTATTGTTTGAATTCAATTCAGCACAAATTGATCTAATTTATTCACTTTTCTATGGAGATGAACACAGCTTGAAATATGGAAAGATTTTTTAAAAGGAAATCTCCATTTTTAAGAGAAAATTTTGATAGAAAGAAATTAGAAGTGTTATTGGATTGTTCGAGATGAAAGAGATATTTAGGTTGAAGTGGTATTGTTTGGAATGAAAGTGATGTCGTTCGGGATGAAATTGATATTCGAGTTGAAAGTGATTTTATTCATGATGAAAGTAATATTCGGATTGAAATGAAGAGGACTTATGTCTTGCCCGAAGTCGGGCACTGCCCGACTCTCACATGGGAGTGGGCCCCCACACGGGGGACCCACCCTGTGTGAGTCGGCATTGCACGATTTCGGGCAACATATAGTTGACCTTGAAATGAATGTTGTATCGAAATATTTTCAATAGTGTCATTTTTTTTTATAAAAAATTTGCTACTTAATTCTACTCATCCAAAGAAGAATTGATGGCTACAAGTCTTTATGCCAAAGGTCATAGTACAAATGGGTAGTGTATTAACAATATTTCAAGCCTTGCTGTCACTATTTGAATGCATGTTTGACACTGTTGAAAATATTCTTTAAGTCTTATAAGTTTATAGAAAGTATAGATAATACGAATTATGTGATCAATTAAAAGAATAATGATATTCATAATCACCATTACTGGGGTATGTTTGACTAGTTTAACTAGCTTAAATTATAATTTAAGCTTAACCAAACAAGCTCTTACCTATAATTTTCCAATTAACAACGCATGTTAATGTGGTATCATTTCATACCGTCAATGTGGTATTCCATTCTAGACCGAACCTTTGAAACAAGGCACCAGGATATACCTTCAATCAAATCAAACTTGTAAGTCAGATTATGTTTATTATTAATTGTAAGTGTATATAAATTGATCAAACAATATTTTTATCCACGCATTTCGTAGGACTCATAACTTTTACCAACTTTTTATCTACACATTCTGTAAGACCCACTATTATCTACAATTTTTTTTACTAAACACACTCTAAATAATTTTTCGAATTACTAACATTGTAACATGTTATTTATGAAAATAATTGCAATTTTAGACGTGGAATAATATGATTAATTTCTTTTAAATTTTCCACCGACAGTATAATGGTACTAGTATTTTTTCTGGAAAGAAAGAGTGAGAAAGCCTTTATGTCATTTTGATGTTTCTTTTTCTTTCTTTCCGTCTTATTTGACTAAAGAAACATGTATCCCTTTGGACCCTTTCAACTTCATCATCGGCCAAATGAAATCAATGTGCCTTTTGTTTTTTTCCCCTTGTTTTGTAATGTATTTCTTCATCTTCAATTATGGACTTAATCTAAATATATATATTATATATACCCAATATTAATTGAAGTTCATGTAGTTAATTTTTTCAATTTATCAACGAATTATTACCTAATACATCTTTTGGTGAATTATGAAATATTGGAATTAGTCAAATATATATCATTACTATAATATAAGTATCTATCACCTATTTACTATTTACCTTTCAACTAATCTGACGTAGTTTTAGTATTTTACCATTCTTAGTTTTGTCCAAATCTCACCATTTTTGTAATACCGCAATTCTTGACTTTTGTGTGTTTGGTGGAATCCCATGTTTTGGTTACACGTTAATGATGTGAACTTGAAAGGTTTCTTAAACTTCATGTTTCTAAGCTAGTTCGTTGTCAACTCAAAAACTGTGCGACCTTATATATTAAGTATTTTTATATAATTCCAGGTTGGAGACGATCCCTATGGGTTACCTAACCATTGGCTTTAATTTCACATAATTTCATGTTATATAACTCAAGTTATGGACAATTTTGTAAACTCATGACATCATGAATATGAGAAACTACTGCCATGATATTTCGGTGAGCATTTTAGTAAGTTCAAACATGCCATTTCGGACTATCAAATTTTGATATGTGGTAGTTACATGAGTATTCTATGTTCCTTGAAAATTTCATATTGTTCGGTGATCGTTTTCTATCTCAACAAGATTTGATTTCGAAATTATTTTTTTTTTGGTTGACACGTGTTGGGCTTTGGGCATTTGATTTTTATTTTATTTTTAAAAAAATTAAGATTTTGTTGAGTTAAAAAAAAAAAAAAAAATCTTTTTCGAGTAACTCGACAACGATTTGTCGAGTTACAATTAAAAAAAAAAAAATAGAGACTTTGTCGACAAAGTCTTTTGATTGAATTCTTTTTTTTTTTTTTGGTGTGGGCTTTTAGCCCATTGAATTTTTTTATTTGACTTTGTTGAGTTACTCGACAAAGTCTTTTGATTGAATTTTTTTTTTTTTTTGATTTTTTCAAGAACGCACCACTTTTTGGAAATAATTCTAAAAAGCCATTTCTGTTATTTAAATTCTAAAAATATTGTTTTGGTAATATATTATTATAATTACAAATATTAATATATTAATTAGATCTTTTATTAATTGTAAATGTAACTAAAACCCGGAAAAAGGGAAATTTCCGTTATTTTATTCAATTAGAAATCTAATTGATTCTTTGCCAAAATACAAAAAATAAAAAATTTCAGAAAATGCCGCAAAGAAGATCAATACGAAAGCGAAGAACATCATTCTGTGAATAACATCATTCGGCGAAGAAGATCAGTCTGCGAAGAAAATCAGACCGTGAAAAACTTCTGTCCGTGAAGAAGGTGCTTGAACAAAATCGAGCGTGAAGAACATTAGAACGTGAATAACGTTATATTTCTGTTATGATCTTGTAACATTTGAAAGTTTATTGTTTGCACAGATATTTATTACATTTAGAATATCCGAGTATGTTACAAATCTCGTATGTTACATTTTCGGTATGTGTATGCGTTTGTATGTTTGTAACATATTATCTTATGTTATTATTTTGTAACAAATTGCGTTGATTAGTAATTCCAATGTAACATATGTAACGGCAGTGGTAGAGAATACCAAATCATGTAACATACCAAATCATGTAACATGTGTTGGATAAAATAACACAATATCATCTGTAACATGTATTGGGTAAAATAATAGTGATACAGACTGTCGTTTGTAACATATGTATAAGATAGTGATACACTGTAGAATTTGTAACATCTATATCAAACCATGATATTAAAAAGAATCTGTTACAAATGTTACAACTGCAAAATCAACTCTAAAATTCAACAAGTTCATTTGTAACATATGTAACGTCAGTGGTAGATAATACCAATACATGTAACATGTGTTGGGTAAAATAACATTATATTATATGTAACATATTCAGTGATACAAAATATCGTTTGTAACATATGTATCAAATAGTGATACATTATAGCATTTGTAACACTATATCAGACCATGATATTAAAAAGAATATGTTACAAATGTTACAACTGCAAAACCAACTATAAACTTCAACAATTTCGTATTTACATACATAATGGACTTTAAAATAAATTAACACATTGTAACATCAGAATGTAACAGTGAGAAGAAATTTAACTCATGATTAATAACATAACTCAATCTGTAACATAACTTAATCTGTAACATATTTAGTAACATATTAATTGCTACAAAATATCAATTGTAATATCTGTATCAGAACTTGATTCGCAACATCATCCCTAACACTGTATTAAACATTCATACACAATATCATTTGTAACAACAACATCAGACATTGATATTAAAGAGAATATGTTACAGTTGTTACAACAGCCAAAACCAAAATCTAAATTTCAACAAATTCCTATTAATATATACAATGTACTATAAGAGACCTATATATATATATTATATCATAAAAAATGTTTCATATAGAGAACAATCAAATCCTAAAAAAATGTTTCATACAGAGAACAATCAAATCCTAGCATCCCTCAGTTGCTTGCTTCATCTCATCTCATTGTGCCATTGCTTCAATCGTCTCCACGAGTAAATATCACCCATTCGTCTAATTGATTTTAGATTGTCCTTCATCTTCGTTGTCTCTTTCATTGGACTCCGGTTTGTTTTCTACACCAGGCGACGCTCTCTTCTACCTTGTCAATCTCCGGCTTGGAGTCTCAATTCTTCAAAAGAGATGAAAAAAATTGAAAATGTACTAGAATTTAGGGCTTTCGGATAAAGAATTGCGAGATTTTGAACAAAACTTGTACCGATTTGATAATGGAGGTTTCTTCACTGTTGGGGGCTTTTTCACTGTACAGGGTGCGTAAATCTAGGAGGATTAAAATGGTAATATGTAATTTACGGTTTAAAACTGTTTTTTTATCCATTATTAATTGAATATTAAAATAATTAAATTATTTTTAAGAATGTAGTATTTTTGAAATTAATAAGCTAAGTTGTTAGATTTAGGATTATTTTAATATTCATAAGTAGTGGGTGTAATATCCACCTTTTTTTTTTTTGGTGGGCTTTTAGCCCATTTCTTCTTTTTTTTTTTTTTGTGGTAATTTGAACTTTTGGTCCACAATCTTTTCAATTTATGACAAATTTATCCTTAACCTTTTTTAAGCATTAGCCATCACCGTCATTTGAAATTTGTTGCAAATTTTGTTTTGTCCTCCTCTTTAAATAAAATAAAATAACTAATAACAACAAAATAAAATAAAATTATAAATGAAGTCCTACAACTTTTAAAAAGTACAAAATAACTTCATCTTCCTCAAAAATTCATCCCGCCCCACCCCTTTTCATTTTTCCTTTTTTATTTTCAGCAGAATTACATTACTTAGATAAGTGAGAGACGGCCAAATTATTGTTGTGTGTACCAAACACAAATTTTTTTTCCTTTAATTTTTTTTTCTTTTACACATTTTCATTCAATTTTTTACTAATCTTTATTTTATTTTATCTTATAGTATTACAGATTATTCTAAAAAAATGCTATTATTATTTTTTCTTTTACTATTCACATATTTGTCCAGATTTTTATTAAAGTTTTCACCAATCTTTTTTTTTTATTTGATGTTCTAAGCAAATTGTACACAATTTATTTAATATCTGTCTTTTGGGCCATTAGTAAAAAAGTTGAAACACTTGGCGACGAGTTTAAAGAATGAGGGTTTGGTCCTATTTAAATTCTCGAAATGGTGCAATTGAATAATAATATAAAATGATCACTTTTACCACATCACTTTACCAACATCCAAATGGCATTTACAAATCTTAGTTATTTATTTATTTTTTTTGTACGAGTTATTTAATTTTTTTTATACGAATTATGTGTTTATTTGGTTATGCTTTTCTTAATAGAATTTCAACATTTTACTTAATTAATTGTATTAAATGATATGTTCAAAAATATATTTTTCATATTTATTATTTACGTATTATACATTTAATATTTTTTATACTATATATATATATATATATATATATTCAAGCAATGCCTACGTGCAGGGTTCTGTTTTTTTTAATAGAATTTTAACATTTTACTTAATTAATTGTATTAAATGGCATGCTCAAAAATATTTTTTTCATATTTATTATTAATGTATTATACATTTAATATTTTTTATACTAAATTTTTTTATACATATATATATATTCAAGCAACACACAATTTTTTTTTTTTTTTAATGTTGTCGAGTTACGACAACATTTCTTTTATTTTTTATGTTTTAAATGTTGTCGAGTTACTCTAACTCGACAACATTTCATTTTTTTTTTGTTTTCTCGTCGATCTCTCTTTTTCTTTTTTTTCTTTTTTTTCTTTGTATAGTAGCTTTACACTGCCTAGATATTTTTTTTTTTTTTTGTCAAGCAGCTCGACACAAACACATTTTGATTTGGATTTTTTTTTAATGTTTGTCGATCTAATAACATTTGATTTTTTTTAATGTTTTTGAGCGACTCTACAACATTTTAATTTTTTTTTTTGTCGAGCTGATAACATTTGATTTTTTTTTTTTATATGTTTCTCGAGAAATTCAACAACATTTTGATTTTGATTTTTTTTTTTTGGTGTTTGTCGAGCTGATAACATTTGAATTTTTTTAAACTGTTATTGAGTAATTCGACAACATTTTGATTTTGATTTTTTTTTTAATGTTGTCGAGTTACTCGACAACATTTGATTTTTTTTTCTTTTTTTTTTTTTTTAATAATGTTGTCGAGCAACTCGAAAACATTTGATATTTTTTTTTTAGTGTTGTCGAGTTACTCGACAAGATTTGATTTTGAATTTTTTTTTTTGGTTGACACGTGTTGGGCTTTGGCCATTTGATTTTTATTTGATTTTATTTTATTGTTAAAAAAATTAAGATTTTATCGAGTTACAAAAAAAAAAAAAAATAAATCTTTGTCGATTACAATTAAAAATAAAAATAAAATCAAGACTTTGTCGACAAAGTCTTTTGATTGAATATTTATTATTTTTTTTTTGTGGGCTTTTCGCCCATTAATTTTTTTTTGATTGACTTTGTCGAGTTACTCGACAAAGTCTTTTGATTGATTTTTTTTTTCCTTTTTTTGTCTGGGCTTTTGGACCCCCTCCCCCCCTCTTTTTTTTTTTTGTTGTAATTTGCACTTTTGGTCCACAACCTTTTCAATTTATAACAAATTTATCCCTAACTTTTTTAGCATTGGCCATCTCCTACTTTTGAATTTTGTTGCAAATTTTGTTTTTTCCTCCTTTTTAAATTAAAAAAAAAACTAATAACAACAAAATAAAATAAAATTGTAAATGAAGTCTTACAACTTTTAAAAAATACAAAATAACTTCATCTTCCTCAAAAATCCATCCCGCCCCACCCCTTTTCATTTTTCTTTTTTCATTTTCAGCAGAATTACATTACTTAGATAATTGAGAGACGGCCAAATTATTGTTGTGTGTGCCAATCACAAATTTTTTTTTCCTTTAATTTTATTTTCTTTTACACATTTTCATTCAACTTTTTACTAATCTTTTATTTTATTTTATTTTATAATATTACATTATTCTAAAAAATGCTATTATTTTTTTTTTTTTACTATTCACATATTCGTCCGATTTTCATTCAATTTTTCACCAATCTTTTTTTTTTTTATTTGATCTTATAAGCAAATTGTACACAATTTATTTAATATTTGTCTTTTGGATTATCTATACTAATTCTAAAAGTCCCTTAAAGGGGAAACATTTTTGGACGATATTGCCCCTCAAATAACTTATAATTCCTAAAATCATCTTTCAATTAATATAATTTATTTTGACTTTAATTTTAACTATTTAATACTATATAAATATTGTATTTTGATCATTAAAAGTGATTTGTCTCTTTAAATTCCATTATTTATTGTAATTAATGAAAATAAATAAAAATATACTAATAAAATTTTTAATATATTGAAATTATTATCGTTAATTGTAAACAATCAAAGAGTCAATCTTATTATGCATGAGAATTTAAGCAAATTCCTTCATCAACATAACAAAACAAGATGAATTTGGCTTTGCATTTCGACTTTCTTATTATTGATTCATACTTTCTTCCTTTGTTATTCATCTTTGCTTTTTATTATGCCAAGAATATTTTTTTCCTCGCAATGACGATTTTTAATCTTTGATAATTAGTTTGATAGTAATGTGGTAATAATGGATGTATTAATTTTCCATGAATGATTCACTAATTTTAAGAATATATATGATGGTAATATTGATTTTAAATTTTGATTTCTATATCTTTTTTTCTTGATTTAGAATATTTGTTCGATGTAAAAATGTTAATTATTGTGGTAGTCTTGATAACAAAGGGATTTAAACTCGAATGATGTTTTATGTCATTTTGTAAGCAATTAAACGTGTATTTATTGTGGAAGAACGAGTTAGAATAAGGAGAATTGGTGTTATTCTAACTCTTTCAAGACACTACCGAGAAAAGACATAACTTGGATAAAAAAAAATCCCTTAATTTATGGGTGCATTAAAATTGAATGGATATTGCAATAGGAAATTCTTCTTTATCTTATTTCAAAGAATTTTGAGATTCTTTTTTTTGAAAAATAATTACCTAAAAAGGCTAAATATTTTGTTTTCGTGTATTTTTTATAATGATATAAATACAGAAAATCAATGAAAATTTGTGTTATACTTATATCTACTATTTTCATGTATTTTAGAATTTGATACTAATTTTCATAAAAGAAAGTTGCCTTTTCCTCGATATGCCATTAGATATGTGCTTTAAAATATAATTAAAAGAGTATCAATAATCTTTCAAACTTAATATTCATGTAGGTCATGTATTTTTAATGAACCACATGTTTTACCAAGAAGTTTGAATATAATTCATTAGTTGGTCATAATCATTGATGAACTTATGATTGAAAATGAATTTCATTTAAATATTATATTCATCGATAAATTTAAAATAAAACAATCATAGTATTATTACAAAATTACGTGCATCGCACGTATTCTTAACTAGTTAGTAAAAAGTTGAAAAACTTGGCAACCGAGTTTAAAGAATGAGGGTTTGGTCCTATTTAAATTCTCGAAGTGGTGCAATTGAATAAAAATATAAAATGATCACTTTTACCACACCACTTTACCAACATCTAAAGGTCATTTACAAATCTTAGTTATTTAATTTTTTTATACGTATTATGTGTTTATTTGGTTCTGCTTTTCTTAATAGAATTTCAACATTTTACTTAATTAATTGTATTAAATGGTATGTTCAAAAATATATTTTTTATATTTATTATTTACGTATTATACATTTAATATTTTTTATACTAAAATTTTTTATACATATATATTCAAGCAATGCCTACGTACGTGCATGGTTCTGCTTTTCGTAATAGAATTTTAACATTTTACTTAATTAATTGTATTAAATGGTATGTTCAAAAATATTTTTTTCATATTTATTATTTACGTATTTTACATTTAATATTTTTTATACTAAATTTTTTTATACATATATATATTCAAGCAACACACAATTTTTCTTTCTTTTTTTAATATTGTCGAGTTGCGACAACATTTCTTTTATTTTTTATTTTTAAATGTTGTTGAGTTACTCTAACTCGACAACATTTCATTTTTTTTTGTTTTCTCGTCGATCTCTTTTTTTTTCATTTTTTTTCTTTGTATAGCGACTTTACACTACCTAGATACTATTTTTTTTTATTGTCAAGTAGCTCGACACAAATACATTTTGATTTGGATTTTTTTTTTTAATGTTTGTCGATCCGATAACATTTGATTTTTTTTATGTTCTTGAGCAACTCGACAACATTTTAATTTTAATTTTTTTTGTCGAAATGATAATATTTGATTTTTTTTCTATATGTTTGTCGAGAAACTCAACAACATTTTGATTTTGATTTTTTTTTTTTTTTTTGTTTGTTGAGTGATAACATTTGAATTTTTTTTAAAACTCATTATTGAGTAACTCGACAACATTTTGATTTTGATTTTTTTTTTTATATGTTGACGAGTTACTCGACAAAATTTGATTTTGAATTTTTTTTTTTAATGTTGTCGAGTTACTCGACAACATTTGATTTTTTTTTTTTTTTATATGTTGTCGAGCAACTCGACAACATTTGATATTTTTTTAGTGTTGTCAAGTTACTCAACAAGTTTTGATTTTGATTTTGATTTTTTTTTTTAGTTGACACGTGTTGGCTTTGGCCATTTGATTTTTATTTGATTTTATTTTTTTGTTAAAAAAAATAAGATTTTGTCGAGTTACAAATAAATAAATAAATCTTTGTCGAGTAACTCGACAACGATTTGTCGAGTTACAATTAAAAAATAAAAAATAAAATCAAGACTTTGTCGAGTTACTCGACATAGTCTTTTGATTGAATTTTATTTTTTCGACATAGTCTTTTGACTAAATTTTTTTATACTGATTATATGTTTATTTGGTTATGTTTTTCTTAAGAATTTCAACATTTTACTAAATTAATTGTATTAAATGGTATGTTCAAAAATATGTTTTTCATATTTATTATTTACGTATTATACATTTAATATTTTTATACTAAAATGTTTTATACATCTATATTCAAGCAATGCCTACGTGCAAACCTTTCGTTATGCTTTTCTTAATAGAATATTAACATTTCACTTAATTAATTGTATTAAATGGTATGTTCAACCGGATTATATATATATATATATATATATATATATATATATATATATATATATATATATATATATATATATAATTTTTTTTTTTCACTTTGTCCAATTTAAAACCCACCGAGTACCATTGCTTCATGTTAATAGGATCCAAATGTAGATTGTCAATTAAAGTATATATTATACAAATATGTTCAAAAATATGTTTTTCATATTTATTATTTACGTTTTCTACATTTAATATTTTATATACTAAATTTTTTTATCTATATATATTCAAACAATGCCTACGTACGACCTACGTGCGGGGAGCTTTAACTAGGAATTTTTGATATCGGGTCGCTAATCGAAAAAAAAATTGCACTTTAAGACTGAGTTGTTACTAAATTTTTTTTTACACTATAAAAACGATTTTTATGAGGTTGACTACATAGTACATTCTTAATAATTAACACGTGTCGTGCGTACTTATCGCTTTGCTACATTTAGTCTTATCAAAATCTTTACTCTTAAGAATAAACATATGTTTGGTCAAATATTCCTCACTTTCTTTTGCTAATTTGCAGCTAGTGTGTTTTCATTGAATTGATTGTATTTCGTAATTTATTGTTAGTTTAGACGACATATTGTAATTTATTGTTAGGAGATTTTTGAGAAAGTAATTACTTTGTTTTTTAATTTCTTAAAGTTCAGGACCAAAGGTGAAATTTTGAATTAAAATATCTATTCTATCTCTCTTTCACCTTCACTCCAGGAAGTTATACACACACACACACATATATATATATACACACACACACACGCAGAACACATTAGCACAAATAGCCATGCCACCACCGTGCCACCACCAGTAGCACTTTCGCTTGGATCCGACTCATCCGAGTTCACTTCTTCACTGGGGTTGGGGCGTGCTATAGCACGCACTCAGTCCCCTTAGTTCCGCCTCTTCTTCGTGCAATGCACGTATCAAAAACTAGTATATATATATAAAATTCAAGTTAATAACCTAGTAATTCTGTTGACGAATACTTAAAGATTATTGCTAAATTTGATCAACAAATATTTATTGAAAGATAAAATTTATAGTCGCCAAAGTTGGTTACAAACATTTTACGTCGCAAAATGTAGTACATTTTTTAGTGAGATATTTTGGGTATTTTGAATTCAACTAATTGGCTCAAACTATGTTCAAATATGTTGTTGCTAACTAAACTATCATACTAACATTCTTGTCACTTTTGCTTTTTATGTTTGTATAGTGACATTATCATAATAGCTTAGGTTTGTGAAACAAACACCACAAGTTCAACAATTCCATTCAATTCATTTAGTCTGATTTTCATTTGAATCATTTCTACTCAAGAAGTTAACTCTTAGACTATTTTCTCAACACACGAATTGTGCACCAAACATCATAAATATAAAACAAAAAAATAATAACGCAAGAACAAAAAAATTGTTCGTTCCAAAGGACAAACAATTTGTCTACCACTTGACTACTACTATCTACAAGGCCCTCCAAATGTAGATATATCCCTTTGCACTATTATCAACCAACAAACGTTATAAGATCAAGGTACACAACAAATCCCACTCAGAGAACAAAAATAACCTATGAGCTCTCAAACCCTAACGAACCACATCAGACTTCTCAAGATAACTAAAACTTTAAATTTTGCCATCAGTCCAGAGAATTATTGTAGCAACAAGGTTCTCAAAACCAAATCACAGAACACCCTCACTTGCATGCGTAAATCTAGAGAGAATAGGGTAGAGAAAGAAAGTTGCTCACAATCGATCAACCCTAGAATTAGAGAAGGAGCCCAATTTATATTGTCCTTCCAATGGCCGAGATTTAATCTTGCAATTAACGACTAGGATTGCATATTAGGCAAAAACACGTTCCTCTCATCAGCAAACATAACTCGCACTTTTCACTTAAACGACTTTGGGCTTAACCATGATTTGGGTCACTCATTGATAACAAACTCCACATTCAACCAATAATGGTGACTCTAGTGCAAAGAGAAACATCTCTACTGCTTGTGTCATCGTGATCTAAGTACCGCCAAAGAACAAAAACACGCGAAAAAATAGGATTGAAAGTAAAAGTGCTTAAAACAAATTAATATGTATCTATCTTAAGCAAATTAAGACATATTTAAATTTGTTTAAAGGTAATGGTTTAGTCCCCACATCTTATGGATTGTACCATGAAGGAATTTTTTTCAAGTTGTATTATCCCTTTAGATACAATATCTCTTATAGAACAGAAAATAATACATCTGTATGTTGAAGAAAACTTAACTCATTTAACATACTTCGTAGCCATAATACTTCTTTCATAGCCAGTGTCACTGACTCAGTGGGTATTAATCACTATTTTATTCACTATAACTAAGGATATTAATCACTATATTATACATCCTATAACTAATAGTTGAATATATAGGTTTGAGGTTTTAACTTTTCTCCACATTTAATAATCACTATTTTATTCACTTATTTGAAAAATGTGAATTCTTTGTCATATTTTTGGACTACTAAATTGCAATGGAACATTACATGGGATTATATTAAACAATGATCAAACTTTTAGTTAGGACATCATAATTTATATGAATGTGTCTTTTGTCTTGTCTACTTGTATATTTTTATTATTTCTTTGTAGATCTTTTTATTTTTCGATTTCTTCCATTTATTCGTCTTTGGAATATAACAAAGAGACTACATGTGTGACGAGAATTCAACATTTTAGTTAGAACATCACAATTTCTTTGAAGTAGTCTCTTGCCTTGTCTATTTGTATATTTCTATGATTTTCTTGTGTGCGCGCGTGCATATATATATGTATATATATATTAATTTATTTTCGTTTTCTCCATTTTGAACTGGTAGCATCTAGATTTTATATTTTCTTGTTTTAGAAAATTCTATAGTTTTATAAGACAACATTAATGGAGGTATAAACACACATAATCAATATTGAATTAAAAAAAATAGAATTAGAAGATAAATAAAAACTTGGTGTTTCTTCTATCTCACAATAGCTAGTCCTAAGGAATGATCTTAAGGGCTTGTTCGGTAGAGTTTTTTTTGGGAAAGAATGGATTTTTATGGTTACTTTTTGACTTTTCAAATTTTTTTTTTCAAGTATAAAAAGGTTGAAAAATAAAAATTGTAGGCAAAAAATAGATTATTTTGGGAAAAACTCACCGAATATGACCTAAATTGATACTCCTAAATTGCAACCTGTGCTCAGTTGGCGGACATATTCTTTCAATTTTACTTTACTTTTTGTTTTCTTTTTCTTGTTTTCTCTTTTTTTAATTTCTTTCTCAATTTTAATTTCTTACGCACCTACCACACGTTAATGCACCTACCCTTGATATTTCAATAAAACTATTTGAGAGTCGGCTTTCATTTCTACAAGAAAACACTTCATCTCTCTTGCATTCATCTCTCTCGATCTCTTGTTTCTTGTCTTACAAAAAAAGAAAAGATAACATTAATGGCTATTGGAGAGGTATTTCTTGGCGCATTTGTCACGGTTTTGCTTGAGAGGTCGGCCTCTCGTGAGTTCTTCGAAATTTCTTCGCCTTTAGGAATCGATGCCCGCTTGAAAAAATGGCGCCTAACATTGTTGATGATTGAAGCAAAGGCTTATTGATACCGAAACAAACAAACAAAGAAATAGAGTCGTGAAAGAGTGGTGAATGATCTCAACACTACTAAATATACACTTATTCATAACCGGCATGCGCAGTGGGTCAATCAAGATGATTAGATCAGATTTAATTAAGTGATAATTTCACCATATACTACAAAATATAAAATAATTTAAAAATACACTTTAACTTTTTATTCTAAAAATATCGCTTTTTATTTATATAACACTTGTTGTTACTTTTTGTTATGTTTGTTAATAGTAAATGTAACACATTTATTATAACTAAATAACAAACGTAACAACAAGTGTTACAAAAAAAAAAAAGATTTTTAAAATAAAAAAATCATGATAAGATTTTTAGAAATAGTTTATTTATCGTGGTTATTTATAAAAAACCCCATAATAATTAATACTAATATAAATTAAGACCATGGCCTTGTTTTCTTTAGTAGACCTATTCCTGTGTCAATGGTTGACCCCACTAACAGCACTCTGGCATGTGGAAAATCTACAGGAATAGCACTAATTTGGGGCAAAATCAAAATGTAGTACTCCTGCCTCCATTTTTTTATTTTTTATTATTTTTTTGGTGCATCCTTAATGTTGAACTTGCTCTAAAAGGATTGATGCTATTCTTCTAATAATACATCATTAAAAAGTGCCATTTCAAACCGGGGTGGAGCTAGAACAAGGGCGAACACATTAAACGTCTAGTGGGTGCAGCTTGCCTCCATTAGATTTCTAAACGCCTCAAACTGGACTTGACTTTAAATTCAATTTTCATTTTTTTTTTCTTTTCCAATTAATTCTAGCTCATAATCTCGATCCAATCCAATAAAGCCTTTGATTTTAATTTCTTCTCAAAATTCAGCCCAAACAATACCTACTTAATCGATTCTTTTCCCTCAATTAATCATAAACATAAGTCTCAAACCCCATTTTACCACTTACCGACTACAATAGTGTGATTCCAACTCACAATCAATATTGAATTAAAAAAAACTTAGATAATAAGTAGATAGTAACTTGTGGATCCAACAAATTATATGGTCTATTAAAAATATATTTTACTACTTTAACTAGTTTAAATTATAATTTAAACTTAGCCAAACAAGCTCTTACTTATAATTTTTCAATTAACAATGCTTGTTAATGTGGTGTCATTTCATACTGTTAATGTGGTATTCTATTCTAGACCGAATCTTTGAAACATGGCACGAGGATATACCTTCAATCAAATCAAACTTGTAAGTAAGATTATGTTTGTTAGTACTTTTAAGTACTTATAAATTAATCAAATATTATTTTTATCTACACATTTCGTAGGACTCATAACTTTTATCTATTTTTTATCTACACATTTCGTAAAGATCTATTACTTATAATGTACAATTTTTTTTAACTAAACATACTCTAAATAAATTTTGGATTATTAACATAATAACATGTTATTTATGAAAACAATTGCAATTTTATGTGTGAAATAATATGATTAATTGCTTTTACATTTTCCACCGACAGAATTATGGTACTAATAATTTTCTAAAAGAAAAAAGAAAGCCTTTATGTCATTTTGATGTTTCTTTCTTTCCGTCTTATTTGACTAATGAAATTAATATGCCTTTTGTTTTTTCCCCTTGTTTTGTAATGTATTTCTTCAACTTCAATTACCTACCACACGTTAATGCACCTACCCTTGATATTTCAATAAAACTATTTGAGAGTCGGCTTTCATTTCTACACGGTAAAACACTTCATCTCTCTTGCATTCATCTCTCTCATCTCTTGCTTCCTGTCTTACAAAAAAGAAAAACATAACAATGGCTATTGGAGAGGTCTTTCTTGGCGCATTTGTCACGGTTTTGCTTGAGAGGCTAGCCTCTCGTGAGTTGCTGAACTTTCTTCGTCCTTCAGGAATCGATGCCCAGTTGAAAAAATGGCGTCGAACATTGTTGATGATCAAAGCCGTGCTATCCGATGCAGAAAACAAGCAAACAAGGAACGAAGCTGTGAAAGAGTGGCTGAATGATCTGGAAGATTTGGCTTATGATCTCGATGACTTGGTGGATAAGTTGAACACTGAAGCTTTGCAGCGCAAATTAATGGAAACTGATGAAGAAAGCACCAGCCAGGTACAGAAGCTTTTCTCCACTTTTTCTAATAATTTCTCTGATTTTATTTCTGAAAGAGGGATAAATTCTGAGCTACAAGAGATTAATGACCGATTGGAAGATCTAGCCCAACAAATTAGTATGATCAGTTTGGTGAGAATGAGCAGTGATAAAACAGAAAAAGATTGCAACTGACTTCGGTTGTGGAAGAATCAGAAGTACATGGCAGAGAAAAGGACAAAGTGGATCTACTCAAGATGTTGTTGGAGGTTGAATCAAGTGATAGTCCAGTATCAGTGATTCCAATTGTGGGCATGGGAGGTGTCGGAAAAACAACTCTCGCGCAACTGGTGTACAATGATGACAGATTGAAGGGTGAGTTTGATCTGATGGCGTGGGCTTGTGTTTCAGATGAATTTGATGCTTTTAGGATAACCAAAATCATCCTTGAGAAAGTTTCTGGAAGTTGCGATTATACTGATCTCGACATGCTTCAAGTGAAACTAAAGGAAAGTCTGTCCAAGAAGAGATTTTTGGTGGTTTTAGATGATGTGTGGAATGAAAAATATGGAGATTGGGACATCCTACGTCGTCCTTTCCTGGCTGGCAAACCTGGAAGCAAAATCATAGTTACTACACGACTTGAAAAGGTGGCTGAAATCATGTCTCATATTCCAGCATATCATTTGAATTTGTTGTCGGATAATGATGCTTTATCATTGTTAGCTCAACATTCACTTGGAACTAAAACTTTTGATTTACGACCAGATCTAAGAGAAATTGGTAAGTCTGTGGTGAGAAGATGTCAAAACTTGCCCCTGGCGGTAAAGTCCCTGGGAGGACTTCTTTGCACAAAAGATAGTCCTAAGGAATGGGAAGGTGTGCTGAATAGTGAGATTTGGATAGCAGAAGAAAAAAGTGAAATTCTTCCTGCTTTAAAACTGAGCTACCATTATCTTCCTCCTGAATTGAAACAATGTTTTGCTTATTGTGCTATCTTTCCAGAGGACTACGAGGTTGACAAGTCCGAACTAGTGTATCTTTGGATGGCTGAAGGTTTTCTGAAACAATCACAAGAAGAAAGGTTAATGGAAGAATTAGGCAACAATTATTTTGATGAACTTCTGACAAGATCATTCTTCCAAAAATCAAGCGCCAATACTTCACGTTTTGTAATGCATGACCTCATCAACGATCTAGCTATGTGTGTTTCTGGTTATAAATGCTTGAGGTTGGATGATATGTTGAAGGACAATCTTCGATACAAGATTTCAGAAAAAGTCCGTCACTTCTCATTCATTTCTCGTCACTACGAATCCTATGATAGATTTAGTTCTGTCAATAGTTTTCAAATCTTGAGAACTTTTTTGCCGCTACCCATTTCTAATTGGCAGTCAACAATGTACTTATCCCAAAGAGTTTTGCTCGACGTAGTGCCCAAACTATATTGTGTGAGAGAGCTATCCTTGAGTGGTTACCAAATATATGAGCTGCCAAGTTCTATTGGTGATTTAAGACATTTAAGGTACTTCAACTTGTCTCGAACTCCACTCAAATGGTTGCCAGAATCTGTAAGTGCACTTTGTAACTTGCAAGTGTTAATTCTAAAAGGTTGTTACAGACTTTCCAAATTACCTGCACGCATGGATAAGCTTATTAATCTTCGCCATCTGAACATTGCTCATACTAGTCAATTACGTGAGATGTCTGAAGGAATTGCTCGACTGACAAGTTTGCAGACATTATCAAAGTTGATTGTGAGTAAAAGTAGCGGGCTGAAAATAAATGACTTGAGAGATTTCTCACTTCTGAAAGGAGAAATTTCTATTGAGGAACTGCAACATGTAGTGAATGTTCAAGAAGCAACAGATGCAAGGCTAACTAATAAGTCAAGCCTTAACAAAATAGGACTGATATGGAGTAGCACGTTTGATGATTCTCGAAATGAAATTCTTGAACTAGATGTGCTCGATGCACTTAAGCCCCATGAAAACTTATCAAGTCTGCAAATAAAATTTTATGGTGGTGCAAAATTTCCTAGTTGGATTGGGGATTCGTCATTCTCTATGTTAACAACAATAAGCTTCGATTTGTGCAAAAAGTGCTCAACATTGCCAACATTGGGGAAATTGCCTTTGCTCAAAGACTTGAGTGTTCAAGGCATGGATCAAGTGAAGGTTATCGGAACAGAATTTTATGGAAATGTATGTGATGGAGAATCATTGTTTCCATCACTGGAGAATCTAACTTTTGAGGACATGTCACAATGGGAGGAATGGCATGGATTAGCACTTGGAGCACAATGCAAAATTGAAATTCCTAAGCTTCGCAAATTCCACATAAGAAGATGTCCCAAATTGGTTTCGCTTCCAACTTTTCGTTTCCATCTCTTCGTGAACTAAGTGTGGAGAAGTGTAATGAGGTAGTACTAAATTCCATGCACAACTTAACCTCTCTAACTCAGTTAAAGTTGGTGAAAATTTCTGGGATAAAATTAGTCTTTGAACAGTTTCCATTGAAACTTGAAAATTTTGAAATTGATGATTGTGAAGACTTAGTGACTCTATGGCCAAGTGAAAATATTATGCAAAGACCAGTCGACTTACAAAATGTAAGTGTTAAAGGGTGTCCTAAGCTCTTGTCCATTCAAGAGATTGGTGTTATTGGTTCTCTTGATATAATGGATTGTGCATCTCTGGAATCGTTGCCGGACAATATATCTTCATTCAGAGATTTGACTATCGTAAAATGTCCATCATTGAAGATGATGACGTCACTAGAGGATTGTAGCACCTCACTTGAATATCTTATTATTGGACATTGGGTGAATTTGAATTTGACAAATTTAATGGGGTCTTTTCACAATTACTCAAGTCTCACTTGGCTAAGTATATCTGACTGTGACGGTCTGGAGTCGTTTCCCCAAGGAGGCTTGCCCATTCCCAATTTGAGAGATCTTCAAATAAAGGGTTGCCGAAATCTGAGGTCCTTACCCGATCGGATGGAACAACTATTGTCCCTTCAGGATCTGATTGTGGGTGATTTTCCTTCATTAACAGAGTCCTTTCAACAACGGAATATTCCCCCAAATTTAATTTATCTTTCAATCTGGAGGTGCGGAGTAAAGCCTCTGGGGGAGTTGGATCTACACAAACTCACCTCTCTTGAATCCTTCCATCTCGACAGCGTATATCCAGACCTTGTTTCCTTCTCTAACGATAAAGATCAACACTATTTGCTTCCTCCATCTCTAAAGACTTTGGATTTGAGCAATCTGCCGAATCTGGAAACCCTATCAAAGGGCTTCCAAAACCTTACCTCTCTTCGATGTTTAATCCTCTCGAATTGTCCAAAGCTTGTGGCGTTGCCTATGGAAGACCAGCTTTACAATCTTCAACATCTTGGAATCTATGACTGCCCACTTCTTAAGGAGCGGTGTTTGGGGAATGAAGGAGACTACTGGTCCATCATTGCTGACATTACGGAAGTCATTATTGATCACCGTTCCATCTATGATCCACAATCTTGTCCATGAATTCCATCAGGTGACATATTCAATTTGCTACCTACCAATCTCATCATGACTTCATGCAAAAAAAATTTTCAAGGATTTTTTTTTCTTATGTCTCAATGTGCAACTTCTGCAACAAATTGTGAACTCAAATCGTTATTATTTGTCACTGGCATTCCATCTATGAATCAGCATTATTACCATTCTCATCTTGATTTCATCCAAATCATATTAAAGACTTCAGTTTCCGAATGTGAATTGTTGACATAGATTTGGGGCTTAGAAATTGAAATATACATCATTATTAAACTGATTTTTAACAAATTTCAAACAGAACAATGTTCCAAGCTGATCTTTCCTGGAGATTCTTAGGTTATTTATCTATCCGTTTTTCAGGAATATATAACTGTAATCTACATTTTTTGCTTCATATGTATTCATGAAAATAATAACAACAATTTACAAATGCCTCAAAATATAATTGTATATGATACAAATTTTATGTCGTAGATATTCTCTGCTTTCTAAATGCATTGAGATAGGAATCAACTTTACAGACCAGGTCTGAATTGATCGGCATTCTGTCTATGATTTCCATCAGGTGCACTCTTATCTTCATTTCATCCAAAAACGTTTTAAATATTTCATTTCTAAATGTGAATCAACATCATTGAATTTGGTGCCATAGAATGTTACTTTGTATCCTATAATTGTGCTTCTATTCCATGGTATGATTTGACATCAAAGGTTAATGACAATGGATGA
Source organism: Forsythia suspensa (assembly GCA_023638005.1). Lineage (NCBI taxonomy): Eukaryota > Viridiplantae > Streptophyta > Magnoliopsida > Lamiales > Oleaceae > Forsythia > Forsythia suspensa. The sequence continues at coordinate 32,720,842 of CM042671.1, forward strand.
TCAAACAACGAATACAATTTTCACTTTCAAGTCCAGCTGTGACTACTTTTTCTATTTTCCTTATGGTGTTATTTTTCATCTCAATCAATGCATCTGTTCTTTCGACTCTTGATGATATCCAATACAAGTGTCAATCTTAGATTACGAAAACAACAATGTACTAGCTGATCTTATGTGGAGTTTCTTTAGTTATTTATTTATCTGTTTTCATGGAGTTTATTTAGTCATAAACTGAGCTGAAACAGTGGATAGCATTGCTGAGGAAGAGTACCTGCCATGGTGTTGTTATAAGGTGTTGCCGGGGGAAGTGGTAGTGGTAGATGGTGGAGAAGAAGTACTTCCTAAGGTGACAAAGAATTTGATTGCAGAGTACAATGGCCAGTGTACACTATACATGAATTTATGCTTCCCGGTTGTCTTTAGTGTGATTGAGGTAGCACCGCTACTGTCTGTGGTATTACAGTTTCCGGTAGTGCATGTGCCGTAGTCATTTTCACTTACTTCATCTACAATATGGCCACTTGGGTAGTTGAATACTGCATATGATGCAAAATTTTATGTCTTAGGTATTCTCTGTTTTCTTCATGAGGATGAATTCAATAAAAACATTCTATTTTGATAATATAGGAATCAACTTGAGTAGCAAAGCTGGATTCATGCAAATCGCCTCAAAATAATAGCCTTATTGAGTTATTTTGGTATATGTTTGGTATTCCCCCAGGGAAAATATAGAAAACAGATATCTATTTTAATTGACTTGAAATCAATATGTGGTTGGTGATTTTCATTTTTCCGAATTGGAGTTTGCAATAGGTGGCGGATATAAGTGCAGATGCACAGACAAGAGCCTTGTGAATGACAAAGGAGGAGGTAAAGTTGTGCATAGCTTATGAAAGAGAGAAGAAAGGAGCCTTGTAACTTTGATGTATGGATGAACATCAATTGATAAGGCTACATCTATTATTGTTTTATATGTATTTATTTATTTTAGATATCGTGATTCATGACCGATTGTAATTTTCTCATTTTAGTTTGTACAATGCCCATACCAATTATTGTGCAAGCAAAACCTTGTATTCTCGATGAGCAAAATATCAATTCAATCAAAGGAAACCAACAAGAGGAACTGAAGTTGAAGTTGAAGTTGAAGAGTTGGTGCATAATGGTCTGCAGGCTCATAGGAGGATTTGCCATATTGTGTCACATTTGGTGCAGAATGATCACTTCTTCTAATAGTAAAAATTAAAATGGTCATATAAAGGAACTTCTCTGAAAATTTGCCATTGCAAATCTAGTTACTTAACAATATTTACAAAACATTACAGATGTTTTATGGTTTTTCACCGAGGAATTTTAAATTCCCATTTCTATTCTTAAGTTTGTTATTTATCTTTCACCAAAATTTAAGACAAACACTTTGGGCAAATCTCTCTTTATAAATATGTAATTAAGATCTTGTACGTGCCCATGCCAACTGGTGTCGATGGGTGTAGGGATAATGGAGGGAGCGGATGACTACTAAAGTAGTGGCAAAGTCAGTGTTTTTGGTTTGGGAGGGCTTAAGGTGGGCGACAGTGTTGCCACCGTCTACGGAGTAGCACTATCTGATACAAAGAATGACATTTGAAAAAAAAAAAATAATAAACTACTTTTCTCTTTTAAAAATTTTGTTAAGAAAAAACAAATAATCGATACACCTAAATATGAAGTTGTCTTCTTCAAACATTTTGTACAAATTTCTACATAAATAGTCTAGATTCAACTAAATTTTGATTAGATTTCTGAATTAAAAATGTTTTTCTTATGGATTTGGAAAGTGAAAAATGAAGAAAAGGTTTAGAACTTAAAAATTATATTAGGTGTTAAGGATAGTATTTATTGAAAATTTAGCATCTTCACGGAATTATAAAAAAGACGAAATATGCAAAAAGAACGAAAAGTTTAGATCTTAAAAAGTCTAATTTTAAATGGTTGGGATGAATTTGCTGAAATTGCTAAAAGTTCAATGATTAATTACGCTAAATTTTAATAAGGAAACATAAAACTATTATATGAGATTTGGACATTGGTACTCAAGAAAACTTGTTTAAGCTTAAACCACGTAAGAAGTGAAACACTGTTAAGAACATCTCCAAAATGCTTTTTAAATATAAAATATTTTTTATTTAAGAGAGTCAACTTTTAAAATTATGTTTCAAAATATTATCCAATTTAACTTTTTTAAATAGAGAGTGGATTTGACTCTCCAGACTGTTTAAATTAAATGTATTCAAAGAATTATAATTTTCAATACCCATTTATTAATTAAATTAAAATAAAATAGAGAAAAATATAGGAGAATCATATAATAATTAGTAGGGAAGCATTTCACAATAAAATATAGTTAAAAATAATAAATGCTTATTGAGAAATAAAATTTTACTCTCTAAATTTACATATATTCTCTAAAAAGCAAAATATACTATTTACAAATAGAGATTCTCTCGGAGATGTTCTAATAGTATATTGAAATTTTTATTTTTATACTCATTTTCATTTTAAAATTTTCAAAAAAGATACTAAAAAAAAAATACCTAGTGATAATAAATAATTTTCTCATCTTCCGAGCACGGCGGCAACAGTGGTGGAAACTTGCAAAAGGTGGCGGGGCTTTTTTCCCCCGTGGCCACTCCAATGTGATAATCAGTAAATGATTAAAACATATATGCAGAATAACAATATGAAGTGTATGAGAATTGTGTCATCTATTTTTACCTAGAGGTTGGCCTCTATTTATGGGGATGACCTGTAGTTATTGATGATGGGTGTCCCTTCATCTCCATCTTTTGATAATGGGTGTCCTTTCATCTCCCTCATTATTAGGAGTTAATAAGGGATGTTTTATCTTTTCAATTGTTGAGAGATGTTTCATCTTCCCGATAACTAGTGGTAACTGTCATTCCATGGGTTTCCTGCTTGGCTAATCTGATGATAGTTGGATTATTGCGGTCTATCTGTTAGAAGCGTGCTCATGAGACCAACAAGGTGGGCAAGTCGGTGAGGCGGACGAATCGTTGAGGCGGGCATGCCACCATAGCTAAATAACATATATCATCTGTCATTATTTTTATCATCATAAGCTCCTCTACTTCCCATAGACCACTTTTCATAGAGTGTTGTCAATGGAAAGTAGAAATAATCTACTGCACTTGCTTTTTTCTAACTTTTTCAGACAGAAGCTTATCGCCTTGATTTTTAAACATAGGCTCATCGCCTTGATTTTTTTGACAGAGGTTCATCGCCTTGATTTTTAAATATAGGCTCATCGCCTTGATTTTTAAACATAAGCTCATCGCCTTGATTTTTAAACAAATGCTCATCGCCTTGTTTTTCTGACAGAGGCTCATCGCCTTGATTTTTAAACAAAGGCTCATCGCCTTATTTTTCAATAGTCGATATCACCTTAATTTTTAAATAGTGGCTATCACCTTGATTTTTAAACAAAGGCTCATCGCCTTATTTTTTAATGGTGGCTATCACATTGATTTTTAAATAGTGGCTATCGCCTTGATTTTTAAACAAAGACTCATCGCCTTGATTCTGGTCTTATAAGCCCCTCTACTTTTCATATACTATCGTTAATGAAAAGTAGAAGTAATCTAACGCACTTGCTCATCTCAATTTTTTTGTTTTGGCGAGTCGCCGCCTGTTTTTTTTTTGAGTGAGCTCGCCTCGCCTTGGAGTGAGCTTTTTTTTTTTATTTTTTTAGCTAAGGCTTTGTCTCCTCGCCTAACCTTTGTAGTAGTTGAGGATATTTTTATCACAGGTTGGATCCAGTAGGTGCACTAGAACTTCCTAGCTAGTCAGATCATTCAATGGTACATTTATCATTTATCTCCCATATATGGTTTATTTTCTGCTTGTCTTTATTGTTTCGAGGTTCGGGCTCATCCCGAATCTTTCTTTTGTTAGACTGAGATTCATTTCGATCTTTCATACTTTTGGTAATGAGATATGCTTCTTCAGCGTCTACATACTTATCTCCCATTTTCAGTAACTCATGCATCGTATCCGGCAGAGTTTTGGAGAATGACATCTTGAAAGGAAGACTTCGAGTTCCACTCATCATGGCAGTGACTACAGCAGACATATACATATCTTTGATTCCCAGCGTGGTCTTATTGAACTGGACAATAAAATCTTTCAGCAATTCGTCCTTGTCCTGCGTTAATTACATCGGACTAATAGCGCTTTTCTTAACATGTTTGTTACGGCAAAGTGTGCGAACTCTTGAAAAAAATTTCAAATGTACATATAGATCTTGGGAGAAGGGTGGCTACCCAGGTCCCCGGCCTCCCGCCTAAGTATTGGTGGGAAAGCCCTGCACATAATTGTATTAGGGGTGGCTTGTAACCTCATCAAGTCAACAAAAGACCTGAGGTGATCGACAGGATCAGAGGATCCATCGTACTTCTCCATCTTTGGCCGTTTGAAGTTTCGTAGCAAGGGGGCTACCATCACTTCTAAAGAAAAAGGGTCTTCTTCCAACACCATGGATTATTTCCTACTACTTTTATTGGACATAGCCTCAGCTATTTTGCGACCCATCATTTTTTCTAGTCGTTGTTCCAGGCTTAACACGGGTGTCTCAACCAGCAGTAGGCGTACGCACCCATGACGATTGCCCCCAATGTGGATTTGGGCCAGATGCCAATGAATTGAAGTGTGGTTCTGAAGGTGGAGCTAAAGAAATTAGAGCCAGCAGAGGAGCTACCGTTGGCGGTGTTTCCATTGTTTGAAAGTTAGAAGTCTGGGAAGAGCCCATTTGCGGTGAGGGCCCTATCGGTGGATGGCTAGGACCTTGGGGCAGAGCCCCTGGTAGTGAAGATCCTATCGGCAGATGGCTAGGACCCTGTGGTAGCTGAGAAACCACAACGTTCCGATCTTGGAGTAGAGTCATTAAGGCCGCCACCGAGCTTGCAAATGCTTTCAAGTTGAGCGGCAGAGGTAAATTCTTGTTGTGGGTGATTAGTGGCGGCGTTGACTCTCGGTGCCTACATCCCCGACGAGGGCTGGTGGAGCAGTTACATTCCTAGCTCTTCTAGTTCGAGCCATAACTTCTTGTGCGGTTCCCAATGATGGCACCAATTGATAATAAATAATTTTCTCCTCCTCCGAGCACGGCGGCGACAGTGGTGGAGACCTGTAAAAGGTGGCAGGACTTTTTTCTTCCGTGGCCACTCCGGTGTGATAATCAGTATATGATTATAACATATATGCATAATAACAATATGGAGTGTATGAGAATTGTGTCATCTATTTTTACCTGGGGGGTTGGCCTCTATTTATAGGGATGGCCTGCAGTTATTGATGATGGGTGTCCATTCATCTCCATCTTTTGATAACGGGTGTCCTTTCATCTCCCTCATTATTAGGAGTTGATGAGGGATGTTTCATCTTTCCAATTATTGAGAGATGTTTCGTCTTCCCGATAATTGGTGGTAACTGTCGTTCCATGGGTCGCCTGCCTGGCTAATCTGATGACAGTTGGATTATTGCGGTCTATCTGTCAGAAGCGTGCTCATGAGACCAACAAGGTAGACAAGCCGGTGAGGCGGGCGAATCGTTGAGGCGGGCGAATCGTTGAGGCGGGCGTGCCACCATAACTAAATAACATACAGCAACTTTCATTATTTATATCATCACCTAGAATTCCCCTCCCTCCGCTAGTGTACGTAAGTTCTAATAGTTAATATTCTCATAGGCACTCACTTGAAAAATCAGTGCAAGATGTCAGGTCAATGACCAAAAGGGAATTGTTAACAAATGCTCAAATGATTGAATAAATAATAGTGTTGTTATTATTTATAAATTATATAGAACAAATACTCTGCAAGACTTTATGCCAAATGATCACATCTATAAATGCATATTTTGAATCTCGCTATTACTAATATTAATACAATTTTTTATTAACAAGGCATGCTAATGCCGTATCATTTCATACTTTTACGAATATGACTAGGACGAGAAACAATGTTGTGTTGTAGATCGAACCTTTAAACCATGGCACAAGGATATATCTGTTACCCGTAAGCCCTTTGAAATTACTAATATATAGTAACATGTAATTTATGAAAATAATTGTAACATATGCTTTATTTTGACGTCAGCAAAATAATGGTACTAGTATCTTTCTGAAGAGAGTGTGTGAAAGCATTTTATATTACAAATTTACAAGTCAAATACAAGATTGGTACAAGAAATGTAAACCAAACAAACAACCGAAAGAAATCAACCCAAGAACAACCAGCGGACTTACCCTTTAATTCGGAGCAAACCAGCCATGTACAAGTTTCAAACCGACACCAAGATGGCTACAAAACAGGGCTCAGTTTTTCTCCCTTCTCCCCACAAACTCAACTCCAAACAACTGAACCCAAAAATGCTAAATCGGACCCCTAGTGCTACAGTAACTTGTTCAAAAAAACTAGTAGTTTCTTCCACACACATTCACTTAGAATGCATTCTCACACGAAGAAAATAAGGAAGAAAACCAAAAGAGCATACGTGAAACAAAGAGAGTCGAATCAGAGAGACATTAGGAATTGGGGAGAGAAAAGAAAGAAAATTCTCTCACCTCAAGGTTTACGATGAAAAACTAACGATAAACAATACTCATGACAAATCAAAAGTTTGGAAAACCACTTCTAAAAATACTTTCCAATCCGTTCATCCTCCTTCAAAATAAATTTGTGTCCAATATTATGATATCAAATTTTGTGAAAAGTCCTTTTTTGTTAAATAAGATGTAACTCAATAAAATTATTCTCAAATGAAGTAATTTTAAATCATATGAAGAAATTTAACTTTCTTCGTATTAGTTTAATATATTAATTTAGTTTAAGTTGCAGTAAAACCTTTGGTTAGATTAGGAATAGATATTCCAATATATTTAACTCTTAGAGATAAGAGATATCCTAAATTCTCAAATTCTTTACTTTCAGTATTAGAATCAAATCTTGAGAGTGCCCTAGTTTATTTTAGTTGCTATCCAAATTTCTCTATTGATCTTTTTGATGGTATAATCATGAATTCTCTATGTTTAGTTATTCAAGCTAGAAATCTTGAAATTGATTGTAGATCTAAATATGTGTGTGTCATTTACCGAGTTTGTTATAAGGTAATGAGTACAACTATGAATCCAAAAGCTTTGAGATCGTCACCAAGAAATAAAACACTCTTGATTCCTAGGCGTTTGACTTGGGAACAAGTGACTCAAAATACCCTAGGGACGTTTGAAAATTAACATCCTCCACAGAGAGAAATTTCAAAACTAAGTCGAATACGATTACTAAATTGCCAGACGACAGCGTGCAAATACAAATTTGCATCTTCGTCAAGAAATTTGTTTTGTTCTTCTCGCAATTCCGAAAAATTTAAATTTAACAAACAAACAAGTAGACAATCTACTTCATCTGAAAAACTTAAAAGGAGTAGATTTTACTCCAAATATCCCAAAGACTCATTATTTTGATGACAAAGAAGACACATAAGTCGTGGCTTCCCTGAATCTCCAACCTTTTCGAATATGAGATCTCAAAGAAATCAATTAAATGTCATTGAAAGAAAGGGAACATCAGATGAGAAGGCTGAGGATATTGAGGATGAAGAAATCTACAATCACATGAGGCTTAGGAGGCCATTGAAAGAAAGGGAACATCAGAGGTATTATGAGCCGGTGCATTTGTACATGTAGTCTATGGAGTATCGATAATATCTGAGGTATGGAAAATAGACTATCTGTATCATCAGAGAATGGGACAATGCAAATAAGTTCAGACATAGTCATGTAATGAGAATGTGAGGAATAGAAAAGAATGAAATATGCTCAAGAAATACAACATTACGACATATATACAATTTTTTACTGATAGGATCAAAACAATGGTAACCTTTTTGTCTCACCATAACCTAAAAATACACAATAGTAGAGCATGAAGTCAACTTGATATGCTCCACTTTAGGATGAAGAACAAAACAAGTGCAACTAAAAACTCTAAAAAAATAGTAATAAGAAGAATGCCAATATAATATTTCAAAGGGCGACAAACTTGAACTATGAGGCAAAGTTATTTTATCTATTAAATGAACACCAATAAGGATTGAATCACCCCAAAAATTACTAAGAACTTTTGTAGACAATATGATACAACAAACAATTTCAACAATATGTCTATGATTTCTTTTAGCAACACTGTTCTACGTATTGTGGGGTGTTAGTACTAGAAGTTTGGTGTATAGTTCCATCATAATTAAGCAATTCAAAGAATTCAATAGAAGTATACTCCATCACCTAAATAACATCTAAAGTACTCAATTATAGAAAAATGTTGAGTTTCGACAAAGAATCGAAAATAATTGTAAATAGACCAAAACTCAAAACAACATTACATTAATTAAAACCAACAATAATGACCTTAATCATCAAAGTGCCATTAACAATCATGATAGACACAAATGAATTTAGAAGGACATAAAGATGCAAAAGATATCAAGTCAGGTGACATGTGATTAGAGGCATCAAAATCTAACACCCATATCGAAGAAAAAAAAACCTGAATGACTTTAGGATGATATCTCCTATACGAGAAGAGGCTGGTATAGCATGTGGTCTTGTGACAAGGAACTTCTAAAACTGTTCAATGAGGTCAACTAAAGTGGGACTAGAATAGGGTAGAACTCCAAATCGAGACGAGTCAAAAGAAGGTGCAACTGTTGATGTGTTTGTATTGGGCCTATAAGATGATTGACCTTTCAAATTCCATAAAGACTGATATTGCAATTGTTGGTGGGGTTGTTGCTTCTTCAATTACTTAGGACATTGAGTTCTAGTTTCCTTCTGCTGCTTGCAAAAGCTATACTAATTGCTAGCAATCCTCGCATAAGGTCTGGTCTGATTTTGCGCAGGTGGTCGAGAAGATACAATTAAAATCGAAGTAGTCGATGTAGGATGAGATACCTATAGGAGACTTCAAAGGTATTTCTTCGACCAAAAGTTCATTAACTACTGAATCAATGGAATTACGTTCTTTATGATGAAGGGTTGACCCACATAGTCCCTCAAAATCATCAGAGATTCATCGAAACTGAACTAGACATAATTGCTTTCCATGCTTAATAAATGATTGACAAGCCGAAAGTTCATCATCCTTACGTAGAGCCAATTGATCTCAAAATTAATCATTGTATAATAGAATTATTGAACACTCTTAATTTTCTGATTAATATCTATATTTGAATTATTTGTTCATGTATTAGAGTGCTTATAAGTTTTAGCCAATGTTCTGAGAACTAGTCCTGTAACACGCCAAATACAATGTTTATGAAAACTGGTCAATTGACCGGTTCACCCGGATAGTTGGTCTGCCGGGTAGATTGGCCGGATTATTTTGGAAAAAAGAAACAAGAAAAAGTGACTCTGCCATTTCTTCCTGCCAATAGACTTAGAAAACCGAACCGGTCGGAAGCTGGTGGCTTTATTTTCATATAATTTGGCTCCTTTGCTCCTTCACTATCTTAATGCAATTAGCATAGCGATTTACTGTAATTAGTTTTCGAAGTTGATAATATAATTTTTTATAATTTTTCCATTTACTGTATTTAATTATTAAAATTGATGATATTTAACCATATAGTGTGGTATTATTAAAATAAGACATTTACCCATACAGTTTGGTTATTTATCTAATTTTTTAGTTTATGTTTGATGAAAACTAATTTATGTTTGTAAATTCTTTAATGTTGTGTGTATATATGCATAATAATTATTTAATTGATAGACAAGTTTAAAAATATTAATTTATCCTAAACATTAACATTATACTCTCAATTATATCCGACTATCCCATAAAATTGAGTCGAGTTTCTCGCTTTCCTGTGGGCATGATTTTGAAAATAGAGCCGTGGACATATTTCAACATGAAAATTCTCAACATAGAAAGTGATTATAGAAACGCCAATAGAATTAATGTGCTGGAAATGTCTTCCACAATTTTCTCTGTTTGATGCAAACTCAACCAAGAAAATCAAAGACTTGTTATGGCCCGATCGCCTTGTTGGTTTTCATAATTCTTTCCTAAGCTATCAAAGTTTGATTAAAATAATTTTATTGTTATTTGTTGTTATAGTCATTTGTTCGAAATTGCAAACTTACAATTGATTATTATGGAAAATATATGGTACAATAAAATTGGATAGAAATTTAAATTACTACCATAATCAATATTGATACAACAGATGTCATCAACGAAGCTTTGGCCGAGTGGTTAAGGCGTGTGCCTGCTAAGTTTCCCCGCGAGATTTCGAATCTCTCATGAGTCGCTATTTCTGTTTTTTGTTTTACTCATTTTCAGGTAGTAATTTTTTCGTTATACTTATTTTTGTCGATTATCTAATCAAAGTATCACTGATTGAAATTCATATAACTCCCAAATATAGAAAATCCTGACAAAAAAAAATTCACGAACTTATAATTTCTTCTAGGCAGACTCATGTTTGGCTAAGCTTAATATTAAAGTAAACATTTGTTATAAAAAATGTTTGAATAACTTACTTTTAAGTAAAAATAAGTAACTTATTTTTACTTTGACCACTTAAAATGTTATTCATTTTGAAACATACTTATTTAATTGTAAGTAAATTTAAGTCTAATTAAGTAAACTTTTTAAACTTAGCCAAGCATTCTTCTCATTTATGTGACTTAATTATGTTCATTTAGATATTTTGTCATCTAAATTGAGTGGAAGAGCAAAGAAACACATCCCTTTTAATCGAGACAACATATTTAATAGACAGATTTCGAGAAATAAAATTACCTGTTTCAAAATTTTATTTAAAGTTAGTTATGTTCAATCTCAATATCATATTCATACACACCTTTTCCAACTCAAAGTAATTATATCGTTGGTTATAAAAACAATAACTATTATTTTTTCATCAATCTAAATACGACAACATGCTAATTAAATTACATATTTCTAATATCAAGCGTGCACATAAATCTAACACGTAAAGAACGTGCATATTCAACGTTTGGAACTTGAATCCAAGGCCCTCACATGACAACCGACAGGGAAAACCTTGTTGGAAAATATATTGGAGGAAATAGATTTTCACTAATGAAGTGAAATTGAATCCCACATTGCTTGAGAAGTGGGATTGGAAGAGGAGCCTTAAAAGGGATTACAATCCCACATCGGTTACAAATGGAATAATGGGAATTTATGGGAATATAAATATTCCATCCCACATTGGAAAATGGATAAAATATGAAAATGTGTGGAAAACTTAAATAGTTGTCCCACATCGGATAAAAACAAGATTGTGGACCAATTTATATATTGTTAACAATTTGTAAAGTGTAACCATTTGCTTTAAGGACACTGTGTTGAACACAGGCCCCGGCTCCAAGGCGTTTGTTTTATTTGCCTATCCATCGCTGTTATTTTACTGCTTAAGCATACTGTTAATCTGCTTTAGCTCCTGCTTTGTTTTGTTCGCTGTTTAACAGATTTATGTAACAATCTTAAAGCAATATTCTTTTGTTAAACAGTTTACAAAACTGGTTTTAAAAACAGCTTTCTTATTGTTTCAAATTAGAGTCCTTACTGTTTTCAAAACAGATTCCTTACTGTTTTAAAAACAGTTTTCTTAAAACTGCATTTGATTTATTCTATTTCTTTTGTACTAATATTCTGATTGTTTCAGAAATGGAAAATACAAGTACCAATAATGTTGTGGCATCCGGAAATGAAAATGTGCCTCAATGGTGCCGAATCTACCGAATGTGGCTCAGCCGTGGCTATGCCAAGTTCGATGTGGCTCAAATAATGGCTCCAAAGAATACGCATCGCGGCTATGCCAAGTCTAGTCATTGGCCCAAGTGGAACTAAGACCGCTATGCCAAGTCTAGCTACCGTCCAATCTCGCGACGATCCCGCTAATCACGGGAAAAGCCGGAGAAGTTCAACGGTTCGAATTTCAAGAGGTGGCAACAAAAATGTTGTTTTACCTCACGACCTTGAATCTTGCGAGATTCTTGACTGAGAATGCTCCAGTGCTCAAGAAGGTCAAGGAGACATTCAAGCAATCAGTGCAGTGGATGCTTGGAAGCATTCTGATTTCTTGTGCCGAAATTATGTTATGAACGGTTTGGCCGATTCATTGTATAATGTGTACTGTGCAATAAAAACGGCTAAGGAATTATGGGAGTCTTTGGACAAAAAGTACAAAACCGAGGATGCCGGTGCCAAGAAGTTTCTTGTTGGCCGCTTCTTGGAATACAAAATGGTGGACTCCAAATCTGTAATCAGTCAAGTACAAGAATTACAAGTGATCTTGCATGAAATTCATTCCGAGGGAATGGTTGTGAGTGAATCCTTCCAAGTGGCATGTATAATTGAAAAGCTACCTCCTGCATGGAAGGATTTCAAAAACTACCTAAAGCACAAACGAAAGGAAATGAACGTTGAGGAACTAATTGTGCGACTTCGAATTGAAGAAGACAACAAAAGTTCTGAAAGAGGGTTCAATCCGGTTGTGGCCAAAGCCAATGTTGTGGAGCATGGTCAAAGCTCCAAGACCTACAAGAACAAGTATGGGCCATCTGTGTGAAAAGGGCCCAAGTTGGGACCTAAAGGTGGAATCTCTAAATGTAAGTTTTCTGAAAATGCTTCAATTGTGACAAGATTGGTCACAAGTCTCACGGAGTGCCGCTTGTCAAGAAGAAAAAGAAGCAAACATGGTTGATGATACATCATCATGAACCTTGCAGTACATCATTTCAAGTGAACCTCGTGCGTTCAAATCCGAGAGAATGGTGGATAGACACCGGTGCCACCCGACATGTTTGTTCGGACAAGGAGATGTTTAGTGGTTTTGAAGAAGCGTATGGAGAAAAGTCAGATATGGGAAATTCAACAACCTCAAAATCAAGGGCCATGGAAAGGTGGTTCTAAAGATGACGTCTCGGGAAAGAGTCGACTCTAAACAATGTGCTCTATGTACCGTAAATTCGCAAGAATTTGGTGTCTGCTCATTGCTGAACAAACATGGATTTCAGATAATGTTTGAGTCGACAAAGTTATTTTGTCAAAGTCCGGAATGTTTGTAGGAAAGGGTTATGTAAGTGACGGGCTTTTTAAGCTCAATGTTATGGCTATTAAGCCAAAAATGAATAAAATGAAAAATTCTTCCGCTTACTTGCTTCGAGTCTTCCAATTTGTGGCATGGTAGACTAGGACATGTTAATTACGATACTTTATGTAGACTAATTAACTTGAATTGCATACCTACATTCCAAATTGATAATAAACATAAGTGTGAAACTTGTGTTGAGGCAAAATTGACAAGGTCATCATTTCAACTGCTCAAAGAAAAATCGAACCACTTGATTTAATTCACATCGATGTATGTGATTTAAAATCTATACAAACAAGGGAGGTAACAAATATTTTATTACTTTTATTGACGATAGCACAAAATATTGTTTTGTGTATTTGCTTAAAAGTAAAGATGAAGCTATAGAGAAATTTGTTCTCTATAAGAATGAAATTGAAAACCAACTCAACAAGAAGATCAAAGTGTTGAGAAGTGATAGAGGTGGTGAATATGAATCACCATTTGCTCAATTATCATGCACAACACGGAATTAAACATGAAACAACAAAGACCTTATTCACCTCAACAAAATGGTGTTGCTGAATGTAAAAATAGAACATTGAAAGAAATGATGAATGCAATGTTGTTAAGTTCGGATTACCTCGTAACATGTGGGAGAAGTCGTGTTATCGCCTAATTACCTTTTAAATAAGGTGCCTCGGAAGAAAGAAGATAAGAGCCCCTACGAGTTATTGAAAGGAAGAAAGCCTTCCTACAAATACTTATGAGTGTGGGGGTGTCTTGCCAAAGTGGCGATACCTACACCAAAGAAGGTGAAAATAGGACCAAAAACTGTTGATTGCATATTTATCGGATATGCACATAACAGCAGTGCTTATCAATTTCTTGTGTATGATTCAAAAATTTCTGATATACACAAAAATACGATAATGGAATCAAGAAATGCATCATTCTTTGAACATGTATTTCCATACAAGTCCAAAGAAGAAGCGAGCTCTTCTAAACGAACATATGAGACTATGATTGAGAATAGTCAGGACCAAGAAGTAGAAGAGGAAGTTGAGATTGAACCAAGACGAAGCAAACGAGAAAGGACAGAAAAATCTTATGGTCCTGATTTTCCGACTTATATGTTAGAAATCGAACCTCAAAGCTTCAAAGAAGTCAGAACTCTTCTTCGAAGGACCTCAATGGAAAGAGGCCATTAAAAATGAAATAGATTCCATTTTGCAAAACCATACATGGGAGTCAGTGATCTTCCCAGGAAGCAAACCACTAGGCTACAAATAGATTTTCAAAAGAAAATGAAAGCGAGACGGAACTATTGATAAGTACAAGGCCGACTTGTAATTAAAGGTTACAAGCAACGAGAAGGCCTTGACTACTTTGACACTTATTCTCCTAACGACGAAATAACTTCCATTCGGATGATATTAGCGATTGCAGCTTTATACAATCTCGAAGTACATCAAATGGATGTCAAACCGCTTTTCTAAATGGAGATTTAGAAGAAGAAATTTACATGGAACAACTGAGGGGTTTTCTCACACCAGACAAGAAAACAAGGTGTAAAATTGGTGAAGTCATTATATGGCTTAAAACAAGCACCAAAAAAAAAGGCATGCAAAATTTGACAATGCCATGATAGAAAGTGGATTTAAAATCAATGAATGTGACAAATGCGTTTACATCAAAGACACGGAACATGGTTATGTCATTTTATGTCTTTATGTTGACGACATGCTCATCGTTGGTAGCAATGATAAGATGATTAAATCTACTAAAAATATGTTGAATTCAAAATTCGACATGAAGGATATGGGTTTAGCTGATGTGATTCTTGGAGTTAAAATTTCAAGAACATCGATGGACTCGTTCTAAGTCGATCACATTAAGTGGACAAAATTTTGGAAAAATTCAATAATGATGATATCAAGGCACTAGAACACCGATAGATACAAGTCAACATCTATCGAAAAATAGAGGCAATGGTATTTCTCAAGTTGAGTACTCTAGAATAATCGGAAGTCTTATGTACTTAATGAGTTGTACAAGACCGAGATAGCTTACGCAGCTAGCAAACCGAGTAGATATACCAAGAATCCGTGGTCCCACCCACCGGAAAGGAATAGTAAGAGTATTGAGATACTTGAGATATACGCGATTATGGATCGCACTATACCGGATATCCCGCAGCTTATTGAAGGATATACCGACGCTAATTGGATATCTCGATATCAAGGACTCAAAGTCTACCAAATGATTTGTATTCACTTTGGGAGGTGCAAATGATATCGTGGAAATCCTCTAAACAAACAGCTTATTGCGAGATCTACCATGGAATCCGAGTTTATAGCTCGGATAAATGTGGTGAAGAGGTCAATGGCTACTCACAAATTTCTTAGAGGATATTCCAAGATGGTCAAAACTCGCGCCAAAGAATTTGCATACATTGTGATAGTCAATCAAGCAATTGAAGGGCACAAAGCAACATGTACAATGGTAAGTCTAGACACATACGTCGAGACATAATACCATAAGACAAGCATTATCAACCTGAGTTATCTCTATTGACTATGTAAAGTCTAAAGATAACATTGCGGATCCGCTAACCAAAGGGTTAAATAGAGAGTTAGTTGCAAATTCATCTAGAGGAATGGGACTTAAGCCTCTGAAAGAATAAGTTATTGTAATGGAAACTCAACCTAATTGACCGGAGATCCCAAGATCTAGGTTCAATGAGAAAACCTAATTACAAATACTTAATAAGATCATCGTGGGGTTAACTCCTCGCCCATTCCTGTAATAACAAATGATGCCCGTGGAAAGAGGATAAGC
Organism: Forsythia suspensa; assembly: GCA_023638005.1. Classification (NCBI taxonomy): domain Eukaryota; kingdom Viridiplantae; phylum Streptophyta; class Magnoliopsida; order Lamiales; family Oleaceae; genus Forsythia; species Forsythia suspensa. The sequence continues at coordinate 32,736,841 of CM042671.1, forward strand.
AATAGGCTTTTAATGATTCTTATGCGTCGAACCGAGCGGAGTAATGCGGGTTACTCTTAATTAAGAAATCACCTATGTGAGAGAGAAGTGGGCCGCTTGAAGGGAATTGTGAGGCTCAATTCTTAATAACTCTCATCATCGAACTGCATATGTTCATGGTCACAAACGAACATACCAATGAGAACTCGAAATGTGTTAGGAAGAATCACATGTGAGGTACATCATCGTTTACACAAAAGGCGTAAATAGTTCAAAGACATCGTGTCTACTAATCGCCTAGTAAAGTAAATGTACTTTAACAAGGGGAAGGTTCAAAGGTAACTCCTACCTATCCTATGCGTGTTTCAACTATGGAACTTTATCATCAAGTATTCGTGTCTCTGTCAATTTCCTTTCATGTGGGGATTGTTGGAAAATATATTGGAGGAAATAGATTTTCACTAATGAAGTGAAATTGAATTCCACATTGCTTGAGAAGTGGGATTGGGAGAGGAGCCTTAAAAGGGATTACAATCCCACATCGGTTACAAATGGAATAGTGGAAATTTATGGGGAATATAAATATTCCATCCCACATTGGAAAATGGATAAAATATGAAAATGTGTGGAAAACTTAAATAGTTGTCCCACATCGGATAAAAACAAGATTGTGGACCAATTTATATATTGTTAACAATTTGTAAAGTGTAACCATTTGTTGCATAGAGAATCCTCCGTGGCCTACGCGCCCGCAGGGGGGGTGCAAATCTTGGACCGACTTGGCCTTCGAGCCTTGAACTTGTGTGCGGGCGCGACCTGCGTACACGAATGTCGGACCGAATGAACCAAAAATTGGCCACAAAGTGCAAGCTACGTTTTGGAATTTTATTTTACGTTTTTTCATTTAAAAACGTAACTCCAAAACTTATATCCATTTATTCTCAGAACATCAAAACGCTTTTGTAACTCCAAAACGTCTGAGTAAAAGCAGAGTGTCTTGAATGCATAAGGCTCCCTCATTGCCTATATATACAAAGAACAATCTTCATCCAAAACACAACAATTTTACTCCACGAAATCTCTCGCATTCTCATTCCCGATTACTTCCAACCGCTTGGATTTACGCTCGCATATTCTCGATTCGATTGCTCGCGATTGCGATTCAAGTCAGATCCTGGGAAGCAAGCGCTCGCGTTACTTTGAGGGGCGAATATTGCTTTAAGGACACCGTGTTGAACACGTGCCCCGGCTCCAGGCGTTTGTTTTATTTGCCTATCCATCATTGTTATTTTTTTGCTTAAGCATACCGTTAATCTGCTTTAGCTCCTGCTTTGTTTTGTTCGCTGTTTAATAGATTTATGTAACAAACCTCTCCCAGTACAGAGAAACTAGCCAACCGCATCTGTCAATGTATTTCACAGGTTGGGAGTCAAGTCTTATGTGGCACAGCTCCAATCGTTGAGCAGCTAGCGCAACGAACACAGCGAGGCTTGCTCAGAAAATGAAGAGGGACCCAAATGCTGTGAATGTTAGGCCCGAGGATAAACGGTCAGAACGATCGTGTGATCTCGATGAAGATGATGAGAAACTCTCATTCTCCAAATAATTGAAAGCTAGAGAACTCTCTACCAGATTCAAAATGCCTTATATGAAGAAGTATAATGAAAGAGAACCGATCGGGCGCAAAAAGAAAACGGAAAACGTCCAACCAAGGGTGAGGACCTCAACCTCGGCGCCAAAGTTGACAACCCTCGTTGCAACAACATGAGGGATGACAGGAATGTGGATCCACATAGATCAACACCATAATTGGAGGGCCATACGTTGGAGAACATACAATGAACTCACGACAAAACTACGCTAAAGCAGCAAGGGATGAACCAATAAAAAGTTGGTAGGTTAACAGACACCTACCCAGGGCCCCTTCTATCACGTTTACAGATGAGGATGAGACTGGTGTCCATTACCCACATTGTGAGACCTTGGTAATTCACACCGTTGTCGCTAGAAACGGATTAGGAAGAATGTTGATCGATGATGGCAACACCGTAAACATCCTATTCGGCGACCGTCGATCAAATGGAAGTAGTTCACGAGCTAACACCATCTCAGAGCCATTATTTGGCTTCACGGAGATAGGAATGGTAATGGAGCGAGTCCGGGAGGCCCCACAAAAACTTTGGCCACCCCGTGACACACGATTCACGGGCAGACGACCCTTCGCCTCGCCAACCACCATGCTTTTTTTTTTCTTTTTTTGGTTAAACTGAAAAATAAATAAATAAATAAATAAATACAAATTTTTTAAATATTTGTACCAAACAAAACAAAAAAATTATAAGAGTTGGGTTGTGGTATAGTGGTTAAGGTTGATAGTTTATAAGTTTCAACCCGGGTTCGATTCTTCTTTAGTCCATTTTTAGTGAAAATTATAATTTATACTATATTTTGTGATTTTAAAAATATATATATATATATATTTGAGGGGGCGGGGCTGTCTTGGACCCGCCACAGGGCAGATTTTTCTGTCCCAAACTATTACTCGGCGCAGTAGGGCGGGGCGGGTCTGGGTCGGCGGATTTTTTTGACATCCCTAACGGGAGACAACCTCATCCCTCGAGGAAGGATCTCCCTCGCTGTGGATTTCAGAGAGCCTCCGTGCCACTTAAAGAAGTTCAAAGAATTCTTGGTTGTGGACACTCATTCCACCTAACATGGGGTCCTCAATAGCCCGCACTCAAATATTTACAAGCAATCACCTCCATCCATTACTTAACAATGAAATTTCCAACACCAGGCAGAATGAAATTCCCAATGGCGTGCTACATGAACTCACTTTGAAAAGCAAAAACGTGCGAATGCGCATCCTCTACAATCATAACTATACTGAACCGAGGCGATGTATATTTACCAAAAGAAGTACGAAGAGGACCTCGACCCACTAATCATAGGTTCAGATTCGCTAGCTTCATCGACGGAGAAATTAAAGAAGTTCCCAATGAGCCCCTCAGACCCCTCACAAATGTTACAATTGGGATAGAAACTAGAAGATGGGATGAAAGAAAAACTAAGATGATTCTTGCAAGATAATTTTTTTTTTTTTTTACGTGGAAGCATGCCGACATGGTGGGGATAAGCCCATATGTAGTTTGTCATGTCCTAATATGCGCCCCAAGATACGTAAAAGAAGGCCTCCGAGCATCGAGAGATATAGTGCCCTAAAGAAGAAGTGGACAAATTCTCAAGCTAACGGATTCATCCAATAATCGGTCTATTCCCAATGGGTGTCCAACCCCGTGTTGGTTAAGAAAAATAACCACAAGTGGAGAGTGTGCATAGACTTCTCCAATATAAACCGTACATGCCCCAAAGATGCTTCTCTTTGCACAAGCATCAATTAGTTGGTCGATGCAACTGTTGGTCACAAGTTACTTAGCTTCATGGACGTCTATTCCGATTACAAACTTATCTTCATTTCATAGAAGACAAGGAGCACACCTCGTTCATAATGACACGGTGTCTATCTTTGTTACAAGATGATACCCTACTACCTCAAGAACGCTTAGAGCAACTTACCAAAGATTAGTGAACCGCATGTTTGCAGAATAAATCAAAAACACCATGGAGGTCTACGTTGATGACATGCTCGTAAAGAGTGTGGATGCCAAGATCATGTCATACACCTGGATGAGATGTTTGGAATTCTCCACAAATACAGATGAAGCTCAATCCCTTGAAATGCACTTTTGGAGTCGCGTTTACAAAATTCTTGGGCTACATGGTGAATCAGCGCGAGATAAATGTGAACCTCGATTAGATCTGAGCACTCACCATCCTCTCCCAATGAGGTCCAAAGCATTACAGGAAGCTTGGCAACCTTAAATCGATTCATATCAAAAGCAATTGATCGGTGCCAGCCCTTCTTCCAAACTATCAAATGGAGAAGAGGTTTGAATGGGCAGAGGAATATGAGAGTGCCTTCCGAGAACTCAAGACACTAATTGGTAAAGCCCCATTATTATCCAAGCCAAAGACTAAAGAAAGATTACTGATCTACCTAGCAGTATTTGAAAAGACAGTGAACTCGGTACTAATTCGAGAAGAAAGCCTGACACAACTCCAGTCTACTATGTGAGTAAAGCTTTACAAGACGTAGAAATGACATATCCAGACATGGAGAAGCTCGTTTTATCTTTAATAGTTGCATCAAGAAAGCTTCGGCCATACGTCCAGGCACATAGCATTGACGTCTGACGAACCTCTCTTTGAGACAAATTCTCCAAAAACCAAACACCTCCGGGAGGTTGATGAAGTGGTATGTAGAACTCAGTCAATTCGATATTTCCTACAAGCCCAGGCCACCCATAAAAGGTCAGGCGCTGGCAGATTTTATATTTTTGTTTGTCCACATCCCAGGCTCGAGGCCAAGCCAGTAGGTGGTACCAACATGGAAACTATATGTTGATGGATCTTTGGGCGATGTAGGAATAGGAGTTGGGATCCTACTAATTAGCTCCGACGGCCATAACCTCAATCAGACACTTCGCCCTGGAGTTCAAAGCCTCAAAACAATACCGCCGAGTATGAGGCACCTTGCGCAGGCTTAAGATTACCACACGAGATGAAGGCTAGAAAATTCAGATCTATAGTGACTCAAAGTTGGTGGTTAGCCAAGTCAATGGGACTATCACAACCCGTGAACACTCTATAGTGGCCTACTTGAAGAAGGTCATGGATTTTCTATCCCACTTTGAGGAGTTCGAGTTGCTCCAAATCCCAGGATTCAAAACGGCTACGCAGATGCTCTCTCCAAGTTGGTAAGTTGCAAAAACTTTGATTTGATGAGAGCCATTCCAGTCGAAAGACTTCACCGGCCCACCACCAACGAGGCTCTGCAACAAAACTCAATGATAATCAGCGAGTCTCCCAGATGGATAAAGAAAATAGTCGCATACCTAATTGACCGTGTGTTTTGCCAATGATAAGACGAGTTTGAAAACTCTACAGAAGGGCCACAAAGTTCACTCTACAAGATGGAATCCTGTACAAAAGAAGATTTAGTCTACCACTCATAGATGTGTTACCAAGGACGAAGCTGACTATATTATGAGAAAGATACATTAAAGAGTTTGCGGTAATCATGCGGAAAGATGGCTATAGCGTAGAAGGCCTTAAAATAAGGATATACTGGCTGACTATGAAGAAGGACTCACACACCTTTGTGAAAAAATGTGACAAGTGCCAGAGATTCATTAATGTGCCAAAACTCCCGGCTCAAGACCTTACCTCGGTTACTAGCCCCTGGCCTTTTGCCAAGTGGAGGATCGACTTCATCGATCCCCTCCCAATGGGTATGAGTAGCGTCAAGTTAACAGTTGTGGAGTAGACTACTTTATTAAGTAGTGCAAGGCTGAGCTCCTAGCCAAGATCATAGAGGAGAATGCATAGAATTTTGTATGGAAGAATATAATCTGACGCTTCGGGATCCCCCATTCCCTTGTCTCGGACAATGGTACGCAATTACCGAGAAAAAATTAACTCAAACTGCGAAGAGATTGGAATTAGAAGGGACTTCTCTACCTCTACTATTTCCAAATCAACAACCAAGTGGAGACCTTCAACAAAATAATCAAACACACTCTGAAGAGGAAATTGGAATTCGCCAAGGGAGGATGACTTGAAGAACTTTATGAGACCCTTTGGTCATATCGAACTACTTCCTGGACAACAATCGGCCAGACCCCTTTCGCCATGGCATATGGGGCGGAGGCAATGATCTCTGTTGAAGTGGAGATGTATTCTCCAAGGCGCTTGTATTTTGATGAAGTAGTCAACGAAGATTTGCATAAGGCAAACCTCGACCTACAGGAAGAGAGGCATGCAAGTTCACAGCTTTGCATGGCAGTTTATCAGATAAAGATGGCTAGGTACTGCAACTCTAAAATCAGGAACATGGGCATCCAAGTCAATGATTTCGTCCTAAAAAAGGCCTTCCTTGCTAACATAGAAATCGGAGCTAGAACCCTTGATGGACCGTATATGATCATTGAGTTAATTCTGCCTGGGACCTACAAATTAGAAGACTCTGAGGGAAAGGAAACAAAGCACCACTGGAACATCATTCACCTTCGTCCGTATTACCAATAGGTTTCTTGTTTATTAGTGCCAAGTTGCATATTAGTTTTTCGTCCATTTGAGTTCAAGGATAATCATATTGTATCAAAGCTTAGTTGGTTTCAAATAAAATTTCTTTCTTTAAGATTATAACTACTGGTAAACGAGGCAGCGAGAGAGTGTGGTTTGCGTCCAACACCTCAACTCGCTGGATAAACTACTTAACGCGTACTAATACAAGTAAAGAAATGAGGCGGCAGGAGTGTGGTTTACAACCAACTCCTCAACTCACTGGGTAAACTATTTAACACGTACTAATACAAACAAAGAAATGAGGCAGCGATGGAGTGTGGTTCACAGCCAACTCCTCAAATCACCGGTAAACTACTTAACGCGTACTAATACAAGCAAAAAGAGATAGCGAGAGAATGTGGTTCACGGCCAACTTCTCAACTCGCTGGGTAAATTTTTTAACGCGTACCAATACGAAGAAAGAATATTTAAGTAAGTGCATTTGTTAACGAAAAGAAAAGAACGAAGCAATAAAAATTAAACAAAAAAGAGAAGATTGGGAGCTAATTTCTCTTTATTTATGGATTTGCAACATCACAGAATTGACGAAATCTGCCAATGATCCTTAAATTGAGCTTCTAGCAATTACCAACTCTTCCTTGGCCTTTGCCAAATCTGCCAATGCCTCAGACAACTGCTTATCCTTCTCAAGGACCATGGCATCGAATTCGTGGTTGACCGAGGTAATGGTCTCTTCCGCGGCTGTAGCCCTTTCTTTGGCCTGTCTCCGGGCACTCTCAACTGCCATCTTCAAACCCTGGGCCTCTAGTGCTCGCATCCATCGCCTAATATCTTCTGCAAGGGCATCAAGCTTCACCTTCAGAGTATCTTCGACTGAGGCCAAAGTATCAACCTTCGACCGTAACGCTTTATTCTCAGAGCCCAACTTCGTGTTCATTGAGCCCATGGCCTGAAGGTCGTTGGTTAGTTTTTGAACTTCGCGTCGGCTTGGTCCAACTTATACGCAAAGCCTATCAAAGTATTGTGCACCTCGTAATTTAGGACAAATCCGCAAGCCATGTTCATTGCGGCCATAGTTACCATCTTTTCCAATGAGGCATTTTCCGTGACTTTCTCCCAAAGCGGGGACCAAAACTTGTGGACGGTGGCTGCGGCCATCACCAAGACCGAAGGCAGCATCTCTAGGACGGTAGCGTCAAGTTCATCCCTATGAGAGCCAACGTTGATATAGTCACCCACCTCAATATCTGGATGTTCATTGCGCCGACTTCGATAGGCTTTCATGAGCCCCTTTTCAAAAAAATGAGCCAAACTCCTCTTTTTTCCTTGGGGCCCGACCTTCTCCATGGCTACACCCTTCTCTTTATCATGAGAAGAAGAAGAAGGAACAGTTCCCACCGAAGACCGATGAACCTCTCGGGTCGACGGTTGAGACCGACCGTGGCGAGATTGAACGGAAGGACCACATGCGAATGTGAAGGCTGAAATAGAGGTGGTGTGGGAAAAATTGAGTTCAAAGGCACCGCCATCGGGACCTCTGGAGAGGCTGGAGAAGGAAGTGGGGCTGAATTCTTTCCTCCTTCCTCAACATCATCTATTGCAAAGTCCGGAATATTCTTGAAGACGTATTTAGCTGCAAAACAAAACCCAAGTGTTGTTCTTAAGCAAGCAATCGCTTAATACCATTAAAACATAAGTCAAAATGAGGGCTCACCCATCAACCTAAAGCGGACCAGAAACTGTTATCCTTGAGTAAGTTGCCTGAGCTTTGAAACTCGATGCTCGATTGCCGAATTTTAGACCACCTCGCCTTGAAGTTCGGCCTCGCTCCCTCTTCAAAATTGGGAGCTTCACGCAAATTGCAAAATAATAAAAATATTTAGTTAAGAACAATATTATACATGCACACATACTAAACAAAGCATACCAAGGTCCCTAAAGCTCTGAGGAATAGTCACTTTAGGGTGAGGATCGCGCTGTCTAAATTCCCAATCTTCTTCTGCAAATAAGAACGCCCCCTTCCAGTTATAAACTTTATTGGGACTGTTCGTAGTAGTCCTCCAGCCTTGACCAGGCCTGAGAGACATGTTATACCAACCTCCAGATCGATAAGACCGATATATTGTCTCGAACGCTTTCGCGGGCATCTCTCCGCCAGCCTCAGCCACCTCTCACAGTAACAAGGAAGCCACCACCTGGCCCCATCCATTGGGCATGATCTAACATGGATCAATGTTAAAATCCCAAAGGACCTTGCAAAAAAAGGGTGCAGTGGTAGACGGAGCCCCCGCCGCATGACCGCTCATAAAAGGCAATGTAGCCTTCAAGTTGGTCATCACCCCATTCATGAGGACGACGAGCATGAAGTTGAACATTCGGGAGAATGTCATAGGCAAGTCGAATGACTTCCACTCCGCCTCTCCTATCTTGCTAGGGACCATGGAGGCTAATGTGGTCAAGAATAAAGCTCTTCGTCCCAAGAGACAAAGCTACATGGGCATCTATGTTACTTTATGATGCCCTCATCTCGTGGATACCGCCACCATTTTTCTTCTTCTTCTTAAGCTTTACTAACCCCAGGCTTACATTAGGGGGAGTCGGATAATACGCCAAGGTAGGCCTCAGATGACCTCTTCATCATGATTAGACGATGACTCAACCTCGTCCATCACTTGAGTTGATTCTTGGTTCTATCACGCTTCTCTAATCCTTGTCCTCTTAGCCCATTACTTTTTGGTCGAAGCGTAGTTATGAAAAATTTATGATTTTTGGTCGGAGTTGGAAGTTTAAAGTTTTCTCTATGTTTCCTTGTCCGTCGTAACTAGGAAGGTGAACTCAAAAGATATAACGAATATAGAGGAAAAGAACAAAAGATGGGAATAAATGGTCGCTCTATGTTTTACCTTAAGAAAAAATAACCTCATGCTTTGCAAATATATGCCTGAAAACTAGCCCTTATGCTCACCGAAAAACTCATCACAATGTTTGGGAGAATTGCCAAAGTAAAGTAAGAGAGAAGCGGACAAAGGTTTATATAGGCACATGCTAGAGCATCGTGACCATTGATTTAAAGGCCTTGTAATCTGAACCACATATCAAAGGGACAGATGGCGACCAAATGTGTGGAGAGAGGAGTCCAAAGGGCTGACCTACTTTAGTAGGGAAGGACGCGCCCCACGCGTGTCTCCATTCACGCAACCAAAGGACTGATTGCATCACTGACATCTCACTTACGCAAGGACGAGCGCCATCATTGCACTTGTCCCATCAAAACCTGAAAGCTGCCACCTCCAAAGAAACATCGCCACGTGGACCCTAATTATTTTCAGAAATACAAATCAAAGCCCTCGCCTGCCATGAATAGAGAAGCTTCGAGCTTGGGGTACTATGGACATGTGCGAAGAACTCACTTGTTATAATAGCTTCGTCAAGTATACGTTCCCTCATGTAGCCCTTAGCCCAAATATATATATGTGTGTGTGTGTGTGTGTGTGTGTGTGTGTGTGAACACGAATTTTTAGATTTCCATCCTTAGTGTGTGTGTGTGTGTGTATATACGGGCGATCTCCCGCCTTGCGGTGGGCGGGCGGTTGATGTAAAAATCAATTTTACATCAATCGCCCACATGCCGACAAAGATGTGGGCAGAAATTCTCGCCCACTATGGGCGGGAGATCGAGACTATATATATATATACACTAACTAGTTAGTTCAATCAAATACTTTGTTGATCACAACAAAGTGTTTGATTGAACTAACTAGTGTTGATCAATTGATTCTCAATATCCATTTTTTTTTTGTGCTTCTTGCAGCATCACTTTGTAGGGTTTACATTGGACCTTAACTGAAGTACATATTTCAAATAGCTTTGTAATTTTACAATCCCCTGGGACATTGTTTATTTCTTTCTTTTAAAAACAATATTTTCTCTGCAGACATCTCCAGAATTCTATGTTGTTAGTTGCCCTTTCATTTTCTTTTATATCGTCATGTTTACAAAAGTAACATTTTACACCTTTTTTTGATAAATAATTTTAACGTTCGAACGATGCAAGAATGTAGACAGTGCAATCATAGACGTGTATCTTTGAAGAGTTTGACCAAGAAAAAGAAAAAGATTGGTAATTGGCGTAGGCATGATGCAACGGAAGTAAAGCAAATGAATTACATGTTTGAAAATACATTATTTTTTTAAAATATCCACAAATTTAAGAAATCAACAAATGGTTGATTCAATAAAAATATTGAATAAATTAATATTTAACTTTGATCGACAAAATTTTGATTGTGTAATTAAATATTGAAATTCGATCTAAGAATTGAAAAAAAAAAAAAATCGAAGTTGTATAAATTTTATTCAAAACAATCATGAAACACTAGTTTTGTTTATAAAGAAATCAAGAAGTGCTAATCAAGCAAAAGACCTAATTACCTCTAATTAGACTTATTAATTAAATAGTACGAATTTAACAAAATTTCATCATAAAAAAGATTAATCAAATGGCATGATAAAATGGGAATTGAATTTTCGTGATTGCTTATAATTAATGTAACGAGCAATGATATTATTAATAGTCGCTCACTACCTAGGTAGAATATCCCACGCCAGATATTTCAATTGAATGAATTATTCATAATTCAATTACAGTAGCCTTCTAGTTATGTAATCAAACATACCTTTTATGTTTAATTAGATATCACTTAATTAAGATGGGCAATGAAACAGATATGAGGTGATTAATATTGTATCATTAAATGATTCAAAATACATTTGATTGAATTGAAAGAAATCTCCAAAATAAGTACTGTTCATGAAAAGATTTGCTAATTCATCAATTGGTTATAATTAGGAAAAATTAGAGGTGTAAAAAGGTTGTTAAATTTGTAAACTCACGTCAAGACAATGTGGTAGTTCATTCATAGTTCAAAGTACGATGTCGTAGTAGTTTGATGATGGTTGTTGATCCATGAATAGCAAATTTAAAAAATAAAAAATAAAAATTAGTGTGGTTGTGAAATTTCAGTAGAGATTAAAATGTTAAAAATTTGGTATTCAGTATAATCGAAATTAGATATATAAGTGTTAATTTATCTTGTAAAAATAATTTTGAAGCAAAGTTCAAACGAATAGTGCTTGAGATGGATTTTCAAACTCAATTCTAAGTGATAAAAAGTTCGATCATACTTATTCTCCAAACTCATTGCGTCACCTTGAAAGATGCACTCTTCAAAATTTCTTCTTAAAAATAGTGCAAAAGTCCTTGAAGTTACTTTCCCCGCCCCCTTTTTTTCTAGAATCCATTATCCATCTATGCCTAAGCAACGTCTTTATGCCTCAATCATAGAGGATTATGGGTGATTTGCTTTACTATATTGATTGGAAAATATGGTATTAAAATAGAGGTGACAAATGAGTGGTTATTTCAGATCGACTTATTTGTATCTAGATTATCTAAGCTCGTTGTAGGACATTCCAAACCATCTTCTAAGTTTCAGGGCTAGAACAGCCCACAAATCCACAAATATTGTGGAATAGGCTGGTCCAACCCGCTATGTTTTATTTTTGATTTTTAGAAATGTAATATAATCTAAATTAAGTCATAATTTGTTTTAAAAAATGGATGTTTTCATTCATGTGTTTGTAGATTACATCGTTAATTTTTGTGAATTATTAAAATAATTTACAAGAGGAATGTAATAGTAGTAATAGATGCATCAATGTAGTTTAAGTAGAAATTGTTTGAAAAATGTAGAAGAGAAATCAGAATTTATAGTTACACGATGTATAAATTTAGCCAACTGAGCTAGTAATCATGTGTCGGGCTATACCATTTAGTTCTGCACGACAAATTCATTATTACATATTAACCGATGAATTGGGCTATAGTGGTTTTGATCCGATTTTTTAACGAATTAGTGGATCGTCAAAGCCTAGGCCATCCAGTCTATTCGAATGAGACCAAATTAGTTTGAAATTTTTTTGATGAACTTATAATTTTAAAATAATACGTCATATTGTCTTTTTGGAATATATTTACTTTAATAATTCCTAATCAAGTGGGATAGTTCTTAATCTTAACAATACTTAAATAAAGAAAAAACTACCACACAAAATTAAGTTTGCATCATATTCTTCAAATATTTTGATAAATGAACCGTCATGACGTACAAATTCATTATGTTAGGCATAAATATGTTTGAAATTTTGAATGAACCTTACACTTCTCGTTCACTAATCCACATAAACACAATTATATTAGATAAAGTTGTTTGTCAATAATTTGTATCTATTTGGAATTAATGTGGACCATTGAATTTATTGGATGGTCATAATCTTGTCTTGTATTTGTTCACATGAATTTGATTAGAAGAAAATTTTTCTCTTTTTTTGGTTTGAAGAGACGGAGTAAAATATACACAAGACATTTGTATCTCTTCTTCTTCTGATGTAAGGTTGGACTAAGTGGTTCAAATTCTTGATCACTTCCAGTAGTTTTCTTGATCAAATCTGATTGGCGTTCCCTCAGGTTGTATGACAGTGTTTCTAGTGGCATAAATCTAAACCCACAACTCAAGTTTGATGCAAGACATTAATGGAGCAAAATGGTAGTTTTTCATCTTATTATATTTCACATTAGAAAATGAGTTGTAATTGTTAGAATATAATATATATGTTAGAATATAAAATATATATATTAGAATATTTGTTTACCTAATATAGATTAGGGTTTTCATTACTATAAAAATCCCTTTGTAATTGTATTTTTATCATGTCGTTTTGCTTAATAAAATTGGTTCTCTTTTTATTTCTTCACATGGTATCGTGAGCCGATTAATAAAATGAAGAATAAAGAAGCAAAAGACCACCACTCAAGCAAAGAAGAAGTCCTAAGAACAAATGATCGCAAGCTTCTCTCTTCCTACCAACAAAAAGCTTCTCTCTCCTAAGAAGAGCGGGTCCAAAGAACAAAGAATAGCAAGCAGGGAGGCTCGGCAGCTGTAGTTTTCATTCTCCCCACCTTGAAACCCGGTCTCTCCACAATTTCTCGAACCCCTTCCAAATCGTGGAACCGGACCAAGCGATTGAAAGAGTTAGAACTGGACCAAATCAGGGTAATTTTCATGCTTGCCGCCAGAGTGTTTTAGGTCCTTGAGGCCGATTCGGTGTCAGCAGATCCGAGAAGGTAACAACCATTATTGATTTTGGGGTGAGATAGAAGGGGCTGAGCTGCAGAATAGAATTGTTTGGTCGTTTGTGTTATTGGTTTTTCTTGCATTGTGTAACCTTGATTCTCTCTTATTTGTAATAATGGCAACTGAAAAGGATGATTCCTTCAATCTATTAGTGTAAGATTAATTGGTCGAAATTATTCATATTGAGTACCGTGATGAAAAATTTTCTCAAGGGTAAAAATTATGGGGTTATGTTATTGGAACTATTGTGATACCTAAGAGTACTAGTGATAATTATACTATTGATGTTGATGTTTGGGAGTCAAACAATGCAAAAATTCTTACTTGGATTCACAATTGCCGATCATTCCATTGGTGCACAATTGGCAAAATATGAAACGCTAAGGAAGTGCGGATCATTTGCGGTTATACACTAAGTCTAACTTTGAAAACGATTTCAGCTTGGAGATTGATATACTGAGCCTTACAACGTAAAAATATGGGTATTCGGAATTTTATAATCGCTATGACATCGATTTGGGATGAGTTGTCTCTTCTGTAATCGGTAGGGATCGAAAGCATGTGAGGATTAAATTGTTTATAGAGAAGAGCAACGATTGGTTCAATTTTTTATGGCACTTCGTAATTCTTTTGAGGGCCTTAGAGGCTCTATCTTGCATCGTTCTCCTCTTCCTTCATTGATTCAAAGGTTAGTGAACTTGTGGTCGAGGGAACACGCTTGAAATCCCTAACATGTGAGGCATCCCTTCCTACTTCTAGTACTTCTGTTTTGGTTGTCCCTTCTCGACCATCTACGCAGAATCAGAATAGAGGTTATGTGCGAGTTGCTAGTAATGAGTGTAGCTTTTGCAAAAAATGGGACATTGGAAGGCTTAATGTCCTAAAAGCTACAATATATACAGAGTCAACAAAAATCACAACATCGATTTCATCGTCCCAATGCTAACACAAGAGCGACCATGTCACCTTATGACTCACCTACTCTTGGAGCACCTTCCTCTAATCCCCACCACTCACTACTCTAGCCGAAAGCGCCGTAAGTTTCTTGCCACTCAACCTCATGCTATGTCAACCTCTACACATGCGCAGTTTGTCGTCCCAGAACCCCTCATGTATTTCTTCCTCGTGGATCTCTGACTCAGGTGCCTCTAAACACATGTCTACTAACTCCACAATCGCTTTGATTCCTTATGCCCTTCTAATTGCCTCAGATCTATTATGACCGCCGATGGCACTCCAACGCCTTTGGTAGGGGTTGGTTCTGATAACACATCCAATTTATCACTCTCGATGTCTATTGTGTTCCAACTTTTTCTTTGAATCTTATATCTATTGGTCGCTTATGTGACTCGGATACATAGTTCAATTTTCTTCTCTCGCTTGTCATGTGTAGGATCCTCAATCTCGTGTCGATTGGGATATGCCATAGAAAAAGGAGGTTTATATGTTTTGGACAATCTGCAACCACCGCATGCTGCAGCCTCTAGTGTCGATTCGTCGTCTTTTTCTTTGAATTCTTCTTCTTCTAGTTTTTATTTGTGGCATTCTCGCCTTGGACATGTTTCTGCTAGTCGTTTAAAATTTTTAGTTTCTAAAGGTCAATTGAGAGATTTGCGAACTCATGATATATCCGATTGTAGTGGTTGCAAATTAGCTAAATTTTCTGCTTTACCTTTTCCTCGAAGTATTTCTCGTTCTGTTGCACCATTTGACCTTGTTCATTCTAATGTGTGGAGACCTACTCCTATTGCTACAAAAGGAGGGTCTAGATATTATGTCTCGTTTATTGATGATTATAGTCATTATTGTTGGGTTTATCTTATGAAACGACATTCCGATTTTCTTTCCATTTATCTTTCTTTTAGAGCACTTGTTAAAACTCAATATTATGTCATTATTAAATGCTTCATATGTGACTTGGGTGGAGAGTATACCTCTACTGACTTTTCTACATTGCTTGCTTCTGATGGCACAATTCACCAATCCTCATGTAATCGACACCCCACAACAAAATGGTATTGCTGAACGTAAGCATAGACACATTATTGAAACTGCTCGTTCTCTACTTTTATCTACCAAAGTTCCTATGAATTTTGGGGAGAAGCAGTTTTAACTGCTGTCCACTTAATTAATAAATTTCCGTCCTCTCACACTTCGAGTTTGTCACCTTCTGAAACACTATTTTGACATCCTCCTGATTATTCTCTTCTAAGAGTTTTTGGGTGCACATGTTTTGTCCTTCGTCCTCAAGTAGAACATAGTAAGTTGACTTCACGTTCTGCTATTTGTGTCTTGTTAGGATATGGGGAGGGACAAAAGGGTTATCGCTATTTTGATCCTATTAATAAAAAACTATATGTTTCCCGACAAGTTGTATTTCTAGAGCATATTCCATTCTTTTCTATTTCTGATAATACTCTCATTCATATTGATCCCTTTTCTGATAGTACTGATAGCTCACATTCCCTTACCCCGCTTGTTGTTGATCCTTCTCCCACTACAGGTAAGCATGCACCGACTCATAATGATCCTTCTCCTTCTATGGCCACCCAAGCACCATCTTAGGTTGTTGATCAACCTCCTTTTCCTCGATATCCTCCACGTATTCGTAACTCAATTACCTAATTTTGCTTATTCTTGTTATTCGAATCTTTCTCATTGTTTTTAACATCTATTCACAAGCTTTCTCAACCTTCTTCCTATAAAGAAGCTATTATAGATCCTCTTTGGCTACAGGCTATGGCGGATGAACTCTCTCGCTTTACATAAGACAGACACTTGGGATCTAGTTTCATTACCTCAAGGTAAAAATGCTATTGGTTCACGTTGGGTCTATAAAATCAAAACCAAATCGATGGTTCGATTGAGCGTTACAAGGCTAGGTTGGTTGCTAAGGGGTTTAGTCAGCAATATGGTTTGGATTATGAAGAGACTTTTGCTCATGTTACAAAGATTACTACTGTTCGTACACTTATTGCAGTTGCTTCTGTTTTCCAGTGGAATTTCTTTCAGTTGGATGTTAAAAATGCATTCCTAAATGGAACCTTTCAGGAGGATGTCTATATGGTTCCTCCTCCTGGTGTTTCTCATCGTCCTAGATATGTCTGCAAACTTAAGAAAGCACTTTATGGTCTCAAACAGGCACCTCGCATTTGGTTTGAAAAAATTTCTACTGTTGTTGCCTCTCTTGGCTTTACATTCAGCCATCATGATTCTGCTTTGTTTTCTAGATGCACCTCCTCTGGTCGTATTTTACTCCTTTTATATGTTGATGACATGATTATCACTGGTGATGATGTTAATGGTATTGTCGTTTGAAATGAAGGATTTAGGTCATTTATCTTATTTTTAGGGATCGAGGTTTCTTCTTCTCCTAGAGGTTATCTTCTCACTCAATCTAAGTATGCAATCGATGTTATTGAGCGTGCTCGCCTCACCGATACTAAGACCTGCCGATACTCCTCTTGAAACCAATGTTCGTTATTCACCTTTTGACAATCCCTTTGCTCGATCCCAACTGCACTGCACTATCGTTGGAAGTCTCGCCTCATCTCACCATCACCGTCCCGATATTGCTTATGCTTTGCTCACATTATTAGTCGGTTTGTCTCGCTCCACTCACCGCTCACTAGGGAGTCGTTGTTCGTATTTTGCGCTATCTTCGTGGTACTTGTTTTCGAGTCTCTTATTTCCATCGACTTCTTCCTTGAGCTCCGCGCTTACTCGATGTCGACCGGGCCAAGAACCCAACCGATCGCAAGTCCACTAATGGTTTTGTCTATTTTGGGAGACTCACTTATCTTTTGGAAGAGTAAGAAGCGTAATGTGGTTTCTCGCTCTTCTCTTGAAAGCAGTATATCGTGTTATGGCGCTACTACCACTACCGAGATTGTGTGGTTGCGTTGGTTACTTGGCGACATGGGTGTTTCTCTTTCCTCTCCGACTCCTATGTATTGTGATAATAAAAGTGCTATTCGATTTCTCACAACTCAGTGTTCCATGAGCGCACGAAGCATATTGAAATTGATTGTCATTTGATTCGCTACCATCTTCAGCATGACACGATTTCTTTACCTTTTGTTTCTTCATTATTGTAGCTTGCTGACTTTTTCACAAAGTCACATCCGGTACATCGTTTTCGTTTCTTACTTGACAAACTCTCGCTGCTTATTGATGTAGCATCGTGAGTTTGAGGTGGGATGTTATAATATAATATATATGTTAGAATATAAAATATATATATTAGAATATTTGTTTACCTAATATAGATTAGAGTTTTTATTACTATAAAAATTCCCTTGTAATTGTATTTTTATCATGCCCTTTTGCTTAATAAAATTGGTTCTCTTTTTATTTATTTACAGTAATAATTTGTATTGTAATATTTAATATTGTAACATCATTAAACTCAACAACTTCAAAATACACATAAATATAATATATTTTTGTTTCTGTCCGCCAGTTATTTATACTCTACACGTAACAACAGACAATAATTTATATGTTTCCCTTTAACAGCCATTGAAATAAGGAGAAGGAATGATGGATTGATAGACATTTGGCGTTAATGATTGGGTATTTGCTTTGGCTTAGGATCCAAGGACAATTTGCATACGTTTTCTATACAGCTGTAGCTTATATGTATTCTTGTATGTAGATGGAGCTTCATTTGCCAAATATTCAGAGTTGAGTAGCTTCCCAGTTTTCTTAATTTTCCTTCTTTTTTTTTTTTTTTAAGTTTAATATTACAACTCCCAATGAACATGCAAGATCGAGTTTGCATTCATCAACTAAGTTTTGCTGATAGTGATTTGCTTTGAATTGATGGGTTTCTTCGTGGTTATGTCATGGCAAAATTTAGGTCGACCCCATGATTAGGTATTGAAAAACAACACACGCACAGTGTGTGTGTTTGTGTGAGAGAGAGAATGAAACTGTTATGATGTTTGCAAATGAAGCAATCCTTTTGAATTCATCAATCTAATATATCTTATTATGATTAATAAGTCATTTTTACTCTTCAGCTCAAGTTCAAGCATATATATATATATATATATATATATATATATATATATGTATGTATACACACTAGTATACCGCTTCTTTTGCAATCGAATTTGACCGTAAGCTCTATATTATGATAATGGATTTAGGCGAACAAATTTTGGAGATGATCGATTGAGAGAGATTGATTGAGAAGATGATCAGATTTTGGAGATGGTCTGTTGAAGAAAATGATTGAATAGCAAATTTTGGAAGAGATGAAAATGAAGACGTAGTGACACACGAACATACTTTTTTCTTCCCGTAGTGGAAAAAACTTCATACGGTCGTAATTAACTTGTAAATGTTACTAATTTTTGGGGTTAATTCTTTATTTAATTAGAGAATTGAATGAAAGATCAATCAATAATGAAATGATTGAAGAATCATTATGACGTTGCAAAAGCGTAAGAGTTTGAATACGAACACGAGATCAATAGATCGTTAATTCTTATTTATAATGATTTGGATCGAAAAAATAAGCTAAAAGATCATTGATGAATTCTGAAAAATATTTAAAAATAAATTTAGAGAAATTTCAAAATACATTTTACATAAATTCAAGCCAATAATACAACACTGGTGCGGCTACTGCTTTTAAAATCTACATGCTAATCATCATAAATACTGCCCTTAAAATTTTGAAAATAAATCGTTGAACGTAACATTATAATCAGGTGACATATATTTTCAAAATAAAATGTAAGCGAAGAGTACCGAAAAGAAAATAGATATCTCAAGAGTTGAGCCAACCATCTAGTATATGAAGCCTATGGGGGGGAGAGAGAGAGAGAGAGAGAGAGAGAGAGAGAGAGAGAGAGAGAGAGGCGTGCCCAAAGTAGCTAGAGAAGTGCCAATTTGAGAGTACCGACTTTAACTACAAGAAATAAAATTGTGAGATCTTCTCTTTGTAATAAAATAGACTTACCAAACAAAGGAAAAGGAACAAAAACATTCATGACTTGTCGTTATTAAAGGAATTAGAGACTACTTAGTATACATTCTAGTTAATTTGTCGATATCAATATCAGTTAGTTGTATGGATACTACAATTTCTTCTTCTTTTCAATTCCTTCCAAGCTTTCCAAATTTTAGTAGTTTTAACAAAATATACAATTGTAGTATCCACTCTTTCAATTCCATTCTTATCCCCCTTCTTTTTTTTTTTTTCAATTTGAATTTTTTACGCTCCTAATGTTTTCAGGAATTCTACAATCATATACCAACTAATCGAGAGGTACAACCCTAATAGCACTAGTTATTATGTTTTTTGGTTTTAAATGTTTAAAAAAAAAACCAACAAGGTGGCATGTTTTATTAATATTAATAACAAGCATAAATAAATAAAGTACATCTTAGGAAGGGGCTCAACCTACCTCCAAAAAGTACTATCATAGAAACAAATGTAAATTAAATTTTATTTGCTCTTGTCATGTTTTATGTCGTGATACGCCTAGTCAAATACTTCATGGGCAACTATTATGTATTATGTTTTGTTTGAAATCAATTAAAATTTTGTTAAAAAGCTGAAATCAAGATTAATAATTAATTTTAAAAACACATTTCATCAACTTTTACATAAAATTTAATTTTAATCAAAATCAAACACCCTTACAAAAATCAATTTCTAGCAAATAATCATTCTGTGTTTTGTAGCAATTTGCTACAAAAGTCGCTAGCTCCAACAATTCCAAAACAATTCTTCACTTTATTTTATATTTATTTATTTTAATTGACATATTAATTGTATATATGTCATATTTTGTGTGTGAATCATTAAACCAAATTTTTATAATTTCTGAAGTATATGCAAAAGAAATAGTGGAACGTAAGGAAATAAAGTACATGATTTACTTCTTCGCCATTATTTATACATGAATTTAGGGTATATATTTATATTTATATTTACACACACACACACACACACACACACACACACAGAGAGAGAGAGAGAGAGAGAGAGAGAGAGAGAGAGAGAGAGAGAGAGAGAGAGAGAGAGAGAGAGAGAATTTCATAATTTTATTGATAGGCAAAAAAAAAAAAAAAACAAAAAACCCTAATCAACTCTTGTTAACTAGTACTAGAAACTACCACAGTTTTGATTATTCTGTTTGTAAGTACATTCTTCAGCTAAAAGTATTCTCATCTTAACATATTATTTCATCTATAAGCACAAGCCTACATATACAATTGAACAGATAGCCCTTTATTTTTTCTTCGCCTCAACATCCATTTCATTTTGCTTCACTAGAAAGATTATTCATTACAGTTACCAGAAAGTGACACAAGTGTGTCTCTGCCTCCAAATGTACTTCCACCTAACATCACCAACAATTTATTTCTTGGGATCGAGACGAAGGAAAATATGAAAAATCAATTATTTTCGAGACGAATATCTCAAAATATCCTAAGAAAAATGGTAACAAGACTATAGTGTAAGAGACAGAAAGATGGAGAGAGAGAGAGAGAGAGAGAGAGAGAGAGATTATTCAACATGGAAATCAAGGTAAGGTAAGGAGGAGACATTTGCCAACAAACCCTCCCAATCTAATTCTCCCATTTTGAAGCTATCTCCTTGGCCTTGCCAATGATTTTCAACCCCAACAATGTCCTCAACTTTGATGCTTTCAGTACTATTATTCAACTGGTTGTTGATATTGCTTTTGGTGTCAAAAATATAGTCATAATTCTGCTCAGTCCCTGTACCCTCTAATGAAGGGACAGAAAGGTCATTTTCTAATCCCATAACATAAGGTTCCATGACTCCATAATCCTGCCCAAATCCCCTATTTCCCATATCAACTTGTTGTAAGCATGTCGAGAAATCGAACGAACCATTTACGGTGTCAAATTTGTTGTCCATTGGAGGAAAAGGGTTGAACTGGCTGTTCATAACCATGGCTTGTATGGAGGAAGACGAGGACGATGATGAATCTATGTACATTGTTGCGACGTCGTATTCGTGCATGGCCATCATTCCTTCCATGACAGTACCCTTATTAGGCTCTGATATTGAGTCACTGTTGTTTTGAGAGGATGTTGAATTATTGTTATTATTTTTCAACCTCTTCTTTACTGTCGAATTCCAAAAATTCTTTATTTCATTGTCTGTCCTCCCTGGTAGACGTGCCGCAATTTGAGACCACCTTACATCAAGTTAGAAAAATGTTAGAAATAAATATGTTAACTACACCTAATTAAGGGGTGAAAGTTAATCAATTTGCCAAGAACCCTAAAGAATAAAGAATTAACTGAAAATTTCAACTCTAAAATGCATGCATGGTTTTGCATGGAGGCCTAATTAACTCCACAACACGGAACAAAAAGTAAAAAATGTGTCTCCCAAGTTCATTTTTATAGGCACGAACGTATATGAAGGAAAGTAATTTGGCCATAATTCCATTTTCGTAGAGCATTCGTCAAATTTCGGTTGAATTTGAGTTGTAATTTCTTTCTAAGTTCTTATCTGATCATTTCATAGTACATTTAATAGGCTCTCTCAAAAGATTTCGAACAAACAATTATCACTATTTTATGAATTGTAGTAAAATCAATATTTCCATAATATATGTAATTTACCCTAAAATTGGAATGTCCTAAGAAAAGCAGAAGGTTCCAATATCATTAGAAAATAAATCAATGTTTATCAGTGGAGTGACTACAAGTGAATTAGCTATGCCTGTGTAAACTTCTAATCAATAAAACTTTGCAGCATACATTAAAAATTAAAAAGAAAAATAAATCATGCATGATCTTTTAACTTCTTTTCATCACAATTTATATTACTCTATGAATGATAATAATCTTCAATGCAATGCTTAGAATAGATCTCCTTTCTGTACAATTTCACCACTAGAGTTAGCACGCAAGCTCTCGCGCACACACATATTTACAGATCAAGATTCCTAAATACACAGAGAAAGAGAGTTATATTTATAGAGAGAAATAGTACCTATTGCCAAGAATGGAATGCAAATGGATGATAAGTTCTTCTTCCTGAGGAGAAAATGCGCCGCGCTTGAGATCAGGTCTTAAATAATTTATCCATCGAAGCCTGCAACTCTTCCCACACCTCTGCAAACCGGCATTCCTCGCAATATCACTCCAGCAACCTTGTCCATTTGTCAACATGTAATTCATCAGTTTCTCATCCTCTTCTGGCGACCATAATCCCTTCCTCAATTTAGCCTTATTGTTATTCAATTTTTCCTTCACCATTTGATCTCCAGGCTTCCTCATTTCCCAGGAATTATTATTATTCCAAAACAAAAAAGCCAATTTATTTTCCTATTGTTCCAGGTGGGCTGATGGAGACTGTGACATGAAGCTATATAGAGAACAACATAATGAGAAAGAGAAAGAGAGAGAGAGGGTAAGAGGGATTATGTGAAGTGGAAGCAAAATATGTTTGTATTCTCATACACATATGATGATTACCTTGTGAGTGAAGAAAAATGCATCGATAAAGACCAGATAGAGTCAAACACAAGAAGACCAAATGTCCCTTTCTCTCTCCCTCTTCAAGGTCCCCCTCCATTCCGTTTTCCCACTCCACCTTATGTTAACCAACCTTTTTTCTTTTTTCTTTTTTTTTTTTTTGGAGCATTACTCGTGGTTATCATTACCCGTCTAGCTAGTTAGTAGTAGACTCTCTGATTCATTGTCTAATAAAATTGTTTTAATGCATTTAACACGTTGAATAATGTTAATTAAGCATCGGCGATGAACACCACTATATGTAGTAGTAGGACCCACTGCTACATAGATTGATATTCATCACCACCCGTGCTAATGAATAGCATTACTCTAATGCATTGAACAATGAATCAACCTAAACTCATGATGAATATAATTATTCAATTTTTTTCACATTTTTCTTCAGTTTATAATTTAATCACAGACCCACAGGGCCACAGCAATCACCATTACCACCCCTTCAAGCTTCTCTCTCTCTCTCTCTCTCTCTCTCTCTCTCTAGAGGGGACACGAATACACGTGTTTCTGAAGTATAATGTGGAGAGTACAGAAATAGAAGTACTTTTGGTACACTTTCCCTAATGTCAAAATGGGATTGATATTTGATACGTGCGTGCAGCAAAAATATATAATACAGAGATATAGAAAGGTTCATTACATGGAGTACGACAATAGCATTCTAAGGTTGTCTCGTGTCTGTTGTTCAACTAATAACGAAATTCTTAAGCAAAATTGTGTATATATATATTATGAATAGTTTACAATATAATTTCTTCAAACCCTTTCAAAAGAAGATTTGATTATAATAAGAATATCAATGTACATGAAATTCTTCAACTACTTTCTTGTAAGAAATAATTATTCTTTAAAAAAAATCTTCAATTTATGATGGGACCAATCAAATAGGGTAATAGTAAATATTTATTCCAATGGTAAATTAAATACTGATATTTATTTTCAAAAACTCAATCTGCTTAATTCTTATAGGCAATACCATGGAAAAATATATATGTATATATGGTAAGATGCACGGAAAACCTCTAGACTGCTAGTAATTCCGTTTCGGACATGTTTCAGAAAACTTAAAAAAAAAAAAAAAAAAACTATATGTTTTGATTTTTTTATTGAACTTCCAAAAATTTAAAAGAAATCTTATGTAACTTTAAGAAAACTTTGGATTAAAATATTCGAAAACTTTAACTAAAAAAAAAAAAAACTTGATGATATGCTCCAACCTAAAATAAACTTAATAACGGACTCCAACCAGAGATGGAGGCCATGTTAATGGTGGTGATGGTAATATTGATATTGATAGCATGATGTCTTCGAAGAAAATCGAATCAAATACTTGTAAATTTTTTTTTTTTTTTTTTAGTATTTATTCATTGTGAATTATTTTTTAAGATGAAATTAATTTTGTATCTGTTGAAACTTTAGTTAAATTAAATTGGTTGTGGTATTATTATTATTTATTTACTATTAAATAGTTTTTCAATGTTAAATCTTAAATTTACAAAAATAAATCAATATTTTTTTATATAACATTTCACAGCATTTTCGCTTCCTACATTTTCAAGAAATAATATGTTCTCGTGTCGTATCGTGTTGCGTTTATCGTTTCCAAATTTTCGTGCAACCTAATATATATGCATGAATAGTTGTCGAAATATAGGTTAAATAAGCTTTAATGTGCAACATTTTCGTTCCTCCCATTAAATGAAATTAACGGCCCTAGAGTTTCTTACTATTATGGTTCTCTAATTATTTCATTATTGATTTATCCTTTCGTCAATTCCCTAAAGTTTCATATATTTGGTAGATAGAGATTGTTTAACACAAATTAGTAATATTACAAGTTAATTCTGAAAGCCCTTCAAGTACTCCATCAGGATAAAGAGTAAGAATAACTTATTAATTATACATATAAGATATATTATATTAGATTGATGAATTGGAAAGGATTGCTTCTTTTGCAAACATCACCACCACACACAAACACACACAGTGCGTTTGTTATTTTCAATACCTAATCATGGGGTCGGCCTAAATTTCTCCATGACATAACCACGAAGAAACCCATCAAAATCTTGGGCAGCAACAATGCAAATCACTGTCGGCACAAGAAAAATCTAATGGAAAATTGATCTTGCATGTTGATTGGGAGTTGAAATAGTAAATTATTCCCAAAAAAAGGGCAAACTAAGAAAACTGGGAAGCTACTCTAACTAAATATATATTTGACAAAGCTCCATCTACATACAAGAATACATGTAGGTTATTTTTTGTTTCTATCAATCCATCATTCCTTCTCCTTATTTCAATGGCTGTTAAAGGAAACATACAGCTGTATAGAAAACGTATTCAAATTGTCCTTGGATGCTAAGCCAAAGCAAATACCCAATCATTAACGCCACTTGTCTATCAATCCATCATTCCTTCTCCTTATTTCAATGGCTGTTAAAGGGAAACATATGTATTACTGTATGTTGTTACATGCAGAATGTGTGAGTATGTAGGTTGAAGTATGTGGCTTACATTTGTGGAACACATGTATACTTTCGTTTGTAATTTGCCGTTAGTTTGCTAAGGGTATTTAATAGGTTGGAGGTGCGGGGCTGTCCATGCGGTAAGATAAAGGAGTAAGGCACGATACTAGTGAAGGCATGTACGTTGTACGTTTTGTAGTTAATTGTGATTAACTATAATAGGGTCGTAAGATTTAGGAAACAAAATATTGAATAATGAAAGTTCTGGACAAAATTTAATGAATACAAAGTAATAAATATACGTAGGTAATATAATACAGTTAATGAAGTATATATGAATATAAAGCCTAACTGAATGAATTAAGTATGGATGACAAAAGTTTAGATATATAACAATAGGCAATTAAGTGCTTGTTCGGTTGCCATTTTATCCAAAAAAACCCATTTTTTGCTTCAATTTTTGACTTTTCAACCTTTTTACACTACCAAAACATTTGAAAAGTCAAAAAGTAACTAAAACCCATTTTTCCCAAAAATCTCTACCGAACAAACCCTAAGTCGTTTATTAGAGAATGATGTAAGTTGAATAAGCTTTTAAGCATTGTATTCATGATCATTGAATTAATATATACATACAACATTATAACTTTTTTTTTTAATCGAAGATACAACATTATAACATTTTTTTTTTATTTTTTTTTTTAAGGGAAAGTCCCCAAGACGAAACCCATCCACCTGTGTCGTAGGTCCCTTGACCAGCGGGTTGTAAATCGAGGATGTGCACGCAGTGGCGGGGGACTGGCGAGAGAGTCAACGGGCCAACTCCCGGGACGTAACTTATATATATGTAGAACAGATATAGATTGAAAACATTGAGTTCAACCTCATTGATTGTGCATATACAAAGTGGTCTTGGGACTGGTATGTGGTTTTTCCATCACGAAAGAAAAAACATTTCATGAGAATTTACTAGGTGAAATTCTCTCTGTTACATCAAAGAAATAAGAGTTTGTTTTCTGAAATGGACAAAAACATTTTAGCATCTACGAAACTAGTAGAGCTGCAAGTGATGAAGAATATTCGCAGCCCAAAAATAAAAATGAAGCATGCATTTGAAACATCTGAAATTATTCTATTGCCAGACCCACCCTTCTTGTCTTTCGTGTTCGATGAAGTTGTATTAGTGATTTTAAGAACTGCATTTTCATTGGTGTCGTGACGTTCTTTATTTTGCCTCGTTAGAAGCTGAAACACACGGGGATTCGAAGAGCATTCTTTTGACTGTTAAAAATAGTTGTTGTAGCATAGAGCAATGTGTTTCAGAAGTACAACTTGCATCTCCGAGGTGGAAGACTTCTTGTTTGTTCTCTGCTGTTGCCAGAGGAAATGGTTCATGAAGATGGTATCGTACTTCCATTGCTCTCATGCCCATCCTTTTTATAACTTTGATAACTTTCTTCAACTGTAATTCTGCTCTCATCCAAGACTTGCAAATGATTTTCCTATGGAAATAATAATAATTATGTTAGCATTGTGAAGGGTCTTATGTTCGTATCTGGTGATAGTATTGGTATGTTGTGTATATACGAAAGAAGCTAGCTCCATCAATATGTAAGCAAAACAATGCAACATATTTATATAGTTCTCCAATCATTGTTCCAGCAACTCATGCAGTTGAATCTTTGAGGTCTACAAAGACTTGTGCTCTATGCGTATATGTATGTAGCAATAACATAAGAATAAAACACAACATTAATGATTATGAAGAATAATAATTGAAGCAAGTGTATGACATATGTTGAGTTCTATAGGGTGTAATAATGTAAAAATGTGTAGTGTGCGCTAACAAAAACACTTGTTACCTTGGAGTTGCACATGCATGGGAAGGTTACAGAATGTACAATGACAGATTTTACCGAAGTTAGCGCTTAATATATTGTTGCAGTTGTCCAGGACATATAGCAGAAGAATTGATTGAAAATTCTTATGTATGCTCTGGCCGATACCCAGAAGTAGTTTTGCTTCATTTATAATGACAATTTGATAGTTAGTAAGGCAAGTCTTGAACATTGTAATTTATATTGTTAGGAAACCCAAGCTAAGATACAAGTGGTTGCTGTATTTTTGTGATAATGTTAAAGTTCAAATAAGAATTAGCACAACCAACATTCTTTGAATATTTCAAATTTATGTCAATTTGTCTTTGCTTGGAGGAAATAATCTTAGGGCTTGTTCGGTAGAGTTTTTTTTTGTAAGAATGGGTTTTTGGTTATTTTTTAACTTTTCAATTTTTTTTGTAGTGTAAAAAGGGTTGAAAAGTCAAAAATTGTAGGCAAAAAAATAGATTTTTGAAAAAAACTCTACCGAACATGACCTTATTGATGAGAGGCAAGATATTCTTTTTATAGAAATATCTTATTCAAATTTTCAATGTTTTTTCCACCCTTGTAACAAGTAGTAGGTTGTATGAGTGAAGTAATTTGTATATAAATATTCATGTTTAACAGCGTATATATATATGTATTTTTTACCAGTTTAACAGTTTGTCACATGGAACATTGAAGAAGAATATGTTGTTGGCTTTTGTGGAGATTGAAACACCTACAAATGAAATAAGCAGACATGAAATAAGAAAGTGCATGAACTAAGGATAAAACTTTTACCAAAATGCAATAGATGCTGAAGAAATAGAGACACATATTTAGAGATTGTTAACTGTGTAGAGACACATTGGATTGATTTTGTACTCGGCGCTTACCATTGAAGGATGATACTTTTAAATGGTTGCCGACAATGACTGGTTGTTTAGTTCAGTTATCTGATATGAATGTGCATTACTTTTCCAAAGACTGATCCCACATAGTCAACAATGCTGTTTCAAACCTAATAGAAATTATATTAGATATAATAAAAGATATGTGGAACAAAATAACTAATGGATGCATGAGTAAATGAAATTATCTTGAATGTAAAATAATGCACATATACCTTCATTAACGAGAACAATATCTTGGATGTATGATTGAGTCCCTAAGAAAGTTTGAATGAGGCACTTTAGGTTTCATGTCAACTGCTACTCCAGTGATGCCTATAGAAAGAATTGATCAAAATTTCCTAGGCTAAACAAATCAATACATTATGCTGTCTATCTTGGAAATAACGAAGATAATATATATGTATATATGCTTTGGAAATATGAAAATATGATAGTGTATTACTGATATGCGTTTTGAATCCATGTACTCGTGTAATCTGTCAAATAGAGTGAAGGCATATGTAGAGGATATCAATGAAATGTGAACTTCTTGTAGTTCTTGAACTCTAGTTCGACCACAAATTGTCCACTGAACTTCATAGATTGAAGATCTACATTGAAGTATTGTGAGTTGCACAGTTGCGTTTGATAGTAGGTAGGTCTTCAATGGTATTAACCGATCTTCAAAAGGTTGTATGTTGGTATCATAAAATGTTGCTTGCACCTTGTTCTTCTATTTCACATCAAAAATTAAATTAAAAGGTATAATAAAAGGATTGAAATTTGTGAGAAACTATAAATTTAACAAAACAAAAGCAATCATGAAGAAGTATTTTAATAAACAGAGAGAAGATAATTAAGTTGTAAAAAAGCATATTCATTATCTCTGTTGTATAACTTGACTGATTCTGGAATATATTGGAACTCAGCGTTTGAGTACTACTCAAAGAATATACCTCATTGTCCATTAACACCATGTTTTGATATTTTGTTGAAATGTGGAGTGCTGTCCTATGTCCTCATAGATGTTTTTTCACTAATGTTGACATCGAAACTTACACCGTCCACGTGTCAACAGATGTTCAATCACTCCTCTGCCAACACAGATGTTACCTGCACACTCGGACAATCGTTAGGCACCAAGATCACCGGAGGAAAAGGGTCTAGTGATCGCTGGTACTCGACGATCAAGTCAATTGCCGGTATATCAAGTAATACACAGGGGATGAGAGTAATTAGGTGTGGGAGGGACAAGAAAGCGATATTTGAGCAGAGTTTAGGGGTGAAATTCAAGTGTAAAAAGAGCGTACCTTAGAATAATCGGAGACGTTGTATTTATAGCACAAGAGTTCCAATTGATTTAGGAAGCAAATCAATTAGATATCTAACCGGATCCTCCTTCCTTATGGGATATGGATGATTGATTGTCAGGGCAATCTCTAGGATTATCTACCTTATTTAAGATTATCACGTTGCCTAATCTTTAGGAGATTGTGATTTGGTTTCCTTGTGAGGATCTGTGTGCCAATCCAACGCAATCTGTTTCTGATTACTTTTCTGGTCATCCGAAATATCGTGATGCCCGCCAGTTATAACAAATACGAAGCTCGGCGAGGCTCTATAGTTCGGCCATGAGTGTCGAGGTTTTGCGTGGGCTTCGCCATGCTCCGATTTCAGAGTACGAAGATGTGTAAAGCGTTCCGAGGCCTCATGAAGCTCTTGCTGGCCCCCTGAGGCCCTCGCCGGGCCCATGGGCCTTTATGAATCTAGAAGGCTCTCGTTGGGCCTGTATGGGATCCTTGTTGGGCATTGGGCGACGTTGAGGTCTTATCGAAATCGGGTGGTAACAACAGTCCCCCAAATCCAAGCCTATTATTCATGGTAGGTATGGGACTTTTTGAAGTAAGAGAGGAAGAGAATTTTTAGAAGCAAATATGCCGAACGTGAATTCTGCGAGTGTGGTCTTCGTGCTCTTCATGCATTGAATTACTTATTTGGTATAGATTAAGTTACTCACTCAAAATATATATAGTCCTCCAAGTTTGAAGCCGAGCATTTATGATGGGTGAGGGCTTCAGTTAGTTAGGCATATGGTGACGTGTTCCTGTCCAGGCTGTCAATCAAGGTTGTCAATATGATGGTCAGGCAATCATGAGTGAAAGGGTGTGTTCATTTAATGCTAAAGGCACGTGACGGATGAACGGGCACGCGTGAGGCGCGTCGTTGTGATTTAAGAAACGCTTAGGGTTTCGTTTTCCACCGCTGCCCTATTATGAACATGTGTCCTCTGGGCGACGGCCCAAATGTCATGTTTCAAGTTTGGAAAGCGGGATTGAAGTGCCTCAATCTATATAACGCAACGCGTCATTCACAATTTGATTTCTTCTTGCTTCTGCGCATACTGTACGTTTTGTAGGACTCTTCTGCGTGTGCACTGTGTTGACTGCTATTCCGATGTAAGCGCTACAAGAGTTGCTGCGAGGTGTTTTCTATTCTGCCGTCGTTTCGATTTTTTAATTTTTAGTTTGGACGCCATTTACTGCCATATCTGTCGACGATAGTTGGGGTATCTCCTTGTAGAATTGAATGGGGTAGCAATGTCGTCTAGACATGGTGATTTGTAGAGCCGGCTGGACGCTCGAGACAGACCTTAGGACCCAGGCTAAGTCGTCGTCCACCTCTTCATCTTCCTCATCGACCAAGGGTGTGAGGAAAGTGAACCAAGCACCAACAATTGCTAGCCTGTCCACCACGTCCACAAGCGAGAAAAGGTCACGCCCAACTGTATCGTCGAGAAAAATCGTAGAAAAGGGGCGACGTGACGCCGGGGTACCCAAGATAAGAGGGTCACTTGATAAGAGGGATGTCCCGGCGGCCCGAGCGCTCGATGATGAACTCAGCCGTTCGGAAACCGAAGCGTCCATGGCTCGCTCGAGGATCACTGAAGTGGAGTTAGAAGACGTACGGTTATCCTACGATATTCTCGTGTCTATGACACTCAAGGCTTCTGGTCCCGAGGAACGCGCCGACGATCCACCTGATGGGTTCGTTGCTATTTACGAACCCGCGATGCAGCAGGGTCTTTGCCTTCCCATGCATTATTTCTTTCGTGAGGTTCTAAGAGACTGGAATCTTGCCCTATGCCAGATAACGCCGAATGGCTGGGGACAAATGGTGGCCTCGTTCCTGCTGTGGGATATTGTCGAAGCTGGAGGGAGCTTGA
Source organism: Forsythia suspensa (assembly GCA_023638005.1). Classification (NCBI taxonomy): domain Eukaryota; kingdom Viridiplantae; phylum Streptophyta; class Magnoliopsida; order Lamiales; family Oleaceae; genus Forsythia; species Forsythia suspensa. The sequence continues at coordinate 32,768,143 of CM042671.1, forward strand.
CTCCGAGAGAGTTTGAATCTATTTATCGGCCCTGCCGGTCCACGAGGTGGTATAATATTTCTTCCCGGCCAGGCCAGAAATAGAGGACGGCTATTGACAGTCCCAACAAAGTGCATAATTGGAAGGAGAGGTTCATCTTCGTCGGAGGAAACTGGGAGTTTATGCCGGAGGATCCTCTTCTCCATGTGTCCATTCCCCGCCAATTTGGGGAACTTGGTATATATTGCTGTTATTGTGAGGAATTGCGCATAGTTCCTGACCTAATGTTTTGCTTACCTTTGCAAATTGCGGGAAGCCACCCATTCCAAAGAGGGATCAAGGAGAATTATGTTTGAAGTGGGATAAGGTGCGAGCGCTTGATAGCGACTTCAGGAGTCTTGGCAACTTGTTAAAAGACGACAATTTATTGATTTCCTGCAGACTGATGGGTGAGACTCGTAAGACGTAATGTATGAGCCTTGCTATGAAAAGTTGCCTTAATTATTGGTATTTTGATGTTTTTGTTGGCAGCATTCAGGTTTAAGGGTATTCCCTCGCTCCGCCTCGCTCGTCCCACTAGCGGAGGGACTAATCGTCCCAGGTTCCTCCGCGCGAGACATCTTGTCCACCACCTGAGGTGCAAGATGTCACGCCATTGAGGATAGTCCATCCTCCGCCCTCCGATGTTCAGGTTACCAGACAGGCTATTGTTCCTTCACCCCGCCTTCGTCATCCCACCCCTGTTCTGACTCTACTTCCTCTAAGGATAAAGAGAAGGGGATTGCCGAAGACGCAGGTGAGGTGGCTGCTCAGAAGAAGAAGGCTCCCGCAGTGGCAGAAGGATTTATGCAGGATGCCCGCAAAGTGAGGTGGATTGAGGAGAATCGTCGGTCCTCGCCGCATCCTGATGGAGAGCCCGAGGATGCCGGGAACTCTATTTCTTCAACCGGTTAAAGGAGCCATGTTCACATTTTCCAGCCGCCACGATGAATTGTCGACTTCAAGAATGGAGCGCTTCTCGTCCATTCTCCGCGATAATGGCAGCGAGTGTCCATAGGTACTGGACCTAGAAATGAGATAAGGCAGCCGAGGAAGCTACCATGCGTGAGCGGCTGCAATGGGCTAAGATGAACATGGTGCAAGGGTTGGTCATGTCTAAGGAGTTATTCGGCACCCTTGAAAACTTTGATGGCCAATGCAGCAAAGAGGAGGAAAAATCCAAGAAGTTCTCCGAGGACTTGAAAGCCGTGACCCTCGAGAAGGCGCAACTGGAGTCAGACAAGAGGGCTCTTCAGTTTAAGCTGGAATCGGTCGTGGCAAGAGAGGTGACCTAAAGGGTAGGTATGAACTCGAGCTGAAGGCCACGAAAGAGAGTCTAAAACAAGCTCGATATCAGAAGAAGATAGCCGAGGTCTCCCAGAAACGTGTCGAGGATGCCCAGCGGTTGGCCGAGGAAAGAACACTCACACCGAGAGACAGTGCTGTTACACCGAATAGCAACTTAGAGGTCGTTGTCATGCGGACAAGGATATGTTGCCGGCCTTGGCGGCGTGGAGGTTGAAAGTGGTCGGGCGTCGAGCATGCGATGCCGGGCCGGTCGGTGGAGGCGTATCAGGATGCATTTGTGGATACACCCGAGTACCAAGACCTTGCCCAATGCTTGATGACCATAGGTGGGGAACAGTTGGTGGAGCGGATCGTGGAAACTAATCCAGAGTGGGATATCTCCTTTCTTCGACAAGCTCCTAGCGAGGTTCCTGCGTCTAAGGCTATTCTAGATGAGGTCGCGACGGGGTCGAGGATCAAACCACCCCACTTGTCGTGGAAGAAGGCCCACAATGTGCCGACCCATAGAGAGGCGGCGGGGCATTTAGACTTTGAATTTTGTTTCTCCCATTTTGTACATGTTCTACTGTTAACATATGAATTTCATTTCTACCATATCATCTCTGTGTAAATATTCCTTACGCGCCTCATGGGCGGTACAACAAATCGATGAGTCATCACCAAGAGAATTAATGGCGCAGACTTATTTGTTGAATTCGAAGAGTTAGTGTCTTCCATGTCCCCATGCGCGGAAAAGCACCACAGGCGTGTGGCGTTCCAAATACCTCTTTGATGGATGTGCATTAATTATCTCATTTATTGTCTTATATTTCCCATGAGACAAAATGTTGGTTTCTCCATGCAGCTCCTATAAAAGCCTCATGGATCCTTCATTACCCTTCTCACGCGTTCATAATTATGGTAAATCCTTTGGATTAATCTCTATGTCTGTAATTTCCGTTAACATTTGCCTGTGTGATGCCAACGTTCCAATTGGAGGTATTACGAGAGCGCGGATAAAGGCCCAACGTCTAGAGGACCAAACCGTGGGAAAGTCAATATTCAGAGGACCAAATGCCCAGCAAATCAACGTTCAGAGGACCAAACGTTCGAGAGGGTGGGGGCTTAGCAGCCCTAGTCAGAAGGTTCCTAACGGTGATTTGCCAACGGACATTGATGATCGATCCATCGATGATCCAGATTCGGATGACGGGGCTGAAAGCCATCTGCCAAGGATGTCAATGGTATTTTTTGAGCAGTATGGCTTAATTAGTCACCAAATCAACTCATATTGATTTTGGGAGACCCCCGACCATGATGAAACCAGATACCCGTCAATGACGATGCTCAGGATAACGAAGACTAGAATATTTACTCGGTGAGGTCGTAGGTCCCAATATGTGCCGACCCATAGAGGTAGCGGGTAGTAGGATTATAATAAATTCACTTTCGTTCATCTTTGTCTTGTACTTTAGGTTGTGATGAATAAAACAAGGATGCATCAGATTTTCTGAAGTTTTGAGATTTTTACATGGCTTGTAGTTTCTTGACTAGATAACTTTTGGCGGCGGCTGAAGGACAGCCACCCCGGGCATTCGTCTCCGCCTTTATTTTCATAACATCGCGAGGCTCAGGGGTGTGTAAGCCCTCGCGTCATGGGCGCCAGTCTGTTGACGTGTTGGATATGCCTCGGCAACGTCCTCATGTTGCGATGGCGATTACGCACACGGGGCGCATGTAACGTCGCAGCCCGTACATCTTCTTAGGGTTTATTGGGGTGCATCCCCCTTCCAAACGTGTCTGTTTATCTGACCGTCCGTATTTTCCTATGCGTATATATATGTAATTGCAGACTTTTCCTTCATTTCTCCCACTTATACTTCCTTTTCGTAATATTTGAACTCCATCCAGCCCTTCTTGGTCATGACAGGCTTTTATTTCTCCAACGTGCCAAAGTTTAAGATAAGGCGTGGTGTGGGTCATGGATGATACTTCACCTACACCTCCAGTATTATGTGCGGCGTCTGCTCCGGAGATTGCCGTCCCGCAGGTACCGGAGGCAATGGTAAGCAATCCATTCTTTGTTCCGTCGATGCCTTCCGTACCGTCCCCTGTGGGACCTATGTCGCCGTTCGAAATTTTGAGACGATCGGGCAAGAGGAAGGCAGCTATCGACGGTAGGAAGAAACGCCCGTGCTCGGTAAAGGTACGGAGGATATGGGGAAATCTCATAAGGTTAGGCGAGGCGGGGGATCCTTTTTTAGAGTTTGAGGACCGCGTTCCCAAAGATCGAAGGGCGTCCCAAACCTCTAGTCCTCCACCTGTTAGTAGGAACGAATATATCAACATTGGGTCTTGTCGGACGAGCCGACCCAACTGTTTTGGGAAAACTACCGATTCCGATCGCCCACGGCAGCCGCTTCTGGCCATAAATATTGGACCTCCTCTTTTGAGAAAGCTGTAGATAATGCAGAATTGATGGAGTTGCTGAAGCTAGCTAAACTGTGCACTTCCCAGAGTCATGTGCTGAACTACGAGTTTTACAAAGTCTTCAAGGATGAAGATCGGCGAACTTCATTCAACAGTCCAGAGAGATGAAGATGTCGAAGCGTTGCGTTTAGATAACAGAGACCTTTGGAGAAAACTTGCCTTGTCCGAGGATGTGAAGGCACGCGCCACCTACAATATTACCAAAGCCCAAACGATCCAGTAATGTGTTAAGGCCCGTAAGATGGCTAAGTCGCAGCTAAAGTCTTACCAAGATATGATCTATGCCAAAGATAAGGAATTGACTTAGGTTCTGATGGAGTTTTCGAAGGCCAAGAGTCTGTTGGCTAGTATTGGGATCCCTGGTTATGCGGATCCTGGGGTTCTGACCGGGATTTAAGGGTCACGTCTTTTCTTTTTGTTGTTGTTCTCCTGATTTGTAAATGTAAACTTTTTCTCTGTGATATACTTTGACCAAGGTTGATGTCTATTCTTCTTTATTTGTATGAATGCGTGTTAGATGTATATCCAAATGAGTTGATGAGTTGGCCGCGAACCACACTCCCTCGCCGTCGAACTTTATTCACTTGTAAGAATGAGCGTTAAATGTTTATCCAGCGAGTTGACAGAATTGGCCGCGAACCACACTCCCTCGCTGCCGAAATTTATTTACTTGTAAGAATGCACGTTGAATATTTATCCAGCGAGTTGACAGAGTTGGCCGTGAATCACACTCCCTCGCTGTCGAACTTTATTTACATGTAAGAATGCGCGTTGAATGTTTATCTAGCGAGTTGAAAGAGTTGACCGCAAACCACACTCCCTCGCTACCGAACTTTATTTACTTGTAAGAATGCGCGTTGAATGTTTATCCAGCGAGTTGATAGAGTTGACCGCGAACCACACTCCCTCGCTGCCGAACTTTATTTACTAGCATAGTCGCTTAATGGACACATCGGTTTGGAAAATAGTGAACTTTATTAAAAGAGCGCAGCATCTAGAGATCTTGAAAACAATGCTTGGAAACGGAGAAATGCGAATATAAAACTATCGATAATAGGGTCGCAGATGAGCGATATTCCAAAGATGCCTCATCTCTTGCCCTTCTGAATCTACCATTATGTAAGTTCGATCGAATTTCTTCGATGATCCTGTAAGGTCCTTCCCAAGTGGGCCCGAGGGATCCGGCTCCCAACTCTCTATTGGCCTAGAATACTTTCTTTAGGATGAAGTCGCCGATATGAAAACTCCCGCTTAACCGTGGAGTTGTAGTATCCGGTCATTTTCTTTAGTAAACGAGCGAGTCTTCATGTCTTTCGTCCTGCAAGTCCAGATTCACCCTGCGTAAGTCATCATTGGTTACTTTGTCGAAGTGTAAGTACCTAGGAGAGGGCATCCCTACTTCGACAGGAATCATCGCTTCCGCTCCATATGCCATGGCGACAGGAGTTTCGCCGGTCGCCGTTCGAGAAATGGTCCGATACGACCATAGAGTCTCGGGTAATTCATCGGCCCATTCTCCTTTAGTGGATTCTAATTTTCTTTTCAGGGTGTGCTTGATGATTTTGTTGACGGCCTCCACCTGGCCGTTAGATTGGGGTAGTAGTAGGGGTGGAAAAATCCCTACGAATGCCCAGATCTTCGCAATTGGTTTGAACTTCTTCCCAGCAAACTGCGTGCCATTGTCGAAAATGATAGAGTGGGAGATCCCAAAGCGACAAATAATATTTTTCTATACAAACTTCCATGTATTTTCTTCCGTGATCTTTGCCAGAGGTTTCAATTAGCACCACTTGGTGAAATAGTCCACCGCTACAACCGCGAATTTGACCCCACTTCTTCCGATTGGGAGGGGACCTATGAAGTCAATCCCTCACTTGGCGAAGGGCCAAGGGCTGGTGACCGGGGTAAGGTTCTGGGCTGGGAGCTTCGGTATAGTAGTGAATTTTTGGCATCTGTCGCACTTTTTCGCGTAGTTATGGGAATCTTTCTTCATGGTTGGCCAATAGTACCTCTGCTTCAATGCTTTCTGTGCCAGAGCCATTCCTCCTGAGTGGTTACCGCAGATTTTCTCATGTATCTCCTTTATCACGTACATCGCTTTCTCCTCATCAAGCGGTAGAGATGGGGGTGGCTGAAGCCTATCTTATATAGGATCTCATCATGTAGTACAAATTTTGCTGCTCTCCTGCGGAGTTTCCTAGCTTCCTGCCTATCGTTTGGTAGGATCTGGTTGGTCAAGTACGCGATGATTTTCTTGATCCATCTGGAGGATTCAGATACTGTCATGGTAGCAGGTGCTGGAGAATCGTCGATGGATGGCTGGTTGAGCTTTACGACCGGGATGGCCTTCATCAGATCGGAGTCCCTACTGCTTGCTAGTTTTGAAAGGGTGTCTGCATAACCATTCTCCACTCTTGGGATCTGGAGGAGTTCGAAGGCCTCAAAGTGGGATAAGAGGTCTCTGACATTCGTCAAGTATGCCACCATGGACTGCTCGAGGGCTGCGAAAGTCCCATTGACTTGACTAACGACCAGCTGTGAATCACGGTAGATCTAGATTTTTCTTGCTTTCATTTTTTGCGCCAGCCTCAAGCCTGCTAGGAGCGCCTCGTATTCTGCGGCTTTGTTTAAGACTTTGAACTCCAGGCAAAGTGCACAGTTGAGATTGTGGCCATCAGGGCTGACTAGCAAAATCCAGGCTCTAGCTCCGGCCTTACACGAGGATCCGTCAACATATAATTTTCAAGTTGGTACCTCATAGGGCTAGGCTTCAAGCGAGCCTTCGGGAGATATGGGCAAATTCAGCCACAAAATCTGCCATAGCCTGTTCTTTTATGGAGGGCTTGACTTGTAGGAGATATCGAACTGGCTGAGTTCAACTGACCATTTCATCAACCTTTCTAAGGTGTCCGACTTTTGGAGTATCTTTCTTAGAGAGAGGTTTGTCAAGATGTCGATACTATACGATTAGAAGTACGGCCGGAGTTTTCGAGAGGCGATGATCAAAGACATGGAGAGTTTCTCCATATCTGGGTATCTTATCTCCGCGTCTTGTAGGGCTTTGCTCACATAATATACAAGAAGCTGCAATGGCCTTCTTCTCAGATTAAGACCGAACTTGCTACCTTTTCGGATATGGTGAGGTAAACAAGTAAAGTTTCTCCATTCTTCGGTTTGGACAGCAGTGGGGCCTTCCCGGGGAGAATCTTGAGGTCCTAGAAGGCTTTCTCACACTCTTCGGTCAATTCAAACCTCTTCCCTCCTTTGATGGTTTGGAAGAAAGGCTGGCAACGATCGGTTACCTTTGATATGAATCGATTTAGGGCCGCTAACCTTCTTGTTAGGCTCTGAACTTCCTTGGGGGAGGATGGTGACCACATCTCGATGAGCACCTTAATCTTCTCGGAATTAGCCTCTATCCCACGCTTGGTTCACCATCTATCTCTGGAAATTTTTGGATACGACCCTGAAGGCACACTTCAAGGGGTTAAGCTCCATGCGGTATTTGTGGAGGACTCTGAACATCTCTCTTAAATGCCCTATGTGGTCCTCGGTGTTCACGCTGTTCACAAGCATGTCATCGATGTATACCTCCATAGTGTTTCCGATTTGTCCTGCAAACATGCGGTTTAGCAACCGGTACGGATACGTAGCCCTACGTTCTTCAGGCCCAAGGGCATCATCCTATAACAGTACAACCCTCGGTCTATAATGAACAAAGTGTAATCCTCATCTCTCGCGAACATCGGGATCTGGTTGTAGTTCGAGTAGGCATCCATGAAACTAAGTACCTTATGTTCGGCAGTCGCGTCGACCAGCTGGTCGATGCATGGCAACAAGAAGCTATCTTTGGGATATGCTTGGTTCAAGTTCGAGAAGTCTATGCAAACCCTCCATTTCTTGGTGATCTTTCTTACCAGCACCGGGTTAGACACCCATTGGGAGTAGACTACTTCCCTAATGAACCCGTTGGCTAATAGCTTGTTAACCTCCTCCTTCAGGGCATACCTCTCGGCACTCAAAGGCCTCATTTTTTGTATCTTGGGGCGCATGTTTGGGTCTACTTTTAGGGCGTGGCACGCCACAGATGGGTCAATCTCTACCATATCACTATGCTTCCATGCGAAGATATCAGTATTCTCCCGTAGGAACTGCTTCAATTCCTCATTCATCCTTTTCTCGAGTTTCTCTACCACCTGCAACTTCTGGGTTGGCTCCGAAGAATTCACCGGGAATGCTTTCGGTTCCTCGACCGGAGGCAAGGCGAGTCCCGAGCTTATGATTCGGGGTCCATGCCCTCGTCCCACCTATCATGGTCAACATCCACATTGGCTCGATTATATGGCCATTACCATCGGTGATACCTCCGTGTGTTGCCACTTTTCGTGTTGCGTTCATGTAGCACACCCTTACATCCGTCTGGGTTGCCACAAATCTTAGCGACCCCTCCCGGCATCGGGAACTTCATTGCCAAGTGATGGATGGATGTCACCACTTGTAAATCCTTGAGTGCGGGCCTACCGAGGAGTCCGTGGTAGGCGGAACGGGTATCAACTACCAAGAATTCCATAAACCTCCTGAGATGGCGCGAGGGCTATCTGAAGTCCACTGCGAAGGTAATCCTTTCTCGCGGGATGAGGCTATCTCTCGTGAAACCGAACAGTGGCTCTGAGATGGCTGTCAATTCATGGTCCATGTCTATCTGATCAAAGGTGCTGCCGAACAGGATATTTACGGTGCTTCTATCATTGACCAACATCCATCCCGATGCATTCTCCTCGCGATGACGACGACACGGACCACTAAGGCATCGCAGTGGAGATAGTGTACATTGGCCTCATCCTCCTCAGTAAACGAGATCTGTAAGGTTTTTGGTCGATGTCCGTGGACCTGCCAACTCTCCACGGGCTCTTCTCTTACTGCATTCGCATATTTTTAACGTGATTTCATTGTACGTCTTCCGACATAAGGCCCCTATGATCGTGTTGATTTATCATATCGAGGGGGCCAGCGGTCCTTCCGCCTCGGCGCATCCATGTTCTGCTCATTCTTTCTGTCATTGTGGTGAGGTCCATCATTCTAGCACCGAGGAAGAGGTCTTCACCCCTGATTGGGCGGCCCACGTTGTCCTCGCGAGGTCAATTCTCCTCACCTTGTCTATTATTTCCATGATCAATCAGTTCTCTTACATTCGGACAGTCTTCTGTGTTGTGCGTTCTAGGTATGTGTATGTAACAAAACTTGGGTTGTGTGGCCACTGGCAGAGAAGCTATTGCGAGCGTCCAATAGAAGGGCGAGGACTACCTGCATCTAGTTAAACCTCATGTAGTGGTTATTCTGCAGTCCAGGAGAGCGCTTCCTCTGAAAGCGGTTGAACCGGGGTTCAAGAGAGCGTCGCTCTTCTCTTCGATAGTGGTCTCCTCTGTCCCTTTCGGCTTTTTTCCAATTTTTGATCATTTTCTCTGATCGGATTTCGTGCTGGACCAAGTCTACCAGATGACTGTAAGTCTTTGGTTGACTGTTCTAGACGTCTCTCTAGAAAGAACTGCGCATGTGAAGCCCGGTCACAAGTGCATCCAGGTCTTTTTCATCGATTACCGTCTCAATTTTTTGATGACGTTGCTAAACCTCTTGAAGTAGCTTTTGATCGTTTTCTCATTCTCTTTACCGAATATCATTGAGTTGGACAATATCGGCTATCATTTTTCGGTTTTCGATGAAAGCATTGACGAACTCTCTCTTGAGTTGAGGCCAGCTCCAGATGCTCTCTGACTTCAGTTTGTTGTACCACCTTTTCGCGTCGGATGCGAGTGTGGTGTGGAAATTTCGACACTTCACTGCTTGGGAGTGGCCTTGAAGCTTCGTCTTATACGTGTTTATATGATCCGTGTGGTCGCCTCTCCCATTGTATTTGTCCATAAGAGGCATTCGGAAATTTGTGGGTATCTTCATGGCCTTTAGGTAATTGGTGAACGGGAGGTTCTCATCATCGTCATCTTTGAAGCATTCTAGCTTCTCCTTCTCTTTCTCTTACCTCGCATGGCCGGGCTTGGGTCCTTCTTCCTTTCCACGCGGGCCTCGATGTGCTCACTACGCCTCCTGTGTGCCGGTAGGGACGATGCTATGGAGGATCCCACCCTAACCTATCGAACACACTAGTAGTAGGAGCCATTTAGTTTCCTCGGCATTGGAAGGGGTCTCCCTCTCTGATCATCTTGCGAGGGTTTTGGGATGATGTTCCGAAGGTTCTTACCATTTGAAACAGGTAGGTCGTCTTGCGATTGATGGCTTTCCATTGAATCGGATCTTAAAGGGCTTTTCCGGCACGACTATGCTTAGGTCCATGCTGGAGGGATTGATTCTCCAGCAATTCAAGTGTTGCATTCATCCGAGCATTGTCCTACTTTAGGTCCTGGTTCTCTTGTTCAACTATCCACTTCTGTCGTTGTCTTCTCCTCTTGCGGCGAGTGACGTTCTAGAGATCTTGAACGATTTCCTACCGCAAGTCAGTGTGATAGGATTCAACTTCTTCATCCATATGGAGTGTTCGCTTTGCCATGCTCTTTTTAGCAGAAAACACGTCTTTACCACAGGTATTGGTCGTGTTACATTTTTTTTTTCTCACAGACGGCACAAATTTGTTGACGTCGGAACCTACTCAGTCCACGTGTCAACATATCTCCAGTCACTCCTCTGCCAGCCTGTATGTTACCTGCACACTCGGACAATCATTAGGCACCAAGATCACCGAGGGAAAAAAAGTCTAGCGATCGTTGGTACTCCGACGATCAAATCAACTACCGGTATATCAAGTAATACATGGGAGATGAGAGTAATTGGGTGTGAGGGACAAGCAAGCAGAGATTTGAGCAGAGTTTAGGGGTGAAATTCAAGTGTAAAAAGAGCGTACCTTAGAATAACCGGAGACGTTGTATTTATAGCACAAGAGTTCCAATTGATTTAGGAAGCAAATCAATTAGATATCTAACCGGATCCTCCTTCCTTATGGGATAGGGATGATTGATTGATTGTCAGGGCAATCTCTAGGATTATCTACCTTATTTAAGATTATCACGTTGCCTAATCTTTAGGAGATTGTGATTTGGTTTCTTTGTGAGGATCCGTGTGCCAATCCAACGCAATCTGTTTCTAATTACTTTTCCGATCATCCAAAATATCGTGCTGCCCGCCAGTTATAACAAATACGAAGTCCAGCGAGACTCTATGGGTCGGCCATGAGTGTCAAGGTTTTGCGTGGGCTTCACTATGCTCCAATTTTGGAGTACGAAGATGTGTGAAGCGTTCCGAGGCCTCCTGAAGCTCTTGCTGGCCCCCTGAGGCCTTCGCTGGGCCCATGGGCCTTTATGAATCTGGAAGGTTCTCGTTGGGCCTGTCTGGGATCCTTGTTGAGGCTTGGCTGACGTGGAGGCCTTACCGAAATCGGGTGGTAACAACTAACAACAATCTTTGTTGTCCAGTTGATGTCATTTGGTCAGCTATCAACTTTTAATTCTCACCCATGTTTTAATGCCTGAAAGATTGAAGATTTAATCATCAATTATATTAATGGTTGTTATATGGTCTAAGAAAAGACATAGTGAAATGCAAGTTAGAAACTTTAGAATGATGGTCGGTATGTTACCGTCAAATCCGTATTTCCAAAGTGGATAAATTTGTGGGATAAGACTTTTTCAAAAAAAAAAAGATAAAATTATTGTTTAATTAAGGTAATAATACAAAGTTATAGAACTCTTTAAATCCCCAACAAGTTACAATTTTTATTGACATTTAATGGTATAATTCAACTTTTATTAACATGAAATGGGCCTTATTAAAAGTCCAGTAATTATATAAATTTTAATAAATAATCTAGTAATAATATAATTACAAATTTATCCCAATATATATAAAATTCTCCATTTCCTCAAATTCAAGGTCCAATTAGCCTAAATTTGTTAACTGACATGGCTAGTTCCGTTTTTTTATTCGACAACTAGCGATTGCAAGTTCGACGGCCTACTGGGCAAGTGCAGAGTGTCCAGCCAACTAACTGCGAAGTGCAAGTGACCTTTCTTACTTCTGAACTACAGAGAATTAGAAAAGGATCAATGTCTATGGACCAATATCTCAGCACTATCAAGCAACTTGCTGATAATCTAGAGATTGCTGGAAAAATATTGATCTTGCTGATCTGGTTACTCAAGTCTTAGCTGGACTTGATGAAGAGTATACCCCAATTGTAGTGCAAGTGAATTGCAGAGATCAGATTTCGCGGCATTAGTTAACCTCAATACTCATGACCTTTGAAAGTAGATTGGAGTATCTCAGTCAAGTCAAAAACAACTTTGGATCTATCAACCTAACTCAAGCAAACTCACAGAATGTAAGCAATTATAATGGAAGAGGAAATAGAGGTGGTAGAAACTCAAACTTCAGAGGAAGATCAAGAGGTAGATGAAGATATGAAAGGACAAATAAAGCAAGACAACCTTGTCAAATATATGTTTTAAACAACCATACTGCTGCCTGGTGTTATAACAGATTTGATGAAAAGTATATGGAGAAAAGACCAGATGATCAGAGTCACAACTCAAGTCCCTCTGCCTACATTGCAAGCCCAAATTCGGTGGAAATCAAGCTCGGTATCTTTGATCAGCTAGTCACCATGTCACCACCGATAAAAACAATGTTGATAAAGCTAAGGAATATGGAGGTAAGCGTAAAATGGTAGTAGCTAGTCATTACAAATATCTCATGTTGGATCTAAAGAATTTGATAAATCGACAATGTTGATGAAAAAACGCTAACAATTCCTAGGATGGAAGTCTTATAAGTGTCTCTAAACTAACTATCGAAAAATGGTATAATGGTCATGGGATTATATCAAAGAAGGCTCTAGTGCTAGTGAACCCACCTTGAAGATGGATTATATCAACCCAAGATCTCCAAACTCAAGACCTCCAAACACAAGCTCAGTTAATCATCATCATTCCAACATCACTTATTACCTTCTCAACACCAGTCTGAATCATTCCATCAATAAAACCAGTGATAACTTCATAGAAGCACAAATTGAAACCTAGCATAGAAGGCTAGGACATCCTCACTGCATCTGTATTACATCAAGTTCTAAAGTTTTGTAGTAATCTCAGAAGTACTAATAATAAAATCTTTTCATTTTGTGAATCATGTCGGTTTGGCAAATCTCATGCATTACCTTTTAAATTGTCATCATCTCATGCTCAAATACCTCTTGATCTAATACACACTGATGTTTGGAGACCATCTTCTATCAATTCTACCTCAGGGTTTAAGATACTATGTGTTATTTGTGGATGATTGTACTAGATATACTTGGATCTATCCCTTAAAACATAAGTATGAAGTCTTACACTACTTTACATAGTTTAAAAGGCTAGTTGAAAACCAATTTGAGAGAAAAATTGAAGCCTTACAATCTGATATGGGAGGAGAGTACAGAAATCTGGACAAATTAGCCACAGAATCAGGCATTAAACTTAGACTTTCTTGCCCTCACACTTCAGCCCAAAATGGAAGAGCTAAAAGAAACATAGGCACATAACTGAAATTGGTTTAACCCTTTTAGCTCAAGCACATATGCCTCTATACTATTGGTGGGAAGCCTTTCTAACTGCAACATATCTATAAATAGAATGCCTAGTCTATTACTTCAACAAAAATCACCCTATGAAATTCTATTTAAGCACTTACAGAATACCAACTCCTTAAGGTTTTTGGATATGATTGCTATCCATGCTTAAGACCATATCAGAAACACAAGTTTGATTTTCATACCCAAAAATGTGTCTATCTAGGACCTAGTATATCTCACAAAGGATACAAGTGCTTAAATTCTAATGGTAGAATCTACATTTCCAAACATGTTGTTTTTGATGAAAACTCTTTTCCCTTTAAAGAAAGTTTTCTCAACAAATCACATCAAACTAAATTATTTGTATGACCTTACATCATCTTCCATTTGAACACAACTTTCAAAATACAACCCCAGATTCAGCTGATATAATGCATCCTACAGATGAACTTGCACATGAACCTTCAGCTGGAAATGAAGAAGTGGTAGAAGATGATGAAGGGTGAATAATGAAGTATCACAACAACCATAACAGAGATATATACCCTGAGTCCTCTGAATCTCAAGATGGTATTAAACTTTGGGTGGATATGCCTGAAATTGAGAAGATTACGAGATAAGACTGGACATCCTATGGTAACTAGATCAAAAGTTAGGATAATAAAATCAAGAGCCTACACTTCTACTATTACTTCACAATCTTTAGATGATGTTGAACCAGTTAACTTGGATGAAGCACTAAAGAGTGAATAATGGTGCAAAGCAATGAAAGAAGAATATGATGCCTTGGTGAGAAATCACACTTGGGTGCTAGTTCCTCCAGAACCTACAATGAAAGTAATTGGATACAAATGGGTATATAAACTGAAATTTGATGCAAATGGAGAAATTCAGAGACATGAAACCAGGTTGGTGGCAAAGGGCTTCTCACAAACTTCAGGTATTGACTACTATGAAACCTTCAGTCTAGTATCTAAAGCACCAACCTTGAAGATCATTCTTACAGCAGCAATCTCTAAAGGATGGGAGATAAGGCAAGTAGATATCAACAATATTTTTCTCAGTTGAAAGCTTGAGGAAATATTCTATATAGAACAGCCAAAGGGTTTTATAGATCAATCTAAACCATCGTTGGTGTGCAAACTCAACAAAGATATATATGGACTCAAACAAGCTCCTAGAGCTTGGTATAACACACTGAAGGAGACATTACTAGAGTGGGACCTTATATAATCCAGAGCTGATAGTTTAATGTTCTATCAGATTGCCCAGGATCATGTAATCTACTTGCTAGTATATGTTGATGACATTATACTTGACCGGGCTGCAGAACAACAATACGTGGTCGATTGAGAAGTTAAATGCATCCTTTGCATTAAAGGATATGGGCGACAAAGAAGTTATTGGGAATTGAATTTTACATAGATGAAATTGGAATTCATCTATCACGGAAGAAATATGCAAATGATGTATTAAAGAAGTTTGGTTTTGAAAATATGAAGCCAGCTGGAAGACTGATAGGTAAAACAGAAGGGGCAAACTTAAGAAATCCAATCCAATTTAGAAGTCCAGTAGGACCACTACAATATCTGACTGATATAAGGCCAGATATCACCTTTGCTGTGAATAGAATCAGTTAGTACCTTCAAAATCCTACAGATGTTCACTAGAGCTTGCTAAAAAGTCTGTTCATATATATAAAGAGAACTTTTGATATGGGTTTGATCATTCATGAAGCACACGATTTGAACATCATTGCCTATGGAGATGTTGATTGGGCATCATGTCCAGATGACAGGAAATCTAATGTGGGTTATTGTGTGTATCTAGGTGACAATCTGATTTCCTGGTCTTCAAAGAAACAACAGGTAGTGGCAAGGTCAAGTACTGAGGCAGAATACAGAACACTAGCCCACGCCACTGCATAAATTACTTGGATTCAATCTCTACTCCAAGAATTAAACATAACTCAAATTGAAATTCCAAGAATCTGGTGTGACAACTTAGGAGCTAGTGCATTGGCCTCTAATCCTGTCTATCATGCACAAACCAAGCACATAGAACTTGATATGCATTTTGTCAGAGACAAAGCATTAGCTAAACAACTGGTAATAAGTTATGTTCCAACAATAGATCAAATCGCATATATATTAACCAAACCTCTCATGAACTCTAGACACTTATATCTACGCGGTAAGCTTGGAGTAATTGAAGTTAGCTCCAGCTTGAAGGGAGGTGTTAGAGAAGAAGAAGTTGTGGACTACAATGACCAAATCAGAAAACCAAGAGACAAAGATGTAAATAACAAAGAAAACTCTCAGCACTAAGTCTTGAAACGTGTGGCCAGAAAGCTGTTGAATGGAAGCTTCTAGTGTTAACCATATTGTTGTAACTAAATCAGTTTTGCATGTGTATATTGTTCATCCGCATGTATTGTGTATAGATCATTTCTCATACCAGTGTATATATAGACTGCATTGCATATGTGAAAAGTATTGAAGATTAAAGAATAAAGTCCATAATATATCTTCATCTTTACTGAAACTCTGATTCTATAACTTCAGCTCCCCTCTTTCGTTTTCTTACTGACCAAATAATCGATATTTTTTTATTATATTTTTGTTTTTTAGCATTTGTGTAAATTGTAATGTTTATATTTTTTTTATACATTTTTTTTAATTTTCTGAATTTTTTTCCAGTTCGTGATTTATTTATATTTTTTAGCCTTTGTATATTTTTTCTACTCGTCACCTTGAACTAAATTTTTGTTTATTAAAGGAAGAAAATTATTGCAGTAATATAGAAAATGTAAACATGTTATGAACTAATGAAAGAAAATATTGATCGATTATGAGGAGAACTTGCCAGGATTTTTTTGTTTATTAGAGAAAGAAATTTATTTCAAAATCTCGTAAGGAACAATTTCAATAAATAATATCATTTAATGAATTTTTATATATGAATTTTAGTACATTGATTTTTTTTCGTCTCATCTCCCGTGAACTAAATTTTTGGATCTCGCCCTTGAACATATACATTTTTTAGTGCAATCCTTAGTCTTATTGGAGATGCTCTTAGTACTTTTTCTTTGTAATTTTCTTCAATTCTGTGCCTTTTTTATATTCATGGACTCACCTTGTTAGTACATTTGTTGGCATAATGCTTATGTATTGTTTCTGATGCATTCATATAACACAAGAATAATGCAATTATTGATATGGGATATACGAAAAGAAATGTATTATCACATCCTCAATTTCTTTCTTCTTCTTTTGTTTATGTATAAACAACTTCTTATTGCACTTCATCCTTCAATATATTTGCAATCTAACAATTTAGTCAGTGATACAACAATCAAATTGGGAATGCACCATTCATGAGTAATAATTTAGTCGACTTGGGATAAGGTTAGTAACTTGGTCAAGATGAAACATTAAGTTGTCCTTTTTTAGCAATTTAGTTTATTCAAGAAGGAGGGTACCTAAGGGGAATTTAGAAATCTAAACAAATATGAATGGTAATTTTTAAAAATAGCAACTTTTAATAAAATTAGCAAAAATTTCAACAATTTGGTGCAAAAAGTTGTGTATACCATTTTGCCGAAAGAGTGTTGAATTGATTGTTGGGTGTAAAAGAAAGAAGGAGATTTGGTTAAAAAGCCTAGTCTTAAAAGGTCTTCACATAATAGTCTTTGGTTTAAAGGATTATACTCTATTTTATTACGGGTGATTATATTCACACTACAATTTGTTATAAGTGTACCACATTTTAATTGTACTTAAGATCCTCAATTTTTGTTCGTTATTGCAATTATGTTCTTAACTTTTTGTCATCGAATTCTTATCTTTAACTTTTATTAATTAGCACATTTCATCATTGATAATGGTTTCTGTCAAGATATTTTGTTTACGTGTTTTGAAATGAGAAAAAATATTTTATCGTACTTTTGTATCTATTGCTTTTTTAAAAATATGACAGACAAATAAGTTTTTTTACGAATTCTCAACAAATATATTTTACAGAAACCGTTATCAAACACAAGATGTGCTAATTAATGAAAATTTGAAAATAAAAATGTGATAAAAAAAAAAAAAGTTGGGGACATGAGTGATATAATGTTAAAAGATTAAGGATGTTAAATGTAATTAAAATGTGGTGCAAAAAATAAAAAGTGTTGTGTGAATATAATTAGGGTGATTATATTGCCACCACAATGTTTCTTTTGTTGCACCACATTTTAATTAAATTTAAGGTCGTCAATCTTTGTCTATTGTAATACTTATGTCCCTAACCTTTTTCCATCAAATTCTTATCTTTAACCATCTAATTAATTAGCACATCTTGTCATTGATGATGATTTTTGTTAAAATATTATATTTTATGTGCTTTGAAATGAGATAAAAATATATTGTCACACTTTTGTATTTATTTTTTTAAATATATATATATATATATATATATATATATATATATATATATGATGGGCAAATAAGTAGTTTTACTCTTTACAAACGAACTTTTGAACATAAACCTTTATTAAAGAAGAGATGTGCTAATTAATGAAAGATTGAGCATAAAAAAACAACGAAAAAAAGTTGATGACATAAGTGCTACAATGAATAAAGATTGAGGACCTTAAATACAATTAAAATGTGGTGCAACAAATAAATTTTGTAGTGTTAATATAATTACCCATATAAAATAGAAAACGGGTTGAAAACACCAAAGAGAGATAATAGGGACTAATTCTCTTAATTTTATTCTCTATTTTCATTTTATCATTCAAAGCCCACCCTCAACTATAATGTCTTCTTCTTTGTTTACATTATCTCCGAAATTCACTGAATTAAGTGATTACATTACTAAGGCGACTATATTTAAACGAAAAAAGAACATCAAGAGGTGCAGATTGATTTCCATAAACCAAGAATTGAAGTCAATATTGAAGGTATGCTTATAATTTGAAATATATTGTTTTTTTTCCAGTTATATTGTACCTCCATAATATGAAAAATGAAGTATGTGTGGAAAATAAGCAGCATAATGTAAAGGAAAGGTGCCGTTTTTCTATAGTTGAGGTGCATTCTTTTGTGCAGTGTATTCTTTTGAAGGCAAAGTGGATGTCCATATAAACGACAATTTCTATCAATTAGAGGAGAAATTTACTAGAAGTGTGGTAGTGTGGTTTAAATTCTATTTCATTTGCAATTAGAATTTTGTGTAATGTAATTGAAGTTCAGTTTAAATTATATTTCATTTGAAATCAGAATTTTTGTTTATATTTGATATATATTAAACTTGATTTTAATTTGTTAGTTGTCTTTAATTTGTTAATGTTGTTGGTTGGTGTGGTTGGTTTTAGATTGTTGATTGTGTAGTTGATGTATATTTTGTAAATTAGACATGTCTCCACTGTTTAACAACACTATACTGTTTTAAACAAATTCAAATGGCACTTACTAGTTTTAAATGACAATACTCATTCATGTCTGTTTGAAATTCTGTTGTATAATAATAGGGTGACTTTTGTGTAATCAAAACTGTATTTTATAAATCTATTGTTGAATGAACGTGTGTTGTTTTTAGAACTTCAAACTCTTCTGTTTTTTACACACAATGGATTTTTTGTTTGTGATCCATTTATTTAATACATGTCCAGAAGTTTTTTTGGTTAATTTGACTAATATGTTACATATTTTTGTTGAATTGCATATATGAATTTTGCCGTAATGATTTTCGTTTGTTATTTTGTTGAATTTGAAAAGAATGATCAATATGGATGAATTTAGAAATGGGGAGGGGATGATGAAGACACTGCAAAGAATATTTTTGTTTCATAAAATATTTCATATCCGGAGTTTATGATGAAGTTTGAGAAGTGCTTAAGATTGATTCTGTTGTGTATGAAATAGAGATGAAAATTTTCGTCCCTGGCATGACAAATTTATGAGTTTCACCAATGAAGATTACTTGCAACGTGGATGTGAGTTGGTTTCTCTCTATGCATGTTGGCAAACCCTTTGCAAACTACTCCATCGTTTCTCCTCTAGTCGGGTTCATTTCGCTTCATCTAGCAGTAAGTTTGAATATATATGAATAGCAATTCTATTTTACAACTAAAATGTCAAATGCTAAAATCTCGTTATGTGTGTAATTATGTTATTTAATGGTAACTCGTTTAAAAACCTTAATCTAAATGTCCATTTCGTATACTCCTTTGCTGATTGGAGATATGTGAAAATGGGTGGACAGACTAGTGATTAATAGGTGAAGAGAAAGTATTTGTGATCACAATGGAGATAACAGTGTGCTTGTCTGTTGGTTGTGAGTTGTGACTAAACATTTGCTACTATATATCTACTATTTTCCCTTCGAAATCTAAGATTTGAGCCAAAGTTAATAGGTTCGGGTATGCGTGTGAGCCGAAGCTTTATTTTTGTCTGATTTAGAATTAGATTTGACTAGGATATAGTGAATGTTTGAATAATTGTTTGAAGTTATATTTGTCTAAAACGACTATTTTTCAACTTGTTTTTAAAGGTTGCCATTTTTCAAATATAACACCCGCAAAAGAATGTTCGCTATAATTTCCTCTTAACCTAATAACCCATCAACCGCTTTCTAAACAACTCCTTTAGTCTTGTTTGCTTTCTAATGCCTTTCTAATACATTATACATATGATTTTATTTTCTTCCTCTGATCTGATCAAATCCTTCACGTCTGAATATTGTGCATGTCTCTATCTTGTCATTTGGTTTCCAACTAAATTTCCATAAAGTGCATTCATAGTGGCTTGACAAATTGTTTTATGTTATTCGAGGAATTACAGTAGAGAAATATCACAAGGAAAAAGTAAGCATTAAAAAAAAAAAAAAAAAAACATGATTTAAAGATTTAGCAGCGTTGGATTCACGATTTGATGATGCTTCTTTGTATGCTACGAATGAGAATTTTTGTGGGATTTATGAAAGTTTAATTATTTCAAATGTATTGTATATCCTCCAAATATTATTAAGCATAAAAGTCAAATGTGAGAGAGCTACATGTAACAATTCCATCCAAGAGAAGTTTAAAAAGAAGAAAAAAACAATAAAAGAACCAGGACATTACATAGGACGACAAAATCTTTCATGGAAAATCTAGTACTTATATATATATATATATATATATATATATATATATATATATATATATAAAATAAATATATTTGACAAATAATCAATATTCTTAATTTAAATTAATCTAACGGTCTAGATCTATTAGAACATGTAAAATCGTTATACGCACATCCAAACATGTCTCAACAAAGGTTTTATTACATCTAGACCGTTAGATTAATTGAAATAAAAAACTGCAATTATTTGTCAAATACATTAATAGGTGAAACGATCTCATATAAATATATAATTAAACTGCCATCAAGCAGGACATAACATAGGAGGACATAATATTTCCTTAGATGTTATATATCAGCTTTTTAATATTAAACTACAACTGAATAGAATTCTTAGGCAATATTGGTGACTAAATTCTCATAAAGTAACTTTGTTTCTCATAGTCTAAATTATCAACTTCTGAATTAATTGTTATGCCATTTGCAAAAATAAAAATACATTATTTTAAAGTTGAGTGGTAAATTATCATTACATGATATACAAGCCAGTGACATCTTCTTGTTGCATATTTGGATTATAGTAATGTGTGGCATGAACTAATGTAGATAAAAAAAAATTAGCATATAAAATAATCAATTGATAGTACACAAGGAACTTTTACTTACCTAGAACATTGAATACTGAATTGGTAATAATTGAGGCCTCAAAGTGTAACGTTGTAAGTGTTGAAAGTAAGGTACATGCTTGCTCAAATCTTGCCACTTCATTAACATGAATATTATAAGGTGTAAATACTTGTTTCATGCTCATAAAGCCAATAAACTGAAAATAAATTTAAAAACATTATCATCAAAATAATGTAAAATTGAAAACTATCAAAAAAATATTAAAATTACTTGGATACTAATACGTTCTTGCATGCCAACCCCAATGGGCATGCAAATATCTTGTTCAATTGCTTGAGTCTGAAAGTAAATATAAACTATAATAAGTTTAGTACATTTAAGTAAATTATAATTATAATTTTTTAAATAAAATTGAAAGATAATATCTAATCGTGTACTTCAATTTTTTCTCTTTTTCTTGGTTTTTTTATTCTTCTTAGAAACAAACTTCTTTATATTGGAGACTCTTCTAGAATTGGGGGATGCCCATGTCTTCGAACAACTAGAAGACTATGAAGTCCATTGCTTTCACTAGAAGCTTTACAAGAGTCAACAGTGTCAAATACAACTCCTCAAAGTTGATTCATTTTTGTTTGTTTTTTATATTAATTCATCCATCATGTTCTACAATACCACACAATTCTCATTTTGAAGTCAACAACATCATCTACTTTCTTTTGCAACTTGTGATAACATTGCGCCTTGTGGTTGCATTTCCAATCATCATAAGTAATGTTCACCTTTGTGTGAGACCTTTTTAAATCCTTCCTCTAATGTGCTAAGATATGCTCTTGAACTTAATGAATATTTAGTTTCAAAAGAACTAATAAATTATGCTTGAATAAAATCCTCTAAATTTAAATAATCGACAAGCACATTTAACCTCATTTACCCCATCAACGTAAGAAATAGTGAAATGAAGTTTTGATACGTCTATCTCCAACCAATATATCCTCGACCACATCAAATAATCCATTTTTCTCATCAACACAAGAAATTTCACAATATAATTTTTTGGTCAACTCTTTTTGAAATTCTTTAAATTTTGAATTAGTGTATACATTTTGAAATTGCTTTTTTTTATTTCAAATTGTGTTACACATGGAATCCATGTGTAAAACACTAGAAATCATCAAGATTTTCTTTTTCAACCTTGCTTCATAAAGCATTATCATACTGCTTGACAAATTACTTCAATGTTGTCTTTAACTTTACGTAGTAATCAAAGAAAACATTCATACTCTCACTCCATTGTGTTGACAAACTAGCCAAAGTATATCATTTAAAAATGTAGGAATCCAATGATGCCGCTCTCTATACAAATTACATAGCCGCACATTTTCACGAAGATTGAACTCAGTAATAAACTACTCCCTCTTATCTTCAATTTCTTCTTTCTCCAAAGATTCATACACAACATTATGCAAGACATTTTTTATTTTTGCGTCCAACCTATAGCCTTTAACTTCTCTGGTACTTTTTTCATGTTATGCCATAGATACCTACGGAGTCTTGTGTTAGAAAACACAATCTCAACTGCTTTCTATATTGTTTTATCTTGATATGTAATTAAGGAAATCGATGCACGTGCTTGCCAAGTATGAAACAACCAAATAAATGTATTAGTGTCCATGGTGGTTCACACCCACAAAAGGTGCAAAGGGCATGTCATACTTATTTGTCAAGTAGATTGTGTCAAATGTAACCACATCACCAAATTCTTCATAAGCTGCCCTACTCCTTGCATCAACCCAAAATAAGTTCTTAATTCAAGCATTGTCATCTACATCCATCATATAAAAGAAGTTTGAATTCTTTGTTTGATCCAAACAAAATAATTAGGGATTTCTTCTGCATCTCCAATACCAAGTCGTAATATTCTTTTCTTATCAATGTAATTTCTATAATCTTTATTCCAAAATTGGGACATTATCATGACCCCATCTTCCATTACAAATGATTGATAATTTTTGACACGCCAATCCCAGCTCAATCATTCAATTCAAGTTCTATTTGAGTACCTATACTAATTTTCCTATTGCATGAGTAAAATCGTGATTTTTGTGGACTCAACCCACGATTATGCTCAAGTATAATAGAATTAATCTTGCAATTCCCATCTCTAAATATGTAAGCATTAACCTTAGCTTTGCTCCCATTTTCATCAATGGATTATTATTAAGATAATTTTGTTTTGAAACCTTGAATTTCTTGCTCGAGAACATGATAAGCAGACAATCTAAAATTTCATCTGATTGTGTTGATTTCTTTATAATTCCAAAGTCTTCTTGTTTTCTGTAGTGTTCATAGTAGGGGTGGACATAGTTTGGTTCGGGCAGTTTTTGACTTATTTTTAAACAAAACCATTTATAACGGTTTGGAAAATATTCAAACCAAAACAAACCATTTTTTTTGGTTTGGTTTGGTTTTAAACCACGATTTATCTATCAACATAATAGTAACACATATAAAACAAGTTAAAACATAAGTAAATTAATCTAAACTTCTCAGTACAAGTTTAAACCAAAACTTTTTAAACATAAATATTCCATCACATTTACATTTGTCTCAATTAGTGCATTACATTAATATTTGTCATAGAAAAAATGGGAATGGGAAGGGAATTGACAGAAATTAGTAAATAACTTGGTCAAATAATGAACATGTGGTTCATGCATCAATGGCCCAATAGTTTGACAAAAATTAAATAAGCAACCTAATAAACAGTTTGATTTGATTCAAAATCGAAACGTTGACGGGTTCACGTACCCGAACCAACAATTTCAAATTAACGGATTCGATTTGGTTTACGGTTTGGCAATTTTTTGCCCAACTCTAGTTTATAGTACTCAAAAAGATTGTCTAATGAATCAAAATACATTCCAACTTCATGTGATTGCATCTATACCTTATAAACCAAGTTTTTTGTAACTCTTTCTCATCCACATATTCTTCATCACTCATATCTAACATATTATCTAACATATTATCTTTTTCAGTAATCATCTCAATCACTTTATAAACTATCAAAATGCAAACATTAATTAATAACAATTCCACAATAAAACAAAATTGTATGTACATGTAGAAAATGCACTAAAATTCTATAATCAAGAAACGGATGTCCGCAAATTAAAAAAAAAAAAAAAACTATTAGCTCTTCAAGAAAATGTTTTGGACATTAGACTTTTCTTGATCACATTGAACTTTGAACAACTCAGGATTATAAAATATTAAGTAAAGAAGAAAAGTCCATACAAATGATTAGGTTTTATTTTTTATTTATTTCTCCTTCGTGTCAGGATCAAACATGGTAGCCAACCAGCTGGGGAAGAAGAAAGAGAAGGAGCAACTTTACAACCTACTCCCGTCAGTCGAGGGGCACGACACGGTGGGGCTTCGCCAGCCGACTTTCCTCTTATCGAAGAGAAGGAGCAACAGACTTACCTAAAACGACGCGGTTTGCAAGGAAGGATGAGAAAGAGTGAAACGATGCCGCTTAATTAAGTTGTAGCGACATCGTTATAGGCTGCTTTTGGAATTAATTGATAGTTTTCGTTTTTGAAGTTGAATTTTTTGTTTTACGTTTTTGTAACTGCATATAAATATGCAGCAGAAGGTCCTGACAATGACATGTAATTTTTTGGCAAAATGCTGTAATCCAAATCCTTCTTCTCCTTCTTCTTCAATTTTAATTCAGCTTATTTCTTTCTCTAATTCTTTCCCCCACTTTTATTTTGTTGCTTAAATCGTTAAATTGAGCTGAAGAATGAGATCCGACCTACTGGTAATGGTTTGAGCTTAAATCTTCCATTAATTAAGCTCAAACCATTACAATTGGCATCAGCAGTAACTCTTGGGAAAACTAAATGGAAACAAGGTAGATAACAAACGAGGATTATTGGAAAAGGATAAATAAGGATATCAATGACTTGGCACTTCTTTTGCACACATATTTGGTAAGGCAGATTCTTCAGAAATACTCTTCAAGCATTGTGTGGGAAACAAGAAAAAATTTAACATTATATGCATGAATGAATGAGAAGTATGATTCTATTGTGGCCATGTTAGCTAAGATGAGTGTGTCTAAAGATAAGAAAATAGAAGGGGCCAATTGTGACGACCCGAATCTTTAACGATCCAAATGTCACTAAAACTTAAAGTAAACTTAAATAAAAGAACTGAAAAGAAATATATAAGATTTCTTTTATAAAATAATCACAATTCAACCTTATTCATAACAAATATATTTAAATAGATACATTCTACATAATGAAATAAATCGAAAATAGATAGAAGTTGTTTCATAAATTTTTATTTTATAACCTGCAACTATAATCATCTCCATACCGACCGTCTAGAACCGCTAATTTTCTGAAAAGGAGAAAAAAAACCATAACGTGAGGTAAAAATCTCAATAAGACTAATCATTTCGTGTATACGTATTTCAATGGAATTTCTTTATTACATAGGAAGACATAAGAATTGGGCCATACTTAGATGGTATCAAATTCACGTGCATAACGCCACTAAACTCCAGTCTATTCATAATCAATCTTACATAATACTTGATATATCTTGCGTAATATGGACCATAACATAAGTATAGCCGTGAAATAACATATTTTGCTTGAACCTTGAAGAACTTGAAATTCCTTTCTCTTTTGTCTTATTATAAGAGTAAGAAGATGATTGTGTAGTTGTGTGTTTCTTGTTTGTAAAAATTATGGGTATTTATAGGTGAGGTTGGGGGTTGCCACGCATGGAAACTTTCAATTTCATTAATTACCTTCCTATATTACATGTATCTATTATTATGAAAATATATATTCTTACATTAAATTACTCGCATGATTAAAGACTGATTTAAACTAATCATATAATCGTATGTAATCATATACACATTAGGAATCAATCACTGTTGTATCTACCATATATATGTAAGAGAACATTAAATGTACATATTCTTACATTAAATTTACATGCATGATATAAGCTAATCGTAGAGGAGAAAAATCAAGGTAATCAATTTATCACAATTCTCAATCAGAGTAATCAAGTAATCACAATTTTCCATCTTTTTACCTTTCCATCCTTTTTCCTAAATTCGGGTATTGTAGGAGTACCAAAATAATCTTCTTTCGATAGAATTTGCATCATGGTCCTAAATATTTTACCCATGATCAAATTGGGTCCCTAAACTTTCATATTGTGCAATTAAGTCCTAATTTCCAAATCAACGGCTAGCAACGAAATTTTAGGGTGTTACACCAATGGTGGTTCTAGTTATGAATGAGTGAATGTTTCTATGAAGTATGGAGCATATGGAAGAATGGGCAAGAGAACCTATGATGTAATGATGAACATTGAGTTGCCCAAGATAGATTTTCCACAATTTGGGAGTGAGATTTACAGGGAATGTGTGAGAAAAGCAAAAATATTTTCAAATACACCAAATCCCAGAAGAGTTGATGATATGAATTGCTGAGATGTACCTAATAGGTATAGCTGATATTTGGCTCCATGGATTCCTATCTAGCCATCCTAATGTTGATTGGAGTCTAATGACAACTGAGTTGCATATGAGGTTTACTGAAAACATAGAGAAGAGGTGGTGGAGATCTTTAGCAAGATCAGGCAGTTTTGGGGGTAGCTGATTATATGGTTTCATGACCTTTTACTGAATATATGGTTTCATGACCTTTTACTGACTTCGAAAAATCTACAACAAAGTCCTCGTAACATGTTCTCATTTCTATTCTGGAACCTCCAACGGTTGTAGCAACCATGATGCTAGATGGTGTTCGACCTTCACTTGCTAGAACAACAAACACTTCTCAACATACTCGATTATATCCTTCTTCATCCCTCTCCACAAAAACACTGCCTTTAGATCTCATCCATCTTGGTATTTCAAGGATGTACTTGAATATGGAGCCGAATGAGCCTCTTCTAATATTTTTCTCTTTAGTTCTTCGAAGTCTGGTACACATAACCATCCATGATGAAATAGTGCCTTATCGTTCGATAAGGTAAAATCCTTTCGTTTTCCCACTTCTATCTCAGCTTTAATAAATTCCAAGGACTGGTCGCCTTTCTTGTGGCCTTTAATCCTGTTATAGAGTGTTGGTCGGACTGATATTGCTGCCATTCAAGCTACAGCATCAGGTGGAGTTGTGACAATTTTGAGACTTAATCTCTTGAACTCCTTCCATAACGACCTCTATGCGTTAACATCGCCACTTGACTCTTTGTTTTCCTATTCAAGGCACCAGCTACCATTCGCCCAACTTGGGTGATAATGGATCTCGCAGTCATAATCCATCACTAGTTCAAGCCATCTTCTTTATCTCATATTCAACTATGTCTGAGTGAAAATGTATTTGAGGCTCTTGTGGTCTGTATAAATGTTGCACTTGCACCCCATATAGGTTGTTCATCCAAATATTTAGGGCATGGATGACTACAAGTCTGCAGTAAGCTCTAAGTCGTGCGTAGGATAGTTCTGCTCATATTGCTTTAGTTGCCTTGACGCGTAAGCGATCACTTTGCCTTGTCACATCAAGACACATCCTAGGCAATGTTTAAACGTATTACTATAGATTACAAAACCTGCTGCCCCTTTTGGTATGGTTAACACATGTACGTTAACCAATCTCTTCAACTCTTTCAAAACTACGTTCCTACCATTCGATCCAGTCAAAATTTGCACCCTTACGAGTTAATTGTGTCAAAGGTCCAAATATCTTTGAAATCCTTCAATGAATCTCCTGTAATACTTGGCTAAAATTGGACAACTACAAATTTTTCCTATGTTAGTTGGCCTTGACCAATTCATAACTGCCTCCACCTTGCTTGGATCTACCTCTATTCTTCGAGCTGTAACGACATGCCCGAGGAACACTACTCGTTCTACATTTCTTAAATTTTTCGTACAGATTTTTCAATACAATCTCCAAGTGTTTCTCATGCTCTCCTTCGCTCTAGATTATGATATCATCAATAAATATGATGACAAGTCGATCAAGAAACTCATGGAAGACATGGTTTATTAAGTCACTACAACAGAGTTTGCTTTTTACGGCATGCAATATATGCCATAAAATAATATTTATGGCGTACAGCTGAACGCCTATAAAGCATTGCCGTAAATACTCACATCTTTTTATGGCATACATTGAATGTCGTAATAATAATGAAAGAGTGCCGTTAATTGACTTATTACGGCATTCTTATGCATGCCAGTAAATACCTCTTTTTATGGCATACGTTGAATGCCGTAATAATAATGAAAGAGTGCCGTTAATTGACTTATTACGGCATTCTTATGCATGCCGTAAATACATCTTTATTTATGGCATACATTGCATGTCGTAAATGTGTTGTCAAATGAAAAATAAATGTATTTTATGGCTATTGTTTGTATGCTATAAAAGAAATAAATTTTACGATATACATTAGCTGCCATAAATATGAGCTTATCATTTTCTTTTATAGCTTATATTTGCATGTTATATGAAATAAACATATGCTAAAATTAACAAAATTAAATAAATCAACCCATAAATAATCATTTTTTTTCATATTAAGGATAAATAAAATTATTGAGTACATCATTGGCCTACTCAAAAAGTTTATCTAACTAATAACATCATTTGCCTACACTAAAAGTTTATACCAATATGCGAAAAGTATAGACTACCATTCCAAAATAACTGAGTAATTACAAAATAATTGATCCATATATCAATAGGTTTGCCTCTTTGGTTAGTAGTTTAGCTATCCAAAAATAATCAACTCCCTGTACATCACAAATATAAATAAAATAAAATTTTAACATTATATAAGAATAAATAAATGTGTCTCTTCTCGAACATCTAAAGCTCGTCTCTTCTCTAACATCTAAAGCTTTTAGATGAAATGATTCAACGAGATCAAACCGAGCATCGATAACCTCACCCCATTTGAAGCATTTTGATTATATTCTAAAGAAACAGAGAAAAGGCAAGGAAAACAAGTTGTTAGTACTTCTTAAGACATGAATGATCTTAAGGAAAAACTTAAATTAGCAAAGTCGCTTACCATATTACAACCACTCAAGTAGTTAGCAGACGATAGTGCATCATAAGAAGCTGAAACAATGAAATTCTCATCATAATAAGATCGTTCATCAAACTATGAAATTCCAGATTACCCGAACTCTCCTCTCGAGTTCAAAACCAAGAAAAATAAATAAATAAGAGAGAGGTAAGGTGAAGCAATAAAGAATAAAATATCGAAAAACAAACCATCATTATCTGCAATAGCGGAAGAAGGAGATCTTTGGATTGTGCTCTCGCCAAGTTCGACCCCATACTAATTGTATCATCCCGCAAGCATTCCAAAAGAGATAAGCAAGCCTTAAGAAGCACTTTTCCTAAAGGTCTCAATATCAAAATTACAATTACATTGCATGAAGACTCCGGAAAGGTACAATTTCCGTGTTCCTTCCCATATGAAGTGTCTTCCTGGCTAGAATCGCATTTCGTGAAAGACACTTCCGTGTTTAAGCTTATCGAGTCTAACATCGCCAGCTTGTTCTTGACTTCTTGAGTTAACGAGCAAATCATCATCAAATCTAGAGATATTTTTGTCGGCACGATCCTTGGTGTCCAAAGGAGACAAAGAACTAGCAAGATTACAATTGTGATCAATTTCAAAGACATTACAATTGTGATCAATTTCAATGACCTCAACGTCCCGAACATAGTACCTCCCACTCTCCTTTGATTGAATTTATGTTTCTCCGGCAACTAGAAAGATTAACAACATAAAAATTTTACAAAATGTGAAAAATTAAAGCATTAAGCTAAGGACGTAAAGTTGTTTAAAACTCTCCACTAAACTACTTTTGTATTCAATCGATAATTAATTAATTATACCAATGTACAAACAACCCCGCCTTTTTTTTTTCTTTCTTTCCACTAAATTCGTGATAGTTCAAACCGTTGAATACGAAGTTTAGTAACTCTTTATGTATGTATCCACATTATAAACTCAAAATCTTTAATGTCATACATGATACAACATTATGTAAAAGACAAATGTTGACCACCAAATAATATGAAATGACATAGTAGGGACCATCAATTTCAAGACAATTTGACAAAATTTGCTTCATATTAAAATGTCTATACGGTCCAACACTCCCTCCACTATGTAGCCTGCCAGATTACAAGAAATCATGATGAGCAAACTAGCACATAATTTTTTAACCATATAGCAATACTTCATGCCTTTCTTTTCTGTAATTTTTTTTCCTATTCCTTTTTTCATTCTGGGTTTTAAAGGAGGCAAGCATTCTTTGCATGACTAATTCAACCAAAAACTCCTTCCACAAAATACAAATATCAACTTTATTGCATTTTTCGTCCATCATTATTCAACATCCATCTTGTTTCTTTTCCCAAAAGACATGATTCAAACAGTTTCATCATTCAAACTGTGAATCAAATTCTAAAACCAAGTCCCAATCTCAAGTCATCATATTTCTATAAAATATATAAATTAAGAAGTCACATAGTCAAATCTTCCCGACTATCAAACTGTATGAATGTATCATCTTGTATCGCATGAATGTTCATGTAAGACAAATTTCCAAAACAAGTCATCGAATAACACAAAACAAAAGCATACATGTTAAATGCAATAGACAATTACCGGGTGTCTAGTTTTTCATCAAGCATGTAATCGCAATCAACTTGTATAATATTCTTTTCTCAAAGATCTTTGTCGATGGATCTCTGATCTACGAGCATGTCAATGATCGAGAAAGAAATTCAAGCCCCATCAAACAAACAGAAAAAGATTTATACACATGTAAGTAATAAGTAAACATAAAACCCGTGCAAATTAAACATTAAAAAAGTGTACTCCAGATGAAACAACACAACAAATAAAAACAAATTTTATGAAAAAAATGAAAATCCAAACACAGATTTTATAAAAGTAAAATGATAAAAACATGAATCTCCACCAAGATTTGCTACCAAATCCCTTTTTATTTCATCTCTTCTATCAAACTCCACCAATACAAGCTATTCTCACAATCTTCAATGTCAAAGACTCCGAGAACTAAAGTATTAACATAGAGAAGAATAATTGTTGACAAATAGCATATTATTGATAAGGCAAAGGGTTGGGCGATTTGTGAAAGAAGGATTTGGTTGAAATGGTTGGAGTTGGGTGATGTATGAGAAAGGGGGATTTGGTTGGAAGGGTTTGGCGTTTTATGAGAAGGAGATTTTGAGAGAAAAAATTATGAGGGTTGGAAGAGAGAAAAAAGTTCATAAGCGCGAAAATGAAAAAAAAATGCGGTTTTTACGGCAAGATGCTTTAATAAATACGCCGTAACATATTAGTTTTTACGGCATTCTCTATATGCACGCCATAAATATTATAAGTAATTGGTAATTTATGGCACACATTTAAGGCATGCCATAAATGATCTATTTTAACGGCATTTTTTATATGTACGCCGTAAACCAATGCCGTGAATGACTATATGTGTTGTAGTGCTAGTCCATGAACATTCTAGGAGCGTTTGACAACTCAAATGGCATAACTAGAAACTCGTTGTGGCCATATCGAGTCATAAAAACCGTCTTCGAGATATCACCTGCCTTGATCCTTAGCTGATGGTATCTGGATCGTAAATCGATCTTGGAAAACACGACTGCCCCTCGAAGTTGGTCAAACAAGTCCTTGATTCTAGGGAGATGATATTTGTTCTTAATGGCAATCTTGTTCAGTTCCCGGTAGTCGATGCACATCCTCATCGACCCATCCTTCTTTTTGACAAAAAGCATTGTCGCTTTTCATGGTGATACACTGGGTTGGATGAATCCTTTATCTAACAGTTCTTCTATATGTCCCTTTAATTCTTGTAGCTCATTCAGTGCCATTCTATAAGGAGCCTTAGAAATAAGTGTTACCCCTGGGAGTGAGATCAATTGTGAACTTCAATTTTCGTTCCGGCGGCATGCCAGATAAATCGTCTGGGAAACTTCTAGGAATTCTTGTACTACCCTAACATCACTAACTGACATCTTTATCTCCTTCCCTGCCTAGAGCCAACATAAGGAATCCCACTACCTTCTGATTATAAAATCTACCGTGCTTGTAATGTAGACACAATGCGGGATACAATGCGGGATAGGGACCTACTCTTAGTTACATATAATTGAAGTTCTTCTTATCCTATTTGTTTTTGTTTTTGTTTTTTAAAATAAAATTCTTTTCTTAAATAAATGTTTCTTAAACGTTTTCGAAATTAGAATTTTCTTAAATTTTATTTGAAAATAGAGTTTCTAAAGATGGAAATCTTTCTTAAATTTGAATTTGGTTTGTGATATTTCTTTTTGTCTCGTTAATTTGAATAAGACACAACTAATAGTTAACTAAAATGTAATTTCTATAATATAATAAGTTTTTCGTAATTTAATCTGCATTCATAGAATCATAAGTGACATATTTTGCTATGTCGCTATTTCTACCATGTTACAAAAATTCATGATTGATATTTCACATAATGCACAAGCCTTCATAAATAACATGACCTTTTGAATAATAAAATGGCTTAGTATAAACAATTATAAAGCATACAATATACCTACTTCGAAGAATCGACATGGAGAATAGCGTATCGGGTTGTAACTAAATGCCCTTTATTTCTTATTTAAAAAAATGACCTATATCTTAAAAAATTATTCTTGAACTATATATATAGGCTTAATCGGATACTACCCAAAAAAAAACAATAAAAACAATAAAAAAAAAAAAAAAAAAAAAATTGCTTGTTTCAAATAAACACCCAACTTATACGCCATTTTAAAAGAGAGGTCAAAAAGTCCAATCCTTGCACTTTACCAAAAACCCCTCTTTTTTTTTTTTTTTTTTTTTTTTTGAGATACTATTGGTGAACATTGACCACTGTTCACAATGTGAACAGTGACTACTTGCCCAGAATTTTTTTTTTGTGAATATTAAATATTTTGTAAAGTTTACATAATCGATTTAAACTCGAGTTGTGATACCAACTATGACGAACCGAATCCTTAACGATGCAAGTATCACTAAAACTTAAAGTAAAATTTAAATAAAAGGACT
Organism: Forsythia suspensa; assembly: GCA_023638005.1. Lineage (NCBI taxonomy): Eukaryota > Viridiplantae > Streptophyta > Magnoliopsida > Lamiales > Oleaceae > Forsythia > Forsythia suspensa. Next base: position 32,801,479 of record CM042671.1, read on the forward strand.
GAAAAGAATAAATGTAAGATTTTCTTTATAAAATAATCAATATTCAACCTTATTCATAACACATATTTAAATAGATACGTTCTACGTAATGAAATAAATTAAAATAGATAGATATTGTTTCATGAATTTTTTTTTATAACCCGCAATTTTAACTATCTCTATACCGGCCACTTCGAACAGCTAATTTTCTGAAAAGGAGAAAAAAAAAACATAATGTGAGATAAAAATCTCAATAAGTATGTGTGAGTAATCATTTCTTGTATATGTATTTCATACTTGCATAGGAAAACACGAGAGTTGAATCGAACTTATATGGTACCAAATTCACATGCATAGCGCTACTAAACTCCGGTCCATTCATAATCAATCTTACATAATACTTGATATATCTTGCGTAATATGGACCATAAGATAAATATAGCTGTGAAATAACATATGAAAGGAATTACTCCTGAATAAACATAACAACACACTTACATTTTTGCTTGAAACTTGAAGAACTTTAAATTCCTTTCTTCTCTCTCTTATTCTAAGAGTAAGAAGATGATTGTGTGGTTATGTGTTTCTTGTTTGTAAAAAAGTTGGGTATTTATAGGTGAGGTTGGGGTTTGCCATGCATTGAAAATTTCAATTTCATTAATCACTTTCCTATATTACTTGTATGCATTATTAGGAAAATATATATCTTTACCTTAAATTACATGCGTGATTAAAGACTGATTTAAGTTAATCACATAAATGTATGTAATTATATACACATTACGAATCAATCACTATATTATCTACCATATATATGTAAGAGAGAATTAAATGTACATCATGAGAAAAATCAAGATAATCAATTAATCACAATTCTCAATTAAGGTAATCAATTAATCACAATTTTGCATATTTTTCCCTTTCCATATTATTTCCTAAATTCAGGTACTGTAGCAGTACCAAAATAATTTGCTTTCGCAAAATTTGCATTATGGTCCTAAAACTATTTAATGATCAAATTGGGTCCTTAAACTTTCATATTGTGCAATTAAGTCCTAAATTTCAAATCAACTGCTAGTAACTAAATTTCAAGGTGTTACACCAATAGCGATTCTAGTTATGAAGGAGTAAATATTTCTATGAGGTTTGGAAGATATGGAATAATGGGCAAGAGAACCTATGATATAAGTAGAGCTGGCAAATGGGCTAGATTGGGCAAATTAACCCGCCAGAAAGCTATTACACACATGAAACCTGGACCGAGGTGGCCCAACTCATTTTTGTATGGGCGTGAATATGCTAACCCATCCAAAATTTATGGCCCAACTTGTCTTAATTTTTTTTTTTTTTTTTAAAATAATTTTTTTACAATTTAATACATTACATCAAATACAATCTCAGATAAATTTAGACTATATATTTTGATATTTTTAAAAAGATTAATTTATAAAATTGGGGCTCTCATGTATTAGTTAATAGATAAACGTCAATTTTCTTTCAAAATAATAATTTTTTTTTGTTAATTGTAAACTATTTGTAGACACTTTTTTTAAAAAAAAAAAAATACAAATATTAAAAACATATGCTAGTCTTATTATTTTGAGATATAAGCATGTTTGGCTTAAATTAAAAAATTTACTTATAAATAAATTTAAAATAAATAATTTACTTGTTACACAAAATATATTTTGGATTGAAACTTAAATTAAACTAAATTTTAATTAAATCTAAACAATTTTATGTTGGATCTTGAGATTTTGGACTAATGTTTATTGGTGACTTTGGCTTAGATCATTTTAGATTCATATTATTTGAATTATGTATTGGGATTATTCACAAAATGAGTGATTAGTTTTAAGGAGCAAAAAAAAAAAGGATCAAAATTGGGCAGGCCCAACTAGCCCGCGGGTTAAATGGGTCGGGCCATCTTGGCCCGATTTTATTTGGGCAAGGCCAACCCAACCCAACCCAACCCAAAAAAGCGGGCTACATGGACCGGCCCGTGGGCCGGGCCGATTTTGCCACCTCTAGATATAAGGATAAACACTGAGTTACCCATGATAGATTTTCCACATTTTTGGGATGGGAATCACAAGGAATGGGAGAGAAAAACAAACAAATATTTCCAGATACACCAAATCCCATAAGAGTTGATGATAGATATTGTTGAGATGTACCTAAAAGGTAGAGTAGATATTTGGCTCCATGGATTTCTATCTAGCCATCCTACAGCATTTGGTCTAATGACAACTAAGTTGCGTATGAGGTTTGCTGAAAACCTAGAGGTGGTGGAGAACTTTAGCAAGATTAGGTAGTTTGGGGGTAGCAAAATATATGGAGAAGTTTGAAGGCCTCAAATCCAATGCCGTGCTAGTCTTACCTAATTTACCTAAATCCTACTACATAAGCATCTTCACCACTGGCTTGAAAGGATAAGTCAAATCCATGGTGAGGATAATTAGCTTATTTCTTTGACACAAGCTTTTGAAAATAACTCTACTTCAAGAAACCACCATTACTGCCTTAAACAAATCCAAATATAAAACTATAACACCCATTGACATACAAACCAAAAGAACCCTTGGGCTCTATTTCAGGTGAGATGAAAAGTACATACCCGAAAATATATGTAAAAATAGAATGCTTTACTACATAGTAGTGAAAGAGAAGAATGATGAGAGAAAGAGAGAAAAAGAAGGAAATATATGAAGTCATGCAGATATCTATCAACGCTCTGATGGGTAATTTGAGACACAAAACCATCAGAATTCCAAGGAGGATTAAGAGGATAAGTGTATCAATTTTGATAGATAGTGGAAGCACCCACAACTTTATTGATAAGTGGTTGATACAAGAGTTGAGATACACTACTGACTACAATCAGATCATGACAGTAAATGTGGCTAATGGCCAGAGGTTGGAGAGTAGAGCTGTGTGCCAACCATTAGTTTGGCCGATGGAGGGATTGGAATTTCAATATAGGCTCAGACAATTGAAATTGGGAGAAAGTAACATGGTCCTAGAGGTGAACTCGCTCAGTCAGTTTGGCCCTATCACATTTGATTTCATTAAGGGATACACCAAATTTTTGAATGAGACCAAGGAGGTAATCTTGAGCAGTGTGAAGTCTGGGAGGAGAGTAGAGATCATCAGTGGAGAACACTTGTATAGGTTGATGGATCAACAAAAGTATGGAATTATGGGGCAACTGTATACCATCACTGATGAAGGATTGACAAAGACCCCCAGTGAACTCAGACCACTATTGGAGAAATTCACTTATGTGTTTGAAGATCCCAAAGGATTGTCACTTATTAGGAATCATGAGCATCAGTTAACCCTCAACGAAGAATCCCAACCCTTCAGGCTTAGGCCCTTTCATACAAAAAACTAAGTGGAGATATTAGTAAAAGAGATGTTGGACATAGGCATAATTCAACTGAGTACCAGGTCCTTTGCTTCATCTGTGCTGTTCGTGAAGAAGAATGATGGCACATGGAAGTTCTGTGTTGATTATAGGCAACTCAACAATTTGACACTGAAAAATAAATACCCTATGCCCTTGATAGATGAACTGATTGATGAGCTTCATGGGGCTAAGTACTTATCTAAGATTGATCTTAGGGCTGGGTATCATCAAATAAGGGTGAAATTTGAGGACATTCATAAAACTGCCTTCAGGACCCATCAAGACTTATATGTCATGCCTTTTGGGCTGACTGATGCCCTAGCCATCGTTGGGTATTTTGTTTCAACTCTTATTAAAACTTTCAGCCAAAAATCAAAGATCAAGGTTAGACAAAATCAAGCATAAAGATAAACGTAAAATCACGAAACACAAGATATGATTGTCCCAGAGGGGGAACAGGCGCTTCGGCACGGAGATGCCTACATCTCGCCTTTGAGGCTCTACAAACGAGATTCGGCCTCCTTTGCACTAATATAAAACCACAACAGTCAAGCGTTTATGTTACAACATCAACCCACCTCGTAAATAGCCCTAATCTTTCATCTATATGCACTCCTTTCCAATCTCAAGAAACCAAATCCTTTCACAATGTTAAAAGGATATATACATCTCGACGACGACTACAAGAATCCACCAAGGATTTATCAGTAGCAATATACTCTCAAGAAAACCAGGAGAACCAAAAGTTCACCCACCGTAAAGGAAGAAGAAGAATCGGAGTAGAAGGTGAAAAGGGAAGAAGTCACAAGCACTCACAAAACATAACCCTAGAAAATGGCGGGGCGGAGCCTATTTATCCGACACTCCAACGGTGAGATCAATCACACAATATCAACGGATGATATGCAACCAACAACTTCAGCATTAGATGCGTTTTCCACGATATAGGCATAAGCGTGTATCTCCATCTCGTACCATGATTTGGGCACAAAGAAATGGCTTCCACTTGGGCTTTTCTTCACAGCTGGGTTTAACCTCATTTGATGGGCCATTCATCATTGTGGGTTTTAGGGCCATTTGGTCACTAAAATACAACAATCTCCACCTTGAACCAAATGTAGCTTCATAGTGCAAACGGAAGGGAATCAGATGTTTCTTTCATAGCCTCGGCACCTGCAAGAAAGTTAAAACAAGTCAAGAAAAAGAATACGAGTTTAAGCAAATTAATCTAATACTAATATATCTACTACATATATATATTTATTAGACACATTACCAACACTTAACTCAGTATCAATATTTAGTAAAAACTTAAACATGACTTGAACTTGTTCACGTGTAGAGGTTTAGTTCTCATATCGTAGGATTTGCACGAGTTGGAATCTTTTCAAGACTAATCAATTTCTTGGACACAATGTCCCTAATGAAATGTAACCTAACATCCATATGTTTAGTTCTATCGTGAAAAAGCAGGTTCTTGCATAACCGAATTGCAGATCGACTATCGAAAAACACAATGATGTAATTATGAAGTAAATTTAATTCGACAAAGAAACCTTTCAACCATAAAGCCTCTTTCACAGCCTTGATGATTGCAACATATTCGATTCGATCATGATGTATAACTATATGTTGAAGTCGAGATTTCCAAATTATGCAAGAATTACATAGAGTAAACATATATGAAGTAGTAGATTTCCTACTATCTCTATCATTTGCATAGTTAGCATCCACATATCCTTTCGCTTTATCCCTTCACTACAATGTCTAAACACTAGCCCAACATCGCAGTGGTTTTTCGGATATCTAAGTAACCACTTTAAAGCCTCCCAATGTTGTTCTCCGTGGTTTGACATATATATCTACTTAAAACACTCACGGAATAAGCAATATCGTGTCTAGTGCAAACCATAGTATACATCACAGAGCCAATCACATTAGAATAAGGCACTTTATTCATGTATTCTACTTCTTCAACAGATTGGGGACATTGTTCTTTACTTAACACAAAATGGTTAGCTAAAGGAACTCAAGCACCTTTACAATCAAGCATAGAAAACTTTTTCGAACTTTCACGATATAAGATCGTTGCTTTAACATCGAGAGTGGAATTAGATCTATCTCTAATAATATCCATTCCTGCAATTTTCTTGGCATTTCCAAGATCTTTCATGTCAAATTAAACTTAGAGCGATTTAATATTACTAATTAAGTCACCACAAGAGCTTATTATTAGCATATCATCCACATACAACAAGAAGATAACTAAAGTATTACTTGAGGTTCAGATTTGAAATAGAGACAATGATCAAATTCACTTACATTAAAACCTAAGGATAGCATGAACGTATCAAACCTTTTATTCCATTGCACAGGCGATTGCTTCAAACCATACAAAGATTTCTTAAGCAAGCACACATAATCGACTTGTGTTTATCAATAAAGCCAATGGGTTGAGTCATATAAATACTTTCATCCAAGTCACCATGTAAAAAAGCAGTCTTAACATCAAGTTGTTCCATTTCCAGATTAGAATGAGCAACTAGAGAAAACATGACTCTTAAAGTAGTATATTTTACCACAGGAGAAAATATTTCATTATAATCAATACCATGCTTTTGAGTAAACCCTTTAGCAACAAGTCTAGCTTTAAATTTACAAGGGTCAGAAGACTTATTACCTTCTTTAATCTTGTAAAGCCATCTGCAGTCCACAATGGATTTGTGTTGAGGTTTGGGAACTAATTCCCAAGTATGGTTTTTATACAAAGAAGTCATTTCTTCCTTCATTGCATTCCACCACATATCAGAATCACTTCCATTAATTGCTTCATCAAAAGATTTAGGTTCATTATCACTTAAATCATCAAAAGATTTTTCACCAAAGCAAAGAAAGTCATAATCGAGAAAAATCCGGAAGGGTCTTAGTGGTTCTTCTATCCCTATCCCTTGCTAATTGATAATCTTCTAACCCCTGGTTTTGAGTCGATTGTGATTATCACTTCTAACTTGATTAGTATCATCATCATCGTGGACTACAGAATGGGGATATCCGAGGAATCCATATCATTTTGGGTGATAACTATATTTTCGTGCTCCACCTCATTTTCAAGATTAGTGGGATTACTATCATCACTAATCTCAAGATATGTTTTAAACAAGGCAGCTCATCTTCTTTGAAGACAACATCCCTACTAACTATGGTTTTAAAACCCCCCAAACTCCTAACCCATAGTCTATACCCTTTAGTCCCCTCAGGATAGCCTAAGAACACACACTTTTGTGACCTAGGATCCAATTTATCATCTTTCGTGTGGAATAGGCGGACAACCAAAGACTCTAAGATTGAGTAATCAGCTGGGCTTACCATGCCCGGACCTCTTCGAGAGTCTTACCATTTAAGGCAGCAGAAGGGGACCTATTTACTAGATAACATGCAGTAACAACAGCCTCACCCCAGAAAGGTTTAGAAAGACCAGAACTGTTTAACATGCATCTAACTCTTTCAAGGAGGGTTCTATTCATCCTCTCAGCAACACCATTTTGCTGAGGGGAGTAGGGGACAGTTTTGTGCCTTTTAATACCACATTGATTACAAAAATCATCAAAAGCCTTATTACAGAATTCAAGGCCATTATCTGTCCTTAAACACCTCACAGATTTGCCAGTTTGATTTTCAAGAAGAGATTTCCAGGTTTTGAACTTATCAAACACATCAGATTTATTTTTCAACAAATAGATCCACACTTTTCTTGAAAAATTATCAATTATAGATGTAAAATATCTGTTCCTCCATGTGTGGTGTGCTAGATGGACCCCATAAATCGTAGTGCACATAATCAAGTATGGAGGAGGATTTATGTAAGCCATCGAAAAATTGAACTCGTGTTGTTTTCCCATGATACATGTTTCACGTAAAGGAAGTTCGAGAATTTTATCTTTACCAAAACAACCTTGATTTTGTAAGATACTTAACCTCTATTACTTAAGTGAGCTAGCCTATTATGCCAAAGAACAATGGAATCATTAATGATGTAATTAAGCATAGCATTACAGAAGAAGGTTTTGAGTTTGAGTAAAATATGAGACCATTTCTTTTATATCCCTTGATAGCAAGTAAGGCACCCTTAGAAATTTTAAAATGCGACCATCACCAAATTTTCCAACAAATTTGGAATCTTCAAGTACCAATAGAAATCGATTTTTAGACAAATCGGTATGTGCCTTACATTTTCAAGGAGATATTCAAACCAAAGGTCAAATTTTACTCTAACATTCCCTATACCATGAACTTCACATGCAACATTGTTTCCCATAACAACACTCCCGTAGTTTACTTTAGCATATGAACAGAACAAATCAATATTAGGTGTCATATGAAAAGTACATCCCGAATCAAGTAACCATTCATCAAATTGACAAGTTGAAGACACGAGTTCACACGATATCGTGCTCTTCATTGTCAAAGACTAAATACACTACACCAAGAGTTTCGGTGTTTGTGGTAACAACATTACTCTGTTTCGGGGTTTTTTATTTTTGAGGATTGTTATTCAACTTATAACAATCTTTAATATAATGCCCCAACTTACCACAATTGTAACACTTTCTCCCTTTTACCTTTGATTTTGACCTAGACTTACCCTTGCCTTTCTTTTTGTGACTCGAGCCATTTGACCATTTCCTTCTTGATTATTGACCTGTCTATGCCGTGATCTACCTCTAACATACAAATTTTCACCATTACTTCTTGTCTCTTTATCGATTTCAGCTCATGACTCTTACTCCTTAGGGCATTTATGATCATATCAACGATCGGATCATCCCTACCATATTTGATGGCACTCTTAACATCTTTATAGGCTTCGTGTATTGAATTTAATGAAATTATGGCTTTATACTCATCAATACCTTTGTCACCACAGTTCTTGATATCTTGAATCAACTTATTGAATATATCAAAATTTTCATCAAGATCCTTTGAGGGATCTATTTTAAAACTAAAAAATTTTCCAATAAAAACGACTTATTTGGAAGGAATTTTTCAAGATAGGTTGATTCAAGAGTTTCCCACAAAGATTGAGCATCATCAAGGGTACCAATCTTTCTAAGCACGTAGTCGACAAGTGAAGTATGATAGAGGTATAGGCTAACTCATCGCCCTCAACCTTTTGATCATCGACATAGAATCGTGATAGGATTTGTTTATGGCCTTGACACCTTTTGTTGAACTAAAATGCCTTTCATTTTTGTTGCCAAATAGCAAAATCTCCTTTTCCATTAAATTGATCTAAATGAAAACTTGAAGTAGCCATTTATAACAATTTTAACACAAAGTTAACAGAGAACAAGAAAATACCAAGAAAGGGATATTTTATTCAAAAGAAGGCAAGAAACTAAAAATATAATCAAATATAATCAAACACAGCACAAGCAAGATTTTCCACACGTGTTGGGAGAGGCCTATAATCAAGACCACCCCAGATTCCGTGAGAATCGTGTTCTCAGTCAAGGGTGATCAAGAAAGCCCTCGTGGGAGGGTGTTACAGCTTAAGATGACACGAATGGTTAAACAATACAAGTTACAAATATCCTATACTTTGAAAATATATCACAACATTTATCGAGAACACATCAAGCACAAGTAAGTAAAAACGAATATTTCTCTTGTATTAACTATACACCACATAGTACATATACAAGACACCCACCGAGAGTATGATACTTACACCCGAGATTTGTCTCGAATGTGAGGCGAAAGCGTAATAGGAATCAAGAAACAGCTATTACCCTCGCTCGATACCACTTGTTGGGTATTTTGTTTCAACTCTTATTAAAACTTTCAGCCAAAAATCAAAGATCAAGGTTAGACAAAATCAAGCATAAAGATAAACGTAAAAATCACGTAACACAAGATATGATTGTCCCGTATTAGGGGATAGGCAGTTCAGCACGGAGATGCCTACATCCGCTTTGAGTGCTCTACAAACGTAGATTCGGCCTCCCTTGCACTAATATAAAACCACAACAGTCAAGCGTTTATGTTACAACATCAACCCACCTCGAAATAGCCCTAATCTTTCATCTATACGCACTCTTTTCCAATCTCAAGAAACCAAATCCTTTCACAAAGATTAAAGGATATATACACTCAGACGACTACAAGAATCCACCAAGGATTTCTTCAGTAGCAATATACTCAAGAAAACCAGGAGAACCAAAAGTTCACCCACCAGAAAGGAAGAAGAAGAATCGGAGTAGAAGGTGAAAAGGGGAAGAAGCTGCGCACTCACAAAACATAACCCTAGAAAATGGCAGATGGAGCCTATTTATCTGACACTCCAACGGCTGAGATCAATCACACAATATCAACGGATGATATGCAACCAACAACTTCAAAGATTAGATGCGTTTTCACGAGATATAGGCATAAGCGTGTTTCTCCATCTCGTGGCCAATGATTTGGGCACAAAGCACTGGGCTTCCACTTGGGCTTTTCTTCACAGTGGGTTTAACCTCATTTGATGGGCCATTCATCATTGTGGGTTTTGGGCCATTTGGTCACTAAAATACAACAGCCACTTTCCAAAGTCTGATGAACAAAGTATTTGAAGAACAGCTGAGAAAGTTTGTATTAGTGTTCTTTGATGACATCTTGGTTCATTAAGATCATTTTGAAGATATTAAGGAAACATCATCTATATGCTAAACTGAGCAAGTGCTCCTTTGAACAGACTTAAATAGAGTACCTGGGGCACATTATTAACCAGGATGGAGTAGCAGCACCCTAAGAAAATATCAGATATGCATTCGTGGCCTAGGCCAACCAACATTAAACAACTGAGGAGATTCCTTGGCCTAACTGGTACTACAGAAAATTTGTTAAGGGATACGGGACATTAGCTAAACCACTCACTGAGTTATTAAAGAAAAACAATTTAGCTAGGAATGAAGCAGTAGAAACAACTTTTGAAAACCTTAGATTAGCTATGAGTTCTTCCCCAGTACTGGCCCTACCTAATTTTGATCAATCTTTTATGGTAGAAACTGATGCTTGCTATGGTTGCCCGAAGGCAGTTTTGATGCATAATAAGAAGCCCTTAGCCTTTATCAGTAAATCCATTAGGCAAAAGAAGTTGGGGATGCCAATCTATGAAAAAAAAAACTTATGGCCTTAGTAACTGTAGTAGTTAAGTAGAGGCTTTACCGAGAAGGTCATCACTTTATCATCAAGACAAAGCATTAGTCCCTGAAGTTTTTGCTAGAACAAAAAACAACTACTCTCCTATAGTAGAATGGCTGACTAACTATTGGGACTTGACTATAAAATCCATTACAAAAAGGGAATAGAAAATGTAGTAGTTGATGCACTCTCAAGGAAGTGGAAGGTTGAGGTAAATGTAATGCAATCACTCCATTAATCCCAGCTTGGGGTGTAGAAGGTGGTGAGTAGCTGTGAAGGAGATATCTTAGCTAAAGAAAGAATTCAAGCCTCAATACTTGATATGGAACCCAATCCTGAATACCAGTATAAAAATGGACTCCTCAAATATAAGGGTAAACTGTATATTGGCAGTGGAAAAGGAATTAGGCAGAAGATAATAAAGAATATACATAGTTCACAAGAAGGAGAGCACTTTGGGTTACAAGACAATATATTTAAAGCTAAATTGATTGGCTTGGCATAACCCAAGGGATCAAAAGAAAGGAGTTGCAATGTGATACATGCTAAAAATGCAAAGATAAACATGTGCCCTACCCTGGTTTACTTCAACCCCTGCCTGAGCTACAATACTCATGAAGCCACATATGCATGGATTTCAATAAGGGGCTGTCTAAATCCAAGGTCAAAGATACCATCTTGGTGGTGGTGGTGGATAGATTTACCAAGTATGGGCATTTCATCACCCTCTCACACTGTTTTTCAGCAAAGAAGATGGTACAAAAATTCTTAGACAACATCTATAAGCTAAATACATGGTCTACCCCAGAGCATCATTTTTTGATAAGAACAAGATATTCACCAGTGCATTTTGGCAAGAGCTATTTAGACTTATGGGAGCTCAACTTACCACCCACAAATTGATAGACAAACTAAAAGGCTAAACAAGTGCCTAGAGATGTACATCAAGTGTACAACTAGGGATGGCAATGGAGCAAGTTCGGGGTGGGTTGGCCTTGCCCAGCCCCGCTAAAATTTTGGGTTGCCCCACCCATACCTGTCACCCAACCTGCGACCATGAGTCGAGGCGGTCAAGCTGCCTTTGACACCGCCAACCGCCTAGATAAATTTTTGGTTTTTGGTAAACTGAAAAACTAATTAAAAAAAAAAAGAAATAGGAATTTTTTTAAATATTTGTAGCAAATAAAACAAAACAAAAAGAAATACAAGAATGGGATTGTGGTGTAGTGGTTAAGAATTATAGTTTAATAAATTTAACCAGGGTTTGATTCTTATTCAACCCATTTCTAGCGAAAAATGTGATTTGTATTTTATTTTATAATTTGTAAAAAATAAATGTGGGATGGGGTTGGGCTGCCCCGGACCCGCCCCTATTTCCCTATTCCCCGAATAAGCAGGGCGGGACAACTCGGGGCAGGGCGCGGCGGGGCGGGGGGCGAATATTTTTGACATCCCTATGTATGACACACTATAAGCCAAGAGCCTGGGCTGAATGGAATACCATGGCTGAGTTGTGGTATAACATAGCTTATCAAACTGCCATTAAGATGACCCCATTTGAGGCTTTGTATGGGATCCCTCCACCTCAATTGGCCATAGGCCCTTATCAGCACACTAATGTTACTTCAGTGGAAGAGATGTTACAAGAAAGGTACAGGATGGAGAGCCAAGATGAAATTATACGTAGACAAAAAGAGGACAGAGAGACAATTCCAAGAAGGAGATTGGGTATACCTCAAACTACACCTATATCAGCAACAATTTGTAGCCAAGGGATCAACCACAAACTGAGGCCCAGATATTTTGGCATCTATTAGGTTGAGAAAAAAATTGGAGATGTGGCTTATAAACTGGCCCTACCTAACTATGCAAAAGTCTACCATGTGTTTCATGTATCATTGCTAAAGCAGAAGGTTGGGGCATAGAAGTGGTGATAGAGCAGCTACCATCCAACGTAAGGGGTAAAAAAACCAAAACACCAGAGGAAATTCTACATACTAAGATTTTCAAGAAAGTGGATATTGCTCGAACCCATTGATTGATTAAATGGAAGGGACAATTAGCAGACGGGACTACCTGAAAAGATGCAGAATACATCCTCAAGGAGTACGCTAATTTTAAATCTTGGACACAAGGTTTATCTAAGCATGAGGGTTGTCAGGATCAAACATGGCAGCCAACCAGTTGGGGAAGAAGAAAGAGAATGAGCATCAGACTTACGTAACTTTTGAAATGAAAGAAATGAAGAAGACGACGCCGTTTGCAAGGAAAGGGTAGAAAGAGTGAAACGATGCCATTTAATTAAGTTGTGCGACGTAGTTTTAGGCTGTTTTAGGAATTAATTGATAGTTTACGTTTTTGAAGTCGCATTTACTTATTTTTGCGTTTTTGTAATATGCAGCAGAAGGAAGACAATGACATAAATGCTGTAATCCGAATCCTTCTTCTGCTTCAATTTTAATTCAGCTTATTTCTCTCTCTAAATTCCTTCCCCACTTTTATTCTGTTGCTTAAATCGTTAAATTGAGCTGAAAATTGAGATCCCACCTCAGTTTCTTCTTACTCGTAATGGTTTGAGCTTAAATCTTCCATTAAAAGCTCCAACCATTACACTTCAATGCATCTAATCATTTTTAATCATTTTCTGATATATATCATAAAAAGATGTCTAGTGTCATTTATTTTAATATACTCTACCAAAGAGAAGCGGACAGAAGCCTGGGACTGAACTAGACAATCCTGATTTATGTACGCACCAATGAAAACCCTGACGATACTTGTGGCGATTGGTTTGGCGATGTTGGAGACAGGCGATTAGGGAAGAAATTTTATCTCAGAGAGGAAGAGGACGTCATCGAAATTTTCTTGGGTTTGATTCTGCCTTGAGAAGTGATGAATGGCGATTGAGAACATCTCTGATGGCACCAGCAATAGTGATGAATGACGATTGAGAATGTCTTGGATGAATGAAGGAATATTCATAGAGAGAATGTCGACTGAAAGAACCTCCAATGCGTGAATTGTTGTACACACTGACAAATCAAATAGAGTCATAGAGAAAAACATATCTAATGGAGTTGTGGATTAAAAAAATTAATAGTCCAATTATAGAAGTGGATTAAAAATTTTAATAGTCCAATTATAGAAGAGATAGATAAATTATAAAATATTTAATAAAAGATGATAAACACATTTTAATAGAGATAAATTATAAAAAAAGATTAAATAAAAACCTTATCACACATTTCGATACACATTTATTGTAAAAAATTAAATAGAAGATGTCTAGTACATCGTTCAAATGTAGACGGTGTACTAGACATCTTCCACTTTTGTTCTTGCCATGTAAGCAATCTAAAGTAATGTGACACACTTTTTAGTACAATCTACACTTGCATTAGAGATGCTCTGAGATAAGATAAAAGGCCCATTGACTTATTTATTTATTTTTATTTTCAAAAAGAATAATGCCAAGTAATATGAGTCCATGCCACATGGACTATCGCATCATCACTAGTAAAGATACATGAGATAATTGCATGAAATGTCTCCAATATTTCAAAATCATTGGGAATATGTCCATAACCTAAAAAAATAGCACCACACGTCCCCAACGTATGAAAAAATATGCATCGTAGGTCCCTCTTCACACTTTCTATCAGTTATCTCCGTTAAAAGCAAAAATTGGACTGCATGCGCTATATTTTTTCAAAAATGCGATTGGAATTGCTGTTGAAAGCCATGAAAGAGAGAGGCAAAGCTGTTGAAATCTACAACAACGATTCAGATTTCAATTATTATGCATCAGAAATGACTTGTAGGAAGCACCCATCTTCATTTTCTGTTGGAATCTACGCTTACTGCGCTGAAGAATTTAAAGGCTAAAAGAAAAGGAGATAAAGAGAAATCGGAAGAAGTTATTATACTGAGGAGGAAGAGTAGCAGTTGTGTTTAAGTGAAGAAAAGTAATGGGTTTTCGAGGATCAAAAGACTATTTATGAAGAAAAAAAGCAAAAGGGATTTTGAGAAAAATGGTGAATTTGATTATGAAAAAGGTGAAACATGGGTATCTAATGTTATGGGTGTGTCTAGGTCTAGGTCACTGTGCAGTTTCAGGGATGAAGCCAGTGATTATGCATTTTCAAGTGCTAAAATTTTTTATCTTACAAGTTTCAAGGATGAAGCCAGTGATCAACAAATTTATGATATTTAGTGTTTTAAACATATTGCTTAAACCAAAATTCATATCAAAGACCCAACATAGTAATCGTTCAATTAAGATAGAATAAAAACAACAATAAACTAGGATTCCCACTCAGATAACTCTGTTTCTCAATCATCACCAGCCTTATTATAGACATAGGTGAGCCCACACTTACCACAATAGTGTCTGTCAAAATGATTGGCCATGAAAGTTCCAGCACACACTTAGCGTTGGAACACTCCTTCCGCAGCCTCTGAACCTTTCTGGAGTAGTCGACCTTGTAAAACTCGAGGATAGCGAGCTTGACATTCATGTGCTTGTGCTTGATCTTCTTTGACCTTCCTGTGATGGGTGTAATGCGGACCTAAGTCTATATAAAGAGTATCACCGGCGGCACAAAGTCTCGCGAGATTCACTCGAAAACCCCAAAAGTCATGATTGGAGGTCATGAACTACGTTTACGCCAACAAAGTCAAAGAAGTAAAAATGAAGCTTGTTCTCGAGCCGCCTGGGCCAGGGCACAATTACCCCCTCCATCCCCTTACTCCTTCTCCTTTTCTTCCCCACCAACTCTTAGCTAGAGTGAATGGGTTCCAAAATCAGCCCCGAGCCAAGTCTTTGTTTGCATGGAGAGAATGAAATTGGAAAAAATGGTCGATGCTCGCTCAAGGAGGGCGCGCCATGATTGACTCAAGTGGTGGTGCAATTGCCATCTCAACCGGTGGTGATATCAAAAAATCAAGAAATTGGTGGATAATAATTTGTTGTTTTTGCCTCTTTCTTGATTTCTTTGGTTTATATCAACTTTTTCTGCAATTGTAACAAAGAAATTTGTTGAGAAGTTCATACGTGCTACTATATTTTTTCTGCGGTGTATATTGGTGTTTGTGTAAGTATGGGGTGTAGATGTAGTGTGTGTGGAACATCCATGGATGGAAGGAGTAGAAAAGAGAGGTTACATCATATCAGACGAAAAAGAGTCTAATTCCAAATGCTTAATTTGGAGAGAGAAAGTGCGTGGAGTCCAATTATGAGGTTTAACGGAGAAAATTGATAGAAACTGTTAAGAAGACCTACGATACCTATTTCTTCAAATGTTGGGGACGTGTGGTACTATTTTTTTTAGGTAAGGGCATATCTCCAACGATTTTGAAACGTTGGGGAACCTTTAATGTAATTATCCCAAGATACATAGCATTACTCAAAAGAGGGATTATGTGTTGCCCGAATTCGGGCAACACATGAATTGCCCGACTGCCACGTGTCGGGCAATTCAAAAAAATACCAAAGAAATAATGTCAGGAGCTCCCAGGACATAGCTCAGTGGTTGAAAAGACGGAAATGGAGTATTCTCAGCTTCGCTGGCAGCTGCAGTGTGGGAGTTCGAGGCCTGCCTTTAGTATGGATTTGACCTCTTGTAAGCGCAGTTAAAAAGCAGCTCTCAACCCTGCTCCACTGAGGCACATACTGCGATTTACATCCTCCATCAAGACTTCAAGGCAGAGGCGGTGGGGCCCTCAATATTGGGTTCAACCTTTAATAATGTCAGCACCCACCCCACCCCCCCCCCCACCTTTTTTCAATAATTGCAGCTATTCCCCACCCCCTTGATTCTCTTTTTAGTTCAATACCCCTCATTTTATGAATTACGATTACTTCTACTCACTTCTTTTTAAATCTTCCAATTATTATTTGAAAGTAATAATAATGTATAAATTTATTCTTCAGTATTTATTCAACCATAAAATAATATGTGAATTAAATTCATGCATATTATTCAGCTATATTCCAAATATATTAAACATATACAAAACGCGAATAATCTTAAACCATAAATTAAAAGGCAAACACAATCTAAAGAAACGAGTACTGGTTCTTGAAAAACCCAGGGACAACTGACAAAAAAAAAATTTTATCAAAATTAATTTACCTATTTTGTAACGTCGGACAAGTTCATTTCGAATAAATTTTTTTAGTACTCGTTTCCTTAGATTAAGTTTGCTTTTTAATTTATTGTTTAAGATTATCTGCATTATTTCTTTGTATAAGTTTAATATGTTTGGAATATCTTTATGCTTGAATTTAATGTATTATTTTATAGTTGAATAAATACTGTTACAATAATTGAGAAAAAAAAAAAAAAAAAAAAAAAGGTGGGTAGAAGTAAGCGTAATTTATAAAATTCTTGGGGGGGGTTAAAAAAAAAATGAAGGGAAGGACTGGGTGGGTGGGGTGGGTTATAGCTGCAAATTTTGAAAAAAAAAAAAAAAAAAAAAAAAAAAAAAAAAAAAAAAAAAAAAAAAGGAAGGGGGTGGAGGGGGAGGTTTGGGCGCCTGACATTAATTCTTGGTGTTTGTTTGAATTGCCCGATTGCTCGACACATGGCAGTCAAGCAATTCATGTGTTGCCTCGAGCAACACATAATCCCTCTTACTAAAAATAAAGACTCAAACCAAATGTTAATATATATACTAACATCAATCATACATGGGGAAATGTATATGATAAAGATTCAACTTAGCAGCCAATTCTTTAAATAGTACGCTTCGTTGTTGCCAGAAACCAGTACTTAATGTGGACTCTGTTTAAGCTAGCAACTTGTGTCTGGTTTAGTGAGGCGAACCATATAGTTCTGGACCGTGCTAGAAAAGAAAAGGAAGAGATTTTATCTATTGTACCAAACATGCCCTTAGAATTTTCTATTGATATACGATTTTCTATAGCATTTCATAAAATTATTTCATTCCACCAAGTTTCACTTTCCAGAAAAAACCATAAACATGAACTTAGTACATAAATAAATTACATAGAAAACTGTATCAAATATAAGCAGACGTAAAACACCAATCAAACAGTAGCATACTGGAAACACGCTGTGGTCTATCAAGCAGAACTAGCACAAATTGTGGCCTTCTCGAGATGTATTTCCCTTACAATGTTAGATTTGCTCAAATGTGAATTTTTAAGACACTCATCAAAGTCGTGCATAAAGACAATGCATTAATGAAGAAATCCGTCTCAAGAAGACTGCAAATGAACTCAAAAAAGATAGTTATTATTTAGTGCATAGTAAATACAGAGCAAGAACTGATGAAAGATATTAGATTATCATGGTTTGGCATGACACGAGCAAATAAGAACTAAAGGGGTAGTTTTGTTATTTGCCTGCTGCATAGTGTTGTAAAAAACAGCAGCCACAAGCAGCCTTTTTGGATAACACTAGTAAGTACCCGTGCGTTGCACGTGGTAGAGTGCCAATTGAGGCTTCAACACCATGATCTTCGTGATTGGTAATTAAAAAAATTGGGTATCATTAAAAACTATAATTAGAAGGTAAAACTTAATTAAAACTATAAGAATAAATATTTGGCAACTAATAAAACTTATCCTCACAGCACACCAATGATCCAAACAATCCAACCATTGACGATGGACATAATTTGACGTCCCTTTACACTTGCAAGGTGAAATGAAATCCGTACGTGATGAAGAACAAAAGTCACAATCTTAGTCCAAAGATGAAATAAAATTCATTCATGATGAAGAACAAAAGTTACAAATCTGACAACTATTATGTTTACATGAAGTGACACTTCCTTATATTATAAATTGTTACGATACTTCGAAGATGTTGTACATAAACTAAACAAAAGTTTAAAGATATTACATCAGTAACTATTCAGAACTAATTACATTGTAAGTGAAAACTGGTAAGAGGTAAGAGAGGAACACATCTTATTACTTCTTAGTAAATTGTGGTCGAGGCTTAGCGCTTGAGACATGCATCATGTGTTGTGGAGTAGTATATATGTTCGAAGAATCAAACACATCAATGGCAACACAATAGGTCAACTGTAATGTCATGTTGAATGTCATGTTGAAAAAGAGTGAGTGGAATCACAACAGTCAAAAGTCATTAATAAATCTTGTGATTACACGGTAGTGCAACATAAGTGAATAACTTTGAAGGATTAGTAAGAAACTATGCAGTACTTATGTTGTTTATTACAATTGCAAGGGAAGAAATACTCTTAACAATTGTTAGATACGCAAAATTTTAGTCACATTGGCTTCTGGCACATTATGGTTGCTGGCATTTTGAAGGACTTGATTGTGGTGAACTGATTTGCTTTATTTGAGGAATTACTATGAATTTTGTGCTTAATTCAATGAACCAACCAAACAATCTTGAAATTCAGACTAAATAATACTACATTTTTGTGCTGATGAGCGGCATGATGGATGTAATCTCCAAAGTACATCAAGAGCATATTAAAAATAAACTTAAAAGATATAGTTGAGCTAAAAATTTCTCCAGATATAATTACCTCTCTAGCTTCTCTAGTAGGAGCCAACCTGTGATAATTGTCAATTTGCAACGAAGAACAGAACATGCTTGATATGTTAGCTAATACATGTAAAAAAAATTAGGATAATCATTTTTCAAACCTTCAAATTTCTCAATTTCCAAATTCACACATAAGAATGAAAGAAGGTAAACCACCAAACTTACAACACAACCAACATTATAAAATGTCCATAGCCTTTCTTCATTGTTCAAGTTATTGTTTGAAAAGGTTAGCATCTAACAATCGAATTGAGTGCACTATTAGAATTAGTCAATCAAAAGTAAAATTTTATCAATCATCAATCATGAGCAACTCAAAGCAAGCAAATGATATCCTCCACACAACTACAAGATAAGTAAATTTTACTCATCAAAAATATATTTTACTGGCCGATTTCATAGTACTTACATTAGCAATGGAAGCAATGCACTTATCCTCTCCATAATGAAAATGAGTCCCTCGTCCACAAAATTGAATATTATGGCCTGTAACAAAAGAAGACTAAAATGCACCTGATAAAATATTGAGATCACATAATGAAACTGCATAGTGCATACTTATGAATGGTTAAATATATAACTATGAATGTGTTCAATATTTCAAACTAAACTTCACAATATATCTAATATATTTTTAAACACAAATGTCCACGTGGACAATTAAACATTCTATTCAAACTTGTTTTCATTCTGATCCCGCACCAATTTCTTATTTTAATCTTCTACATCAACAAAAATATTTCTAAGATAAATATTTCCATCTATAGTACTCTCAGATAACTATAGTACTCTCATATAATATTTAATTTTACCAAATATAGCCCTTTACCTCCCACCATGGCATGTTTGATTAATTTTATTCACTCTCTTAAAAAGATATTCAAGCTTCAAAAACATATTAAGAACATCAAGTAAAACAAATTCATATCATTACATGAATTAATCTTCATTCCTCTCTCGCCTCTCTCAGTAATTAGTGTTTAAACCTATAACATTGTTATATCATATACATGGAAAGTTTCTATGTCTGTATATAAAAAAAATTATACATTATTCAATATGGATATCGATGATTTCAAAGAACCAAATCACGGCAAGATAACTTGAACTACTAAACACCAAAAATAATAACACGAGTTATGATTTCAAATAAAAGTGTCATTTACTTATAAATAACAAATATCAAGTAACAATATTCATAATAAAGACAGAACGAAAGACTAACAAAAAGCAGAAAAAATCTATCTTGCAACATCAACACCTTTGAATAATTCTCAAGATTCACGTGCCCGATAATTAGACACAATTTCAACAATCAAAAACATTGATTTTAAAACACAATCTGGCTGCTACAGAAGAAATTAAAATCAAAATCCTAGCGAGAAAACCAACAATCGTCAACCTCAAATTTGGTTAACAGGATATGATAGAAATTTGAAGAAGACTGCTCCAACACTTTGGCACTCCTACACTCTGGCTTCGCGCAACAAAAAATATGGATAACTCGCGTTTCTATTTCTAAAGATTTTCCTGAAATAGAAGCATAAACCTGGAGGAACATACATAAAATATGAACGAATGATGTCAAAAGAGGAGTGTGGAAGCATCTGAGATTTGAAATGAAGAATTATCCACGGCTACAAAGAGCAGCAGCATGGTTCAAAATCTTAACCCGTGCAATGAGACATAGATTACTACCACATGCATTGCACTCAAGCACATCAATCACCACGTTTAGCAATTGTAATGGAAAGTTCCTAGATTTATTCCAATATGGAAAAAAAAAAGTGAACTCAAATTACCTAAGAAGAAATGCATCAAGATTTGCCACCGCTTCCTATTAAACCCATGTTTGGCCTCCATTTATAAAAACTCATTTTTTCCAAAACTGATTTTCAACCACACATTTCATGGGACCCACAATTTTTATCAATTTTTCAACCACACATTTCATCTATTTTTTATCAATATTTCTTAAAAATTTAATTTTTATCTAGACCAAGTGTTCAAACATTTAAATAAATTTAGTAAAATAGAGTATAAGTACTATACAATAAACCATCTACATTAGTGCGTCTGAAGATGAAACCAACTTAACCTAAGGCTAAGGCCAATGTGCATCGCTATGTTTTGGCTTAAAATCTATGACAATTCCTAATCTAAAGATCTCTTTATCTACACTTCAAGACGACACGTGCAAATTGAAATGGAGCATACTCTCCACAAACATCTAATATCATAACTAAATGCTAATGCATTAACAATACAGCTAACGTGTTAAAAATTAATTCACTAACAATGTAATTAGAGTTCAAAAAGCTCTGTAAAAATACTATATAATAAATTATCCACATTAATGTGTCTGAAGGTAAAACCAGCTTAAGCTAAGGCCAATGTCCATTGTTGTATTTTGGCTTAAATCTACAACAACGCCTATCGTAAAGACCTCTTCATCTATACTGGAAAATGATATGCGCAAATTTAAGTGAGCCTACTCTCCACAAGCTTCCAATATCATAGCCAAATGCTACTGCATTAACAATATAGCTAAAAATGTGTTAAAATTGATGTACCTACAATATAAAAAAAGCTCTAAACTATTAATCTCAGGCAATAACTAACAAAATTCTACACACATACAGTTCAAAATATTTTGAATTCAAGTGACATGGTTTCTTTCAACCTGTGACAATGTTAGAAGATAGAAGATTTAAAACGCAAAAGGGAAAAAATTCTCAAGAACATAATTATTTTTTTAATTTTACCAGAATAGTATTGAGCATTAACGCTATCCCACAAATGAATAATGCTAGATACAACTTCATACCAATAATTTTCAAATTAAAAGTATATTTACAAATAAATGAAGTCAAAAATTGATAATTAGAAAAATTTGTCAATGCATCACTTAAATCAAATAATTAATACATGAGAATTGTATGAAAACTACAGTGTACAACTTGAGATTTTCCGTTCATGAATTATACTAAAATGCACGTATAAACCATCCCATGCCAAAATAATTCAACCAACCAAAGTGTAACTATTTATATTTTCATCCAGATGCTCCAATAAGCAGCAAACGAAAATCTAACCTTAAAACCCAACAAAATCTGACAAAAATAAATCACTCAATGCCAAAATAATTCAACCGACCCAAGTATAATTATTTACATTTTCAACCAGATGCTCCAATAAACAGCAAACAAAAATCTGACGTACAAATCCAACAAAATCTTTCTTGAACTAAAGAAAAATAAACCATCACATACCAAAAAATTTCAATAGACCCAAGCAAAAGAAATAAAATTAAACAAAAAATAGAACTTACAATTAGATCGGGACCTCGATGCATGCTACAATCGCTAAACTTCCAAATATGACAGCCGCACAATTATTTTCATACATTTTTTTTTGGCACAACTATTCACTGAAATTCAATATCAATATCAGAATAAACAATTTATATCTATACTTTCTAACCATAATCAAAATGGGGTTATTCGAAACTGAACTATGCCAAACAACAATAAAAAGATTAGAGAAATTGGTGCAAAAAATATGAAATACAAAAAGTTAATAAATAAAAAATGTACACAAAAATATCCAAAGAGAACAATACAAATATACAATGAATATACACATGCATACATCAATAGAATTAGTCGAACATACAAATTCTAGGAGTCAACTGAGAGTTTCGTGCTTCTTATATTCATAATAAATCATTATCAAACACAAAATACTTAAAAAAACTTCTATGGAGACACTACCACTACTAACATCAAGATAAAGAAATTGCTTCAAAAGAAATATTAGATGTTGCTTCAAAAGAAAATTACCTCAAGCTAGTTGCACCTATAGAGATTGTAAGTAAAATTACCAAATTTAACTTTTCGAAAGTAGACTTTCTTTTCAAGCAAAAAGAAAAAAGACAAAAAATCATATTTTTCTTTCTTATATTTATTATCACCCCGGTAAACATTAATAAGAAACTATTAATAATCAATCAACACTACAAATAAATAAAACAAAGAAATAAAATCAGTACATGAAATTCAAAAGTTAAACCAAACTTCTTCAGTCCATAAACACAATCTAATGCAAAATCCAAACATCAATTAAGTAAAAGCCATTGAAAAAAACTAAAAAATATATTAAAAATTGATTAAGCCAACCGTACCTGGCCGATCATCTTGTCCTTAACAACCATTTCTTTATCAAGAATGTTGATCGAAAGTCATGGTTGCGTAAGCCAATAATAGATTAGAAAAATCTTGGTGGTAACTGATTAAACCACGGTTTTGCTTGAATTCATATCGAACAATGTAAATGTCTTCAATAGCACGCATGATGGAGAAAATATCTGCGAGTAACAACACCCGCTCGATGCCCAAAATTAATTGCCAATCATCTTGTCCTCAACCATTTCTTTATCAAGAATGTTGATCAATTTAAAGTTTCTGTCTCTAATGTAGAAAAAGAAATTTATATCATTGATGTTTAAATGACAACAAAAACATACCATAATAGATTAGAAAAATAGATGATGGTGAGAACTAATAATAAATCGATAAAAGAAAAATGGTGATTAAACCACGGTTTTGCTTGAATTCATATCGAACAATGTAAATGTCTTCAATAGCACGCAATGGAGAAAATATCTGGCAGTAACAACACCCACTCAATGCCCAAAATTAATTGACTTTAGAAGTTAGGAAACCATAATAAATTTCAATTTAAAGTTTCTGTCTCTACTGACAATATAAAAAAGAAATTTATATCATTGATGTTTAAATGACAACAAAAAACATACCATTTTATCTTGATAGAATGTCACTGTGTGCGCTGATATTATTCTAGATGATACACCATTGAAAAAATGAGAACTAATAATGCCATACTGATAAAGAAAAATGGTGATAGAGGGTAAGATAAACCTTGAGGAGAACTAATAATGCCATATTATGCTGAGATTATTCTAGATGTCACTCCCACAGATCTTTGTCCAAAATAACCCAGTTGGACTGTTTCCTATGCATGTCATCAAAAGCTTCATTAAAAGATTTTAATCTCTTCTTCCCAAGATCACGGGCAGTTGTTCGCCCTCCAGAGAACAAAATCAAACCTTCCCTACTTAAAAGGTCAGGAAGTTTACCCCAGCTCTCTCTCAAGTATAGAGAAGAATAGTATTCCTTATATTGTTCGTGTTCTCTCAACTAAGAGCCACCCAATAGGGTTCCAATCTCCGTGCCTTTCAAATGCTTGTATAAATGCTAGTGAGTGTTCATCAAGAATACATAGGACAAAACAGCATATTCATAAGCCCTCGACCACGTCTCCACGTTCAGCTCAATAGCTTTAACCAAATTCAGAAGTTCATTCATAAGGATACCTTCTTGGAATTTTTCATGCTTCCAACTTCTTTCAATAACCAGAATTTGAGTAAGGATTGACTTGTAGTCATCCCCAAGCAACTCATTACAGTAATCAGTAATAAAAGTCACCACTCTTGGAATACTACCATCTGGGGAGGTGGACTATGCCTTTGCAATTAAACATGAACCAAAAGCTCCCAAAAAATTTCACAAGCCCCTTGAATCAACCTCTTGATGAGATCTCTCGTCCAATTTTGAATCTCAGCACATGCTGCTCCACCAAATAGCCGGTTGAAATCCAATCTTAGCCTATTTAAGGATGCAAAGATTTCCAACAGCTTCAATAGCTTGATAGGATCCTTCTTACTTTCGGTTACAGTTTTCCCAAATTGTAGGAATGCGAGAATACGTGCCTGGGCAGCTATATCAGCAAAACAGCTCTTCCAAACATCCAACCCCATTCTCTCAAACACATCATTACAAAGTTTGTACTCAGCCTCAAGCAGGTGCTTCACAACAAACTCCAAATGCTTGCCCCACCTAGCTATATAACCCTCTATGCTCGCCACATCATTGAATTCAGAGACCGAAATCTCAAGATAATCCAAATTAAGCGCCTGCAAACTTGCCCGAACATTCGAACTCCGAACCTCAATATAAATGGAAAGGCACCTGTCATTTGCAATCAATCTCCCAAGAATTGCCTACAGCTTCTGTATAACAGGCACCAGTAAAGGGGATGGGGCAATGCAGGCTTGCTCACCAGGCAATGTTGGTGAGGACATTGGCAACGGAACACTGTTTTATGTCAAAAGATGCCAAACTCATTCTCCAACGTGTCTAAAGCAACCTCGAGAAGCCCGTCATCAAGACAACCCTTTTCCTCTCCCACCTCCAATTGCCGAAGACATTCCAATGCTTTTTTCAAACATGAAATAAACCTGTTATCTGCCACTTTATGATCCTCCAGGTACTCAACAATTCTGAAGTCTGTGAATGGCATCAAAAACCTTAAGAACTGCTGCTACTGGGACCACAGCTCGATTTATATGGGACCACAACTCAATTTTTCAATATCCTTTTTCAATATCAAGTCATAAATTTTATTTTTGCCATAAAATTTAAAATGAGAGCTTCTCAATTAATCAAATAAATTCTTTAGAAAAAGGAAAATGATGAAAGAGGGTAAGATAAACCTTGAGGAGAAAACTAAGACTTAAATATTGGAGGCTACGGTATCACAATATTCCTCAACATCTATTAATCATAAGCATTATTATAAAAACTACTTGAGTATCTATAGCAACAAGTAAAATGCAAGCGCATCACTAAATTGAAAATTGTAGTTGAAAAGATACCTCGACAATTTTATCTTCCTTAGTGAGATATAATCAAACAGCCAAATGGCGATTCTTGCAATTTAACAAATATCTTGATTGAAAATTACACAAAATACTGGCAATTGCAATTGCAATTCATCAAACAGCAAGACAATTAAAATTCATTAAAGTTTAAACTCATTCAAAGTAGAAACTAACTGAACTAAATATACCTTCAATTTTTCCATACACATATTTCACTATTGCCAAGTCAACGTCCTTCGCAGGCAGCATCACTTACCTTTTTCCCATCTTTTTCAGCAAAGCTTTATCTGATATATGCATGCACAAACAATAATGCCATACTAATAACAAAATAGTACAAAATAATATCAATAGGAAAAAATTAATGGAAACAAATCAAAGCCTGAAATTTAACAATGATCCAAATAATGTACGTGATAGAATGCAATTTTTCAAAGACCCTCACCTTCACACTGATTGGGTGAAGAAATTGTTAGATGACTTGTAGAGGCCCTGCATTTCGAAAACCCATGGCTCCACTCTATAAGAAATGTAATGCAAGAAGAAACAGACACTGTGAATAGTCAAAACGGCTATTATGGAGGAAAAATTGGAGACAAGTACTAATTTTTGCAAAACAGAAAGAACAACATAATACAATGATAATTACATGAAAAAAAGATGAAAACACTAAGAATCGGCCACATGACCTGCACTCACTAAGAAATTTAAATGAGGTAATGAAAACTGAGGAAAAAGAATCGCAGATAATGGTTGACGGAGACAGCATGTGCCAAAGCAACAAACAACCCTGGATTTGGATTGATTGGAATGCAGATTAAAGTGTTGATTCTTGCTATAGAAAGAAACCCTAGAACCAGATCCAAGTGTAAACCAACAGCAACCGAATGAAAACCATGTACCAAAGCCTCGACTGATGCCAAAATCGCTCAAATCGGAAACAAACTACAAATTCTCGAAACATTACCGCGGAGACGACGGTTTTTGAACTCGAATCTCACAACAATGTCGGGCAGAGAGAGTATCGGGGAGAGAGAATTGATTAAATGAATGGAAGAGGCAGAAATCACACCAATGAGAAGAGAGAGAAAAAAGTGCAATTGAAAGGCTTGTGCAAAAAGGGACCAAAACGGCGTCGTATTAGACAGCTGAGGACGATGGCTTAGACGGCTCTGTGGACGATGGCTTAGACGGCTTATGAATAGTACCCTTATTCACTCTTATAATATAGTTTAGAAAATAATTATGCTTGATGTCCTCAAATTTTTTAGGCCAATCGAACGAAAAATAACCAGAAGAACAGGGAGTAAAAACTTATTTGGCTTCTAAGTTGACAGGTAACCGCAGGAATCGCTCCATCTGGCGTGCCCTGGTCTTTATAGACATGTCAAATACTTTCTGTCCAAATTCCACCACAAGCCCACCAAGAATACTGGTATCGATCTATATACACAGGAAAAAAGTAACAAATGTTTTTCACATTACCAAAAGAAGCCAAAAGAAATTAGCATTGTAACCATATATTTGAACAATCAGTACCTTCTGCTCAACCTTAACTTTCTTCCCATGTCCAATTATATCCAGCAACGTTCCTTTCAATTCTCTCTTCTTCTGGAGGTAGAGGCTGCAGATATGAAGGATAGACAGTGAGAACTGAGATACAACATAATTAGCATGAAAAAACAAATGAAAAGAAAAAAGAAAAGAATATGAGAGGAGAAGATAACGAAGAATATCATGATTCTAATGTGTTGTATAACTCAAACATTTCTTACCAAGACATTTTGTCCTCTATATAGATTGACCAGACCATCTCTATATCTTGTAGAAAATTAAGTAAAGACATTCAACATAACAAGAAAAAATTAACCCCTATTCTCGATATACCTCTCCTTCATCTAAATTGTTCTGCCGGGACTGTTACTCCTTTGAATAGGAGTTTCTTTAGATTTATGCAAGACATACCTCAACAGTCAAAATCGTCATCCAATTAATATATATTCAATTGGAGCGAAATCAAATTATTGGTGTGTACCCGCATTTCTTATTGTTGGGTTTTTTGTGCCAAACAATCCCCAAGACAATGAGGATAAATATTATGTACATTAACACTTATTTAATCCATTATAGGGGAGGCACACATCCATCTTAACATCCTTATTTACGTTACATTCATCTCAAACCATAGTTGGTCTAATAACAATTCCACATATCCGGAAAGGGGCAAATAAGCCCTAAAGAATTGTGTCACTACACTGAGAAGCTATTTGTAAGGAAACCACCTTTTTAATTTGGCAGGTGTCATCCGGACACATAGAATCATTGCATTCTTCATCCATTTTGTTCAACCAGCTCTAATCCTAAGCATAACATCTTCTCTATTATGCAGACAAATCCTTTTCAACTTTATGCTTATAAACAATCAAACTCTAGTACCTAAAATAATCGATGTTTTAGACTACATATTTATGTTGTTGGACTTCAATATCAACCTTGTAATTCTAGCATGAGTAATTAGTCTCTCCAAGAATAAACATTTTACACTACCAATTACCTAGTTTTTTGGTAATGATAATCTATATGACTTAACTTTTGCCTGCATCTAGAAAGGGTCTCTTTTTTTTTTTTGATTGGAGAGGGTCTCTCTTTTTTAAGTATGTCTCCGGTAGCACCAAATCAATTACAACAAACAATGAATACAGTAGAAAAGAAAGAAGAGAAATTAAGGGGAAAAAAGAGAAACCTACAAAAACTTAAACCTTTTCAGAACACCTTCCATTGAAAAGCCGAAAGGAAATCCTCAAGAAGTTACAGTTTCTTATAGATGCAAATTCACCAACAATAACAATCATTTATATCCACAAATACAATTGCACTAGATTTTGATCTATTTTGCATGAGAATTATATTTGGCAACATACAAGATACATTCCTACCTCATCTTTATTAGCACGTCCATTTTGGCAAGAATATTAATAATTGTAATATAATTAGTAGCAATCAGCCAACCATAATATAATTCCATTATGACAAAAAAATAAAGACATACACAAGACCTACAATAGATTTGTACTCCAAAATAAGACCAATCAAATCTTTGTAATCCATCATGCTTAAAGGAATAGCATGGATGATGTATTACTCAACCATTACAAGAAAATTATAGAGTATGTATAAATGAGAACACCACACAATCAACACCAAAGAATTACATGGAAAATAGATATGACGAGCACAAGATGGAGAGAGGGTGGGTTTTCTACAAGGAGGTAGAGTTCCCCCACCCCACCCCCTTTTTTTGGGATGCGGGGAGATAGAGATAGACCAGAAGTTACAGTTCACATGACCATCAGAAGAATTTACATCCCAAGAAGATGAACTTACAATCACAGATGTAACAAATGCTTTAACTTCTCCCTTATGTGCCATGGTCAGCTCTGCAAATCTCTGTGCTATACGTTCAATGTGCACTAGCCTCCCAGATTCAGCCACAACAGCTGGTACAAATAAGATAAGAGAATTAAGGAAAAATGCGTACATTTAGGGTGTCTTTGATTTTGAAAATCAGATTTTTTGTAAATTTTGATAAAATTTGATGAAATGTGTGGTTGAAAAGTTGTAGATCCTATGGAATGTGTGTTTAAAATTAATTGTTGACATTGAATTCAGTTTTTTAACAAAATTTTAATTGAAATCAAACAAGCCATTAGAAGACCGAAAGAAAACCAATGGGAACTGGTGTTATGCAATTAACACTATGACAAACCAGAGCAGTGACATCCTATAAAAGAATCACAGCTAAACAATGGAGTCATAAAATATTGCCTATTGTCCAATGGATTCAATCTGGTGCTTGAGGTTGGCTATTCAACATTGCATAGGTGTGGATATGAAGTATGATTTTACAATACATACATGCAGTAAAGATGTAACTGCTCAGCATAACCAAGTTTCAGTTGCCTAAAGATGTTATCTATCCAAACATTTTGTCAGTAAACAAGGACCAACCAACAAAATATATCCAGTAGCAGTTGAAGGCAATATGTATATATTGGCATGCTCTTAGAAAATTCAACCCATGCTCAAAATCAGAAAACCAAATGTATCTGATATCTAATCAATTGTCAATTAAATAACATAGATGCATAAGTAACAATAAAATGAGCTTTCACCAAAAAAGTTATTTGTGATATCTGAAAATTTAGCTTGAGCACAAATATCATTTATGGCCTTCACTCTAGTGTCAGCAGTTACCGATAAATCCTTCATGAACAGAGAAAATGTAGGACTTCTCTTTGAAGCCTCAACAAGGGTAAGAAGTTCAGATTCAACCTTGTCCAACACATTTGCTTTAACGGCTGCAATGTACAAAGCCGAAGCATAGTTTCCAGAAACACCAAATATTGTTAAGGGAACCTGAAAAATATACAGATAATAACAGAATATCAATACATTTAGCAAGTGATATGTGTCTCAAGACTATGACATAACATAGAATACACTAGTTCAAATTAATTGAGTGAATGAATAAAAAACTCATGTTGACTTTTTTTAGGTAGGCCATATCATGTAAACCAAGACAATAGAAAATACAATTAAGACTTCACTAACTCATTCTTGAAATTAAGGGGAACAATGAGATAAAAGGAAAAAGCACAACTTAATGAGTTGATTCATCGGGCAATTTTACTTGTTCATCTACTATGGAATATCTAAATTTCTGAAGTTAAATAAATAAATAAATAATCATAGTACAAATTATACATCCCAAAATATATTGAAACTCAACAAGGATAATTACCTTAACTTTGTGCTCTTTCGGAGCAGATGCAGCGGCATAGTTCCTTGAGAACTACAAAAAGAAAAAATTAAATAAAAGTAATAAACATTTCCATCAAAAATTTCCACATCTGATTCTGAAATAATATCATTCAACAAATGTTTCAGACAGTTACAAGAATGATGCGTTTGTTATCTGGAAAAAAAATGAAATTTTTCGGAACAGTGATATAGAAACCCAAAACAGCTGTAGTTACTATGAGTAATCAAATGCTGAATATTAATATTTTCGGAAAGAGTGAAAATTTGACATATATCAAAAACTGCAACGCATGTTTAATTTAAAATCGCATTACCTTAATTTCGAATTTCATTACTCCAATGGAGCATCACGGTTAATAGCGTGGCGAAGGGAATTGTACCACATACCCCAAAATAGAGAGAGAGAGAAAAAAAGTAAATGAAAATCTAGTTTTCCCTTTACATGAACGGGGAAATGAAAATCAGAGATTATAAAACAGAGGTCAGAGGTCGTTAAAATGCCAAATCCAGTGATTTTACCACATTTTTTAATACAATAAAACAGATCAAATAAAAACGAGACATCAACGAACCTAAAACACTGTTTGGAAAAAAGATTATGATTGAACAATATTCTAAAAATTATTGTTTTTAATACCTCCTGGTTGGTGAGAGTTGGTGTGAGGACTTTCATAGAAGCGGGTCTATGGGAGGCGGACAAAGTGTCAGAGGTGAGTACTCGGCGGAGGAGTGGAAGGCAGCGTCTCAAACGCCCTGCCATTGCCATTTCTTGAAATTTCGGTTTTCGTGTTTGCGTCGTACCTTATAATTTCTTCTGCCGCGTTGGCTAAAAAAGCAGTGTCAAACA
Organism: Forsythia suspensa; assembly: GCA_023638005.1. Lineage (NCBI taxonomy): Eukaryota > Viridiplantae > Streptophyta > Magnoliopsida > Lamiales > Oleaceae > Forsythia > Forsythia suspensa. Next base: position 32,833,011 of record CM042671.1, read on the forward strand.
ACCCAATTCAAAAAAGTTCTTCATCTAGGTGGTATACTCATCGGGTTAATTTCAATGACTTAATAACTAAGGTGTCTTTCAACTCGATTTTAATAGATTTTTAATATTTATAAATTTTATAAATTTCATGGAATTTAATAGATTTGACATATTTAATAAGATTTTAATAGATTTTTATATCATAGATTTTAATAGATTCTCATGGATTTCATTGAATTTGTGGTCTTTTTATTAAAAATTATATTTTCATCTCCTCAATTGTGTCAATCAGTAAATTTTGAAAAAAAATTTTTAAAATTTCATCATAACATTTCAAGTCTATTTCTTTTTTAAAACTAAATTATGTCTTGACGAAAAAACTCTGCTTCTAAAATTAATGTTGACAAGTAAACTCACCATAAAAGCACAATTTATTTTTTCATTTTTAAAAATAGACTAATAGCAAAAAAAAAAAAAAAAAAAAAGACAACTAATTCATGATATATTGATACATATAATTTACATTTTAAATATTAAAAATGAGTATCAAACGTTTAATTTTTAAAGAATTCTAAATTATAGAGGTTAATAGAGTTCAGATTTGTGATTTTTTTTAACCATAACCACTCATTGTGCATAAACGGATTATTGTTTTTTTTTTTTTTTAAAAAGCTAAGAAAATAGTATAATGTCCCGACTAGATACTAAAAAATAACATTGTGATTAAAAATAAAATTCATAACATTATCGATGCGTTAAAAGAAATTCCTAACTTTATCATTTTAAACAAAAATTCATGAAGTTGGAAATATGGGCATCGTTTTGAGAAAAACGGAATGAAGACGTGAATAATTACAAATTGGTATAAAAGAGTTTCAATAAAATTTTATGTGAAAGGTGAGAGGTTTGTGAGAGAAAGAAAGAAAAAAAGTCAATTAATACAACAATAATTTCTCCACGCTTGCGAAGGGCAAGATTTATCTTGCCCACTAGTGGATGCGGTTTCTTGTTGTTAAAAAAAAATCCACATGGAATTGTACACGTCACGTGAACCAGCCCAAAGCCCCAAACCCTCCTCCATTCCTCTACCGAGACAAACACACCCCAACACTCTCTCTCTTTTGCGATTTCCTTTCCCCAACAGCCCTCCTTCACGGCTGCCAAACCCCGGCGCCTTCACTCCGACCAATCCCCTAACCCACCCACCTTATAACATCGGTCCTCAACATCTCTCTCTCTCTCTCTCTCTCTCTGGGCGATTTGGGTGCCCAAAATTGCCGACTCGCCGGCCACCATTTTTTTGCGAAACCACCACCTCCTCACCGACCCACCACTACACAAAGAATCAACCAACATTTTTGCGAAAACCACCGCGGATGTGGGGTTTTGCACGAGCATCGGGACAACAACAGTAGGGGACGCGCACGCACGGCGGAGCAGGCACAATGTTTCTCTCGCGTGTGAAAAGAAGGGGATTCATCTCCCTTGGTTCGCAACCAACCAAGCGGGGATTTGCGACGATGGAGATCACTTCTTGGTTGGGTTGGGCTTTTAGGACGGTGGTGATTTTGGTTTGTAGAGGTGATGTCGGCGATGGATTCCGTATAGATGGTTGGTTGGGGTTTGGTAATGCCGGCGCGAGTTTTCAGTGGGTGGGGGATTTAGGGCACCTTTGGGATGGGAGGGAGGGAGGGAGGGAGGGTCAGGTTGTGTTTGTCTCGGCGGGAATGGAGGAGGTTTGGGGCTTTGGGGTGGTTCACGCGACGTGCGTACAATTCCATGTGGATTTTTTAACGAACAAGAAGCCGACATCCACAGGTGGCAAGATAAATCTTGGCCACATGTGTGGTGAGAACTGAAATGATTAATACAAAATAGTTTCAAAGAAAATCGTATTGAAAAATGAGACATTAGAGAGAGAGAGAGATAGAGATCAATTGAAATTTTGAGGTTTGGAACAAGAATTTTTAGAATTTTTAGTAGTTATAATTATAGTTCCAAATCTATTGAAATCACAAAAAATCCATTAATTAATGAAATCTTTAGAAATTCACTAGTTATTGAGGACACCTAGATTTCTAAAGAATCTATTTAAATCCGAGTTGGGGACACCTAAATTTCAATGAATTCTATTAAAATTTGAGTTGAGGACACCAAAATTTATGTGAATTTTTCAAATTCATTCAAATCTGAGTTGAGGACACTCCACTAAGTTTAATTAAATTATAAAATCATTGTTGAAGTAATAAAGTTTTAGCGATGGTTATTGAAATTTATTAAAACTTGCATTAAAGGTCATTTGCTAAAATTCTCTAATTAACTTGATGATGTGTCACTTGTAAATGTCCATATGGCGCACATTTGGATGACATGTGGTAAAATTATTGACATGTGGACTTTACCCACTAATTATAATAAATTTGGACTTCAATAAATACATTTATAATATAAGGACCTAACTGAAAATACTTCAAAATAAATTTTATAATAAATATCTCAAAAAGTGTATCTAAGGTCCTTCAACTTTTTATATCTTCAAATTTTGGTCCCCAAATAAATTATAATCTTTCAGTTAAGTCCTTCAAAAATTGCATCTTAGGTCCTTCAATTTTTTTACATCTTTACACTTTAGGTCTCCAAATTTTCAACTATCTTTCATTTAAGTCCTCCAAAAATTACATCTTGGGTCCTTCAACTTTTTACATCTATACACTTTGGTCTCCAAATTTTCAATTATCTTTCAGTTAGCCCTCCAAAATTGCATCTTAGGTCCTTCAATTTTATACATCTTCAAACTTTGTCCTTTAAATCTTTGATTTTAGTGGTCAAAATAATTATTTAATTAAAATTATTATTTAATTAAATTATTTTAGTACAATTATTATTTTGTTCGTTTAGATGAAAATTCGAGTGTAAAATCAATGATTTAATTGTAAATAATAATCTTGACCACTAAAATTGTACTTATTTTGACCACTAAAATCAAAGATTTAAGGGACCAAAGTTTGAAGATGTATAAAGTTTAAGGACCTAAGATGCAATTTTTGGAGGGCTTAACTGAAAGATAATTGAAAATTTGGAGACCAAAGTATATAGATGTAAAAGGTTGAAGGACCCAAGATGCAATTTTTGGAGGACTTAATGAAAGATAATTAAAATTTGGAGACCAAAAGTTGAAGATATAAAAAGTTGAAGGACCTTAGATGCAATTTTGAGATATTTATTATAAAATTTATTTTGAAGTATTTTCAGCTAGGTCCGTATATTATATATGTGTTCATTGATGTCCAAATTTATTATAATTAGTGGGTAAAGTCTATATGTCAATAATTTTGCCACGTGTCATCCAAATGTGCGCCACATTGACATTTACAAGTGACACGTCATCTAGTTAATTGAAGAATTTCAGCAAGTGACATTTGGTGCAAGTTTTAGTAAACTTCAGTGACCACCGCTGAAACTTTATTACTTTAGTGACACGGTTTTATAATTTCAATGAAACTTCACTGACCATCAATGAAATTAACCTTCTACTCATCTCAAATTTTAAAAAATTTGTTAATATTTATAAATTTGAATAGATTTTATGAATTGAATTTCACACAATTCATAAGATTTCAATAGAATTTTATATTATAAATTTCAATATATTATTATAGATTTTATGAATTTTTATAGATTTATAGTATTTTTATTAAAAAATAATAATTTTACATTTTTTTTATTTTAAATATTCAAGTGAATATCCTACATAAACAAATATTTTGAGTAGAATTTTAGAAAGAGAAAAATTCTTGAAATATAAAGAAGTAAAAACTTTTTTCAAGATTGAGAGGTATATCAATCCCACAGCTGTGTCAGCTAAGCTCCTAGATAATAAACTAATAAATAGGTTATCCATCGTTTCTAAACTCGAGGTGTAATTAGATCCATTGTTTGGGGATTTCGCATTATTATTATCAATTTTTTTAGTTTTGAATTTAAATAAAAATTTGATTAAAGAAAACACTTCTTGAAAAAAAAAAATTGAAATAAAGTTTTAATTTTCACTTTTTTCTACTTGTCTTTTTATAAAATTTTCTCTTTTATATCCGAGACTAGATGATGGATATTTATGATTCATTATCTTCCAAAATCAGTTGTTTAACTATCTTGTATAAAAAATTTATTTTATGGCTTAAAATGATAATTTACATGCGTCGATATTAACGAGTAAATCTTTCTAAATTCAAAAAAGAAATTTTAGTGCTATACTGATTTTACAGTCTAATATCTAATTACCATATATGGTATTAGACTAATTATCTAATTAATATTTACCAATAGATTATTTATATTTTTCAATCCAATTGTTTGATTCTTGAATGGTCATAGAGCATCAAGAATGAAATTTCAAAAACGATATTTGACAATTGTACAAAAAAAATTAAAATAAAAAAAAAAAAAAATCAATAAATTTCCATGTTAATATAAATTGAAAATCAAGAACAAAATTTACTATAAAAACTTGTGGTACAAATTAAGCAGAGAGACGTTGGGAAGAGATGCATAAGAGAAGAATTTGATTGAATTTTTCGGGGTGGGAATAGAATTCCTAATGAATTTGGTATTCATATTTATGAGCTCGAAATCCATACAAATCTGTTTAAATCTTATAATTAATGAAATCCACTAGTAATTAAGAATACCTAAATTTCTAAAGAATCTATTTAAAACTAAGTTGATAACACCTAAATTTCAATTAAATCTATTAAAATTTGACTTGATGACATCTAAATTTCAATTGAATCTATTAAAATCTGAGTTGCGGACACTAAATTTCCATAGATTTTTAAAATCTACTTAAATCTAAGTTGAGGACAGGTCCTTATATGATTTAAGTTGAAAAAATATTTTCCATAAAAAAAGACTTAAATACTCTTATTAATAAAATTTGTTAATAGACCATTTATTAAAAGATAATCTCTTAACATGTCATACCATAGGTCTGTTAAGGCCAAAATATGCCAATTTTGACTTTAATAGACATGTGGTCTGTTACAGACCATATGTTTGTTAATGTCAAAATTGTCTTAACAGGCCATCAGTCTGTTAAGTCGAATTTACACATTTTAAATTGATTTTTCAATTAACTCATTTTAAATGAACTCTCATTTACAGAAATTTAAAACAAAATCACAATTTATACTCAGATGTATACATATTTCAATTATTTATACTATAAAATCCACAATTTATACTGTGAATTAAAAAAAGAAGATAGAGACAGATGAATTTCTATCATGAAATGATATTTATTACATAGATGAAATAGATTGGATTCTAATCTTGAAATGTGTTAGATACTAACTTGAAAATTTATTTTTTAACAGACAACAAAAGATGAAATTAAAATCATTTGAAATATAATAAGTTGGAAGAGTATGTTGTATTATATTTGATAATTTGCAGGACCAAATAGGTCAAAGGCCATTTAAAAAAAAATTGTCCGATACCTCGGTCATTGAGTAGTATTCCCACTAGTTTCTTCACTGTAAATGTGCGGGAAGAAAATTACACATATAACCTATAGAAATAGAAAATTACTGGTTATTATTAATTTTTTCACATATACATTAAATGATATAATAAATTGATTTATTGATATGATGTAAAGAGTCCTGCTATTCTGCATTGTTATCTTAATTAATAACAGAATTATATCATTCTCGGATAAATATTTTATCTCATAAATTTTTCCTTTTTAAATTTCAAATACAGAGTTTATCAAAGTTAATTCTCTGTCTATCGTTTCCTCATGAAGTCACAGTAATTTATAATATTATCGGTGGCACGTTTGAAGGCTTTTAATGATGAAGATACCACAATTACTACTGCAAAATAACGGATATCATTTGAATTAGAGACTTCACAATAGAGTTCAATAGACAGCAACAAAAAAAAGTTGAGTGCACAATTTTGCGTGAATATATGTATTAATATCAAATAATCTCAAATAGGCACAATTGTATCAGATTTTATATCATAACGTGGTAACCAACATGAGTTGATAATGTAACAAAACTTGTTAACAAACACTAAAAAGTAATCATACATTGAAAAATATACATTAACATTGTGTTGTAATAAGTATGTATATGTTAACAGTGTGAGGTAACTAAATGTAGTATACATAACAGTTATTGTTTGCATATGTCGAAACTAATGTAATAATTTCAATTAACATACGACGGTTTCACAATTTGTCTTAACATCATTAATGAAAGATATTTTTTACAATAACAAAATCTGTTATAATGAATAACGGAATTTTAGAAATATGATCTAACAAAACAAAATAATGTCTAAGAATAAAAAAAGTAAATGACAAATAGGAACTTAACTTGGTTTGTTCAAGAACGGAAACACTGTATTTATTCTTCATCGACTTTGTTCTGACTTTCTTACCAGACCATTTATTCATGTTCCCTGAGAATGTTTTTTAGATTACATTCAAAATTGCAAACTCTAGGAATGACGCAGATGAAAATGACCTTTATTTTTTTTATGGAATGATGGTTAGAGAACGCTAGGGTTTCAAATTGATGGATAATGAGGAAAATGTCGTGATTTTTCTTTATGAGATTTGGCGGAGGAAGTTTAGGGTGGATAAAAGTGAGAAACAATAGGAGCGTTGTATTTATAAGCGCAAGAGAACAAATTCCTTGATAATGGGAATTTTCAATTATAATAGATGGATTTAAGAAAATTAATTATTATTTAAAATATTGCAATATAATGTATTTATATCAATTTAAATTTGTTTTCGTTGTTTATTTTCATAGTTCTTGCACGATTCCATAACTTGGGGATAAAAATGTCTTCGGAAGCTTGACGATAAACCCCTTCGGCGTATGGAAAATTTAATATCTACAAGCATATTTCAAAATTTGAAATGGCAAGAGGTACAAGACCTAATATTCTCATGTGCGGGTCAGACTGAAGTCTTTAGTTCGACAGGCTTTGTAGCCCAATAAAACTTGGGCTTGGTTATTACGTGAAAACAATTTTATCAAATTAACCAATTTTAATAGAAAAATTATGATGTTCATCCTTTAATATATGGGTTAATTTCATTGGCGGTCATTAAAATTTCAACAAAATTATAAAATAGTTATTGAAATTACAAAGTTTCAAAGATCGGGAATCACTAAGTATAAGTATATTAAATCGACAATCAATCATCTATAAAATTTTCAGCATGAATTGATGACGCGTCACCGTTAAGTGTCTACGTACACATAGTATATTTGGTAAAAATTGAGCCACATGAACTTAATGTAGTAATAAAAATAAATTTGGACCACAAATTTACACCATTTAGGGTCTTGCATAAGAAGGAGAAATCATATATGAATCGTAATTTAGTTGGATTAATCGAGTAATTAACCAATTGGTCGGAGAGAATTAGGGCTTAAGATCATTTTTGGAGAAAATCGAATTGTGCAAATGATTTGGGTCTGATTTTGATATTGTTCAAAAATTGCGACTAGGTCCTTATATTTTTAGTGCATCATTTATGGTCCAAATTTATTATTATTAGTACATTAATTCTACGTGGCGTCAATTTTTGCCAAATGTCGACAAATTGTGTGCTAGATGGACACTTAATGGTGATACATTATCAATTAACACTGAAATATTAAAAAAGTGACTGTCGGTGAGCGCATTAGTATATTTTAGTAATCAATGCTGAAACTTTGTAATTTTAGTGATCGTTTTTTAATTTTGTTGAAACTTCAATGACCTCCATTGAAATTAACCTTTAATAAATGCTAATGTTGGATCTTGATATAGAAATTGTGATTGTAATTGTGTTTAGGGGTGGCAAAAAAGCTCGTTAGCTCGTCGGCTCGGCCATAAAAGCTCGGGCTCGTGGAGGGACGAACACAAGATAGGCCGAGCCAAAAAAAAAAGGGTTGAGCTCGCTCGACTTGGCCAAAAATGAGCCAGCTCATGGGCTCACCCAACGAGATGGCTCGTGGGCTCGTGGACACGAACCCACGAGCCAGCTCGGCTAGTGACTCATGTAACGGTTACTTAATCGTGACCGTTGGATGATCATCCAACGATCACAACAAATTTTTATTTTTTATTTTTTAATTTCATTATTCTCCTATAAATATCCATATTCTAAACTCATTTTTTCACACTTCAATCTCTTATCTCTCATTCAATTATATACTCAATCCATTAACAATTCTCAAATTTCATTCTCTCAATATTAGTATTATAATTAGTATCTAATATCCCATTATCTAGATATTACTCTATAATTTTAAGTTGTAATTTTTTACTTCTACATTTCTATTTTCTATTTTCTACTTTCTACTACATCATCATTTTCTCCTATTCTCTTTATCTATTATTCTAAATAGCATACAATTGAAGTGATGATGATTTTAGTGGTCTTAATGACATTCCAATTCCAAACGATATTATTGATCAGTTTGGCGGTAGCACTGATCAAATTGATTTGAAAGATTTTCAAGAAGATGCCGATACGCAAACTACTATCGACTTTACACTAAACGAAAACCCACCAAACAAAAGGCTAAATGCTGTGAGCATTTTGAGTTGGTGCCGACTGGAAAACTAGTGGACGGAGTCCATGAGTTCAAAGCACAATATAAACACTGTTAAGAGAAGTTAGCTTAGCACAAGGAGATAAACATGATTCATCTAAACAGACACTTGAAAAGATATCAATACAAACATGGATGTTTGGCTACAAATCAGGCACAACTCCAGTTTGGATCTTTGGGAATCGGATCCAGTAGTCTCACTCTCAACAACTGGATATATTCACAAGAACTCATGTGCCACGAAGGACTATCGAAATTGATAGCAAATGTCGAGTTTCCACTATGCTTGGTGGACAATCCTCATTGGACAAAATTCATCCAAAAATATCTCCAACCAAGGTACGTTAATATTTCTAGAAATACACTTTGTGAAGACACTATTGTTAGATATAATATATAGAAAGAAGTTATTATTAATGATATTAATAATTACAATAGTGTTGTATCTTTTACATCAGATTTATGGACATGTTGTAACAAAAAATGATACATGGTTACAACTGCACACTATATTGATAATAATTGGATAATGCATAAAAAAGTAATAGCGTTTAAACAAATATACTATCCTCATAATGGAAATAATATTTATCATGTTTTATTAGGTGTGTTACATGAATTTAAATGTGATTTTAAGGCTCGTAGTTTTACATTTGATAATGCAGGCTCAAATAATATAGTAATTAAAAAATTAATCCACATTGTAGTCCAGACTTTGATGATATTTTATTTCATATCCGTTGTGTATGTCATGTATTTAATCTAATTGTACAAGATGGATTAAAATTTATACAACCCTAATTAGAAAAAAATTAAATATGCTATTAATTATATTTCGGTCTCACCAACAAGAAAACAAGTTTTTGCTTCTCTATGAATAGAAAATGGGCTTCAATCAAAAAGTTTTGCAACTAATGTTGCCAATAGATAGAATTCAACATATCTTATGCTTGAATCTTGTGAATGTTATGAATATTGCATTACTGTCTATTATAATAGCCGACACTCATACGGCTTCAAAATATAATTTAGAATTACATGATTGGGAAATATGTGGTCATGTTAGAAAATTTTAAAATTTTTTGCGACGTAACAACAACTACATGTTCTGGTGTGTATTATCTAATTACTCCACTTGTTTTTAAATCATTTCTATTATATTGCTAACAAATTTAATATGTATAAAATTTTGCTCTTTTTTTTAGTATTATACATGTCATAGAAGCTAAATTTAAAAAATATTGGAAAAAATTGTCTATGTTATTTTCATTACCATGTATTATGGATACTAGACTTAACTTAGAGGATACGAAAGTAATAATAATGTCAATTTTAGTAAAAATTAACTTACGAAAATCCAGTAATGTGTGCTAATTTAGAACAAACTTTATGTTCTATATATGAGGTCCATGCTGAAAAGACTGGTACGAACGTTATACGACCCCCTAATCCAACATATACTTCGTCATCAACTAATGACATTGACTTATGGAGTTACGTCAGTACACATAGGAGTGTCAAGGTCAACAATCAGTTGATTCTTCTTCTAGTTCTTCCTTCCTTCCCCGTTCTAATGATATACTTGTAGAGTTAGTTATGTATTTTGCGCATGATGTGCTTAGTATGTTAGATGACGAAGAGATAAAAAAAATTGATATATTATGATGGTGGAGACAACGTCAATGTAGTTATCCAATTCATTTAAAAATAGCACGTGATCTACTAACACCTTTGATCTCAACTGTAGCATCAGAGGCTGCATTTAGTACAAGTGGTAGAATTTTGTCTGATATCAGGTCAAGACTCAAAGCCGACATTTTAGAAAGCTTACTGTGTCTAAAAGATTGAGATGGCGCCAAACTTTGAATCCAAGACAAAATAGACAGAATAATGTCCGAAGAACTTGAAGATTTGAATATGGATTAATCAGATTCGTAGTAAGTATTATTTTGTATTATTATTTGATATTTTTTTCTTATTTTAATAAAAACTTATACACGTAACATCGTTGTTCTTGTATAATTTTAACTCTCTCTATTTTCAAAGTAGTCGGTCCCAAGCCCGGAAAAAGGAGAAGGGTTTTCAATCTTTAATTTTTAACATAAAGATTCTCGATATTATATTTCTTTTTTATTTTTAAATTTAAAAAAATAAAAATTGAGGGTGTCGAGCTTGTGGGCAGCTCAGCTCGGCTCGGCCCGTTTGGCCCATGAGCTCGTTGGTCGAACCGAGCACATATTTTGGGGATAAGCCGAGCTCGTATTTTATGGGCCGAGCCGACTCGACTCGGCCTATTGCCATGCCTAATTGTGTTAGTTGAGTCAGATTCCAAAAGTAGAAAATTTGTGTGAAATGTATTATTTATTAATTGAGTCCAAACTTTATTTATCTTTAAACCAATGATAATGTTTGATAGAACCAATGATAATGTTTGATAAACACATGTTTGGGAGTGCTTAAATTAAAATTTCAGCTTGGTCAAATTGATCAAACATACTTTTTATCAACATATTTTATAGGATCCACAACTTACAATCCACTTTTTATCTACACATTCACCACTAACTTATAATATAAGTTCTTAAAAATAATTTCAGCACTACCAAACACGCACTAAAATATATTACGATGGAAGTTATTCTAGTGTTTTAATAATTCGGTTATGAAAAGAGATACTTCAAATTATAAAATTTTGTAATTAGAATATGAATGCGGAAAGAAAAGGCCAAAATGTTGTATTGACGAGTGGTTTCTGGGACATTACACCATTTTGTTCCTAAAAAACAATGTTCTAAAAAGCGTAAAGCGTAGCTAGGTGTGGAGGTCAAGTTTCAAGCTTTTTGGGCATAGGCGAGAGCAAGATAAGATAAGGCGAGAAGCGAAGCGTGGAGGCGAACTCAAGCCTTTAGACGGACTTTTTAAAACAGTGCTAAAAAATCCAACAACTTTAAGGTTAGTTCTCTTTGTTGTTTTCAATTTTTATTTTTGCTAAACATCCAAAACTTATTTGGTATCTTATTTTTGAAAATGCATTTTGAAAACAATGTTAAATTTATAAGATAGAACTCAAAACATGTTTTTAATGTTTCGAATATTTTAAGTGAAAATACCAAAACACTCAAAATAGGAGAAATAAGCATTTTAATAATAAATTTAAAAATTAAATTATAAAATTCTATAAAATTAAATTTTAAAAATACTAAAACAAATAAAAATTCTAAAAAAAGTAAAAATATTTGAAGCCCTTATTGGTTATTTAAATAAAAATTATTAAAAGTTTTATTTAAATAAAAAGGGATTAAAATTCTAGTTCACTTTCATTCATTTTTATTTTTTATTTTCTATTTTTCCAGTTTATTATTTGTTTTTACTTTATTTTTGTAGCAGAAAAAAATATTATAAGATTCATCAGCTTTAAAATGTATATATCTATTGACAATATATTAGTATAAAATTTTTCAATGAATAAAATGTTATAAAATAATTTCTCAAAATTCCAAGCAAACGCATTTTCTAGTTTTTTTTTTTGTTTTGAAAAATAGTTTTTCAGAATGATTAACCAAACACGTTTTCAACAATCTTAAAATAGACTTTCAAAACAAAAAATTGAAAATAAATTCAAAATTCAAACTCAAAACTGAAACGTAAAGAGAACAAGCTCTTTGTTTTGCTGGTTTTTATCTATTTGTCGATCGAATTGCCAAAAAGATAGAAAAAAATAAAAAATGAAAGAAGAATTTTCCACATGGTGGATGTTTGTTTCAACATAAACATAATACATGCATATATTGTCAACAAAATGTTGGAGTTAAAAAGAAATGATAAACATCACATGTCCCTTGAATGACCTTTTCTTTATTTAGACGCCTATGAAGTTTTGTCATCAAAATTGTAACTACATGTCTTGATATCGAAGTAAAAACGATGTTACTTAGACATCATGTCCTCTTGTTGTTTTTGTTTTTTCTTCACTTAAGACACGCTAGGAGTACTGAAGAGAACACTTCATGCAATAGAAATGTCGTTATCATTGTCTCCTCAAAATTCCAATATTGAAATGCTGGTGGACTCCTTTTGTAAATGGGGATTCTGAGGCATCACGTGCATTTTTATGGTGAGTGGGTCTAAGAGGAAGACGACATCGAACCTCGTTTGGTTTGTAATTGATTCTATGTTTGTAGATTTTATGTGCACAATGTGTTCATCTTCTACATGGGTATGAAGGATCGTGACATTGGTTGGATTGTTTTCTTGCTAAGATTTATTTATCACAATTTTAGAGCATACAAAGGTATATGAGTAATATGTAATCTTCTTCTAAAACTCTATATGTTATGAGCCCAAAATAATTTTAGCCAATAGATAATTCATGCCCCAAAAAATAGGAATAAGCCACATAACAGAGATGTTGGTCATACTTCTCATTGATAAGTGGAAAATTTCTTGGATAATTATAGTGAGTAAAGATGTCATATTTAATGATGCTGAGATGCCCTGTTTAGGGTCTGATGTTATTCATTTGAGTAATAACAAACAAGGCAGACATGGCTAGTGGTCAATTGTAAGTGGAGCTAGATAGGGTTAGTATACTAGCACCTTAGTGAGGTAGAGACTCAAATTCAAAGAACCAAGAAGATAGAGGTAAAACAGATAGAACAACATAGAGGTCCTTTAATTATCGGTTGTGATAGAGAGGGACAACATAGATGACCTCATAGGTTTTGATATGAATCTCTAAGTTTGGTTTTATTTATGTTAGTTGTGAAGAATTAGATGATAAATAGTCAAACACATTTGAGGAGGTTATGAAAAGTGAGTAATCAATAGAGTGGATAAAAGCAATGAAAGAAGAGTTGAGAGTTTTTTAGATAAGAATCACACTTGGGAATTAGTCCATAAACCTATAAAAGGTCAAGGAAGGTATCACTAATACTGAGCCCTTAAAATTTAAAGCAATTCTAGTAGCTAAGGGGTACACAAAGAAGTTGGGATTGATTATAATGAAATTTTTTTCTCTGTTGTTAAGTATAATACTATAAGAGTTATGTTTGCATTAGTTGCATATTTTGACTTGAAAGTTAAACAAAATGTAAAAACAGCTTTTTTTTACATAGTATACTTGATGAAAAGATTTTTATGAATCAAACGCAAGCCTTTAAGGATAAACAAAAACTAAAACATGTGTGTTTTCTTAAGAGGTCCATGTATGGTTTAAAACAGTCATCTAGATAGGGGTATAAAAGATTTGATTCATTTTTGCTTACTATTGGTTTTCATAGAAGTAAGTTTGATAATTATTTCTATTATAAACATACACAAAAGAGCATATTTTGAATTATAGCCTTTTTTCTTTTGAATTTTGATAGTAAACCAATGATCCTTCTCCCCATGTCCCAAAATTTGCTGTTGGTTTTCAAAAAGTAGTTTTGATCGTTGTTTGTATAACAAACATAGTGATGATAATGATGATTGTGTGTTCTTGTTGTTATATGTTGATGATATGCTCTTTATACTCTTGATTGGTTCATCTATGATGTTAATAAATGAAATAAAAACTACTTTGAATAGAGAGTTTGACATGAAAAACTTAGGAAGGGCAAAAAGAATCTTAGAAATGGAAATAGAAATAGATATGTCAAATTATTTGTTGAGTTTACATCAAAGCCCTTATGTATTAAAGATATTGAAAAGGTTTGACGTGCATGAGTGTAAACATGTTATATTTCCTTTAGTAAACTATTTTTTTTTTTTTAAAGATCGGACTCTTGTTAACTACAAAGAGTTATAATACATGAGTAGGATTCTTTATTAGAATGATATATGTTCTATCATGTATCTAATGGTGTGTACTAGGCCTGACCTAGTTTATGTTGTGATTACATTTAGCAGGTTTATGACTAATCCAGGTCCTGACAGTAACGACCGTAGATTTTCTACTAAAAGCTTTTTACCCATGGGTTATTCTGTACACGGTTATCATGCGTATTGTCTCACTGGGAGTTTCATCCCAAATTGAATTTCTATCGCATCCACAACGATTAGAACCCTTGACTCCCCTTAAGAGTTTTCCAATTGGTATCCAACATTCAACATAAGTTCTTCTTAAGGGAGAGATGTCAAATGTTTGAATTGCTGGAGACACGATAGAAATCTAGTTTGGGATGAAACTCTTAGTGGATAGTATGTATGCCAACGGTGCATGGAATAGCCTCTGGGAGAAAGACTTGTAGAAGAAAGTTCGTAGTCATTACAAAAAAATGCGTCAATTGGTACCAGATTCACCATAAGTTTCTCCTAACGAAAGAGGTCAAGGGTTCGCATAACTAGGAACACGAAAGAAATCTAGTTTGAAGCCCAAATGCAGTGGACACTACATAAGCTAACGGTGCATGGAATAGTCCCTGGCGTGTAGGATAAAGTATATCATCTTTACACTAACCATTGGGAAGCTTTAAATGGGTGCTTAGATATTTGAGGGGATCTTGTAGTAGCGGTATAGTGTTTAAGAGTGGTACTGAATATATAAGATTGAAAGGTTTTGTAGACGCGAATTATATTGGAGATAAGGATAATAGGAAGTCTACTTCCGTCTATGTGTTTACTCTATGTGATGCATGTATTAGATGAAAATCGTTGTTACAACACATAGTTGCATTATCCATGACTGAATCTGAGTATATTACCACCACAAAAGCAATTAAAGAGTTTTTGTGGCTTAAGGTCTTCTAAATGAACTCTGTGTTTTGAATGGTAATGTGACTCTATTCTTCGATAGTTAGTCTGCCATACATTTATGCAAAAATCTTGTTTTTCACTAGCGTACTAAGCGTATAGACGATATCATGCATTTTATTCAAGATATTGTATCTTCGGGTGAGATAAGACTTGAAAAAGTGCTTTCATTTTTAATCCCTCAGATATAGATACTAAGGTTTTACCCTTGGTCAATTTCAAGAGTTGTTTGAATCTCTTGAACATTGATAGATGTTACTATGTTCCAATTTTATTGGATTCTTGATTGAAATATTACTAACTTATGAACATTTTTTTTTGTAGGTAGGAGCAAGATGTTAAAGAAGGAGGACAAGAAGGTTTAAGTCTTATGTACAAAACACATTCTTGTAAGTTTAGGTCGTCCTTTTCTAGCAACATCTAATGCTATTATCAATTGTAGGAATGGAGTTATGCAGCTATCTTTTGGTAACATGACAACAGAATTGAATGTTTTTAATGTTAACAAGTAACCATATAATGATGAGAAAGTTGTTGGTGTTGATATGATGGAAGTATTAGTTGATGATTCTTTTGTTTGTACTAATTGTGATGATGTTTTAAAGATGTTCTTAACTCATTTTAATTCATATTTTGATGTTGACAGTGCTATAAATGAAGTGAATGCCTTGCTTGAGTCAGCACCTGTTATGGATACAACTAAATGAAAATAGAAAATTGAGCCACTTCCAACAAGTGAGAAGACATCCCAACAGTTGAACATCCACCAAAATTAGAACTTAAAGCATTGCTTGACACTTTGCATTATGCATTGTTGGAAGAGGCCGACACTTTGCCAGTAATTATCTCTTCTTCTCTTGATGATGTGCAAAAAGGTAAATTGTTAAGTGTTTTGACTAAACATAAAGATGCACTATGATGGACAATTGTTGATATCAAAGGTATAAATCCAGTAGATTGTATGCATCATATCTATATTGAGGAGAATTATAGGTCAACTAGAAAGATACAACGTGGTTAAATCCTAACATGAAATAGGTGATAAGAACTGAAGTACTTAAATTATTAGATGTTGTGATTATTTATCACGTGGGTACATCCAATACACATTGTCCCAAAAAAATCAGGTATCACAGTAGTTACTAATACTAACAATGAATTGGTTCCAACTAGAGTAACTACAGGTTGGCGTGTCTGCATTTATTATAGAAAATTAAATTCAGTCACAAGAAAAGATCAATTTTATCTTCCATTCATTGATCAAATGCTTGATAGGCTTGCATGATAATGATTTTTATTGTTTTCTAGATGGTTATTTTGGCTATAATCAAATTCTCATAGCTCCATATGATCAAGATAAAACTACTTCTACTTGTCCTTTTGGAACCTTTGCGTATCAAATAATGCCATTTGGTTTGTGTAATGCACCTGTCTACTTTTCAAAATGTATGCTTAGTATGTTTTTCTGACATGGTTGAGAGGTTTCTTGACTTTCCTCTTCTATTCATTAATCAAATGCTTAATAGACTTGCATGTCATGATTTTTATTGTTTTCTAGATGGTTATTCTAGCTATAATCAAATTCTCATAGCTCCATATGATCAAGAGAAAACTACTTTCACTTGTCCTTTCGGAACTTTTGCGTATCAAAGAATGCCATTTGTTTTGTGTAATGCACATATTAATTTTCTAAAATGTATGCTTAGTATGATTTTCTGACATGGTCGAGAGGTTTCTTGAAGTGTTCATGGATGATTTTTTGTATATGGAAATTTGTTTGATGAATATTTGTGCTATTTAACTTTAGTTTTACAGAGATGTTAGGAAAAGAACATAGTTTTAAATTGGAAAAAATGTCACTTCATGGTGAAACAAGGTATTGTTCTTTGTCACATTATCTCTAGTAGTGATATTGAAGTTGACAATGCCAAAGTGTATCTTATCTCCAATCTTCTACCTCCAAAATCAGTGAAAGAAGTAAGATCTTTTCTTGGACATGCTGGTTTTTATAAAAAATTCATTCAAGATTTTAGTAAAATCTCTGGACCCTTATGCAATTTACTTGTTAAGGATGCACCTTTTGTCTTTAACGATTCTTGTTTAGAAGCGTTTGAATGACTAAAAAAGTTGTTGACTATTGCACCTATCATTCGACCACTTGATTGAGATTTACCTTTTGAACTCATGTGTGATGAGTCTGATTATGCTATAGGAGTAGTTTTAAGACAAAGATTAGATCGGTTGCCTTCTATTATTTATTTTGCTAGTAGAACTCTTAACGATGCACATTTGAATTATTTTACTACAGAGAAAGAAATGCTAGCAGTTGTATTTGCATTAGATAAATTTCAATCATATCCTGTAGGGTGTAAAGTAATTATTTTCTGACCATGCTACCCTTAGATATATTCTCACTAAGAAAGATGCTAAACCAATGTTGATTCGGTGAATTTTGCTTTTGCAATAATTTGACATTGAGTTTAGAGATAAAAAGAGTTATGAAAATATTGTAGCTGATCACTTATCTCGTATTGTATTTGATTCTGTACATGAAACACTACAGTTAGATGAGTTGTTCTAAGATGAACAACTTATGAATATTGATGTTGTACCCTAGTTTGTTGATATAGTTAATTATCTTGTTATAGGTAAGCTTCCAAAATATTGGACTAAACAAGGTAGAACTAAGTTCTTAGCTGAATTGAAGAGCTTCTTTTGGGATGATCTTTATTTGTTTAAATACTATGTTGATCAAATTATAAGAAAATGTGTTCCAGAAAGTGAATTCCAAAGTGTGATCTTTTTTTTCCATGACCAAGCTTGTGGAGACCATTTTAGTGCTAAAAAACTATTGTCAAAATTTTACAATGTGGTTTTTATTAGCATACTCTTTTTCGTAACACTTATATTTTTTGTTCTTCATGTGACACGTGTTAACGCATGGAAATCATTTTGAAAAAATATAATGACGCTTAACCCTATTCTCGTAGTTGAGACCTTTGACGTATGAAGGATTGATTTCATGAGACCTTTTTCCCCATCATTTGGCTATATTTACATATTGGTTGGTGTCGATTATATTTTCAAGTGAGTTGAGGAAATTCCATGTAGGACCCATGATAACAAAAATGTGGTGGCATTTTTGAACAATAATATTTTATCTCGCATTGGCACTCCACGGCCATAATAAGTGATGGTGGATCTCATTTCTGCAATAAGTATTTTCAAACCCTGTTAGCAAAGTACCCATCACGCACAAGGTTGCAACCCTATAGCAACCACAAACTAGCGGTTAGGTGGAGGTTTCAAATTAAGAGATAAAGATTTTGGAGAAGATGGTTCGACCTGATAGAAAATATTGGTATTTACTACTTACTGATGCATTACGAGCATATATAATAGCTTTCAAAACACCCCATTGAAATTTCTCATTATAGATTGGTGTTTGGGAAAGTCCTATCACCTACTAGTTGAGCTGGAGCATCGAGCTTACTAGGCTATCAAGAAATTCAATTTTGATTTGCATGAAGCTGGGTTAAAAAGAAAATTGTGGTTGGCAGAACATGAGTAGATTCGAAATAACGCTTATGAGAATGCAAAGATCTACAAACAAAGAATGAAAGTCTTTCATGACAAGCACATAGTAAGAAAATCATATACTCCATGTCAAAAAGTGCTTTTATACAACTCTCATTTGCATCTATTTCTAGGTAAGTTATGTTCTAGATGGTCATGCCCTTTTATTGTTCGTATAGTTTATCCTCATGTAGCGATTGAGGTTAAAAACCCCAAAAATGATGATATTTACAAAGTTAATAGCCAAAGATTAAACCATATCTGGAGTTCCACTCTCGAGAGGGGAGAAATAAATTGATTTGAGTGATCCTATCTATCCATCTTTAAAAAAAAAACAAAAAAAAAATGAAATTTAAAAAAATTTGCGTTTTATATTAATATTTTTCTTAGTAGGAGCCCATGATGGTACAACTAATTCAGGTAAATTCTTTCCAACTTATTCTTTTCTATTTTTTCTCTCTCTTTATTCTTATATACTGATTATATTTGTATGCACTTAATTGAATTGTATAAATTGGAACATTGAGACAATGTTTAAAATAGATTTGGAGGTAGGGTGTTTTAACAATTAAGGCATTGTGCATGGACTTTGAAAATTGAATGAAGTAAGGATTTTTTTATTTTAGTATTTGTATAACCTTTGGTTTGGAGTATTGTGATACTTAGTTTATTTGTCACTTTTGCATGTTGATGTTACTCACAAGTTTGAAAAGAAACGTTCGACGAGTGAAAGTGAATAATTCATTGAAGAGAATTCACGTGTCAAATAAAAAAAAATTCAAGTAAGTCTTGAGCCTTATATATTCTTGGAGAGAACCCCTTTACATCTAAATTTTACATTCACTATGGTCAGTTTTCTTATTTTCTAGGTATCACTGCACTTGAATGTCCGTAAGATTGGGGTCATTGGATGACAAACTTGCTATCTAGAAAGTGATAGTGAGGATATCTTTGATATTTCTAACCTACCAAATGAACATTGACTCATAGTAGCCAATTTGAGGTCTTAAGTAAAAAAAAAAAGTAGTTAAAAGCCTCGAACTTTTCTTTGTTAGCCAATTATCCCTACCTTGAGCCAATTCATGTTCATAATGTAATCCATATTTCACGTTATTTTTATGATTGAGAATGTAGAGGTAAATTTATATCAAATGGTGGTACCAAAAAAAAAAAAAAAAGGTGAACGAAGAAGAAGGAGATGCAGAAAAAGTAATAATCAGTAGATGAGGATGAAAGGTATAAAGTGAAAGAGATCAAAGTCAAAAAGTATCTCTTATGAAAATATATATATAAAAAAGTGAGAGTTGGAAAATGTACTTTCACTACATATGGTGCACTTACAAAAAAAAAAAAAAAAGAAAGAAAAGAAAAGAAGAAGGTTGTTTGGAAAACATTTTGAGAAAAAAAAAGGATGGGAGAAATGCACAATAACCATAGTCTTAAAAAATCTCTTTGTTCTCACTTATACTTTATTTATCTACTTATTCAGTTATTTGATTAGCCCTATCCCGAGCCTATATTACAACCAAATAAAAGCTCTTCTTGATTTTAGAGAGCAAATGTCTGAAGTCGATGCTAGTACTACGGGTTGTAGGGGGTAGTGATATTTGGGAGAAAAAAAAGAAGTTAACTTTACTTGTTTACTAATATCTGAGAAATTGTACTTACTTCTAAATCATTGACAAGTTTTCTTTACATGCACATCTTGGAGGTGAGTGTGTGATACTATTTATATTCAATGTTGCTCACTTTATCATGTTATTTGAGCACAAAAATTGGAATTATTTTCTTTTGGGAGTAATGTTCTAACATACATATTTTGAAATTTGGGGATTGACATAGTATTTTTGAAAATTGTTTGGTTATTGTAGCTTTGATAACTAATCTAATTGTACAAGTTTATTAACTAATATATGAGAATTGATAGATGTGGGAGTGATATTTTTTCAAAACTTTGATAATACTTATACTTTTATCCATTAGTTGTTATTAGTTTGATTGATAAAGTGAATGCAAAGTGCCTTATGTATATATCTCAATTTTTGCTCTAGGACTAGCAAAATCTAGGTTTGGGGGGGTGTTTGATGAGCGTAATTTTAGTATACATGTTACCTGCTTATCTTATTTTGTTAGTAAATTTCTGTTGATAAAAGTACTAATTAATGTTTTATTTGGATTAGGACAAATTATAAACAACTATGAAGATTTTGGGACCAAGATGGAAGTTTTTGAAAGTATGAACCAAGCTTAAAGCTTTGGAGTAAAAAGGACTAAACATGAAAGTAAAACTTGAAGTGGGGACCAAATTGTAACACTATTAGAAATTTGAGGACCAAACATGCAAAATGAGAATTTATTCTGTTTGCCGTGATCAACCGCGGCAAGCGAACCGCGGTTTAACCGTGGCAATTGAGAACTTTATTGTTGCAAGCAAACCGCATCCCATCTAGAGTTTTTTATTTTATTTTTTGGGGCCTTTTTCATCTTTTTACGTACACAAGTTTCAAGATTGATAAAACACTATATAAAGACCGAATATAAGTCGAATTGGAAGAGTACGACGACTAGAAACAAGAGAGAAAAATTACGTGGCAAATAAGATTTTTGGAAGATTTCTTCTCTTTCAATCCATGTCGGGTTGTATCAAATCGTTTGTTTTTAATTTAATTATGTTTTCTAATTTTCTTGAGCTAATGTAGACGATGAAACATTGTTTAAACGAAGTGATTATCTTGTTATCCTTTTAATTCCTTTTTCGGGTTTTAATTTTCATGATTTGTTCTTGTTGGATTAATTAAATAAAGTCTCTTTTTCTTAAATATAACGTAATCTTGATAGTTAGAAATTAATTTAATTAATTCGTGATTAGCGCTTGAATTTTTTTATTAATTTTTTTTTTTTTTTCTATTAACTTGTTATCGATTTGGGATACATAGAATGCTTATGATGCAAAATCTTTGATTTTTTGTTTTCTTTTAATTGAGTTTGATTTGGAAAATACTTAAGTAATTTAAAATTAAAGCAAAGGGGAGCCGATATTAGATTTCTTCTTTTGGATTTAATTGATAAGTCTTTTAAGAGGATAATAGATTGATTTCGAATTCTTGTTTGTTTTTTTAGAATTAATCAATAATTGATAATTGCTAAGTTAAACAGTGGTAGACTCCAAAACATTGGTACTTTAAACAATTTGAACATTCAACTTAACTTTTTAGCATAATTAATTAGTTTTTAAGTTAAATTCTTTCAATTAAACTCCTTTCGACCCAACTAGTATGGAATAATAGTTAATGTGAATTAAATTAGACTTTCTTGATTGCAGTCCTTGTGGGATCGACCTCGTTGCTACCTTTCTATATTCTAATATATTCGTGTACTAGCGAATTATTTAAAATTTGACAACATTAAGCAGTTTGTCTCCAGCATATATGGTGTACATGAAAGAGGGGACGCTGCTTGAAGCAAAAATAAATTCTTCAAGTAAAATCTATTTTTGGTGACGAGAAGAAACGAGCATTCTATGATCAGATTGGTTGTGTTGAAGATGATGACCTAGCAGGTTATGTCATCCAGAATTTGCAAACATTTTTTCGAGCAAAGTACAAGAAGATACCGATGCTGATATTGAAGAGTTTGAAGCAAATTGAGAGGTTCTGCTTAGAGAAAAATATTTGATTGAAATGTACAAAAGTTCAAGTTCAAGTTTTGCTCATATATTCATGATTCAAGGATGTTATTGATGAGAAAATAGTCAGTAGGACGACTTAAGTGAACCAAATCATAAGAAAATGGGCTAAACAAGTGTCTAGAATAAAATCACCTACAAGTCAATTGAGACAATATGTTTTGATGAATCTATTTTTACTCTTCAAATTCTACTAAAATCCTAAATCTGCTTCGATTATATTTTGATTCAAAACTAGGAAAATAGAATGCATCGATTCAAGGATGTTATTGATGCACGCCAAACAAATAAATCAGGCATAAGCTCAAGTGAACCAAATCATAAGAAAATGGGTTAAACAAGTGTCTAGAATAAAATCACCTACAAGTCAATTGAGACAATAAGAAATCAAAGGCAAATTCTACATTAATGAATCTATTTTACATTCTTCAAATTCTACTAAAATTCTTCCGTGCTTAGTAATCTGTTTGATGTTCTTCTTATTACCAAATATTTGATTCAGGTCAATTCTCAATCTATTTATAAAACTAGGAAAGTAAATACAATATAGAACACACAAGAATTCCATAATTACAAAATATTAGATGGGAGAAAAATAAAGTAATCATTCAATACATGAATCCTTATCTGACTTCCAAACATGAATAGAATGCTTGGCGATATAACAATTGAAGAATTAGAAAACTATAAAGGCGATTATGAGTTAATGCTTAATTTACTGGGATTAAGGAAAAATGATCATCAGATGTTGAGGCAACAAGAAAAAATACAATGATTTATGAACTTAGTGTTTTTAGAATGTATGGTATGATTTTGTGGTAGTGGATTGGGAATGGAGAAGGAGAACTATAGTAGTTTTCCTTATTCCATAAATGAGAGATGGATATTGCAAAGGTTTAATTTTTATTTTATTTTTATTTGACTTTGAGATTTGTTGGGCCTTTTGAATTTTTTTTTTTTTTTTTTTTTGGACTTTGTCGAGTTACTCGACAAAGGACTTTGTCGAGTTACTTGACAAAGGATTTTTTTTTTTTTTTGACTTTGGAAAATTTCGTGAATTTTTTTTTTTTTTTTTTTTGAAATTTCTTTGGTTATATATATATATATATATATATATATATATATATATATATATATATATATATATATATATTTTGTCGAGTTACTCAACAAAATCCAATTTGAAAATTTTTTCACTTTTTTTTGTCGAGTTACTCGATAAAGAGGAAAAAAAAATTTATATTTTGGGTTTTTAGTAGAAAAAAAAATTTTAATTTTTTGTTCGAGTAACTTTCGACAAAGGTAAAAAATAATAAAAATTCATTTTTGGTCTTTGTCAAGTTAATCGACAAAGCCCAATTTTTTCATTTTTCTATTTTTTTTTTGTTTGTTTTGTCGAGTTTTTCCTTTTTTTTTTCTCCCTATTTTGGGCTTTGTCGAGTTACTCGACAAAGCCCAATTTGAAATTGTAAATTTATTTTTTTTAATTTGCGTTTTTGGTCTCAACTTTTTAAATTTTTAACTAATTTACCCATAATTTTTATTTTTATGCCACTGACCATCCCCAACATTTAAATTTGGGTAAATAGCACTGGGGGTCCCGAACATTTGAATGTTGTAACGATGGGGTCCTGAACTTTTGTTTACTAGCAGTCGGAGTCCCTAACCTTTCAAACGTCACGCACTGAGTCTTTTTGACAAAAAACGTCAAAATTCAGTTATATCATCACGCTTGTTGAATTTTTGAAGGGTAAATTGTCCAACAATGCTCAATTATCAAACCAAAGAGAAATTCATCAAGAAAGAGATTCTACAAATGAAGCCCATAAATCAAATCTATCTACTACAAATTGAATCTCAAATATCATTCAATCAAAAAAAAAACATATTGATTCTATCTACTCTTTCTTCTCCATTTTTCCTTCTTTCAATCAATCCCACAAAACCTAATTCAAACTCTATCGTATGATTTTGTAAAAAGCATATATACAAAACCCAAAATGTCAAACCACCACCAATTTTCCCCGCCCTTCTTTTTCCTTCCCGCAACCACCAAGACTATCACCCACCACCACTCATCCACTACGCGACATCACCCACCATTCTGTGATTTGAAGATGAAGAAGATTACAATTATTTGAATAATAATAAAAAAGGGAAATTTTATTTAGTCCGAGTAGTCATTTGCATTTGGATTTGAAACCAAGAAAATGAATAAGGGTTTGTTGAGATTAGCAGAAATTCATCTACTTCATCATTCTCTTACATTTTTCCCAGCTCCAATTATGTTATGGAATGGGCAAGTATGGAAGAGAATGAATTGAAAGTTCCTTTTGGATTTTCTTTGAAGAGAACATGAGTGGGGTGGATTAAAAAAAGGAAAAAAATGGAGAAAAAAGAGTAGATGGAATCAATTTATTTTTTCCTTTGATTGAATGATATTTGAGATTCAATTTGTAGTAGATGGATTTGGTTTATGGCTTCATATGTAGAATCTATTTCTTGATGAATTTCTCTTTGGTTTGATAATTGAGCATTGTTGGACAATTTACCCTTCAAAAATTCAAATACGGATGATATAATGTAATTTTTTTCCATCCAAAAAGGACCATGTGTGCATACATTTGAAAGGTTGGGGACTCCTACTGCTAGTAAACAAAGGTTCAGACCCCATCGTTAACGTTCAAAGGTTCGGGACCCCTAGTGCTATTTACCCTTTAAATTTTGTTGAAAGCCCAATTTGATCCTTTTTTTTTTTTTTTTTTTCCGAGTTAAGAAATTTTTTTTTTTCTTTTTTGGGTTTTTGTTAAGTTATTGGACATAAAAAATTTTTTTATAATAAAAGTAATGTCTTTGGTTTGTCAAGTTATTCAACAATAATTTATTAAAAAATAATTTGGTCGAGTTACTCGACATCAATTTTTGACACTGTTTTTTTAAATTAGATTAATCATTTTAGACGCAATTTTTTCATTTTTTTCTCCTTTTTTTGAGCTTTGTCGAGTAAATTTGAATTTGACAATTTTTCTTTATTTTTTTTTAATTTGCACTTTTAGTCCAAACTTTTTAAATTTGTAACTAATTCACCCACAATTTTTATTTTTTTGCTATTGACCATCCCCAACATTTAAATTTTGTTGAAGCCCAATTTAACCATTTTTTTCTTTTTTTTGTGGGATTTAGTCCTAAATTCTACAATATTCATTTATTTGCCCTAAATTCTATAATATTATAATTGCTACGTTAACGCACGCAGCTTAAAACTAGTGTGTGTGTGTATATATATATATATATATATATATATATATATATATATATATATATATATATCCTTACAATACTATAAGAGCCTTAATTTTTTATCGTAGCTTTTTTTTCAACGCGACGAATCGCTTTTGACAATGAAATAGCCGCAATTTTTTACCTTTGTATTTTTTTTAAATTGGTGCTTTGGCTTTAACTCGACAAACCAAAGATCGGTGATTGGCCATTTTAGAGTCGCATTCAACCGATTGGGGCCAAAAGCACGTAACACCATCATATGGCAATGTCTTAGACTGTGCTACATGATTTAGAGAATGGTTAATGAAGATTATTACAAGAAAATTGCAAATTAGAGTGGCATCAATCGCAATACAAAGTTTTTCCGAAAGTTGTTTCAACTCAATAGCCAATTACACAAAGAATTATACAATGAGGTTAGCTTTGGAATTGGAAGTTGTGCAATTAAAAGCAAATGCCATATGTTGTGTATGCCTGCAAATTAACTATTTTTTTAATCTCATGGAAATTGAAACTGTTGTCGTATGTAAGCGAGATTCATTTGCCAACACCAGTATACAAAATGAGCGCCCATTCAGGGAATACTTCATTTGACTACAATTTATCTACATCAATTATAGTTTATATTATTGTTGCTTTTAATAAGAGGAAAAACGAAAAAAAAAAAATAACCAATTCTCGGCAACCATTTATGGTTGCCGAGCAACCTCGGCAACCAACTTGGTTACCGAGTAATATATATATATATATATATACACACGTAATATGTATATATATATTGTGCTTTAATTTTGTTATTGTAGGAATGAGTAATATATATATATATATACATAATATGTATATATACATTACGATTTAGGAAATACACATGCTGAGAATTTGTTTTTCGAGAGATCTTGTGATGAAAAGATCCAACTACAACATAAGACCTATGGATGTATGCTTAAAGCATTATCCAAGGAAGGCGAGAGTGAAGGATGCAATTGGGGTACATATCACATTATGCATTATGCGGTGGAAGGAAAATTTCATAAATGAGAGTCATTATAATGCATTTATGAATGTTCTTTGCAAAGAAAGGCTGTATGAGGAAATTAGCAAATTGTTAGTTGATATGGTAAGAAGAGGTTTCAGTCCTGCTGCAGAACTTTCTGAATATATTAATAGACAGTGTGCTAAAGATCAATGAGGAGAAGCAGAAGAGCTCGTGAATGTAATGCTTGATAAAGGCGCGTTCTCAGGATTTATTTTCATGTGGTTCTTTGGAAACGTTAAAATATTAGTTTCTCATATAGTTAAATGCCAACCTTGAAGTCAACATTTTTTTTCTAAAGTTTGGACAAGAAAAAAAATCTTGTTGAGTGAAAAAAAATTGGAAAAAGACAAAGGAAATGTGTTAAAAAAAAAAAAAAAATTTTTACGTGAGCAAAGAAAATCTCAAGAATGACAAAATCCATATTAAAAAAAAAAAAATTATTTTTTTCAACCGCTCGGTAATGAAAAATTGTTCATTGCTGAGATGAACACTGTTCACAACAAATTTTTTTTTTTTTTAGTATGGGTTTTTTCATTAAAAAAAAAAAATTACTTTCAACATTCATTGCTTGAGACATTTCAAAGAATGTATTTTACCGTTCATGAACAATATTTTACTTGTTCAATTTTTTTTTTATTATTAAGGTTGCCACATTAAAAAAATAATAAAAAAAATTCAATTGTGAATAAGTTCCTCAGCCGAGATGTCTCGGCAATGAATTTCATTGTCGAGACATCTCAAGACTGCTCAATTTTTTTTTTTTGAGGAATAATTGCATGAAAGGTCACTATTGCTTTAAAATTGTTCGGATATGCCCACAACCTAAAAAAAAAAATTCTTTAATTTTTTTTTTTACACTTAATTTTCATTCAATTTTTACTAATCTTATTTTTTTATTTTACCTTTTATAAATTATTCTAAATAAATGCTATTATTTTTCTCCTTTTACTTTTCATTCAATTTTTCACCAATTTTTTTTTTTTTTTTTTGATGATATAAACAAATTGTACACAATTCTTTAATATTTAGCTTTTGAGTCATTAGTAAAAAAACTGAAAAAATTGTAGCTGAAAGTTTGGTCCAATTCAAATTCTTGGTGCAATTCAATAAAAATATAAAAATAGTCACTCTACCACATCGTTTACGAATCTTAGTTATTTAATTTAGTATATAAAAAATAACCAAAAAAATTGAAAGAAAGTTGGGATGTTTATTGTTAAAAAAATGTCCAAAAGAGGATTCGTACGTACTGTAAAATCTTGGTGGCAAATTGAATGTTTTTATATTTTTACACCTTTTCATTCAATTTTTTATTAATCTTTTTATTTTATCTTAAGCAAATTGAATGTTTTATTTTTATAATGTTGCCACATTAAAAAAAAAAAAAAATCTTGAACGAAGAAAATTCTCGGAATGAAATTTATTTTACCTGTTCACCAATTTTTTTAACTCATTTTCTTTAAAAAAAAAAAAAAAGAAAGTACAATTGTGAACAAGAAATCTCGCTCACTACCGAGATATCTCGGCAATGAAATTCATTGCCAAGACATCTTGGCAATAATTTCATGAACAGCTTTCTTTTCTTTTTTTTTTTTTAGGAATAATTGCATGAAAGGTCCTTATTGTTTTAAAATCGTTCGAGATATGCCCACAATCTAAATTTTTTTTTTTTTTAATTTTTATTGAACATTGAACATTGACCTATTTTTAATTTTTATTTTATTTTAGGAATAATTGTGTAAAAGGTTCGTATCATTTCAACCTAAAATTTTTCACTACATTTTTCACAAACGCAACACGCGCCGTAATAAAAAAACTATATATATATATATATATATATATATATATATATATATATATATATATATATAGTAGTGATCTCCGCCCATGGTGGGCGGGATAAAACTACCAACCGCTTATGTGGAATCTGAGTCACGTGGGTGAAGTGGAGGTGGGGAAAATAAAAGTAAATCCATCCATTTTTTTGGTGAAATCAACACCATTTGAGGAGGAAAAACCACGATTCGAGTAGTAGCCCGCCATTGCTGCCGCCGTTCCAGCTCCCATTTACGCTCCCATTTCGGCAACTTCTTGGCCGTGCCTAACTCGCTCTCCTCGCCAACGACATTTCTTGCTTCTCACCGGCGCAAATCAACACCATTTGAACCCCAAACAACCCTGCTTCTCCTCAACGCCCGCCCACTGCCGCCGTTCGATTCACACCATTTGAGCTCCCATTTTCGGCCATCTTCTGACCGGCGACTAACTGAGCTCCTCGCGAATGAGATTTCTTGCTTCTCACCGGCGCGGACCTCGTTCGCGAATCTTATCACCGCCGACTGAAAACCCTCATTCGTTCCATCCGCCACCGCCCCCGCCCGAGGAATTGAGCTCCCGATTCCACCCAATCTTATCACAACCGACTAACGAAAACCCACCGGCGGACACTTGAGGTAGCACGAGATCACCGTGATTTTTCAAATCTGAAAGTTTGGATTTATCACCTGATTTTTTGAGCTGCAATGTTATGATGTTTTTCATGAAATTTATACTAGAATGTGAAATGTCCAATAAAATGTATGTAAAGTTGAACTGAAAAATGTATGGAATGTGAAATGTCCAAAAATTTTATACTCCAAAAAAATGTCCAAAAATCATGAAATGTGAAATTTAACAGTTGAACTGAAACTTATCCTGCTTGCAAAGTTGTATGTATCCTAATCATTTCTGCTTGTTATTGATTAATAGGAATGGAAGCTGAAAGTGCAGATAATGTTTTTATTCCCCAAGTTACCGTAAGTCGAATTCCGAAGATTGGACAAGAGTTTGAATCGCATGAAGAGGCATATAACTTTTACAATGACTATCTGCGCAGGAAGCCGGTTTCGGTCTGCGTATAGGAAATAGTAAAAGAAATAAAGAAACAAGTGAAATATCTTTGAAACTTTTCGTTTTCTCAAAGGAAGGTAAAACAGATGAGACATATCGAACACTTTCGTGGTACGGAATGGGGAGAGAAATCGTGGAAAGACGCGAACCGGCTGCAATTCCAGATTATCAGTTGTGAAACAACAAACAGGACATTTATGGGTGGTCAACAAATTTGTGGAAGAACATAATCATGCTCTAACTACGCCGAGTAGAGTACATTTGTTACGTTCACATCGTCATGTATCAGCAACAAAGAAGGCATTGACACAACAGTTGGCCGAAGCTAACATACCAACATGTCAGCAAATTCGCCTTCTTGAGATAGGCGCGGGTGGTCCATCATCGGTTGGGTTAGTGGAGAGAGATCTGAGAAACCATGAGAGGAATATACGAGAAGAGCAGCGGGGTCATGATGCTAAGACATTGATTGAATATTTCACATTCAAAAAAGAGAAAAGCCCCAATTTCTTTTTCGAGTATGAGGTTGATTCGGCGAATAAGTTGGTTCGTTGTATTTGGGCTGACTCAGAATCACGTCGATCGTATGCATGTTTTGGAGATGCCATAGTGTTTGACACTACTTATAACACCAACAAGTACTCATGATTTTTGCGCCGTTTGTTGGGGTTAACCATCATGGAAAAACCATTCTTTTGCATGTGGCTTATTAATGACAGTCGATCGAGTCATTTATGTGGTTGTTTTCGAGTTCTTGGAGGCGATGCCTACACAAGCACCATGATTATTATTACCGATCGGGATGCGGCAATAGCTAAAGCCATATCAATAGTATTGCCATCAACATTCCATCGGTATTGTCTTTGGCATATATTGAACAAGTTCTCCGAGAAAATTAATGTGATAGCGTATACCATTTATGAGTATCATATGTTGGTAAATATAATTAAAAATTCCGAGTCACCGAAGAGTTTGAGGAACCGGGCGGGGCGGTCATAATGGCAAACGAGGATTTCGCCGACAAATGAATGGTTGGGTAGCATGTACGCTATTCGTAGTCGTTGGATTCCGCTTATATGTGAATCACATTTTTAGTGCGGGAATGTCGAGTAGTAGTCAAAGGTCGAAAAGTGGTCACTCCTTCTTCAAGAGGTATGTTAATGGAAAAAACTCACTTATGGATTTCATAATGCGTTTCAATATGGCTCTACGCCATCGCCATGAGGAATTAGTGGCTAATCATATTGATATCAAGACGTCCAAATTTCGATGGAGAATCAAATGGTCAATATATACATGAAAAAATATTCTTGTTGTTCCGGAAGGAAATAGATGAAAGCCATTTCTACATTTGTACGAAGAAATGCAAATACGGTGGATTCGAAATTGTATGTGGTGGGCAGCAGGAGCATGGGAAAACATTTGACCGTCATCGACAACTTACATATTTTATGGAGAGTGATTACATTTCGTGTGTTTGTCGGACATTTGAGTTCCATGGGTATCCATGTCGTCACATGATAAGCTATTTGAGGAAAAAAGCACTACTACTTCTACCAGAGAAGTACATATTACGACGATGGACGAAGAATGCGAAAATGATATCTTTCGATGATCAAACATCGGGGTGGTCAACTCATGATTCTTCATCTACGTTGTTAATGACACGACATGGTTTGTTGGCGCACAAGGCTTCTTTGATTGTTGATGATGCAACTTTGACAGATGAACGGAGCACATATCTTATGGACGAGTTCAACGCCTTGCATTCTGAGTTAAAGGGATAGCGGCACCGGAGGTAGTGTTGGTATTAGGAGGCAAAATATAACAACTCGCCAAGACAACACACAATTCATGATCCTAGTGCGAGACGAGCAAAGGGTGCGGTAAAAGGTTGAAGTCATCAAAAGAGAAATCAATGTCAAAAGGAGCAGAGACAATGTGGTATATGTGGCCAAAATGGACATGACAAAAAAAGACGTCCCAAAACGAAATGACAGGTTTAAATGGTTGCCGAGTATTTGTATGCAAATTCATTAATATTTTGTATATATTGTTAGCTAAAATCACATGTGGTGTTCTACTTTATATAGGTCAAATGTCGATATTGATATGGATGGCACATGGCGGCGGGCGGCTTTACTAACGCCTTGAGTATGACGAGTTCGTCTTTGATAACCTATAGTATGAAACTTCATTAATATGTTGTAAATATTGTTAGATAATATCACATGTGGTGTTCAACTTACTATAGGTCATATCATGATATGGATACACATGGCGAGGCGGCAACTACGAACGCAGATGATGTGAGTTCGTCTTTGATAAGTATTTGTATGCAACTTCATTAATAGGTTGTAAATATTGTTAGCTAATATCACATGTGGTGTTCAACTTACTATAGGTCATATCATGATATGGGTACACATGGAGAGGATGGCAACGTTGGAACACAGTATGATGGAAGAGATGATGGAACTTTTACGTCACAAGCAAGTAGTCATTATGATGTTGTGAATTGGTTTTTATGAAATATGTATTATGTCTTATTGTGTAATGGATTATGTGTTCTACATTTTGTTGTGTAACACTTTCTGTGTTCTTATTGTGTAATGGATTATGTGTTCTACATTTTGTTGTGTAACACTTTATGTGTTCTTATTGTGTAATGGATTATGTGTTCTACATTTTATTGTGTAATGGATTAGGTGTTCTACAAGAACATATATTTTGGATTTGCCAAATACCCATCGATTACAAATTCATTCAACTAAGTACCATTGATTACAAATATCAAAATATCTCGAATTAACTAAACATAGCATCGATTACATGACTCAAAATATCATCTATTACAAATATTTAACAACAAGTAGTAAAATTACAATAATAACACTACAAATGTTATAAAATCACGTCAGATGGATCGGATTTCATAGCCGACTTTGTCTACCTTCTCCGACAACTTCATGACATCGACTTTCAATTCATTCATAGCTCTTATTTGTATTTCAGATAC
This sequence comes from Forsythia suspensa, assembly GCA_023638005.1. Lineage (NCBI taxonomy): Eukaryota > Viridiplantae > Streptophyta > Magnoliopsida > Lamiales > Oleaceae > Forsythia > Forsythia suspensa. The sequence continues at coordinate 32,865,833 of CM042671.1, forward strand.
TAACATCCGGTTTTCCATTTGGATTTCCATTTTGGTTCAACTTCATCGGCCCGGTAAATCCTCTACACATGACACCATCCTACTAACCTAATAAAATGTTAGTAATAACTTAAATACATAACAACATCTAGAATTGAAAATATATTACCTACCAGTAACGTTATGGCATCTCCAATACCTCTGAAGAGGATTCCGTTCGATGTGGGATGTGTGTATCTTCATATCGCACCACAACTACACATCTAAGTCGGGATTGTGCATCATTCATACTAGAGGAAGACATCTTTCATTACCTATAAGTTATACGGAGTTCAAACCAATAACAAAAATCATATCTATAATTCACTTCCAAATATTTGAACATGAACATGAACATGAACATGAACATGAACAAACTTGCTTTCCAATTTATTTAACACGAATTAAGAGGCTCGAGATATGTTTAAATCGAGCAACATAGATATGTCAACGCCATGGTCGCAAGTGTCCGGTTGCATTTGATCTAACGAGGTTGAAATAACCTATAGTTTTGCCTAGCCAAGATACGAGACCAATTATCTATTTTAACAAATATTAAACTCATCACCGCCTCCCGGAAGTAAGAAATTTTCACATTTTGAACACACATACACTTAGACTAATCATCACAGTGCAAACCAATTTCAACAGCAGGCCTCACGGCAAAGAGAAATTTTCATATTTTCAACCCATACACTCGTAACAATCATCACACAGTGCAAACCAATTCTTTTTATTCCCCAAACCGTTAAAGTAAAATCCCATTATCGTTCAACATGAACATCAACCATTTCACCAACAAAATTTCGCATTGTATAAATCATTGGGGAAGAGAAATGAGTTGTTCCAAACCCTCATCATTATCATCATTGGGGAAGAGGAATGGCTTACCACTTTATCCAGTTTGGGCCAATTTATCGTCGGCAAGAGCGGTGGGGTTTTCGGTTTGAGTTAGTCGGTGGTGATAAGATTGGCCGAATCGGAGCTCAATTCCTCGGGCGGTGCGTGTGGCTGGATGGAACGAACGAGGTTTTCGGGGCGATGATAAGATTCATGCGAGCGAGGTCCAGCGCGCCGAGAAGAAAGAAATCTGGATTCGCGAGGAGCTCGATTAGTCGCCGGTCAAAAGATGGCGGAAATAGAGCTCAAATGGTGTGAATCGAACGGCGGCGGTGGGCGGCGCGTTGAGGAGAAGCGAGGTTGTTTGGGGTTCAAATGGTGTTGATTTGCGCCGGTGAGAAGCAAAAATGTCGTTGGCGAATTTTTTGAGCGGCGGCGGTGGGCGGGCTACTATAATTTACCTTTTATTTTCCCACCCTTTCACCCACGTGACTTTAGATTTTTATCCCGCCCACCATGGACATGAGATCACTATATTTATATATATGTGTGTGTGTGTGTGTGTGTGTGTGTGTGTGTGTGTGTGTGTACTAGAATTATGACATGCTTTCAACCTAATTTTTCCTATATTCTATAATTTTCCCGTCCTAATAAGTATTTATTATTTTTTTCTATATTTTACTTTGACATGCTTTCGTCCTAATTTTTATATAATTTACCTTCATTTTTTTTTATTTTATTTTGTATATACTATTTAATTTACAATTTTCAACTTAAATTTTAATAGATTTCTTAATATTTATAAATTCTCATAGATTTCATGGAATTTAATAGAATTTGATAGAATTTATAAGATTTCAATATTCTCAAGGATCTTATTGATTTAATGGATTTGTAGTCGTTTTTAAAAATATTTTTATCTCTGCAACTTGCCAACCATAACTTTTGAAAAAAATTTAAAATTCCACCATTCCATTTTAAGTCTATTTTTTTCTTTTCAAACCAAATTATATCTTAACGAGAAACTTGTTTTAAAATTAATGTTGATAAGTCAACTCTCTACAAAAACACACAATTTCCTTTTTTTTTTTTTTTTTTTTTTTTTGAAAAACTAGACTAATAGTCAAAAAAGGGAAAAAAAAATAGACAACTAATCTATGATATATTGATATATATAATTTACCTTTTAAATATTTCAAATGAGTAACGAGACGTTTTTACTTTTAACATAATTCTAAATTATAGAAGTTAATAAAGTTCATACAATGTATTTGCGATTTTTTTTTTTTTTTAGTTGTGCACAAAACGGAATATATATATTTTTTTTAAAAATGCTAAGAAAATGGTATAACATCTTACTAGATCACTTAAAAAAGAAAAATTCTAATATTGTGATTACAAAATAAAATCCATAATATTATCGTATATTAAAAGAAACTCCTAACTTTGTTATTTTAAATAAAAATTCATAAAATTGAAAATTTGGGTAGCATTTGGAGAAAAGTAGAATAAGGACGGGAAGAATTATAAATTGGTACAAAAGAGTTTTTACCGAAGTCTTATATGAAAGATGAATGTGAGAGAGAGAGAGAGAAAGAAGAAGTCAATTCACACAAAAGGGTTTCACCAAAATTGTGCATGAAACGTAGGAGGTTTGAGAGATAGAGAAGTCAATGGAAATTTTGATAGTTGAGTTTAGAATTTTTAATAAAAAATATATAGTTGTTATAATTATAATTCCAAATATATTCAAATATGTTAAAATCTATTAATTATTGAAATCTTTAGAAATCTATTAGTTATTGGGATACCTAGATTTCTAAAGAATTTATTTAAATTCGAGTTGATGAATGGCACCTAAATTTCAATGAAATTTATTTTAGATGTGATACAAAATGTAATATCTTAGTAAAGTCTCAACATTTAAAGAGTAAATGTATATAATGAATTACACATCGGATTTTTTAAATAAGTTTGTTAAAGGATAAATCTATAAAAGAGAGTGGTGGACCAATATATCATTAAATAAAGTGATAATTTCATCATATACTACAAAATATAAAATAATTTAAAAAATATTATTTAAATTTAATATAAAATAATTTAAAAATATTATTTAAATTTTTTTTCTAAAATATCTTGTTTTTATTTACAGAACACTTGTTGTTACATTTGTTATTTTGTTAATAACAAATGTAACACATTTATTATAATTATAATAACAAATGTAACAACAACTATTACAAAAAAAAAAAAAAATATTTTTATAACTAAAAAATTATAACAAGTATTTTAAGAAATATTTTATTTATTGTGGTTATTTGTGAAAAAACCCCTTAAATAAATAATTGGTTTTATGTTTGGATGGGCCAAGAAGTGAATTTGTGGTCTTTTAATTAAGATTTAACTCAGTACTTTTTTTATATTTATATTTTTATAATTATAATATTAATAATTTAAAAAAAATTATTTATTGGAATTGAGGCTGAAGTTGAGGCGTAGGCGAAGAAGATGGTGTTTTTTGTAACTAAAAAGGAAAGAGATAGTGTTTTCTGTTCTTGAGAAAATCTTATTCCAAGATGTTCAACATTTTCAAATTTCAAATTATTGTATCGTTTAACACTTGTATGAATTTATGCATAGGGAAACTCGCACTTGACGACATTATTTTCTCCAAGTGTAGTAAAGTCTTCCCTCGAATTTTCATACAACATTATTATTTATGAATAAGAAAGGTCACGAGACCGTTGATTGACCTTCGACTCGCATCACTACTATAGAATTTAATTACCAAGTTCTAAATCAGTCCTATAGTGTGTTTGGAAAAGTTTTTATGAAATCTAAAAACACTTTTTAAAGAGTAAAAGCGCTTTTAATTATTTTTATTGTTGTTTGATTAAAGTCAACAAGTACTTTTTTACTAAAAAAACAGTTTAAAAAAACAGTTTAGATAAGTCCAAATTTTGAGTTTTCTAAAAAGTTTTAATTGAGCTTTTACAAGAAATTGTAATTAACATTTAATGAGCTTAAAAATTAACAAAATTACCATTAATACATCAAAAAAAAATATTAATTTATTTACTAAATTAAATACATATATCAAATTGTCACTTCAAATACTTATATAAAGTAAAAAAACTATTGGAGAGTTAAATAATATAATACAAATTATATATAATATGTTTGATTTAAATAATTAATTACTGTTAATCAAATATACTAAAATATTATAATTAAATTTTAATAGTTATGATAGGATATAAAAATATATAATTTCTTTTAGAAAATAATATGAGTTATACAATAATTAATTATTGTTTAGTCAAATATAATAAAATAATCGTGTTGTTATAATTAAATTAATATATTAATTTTAATAGCTATTATAGGATATAAAAAAGAATTATTTATTTTAAAACAAATAATATGAGATATATAATAATTAATTATTGTTTTATCAAATAAATATAAAATTTATACAAAAATACTTTTATAGTTATGCAACCTAACACTCAATTTAATATTCACATTACTTTTTAGATTCATATTCAAACAGTTCTACAGCTTTTTAACAAAAATTCTACTACTTACAATTCATATCAAGCTGTATCAAATGGACTCTTAGTTCCTCTACACCAAGGACTTGAGCATGATATTGAATTTTTTTTTTTTTTAAATGCAATTTAGTTCATGAAATAATGAATTTGATTTATAATAATAAAGCGAATTGAATTTGTATTAAAACCCATTTCGGTTTCTAATATGTAAAAGATAAATATATAAGAAAACCTCCCAAATAGTGGTCTGTCTTATGCTCTCCAACAAAAGAACTTCACTCCTTTTTCCTATGTTGCCCCTTTTCTAGTGATGTTTTAAGCTAGAACCAGCAATCCAAGGTCAAATATCGTAAAGAAGGGAACATCAATATTGCAAGAACAAAGATATTTTCCAATCTTTATAATTTATCAAGACAGAAATTGATACAGAGCATTCCTTGAACATGAACATAGACCTACCTTTTTAAGAAATTTTCCAAATGCCCACACAAATTGGCTTGGCATGGATTCTTGGACTTGGTCCTGGTCATAAAAGGTTTGATTGCGCCAATCATACTAACGGGTAATAAAGGGCTTGGAATGGTGTCCGTATTTTACACTTTATGTGATTAAAGTCTCTAAATTTTAAATCGTACTTTATTAGTCATTCAACTTAACATTGTGAACTACATCTGTCTTTGTTGTTCCAAGTAACGGAAATGATGAGTTGACAAACAAAATTGCTTACGTGACTGTTAAAATGTCCAACTCAGCATCTAAAAATGGTTGGTCCTTGAACTATAAACCTTAGAGCAAAAGATCTTTTAACTTTAACAACATACATATTTAGTCCTTCAATTTAAACTCTGTTGGTCCATTCGTTTGTCTCTGCCATTTCAACTAACAAAATGATGAGTTGACAAATAAAATTACTTATGTGGTGTTTCGTTTTGAAAAAAAAAAGGTCCAACTAAGCGGAAACAATTAAGAGGGCGGTAAAAGATCTTCGTAAGACAAGAGATGATACCCACGGTAAGGTTGGGTGTAGGTGCACCATATTTTTTTTTATTGTTTACGCTAAGATTTTAATTTTTTTTCCTTTCTTATCTAATTTTTAATTTAATTTTTTTTTATCATGGTGAATGTTGAATTGAACGAAATTAACCTTCACGTAAGTAATTCCATATGTCCACTCGTCATTTTTTGTAGTTTTAAAAAAGAAGAAGGTTGAGATTGGGTCCCATCATAGCTAAACAATCTTGTTTTTTAAGCATGAAGAGATAAAAGAAGCCATTAGAATTGATGAAAATACTAGGCCTAGTAAAGCAAAATAATACAGGAAAAATTGAAATATATCATAAATGGGTATCATTAAGGAAAAAAATTAGTATCTAAAAAAAAAGTATATAAAAAATTAGTAGCTATAAAAAAATTAGTATCATTAATACTAAGCCTATTTATACATGTTATTATTTATTTTTCATAAATAAAATCTTGAAATAAATATAATTAAGAAATATTAATTAATTTAATATAAGATTCTTAGGTCATATTCGGTAGAATTTTTTCCCAAAAAAATCTATTTTTTTGCCTACAATTTTGGACTTTTCAACTCTTTTACACTACAAAAAATTTGAAAAATAAAAAAGTAACAAAAAAAATCCATTCTTTCCCAAAAAAACTCTACCGAACAAGCCCTTAGTATATAAAAAAGTATCTATATATATTTAGTGAACGAAGAAACTAATAGGATTCACATTACCTTTGGCACGCGAAGTATATAATTCAGGACTAACCATATCTTTTAAATGTTGAGTTGGACAAAATTAACACCCACGTAAGCGATTATGTCTACCAACTCATCATTTTTATTAGTTTAAATGACCGAGACGAACTGATAATAGAATGAAGTACGATTTATAATTTAGGGACTTGTTTCGCATCATTCATGTTTATTTCCAAATTTAAAATCCTAATAATCACGTAACCATCCCACATTATAATTTCACTATTTCTTAAACACGTGATAAAGAGTAATACATAACAAAACGCATTCACATTAAAAAGTTTTGACATTAAATAGGATGAAAACTAGATGTTCTATCCCTTCATTAACATAAGATGTACTTGATCAATAAATTTGTGTTCCGGGACCCATGTCTCATTAACTAAAGATATCTGTAGCCAAAGATGAGAGATTATTGGGTTATCCACAAAACTGCATTTCTTTTTTCTTATCACGAGTGCTGTGTCTAAACAATTGACTTTTTTTTTTTTTTTTTTTACCATAATTCTTATTTGAAGCCCCTTTTTCCATATTCTTTGCTCTTTTTCAGAGAATTTCAGCTGTTGGGTTGTTGCAGTCCTTTAAGATAACAATTTCTTGAGTCGAAAACCGAGCAGCTGCCCTCGAGCTTGCAATCTAACAAGTGTTGGGATTGACTGATAACTCTAATAAGGTTAGAGATGGATATGTATTAGAAGTCTTTTCTTTATAAACCAATCATGAAGGTTAAAATAATTTGGCTATATATATGTAACAGTTGTGGGTTGACTCATAACTCTAACAAAATTAGGAATGGAATTGTATTAGAAGTCTTTTCTTTATAAACCAATCATGAAATTTAAAATAATTAGGCTTTTGGGTTTAGAATAGAGTTCTGCAGCCAATGAACTATAAAGAAGTAAAATTTAATTAGGATTCTAGTGCAATTAGGAAATGTACTTCTTATGTAATTGGGAAGAAGAGTTGTATCATAATTAGGTGACTTTTCTTTCATGGAATTATATATATATACACACCCAATTAATGAACACAACATTACAACATTCAACACCAAAGACAAGCATACCTGAGAGAGAGGAAAAGTGAGAATTTTTTTTTCTTTTCTTCTCGTTGTTGTTCATGCTATACTTTATTCATCATAAACTGCAAAAAAAAAAAAAAAAAATGATGCCAAAATTTTTTTCTTTCACACTTTTGATCATTTTAATATCTTCTTCCTCCTGTTTTGGCATCAACCCCCAAAATGTCCATCCATCTTCAAAGAATTTCCATGATATCCATTCTGAAAGTCCAACGGTTGCCCTTAAATCATCTGTCCTTATAAACCAACACAAGGACAAATTTCTTAACTTCAACCAGTTCAATCATGTAACAGTTCATGGTGCAAGGAGGTCTCGACATACTACTATTAATGTCGACAATTTTGGAGCCAAAGCTGACGGGCAAACAGATGATTCTCAGGTACTACATTGTTAATACTAGAGCACTGCCTTTCTTTATTGCTTCTACATCTCATAAATTTGACTAATTTTATAATATTTGTATTTACAATAATCTTATTTGCTCTGATGGAGAGGGTTCACTTTTTTATATTCTTATATCTAGATTCGACTAGTATCATTTAATATCTATATAGTAAGAAATAACCCCAACACTTATTAAAAACGAAACTGTGGTGTCAAATTTGACGCAAATTGCAAACACTTCCGAAGATTTACTTTGCATTCCTGCATCAATAAATTTCCCATCATCATGATGGCCTCGGTCACTCGATGTAAAAAAATCTTAATTTTGTCATGTTATCAAATGTACCAAATACATTTAGACAATCTTATCTACTTAAACTTATTTACTTAAAAATTGGATTATATTGAAATCAACAATAATACACTAAATAGGAACATAAACAAATTTTGAAAAAATAATAAACAATAATTTCTAAAAAAGAATGGAAAAATAAAAAAAAAAACAAAAAAACGTACCACAAAGATAAACTATATATGTTCTGCAATAGAGAATTTTTCTTGAGAGATGATGGAGAATATTGTAGAAAGAAGGCTAAGAAAATTTAAAGAGAGAGTGAAATACTTGCAGCTGCTAAAGTTATGTAAAAGATGATATTGTATTATGGTGATATATCAATTGCGGCTAATGACCTGACTATTGTATTATACTCATTAGTATTGATTATAAGTTAGATGTTATAGAATAAGTTTAACATAACAATTATATATTACTAAAAAGGTGCGTAGATCTTTAGATGAGGTGCATTTAAATGATTGTTATTGATTTACCATCCAATTAACTGTGAAAATGTCAACTTTCTCTAAATTATTACTCAAGTTTTTTTTTTTTTTTTTCGTATTTAGTTATATTTTAGTTCTTCATTATGATTAATTTTATGTTTTTTTTTTTGGGTTCTTCAGGCATTTAGGAATGCTTGGGACATGGCTTGCAAGTCTTCAAAAAAAAGTATTTTTCTAGTTCCCAGCCACAAAACTTATTACATCAGGCGAATTAATTTTACTGGTCCTTGTAAATCCAGCATGAAAGTGGAGGTGAGTTTCTATATTTTGATTGCATAATGTCAATTTTCACAGCTAAATAAAGCCTAAAATGGTAACACTACGGTTGTTATTAACTTGTAAAATATATATTTTTCTTTTTTTGTGAATTTATAGATTAAAGGAACAATCAAAGCTTTTTCTGAACTGTATGAGGACACTGAAAGATTTTGGATAAAGTTTCAAAAGTTAAGAAACTTTGAAGTTCGAGGTGGTGGAACCATAGATGGCAATGGAGAAATATGGTGGAAAAATTCTTGCAAGATCAAAAAATCTGCGGTATGTACTTTTAGGGTAAAAAAAGATGATTTTTTTTTTTCTATGTGACTTATGCAACAACAACAAATATAATAATTAATCAATTTCATAACTATATATATGCTACTAATATATTGATGTCGTGTGGTTTGCATTATGGTGATTGCACTTACTTTAATTAACTTAGTTTGATTTTACCATTAAATAGCTATTCAACTCTATATTTATGTTGATTTATTTTGAAACGATAGTTTTTATGAATTTTTAAGAATATAATTTCTCTCAAACATTATACATATGCATGAATTCTCACATTGCCTCTTTTTCCTGGTTATTTTCTATAATTGAAATTGTTTTAAATTTCTTAATATTAGCTACACTAAATGCCCATACACGATAAAATGTTAAGAACATGTTTTCATAAGTGTAGTACTAGGGAACAAATTCCTGGGTGGTTTTATGAACATAAATTATAATTTAAGTTGGTCAAATAGTTAAAGATAACGGAAGAGGAACGGTGGCAAGTGAGAAGTTAGAGAGGTGGTAGGATAATTGGGAGAGAATAATAAAAAAAAAAAAAAAAGGTTGAACCCTAACCTTGAGGGCCCCCACCGATCCCCTAGGCCCTTGGTGGAGGAGGTAAATCGGAGATGACGTGCCTCCATGAGGGGTGGTGAGAGGAGAGTAATCGCAGGATGTGCCTGGGGAGAGCATGGATAGGCTTTGGTACAATAACCATTTGAGAACTCCCATCACGACGACACAAGACAAATTCAATAATGGAGGTGAGAATGGGGACATGGGATGGTACAAATACCTGGATTATTAGGTGCTGTTTTGTATTAAAAATAGCTGTAGCGTGTATAATAGAGTGCAGTACGAGTGAATTAATAATGATTGATGATGAGAAAATTGTAAATATATTATGTATATATGTGGTCATTTGGAAAATGCAATACTCACAAGTCTAAAAAGACACGCATTTGCACGTAACAAACTGCAAAAATACTTGGATTTTTTTTTTTTAAATATGATTGTTTTTCAGGGTTTTGGTTGGTTTGTGATCTTGTGTTCTTGATAAATTTTGATATTTCTGTCATTCAAATTGCAAATGGGGTTGGCCCTCAAACGAATAGTGTTCGGAGTAGATTCCGGAGGTCTGATCTTGGATGATATAGAGTTTGATTGTGCTTCTCTTATGAGCTATAACTTTTGTAAAAAAAATGTATATGATGGACTATTAATATTTCTTCTATTTTTTTGCTATGGCAGCCTTGTGAAAATCAGGCCGCACCAACGGTACGTTCATGGCTTTCATTTACGATTATCAAAAGCTTACATAAATTAAACAATATTGAAGAGGGTGCTTATATACACATTCTTATTTTTCTCCCAGGCCATGACTTTCGAGAATTGCATGAATTTGAAAGTGAACAATCTACACATACAAAATTCGCAGCAAATGCATCTGATTTTTGAGGATTGTGTGAATGTTAAGGCTTCAAACCTTAAAGTGACAGCACCTGAAACAAGCCCCAATACTGACGGAATTCATGTCACAAAAACACAAAATATCGAGATTACCTCGTCTGACATTAAAACAGGTAAAGGAATGGTGCAAAAACATTTTCACTAACTAATTAGAACATGTCTGCTACGTAGTACTCAAACTTCTTTTAATATTATAAGCACTGTGTCCATGTTTTGTTTGAATTAGGTGATGACTGCATTTCAATTGTAAATGGATCTAAAAATATTCGGATAACGAATATAGTATGTGGACCAGGTCATGGAATCAGGTACATATATACGAGTGTAACTTGGACTCTCCCTTTTGGAATATGTTTCCAATAAAGAAGTTTATATTAATATTCTTAAAATTCTTGAAATCCAGCATTGGAAGCCTTGGTGAAGATCATTCGGAGAATTATGTTTCCGATGTATTAGTAGATGGTGTAATGCTTTCCGGAACAAAAAATGGAGTCCGAATAAAGACTTGGCAGGTAAAATTCACTTGATCCTTACATATTCATGCTTTCTACTGTCACTAGAATTTAAATTAATTGCATGCAATAATTTCACCAAAATAATAATATATTCCTAACTTTATGTTTTTTTTTTTTCCAAATTGAAGAGCACGTTTATTTTTCAAATGATTCAACATTTCGTTTTACTTTAAAATTTGTGTGAAGGGAGGGAGTGGATGTGCAAGGAACATCATATTCAAAAATATTGAGATGGATAATGTGTTCAATCCTATAATCATAGATCAGAACTATTGTGATCAAGATGAATCATGCCAAGTGCAGGTACAATTTCTAGTACCGCTTTGTTCAAATAGCCAATCGACTTTACTAGTCCAACACTACTTGTCTTAGGACATTCATATTTGATGCATATTTATTAAAATTTATCAACACTCATTACAGAAATCAGCAGTGCAAGTAATGGATGTGATGTACAATAATATAAGAGGGACAAGTGCTTCAGAGGTGGCTATAAAATTGGACTGCAGTGACACGGTTCCATGCAAAAGAATTGTACTAGACGATGTTAATTTAAGTCGGCAAGGGGAAGGAGAAGTTAAAGCTAATTGTAGTAATATTATTGGATTTGATAGTTTAGGGACTTATGTTTTTCCACGTTGCCCTAATTTCAGCAACTAAAGGGATTCAACCATTTCTTGGATAAATTGATATCATATTTTTTTGTTTTTTATTGTTTATTTTTGATAAATATGGATTAGTTATTTACATATGGCTGTAGTGCAATTTAATTTTGTTATATAATTTGATTTTTGTATAAACTTGAGGTTTGAAAAAACTGAAAAATCGAAGTCGAAGATTCCAACTTGTTAGAGTTGTGCAAATGGGAACTGAAAATACCTCTTGAAATCTCATGCTTGTCAGCTTCATCTCTCCGTCTCAAAAGCTCCTGGACAGCATCTTCAAGATATCTGACCTGGCAAGTGGAGATGTTGGACATACATACTGGAGGTTTCCATCTATCGAAAAGTGCAATCTCAAATATAAAGCTCATTTGAATAGAAGGCCAAGTTGAATGAAAATAACATATTATGCTAAGAAAGTGCTAAAACCTTGTGTATTTTGTTGTGGAAACAGGAATTAGTTGCAGTGAAACAAGCTTTATTGATATCAAAAGTGCAAACAAATGATAGATTATGAATTGAATGTATTACAACGTAAATTGAAATGAATTACAGAAAGGTGCAAGCTTTCAAGAGTCTGCTCTCTCCCCAATTGTCCCTCAATTTTCTGCCTAAATCCCACTTCCCACCCCCCTTATTTATAGTTTGATTTGAAGCTACACAATTATTCTCCTAAATCTCCATAATACCCCTCCTACTTTCTCTAACTGAATGGAAATATGCGTGTGCTTTTGGGGCCTATCAAAGAGCTTTTGCTTATATGTGAGTTTATATAACTTCCGCAAGCACTTGTTTGAAATATTCACTACCGGAGGAAATTTTCTCCGCTACTGAAAAGAAAAAAATATATATACGTCCGTGTGTTACTGCCTTCAATCTCCCTCTCAAACGAAACTCTCCATCAAACAATCTTCTCCTTAATCACTGCTTCAATCCTAAAACCATAACTAATGCAACTCGAGATTGTCAACCTCGTCTATCAAGAGTTTATCACGAACAAATGAGTTCAAATCTTAGAGACCCACTTTCTTACATCATACGATCGGATTTCACCGTAGAATAGAGGTATACTAGTTAACAACAATAATTTTTCTTTTTTTTTTTTTGTGGGGTGGAGTGGGGTTGTGGCGGTCACAGCTTTCTGCTGCACATGACATTTACAAGAAAGTGGTGTCTACAATTCCGCCTAAGGCAGCCAAAGTCCACAAATTCACCTGAACCGCATCAGCCTAATCTAAGAAATCAAAGTTCAGAATATTTAACAAAACACAGTTCTAACTGGTCTGAGCTCAAGTTAGATAGATACTTGACCACATAATATGGGGCAGTGTGTCCATGCCCACCAACTCTATGTATATCCAATTTTCTCAAAGCTTTGTAAAAAGGGAAATTAACATCATTTAACCATGATAACCATAATTTCGTGGACAATATACAGCTTGATATTTTGCCAATTGTCACAAAGTCAACCAAAGAGAAAGAAAAGTGTTGTTGAAGACTATTTAAATGATATACATGTGATCTTATTTAACAGTTTAAGTTTTTTGATTTAGTCATTCAACAAGTGCAAACAAATATGTTTAAATTATTGAGTTGAAGACACCTGATGGTATCAAAAGATAAAATAAGAACCTCAAAATCGAAAAATATCAATCCATAATGGCTATAAATGTATAAATGCCAGTTGATGCTTACAATCATGTGGATCTGATGAGACAATAGACTTTGCCATGAAAACCTGGCATCGACTGAGGATTCATATCAACATCAAATGTTCCAAAGATATTCTTGAAGAGAGAAATTGCTACAGAATCATTGGGCTTCAACCAATGCAGAATGTCTCGAAACAGTTTGAGGTTGGAAAATGAACATTTTAAAAGAGACTAAAAGCATGTATGGGGGTGCAATGGTATAAATAGGAGAGAGAAAACTTATCCTCGCTCATGTACTTTTTCTCTCTCTAGTTAGTTTTATTTGTTTAATTTATATGAACAATAACTTGAACATGAATTTTAAAATCTTAAATCTTTATAATTTTCACAGAAAAAAAAATATAGAGTAACAAGAACGTACCTTAATCCATCTCAAATAGTCTTTAATTATGTATCTTAAATATATTGAATCTCCGTCGACCGATTTTAATTGCATATATCCAATCTCCAATCACACTTTAATCTATGTAGTTTAGTCCAAACACAAAACACACTTTAATATATGTAGTTTAATTGTATGGAAATTATGTTTCTCTCCTTTTGCCACTCACATAATGACATGAATAATTTATAGATAGAGGAATTATCAATTTCCTAGTTAGACTATAATTCTATTTTCTATCAAAATAGAATTCTTAAGGGAAATCTACTTCTCCCATAATTTTCTAATTAATTAAATAATTAAATATATCCATAAGACATATTATCAAATCCAATAACTTATCTTGTAGCCCACATAAAGTCTAACATATCTCCTACTTATAAGCATACTTATAAGTTGCACCCAAACATGCTCTAAAAGAAGACAATGACATCAGGAACCAATCGTCAATCTTCTATTATGAGTTCTCAAGATAAAGGTCCAGTTGCTATAATAAGGGTGGTGGGGACTGGGATGAGTGGAGAGTAATTGGAAAGATGTATGAAATATACAAGAAAAATAAGAAGAGCTATCCAAGAAATCAGTACAGAACTGAAAGTTACATAAAATACACAATTCCAAATAATGGAGAAACACACGTGCACAAACTTCCTGAAGTAAAAGTATATTAATGTTGATTCCTTTAATTTAATTTCCAGATATAAGATAAAAAAAAAAAAAGAAAAAAAAAAAAAACATTAATATTCAAAAGAAATCAAGATTTTTAAGCTGGATAGGGATGCAATACCATACACAGATGAGGATACGTTTCTTGGGAATATTGAAGAAGAACTCTCCAACCTAATAACCTATAGAATATACTTTTCCTATCGACCTGAACTTTCTTTATGATCTTCGGCAGATTTTGAAAGACAGAACAACAAGAGAAACATGATACTGTCTGCAGATATTAAAACCCAATAGTCCCATTACTTGACCACAAAATAGAATGAAAAAGAGAGAAGACAAATAAGATAATGCTATTGGTGCAATATGAAGATACCAGAAGAGAAAAGATATAAATAATTATAAATAGGGGATTATGACGTCGGATAACAAACCTAGGGGCACCTATTTAATTTTTGAAACGAGAGTGGGTCTTTCATGTCTCTATAATTTTATCTAAAAACCAAAATTATATGCACGTACTTGAGTTCCTCTAGACCACAAATATTACTTCCCCAAGAAAGATTTCACGAAATATGAGTTACACCCAAGAAAATGAATAAATGTCACTTGTGCAGGACAACATTTCAATTTCATCTTGTAGCTCACTAGTAGTACATTACTAGCTTAGTGCATGTTTGGTCTTGTAGCTGACTAGTAGTACACTGCTAGCTTAGTGCATATTTGGTCAAATTTAAATTATAATTTCAGTTGATCAAATTTATAATACTCTGAATTCTTGATCCTAGCCATTAATTTCAAATTTAGGACCTTTTCGCAGTCATTTAAAAGTTTAGGGACCAAATTACATGTTTTTCCATAATTGAGGAACCTAACTGCAATTATAAAAAATTTGCAGATTTTTGTCCGATTAAACAGTAATTTAGAGATGGCAATGGGCCGAGCCGGGCCTCGGCTCGGCGCCACAACGGGTCCCAACAACCAGTAAAGGGCCGACCTCACCCCCCAAAAAAAGTGGTGCGGACTTGCCTGGGGACCGGCCGTGGTCCGCAAGCCACGGGCCGATCCGCTGACCCACGTGAAATAAAAAAAAAAATTTGAAGTTTAAAAAAAAAAAATAAGTCAGATAAAATTTTAAATTCAAACCATCTTCCTTTTTCTGGGCTTGGAACCGGCCTACTATTAGCGTATGCAGAGTTAAAATTGTACACGAACAAATTGTTACGTGTACAATTTTTTGTAAATTTAAATATCAAAACTTATAAGTTAAAATGAATAAAAATGAAATGAATTTATATAGAATATATTTACATTTTATGTATTCAGTTCGTCAATCTCTTTGGCCAATATCATGCTTACTTTATCTTGGATTCGAAGTTCTACATCCTCCCAATCTTTTAAACACATTAAACTCTCTAATATGTCTGGTTTTAAGTCTTGACCTCAAATCATTAAGAATCCTACAACCCGCATTTCAAAAGCGGAGACTACGATGCTACAGTTGATACCGTGTTAATAGATCACGCGCTATAATAGAAAAAATTGAGTATTGGCGCTCGTTTTTCTGGGCTTGGAACCGACTACTATTAGCGTATGCAGAGTTAAAATTGTACACGAACAAGTTGTTATGTGTACAATTTTTTTGTAAATTTAAATATCAAAACTTATAAGTTCAAATGAATAAAAATGAAATGAATTTATATAAAATATACTTACATTTTATGTATTCAGTTCATCAATCTTTTCGGCCAATATCAGGCTTATTTTATCTTGGATTCGAAGTTTTACATCCTCCCAATCTTTTAAACACATTAAACTCTCTTATATGTCTAGTTTTAAGTCTTGACCTCAAATCATTAAAATCCTACAAGCTGTACTAAAAGCAGACTCTGATGCTACCGTTGATACCGGATGTGTTAGTAGATCACGTGCTATAATAGAAACAATTGAGTATTGGCGCTTGTTTTATCTCCACCACCTATGTATATCAAAATTATTCATCTCGTCTTCATCTAACAAATTAAACATGTCGTGACCAAAATATCTAGCTAATTCTAACGGTATATCTCTAATATTAGTTTCAATATTTGTGGCACGGAAAAGCGAAGAAGAAGAAGAACTAGGGTTTTGAGTTCCCTTATAAATAAGGAAACTCCAATAATCATTAGGATTAGTTTTATTTGAAGAAGAAGAAGGGTTTGGTGCAGGAGGTCTTCTAACGTTCCTATCGGTTTTTTCCGTATAAAATTTGTACATTTCACATAATGTTTTTTCTAAATTACCGTAAGTTAATGGATTACCATAACTCAAATTATTATAAATTTTGGAAATAGTATGTTTAGTACCTTATAAATTTACTCTATGGTTTATAATTGACACTAACGGGAACAACATAGGCAGGTCTTCTCAATATTTTCTAAACTTTATTTCCATTGTTTCAACAATATTAGAAAAAATTGCATATGTCTTATATCTATTAAAATTATTTGTAATAAAGTAAAAATGATTTAAAACTAATGGACTAGTAGGATAGTATACACCACCACAAGCATTTGTGGCGTCGTAAAATACTTTTATAAATTTTCGAACATGAAATGCAATTTGTCAATCACATGGTTGCAAATCGTATTGTGGACTGTGTGAATGTCGGTCATTATATTAAGCAGTTACACAATATTCATAACCTTCACATGATTCAAGCATTAAATAAGTAGAGATCCACCTATTACGTATGTCTGTACATATATTTTTAGTTGGAAGAGAATTTTCTACACATAATTCATCAAATACTTGTTTTCTAGTAGGTGAAGCTGTAATATTGTTTAATGCATACCTATTTTTTTTCTAATTGTGGGCCTATATACTTTAAACCATCTTGGACAATTAAATTAAAAATATGGCATACATATCTAACATAAAACAAAATTCTACAAAAATTCGGATGTAATTCTTCAATTAATTTTTCTATTACAATATTGTTAGGCTGAGCATTGTCAAATGTGATACTGCGAATTCTAGATTCGCCATTAAATTCTTTAATAATTGCCATTAAATAATAAAAAATTTGTATGCCATTATGAGGGTAGTCAATTACTTTAAAAGCAATTATTCTTTTATGCATAATCCATAGTTTATCAATATAATGTAAAGTAGCCGCAATATATCCTTTATGATTTAGACCGGACCATAAGTTCGAAGTGAATGATACAACACCAACATATTTACTTAAATCATTTTTTATATTTTGTTTTCTTTTATTATATGCAGCAATAGTATCATAACAAATAGTGTTTCTAGCAAAGGGTAAATACATTGGTTGAAGATACTTTTGTACAAACCATGTGAAGTGAGGGCTTTCCACTATGCTAAGTAGGAACTCACCACTGGCCACCAACTGACACATACCTTCCTGACGCATAGAGTCTTGTGAATAAACCCAATTGTTAAGATTGGGAAAAGAACTAGTAAATACACCCGGAGATCCAAACTGTAGTTGTGCTTGGTTGGTATCAACTCTTCTGTGCTTTTGTATACACTTCGAAAAATGTCGGTTAAGATGGCTCGTTCCACCACCCTTTTGTCATGCAAACTGTTGTTTACAATATTTACAAACTACCTTGAAAATTGGTTGCCCATTTGCAGATGCACTGGTTTGCACTATCTTAAATGATCCCAACACCGAGCCTTTTGTTTTGCGGCTCTTCGTTTAGTAGTCGATTGAGTAGTATTGGTCATTTCTAACTCTTCGTCGATATCATCTAAATCAAAACTTGGACCAGTGTTCCCAACCCCAAAATCATCACCAAATTCTGGAATTGGAACATTTAAACCACTAAAATCATCTTGAATTTGATTTTCGACAGACTCGACACTTCCTTGAAAATTGTATTGATCCATGAATTATGAATAATTGTAGATAATAGAAATGTAGAAGTAGAAAAAAAAAATGTGGAATGTAGAATACTAGAAAGTATATTGGACAATTGTAGGGATGTAGAAAATAAGAAGAATAAGATTATAAATTTAGAAATTCAACAATCAATTGCACAATATAATTTTTTTAGAATTGTTGTATAAAAGTAAGATTGTAAGTTGAGAGATTTGTGAAGAAAATAGAGATAATTTATGGAGTATTCATAGGGAAAAAAATTATAGCCGTATGAAAACAAAAAAATAATTTGGGGACCAAATTACAAATGGTCAGAAATATGACCGTTGCACTGCAACGGTTATATTTATGACCATTGCAATTTGCAACGATTGGTCCCCATCTTAAGCTGGATAACCAATTTGGTCCCAACCCAAACGGACCACGGACCACGGACCACGGACCACGGACCACGGGTCGGTCAGTGGATCGGTCCACAGGCCGGATCCATGGGCTCGGCCCATGATTTATTTCATGGCCCGATGCGGGATCGGGTATGTTGTTCGACCGGCCCTGCCCGCCCATCTTTTTATAGACGGTAGACGAGCGGCCCAGTCCGTTTGCCATCTCTACAGTAATCGCTGCTGTCAATGATTTGTTATATATATAATAGATAAAATAGTTGAATTAGATGTTATTGTGTCTATGATTGTATATACACATATATGATTGTGTGGTTAACTTAAATCATGCAAGTCATGTTTACAGTCATAGACACAATCATATATGTATATACACAATATAGACACAATAATATATAATTCAACTATTTTATCTACTATATATATATACACACAGTGATCTCGGGCGGATAAGTCACCCATCTGGCCGAGGTGTCGGCATGGATGGTTGGATAATTTTTTTTTTATCTCTGAACCACCCACTACACCTCGCCATATATATATCCACGCCCCATGTAAGGAGATCATTTTATATATATATATATATATATATATATATAATGTCATGTTATGTTATATATATGGTAGATCATGTTATATATGATATATATATATATATATATATATATATATATATATATATATATATATATATATATATATAATGTCATGTTACGTATATATGGTAGATAATGTGTGTGATTATTATATACACACATAAATGATTATGTGATTATTGTTAATTAATCTCTAATCATGCATGTAAATTTAAAGTAAGAATATATATTTTCCTAGGTCACTAGGGATGGCACTCTTTTTAAATTATTAGTATTATTGTAGGTCACTAGGGATGGTAAAAATCTTTGATTCCCACGATCCCCGTGGAGACCACCTCGAACGGGACGGGGAATCACCGATTAATCGAGGAACCAAGGCGGGGATAGGGCGGGATCCTTGCCCCATATCGCGGGATGGGACGGGTGGGTCCGGGAACGTGATCATCGACCCTCACCCGCCATGGTTATAATAAAATAATTTTTTATTAGTCTATTTATAAAAATTAAAAAAAAAAACTAATGGGCTAAATCTATCCTACATCTAAAAAGAACTAAAAATAAGAAACATTTTTGGACTATTATACCTTTATAAATTTTCCATATCATCCTTAGTATTCATTAATGTATAATTATTTTTTAATATTTTTTTATTACTCTTTTATTGTTCATCATTATTGTACATTAAATTTTTAACAATTTATTAAATATACAATTAAAATTTTTAAACATTTAATCTATTAAATTAAATATGAAAGTGAAAAGATGATCTCAATTTTTTTTTTTTTTTTTTTTTTTTTGCATTACGTAGATGAAATGAATGAAAAATGACTTTCAACAAAAATAAAAGTGAATGGGAAAAGTTGTAACTTTGTTTATTACCGTATTAAAATTCAAATCATGGTTGTCAAAATTGAAATGGAGATAAAAAATTATATTTAATACATTAGATTACATTAATTACGAGCATTGTTTGGTTAATTTTTTATTTAATTTTTTTTTTCTCAAATTTATTTTTAACCAAAAATTTCTGGAACCTACAACTTTTCAACTACACATTTTACCAATTTTTCAAAATCTTTAAATCCCACCAAACATATACTATAGTTTAGAGCTAACTGTGTTAACTTTTTTTCATTTTTAATTTAATTTAATTTAATTATATATATATATAACGTTCTTCTCATCTTACTTTTATTCATCAACAATATTATTACAACATAGGCAAGTATTAAAACTTCTTTAATTTTTGTTTCTTACTTACATTTATGAAGTTTCATTTAAGTCGTCAAATCAAACACGTCTAATAAAAATAGAACATATACACAAAGAATATTATTTATAAGGAACTACTACTCCAACAAATGTACAATATTATGTAGTCAATCATTACATTTTCTCACAATAAAATTAGCAATTATTAATTGGGTAATTATATTCACACTACATTTTATATTATCTACACCACGTTTTAATTATAATGAAGATCCTCCAAACTTTGATATTTTGCAATTTATGTCTTAAAATTTTTTGGTGGTAATTTTTTTTATTAACTTTCAATTAATTTTCACATCTCGTCTATGATGACGATTTGTTACCACCAATTTTGGTAAAGCCTCCACGTCAGCAAAAGCCAGTAAATGTCTCGTATAGGCCTAATTCAGTCTCGCTAAAGTCTTATAGGCCCAGTGAAGACCTTCCAGATTCATAAAGGTCCCATAAACCCGGCGAAGGCCCCGGAGGCTTAGTAAGGGCATCGTAAAATCTCGAAAGGCCTCGGAGGCCCATCAAGCATCGTAACATCCCTGGATCAGAGTGTTGCAAAGCCCCTGAAGGTCCTCGGCACTCATGGCCGATCCAGAAAGCCTCGCAGGGCTTCGTATTTATTATAACTAATAGGCAGCATGATATTTTTGGATGACCAGATAAGTAATTAAAAACAGATTGTGTTAAACTGGCACACGGATCCTCACAAGGAAACCAAATTCCAATCTCCTAAAGATTAGGCAACGTGATGAATTCAAATAAGGACGATAATCTAAGAGATTGTCTTGATAGCCGATCATCCCTATCCCATAAGAAAGGAGGATTCGATTAGATATCTAATTGACTGTTTCCTAAATCAATTAGAACTCTTGTGCTATAAATACAACGTCTCTGGTTATTCTAAGGTACGCTCTTTTTACGCTTGAATTTCACCCTTAAACTCTGTTCAAATCTTTACCTGCTTGTCCCTCCCACACCCCATTGCTTTCATCCTCTGTATATTACTCCATATACCGATAGTTGACTTGATCGTCGGAGTACCAACGATCGCCGGACCCTTTTTCCCCATAGATCTTGGTGCCTAACGGTTGTTCGAGTGTGCAGGTAACATACGTGTTGGTAGAGGAGTGACTGGAGATCTGTTGACACGTGGACGGTGCAGGTTCTAACGCCAACAGATTGGCGCCGTCTGTGGAAAATGAAAAAAATGTTACACAACCTAAAACTTATGGTAAAAGCATGTTTTCTACCAGGAAGAGCATGGCAACCGAACACTTGATAGAAGAAGAATTTGAATTCCACCACACTGACTTGCGGCAGGAAAGTGTTCAAGATCTCCAGAACGTAACCCGCCGCAAGACAAGAAGACAACGACAAAAGCAGACGGTTGAACAAGAGAACCAGGACCTGAAGCTGGACAATGCCCAGATGAAGGCATCGCTTGAACTGTTGGATAATCAATCCCTCCAACATGGACCCAAGCGTAGTCGCGCCCGGAGAAGCCCTTCAAGGTCCAGCTCAATGGAAAGTCGTTGATCTCAGGATGACCCTCCCATTTTAAACGATCGAAACTCTCGAACATCGTTTCGAAGCCCTCACAGGACGATCAGAGTGGGAGACCTCTTCCAGCGCGGGGAAACCAGCTCGCTCCTGCTGCTAGTGTGTTTGTTAGGTTGGGGGTGGGATTCTCCATAGCGCCACTCCTAGCAGCACACAGTAGGCGCAGTGAGCACATCGAGGCCCACACAAAAATGAAGAAGGACCCGAAACAAAGTTACACAAGGCTTGAAGAGGAGAAGGAGATGCTAGAATGCTACGAGGATGATGACGACGAGAATCTTCTGTTTACCAATTACGTGAAGGCAATGAAGATACCCGGGAACTTCCGAATGCTTTTTACAGACAAAAACAACAGGAGAGGCGACCCTACGGATCATATCAACATATATAAGACGAAGCTCCATTGTCACTCTCCCGCAGTGAAGTGTCGAAATTTTCACACCACACTCACATCCGATGCGAAGATGTGGTATAATAAGATGAAACCATGAAGCATCTAGAGTTGGCTTCAGCTCAAAAGAGAGTTCGTCAATACTTTCATTGGCAACAGAATGATGATAGTCAATATCGCCCAACTCCACGACATTCGGCAGAATGAAGGAGAAACAATCAAAAGCTATTTCAAGAGGTTCAGCAATGTCATCAACAAGATTGAGACTGTAACTGATGAAAAAGCCCTGGATGCACTTGTGACCAGACTTTACATGCGCACCCCCTTCTGGAGAGATGTCCAGAACAGTCAACCAAAGACTTATAGTAAGCTAGTAGACTTGGTCCAGTACGAAATCCAGTTAGAAGAGACGATCGAAAACAAAGAGAAAGCTGAAAGAGACAGGAGAGACCGCTATAGAAGAGAGGGACGACGCTCTCCTGAACCTCGTTTCAACCGCTTTTAGAGAAAGTGCTCTCTGGAACACGAACAACCATTATAGAAAATTTAACTAGACAGAGATAGTCACTTGCCTCCCATCCCAAGACACCCAAGGTGGCCCCTTTGCCGGTGGCTGCACCACCCAAGTTCTGTCATATACACAGGACTAGGGTACATAACACAGAAGACTACCCGGATGTGAGAGAACTGATCAACTGCGAAAACCATGGGCAGAGAGAAGAGAATCAACCCGCGCGAGGACGTCGATGGCTATCCACTCAGGGACGAAGACCTCATCCTTGGCGCCAGGACGATGGACCTCATCGCAATGACGGGATGAATGACAGAAACAGGGATCTGCCGAGGACGGAAGTACCTACGAGAGCCCCCCAGTCCGAGAAATCAATACGATCACAGGAGGGCCCTATGTTGGAGGGCACATAATGAACTTGCGGTGAAACTACACGAAGGTAGCAAGAGAAGAACCCATAGAGAGTTGGCAGGTCCATGGACACCGACAAAGAGCCTTACAAATCTCGTTCACTGAGGAAGACGAGGCTGGTATACACTACCCCCACTATGATACCTTGGTGGTCCGTGCTGTCGTCGCTAGAAATAGACTACGACGGATGTTGATCGGTGATGGAAGTACCGTGAACATCTTGTTTGGTAGTACCTTTAATCAGATGGACGTGGATCATGAACTAACAACCATCTCAATGCCACTATTCAGTTTCACGAGAGATAGCCTCATTCCGTGAGGAAGGATTACCCTCGCAGTAGACTTCGGAGAGCCCCTGTGTCATCTTATAAAATTCATGGAATTCTTGGTAGTTGATACTCGTTTTGCCTACCATGGAGTCCTCGAAGGCTTACGCTGAAGGATTTATAGCGGTCACATCCATCCAAAACTTGGCAATGAAGTTCCCGACGTCGTGAGGGGTCGCCAAGATTCGCAATTAGATTAGATGGAAGCAAGGGCACAGTAAATGAACGTTACAAAAAGCAAAGAAAGCGCCAAGATGTTACCCCTGTGGTAATGACTATACATTCAGAGCCGATGGATGTCGACCTCGAAAAAATAGACGAGGAAATGATACTGGACGGGGCCTGGACCTCCAAATTATAGGCTCGGACTCTCTTGCTTCTCCAGCCGAGGAGCTGGAAGCGTTCCTGGTGAACTCCTCAGAACTGACCCAGATGTTACAGGTGGGAGAGAGGCTCGAAGAAAAGATGAAGGAGGAATTGAAACAGTTCCTACGGGAGAACACTGATATCTTCGCATGGAAGCATAGCGACATGGTGGGGATTAATCCGTCAGTGGCTTGCCATGTCTTAAAGGTAGATCCTAAAGTGCATCCCAAGATACAAAAGATGAGACATTTGAACACCGAAATGTATGGCGCCTTGAAGGAGGAGGTTGACATATTATTGGCTAACGGATTCATCGGGAAGCAATCTACCCCAATGGGTATCCAACCATGTATTGGTAAGAAAGAGCACCAAGAAATAGAGGGTATGCATAGATTTCTCGGACTTGAATCAAGCGTGCCTAAAGATAGCTTCTTGTTGCAGCGATCGACCAACCGGTCGATCGATCGCCGCCACAAGCTACTTAGTTTCAAGGATGCATACTCGGGCTGTAACTAGATTTCGATGTTTGCGGAAGACGAGGATCACACTTCGTTCATTACGGACT
Source organism: Forsythia suspensa (assembly GCA_023638005.1). Taxonomy (NCBI): domain Eukaryota; kingdom Viridiplantae; phylum Streptophyta; class Magnoliopsida; order Lamiales; family Oleaceae; genus Forsythia; species Forsythia suspensa. The sequence goes on from CM042671.1 coordinate 32,890,542, forward strand.
GAGGATTATACTACTACAAGATGATGCCATTTGGCCTAAATAATACATGAGCCACATACCAGGGACTAGTAAACTGCATGTTCTCAGGATAGATCGAAAACACTATGAAAGTATACGTCGATGACATGCTCGTAAAGAGCGTGAACACCGAGGACCACATTGGGCACTTAAGGAGGAGGTTCAGAGTCCTCCGCAAATATCGCATGAAGCTTAACCCCCTAAAGTGCGCCTTCGGAGTCGCGTCCGGGAAGTTCCTCGGTTACATAGACAACCAGCGCGAGATAGAGGCTAATCCCGAGAAGATCAGGGACTCGTTGAGATGCGGTCACCATCTTCCCCAAGGAAGTCCAGAGCCTGACGGAAAGGTTGGCTGTCCTGAACCGATTCATATCAAAGGCAACCGACTGTTGTCAACCCTTCTTCCAGACCATCAAAGGATGGAAGAGGTTTGAGTGGATCGAAGAATGCGAGAAGGCCTTCTAGGACCTCAAGGTCCTCTTTAAAAAATCCCCGCTGCTGTCCAAGTCGAAGAATGGAGAAACACTACTCATCTACCTCGCGGTGTTCAAAAAGGCAGTGAGTTCGGTCTTAATTCAAGAAGAAGGCCCGACGCAACTCCCTGTCTATTATGTAAGCAAGGCCTTGTAGGACGCGAAGACGAGATAGCCGGACATGGAGAAGCTCGCCCTATCTTTGATTATCGCCTCCCAAAAACTTCGACCGTACTTCTAGTCACTTAGCATCGATGTCCTAACAAACCTCCATCTGAGACAGATTCTCCAAAAGTCGGACACCTCAAGAAGGCTGATGAAGTGGTCGATTGAACTTGGCCAATTTGATATCTTCTACAAGCCAAGACCTTGCATAAAGAGAGAGGCTTTAGCAGATTTTATGGCCGAATTTGCACATATCCCCAAGGGCTCGCTTGAAGCCCAACCTCAGGAGGTACCAACATAGAAATTATATGTTGACGGATCCTCGGGTGAGGCCGGAGCTCGAACTGAGATTTTGCTAGTCAGCCCCGATGGCCACAATCTCCACTGCGCACTTCGCCTGGAGTTCAAAGCCTCAAACAACGCTGCGGAATACGAGGTGCTCCTAGTAGGCTTGAGGCTGGCACAAGAGATGAAGATAAGAAAACTCCAGAATTACAATGATTCGCGGTGAGGTCGTTAGTCAAGTCAACAGGTCCTTGGCGGCTAAAAAGCAGTCCCATGGTGGCGTACTTGACAAAGGCCAAAGACATCCTATTCCACTTTGAGATATTCGAACTTCTCCGATCCCGTAGATCAAAAATGGTTACAATGACGCCCTCTCAAAATTGGCAAGCAGCAAGGACTCCGACCTGATGAGGGCTATCCCAGTTGAAGGGCTCAACCGACCATCTATTGACGAGGTTGTAGCACCAAATACGATGACAATATCTGAATCTCCTAAATGGATAAAGGAAATCATCGCATACTTAACCAACCAGGTCATGCCAAATGACAGGCAAGAAGTGCGAAAACTCCGCAAGAGGGTAATAAAGTTCGTACTACAAGATGAGATCATATATAAGAGACGCTTTAGTCACCATCTCCTACGCTGTATAACACAGGATGAGGCAAAGTATGTGATGAAGGAAATACACGAGGAAATTTGTGGTAATCACTTAGGAGGAATGGCTCTGGCACAACAGGCGTTGAAGCAAGGGTATTATTGGCAAACCATGAAGAAGGATTCGCATAATTACGTGAGAAAGTGCGACAAGTGCCAAAAATTCGCTACTGTACCGAAGCTTCCAGCTCAAAACCTTACCTCGGTCACTAGTCCTTGGCCTTTTGCCAAATAGAGGATCAACTTTATAGGTCCCCTCCCAATCGGAAAGGGTGGGGTCAAATTTGTAGTTGTAGCGGTGGACTATTTCACCAAGTGGTGCGGTCGAACTTCGCCAAGATCACGGAGGAAAACACATGGAAGTTCATGTGGAAGAACATTATCCGTCACTCGGATCCCCATTTCCTTGTTTCGCAATGGTACACAGTTCATTGGAAAGAAGTTCAACTCAAATTGCGAAGACCAGGCGTTGGAGGGATTTTTCCACCCCATACTATCCCCAGTCTAATGGCGGTGAAGGTCATGAACAAGATTATCAAGCACACCCTGAAAAGAAAATTAGAATCCGCCAAAAGAGGATGGGTTGAAGAATTACCCGAGACTCTATGGTCATATTGGACCACTTCTCGGACGACGACCGGTGAAACTCCTTTTGCCATGGCATATGGGGCGAAAGCAATGATTCCAGTCAAGTAGGGATACCCTCTCCCAGGCACTTACACTTCGATGAAGTAACCAATGATGATTTATGCAGGCGAACCTAGACTTGCAGGATGAAAGACATGCAGACTCACAGCTTTGCTTCGCGGTCTATCAAAGAAAAATGGCCAGATACTACAACTCCAAGGTTAAGGGCAAGAGTTTTTACATCAATGACTTCGTCCTGAAGAAAGTGTTCCAAGCTAATAGAGAGGTGAGAGCCGGAACGCTCGAGCCCACCTGGGAAAGACCTTACAAGATCATCGAAGAAATCCAGCCTGGAACTTACAGATTGGAAGATTCGAAAGGAAGAGAGACGAGGCACCCCTGGAATATCGCTCATCTGCGATCGTATTATCAGTAGTTTTCATTTTGCACTTCTCAGTTCTCCAGCATTGTTTTCGGCGTCTCTAGACGCCGCGCTCTTTTAATAAAGTTCATTGTTTTCCGAACCAAAGTATTCTCTACCCTACTGTACCGATAAAGAGAAAATTTGGCAATGAGAGAGTGTGGTTCACGGCCAACTCTGTCAACTCGCTGGATAAACATTCAACGCGTATTTAAATAAGTAAAGAAAATTCAGCAGTGAGAGAGTATGGTTCGCGGCCAACTCTGAAAACTCGCTAGATAAACATTCAACGCGCATTTAAACAAGTAAAGAAAATTCGGCAGCGAGGGAGTGTGGTTCACGACCAACTATGTCAACTCGCTAGATAAACATTCAACGCGCATTCAAACAAGTAAAGGAAATTCGACAGTGAGGGAGTGTGGTTCGCGGCCAACTCTGTTAACTCGCTGGATAAACATTCAACACACATTCAAAAAAGTAAAGAAATTTTGGCAGTGAGGGAGTGTGGTTCACGACCAACTCAGTCAACTCGCTGGATAAACACTCAACGTGCATTCAAACAACTAAAGATAAGCTGAAAGCAAGGGAGTATGGATCATGAATAACCACTTTTTGACTCGTTGGATAGACGACTAATGCATTTTCATTATTGTGCGCCATGTAGAATAAAGCGATCTTGATAAAATATACCTCACAAAAAGTTTTACATTTACGAATCAAGATAACAACGCTGATAAGAACATACATGACCCTTAAGTCCCGGTCGGACCCATGGGATCTACATAACCTGGGACCCCGAGATTAACCAACAGACCCTGGCCTTCGACAACTCCGTCAACGCCTCGATCAATTCTTTATCTTTGGCATGGATCATGTTTTGACAAGACCTCAGCTGCGATTCAGCTTTCCTCTGAACCTGAACACAAGCCCTTTGGATCGTTTTAGCTTTGGTGATATTGTATATGGAACGCACCCTCGCATCTTCAGAAAAGGCGAGTAGTTCTCGAAGGTCTTTGTTTTCTAAACACAGTGCGTCGACGTCCTTATCTCTCCCGACTGTTGAACGCAGCTCGCCAACCTTCATCGCCAGTACCTTGTACAACTCGCAGTTAATCACGTGACTCCGATAAGTATACATTTCGGCCAATTTCAACAACTCCGTCAATTATGTGTTATCTGCGGCTTTCCCAAAAGCCAAAGTCTAGTACTTATGAACTGAGGCCACTGCTATACAGCCGGAGCTGGCAGTTTTCCTAAAACAGTTGGGTCCAGCTCGTATGGACGAGACCCAATATTGATGTATTCGTATTTACCAGCAGGAGGAGGAATAGAGGTTCGGGATGCTCCTCGATGTTGGGAAACGTGATCCTCAACATCCGAAGAAGGATCCTCCTGGCCTCGCCCAGTCCTCTGAGAATCTTCCGCATTATCCATCCCCTTCTCGGGCATGGACGTTTCCTCCTTGCTATGGGCGGCTGCCTTCCTCTTGCCTGATTGTCTAAAATTTTTCGACAGATACATAGGTCCCACAGGAACGGAATAGAAGGCACCCCTGATGTCACTTCCATTGCCAACGAAATAGAGGAGGAGTTGCTCACCATTGTCTCCGATGCCTGCGGGACGACAATCTCTAGAACAAACACCGTAGAAGATATCGAAGGCGGTGGGGAAATATCATCCGCAACCCCACCACGCCTTATCTTGAGCTTTGGCACGCTGGAAAAATAAAAGCCTGTTATGACTAACGATGGCTGAAATCCAAATACTGTGGTAGGAAAATAAATGTAGGAAAAATGAAAGGAAGGTCTGCAAGCATATATATAAGCACAGGAGAATACAAGTGGTCAAATAAACGGACACGTGTGGAAGGGGTGGATGCACCTAAATAAATCCTAGGAAGATATACAGGATGCGTGGAAATACGCACCTTGTAGGTTGCACCGTCATTACAACATGATGGTGCCACCAATGCATATCCCATATGGAAACGTAAAGTATGAGAGCCTCGTCCGTGTCGTGAGGGCGTATTAACCCATGAGCCTCACAATTGTGTGAAAGGGATGGCGGAGGCGAACGCCTGGACTAAAGAATAACACGTCTGCAGCGGCTGTTCTTCAACAGCCACCAAAGGTTGTCTAGTCCAGAAATTACAAGCCATCCATTCAGACATCTCTTCGCCAAATAACTTATCTCAAAACTTCAATTGTACAACAAACGTGGCAAATCTGTTACATTCTTATTTTATTCATCACAATCCGAAGTACAAGGCAAAAATGAACGAACATGATTATTATCCTACTACCCGCCGCCTCTTTGGGTCAGCACATATTGGGATCTAGGACCTACTGAATCTATATGCTGGTCTTCGTCATCCCAAGCCTCGTCATTGGTAGAAATTTGGTTTTACCATGATCAGGAGTCTCCTAAAATCAATACGAGTTGATTTGGTGACTAATTAGGCCATATTGCTAAAAAATGCCGTTGACACCTTTGGTAGATGGCTCCTTTCCCCGTCATCCGAATCAGGATCACCGATGGATTAGCCATTGATGTCCAGTAGGGAAGCACCGCTCGGGACCTTCTGGCTAAGTCTACTAGGCCCAACCCTCTCGCACGTTTGGTCCTCTGAATGTTGATTCTCCAATTGTTAGGTCCTCTAGACGCCGATTCGTTATTCGCACTTTCATAGTGTATCTGATACGAACGTTGGAGTCACACGGACCAGGAGAAGTTATAGCCATGGGTGTTAACTCACATGATTTGCCAGAGTTATGCATGTGTTAGAAACGCAATCAAGGACCCTTGATGTTTTTATAGGAACTGTATGGGAACTTGACCCAGGGCCATAAATGAGACAATTAATGTACAACCATCAAAGGAGTATTAGGAACACCACACGCCTGTGTTGCCTTCCCACTTACTGGGACTTGAAAGACACTAACACTTTGAATTCTACAAAGAAGTCTGCGCCATTAATGTCCCATGGAATCATTTCTCAATTTCAATAGCAACTTCCCATGCCCAGTAGGCACAATCATTCGTAAGTTACCACTCAAGGCACATAATGAATTTTCACACGAAGATGATATGCTAGAAAATAAATTCGATTGTTAATGATGGAACATATACAAAAAGAGGAACAAAATTCAAAGTTTAGATGCCCCGCCGCCTCTCTATGGGTCGGCATAATACGGGCCTTCCTCCACAACAGGTGGGGTGATTTCACCCTCGACTTCATCGCGACCTTCGCTGGAACAAATCGGGCGCGAGGACCTTGGTAGAAGCATCTTTGAAGGAAAGAGATATCCCACTCGGGATGAGTTTCCACGATCCGCTCCACTAGCTGCTCCCCACCTATAGTCATCAAGCGGTGGGCGAGGTCCTGATACTCGAGCGTATCCACAAACGTGTCCCGACACGTCTCCACCGCCTCAGCTTTGGCATCCGCATGCTCGCCCTTGACCCTCTTTACCTCCCCGCCTAGTCACGGCCAAAGAACCTATCCTTTTCTGCTACGACGGCCTCTAGGCTGCCGTTCGTGGTGGCTAAAGCAGTCTCAGCTGCGAGGGTTCGATCTTCGGCCAACTTCTGAGCCTCCTCGGTACACTTTTGAGAAGCCTCGGCAGCCCTCTTCTAATCTCGAGCTTGTTTCAAACTCTCTTTTGCGGCCTTCAGCTCGATTTCATACTTGCCCATCATGTCAGCCTCCTTTGTCACAACCAAGTCCAGCTTGAACATGAGAGCCCTCTTGTCCGACTCCAGCTACGCCTTCTCAAGACTCATGGCCTTCAGGTCCTCGGACAGCTTCCTAGATTTGGCCTCTTCTTTGCTGCATTGACCATCAAAACTCTCAAGGGTGCTGAATAATTCTTTGGTCATGACCAACCCCCATATCAAGTTCATCTCTGCCAATTGCAGCTGTTCACGCAATGTGGCTACCTCGGTCGCTTTTTCCCATTTTGGTCCAATTACTGTATCGCTCATTTGCCATTATCGTAGGATGGGCGGAGAGCGCCCATCACGGAAGTTTCTAATTCTCCATGGTACTGAGAAATGCGGACACGGCTTCTTTGACCGGTCGAAGAGGTAGAATTTCTTGTACCCTCAGCCCCTCTATCAGGGTGCGGCAGAGATCGGGGTTCTCCTTCAGCTTGCCTCGTCTTACGGGCATCTCTTATAAACCTTTCTGCAGCCACATGAGCCTTTCTCTTCTGGGCGACTGCCTCATCCGCGTCCTTAGTGATTTCCTTCCCCTTGTCGTTTGGAGGAGCGGAGTCAAGAGGAGGATGGGAAGACGAAGGTAGGGGTAGATGAGGAATAGCCTGGCCTGGAGCTGAGACATCGGAAGCCGAATGACGGAATGTCCTTAACGGCGTGGCGTCCCGAACCTCTTGCGATGGATGAAATGTCTCCCGCAGAGGAGCTTGGGCCGAGGAGCCCTCCCTGCTGGCGGGTCAAGCGAAGCGGAGCGAATGAATACTCTTAAACCTGAAAGCTGTTAACACAAACACCAAGATACAACTCATTAAGGAAGCTTTTCATAACGAGGCCAATACATTGTAGCTTACGAGACTCACCCATCAGTCCGTAGCAAATTAGTAAATTGTCGTCTTTCAACAAGTTGCTGAGACTCCTGAAGTCGCTGTCAAGCGCTCGCACCCTATTCTACTTTGACCTAAACTCTCTTTGGTCCCTCTTCGGGATGGGTGGCTTCTCACAGTCTGCAAAAGTAAGCAAGACATTAAGTCAGGGACTATGATGAAAAATCCGCACAAGGACAGCAATATGTACCAAGTTGTCTAAATTGACGGGGAATAGACACGTGGGAGAGAGATAATCCGGCATAAACTCCCAGTCCCCTCCAACGAAGATGAACCTCTCATTCCAGTTATGCACTTTGTTGGGACTGTCAGTGGCCGTTCTCTATTTCTGGCCTGGCCAAGGAGAGATATTATACCAACCCACGGATCGGCAGGACCGGTAGATAGATTCAAACTCCCTCGGGGTCAAGTTCCCTCCAACCTCGGCAATATCTCCACAATAGGAACGAGGCCACCATTTGCCCCCAGCTTCGGTGTAATCTGGCAAGGGGCCAGATTCCAATCTTTCAGAACCTCATAGAAGAATTGTTGCATGGGCAGGCGAAGACCTTGCTGCATTGCGGGTTCGTAAATAGCGACGAATCCTTTAGGTTGATCGTCGGCGCACTCCTCAGGACTGGGAACCCTGAGTGTCACAAACGCGGAAATATCGTAGGATAACCGTATGTCTTCTAACTCCGCTTCAGTGATCCTGGAACGAGCCATGGACGCGTCGGTGTCTTAACGTTTGAGCTCCTCGTCGAGCGGCCGGGCCACCGGGGCATCCCTTTTATCAAGCGACCCTCTCATCTCGGGTATCCCGGCATCACGCTGCCCCTTCCCTACAGTCTCTTTCGGCGATCCGGTTGGGCGAGCCCCCCTCCTGCTTGTGGACGCGGTGGACAGGCGTGCAACTGTAGGCACTTGGTTCACTTCTCCCACGCCCTAGACCGATGGAGAAGATGAAGAGGATGATGATGACTCACCCCAGATACTAGGATTTGTTCGAGCATCCGACCAGTTCTGCGAGTCATCATGTCCAGACGACATTACTACCCCTCTCAATTCTAGAAGAAGATACCCCTACTATCACCGGAGTGTATGGCAGAGAATGGTGTCCATACTAAGAAATCAATAAATAAAAACGAAGGCAGACTAAGAAGCAAATCACAGAAACTCTCGCAGCGCTTACCTTGAAATTGTAGTCAAAACAATGCACACGCTTTGAAGTTTCTTGATTATTGGCGGAGCATTCCACAAAACTCACAAAATGCGCAGAAGCAAGAAGAAATCAAATATGAAGGGGACACCAATTTTTATAGATTGAGGCACTTCAATCCCCACCGTCCAAACTTGAAACGTGACATCTAAACCTTCGATCAGTGGACGCATGTTCAAAATAGGGCAAAATGTGGAAAACGGAACCCAAAGCGTTTATTGAAACACGGATACGCGCCTCACGCGCGGCCCCATTGTCCCGTCATGCGCCATTAGTATTAAATGCACACACCCTCTCACTTATGATTGCCTGACCAACGAATTGACAAATTTGATTGACAGAATCACACCAACCACGGACACGTCACCAAAGGTCTAACCAATTGAAGCCCTCACCTATCATAAATGTTCGGCTCGGACTTTGGGAACTAAACTGAGTAAGTAATTCAATGTACGAAGACCACACTCGTGGAATTCTCCTTCGGCAAAATTTCTTTGAAAATTTCTTTTATTCTCTTACTTCCAAAGTCACACGCCTACTATAAATTATAGACTTGGACATGGGGGACTATTGCTACCACCGATTTTGGTAAGGCCTCCACGTCAGCAAAGGCCCAATAAAGGTCCCATATAGGTCTAATTCAGGCATCGCTAAAGCCCTATAGGCCCAGCGAGGACCTTCTAGATTCATAAAGGTTCCATAGACCCGGTGAAGGCCTCAGAGGCCCAACAAGGGCATCTTAAAATCTCGGAAGGCCCATTGTGTCGTAACATCCCCTCGATCGAGTATTACGAAGCCCCTGAAGGTCCTCGACACTCATGGCCGACCCAGAGAGCCTCGCCGGACTTTGTATTTATTATAACTAACAGACAACATGATATTTTGAGATGACCAGAAAAGTAATTAAAAAGAGACTGTGTTAGATTGGCACACAGATCCTCACAAAGAAACCAAATCTCAATCTCCTAAAGATTAGGGAACGTTATGAATTCAAATAAGGACGGTAATCTAGGAGATTGTCTTGACAGCCGATCATCCCTATCCCACAAGGAGGGAGGATCCATTAGATATCTAATTGATTGTTTCTTAAATCAATTAGAACTCTTGTGCTATAAATACAACGTCTCCGGTTATTCTAAGGTATGCTCTTTTTACGCTTGAATTCTACCCATAAACTCTGTTCAAATCTCTGCCTGCTTGTCCCTCCCATACCCATTGCTTTTATCCCATGTATATTATTCTATATACCGGCAGTTGACTTGATCGTAGGAGTACCAACGATCGCCGGACCCTTTTCTCCCGGAGATCTTGGTGCCTAACGATTATCCGAGTGTGCAGGTAACATACATGTTGGCAGAGGAGTGACTGAAGATCTGTTGACACGTGGACGGTGCAGGTTCCGACGCCAACACGATTTTTGTCCAAATATTATGTTAATGTATATTGAAATGAAGGAAAAATATTTTGTCAAACTTTTACATTTGTTATTTATTTTGTTTATTTGAAAATACGAGAGGCATACAAATTTTTTTAGGCCCTCCTAATTAATTTCTTCGACATAAATCATCATCAAAGATAGAGATAAGACGTGGAAATTAATAAGCTGGTGATAAGAATATGCCAAAAAGTTGAGAACATAAATACAAAAATGAACAATAGTTGAAGATTTTCATTGTAATTAAAATGTGGTGTGATTAACAAATAATGTGGTGTGAATATAATTACCCTTATTAATTTTATTCTTCGTAAAATGTAGCCGTGCAAATCATTAATTACATAAGATTTGATATAAATAGTTCGTCAATCATCAAAATTTAAATCACCAAAAGGTTTTCACTAAGTTCAAGTTATTGTTAGTATTATCACCTTACAAAACTCATCTCTAATTACATGAATGCAATTATCTTTTAGTATTTATTTATTAATCTTTTATTGTTCATTATTATAAATAAATTAAAATTTTACAATTTATAAAATATACAATTAAAATTTGTAAACATTTAATATATTAAATTAAATATGAAGGCGAAAAAATGATCTCAATTTTTTTATTTTTTATTTTTTGCATTACGTAGTTGAAAGAAATGAGAAATGAATTTAAAAAAAAATTGAATGGGAAAATTGTAACTTTTTTTTTTTATTACAGCATTAAAATTCAAATCATGGTTGTCATAATCGAAATGGAGATGAAAAGATTGTTTTTAATACATTGGATTATAGTAATTATAGTTCATTTATATCTTCAAATCAGATGCACTTAATAAAAAGAGAACATACATAAAGAATATTGTTTACAATGAGTTACTACTCCAATAAATGTACAATATTATATAGTCAATCGTTACATTTTCTCCAATAAAATTAATAATTATTAATTTTTTCCATAAAATACAACTCTGAAAATCCTATTAATACATCACTAATTTCATACGATTTGATATCAATAGTTTGTTAATCATCAAAGCTTAAATCACCACAACCTCTTCACTGGATTCAAGTTACTATTCGTATTACTACTAAATTCAGCTCATCTTTGATTGCAATTATACTTCTATGAATGTAAATAAATTATCAATATCGAACAATACAATACAATACAATATGTTACCAACAATCAATTTTTTTAATCTTTATTGCAATTTCTACTTTAACATTTTAATTATTAACAATTAAAAAATAAAAAAATGAAAATATTAAAAATTGACAATATGATTACAAATTACGTGCAACGCACGTGTCTCTAACTAGTATTATTTAAAAGAGTGATAATTTAGCTACATATATACTTAATTATCTATTAAAATTTCACAATTACTTTTTAATATTTTAAACTCTAAAAATAACAAATATAACACATATTTTTTTTTTATAAGAAATATAACAAATGTAATAACAAGTGTTACACTAATAAAAACAGTATTTTTAGAATAAAAAAGTTAGATAGTATTTTCTAAATTATTTTATATTATGTGGTTAATAGTAAAACTATCATTTTAAAAGACCACAAACTTCATGGCTTATCCAAACGTAAAGTCCATTATTTATTTAAGTGATAATTTTGCTACATACTTTATTTTTTATTAAAATTCCACAATTACTTTTTAATATTTTAAACTCCAAAAATAATAAATGTAAAAATGTAACATATATTTTTTAGAAGAAATAGGGATAATTGCACAGTAGGTCTCCAACCTTTCAAAAACGTTGGAAATATGTCCATAACCTAAAAAAATAACACGACACATCTCCAACGTTTGAAGAAATAGGCATCGTAGGTCCCTCTTAACAAATTTCATCCATTTTCTCCGTTAAACCTCAGAATTGGACTCCACACGCTTTCTCTATCCAAATTAAGCGATTGGAGAAATTTTTTGCAGAAGAATATCTTTCCCGTTCTGCTGAAGCTTCCTCGTGTTTTCTTGAAAGCCTTTACCAAAGAAGGTGTCATTTTCACCATTTATTGTCTATTTCATCAGACATGTATTCCCACTTCACATCTCCAGTGTTTGATGGAAGGAGGTTTGTAGAAGGTGAAAGTCAAAAATGAACTCCACCTTTTTTTTTAAAAAGTAAATTAAAGTCTTCCATTAGTTTCTACTTTCTTTCTTGGATGACAAGAACTATATATATAGAATCTGGAATGGGTACAGTAACACTCAATAATGGTAAAGTACATGTGCAGATTCAAATGGTCTGTGCTTTCAGAAAATCAGAAGACATAAGTTCCTATTCCTCAGAACTCATTCTTTATAATCCAAGGAAGCAAATCCAAATTTTTTGAAAAAATCTAAAGACCACCACGTAGCAGTAGAAGGTCTTGATTCATCTCGTGTGTCCTCCATGTACATAAATTCTTGGATCCAACACCATCTAATTCCTAGTTCTCACCCCATAAATACTTATAAATTGTAGAGTTTTTCACCATTGCATTAATTTATAAACTTATTTTTATTCACTCCTGAAATCTAGAGACCACAGACCACCAACAGATATTAGCAGAAGAATCTCAAGTCACATTTGAGTGCTCGCAGTGTGTATCCAAAAAATAGAAAATATTTGAAATTGAAATGGATTGACTCTGAAGCACTATTGTTAGTATATATATATAGAGAGAGAGAGAGAGAGAGAGAGAGAGAGAGAGAGCTATGGTATTATGCATGATGTACGGTGGTCGTTATCACTTCTCAGCTTTGGGTCAAATCACGGTACAATATACTATGCATATAGTACAATAGATTAACTTTGGCTGGAGTTTTTACATAGAAGGATCCTCACGTCATCCTGTTAGCCCTTCAGATTGTTGATATAGTTCTGCTGAAGCTCCCTCATGTTCTCTTGAAAGCCTTTACCAAAGAAGGTATCATTTTCACCATTTATGGTCTATTTTCACCAGACATGGAAGGAGGTTTGCAAAAGGTGAAAGTCAAAAATCAACTCCACCGATATCCAAAGGTGCCCATGTTTTACTTTTGATGCTGGTCAATCTTCAAAATCCCTGCCAAAGCTGCCGGTCAAAGTGATCTTCATGGTTTGGGCACATAGGTAGCATGTAATGGAAAAGAAGCCAAAGTTGTTGCTTGCAGATACCATTATAAAACCCGATGCAGATCCGCCGCTTATAAAACTTCATTGTTGGCTGTGGCGAAAGTGGTGGAGGAAATTGAGAGTGAAGCAAAATCAAAGCATTAATTGAAAAATTCCAGTTGCGAAAATGTGGTAGAGGAATCAAAAAATAGTAATGAGAGTGATGAACTAGGAAATTCAGTGAATAATTTCTCCAATCGCTTAATTTGGAGAGAGAAAGTGCGTGGAGTCCAATTCTGAGATTTAATGAACAAAATGGATGTAAACTGTTAAGAGGGACATACGATACCTATTTCTTCAAACGTTGGGGATATGTGGTGCTATTTTTTTAGGTTAGGGGCATATCTCCAACGTTTTTAGAAAGGTTGGGGACCTACTATGCAATTATCCCTAAGAAATATAATAAACATAACAACTGTTATAAAAATAAAAACTGTATTTTTAGAAAAAAAAAAAATTTAGATAGTCATTTTTTATAATTATTTTATATTTTGTGGTTAATAGTAAAAATATCCATTTATTTAATGATAAATTGGTCCATTTAATAGACTTCTTTTTCAACACGCTTATTTAAAGAATCAGATGTAGGATTCTTTCCACACATTTATTGTTTAAATATTGGAACTTTACTAAAATATTTCATTTTGTTCCATATCGAAAAATCATCCTTCATATTAGAAAAGAAAAGTCTATAAACAATGTAATTTTTGTTATATTCTTAATAATTCAAGTGTTTATTAATTTTAATTTAATATTTAATATTTAAATTAAAAATTTAAAAGGGAAAATAAATAGGACATGGGGTTTCCCCACCTCGACTTCGCTAGGTATCAGATGTTGACGATGATGGTTAGATCTGGAAAACAGGTTGGGCCGGGCCAGAGCTAGGCCACACTTGAAACTGGCCCAGGCGAGCCCCATCTAGTTTTGTGTGGGCCAGCCAACCCATCGAGTCAACCCGATCCTAATTTTATTTTTTTTTTTTTGTTAAATTATTTTACGTTTGAAGGATATTTTTTTAATGTCGGAAACCTGATCAAATATATGCTAGAAATTAAACTTTATAGTCTTGATATATTGTCAAAAAAAAAAAAAAAAAAGACAAAACAGATACCACGCCACGTAGTGATGTTGACCATGCAGAGACATATATGGAAAGAATTTGAATGACTAAGAGTATGTTTGACAAAATTTTTTGTAGATTATAAGTACTTGGATCCTACGAAATATGTGTATAAAAAGTGGGTAAAAATTGTGGATCATACTAAATGTGTGGATAAAAATGATGTTTGACCAGCTTATATGTGCTTATAAGCACTGACAAACATATTCTAAGTCTCGACATAATTGCTACCACAATCGACATTATTTCTCAGATTTCAACACTCTTAGTCCGATCGACACTCCGTGATCAAATTAAGGATCATTAGAAAGGTGATCAATCACTCTAGTATATTAAAGGCGAGATTGATGAAGGAAAACAAAAGGACTTCTCCATAGCTAATGACAAGGTACTGTATTATTAAGGACGTCTGTGCATTTCTAACTTCGTGAACTAAAGAAGGAGATTCTAGAAGAAGCTTACTCTATTCCTTATTCGATACATCCAGGGGATACAAAGATATACCATGACTTGAAGATGATATATTGGTGGAAGAATATGAAGGGAGAAATAGCTGAGTTTGTTGAGAAAGTGGCTTGTATGTCAACAAGTGAAAGTCGAACATCAGTGTCCGTCAAATTTACTACACTAGAATTCCAAGAGTAAAAATAGGAACATGTGACGATAGATTTTATAGTTGGTTTTCCAAAGTCAATGAAAGGACACGAAACCATTTGGGTTATCATATACCTACTCTCCAAGTCAGGTCACTTTTTACATGTGCGAATGAATTTTACAATGGAATAATTCACACAATTAGACGTCAATGAGATTTTAATGTTGCACGGTGTACCAATTTCGATAGTTTCAGACAGAGATCCAAGATTTACAAGAGCCTACATCGAGCAATGAGAACTAAGTTGAAGTTTAGTACAGCCTTCCACCCTTAGGCCGATTGAAAACCTGAGCGGACGTTTTGGACTTTAGATGATATGCTTCGAACATGCATTCTAGAGTTTGGAGGGAATTGGAAGAAGTATTTATCCCTAAGGGTGTGTTTGATTCCTTTCATTTTCCATGGAAAATGAAAATTTTCCAACCATTTTCCATCTTTGGTCTGTTTGATTGGCAAAATTTTCCATGGAAAATGTATTTTCTCACCTATTTTCCATCTTTCGTTTGATTGGAACTTTTGATTTTCCGTGGAAATTTTTTTCCATGTTTTTCACTTTTGGCCATATTTTCATTGTTTTCAAGGAAAATATTTTCTTGGTGGGATAGGAGAATTTATTTTCTATGGAAAATTTGTTAACCTTTTCCAACCCATTTATTTTCCATGGAAAATTTGTTAACATTTTCCAATCCAATTTTTCTTGGTAATTCATTTCCATGGAAAATATTTTCTTTCCACCCAAATTTTCCACTTGCAATCAAACACAACCTAATAGAGTTCGCTTACAACAACGATTATCACGCATCTATCGGCGTAGCACCATATAAGACATTGTATGGGAGTAAGTGCAAGTCGCATGTTCATTGGGATGAAGTTGGAGAGCATAAGATTTTGGTATAAAGAAGAAAGACTTAGAGTTTTCTATCAGCGACAAACTGTTTCTTAAGGTTACGTGACAAATGTTGTTTTACACTTATCTGGACAATCAAAAGTGGACAATTGTAAATACTCTTAAATGATTTTCTACTTAATTATGTGTCTATTTGATTGTTTTAGGTCAAAACCCCGAGATCGGATGGAATTGGAGAAAAACAAAGTAAAATAGGTGAAAAGGACCCAAAACGTCATTTAAAAATTGGATATGGGGATCAACTTGCAAACATCCAAAAGTTGAAGGACTTGTGTTGCAAATAAAAGAGGACTAAATTGAAATGAAATAAGAAATTGGAGGACTAAAGAAGATAAAATCTAAAGTTGAAAGACTTGGACTGCAAATAAGATGACAAAAACATGAAGTGGGGACCAAATAATATACACATCAAACTTTGGAGGACCAAGTGTGCAAATATGGATTGGAACCATTGTTGGTAATGAGTTTCATTTTGTCAGCGATGATCAATGCGGTTTGTAAAGCTATGTTGACCGCATGACTTGTTTTTCGCTTATTTTTAATTCTAATCGAGTCTTTTTCGCCTTTCACGTACATGAGTTTCAATTTTAGTGACACTATATAAAGACCTAACCTAGGTCAAAAGAAAATAGGGGGTTGATTCTTTGGAGAACACAAGAGAAGACGGAGAAAAGAATGGCGAAGAACGACCAAGATCAAGAAGATTGGAACGTGAAGATCAAGATATCTTGGTGCAAGATAATTAACATATTTCATCTTTTCTTCAGAACCCGGTTATGTATTCAAATCTTCTAATGTTTTCTTCTTCCCGAATCATGAGTAGCTAAATTCATAGTTTGGATGAACGATGTAGCCTAGTTTTAATTCTTTAATTTCGAATCTCAAGTTTTGACTTATAAATTGTTTAAGTATTTGATTTTACTTCTTCTCTTAATGCTTGGAATAATTTGTCATTATTTCATTGATCTCGTGGATTGTAATGAACTGAGAAGTAAATTATTAATCTAGACCACGTAATAAAATCCGGCAATTGGATAAAAGGTAGAGATACACGTATATTATTGTTGCGGTCTTAATTGAATTCTTAGGAGAATTAATGCATCTAATTAATGACCATTCTGACTGCCTAAGTTGACTTAATTAGATAGGACTAATTTGAACTCGAGAGAGGTAAATTAGGTTAAATTCGTGAATTCGACCGAATACAACTTTAGGAACAAATCTTGAGAGGAGGAATTAGAGATGACAACTAGGTGAATTCGTTTGTCCAAACGCTTTAACCATCATTATTTTCTAAAATTCTTGTTATTTGCTTTTACATACGTTCTTATATTATTTTCTTAAATTCGTAGTTCTACTTTAAATATTTCAAATCAAATCAAATCAAATCATTTCAAATTGTTTTCAATAGATTGGGATCACGATTAATTTAACTAGTATTTAAATAAGATAGTCTTCGTGGGAACGATAATCCGGACTCAATAGGTCAACTTTATTACTTTTGTGCGATATTGTACACTTGCAATCACAATATTTTCACAACAAGTTTTTGGCGTCGTTGCCGGGGAACTATTCTTATTTAATATTAGTTTAGATTAATCGTTAGTGTTAGTTTTATTTTATTTATTTATTATTATTATTATTGATTTTATTATTATTGTTATTATTACTATTTTTTTTCTTTTTTGTTTATTTATTTCAAATGACAGATGCTATTAATGCACAACTTACTGCATTGACAAAGTAGGTGGAGCTCTTGATCAGAACACAGACGCAAAGAATGAATGTCATCCAAGCAACTATCATGTATGAAAACTGTGGGGCTACCCACTCAACATCAGATTATATGTTATTGGCTTCTTTAGAACATGTCAACTTTGTGTTGAATAATACACATCAGCAGTATAATCTTTACTCACAAAGATACAATCCGAGTTGGAAACAACAATGGTAATCCCAACAATGCTCAGCAAGAGAGAAGACCAAGTTTGGGGAGATGTTCCAACAATATATGTAGAAAACTCATAAAGTATTGGAGCAAATGAGACGCAAATAATCAAAAAATCAACAGCGCCTCTATCGAAAAATTAGAAACTCAAATTGGTCATTGGCGCTTTACAACTATCGATAGAGCTCCAAGGACCCTACCTAGCAATACTGTAACAAATCCAAAAGAGCAAGTACAAGCAATCACTACTAAGAGCGAGCTACAACTACTAGAAATTCACATGAAAAGTCCAGAGAAATATGATAAACAATTGGCAATTGAAGAAGAAGAAGCTGGAAAGCAAGATGCAAAATCAAAAGAAGAAGAGTATGGGAAAAAGAGAAGTTGGTCCTAAATGAGCAAAATAAAAAATTGACATTCAATGATTTTGCACTTATCAAGCAATTCTCCAACTCCCGTATTTATTCTAAAATTGATTTTGTGATCAATGCCGACGAGGAAGTTGAAGTTTTCGTAATGGTGTTCGAGTAAGGTGCTAAACTACAATTATATTTATCTGAGAAGCGCAAGTTAAATTTTTGAAGGATAAACAAAAAATGGTACAAAGTCAACAGATGCAAGCAAAGCAAGTCCTCCAAAGCATTATTTAAAGTGCCGTAAAGCAACTAGACAATAAGTCGAGCTCTAGACTATAAATCAACTGATTAATGGGAGGCAACCCATTTTTCTATCCCTTATATGTTTATTGCATTGCATGTAGAATTTTAGGACTGCATTAGGAAGTAGAGCAAGTTTCTCGATTTTTAGTAAATGAGTACATTTAATATTTTTTTTTTCATGCTACAAATTGTCATTCCAAACCCAATGCGCACTGATGAGCTGAAAGTCCGACGTTGTCTCCACGCCTTTTGATTCGGGTTAACTATTTCTTTTTTCATTTATTTTACTTTCTTTTGTCACATTGAGGACAATGTGGATTTTAAGTTTGGGGGTGAGACTTTATTATTTTCATTATTGTTATGTGTGTGTGTGTTTTGAAAAAAAAAAAATTATTTGTGTGCTTGTATGTTGGATAGCCTTGCAGCTTATGTTGATATTATTTGAAACTCTTATCAATTCATAAATTATGACTAGGTGATGCTGCTTAAACTATTTTTATAGACTATACTTATCCATGTGAGATATGATTAAGTGTGAGCACAATAGTTATGAATATCACTACATTTGGTTGGTATATTAAATAGAATACAATGAAAGAATAGTGAACCTAAGTTGTGAAACCAAGACCACCAATTGGCAACTCAATTACCTAATAAGTTGAAAGAATAGTTTGGGGGTGGTTAAACCAATGCATAATGTATTTAGATAGGTGTTGATTCCGTGCATGAGTAATATTTGTGTGGAGTGTATTTGGCTACTAAGTGGAATCTAGGTATTGACCAGATGCTAGGAATCTAATCCCCGCTTATTTATCTTGCAAAAAAAAAAAAATAAAAGGCGTTGGACTTGTATTATCTTATACCTCTCTTCGTAGTCTAGTTGACTCGAGTGAGAAAGTCCGTTGGAGTTCTCAAAACTCGGTGCCCTAAAGTCTTTCAGACCTGGGAGCCATCAGCCTAAAGCTCGTTACAAGGGTCATCTAGAAAGCTTAAGGGAGTGAAGTCTTACACATAAGATATATATATATATCTATATATGATTATTAAAAAAAAGCAAAAGCAAGATGGAGCCTTTGTGCGCATAACTTGGGAATTTAGATGACTAGTGGGTTTGACTTACCTAGTGGAAGCTTGATGGCCAAAGCATTCAATAAAAGGATAATCATCACAGATCTAGATATCAACTGTATTGGTTAGACCTAACCAAATTTTGAGCGGTAAAAGAATAAGTGTTTTGAAGGCAACTTTAGAGTTAACACCCAGGGTGAGAGAATGGATATCAATATGAGAGTGTGTATTCTTACGAGAGAGAGAGAGAGAGTAAATATTTGACAATGGGGGCAGAATATTACCAACCTAAAGGTTTATGTTGATTGAATTGATTGTGTGCACACACATATATCAATCGAGCATCGGATAAGTAAAAATTGATTTTTGTAGCATAATTTAGAAATTTTTTATGAATTGATTGAGTTGTTTAAAAAACATGAGGCAAATATGGAAAGCTATCTATTATAGTATATTTTAATATTATTTGTTTGATTGTTTAAGTAAATAGTCATGTTCGAGGACGAACAAATGTTCAAGTTTGGGGGTATTTGATAAGTGTTGTTTTACACTTATTTGGACCATCAAAAGTAGACAATTGTAAATACTCTTAAATAATTTTCTACTTAATTATGTGTCTATTTGATTGTTTTAGGTTAAAACCTCAAGATCGGATGGAATTGAAGAAAAACAAAACAAAATAGGCGAAAATGAACTGAAATCGTACGAAAAATTGGATATGGGATCAACTTGCAAACATCCAAAAGTTGAAAGACTTGTGTTGCAAATAAAAGAGGACTAAATTGAAATGAAAGAAGAAATTGGAGGACTAAAGAAGACAAAATTCAAAATTGAAGGACTTGGGCTGCAAATAAGATGACAAAAGAGGAGAAGATAACAAAAACATTAAGTGGGGACCAAATAATATACACATCAAACTTTGGAGGACCAAGTGTGCAAATATGGATTGGAACCATTTTTGGTAATGAGTTTCTATTTGTCGCGGTGTGACCGATCATGAAATGCGCGCGTGGACAATGGTGTCTGGACGTTTTTTAGCTTATTTTTAATTTTAGTTGGAGCTTTTTTCGTCTTTTCACGTACATGAGTTTCAATTTTAGTGAAACACTATATAAAGACCTAACCTAGGTCAAAAGAAAAGAGAGGGTTGATTCTTTGGAGAACATAAGAGAAGACGGAGAAAAGAACGGCGAAGAAAACGAAGAACGACCAAGATTAAGAAGATTGGAACGTGAAGATCAATATATCTTGGTGCAATATAATCAACATTTTTTCATCTTTTCTTCAAAACCCGGTTATGTATTCAAATCTTCTAATGTTTTCTTCTTCGCGGATCATGAGTAGCTAAATTCATAGTTTGGATGAACGATCTAGCCTAGTTTTAATTCTTTAATTTCGAATATCAAGTTTTGACTTATAAATTGTTTAAGTATTTGATTTTACTTCTTCTCTTAATACTTTGAATAACTGGCCATTATTTTGATTGATCTCATGGATTGTAATGAACTGAGAAGCAAATTATTAATCTAGACCATGTAATAAAATCCGACAATTGGATAAAAGGTAGAGATACACTTTTATTATTGATGTGGTCTTAATTGAATTCTTAGGAGAATTAATGCATCTAATTAATGACCATTCTGACTGCCTAAGTTGACTTAATTAGATAGGACTAATTTGAACTCGAGAGAGGTAAATTAGGTTAAATTCGTGAATTCGACCGAATACAACTTTATGAACAAATCTTGAGTGGAAGAATTAGAGATGACAACTAGGTAAATTCATTTGTCCAAACGCTTCAACCATCATTCTTTTCTAAAATTCTTGTTATTTGCTTTAACATACGTTCTTATATTATTTCCTTAAATTCGTAGTTCTACTTTAAATATTTCAAATCAAATCAAATCAAATCATTTCAAATTGTTTTCAATAGATTGGAATTACGATTAATTTAACTAGTATTTAAATAAGATAGTTTTCGTGGGAACGATAATCCGGACTCAATAGGTCAACTTTATTACTTTTGTGCGATATTGTACACTTGCAATCACAATATTTTCACAACATTACGCCTATGAAAGTGTTCTTATGTTTTGGCAAGAAGGATAAGTTCAGACCAAGGTACATCCGTCCTTTAGAGATCTTGAAGCGAGTTGGGAACGTTGCTTACGAGTTGGCTATGCCACCAAAACTCTGCGCAGTACACAATGTCTTTTATGTATCCATGCTAAGAAAGTATATCCCCGACTCAAGCCATGTGGTGAAACACCAACCACTCTTAATACAACGAGATTTAAGTTATGAAGAAGCACCAGTATGCATTATAGCCCAGAAGATTCACAAACCTTGGAACAAGGAGATTTCACTGGTCTCGGTTGAAGAAGCTACTTGGGAGTGCGAAGAAGAGATGTGGACTAAGTATCCCCATCTTTTTTTACAATAACCAAGGTAAATCTCGAGGCCATAATTAAAAATGTATCAATTTAAAAATGAAAGAAAATTAATTTGGAGAATTCTTCCCATGGAAATTTGGTAGGTGAATTGTGAAGATAGAATAAAGGGATAATTGCATATTTGGTCCTCCAACCTTTCAAAAGGTTGGAGATATACCCCTAATCTTTAAAATTAGCACAAGACATCTTCAATGTTTAAAAAAATTAGGCATGCTAGGTCCTTTATGACAACATTGCACATCCCTTTAAATAAACAAAAAAAAAAAAAAAAAATAATTTAAAAATAACCAAATTTACCTCCAAAAAATAAAAAATAAAAATTGGCCTTCTTCTTTTTCAAACCTCAAAAAAATAGAGGAAAATCTTCTTCAAAGTAAATTAAATCAGTACTAAGAATAGTAGAGTGTAATTAGAAAATCAAGAAACCCATCATCGGCTGTTGTCGCCACCACAACCACAACAACAACCACCATCACACAAATCACCGACCACCACCACCACCTAAATATTAGAAAACCATTCTCTACATCCTCCCAAAACCCCACGACCACCATCCACCGTTCACTCCATCAACCGCCAACCACACACTATGATTGGAAGAGAAACAAAATACAAAATGGTTGGGAGTTACTTTGCAGCAGAGACAGGAGGGTGGGAGTTTTTTGGCCTTGGATGTGGCGGCTGGAAAGACAGTGTCAGGGTTGCCGATAGTGGTTGGTAGTGAGTATGAAAATCCTGTTTTCTCCGTCAACGAGTCATCGGATGATGGTGGTAATAGAAAGGTAGAACAAGCACAACAACAACTTCCTTGATTTTAGAAGAAACAAGGTGGTGCTATTGAGTTGTCTTCCCCAGAATCAGTTCAAGATACCCCGATTTTGTAAAGTAGACATCTTTGATTGATTTTAAGAATATGAATGTATTAATTGTTTCTTGTGTGCTTTTTGAATGAATACTTAATTGGATTGTATGTAAGTATTTTAAATTGGGATTTTGATGGTTGGATTGGTACAGTGAGAGAAGTGCAACAAATCCATTGTCTAGGTAGAGAATGGTTTACTAATGTTTAGGTGGTGGTAGAGGTGATGGCCGGCAATTTAGGTGGTGGTGGTGGCAGTGGCAGTGGCAGTGGCAGTGGCAGCGGCAGCAGCCGATGATGTGGGTTTCTTGATTTTCTAATTCCACTCCTCCATTTTTAGTAATGATTTGATTTCCTTTGAACAAGATTTTCCTCATTTTTTTTGAGGTTTGATAAAGAAGAGGGTCACTTTGTTACTTTTTATTTTTTAGGGGTAAATTTGGTTACTTTTTTATCATTTTTTTCTTGTTTTGTTTATTTAAAGGAAATGACAATTTCTTCATTAATGATCTACCATGCCTATTTTTTCAAATGTTGGGGATGTCTAGTGCTATTTTTAAAGGTTATGAGTATATTCCCAATCTTTTTGAACGGTTGGGAGACCAAATATGCAATTATCCCTAGAATAAATTGATTGTCCATCCTTTTGACATTGGAAAACGTATGACAAGTTGAAATGAAAATGGTAAAGAAAATTTGACAAAATCCATGTATTATTTCAGCCGAGAATAGAGCAGATTTTAGTTTGGATTTTCAACGTGATCTCTCTTCTTTTGTGGTACGTGATTTGAGGATTTTGAGAGAATTTTTAGCGTAAAATCTTAGTTTTTGCTTGTTCTCTTTGTGGATTGTTCAAAGAGTAGAAATTTATAGGATTAGTAAAATTAAGATATTATTTTTCTTATGATACTAAGGGGATTTGGATAAGTGAAATTCTATATGATTGTAACAATTTTCATATAGTAAAAAATTTTAACAATTCATAAATTTTTCTTTATCTTTTTTATATTTTTTTTCTCATTACTTTTTTTTTTTTAACAATAATCTGGTGGGCAGTAGAGAATTAGTCTCAATTTCCAACAAGAGGTGGGTGCCATCGGCCGATGGGGGTTGAAGGAAAAATTATTCATATTTATTTGTTTTACCATTCAAACAATATTTACGGCCGTGCACATAACTTTTTAACCCTAATATGGACACAAATTGCCAATCAAGAACCAATACTACACATTTGAAAGACTCGGGAAATTGAAAAAAATATTGGAGACTTTCATACTCATATGATGGAAAACCGAAAGTCAACTCTCTCCGAAATAATAAAGTGTTGCCTAAATTAAGTTTCGTTTGAGTATAAGAATTCTTATCATAAGATGTTACAAAGCTTTACATTGATTGTTAATTTATCGTAACTCTCATACTTTATTCAACATTGAAATCCACTCGAAGCATCATCGAAGTTAAAAAGGTTATCTCTCTCGAACTAAAATGGAAAGAGAGAGTGTGTTTGTTTTTTGGCCTTTGATTTTATATTAAAATTTCATAATTACTTTTCAACATTTTAAATTCTAAATATAACACATGTAACACACATTTTTTATGAAATGTAACAAACATAACAAATGTAATAACAAGTGTTACAAAAATAAAATTAGTATTTTTGGAATAAAAAAAAGTTAGATAGTATTTTTTAAATTATTTTAAAATTTGTGTTGTATGGTGAAACTAACCCTTAATTTTTTTAATAGTGAGATTATTTGATTAAATAGCTCGACTAAAATAGTGGAAATTATCCACTACTTGTACATTTGAAAATAATTTTAAATTTATAAATTATATTCAATTCTTCTAAATATACTGTCTTATTCAAATATTTAAATTTATTAAAATAAAAAAAATTATTGCACATACGATAATAAGAAAGCTCAAGTCTTAATTTAATTTTGGAAAAGAATCCCCAAATTGTAGAGTTGTTCAAAACCATCAATCTCCTTCCCCTAATTTCTTGCATATGACATGCATTCCATCCATTTTTTTGCCTTTTCTCAATCTATAAATGTGAAATCTCTGAATTATAATTCTAAATTCTCATTCTTCTTCTTCTTCTTCTTCTTCTTCTTCTTCAATATTAAGTAATTTCTTCATTTTGAGCGCATATTGCTTCTCCATTGCAACACAAATACTTTAAACAGATGTTACAAGTGAAGCGATTAGCAAATGCAACAAACTATGTTAGAATGTATCATAATAGTTGGTAGAATTTGTAACAATATATAGTGAACATAAATTTAGTCGAATGTGTAACATCAAATGTAACAAGAATATAAAATTTAATACAATAACATGTATTTAACATAAGTACTAGCATTAAATTTAACACAACCAATGTGCTTTGCTCAATGTGTAACATCAAATGTAACATAAGGCTAAAGTAAATATATATTAGCATAATCTATAACAACGAATTCAACATAAAAGATATCAGAACACTTAACACAATAACAAGTGTGGGTTTAACATAATTATTGACATAAAATTTAAGAGAATAACACCAAATGCAACAAGATGGAATATGTATCACAAGAATTGATAACATCATGTCGAGTTCATATTATATTATAATTTTTTTATAAGCTTCAACTACAAATATACATATAATTATCACAGTCAGAATTACATAATATTGCAAACTTTGTAAAAGAAAATCATTTAACACTATGAAAATCAATGAAACATAATTAAATTTTAATGATAAGAAGCATCGCGTATCATGACTTAATTAACGAATTAACATCTTCCGAACTTTGGAATTTAAAAAATATTTACCACACAATCTCGACTGTGTTAGAAAACTAGATTCGTTGGTACCAAAAATTCGATGTTCATCCACCGTTGACATTATTGTTTGGAAGAGAGCGAATAATAAATTTTCTCAAAAAGA
Source organism: Forsythia suspensa (assembly GCA_023638005.1). Taxonomy (NCBI): domain Eukaryota; kingdom Viridiplantae; phylum Streptophyta; class Magnoliopsida; order Lamiales; family Oleaceae; genus Forsythia; species Forsythia suspensa. The sequence goes on from CM042671.1 coordinate 32,916,179, forward strand.
TAATTATTCTAATTATGGATTTACAATAATAGATGTTGTTGGAGGAGAGAAAAAAATAAATCTTTTATGATGGATCCCTTCAATATTATATTAGAATCACTAGCATTTTTTAGACCTTTTTTTGCATGGATTTTGGTAGCTACAAAATAATATTAATAATTTTAAGGAAAAAAAAAAACAGAACTAGTATTTTAAATTTTTTGACATGTAATAGTTTTTTTAATATTATTATCAATTAGTGGCTTAATGATGTAAATTTTTCATTAAAATACTACAATAGAGTACGACTATAGGCCTCAAGTAAGTCAATAATAATTCGATATCTAATGCACTACATTTAAACTGTTACAATAGTATAATTGTCCAAAACATATTTTAAGATAAACTTTATGAGTAAATCGACTATAATTATACTAGTTCACACAAAATATTCTAACATGTTCATTTGTAAAAAAATCGGCTGACAAAGGTAATTAGTAATAGAATAGAGGCAAAGATTAGATGACGTGTTTTGAAATTGTGACATTTGTACAATTGAAGGACATAGAAGAAGGGTAATAACACAACAAACTATGGTATAAGAAAGAGAATTCTTTTGCTATAAGGACTAAAGAAGCGATTCTCTACTTATACTCACTAACTGTTCACATATATTCAACTTTAAAATAAGTATTCAATTTCATCCATAATCTCACGTTCCAATTTATACGTTAATTTCATAACTTTAATATTTAGCTATTTAAATTTAATATATATAGTTATAATTTATAAAATAAACTATTGTAAATTTTAATAGGTATTAAGATTTAAATAAACAAAATGTAAATAATTAATTAACATCAAATTAACTATGCTTGCAGTGTAAATTAAGAATTTAAGTAAATGTTTTCTAAGATATGTTAATTCTTTTTTGTTACGCAATTAATAAGAATTCTAAAATGAATCAACTTGATTTGATAATCTATGATTGTGTGTATTTGTTTATGATAATAATTGTTTGGTCACCATTTAAATTGAGCAAACTATTTTCAAAACAAAACTTATCTAAATTGACATCTCATATATGTAATTTCATTTTTGACAATTGCACCTTCAAATACAATTGACGTTGTAGCATTGTATATTTTTAACTTATTCTCGTGACAATTTTACATTTTAATATAAAGTTTAGACAACTTCATGAATATTTACATTTGTAAATCTCATAGCAGTATGTTACACTCCACTTGTAACATAATCGAAAAACTTACAAATGTAGCCAACACTTGCACTCCAGATTGCATTAGGAGTGCGAGAGGGATGTGTGGGTGATTGAGACGCAAATGAGGCCAAAGGCTGAACACGATAAACACGTTCAAAAGCTAAAATTAGCTAGTGATGTTGGCAGCCGACCTACATATTTGACAGAACCTTGAAGATGTTAGCGGAAGACTATATATAGAAACATGGAGAACCTTGTGGAGAAAGTCAATTCTAAGGAATTCTATATAATTAACTTGTTAGACCATTCTAGAATAAAGAAAGATGTAAGAGGACTTTGTAACTATATGTTCTATTAAGAATTTGTAAGAAACTTGTAATAGATACTTAGAAGGTTGTAGAAACAATATTACTAGAAAAATCTATGTAAATATGTATAGAGAATAATATTGAGAAAAACTATCAACCATAAAACAAAATTAATCTTCACCGTCCACTTAAAGGAAATAAAACTATAAAATGTCAAAGAAACCTTATTTGTAACCAACTAAATTAAAAGTAAGTTAAAAGTTATATAATGAGAGTAAGTGTTTTGAGATATATTGTAATATTCTTTGAGACTTTATATTTAAAGATATTATGCCCTCACTAAACTAAACTTTTAACTCCGCCTATGGATGCATCATCACTTGAACATGAAGGTGGACCTATCTTTTAAGGAATTTTCAAAACGCCCAAAAAATTGGCTTGGAGTGGATTTCTATACCTGTCCATGGATGACGAAGTGTTTGATTGCACATCTCATACTAACTATAGCTTATAGGAGAACTGGTTGTACCACCTTAGATCAAAATTGTAGCCTCGGATAAGAGGTACTCCTAAATCTTAATCGCGTAACCATCCTGCATTACAATTTCACTATTGATTAAACACGTTATAAAGAGTAATACATAACAAAACGCATTCACATAAAAAAAAGTTTGACATTAAAGAGGCTGAAAACTAGATGTTTTATCCCTTCATTAACTAAAGATATCCCTTGATCAATAAATTTGTGTTTCGAGACCCCTGCCTCATTAACTGAAGATATCCCTTCAAATCCAGGAGAAGAGAGACTATTGGGTTCTCCATAAAATTGCATTTCTTCATTCTTATCACCAGTACTGCATCCAAATAATGCCGTACTTCTTCTTTGAAGCCTTTTTTCCATATTCTTTACTCTTATTGGGTGATTTCTCGCCTAACCCTTTAAGAGAATGCTTCAGAGAACAGCTGTATTCGTTCTTTAAAGGTCCAATCTAGTCTTCATCTAAAAAGGTGAAACATCAAAATTTTCTTCTTGAGTCGGCAACCTAGAAGCATGCCCTCAAGCATGCAAGAAGAAGCTGCCCTCCATCTCCAAAGCTCTTGGACAACCTCTTTAAGATTTCTGACTTGGTGACATGCTACCTATAAAATCAACATCTAAAATAAAGAGCTCCTTGCTAAGTTAAAAGGTGGCCACTTAGCTTTTTTCATCGGACAAAACAAATGATCCTACAACCAACAGCAAGAGTAATAAACAATTTAATCTATTGACTTTGATTTTTACACACTGGGTGGCATTCTAACAAATGAACTACAACTAACAACAAGAAGAACAAGATGTGTCTCAAGAATGTTCAGTGCACATAGGGATAAAAGAAAAATCCAGATTATAAGTTAGGATTCCAAACAAACCTTTGGTAAAAGATGACATTGCAAATTAAAAGGTTATAATAAAATAAATCATGACAAAACGATCAAATTTTAATCATATTCAAATTCCAAGGCCTCCAAAAATAAAATAAATCTAAACCTCAAAAAATTCACAGTATATTTCCATACATTTGAGATTTTTTTTTTTTTTTGGAACAAATTTTCTCTCCTAATCTATTGAAAGTGGAAAGAGAAACTCACAGGGAGTGGTTCGACGACTCATGAATTTTCACTCTTTTCATGCATTTAATAATGTCCTTGTATGAATAGCTATGTATATGTAACAAGTGTTGGGGTTGACTAATAACTCTAATAAAGTTAGAGAGGAATTTGTATTAGAAGTCTTTTCTATATATTACACACACGGACTCGGTTTTGGGCACAAAGTAGTTAAAATTCAGCAATTAAATCCTTTTATATTACCTACAAAAAGAGTAAGTGTGCGATTATGTTTAATTGGGAGTAGTTTTTATATGTTATTTCATGGCTATGTTTATGTTTTGGTCCATATTATGCAAGATTTATTAAGTACTATGGAAGATTTATCATGAATGGACCGGAGTTTAGTAGCGCTACGCATGAGGATTTGGTACTATCTAAGTTCGGTTCAATTTTCATGAAGGTTAAAATAATTAGGCTATATGTAACAATTGTTGGATTGACTCATAACTCTAAAAAAATTAGGGACGAAATTGTATTAGAAGTCTCTTGTTTATAAACCAATCATGAAACTTAAAATAATTAGGCTTTTCTGTTGAGAATAGAGTTTTGCAGCCAATGAACAAAAGAAGTAAAATTGAATTAGAAGTAGGATTCTTGTGTAATTGGGAAGTGTACTTATTATGCAATTAGGAAGAGGAGTTGTATTATAATTAGGTGACTTTAATGGAATTATATATATATATATATATATATATATATATATATATATATATATATATATATATATATATATAATGCGAAACGACAAACACACTATCAAGGTGTTTGTATGTGAGAGAGAGAGTGCTTTGAGAGAGAAAAAGTGAGAAAAATTAGAAAAATAGCACGTGTCGTCGTCGATTTGTTGAATCACGTTTAATTCATGTTTTCTCTCTTTTGCTCGTTGTTGTTAATGCTAAACTTCATTCATCATAAACGGAAAAAAAAGGATGCCAAAAGCTTTTTCTTTCACACTTTTGATCATTTTAATATCTTCTTCATCCTTTCTTGGCATCAACCTCCAAAAGGTATCCATCTTCAAATAATTGACATAACATCTATTCTAAAGTCCAATGGCTGTCCTTAAACCTTATGTCCTTATAATGTCAAATAGTTCATCTCTAGTTGACAGAAATCATCCAATGGACTGTGAAAATGTCAACTTCCCCTAAATACTATCACCAGAATGCATTTTTAGGTTATAGTTGGCTGAGCGTATAACACTCATTTTTATGTTAATATGCTTAAAATTTTTGATATCCAGCATTTGAAGACTAGGTGATAATCATGCGGAGAATCATGTTTCATATGTATTAGTAGATAGAGCAAAGCTATCAGGAACCACAAATGGAGTTAGAAAAGGACTTGGCACGTAAAATCAGTTCATACTTGCATATTTATGCTTCCACCTATATATATTCCTAATTTCACTTTGGCTTTGCAACCTAGCATGTAAATTCTCGCTCTCGTCTTACTTGATATTACTTTATTATGCAGGATAATGTGTCATTCTTGTTGGTTGAATTGAATGGATAGTGATTCTCCTAAGAAAGTATACATTTATACCTCTATTCAAATGAGTTCATAGTGTAAATTCCTTATATTTTCTCCACATTTTAGTTATATTTCCAGTGCTATTAACACAAAGAAGAATCGTCAAGTAATGCAAGACACGACAATTAGAGAGAAAATATAAACTATTTATATTAAAACTCACTTATACAAATATTCACTCAATAATTTACAAATGAGAACTCCTTAACTTTATATAGCTTTACCTCCTTATAATGGATGGTGGAGATCAAGTTATTTTTATTGTAGATATTAATTCTCTAAATTTACATAAATATTTCCATAGAAGATTCTAGAAATGTTGTATATACAACGTTCTAGACATCTTTTACCATTTTCCCTACACTTGTTGTTTGTAACATTAGAGTCATATATATGTCTAAAGTTAATATTCTCTACAAGAGTCAACAATGTTCAAGAGAATTTCATAAAACATTTTGTGATGCGGGTTTTTTGAAATTTATGAATTGGGCTAAAAGTGGCATTACGTTAATAGGTCCAATCAATAGGCCTCGTTATATATTTTGAGCCTCCTGGGCAAGTGAGGTAATTTTTGCCAAATAGATGCGGTATTTTTCATAGCTATTCGTCATCCCCTCTACCGTTTGACACTTTGCTGCATGCTCACGTCTCAATCTCTTGAAAAGTGAAAGAAAGACGCCTCTCTAAGCAGCCATTCCCGTTACTTTCCTGCAAAAACCTCTATCTCTCTCTCTCTCTCTCTCTCTCTCTCATATGCAGCAACTTTTACAAGTCTATATTGTTGGAAAAAATTCAACATGTGGGGCCAAACATGTATATATTAAAATGTGTGGTGCTATCTTAAGGTTTTAGTCAATAAAGTGATCCACTAAAGACTATTTTGGACTAATGGGTATTAAGTGTCATGAGATTAAAGTGTAGAGACGGATACAATGTTTTAAATTGATGAGGGGCCAATTTAACAACATTGAAACATGATAACTGTTCTACAGTTATTTATACAGGTCATGGTCCCCAATTGAGCGTGGCTTTTCACAACTCTTTGTATCCCCATCAACAAGAGACACTAAGGAGAAAACCACGGATCAATTGGAAGACCATAACCCAGTTTGATCAAACAGAATCATAGATTCAGGTACGCTTCCGCTTCAGTTTTTTAATCTTGGTAATTACAGCATGATAGTTATTATGTCACAGATGAAGTTGAGAATCAACTCAACAAAAGGATTAAAAGCGTTAGGTCCGATCGTGGTGGTGAGTACTACGGCGAGATATGACGGTTCGGTGAACAACGCCCGGACCATTTGCTAAATTCCTAGATGAATGTGGAATCGTCCCACGACGTTACACCATGCCGGGATCACCTAGCATGAATGGTGTAGCTGAAAGATGAAACAGGACTCTTAAGGACATGGTAATGAGTATGATTAGTCATTCTACTTTACCAAAATCACTCTGGGGAGAAGCATTAAAGACTGCAGCTTATATTCGAATGGAGTACCAACTAAATCTGCCGCTAAAACACCTTATGAGGTTTGGACAAAGAAAACCTGCTCAAGCATTTCCACATTTGGGGATGTCCAATGAGGCTAGGCCTTATAGGCCACACGAAAAATAAACTAGACTCCAAAACCGTAGCGGCTATTTTATTGGTTATTCGAGCGATCAAGGGCTACAAATTTTATAATCCTACACTTAAGTCAATTTTTGAAATGGGAACCGCAACATTTTTGAGGATGTTGAGTTTGGGAGAGAAATAAGGTTAGAGACATTGTCTTTGAGGAAGAAACCGAGGAAGGATCGATTTCGATTCTACTACTATTACTTTTGACAATGTGCGGTCTCTCTCTACTGTCATTGATCAAGAAGTATATCCGAACCTCAACAAGATAAGGTTGAAGAACCTCCCACCATTCCAGAAGTACAAACTCAACAACCTCAAAATCCAATACCATTAAGGAGATCTACTCGAGAAAGGAAAAATGCTATTTTGGATGATTTTATAGTATTTCTCCAAGAACATGAGGAAAATAATGGAATGATGGAAGATGATCCAATCAATTTCCATCGTGCCATGAAGGGTTCTGATTCTCAAAAGTGGATTGATGCCATGAATGAGGAGTATAAGTCTATGCAAGACAATAAAGTTTGGGTTCTTGTCCCATTACTGTATAAGGTGCTAAAGTCCATTGGTTGTAAATGGATTTTAAAACCAAAAGGGATTCGAAAGGTAATGTGGAAAGATATAAGTGCTCGTCTTGTAGCTAAAGGCTTTACACAAAAGGAAGGCATTGACTTCAAAGAGACTTTCTCCGGTTTCAACGAAAGACTCTTTCGTGACGCTCATGGCATTTGTTGCACATTTTGATCTTGAGTTACATCGGATGGATGTTAAGACAAGCGTCTCTCAATAGAGACATTGATGAGACGATTTATATGGTGCAACGAAAACTTCGTGTCGAGACTCAAGAATATGGTTTGCAAATTAAAGAAATCTATCTATGGACTCAAGCAAGCTTCCCGTCGGTGGTACTACAAATTTCATCAAGTGATTATCTCGTTTGGTTTTGAGATAAATATTGTTGATGATTGTGTATATCACAAGTTCGATGGGAGTAAGCATATTTTCCTCGGTTTTGTATGTTGACGACATATTGCTTGCCACTAATGATATAGGCATGTTGCACGAAACCAAGAGTTTTTGTCAAGGAATTTTGAGATGAAAGATCTTGGGGACGCCTCTTTTGTATTAGGGATTCGAGATACACCGGATCGCTCTCGAGGTATTCTTGGATTGTCACAAAAGAGCTATATCGATAAAGTTCTTAAAAGGTTTGGCATGCGGGATAGTAAACCGTGGGACACCTCTGTTGCTAAGGAGACAAATTTAGTCTCAATCAAAGCGCTCAAAAATAATCTTGAAGTTAAGGAAATGCGAAGATTCCCTATGCATCACCGTTTGGGAGTCTCGATTTATGCTCAGTCATCACAGACATCGCCCGCATAGCATTCATTGTTGGAATGTCAAGGCGGATATTTAGGTAACCCCGGGATGAATCATTGGATAGCAAAAAAAGGGTTATGAGGTACTTGAAGAGAACAAGAGATTGCATGCTTACATACAGACAGATCGGATCGCTTAGAGATCGTAGGGTATTCCGATTCGATTTTGTGGGATGCCAAGACAAGAAAAATCCACATCGGGCTACATATACTTGCTAGCCGGAGGAGCTATTTCACGGAGGAGTGCTAAATGACACTCTGTAGCTTCTTCCACTATGGCGTGCAGTTTGTAGCATGTTATGAGGCATCTAATCATGGGATATGGTGCGAAATTTTGTCACCTGGTCTGCGCATTCGAATGGCATTGAAAGACCATTAAAGTTATATTGTGACAATAACTCAAGCGGTGTTATATTCTAATAACAACAGAGTTCAACTAAGTCAAAACACATTGACATTAAGTTCTCGGTTGTGAAAGAAAGGGTGCAGAATGGATGATTTCCATAGAGCATATTGGGACAAACTCCATGATTGCGGATCCGCTTACTAAGGATTACCACCCAAGGTTTTTCATGAGCACACCGCCTTTCATATGGGTGTTGTATTTCTTGAGGATATCATGTTTTAGTGGGAGTTTGTATTTTGGTTGCTTTATGTTTGTTTTGGACACATTTGTGTATTTGAGTAATTTTCTCGTATGTAAATAAAGTATTCGATTCATTCCATTCTCATTACATTATGTTTGGTATTGATCTCACTTAAGGAATAAAGTCGGACCAATTGAAAATAGACATGTTTGGATCACATAACATGTAATTTTCATAATCGCACTCTCATGATTGATCTATGTCATTTGGTTGTATTAGTGTACGTGACCATTGATGGATTTAGTTACGATTAATGTAACGAAAGTCGCTTTGATCCTACATTGATATGACTAATGGACGAGATTGTTTGGAAATATCCTTAAAAGTGATAGCAAAATTTTGAGCTCATAAGGTTGTGCACATTTGTAAGGATACATGTATGGCCCAGTGGGAGATTATTGGATAAAATTCAACATGTGGGGCCAAACATGTATATATTAAAATGTGTGGTGCTATCTTAAGGTTTTAGTCAATAAAGTGATCCACTAAAGACTATTTTGGACTAATGGGTATTAAGTGTCATGAGATTAAAGTGTAGAGACGGATACAATGTTTTAAATTGATGAGGGCCAAATTTAACAATATTGAAACATGATAACTGTTCTACAGTTATTTATACAGGTTATGGTCCCCAATTGAGCATGACTTTTCACAACTTTTTGTATCCCCATCAACAAGAGACACTAAGGAGAAAACCACGGATCAATTGGAAGACCATAACCCAGTTCGATCAAACAGAATCATGGATTCAGGTACGCTTCCGCTTCAGTTTTTAATCTTGGTAATTACAGCATGATGGTTATTATGTCACAGATGTATAATCATCTGTTTATGGATTCGGTAAAATTAATCTAACATATATATATGTACGTGTGTGTTTGCTGATGATTAGACAACACTTTTAGTACCTCATAAATTGTTAATATACTGTTGTTAATTCTAAGCTTTATTCATCATAAACTGAAAACAAAAATGATGTCAAAGGCTTTATCTTTCAAACTTTTGATCATTTTAGGATCTTCTTCCTCATGTTTTAGCAACCCCCAAAAGGTCCATCTATCTTCAAAGAATTTACATAATATCCATTCTGAAAGTCCAAAGTTTGCCCTTAAACCTTCTGTCCTTATAAACCAACACAAGGAAAAAATTCCTAGCTTCAACCAGTCCAGCAATGGTGTTGTTCATGGTGCAAGGAGAAGGTATTGAATCGACCATTATTGAGCCAAAGCCAATAGGCAAACAGATGATTCTCAGGTGCTACATTGATCCGGAAAATTTGCATAATTTCATAATTTATTGTATTTACGATAATCTCATTTCTTCCAATAGAGAGGGTCCGCCTTTTATATTATTACAACTAGATTTGACTTGTATCATTTAATATCTATAGAGTAAGAAACAACACCAACACTTACTAAACATGGAACCATACATAACCTTGGTATCAAATTTGAGGCGTAAATACTAAGGAAAATTGTAAACAGTTCCTTTCTTGGCATTCAAGTCCCCAACCTATGAATCCTAGTGCACTGAGGTCCCCAGTTAACATCAATCATCCAATTGATTATGAAAATGTCACCTTTCCGAAAATACTATGATCAGAATGCATTTTTAGGTTTTAGACTTTTAGTTGGCTGGAGTGGATGACTCACATGTTGTGTTATTTTTTTCTTTACATTTGTCGCATGGTTAAATTTTAGTTGTGTGGTTGTTTGCCATCAATTTTTGTTCTTCACTCTTTTTAATAAAGGGTAATTTGTACTTTTGGTCTCAACATTTGCAGTTTGTTACTAATCTATCTTCAACCTCAACCAATTTTTATACCACCAGACATCCCAAACTTTCATTTAATTGAAAATTACGTCCCCATTAACAGATTTTGATGAATTTGCCCTCCTCTTGAAATAAAAAAAAAAAATAAACAAAAAGATAAAAAAACAAAAATAAAAAAAAATTACAAATAAAGTCCCATAACTATTAAAAAGTACAAAGTAACTTCTTCCTCCACCTCCACCTCCACCTCCACCTCCACCCACCCCAACTCATTCCACCATAGCCACAACCACGCCACCACACCACAACCACCACCGCCACCGCCACCACCACTACAAAATAGTATACTGAAGTGAATTCAAGTTTTCTACATGGTTTGGATTTGTATCATTATCTAGTACATTTGGAACACACTTTCTATATGGAAGAATATTTTTTGGCATGATCATTTTTTGGTAATGGAACATTCAGTTTTGAATGATCCACCAATTTGACTAATCAGCTTGGGATTTTGCAATCGTAACTCCACTGGAGAGCTCTCGCCGGTTATGCCACATTTTGTTGGTAATCTGACTAATCTTCGAGTTTTATCACTATCCCACAACTCATTCATTTGACAGTGTTGCCGGTGGTAGTTGTGGCTATGGTGGGATGAGTTGGGGTGGGTGGAGGTAGCTAGAGGGTGGGGGGAGAAGAAGTTAGTTTGTACTTTTTAAAAGTTATAGGACTTTATTTGCAATTTTCTTTTTCTTTTTTGTCGTTTTTATTTTTATATTTTTGTTTATTTAAAGAGTAGAGCAAATTCGTTAGAATCTATCAATGGCAACGTGATTTGCAATTAAATAAAAAGTTGGGATGTCTAGTGCTATAAAGAATTGGAGTATGGTAGATTAGTAACAAATTGCAAATGTTAGGGACCAAAAGTGAAAATTACCCTTTAATAAATTATAAGCTTCATTATGATTAGTTTTTTTTTTTTTTTTTTTTTTTTGTCATTCAGGCATTTAGGAAGGCTTGGGACAAGTCTTTCTTTGAAACAAAGTATTTTTGTAGTTTCCAGGCACAAAATTTATCATATTAGGCTAACTAATTTTACTGGTGCTTGTAAATCTAGAATGAAAATGGAGGTTAGTTTCTTTATTTTGATTGTATAATGTGAATTTTCACAGCTAAATAAAGCCTAAAATGGTAACATTATGGCTGCAGTTAACTTGTAAAATATATATTTTCATTTTTTTCTGAATTTATAGATTAAAGGAACAATCAATGTTTTATGAACTGGATAAAGTTTCATAATTTAAGAAACTTTTAAGTTCAAGGTGGAGGAATCATAGATGACAATAGAGAAATATGGTGGAGCAATTCTTGCAAGATAAAAAACACAAGTATGTAAAATAATTAATCGATTTCCTAACTATATATGTTAGTAACATATTGATGTGGAGCATTCATTGAACATGGGGTGAGCCTATTGCGTAAAGGGGTTGGCCCTAAAACAAATAGTGCTCATGGTGGATTCCAGAGTCAGATCTAGGATGATATAGGATTTTATTGCGCTTCTCCTATTAGCTATTCATTTTGGAAAAAGTGTATACCATCACTATTAATATTTCTCCTCTTTTTTGCTATGGCAGCATTGCCAAAATCAGGCGGAGCCAATGGTACGCTCATGACTTTCTTTTGCTATTATCAAATGCTAACATAAATTAAACAAGATTGAAGATGATGCTTATATACACATACTTATTTTTCTCCCAGGCTGACCTTTGACAATTGTATGATTTTAAAGTTACCCCATCTATACATACAAAATTCTCAGAAAATGCATCTGATTTTTCAGGATTGTGTGGATGTTATACCACAGCACCTGGAAAAAGCCCCAATAATGATGGAATTCATGTCACAAGAACAAAAAATATTGATATTACATTGTAAGATATTAAAACCGGTAAAGGAAAATGGTGTGAAAACATTTTCACTAACCAATTAGAGCATGTTTGTTACTAGTATTGTTACTAGTACTCAACTAAACTGTGTGCATTTTTGGTTTGGATAAGGTGATGGTTGTATTTCAATTGTAAATAGATCTAAAAATATTCGAATTTATGGATATTAGTAGATGGAGCAAAGCTTTTCGGAACCACAAAATCAAATTGGATCATGCGTAAGCAATTGGGTATATACAATTATTCCCATCGATTCCAATGGTAGAGAACAATTGACCCCCAAATTCTAATTTAAAGAGACAACCTAAATAAATGCTCTATCTGATATTAATAATGCCAAGAAGTAATATAATAAATATCAGTGGGCATTAGAAAATTTTACCGCCTCCACTCTTACTTGACGAGCATGTTCTATTCAAATTCTCTAATGAAGGCAAGTGAATATGGAAAGCCCCAATTAAATTTTGAAAAATCAGTAAAATAAGGGATAGTTTCACTATTAACCACAAAATATAAAATAATTTAGAAAATACTATTTAACTTTTTTTATTCTTAAAAATATAATTTTTATTTTTGTAACACTTGTTACATTTGTTATGTTAGTTATATTTCTTATAAAAAATATTTTACATTTGTTATTTTTGGAGTTTAAAATATTAAAAAGTAATTGTGAAATTTTAATAGAAAATTAAGTATTTCTGCAAAAAGCCCATAGTTTCAAACATTTTATTGTCCATTTACTTCAGTAGTATCTTCTTTTGCACCAAAAACAAAAGGTTTTAAAAAAAAGAAAGAAATAAAGAAAGATTCAAAACGACATTTTAAATAAATATATATAAATAGTAAAATCATGCTAGTCTTATTGCTTTGAGGTATAAGGATGTTTGGCTTAAATTAAAAAGTTTACTTATAATTAAATAAAAATAAATAATTTACTTGTCTCACCAAACATAATTTGGATTGAAACTTGAATTAAACAAAATTTTAACTAATTCTAAACAATTTTATACTCGAGCTTGGGATTCATGGACTAATGTTTCAAAAAAGAGCTTTTAAATTGGAGACTTTTAGATTTTAGATTGATATTTGGATTATGTATTGGGACTATTCACAAAATGAGTGATTACTGTTAAGGAGAGAACAAAAATGCGGGCTAGACAGGCCAGGCCATATAGGCCCGGTTTTATTTGGGTCAGGGTCAGCCCAACCCAAAATCCTGGTTATACGGGCCTGCTCGTGGGCCGGGCTGGTTTGGCCACCTCTAAGAGCATCCCTTGAATATGAAGGTGGACCCATCTTTTAAGGAATTTTCCAAATGCCTAAACAAATAGACTTTGCATGGACATGGCATGGATTTCTAGATCAAGTCCTGGATAAGAAGGGTTTCATGGCATCTCTCCTACTAATAGGTATAAAACTTGAATGATCCGTGTAATTTACACCTTATGCGACTAAAGTGTCTAAACTTTAAATCGTACTTTATTATTCCTTCCACTTAACATTGTGAAAAAAACGAATAGACTAACGGAATTCACGTTGTTCATGTTTAGGGACCTTTTGCCCGCAAATTGTATAATTCAGGAACCAACCATATTTTGAATTGGACAAAATTAATAGCCACGGAAGCAATTCTGTCTGCCGACTCATCATTTCCATTAGTTGAAATAGTATAGACGGACTGAGGAACTAACAGGGTATACGATATTTAGTTGAAAGACTAACGAAGTTCGATTTAAAGTTCTGGGATTTACTTCACACAAGGTGTAAAGTACGAAGACCACTCATATTTTTTACCCTATTAACTATAGCTTATAGGAGAACTTGTTGCATCACCCTAAATCAAAATTGTAGCCTCGAATAAGAAGTAATTTCATGGTCCTAAATCCTAATCGCGAACCATCCCGCTTTGTAATTTCACTATTGCTTAAACATGTAATAAAGAGTTGGGAAATTTGTACTTTTTGTCTCCAACCTTTGTAGTTTATTACTAATCTACCCTCAACTAAGTTTTATAGCACTAGACATCTCCAACCTTTCATTTAATTACTAATCGCGTCCCCATTAACATATTTTAACGGATTTACCCTCTTTAAATAATAAAATAAAAAAGCTAAAACCAACAAAAATAAAAAGAAATTACAAATGAAATCCCCAACTTTTAAAAAGTACAAAATATCATCTTTCTCACCCACCCACACCACTCACTCACTCACTCACTCACTCACATCATCATCCATATTCCCACTCCTAAAGGCGACCACCGACTTCAACATCAATGGAGTCGTAATGGAGAAACAGCTCTATCAACCTTGAAACCAGCTTCACAAAATCTTTTATGGCACACTGTTTGTTGTTAAAGGTGAGACTCTCCATTTCCGGCCCGTTAGACCATAGCATGTGCTTCAACAGTTTTTCACACTCATTGCCGATGAACCTTTCCAGTAGAAACTTGTCGGCTTGGTCAAAAATCTTAGAATCCTTGGTCGCAAATGGTTGGAACCCGAATAACCTTCTCCCTTCTAAATTTGAAACGCAACATCGTGGGATTTGATCACGAAGTCATGTTTTGCTCTCGCGTACTAGGCGGGCACCGTCGGCTCGATTTGAAAGGATTTTTATACTACTTACTTCATCAACGAGATGCGGTCCATGGAAGCCATGGTTACTTCTTTAACCAAATTTCTTGAGCCAACTCTATGTGGAGCTTGAACCCAGCTTGACCAACCCATTTAAGCATGTTGGGGAAGAAATTTTTTATCCCATCAAAGGAATTGAAGCAGGCCGCAAAGATGAGGTTGTGACAAGCCTCTTCTCATCAGCAAGAAATTTCACTTTCAACAATGAAATTTGTTGTCGTGAAAAGTTATTTTTAGGTTGTTTTGTCGAAAAATGGTCGTCGAGAGACTTTACAAGATCAAAATTTTTGTTGTTAAAAGTGAAATTTCTTGTGGTGTCTCTTGATAGACCAAGTTTTTCAGCTTCATCAAGAATGGAAGTTGAGTTCTAGTAAAAGAAATCATACAATCTCTTGTAGTCTTTCTTTATCTAGAAGGGTTGGGTGGGGTGGGGTGGGGATGGGTGGGGTGAGGAAGAAGTTACTTTGTACTTTTTAAAAGATATGGGACTTTATTTGCACTTTTCTTTTATTATTTGTTGTTTTTAGTTTTTTTTCTATTTTTGTTTCTTTAAAGAGGTGGGCAAATCCGTTAAAATCTGTCAATAGAGACGTAATTTGCAATTAAATGAAACGTTTGGCATGTCTGGTGTTATAAAAATTGGTTAGGGTATATTAATAACAAATTGCAAAGGTTGTGGACCAAAAGTGCAAATTTCTCTAAAGAATAATGCATAATGAAATGCATTCACATACAAAAAGGTTGGCATTAAAGAGGCGAAACTAGATGTTCTATCTCTTCATTAACTGAAGATATCCTTTGATCAATAAATTTGTGTTTCGAGACCCCTGCCTCATTATCTGAAGATATCCCTTTAGCCAAACTTCGAGCAGCATGAGATGAGAGACTATTGGGTTCTCCATAAAACAACATTTCTTCATTCTTATCACAGTGCTGAATCCAAACAATGCCATACTTCATCTTTGAAGCCTTTTTGTTGTCAAAATCGATGGAAACAATAAAGAAAATCAGAAAAGAAAAAAAGTAGAAATGAAATGAAACGAGATATGCCATAACAAATCTTCTTAAGACAGATTTTGTCCCTACAAAAGTGCTAATAGGATCAAAGGATGTCTGTTTCCCAAGATACAACGCTTCTTCTAAAATTGATACTGCACTTATACCAACCTTTCCAGTCAATAGGATCAAAGAATGACTGCACACTTTTTGAAAAGAAGAAAAACAAACTTCAGAAATTATTTTAAGCAGAATTTGGAGAGAAAGAGAACTTAAAATCAATTAACTCAAAATTAATTTGATGTGTAAAATTTGAATGTGGGGTTCCATATTTATAGATTTGTAAGTGTCTTTTAGAATGTGTATGAGCCTTCTCTAAACAGGTGCACCATTTGGTCTAGATCAATCTGAGCTCTAGGATTGCACCATTTCATATAGCCACATGATTAGATGGTCCGGATCAAACTTAGAATGGATGTGTCCATTATCAAACCTATTCACCAATTCTGAATAGCCACCATTCCATGCAAACGCCATGCATGCACAACTGCTTGCCGTATAGTCACCATCCATACATGTGTCACCTTATATGCCAACTCACTGAGCCATCTAGTTGTCACGTCATTGAGCCACAGTTCCAATTCTGAAAACTTATGGCTCTTCACGACGATGCGTATGTGAAAAGTGCGCCACTAAAGCGCCCAATGCAACCTTTGCGATGGGCGTGGTGGTTCAAAGCACCACCATTGTGAAGACATTTAAAGCAGCATTTAAGTGGCTAGCCCATGTTGTAGGTGGACTAGTTGTACTAAATTACAACTTAAAAAGTTATCATACTATATAAACAAGTCAAGTTTCTTGTAAACTTTCAATGTGGGATTCTTTTCCTTATATTAGACACTTAAAATACTAATGGGCCTAAATTGTTATAATATTTTTATTGGAGACTTTTCCAATTCACCCAATTAAATGTAATGACCCATATCATTATATTTATCTTATTTAATTATTCAACCCAATAGATTCAATTAAATCCAACAATCCTCCACATGAATGGAAGAAGTCAACTCAAATCAAGGAAGACATAAAAAGTGTGCAATTTGAAAGAGTACACATCAAGATAGGTAGCTTTCGCTTTGAACCTTCTTTAGTAATAATCAATCAAACTCACTTGGCTAATTAGTGAATGCAACGTTTTGAAATGTTAGCCTTTATTGCAAGCCCAGACAATAGATCAAACACATCATCTCTCATATCAAACTTGGATCTCTATTTTGTTCATTATTTCGGTCTTGAACTAACATAGGTGATGTTCACCTAAGTAAAATTCTCAAAGAACCGGTCACGTTCGAACTAACATAGGTGATGTTCTATTATAAGTACCCTACAATACTCCAATTGTACTTTTACAAGAGATAGTCATCATTAAAAGAAAAGCTTATCATTAACAATCTCTGTAGGCATCACTTTTGCATCCTAGAAATGGGAAAGAATTAAAACTCCGAAGTGCTTCTCATCGAGTCATTCATAACTAGTTTTTCTATTGAACCTACTCCGTGGGATCTCCATTCGCCAGGTTAGATTTCCATTAAGTTGACTCATTAGAATTTAGTCTTTAAATCCATTTTACTCGATATGCAATCTATTATATCTCTAGATAACCTTTTTGTAAATGGATCCGCTAGGTTATCTTTTGACTTAACAAAATCAATTGATATTATTTCATTTGAGAGTAACTGTCAAACGGTATTATGTCCATGACGTATATGCCTTGACTTTACGTTATACACAAATTTTTCTGCCCTGGTTATAGTTGCTTGGTTATTGTAATGAATACATATAACTGGCACAGGCTTCAGCCATATAGGAATATCTTATAAGAAGTTCCTAAGCCATTCTGCTTTTTCTCCTGCTTTATCTAAAGCAATAAACTCGGATTCCATAATTGACCGAGCTACACAAGTTTGTTTAGACAATTTCCAATATATAACACCACCACAAAGAGTAAATGCATAGCCACGATTTATCTGTATCCAATATCAAGTTGGCATCACTTTATCATTCAACTAATGGAGGATATTTTTCATAATGTAATGAATACTCTTTGGTACGTTTCAAGTAGCCCAACACTCTAAGTAATGCATCCCAATATTCATTATTAGGGTTACTTGTACATTGACTTAGCTTACTTACCGAGTAAGCTATGTCTGGCCTTGTACATTTCATTAAGTACATTAGGCTTCCAATTATTTGGGAATATTTTAATTGATTTTTTCCATTTCAAGTATTCTTGTGAAGAACGACACGAGGAAGAAGTGGATTACTAGTTTCTTTTATACTATATGTTTTAAATCTCTCAACCACTTTGTCTACATACTGAGTTTGTAACAAAGTTATCTAATTAGATGTTCTAGATATTTTATTCCCAGAATCACGTCTGCTTCGCTCTTATCTTTCATATTAGAGTTAATTGGTGAGCATTTTCTTTTTTTTTTTTTTGTTAATGACTTTCATATTTGTCCCTAATATGAACATGTCATCCACATAAAGACAAACTAATATCTATGCTTCTCCAAATTTCTTTGAATATACACATTTTTGCATTCATTTATGGTGAATCTATTCCTAATCATGACATGTAAAATTTTGGTGCCATTATTTAGGAGCTTGCTTCAATCCGTATAAGGACTTGATAAGTTTACAAACTTTAAAGCATTCTGGTTTCTCCATATAAACTTCCTCGTTTAATTCTCCATTTAAGAATGTAGTCTTAATATCCATTTGATGTATCTACAGGTTATACAAGGCAGCTATTGAAATAAAAACCCGGATAGATGTAATTCTTGTTACCGGTGAATAAGTGTCAAAGAAGTCAATCCCTTCTTTTTGACGATATCCTTTGGCAACGAGTCGAGCCTTGTATTTATCTATTGAACCATCGGGTTTTAATTTTCTTTTGAAAATCCATTTGCATCCTATTGGTTTAGTCCATTGGAAAGATCAACCAATTGCCAAGTATTATTACTCATAATGGATTCGGTCTCGCTATTTATAGCTTCTTTCCATAATAAGGATTTCGAACTAGACATAGCCTTGTTAAATGTTTGAGGCTCATTCTCTATCATGAATGATATAAAGTCTAGACCAAATGATTTAGTAATTTTTGCTCTTTTACTCATTCTTGGTTGAGACTCTTTATTGCTTTCAAAAGTAGTATCACGAGTTCTTTTTTGAGTATTTTCGAGAATATCTCTTTTATTAGGGAACACATATTCAAAGAATTCAACATCTCTCTATTCAATAATAGTATTGACATGAATATCACTTATGTCGGATTTATGCAAAAGAAATCTATAAGCACTACTATTAATTGTATATCCGATAAAAATACAATCAATAATTTGAGGACCTAATTTAATCCTTTTAGGAGGTGGAACATCCACTTTTCTAAACACCCCCACACTTTCAAGTATTTGTATGAAGGCATTCTTCCTTTCTATAGTTCAAAAGGTATCGAACCATTTTTCTTGTGAGGAACCCTATTTAAAATAAAGTTAGCAGTTAGAACTACTTCTTCCCCCCCCCCCAACAAGTTTTGTGGTAATCCAGAACTAATAAGCATATAATTAACCATGTCTTTTAAAGTTCTGTTTTTCCTCTCAGCAACTCTATTTTGTTGATGAGTTTTCAGGGTAGTTGTTTGGTGAATAATCCCAAACTTAGCACATAATTCATCAAACAGTAACGAATCATATTCATTGCCTCTATAGGATCTCAATACCTTGATCGTCTTACAAAGTTGATTTTCAACTTTATTTTTGTAAGTGATAAAAACATCTAATGCCTCATTTTATTACTTCATAAGTATCTGATCATCAATAAACGTGATAAAATACTTTTTTACCACCTCAAGATACAACAAAATTTAGACCACTAATATCACTATGTACCAAACCTAATGATTCACTACTCCTTTCAATTAAATTAAAAGATTTTTTTAGCAAATTTTGCTTCAACACAAATCTTACATTTTTGTTTGTCTTCTGTTTCAAGTTTAGGTATAAGCCCTAAACTTACTAATTTTCTTGAAGAAACACGATTAACGTGTCCTAATCTATTGTGTCATAAAATAGAAGACTCATACAAATAAAGAAAATAATTTACTTTATTAATATATAACTTGAGTATACAAGTACTTGGACTTCTTGTCCACAACAACAACATTGGCCTTAAATAGACCATCTAGTAAATAACCTTTCCCAAAATACATACTCCCTTTACTAAGTACAAATTTATCAAATTCAAACACCATTTTAAAATCCTTCTTACTAAAAATAGAACCAAAAATCAATTTCTTCCTCATATCTGGGACACGCACCACTTCGTTCAGCTTCAATTCCTCCCCCAATGTGAATTTCAAACTAATTTTCCTAGTTCTTTTAATTTTAGTCGTTGCTGAATTGCTCATGTAGAGATGCTTGTCATGATCCAACTTTGTGTATCATGCGAATAGTCCTTTGTCTGCACAAATGTGACTAGTGGCTCCAGTGTCCACCCACCAATCCTTGGCATTTGATACCAAGTTAACTTCAAAAACAACTGCAGATAGGTTCATGTCGACAACATGTGTAAAAATATTATCCACTTTTGTTATGTTGGCTTGGGGTTTTTTTTCTTCTATGTATCTTTCTTTTTTCGCCAGCTTTTTGCACGATGCACTAGTTTTCCACAATTATAACAGTCCCTTTTGAACCGCTTTGCATTGTTTTCCTTTGTCTTTAGACGAGTTCAAATGCTTCCTTCTATTGTTCTTAGACCCTGAATCTTCCACCATGTTAGCTTTTGCTTCCATGTTTCACACATAATTTTTCTTTTGTGCACCCTATTGTCTTCTTCTATTCAAAGTCGAACACTCATATCCTCCATCGTCATCTCTTTGCGGTTATGCTTGAGATATTTTTTGAATTCTTTCCAAAATGGAGATAGCTTCTCAATCATAGCAGCAATGTGGAAAGACTCACTCAATGTCATGCCTTCTGCCTCAATATCATGGAGAATAATATGCTTCTCTAGAACTTGACTCATGACCCTCTTTCAATCGATCATCTTGAAATCCAGAAATTTGCCGACGATAAATTTCTTAGTCCCGACATCTTCTGTTTTATACTTTTTGTCAAGAGAATCTCACAATTCTTTAGCCATCTTGTAGGAACAGTACACATTATACAAAGTGTTATCGAGCCCATTGAGAATGTAGTTGCGGCATAGGAAGTCTGCATGTTTTCATGCTTCAATGGCCAACTGTGTATTTTTGTCAATAGCATTATCCTCTGTTTGAGCAGTGCATTTTTCACGCAGAAACTTAACCAAGTTCAACGTCGTCAGATAGAATAGCATCTTTTGTTGCCAACGTGTGAAATCTGTGCACTGTGCCGTTGAATTTTTTTGACTTTTCATGTTGAGATGCTGGCGGCATGACAAACTGATTGGACCTAGAACTCTGTCCAATCTCTCCACTAGTATGTTCAGTTGTACTAGTCATCTTTCTGTAACACAATTACATAAAATAATATTAATATTTTAATATTGAAAACACATAAATATATTACCTTATTAATAAAATATGTCTTAAGATTGTTGTCAAAATTGACGAGAATAATCAAGGAAAAACAAAAAAGCAAAAATGTATAAATGAGATAAAGCAAGTTATGCCGTATCAAATCTCCTTAAAACTGATTTTGTCCCCTACAAAGGTGCTAATAGGATCAAATGAAATCTGTCTCCTACGCTTCTTCTAAAATTGGTACTGTAAACCAAACTTATACTACCCTTGCTAGTTGAACCAAAGAATAACTACACTCTTCTCGAAAAGAAGAAAAAGAAACTTCACAAATTATTTTAATCACAATTTGGAGAGAACATGATAAAATAAAATTAATTAATTTAGAATTGATTTGATGTGTAAAATTCGAATCTAGGGTTCCCTATTTATAGATTTATAAGTGTCTTTTGGAATGGGTGTGAGCCTTCTTTGAATATGTGCATCATTTGGTTCGGATCAATCTGAGCTCAAAGATTGCACCATTTTCATATAGCCAAATGATCTGATGGTCCGATCAAACAAGCTTGGAATGGATGTTTTGTCCATTCATCAAATCTATTTACCAATTCTAAACAGCTTTTTTTCACCAATTATTTTGTGGGGAAAACAAATGTCATGCAAATTATTTTTCAACAATGATAGAATTTGATATAATTTTTTATTATATTAATTATTATTACCTTCTTCAAAATAATATAAAAATACAAAAAATATAACAAATTAAAATAAGACCTTATTGTCAATCAATATAACATTAAACTCAAAATATTGTACCAAATGCAAAAAAAATCATTCACTAAGCTAAACTTAAAAGAGTATAAGCTCTAAACTAAAAATGCATCTTAAAAAAATAACTCATTGTCCTCGTAAATTAGATATGCGCTACATATCCTCATCAAGATTGTTGCCTACATGAAAGTCGCTCTTTGCCCCAATAACATCATCTTCTATTGACAATGGCATAAAGGCGGTAGATCGAAACCAGAACTTGTCTACATAGTTGTTGCATAGAATGATGCCAAGATCGCAATGTAGAATTGAATTTTGCCCAACAACATTCAACTTGTTTTTCATTATTTGCTCTATTTCAATTCGAAATGATCACCGCTTTCGAAAGCAAAGACGCTTTCTTCTTCCAGCTCCTTCTCCATATGACGCACATTGGAAGATGTACCAATGTCTCAAGACGACTATCTCCCAACCCATTTAATTTGGCGTCCGGTTTCACACCTAGAACGGACATCATGATTTTCAATCCAACATCCGGATCGTCAATGGGGATCTCCTCCAAAGGAGTATCTTCGTGAAGTTGTTGCTCATTTGCCCTTTACGCTAGATATTCATCAACTTTAGCAAGCATCTCATCCTACAAGAAATTAAAACAACCCATAAAAAATATATTAAATAGCATACAAGAAAACTCATCAAGGTCCCATCTAATCTTTTTAAGAAAACACAAGTATATCTAACTACACAGAGCCACAACAGCTTATATCCACCCATTCTCTCGCACAAAACTAAAATAAGTATTTAAACTAACAAAATAATGGAGATGTCCTATTCAAAAAGTTTGCCACAAAGCTATAGACTGATATTAGCAAACAAGGGAAAAACATTTATGTAAATTAACAGCTAAACTAAAGTCATATTCAAAAACACGAGTCTAACAAAGACACCTACCAATACCAACACGGTCAAAACCTCAAAACAAATATTGCAAATCCAACTAATGATGCCAGTGGCCGACAAAATGTTCCTCTCCTCACATGCAAACAAATTCAATTCTTTCGCTCTTTTTCCTCTACAAAATTCTATATAGACAAAAGATCCAAATACTTAAAAAAAATTAAAAGATGCCCAATAAATAGAAATTTAAAATTACTCTGCAATTCTATGTTCATATTCTTGGCTTCATCCGGATAAAATGCCAACCATCTTTACCTCGCAGTCCAAATCTCCATACACACACATAAAATTATATTTGGATTTGAATTGGAAAGATGGTAGGCAATTTAACACATAAACAACAGATAATTTCTTATTGAAAATTAGGAAATGAAGAGTCTTTAGTGGGAATAGCTACAAGTCTCTGCATTTGCACGGTTTGGAGGAATCTGCAGATTCTTGATTTTCTTGGTTAATAGCTCTGGTGAAAAAAATGCTCTAAGGACACGTTACTAGAGAATATGAATGAAGTCAGATAAAAGATAATAACTAGAGAAATATGCAGGCACTGAACCTTTAAAATAATATATAGGCATGACTTACAAATATAACTATTTAAAAGAGTATAAAACTATAGAATAGTATCTTAAAGCATAAATTATCGGTGCTGTGCTTTCAAATGGTTATAAAACACCCTATTATCCATATTCACGAAAATGAGAACAAAAATCTTATATTCACATTCCACCCCAGCTAGTAAAACAGTTTAGTACACGTTTGGTACACATTGTTGTACTTTGTTCACATTATAAACGAGAGTAGTGTGGGTGAAGTGTTTGACAATTTAAGAGGTGGTACAAGCAAGCATTTAGAGTGAGCATTAGTAAAAGAGGCTAGCTTTGCTTGCAGTCATATCTCACTCAAGCAACAAGGCAAGCGGGCAAGTTTCCAGCGAGCGAAAAGGTGGCGATAAATTCAAAAAATTGAACTTTTGCTACATGCAAACTAACACTAAAAAATTAAACAATAAATACCTGGCCCGCCTAGTCACCATCCATGCATGTGCCACCTTAGATGCCAACTCACCGAGCCATCTAGTTGCCACATCTTCGAGCCACGGTTCTATTTTTGAAAACTTTAAGGCTCCTCAGCTCCTCCGACAATGCATACGTGCAAAGTGTGCCACCAAAATGCCCAATTCGACCTTTATGAGGGGCACGGCTGCGGTGGTGCAAAGCACCACCAATTTGAAGACTAGCTAAAGCTAGCTTTTTAAGGCACGAGTGGCTAGCATGTTGTAGGTGGACTAGTTGTATTAAATTAAGACTTAAAAGGTTATCCTCCTATATAAACAAGTCAAGTTTCTTCTAAACTTTCAAAGTGGGATTCCTTTCATTATATAAGACACTTAAAATAGTAATGGGCCTAAAATGTCATAGTATTTTTATTGTAATGACCCATATCATTAAATATGGGAAAATTTTCACAAGTAAGCCATATTATGTTATTTAATATTATTAAAAAAGGCAAGCTGTTACATGTTATTTATTCCTAAAATACTGAATTTTTTTATTTAATTAATTGAGTTATTATTGTAACATAATCCTTAATTATAGTCATTTACAACATTGATTAGGATAGCACATTCAACTAATTGATCTTATGTCTCTGATGATCACTTTAATCTCTCTCCTGCTCCATCTATTTTATCCTTGTATATTTTCTCTCCTAGAAGAAAAATTCCGAATCCTCATTGCAAAATTCAGGTTAAAGAAGACTATCAAAACATTGTTTACTATGAAATTTCAGATTGCATATTTATTTGAATGGATTCTAGTGACATTAATACACATTTTGTAACAACCCATGCAATAATACTAAAAATTCAATACAATGTAACAAATTTTGTAACAACAAATGCAACATCTTTTTAACACTCAATACAATTGAAAATGATGCGCAACAATTTGTTTTCCACTACCCATGTTACATTACTACAAAATTTTGTAACAACGCATGCAAAATAATTTTAACACTCAACGCAATTTTGTAACAACGCATGCAAAACTTCTTTCCATGACCATTGTAACATTACTACACAATTTTGTAACATCAATCGCAATGTTTTTTACTCTCAATGCAATGTAATAGACAAGGTAACAGCAAACATGTAACAGATTTTGTAACGCCGGCTTACAAAATCTGTGATTTTGAAAGTCTGCTTGGATTACAACGTCGGCTTCTTTCCGTGGTCCCAAAATCCTTTTTTGTGAACGACCGATTTAATCTTCGAGTTGGAGTATCCATTGCACGGATTTTGGCTTCAATAATAGTAAATCAATAGCTACCAACACTTATATATTAAAAATTAGTGGTAAGGGGTTTCGGTAATGAGGATTACCGATCTTGAATAATGAAGAATTGAATGGCATTTTGTCGAGGAAACATGAATAATGGTTGATTGTTCAGGAACCCTAGAAAATTATCCCACTCTCTAATTGGTTTGGTCGCTAGGTTGAAGCCGGGAATTTTGGGATTGTAATTTTGGTGTGCGATAATTTGGGGATGAAAGGATTTTGTTGGCATTCATTATTTTAATATAATATTTAATTATTTAAACATCACACAGTATTTTGGGAATAAAAACAAATGGAAAGTAGATGTGGAAATATATTTCAAATGCACACTAGGGGTGCAATTTCCACTTAAATTTACCTTATTTAATGATTCAATCCAATAGATTCAATTAAATCCAACATTTTTTCCGTATTCTCTACTCTTTTTGAGTGATTTCTCTCCCAACCCTTTAAGAGAAAGCTTCAGAGAACACCTATTTTCTTTCTATAAAGGTCCAATCTCGTAATCATCTGAAGATGATGAAATATAGAAAATGCCTTCGTGAATTGGCAACTTAGAAGCTGCCCTCAAGCTTGCAATCTCAAGCTTGTCAGCTTCATCTCTCCGCCTCCAAAGCTGCTGGACAGCCTCTTCAAGATTTCTGATATGGTGGCATTCTAACAATAAAATCAAAATCTAAAATAAATTTAGCCTTTTATGTCGGACAAAACAAATGATCATATAACCAACAGCAAGAGTAATCAGCAAGTGAATGCATTGACTGTGATATTTACACACACTGGTGGCATTCTAACAAATGAACTACAACCAACAACAAGAACAAGATATGTCTATAGAATGTTCATTGCACATACGGATAAAAGACAAATCCAGATTATAAGTTATGATTCCAAACAAACCTTTGATAAAAGACGACATTGCAAATTAAAAGGTTATAATAAAATAAATCATGACAAAACGATCAAATTTTAATGGAATCGTATTCAAATTCCAGGTTCCAAGAATAAAATAAATCTAAACCTAAAAAATTCACAGTATATTTCCAGACCTTTAAGATTTTATTTTATTTGAACAAATTCTCTCCTAATCTGTTGACAGTGGAAAGAGAGACTCACCAGGAGTAGTTGGACGCCTAATGAATTTCCACTCTTTTCATGCATATAATAATGTCCTTGTATGAGTAGCTATGTATATGTAAAGTGTTGGGGTTGACTCATAAATCCAATAAAGTTGCACCACTACACATTTAGTCTTTCACGCATTAGTTTACGGCATATATATAAAAAATGCCGTTAAAATAGATTATTTATGACATACCTTAAATGTGTGCCGTAAATTACCAATTACATATAATATTCAAGGAATACATATTGAGAACACCGTAAAAAATATCATTTTATGGCATATTTATTGACACATGCCATGTATAGGATGGAAGGGGAAAAAAAAGCTTCATTTTCATTTCCAGCGCACCCGCTTATTTGTCTCGCCCCCAAAACCTTAAATTTTTTCTTTTCATTTCTTAAATACATTTTTTTTGGGGTCAAAAACCACCATTTTCATCTTCTAGCAGAAATCACCCTTTTCTTCATCCAGCAGAAATCACCATTTTCATCTCTTCAAGCATAAATCACCCAAGCTCTTCCCAACCCTTCCAATAGAAATCGCCGGCGACCAAATTCATTCCAGCAAAAATTGCCCAGCTCTTGAAACAGATGAAACCTTTCCCAACCCTTCCAACAGAAATCGCCAGCACAGTGACTTCGTGAATGATTGTGAGTTGGAACATAGATGAACCTTTCCCAACCTACAAGAAATCACCCAAGCCCTTCCAACAAAAATCGCCTTTCCCAATCTTTTCTCTCATCAATAATCCTCTGTTTGTGACATTGAAGATTATGAGAACCGCTTCTCTTTGTGGAATTTGATACATGAGATGAAATAAAGAGGGATTTGGTAGCAGATCTAGGTGGAAATTTAGAATTTTTTTGTTCATTTTTTTATGCTTTAGTCTGTTTTTGAATGGGAATTTTTTTAATAATATTTTTTTATTGTTGTGTTGTTTCATATGAGAAATGCTCATATCATTGCTTGAACAAGTCAATACCCAAACTACTAAATAAACTAAATCTTTGTTTGTTCTTCTTCTTTTTTTTTCCTACAGTGGCTGTTTTCAGCATGAATTTAGTCATTGTTATTAATTTAATTAGCCTATATTGCTAACAAACATCTGGACAAAGAGCTTTGGGAGATCTTTGATGTGATAATCATAATAGTTCATTGAAGTGATTTTGTTTGGCGGGATTTTGTTGATGATTAGATATGAATTCACAAATTTTTTGGAAGTCCAAAATGCAAGTCTGTTCGTTAAAATTTATTGGGTTGTAAATATTTATAGATTATGAATTATAGACAAAATAATTCTAGAATAGTCCAAACATATTTGGATCACTTTTATTATTATTATTATTATTATTATTATTATTATTATTATTATTATTATTATTATTATTATTATTATTATTATTTTAATTTCCTAACCCAATCGTAATGATTGGAAAAGAAAAATATGATATTTGCATATTTACATGTAAAACTCCAAGAGTTTGTAATTCTCAATGCCCACTCTAATTCCCTTCATTAATTGCTCTAGCCAGACAAGGACAAACTATTGATTTAGGATAGTGGACCTAGACGAGGAATATGGATGAGAGATAGCAACTATATACAATGTTGATTCCAACCCCCCCCTCCACCCCCTGACGCCCAAAACACCCAAAAACAAAAAAAAAAATAGTCAAGGCCTTTTACAAAGTCTGCATGATAGAAGATAATTCAATCCCTTTGACATGGATGGAACCTGAGATAGATAGTCTTTAATCAGTTAGTGATAATGAAAATAATATCTTAATTAGTTGGAAAACAATAAAAACTCATATTTTAGGGAAATTAGTGAACTCCTATAGATTTGATTCCAGTGGTCTAATAAATAGGTCACATAGTGGACATTAGAGCTATACTAATTTTGCTGATATTATTTTGTTCATTGAACTGCGAACCTTCTTTTCATTGTGTAAGCATCATTTTCAAATCTTCTTATTTTCTATTTCTTGTAATTTGGAACTTTATTTATTACCAATTTCTCTAGTATTTACAGTGTTAAGTAGTGGAAAAATGATTTCTGAATCTACATAGTGCTGAATTGATATGCAAATTTTCATGAATAAATTACACTACTACCTATAATTTGTGAACTACTGTTAAATTTTTTATTATTATTTTTTTTTTGTAAAAATGCAAATGCAGAGTGAGAACTCGTTATATACAAAAGGACATGAACTTGTTTATTCGGCTTACTTGTGACAATTAGTGTTATCTGCTTCTTAGAGAGCATTAGAAGGGCTCTCATTGTTCCTTTTCTTATTATACTAAACAGCTCATGGGATAAAAATTGGAAAATTAAGCTTAATTATTCAAATTTGATCAGAAAATTTTGTGGGAATTAAGAGGGCCAATATTTTTTATAAATTAGGTTTAATTTTCTGGTTTTCTGAGGTTTTGACATTGGAAAAAATAGGAAGTGTTTACTGTTGATAATCAAGTAATAGTATTTTAGACTTAATTTTTTCACTTATCAAACAGGTTATTATTTTCATAATGTTGGACTATTATCGTGGATAAAGATTGTGTATACTTATCAAGGTTATTTTACCCCCTTAAATATACAAAATTTTAAAATATGTTCTTAAATGTATTTTAGATAATTTATACAGTATTTTTTTTGTAGAGTTACAAAGACATATTAATGTGGTGCAAGAAAGTTAGCAAATATGGTGCAAGCCTATGCGGATAATTCAAACAAGGTCATGTGCCTTTGCAAATGTTGCAAAAACCTTTTCCACCAACATTTTTATACAATGTATGGGCATTTGGTCATACATGGGATGGATCCTACGTATATTACGTGGGTGTTTCATGGGGAAAAACCGATTGCATCATGACCTCCTCAAGATGTAGAAAATCTAGAGACCTATATAGGATGTATAGAGATGCATTTTTTCAAGATGACAATGTTGTTGCAAATGGTGAAATCGCATAAACAAATCCAAGCGATCTAGTGCATCATGTACCCCTTGGTAATGAATGTTGGAGAGTTTGGGTTATTGAAGTGGTTGATAATATCACCTTAATACTTTCATTTTGCCCGTTTGGTTTTCGAGCATTATAGACAATATTTCTTTCTTGTTCATTGAGATAGTTATTCCCCCACCCTTTGATTTAGCTTTAAAGACCAGTAATTATATTATTGAAGGTAGTATTAGCTTTAAGATCCCTACACTGATAAGCTACAAAACAAATGGCAATATTTTCGACAGTTTGAATAATTTGATGTTCCATCATACCATCAATATTCCATTCGATTATTTCATCTCCAAGATTTCTTTTCCTCACATTGCATATCAAGAAAAGATTGTCAGAGTAATAATTAATTTGGCATTTTAGAGTACCCTTGTTTTGAAAAGATTCTAATTCCTAGAGGAAATACTGAAGTAATAGCTTCTCCTTTCAAACAAATCAACAATATACAAGAAGATTCTAGATCTATTTGTTAGCATATATTGTATATATGGCATAATTGAGACGTCATATATTCTACCCTTTTTAGACTAGCTATGTATAGAAGAGTATATTGTAATTAGCATCTACCATATTTAGACTAGCTATGTATAGAAGAGTATATTATAATTAGCGTGTAATTGATAGGCGTTTATTTTGGTAAGCTATTTACTTTGCATCTATATAAATGAAGGAACCCTCACAATGAGAGGTATTCAAAACAAAACCTTCTTTGACATGGTATCAGAGCCAAAGTTATTTTATTTTTTTTCACGTTTTTCTCTTGGCTTGGTTGAATTTCTGGTTTATTGTTAGAGCATTTTTTTAGCATCAGGACTGTCCGAAACCTCTTCATAGGTTCTTTCGATAGTCTCTTCGTTTTCCAGAGGATTTTTTTTTTTGATTATTTTTTTGGTGATTTAGGCTGTTAGAATATTTTTTTTGAACAACTTCTTGTCTCAGATTGTTGAGTCTTAATTGATCATACTGTTCATGTGACTGTTGTGATTTGTCGGGTCTTTCAATTTTGTTTCTGGTGGTTATTATGTCATGCAAAAATTCTATTGTTCGTTTTAATGGCAAGAACTACGCCAGTTGGGAATTCCAGTTCAAGATATTTGTGAAAGGGAAAGAGTTATGGGAAGGCGGGGATGTCATTTGGATGGGTCTTCTACGGCTCCAACTGATCCCAAAAAACTTAGTTCATGGGAAGGCAGGGATGCCAAAATTGCTTCTTGGCTACTTAGTTCTGTTGAACCCCCATATGGTCAACAATCTTCGTGGGTTCACTACTGTTAAGAAGACGTGGGATTATCTTCGGCGAATTTATTATCAAAATAATTCTGCCCAAAAGTTTCAATTAGAATTAGACATCGGAAACTATCGCCAGGAGAACCTCTCGATTGAACAATTTTACTCCGGTTTTCTTAATTTATGGAGTGATTATTCCGGTTTGGTGCATTCTAAAGTTTCCAAAGATGCTTTAGCGGCACTACAAGCGGTTCATTCTGAGAGCCAGCGGGATCAATTTTTGATGAAACTTCAACCTGAGTTTGTAAGTGCTCGAGCTGGGTTAATCAATCGCACACCTATCTCCACGTTGGATGTTTGCTTGGGCAAACTCTTGCTTGAAGAACAGTGTCTCGCTTCACAACTTGGCATTGCTCAAGATGCTGATGGTAGTACTAAGATGGTTAATGTAGCCTACGCTGCTCACGGCAAAGGACGATATAGATCTCCACCGCAGTGTTACAACTGAAAAGAAGTTGGACACATTGCAAAACATTGCAGCAAGAAATTTTGCAATTATTGTAAGAAGGAATGCCATATCATTAATGATTGTCATGTATGCCCTCATAATCGATCCGCTCTTGCTTTTCATACTGCTGTTCAGTCCACCTTTATGCCTGCCTCTTCTACTCAACCTGCTGTTTCGGGTTCTTCATCTAACATTACCCCTGAGCAAGTTCAACAGATGATTATTTCCGCTCTTTCTGCTCTTGGTCTCCAAGGTAAGAAATGTCTTCTTCCTCCTCCTTGGTTAATTGATTTTCGGCTTCCAATCACATGACCGGTAGTTCGATAGCTTTGCATGATGTTCGTAAGTATGATGGTGAGCAGCATATTCAGATCGCTGATGGTAGTACTCTTCCTATTACTGCGGTTGAAAATCTGGGGTCTTCCTTTACTAATGTTTTTGTATCTCCTACTTTATATGCCAATCTCATTTCTATTGGACAATTAGTAGAAGAAAATTGTTCTCTTTATTTTGATCACAGTAGTTGTCGTGTACAGGATCAAATGTCGGGACAGGAAATAACGAAGGGGCCTAAAGTGGGACGTCTTTTTCCTCTTCAGTCGTTTTCCATTCCTCGTTCAATTTCTGTTGGTTATTCTACTATTGCTAATAATAGCCATTTTTGGCATAAGAAATTAGGACATCCCAACTCTGTAATTTTGACACATCTTATGAAATATAGTTATTTGAGCAATACAAATGCATGCTCTTCTTTGTCTTTTGATTGTGTATCTTGTAAACTTGGTAAAAGCAAATCTTTACCATTTCCTTTACAAGGTAGTCGTGCTTCTACATGTTTTGAGATTATTCATTCTGATGTTTGGGGTATGAGTCATGTTCTTTCTCATGCTCAATATAGGTATTTTGTGACATTTATTGACGATTACAGTCGTTTCACTTGGGTCTATTTTCTTCGTTCTAAAGCTGGTGTGTTTTCGACCTTCCAAACTTTTGTTGCCTATCTAGAAAAAAAAAATTTCTACATGTATTAAGACCTTACGTTCAGATTCTGGGGGATAATATATGTCTCATGATTTTCAATCTTTCCTACAACAGAAAGGTATTCTCTCTTATGTCAAATTTTAATTAACTCGTAAGTGTACGAATCTATTGGAATATAGAAAAGTAGTAACGAGGTCGATCCCACAGAGAGTGCAATGAAGAAAGTCTAATTTAATCCTAATTAACTATTAGTCTAGGCTAGTTGAGTCGAAATGAATTTTGTTGAAATTATTTATTTTAAAGAATAACTAATTATGCGAAAATAATGAGGTTGAAGAATCAAGAAGTTTAAAATACTAAGGTTTCAGAATCCATCATTGTTTAACTTAGTAATTATCCAGTTATTGATTAATTCTCAAAAACAATGACAACATGAAATCAATCTATTGTTGTCCCGAAAGATTTATCAATTAAGTTCAAAAAAAGAAAATCAAATATAGGCTCCCCTTATGCTTCAAATATAAATTACTTAAGCATTTTTCGTATCAAGTTCCATTGAAAGAAAACAAAGAATCAAAGATTTTCTAAGCATTCTATGTATCCCTATTCGAATAAAAGATGATGAAAAATCAAAAGCAATTAATAAAACATGTTTAAGCACCAAGCACGAATTAATTAAATCAATTTCTAACAATCAAAAATACATGATATTTTTAAGATGAAAGAAATTTTATCTAATTAATTCAATAAGAACAAATCATGAACGTTAAAGCTCTAAAACTGAATTAAATGAATAACAACATAATCACTTTGCTAAAACAAGGTTTCATTGTCTACCTTAGCTAAAGAAAATTAGAAGAACATAATTAAATAAAAAAGATAAGAATTGATAGAACTCGGCATGGATTGAATGAGAAGAGAAATCTTCTCTTGTTTCTTCCGTCTTCTTCTAAGTTCGGCTCCCAAAAATTCTCCATTGTTATGAGTTAATAACTCATATTTATACTATCCTAATTGTGCTCCAAAAGATCTCAAAAAATTACAAAATCCGCGGGCCAAAAGTTACCTAACTAGATTAGGGCACAAAAAAGGAAATAAAATCTTCTCAATAGGGTTTGGCACAGGCGATCGCCCAGGCTGGTGGATTTGCTCACTGCTTCATTCTTCAAATGCTTTGGGCGATCGCCCGGCTTGACGTCTTGGAATTCTTGCGATTTGGTCCTTCAAATTTGGTTGTTGGTCATTTTAGTCCTCATACTTTCATATTATCTTCTTTAGTCCTCCAACTTTCCATAACCTCTAATTTGGCCCTTCAATTTTCCAATTGAGTGCACTTGAGTCCCCGTGCTTCTAAGACACCTTCAATTTATTGCTCTTTTCACCTAATCTTCTCCAATTGTTCACAAACGAGTCCAAAACTGAAATA
The DNA here is from genome assembly GCA_023638005.1 of Forsythia suspensa. Lineage (NCBI taxonomy): Eukaryota > Viridiplantae > Streptophyta > Magnoliopsida > Lamiales > Oleaceae > Forsythia > Forsythia suspensa. The sequence goes on from CM042671.1 coordinate 32,949,779, forward strand.
GAACAATAATAAACTAGATTAAATAGAAAATCAACTATATGACGGCATAAATGATTAATTCAAAGGCCAAAATAAGTGCACAAAACGCACTTATCACTCTCTCAGCGTTCGTGTCCTTACACCCCTCAACAAAATAAAGTCGCCAAGCGTAAGAATAGACACCTTTTAGATGTTGTTCGTACCTTGATGCTTGAATCTTCTGTCCCTCCGAGATTTTGGGTAGAGGCATTAACTATGGCCGTATATTTGATTAATCGTTTACCTTCTCCTACCTTGCACCTTGATTCTCCATATTCTCATTTGTTTGGTGTTCCTCCTGACTATAATTCTTTACATATTTTTGGTTGAATCTGTTTTGTTCACTTACTTCCCGTTGAACGTCACAAGCTTGCTGCTCGAGCTGTTCAGTATGTTTTTCTTGGCTATAATAACTCTCATAAAGGGTTTGTATGTTATGATGCGGATGCTAACAAACTTCGTATTACTCGAAATGTGATTTTCTTTGAAAACCAATATTTCTTTCCGTCTCGTGCTAATCATATTTCTTTCTCTATTTTCCTTCCTTCTTTTGATAATGTATCTAGTACTCCTACTCATTTTCAGCCGGGTATTGTGTACCAGCGACATCTTCTACTGCCTCTTCCTTCTTCTCAACCGCCACCTAATCCTGTATTGCATGAGCCCTGCCGGTCTACTAGGGTTTCCTAGCCTCCAGATTGGTATGGATTTTATTCTTCTACTCTTAAGGATACTCTTGATACGACTTTTGTGCCTAAGTCTTATTCTCAGGCTTCTACTCAAGAGTGTTGACGCCAAGCTATGCAGGATGAACTTCAGGCTCTTCAAGACAATCACACTTGGGACATCATCACTTGTCCTGTTGGAGCTAAGCTTATTGGGTACAAATGGGTATACACCATCAAACTACGTGCTGATGGCTCAATTGAAAGACATAAAGCTCGTCTGGTGGCCCTTGGGAATCAGCAGGAGTATGGGCTTGATTATGAAGAAACATTCGCACTGTTATGGCCATTGCTATTTCGAAAGGATGGTTGCTTCATCAGATGGATGTGAAGAATGCATTTTTACATGGTGATCTAAAGGAAGAAATATTTATGTCTCCTCCTCCTAGCTTGTTTCCTCCCTCTTCTGTTGAGGTTTATCACTTGAAACGTTCTCTATATTGTTTGAAACAAGCACCGCAGGCATGGTTTAAGAAGTTTCATACTACTCTATTGGATTTTTCTTTTACTCAAAGTCAGTATGACTCCTCACTCTTCTTTTGTAAGACTGCTATTGGGATCGTTATACTTCTTGTGTATGTCGATGATATTGTGATTACCGGATCTGATCTCCAGTTAATTGAGAAGTTACTGCATCAGCGTCTCACATCTTCGTTTCATATGAAAGATCTTGGTCCACTACAGTATTTTCTTGGACTTGAGGTCCAACATTGTCTCGAATGGCACGCTCTTACATCAAAGATAAGTATACCCAAGAACTTTTGTTAGCCGGTCTTCAAGCGATGGTCGTGTCTTATCTATGGATGTCAATTTGTAGTTGCATCAAGTGGATGGTGATTCCTTATCTAATCCCTCGATGTATCGGCATTTGGTGGGCAGTTTGAATTATTTGACCATTACTAAACCTGATATCTCGTTTGCTGTTCAACAGGTCAGTCAGTTTATGGGTGCTCCTTGTCAAACACATTTAGCAGCTGTTCGTCGTCTTCTTCGATACCTTAAAGGGACATCTGGTCGCAGTTTGTTTTTTCCTTTAGGGAATTCTTTAAATTTGGAGGGCTTTAGTGATGCCGTCTGGGCTGGATGTCTGCGAGATACTAAATGCTACATTACATGTTGGTGCATGTTTCTGGGTAATGCTCTTATTTCTTAGAAGAGCAAAAAGCAGGCTCGTGTCTCGAAGTCATCCATCGAATCTGAATATCGGGCTATGTCGTCTGCTTGTTATGAAATTGTATGACTTCGCGGGTTGTTAAGTGAACTTAGTGTTCCACAGCTTACTCCTACTCCTCTTTATGCTGATAATACCAGTGCTATTCAGATTGCTGCTAATCCTGTTTTTCATGAGCGCACTAACCATATTGAAGTGGATTGTCATTCTATTCGCGAATCCCTTGCTCGCCATGAAATTACTCTTCCACACATTTCCACTGAATGCCAAACAACTAATGTCTTCACCAAAGCTCTCTCTCGTCATTGCCATCAGTTCATGATTGACAAATTGATGCTTATTGATCGCCCAACATCAATTTGAGGGGGGATGTTAGCATATATTGTACATATGGCATAATTGAGACGTCATATATTCTACCATATTTAGACTATCTATGTATAGAAGAGTATATTGTAATTAGCATCTACCCTATTTAAACTAGCTATGTATGGAAGAGTATATTGTAATTAGCGTGTAATTGATAAGCATTTATTTTGGTAAGCTATTTACCTTGCATCTATATAAATGAAGGAACCCTCACGATGAGAGGTATTCAAAACAAAACCTTCTTTGACACTATTGTCAAAGATATCAAATATATACAAGCCCAAAATAATTATACAAATATTTTATTACATTCAATGACAGATCAATTAAAAAGAATTGAGTCAAATTCTAAGTCGGAAGAATCAGCAACAACAAACCCTACAAAAGAAAGAATAACGTCAAATTCTTTGTTCAAGCCTCTTGGTGAAACTACTTCAAAACATAAATTAGGAAAAAAATCTTTCAATTGAAATAATTGTTCTGGCAGAAATGTCAAAACAACTTTCAAAGATAAATTCTTCCAAAAATGTAAATGTTGTAAACTCAATTGATGAGCTTGAAGAACAATTTATTGAAGAACCTTATCAAATAAATAAACTTAGGGGTCAAATTTTTTTAAAGTCTGTAAAACAACAAAGATTAAAATATGCCTTAATCTTTACTTTCAAAGTACATAAGTGCTATTTTCCAATTTTTACAAGTGATTTACATAATTATTCTATTTTATATCATCAATATTTCTTCTCATATTTAATCGGTATCTGCTCAAATATGTTATTTCACTCATTTGGTAACAGTAACTGAGGTTTGCAAGGCTTATCTCTAAATGGCTCTGATACCAAATGAGCAGAATAATAGATTTGAGCAGATATTTTATTGATGATAATTATTTATTTGTATTTTTCTCATATCATCAATATTTCTTCTCTGATACCAAATGAGCAGAATAATAGATTTGAGCAGATACCAATATGAAGAATTATTGATGATATAAAATAGAACAATTATGTAAATTACTTGTATCTGCTCAAATATAATTATTTCGCTCATTTGGTAACAGTAACTGAGGTTTGCAAGGCTTATCTCTAAATGGCTCTGATACCAAATGAAGAATTATTGATGATATAAAATAGAATAATTATGAAATTACTTGTAGATATACCATCTGCTCAAATATGAAGAATTATTGATGATATGAGCAGAATAGCAGATAAATATGAATTATTGATGATAATTAGAACAATTATGTAAATTACTTGTAAAAACTGGAAAATAACACTTATGTAATTTGAAACTAAAGATTAAGGTAGATCTTAATCTTTGTTGTTTTACACACTTCGATATTTATATGAGATGGGAAATCTCATTAATTGAAAAAATAAAACTTACAATATCACTTGAACTGAACGTGTAATGATAATATTGTTTAAACTTGATTACAGAAGTGCTAACAAAAGAATCTTTATGAAAAACACTCAACATGTTGTTGAGAGTAACATCCCTTTATATAACCTTTTGACAGATTTCAAATCTGGATTTAAACTTGCAAATTCGTCGCGATCTTTGCATTCAGCTAACATTGCCATAAGCTTGCTTTTTCTGTTAAGAAATCGGCTTGCTTATCTTGATTTTTTGAAAGTGGTCCAGTATTTTTCAAGTTATCCTTATTTTTCTGTTGATGTATTTGATGGGGCTATTTCAAATACCCACACTTCAGATCTAGAAACAACAGAAATTTTAAATTTTGATGAAAGATCAAGATCTATTGTGGTTATTTACCATGTCTATTACAAGGTAATGAGTACCATCTCTCAATCCTAGAGCACTAAGATTCTCCAAAAGATGAATTTCAAATACCGCACTTCAGATCTAGAAACAACAGAAATTTTAAATTTTGATGAAAGATCAAGATCTATTGTGGTTATTTACCATGTCTATTACAAGGTAATGAGTACCATCTCTCAATCCTAGAGCACTAAAATTCTCCAAAAGATGAATTTTTTTTTAATGGAGGTCAATACTCTACATTCCAATGTTATTGTTCCAAAAAGAGTACCTTAGGACAAGATTTCCAGATCCTTAACCAGGGATCTATAATGAGTCAATGTTCTTGAGAGAAAAGAATCTAAAGAAGTTCTCAATCAAATTCTACATTTTCCAAATAGGAATGTTAGAATGTTTTTTATGAACCTTCTTCTAGTTCAAGATACTCAACTTTGTTATGAGTTGAAACGACTTTTTCCTTTCAACCACCAAGATATTCAACTTCTTTTGAAAAATTCAAAGGAGTTGATTTCGATCCAAATCCCTAATACTCATTATGAACCAGAAGGTGAAATTGAATCTGAAAGATCCATATCACCAACTGCTTGGCAGATATATGAACCTTTATATCAAAGATTTAGAAAAAAATCCACCCACAAGAAGTCAAGATCATAGTTTAGCTGCTAAGTTAATTAAACAAGCATTCAAAACTCTTCGTTGCCTCCATATCATCAATCCCAAAGCCTTTCTCTTTGTTGAAACTGATGCTTCTGAAATAGGCTATGGTGGAATTCTCAAACAAAAAATTGATAATCAAGAGCAATTGATTCGCTACCATTCTAGGAATATGGATCGAACGTGAGAAGACTATTCTACTGTCAAAAAATAAACTTTGGTAATAGTTTTATGTATTACAAAATTCCCTGATGACAAGCAAATATTATCATGTTTTTATTTTGATATTGAACATATTCAAGGAAATTCAAATGTGATATCGGATTTTCTATATATCCAATTAATGAACCAAACACTATAGAATTCAGCAACAACGACAAACACGTAATCAAGGTGTTTGCACATGAAAGAGAAAGTGCTTTGAGAGAAAGAAAAAGAGAGAAAATTAGAAAAATGGAACGTGTCGTTGTCGATTTAATGAACCACGTTTAATTCAAGTTTTTCTCTCTTCTGCTCGTTGTTGTTGTTGGAATAAACGGGTCGTCCATGTGGGTTGACCCAACCCAAGTAATATGAAAATGGTTTTGGAGGAAGAAGTTAAGATTTATTTTGAATTTTAACTCCCTACTATATGTAACTTCCATACAACTCCTACATCTCTACATATTCTCTGCATATGGAAGTTAAAATTCGTGTATGAAGAAGAGAGATAGTGAAGATTACATGAAGATGGTGGTTTGACAAATAACTCAAAGAAAATTAGGTTCTTGGATTGTGGAGATTAAACTCTTTCATTGTGATTGAGTTTCGGACCAAATAGAAGCATTTTAATCACATAGTAAACAAGTATACAAGGCAAGTGATTCAATCTCTTGGTCATGGATTTTCAAGTAAGTTTTACCATTTTTGTATTCGGTAAAAGCATGTTATATGATATTACATTGGTATCAAAGCCTTTTCAGGTTGTTTCCTTGCATGTTAATGTACTGATAATGTATTGGTATGCAAATAGATGCAAGAAATCCGAATTCATGTCATTTGTTAAAGCTTGAACACACTTTAATGGCACATTATGAAATACTCAATATTAATTCATAAAATTTATACCATATGTTAATATCATGATCACTACTAAAAATCGCCTTTTCACCAACGGAGATTTACCAACGGATTATTCCCACTGCAATAGATTATCCGTTGGTAAAAGTGACGACCTTTCAACTACGGTAATTAGCGACGACTTTTCCGTTGGCAAAAGTAACGAGTTTTCCAACGATTTTCACCTTTCACCAACGGAATATCCGTTGATGAAGAGTGAATCATATCACCAACGGAAATTCCGTTGGTGATAATAATAAAGTTTGAAAACCAAAAACAATTCGACATTTCACCAACGAAATATCCGTTGGTAGGAGTGAATCATATCACCAACGGATATTCCGTTGGCGATATTAATTAATTTTGAAAACCAAAAAATAATTCGACCTTTCACCAACGGAATATCCGTTGGTGAAGAGTGAATCATATCACCAACGGAAATTCCGTTGGTGATATTAATTAATTTTGAAAACCAAAGAATAATTTCACCTTTCACCAACGGAATATCTGTTGGTGAAGAGTGAATCATATCACCAACGGAAACGCCGTTGGTGATATTAATTAATTTTGAAAACCAAAAATAATTGACCTTTCACCAACGGAATATCCGTTGGTGAAGAGTGAATCATATCACCAATGAGAATTTCGTAGGTGATATTAATTAATTTTAATTAAAGACCAAAAATATTTCGACATTTCACCTACGGAATATTCGTTAGTGAAAAGTGGTCCATATTACCTACGGAATATCCGTTGGTGAAAAGTGGTTCATATAAAAAATTTCGAGCAATGTGATATTTTATGTTTAAGTGTTAAACACAATGTAGAATTTGATTTTTACTAATATTTATTTTTACTTTATAAGCAAGTATAGAAAATGTTGCTCATTGAACTAATATATATTATAAAAACAAATATATTTACAAAAATTCATTTGTCTCCAATGGTTTGGTTGTAACTTTACAACCCTTAGGTCAAAGGTTCAAATCACATTACATTCATTCTAAATTAATAAAATAATAAAAATACTTGACAAAGCTTAGTACATCGGTTCGGGCCTTTGGTGGGTCGAGTTTCAAACCCACAATTGGCAAGTTGGGTCGGGTCCACCAAGTATATAAAATTAATTTTTTAATTATTAAAATTACACCATTACCTACGGAATTTCCGTTGGTAATAGTGCTCGTCATTTTTGTTGCTATTTTGAGGGTCGTTAAAAATTACCAACGGAATTTCCATTGGTAAAAGCGTGTGTCATTACTAACGAAAATTCTGTAGGTAAAGGGTTGAGACATTACCAACGAAAATTCCGTTGGTAATGGCGCACACATTTACCAACGGAAATTCCGTTTGTGAAGATCACCAACGGAAATTTCATTGGTAACTTTCAACGACCCTCAAAATAGCAACGAAATTCGGTTTCAAATAGTCTTGTTGGTAGCGACTATTAGGCACGGATATCGTGGCTTCAACAACGAAAAAATCTGTTTACGAAGCCACATTTTTTTGTAGTGGAAGTACAACATGTCTACAAAATTTCACACGGTTTGGATTTATATTTCAAGAGTAAATCAAAACCCTAGTTAAAATAACCGAAACTTCATAAGATGATCATTTTATGTTCTCTATTTTTTGTGTTATGAAATTGGTATGTTTAGAAAGGTAATTCCATGATCTTTCGAAGGGTATAAAGAACTCATAATTCGGACTTAAAACGAATGAGTTATGTTGATTTAAAGTTTTTGCCATTTGTAGGAAATTCTGAAATTTTTGAGGAAGATGATGAATTAGTTTTTTTTCATTTCCTCACTCTCTTTCGTTATGTTTTTGTTCCAAACACTACATTATAAATGCTATTTGTGGAACATGACCACACAGATGAACTTAGAACGTCGAAATTAGAGGAACGAAACCCAAGAAGTCGTCGGAAACGTTTCATAAGGTGGCGAGTGTAGTACACTCTTCGACTGCCGAGAGTGGGAAAGAGTTCTTTAATAAAATAAAAATAAAAATTTGCCTTTTACAAAGTTGACGTGCAAGAGATCATTTGGAATGTTTGAAAATTGCAAATTGGTCCCCTTAATATTTTAAAATTTCCAATTGGATCCTCAAATTTTTTTGGAATTAAAAAAAGGGGGCATATTTTTGTTTTGGGGGCGTGAGAGTTCATGAGGGACTTTTCCGCAATTCTAAAATTTTCAGAATGGTCCCCATAATATTTTGGATTTATTATTTGAGTTCAATATAATTTTTTTCTTGTGAATTTATTTTTATGTATTTATGTTTATAGAAAATTCATTTATAAATACATAATAAATATTTTCTAAGTGAATTATAATTCTGAAAATTTTATATTAAATCCAAAATATTTGGTTGAGGGTTTTGTTTCCTAGTGGGAGTTTTCGTGATGCTCCTATATTATTATTATTGTTAAAATTATAATTTTATTTAAAAAAAATGGATTTAAGTCAGAAAATTATGATTTTGGTGTCAAATTTTTCTGATTTTAAATAGAATAATATTGTGCGTTCTTGAGTAGTGTGAGTTTTAATTTGGTTATGTGATCCATTTGATAAGTTCCTGTCTTCCCGTACTTAATCAGATATGGTTAAATTTATGCACATTTTAGCATCCTTGGAAAGATGGCTAAAAGATTACGGGTTAAAGAACGTGTTGAAAAGCTATGAGCTTATCAAAATCGTGAAATGGATTTAAGATATAACTTAGTACAATACATAAAGTATCTCAAGCAATGCGCCTAGAAGCAGTGCATCTGGGACAATATATTTGTGAGGAGAAGAAAATGTATCATGTCATCTTTAAATGCCTAGTAGTTATATTTAGAATAATTGGATATAATCACATGTGTACATATGACATTTTTTTTTTGTTTTAGTGCATACGATCAAAATGTTTTGTTTACATAATACATGTTTAATTGATTTATTCAGTGGAAATTCTAAGGTTGGATGAGTTTATGTAATTCTCGCCTAGAATTGTTGTTTTTGTATTATGAAATTAATTTTTGTGATAATGAAACATTAGGATAATAGATGATGATTGGAAACATAGTGAACTTTCGACTCTATGCCTAGTGTTAAATTATCATAAAATTTAATTTGTATGAGTGAAAATGACACGTGTGCATAAAATAGACATTTATATGATTGTCTCTAAAACTTTGACAGATCATGGCATCTAAGAATATCATTGCTGACCTAAATAAGGGTGACAAATTGAATGGCGATAACTATAACATTTGGCGCCATAAAATTTGGTATGTGTTGGAGGAATAGGACTTCCTTAAGGACATTAACCATGTGATGGAAGACCCAAAGTGGGTCGATCGCTCAACAAAGAAGGTATCATGAAACTTACCAAGTATGGAAAAAGAAAGATTCCACCGCACGCGGGATTTTGGAAAGTTCATTGTGGATGATCTCATTCACGAGTGTGAGCAATTTCCAACCGCTCATGATATTTGGGTGTGTCTGAGAGAAATATGGTGGTAATAATAGCGTGACTAGGCTCGAGACAGGTTGATCATATTAAGTTTGACACTTATAAAAGTCTCGTGATCATAATATAAAACAACATGTAAAGATTTTGTCTAACATGATCAAAGAGTCAAGTCGGCGGTCATATTTTCTCTCGATGAGCAATAAGTTCGAAGCTTTGATCCTCTCTTTCTAATAATTGGGAACATCCGAAAGTCAATCGACTCATAATGATAGCATAAAAATTTTCTTGATGCTGCCCGCCATGTTGAACTGGATGATGAGCGGCTTGGGCGGCTAAATCTCTAGGGCGTGCTTTGTAGGCTGAGTCTAGTCCTGGCAAAGCTTGGGATTTAAGCGTAAAAATGGAAAGAGAGCGGACGGGGACCTAAAAAGAACAAGCCCAAATGCAACAAAAAGGGAAAATGGTTTGGTAAATAGAAAGACAAGAGCAAGTTGAAATGCTACAATTGTCAAGTGATGAATTACTTTGCTCGGGATTACCCTAAGCCAAAGAAGGTAGCCCTTGTTAATACTTCTTTTAGTGCTGTTTATGTTTCTAGCACTATTTTTCTTACTGAATCTTATCCTATGTGGATTGTAGACTCAGGAGCGACAGACTATATAACCAAGGATAGAGAGGCATTTGTGGAGTTCCGTCGATTTCCAACTGGTACAAAATGGATATATGTCGGCAACTATGATAGAGTTGAGGTGAAAGGTACCGGTACATGCAAGTTGCATTTGCGTGGTGGTCATACTATTCTCCTTCATGATGTCCTGTTTGTACTAGGAATACAACATAACTTAATTTCAGTTACTGTTCTTTTAAGATTAGGTTTCAGTTTGAATTTTAGTGGTACTTTTGTTCGTAATAGCAATGGTGATGTATATTATGGATTTGGATATTTGTCTGGTGGTTTTCTAGTGTTGGATTGTGAACTAAACACTTATAACTATAATGTTAATCATTTTTTTCTATGAATGTATCTTCTTCTAAAGATATGATTGTTGATACATGTGTATGACATGCTAGATTGGGGCATATTGGGCAAGAAAAAATGAATAGGTTAGCTAAAGAGGGCTTACTAGGTTCAATTTCTAAAGTTTCATTGCCTATTTGTGAGCATTGTCTACTAGAAAAAACAACACGAAAACCATTCGGTAAGGCTTTAAAAGCCGAACTTTCATTGCAATTAGTCCATTCGGATATATGTGGTCCTATGAATGTGAGGGCAAGACGTGGAGCCTCTTATTTCATTACTTTTACAGATGATTTCACACGGTATGGTTATGTCTATTTGATTTCTCATAAGTCGGAGGCATTAGAATGCTTTAGATGATTTTTAAATGTGGTAGAAAATCAAATAGATAGAAAGGTGAAAGCCTTAAGAACTGACAAAGGGCGTGAATATCTATCTGATGAGTTCAAAGAACTATTTAATGATAAAGAAATTATTAGGTAGTTAACTAGTCCTAATACACCAGAAGAAAATGGTGGTTCTGAGAGAAGGAATAGGACATTGCTTGAAATGGTGAGGTCCATGATGGCGCAAGCTAACTTACCTATTTCCTTTTGCGAAGATGCTTTGTTAATTGCGACTTACACCCTTAATAGAGTTCCTTCCAAATCGGTACCTACAACACCGTATCGACTTTCGATAGGTACATCACCGATTTAAGTTGTATTAGATCCCGGGATCAACTGGATACATCCATGATTCCTCAAGCAAATTTGAAAAGTTGGGTCCAAGAGGCAAGAAATGTATATTTATAAGATACTCAAACCAAATCAAAGGATATGTGTTTCTAGGTGAAAATCAGGATGAGACTATAACTGAGATATAATCACGAGATATGACATTCCTTGAGAATGATTTTCCTAGTAGAGGAGAAATTAAAAAGGAAGAACCTTTATTTGAATTAGATGATAGAGCTGTCTTCGATAAATCGATTGAGGTGCAAGAAGATGTACTTCCACATTCTGATCCAAGTGGGAGCAAATTGTCTCCAAGTGACAAGGTCACTACTGAGCTTCCACTTCGTAAGACTACTAGGAAAAGTATGCCTAAATATCATTTCGAAATTGAAGGGCAAGCTTTTCTAGTATCTCCAAAAGACGACGAAGAGCCTAGATATGTTCATGAAGCTCTATCTGGCCCTGCAAATGAAAAGTGGAATAAAGCAATAGAAGAGGAGATGGAGTCTATGAAATCTAATCAAGTGTGGGACTTGGTTGATCTTCTGTCTGGTCAAAAAGCTATTGGGAACAAATAAGTTATCAAGATAAAGAGAAGGGCTGATGGGTCCATACAAAGGTATAAAGCTCGCTTGGTGGCAAAATGCTATACCCAACAAAAGGGTATAGATTATGAAGAAACCTTTTCACCAGTAGAGAGATTTACTTCTATTCGCCTGCTCTTAGCCATAGTGGCGCATTTAGATTTAGAATTACATCAAATGGACGTAAAGACTAATTTTCTCAATGGAGAATTGGATGAAGAAATCTACATGCAACAACTAGTAGGTTTTGTCAAACAAGGCCAATAGAATAAAGTTTGTAAATTGTAAAGATCAATATATGGCCTAAAATAGTTTTCGAGACAGTAGTACTTGAGATTTGACAAAGCCGTAATCTCATATAACTTTGTTATGATGGACGAAGATCATTGTATTTATGTGAAAAGGTCCAATGGAAAATTTGTAATTTTATCTCTTTACGTAGATGATATCTTATTGGTTGGGAATGATAAGAAGTATGTTGAGACCGTTAAGAAATGGTTGTCTTCTAATTTTGAAATGAAGGACATGGGTGAAGCAGATTACACACTTGGTGTTAAAATCCATAGAGATCATTCAAAGAGACTTCTTTCTCTGTCATAAGAGTCATATGTAAGGAAGGTTCTTGAATGTTTCAAAATAGAGAATTACAACCCAATTGATACTCCTATATCTAAAGGCAAAACTCTAAGTCTACGCATGTGCCCTAAGACTCCTAAAGAAAAAGAAGAAATGTCCAAAGTACCACTACTCTAGTGCGGTTGGGAGTTTGATATACGTTATGATGTGTACTCACTCAGATATTTGTTATGCCGTTGGTCTGGTCGGCAGGTATCAGTCTAATCCTGGAAGAGGACACTGGAAAGCGATCAAGAGGATATTGAGATACTTGAAAGGTACTTCGATTATTCTTTATGTTATCAAGGAAACAATCTACACTTAAAAGGATAGACGAGATCTTGACCGGGGTGGAGACCTAGATGAGCACAAGTCAACTTCTGGATATGCATTCTTGCTTAATAATGGTGCCATCTCTTGGGTAGTAAGAAACAAACATGCATTTCTTTGTCTACAATGGAGGCGAATTTGTGGCTTGTGCTTGAAGACTACAAGAAGTCGTTTTGGTTAAAAGATTCTTTCAACATCTAAGAGTCCTTAGTGGTGATATGGAACATACGTTGATTTATTATGATAGTCAGGATGCTATTGCATATACTAAGGATCCATAGTATCACAGCAGAACCAAACATATTGATACAAAATATAATTTGTAAGAGACATCATAGCAAAGAAAAAAATAACTTTGCAGTACATTTCTACGTATAATATGGTAGTTGATCCATTTACCAAACCGATACCTAGGGATGTCTTTATGACTCATGTCAAATCTCTAGGATTGCGTAGAATTTAGTTACATATACTGTAAACTCTTGAATGTCCATTAATGAACAATGTTTTGAGTTCATATATTATTTGTAATCTATTGTTGTGATTAATAGATTATTGATTTTTATGCACACAGAAAGTATGTCGAGCACGTTGAGATTGACTCACTTACATGAGCAATAGCCCCAGACAATTTTAGATTGTGCTGGGATGAGACGAAGTTATCATGTTCTGTACATGATCTGGCCGCCTTGATGAGATATCGAGATGAGATTACTATAGGTAATCGAAATAGATTCCACTATCCGTTATACCTATTTAGTAGCCAAATTGAGTTCTCGAATAGGTTTGCTTTGAGGAATGAATGTAAGGAAAATTCAAGTTAGGTATCAAGGATACCTGAACAAAAATCTGTACGATGTGTTTTAATTTACAGAATATGACATACGCCCTGAAAAGGGAGAAAATACTGTGGCACATGTTTCATACCGCGTGTGCTTTTATGACCAATATGGGAGAAATGAGTGAATGGATCCATGCTTCCTCATTGTGTGAGACCACGTGGTTTTCATAACCTTATGTATACCCTTATGACTTTTGACTATTTTCTCAAAATTTTATTTCATGTTGCTACTTTAACATGTTACCAATAACTATGATTGATTCAGTTTGATGGAATATGTCTAGGAAAGCAACTGATTTAAAGTTAAAGGATTTGAGTAAGAAAGGAAAATCATTTTGATCAACATTTTTTATTTGTATTCACTGGCCGGATAACTGTGTTAACCATGTATGGAGTTCAAGTATGTTCCATAAAAATTTGAGGGATCGGAAATATTTGAATTAGTGTTGGAAAATAATTTGGGGTATAGGGTATTTCTTCTAGTAGAGCTGCTATATATCCCTAACAGGTGTATGGCGTTGTGTGCTCTTTTAATAAACTCGCTGGTCGCACGATCCATTTACTAGTATGAACGTTAAGATATTGAGATAAATCTAATTGATATCATATTAGATTCAGGTCAATACCATCATGTGTAGCAACGACAAACACGTAATCAAGGTGTTTGCACCTGGGAGAGAAAGTGCTTTGAGAGAAAGAAAAAGAGAGAAAGTTAGAAAAACGGAACGTGTCGTCGTCGATTTGATGAACCACGTTTAATTCAAGTTTTTCTCTCTTCTACTCGTTGTTGTTGTTGGAATAAACGGGTCGTCTATGTGGGTTGACCCAACCCAAGTAATATGTAAATGGTTTTGAAGGAGGAGTTAAGATTTAATTTGAATTTTAACTCTCCACTACATGTAACTTCCATACAACTCCCACACCTCTACATATTCTCTGCGTATGGAAGTTAAAATTGCATATGAAGAAGAGAGATAGTGAAGATTACATGAAGATGGTGGTTTGACAAATAACTCAAAGAAAATTCGGTCTTAGATTGTGGAGATTAAACTCTTTCATTGTGATTGAGTTTCGGATCAAAGAGAAGCATTTTGATCACATAGTAAACAAGTATACAAGGCAAGTGATTCAACCTCTTGATCATGGATTTTCAAGTAAGTTTTACCATTTTTGTATTCGGTTGAAGCATGTTATATGATATTACAGTTGTTAATGCTAAATGTTATTCATCATAAACTGGAAAAAAAAAAAAATGATGCCAAAAGCTTTTGCCTTCACACTTTTGATCATTTTAATATATCCTTCCTCCTATCTTGGCATCAACCCCAAAAAGATCCATCCATCTTCAAAGAATTGCTAAAACATCCATTACGAAAGTCCAACCGCTACCATTAAACCTTATGTCCTTATAAACCAACACAAGGAGAAATTTCCTAACTTCAACCAGTTCAATCATGTAACAGTTCATGGTGCAATGAGAGGGGTCTTGACATACGGTAATTATTAATGTTGACTCTTGTGGGCCAAAGGCGATGAGCAAACAGATGATTCTCATGTGCTACATTGTTAATATTAGAGCACTGCTTTCTATATTGCTTCTAGATCCCTTAAATTTGTCTAGTTTTATAATATATTGCATCTACGATAATATTATTTGCTCCAATGGAGAGGGTTTGCCTTCTCATATTCGTACATCAAGATTCGACTTGTGTCATTTAATATCTATGTAGTAGAAATAACACCAACACTTACTAAACATGGAACCATGATTCATAACTGCGGTGTCAAATTCGAGGCGTAAATACTAAGGAAAATTTGCAAATAGTTCCCTTTTTGGCATTCAAGTCCCCAGTTGATAGAAATCATCCAATGGACTATGAAAATGTCAACTTTCCCTAAATACTATCATTGAATGCATTTTTATCATCGAATGCATTTTTAGGTTATAGTTGGGTGAGCGTTTTGTCTGTTATTATTTTTCTTTACATTTTTTCATAGTTAGTTAAATTTTAGTACTTCATTATGATTAATTTTTTGTTTTTGTTTTTGTTTTTGTTTGTTTTTGTGTTTTTTGGTTATTCAAGCACTTACGAATGCTTGGGACAGGGCTTGCAAGTCTTCAAAACAATGTATTTTTCTAATTCCCAAGTACAAAACTTATAATATCAGGCGAATTAACTTTATTCGTCCTTGTAAATCTTGCATGAAAATAGAGGTTAGTTCTATATTTTTGATTGCATAAAATCAATTTTCACAACCAAGTAAAGCTTAAAATGGTAACATTGTTGTAATGCCCCGGATTTTCTCAATCCGTAAGGTCACCAAATAAATCTTTAAATGAATATGACGACTCCAAATAATATTTCCTATGACCTTGAAGAGGTTTAAAAATTAAAAGTTTACAGAAAAATAGTAAGTGTGCAAGGAAAAAAGAATTTACTTCAAAATTTCATAGTTTTGCTTATACCACGATAGGTGTCACCACAATATATTTGACCATTTAAATGAATTTCAAAAATTATGAAACTTTAACTACAGATACTTGGAACTATAGACTACAACATATTAAAATTTCAAACCTTAACTGCGTCCACTACAATAAATGAGGCTTTCACATACTAAATTTTACTGACTAAAAATATCTGGTAGGTAAAAATTGTTTTTACCGACTCAAATTATTACATGGTCTCCCAAATATTATTGACTGGGTTGGTCAACCCATGGAAGGATTCATCGACCAAAAATATAGTTGGCAAAGGTGTTAATGCCGACTACAAATACTATAGTCGGCGAAAACTTACACGGGAGGTTTTCTCGCGTTTGACAAATTAAGGGCGTAATCTTCGACTAAGTTTTTGGGTCGGTGGTATTTTGGCCGACTAAAAATTGCTGGTGGATAATTAATGGGTCGACTATATAAGGTTTAGTCGGCCTATGCTTTGGTGGAAAATGTTGGCGGGTTAAATAAAAAGCTTTTGGCGGTCTTGGCCCATTTGGTCTCTTCAATTTCCCTCGCATTCGTTGTCTTCTCCACTGCCCCTCTTCTCTCTGCAACTAATTAGCTTAAATTACAGTAAATCACTCTTTTCATTTCTCTACAATTTTATTCCCCATTTCAATTTTTGCTTCAATATTGGGTTTAAACCCATAAGTAGCCATCAAAGAACACTGGTCAGTCTCCCGTTGCCGTAGCTGTAGCCATCACTGGTAAGGCTCTCCATACTCCATTTATTCAAGGTAATTTCTCTCTCAATAAGTGGAATTTTTAATTTGTTTTTACCTTACGGGTTCTTCCTTATTTTGATTTCTTGTTTTGTGTTTGATTGGGTTTTGATGCATAACATTTGATTGAGTTTTACTTATACTTTAATTTAATTAGTTGCTTTACCAATACATTTAGATATTAAATCTATTTTGTTTTTGAGAGATTGAAGAATCCTGTTGGCATGGAACCACTTATTGCCCAAATCAAGATACTCCAGATTTTGTACAGATTCCCAATTTTTTGTGGGATTACACCTACATAAAATGGCTAAAATTGTATACAATGTAATAGAAATTATTGAGATGAAGAATTCTTTGTTGTATGTGTTTCTGGAAGGCATACGTGTTAATTTTTTAGTAGAAACGTAAAGAGCAGTAAGGAATGTTAAATTCTCAATCTGTCTGGAATTGGCCCACTAAAAGAGTTGTTGGATAATGCTAAGATCTGAAGTGCTGAGCATTGATGTATTCATGTTGGGAGTTGGCCATTTAATTGATCAAGATGCAAATAAACCACTTTAAGTTGGGTTCCAAGAGTGCACATATTTGTTGGGAGAGTCCCAGATAGGTTACAACTTGAAATATCAAAATATTGCAGTGAGGAAATGTCAAATATACTGGCTGGTATAGAACCTGTAAGTGATTCAACATAACCTACATATATAACATAAGCAGCATGCTTGGTTGAACTAAGTGTTTGGGAAATCACGAAAGGGAAAATATAATGAATGTTAAGATCCCTATGACATTAAGTTTCGTTGAGAAAGAGCAATTCAAATTCAGAGAATGATGCAGATGATAAAAGGGTTGTTGAGGTGTTTATGGTGTTTTTTGGTTATTTTCAGGGATGCCATGTGGGATTTTTAGAATTCAAATGAATATGCTGTCTGCTATCATCTATATAAAAAGATTCAGGGACCTGACATGTTTGTGTTTATTTTTCAAGATTCTATTAATTGAAATAAAGACAGAAGACTTTGAAATTTCGATTTTGGATTGTAGTGTTCCGATCAATCCCCAGTTTGACTGTTCTATAATCTATACAAGTTTTGAATTGGTCAAATGAAACTAGAGTTCTAGGTATATTAATTTTCTAGTATATGTAGCGACGAAGAACTGTAAAAAAAAAAAAAAAAAGATTCATATTATCGACTCTAAATTTATTATTTAAAGAACTTTTAGTTTGTTATTGATTTATCTATATTTATAAAATGTGAGTTTGTTCCCTGATTGATTTACTGTATGGCGTTCTGGTTTTCTGTTTTCTCTGGAAATTTAACGGTTTATTTCGTCACAATAAATATAATTTTGTGAGCTATTGTGACAACAGTTCGATCTTTAAATCTTGAGTAATGATCTTCTGTATCACTCTGTCAGTTGCAGAATCAACAACACTGTTGCTTCATCTAGAACAAGAAAGCTGCTTTTCTTTAATAAGGCTATTCCAAGACAAAATAGCTGCCTTTGGCCCACACTTCAGTTCTCTCCATTTTCAACCACTGCCAGAACCTTTTATCTAATATAGATACAATTCCATCAAATGCCAATGCCCTAGAGTTTATATACTTTTTCTTTATTGGCTTTTAAATTATCGGGCTGGTTTAACACCCAAAATCTTCTTGTGGTGGGTATCTTTTATACTGTTTCATTCCTCTTCATGTGACCTGGTTATCTCTTCTTCATCAAGAAAACTCTGAAAATTTTCTTGAAACTACCCCTTTATAGCAGAAAGGCTCGTGCATGGCCCTATATTTTGTAGTGCCAATTTCTAACTTTTGAGAGAGATTTTAATTGGCAAACCATTCTGGGGAAGAGCAAAGGGTGCATATTGAATTCCATTTTGTGGGCCCACCATAGACCACCTGTAAGGATAAGAGCAAACTTTCCATTAGGAGATAACATCATACATACTATATTTAGGACGTTGAATTTTTTTTTACAACATATGATTTGTACACAGTTAATTTTTAAGGTTTTTTACCTGTAATTTGTGGTCAGATGATGTACAAGTACCAAAATCTCCATCTTCGCCAACTCATTACCGACTTCTTTGATGGTTAAAACCCTAAACCATCAAGTCTCAGAAAAGAATGATGCGGTGATTATAACATGGCAAGAACGGCAATACTTCCTTTTATGATCACACTACAAGAAAAGAGAGTTATAGGGACGACTTTTGTCGTCCTTATAGATAGAATTGTCGTCACTAAAGGACTAACGATCGTCCCAATAAGCCCGTCCTAGTAAGTCAACAGATACGACAATAGTTATTCCAATATATTCATGATTTATAGGGACAACTTTGATCGTCCCTATAGTCCTTATTTTCATCTTTTACTATCGTCCAAATATTCGTTTCAACTTATTTATTGAGACGACAAATTGTCGTCCCAATAAATGTTGAATCTATAGGGACGACATTTGTCGTTTCTTTATGTCCCACTTTCAAATTGAATAGTGAGTCTCGAAAAAACTATTGAGACGACTATTATTGTCCCAATATAAAAATATCTACAGGGACAAACTATTGGGACGACTATTATCGTCCCAATATCTATAGAAAAATATCTACATGAACTATTAAACTATTTGTCATCTTAATTAATTTTTTTTTCAAATTTATTGATTCTAGTAATTATTACACTTTCGATACTAATTAAAATTATTTAATAACAATAACTTAATAGAAACATTAAATAAAATGTTTAAAAACAACTCAAATAATATTAATTATATTATCATATTTGTGCACAAAAACAAATTGTACCAAAATATCTTAAAAAATCATGCACAAAAATAAAAAACTTCCAACACAAAATAACCATAATGTACAAAACAAAATTATGTGCAACTCAAAATAGATAGACAGAGGAAGACTAAAGATTAGATAAATAATCTTCGTCATTCGAAGAATGTAACTCTTTTTCATGCATAGGCAACATGGGAGGTGGTGGTGGCGGTGTCGGCAGCTAAATTCCCGGCATGACAGATTGCAGATTACTCGTTAACAGTGTGATAAATTCATTCATTTGATGCATGCATGTCTCCATTTTGGACTTCAATGAATTGGTTTCCTGAGTAGATTGATTGGTACTGTGTTGGTCCCGCAATGTCATAGTGGACGAGTGAGAGCGGGAAGTGCTCCTCAGAATCCGTCCAACTGCGTGCCGGTTTCCCCTCCTCTCTCTCAGGACCTTAAGAACAACGTCGTGCTCGTTAACTGCCACGCAGCTGGAGCTAGCTTGATGCGTTTGCTCTTCCCGTTCCTCCAACATTTTTCATTAAATAATCAAATTTAAAATATTTGTCAATTAAATGTGAAACTCAAAAAATTAAGAGTAATGCATCACTTAGTATTAACTTTTACGTTACATAATCTTGCGCAACCCTTTCGTTCACCCACTCGCCATTTCTTTGATGGTTGACTTTGAAAGTTTCAATAACACTCGGCCCTCCACAGGTGCAGTGTCCCATTGTATAAGTATATAGTATTAAATGAATAACTCAAACGTATTCCATAATTTGAAAATGAAATTATGGATGAAAAATAATATATGTTACCATATCGAAACGCGTAGCAACGATAGTTTTTGACCCATGTAGGCTAGTATAATTTATTTTTCCCCCGTTCACTATGTTCGTCATTGAAATATCCTATAAAAAATTAAAATTCATTTAATTTAATTAAATGAATTGTGCTTACATTAAATTTTTTACTCGATAAGCAGTCTATGCACTTTTCCCATACGTTCGCCATCAGGCCATGGTAAGGTACGGCAGTACCTTTATCTCTTATGTATGTATTCATATTGGCCTTGTCTTGATGATATCGTCGGACGTCATTGTATCTTCGATCACGTCAACAACGAGCTTATGTCGACCTTGGAGTAACGCCTTGGATTGGCGTCGAAGAATTCCTATAGCAAATCAATCTTGCATAAGTCATTGAAGTTAGACTTTATTAAAAGTACTTAAGGTATAAAATGACGACTAATTCGATTCGTATCGCGACACCCAGCCTTTTTGTTCCTCTGGAACATTAAGCCCATCTATCGAGTAGGGGTGCACAAATTGTCTCACGTGTCCCACAAACCCTTGATAAGTATTTTTGTTTCTCTCTCAGGGTAAATAGGTCTCCTCTTTTGTATCAAAATCTATGGGGAGGGTTTTCCGTTAGATCGGAATAGTTTAACAAGATGTAACGATCTGGAAGAGCCTCATTTTTTTAGCCGCAGGCAGTGGTCACAAAAAAAAAAAAATAGTTTAATATGTAAATCACTTTGAATACACACTATTTGTGAATTATCTTACCCATTTTTTTTTTTGTGAATTGCTTTACCTGCGGCTAAAAAAAACGTGGCTCTTCCGAGATCGTTACATCTTGTTAAACTATTCCAAATCTAACGGAAAAACCCTCCCCATAGATTTTGATACAAAAGAGAGACCTATTTACCTACAGAGAGAGAACCAAAATACTTATCAAGGGTTGTAGGACACGTGAGACAATTTGTGCACCCCTACTGATAGATGGGCGAATGTTCCAGAGAGGAACAAAAAGTTGCCACTGGCTACGATACGTGAATCGAATTAGCTGTCATTTTATACCTTAAGTACTTTAATAAAGTCTAACTTCAATGACTTATGCAAGATTGATTTGCTATAGGAATTCTTCGACGCCAATCCAAGGCGTTACTCCAAGGCTGATTATAAGCTCGTTGTTGACTATGATCAAGATACATCGTCTCCGACGATATCGTTAGTACAAGGCCAATGTGAATACATACATATAGAGATAAAGGTACTACCGCACTGCATCAGTGGCCTCGATCATGGACATATGGGAAAAGTGCATAGACTTCATCGAGTAAAAAATTTAAGGTAAGCACAATTCATTTAATTTAATTAAATGAATTTTCATTAAATATTAACATTGTATTCATTTCAATTAATTTTTTATAGGATATTTCAATGACGAAAAAAGTGAACAGGAAAAAAATAAATACTAGCTTGTATGGGTCAAAAACTATCGTTGCTACGCGTTTCGATATGGTAACATATATTATTTTTCATCTATAATTTCATTTTCAAATTATGAAATACGTTTGAGTTATCCATTTAATATCGCATACTTATACGCGGGGACCGCTGCACCTGGGGTGGCCGAGTGTCATCGAAACTTTCAAAGTCAACCATCAAAGAAATGGCGAGTGGGTGAACGAAAGGGCTACGCAAGATTATGTACGTAAAAGTTAATACAAAGTGACGTATTACTGTTAATTTTTTGAGTTTCACATTTAATTGACAAATATTTTAAGTTTGATTATTTAAGGAAAAAATGGTGGAGGAACGAGAAGAGCAAACGCAGCAAGCTAGCTCGGCGAAGATGGCGCTTAACGAGCACGACGTTGTTCTTAAGGTCCTGGGAGAGAGGATGGGACACCGGTGCGCAGTTGGACGGGTTCTGAGGGGCACTTCACGCTCTCACTCATCCACTACGACATTGTGGGACCAACACAAAGACATAATCTACTCAGGCAACCAATGCATTGAAGTCCAAAATGGAAACATACATGCATCAAATGAATGAATTTATCACACTATTAACGAGTAATCTGCAATCTGTCATGCTGGGAATTCAGCTGCCGCCGCCACCACCACCTTCCCTGTTGCCTATGTATGAAGAAGAGTTAGATTCTTCGAACGACGAAGATTATTTATTTGATATTTAGTCTTCCTCCGTCTATCTATTTTGAATTGCACATACTTTTGTTTTGTACATTATGGTTATTTTGTGTTTGAAGTTTTTTGTTTTTGTGCATGGTTTTTTAGGATGTTTTGGTACAATTTGTTTTTGTGCACAAATATGATAATATTATTTAAGTTGTTTTTAAATATTTTATTTAATTTTTCTATTAAGTCATTATTATTAAATAATTTTAATTAGTATTGAAAGTTTAATAATTACTAGAATCAATAAATTTGAAAAAAAAAAAATTAATTAAGACGACAAATAGTTTAATAGTTCATGTAGATATTTTTCTATAGGACGATAAGTTTAACCTATTGGGACGATAATAGTCGTCCCAATAGTTTTTTCGAGACCCACTATTCAATTTAGATGTGGGACATAAAGGGACGACATATGTCGTCCCTATAGATTCAACATTTATTGCGACGACAATTTGTCGTCTCAACAAATAAGTTGAAACGAATATTTGAATGATAGTAAAAGACGAAAATAAGGCTATAGGGGACGATAAAAGTCGTCCTACTGAAAACGAAACTAGGCAAATTTCTAGTTTAAAACTTTGAACGGCAATTAAACAAATATCATGTTTCCGTACATAATTAAATACTGAATAAAATACTTAAAATGTAGTAATTACATCATAATTGATTCGATCATCTCGACATCAAAACTTAAACTAACTAAGAATTTCCATAACAAGCACGTTAGTCTGCCGCCATCGCATCAACGCCAATCAGTTCAATCTAAAAATTTATTCGTTTTTGGAGTAAGTATTTCATAAGAAACACTCAGTAGCAACACTTAGAACATGTGGAAAAATTATACTTGAACATAAATTCGACATGCCATCATTTTTGAAACGTGCATAAGAACATAGAAATTGGTAACCGGCACCACATAACGTCATACATGATTACCTTCAATTACAAAAATGTTAAAGTGATTACATTCAATCACTATCATAAGTCTTTTCGTAAATAAGTTTGCATGGTATTCATATAACATCATAATTTTTCCAAACGTCATTTATAAATTGCAGTAAAATTTGCAAGTAAAACTACCTCAAAACGAGTTTTCGGTTGAAACTTTGATGAAGAAAAATTGTTTTTGCAGCTTCCCAAAAATCCAAACCTGTACACTATATATATAGGGAAATTTTGTGAATTAAAAAGCAAGGTTAACAACCTTCACTGCTGGTAAAAAACTAATCCGAAAGTGAGGGAGGAAGGCTAGAAATTTGGGACTGAAAAATGTAGAAAAAGCGACGAAAATCTAAAGGAAAAGTTGAATAATTGCTACACTATTTTTGGTGATTTAGACTGAGGTTCCAGGCCTTCTTGCTGCACAAAATTAAAGATAAGAATAAATGATTCTTGCTGCTGAAATTTGGAGTACAAACTGGAACTGCTGGGGCCGAAAATGATGAGGGAAAAATGGAGTTTTTGCTTAACTTAAGGACTAGTTTCTGGGCTGCTGTATGGACGAATTTGGGGGTGAGAAACCAGTTTGTTTGCGAGGTTGAAAGTGGGGGAAAGTGCTAAAATATTGGGGCTAAAATTGGGGGCGAAACTAGAGTGCAAGGGAGGAAAATTACGGACTTCTTCTTTGTTGTATTATGGAGATCAACCTGGGGTTGAAGGGGGTCGACTTTTGGGATATTTTGGGAGGGGAAGGCGAGTTATTTTGGTGGTTGAAAGGTGAGGGAAATGGGAAGATTGTGGGGCATTTGGCTTATCATGGAGGGTCATTTTTTCAAATTGGAAGTGGACAGATTAATTCTTATCCGAAATCTGAGTCGGTTTTTGGGCGACTTAGTGGATGTGTTATTGGCTGAGATTATGACTCAAAAAAGAAAAGAAAATTCGCAGAGCCGGATTTAGCCTAGGCGATCGCCCAGGTGACAAGGGTTGGCCTCTGCTTTCTTCTTGAGCGCCCAGCTAGGCTCTTTGGAGTTCTTGCAATTTGGTCATTCAGCTTTTAGTTGTTGGTCATTTTAGTCCTCAAACTTTCATATTATCTTCTTTAGTCCTCCAACTTTCCATAACCTCCAATTTGGCCCTTCAACTTTCAATTGAGTGCAATTAGATCCTCATACTTTTGAAATATTCCTCCAATTTGGCCCTTCAACTTTCAATTGAGTGCAATTAGATCCTCATACTTTTGAAATATCTTCTAATTTATTGCTCTTTTCGTCCAATCTTCTCCAATTGTTCACAAACGAGTCCAAAACTGAAATAGAAACAATAATAAACTAGATTAATTAGAAAATCAACTATATGACGGGATAAATGCTTAATTCACATGCCAAAATAAAAGCACAAAATGCACTTATCAACTTTCTTTGATCAATTATCCGTTTGATCGCTTTAGCTTATAATTACTCTAAATTGAAAGCCGGTGATCCTATAATAATCAAAAGCCTCTTTCTTGATGGTCAATCAATTCTATATCAATTTGCAAACCTAATTATCTCTAATTAAGTTTCGAACATAAAAATATGCATTTGATTCACAAGAACATCTAACTGAATTTTATAGGTTATAATAGTAATTTCTATCTATTATTGGACCCTATGTTATTTTAATACCATGTGCTTAGTCTATATTAAATCTCTCGACTTCAATAAAGATAACAAAACATTCTAATGGTGATCAAGCATTAAAACATTAGAAAAAAGAATAAAGAATAATCAACCCAAAAGCAATTAATTACTAAAACGGAAAAACTTTTAATTACTTAAAAACATGATGTTTCATTATTCATCCTAACAATAAGTAATTTACCCAAACATGATTCTGTAAAATAATACAAGAATTGTATTAATCATGTTTCGGCGGAAAAAGAAGAAATTAGAAATACAACCTGTAATTTTGGCTCAAGAATCTTCAATTCGTTGCTTGATCTTCGATTATTCTCTTGTATATTTCTTTCCAAATTCGTCTCCCACGATATGTCTATTCTCCGCCTTTTATATCATGTCCTTTTTACTCTTCGAAAGGTGTTTTAACTCTTTTCCTTATCTTGGACTCAGTATAGTTCTACTTCTATCAGGAAGCTACACGAAATACCTATGCGATCGCATGGTTCAATACCTTGCGATCGCATGGTATTGTTCAATTACGTTATGCAGCTGAATTTGGTGTCTTGCGATCGCAGCCTTATTTAACCATGCGATCGCATGGTTATTTTAAATGAAGTTCTTGAATTTTTTTTCTTTTAATATTTGCATGCCAAGCCCCTCAAGTCTCTTTGTCATTTCAATTGAGTCCATTTTTCTTCTGTTTGCTCTCTTTTCGTTAGATCGACACTTGAATTTGATAAAATGATAATAAAACATTATACCATTATACCGAAAACATGTAAAAGTACTAATAATTGTCCTTTTTTGTGGGCCCCGATCGGTATAAAATTGTACTTATCAAATACCTCCAAACTTGAACTTTTATTCGTCCTTGAATATAATAACTAAAGACAATCGTGCATAGAATGGAATAAGCGGAACACAATTCACAACATAAATAGATTGTCGTTCTTGCTTCAACTTTTGCAACAACTTATAATTCATGACGAATGTTTAGATGTTACTATTGCAATTGTGATTCTACTCAAACTATACTTGATATGTGTGTGAGAGTAGTTAAATCGATCTACTTAATCTCTATAGTGGTGATAGCCCAAACATTTGGTCAACTTTTCATTTCCTCTCGTAAGGTACACTTTCTCCCCAAATTGATGTTCTCTTTCAATTCCTGAGATTCTGGTTCAAATGTTACAGTTCACTCATTATTTTCTTATTCAAAGTTGGTTGAGAAAGCTAATAATCGTGACAAAATAGGCTTAAGAAAATTCTCTAATTTTTGAGCGCTCTCGATCAGAAGTTTCTACTGAAGTAAGTCAAACTCATTAGTTATCTAATCCCCAAGTTTACTTTGCAAAAGATTTTTCACTGGCTCTACTGATAAATTTAAATAATTTTTTTTATAAATTTTATATGCAAAACTATATCCTTTAAGCTTTCTAGATGACTCATGTAACGAGCTTTAGGTCGATGACTCCCATGTCTTTTGAATATTAGGGCATCAGATTTTGAAAAACCTTTACGGGCCTTTTCACTCAAGTCAAAAAGGCTACGGGAAAAGTTATAAGATAATAATAGCCTAATCATTTTTGTGCAAGAAGTTCATGCGCAGGGATTAGATTCATAACATTCGGTCATTACTTAGCTTTCTCTAACTGGTCTAAAGTGTTCCACACAATTTATACACATTCATAGAATCAACACGAGCCTAGACAGCCACCATCACAGCTTAACTACCACACTTTCAAATGATTCTAAGTTTCAAAAAGGTATCCTATTGTTTTCAACTTAAGTACACCAACATAGCTAACAATCATCTTAATCGGCCGACACAACACGATATCAGACATTGTTAAGTAGCCTCATATTTAAACAAAAGTAATAATCTGTCTACAAGTCATAATTAAACCTAAACTCAAAGAAAATGTTTCATCATTAGCCGGCAAGGCTATTCATATCACATAAACATACAAACAATTACTAATAATAAATATTTTTTTTAAAAAACAAACAAAAACAAGTTAACAATCAATATCAAGTATCATAATCAAATCAAGCAATTTTATCCACCACCCCAAACTTGAAAGATACATTGTCCCCAATGTAAAAATTCAAAAGAAATATATATGGAAAAATTCAGAAACTTTCCGGAGGTGGATCAGATGGTGTTGGAAGAAGAGGTGTGATATGATCTACTTGTGGAGGGTCTTAGGTAGGTGCCAGTTTGCATATCTTGTCATAAATGCCATCCAACTGGACCCCACATCTTTCCAGATGCCTCTTGACCTGCTCGCAATTGGCCCAAATTCGACTTTGCTCTAGGTCAATTTGCCACTGGCGGCTCTCCTGATTCATTTGAGTGTTTCATTTGAGTGTGTCTGAATATGTCCATGCGAGCTCGCATAGTCGTCAACTCCTCTTGCACCATTCTCAATTCAGTTCGTATAGCTACAATGAGCTTTATGCGCTCGATCCGACCTTCAAGCAATTGTCGTAGCAAGGATGATGTGTCTCCTGGAGTGCGGTAGGCTGAGGCGTGGCTGGTTGTCCTTCTTGAGACTGCTCATCCACAGTTAGGGCTGCCCTCGCAGCTTGTGCTGTATGCCTTCTTACATTCCAAGGCAAAGCGATTGATTGGTCCATTAGATTTCACTAACAGCTCTGCTACAAAAATTGGAACCCCCGCTTCTTCACAAATGCCACTGATTAGAGCTGGAAAGATAGTAGTGTGCCTCTTATCTATCTGGAAGCCCAGAGTACTGATCAAGGTATAGATGTAGCTTCCCAAGTCTATCTTACTCTAGTGAGCTAGATGGTATAGAAATCGAGCCTTCGCGTCATTGATGGTAGTGATGTGCGTGCTCATGTATATATTGTGGCTCACGAACAAATTCAGGATGAGCAAGGAGTCTCACAATTTACTATGCTCAAAGTCTCTTGGGTAGTGGCCATGTATCATCTCGACCATATAGAAATCGGGCAACTTTACCCATATCCCGAATAGTAGGCATCGGGTGAACATCTTCCGATGTAATCCCTTAGTACTGGTTAATGATACGCAGGGTAAACACAAACAATTTATCCCGCACCCATGTCTACCCGTAGTGCTTTGTCCCGATAGCCCAAGAATAACTAACCAAGAGGGGGATGAATTGGTTTTCTCAAACTTTTTCGAAAAATATTCTCAAAAATAATATTTAAGAGATAAAAATAGATTCACAAAAATATAAGCACAATATAAGTAAATAAAAGAGAAGAGAGAGTGCAAACGATTTTTATGGAGGTTCGATCCAACCAATGATCTACGTCCCCCGTTACCAAGCTCTCCAACACGAGCACGGCCTTTTCACTATTTTGATTGACTTATGGTGCAATCCAAACCCTTACAATGTATCCGGTGACTTACAAGCAAGGAGCACCGATCCTTATACAATATTGAACTTTTCAAGGGACCTCAATATGACCCAAATAAATAAAGAGATTGATTTAAGTATTTCTCTCTAGATGAATGATAGATACAAGTTTAGCTCTAAGAGAGACTAACACTTTAATGAATAGCAATGGATGAGGAAAGCTCAAGTGTTAGAAGAAAACTTTGTTGAGAAAGATGAACCAAAAGTTTGATTTAATCAAACAAAGTTTTCAAAGAGAGATATTGAAGATATAAATGCAATGAAGCTTTGAATGATGTTTTCAATATGATTCTCTCTATAAATGCTCTTGTAAGTGTTATTGAATGATAGTAAATGAAGTGGTATTTATAGAGATGAATTTTCGTCACTTTCGACCAAACGGATGACCAAGCGGTCGGCCGGTCGATTAGTCGATTAGTCGAACTAGCCGTTGAACCGCAAAAAGTCGAAATGACACACTTTTGAAAATATACGCTCAAACGGTCGACCGTTCAAATTAAACGGTCGACCGGTTCATCCGGCTTTACCAAACGGATTGTCCGTTTCCACGCTTTTGAAAATCGATTTTTGGCTTTGATAAAACTAATTTTTATGCAAGTGATAAAAATTATTTTTGAGCTTTCGTTCAATTAATTGCTAAGGATTAAAGAGTTAATACATTTACAATTTTATCTAAAAAATCTATTCTTCAATCTTAATCTTCGAATCTTGAAATTCGGTGGATCTTGAGGTGCTTGAACTCTTGTATTGATTTTGACTTTGAACTTGACTTTGCATGAGAGTTCGATTTGTAGCGCTTTAAATTTTGCTTGAAAATAAAATGTTAGAAAACATAACAAATTTGTTTGTAATAATCAAAACATTAAGGTTTAAAGTTAACCATAGGTCAACAATTTCCCCCTTTTTGATTATGACAAACAATGTGAGAATATAGGATAATGAGATACAATAACGCATATATATTCCCCCTTTCTTTTTCAAGTAAACATGATTTGATGACTTTGTATCACATTATATTATTTTCATTTGATTTGCCAATTTCATCACATCACATATATTTTCAAATTCCATATACATAACATAACATATTTCATCAATATAACATATTTCATCAATATTTCATCACATATTTATTTTCCCCTTTTGGCATAAACAAAAAGGCAAAAGATAAAACATTAAGGTTTAAAAACATATTCCCCCTAATTGAAACAATATATGCCATTCATTGAGAAACTTAAAATTGAAAAACAAGCATAGTTTCATAAAAGAAAGCTTAGAACATAGAATTCGTTTCCAAATCATAGCTACAAAACTAACAA
This sequence comes from Forsythia suspensa, assembly GCA_023638005.1. NCBI lineage: Eukaryota > Viridiplantae > Streptophyta > Magnoliopsida > Lamiales > Oleaceae > Forsythia > Forsythia suspensa. The sequence continues at coordinate 32,979,488 of CM042671.1, forward strand.
AAAAAGAAGTAAATAAGCTAAGGCTCCGGGGGCGGCTGTGGAGGAAGCACGGCATCGAGACGGGAGTGAAGATCTCGGAGCAATGTCGTCATGTCGGCAACCGAGTGCTGGAGAGTCCCCATGGTATGGTGTAGACCCTCGACTGAAGAAGTAAGTGAGTCGATCCGTCCATGAAGTAAAGTGAATTGGTCCTCGTTGTGGCCGGAAGTGGAGGACGACGGCCTTTGTGATCTTTGCCGCGGAGGGGACGGAGGAGCATCTTCATCAATATCTTCCCCTCGAAAGGTAGAGTGGAGGTCCCGACTCTTCATCAAATCCTTCGACTTTGCCACCCTCATCGACTATTTTCTTTGACGATCCTCATTCGTTTGAGTGTAAGAATATTGATGGTATCGGTGGCTCTTGGAAGGAGGGTCACCGTATCACGGAAAGAGACGTCGAAGTGTTGGAAAATTTTAGTGAGAATCATGCCATAGGGAAGTGCCTTAGATCTCTTGCCGCTAAGGACGTAGTGCATGTGTTGGATCATGATGTAAGAAAAATCAAGCTTACGCCCTCGGAGGATGGAGTCGAGCACAAAAGCATCAAAATGGTTGACCTCATCTAAATGACCCTTTCGAGGACAATTATGTGGGCGATGATATTATGTAGGACACGACATGGAAGAGTAAGTTGATTGGAGCTAAGACGTCACGGCAGCCTCGAAGTGCTTGCTTGGGTGTGCGACAACATGCTTCGACCGGATTATATTCGTCGGTGTGAGGAATTGTCTTGGTGGTATAGAGACGCATACCACCATTTTCAAGATGAAGAATAGAACGAATAAGATCTTGAGTGATCTTAATTGCGTTTGTCCCAAACGAAGGATGAAATACCCGACCCCGGAAAAACCATGTTTTGTAAAATTCTTTGACAATGGGGAGGTAAACATTATCATTGAGAGTAAGAAGAGGAACCCACCCCATACCCATAAAAAGATTTTCTATGTTGAATGATGGTGCCTCGTGTGTGAAAGAAGCAAGATCGACATTCTTACCAATGAGGACTCGGGACATCCATCGATTCGTTTGGATTGAGGGTCTTCGGAGGAGGAGGAGGATGGAGATGGTTGCCTTTCTCTCCTAGGTCGTTTGGCTGCCATTTTCACCCGATGCATGGTTTTGGAGACGGATTTGGAGCCTAGGGTTAGAGATCGTTCATTTGGGTGGAATGGGTAGATTTTACTGAGACAAAAAATGGGGATTTTTCGGTTTTGGTGTAAAAGATATGGGTTTTGTGATTTTGAGTCTAAATTGGAAAGATTTTAGGAAGATTGGAAGATTGGGAGAAGATTTGGAGAAAAAACCTTGGTTCGGGGAAGTTGGAGTGAAGAAATTTGAAAAATTTCTAATTTAAAACCCCGATTTCCGCTAAAACGGACGACCAGGAACACTAAGACGGTCGACCGTTTGGACTAAAAATTGAGGTTCAAACTTTACGCTCGAGACGGATGATCGAGACGGATGATATCTGGTCGTCCGCTTAAAATAATACTGGACGTCCGCTTTGATATAGAACGGTCAACCGGTTAAACTTTTAATTTTGGCAAAATCTACGCTCATAATGATTTGAACAATTGTTCATCCGTTTGACATGAAACAGACGTCCGTTTTAATAAACGGTCGTCCGGTTGGACAATTTTGCAAAATTTATAAAAATCATCGATTTGATCTTTTGTCAAATAATTTTGAAACATATTTATCACATAAAATGCAATCAATTATAGAAAATATAAGGAGTTAGCCACATATTTCACATTCATCAATTATACCTAAATTTCGTCGAATGTAAGAAAATCTTTCAAGTGCTAATGGTTTTGTGAGAATATCGCCAATTGTTTTTCGGTGTTTACAAACTCCAAAGTTATATCTCCCTTTTGTGCATGGTCTCGTAAAAGTGATGTCTAATCTCGATGTGTTTGGTACGAGAATGCAAACGGGATTTTTGATAAGTTGATCGCACTAGTATTATCACACATAATAGGAATTTTGTCAAATGAGATGTGATAATCATTTAGAGTTTGCTTCATCCATAGGATTTGAGCACAACAACTAGCGGCGGAGATATACTCGGCTTCGCGGTTGACAAGGCAACGGAATTTTGTTTCTTACTAAACCATGAAACTAAAGCAAAGCCTAGAAAATGGCACGTTCCACTAGTACTTTTACGATCAATTGTGCAACCGCCCAATCGGCATCCGAATAGCTAAGTAAATCAAAATGAGTTTCTTTGGGATACCAAAGACCTAAAGATCTAGTTCCACTAAGATAACGGAAAATGCGTTTCTGCGGCACTAAGATGGGAATTCTTAGGATTAGATTGATATCTAGCACATAAGCATACACTAAACATAATATCGGGTCTACTAGCGGTTAAATAAAGAAGGATCCGATCATACCTCGATATTTTGTTACATCAACGGAAGTACCTTGCTCGTCTTTATCTAGTTTGATTGATGAGCTCATTGGAGTGTTCATTGGCTTCAACTCTTCCATTTCAAACTTTTGAGCATATCCAAGATATACTTAGTTTGACTAATGAATATTCCATCATTTGTTTGTGTGATTTGGAGACCAAGAAAGAACTTGAGTTCACCCATCATGCTCATCTCAAATTTCCTACTCATGCACTTAGAAAATTCTTCACATAGGAAAATGTTAGTAGCACCAAAAAATGATATCGTCAACATAAATTTGAACAACTATCATATCATTCTTTTGGTTTTCATAAATAATGTAGTATCCGCTTTACCCATTAAAAACCATTTGATAAGAAAATTTACTTAATCTCTCATACCATGCTCTAGGAGCTTGTTTTAAACCGTAAAGTGCTTTTCTAAGTTTGAAAACTTTATCCGGATATTTATGATTTTTAAAACCGGGTGGTTGTTCAAGAATGCACTTTTGACATCCATTTGAAATAAAGTAAAATTCTTATGACAAGCAAAAGCAAGCAGCATGCGAATTGATTCTAATCTAGCAACCGGGGCAAAAGTTTCTTCGAAATCAATGCCTTCTTCTTGATTGTAACATTGAGCCACTAATCTAGCTTTTTACGCACAATTATACCATTTTCATCTCGTTTGTTTCGAAAAACCCATTTTGTGCCAATTACGGTTTGTGAATTTGGTCTAGCAACTAAATTCCAAACATGATTTCTTTCAAATTGATTTAGTTCATCTTACATAGCTAGGATCCAAAATTCATCAAACTCGGCTTCTTTAAAGTTCTTTGGCTCAATTTGAGAAAGAAATGCACAATTGTTATGAAAATTTCTAGAAGAATTTCTTGTGCTTACCCCTTTTGATGGATCACCAATGATGAGATCTTTTGGGTGAGATGGGACAAACCTTCATTCTTTTGGTAATGATGAAGTGTTGGGATCTTCATGATGTTCTTCATCATTTTGTTGCATACTTGTTTCCTCCTCATGTTGACTTTCAATGTTATTTGGATTCCTTTGTCTTGATTTTGAACACTTAGTTGTTCAAATGGGATTTCAAATCTTCATCATCAATAACTTTTTCTTGTATAGAGGAGTTAGTTTCATCAAAAACAACATGCATAGATTCTTCAACTACTAAAGTTCTTTTGTTGAAAACTCTAAAAGCTTTACTAGTAGATGAATATCCAAGAAAATTCCAATATCGGATTTTGGATCAAATTTTCCCAAATTTTCTTTTGTGTTTAAAATAAAGCACTTGCAACCAAAAACTTTAAAGTATCCAATATTGGGAATTCTATTTTTCCAAAGCTCATATGGAGTTTTGGTTTTCTTCGACTTACCAAACTCTATTTAAGATATAACATGAAGTGTTTACTGGCTTGACCCAAAAGTATTTTGGTAAATTGTTTTCATTCAACATGGTTCGAGCCATTTCTTGCAATGTTCGATTCTTCCTTTCTACTACACCATTTTGTTGAGGAGTTCTAGGAGCCGAAAAATTATGTTCATATCCATTGGATTTGCAAAACTCATCAAATGCTATATTTTCAAATTCTCCACCATGATCACTCCTAATTGTGGTAATGGTGTATCCTTTTTCATTTTGGACTCTTTTGCAAAAATGTTTAAATGCATTTAAGGCTTCATCTTTTAAATTCAAGAAAATGACCCAAGTAAATCTTGAAAAATCATCAACAATAACAAATGCATAATGTTTTCCACTTAAACTAGCGGTTCTAGATGGTCCAAATAAGTCCATGTGGAGAAGTTGCAAAGGTCTTGAAGTAGAAGAGTGTTGTTTAAATTTGAAAGAACTCTTGTTTTCCAAATTGACAAGCATCACAAATTTTATCTTTTTCAAACTTTATATTTGGCAACCCTTTCACAAAGTTATTTTTGGAGATTTTTGAAAGTAAGTCCATGCTAACATGACCTAATCTCCTATGCCATAGCCAAGAATCATCCTTTATACTTGAAAAACATTTTATCTCCTTTTCAAGTTCAAATTCAATAGATATGATGTAAACATCTTTGCTTCGGCTCCCCATGAACAATACCTCTTTAGATATAGCATCCTCAATGAGGCAATTAGAAGAATCAAATTTAATGAGATAACCTTTATCACACAATTGACTTATACTAAGTAAGTTATGTTTGAGGTTATCAACTAATAAAACATTTTCAATAGAGGGAGAAGAACGATTACCAATATTTCCAATGCCTATGATTTTTCCTTTGGCATTGTCTCCAAAAGTCACATGACCTCCATCTTTTCTTTTGAAATTTGATAGTAATGATCGATCTCTCGTCATATGTTTCGAACAACCACTATCCAAGAACCAATTGCTCTTGACCTTTTGTGGTACCTACAAAAATAATTTTAATTTTTGATTTTGGTACCCACATAAGTTTGGGTCCTTGATAGTTAGTGCTTGTGGATTCTTTTATCCACTTGTGTTTCTTTTCAAAGTATAGTTTCTTTTTTCACAAACAATTGTAAGCAACATGACCATCTTTCTTGCAAAAACTACATGTGATGTTTTGTTGAGAAAAGTTGGATGATTTTACAAAAATAGTTTCAAGAGATTTTGTTTCAAGAGAGGTTTATATCCAATTCCTCCTTTGTTAAACACACATTTTTGCTCACCAAGCATTAATTCAAAGTTTTTCTTTCCTTGGGTGAATTTGTGAATAATGCTTGTTAAATCAACCACTTTTTCTTTCAATAAAACATTTTCTTTAATCAAGGACTTATGATCATCCTTTTCTTTTCAAAGTCCTTTTGTGCAATAAAAAGCTTCTTGACTACCTTTTTCAACAAAGAGTGTTTATTGTTAAGAATGGAGTATTTTGACATAAGTTTCTCAAATTCTTCAAGAATTTCATCATAAGAGGTAGATAAGTCAATGTAAGAGTCATTGTTGTTTGTACTTACCTCATCCTCAATAGCCATGAAGCACATATTAGCGATTTCTTCTTGAATTTCATCTTCTTCTTGATCATCTTCATCACTATCATCCCATGTAGCTTGAAGTGCCTTCTTTTGTTGAACTTCTTCTTGTTTGGGCATTCGGTCCTCTTGTGACCGGGTTTGTCACAATCATAGCATATGATCTTTTGTTCTTTTCTTCACTTTTGTCTTCTTTCTTTTGAAATCGCCTATTTTTTCAAAATCCTCTCCATTTCTTGACAAGAAGAACTAAGTCATCAAGTTCTTCATCACTCAAGTTTGTGTTGGATGATCCTTCATCATTTGTTGATTTCAAAGCAATTTGCTTCTTTGGAAGCTCCTTCATCTCTTCTTTGCTTCTCATTGTTTTCTCCTTTGTTTCGGCATTGTTGAGCTCATATGTCATCAATGTTCCATATAGCTCCTCCAATGGATAAGTGTTGATATCTTTTGTATTCTCTATCAACATCCTCAAGGAGTTCCAATCTTCCGATAAAGACCTAAGCATTTTGCTCACAAGTTCACCGTTAGTAAATTTTCGATCAAAGTCCTTAAGGCCATTAATAATATCGGTGAAACGAGTAATCATATCAACAATAGGTTCATCTTGTTTCATAAAGAAATTTTCGAAATCTTTTGTCAAAAGATTTATTTTGGTTTCTTTAACCTTGTTGGTACTTAAATGAGTTATCTCTAATGCATGCCAAATATCATATGCGGAATCACATGTGCTAATACGATTAAACTCATTTTTGTCTAAAGCACAATAAAGTAAATTTTTGGCTCTAGCATTCAAAGACAATTTTCTTTTGTCTTCTTCATCATATTCTTCTCTAGGCTTAGAAATAGTTTGGTCCGGTTTATCATCAACTTTGACAATTTTTGTAGGCACATATGGACCAAACTCGATGACTTCCCAAATGTTATAATCAATTGATTGAATATAAATCATCATTCTAGTTTTCCAATAATTGTAGTGGGAGCCATTAAAGAAGGGAGGACGATTTGTAGAGTGACCTTCAAGGTTTTGAAAATTTTGGTTAGCCATTACTCAAGATTGTGTAATAAAAAAAAAATGAGCACCTTGCTCGATACCAATTGATAGCCCAAGAATAACTAACCAAGAGGGGGTGAATTGGTTTTCAAACTTTTTCGAAAAATATTCTCAAAATGATATTTAAGAGATAAAAATAGATTCACAAAAATATAAGCACAATATAAGTAAATAAAAGAGAAGAGAGAGTGCAAACGATTTTTATGGAGGTTCGATCCAACCAATGATCTCGTCCCCGTTACCAAGCTCTCCAACACGAGCACGGCCTTTCCACTATTTTGATTGACTTATGGTGCAATCCAAACTCTTACAATGTATCCGGTGACTTACAAGCAAGGAGCATCGATCTTTATACAATATTGAGCTTTACAAGGAACCTCAATATGACCCAAATAAATAAAAAGATTGATTTAAGTATTTCTCTCTAGAATGATAGATACAAGTTTAGCTCTAAGAGAGACTAACACTTTAATGAATAGCAATGGATGAGGAAAGCTCAAGTGTTAGAAGAAAACTTTGTTGAGAAAGATGAACCAAAAGTTTGATTTAATCAAACAAAGTTTTTCAAAGAGAGATATTGAAGATATAAATGCAATGAAGCTTTGAATGATGTTTTTCAGTATGATTCTCTCTATAAATGCTCTTGTAAGTGTTATTGAATGATAGTAAATGAAGTGGTATTTATAGAGATAAATTTTAAACTTTTCGACCAAACGGATGACCAAACGGTCGGCCGGTCGATTAGTCGAACTAGCCGTTGAACTGTAAAAAGTCAGAACGGACACTTTTTGAAAAGATACGCTCAAACGGTCGACCGGTTCAAATTAAACGGTCGACCGGTTCATCCGGTTTATCAAACGGATTGTCCGTTTCCACAGTTTTGAAAATCTAATTTTTGGCTTTGATAAAACTAATTTTTATGCAAGTGATAAAAATTATTTTTGAGCTTTCGTTCAATTAATTGCTAAGGATTAAAGAGTTAATAACTTTGCAATTTTATCTAAAAAATCTATTCTTCAATCTTAATCTTCGAATCTTGAAATTCGGCGGATCTTGAGGTGCTTGAACTCTTGTATTGATTTTGACTTTGAACTTGACTTTGCATGAGAGTTCGATTTGTAGCGCTTTGAATTTTGCTTGAAAATAAAATGTTAGAAAACATAACCAATTTGTTTGTAATAATCAAAACATTAAGGTTTAAAGTTAACCATAGGTCAACATGTCCCATGTATGCCAATATCTTAGTTGAAGTTGGCATAGAACTCATGGATAAGCTGGGAGTAGATCTTGTGCGGTATTTCTGCAATTTTTGACCATCCGCACACGTCGATCAAATTGTACAACTCGGAGTGAGAAAAAATCATCCAACTGTAACCTCCACTCCTCCATATGGTCCAATGGCTAGTGAGCTTTTTACATATTTCTTCGTGCTCTTCGGATAGATAGTGAAGAGAGTTGGTGGTTTCCACTCATGCTCTCTTTGATTGTGACTCGGTTGCCTTATTTTTTTTTTTTTTTTTTGCGGTGGTTGGGGGTCTTTTTGGTGCCACGACCTTCAAAATAAATGAAAAAAAGTTAGATACAAAAAATAACATAAATGGTTTTATTTGTCACCCCTAAATTATCCTGAACTTTAGGTAATTTTTCTCTAAAAATTGTGTTCGACTAAGCTACTTCGAATCCCAAAAAAGTTTACCCAAGAATGTTCAAAAGTGAAATGGCAAAGGATGGTATGGAAGTGCATGTTTTGGTCTACCAAGCATTCAAATTTCATAGGATTTCGAGGTCATTTGGGCCAAACGGACGAGGGACAAAAGTGCTAACGGAGGCGGTGAAGTGACCTACAAAGGATCGCCATGGCAAGCCGTAGTCCCTAAATGGTCACGGGTTGGATTTTGGTGATAAAAGTGTCCCCAAACCTAGGTGAAGAGACTAGCCTATGATCACATTTTTCCCAAATTTGGCAAAACATTTGGTTGGGGCGTTTTGTCGAACATGTTGCAAGCAATGTTTTGTTCTTCATAGATTGGGTAGTTAGGGTAGTTCAATCAAAGCCAAAAATTTATCCAATCTTAAGCATCAAAACCTAATCAATATCATCTTTACATTTTGATTCAAGCCTAAACTAATCCCTCATTCACCAAACAAATCAAAGAAAATGAATTGAATTGAAATAGAATGGAAAAGAGAAGATTTTTCCCCAAAAGATTGAATCTTTCCTTTGAATTAAATGAGTTTGATGCTTATGGATGAATGATTTTGAAGAATTTGATGCCCGTGATGCTCGTTTGGAGTTTGAATATCAAGGATTAAAGAGAGAGCTTTTTAAGTTGAAAGTTATGTTTTTGAAAAAGAGACACGATTCCGAATTTAAGTGTTTATGGTGATCCTTGTGATCGCAAGGAAGAAAAATTCTACGATCGCAAGACCATTAAAATCTAGGCAGAATGATATTTGCCCAGGCTATGCGATAACAGTGGGTAATTCCATGCGATCGCACAGGGAACTCTGCGAATTTTTTTTTTCTTTTTTTTTTTGCTTTTATGGTTTTCTAAACATAACCTTAAAAATATAAAAATGTGCTTATGCAGAATGATGATGATGATAGCCTCTTATTATCTAAGAATTGAAAGTGCTTACTTTAAATCCTAAAAGTATAAAAATGTGCAAAATGTCAAAAGAATCCCAAAACTTAAATGATACCGAAAATGAAATAAAAGGGTAGAAAAATGGGTTACCTCCCATTAAGCGCTTGTTTACAGTCTTTAGCTCGATTTTGTCGTGGTGATCACTCCGTATTGCTTAAAGTGGTGAAAGACTTTTCTTTCGAAAAATCACCATCCAAGTACTGTTTTAGCCTTTGTCTGTTTACCTTGAACCCCGCCTTTTGTGTCATGAGCAACTTATACAGCTCCATGTGGATAGACTTTCACTACCGTGAATGGCCTCGGATCATCTTGAACGTAGTTTTTCCGGCAAGAGCTTGAGTCGTGAATTGAATAAGAGAATTTTTTGTCCCGCCTCAAACTCGCTTTTGTTGAATGTTCTTGTCATGTCACTTCTTCGACCTCTCCTTGTATAGTGTAGCATTTTCATAGGCCTCAAACCAAAATTCATCCATTTCGTTCAATTGAAGCATTCGTTTTTCACCGTCCTCTTTCAAATCAAAGTTTAACTTCCTCAATACCTAGTAAGCTCAATGCTTCAACTCGACCAGTAAATGGCATGCCTTCCCAAAAACTAGGCAGTATGGTGACATTCCAATTGGAATTTTAAATATAGTTCGATATGCCCACAGAGCATCATATAGTTTGTTCGTCCAATCTTTTCTCGAGGTACTCACGCTTAGTTCCCTGATCCGTTTCAACTCCCAGGTTGGAGATTTCTACCGCCACTAGTTTGTAGATGGTAAGGAGTAGCCACTCGGTGCTTCAATCAGTATTTTTCCAAGAGAGTTTCAAACTATCTCATTGCAAAAATATTTACCTCCATCACTTATGATTGCTCGAGGAGTCTCGAAACGTGTAAAATGTTCTTTTGAGAAAATTCACCACCACCCGGCCATCATTAGTCGATAAGGCTACACTTCTACCCATTTTGAAACGTGGTCCACGGCCACTAAAATGTAGGAATTTGAGAACGAGTGTGGAAATAGTCCCATAAAGTCAATTCCCTATACATCAAATAGTTCAACTTCTATAATGCTTCGAATGGGCATTTCTTGCTTTCAGGATATGTTTCCCATCCTTTGGCACCTGTCATATTTTTTTACCAAACTGTAAGCATCTTTGAATAATGTCGGCCAATAAAACCCAGATTGTAAGACTATGGCTACTATTTTGGTAGTACCGAAATGACCTTCGTATGTGAATAATGACACTGCTCCAAGACAGTTTCCATTACTTCTTCAGGTATACATCTCTGAATTACTTGATCAGCACCCCGTCTGTAGAAAATATGATCTTTCCAAAATAGTATTTAATTTTTGAAAAGAACTTTTTTCAGCGTTGGTGATCATAATCTGGCAGTACAATGTTGCTTGCAAGGTAATTCACATAATCAGCATACCACAGTGTGCTATCTTCTTTTTTCAACTGCTCTATCTCAAAAATCTGCTCGTTTGGAAATTTTTCATTTATTTTACCTACTTCATTCTCTTCTGACTATTCTATTCTTGACAAGTGGTTGGCTACCACGTTCTCGCTCCTCTTCTTATCTAGAATTTCCAAGTCAAATTCTTGACGAAATAGTATCCACCGAATCAGTCTTGGTTTTGCATCTTTTTTAGAAAAAGATATTTCAATGATGCGTGGTGTGTGTACACTATCACTTTCAATCCAATGAGGTAAGATCAAAATTTTTTGATGGCAAATACTACTACTAGTAATTCATTTTCTATAATAGCATAATTCATTTGAGCATCAATAAGAGTTCGGCTGAGGTAATATATGACATGTATAACTTTTTCTCTTCGCTGCCCCAAAACTTGCCTGATAGAAAAATCACTTTCATCGCACATGAGTTCGAATGGTAGATCCCAATCAAGGACCACAATGACTGGTGCTGAGATTAGACTTTCTTTGAGAGTGTTGAAAGCTTTAAGACAGTTTTACGAAAAAATCAAATTTTACTTCTTTTTCCAACAAACTGCACAACGTTTTAGTTATTTTTGAAAAAATTTTTATAAACCGTCTATAGAACCCTACATGTCCCGTAAAAGATCAAATTCCCATAACTGTTGTCAGAGGAGGCAATTTCTCTATAACTTGGATTTTTGCTTTGTCGACCTCAATACCTTTAAATTGAAATCCCATGTCCCAACACAATGCCTTCTTGGACCATAAAGTGGCACTTTTTCCGCTTAAGTACCAAGTTCGCTTTTCTCGCAGCCGCTAAAGTACTGTGGTCAAATTTTTTAGGCATTTGTCGAATGATGATCCAAAATTGAAAAATCATCTATGAATACTTCGACAAATTTTCCAACCATATCGTATAAAATAGATATTATACAACGCTGAAATGTGGCAGGAGCATTGCACTGGCCAAATGGCATACGTCAATATGTAAACGTGCCGTAAGGGCAAGTAAAGGTCGTCTTTTATTGATCTTTTGGGGCTATATAAATCGATTGTAGCCTCGAATACCCATCAAGAAAGTAGTAATGAGAATGACCTACCAAACACTCTGGCATCTAATCGATGAATAGTAGAGAAAAATGGTCTTTTCGAGTGGCATCATTCAACTTCCTATAGTCAATACAAACTCGCCAGCTAGTAGTCAATCTGACTGGTATAAGCTCATTATTATCATTTTTCTCAACCGTAATCCTACCTTTCTTAGGCACTACCTGTATCGGGCTTACCCAAGTGCTATCTGAAATAGAATAGATTATATCAATATCAAGTAGTTTTAAAACTTCAGCTCAAACTATCTCTTGCAAATGAGGATTTAATCTACGTTGATGTTGCATTAGAATCTTGTGCATGCATATGGATTGGCTGATACCTCTAATTTCTGCTATAGTCCAACCGATGGATGATTTGTAATTTCTCAGGACTCGGAGTAATTTGTCTTCCTGATCTTGATTTATGGAATTTGCAATGACTGGAAGAGTAGATGACTCACCGAGATGGGCATACCTAAGGTGAGAAGGTAATTGTTTTAACTCGAGAGTCGAGCTCTGTTAAATAAAGGTGGATGTTGAAGAGGTGTGGTACCCAGATCCATGTATTTATTTCTTCTTTCCATCCGTTCAGCTCCTTGTAAATATCTCGCACATTCCTCAATAACGGGAGAGTCAGAATTTTTTTCTTGAGAATGTATAATACACACTTCCCATGGATCTGAAGGATTTTCCAAAGAAAAGGTGTTAGCCGCCTCTTGATCGATGATATCGATCTGAAAACATGAGTCAGATGAGCTTGGATGTTGAATTGCTTTGAACACGTTGAAAGTGACTTGCTCATCATTTAATCTCAACACTAACTGCCCTTTTTGTACATCAATTAGTACTCGTCCAATAGCTAAGAAATGTCGTCCCAAGATAAGTGGTGCATCTTTGTCTTCTCCTATATCCAAGATAATGAAGTCACCTAGGAATATGAACTTGTCCACTTTCACTAAAAATATCTTTAACAACCCCATGTGGATGTTTAACTGATCAATCAGCTAACTAGTGAGATTGTGGTTGGCTTTGCTTCTCTGAGATCTAGTTGCCTGAAAATAGAGTAAGACATCAAATTAATGCTAGCACCTAAATCACATAATGCTTTCTAAAAAAATGTACTACCAACAGTGCAAGGAATAGAAATACTCCCCGGATCTTTTGATTTCAGAAATAGCTTGTTTTGCAAGATAGCACTGCATTCTTCAGTAAGCATGACTGTTTGGTGCTCCTCCAACTTCATTTTGTTTGAAAGAATTTCCTTCATAAATTTTACATAGCTTGGCATTTGAGCTAAAGCGTCACCAAAAGGTATGTTGATTTGGAGTTTCTTGAATACATCGAGAAATTTCTCGAATTGCTTGTCTAGCTTATGTTTTCTCAGCCTTTGAGGAAATGAAATTGGAGTAACATAAGCTTTGACCGGTGGCGGAATATAATATGGTGGAGAGCTTTCTTTTTCTTGTTCAACTTCTGCATTTGATTTGTTTTTTTCTCTTTACTTAACGCAGTTTCCTTTTCAACACTAGATTTTTCACATGAATCTCTAGCAACTCAACTCATATTCTCATGGTGATTGCATTTACTTGCTTTTTTGGATTAACTTCGGTATTGCTTGGCCATGTGCCTGGTTGTCGCTCGATCAACAATTTAGCCAAGTGCACAATCTGATTTTTTACATTCTTTATCGTGATATCTTGTCTTTTCTGCATCTCTTTTAATTCAGATTCCATGCGTGTGACAGTTTCTTCCAATCCTCAATTTCTTTCTTGTGGTCTCTCTTGATTTGACGGATTTTAAATGTTTTGAGTATTGCCATAGGAGAAGTTTGGATGATTTCTCCATCCGGGATTGTAAGTTGAGTATGGATTATTCTGCTGTCGTTGAAAGTTCTGAGCATATGCAGCTTGTTCAGGTGATGACATATCAACGGTGGTTAAAGGGCACTATGATGATTGATGGTTTGACTCGCATGTCACACATATTGGTAGGGACATCTGAACCATATTGGCTGAGTGAGAATATTTCATTGCTTCCATCTGCTTTGCCAATGCATCGATTTTTTCTAGTACAAGCGAATTGATTTCCACTTCGTGCATTCTTGTTACTTTTTCTCGCAACCTCCATCGTCGCCACATAATGAACCTGCTCACTCATCGCTTTCGACATGTCGTGAAGGCATCGTGATACTCACCCATAAGAATATCTCGTTCATTAACTTCAACTGGCCGAGCCATTGGTACAAGATTATTTCTCACTTCTGCAGGTAATGGATCACGGATTCGGTTGTCTTTCATTGTGTCTTTTGCTGTTTTTTCTTTCTTCGTTGTTCACATTGCGTTGGAGAAAGCTCTGCTTCGATTTCGGGTCTAAATCAAATATATCAAGATCTTTGGTATGGTGCATACACATGACACCGAAAATTTAGAAAATAGCTAGAATTCAAAGATAACACAAAGAACTAAGAAGGAAAATAAAAATAAATAATAAAAAAATTGTTAAAAACTAAATTATCAACTAGCGTAATAATTAATAAAACTAGTCACCGGTAATGGCGCCAAAAACTTGTTGTAGATTTTAATACCGCAATTGGACAAATCGTTAACAAGTAATAGAGTGATGTGTAGAGTGTCGAACTAACGAAGACTAGCTACCAATTAACATATTAATTTATACTTCGAATTTTAACAATGTAAAGACACATATTCGTTTTGATTTCAATTCTAAAATTATTCTACTTATGTTTAATTCAATCTAAATTATCAAGCAATTATAGTAAATTATTGAGAATGAATGCTAGTTTTACTAACACTAGGATTCGCGAATCCACCTACACATTTCTTAATCAATTATCCGCTTGATCGCTTTAGCTTATAGTTAGTCTAAATTGAAAATCGGTGATCCTATAATAATCAAAGCCTCTCCCGATGTTCAATCAAGTCTATATCGATATGCGAACCTAATTACCTCTAATTAAGTTTCGAACATAAAAATATGCATGTAATTCACAAGAACACCTAATCGGATTTCATGAGGCATAATAGTAATTTCGCTTATTATTGGACCATATATTATTCAATACCATGTGCTTAGTCTATATGAATCTCTCGACTTCAATAAAAATCACAAAACATTCTAATGGAGATCAAGCATTAAAATATTAGAAATAAAGAATAAAGAATAATCAACCCAAAAGCAATTAATTACTAAAACGAAAAAATTTCTAATTAATTAAAAAATGAGGTTTCATCGTTTATCATAGCAATAAGTAATTTAGCTAGACATGATTTTGTACAAGAATAAAAGAATTGTATTAATCATGTTCTGGCGGAGAAAAAATAAATTAGAAATACAACATATCAGTTGCGCGTAATACTCATGTGATCGCATGGTTCAATACATTGCGATCGCATGGTATTGTTCAATTACGTTCTGCAACTGAATTTGGTGTCTTGCGATCGCAACCTTATTTAACCATGCGATCGTATTATTATTTTAGATGAAGTTCTTGAATTTCTTTCTTTGATATTTGCATACCAATCCCCTCTAGTCTCTTTGTCTTTCTAATTGAGTCCATTTTTCTTCTATTTGCTCTCTTTTCGTTAGATTGACACTTGAATTTGATTATTTTCTAAAATGATAATAAAACATTATGTCATTATACTGAAAACATGTAAGAGTACTAATAATTGTCCCTTTTTGTGGGCCTCGATCATTACAAAATTGTACTTATCTTGTACTTATCAGCACCCAACGACTTTCCAAGTAGATCGGACAAGTTTGCCTATCAGGATACTCATCCCAAAACAGTGCACAATCATTCTTGCAAAGCGTGAATAGATTTGTGTCCCAAACCAAGCTTCGTCATCAGCTTTGTAATGGGAGTCCACCAGGTTCATGTTTGGGAAAGCTAACTTCAACAACTTCAAAAGATCATCGACAGACTTATTTGTTCATTTGTTCACAACCTTAATACGATAACTAAAAAGTTTAAGGACGAAAAAGATGAAACCTCCGAGTATAGTTCTGAATGCAGATAGTAACCATCAGTACATGTACTAGCATGCTCATCACCGACTACGTCGCCCATGACATCTATCATCTCATCCTCCACACCTGCTTTCTCATTCTGTATATACACATTCACAGTTTGAACATCACTCTCGCCATGGTATATCCAGGTTACATAACTCTCCACAAAACCATCACGAAATATGCGAACCTCGATAATTTCCAACAAATGTGTGAAAACGTTTACACATCTTGTGCACGGACATTTAATCATTTCCACGTCATTTACGTATGCCCTAGTCATGTTTATAAATACTTTAAAACCGTTATAAAAATCGACGATTTTTTGCGATTTTTAATTTTGTCCAACTTTTATCAATATCCATACCGAAAAATACTATATTTTTGGTAATAAAGTATAGAATTTTCGAAAATATAGTGATGAAACGATATATAGTGATGAATTGAGCCCAAAAAAAAGATGGAGATAGAGATGGGATGGAGAAAAGATGGAGATTGAGAAAAATGGGCGAAAAAATAATTTTCGTAAATACAATGTAGAAATGTGGAGATGGAGAGCTGAAAAAGAAGATTCTATAGCGGTGACAAAGTCGTCTCTATAGATTAAGAAAGTCGTCGCTATGGATAAGAAATAGGCACCAATTTTTCCGCCAATTTTGACAACTCTACATGGACGACAAAAGTTGTCTCAATAGACTTTAATACGAATTACGAGGAGAATCATGTGTCACGTGACTTAAAAACAACAGCTATATCTCTATTGTGACAACTTATGTCGTCTCTATATGTACACAAAAATGACGCGAATTATTCCCGCCATTTGGAATATATATAGCGATGACAAATTTAAATATAAAGACGACTTATGTCGTAGCTATAGAGTTGGAACTTATAGCGACGATATTTCATTGTCGTCCCTACTATACAGAACAAGTAGTAGCGACATCTTGTCGTCGCTAATGGTGTCTTCGCTATAGGTACATTTTCTTGTATCTTTTCTTGCAGTGTTTTTTTACCATTTTTAACTTTTTACTTCTAAAATTCCTTCAATTTAACTTTGTTAAAAATTTTGTAAGATATATTCAACATTAATCAACTAGAACTCAATTTGATTGAGTTAGGCAAGTATGATTCTGATTGTCGCTCTCATCTTAATTAAATCGTGGGATAATTAATTGAATAAGGATATGGGAACATATTAGAATCCTACCCATTCTCTTCTAGTTATTTCTGTCCATTAGTTCCATGACCATCATTTTCTCTCTCTCTATCCCTCTATTTCATATCCCAATAAAGATCCAATGAAGGGTGTGCTTGGTATCCGCATTAGACTGAATATAGATAATTTTTATTTAGTAAAGTGTTTAGTGCATACAATTTGGACGATTTATGAATATTTGGCGAGGTCTATGAAACTCTATTGAATACGTAATTTGCATGTGCAACTTGTAGCTATATATATTTAAGAATTGCATGAGACCATATATAGAATTAAGTAAAGGCTAATTATATTACCACTACAGTTTTTATTTTCTACACCACGTTTTAATTGTAATGAAGATCCCCATATCTTTGATATTTTGGTACTTATATCCGTAACTTTTTTCATCGTATTTTTATAATTAACTTTTAATTAAATATTTACATCTTGTCTTTGATTATGATTTTTGTCTAAATATTCTGCTAATGTGCATTGAAATGAGTGGTAAATATTTTGTTAAATTTTTATATTTGTTATTTATTTTACCTATTTCAAAATACAAGAGGCAAACAATCTTTTTATGCAACCCTAATTAACATTTTGGACAAAAAGCATTATAAAAACAAAGATAAAATATGTAAATTAATAGGATGATGATAAAAATGTGATAAAAATAAATGGGGACATAAATGTGAAAATGAACAATAGTTAATGATCTTCATTGCAATTAAAATGTGGTGTGGTTAACAAAAAATGTAGTATGAATATAATTACCCTTAAGTAAAATTAAATCTGTATATTCATTTATTATTGTTCAATTTTTTTGAGGTTGAGTTTGTTAGTTGAAGTATTTAACTGGCCAATATAATTTATATTTATTATTTGTTTTGTTAGACAGACGGGGTTGTAATCAGATAATAGGAAGCACATAGTACCAATGGAGATTAATTAGTATAATTACTGGAAATTTGAACCAAAAATAAGCCAAAAATTATTTTAGCATTTTGACTTTTGCTTTTAGAGTTTTTTTTATTTATTTAGCTTTTAGCAGATTTTGAGAAAAAAAAATAAATTGTGTGATAAAGTTAGTAAAAATTGTGATTTCCTATGAAATGTTTAGTTAAAGTTTGACCACAATTTTTTAGCAATTTTTTAATCTTGACCAAACAAGCACTTAGTCTTGTTTGGTTTTGCTAAAAAATTGAAGTTAAAATTAACAATTAATTTTAAGCACACATTTCATGGGACCCACAAATTTTATCAAAATTTCAACCACAACTTTTCTCAACTTTCACTTTTAAGCTTTGTTTTTTTAAAGATCAATGGAGAAAGGAACCATTAGTTTTTCCCCACGAAAAATGACTTCTCATTAATGCTGCTTATTGGGGGTGCTTACATTATAATTTTAACTAGTCAAACATAATTTTTATCCAACAACTTGCATATGTTGCAAATGTTAGGAATCAAATTGCAATTTTATCTAAGTAAAAATTGGGACATATTTGCTTTTTTCATTAAATAATGATCAATAGTGTACTAAAACACATAAGTTAGGGACTTATGTGCCAAAAAAACAAACGTTATGGACTATTTTCACATTGGGGGACAAAGATTAGGAACCATTTGCGCCAATTTCCCCATTTATAATTCATTCTTGAAATTCAAAGCTACAAAGTACAAATTTCTCTACAACATCAAAATATATTCCCTATTGTGAAATTTAAACATCATATTGTTAGGGGTTTAGGGCAAATGGGTAACCTGACATTGATAATTTGACATCCTAATTGCCTGAATTACGTATACACATAATCAATGCACTCAATTCATAAGTCTTAACACAAATCAATACACTCACAAAATGAAGAAATTGGATAGTTAAGCAAAATTAAAGCATTTATTCAAGAGTAAAACAAGCAAAAGTACAAAACCCGCTTAATATTCATGACTTACCTAAGAGCAAAAATAACTATTAAAAAATAAATAATAAGATTAAGAAAGAGAGATAGAGTAGTAAAAATTAAAAAATCTGCTTCTTCAATGTGTTGTGCTTCTTCTTCCAAAATGCCAAGCGTCGATTTTGATGCATAGTGTCTATTTGAGTTGGAATCGCACTATTGTAGCAGGTAAGGAGTAAAATGGGGTTTTAGACATTTGTTTAGGATTAATTGAAGAAAAAGAACCGATTAAGCGAGTATTATTTGGACTGGGTTTTGAAAAAAAAAATTTAATCAAAGGCTTTATTGGGATTGAACCGGGATTATGGGCTAGAATTATTTGGAAAAGAAATAAAAAAAATAATGAAAACTTGAATTTAAAGCCAAGCCCAGTTCAAGACATTTAGAAACTCAATGGAGGTGACTGCACCCATTGGACCCTTAATGTGTCCGCCTCTGCTCTAGCTCCACCCCTATTTGAAATGACACTTTGTAATGTTGTACCATTAAAAGAATAGCATCAATTTTTTACGAGCAACTTCTACAATAAGGATGCACAAAAAGAAATAAAAATAAATAAAATCGAGGCAAGAGTACTACATTTTGATTTTGGCCCAAATTAGTGCTATTTCTGTAGATTTTCCATATGCCATAGTATTGTTGAGTAATGCTACATGAACCAACACTTGGACCAAAAGTTGGACAGCTATAAGTAAAATATCTATAGTGTCCTTTGAAAAGACACATTTGAAAATTTGAATTGTGTCTTTTCAAAAGACATTTTTGATATTTTATACAAGGTTGTCAAACTTTTGGTCCAAGTTTTGGTTCATATAACATTTTCCAATATTGTTAGCGGGGTCAACCATTGACACATGAATAGGTCTACTAAGGAAAACAAGGCCATGGTCTTAATTCAGTCTAGTATTAATTAGTGGAAATTGTATTAATTAGTGGCTTAATCCACTTTAGTATTAATTAGTGAAAATTGTATATAAGTCAAATGTAGGTGACTTGTCACAAATTAGGTCAAAACATTTTTCAGAATTGTCATTAAATTATACTCTTCAGTAATATTTCAAATTAATCCCAAAAATATCTCTGTGATCCATATTTTCCACACCCATTGCCACTACAAGAAAAAGAGCATTTTGCAACAGGCAGAATACGTTGCAAAAGAGTTTTGGCAACGTTCATCCGTACGTTGCATCCTTTGATGTTGCCGAAAAGTATCCATTTACGGCAACAGATATTGCACGTTGTTAAAAAACTTAAGTACGTTGCCATTTATTTTTTAACAACAGTGAATATACGTTGTCGTTTATGAACGAGTGGTATTTTGACAACATTCAATCGCACGTTGTGGTTTATTTTTTAGCAACATTCATATGTTCGTTGTTATTTCTCTTTAACAATGTTCAATGTCCGTTGTCATTTAGTTTTTAGCAACGTTCATACGTTCGTTGTTATTTCTCTTTAGCAACGTTCATATGTTCGTTGTTATTTCTCTTTAACAACGTTCAATGTCCGTTGCCATTAAGTTTTTAGCAATGTTCATATGTTTGTTGTTATTTCTCTTTAACAACGTTTAATGTCCGTTGCTATTTAGTTTTTAGCAATGTTCACTGTGCGTTGTCATTTAGTTTTAGCAACGTATATTTGCACGTTGCCTTTGCCTATGTTGTCATTCGTTTTCAACAACGTTCTTGTGCACATTGTCTTTACCTTGAGTTTTTATCTATTATTTTGAAACATATTATATATATATTCATGTACTTTCTCAATCATTTAAATACAAATTACATTGTAGATATAATAAAACTCAACCCATACACCACATCAACTCTTAACCAGAATTTATACAATATTAATGAAATTTATCTTACAAAATATGGCCTACAAGTTTCTTTAAACATACAATTTTTGAACCAAACCTAGCAAAACACATGTCGTGAAAGTTTCTTACAATGTCGTACATTTAATCTTACTAAATATAGCAAAACAAACTTGATAACTGACACCCCGAATCAACGAATCCGTAACGTCAAACATTTATTGTCCGAAGATTCAAGTTCACAACACATGACTAATCACAAATGTCCTAACCAGGATTGCTGCAAGGAAAATATATTCAATCAACTCACTAAAATACCTAGAAAAAGTAACATGATGAATAAAATGCAAAGTTGAGCAATAATGAATCGGTTGTCATCCATAAGGTGATTTCAAGTGAAACACATGGTAAAGTGAACATACTTTAAACACTTCAATGTATAATGAAAGGAAACCCCCATCACATGTTGACATAAGTATGCAAGGAGGTTGATAATACAAATAAAAGGTTCAGAATAAAATAACAGAAAATTATGAACATGTCCGGTCCTCATCCCAGACTAGCAAAGATACCACACTTTGCAGTGGACGCACAGTGAACCATGTCGGGTATATAGATTATTGCCTTGGTGCTGTCTAGAAGCGTAATTGGAAGATTAGCTTGAAATTTGGTAGATTGCATGTACTAGACAATTTCTAACTTGAAACTTTTAACGACAATGAAACCAACATCTCGTTTTCTATAAATATTACATAACTAAATACTGAAAATCAAATATTTAAAATATCGTATTTATATCATCATTGACTCGATCATCTCGACGTCAAAAATTAAATTAAATAAGGAAATTCCATGTCATGCTTACTAGTCTAAGTTATCGCATCAACGCCAACCAATTTAATCTGAAAATTTGTTCGTTTTGGGGTGAGTATTTCATAAGAAACACTCAGTAGCCACACATACTAACATGTAGGAAAATTATACATAAACATAAATACTCATGCCATCATTTTAAATGTACAAAGGAACAACATAAATTGGTAACCGACACCATTAACTTAAATGTGATTTCCTTCAATAACTGTCATGCATATGTGATTACGTTTAATCACAATCATAATGTTCCTTCATAAATCATTTACATGGCATTTACATAACATAATAATTTTCCAAACATCATTTAAAAATCAAACACTGAAATAAACTAAAAAAAAAAAAAAAACTAATAATAAATAGGATCAATTATACTAATGGTCCCCATTCTTTCAGGTTTGTAACGATTTCATCCCCAAATCACTATTTTTCACTATTCTGACAATTCTTTGACAATTTTGCCCCTTGAATTAAATAAATTAAAATGAAAGAAAAAGAAAATACAATGAAAGAATTGTAATTGGGCCCTTAATCTTTTCAAAAGTACAAATAAATCCTAAACTATTTTATTTTATACAGATATGTATTCTTCTCCAACAAAAAAATGAATCATCTTTTCCACCCCACCCCAACCCACCCCTGTGCACATGCTTCATAATTGCAAAACCCGCCCCCCACCATATCAAAAATGCCATTCTTCTTCTTAATTTGAAACATTTTTTTTTTATATTCTCTTTTCTTTTTGAGTGATTTCTCCCTAACCCTTTAAGAGAAAGCTTCACAGAGATGTGAAATATCAAAAAAAAAATCTTCATGAATCAGCAACCCAGCAGCTGGCAATCTATTGCTTGTCAACTTCATCTCTCCATCTCCAAAGGTCCTGGACAGCGTCTTCAAGATATCTAACATGGTGCCATTCTAACAATAAAATCCAAAATCTAAAATAAAGAGCTTCTTGATGAGTTAAAAGGTGGCCATTTAGCTTTTTGCATCAGACAAAACAATTCCAACAACAAGAATAATCACATATTGACACCACAATGTTTATTTGTTGTGCACACTATGAACACAAAAAGTAAAATTAAATTAGAAGTAGGATTCTTGTGCAATTAAAAAATGTACTTCTTATGCAATTAGGAAGAGGAGTTGTATTGTAATTAGGTTACTTTCATGGAATGGAATTATATATATATACACACACACACATATATATACACACAATTCAGCAGCCACGGAAGTGCTTTGAGAAAGAAACCGTGAGAGATAAAAAGTGAGAAAAATTTAGAAAAACGGCACGTATTGTCGCTGATATGTTTGTCCAACTTCATCTTATTTTCTTTTCTACTCATTTGCTAAACTTATTCATCATAAACTGGAAAAAATGATGTCAAAAGCTTTTTCTTTCACACTTTTGATCATTTTAATATATTTTCCTCCTGTTTTGGCATCAACCCTGATAAGTGCATTTGTGCACTTATTCAGACGTTTAAACTAAGCTTTTATCCCATCATTTTATGGATTTTCTACTTAATTTAGTGTATTATTCTTTCTATTTCAGTTTTAGTCCCATCCATAAGAAATTGGAGAAGAATAAATGAAAGAGCAATAAATTGGAAGATGTTTCAAAAGTACGGGGACTCAATTGCACATAATTGAAACTTGAAGGACCATTTTGGAAGCTATTGTAAAATGACCAAAATCCAAAGTTGAAGGACTAAAGGCATAGATTTGAAGAAAATATAGCTGGCCAAACGCCCAGCTTCAGAAGAAATCAACAGAGGCCATTTTGGTAGCCTGGGTGATTGTCCAGGAATGCACTGGGCGATCACCCAGTGTAAAAAGTCACCCGTACATTTTTGTTACCTTCTTAGTTATAATCCAATTAATAAACCTTTTGAGACGTGATTTTAATGATTTTTTGGAATCCTTTTGGACACTTTTATGGAACTATATATATGAGTTATTAACTCATAACGAGAAGCTGAATTTTGTTAGAAAAACAAGAGACGATTCAAGAAATATAGATCAAGATTTATCCTTTCAAGAATTCAACGAAAATCAAGTTCAAGATTTAATCTTTTTAGTTTTTCTCTTCTTTGGGTGATGAATTATCTATTTTCTTTTTCTCTTTATTTTCTTCTTCTTAATATGCTAGGCAATATTTTTTTGTACTACGATTACGATAAAACTTGTAGCTTAATTCTTCTATTTGGAAACTTATTTTTGAAGATTTTCATTAATATAGTTTTGAATAATTAATTTTATCTTATTTTCATCTAAAATTATATATGTAGTAATTGTACGATTATTGTGGTTTATTTTATTATAGAGAAATTGAAAACAAGCTAGACATAATTTTAATTATCTTAAAATCTGATAAAGGATAGAGATATACCGCTGTGCTTTATGTGATCTTTAATTATCTATTGCAACTTAATGCATTCTTGTGTATTTGCATTCGTCATAGAGATATATTCGGGTCATACATATGAATATGTTTGATTTTATTCGAGAGAAACTGTTAAACAATTTAGTGATATTGATCGTCTAGTGTACTTTGTCAAAATCAAGAATCAAGATAGAGGAATTAACAACTATAAGTGGATTCGGGATCCTAGTACTTTTCTTTCCCAAAGTTAAAGTAATTCGTCATAAATTTAATCTTTTAATTATTTAAATTATAATTATTTATTATTCTTAGTTCATATTTTAGTTAGTTTAAGAAACCAATTTTCAAATGTTAATTCGATTCGGTTAAGATTAATTTAATTGTTTAGAACTATCTAAATCTCTGTGGGTACAATATTTGGACTCTAAATCATTGTATTATTGTGTGATCTATACACTTGCAGAATAGCAACCTAAAAAGGCTAACAAGTTTTTTGCCCGTTGCTAGAGATTTGTTTTAGTTCTTTTTCAATTATTTTATCACTAATTCAAACTTTATTTTTTTTTATTATTTTTTTCAGTTTATTTCAGTGTTTGATTTGTCTCTTTTCAGACCTTTGCATGAAAAGCGTGAAGACACAAGTCTCTAATACTAGCTAATCTAGAGATCGAATGCACTTTTCATTGTAGGCAAAGAGATGCAAGAAAGACACACCAAAATACCAAAAACAACAAGATACAATAAATAACAATGAAATTGTTCCTACACGATGTGATAATAATGAAGAAAATATGTTAGTTGGAGACTTTATGACTCATGCAGATCATCCAGAGCCAATCTAGCATTGTCTACCCATCTTTTGGGCATCCAAACTTCCAATTAAAGACCAATGTAGTTCATCTATTTTAGAATAAACATCAGTTTTATGGCAGGGCTGAAGAGAATCCACATACACATGTCTCGCGATTCTTAGAAATGTGCCAACATTTCAAATATCAAATAATCTCAGACAACGCCATCTATCTATGTTTGTTTCCACATACTCTACGTGACAGAGCTCCTAGACTCACAGCCAATTGACATCATAACTACATGGAATGATTTGGTCCAAAAGTTTTGTACAAAATTCTTTCTACCAGTCAAGATTTCAAAATTAAAGCATGACATATTCATATTTCAACAGTCAGAAACATAATCTTTTGATGAGGCATGGAACATATTCAAAAATATGTTGAGGAAGTGCCCTCGTCATGGCATTAACAAGGGCCTTCATGTTCAGTATTTTTATGCTTGACTACTTCTTTCCTTTAAAAGAATGATCGACTCTTCATCTAACGGCTCATTATCTACCAAAACTATTGCTGAGACTTTAGAGCTGTTTGAAAGAGTGGCTACCACCACCGCCATGTGGGCGTCAGACAGAGTCCTACACAAGAAAACTCCAGGAGTACATGAAATAGATACTTTCACGTCGTTATCTACAAAGATAGACTCATTGGTACACAAGGTGGAAAGTATGTCACATTCAGCCAAATGCAGTGCAAATAAAGAAACCAACATGTGAAGAATGTGGTGCTAATCACTGTACGTCGGAATGTCCTATTCGGTCACAACAACCCAAGCTAGTTGAGTATATTCAAGGTGGTCAGCGCCAACAAAATAACCATACTCTAACACATTTAACCCGGGTTGGCGAAATCATCCAAATTTCTCTTGAATGGATAATCTGAATAATATCGAGACACAAGGCCCCGAGTTTCAATCGCTGAGAAAAGAGAATCTCACTAGAAGAAATGTTTGGTAAATTTATGGAGAAAACCGAATAAAGACATAGAATCTAATAATCAATTCATGAGAAAGACATACCACTTTTCAGAATCAAGGCACTTCAATAAATAACCAAGAGAGATAGATGGGTCACATGGCAGTTGCTATATCAATAAGAGCACCAGGTAAATTGTCAAGAAATACAAAGGTAATATCCCAAGGAACATGTTAAAGCTATTACCACCAGAAGTGGGGTTTAGTTACCAGGAATCTTTTTAAAGAGACCAGTTACAAATAAAGAAAATGTACCATCCACTGATGAGGAGCACGTGGAACAAACTGTGCAGACAGTAGTTATTAAAGAAAGTTCAGGTACGCCACAGGTTATGTCAACCGTTCCTATCAAACCATTTGAGCATTCGATTCTATTTCCTCAGAGATTACAAAAGCACAAGTTAGAATAGTAGTTCACAAAATTTCTTAAGATCTTCAAGAAGATGCATATCAGCATCCCTTTTGCAGATGCACTTGCTTAGATGCCTTGTTATGCAAAGTTTATGAAAGACATTCTTCCAAATAAACACAAGATAGAGAAACATGAGACGGTGATGTTGATAGAAAAGTGTAGTGCTGTTTTGCAAAATAAGCTACCTCATAAACTAAAAGATCCAAGGAGTTTTACAATACCTTGCGCCATTCGAGATTTTTTTTTTTTTGAAAAAGCTTTGTGTGATTTAGGTGCCAAGATTAACTTGATGCCACTTTTATTTTTAGAAAATTAGGTTTGGGTGAGGCTAAAGAAACTACGGTAACTCTACACTAGTCGATTGGTCTATCAAACATCCAAGAGATATTCTTGAAGATCTTTTGTTAAAAGTAGACAAATTTATCTTTCTCGGCTGATTTGATAATTCTTGGCGTGGAGAAATATAGAGATGTGCCACTTCTTACCGGGCCGACCATTCATAGATACCGGTAGAGCTCTTATTGATGTCCAAAAAGGCCAACCGATTACGAGGCTTAGTGAAGAGCGGGTTACTTTTGATGTGTTCAAGGCAATAAAATATCCAACTAAGTCGAGATAGCTACTATAAAATCGATGTGATTGACACTTTGCAATGCATGACGCTTTTCAAATGAACAATCCATCGATCCATTGAAGGCTCAGATTGTGCATTCTTAATCCACTCACAATGATTCTCGGTGAGATTGAGATGTGCGCAAGATATCTTGAAGCTAATCCGACATATATACGCAGACCACGCTTTGAAGAGTTGGGCACGAGTTCTATAAAGCCTTTGCCTTACATTCGAGATCTTCCAAAAATAGAGCTCAAGCAGTTGCCATCTCATCTCCATCATACTTACTTGGGAGAATCATCTACATTGCTTGTGATAATTGCTAATTCTATTAGTGAGCTTGAAGAGAAACAATTGCTCTAAGTGCTCCAAGAACACAAAACAGCTATTGGGTGATCTATTGCTGACATCAAAGGCATAAGTCCTACACTTTGCATGCATAAAATCCTCATGGAGGTTAATTTTAAACCAAGTGTTGACAATCAGATGAGGTTGAATCTTAATATGAAAGAAGTTGTCAGAGCAGAGGTCATGAAGCTAATGGATGTAGGGATTATCTATCCAATCTCAGATAGTGAATGGGTGAGCCCAATTTAGGTAGTGCCAAAGAAGGGTGGTATCAAAGTGGTTCAGAATGAAAAGAATAAACTGATTCCAACCAGAATAATCATGGGATGGACAATTTGCATTGACTACCACAAACTCGACACAACTACTAGGAAGGATCACTTTCTCCTTCTATTTATTGATAAGATGTTGGAGAGACTAGCTAGCCACTCTCATTATTGCTTTTCAAATGGGTACTCCGAATATAATCAGATCCCAATTGCACATGACGATCAAGAGAATACTATCTTTACTTGTCCCTATGGTACCTTTGCATACCGTAGGATGCCTTTTGGTCTATGTAATGCTCCTGCCATGATGGCCATCTTCTCTGATATGGTGGAGAGATTTATTGAAATATTCATGGACAATTTTTCATTGTTTGGCTCATCTTTCGATGATTAGTTGGAGCACTTATACCTGGTTTTATAGCAGTGTGAAGACACAAATCTAGACTTAACTTGGAAAAGTTTCACTTCATGGTTCAATAGGGCATTATGTTGGGACATCGAATTTTGGCTAAGGGCATTGAAGTGGATAAGGCAAAGATTCAGATTATTTAGAAATTACCACCACCAACCTCTATCAAGGGTGTTCGTAGTTTTCTTGGGCATGCCGGGTTTTACCGTCACTTCATCAAAGACTTCTTTAAAATCACAAAAATGTTTGCACTTTGCTGGTCAAGGATATGCCCTATGTCTTCTCTAAAGAGTGTTTATTGGCATTCAACACTCTAAAAGAGAAGCTAATCTCAGCACCTGTGATAATTGCACTAGATTGGAGTATGCCGTTTGAATTAATGTGTGATGAAAGTGATTATGCAGTGGAAGTAGTGTTAAGACAACGAAAAGATAAAAATTTAATGTGATACACTATGCTAGCAAGACTTTGACTGATGCACAGCTTAACTATGCCACTACTGAGAATGAACTCCTAGCTGTAGTCTATGCCTTTGATAAATTCTGATCATATCTTGTTGGATCAAAGGTAATAGTCTACACTGACCATGCTGCCTTGAAATATTTGTTGGCAAAGAAAGATGCAAAATCGAGGCTGATCAGATGGGTTTTACTTTTACTAGAGTTTGATCTAGACATAAGAGACAAGAAGTGAAGCGAGAATATAGTAGCTGATCATCTATCCAAACTTGAGCAAGGAGAGCAGACCAAGACCATGGATATTAATGAAATGTTTCTAGATAAGCAGATTTTTAACTTGGAGAAAGCATCGTGGTATCTCGACATAGTAAACTTCTTAGCCAAGTCCATCATCCCGCCACATTATTCATGTCACCAAAAGAAAAATTCTTCTTTGACTTGAAATACTATTTTTGGAAGGATCTCATTCTCTATAGACGGGTACAGATCAAATAATTAGGTGGTGTGTTCTTGAAGAAGAAATTCCTCAGATACTTGAGCATTGCCACTCCTCAGCTTACGTTGGACACTTTGGTGCATCTAAAACAGTTGCTTAAATTTTATAGTCCGGGTTCTATTAGCCTTCACTTTTCAAAGATGTGTACATTTTGTGTAAAGGGTGTGATCGATGCCAGCACACAGGAAATATCTCGAAAAGGAATGAGATGCCTCTAAACAATATACTCAAGTAGAGCTTTTTGATGTATAGGGTATTGATTTCATGGGGCCATTTCCCTCCTCGTTCTCCAATCAATACATTTTGGTTGATGTTGACTACGTCTCCAAATGGGTTAAAGTAGTTGCATTGCCTACCAATGATGTACGGGTTGTGGTGATTTCTTAAAAAAATGCATTCACTCATTATAGCACACCCCAAGCATTTATTAGTGATGGGGTATACACTTTTGTAATCGTCTATTTGAGTCATTATTGGCTAAATATGGCGTTCGGCATCATATTGCTACTCCATATCATCCTCAAACCAGTGGACAAGTTCAAGTCTCCAACTAGGAGTTGAAGCGGATTCTTGAGGTGACGGTTAGCTCATCAAGAAAAGATTGGTCAAAGAAACTAGATGACGCTTTATGGGCCTATTGAACAGCTTTCAAAACTCTTATAGGCATGTCTCACTATCAGTTAGTTTTGGAAAAGCGTGCCATTTACCAATTTAGTTGGAGCACCGGGCATATTGAGCAGTCAAGAAGTTGAACTTTGATTTGAAGGCATTTGGTGAAAAGATTACTTCAATAAAATGAGATGGATGAATTTCGGTTGGAGACCTATGAGAATGCAAATTGTATAGGGAACGGACCAAAAAGTGGCATGATATGCATAATTCCTTTAGTGGCATGATATGCATAATTCAAAGGAGAAATTTTGAGGTTGGCCATAAGTGTTATTATATAATTATCGCATCAATCTTTTTCCGGCAAGTTGAGGTCTCGATGGTTGGGTCCTTATACAATCACAAAAGTCTATCCATATGGTGTTGTTGAGATCAATCATGAGAGCAATGGAACGTTTAAAGTCAATGGGCAGAGGTTGAAGGCTTATTGGAGTGGTGGATTCTCGAAAGAAAAGTCCACCATTCATCTTACAACACCGGAATGATCAAAACAAAAAGTCGAGCTCTAGACTACAAATCGAGCACTTAATAGGAGGTAAACCATTTTTCTATCCATTTATACTTTGTCATCATATTTATTTTCAATTTCATGTAGTAGGGATTGCATTAGTTTAGGCACACCGTCTTTGTTTTTCAAATTTTTGCACTTAGGTGATTTTTAGCAAAGTTTAGTTCTTCTAGTTCATCGTATACATTTTAGCACATATTTAAGATTCAACATGTTAAGTTAGGCCTAAATTCATTTAATTAATTTTGATTAAAAAGGGTCTTGTGGCCTGGGCGAAGCCCCCATACCATCAGACAAGCATGCGCCCGGGTCGCTACAGACTAACATGCAACGATTCCATTGTATTGGGCGAACACCCAATTTTATACCTAGCATTCACCCAGGGTCCATAAGGGGCGTCCACCCCTTTTCATTTTAAAACTCTCCTTTATTTTTTTCACACCAAAAAAAAAGAGGAAATTCCACCTACTATTTTTCACCATTCCCTCCTCAATTCACACATGAATTACACTTACCCTTTTATTAAGTTTGGTTTGCGTTGAACAACTCGCTTTATCAATGTTTTTTTCTTCAAGGTATGAAATTTTTCCTCCATCTTAATTATGCTTTTGGGCTTGAATTTTTGTTGAATTTCTTTGATTAATTGAGGAGTGTGGGCATAGGTAGATGATGACTTAATAGTGTTGTGTTTTGGGTTGGAATTTTTGGGCAAAATTCAAGGTCCCAATTCATTTAAATTCAAATACAAATAAAGTGCCTTCAAAGTGTTCAACGAAATGACTAAGAGGATGTTCTTATGCAATTAGGGCTAGCATTGAATTGGGCATTTTGATACACATTTAGGTTTGATCAATGTGCGTGCTTTCATTGGAATTACATTAGACAATTCACCAAAACACTTAGCCCCATATTAGGACCATATGGCATGCCATGGCTAGCCACCAACAACCCTCCATCCCCACTTTCGTCCCCTCTCATCTACCCCAAATGACCTATGTTCCACCTCAATTTAAATATGGTACCGACCAATCCTATATAGTTCCATGTGTCCGAAGATGACTCAGGGAAAACTTTAATATTTCCTCATGTTTCCTAGTTGTGAAAATTCTTGGTCGGTTTGATTCTATAACAATAAATGTACTTTCTTTTTGGTAATTTAAGGGTGTACATCACATTTTATTCATATTACGCATCCACCATTTACCACATGACTTTTATTCCGAGTATGACAAGATTCTTACATGAATGCATCTATTCATCATCTTTAGTCCTTTTAAACAAAGTAAAATAGTTTGGGGTGATTTCTATTTTATGCTACTTTCCATTTCTCAACTATTATACTAATATTCTCCACTTCCTAAGTCTCTACAGGTACACAATGTCACCCAAACTTAAAGCCACAGACAAAGAGAAAGGAAAATGAACGGTGAGAAGACCTTCACATGGAATAGACATGTAAAAGAGCCAAATGATGATGGGAACATACCGCGGTTTCAGGTAGAAAAAATCAAAGAGTGTTAAAACACTAAGTGGTCACCAAAGAAATGTCACAAAGAATGCCAAGTAACGAGGGATGACTTCTTGAACCATTTATTGGAACAGGTAATACATCACTATGGGTGGTACAAGGTGGCAAGTGCTCAGCACACAGCATACCCTACTTTTGTTAGGAAATTTTTTCCAACTTCAACATGGACATCGATGTCCCAAAGTCTCTCCATAGACACAACACCTAGGTGCGGGGTAAGTGGATACAATTCAGCCCCACTATGATCGAGCGGTATTATGGTCTAACACACACTAGTATCGATCCTCTCCCCGCTCTGCAATAATAAGACATGGCATTAGTAGCCCAATTTTTATATAGTTGAGATGATGCTTGGCCATTGGACACTCCTTGGTTCATGCATGATCGGCTTACTGGGGAGTTGTGAATCCTACATATCTTCGTCAGCTCCAACATAAATCCCACCAGGCATAGGATGAAATTTAATGAGAACCGGACCTATTGTTATACCATCTGGCACGGCTCCAAGTTAGATTTGGGGGCTCATATCTTTGAGTTTATTAGAGAGTTAGCCACTGAGGTACACCCCCAACGCCCAATTTAGTTTTCTTTTCTTATCAATGGGATATGTCTAACTTAGAGAGTACCCACATTACCCATCGAGGAGGCTAAGCCCCTACACCCTTATTGAATGCTAGCAATGTCGAACATTCAGATACCAAGATAAAAGCCAGCGATAATAGAGTACCGCCTATCCCAAAAGTGGAGGAGGATAAGGATTATCATGTTCAGGCACTCCCAGCATTGCTGTCAACTCTAGCTGACAGTTCAGACATCAGCATTCAGTTAGCATAGGTATTGGCAACTGGGTAGAGCAATTGGCAACATACAAAGTGCACTCTTACACATACAACGCAGACCCAGGTGGCTATACATAGTAACTTGCGCTCTGTGAATAGTCATGTGTAGGATTTATAGCACACCAATGCTCAAACTCAATCAAACCAGCGTACTTTGAAATATCAATACAACGTAATACAAAATCAGATGAGTTGATTGGGAGCCATATGAAGACCATTGATGAGTCCGTCGCCCATATGTTGAAAATCGTCTCCAAGATTTCAGAGACTATTGAGTCCTTTCAACCTTCCACATCAGCAGAACGCTCTACCAGCCAGATCTATCATCTTCACATTTATCCCCGAGAAGTACTTGATCTTTTCATCCTTTAGTTTTTCTTTATTTTGCTATTACGTTGGAGACAATGTAATATTTTAGTTTGGGGTGGGATAAGTATCAGGATACTTATAGGATTATCTTTCATTTGCTTAATATTATATTCGGGTCTGTATAACTGCAATTTTTGTTAAAAAAAGAAAAGAAAAAAAAACCAAATTTATTTGTCTAGTTATTGTTAAATATCTTACCACCAATGATGATGATATTTGTTGAAAGTTGAGTACGGTTTTAGTTAGAATATTAGACAACACTTTAACGTGTTCTTTTACCTGAATACTTATCCATATTAGACTAGATTAATGAAGCACGTAGCCACTATTGAGTTATCACTAATATGGAAACATGACTTGAGTATATGGGTTGATATTGTTGACTTGGGATTGTTGTGAAAAATCTCATTCCCAAATTCTTAAACTAATAACCAAATTGGGGGTGTTAAAGTTAGTACATGTGTTCATAAAATTTTAATGGTTTGGATTTTCTAGGTCTCATCTTTAATTTAATAGGTTCTAGTCAAGAAATCTAAATCGGGCACTTATCACACCTGAATCTCGAATACCATGAAAAAAAAAAAAAAAAAAACTACATCTTCACTTCTTTTATAACCTGTGTGACTCAAGCAATTAAGCATGTTATATTATCTTAAAACCTGGTGCCCTATGGTCATCTGACTTGGGAGTCATTGGTCCAAAGCTCGCTACATGGATCACATAGAAAGCTTACGGGAGAGAAGTATTACACACAAGATGTAAGAATGTGTGCATTAGTTAAATAAATAAAAAGAGTTATAAGTGCTCGGTAAGGATTGCTAGGTTAGGATCATAGAGACTGGAAATGAGACTTTAGAAATCACTCATCATCTTAGTTCTAGGAATACAAGCTTCAATTTTTACCACTTTATTTGAAAAAGTATTGTTTTGATCAATAGGAACCAAATTTGCTAGAACACCTCGGGATTGGAGAGAAAAGCATTAGAAGTGTGATAATTTACGAGAGGTGTAAAGAATAAATGACTACTAAGGGTTCTCAGGATTATAAAAATATCAACAACACAATATTGGTTGTGGTCTAATATAGGTGTGAGTTCAATTTTTGGCTAATCATACACTAATTAAAGGTCGAGCATCGAATAAGTGAAAATTTATTTGTGGTGTTGTTTAATATCTTTCTAGAAGTGTTGCTTTATATTCGAACATGAGGCATTTGATAAGAAATTTAACATTGACTCCATTGTTTTGAAATTGTAATTCTCTTAGCTTAGTTTAAAATTGTATTTTAGTTTTGTTTTTGTTCAAGAACGAACAAATGTTTAGTTTGGGGTGTTTGATAAGTGCATTTTATGTATTTATTCGGATCTTTAAACTAAGTTTTATCCCATCATTTTATAAATTTTCTACTTAATTTAGTGTATAATTCTTTCTATTTCAATTTTGGACCCGTCTATCACAAATTGAAGAATAATAGATGAAAGAACAATAAATTGGAAGATGTTTCGGAAGTACGGAGACTCAATTGCACTCAATTGGAACTTGAAGGACTATTTTGGAGGCTATTGTAAAATGACCAAAATCCAAAGCTGGAGGACTAAAGGTGCATATTTGAAGAAAATATAGCTTGGCGAACACCCTATCTAGCCCAGCTTCAAAGAAAATCAATAGAGGTCATTTTGGGAACTCAGCGATCGCCTGAATGCACTAGTAAAAAAAAAAGTCATCCACGGATTTTTGGTGCCTTTTTAGTTCTAATACAATTAGGAAACCTTTTGGGATGCAATTTTATTGATTTTTGTTGGGATCCTTTTGGGCACTATTATGGAACTATATATATGATTTATTAACTTCATAACGAGGAGCCGAATTTTGAGAGAAAAACAAGAGACGAATCAAGAAACGAAGATCAAGATTTGTCCTTTCAAGAATTCAACGAAGATCAAGTTCAAGATTTTATCTTTTGAGTTTTCTTCTTCTCCGGTGATGAATTATCTATTTTCTTTTTCTCTTTATTTTCTTCTTCTTAGTATGCTAGGCTAGATTATTTTGTGCTAGGATTACGAGGAAACTTGTAGCTTAATTCTTTTATTTGAAAACTTTATTTTTTACTATTTGCATTAATATAGTTTTGAATAATTAATTTTGATTTTTTTTCATGTACAATTATATACGTAGTAATTATATGATTCTTGTGGTTTGTTTTACTATCGAGAAATTGAAAACATGCTATACATAATTTTAATTATCTTAAAATCGATATGGGATAGAGATATACCGCTATGATTTATGTGATCTTTAATTATCCATTGCAACTTAATGCATTCTTGTGTATTTATATTTGTTATTGAGATATAGTCGGGTCATACATATGGATAGATTTGATTTTATTCGAGAGAAGATGTTAAACAATTTAAAGATATTGATCGTCTTAACTGATGTACTTTGTCAAAATCAAGAATCAAGATAGCGGAATTAACAATTATAAGTAAATTCGGGATCCTAGTACTTTTCTTTCCAAAAGTTAAAGTAATTCGTCATAAATTTAATATTTTAATATTTTAATTATTCTTAGTTCATATTTTAGTTAGTTTAAGAAACCAAATTCCAAAAGTTAATTCAATTCGGTTAAAGATAATTTAATTGTTTAAAACTATCTAAATCTATGTAAGGTACGATACTTGGACTCTACATCCATTATATTACTTGTGTGATCCATACACTTGCAGAATAACAACATAAAAAAGTTAACAAACCCTCAAAAGTTCCATCCATCTTTAAAGAATTGCCATAATATTCATTCTAAAAGTCCAATAGTTGCTCTTAAACCATATGTCCTTATAAACCAACACATGGACAAATTTCCTTACTTCATCCAAGTCAATCATGTAACAGTTCATGGTTCTTGGAGGTCTCGACATACTCTAATTATTAATGTCGACAATTTTGGTGCCATAGCTAGTGGAGAAACAGATGATTCTCAGGTGCAACATTCTACATTTCGTAAATTTGCCTAATTTTATAATATATTGTATTTACAATAATCTTATTTACTCCAATGGAGAGGGTCAACCTTTTTAGTAAGAAATAACATATTTTTCTTTATCGGTTTGTTGTTCCTATTTTATCTTTTGTATTGTAATATAATTGAAACTATCTTCGTTCCTTATTTTTTCTCATTACTAATATTGAAATGAAAAACTCTTTACATAACCAAAGAAAATAGTTCAATCTTGAAACACCAAAGAGTAACCAAATGATTTAGGGCTCAGAAACATTTTACCCTTAGTTTCAACCCTAGAACTAGACCGAAAGGAAAAACCCAGAACCCACTGATCTAATCTGACTGAGTTGCTACAATAACTCAGAGAAACGGTAAAAAATAGAGACCACACAAACACTACTCTCTTCTTTTGTTCACTCAGAAACCTTCACCGTAGAAGGTAAGAAGAAGTAGAAATCTCTAAAACCAGAAGTTTAAGAGAATATCAGAGAAGAAGATGAAAGGAATCACACCAAAAAATAATCGCTCTCAAGCTCTCTCTATCAACAACTGGGGGACTCATTCTGATCCATTAGGACAATTGAAAGAGATATAAATACCACTACTACCAACCATTGATCCAGAATTCATCCAACGGACACAGCCTTCTCAAAGGCAGATCAGTCAGCTATTGGGTCGGGTCAACCAATTGGGTCACTTTTTCAATTGAGAGAAATGATCAGGCAATGGACCATCATTCTAGTTAATCGATTTGGGGATTAACCCATTTATCATCATTGCCCTAAACTTGTTGGCATCACCAATTTGGCCGAACAATCTCCACCTTGATGTCAACATGAATCAGAGAGACATAAAAGCATCAACAGCAACTGAGTCTTCATCGAGGCAATCAACTGCATATTGATAAAACTAGGCAGCATCATTGTTTAACAATTTTAAACATAAATGAAATTTGTTTAGAGGTTGTACCTTTGTACCCATATTAGATGGATTAAACTGGGATGGTATCTTTTCAAGATACACTAATTCTTTAGAAATAACATTTCTAATAAAATGAAGTTTAACGTCAATGTGTTTTATACGTTCATGAAAGACAAGATTCTTATACAAATATATTGTACTTTGACTATCAGAATAAACTACAACAGGATTAGAAAGTACATTTATTTCATATAGCAATCCCTTTAACCACAAACATTCCTTAATTGCCTCAGTTGCTCCAACATACTCAGACTCAGTGGTGGACAAGGCAACAATTGGTTGGAGTTGTAACTTCCAACTTATACAAGTACCACACAATGTAAAAACATAAGCAGTGGTTGATTTTCTATTATCCTTATCACCAGCAAAGTCAGCATCAACAAAACCTTTAAGAATTACTCATTCATTACATGTCCCATAGATTAATCCCAGATTAGAGGTATCTTTCAAATATCTCAATAACCATTTCAGAGCTTCCCAATGTTCAGTACCAGGATTGGCCATGAATCTACTGAAAGTGCTTATAGCATGGGCAACATCAGGTCTTGTACACACCATCGTGTACATGATAAACCCCACAGCATTAGCATAAGGCACTCTCTCCATGTACTTTACATCTGAATCATCTATAGGACATTGGTCTTTACTCAATTTAAAATGACTTGCTAAAGGTAAAGATACAGATTTAGCATCATGCATTGAAAACTTTGACAGAACCTTTTCAATGTAAGCAATTTGTTTTAACAGCAAGACAATTTTAGATCTTTTCTTTTCAATATCGATTTCTAAGATTCTTCTAGCATGCCCCATAACACTGGAAGACCAGAACTAATCATCATGCATCTCACCTTATCAAGAAGATTCATATTCATTCTTTCAACTACCCCATTTTGTTGGGGAATATAGGGCACTGTTTTATGTCTTAGAATACCA
The DNA here is from genome assembly GCA_023638005.1 of Forsythia suspensa. Taxonomy (NCBI): domain Eukaryota; kingdom Viridiplantae; phylum Streptophyta; class Magnoliopsida; order Lamiales; family Oleaceae; genus Forsythia; species Forsythia suspensa. The sequence continues at coordinate 33,017,060 of CM042671.1, forward strand.
CTTTCTTCACATAGCTGATTAAAATCAGAGTTAAAAAATTCTAAGCCATTATCAATTATGAAGATTTTAATCTTCTTACCTGGTTTTCTATAAGGGTTTTCCAAGTTTTAAACCTTTCAAAAGTATCATATTTTTGTTTTAACAAGAAAATTCATACTTTTCTAGAAAAGTCATCAATCAATGAGAGAAAATATATATTTCCTCCTTATATAGGAATAGAGGCAGGACCCCATAAGTCAGAGTGGATGTATTCTAAAATAGAGGTGATTTTGTGCTTACCTGTGTTGAAATGAAGCCTATGGTGTTTGCCTAGAGTGCCGTGTTCACAAAAGGGGACTTTTGAGATCACATTTTACCAAAAACTCCTTGTTTCTGCAAGATGTGAAGTCCTTTCTCACTGACATGTGCTAACATGTTGTGCCACTTTAAAGTGGCATCAACTTCAGCACTAGAAGACATATTATTACACTGAGACACTATTTCAATCTGAGTAACATAAATTCCATTTCTCTTGAAACCTTTGAAGATGACAAGAGATCCCTTGATCACTTTTAACATGTCGTATCCAAATTTACCACACATACCCAATTCATCTAAGTCTCTCACTGATATCAAATTTATATTAAGATCGGTACATATCGGACCCTTTCAAGGGTACAGATATAACCATTGTCAAATTTTAAAGTCACATTCCCAATCCCCTCAATTTTACAAACCACATTATTTCCCATTAGGACTTTCCCATTTGAAACACTCTTAAAATCATAAAGCCAATACTTCCTAGATATCATATGGAAAGTGCAACCACAATCCAAGATCCATTTTTGGATTTGATCACTTTTATCTGCAAAATTTGCATAGGAATGCCCACTGACAAGTTGAATGACAACATAGACATCAACTGTATTTGTTTCTTTTGGTTCAACTATATTTCCTTCATTTGCCATTTTATCTTTTTGCTCATTTTCCTTCTTATAGCAATCTTTGATGACTGGCTAGTTTTACAACACCCATAACACTTTTTGCCTCTTGTTTTAGAATTTGACCTAGACATTCCATTGTTCTTTTTCTTATAATTGTTATTATTGTTACTACCATGACTTTGCTGATTATCATAACTCTCATTTTGCTATTTTGAGACCTTCTAACAACATAAAGAGACTCAGAACTACTACCTTCAACTTTTTCAATTTTTAGTTCTAAATCTTTACTCCTTAAAGAATTTACAACAATATTTTGGGTGAGAATATCTCTGCCATACTTAATGGCATTCTTAACATCCCTATAGGCTTCAAGAATGGCATTTAGGAGGATAACTACCTTATACTCTTTAGATAATTTCTCACATGTATTAGTGATATCTTGAACTAACTTGTTGAAGATATCAAGATTGTAATATAAATCTTTTAAAGAATCTATTTTAAAACTAAAAAACTTTTTTAATAGAAAAAGCTTATTTGGTAGAGATTTTACTAAGTATAACTCTTCTAATTTTTTGCACATAAGTTTAGTGGAATCTAACTTTCCTACCTTTCTTAGAACCTGGTCAAATAAATGCAAAATTATGGAGGTATAGGCAAGTTCATCTGTCTCCGCTCAATCTACTGATCTTCAGTCATAGTGTCAAGAAAAACCCCATAAATGGCTTTAGCTACTTTCTGTTGGACTAAAACCCCTCTCATCTTTTGTTGCCATATGGGAAAATCCCTATTTCCATTAGAAACCCCGAGTTCAAAACTGGTATTTGTCATGACATCAAAATAAAACACCAAGTAATGCAACGCATGCAAGGAAAGGTATACAAAACAAATTATTCAGGCAACACAGAATACTAACTAGAAATTTAATCAAGTAAGGCACGCTTAGTACTCAAAAATAGCTTGATTACTTTATAGTTCTATTCACGGAATTAACAAGAAAAAAAACATCTCTCACTGCTCAATTTCACCAGGATTTCATGAGAATCATGTTCCCAGGTCAAGGCACAAATATGAGGCAGTGGGTTTTTACAGTTTTCTTGATAAAAAAAAAAAAGATGATTAACTAAGTAACAGAGTAACATGTTTAAACATTTCAACAGATTTATTCAATAAACGAGTAGAAAATAACTATTCATTGCAAACAATCAAATTTTTAATAACAAAAGAATCAAGAGGAAGTAAACCACAGTGGTGATCGGAGACTTGATCACCATTTTACCTTTATAAAACTGAGGAGTCACCGAGAACAAAGTGTTGATGGTAAGGTATGTAAAGAAAAATGACTGGATCTTAACAAATCTTTTAGATTTACCACAAATCTGAGTGTTTTTTATTAGATCTTTAAAAAGAACACCACGAAGGAAAACTACAACAATAGATCAGTCAAGATCATTTAGATCTAACCAAGAAAACCACAAATCTGTTTAAACAAAACATAACTTTTTGAAAACAACAATTCTTCTTACTCAAAAGAGAAAAAAAAATTCAAAAAAGTTTCCAAAAACACCACTTAGGCTCTAATACCACTATTGAAACCAAGAACTCTTTACATAACCAAAGAAAACCGTTCAATCTTGAAACACCAAGAGTAACCAAATGATTTAAGACTCGGAAACATTATACTCTTGGTTACAACCCAAAAACCAGACCCAAAGAAAAAACCCAAAACCCACTGATCTGATCTGATTGAGTTGCTACAGTAACTCAAAGAAATGGTAAAAACCAGAGACCATACAAACACTACTCTCTTCTTTCGTTTCGTTCACTCAGAAACCTTTACCGTAGAAGGTAAGAAGAAGCAAAAATCTCTAAAACCAGAAGTTTAAGAGAATATCATAGAAGAAGATGAAAGGAATCGCACCAGAAAATAATTGCTCTCAAGCTCTCTCTATCAACAATTGGGGGACTCATTCTGATCCATTAGGGCAACTGAAAGAGATGTAAATACCATAGCTGCCAACCATTGATCCAGAATTCATCCAACGGACACAGCCTTCTCAAAGGCAGATCAGTCAATTATTGGGCCGAGTCAACCAATTGGGTCACTTGTTCAATGGAGAGAAATGATCAGGCAATGGACCATCATTCTGGTGAATCGATTTGAGCTTAACCCATTTATCATCATTGCCCTAAACTTGTTGGCATCACCAATTTGGCCCAAGAGCTAAGATTTTGATTTAAATATGAGCACTTTTAGTTAAAAGAAATACTATTAAATGCATGTAATAATGTGTAAATCATAATTCGTACAAACCAATAACTGTATGACCTAAATTCTAAAATTGTAGAATTTAAACAATTTTCAAAATAGATTAATAGTAAAATATACTTTGATTCTTGAAGAGTACTTAAATCTTTAATTAAACAGAAAAAATTAGTTGTAGAAGAGACTTGATTTTTTTCATCTAGATTTCCCATCATAATGTTTGTTTTTTCAAAAAGTAAGTTAAGACCACCAAATAAATGATCTTTGGCATGATTGTTAGTTTTTTCATGTTGTCAAATACTTGTAATACATTTAGACAATCTTATCCACTTAAACTTATTTACTTAAAAATTGGATCCTGTCCAAATCAACAATAATACTAAAAAGGAACATAAACAAATTTTACAAAAATAATGAACAATAATTTCTAAATAGAAAGGAAAAGTACAACAGAACGAAAAAAACATAACGTAGATAAACTATGTTTTGCAGTAGAGAATTTTTCTATTAAGATGTAAAATTACAACTAATGACTTGACTATTGTATTATACTCGTCGGTATTGAGTATAAGTTTAACGTAACTATTATATACTACCAAAAAAGTGCGCAGATCTTTAGATAAGATGCATTTAATGATTGTTATTGATTTACCATTCAATTGACTATGAAAATGTCAACTTTTCTTAAATTACCACTCGTATTTTGTTTACTTTTTTTTTCATAGTTAGTTATATTTTAGTTCTTCATTATGATAAATTTTCTTTTTTTTTTTTTTTTTTTCTTCAGGCATTTAGGAATGCTTGGGACATGGCTTGCAAGTCTTCGAAAAAAGTATTTTCCTAGTTCCCAGGCACAAAACTTATTATATTAGGCAAATTAATTTTACTGGTCCATGTAAACCTAGCATGAAAGTGGAGGTTAGTTTCTATATTTTGATTTCATAATGTCAATTTTCACAGCTAAATAAAGCCTAAAATGGTAACTTTATGGTTGTTATTAACTTGTAAAATATAAGTGAAATTATAGATTAAAGGAACAATCAAACAAGGACACCAAAAGATTTTGGATAAAGTTTCAAAAGTTAAGAAACGTTGAAGTTCATGGTGGTGGAATCATAGATGGCAATTGAGAAATATGGTGGAAAAATTCTTGCAAGATCAAATAATCTTCGGTATGTAATTTTAGGGTAAAAGAAAAATCATTTTTTTTCTATGGGACTTGTGCAACAATAACAAATATAATAATTTATCGATTTCATAAATATATATTACTAATATATTGATGTGGTGTGGTTTGCATTGGTGATTGCACTTACTTTAAATAACTTAGTTTGATTTTACCATTAAATAACTATTCAACTCTATATTTATGTTGATTTATTTTGAAACGATATTTGTATGGATTTTTAAGAATATAATTTCTCTCAAACATTATATATATTAGCTAACTATTTATCCGTGTGCTTTTCTGTAAATGCTTGCATGGATTCTCACATTGCCTTTTTTTCATGGTTATTTTCTATCATTGAAATCGTTTTAAATTTCTTAATATTAGCTACACTAAATGTCCATACACGATAAAACGTAAAGCACAAATTTTCATAAGCATAGTACTCAGGGAACAAATTCCTAGGGTAGTTTTATGAATATAAATTATAATTTAAGTTGGTTAAATAGTTAAAGATAACGAAAGAGTAACGGTGGCGAGTGAGAAGTTAGAGAAGTGGTGCAATAATTGGGAGAGAATGGGAGACATGGGATGGTACAAATACCAGGATTTTGGTTGGTTTGTGATCTTTGCGTTCTTGTTATATTTTGATATTTCCGTCATTCAAATTGCAAAACAGATTGGCCCACAAATGAATAGTGCTCATCGTGGATTTTCGGGTCTATACGGTATGATTGCGCTTCTCCTATGAGCTATAACTTTTGAAAAAAGTGTATATGATGGACTATTAATATTTCTTCTATTTTTGCCATGGCTGCCTTGTCAAAATCAGGCCGCACCATCACTACGCTCATGACTATCATTTGCCACTACAAGAAAATGTGCCTATAGCGGCGACACAAATTGCGACGACAAAATGTCGCCCCTATTAGTACTGGACAATAGAGACGACAAAGAAATGTCGTCGATAAAATGTCAAAATATATAGCGACGACACATGTCATCGCTATATATAACAAGTCGTCTATATTACTTGTAATTTATGACGACGACCTTTTATGTCGTCGATAATTACTTTTCCAAATGGCGGGAACAAGTTGCGCCATTTTGTTGTGCAAATAGCGACGACAAATGTCATCGCAATATATATGTAGATGATGTTGTCAGTCACATGAATCGTGATTTTTCTCGTAAAATTTAATGTGGTCTATTGCAACGACACATGTCGTCGCTGTAGACATATATCAAGATTGGCGGGAAATTTGGCACCCATTTCTTGTCTATAGTGAAACACGTGTCGTCGCAATAGACTTATTGATGATTTTGTCAGGCACGTGAGTTATTAATTTTCTCGTAGTATGTGATGTGGTCTGTAGTAACGACATGTTGATCTATAGGGACGACATATGTTGCCACTATAAATTCTTCTTTTTCCGCTCACCATCACCGCATTTTTGTGTTGTATGTCTTCAAAAATTCCATTTTCGTCAACATAAATTTTTTTTAAGTCCATCGTTTTTCTCCATAATCATATTCTTTACATTTTATTTCTTCATCTCCATCTATTATCCTTATTGTATTTGTGAAAATATAGTATTTTTAAGTATGGATATTGATAAAAGTTGGACAACAATTAGAAATCACACAAAATCTGTAGATTTTCAGAACGATTTGAAAGTATTTATAAACATGGCGAGGCCATACATAAATGACATGAGAATGATTAAATATCTGTGCAAAAAATGTTTAAACGGTCTCACGCATCCATTGGAGAGTTATGTAACCTGGATATATCATGGCGAGACCGAGGTTCAAACTGCGAATGTGTATAGATAGAATGAGCAGGCTGGTGTGGAGGATGAGCATGTTGGATGTCATAGATGACGTAGTCGGTGATGAGCATGCTGGTACAAGCACCAATGGTTACTATGACGAATTGTTTGAGGCTCTGCATTCAGAACTATACCCGGGAGTTTCATCATTTTCGTCCCTAAATTGTTTAGTAAAGTTGATGCATATTAAGGTTGTGAACAAATGGACAAACAAGTCTGTCGATGATCTTTTGAAATTCCTGAAGTTAGCTTTCCCAAACATGAACTTGGTGGACTCCCACTACGAAGCTAAAAAGATGATGACGAACCTTGGTTTTGAGTTACAAATCCATTCACGCCTACAAGAACAACTGTGCACTGTTTTGGGGTGAGTATGCTGATAGACAAACTTGTCCGATTTGTAAAGAAAGTCTTTGGGTACACACTTCTGGGAGAGTGAACGGGAAGAATGTTCAGCATAAGGTTTTACGCTATTTTTCCTAGGCCCCCAGACTAAAACGTATGTTTGCGACGAAGGATACCGCAAAACTCATGCAGTGGCACAGTATAGGAAGGTCTAGAGATAATGATGAAATGCATCATCCCGTTGACGAAAAGGCATGGCGGGATTTTGACATGAAACATCCACTGTTCGCAAGTGAGATCTAGAATGTCAGGTTAGGTTTTGCCACAAGCGGATTCAATCCATTCGGTGACATGAGTATGGCATACGACAAGATGTGGCCGATGGTTGTAACAGCTTTACAACTTGCCACATTGGTTATGCATGAAGTCCGAATACCTCATGCTTACTATGTTGATTCCCGGTCCTAAAGCACCGGGTAAGGACATTGGTGTATTTTACGATCATTAGTAGACGATTTGAAGGAGTTGTAGGCTGACAGGATTGACACGAATGACGTTGGAACCAATAACAAGTCGGTATTCGAATAATGTGCAGCATTGTTGTGGACTATTAACGATTCTCCAAATGAGAAGTAGTTTGTTGGGTTGGAAGCGATCGGTACATAGCATGTCCCACGTGTAATGAGGAGACTCTTCATGAAGTGTGATAGATAAGACAGCTTATGTGGGTCACCGTCGGTTCCTACCGTCCAGGCATCATTTTCTGAGCAATTTAGACTTCGACGAAAAGACGGAGAGGTGACCACCTTCGCGTCGGTTAACGCCTACAAATATTTTAGCACAGTTAAGCCATGTGAGATAATAGTATTCCAAGAAAACACCTTAACTACAGGTGTGCTAGAAAGAGGAGAAGTGATGACGAGCTAAATTGGAGAAAAATGAACATTTTATATAAGTTGCGGTATTGGTCTTCTACAGAGCCCAAACATAACATCGATGTCATGCACGTAGAAAAGAATGTTTGTGACAGCTTGCTCGGCACAATTCTGGACGATCCATTCAAATCAAAGAACACATTCAATGCCAGAAGCGATCTAATGCAATTAGGGATCAAAAGAGAATTGTACTTGTATCAGAACGGGAATAGTTGTATGAAGCTTGCCGCATGTTACACCATGTCGTCAGCAAATCGACAAAAGTTTTGTAAATTCATCCATTCGGTTGAGTTTCCAGATGGCTTCGCTTCTAATCTTTGGAAGAATATTACTCATAATGACAGCAGCATTATTGGGCTGAAGTCACACGATTGCCACATTATCATGCAACGGTTATTACCAGTTGGATGTTTAGCGTTCTTTAATAAAACTATTTTCACTACAATTATTGAACTGTGCACGTTCTTCAAGAAGCTTTGTGCAAGTTCACTAAAGGTTAGCGACATGATGGCTTCCCACAATCACCTAGAACTCATCATCTGTAAGTTGGAACAAATCTTTCCGACAGCCTTCTTCGACATCATGATTCATCTCGTAATACATTTGCCAGAAAAGGCAATCCTTGGAGATCCGATGCACATGAGATAGATATATCCTTTCGAGTGATATCTGAAGAAACTAAAGGACTACGTTAGAAATCGAGCTCGGCCTGAGGGTTCAATAAATGAAGGGTATGTTGTGGACGAGGTATTGACTTTTTGTTCGAGGTACTTCAATGACATAGGAACAAGGTTCAACCGACCAAACAAACGAGGATGCTAGTGTTCTGCGGACACAACTTTCTATTTTTCAATCGCAGTGTCGCCCAATTGGAAAGAAGTCACCAACGATGTTTCCTACTCATGTTCAAAATCAAGCGATATTTTACATCCTGAACAACTGTTCTGAAAATTGAGCCATTCTTCCAAAGAAACTTCGTTTATAAATATTATTCATTTATCTCGAATGAACTTTGTCATGTTAAACGAACTAATTGGTTGATCTTACATACTTTGTACAGGGAACATAGGCAGGAGCTACTAAACAATGGCAGTCCAAACATCGAACTAGTGCATAGAAGAGACTTTCATGGTTGGTTCTACAAGAAGGTAAATGAACAACGACCGAATACATTTCAAATATGTCCATATTCTTCATTTCAATAACATTGAATAATCCTCGTCATACAGGTATATGCAATGCGCCAAAGCCACAGCCATCAAGTGTCTCATGAGTTGTTTTCGTTGGCCAGTGGATGTTACCAGTAGGTTATGTCCTATACAAATTTTGTTGTGAAAGGAGTTCGCTTCCTGACTTATGATCGTGATATTCGAAGAAAAACTCAGAACAGTGGTGTGTCCGTCCCAGGGACTGGGGTGAGGTTTTCTATGGGCATCTACAAGAGATATTGGAGCTACAATACGGACCGAAACTTTTAGTCTTTTTGTTCCGATGCAAATGGTTTAGGTGTGATGAGAGATGGAAGGTAACTGAGAATAACGTTACCAGTATTGACATTAGTGCAGAGGCGTTCAAAGATGATCAGTTCATACTTGCTAGCCAAGCACAGCAAGTGTTCTACATTGAAGATTCTTCTCATGGTCTGAACTGGCGAGTTGTACAAGTAGTCCATCACAGGAGTATGTGGGATATGATGGGATCTAACGTCACAGAGATAGACCTGCTCCACAATAACAACTCTTCTGGTTTATCTCTATTTGTTGATCTTGGTAACTTAGAACACATATCCTTGAACTGGGATGATGGTGAAGCTGATGAGACAGGAGCATCGGTTATTCGGGGAGCCTCGTCTGATACTGCAGGAGATACTTTGTTCATTAACGATGAGGATGTGGAAAACGACACACATAAAGAATACGAACACTACAAGAAATTGCACTTCTAACGACGAAAATTTTGGTCTTGTAAAGTCTCTTGACGACCATTTTTCGACGAAACAACCTAAAAATGACTTACTACGACAAAAAAATTGTGTCGGTAAAAGTGATATTTCTTGTAATGGAAGATGACGAAACATCGAGTGAAATCAATGAGGATGACATTGACGATGATGATGATCAATTGTATCATGATAGTGAATCAGATTGAATGTTGGTGTTCGTCACTATTATATATTCAATAATTTTGTTACACATCCCGGCGTTGTTGTTGTTAGTGAACCAAAATGAATGTTTTCATTCGTAGTATCAAAAGCGGACAATTGTATGTAGTCTTAAGTGAATCTTTACTTAATTGTGTGTTGATTTAATTTAGGTTGAAACCCATTTTGAATGAAATTGGAGAGTTACAAACCAAAATAGGCAAAGAAAGACTGAAAATGCACGAAAACTTGAAAATATGGATCAACTTGCAAATATTCAAAAGTTAAAGGACTTGGGTTGCAAATAAAAGATGAAATTCAAGGACTGTGGTTGAGCCATGGAAATAGCGACGACATATGTCCTCGCAATAATTATGAAAAAATGGGCGCCACTTTTTAAGCGCGTGCTCCAAAAAGTTAAAAAAACGTGTCGCCTCTATTGAACAATATCGACGACACATGTCGTCGCTATAGAATCGCACCTTTTAATTCACGCGCAACCTTCTTCTTCCCCATTTTACCTTTTCTTATTCCCTCTCCGTTAGCTGCCGTCTTCTTCCGCCATCCTCCAGAATCAGCCCACTGTGACTGAGGTGTGCACTCCAAGACAAAACCCGTAAGTTTTCATCCTTTTTCTTCTTCATCACCGTTAGATTTTTTTTTTTTTTGATTTTTGATTTTTTTTTCTTCTTCAACTATAATACTCAGTCCTTTGAATTTTTCTTCGTTTAGATTCGAGGCACATAAATATTCAATCGGGGTTATGAGGCACAATGAACTCTTCAAAAGAATTTCTGAATTTTTGAATTTTTTTTTCTATGTTGCTTCATTTCAAAAAAAATTTATATGTTGCACTACCTTTGAATTTGATTTTGCACTCCCGAATGAAACTGAAATGCAGTTGAATGTTGTTAATTTGTGAATAATTTTGCAAATTGATTTTTGTGGATGATTTTTTGAATTATGTTGTGAATGATTTTTTGCAATAATGTTGGGGTGAGTTTGCACAGTTCTTGTTGTTTGATGAAATGCTAGGAAATGTTGTTGTTTGGGGAGAAAATTATTTTTTGAATGATTTTGCATGTTTGATGAAATCGGTAATTTAGGGAAGTCAGGGATCAATGATGGACTCATTTGTAATAAACTAAGTTTAGGGACCAATTCATCAATAACATAATTGTTAGGGATCAATTTCATAAAAACTCAAAATTTAGGGAATCATTTGTAATAAACTAAGTTTAGGGGCCAACTCATCATTAAAATGAAAGTTAGAGATCAATTTTACAAAAACTCAAAATTTAGGGACTCGTGTGTAATAAACTAAGTGTAGGGATCAATTTTGCATGAACTTGATTAATTTAGGGACTTATGTGTAAGAAACTAAGGTTAGGGATCAATTTCACAAAAACTCAAATTTTAGGGATTCATGTGTAATAAACTAAGTGTAGGGGCCAATTCATCACTAAAATAAATGTTAGGAATCAATTTCACATAAAATTGATTAATTTAGGGACTCGTGTAAGAAACTAAGGTTAGGGACCAATTCATCATTAAAATGAAAGTTATGGATCAATTTCACACAAAATCAAAATTTAGGGACTCATGTGTAATAAACTAAGTGCAGGGGCCAATTCATCACTAAAATAAATGTTAGGGATCAATTTCGCATGAACTTGATTAATTTAGCGACTCATGTGTAAGAAACTAAGGTTAGGGACCAATTCATCATTAAAATGAAAGTTAGGGATCAATTTCATAAAAACTCAAAATTTAGGGACTCATGGTTAATAAACTACCTTTTCTGCAATAATTGATGTTAGGTGTTGTCATGTGCTAGTATAGCTAACGTGATGTCGCACGGAGGTGATGGTGCAGGTAATCCTCCACATCAGCCACCTCGCCGACTCGATTCGACCTGCGAGTCTAGTAATAATTTTCGTTAAAACTAATTTTTTTTGTATTTTACAAACATCGATGAATTTTGTATGATACAGTTCGTATTTGTTATTTTTCAGCACCCCCGTCTAAGCGACGGGATATCTCTCGAGGTATTAACCTTGAGAAGGTTTGACAAGCCAACGGGAAGAGGCCACTTCCCATCGCGTTCGACAATGTCGAACATATAATGCAACCGATCGGGAATAACGCGAAATATTTTACGCGCTTGGTTGGGAACCAAGTGAGGTTCACCGTGCCCCCTTGCTACCCTTCATGGACAGAGGTTCCAGATGAGCAGCGGGCACGGTTATGTAGCATCATCGAAGTATTGACTTACAGTAGATTTTACATTAGCGCATTCTATAAATAATTGTTCCATGTAATATACATTAACGAAAATTTTTCCTATGTTGCAGAGCTACTTCGATCTTTAGGGCGATCGGTCGCCTGACGAGTACCGGGCAGTCTATGCAGCTGTAGATCGCCTTGCGGCCGATCGTTATCGAGATTACAAACTCAAGGTGCATAATCACTTGAAAGCACATGGACCGAGCCATCCATACATCGAGATGTCTGCCGAGGACTGGCAGAAGTGCATTGACTTCTTCAACAATCCTACTTTCGTGGTGCGTATTGTTCATTTACTTTTTACGTTTTTATGTTAATATTTTTATAACTATAAAGTTTTCTGCTAATCAATTATTTTTTATATCTTCAGGAACGATCCACAAAAAATAAGGCCAATCGGAGGTAAGGCTAAATACCCGAGCTTGCAGGGGTTGAAGAGCTTCTTTGTCACGCGTTACAATGAGGTACAAGTAAATTTTTCAATATCGTTATAGAAATCTTCAATGCATTACATAACCATGTTGTCTAACTAAATTTCACGCTTAAATTGTTGTAACTAGACCCCGAGAACCAGCAGTGGCCGGGCATTATTGAGTCGTTCCGGACTTTTCACACCTTCCAAGACGGCAATTGGGTGAACCCGCAGTTGGCTGGTGACTACGTGAGAACTTTTAAATGTTGTTAATTTAATTTTATCTGACATGATATTATTATTTTTTTCACCAAACAAGATAAACTTGTTCGACCGAGGGAGACTCAACATACACAGGTCGCCTCTAGTAGCGCGTCGTTAGACGAGCGTGCTATTGCAAAGGAGGTGATAGCCCAAGAATAACTAACCAAGAGGGAGGTGAATTGGTTTTCTCAAACTTTTTTCGAAAAAATATTCTCAAAAATGATTTTTAAGAAATAAAAGATGATTCACAAAAATATAAGCACAATATATAAGTAAATAAAGAGAGAGAGAGTGCAAACGATTTTTATGGAGGTTCGATCCAACCAATGATCTACGTCCCCGTTACCAAGCTCTCCAACACGAGCACGGCCTTTCCACTATTTTGATTGACTTATGGTGCAATCCAAACCCTTACAATGTATCCGGTGACTTACAAACAAGGAGCACCGATCCTTATACAATATTGAGCTTTTCACGGGACCTCAATATGACCCAAATATATGAAGAAATTGATTTGAGTATTTCTCTCTAGATGAATGATAGATACAAGTTTAGTTCTAAGAGAGACTAACACTTTAATGAATAGCAATGAATAAGGAAAGCTCAAGTGTTAGAAGAAAACTTTGTTGAGAAAGATGAATCAAAGGTTTGATTTAATCAAACAAAGTTTTTCAATATGAGATATTGAAGATATAAATACAATGAAGCTTTAGATGAAGTTTTTCAATATGATTCTCTCTATAAATGCTCTTGTAAGTGTTATTGAATGATAATAAATGAAGTGGTATTTATAGAGATGAATTTTCGTCAGTTTCTGTTGAAACGGATGACCAAACGGTCGACCGGTCAGATTGGTCAGAACTAGCCGTTGAACTGCAAAAAGTCAGAACGGACACTTTTTGAACAGATACGCTCAGACGGTCGACCGGTTCAAAGTAAACGGTCGACCGGTTCATCCGGTTTTCCAAACGAATGATCCGTTTCCACAGTTTTGAAAATCTGATTTTTGGATTTGATAAAACTAATTTTTTTTTGCAAGTGATAAAAATTATATTTGAGCTTTCGTTCATTTAATTGCTAAGGATTAAAGAGTTAATACCTTTACAATTTTATCCAAAAAATCTATTCTTCAATCTTGATCTTCGAATCTTGAAATTCGGCGGATCTTGAAATGCTTGAACTCTTGTATTGATTTTGACTTTGAACTTGACATTGCATGAGAGTTCGATTTGTAGCGCTTTGAATTTTGCTTGAAAATAAAATGTTAGAAAACATAACCAATTTGTTTGTAATAATCAAAACATTAAGGTTTAAAGTTAACCATAGGTCAACAATTTCCCCCTTTTTGATTATGACAAACAATGTGAGAATATATGATAATAATATACAATAAAGCATGTATATTCCCCCTTTATTTTTCAAGTAAACATGATTTGATGAATTTGTATCACATTTTCATTTGATTTGCCAATTTTATCTCATTACATGATATCGATTCCATTTGATCACATAGTTCATGCCAAATCCATCACATTACATATTTCATGCCAAGTTCATCACATCACATATATTTCATCACATAGTTCATGCCAAATCCATCACATTACATATTTCATGCCAAGTTCATCACATCACATATATTTCATCACAAGTTCATCACATCACATATTTATTTTCCCCCTTTTGGCATAAACAAAAAGGCAAAAGCATTAATTAATAAAACATTAAGGTTTAAACCTAAACGAAACATCATATGCCATTCATTGATAAAAGTAAAATTTAAAGACAAGCATAGTTTTATAAATGAAATCTAGAACATATACTTCGTTTCCAAAACATAGCTACAAAGACAAAAAGAACTAAATAGACTAAGGCTCCGGGGGCGGCTGTGGAGGAAGCACAGCATCGAGACGGGAGTGAAGATCGCGGAGCAGTGTCGTCATGTCGGCAACCGAGTGCTGGAGAGTCCCCATGGTATGGTGCAGGCCCTCGACTGAAGTAGTAAGAGAGTCGATCCGTCCATGGAGTAGAGTGAATTGGTCCTCGTTGTGGCGGAAGTGGAGGACGACGGCCTTTGTGATCGTTGTCAGCGGAGGGGACGGATGAGCATCTTCATCAATATCTTCCCCCTCGAAAGGTAGAGTGGAGGGTCCCGACTCTTCATCAAAGCCCTTTGACTTTGCCACCCATTGACCGTTCTCCTTTACAATTTTCATTCTTTTGAGTGTAAAAATATTGATGGTGTCGGTGGCTTTCGGAAGGAGGATCATTGTATCACGGAAGGAGATATCGAAATGTTGAAAGATTTTGGTAAGAATCATGCCGTAGGGAAGTGCCTTAGAACTCTTGCCGCTAAGGCGTGTTCATGTGTTGGATCATGATATAGGAGAAATCGAAGCTTCGCCCTCGGAGGATTGAGTCTAGTACAAAAGGATCGAAATGATTGACCTCATCCAAATGACCCTTTCGAGGGACAATTATGTGGGCAATGATGTTATGGAGGACACGACAAGGAAGAGTAAGTTGATTTGAACTAAGACGAACGGCAGCCTCAAAATGCTTGCCGGTGACATTACAACAAGCTTCGACGGGATTATACTCGTCGGTGTGAGGAATTGTCTTGGTGGTATAAAGACGCATACCACCATTTTCAAGATGGAGAATGGTTCGAATAAGATCTTGAGTGATCTTAATTCGTTTGTCCCTAACGAAGGATGAAATACCCGACCCCGGGGAATAAGTCATATTTTTGTAAAATTCTTTGATAATGGGGGGGTAAACATTTTCATTGAGAGTGAGAATAGGAACCCACCCCATACCCATGAAAAGATTTTCAATGTTAAAAGATGGTGCTTCGTGTGTGAAAGAGGCAAGATCGACGTTCTTACCAATGAGAACGGGACTTCCTTCGATGCGCTTGGATTGAGGATCTTCATCGGAGGAGGAGGAGGAGGAGGATGGAGATGGTAGCCTTTCTCTCCTAGGTCGTTTGGCTGCCATTTTCTTTCGAGGCATGGTTGAGGAATCGGATTTGGAGCCTAGGGTTGAAGATCGACCGTTTGAGGAGTTTATCACGATTTGGTGGACAAAAATTGGGGATTTTGAAGATTTAGGCGTGAAATGATATGGGTTTTGAGATTTTGAATGTAAATTGGAAAGATTTTGGGAAGATTGGAAGATTTGAGGAAGATTTGGAGAGAAAACCGTGGTTCGCGGGAAGTTGGAATGAAGAAATTTAAAAAATTTCTAACATAAAAGCCCTGATTTCCGCTTATACGGACGACCGGAAACCTAATACGGTCGACCGGTTGGACTGAAAAAATGAAGTTCAAACTTTCTGTTCAAACGGACGAGTATACGGATGATGTACGGTCGTCCGGTTAAAATAATACGGACGTCCGGTTTATATATACGGTCAACCGGTTAACCTTTTTAATTTTGGCAAAAGTTTCTGCTCATACGGATGATCAAACGGATCATCCGTTTTATATGAAACGGTCGTCCGGTTAATTAAACGGTCGACCGGTTTAAAGAAAATCACCATAATCAATAATTTTGTCTTTTGACAGATAATTTTAGAACATGTTTGTCACATATAAAGCAATCAATCATAGGAAACATAAAGATTTAGCCACATATTTCACATTCATCAATTATACCTAAATTTCGTCGAATGTATGAAAATCGTTCAAGAGCTAATGGTTTTGTGAGAATATCGGCCAATTGTTTTTCGGTGTTTACAAACTCCAAAGATATATCTCCCTTTTGTGCATGGTCTCGTAAAAAGTGATGTCTAATCTCGATGTGTTTGGTACGAGAATGCAAAACGGGATTTTTAGATAAGTTGATCGCACTTGTATTATCACACATAATAGGAACTTTTTCAAAAGAAATGTGATAATCATTTAGAGTTTGCTTCATCCATAGGATTTGAACACAACAACTAGCGGCGGAGATATATTCGGCTTCGGGTGGTTGACAAGGCAACGGAATTTTGTTTCTTACTAAACCATGAAACTAAAGCAAAGCCTAGAAAATGACACGTTCCACTAGTACTTTTTACGATCAATTGTGCAACCGCCCAATCGGCATCCGAGAAGCTAAGTAAATCAAAATGAGTTTCTTTGGGATACCAAAGACCTAAAGATCTAGTTCCACTAAGATAACGGAAAATACGTTTCTGGCACTAAGATGGGAATTCTTAGGATTAGATTGATATCTAACACATAAGCATACACTAAACATAATATCGGGTCTACTAGCGGTTAAATAAAGAGGGATCCGATCATACCTCGATATTTTGTTACATCAACGGAGTACCTTGCTCGTCTTTGTCTAGTTTGATTGATGAGCTCATTGGAGTGTTCATTGGCTTCAACTCTTCCATTTTAAACTTTTTGAGCATATCCAAGATATACTTAGTTTGACTAATGAATATTCCATCATTGGTTTGTTTGATTTGGAGACCAAGAAAGAACTTGAGTTCACCCATCATACTCATCTCAAATTCCCTACTCATGCACTTAGAAAATTCTTCACATAGGGAAATGTTAGTAGCACCAAAATAATATCATCAACATAAATTTGAACAACTATCATATCATTCTTTTTGGTTTTTATAAATAATGATGTATCCGCTTTACCCATTAAAAAATCATTTGATAAGAGAAATTTACTTAACCTCTCATACCATGCTCTAGGAGCTTGTTTTAAACCATAAAGGGCTTTTCTAAGTTTGAAAACTTTGTCCGGATACTTATGATTTTTAAAACCGGGTGGTTGCCGACAAAGACTTCTTCTTGAATGACTCCATTCAAAAATGCACTTTGACATCCATTTGAAAGAGAGTAAAATTCTTATGACATGCAAAGGCAAGAAGCATCTGAATTGACTCTAATCTAGCAACCGGGGCAAAAGTTTCTTGAAATCGATACCTTCTTCTTGATTGTAACCTTGAGCCACTAATCTAGCTTTATTACGCACAATTATACCATTTTCATCTCGTTTGTTTCGAAAAACCCATTTTGTGCCAATTACGGTTTGTAAATTTGGTCTAGCAACTAAATCCCAAACATGATTTCTTTCAAATTGATTTAGTTCTTCTTGCATAGCTAGAATCCAAAATTCATCAAACTCGGCTTCTTTAAAATTCTTTGGCTCAATTTGTGAAAGAAATGCACAATTGTTATGAAAATTTCTAAAAGTATTTCTTGTACTTACCCCTTTTGATGGATCACCAATGATGAGATCTTTTGGATGAGAGGGGACAAACCTCCATTCTTTTGGTAATGATGAAGTGTTGGGATCTTCATGAGGTTCTTCTTCATTTTGTTGCATAATTGTTTCCTCCTCTTGTTGACTTTCAATGTTATTTGGATTCCCTTTGTCTTGATTTTGAACGCTTAGTTGCTCAAATGGGATTTCCAAATCTTCATCATCAATGACTTTTTCTTGCCCAATTGAGTTAGTTTCATCAAAAACAACATGCATGGATTCTTCAACTACTAAAGTCCTTTTGTTGAAAACTCTAAAAGCTTTGCTAGTAGATGAATATCCAAGAAAAATTCCAATATCGGATTTTGGATCAAATTTTCCCAAGTTTTTTTTTGTGTTTAAAATAAAGCACTTGCAACCAAAAACTTTAAAATATCCAATATTGGGAATTCTATTTTCCAAAGCTCATATGGAGTTTTGGTTTTCTTCGACTTACCAAAACTCGATTTAGGATATAACATGAAGTGTTTACGGCTTGACCCAAAAGTATTTTGGTAAATTATTTTCATTCAACATGGTCCGAGCCATTTCTTGCAATGTTCGATTCTTCCTTTCTACTACACCATTTTGTTGAGGAGTTCTAGGAGCCGAAAAATTATGTTCATATCCATTGGATTTGCAAAAATCATCAAAGGCTATATTTTCAAATTCTCCACCATGATCACTCCTAATTGCGGTAATGGTGTATCCTTTTCATTTTGGACTCTTTTGCAAAAATGTTTAAATGCATTTAAGGCTTCATCTTTTAAATTCAAGAAAATGACCCATGTATATCTTGAAAAATCATCAACAATAAAAAATGCATAATGTTTTCCACTTAAACTAGCGGTTCTAGAAGGTCCAAATAAGTCCATGTGGAGAAGTTGTAAAGGTCTTGAGGTAGAAGAGTGTTGTTTAAGTTTGAAAGAACTCTTTACTTGTTTTCCAAATTGACAAGCATCACAAATTTTATCTTTTCAAACTTTATACTTGGCAACCCTTTTACAAAGTTATTTTTGGAGATTTTTGAAAGTAAGTCCATGCTAACATGACCTAATCTCCTATGCCATAACCAAGAATCATCCTTTATACTTGAAAGACATTTTATTTCCTTTTCAATTTCAAATTCAATCGATATGATGTAAACATCTTTACTTCGGCTCCCCATGAACAATACCTCTTTAGATATAGCATCCTCAATGAGGCAATTGGAAGAATCAAATTTAATGAGATAACATTTATCACACAATTGACTTATACTAAGTAAGTTATGTTTGAGGTTATCAACTAATAAAACATTTTCAATAGATGGAGAAGAACGATTACCAATATTTCCAATGCCTATGATTTTTCCTTTGGCATTGTCTCCAAACGTCACATGACCTCCATCTTTTCTTTTGAGATTTGATAGCAAAGATCGATTTCCCGTCATATGCTTGAACAACCACTATCCAAGAACCAATTGCTCTTGACTTTTGTGGTACCTACATAAATAATTTTAATTTTTGATTTTGGTACCCACATAAGTTTGGGTCCTTGATAGTTAGAGCTTGTGGATTCTTTTATCCACTTGTGTTTCCTTTCAAAGTATAATTTCTTTTTAATTAAACAATTATAAGCAACAAGACCATTTTTCTTGCAAAAACTACATGTGATGTTTTGTTGAGAAAAATTGGATGACTTTACAAAAATGGTTTCAAGGGATTTTTGTTTCAAGAGAGATTTATATCCAATTCCCCCTTTGTTGAACACACATTTTTGCTCACCAAGCATTAATTCAAAATTTTTCTTTCCTTGGGTAAATTTGTGAACAATGCTTGTTAAATCACCCACTTTTTCTTTCAATAAAACATTTTCTTTAATTAAGGACTTATGATCATCTTTCTCTTTTTCAAAGTCCTTTTGAGCAATAAAAAGCTTCTTGACTACATTTTTCAACAAAGAATGTTTATTGTTAAGAATAGAGTATTTTGACATAAGTTTCTCAAATTCTTCAAGAATTTCATCATAAGAAGAAGATAAGTCAATGTAAGAATCATTGTTATTTGTACTTACCTCATCCTCAATAGCCATGAAGCACATATTAGCGATTTCTTCTTGAATTTCATCTTCTTCTTGATCATCTTCATCACTATCATCCCATGTAGCTTGAAGTGCTTTCTTTTGATGAACTTCTTCTTGTTTGGGCATTCGGTCCTCTTGTGACCGGGTTTGTCACAATCATAGCATATGATCTTTTGTTCTTTTCTTCACTTTTGTCTTCTTTCTTTTGAAATCGCCTATTGTTTCGAAATCCTCTCCATTTCTTGACAAGAAGAACTAAGTCATCAAGTTCTTCATCACTCATGTTTGTATTGGAGGATCCTTCATCATTTGTTGATTTCAAAGCAATTTGCTTCTTGGGAGGCTCCTTTATTTCTTCTTTGCTTCTCCTCGTTTTCTCCTTTGTTTCGGCATTGTTGAGCTCATACGTCATCAATGTTCCATATAGCTCCTCTAATGGATAAGTGTTGATATCTTTTGTATTTTCTATCAACATCCTCAAGGAGCTCCAATCTTCCGATAAAGACCTAAGCATTTTGCTCACAAGTTCACCGTTAGTAAATTTTCGATCAAAGCCCTTAAGGCCATTAATAATATCGGTGAAACGAGTAATCATGTCAACAATAGGTTCATCTTGTTTCATAAAGAAATTTTCGAAATCTTTTGTCAAAAGATTTATTTTGGTTTCTTTAACCTTGTTGGTACCTAAGTGAGTTATTTCTAATGCATGCCAAATATCATATGCGGAATCACATGTGCTAATACGATTAAACTCATTTTTGTCTAAGGCACAATAAAGTAAATTTTTGGCTCTAGCATTCAAAGACAATTTTCTTTTATCCTCTTCATCATATTCTTCTCTAGGCTTGGAAATAGTTTGGTCCGGTCTATCATCAATTTTGATAATCTTTGAGGGTACATAAGGACCAAACTCAATGACTTCCCAAATATTATAATCTATTGATTGTATATAAATCATCATTCTAGTTTTCCAATAGTTATAATGGGTGCCATTAAAAAAAGGAGGACGATTTGTAGAGTGTCCCTCAAGACTTTGAATATTTTGGTTAGCCATTACTCAAGATTGTATAATCTTTAAAAATAATGAGCACCTTGCTCTGATACCAATTGATAGCCCAAGAATAACTAACCAAGAGGGGGGTGAATTGGTTTTCTCAAACTTTTTCGAAAAATATTCTCAAAAATAATTTTTAAGAAATAAAAGATGATTCACAAAAATATAAGCACAATATATAAGTAAATAAAAGAGAAGAGAGAGTGCAAACGATTTTTATGGAGGTTCGATCCAACCAATGATCTCGTCCCCCGTTACCAAGCTCTCCAACACGAGCACGGCCTTTCCACTATTTTGATTGACTTATGGTGCAATCCAAACCCTTACAATGTATCCGGTGACTTACAAACAAGGAGCACCGATCCTTATACAATATTGAGCTTTTCACGGGACCTCAATATGACCCAAATATATGAAGAAATTGATTTGAGTATTTCTCTCTAGATGAATGATAGATACAAGTTTAGTTCTAAGAGAGACTAACACTTTAATGAATAGCAATGAATAAGGAAAGCTCAAGTGTTAGAAGAAAACTTTGTTGAGAAAGATGAATCAAAGGTTTGATTTAATCAAACAAAGTTTTTCAATATGAGATATTGAAGATATAAATACAATGAAGCTTTAGATGAAGTTTTTCAATATGATTCTCTCTATAAATGCTCTTGTAAGTGTTATTGAATGATAATAAATGAAGTGGTATTTATAGAGATGAATTTTCGTCAGTTTCTGTTGAAACGGATGACCAAACGGTCGACCGGTCAGATTGGTCAGAACTAGCCGTTGAACTGCAAAAAGTCAGAACGGACACTTTTTGAACAGATACGCTCAGACGGTCGATCGGTTCAAAGTAAGCGGTCGACCGGTTCATCCAGATTTTCAAACGGATGATCCGTTTCCACGATTTTGAAAATCGATTTTTGGATTTGATAAAACTAATTTTTTTTGCAAGTGATAAAATTATATTTGAGCTTTCGTTCATTTAATTGCTAAGGATTAAAGAGTTAATACCTTTACAATTTTATCCAAAAATCTATTCTTCAATCTTGATCTTGAATCTTGAAATTCGGGATCTTGAAATGCTTGAACTCTTGTATTGATTTTGACTTTGAACTTGACATTGCATGAGAGTTCGATTTGTAGCGCTTTGAATTTTGCTTGAAAATAAAATGTTAGAAAACATAACCAATTTGTTTGTAATAATCAAAACATTAAGGTTTAAAGTTAACCATAGGTCAACAGGAGGTTCTCGGAGAACGACGAGGACACGTCCGTGGGGTTGGACGGGTTCCGAAGGGAACCACCTCTCCTTCCCTAGATTCGACCGCTGCATCGAAGGCCCCACAAGAAACTTCCCATCAGTTCTCTAGAGACCCCCAGAATGACGATCATCGGTTTGCTATGTATAAGGCTCAGCTGCGCCAAATGAAGCGGAAAATTCAACTTCTGAAGAATAGCATACTGGGGTTGTGCCAGGGACGAGGACGAGGACGAGGGTTTGGGGGATTTGTAGATTTTTAGAATTGTTTATATATTTTTTAAAATATTGTTAAAAAAAATTTAAAAATTTATAATGTTTATATCGGCGACATTGTCGTCACTACAATAAAACAAATTAATTCCCATCAGTGACGACAATGTCATCTCTATATATCTTACGCACCTAGCGACGACATTGTCGTCGCTAATAATTGTTGTATATAAAAGATAATAGTAATAAAATTACAGTCGCTACTATTTCAGATAACAGTGACAACATTATCGTCTCTTTTTCTCTAATTTCGAGATATAGACCACGACAATATTGCGACGATGTAGTCATCGCTATAGATTCAAATATATATAGCGACGACATTCAGCGACGACTTTGTCGTCTCTATACATGTAAAGGGACAACATTTGATCCTTCATCGACGACTTTTGTTGCCGCTATTGACCTCCTTTATTGTAGTGTGCGATTATCAAAAGCTAACATAAGTTAAACAATATTAAAGAGGGTGTTTATATACACATTCTTATTTTTTTCCCCAGGCCATGACCTTCGAGCATTGCATGAATTTGAAAGTGACAGATCTGCCCATACAAAATTTGCAGAAAATGAATCTGATTTTTGAGTATTGTGTGGATGTTAAGGCACCTGGAACAAGCCCCAATACTGATGGAATTCATTTACAAAAACACAAAATATCTAGATTACCACGTCTAAAATTAAAACAGGTAAAGGAATTGTGTGAAAACATTTTCACTAACCAATTAGAGCATGTTTGTTAAGTAGTACTCAAAATTTCTTTTAATATTATAGATGTGTCCATGTTTTGTTTGGATTAGGTGATGACTGCATTTCAATTGTAAATGGATCTAAAAATATTCGAATTACGAATATAGATGTGGACCAGGCCATGGAATCAGGTACATATATATGAGTATGACTTCGAGTCTCCCTTTTGGAATATGTTTCAATTGAAGAAGTTTATATTAATGTGCTTAATATTCTTGAAATCCAGCATTGGAAGCCTAGGTGAAAATCATTTGGAGAGTCATGTTTCCGATGTATTGGTAGATGGAGCAACTCTTTCAGGAACCAAAGATGGAGTCAGAATAAAGACTTGGCAGGTAAAATTCACTTCATCCTTGCATATTCATGTTTTCTACTGTATATTCCTAATTTCATTTTGGCGTTGCACACCAGAATTTAAATTAACTGCACGCAATAATTTCACAAAAATAAATATTCCTAAGTTTATGTTTTTGTTTTCAAATTGAAGAATACGTTTATTTTTCAAATGATTCATAACGTTTTACTTTAATATTTATGTGAACTTCACATTCATATCATTTTACTTTAATAATGATTCATAAATATTCCTAAGTGGATTTGCAAGGAACATCACATTCCAAAATATTGAGATGGATAATGTTTTCAATCCCATAATCATAGATCAGGACTATAGTGAAAAAGATGAATCATGCCAAGAGCAGGTACAATTTATAGTCCCGTTTCGTTGAAATAGCCAATCGACTTTACTAGTCCAATACTATAAGTCTTAGAACATACTTGATACATATTTATTACATTTATCAAAATTCATTACAGAAATCAGCATTGCAAGTAGTAGATGTGGTGTACAATAATATAAGAGGGACAAGTGCTTCAGAGGTGGCTATAAAATTGGACTGCAGTGACACGGTTCCATGTAGAAGAATTGTACTAGAAGATGTTAATTTAAGTCGGCAAGGGGAAGGAGAATTTGAAGCTAATTGCAGTAATATTATTGAATTTAATAATTTAGGGACTTGCGTTTCTCCATGTTGCCCTAATTTCAAGCATTTCTTGGATAAATTGATATTACACTTTTTTTTTTTTTAATAAATATGGATTAGTTATTTACATGTGGATGTAATGAAATTTAATTTTGTTATATAATTTGATTTTTCTATAAATTTGAAGTTTGAAAAAACTGAAAAATCGAAGCATAATATTCCAACTTGTTAGAGTTATGCAAATGGGTAGAAAATGCCATTTGCACCTGCCCTCAAGCTTGAAATCTCATGCTTGTCAGCATCTTGGAGATAGATTAATAAATAAGACAAACATATATATGCATATTAAATATCATACCTACTTGACAAATGCATGTATTTTGCATCACTAGAAAATTATTATCAAGAATGTCCAGAGCACATATCACTACATGAAGTGAGGTTTATGGTGACGATATTTCTCGCTGCCACAAGATGAGTATTCGTCATTTTTTATTATAGTGACAAAATTGTCGTCGCTGTAAGTCGTTTCAATAGATTAATACCTCGAAGTAATTAGCGACGACATAATGTCGTCTCTACATATATTTTAATCTATACCGATGACATTGTCGTCGTTACATTGTCGTGCTTAATTTCTCGCAATTAGGCCCATTGTAAAGACTAAATCGTCGATAACGTCGTCGCTATAAGCTAAATATTTATCGACAACTTTGTCATCGCTATTACATTTGAATTCTTATCATTAATAGCAACGACAATATCGCCGCAATATGAATAAGATATATAGTAACGACAATGGCGTCGCTATAAGTTGTCGCGCTTTTTTCTTTTTAGCGACGATAATATCGTCGCTATAAATATTTTAAATTTTTTTTAAGAATATAAAAAATTCAATAGTGCATAAATCCTACAGATCCCCAAACCCCCACCGTCGCTTCTCGTCCTCATCAACCTCCTCATCAACCTCTAGCACAACCCCCGATAATCTCTGCTGCAGATTTGCCGTAAGACGTGCAGTTGTCCACTCCATTCAACGCAGAGCTGGGCCTCATTGATAAGTGCAATTTTAGTCTACATGTTATCCGCTTATCTTCTTTTTTTAGTAATTATTCATTGATAAAAGTACTAATTAATGTCTTATTTGAATTAAGACAAATTGTGAACAACTATGAAGATTTGGGGACCAAGATAGAAGTTTTGGAGCAAACTTAAAGCTTTGGAGCAAAAAGGACTGAACATGCAATTAAAACTTGAAGTGGGGACCAAATAATATACATATTGGAACTTTTAGGACCAAGTGTGCAAATTTTGATTTGTGACTATTTTTTGGCGATAAGCATTACATTTGCTTTGTTAACTATGGTTTGATTACAAGCAATGAATAAAAACGGTTGTTTTCACGTCCACGGCCCATCTAGACATTTTTTACTTATTTTTAATTATAAGTCGGAGCTTCTTTCGTCTTTTCACATACACGATTTTCAAAATATATAAAACGCCATATAAAAACTAAATTTACGTCGAATCAAGGAAGGACGACGGCTAGAAACAAGAGAGAAGAATCACATGGCAAAGAAGAGTTTTTTGAAGATTTCTTCTCTCAGACAACTCCTAAATTTTCAGTAAAAAAATTTATTTTTTTTCAATCTTTGCTTCAGGTCTGCTGAAGGCTTTTGGTAGCATCAAGCAGTACTAGAAAACTAACTTTTAAAATATTCTAGTATCCTTCTGTTGAACACAGAACAGATGTTTCAGTTTCTGCTTCAGGTCTAAAAGTTTTAGTATTCTCGAATTGAGTTAGAAACCAGCTTTTGATTGATACTAGTATCATTATACCAATTACATAGTAGACATGTCTATATCCGTTTTAATTTTATCAGCTTTACTCTTAATACTCAAATTAAAACTATAATTTACGATCCTTAGGTTTTCAAAACTAAGGCAAGAAATAAAACTTTAAAAATGTAGATGACAAAATTTTAGAAGCTTGATAATATAAACTTAAGCACAAATACAATAAATAAGATTCTCATTCTTTTAAATACATCGGATACCTATACTTTACAAAATCATGTCTCCCGATTTCCGCTAAAGAAACAAAACAACATCACACCACACAAGAGAATCTACAAAAGGGATTATACCAAAGGAAAACGATCATACTTCACGTGAAGATATATAGAGTTCTCAAGATCTCCAATGACATCGCGTTATAAATAGAAACCGTTTTATAACTTCTTTCTTTTATGTATACTCCGGGCCACAGTGGATAGTGAGTTCAAACGTCTCTTTTCGTGATGATATGATACTCTATTCAATCATTGGACGTCCTTCTCCACGTTTTCACTACCTCGGTGTATCTTCTATCCATTTTTTACAAAAGTCATAAAACGACTTATAAGCTGCAAAGCTTAGCGAGTAAAGCAACAAATAAGTCACATAGAATAAGAACATGTTATCATTTAATTTATGCATTTCAAGAATACTTTGTTCATAATCACCTTACCTCGTGTTAACTTTAGCTTATAGTTTCATATAGGCTAAATAGAATTCAACACATGAGCAGCCAATTACATAGGGGAAAATCATCTTCATATTGATCACCACATTTATATACATGTAAGGAAAACATAAGGATGCACTTGACAAAAATCTGCACTCTTGAAATGAGAATTTGGTTCAAATAATTCACCTATGAATCAAATACATACCCGAATATTGAATGAATATGCAACTGATTTTATCTTGTCTTTGGGCCTGTCCCATAAATAGAAACTTGTACACCGAGCGCTCAAACATTGTGCTTAAAATAGCACTAAGGTTACCATACTTTCTTAGAGCAATTCTTTGCTCATTGGGATCCCAAAAGCTATATGGCCTTAACTCCTCAAACAGCCCTTGTGGCTAGGAGCTTACAAAAGGACCTTGTGGCCTTAACTTTCATATGGCCCTTGTGGCCGGTGACCTTAATGACACCCCCATTGGTGTACATCTGTTTAGAGACCTTAATGATTTGTCATGATCTATTTTATTCTTGCATAGCCATAAGTTTAGACTCTTTGATGATCATGATTACATATAAAATTGCAATTCTTGTCAAACATGTTTTCATTTCAAATGTTCAACAGAACCATAAAGATCATGCTTAAATGAAAACAAGAAATAAAATGTAACATGTATATTTTCCACGTTCCTGTGAGAGGGCTACTAAAAACACAAACGTAACGCCCTGGATTTTCTCAACTGTGGGGATTACTAAGATAATCTCTAAAATGTATTGGACGACTCTACATAATATTTTCCGTGCCCTTCAATGGTTTTAAAAATATAACTTTTGCGGAAGATAACAATCGCGAAAGGGAAAAAGGATTTTTCTTTAAGTTTCTATGGTTTTGCCTATACCGTGATAGGTGTCGCCACAAATTATTTGTCCATTCGAACGAATTCCAAAACTTTCAAAATTTGAACTGTAGATACTAGAGACTACATACTACAACGTGGTAAAATTTCAAACCTTAACTACGTTGTTTGGTAGGTGAAAATGATGTCCAAAGTTACTTGAAAAACTGTCCCAAGTGCCTTAAGACAGCCCGCTAAAATATTCATAATAAATTCTTACAATGGAATTTCTTAGTGATTCCAATTTTTTTTATTAGCATATATGGCTTTCCATATCCACTGATGTCACTCAAAAACTCCATCCGTAGCATGAGTTATAATTTTTCAAAGTAGGGACATTAAGTCGAAATTTCAAAAAAATGAAACTAAGCACTTCTAACTTGAAACTTTTAATGGAAAACGAACCGACATCTCGTTTTCTAGAAAATTTTCATAATTGAATAATCAAAGACTTAAAAATATTGTATTTACATCATAATTGATTCGATCATCTCCACGTCAAAACTTAAACTAGAAAGGAAATTCCATGACAAGCTCGCTAGCCTACGCCATCGCATCAACGCCAATCAATTCAATCTGAAAATTTGTTTGTTTTGGGGGTGAGTATTTCATAAGAAACACTCAATAGAAATACATACAACATGTGGGAAAATTATACGTAAACATAAATGCAACATGCCATAATTTTTAAACGTGCATAGGAACACAAATTGGTAGCCTGCACCACATAACGTCATACGTGATTACCTTCAATCACTAACATGTTAAAGTGATTAACTTCAATTACTATCGTAAAGTTCCTTCATAATTAGTTTTGCATGACATTTATATCACATCATAATTTTCCAATCGTTATTTAAAAATCTTAGTAAAAGTAGTAAGTAAAACAACCTCGAAAATGAGTTTTCGGTTGAGTTTTGATGGACCAAAATTCGTTTCTGCAGCTTCCAAAATCAAGACCCATACACTATATATAAATATATATATATATGTGTGTGTGTGTGTGTGTGTGTGTGTGTGTGTGTGTGTGTGTGTGTGAGGAACTTTAGTGAATTAAAAAGCAAGGTTAAGGCCCTTTTTCTCTGGCCAAAATCTGGGACGAAAGTGATGAAAAATGATGGAAAATGCTCACTGCTGGACCAAGAATCTAAAGGAAAAGGATGGATAAATTCTAGAGTATTTTTGGTGATTGAGACTAAGGTTTCAAGGTTTTTCTACTGCACGAAATTGAAGGGGAAAGAAAGGATCTTTTGCTGGAGAAAAAGGAAGGAAAATGATGGGAAAAGCTAGCCAAAACTTATTGGAATCTAGAGTTAGGGGACGTTTTTTCTTCCTGGGAGGTGCTAACTAAAATTTGGGCTGATATTAAGAGGGAAAATGAGTGCATGTATTCTTCCTGGAAAATAAACAGAAAACACAGCTGCTCAATTATATATGGAGGCCGGAATTTTAAAGAGGAAGAAAGTGAAGTTTGTGTTTCAGTTGAATGCTGATTTTGGGGGGAGAAATAAACACCCCGCAAGGGCGGTTTTTTTTGGGTGGAAATTTTGGGGACCGTGACCTTGTGCTGATTAATGAGGTGGAAACTTTGAGTTACTTGGTGATGGAAGAGTGGGGGAGAACATGGGTAGATGGAGAGGTTAAATGCTGGAAATGGCTGCTGGTTTCTTGAGTAAAAATACTGAAGTGTTGGACCCTTTTTTGTGATTGAAAATGGAGGGAGAAAGAGGTTGTGCTGGCTGAAAATTGTGATCTTTTGGGGAAATGTTGGTTAATAAGTGAGGGAATTTGGTGGAGGAAAAATGGAAGGAAATTGGCTGCTGGATGGGACGTTTTCTTAGATCATGGGGAGTTATTTTTGTTGTGCATGGAGGCTGTTTGGTTGATGCAAAATGGTAAGGGTTAAGGGATTGTTTGGCTAGTTTTTTTTTTTTTTGGTGGATTCCAAGGTGTTGTTTGGGTAGGGTTTTTGGTTAACTTTTGGAATCGAAAAGTAAATCGAGTTTTGGTTAAGAACTCGAAAATAAATGGCCAAAATTTTTAGATAGAACCGGAGAACAAAATTTTTGAGATTTTGGCTAGCTATAAATTATTTCAAGTTGATCGTTCAACTTGAAATTCAAAACTTACCAAATGAAAATAGAACAAGGTTCGTTTTCATATTGATTCCATAGTCGTCGACTGAAAAATTTTGAAGCAAACACGCGCAAAATTTTAACGTGGCCAAATATTTAAAATGAACCATGAGGTACAAAGCGTTGCCGAAAGTAAGAAATTTTATTTACTTGAAATTAACAAACGAAAAAAATTTCGGTTGTTACAACAAATCCAGGAACACTTTGAATTTCATTATCAAAACATCATAGCTTATCATTTAATCATTCATATGGAAGGCTATTATCCCTTCTAAGATTAATTCTAAACTCAAAGTGAAGGCCATTGTAAAAAAAAATTTACTTAGAAAAATGAATGGATTAACATGGAACTTGAACTATAATTACATACCATTTACTCACATAATTTCTTGATCTCAAATAAGATAGACTAGAGTTGCTCAAAGTTAAAATATTCAATTTAACTACCACCAAAAGTTAAATTAAAGTGATATGAAACTTTGGAACTTTGAATACACTTAATTTCTGCGCTTTGGTTGTAGAAATCTTGCCAACAGAAACGATATAGTTGCTGGATGATAAAAATCAAAGGATTAAATACATGTAAGGCAGAAGCTATCCCTTTGAAACTCAAAAATTTCTGGATTTAACTTACCCATGGTAAATGAGTGAAAACATTGTTTTAAAGTAAGAAATAATATTATTGTAATGCTGGAAATCAGAAAACAAGTACAAGAAACAACCTGCTGTAAATGATGGAAAGTAGTAAATAATTTTCAATAACATAGTTGATTACTGCAGATATTTTTTTTTTTTACTTGTGAACAAAATGAACTCATAGAGCAAGTAAATGCTTTACTCACCTTAACTTACCTTGGCTTGTGATTCTCTAATAGCTGGGGCTCTCTATTTATAGAGGAAGCTAGAAGTGCATTAGGTAGTGTTTTTTCTTTCTTATTTCCATGTTTCCACTTATTTAATGTTTGATTGTCCCAAGTATGGTTATTTTATACTTAATGTGTACAAATATAGTATCGTATATTAAATTAATTTATTTTTGTATTTTAAGTTCTGCCAAACAGCCCCTAAAAGGTCATGATTACATTTGGACATCTGTCCCCAAATTTATTAATTTAATAGGAAAATAGGCAAATTTTTCATGTTGGGATGCAATGTTCGAGTCAAGATTTGAGGGTCCTAACGAGATCCAAACTGAGAGAATTTTATATCATTGTGAAGTTCTAGTTACGATCTTCGTAACACATAGACATGCAACAGGAATGGATCACTTGACTGCTCGTATGACTC
The DNA here is from genome assembly GCA_023638005.1 of Forsythia suspensa. Taxonomy (NCBI): domain Eukaryota; kingdom Viridiplantae; phylum Streptophyta; class Magnoliopsida; order Lamiales; family Oleaceae; genus Forsythia; species Forsythia suspensa. The sequence continues at coordinate 33,048,081 of CM042671.1, forward strand.
ACTCAAAGTAGGCTCCTCGACCACAAAATTTTATACTTACCCAATTTTCCAGATTTTCTAAAATATCATTTGACTTTGGCTCGACTTTCTGTGCTTATCCCAATTAGAAATGTCTATAAATTTGATACCAAAATGAAGATCTCAACATGAACTACAAGGTGATATAACATGCATTGCCTATACTTAAATGTAGTGTTCACGGAATGCTTATAAAGTATGATCGAACACAACGGCAAAACTGTTATTTATTCCAGATTTTTGGTCCTGCTCCAACTATTAAAGTATGGTCAATTTGGTCCTAACATTCCAACTTCAATTTCCTCTAATTTGGTCCTTCAAATTAAAATGGCACATTTTTCTTATTATTTGAACTTGAAGTATGCTTTTATATTTTTAATATACAACAAAAATTTAGACATGAAATTTTCGGGACATTACAATCTTCCTCCCTTAAGAAATTCCGTTCCCGAAATTTACCTAGAATAATTCAGGGAATTTTTCTTTCATTTCGTCTTCTTGCTCCCAAGACTCCTCCTCATTGGCTTCACTTTTCCAAAGTACTTTTACTAAAGGAACTTCCTTGTTACACAAGCACTTTGTTTCTCGCATGAGAATTCTCACGGGCCGTTCTTCCCAGGTCAAGTCCGCTTGGATCTCAGTTGGGTCTTCTTTAAGTACATGCGATGGGTCGGGAATGTACTTCCGAAGGGTTGACACGTGAAGTACATTGTAAACTTTGCTTAATTCTATAGGTAGTTTGAGTTTGTAAGCCAAAAGTCTAATTCTTTCTTTAATTTCGAATGGTCCAAAATATATTGGGGTGAGCTTTCCTTTCTTTCTAAACCTAAAAATCCACTTAATATGTGATATTTTGATATACACTTTATCTCCAACTTTGAATTTCAAAGGCCGGCATCACTTGTTCACATAGCTATGTTGCCGATCCTGGGCCGCAGCTATGTTTTTCTTGATCTTTTCGACCACAATGATCATATCTTGAACTAAATCAATGCTTAAAATATTTTGTTCTCCTAATTCATACCAATAAAGAGGTGATCGACACTTCTTTCTATATAGTGCTTCGTATGGAGGCATTCTTATGGATGCTTGAAAACTGTTATTATAAGCAAACTCAATTAAAGGTAAATAACGATACCAACTTCTTGCAAATTCCAATGTACTTGCTCTTAGCATATCCTCAAAGGTCTGAATTGTCCTTTCAGTCTGGCCGTTGGTTTGAGGATGGAAAGCAGTACTAAAATGCAACTTAGTGCCCAATGATTTGTGTACACTTTTCCAAAAATGAGATAAGAACTTAGGATCTTTGTCCAACACAATTGACACGGGAACTCTGTGTAGCCTAACACTCTCCCAAATATATAGACTTGCATATTGATCCACTTTGTATGTTGACTTAACCAGTAAGAAATGTGACAACTTAGTCAAACGATCTACTATAACCCAAATAGAATCACATCCTTTTGAGGTCTTCGGCAGTCCATAACAAAATCCATGGAAATCTTTTCCCATTTCCATTCTAGAATCGGTAATGGCTCTAAGGTACCTGCTGGCCTTTGATGTTCGGCCTTTGCCTGTTGACAAATCAGGCATTTGGTTACAAAGTCTACAATTTCTCTTCATATCGGCTCGCCACCAATATAACGATTTTATTTGGTGATACATTTTAGTAAATCCAGGGTGTACCGAATAAGGTGCACTATGAGCTTCATGAAGGATTTCTTTTCGAATTTCTCTATGTTGTGGCACATAAATCATGTCCTTGTATTGAAGAAGTCCATTAACCAATGTTCGATATTCTGTTGGTTTTCCTTTATCTATCTTCTTCTTCATTTTCTTAACGAACTCATCAATTTTTATGCCCTTTTTATTTGATCTTGCAATGTTGACCGAATGGTTATAGTTGAAAGCTTACCATCACCTGGTGTGAGGATTTCTAACCCAAAGTTTTCTATTTCTTTACTCAATTCTCAAGACCGTTTTGGTATTTTCCACAAAACATCTGCTACTACATTTGTCTTATCAGGATGGTAGCTAATATTACAAATATAATCCTTAATTAGCTCCAACCATCACCGTTGTCGCATATTCTTCTCCTTCTGAGTAAAGAAATATTTTAAAATTTTGTGATCCGTGAATATTTCACATTTTCGCCATACAAATAATGTATCCAAATTTTTAAGGTGAAAACTATAGCATCTAATTCAAGATCATGGATAGGGTAATTTTTCTCATATGGCTTCAATTGTCTAGAGGCATATGCAATTACTTTTTCATGCTACATAAGCACTCCTCCTAACACATTCTTTGAAGCGTCTTAGTAAATGGTGTAACCACCATCTCCTTAAAGGAATAGTCAAAACCGGGGCAGTAGTGTGTCTTTTCTTTAGCTCTTGAAAACTATGCTCGCAATCTTCATTCCACCTAAAGGGCTTGTTTTACAAGTCAATTGAATCAAAGGGGTTGCTATCTTAGAAAAATCCCGAACAAATTGTCGGTAATATCCAGCTAACCCTAAGAAACTTCTAACTTTGTTGGAGTCATTGGTTGTGGCCAGTCTAGCACTCCTTCCACCTTACTGGGATCTACCGCTATACCTTCTTTTGATACTACATGTCCCAAAAAATCACTCGTTCTAACCAATTTTCACATTTCTTAAATTTAGCATACAATTGTTTTCCCTTAACATTTGGAGCACTATCCTCAAATGAGTCACATGTTCTTCTCTCATCTTAGAATAAATCAAAATGTCATCGATGAAGACTATTACAAATTTATCCAAATACTCCTTAAGCACTCAGTTCATTAAATCCATAAACACTGCAAGAGCGTTTGTTAACCCAAAAGGCATCGCCAAAAATTCAAAATGATCGTACCGAGTACTAAATGCAGTTTTTTAAATATATTCCTCCTTGATCCTCAATCGATGATTTCCTGATCTAAGATCTAACTTAGAAAACACTACCGAAGCTTGTAACTGATCAAACAAATCATCTATCATGGGCAATGGGTATTTGTTTTTTATTTTCACTTTATTCAATTCCTAGCAATCAATACCATAACCTCATTTAACCATCCTTTTTCTTTACAAATAACACTAGAGCCCCCCAAGGCGATGAACTAGGTCGAATAAAACCTTTTTGAATTAACTCATATAGCTGAATCTTTAACTCTTTTAGTTCAGTGGGTGCCATTATGTAAGGAGTTTTAGAAATAGGTGCGGTTCCTAGAATTATTTCAATCCCAAATTCTATTTCTCTTTTAGGGAGCAATCCGAGTAGGTCGTCTGGGAACACTTCAAAATATTTATGTACTATAGGTATCGAATGTAAAGAAGGTTCAGATTCTTCCTTAGCTTAAATTTGATGTAACCTAACCCAAAATCTTTCACTACCATTTTCTAACAACTTAGAAGACTTTAAAGCCGAAATCACGATTTTTGAAGTTTTCTCTGGCCTAGGAAATGCTATTGTCCCAATTTCTGGCATATTCAATGTCTTTGACCTATAGTCAATGGTTACTTGGTGCTCAGACAGCCAATTCATTCCTAATATTACATCAAAATCCTTTAGATCTAATAAAATTAAATCTGCATGGCATAATTTCTCTCTAATTTGGATTCGGATATGAGGAAGGAATTGTTTTACACAACAATTTGGCCAGGAGGATATGCTTACTTCTATTTCTGGACAATGATTTAGGAGTCAATCCAAGCATTTTTAACATAGTGGTTGCAATAAATGAGTGGGTAGCTCCTGAATCAAACAAAGCATACATTGGTTTAGATTTGATGTAAATTGTACATGCGACGTCATTATTTGTCCCAGCTTTCGGCCTGACCAATGCAAACACTCTTGCGAACCCTTGGTTTTCTATGGACCTGGTCAAACATTCACCACCTATGGGTTTATGACATGAATAGCATACTATTTAACTAGCCAAACACTCTCCACGATGAGTTTTACCACACTTCACACAATTGGGATATGGTTGAGTTCCGGACTTGTTTTCTAGCTTTCCTTTCTTAAAGTAAAGTCCCTTCTGATCGGACTTCTCTCCTTGAGGTTTATTCGCCCACTTCCTTTTGTTTTGGTTATTTGTATTATTTCTCCACTTTTGATTTGATTGAAACTTTTCTTTTCTTGTTCCTTGATTAGTCGTGGGTCGGTTCACGAGTTGTTCAATTTGACGGTCTTGTTGTTCAATGAGTTGGGTGAGACGATCGATGGTTTGATTTTCTCTGGCCATTCTGAAAAAATTTTAATACTCATTTTAGAAACTTTATTTTGTATCAAGAAATTTTCGTGAGATTTAAAATAATACTCACACTTCGTAATGCGTTGACCAATACTTATATTTTTCCAAAAATATTAATATGTTGTTGTTGTTGTTGTTGTTGTTGTTGTTTAATTTTTTTTAATTCGGCCGGCTCAATTTAAAATGAATCGTTTCTAAAAAAACGGCTCATTTTCCTCTTTTTTCTTTCCCTATTCATCTTCTTCCCTAAATTTCTTCTATTCAAAATACCAAACCCTAACTTCCTAATTCACCTCTATCAATCCATGGCTCCTACTAAGAAATCAAAGAGAAAGGCAAACTAGTGGAGGCTTCATCTACTCTTGTTGAAAAGAAGAAAACTGCAGCCAAGAGGAAAGAACCCATGGTGGTCGCGTACTCCTCCTCATGCAACCGTGGTCCCGTGGTGGTGAGGGACCAATTTCCATTTCTTTGGTTCGAGGATGCTCTTGGCCGACTCGATTTGAAGAATATAAGGACAAGAAAGTTTCTCCGGGGTAGGTTTCTCAATATACCTTTTTTTGGAATCCATTTCACTTCCTTATCTAACTTTCGGTTTAGGGAGTTTGGTTGGATGAATTTACTAGAGGTTAAGGGTGAATTTAGGGAGAGGATTGTGAAGCATTTTTATATAAATGCTGAAATGTTGGAGAATGAAGATGGAGTTGTAGACCCCGAATTGATACCTATGTCAAGGGTACGCCTATTGTAGTTGATGCTAAATTGATTTCAGATTTGTATGATGTGCCATTACCTGGAGTTTTATTTGGAGAAACATTTAATCTTCTAGAGGCATGTAAGGTAGTGTGTGAGGATCAGGAGTTAACAGCCCCTCGGAAGGATATTATTTCTCCACTTTTGATTTGATTGAAACTTTTATTTTCTGTTCCTTGATTTTTATTTTGATACCTCAATTCTCGAGTTTTAACAATTTCGGTTCTACTTGTTACGCTAGTGATGCCTTATCGCCAAGTCGGTGTAAATTTTACAAAGTCATAAAATGACAAATAAGTCAACAAATAAGTCATAGAATAATTAAGAACCTCGAAAAGTCATGTTTTATATTCCGACATCAATACATCCCTATTCAATTCCAGCTTTAATCCTTCGAGAAACCTATCAACCTTATGTCCATCGGTGCCAACCATGTGTGTAACAAAATGTGACAATTCTTCAAATTTTCTAATATATTCTTCGCTATTATCATCGACCATTGCAAATAATTTGCAATAACATACATAATCTTGATTTGGCTTTGGAAAGGGATGAAGAAATTGCTAGAATATATCATTGGTAAGGAAGATAATTAAGGAAAATTTTTTGATTCCAACATAGGTAGAGCAAAATTCTAAAATCCAACATAAACATCAATTAATTCAACATAACTAAGGAATAAACAATATATTGTGAATTACTGCATTTTTTTTTCCCTTATGAACAAATTAGCACATAGAGCAAGTAAATGCTTTACTCACCTTAACATACATTGGCTTATGATTTTCTAACAGCTAGGACTCTATATTTATAGAGGAAGCTAGAAGTGCAATAGGTAGTGTTTGTTCTTACTTATTTCCATGTTTCCACTTATTTAATGTTTGGTTGTCCCAATTTAAGTTATTATATACTTAATGTGTACGAATATAGTATCGTACTATTAAATTAATTTATTTTTGTATTTTAAGTTCTGCCAAACAGCCCCTAAAAGGTCATGATTACATTTGGACATGTGTCCCCAAATTTATTATTTTAATAGGAAAATAGGCAAATTTTTCGTGTTGGGATGTAATGTTTGGGTCAACATTTGAGGGTCCTAACGAGATCCAAACCAAGAGAACTTCATATGATTGTAAATTTCTAGTTACGAGCTTTGTAATGCACACACATGCAACAGGAATGGATCACCCGAATGCTTATACGACTCACTCAAAGTAGGCTTCTCGACCACAGAATTTTATACTTAGCCAATTTTCTAGATTTTCTAAAATTTCATTCGACTTTATGTGCTTATCCCAATTCGAAATGTCTATGGTAAACTTCAATTCTTAAAGAACTTGATTATTTGAACTTGAACTATGCTTTTATATATTTAATATACGATAAAAATTTAGACATGAAATTTTTGGGATGTTACATTCTCCTTCATTCCATGCCGGGTTCTATCAAATCATTCGTATTTAATTTAATTATGTTCTTCTAATTTTTTTGAGCCAAGGTAGACGATGAAACCTTGTTTAAACAAAGTGAATATATTGTTATCTTTTTAATTCCATTTTCGAGCTTTGACTTACATGGTTCATTCTTGTTTGATTAATTAAATAAAATCTCTTTCATCTTATTCTTGATAGTTAGAAATTAATTTAATTAATTCGTGCTTGGTGCTTAAATGTGTTCTATTAATTTTTTTGATTTTTTGTTATTTTATTATCGATTTGGGATACATAGAATGCTTAGGATGCAAAATCTTTGATTCTTTGTTTTCTTTTAATTGAATTTAATATGGAGAACGTTAAAGTAATTTAAGATCGAAGCAATGGGGATCCGTATTAGATTTTCTTCTTTTGGATTTAATTGATAAATATTTTAAGACAACAGTAGATTGAATTCGAGTTTCCGTTCATTTTTTAGAATTAATTAATAATTGGATAATTGCTAAGTTAAACAATGGTGGACTCTGAAACCTTGGTATTTTAAACAACTTGCACCTTCAACTTAATTTTTTAGCATAATTAATTAGTCTTTAAGTTAAATTATTTCAACCAAATTCTTTTCACCCAACTAGCCTAGAATAATAGTTAATTCAGATTAAATTAGACTTTCTTCATTGTAGTCTCTGTGGGATCGACCTCGTTGCTACTTTTCTATATTCCAATAGATTCGTGCACTTGCGTCGTTGCCGGGGACTGCGTCAGAAAGTTAATTTAGTCTTAGTTAATTTTAGTCTTTACTAGTTATAATTTAGGATTTTATTTTTAAAATATATATATATGCATGCTTGGTCGTAGATCTCTAGATATTAAGTTAGAACCTCTGGATAGTGAAATTAAAAGAACCTTTCACCAACGAAAACAAGCTACCACTTTAGATAAAATTGAACCAACTAAAGTAATAATCGCTATGAGTGATGAAATTGAGGAGAGACCTTTCAGGGACTGTTTTAGTCCGTTAGCTAATTTGAACACCTCATGCATACAATACCCACAAGTAGCTGCTAGAAATTTTGAGCTCAAACCGAGTGTGCTTAATTGTCTTCTATCTTTCTATGGCTTAGATAGTGAAAAACCCTATAATCATCTGACAAATTTCTATGTTGTATGTGAAATATTTAAATATGAGAATATTTCTCCTAATAATATTAAACTTCGTCTGTTTCCTTTTTCTCTGAAAGATGGATCTAGATCGTAGTTTAATACATTATCTGCCAATAGTATTATATCTTGGGAACAAATGGTTGCTAAATTTTTGAATAAATATTTTCCTGATGCTATTCGCATGGAAATTTCAAAGTTTGTGCAGAAAGACGAAGAACCATTCTATAAAACTTGGAATAGATTTAATGGGCTCCTTATGAAATGTCCACATCACGGCTATGAAAAATGGCACTTATGCCAATATTTTTTGGAGGGATTACTGTCACATATTCAAGAGTGGTTGATGGCCACAAGTGGTGGTGGAGGTGGTGGAGAGTTTATGTCCAAAAATACAACAGAAATTTGGAGTTTTTTTCAAAAGCAGGCTGACAATTCACAACATCAGAGTCGATCTTCTAGGACTGAACCAAATAAAAGACGAAACTATGAGATTCAAAGCAGTGAACCTAGCTCAGAAATCAAAGAAGTCAAAGGCATGATAGAAGATATTTCCCGCCAGTTTACCTCGTTGACAACCAATTATTTAGCTGAGCCAGATGCATGTTCTGATCAAGTGAATGCCCTCAACATGAAAAAGAAACCACCTTACAATCCTTATCCAATACATATAACCCAAGATGGAGAGACCACCCAAATTTTTCTTGGTTACAGGGTGTTCAACAGGATAGTACAGCAGGTCAATCCCTCAACAAAATACTAGACAGTTCAATCAAAAAATTTCACAACCAAAACTATGGAAAGAGACCATTCAAAAATTGACAAAAGCTACACAAGCTGCATTAAAGCGCCGAATCACATCATTACTGAGTTTAAGAATGAAGTTCAAATTAGACAAACGCACAGGCACAATCTATCTTTAATATGGAAAATATGATGTGATAACTGGCCTCGTCGAGTCCAACAGTTTGCAACAACCATTAAGAAAGAAAAGTTTCCTAGTCAGGCACTTCCTAACTCTAAAAGAGTGCACAATATTGAGACTAATTCAAGCAACCAACAAGATGAGGCTAAATCTATCATGACCTTGAGACGTGGCAAATTTTTTGACAACCAAGTGGAAAATCCAAAAAGAAATATATCTCAACCAGTTTCTCCGGGTAATGCATCAACTAATGATTCAGCTCAGGAAGCTCCCAAAGAGAACAATGAGCCATCTTACATTCCAAAATCTCCATTTCCTCAGAGGTTAACAAAAGTGAAGCAGGGTAGTGCGATTAATGAAATCATGGAAATCTTCAGGTAAGTATAAATATCCCTCTACTTGATGCTATTAAGTAAGTTCCTACCTATGCTAAGTTCTTGAAGGACTTATGTATAAAAAAGAGACAATTACATGTACGCAAAAAGGCCTTTTTAACATAACAGGTTAGCTCGATAATTCAAAGCAACACCCTCCAAAATTTAAAGATGCAGGTTGTCATACTATCTCTTACATCATAGGAAACCATAAGATTGAGAAAGATTGGCTAGATTTAGGAGCTAGTATTAATCTTCTTCATTACTCTGTGTATATACAACTTAGGCTAGGCGAGAAGTCTAGGACTACTAGAGAGATAGACCATTGATGATATCATAGGTATAAATCTAGTATATCTTCTTCCTAACTTCAAGAGGCACTATGATGGACCATTGATGATATCATAGGTATAAACCTAGTAGATTGTATGTATTATATCCATCTTGAAGAGAAGTCTAGGTCTACTAGAGAGATGCAACGTATGTTAAATCCTAACATAAAAGAGGTGGTAAGAACAGAAGTGCTTAAACTTTTAGATGCTCGGATTATTTATCATATTTCTAATAGCACGTCAGTAAGTCCAATACATGTTGTCCCAAAAAAATCAAGTATCATAGTAGTTACAAATACAAACAATGAATTGGTTCTATCTAGAGTAACTACAGGTTGGCGTGTTTGTATTGATTACAGAAAATTGAATTCAGTCACTAGAAAATATCACTTTCCTCTTCCATTCATTGATCAAATGCTTGATAGGCTTGCAGGTCATGATTTTTATTGTTTTCTGGATGGTTATTCTGGCTATAATCAAATTCACATACCTCCAAAAGATCAAGAGAAAACTACTTTCACTTGTCTTTTTGGAACTTTTGCGTATAGAAAAATGCTATTTGGTTTGTGTAATGCACCTACTACTTTTCAAATATGTATGCTTAGTATTTTTTTCTAACTTAGTTGAGATGTTTCTTAAAGTGTTCATGGATGATTTTTCCGTATATAGAGATTCGTTTGATAAATGTTTGCACCATCTAACTTTAGTTTTGTAGAGATGCGAGAAAAAGAACTTAGTTTTAAATTGGAAAAAATGTCACTTCATGGTGAAACAAGGTATTGTTCTTGGCCACATTATCTCTAGTAATGGTTTTGAAGTTGACTAGGCCAAAGTGGATATTATCTCTAATCTTCCACCTCCAAAATCAGTGAAAGAAGTAAGATATTTCCCTGGGCATGCTGGTTTTTATAAAAGATTCATTCAAGATTTTAGTAAAATCTATAAACCTCTATGCAATTTACTTGTTAAGGATGCACCTTTTGTCTTTAATGATTCTTGCTTAGAAGCATTTGAAAGACTTAAAATATTGTTGACCACTGCACCTATCATTCGACCACCTGAATGGGATTTACCTTTTGAACTCATGTGTGATGCATCTAATTATGCTATAGGAGTAGTTTTAGGACATAGATTAGATCGGTTGCCTTCTATTTTTTACTATACTAGTAGGACTCTTAATGATGCACAATTGAATTATTCTACAACGAAGAAAGAAATGCTAGCAGTTGTATTTCGATTATATCTTATAGGGTGTAAAGTAATTATTTTTTGACCATGTTGCCCTCAAATATCTTCTCGCTAAGAAATATGCTAAACCAATGTTGATTCAGTAGATTTTGCTTTTGCAAGAATTTGACATTGAGTTTAGAGATAAAAAGGGTTCTGAAAATGTTGTAGCTGACCACTTATCTCGTATTGTGCTCGACTCTGTACTGGAAAAACTATCGTTAAATGAGTTTTCTCCACGTGAACAACTTATGAATATTGATGTTGTACATTGGTTTGCTGACTTAGTTTATTATCTTGTTACATGTAAGCTTTCAGAATATTAAACTAAACAAGATAGAACTAAGTTCTTAGTTGAAGTGAAGAACTTCTTTTGGGATGATCCTTATTTGTTTAAATATTGTGTTGATCAAATTATAAGGAGATGTGTCCCACAAAATGAATTCCAAAGTGTGATCTCTTTTTGCCATGACCAATCTTGTGGAGGCCATTTCAGTGCTAAAAGACTACTACTAAAATTTTACAATGTAGTCTTTATTGGCCTACTCTTTTTTGTGACACATGTCAACGCATGAGAAGCATTTCAAAAAGGAACATGATGTCGCTTAATCCTATTCTCGTAGTTGAGATCTTTGACGTATGGGAGATCGATTTTATGGGATCTTTTTCATCATTTGGCTATATTTACATATTGATTGGTGTCGATTATGTTTCCAAGTGGGTCGAGGCAATTTCATGTAGGACCAATGATCACAAAAGTGTGGTAGCATTTTTGAAGAGCAATATTTTATCTCGCTTTGGCACTCCACGCGCCACAATTAGTGATGGTGGATCTCATTTCTGCAATAAGTACAAATCAAGAGATAAATTAGATTTTGAAGAAGATAATTCGGCATGATAGAAAGGATTGGTCTCTATGAGTTACTAGTGCATTGTGGGCATATAGAACAGCTTTCAAAACACCCATTGGAATGTCTCCTTATAGATTAGTGTGTGGGAAAGCCTGCTACCTACCGGTTGAGCTTGAGCATCGAGCTTATTGGGCTATCTAGAAATTCAATTTTGATTACAGGAAGCTGGGTCAAAAAGAAAATTGCAGCTGACAGAACTTGAAGATTTGGAATGTCGCTTATGAGAATGTAAAATTCTACAAGCAAAGAATAAAAGTATTTCATGACAAGGACATAGTAATAAAATCGTTCACTCCATGTCGAAAAATATTTTTACACAATTCTTATTTGCATATATTTCCGGGTAAGTTACGTTCTGGATGGTCAGGCCCTTTTATTGTTTGTACAGTTTATCCCCATGGAGCGATTGAGGTTGAAAATCCAGAAAATTGTGATATTTTCAAAGTTAATGGCCAAAGATTAAAACCATATTTGGAGTTCAACCCTCAAGAGGGTGAGGAAGAATTGATTTGAGTGGTCCTATATATCCATCTTTATTAAAAAATAAAATAAAAAAAATTGAAAAAAAAAACGAATTTAAAATTTAAAAAAAAATACAATTGTGTTTTATCTTATGATTTTTTCTTAGTAGGAGTGTGTGGTGGTACAACTAATTCAGGTACATTCTTTCCAACTTATTCTCTTCTCTTTTTGTCTATCTTTATTTCTGTATACTGATTATATTTGCATGCACTTAACTGAATTGTATAAATTGGAACATTGAGGAAAATGTTTAGAATATAGATTTGGGGGTATGGTGTTTAAAAAAAAATTAAGGCATTGCGCATGGACTTTGGAAATTGGATGAAGTAAGGACTTTTTTTATTTTAGCACTTGTATTATATTTGGCTTGGAGTATTATGACACCTTGTTTGTCAGTTTTCCATGTTGATGTTGGTCACAAGTATGAAAAGAGAAGTTCGACGAGTGAAAGTGATTAATCATTTGAAGAGAATTCACGTGTTAAATATAAAAAATTCAAGTGAGTCTTGAGCCTTATATCTTTTGGAGAGAACCCCTTTATGCCTAATTTTTACATTCACTATAGTTAGTTTTTCCTTTTATTTCTAGGTATCACTGCACTTGAAAGCCCATAAGATTGGTGTTGTTGGATGACTAATTTGCTCTCTAGAAAGTGATAGTGGGCATCTTTGATGCGTTTGAGCCTTTCTAGCCTACCAAATGAACATTGATCCCTAGCAGCCAGTTTGAAGCCTTATGTTTAAAAAAAAAAAAAAAAAAAAGCCTTGAATTTTTTCTTTATTAGCCAACTATCCCTACCCTGAGTCAATCTACGTTCATAATGTAATTCATATTTCATGTCCTTTTTATGATTGAGAACTTGAGATAAATATATATCAAATGGTGGTGCAAAAAAATGGAGGAGGAGAGGTTGAACGAAGAAGAATGAGAGGCAGAAAAAAAAATCAGAAGATGAGGAGGATGAAGGGTATAAAGTGAAAGAGATCAAAGTCAAAAAGTATCTCTTTTAAAAATATAGATATATAAAAAAAATGGAGTTGAAAAATGTGCACTCACTACATATGGTGCACTTAAAAAGAGAGAGAGGGAGAGAGGGAGAACGTTATTTGAAAATTGTTTTGAGAGAGAAAAAAGTGGAAGAAAATGCACAATAACCCTTGTCTTTAAAAAATTGCTATTGTTCTCACTCATACTTTGTTTATCCACTTATCCCGTTATTTGATCAGCCCTATCCCGAGCCTACATTACAACCAAATAAAAGTCTCTCTTGATTTTAGAGAGAAAATGTCTGAAGTCGATACTAGCACTATAGATCGTAGGGGGTAGTGATATTTGGGAGAAAAAATTGACTTTATTTATCTACTAATATCTTAGAGATTGTACTTACTTCTAAATCATGGACGAGTTTTCCTTTACATGCACATCTTGGGGTGAGTGTGTGATACGATTTTTATTCAACGCCACTCGCTTTACCATGTTATTTGAGTACATACAAATTAGGATTATTTTATTGTGAGAGTAATGTTCTTACATATATATTGTGAGATTTGGGGATTGACATGATATTCTTGGAAATTGCTTGGTTACTGTAGCTTTAATAGCTAATCTAATTGCACAGGTTTATTAACTGATATGTGTGAATTGATAGATGTGGAGCGATATTTCTCCAAAACTTTGATATTAATTGTACTTTTATCCATTAGTTATTATTAGTTTGATTGATGAAATGAATGCAAAGTGCCTTGAAAAAAAAGAATAAATAGTATTTTTATCTCAATATTTGCTCGAGGACTAGCAAAATCAAGGTTTGGAGGTATCTGAGAGCGCAATTTTAAAATACATGTTACCCGCTTATCTTATTTTGTCAATAATTATTAATTGATAAAAGCACTAATTAATATCTTATTCGAATTAGGACAAATTGTGAACAACTTTGAATATTTGGGGACCAAGATGGAAGTTTTGGATCAAACTTAAAGCTTTGGAACAAAAAGGATTGAACCTGTAATTAAAACTTGAAGTGGGGACCAAATAATATACATATTAGAATTTTGAGGACCAAGTGTGTAAATATGGATTAGTTACTATTTTTTGGCAGAAAACATTCTGTTTGCCACGGTCAACCGCAGTTTCACCGTGGCAATGAATAAAAACGGTTGTTTGTATGTCCGCGGCCCATCTGGACATTTTTTTGCTTATTTTTAATTCTAAGTCGGGCCTTTCCGTCTTTTCACATACACAACTTTCAAAATTTATAAAACACTATATAAAGACCGAATTTGGGTCGAATCAAGAGAGGAGGACGGCTAGAAACGAGATAGAAGAATCACATGGCGAAAAATAATTTTTGGAAGATTCTCCTTCAATCCATGTCTGGTTCTATCAAATCTTTTGTATTTAATTTAATTATGTTCTTCTAATTTTCTTGAGCCAATGTAGATAATGAAACATTGTTTAAACGAAGTGATTATCTTGTTATCTTTTTAATTCCGTTTTCGAGTTTTAACTTTCATGGTTTGTTCTTGTTGGATTAGTTAAATAAAATCTTTCATCTTAAATATCATGTATTCTTAGGATACATAGAATGCTTAGGATGCGAAACTTTTGATTCTTTGTTTTCTTTCAATTGAATTTGATACAGAGAACGCTTATGTAATTTAATATCGAAGCAAAGGGGAACCGATATTAGATTTTCTTCTTTTAGATTTAATTGATAAATATGTTAAGACGACAATAGATTGAATTCAAGTTGTCGTTTGTTTTTAGAATTAATTAATAATTAGATAATTGCTAAGTTAAACAATGATGGATTTTGAAACCTTGTTATTTTAAACAACTTGAAGTTTCAGCTTAATTTTTTTTAGCATAATTAATTAGTGTTTAAGTTAAATTCTTTCAATTAAATTCCTTCGACCCAACTAACCTAGAATAATAGTTAATTCGCATTAAATTGGACTTTCTTCATTGCGCCTCGTGGGATCAATCTCGCTGCTACTTTTCTTTATTCCAATAGATTTGTGCACTTATGAGTTATTTAAAATTTGACAACACTCATACATTGCAAAATGGGGATCATCGCTTTGAGCATCCTCAGAAAAACTGGTTGGTTATTCCTCGTGGGGCGTTCGATGCAGTAGTCAAATCCAAAGAGGGAGATCTGCCTTCGGAAACCCGTCCAACCTCATGGACGTGTCCTCGTCGTTCTTCGAAAACCTCCCTCGCAATAGTGCGCTCGTCAACCGACGCGCCACAGGAGGTGACATGGGTTTGCTGAGTCTCCCTCACCTCAACAAATTTATGCTGTTTAGTGAGAAAAAAACAAATAATAAATAATAATGAAATGTGGGAAAACAATAACAACATTAAAGTGTAAGTTTTCCTCACATAGTCACCAGCCGCCTTTGGATTCACCCAATTGCCAAACCGAAAGGTGTGGAAGGTCCGAAACGACTTAATAATGTCCGGCTACTACTAGGTCTCGGGGTCACTCTTTAACAATTTGAGTGTGAAATTTAGTTAAAACATGTATATGTTATGCATTGAAGATGTGTAATAGGAAAATAAAAATTTACTTGTACCTAATCAGAATGCGTGGCAGAGAAGCCCTTCGACTCCTGAATGCTCGAGTATTTAACGTTAACCCGATTAGCCTTATTCTTTGCTAACTGTTCTTGGAGACATAAAAAGTTATTGATTACGTAACTATGAAGTTTATAAAAATATTAACATAAAA
Source organism: Forsythia suspensa (assembly GCA_023638005.1). Classification (NCBI taxonomy): domain Eukaryota; kingdom Viridiplantae; phylum Streptophyta; class Magnoliopsida; order Lamiales; family Oleaceae; genus Forsythia; species Forsythia suspensa. The sequence goes on from CM042671.1 coordinate 33,063,724, forward strand.
TCTAAAAAACTTAATGATAGTATGTATCACCAAATTATGACTTGTGAAGAAGTCAATGCACTTCTGCCATTCCTCGGTAGACAGCTTACCATATGGACGGCTCGGCTAGTGCTCTTTCAAGTGATTATGTGCCTTCAGTTTGTAATCGCGATAACGATCGACTGTCAGGCGATTTACAGCGGCACAGACCACCCGGTACTCGTCGGGTGATCGATCGCCCTGAAGATCGAAGTAGCTCTGCAACATCGAAACAATATTCGTTAAAGCATATTAAATGGAACAATTGGTTTAGAGAACGAGCTAATTAAAATAAATTATATGTATTAATTTGATGATGCTATGTAACCGTGCCAGTTGCTCCTCTGGGACCTCTGTCTAACAAGGGTAGCAAGGGAGCATGATGAACCTCACTTGGTTCCCAACCAATAGCGTAAAGTACTTCGTGTTATTCTCGATTGGCTGCATTGTCTATTCAACATTGTCGAACGCGATGGGAAGTGGCCTCTTCCCGTTTGCCTGCCAAACCTTCTCAAGGTTAATATCTCGATAGATACTCCATTGCTTCGACAGCAGAGCTGAAAAAGGAAAAATACGATATATTTAATCAACAATGCAATGATAATTAAATGACTATAAAAAATTCGCAAAATAAATAATATCAAAACAAAATTCTTACCGTACTCGCATGGCGTATGCAGCTGTGTGGGTGGCGGATGAGGAGAATCGCCTGCACCATCACCTCCGTGCAACATGACATCTGCTATAGTAGCAACTAACGAAAGAAAATATTAGTAGACCGTGCACACGGTAACCTATTAATGGTGATATCAAAGATCAAAGTATGCTTGCTGACTATGATATCAATCAAGGTAACCTATTGATGTCATTTTCCTTCCCTTCTCAGCCTTTTTACTATCTAGTTTTTTTCATCCTTTGGGGTATTTTCTGGATTCAGATTTCCTAAGGTTAGTGCTTTGAGAAAGGGTTTTTGCAGCTTCAATTTAAACAGTAAAAGGAATATAATTACCTAAAACTCTTTTCTTTAGACTTTCCATTCTTAAGTTTTTATACAATGGCCTCAATATCTAGATCGAATGTTGAATATTTCAATAGATCAACTAAAAACATGTTTTGTTAAAGCTCAGTTAATACTGAATATTAGCGTCCTGAAAGGTATTATAATCCTCCAGCACTAAACTAACCTTCTGAATTATTATTCATATACCACAAAGAAAAGAAAAAGTTACCAGACATTGCACCAAAATCAACAAGCTAATATCAAATTCTGAGAAAGGTTCTTATATATGAGTTAGAACAAAACTAAATAAAACAATGTCAAAATCAAAACGTGGGCAGCCAGCTTCCAGAAATGGTTAAAATTCCACATCTTATATTGGCAACTCTCAGAAACTGAAAATCAAAACAACTTGTAGATCACAGGCACAACAAATCATTAAAAATTTCCCAGACACAAGAATTCACAAAACAACAAATCATTTACACGATAAGCCACTGAATTTTAAGTACAATACATTAAACTAAAAATGAAACATAAGGAGGCTGATTGTTGGACATACTAAAATCACGATCAAGAAACGCAGTCACCAAAAGTGGGAAATCCCACCTGAATGCAGAGCCTCAAACAATTCGTCATAGTAACCATCGGTGTCTCTACCAGCATGCTCATCACCGACTATGTCATCTATAACATCCATCATCTCATCCTTTGTGAGAATGTGGGTCACTAAATCCACTTGGCACAGGTCCATTGGACAATATGGTTTATTGAGTGTGGACCGTTAGATGAAATAGATGGATGAGATCTTACTAGGATTATATATATATTCTAGGTTTTCTTATTGTCTAGGTCAGAATAGAGATTGAAGAAAAGTGAAGAGCCGTTTTTTTATTCTTTTCTCAAAAGTGAGATTGAACTGAATGTTTAAAAGTCTTGATCATCTCCGGTGGGTTGGTTGGTGAACAAATCCGATTGTCGTTCCCTTGGTTGCAGTGCAGTGTTCATTGTGGCAAAAGATCTTAGTCTACAACTTCAACCGAGACCAAATGAGCAGAAATGAGAGCTTTTTCTTATTTTTCACATTCAAACGAGAATGTAATATTTTGTTAATGTTATCAATCTCAACAAATGGTATCAGAGCCTAGAATATTGATCTAGGGTGTGAAACAAACCAAGAAAAAATTGGTGGGTCGAAAGATGGAACCGGATCCGAATAGATTCAAATCACCCGACACTTCAAACCAAGATTCCGGCCAAACCACTCATCGTCCTGGAGATCTGAGACCATATTTGGATTCATGGTGAAAAGGCGAACAAAGCCCACCGACACGTACGACGGGTGGGATCTCCAGTAACGGCGCATGAGACGAGTGAAAATCCAGCCCGGATCCTCTTTTTCCAGAGCTTGGTAGCTCCGTTTTGTGCGTGGTTTGCGGCAGACGCCTCTCCGTGCGGTGGCCGCACAACCCGGTTGTCCGATGGTTGCACGTGGACTTCAAAGTGGCGGCACGTCACGCATGGATTCAAGTGGCGCGTGGGCACACGTCCAGCAGTTTCTGGCGACTGATTTTTGAAGCAGATTGCTTATTGGCCTATTTCTGACCTTCTGGTGGTATTACTTTGTCGGTGAAGCAACGGTGCAGCTTTATTGGTTGTTCTAAGACAGGTCGCGTTGGCCTTGGAACGCGAGAAAATTAATTTCGTCTCTCCTATAAATACGGACAACAGATTTGTCCACTGAGTTTGCATTTTCTTGAACCCTCTTAGTTAATTTTATATTTTGTCAATTTATTTGAAGTAAAAATAAACTAGGTGGCTAGAGCTTACAACTCATCAGTGTAATTTGTTGCTTTATTGACTTGTGTGTTGATAAACTATGTTTGCGTGTCATCTTAATTAGTAATTTGAAAAGGGTATGGTTCTAGGTTTGCATTTGTGTGAGTAAAGTTTTTTATAAACTTTTTCAAAATTATTCTCATTCATGGATGATTTTCCATCCATGGGTTCAAGGGTTGAATTATCACAATTCGGTGGAAATGGTGATTATTCAATGTGGAAACATAAAATGAGAGCTATTCTGGTTCAACAAAGGGTTTCTAAAGCCCTTGATGATCTAGAAAAATTTTCTGATGCATTAAAAGCTAAACCTGATCAAATTGAGGAGATGAATGAAAATGCATGCAGTTCTATACTATTGTACTTATCTGATAATATTGTTAGACAAGTTGATGATGCTAAGACTACTAGAGAATTGTGGAAAGCTCTTGACAAGTTGTTTTTGACAAAAACTTTGCCAAATAGAATTTATTTGGTAGAAAAACTTTCAGTTTTAAAATGGACTCGGAAAGGATCTTGAATCCAATCGAGTGATTTTACCAAAAATGTCAAAAGTTTGGCCCACAATGATAAGAAATTTGACGATAAGGATTTAGCTGTTATACTTTTGAATTCTCTTCATGATTCTTATAGAGATTTTATGAATGCGATTAAGTATGCTAGAGATGTTTTGACTCAAGCTATTGTGATAGATGCTTTGAGATCAAAGGATTTAGAAGTCAAAAAGGAGTCTAGGGGAAGCACTAGAAATGAGGGTTTGTTCATTAGAGTGAGAAATGAAATGAGAGAGAACAATTACCAGGAAAATAAGGGCAGAGTAAAATCTAAGGGTAGGTCTAAGTCTAGGGATAAAGACAATAAGAAATGTTACCATTGTGGGAAGTTAGGACATTTCAAGAAAGATTGTTATGAGCTTAAGAGAAAACAAAGCAACAAAGATAATGAAGATCAAAATGTGTTGTCATTGCTGGGATGCCCTAGATGGTTTACATGTTATGACCACAGTATGATGGTGAGATTGACCATGAGTGGATATTAGACTCAGGTGCCACTTTTCATTTGTGTCCCGTGAGGTCTTAGTTTTATAACTATAGAGAAATTGAACCTAGGAAAGTATACATGAGGGATAACAATTCACAAACAGTTGAAGGAATAGGTGACATTGCTATTAGGATGCATGATGGCATTGTCAGACCCCTTCTTGGTGTTAGGTTTGTCCCAAACCTTAAGAAAAATCTATTTTACTTAGGTGTTCTTGAAGATGAGGGATGTATGTTCAAATCTGATTTTGGTACTTTAAAGATTCTTAAAAGTTCTCTAGTAGTTATGAAAGGTCCCAAGAGGAATGGGTTTTTTCTCTTAAGCTCATAACAATCTTTCTTGAAATGTCCTAACTTCCCACAATGGTAACATTTCTTATTGTCTTTATCCCTAGACTTAGACCTACCCTTAGATTTTACTCTGCCCTTATTTTCCTCGGTAATTGTTCTCTCTCATTTCATTTCTCACTCTAATGAACAAACCCTCATTTCTAGTACTTCCCTAGACTCCTTTTGACTTCTAAATCCTTTGATCTCAAAGAATCTATCACAATAGCTTGAGTCAAAACATCTCTAGCATACTTAATCGCATTTATAACATCTCTATAAGAATCATGAAGAGAATTCAAAAGTATAACAGCTAAATCCTTATCGTCAAATTTCTTATCATTGTGGACCAAACTTTTGACATACTTAGGTGTTCTTGAAGATGAGGGATGTATGTTCAAATCTGATTTTGGTACTTTAAAGATTCTTAAAAGTTCTCTAGTAGTTATGAAAGGTCCCAAGAGGAATGGGTTTTATTACTTTCAAGGTGAAGCTTTCCATGCCAAAGATTCAGGATTGGTTTCAATCAATACTAATAGATTAGATATATGGCATAGGAGGATGGGACACATTGGGAACAATGGCCTAAAATATCTTAGTGACCAGAATTTACTAGGTAAAGACGTTGTTGCACCTTTGAGCTTTTGTGAGACGTGTGTTCTAGGAAAGTCACACAGAGTCAGCTTTGAGATAGGTCAACACAGCACTAAGAGACCATTAGATTACATTCGTGCAGATTTATGGGGTCCAGAAAAATACCCTACACATGGTGGGAACGGGTTTTCCTATCCATTGTTGATGACTACTCTAGAAAAGTTTGGGTTTTCCCACTTAAGTCAAATTCTGAAACTTTTAGCAAATTTAAATCCTGGCATACCTTAGTTAAAAATCAAATGAGAAAAGGTATAAAAACTTTTAGGACAGACAATGGTTTAGAGTTTTGCAACTTTGAATTTGATGACTTTTGCAAAGAGAGAGGTATCACGAGGCATAGGACTGTGAGAAATACTCTCCAACAAAATGGGGTGGCCGAGAGGATAATCGAATTTAATGAATAAAGTCGATGTATGTTGATTAGTTCGGGGTTGGCAAAAGGTTTTTGGACCAAGCCTTATGTACCGCAAATTATTTGATAAATAGGTCTCCTTCTAGTTCTCATTAACTTCAAAACGCCCCAGGAGTTGTGGTCCGGAAAATCTCTAGATTTGTCACACATTAGAGTGTTTGGGTGGGCTGCTTATGCACATCAAGTTGAGGGTAAGTTAGACCCTAGGGCTACTAAGTGTGTCATGTTAGGATACCCAGAGGGTGTCAAGGGGTATAGATTATGGGTTTTTAGGTGTTAAGGGTATTAAGATAATTAACAGTAGAGATGTGAAGTTTAATGAGCTTGATATGCCATGCCTAAAAACTACAGACAATCAGGTTAAACAAAGTGAGAAAGGAGAATCTTCTACTGGGAAGAAGATTCAGACTGAGGTGAAGAGATTAGATGTTAATCAAGAGGTTAGAGAGCCTCAACAAATTGATCCTCAAGTTGAGACTCAACAAGAAGAAGTCTTAGAACAACCTGAACTAGAAACTCCTGAAACTGTGATCCCTAACCAAGAACAACTTGAAGATACTAATTTGAGAGATTATCAATTAGTGAGAGATAGGGAGAGAAGATAGATAAAACCAAATTTGAAGTACACTTCTTCAAATTTGATGGAGTTTGTCCTAGTTTCAGGTGAAGCTTTAGAGTCAATTGAACCTTTTTCTTATGAAGAAGCGGTTAATCAGAAAATTAAAAATTAGAAGAAGGCTATGAGAGAGGAGATTCATTCCTTAGGCAAGAATGATACTTGGAAGTTGGTTGAGAGACCAAAGAATCAAAAGGTAGTCCATTGTAAATGGATCTACAAGTTGAAGGAAGAAGTAGAACCTAATGACCCTTTAAGATACAAAGCTAGGTTGGTAGCCAAGGGATTTACTCAGAGAGGGGATTGATTATAATGAGGTATTTTCCCCGATGATTAAGTATAAGACCATCAGGTTAGTATTGGCCTTAGTTGTCCTATTCAATTGGGAATTAGGGCAACTAGATGTTAAGACTGCTTTTCTTCATGGAGAGTTAGATGGGGTCTTTTACATGTCTCAACCTCAAGGCTTTGAGGTGAAAGGGAAGTTTGAGCTTGTGTGCTTACTTAACAAATCCTTGTATAGTCTTAAGCAGAGTCCTAGGCAATGTTATAAACGTTTTGATGCTTATGTGCTTAAAATTAGTTTCAAAAGGAGTGAATTTGATGCATGCTTATATTATAATAACACTAAGATAGGCTATGAAGTTTATTTGTTGTTATATGTTGATGACATGTTACTTGTTAGTAGTAGTAAAGCTGATATCATAAAAATGAAAAACTTTTTGAAATCTAAATTTGACATGAAAGACTTATGATGTGCAAGAAAAATTCTTGGTATGGTTATTAAAATGAATAGGGCTGAAAACAGGTTGACTATTAATCAAGAGTCTTAGTTGAAAAGGTAATAACCAAATTTGGTATGAAATTTGCTAAGTCTATCAATGTACCATTAGATGCACACATGATTTTATCATCTCGCTCAATGCAATAAAATCGAAGAAGAAAAACAGGAAATGAGTAATGTCCCATATGCTAATGACATTGGTGCTGTAATGTATTCTATGATTACCACTAGACCTGGCCTAGCTTATGCAATTAGTTTCTTGAGTAGGTTTATGTTTAACCCAAGTAAACATCATTGGATTGCTCTTAAATGGCTGTTGAGATACCCACCTGGGACAGTTAAAAGGGGGTTAGTGTTCGAAAGGATGAGTGATAAGCTTGAGCTAAAGAGTTATGTAGATTCTGACTTTGCAGGGGATAAAGATCAAAGGAAATCTATCACTTCTTACTTCTTCACGTTAGGTGATAATTGTATCACTTGGAAGTTATAGTTGCAACATTTAGTTACACTCTCCAAAGACCGGGTCAATATATTGCACTAACTGAAGCCTTTAAAGAATGCATGGGTCGAAAGGCCTTTTATGTGAATTGAACTTCTTAAATGTAAATACCATGATCTTTATTGATAGTCAAAGTGCTTTAATGCTATGTAAAAATTCTGTGTATCATGAAAGATCTAAGCATATTGAGGTGAATACCATTTCATTAGGGAAAAGTTAGCTTCTAGTGAATTTAAATTGCTTAAAATTGCAACTGATGATAACCCTACAGATCTTGGAACAAAAGTACTTGCTGCTGGTAAGTTTAAGAAGTGCATATCAATGTTGAATATTGATACGGGTTAACTTATGTGACAGGTACTTGTTGCAATGGAGGATTGGTGAAGCAGATACCGAGCTGGAGTAGGCGATGATGATAAAATAAGATCACAAAAGGATAGACTTGTAGCCAGGAAACTTGGTAGTGGATTTGTGAACCAATGTGAAGTTTGTGAGAATGTGGGTCACTAAATCCACTTGGCACAAGTCCATTCGACAATATGGTTTATTGAGTGTGGATCGTTAGATGAAATAGATGGATGAGATCTTACTATGATTATATATATATTCTAGGTTTTCTTATTTTCTAGGTCAGAATAGAGAGCGAAGAAAAGTGAGGAGCCGTTTTTTCATTCTTTTCTCAAAAGTGAGATTGGACTGATTGTTTAAAAGTCTTGGTCATCTCCGGTGGGTTGGTTGGTGAACAAATCCGATTGCCGTTCCCTTGGTTGCAGTGCAGTGTTCATTGTGGCGAAAGATCTGATCCTACAACTTCAACCATGACCAAAGGAGCAAAAAGGAGAGTTTATTCTCTTATTTTTCACATTCAAACGAGATTGTAATATTTTGTTAATGTTATCAATCTCAACATCCTCCACACCCGCTCTCTTATTCTGTGTATACATATTCGCAGTTTGAACATCGGTCTTTCCATGGTAAATCTATGTTACATAACTCTCTGCAAAACTATTACGAAATATGTGAGCCTCAACAGTTTCCAATGGATGCATGAGACCGTTTAAACATCTTGTGCACGGACATCTAATCTTTCCCCTGTCGTGTACAAAAGGCCTCACCCTGTTTATAAATGCTTTCAAACCATTCCAAAAATCTTGCGATTTTGTGCAATTTCTAATTTTTGTCCAACTTTTATCAATATCCATATTTGAAAGACTGTTTTTGTCGCAGTTGAGTATAGAATTTGCAGAAATACAGTGATTAAGAATGAAGAAGAAACTTAAATAGGTGATTCTATAGCAGCGACAAAGTCGCCTCAATAAAGTTAGTAAGTCGTCTCTATAGATAAAAAAACATACGTCAATATTTCTGCCAATTTGACAACTCTACAGTGACGACTTATGTCGTCTCAATAGTGTTGGAAACATATTACGAGGTGAATCATGAGGATACGTTGTATCGCTTGACTTCGTACTACAAATATAACTCTATTGCGACGACACTTGTTGTCTCTATATATAGACAAAAATGGCGCGAATAATTCATGTCATTTACAAAATATATATATGTCGTCGCTATAGATGAGTAGCGACAACTTTAGAAATATAGAGACGACATATGTCGTCGCTAAATAGTTATACAATATAGCGACAATTTTTCAATGTCGTCGCTACTTTCTACAACTAGTAGTGGCGATATTGTGTCGTCGCTATAAGTACATTTCCTTGTAGTGAATAACACACAAATCCATATTATAAGTTATGATTCCAAAAAAATCTTTGGCAAAAGGCGAGATTGCAAAATAAAAAGGTTATAATAAAATAAATTATGACAAAACGATCAAATAATGGAATCATATTTAAATTCCAAGGCCTCCAAAAATAAAATAAATTGAAACCTCGAAAAAATCACAGTATAGTTCCAGATCTTTAAGATTTTTATTTTCTTTGAACAAATTTTCTCTCTTAATCTATTGATAGTGGAAAGAGAAACTCACCAGGAGTGGTTGGACGGCTGATGAATTTCCACTCTTTTCATGCCACTCACGAGATATAGCAAGGTCGTGCTAATTTAATGTTATATATATAATTTAGATTTTTTTTATTGTTTAGACCCAACTAAACTTGAGAGGGGAAAAAATAAGAGTTTTTAAAGCAACAAATCATATTGATTGGTCTTTTTCAAAGCTTTTTCATTGCAATTAATATTGAAAAGGTACTTGCTTCCGATGGATCACATCTATTAGAGCATTTGTCTAGAACAATGTATAATTCTAGACATTGTTCTTGACAATGTCCATCATTAATTTAATAATTTCTATTCAATCAATACATTTCACTATCTTTCTTTTTTCTAAAAAGCTAATCATAGTTAAGGGGGCCCGAAGACCTTCTTATATGATGATCTATTTCGAAGGTCAAGAGCAAGATCTCTGGATGGGCCTTTAGGTCGCTATCTCTTGGTGGCGGGATTACTTTCATCGAGATCTGTCCTTTCTTCCTTGCCTCTATCTTCTTCGATTATGCAGCCTCCCAAGATAGTGTCAAGAAGTTAGAGAGTACATTTGCTAGATTCTTGTGGGATTCTATGGACCGTGCTCACCGTATGCATTGGAAGAGATGGAAGGATATTTGCCTTCCTACTAATGAGGGTGGTTTGGGCTTCGTAAGATTAGAGGACATGGTCCATGCTTTCTCTTTGAAGCTCTAGTGGTTATTCGAGATCACAAAGCCGCCCTGCTCGCTTTTTTTCGGCAAGCATCGCAGGGCACCCACCCTTCCGCACCCATACCACATTCTCGCTTCGCGGTTTGGATGAGGCTAAAGGGGTGGGACTCACAGCCGAGCCCCACATCGCGCGGGCGCTGGGTCGGGCGATATTCTTTTAGCACGATTGTTGGATGGGTGACATGACTTTAGCTCAAATGTTTCCTCATAGGGAGCATACTTCCGCCTGTGTAGTTGAGTTCTTTGATGATACTTGGATGGGATATCGATAGACTCTTGTTGGTCCTTCCACATGATATAGCAATCCCGAGTGTTGGAAGTCTACCGCTTTGTCCCGATGTTCTTGATAGACCTATGTGGAAAGACACCCCGGATGGTAGGTTTTCTACCAAGTCGGCGGGCGGCTTGTTCGCGACCGGGAGTACTCTTGTGCCTTTTGTCGCATGATTTGGAGCCCCATCATCCCGCAGACTATCTCTTTCTTTTGTTGGCGATTGTGGCGCGGGTTTAGTGCCGCGGATGTGATTATTCGTAGGAGGATCCGGCCCACATGGCATCAAGGTGTCGATCTTGCTCGTAGATTGAGACCATCCAAAGATGTCTTTATTGATAGCCCCGTGGCTCACCGTATGGCAAAGACTTCTCATTATTTTGGCATTCTCCTCGTGGTTGGAGAGATGCTACATCATAGATTTCGACTTGGAAATTCTCGTGCCGCTTTGTCGAGTGGCCATATTCGCACTATCATCCCTTTTGCGGGTCTTTTGGTACATTTGAAAGCTAGGAATGATGCGAAGCATCGTAGGATTGGCATGGAGCCCACCGTGATCATCCGCGTGGTCTATCACACTATTTCTTTACTGCAGACGGAAGACTCTTTCGATTTGTGCATTGGCGTGGGGACCTTGATCTTGCCCCACATTTTGGTATTACTCTTACTTCTCCTACCCCAACCCCCTACTTTGGTTTATTGGCGTGTTCGCTATCGGATCTACCAAGATCAATAATGATGGATGCGTCGTGATGGATTTGCAAGTGGCGGGGTGTTATCGAGATCACACCGGGCGTTGTATCGTGGCCTTCTATCGCTACTGAGACATACTTATTTTGGAGGCAGAGTTGAGAGCCATTTTACAGGGCATTGAGCTTGCCCGACGGATGGGTCTTGTGGACTTATGGATTGAGACTGACTCTACACTTGCTGTTCATTGCATTTCACGTGGTGGGGGGCCGTGGGTGATTCACCAATACTCGACGCATCCGACATCTTCTATCATTCGATCGAGACACGCTTCCCATATTTTTCGAGAGGGAAACCGTGTCGTCACCGACTCTTTAGCTTCGCTGGCGGGACCAACGACATTATCGTGAGTATGGATCTTCGGACTTGCCTCGTCTGCTCATGTGGACTACTTCTGCATCGATGTATATGGCCTTCCATCAGTTAGAGGTCTTTAGTTTTTTGTTAGTTTGTTTTTCATTTGCTTTTGCTTTTGCTTTTCAGAATTATGTACCGGAGGTAGTATCTCTTTATTTGCTGTAGTTTGAGGAATTTTTTTTTTTTTTCATTCGTTGTATGCTTGGAGGTCGATTCATATCCTCCTCCCATACTACCCTTTTATATAAATACAAAGGGTAGGGGCATCCAAACCCCACCACCGTCTCTGGTAGAGGCCTAAAATCATAATGGACCGGTCTTTGGTGCTTGAATAAAAATAAAAAAAAAAGCTAATAATAATTTGCCACATTTGCACAATGAACATTGTTGTATTGGAGAAGTTTTTTGATATAATGTCAATGTCTTTTGCCACATATATATAGTAGACATTATTGCATTTGAGATGCTCTTATCACCAAAGTTATACCTTCTCGGAAACCCAGTGAAAGTCTTCGACCATTCCCCAAATCAATAACTAGCATCATACAGTGATTGGTCTCTCGCTCCTTCGATCAAGCACTCCCCCCACTTAATGTCCTATAATTCCACATAGCAAAAGGCAGAGAGTCATTCGTATTGAAATACAAGGCTTATTCCGTGTCGACGGACACCCCGCTTCAGAGGTTTGCAAATATCTATGTGCACCCTAATCCTCATATTAGCACTTTCCAAATCAACAGCCTCTACATTGCCAAGAAATCCACCCCTACTACCTAGCTCAACATTCATTTTCATAGGCCAAAGTGACATTCAGAATATGCATCCAAAAACCTATCTTGGACAATAATGATATTTATCACCATCGGAGATTATCACCATTCTATGTGGCAATCGTATTGAAATTAAATAATAGGTCCAACAAAATGTGAAGTTAATTCCGTTTCGAGTTTTAACTTTCATGGTTTTTCTTGTTGGATTAGTTAAACAAAATCTCTTTCATCTTAAATATCATGTATTCTTATGATACATAGAATGCTTAGGATGTGAAACTTTTGATTCTTTGTTTTCTTTTAATCGAATTTGATACGTAGAATGCTTAAGTAATTTAATATCGAAGCAAATGGGAATCCCGATATTAGATTTTCTTCTTTTAGATTTAATTGATAAATATTTTAAGACGAAAATAGATTGAATTTGAGTTGTCGTTTGTTTTTGAGAATTAATTAATAATTAGATAATTGCTAAGTTAAACAATGATAGATTCTGAAACCTTGGTATTTTAAACAACTTGAAGTTTCAACTTAATTTTTTTATCATAATTAATTAGTGTTTAAGTTAAATTCTTTCAACTAAATTCCTTTCGACCCAACTAGCCTAGAATAATAGTTAATTCGAATTAAATTGGACTTTTTTCATTGCAGTCTCTACGTGGGATCGACCTCGTTGCTACTTTTCTTTATTCCAATAGATTTGTGCACTTGTGAGTTATTTAAAATTTAACAACACTTATACATTGCAAAATGAGGATCATCATTGTGGGCATCCTCGAAAAACCGGGTTGGTTGTTTCTCGTGGGTCGCTCGATGCAGTAGTCAAATCCAAAGAGGAAGATCTGCGCTCGAAACCCATCCAACCCCATGGACGTGTCCTCGTCGTTCTTGAAAACCTTCCTCGCAATAGCGCCATCAAACCGATCGCCACGAAAGTGACTGGGTTTGTTTGAGTCTCCATCACCTCAACAAATTTATCTTTGTTTAGTGAGAAAAAACAAATAATAAATAATAATGAAATGTGAGAAAACAATAACAACATTAAAGTGTAAGTTTTCCTCACATAGCCACCAGTGCCTTTGGATTCACCCAATTGCCAGACCGAAAGGTGTGGAAGGTCCGAAACGACTTAATAATGTCCGCCACTCACGGGTCTCGGGGTCACTCTATAACAATTTAAGTGTGAAATTTAGTTAAAACATGTATATGTTATGCATTGAAGATGTGTAATAGGAAAATAAAAATTTACTTGTACCTAATCGAAACGCGTGGCAGAGAAGCTCTTCGACTCCTGAATGCTCGAGTATTTAACCTTAACCCGAATGGCCTTATTCTTTGCTGACTGTTCTTGGAGACATAAAAAGTTATTGATTACGTAACTATGAAGTTTATAAAAATATTAACATAAAATCTAAAAAACTTAATGATAGTATGTATCACGAAATTATGACTTGTGAAGAAGTTAATGCACTTCTGCCATTCCTCGGCAGACAGCTTGCCGTATGGACGGCTCGGCTAGTGCTCTTTCAAGTGATTATGTGCCTTCAGTTTGTAATCGCGATAACGATTGACCGTCGAGGCGATTCTGATGCTTGCGCACCACACAGGTACTCGTCGGGCGATCGATCGCCCTGAAGATCGAAGTAGATCTGCAATATCGAAACAATATTCGTTAAAGCATATTATATGGAACAATTGGTTTAGAGAACGAGCTAATTAAAATAAATTATATGTATTAATTTGATGATGCTATGTAACCGTGTACTCTTTGCTCCTCTGGGACCTCTATCTAAGAAGGGTAGCAAGGGGGCACGATGAACCTCACTTGGTTCCCAACCAATAGCGTAAAGTACTTCGTGTTATTCTCAATCAGCTGCATTGTCGAACGCGATGGGAAGTGGCCTCTTCCGCTTTGCTCCGCAAACCTTCTCAAGGTTAATATCTCGATAGATACTCGCTCGCTTGACAGAGCTGAAAAAGGAATAATACGATATATTTAATCAAAAATGCAATGATAATTAAATGACTATAAAAAATTCGCAAAATAAATAATATCAAAACAAAATTCTTACCGTACTCGCATGACGTATGCAGCCTGTGGAGTGGCGGATGAGGAGGATCGCTTGCACCATCACCTCCGTGTGACACAACAACTGCTATAGTAGCAACTAACGAAAGAAAATATTAGTAGACTGTGCACACGGTAACCTATTAATGGTGATATCAAAGATCAAAGTATGCTTGCTGACTGTGATATCAATCAAGGTAACCTATTGATGTCATTTTCCCTTCCCCTACTCAGCCTTTTTACTATCTAGTTTTTTTCATCCTTTGGGGTATTTTGTGGATTCAGATTTCCTAAGGTTAGTGCTTTGAGAAAGGGTTTTTGCAGCTTCAATTTAAACAGTAAAAGGAGTACAATTACCTAAAACTCTTTTCTTTAGACTTTCCATTCTTAAGTTTTTAGATCGAATGTTGAATATTTCAATAGATCAACTAAAACATGTTTTATTAAAGCTCAGTTAATACTGAGTATTAGCGTCCTGAAAGGTATTATAATCCTCCCGCACTAAACTAACCTTCTGAATTATTCATATCCCACAAAGAAAAGAAAACGTTACCGACATTGCACCAAAATCAACAAGCTAATATCAAATTCTGAGAAAGGTTCTTATATATGAAACTAAATAAAACAAAGTCAAAATCAAAACGTGGGCAGCCAGCTCCCAGAAATGGTTAAAATTCCACATCTTAGAATGGTTAAAATTCCACATCTTATATTGGCATTAACGTAGGCAGCCGGCTCTCAGAAACTGAAAATCAAAACAACTTGTAGATCACAGGCACAACAAATCATAAAAAATTTCCCAGACACAAGAATTCACAAAACAACAAATCATTTACACGATAAGCCACTGAATTTTAAGTACAATACATTAAACTAAAAATGAAACATAAGGAAGCTGATTGTTGGACATACTAAAATCACGATCAAGAAAGCGCAGTCACCAGAAGT
This sequence comes from Forsythia suspensa, assembly GCA_023638005.1. NCBI lineage: Eukaryota > Viridiplantae > Streptophyta > Magnoliopsida > Lamiales > Oleaceae > Forsythia > Forsythia suspensa. The sequence goes on from CM042671.1 coordinate 33,078,797, forward strand.
GGGAAAGCCCACCTGAATGCAGAGCCTCAAACAATTCGTCATAGTAACCATCGGTGCCTCTACCAGTATGCTCATCACCGACTATGTCATCCATCATCTCATCCTCCACACCCGCTCTCTTATTCTGTGTATACACATTCGCATTCTGAACATCGGTCTTGCCACGGTAAATCTATGTTACATAACTCTCTGCAAAACTATTACGAAATATGTGAGCCTCAACAATTTCAATGAATGCGTGAGACCGTTTAACTTGTGCACGGACATCTAATCTTTCCCCTGTCGTTTACGAAAGGCCTCACCCTGCTTATAAATGCTTTCAAACCATTCCAAAAATCTTGCGATTTTGTGCAATTTCTAATTTTTGTCCAACTTTTATCAATATCCATATTTGAAAAAGACTGTTTTTTTGTCGCAATGAAATATAGAATTTGCAGAAATACAGTGATGAAGAATGAAGAAGAAACTGAAATAGGAGATTCTATAGCAGCGACAAAGTCGCCTCAATAGAATTAGTATGTCGTCTCTATAGATAAGAAACATGCATCAATATTTCTGCAAATTTGACAACTCTACAACGACAACTTACGTCGTCTCAATAGTGTTGGAAACATATTACGAGGTGAATCATGAGGATGCGTTGTATCGTTTGACTTCGTACTACAGCTATAACTCTATTGCTACGACACTTGTTGTCTCTATATATAGACAAAAATGGCGCGAATAATTCATGTCATTTACAAAATATATAGCGACGACATATTATGTCGTCGCTATAGATGAGTAGCGACGACTTTAGAAATATAGAGACAACATATGTCGTCGCTAAATAGTTATACAATATAGCGACAATTTTTCAATGTCGCCGCTACTTTCTACAACTAATAGTGGCGATATTGTGTCGTCGCTAATTTTGTCGTCGCTATAAGTACATTTCCTTGTAGTGAATAACACACAAATCCATATTATAAGTTATGATTCCAAAAAAAAATCTTTGGCAAAAGCGACATTGCAAAATAAAAGGTTATAATAAAATAAATTATGACAAAACGATCAAATTTTAATGGAATCATATTTAAATTCCAAGGCCTCCAAAAATAAAATAAATTGAAACCTCGAAAAAATCACAGTATATTTCCAGATCTTTAAGATTTTTATTTTCTTTGAACAAATTTTCTCTCTTAATCTATTGATAGTGGAAAGAGAAACTCACCAGGAGTGGTTGGACGGCTGATGAATTTCAACTCTTTTCATGCATATAATTTCCACTCGTGAGATATAGCAAGGTCAGGGGCGAATTTAGTGTTAAAAAGAAAATATATATATATATATATATATATATATAAATTAACAACCCGGTCTTAAAGTGCCAAAAAAAAAAATAGCATGCGACTCAGCTCCAAAAATTCTTAGATCCGGTTCGAGATATTTTAAATTTGACTAAGTCTTGTACTCTAAATTTGAGGATTTAGACAACTAGTGGGTTTGACTTGTCTAGTAGAAGCGTAAAGGTTGGAACACTCAAATATAGGAAGAATCATGACAAATCTAGATATTTTTTATTGTTTAGACGCAACTAAACTTGAGAGGGAAAAAAATAAGTGTTTTTAAAGCAACAAATCATATTGATTGGTCTTTTTCAAAGCTTTTTCGGTTGCAATTAATATTGGAAAAGGTACTTGCTTCCGATGGATCACATCTATTAGAAGCATCTCCAACGCAACAATGTCGGCGACATGTCTACTACTTTTTTTTTTGACAAATGGCCAAAAGTCTTTATGTGGCACAATTAATCTAGAAGGTGTCTGTGACAATGTCTAATTCTGAGATATTGTTATTGACAATGTCTACCATTAATTTAATAATCTCTATCCAATCATACATTTCTCTCTCTTCCTTTTTTCTAAAAAGCTAATAATAATTTGCCACATTTGCACAATGAACATTGTTGCATTTGAGAAGTTTTTTGATATAATGTCAATGTCTTTTGCCATATATACATATTAGACATTGTTGCATTGGAGATGTTCTTAGCACCAAAGTTCTACCTTCTTCTCGGAAACGCAGTGAAAGCCTTCGACCATTCCTCAAATCAATAACTAGCATCATACAGTGATTGGTCTCTGGCTCCTTCGATCATGCACTCCCCCACTTTATGTCCTATAATTCCACATAGCAAAAGGCAGAGAGTCATTCATATTGAAATACAAGGCTTATTCCGTGTCGACGGACACCCCGCTTCAGAGGTTTGCAAATATCTATGTGCACCCTAATCCTCATATTAGCACTTTCCAAATCAACAGCCTCTACATTGCCAAGAAATCCACCCCAACTACCTAGCTCAACATTCATTTTCATAAGCCAAAGTGACATTCAGAATATGCATCCATAAAGCTATATTGAAGAAAGAATAATGATATTTATCACCACTAGAGATTATCACCATTCTATGTGGCAACTGTGTTGACATTAAATAATAGGTCCAACAAAATGTGAAGATATGAAACTCATTTTATTGGAACTATGATTTAATGCCACATAGACTGGTGATTATCACTAATGGTGATAAATAGTATTACTCTTTGGAGAAATCCATAGTTGATATTTGGCCAACACCGAAAGGTTTGAGAAGACCAATAATTTGCTTGTTAAAGAGCCGAGGGCCGCCTGAGTACACACGGTGCCTGTCCTCCCTGACACCAAACGTTGTTGTGCTAAGAACTTTACCCACAAGACATAAGTTCATCTTTTCCAGACCATCTTCTTACTTCACTGAATCCATCTGAACAACAGGACCATTGCAGGATCAAATAACCTTGAGTTAAATTTGCTTGTCCGAGTCTAGAAGTTGGACAGACTATATTTATCGTTATCTTTTTCACCTGTTCGGGACGATTTAATCTAATATAAACCTCGATGTTTCTAGCAAAAAGAAGAAAAAAGTTGGACAAATCAAAGTTAATTTGAGAAAAAGGTCTCCCATTGGAAATCCGAATCTTGTTACCAGACAACAATGTAAACGCAATTTCTAATGGCTGAAAATCTCAATTTTTTAATATCTGCCACTAAACAATTGATACTTTGGTCGCCCTTAGATCCCAACCTTTTTACTTTCACTATTTGACCCTAACTTTCAATTTTCAGAACGATGTGTCCTAAATGGTCCAAATGTCCATTAAGTGTAGTAGGGAGAATTTTGTCCCCTTAATCAAACAAGCAAAAAATGAAAATAAGCAAAACTAGAACAGAAGAATATAAGCAAGAGAATAACTCCAGGTTTCTCAATGATGTATCATACTTCCATTCGAATGCTTGCTGAGCTCAGTCAAAAATAAATAAATAAATAAATCATTTGCAGTTTGGTGTTTTTTCTAAATCTGTTCATTGTTAACTTCAGATTTCAAAAATTAATTGCAAAGGTACAACCAAAGAGAAGCTCAAATCTTTGAATACTCTTGAGATATACTGTTTAACTCATAATGCCAACGCCACCACTCCAGAGGTCAGTACTTAATGTTCCAGAATAGGGAAGAATGTGCATCATCAACCGCATACTTCAGTGCAGGTGACAAGTTTTCAGCCTTCCAATATGCCTTCAACTTAGACCTCAATAAAGATAAGAGCTCCTTGTAACGAGATTGTTTCTTCTTCAGTACGCGCACGTAAGCATATAATCCGAGCCATATAATTTCTTTCTTCTTCACGTCAAATATTGGACGAAAATTAGAGCCAACATTCAAAGAATGCATCCTTTTCTTTATGAGTTTGTACATGTACCTAAAAACAAGAGAAGAGTATGCTCTAATTAGGCAGAGGCAGAAGAAAACAGAAAATGGAAAAGACAACCAAAATAAGTGCAGGGGAAGGAGAGGAAAATAAAAAGATGATTGATTTCAGAAACAAAAGGAAACAACCTAATTCTTCAACAGTATATAATTATGTACCTCAGAGATGAGCCAATTGCATCAATAAAGAATCTAGGGCTGAAGCTAAATGTGGGAGACAATTTGGCAACATAGGAATGGGATTTCATGGCACACAGCAAAAAAGCTTGATAAATATTGAGTCTGACCACAGCCGCCGAATTGATGTTAGAGTCATAGAATATAGGATGACATTTAGGCCGGAGATAATCACACAGCTTTGCCTTCAAATGACGTCCTACTTTACCCTCCCAGCTGACTGTCAGAGTAGAACTTAAATGGGAGTTCGTGTACCTGCTCAGTGTATCACTTAGTACAGAAACAGAGAAATATAGGAACGTAATCATCCATCTAAAGGAAAAAAGACTCGTTAATTTCCAGAAAACATCAAACGGAAAATGGAAGTTGCTAATAACAATCTGTTATTTGTCAGCATCAAATTAGCACAACATATTTTAATTTTTAAGTGAACTAGCAGAAGAGCAATAAATACAAGAAATGCTGAGTGTATAGTACGACAATGGATCTTAATCCCTAGAGGTACAATCTGCAGCCATTATACAGGTTCACCTCAAAATGTAAATGGAAGAAGACGACGCCGAGAAGTAAGAAGCAAAAATTTAAGTGCTGAAATAGTGATTTTGCTTTACTCTTGCCACTGCAATAGATCCGGTCAATATCAGAGGATGCGGCTACATTGTATTCCAACGTGTTAGGCAAAGTATGTAACTAGTTGGTGAATAAGAACAAATTTTCTAGTGGTCCTTAGTTCATCCCATGATAATACACTTGACCAATTCAAAAGGTGACAATAAAACTCTGGTATCCTCGGATACTGTGGCGGATGAATGCTTCTCAGACTTCTGCTATGTTATGTTCTTTAACTAAACCCCTAGAATGGGCACGGACACTCCAGATGAGTCCCCAAAAGACTGAGGAACTCATGATTAATAGAGCATGTAACAATGGCAAACAAGGGATCCTATGGTATATTTTGGAAAATACGGTTTTATGGGCCCTAGATATGATTTGTGTATATTAGGAAACTTGTATCATTCCTAGAATCATGGGATTATTGTTAGGAAATCCCATTGACATAGAAATCTTTTCTATAATAGTTAGTTTCCTTAATTAGGACAGAAATCTGTGCATGTAAAGTTGTGTATATGCTTCATTCTAATATATAAGTGACTCAATTTTTTTCCCAAAATTCCTCATGGTATCAGAGCTGTAAGGCTGGGATTCTGAAAGGAAAAAAATAAACTGTTCTAGCATTCATTGCTGAAAGAGTTCTTTTTTTTTTTAACACAGTTTGTTATTTTTTTCTGTCTCAGGCCTTCATCGCCATTTATCCCTGATTTTTCCTTTGTTCTGAACCCTAATCCAATATGGCTGAAACCACGGAATCAACTATTACTGCACAATCTGGAGTAGTAGTCTCACGCCAAGCATTCGGTGATTTGCGGAACATTCAGGCAGCATATAGGTTGAATGGGAAAAATTATTTGAAGTGGTCCCAATTCAATCAAACCTATTTGAAGGGAAAAGGAAAGCTCAGCCACTTCCTAGGGACTGAACCGAAGGAAAGAGATCCAAGGTTTGATGCGTGGGACGAAGCGGATTCCATGATCATGTCATGGTTATGGAACTCAATGAATCCAGAAATCAGCGACACCTGCATGTTCTTGTCCACGGCTAAAGAAATTTGGAATACTGTTAGACAACCCCATTCGAAGGCTCATGATGCAGCACAAGTGTATGAGATTAAAGTCAAGACGGGTGCAATGAGACAAGGCAGTAAAACTGTTACCAAGTACACAAATTTGCTGCAGAACCTGTGGCAAGAACTCGATCATTATCGGTGCATTGAGACTAAATGTGCTCTAGATGCTGCAATTTTGAAGAATTTATTGAAAAAGATCGAGTCTATGACTTTCTCGCAGGACTCAACACTGAGTTTGACCAAGTCCGGGTCCAAATTCTGGACAAGGAAGAGGTACCATCTCTAATGAGACCATTTCTCTGATTCGAGCAGAGGAGAGCCGCAGGGAGGTTATGCTTGAACCCCAAGTCCCGGAAGGTTCAGCCATGGTGACAAAGACAGAGCAGCTGTCAAAACAAAAGGATGGGAAGGCAGATTTGTTAAGATATTCATGACAGGACAGCAAGGATGCTCTCTGGTGTACCTTCTGCAAGAAGTCAGGCACACTAGAGAGAAAAGTTGGAAGCTGAATGGTAAACCGCCAAGCAACAAATGGGATTACAGAGGAAAACAACAGAGAACTCAAGGCCAAGGCAATTACACCACAAATCAACCTGGTCAAGAAAGGCCTCAAGACCAAATTGAGTTCAATAAGGAGGAGATTGAGAAGATAATGGAGCTTCAGGGATCCTTGGAGAAGCCTAATACCAATGGTGCATGTTTTCTTGCCCTCTCAGGTAAGTTTTCCATTTCTCAAGGATAAAGTGTTCAGATGAACCTATTAGAAATTTATGGGTTATTGACTCAGGAGCCACATATCATATGACTCACTCCTCACTAAATTTTACCACTTATAAACCTTGTCCAAGCAATCGGAAAGTATTTGTTGCTGATGGTTCTCTCACTACAGTAGCCGGTTTAGGTGATATTCATATCAATCCATCTCTTACACTAAAAAATGTCCTTCATGTCCCAAAATTGTACAATAATCTAATATCCGTACAAAAACTCACTCATGATCTCAACTGTAATGTGTTTTTCTATACTTCTTACTGTGTATTTCAGGACTAGAATTCAAGGAAGAAGGTTGGACTTGCTATGGAAAGGAACGGGCTCCACTATCTTGAAGGATCAGGAAAATCGATATTGTCAAGAATAAATTATCTGTAGCATTCTTATCATCATTCAATAAAGACTCTATTTGGCTTCATCATTTTAGACTAGGACATCCATCTTTTGGGATTTTGAAAACTATGTTTCCTTCCTTATTTAGAGAACTGAGGAGTGAACATTTTCATTGTGATGTGTGCGAATTTGCAAACCATAAACACGTGTCCTTTCCTATCCGTAATAAGAGAAGTTCAGTTCCATTTTATTTGATTCATAGTTATATATGAAGACCCTCCACAATTCCCGAAGTGTCTATTTCACGATGGTTTGTCTCCTTTATCGATGATTGCACTAGAGTCTCTTGGATTTTTCTTCTTAAATTTAAATCAGATGTAAGAGGTGCTCTTCCTAATTTTCATGACATGATTCAAAGCCAGTTTGATGTCAAAATAAAAAGATTTAAATCTGATAATGCACGAGATTATTTCAATCAAACTTTATCTTCATATTTTCAAAAAGAAGGCATTATCCATGAATCCTCTTGTATTAATACTCCACAACAAAATGGAGTGTCCAAAAGGAAGAATGGCCACTTACTAGCCACAACCCAAGCCTTTATCTTCCATTAGCATGTTCCAAAAACATATTGGGCAAAGCTGTGCTTACCGCTGCATACATAATATCGACTGCCATCAAGGGTATTGGGATTTAAAACAACAATGGAAATACTTTCGCAGTTGATGCAATGCATTTGTTCATATCGATACCATAATAGAAGGAAGTTAGATCCAAGAGCTCTTAAGTGTATTTTTGTAGGATGTTCTTCAAACTCAAAAAAGATTCAAGTGTTACCATCCACCTACCAAAAAATTCTGTCTCTATTGATGACACTTTTGAGGAGAAAAAATCATATTTCACTCAGCCTTATCTTTAGGGGGAGTCCTTCTTAGTCATTGAAGATAAGGACAAAGACTTTTTTTTTTTTGTTAGATTTACCTTCAGCTCCTCAACCCTCCATCTCTATACTTGCTGATCCATCTCAATCCGTGTCACCAACTCAATCCGAGTCTCTTCCAAACACTTCATATCTTCCCTTGTCAGAGAATAATGAACTTCCTGACTCTGATGAGATTTACGCTGGTATATTCTAGAAGACGAGACCTAGATTCAACTCCTGTGCAAGTTCAAAATTCAACGCCTAATCCTGAGAATGAGGTAAACACTGTTCAAAAATTTCCCCACAAATAACACATGATCATGATCTTCCTATTGCCATTAAAAACAGTACAAAAGTGCACTAAACACCCATTGTATCCTTTAGCAAAGTTTATGTCATTTAAAAAATTCTCACCATCACATAGTAGCTTTCTATTTAGCCTAAACACCATTCACATTCCTAATACTTTATATGAGGCATTATCTAATGATAAATGGAAAGATGTTATAAGAGAAGAAATGCATGCACTAGAGAAGACTCAAATGTGGGAGATAGTTGACTTACCACAAGGGAAGAAGTCTGTCAGATGCAATTGGGTGTTTACAGTTAAGTGTTCTTTGGAAAGATACAAGGCCAGACTCGTAGCGAAGGGATATACGCAAACCTTCAACACCGGGAGACATTTGCTCCAGTGGCTAAAGGCTAAAATGAACACGGTAATAGTTTTGTTGTCACTAGCACCTAACTTCGACTCGTATTTGGAGCAATTCGATGTAAAGAATGCTTTTCTTCAAGGTAATTTGAAGGAAGAGATATAAATAGATATTCCACCAGGCCTCAAGGAAGATATGAGAAACAATAAAGTTTGCATATTGAAGAAAGCATCATATGGTCTCAAGCAATCACCAAGTTTGGAAGATTTGCAATGTAATACTTGCTGCTGGATATAGACAAAGTCAGGGAGATCATACACTCTTCATAAAGCACTCAGAAACAAGGGGGTCATAGCCTTTTTGGTATATGTCGATGATATAATTATAACAGGAAATGATGAGAAGAAAAAGGAAAAGAAAAGCCTTGAGAAGATTGAAGTACTTTCTAGGAATTGAAGTAGCTTACTCTAGAGAAGGCATCTTTATTTCCCAACAAAATATCGATCTTCTAATGGAGATAGAAAAGTGAGAAGCCAACCAATTTCCACACCAATTGTTCCGAATCCCAAACATAGAGAGGCAAATGAGGACCCAGCCATAGACGGGAATTCAACTATAAGTCAAAGCAACATCCACTATAAGTTCATCATCTCCATATCGTCTTCCAACCCACCTAACCCTAATGGTCTGACAGCAGATTATGCAGGCTCACCAGTTGATAGGCAATCCACTGCAGGTTATTGTAATTTCCTTGGAGGCAATATTGTGACTTGGAGGAGTAAGAAACAAAGTGTGGTAGCTAGATCAAGTGCTCAGACAGAATTCAGGGCAATAGCTCAGGGAGTGCGTGAATTACTATGGCTCAAGATAATTTTGGAAGACCTAAGGATTACATGGGAAGGACCAATGAGATTATTTTGTGACAACAAGTCTGCCATTAACATTGCTCACAATCCTGTTAAACATGACACAACGAAGCACGTTGAAGTGGACAGACACTTCATAAAGGAGGGGTTGGACATTGGGCTAATTTATACTACATACGTCTCAACTAAGGGTCAACTTGCAGATGTGCTCTTGCACTTATCTCTAAGGTGGGAATGAAAGATGCATATTTACCAACTTAAGGGGGGAGTGTTGGAAAATATGGTTTTATGGGCCCTAGATATGATTTGTTATATTAGGAAACTTGTATCATTCATAGAATAGAATCATGGAATTATTGTTAGGAAATCCCGTTGATATAGAAATCTTTTCTATAATAGTTATTTTCCTTAATTAGGACAGAAATCTGTGTATATAAAGCTGTGTATATGCTTCATTCTAATATATAAGTAACTCAATTTTTCTCCCAAAATTCCTCAGTATACTCCTATCTAGGTGTACCTCATAAATATACCTAGGTATACATGTACCGGCATGATATTGCCAAAGCAAACAAAATGTACACAAAATCCAAATCTTCATCTTCCCGAAACACAATCTTGTACAGTAATCTATTAAATCCTGCAATCTGATGTAAAGGTTTTCTTTTACACATAATGCTCCATGAAATGGGCCTACAGCACATTGTACCATAATGTAACTCATGATAGCAAGTGTTCTATATAAAATCTTAGTGATTATATGACATAACATGCCACATATGATCGCATACAAGATTCATTAAATACAATTATCCACAGCCAAGTAACTGATAAGAAGAAAATAACCTTGTGTAGTCTGCCTGAATTTCCAATGTACAGCAATTGACAAGCAGTCCACTCCAACGAAGAAATGAGATGCCATCTTTACCTACATATAATCTGTCTGACCATAATCCTAAACTGTTGTTTATAGTAAAATTCAAACCATATTTCTCCTCATTCATGTAGCAGTTATAATCACGGATTCCTCTATGCAACCGGCTGAAAAACATTGCAGACTGCTTTTTTGATGTTGATAAAAAGAGGAAGTCGTCAATAAACCTGAGCAGGAGATATTTAGAAGCACATGCAATCATTTCTACTTTGCAGCTGCTTCCTGAAGCTAAAGCACCACGAAAATCATGTTCTCCTGAAAAGTGTGTGGTGTCAGGCTCCCAAGCTTTCTCAAGAAATGGAAAGATTACATTCCTCTCCATGTGTCCATAGTAAAACGAGCAGAGCAGAGATGACAAAACACTTCCTTGAGGTATACCAACACATTGCTGGTAAAAGTTGTCATCCAATTGCAGCACATTGCGCTTTATATGCTCGTTGAGATTAAAATGAACTTCTTCCTTCCTTATTTTTCTGCTCCATACCTGATAGCAGCGATAAAATGTTATACAACATTTAGTTACTCAACAAAACAAACTTTCAATAAATTAAAGATTTTAATTACAGGCATGCACTATATACCCTGTAGCATAGGCTACAACAGGAATTAGTACTTAAACCTATGTGGGACCTTCAACTGTACTTCCTTTGGATGGGCTCCTCTACTTCACTGTTCCACTCAGTCTAATAATAAACTTGTTCTTCCTCTTATTTTCTATAATATATTGCTTCTAAAGCAAACCGAAAAATTCATGTAACAATGTTTCAGGATGACCAGTTAGCAATCACTATGAACACAACAAATCGTGCCAAGTGACTATTCGTCTAGCCGTGACAATTCTGAAAAAGTACTATAGAAATGGTGACCTCCCAAGACAATAGAAACTCCATGCATCAATAAATTTTCAAAAGATAAGAGAAAACCGTAGTGCTTCTTGCTCACTTTAAAATAGGTTATAGTGAGAACGTATAATGTTGGTACATTATGTAAAGAAAATTAAAGGTAAAAGAACCTAAGCAGCGGAAACATAAATCCTTGTAGCTCAACTTTTTTCTACCAATTTTTTCTTCATCCTTCCATTTCAAATTCATCACGATGCCCATTTCCCAGCACAACTACAACTGATGCATTAACCAATTATTGAACTCATATCTATCACTTGGGAAGAGATTTTAATCAATTCGAGATACAAAGAAAACCATCAATCATTTGAGATGAGCTATAACATCACACACTATATTTAGACGTATCAAAACTAGAGGTACCCAGTATCAAACTAAATAGTAAAGAACTGACTGCTAACACATTAGTGCTAAAAGGAAAGGGAAAGATTTTGTCAATACTTGTTACAGATAGAAAACAATCAAGTTTATTTATATCAGTACCTTCTTAACAAGAACACCGTCCAACGAATGTGCAGGAGGACATGATGGGATCTTTGCTGATTTGGTGATGATATCTTGATCTGCTAGTGTAAGATGCTGATGGACCCTCAAAGACTTTTTGGTGCATAATACCTGAATAGACTTTTCCAAAATATATTCATCATCCAATATGATATCCTTCATCACACTAAGCAATCTATCCTGGTTGACAGAGTCAAAGGCTTTGGATACATCTGATACAACAATGAAAATACTTGGCAGGGTGGTAGATCCATCTTTCAGAGAGAACAAGAAAGGGACAAATTTTCTGTAGACATCATTATAATCAAATACCGATGAACCCAACTTCTCTGGTTCTTTTGTCTGTATACCTTTTAGAACGACATGCAAATCGTGAAGGACACTATTTACAGACTTGAAATAGTCATATTTGATATTTCTAGGAATAGAAGATGCTTTCCTCTGCAAATGTCCATTAGATAGAATTCTGGAGGAGAGTAGGTTCACAGGCATCCTTGACGATGCTTTCAGATTTGCCAGCACTCTGACCCCATTTTCCTTGGGACGAAGTCTGGCCCTCGAGAAACCAAATGATCTTTTCCTTATGATTTGTCTAACAGATGCATGATTTAATTGGCGATAACTCTTAGCCTTCAGGCATGTAACTGATTCTTTCATCAGTTTCCTCCAGATGGGCTTCCGATAATAAAATACCTCTTGTTTCTCATTTTCACTTTCTGTAATGTAAAAGTTGGCTTGAACCAATGGCGATACTAGACTAGCAAAAAACCAAAAAATCCAGCGTTCAAGAATTCTATGTTTAATAATATCTGTGGCAACAAGTTCACTGCATTTCTTATGCATATCCCCAGAGTGTCCTTTTGAATATTTTGCCATATCACTGGTCAATTGGCAAGGCTTGTTTGAAAGTAAAGGAAACTTTGATGTTTTCAATTTATGCACACATTGGTTCAGTGAGAACTTCTCAAATCTTCGCAGCTGAATGAACTTGGAGATATTCTTCCTTAGAATTCTCCAATTAGAAGGCATTCCTAGCAAAACTGTAGGAACTATACTCCTACAAACTGCCCATATAAATGATACTACCTGCTTCTTTAGACAATAACTCTTGCTTGGCTCAAAATGATTGTCGGTGGCTTCTGATATCAACTTGCAACTTCTGGTATCAGAAACATGACATGATTTCCTTTCAAGCTGAGCCTCGTCACATTCCTTCACAGAAAAGCTTATCCCATAATCATTACCCTGGACCAACAAGTCCAGATGCATTACGCTTATGAATTTAGCTCATAAATCAAATACTACATCCAATAGGTATGAAGTCAGAGAATGATGGATTTTCTTCTTCAAGCTAAAAGAAAATCAAAACTTAATTGAGAAATTACATTAGAGAAGAGTGCAATCGTAGAATAAGAAGTCCAAAAGCTCCAATAATGAAGGAGATTACATGTTTTGATAAGGAAATGAAAAAGGAATAGATTAGTGCATGTTTGGTTGTGCTGAAATTAACTTTTAAGTGCTTATAAGTTGTGGGTCCTACGAAATATGTGGATAATAAGTAGGTAGTAAATTATGAATCCTAGGAAATGTATAAATAAAAAATATGCTTGACCAATTTGACCGACTTTACCAATGAAAAAGGAATAGATTAGTGCATGTTTTACTGATGCTCATACATAGGTTCGTCACGAGGTAGCTTAACTAACATTAAATATCATGAAGTCGGGAAGATACAAAAGGAAGCCAAGAAACATTTGCGCTATATTGTTCGTGCTTGATGAGATTTCTAGCCTATCAGTTCAGGTGATAAGAAAGAAAATAAGAAGAGACATACAATTTAATCAATACCAAAAATTTGTAACACTGATCTTTAGAAAGAAAATGATAACAGAGAACCAAAATGATCAATGCAACGCTCACTAAATTTGACTTGAAAGCCATCAATTTTTGCTAAGACATTAGAGAGAGCGGGAGGCCCTAGCTTCTCTAGTATTGAAGAATAAAAGTTTTCAAAAAGACTTTATACATCATAACAATAAAACAAAGTAGAGAACCTTGATATTTAATTCTAACCTCAAACATAGGGCGGCCACTTTCATTTGCATCTTCCAAGTATGGCAGTGAACAGTGCTTGTCCAACAGCCTCAGATACTGGCAACGTTTAGCCTTACGTATCAGGGTTTTAAGAAGTCTAACTAGGGAATTACATCTAGAGACAAAGACAAACTATTAAAAAGAATAACAGGAAGCAACATGAGTATCAAACACCAAGAATAAAAAAAAAAAAATAAAAACAATTTCCTTCATAACATTATATTTGTCGTACAAAGAGTATATATACAATTGCAGTTCAACTTCCTCGGTAGTCTGCTCAAATTCTTTCATTTCAAAGATAAGCCAAGCTATCCAAAAGTGCAATCTCAAATATAAAGCTCATTTGAATAGAAGGCCAAGTTGAATGAAGAACATAGTATGCTAAGAAAGTGATAAAACCTTGTGTATTTCTTGTGGAAACAGAAATTAGTTGCAGTGAAACAAGCTGTATTGATATCAAAAGTGCAGACAGATGATAGATTATGAATTTGTATAGCTGAATTGAATGTAAACAGAATGTATTACAACTTAAATTGAAATGAATTACAGAAAGGTGCCAAGCTTTCAAGAGCCGGCTCTCTCCCCAATTGTTACTCAATTTTCTGCCTAACTCAATCCCACTTCCCACCCCCTTATTTATAGTTTGAAGCTAAACAATTATTCTCCTAAATCCCCATAATACCCCTCCCCTACTTTCACCAAGTGAATGGAAATATGCACATGCCTTTGGGGCCTATCAGAAAGCTTTTGCTTATCTGTGAGTTTATATGACTTCTGTAAGCACTTGTTTGGAAGTAACAACAATGTTTTTTTTTTTCTCTTTTTCATTTTTCTTTTTTTCTTTTTGTGGGGTGGAGCGGGCTTGTGGTGGTCACAACTTTCTGCTTCACACGACATTCAGGTCAACTTGCACACAAGACAAACTTAAGCCAATGTTTGACAACAACAAAGATATCACAAGACAGTGGCGTCCATCATTCCTCCTAACCCCGCCCAAGTCCACAAATTCACCTGAACCGCATCAGCCAATCTAAGAAATCAAAATTCAGAATATTTAACAAAAAACAGTTCTAACTGGTCTGAGCTCAAGTTAGATAGATACTTTAGCACATAATGCGGCAGTGTGTCCATGCCCACCAACTCTATGTACATCCAATTTTCTCAAAGGTTTTTAAAAATGGAAATTAACATCATTTAACTATGATAATCGTAATATCGCGTATAATATACAGCTTGACATTTTGACAATTGCAACAAAGTCAACCAAAGAGAAAGAAGAATGTTGTTGAAGACTATTTAAATGATATACATGTGGCACTATCTAACAGCTTTAAGCTTTTAGATCACTGATCAAGTGGTTCAACAAGTGCAAACAAATATGTTTAAATTATTGAGTTGAAGACACTTGATGGTTTCAAAAGATAAATAAGAACCTCAGAATCGAAGAATATCAATCCATAATGGCTATAAATGAATAAATGCCAGTTGTTGCTTACAAACATGTGGATCTGCTGAGACAACAGCCTTTGCCATGAAAACCTGCCATTGACTGAGGATTCATATCAACGTCAAATGTTCCAAAGATATTCTTGAAGAGAGAAATTGCTCCAGAATCATTGGGCTTCAACGAATGCAGAATGTCTGGAAACAGTTGAGGTTGAAAAATGAACTTTTTAAAAGAGACTAAGAGCATGTACGGGTGCACGTATAAGTAGGAGAGAGAAAAAGTATCCCCTCACGCACTTCTTCTCTCTCCTACTTATAAGCATACTTATAAGTTGCACCCAAACATGCTCTAAAAGAAGACAATGACATCAGGAACCAATTGTCAATCTTCTATTATGAGTTTGCAAGGTAAAGGTTCAGTTGTTATAATAAGGGCGGTGGGGACTGGGATGAGTAGAGAGAAATTGGAAAGGTGTATGAAATATACAAGAACAAGAAGAATAGCTATTCAAGGAATCAGTACAGAACTGAAAGTTACATAAAATATACAACTCCAAATAATGGAGAAAAACATGTGCACAAACTTCCTGAAGTAAAAGTATAATGTTTTTTATTTAATTTCCAGATATAAGATAAAAAAGTAAAGTAAAAAGAAAAACAGTAATGATGCAATACTAGACACAGATGAGGATACGTTTCCTTGGGAACATTGAAGAAGAACTCTCCAACCTGTAGAATATACTTTTCCTATCGACCTGAACTTTCTTTATGATCTTCGGCAGATTTTGAAAGACAGAACAACAAGAGAAACATGATACTGTCTGCAGTTATTAAAACCCAAAAGTCCCGTTACTTGACTAGAAAACAGAATGAAAAAAGGGAGAAATAAGATAATGCTATAGGTGCAATATGAAGATGCCAGATTTATATATAAACTTTTAACCATCTATACTCTGCTTAAAAGAAAAGCATAGATCTCTAATTCAAAGTGTTCAATACATAACCAACTTATAATATACTAATAAGCAAAAATCCATCAAGAAGTTATATTGCTTTCATTCTAGAACTTGATTTATTGTGGTCCATCTCATCTAAGCACTTGAGAACATGAGTTAGGTTGAGTCTTATATGTCATTTCATATGTTTGTACTTGCATGTCTCAAATATACAAGCCTTATAGTAGATATAGTGTTACACCATATACATTGGAGAAAAGGACCATATAGCCAACTCCAAATTCCAATTTACAAGTTTAAGTTAGGGGCAATCTCTTGTGCTATAGATAGCATTAATTCCTCTCTTATCAAATCCTTCAAATCATCTTCATCCTCCCATCTGTAGTCATTTTTTTATTTTCTTTTTCTTTTTTCCTCTTTTTTTGTAGGGGCGGGAAGGGGAGATATTTTTTAAAACATATCTGTTATTTAGTAAATATTTAAAACTCCGTGAAACTAATAAAGAGAAAAAAGGATGAGAAGCACTGGGCAACTCAAGTCATTAGATGTTAACTCAGTTTCGCCTCTAATATCTCGTTGATTAATAACACGTTCACAAATCAAATAATTGATATTCAAAAAATAGGAAAGCAAAAAGTCAAGTCAAATCAAATCTGAAGAATGATGCAAGAAATGCAACTTTATAAATATATTAAAAGAAGATTGTATTTGGTGGAACTAAATATCTTTTCTAGCAGCTGCTTTTTATAGATTCAAATGGGACGTGAGCATTAAAACATGAATTCTTTGGATAATTTATGAAGTCGGTAAGTTTTACAAAACTACTGAGCGCAAACCTACCTAGTACATTAAGATTTCAGAAGTATACATAGTGGTGACTGGGACATAAATGTGGCTCTCCCCTACATATAGCAGAAGAAAAAAGAGATCTAGGTATAACAAAGTTACTAGGAAAAGGACCAAAAGTTCAATTTAAAAAGAAAGCAAGGGAAGCATAGATAATAACTACCAGTCCATTGCATAGACCTGAACCTTTGCAGAGGCCAGGTTGCCCTCTAGACCCACTGGTAGAGTTATCATTGTTATTGAAACTTTCTGTACAGGAGATCAAAGAAGACATTCCTTGACCAGCTAACTGCCTCCGTTTTCTCTGGCGCTGCCAACGGAACTGCCTTTTACGCTTTCCAGGCAGTGCAATATTTTGGTTTGAGCTTTCCTTGCATTTTTCATTTGAACACTCTTCATTACTAACACTATTAGAGCCTGCATTTATTTCAGCTTCTTTAGACAGTCTTCTCATAGCATGTCTGTGATACCCACTATATTGAGTTCAGTCATCCTTACCATTACTCCCAACAAACTTATTGTTGTTTGAGGAAGCCTCGATATTCAAAGACCATGGGCATAGCTGTTTTACAGACATTGAGGCAACTCCAACATTATTTCTCTTTTTCCTTAATCCTGAAAAAAGTTTGAAGTGGATTAATACTTTGCCAAATTGTTTATTGAACTATTTTAGCAATTATCATAAATAAAGTGAAAAAATGAAAAAGTAACCACTCAATAAAAAAGTAATACAGTGATAGCTCAGTGCAGAAATCAGGCCCAAGCTTTGAGGGTAAATTTTCAAGAGAATGCTGACAAATACCAAAATATATCATGTGAGGTTTTAACACTCAAGTAAACAAACCAAAAAAAAAATCAGATATAGGCTTACTGCTTTTACAATGCCGAACTTCTCGTGCTGTATGATAATTTCAGTCCTTATCAATGTGTAGACTGACATTCTCACAACTTCTGTTACTTATGTCTTATCATATACTTTTTGAGTTTTCAGAATGCTTTTCTTAAAATAAAGTAGCTTTTTCAATGTTAGACAATCTACTTCTTCTAAGCATATTCAACCCATTGTAAGCTTTCAAGAGAAAAACCCAGTAAGTTGACACAATGCATTTAATTTGTCAGACTGTAATAACTCAACTGAACGTCCCAGATCCCTTCTAAATTAACCAATTATTTTATAAAATAAGACTTTTTACCATAGGGGCACCTCTTTAATTTTTTAAACGATAGTGGGTCTTTGTAGTCGATTACCTCGAGAGACATCTCTATAACTTTCTCTAAAAACCAAAATTATAAGCACATACTTGGGTTCCTCTAGACCACAAAGCATTACTTCCCTAAGAAAGATTTCATGAAATATGAGTTACACCCAAGAAAATAAATAAATGGCACTTATGCAGGACCGCATTTCAATTTCATCTTGTAGTAGACTAGCAGTATAGTGCCAGCTTCGATCATAATTATTGTTAACTGAATCTGAACATCGCAGAAAATGACTTCAAACTATCTTCTATATATACTATGTTCTCGCACCATGATGTTAAATTGGGAATGTCTGTAAATCAAATTCGACATGTAGAAATTCTTAAAATAACCAATCAAAATCTCAATATACCATTATGATCGGGTGAATGGTGCTGGATTTCAAAGTCAGGCATGAACCTTGAAAATTTAAGGCACAAATCACTGATAGGGAAACCTGCTACCTGATGGTGCTTCTTTCCTAGAAGGGGCAAGAAGACCGAAGTATGTTTTAGTAAATACACCATGAGAGTATCCCCAACCTGCAAATTTTGTAATTGGTACTCAATCACATACAACATTTTGACAAATAACCTATACACAAAACATATATATAAGTCTGATAGCATATACCCCATCTATTTACTTACTCTCCTTAGGAGGAAACTCCATGCCGAGGACGTTAAAATATCAACAACAGAGCTTGAACAGGTGTTCTGTCAGACACAAGAACAATGTAGAGATACTTCAATATTGATCGATTAATCTTATAGATAAAAATTTGCAAAAACTGTCAAATTTTTACATCAAGAAAGCAAAATAATAATGAATAAGTTGTGAAAGTAATATGCAGCTCAAATTAAATTAAAAAGATTTCTTACGGTGGAACGTCAACCCTTGACTTGAACAACCACGAGAGACAAATGAAGAACACAAAAGTTAATAACACTCACTTTATCATAACTGCAGCAGATTATATTATTGGAAGAGGGTAGTTCATATGATATCATTTCGATTGTTCTTGTAACGATCTGAAATTACAGAAAGTACCATATCATATGAAGGGACAGTGCATAATATAAGAAATATTTCAAATAGAATGTTGAAGATTGAGAATATACTAAAATGCTTGGTTTTTATCCTCGCGCATTCAAAAAAAAATGGAATACCATGATTCCAGTAGAATATTACACATAAAAACTGGAAGAAAAGAACTTTACTCATATTGCCAACAAAAAAATTACGAATGATGAATTGTTACCATTGCCATTGTTCATTTGCAGATTTGCAGTTATTCCAAAATGTTTGAGGCTCTGCAAACTATAATTGTTCAATTGCAGTTCTTCCCAATCTTTAAGGCTCTACAGATATAAATTTGCAATTCACTTCCCTAAGCTGTTTTTCTATTAATCACATAGTAAAGCATAACAGTTATTGGTGTCGTTTTGAGTCTCTGCAAATAAGTGTTAAACTCATGTCAATTCCTGTGAATCCACAATTTCATGTTGCAAACCCGGTAATTCAAGATTTTCTGATATTCTGATGCATAAATTTAATCATATAATTGTCTGACAGTGACGCTTAAAAGAGTCTCCTGGAAAACATTTAAAAGCTACAAATTGCGAATAAGCATGCCGCTTCAATGTCTTCTCGTATTCCTTACATTTAATTCTGAAAAGTGTAAGTAATCCTCAATAATAACATATACACCTGAAATAAAAACATTCCTGCAGTTCTCCGGCCAAAAAGAATAAAACGCTAGAGACCTCCTTTGTTTTCCCGCCAAAACTACTAACACACAGGCATACGTACGTACATTCACAAATACATATAATATATTTAAAACTCTCATAAAACTATACATATAGAGAGGGGGACGAACCTCGATCTGCGACCAGCGGCATTGAGGGTCGAAGACGGTCAGGGGAGGGGCATTTTCAGAAACAACAACAAAACATTTAGTAAGAAGCTTGCGGTAGTCTGGAGGATCGTTCGGTCTGAGAAGAAAGGACATAGCGTCATCGCCGCTGCAACTGAGGCACCGCCGCCCTTTGCACCTACAAGCTGCCGCCGTAGCCGGAGGTGGTGGAACCAATGACAGAATCATCTCCGCCAGTGTACGGGCTTTGTGGTGGAATAGTCGCCATAGTACCTCCGGAACTCTCCGTCGTCTCTTCTTGGCCATGGCTTTTGTGTTGCAGGGAATGAAATTCAAACTATTCTTTGGTCCTTTTCAGCATAAAGATTTCACTGTGTCTATTGCTATTCCACAATTTGAGGGGGTAATTCAACCAATAGCCACTGAACTTTAGTTGAGTTTCTACTTAACCACTGAACTTTAAAAGGTATCTCAATGGCCACCCAACTTTCAACTGATTTCTATTTAGCCACTGAACTTTAAAAGGTATCTCAATGACCACCCAACTTTCAACTAAGTTTCTCATATATCACCCGTTACTCATTTACTTGTAATACCTGACGAAATATCTTACGTTAAAAACGATCTTCCATCGAGTGTAGTAATAATGTTATCAACAAAAATGCACGACGCAAAAAAACGCCTAATTCGCATGAATTTGGTTGGAAAAAAAAACTAAAAGCGCTTTTAATTTCTTTGAAATATACGTATTTGAGTGGTGCACTTTCTTACCGATTGAGAGAGATTTAATAATATTAATATGAATAAATATGGTGTTTTAAGTAGTACAATTTCTTCCGATTGAGAAAGATTTAATAATATTACTACACTGGCCGGAAGATCGTTTGCCAAGTAGGATATTTTGTCGTGTATTGCAAGCGAATGAGTAACGGGTGATATATGAGAAACTTGTTGAAAGTTGGGTGGCCACCGAGATACCTTTTAAAGTTCGATGGCTAAATAGAAATCGCTTAAAAGTTGGGTGGTCATTGAGATACCTTTTAAAGTTCGATGGTTAAGTAAAACTCAACTAAAGTTCGAAGAGCCATTGGTTAAATTTACCCACAATTTGACATTACACAGATGTGCACATTTTTTCATGCACTAAAGAGTGCTTAAATTAAAATTTGGGGTAAATTGTAATAGTGTTTTTGATCTTTGACTTAATTAACATTTGTATTATCAGTGTTACCATTCGATTTTGATAGCACCTCCACATCATCAAATATCCAGTGAAAGGTCCCGTATAGGCCCAATTTAAGCCTTGTAAAGCCTTATAAGCCTAGCGAGGACCTTCTAAATTCATAAAAGTCCCATAGAATCGACGAAGGCCTCGGAGGCCCAGCAAGGGCGTCGTAAAATCTCAGAATGCCTTGGAGGCCCATCGAGCATCGTAACATCCCTGGATCAAAGTATTGCGAAGCCCCTGAAGGTCCTCGACACTCATGGCCGACCCAGAGAACCCCGTGGACTTCGTATTTATTGTAACTAACAGGAAACATGATATTTTGGGATGACCAGAAAAGTAATTAAAGACAATTGTGTTAGATTGGCATACGAATCCTCACAAGGAAACTAAATCCCAATCTCCTAAAAATTAGGCAACGTGATAAATTCAAATAAAGAC
Organism: Forsythia suspensa; assembly: GCA_023638005.1. Classification (NCBI taxonomy): domain Eukaryota; kingdom Viridiplantae; phylum Streptophyta; class Magnoliopsida; order Lamiales; family Oleaceae; genus Forsythia; species Forsythia suspensa. The sequence goes on from CM042671.1 coordinate 33,100,454, forward strand.
AGTAATCCAAGAGATTGTCTTGACAAATTGATCGTCTCTATCCTATAAAGAAGGAGGATTCGATTAGATATCTAATTGATTGTTTTCAAATTAATTAGAACTCTTGTGCTATAAATACAAAGTTTCCGGTTATTCTAAGGTACGCTCTTTTTATGCTTAATTTTCACCCCTAAACTCAACTCAAATATCTGTCTGCTTGTCCCTCCCACATCTCATTGCTTTCATCCTCCGTATATTATTCTATATACCGACAGTTGACTTTATCGTCGGAGTACCAACGATTGCGTCGGACCTTTTTTCTCCAGAGATCTTGGTGTCTAACGATTGTCCAAGTGTGAAGGTAACATACAGATTGGCAGATGAGTGACTGAAAATCTGTTGACATGTGGACGGTGCAGGTTTTGACGTCAACAGATTGGCACCGTCTGTGAAAAATGAAAAACATTACACAACCTAAAACTTGTGGTAAAAACGTGTTTTCTAACGGGAAGAGCATGGCAACCGAACACTCCATGGAAGAAGAAGTCAAATCCCACCACACTAACTTGTGGCAGAAAAGCATTCAAGATCTCCAAAACGTAACCCACCGCAAGAGAAGAAGACAACGACAAAAGCGGACGATTGAACATGAGAACCAGGACTTGAAGCTGGACAATGCCTGGATGAAGGCAGCGCTTGAACTGTTGGATAATCAATCCATCTAGCATGGATCCAAGCGTAGTCGTGCCCGAAGAAGCCCTTCAAGGTCCGGCTCAATAGAAAGTCGCCGATCTCAAGATGACTTGCCCGTTTCAAACGGCCGGAATCCTCAGAATATCATTCAGAAGCCCTCGCAAGATGATCAGATGGGGAGACCTCTTCTAACACGAGAGAAACCAGCCCGCTCCTGCTGCTAGCGTGTTTAATAGGTTGGAGGTGGGATCCTCCATAGCGCCATCCCCTACCAAAGACACAACAAAGGCGGTGAGCACAAATGAGGCCCGCACGGAAAGAAAGAATGACCCAAAACAAAGTTACGCAAGGCTTGAAGAGGAGAATGAGAGGCTGGAATGCTACGAGGATGATGACGACGAAAATCTTCCGTTCACCAATTACATGAAGGCTATGGAGATACCCGCAAACTTCTGAATGCCTCTTATGGACAAATACAATAGGAAAGGCGATCCCACGAATCATATCAACATATATAAGATGAAGCTCTAAGGCCACTCCCCTGCAGTGAAGTGTCGAAATTTCCACACCACACCCACATCCAATGCTAAAAGGTGGTAAAACAAGCTGAATCCAAGAAGCATCCGGAGTTGGCCTCAGCTCAAAATAGAGTTTGCCAATGCCTTTATTGGCAACCGAACTATGATAGTTGATATCGCCCAACTCCATGACATTTGACAGAATGAAGGAGAAATCGACAAAAGCTATTTCAAGAGGTTCAGTAATGTCATCAACAAGATTGAGACTGTAACCGATAAAAAAGCCATGGATGCACTTGTAACCGGACTTCACATGCGCACTCTCTTCTGGAGAGACGTCCAGAACAGTCAACCAAAGACTTATAGTCAGCTGGTAGACTTAGTCCAGCGCAAAATCCAGTCAGAAGAGACGATTGAAAACAGAGAAAAAGTTGAAAGGAGAGAGAGAGACGCTACATGAAAGAGAGACGACGCGACGCTCCTAAAGCGCCTCGTTTCAAACAACCATTATAGGAGATTTAACCAGACGGAGATAATCCATGTCTTCCATCCCAAGACACCCGCGGTGGCTCCCTTGCCGGTGGCTACGGACCACCCAAGTTCTGTCGTATACACAGAACTAGGGTATATAACACATAAGACTGCCCAGACGTGAGAGAACTAATCAACTGCAAAAACCATGGGTAGAGAGAATGGAATCGACCCACGCGAGGACGTTGAGGGCCACCCACTCAGGGGCGAAGACCTCCTCCTCGACGCCAGGACGATGGACCTCACCGCAATGACTAGAAGAATGACAGAACAGGATCCGCCGATGGTTGGAAGGGCCCGCGGGAGCCCCCCTAGTTCGAGAAATAAATACGATCATAGGAGGGCCCCATGTCGGAGGAAACGCGATGAACTCGTGGTGAAACTACGTGAAGGCGAGAGAGAAAAACCTATGGAGAGTTAGCAGATCCACGGACACCGACCAAGAGCCCCGTAAATCTCGTTCACTGAGGAAGACGAGGCCGGTATACATTACCCCCACTGCGATGCCCTGGTGGTCCGTGCCGTCGTCGCTAGAAATGGACTGGGACGGATGTTGATCGATGATAGAAGCATCGTGAACATCCTGGATGTTGATCGATGATGGATCATGAACCGATAGCCATCTCGAGCCACTATTCGGTTTTACGTGAGATAGCCTCGTTCTCCGAGTTACCTTTGACTTCAGAACCCCGGCCATCTTAGGAAATTTATGAATTCATGGTAGTTGATACTGCTTCGCCTACCACATCTCGAAAGGCCTTTGAAGGATTTACAAGCGGTTTTATCCATCAATTGGTAATGAAGTTCCCGAGCCTCGCCAAGATTCGGCAATCGAGGGCAAGGGCTCGCTAAATGAACGCGTTACAAAAAGTAGCAAAATGCAAAAATGTTACCCCGGCGATAATGACTATACATTCGGAGCCAATGGTTGTAGATCCCGAAAAGACAGACAAGGAAATAATATTGGACGAGGGCCTGGACCTTTGGATTATAGGCTCGGACTCTCTTGCTTCTCCAGCCGAGGAGCTGGAAGCATTTTCGGTGAACCACTTAGAATCGACCCAGATGTTGCAGGTGAAGGAGAGGCTCGAGGAAAAGATGAATGAAGAATTGAAGCATTCATACAGGAGAACACGGATATTTTCGCATGGAAGCATAGCAACATGATGGGGATTGATCCATCAGTAGCTTGCCACGCCTTAAAGGTGGATCTTAAAGTGCACCCCAAGATACAAAAAGTAGACATTTGAGCACGAGAGGTATGGCGCCTTGAAGGAGGAGGTTGACAAGTTATTGACCAACAGATTCATCAGGGAAGCAATCTACCCCCAATGGGTATCCAACCCCGTATTGGTAAGAAATAGCACCAAGAAATGGAGGGTATGCATAGATTTCTCGGACTTGAACCAAGCGTGCCCCAAAGATAGCTTCCCATTGCTGCGCGCATTGACCAACTCGTCGATGCGACTACCGGCTATAAGCTACTTAGTTTCATGGATGTCTACTCGGGCTACAACCAAATCCCAATGTTCACGGGAGACGAGGACTATACTGCTATAGGATGATACCCTTCGGCCTAAAGAATGCAAGAGCCGCATACCAGTGGTTAGTGAACCGCATGTTCTCAGAGCAGATCAGAAACACTATAGAAGTATACGTCGATGACATGCTCGTAAAGAACGTGAACACCGAGGACCATATCGGACACTTAAGGGGGATGTTTGGAGTCTTCTACAAATATCGCATGAAGCTTAACCTTCTAAAGTATGCCTTCGGAGTCGCGTCCGGGAAGTTCCTCGATTACATGGTAAACTAGTGCGGGATAGAGGCTAATCCCAAGAAAATCAAGGCACTCATCGAGATGCGGTCACCATCTTCGCCCAAGGAAGTCCAGAGCCTTATGGAAAGGTTGGCTGCCCTGAATCGATTCATATCAAAGGCAACCGACCGTTGCCAACCCTTCTTTCAAACCATCAAATGAGGAAAGAGGTTTGAGTAGACCAAAGAATGCGAGAAGGCCTTCCAGGACCTCAAGATCTTCCTCGGAAAGGCCCCACTGCTGTCCAAGCCGAAGAATGGAGAAACACCACTCATCTACCTCACGGTGTCCAAAAAGGCAGTGAGTTCAGACTTAATCCAAAAGAAGGCCCGATGCAGCTCTCTGTCTATTATGTAAGCAATGCCCTGCAGGACGCGGAGACGAAATACTCGAACATGGAGAAGCTCACCCTGTCTTTGATTATCGACTCCCAAAACTCCGGCCACACTTCCAGTCGCATAGTATCGAGGTCCTGACAAACCTCCCTCTAAGACAGATCCTCCAAAAGTCGGACACCTCAGGAAGGCTGATGAAGTGGTCGATTGAACTTAGCCAATTCAATATCTCCTACAAGCCAAGATCTTGCATAAAAGGACAGGCTTTAGCATATTTTATAGCTGAATTTGCCTATATTCCCGAGGGCTCGCTTGAAGCCCAGCCTCAGGAGGTACCGACATAGAAATTATATGTTGACGGATCCTAGGATGAGGCCGAGCTGGAGTCAGGATTTTGCTAGTCAGCTCCGATGGCCATAATCTCAATTGCATGCTTCGCCTAGAGTTCAAAGCCTCAAACAACGCCGCGGAATAGGAGGCGCTCCTAGCAGGCTTGAGGCTGGCACAAGAGATGAAGGCAAGAAAACTTCAGATTTACAGTGATTCGCAGCTGGTTGTTAGTCAAGTCAACGGGACCTTCGCAACCTGCGAATAATCTATGGTGGCATACTTGACAAAGGCCAAAGACCTCCTATCCCACTTTGAGGTATTCGAACTTCTCCAGATCCCGCAGATCAAAAATGGTTACGCGGACGCCCTCTCAAAATTAGCAAGCCGCAGGGACTCTGACCTGATGAGGGCTATTCCAGTTGAAAGGCTCAAACGATCGTCCATCGATGAGGTTCTAGCTCCAAATACCATGACGATATCCGAATCTTCCAAATGGATGAAGAAAATCATCGCATACTTGACCAACCAGGTCCTGCCAAACGATAGACAAGAAGTGCGAAAACTCCGTATGAGGGCAACGAAGTTCGTACTACATGATGAGATCCTATATAAGAGAGACTTTAGCCACCCCTCCTACGTTGTATAACACAGGACAAAGCAATGTATGTGATGAAAGAAATACACGAGGGAATTTGCGGTAATCACTCAGGAGGAATGGCTCTAGCACAAAAGGCGTTGAAGCAAGGGTATTACTGGCCAACCATGAAGAAGGATTCGCATAATTACGCAAGAAAGTACGACAGATGCCAGAAATTCACTACTGTATCGAAGCTCTCAGCTCAAAACTTTATCTCGGTCACCAGTCCTTGGCCTTTTGCCAAATGGGAGATCGACTTTATAAGTCCCTCCCAATCGGAAGGGGTGGGGTCAAATTTACGATGCTAGCAGTGGACTATTTCACCAAGTGGTGCAAAGCTGAACCTCTAGCCAAAATCATGAAGGAAAACACATGAAAGTTCATGTGGAAGAACATTATCTATCGTTTCGGGATCCCTCATTCTCTTGTTTTCGATAATGGTACACAGCTTTTATCGGAAAGAAGTTCAACTCAAATTGTGAAAACCTGGGCGTTTGGAGAGATTTTTCCACCCCTACTATCTCCAGTCTAATGGCCAAGTGGAGGCCGTGAACAAGATCATCAAGCATACCTTGAAAAGAAAATTAAAATCCGCCAAAGGAAGATGGGCTGAAGAATTACTCGAGACTCTGTGGTCATATCGGACTACTTATCGGACGTCGACCGGAAAACTCCTTTTGCCATGGCATATGGACAAAAGCAATGATTCTCGTCGAAGTAAGGATACACTCTCCCAGTACTTACACTTCGACGAAGTAACCAATTATGACTTATGCGGGTGAACCTGGACTAGCAGGATGAGAGACATGCAGACTCGCAGCTTCGCCTCGCGGTCTATCAGAGAAAAATGGCCAGATACTACAACTTCAAGGTTAAGGATAGGAGTTTTCACATCAATGACTTCGTCCTGAAAAAAGTGTTCCAAGCTAATAGAGATGTGGGAACCGAAACCCTCGGACCCACCTGGGAATGACCTTACAAGATCATCGAAGAAATTCGACCTGGAACTTATAGATTAGAAGACTTGGAAAAGAGAGAAACGAGGCACCCTTGGAATATCGCTCATTTGTGACGTTATTATTAGTAGTTTTCGTTTTACATTTCTCAGTTCCCCAGTATTGTTTCCGGCATCTCTAGATGTCGCGTTCTTTTAATAAAGTTTAGTATTTTTCGAACCAAAGTATTCTCTATCCTACTATACCGATAAAGAAAATTCGACAATGATGGAGTGTGGTTCACGGCCAACTCTGTCAACTCACTGGATAAACATTCAATGCACATTTGAACAAGTAAAAAAAAATTCGAGAGCGAGGAATGTGGTTCACGGCCAACTCTGTGAACTCACTAGATAAACATTCAACGCGCATTCAAACAAGTAAAGAAAATTTGGCAGCGAGGTAATATGGTTCGCGACCAACTCTGTGAACTCGCTGGATAAACATTCAACACGCATTCAAACAAGAAAAAAAATTCGACAGCGAGGTAGTATGGTTCGCGGCCAACTCTGTGAACTCGCTGGATAAACATTCAACACGCATTCAAACAAGAAAAGAAAATTCAACACCTAGGGAGTGTGGTTCGCGGCTAACTCTGTCAATTCGCTGGATAAACATTCAACGCGCATTCAAACAAGTAAAGAAAATTCGGTAGCGAGGAGTGTGATTCGCGGCCAACTCTGTGAACTCGCTGGATAAACACTCAACGCGCATTCAAACAAGTAAAGAAAATTCGGCAGTGAGGTAGTCTGGTTTGTGGCCAACTCTGTGAACTCGCTGGATAAACATTCAACATGCATTCAAACAAGTAAAGAAAATTCAACAGTGAGGGAGTGTGTTTTGTGGCCAACTCTGTCAACTCGCTAGATAAACATTCAATGCCCATTCAAACAAGTAAAAAAAATTCGGCAGTGAGAGAGTGTGGTTTGCGGCCAACTCTGTCAACTCGTTGGATAAACATTCAACGCGCATTCAAACAAGTAAAGAAAATTCGGCAGCGATGTAGTATGGTTCGCAGCCAACTTTGTCAACTCGCTGGATAAACATTCAACGCGCATTCAAACAATAAAAGAAAATTCAGCAGCAAGGGAGTGTGGTTGCAGCCAACTCTGTCAACTCGCTGGATAAATATTTAACGCACATTCAAACAAATGAAGAAAATTCGACAGCGAGGGAATGTGGTTTGCGGCCAACTCTGTCAACTCGTTGGATAAACATTCAACGCGCATTCAAACAAGTAAAGAAAATTCGGTAGCGAGGGAGTGTGGTTCGCGGCCAACTCTATCAACTCACTGGATAAACATTCAATGCGCATTCAAACAAGTAAAGAAAATTCGGCAGCGATGTAGTATGGTTCACGGCCAACTATATGAACTCGCTGGATAAATATTCAACGCGCATTCAAACAAAAAAAGAAAATTCAGAAGCAAGGGAGTGTGGTTCGCGGCCAACTCTGTCAACTCGCTGGATAAACATTCAACGTGCATTCAAACAAGTGAAGAAAATTCAGTAGCGAGGGAGTGTAATTCACGGCCAACTCTGTTAACTCGCTGGATAAACATTCAACACGTATTTAAACGAGTAAAGGAAATTCAGCAGCGAGGAGTGTAGTTCACAGCCAACTCTGTGAACTCGCTGGATAAACATTCAACACGCATTCAAACAAGTAAAGAAAATTCGGCAGCGAGGTAGTATGGTTCGCGGCCAACTCTGTGAACTCGCTGCATAAACATTCAATGCGCATTCAAACAACTAAAGAAAATTCAAAGAATGGAGTGTGGTTCGCGGCCAACTCTGTCAACTCGCTGGATAAATATTCAACACGCATTCAAACAAGTAAATAAAATTCAGCAGCGAGGGAGTGTGGTTCACGGCCAACTCTGTCAACTCACTGGATAAACATTCAACGCGCGTTCAAACAAGTAAAAAAATTCGTGATGAGGAGTGTGGTTCATGGCCAACTCACAACTTGCTAGATAAACATTCAACGTGCATTTAAACAAGTAAAGAAAATTTAGCGGGGAGGGAGTGTGGTTCACGGCCAACTCATCAACTCATTGGATAAACATTCAACGCAAGATTCAAACAAGTAAAGAAAATTCGACAATGAGGAGTGTGGTTCATGACCAACTCATTAACTCGTTGGATAAACATTTAACGCGTATTCAAACAAGTAAAATTTGGCAGCGAGGGAGTGTGGTTCGCAAATCACAAATCAACGCTAAGCACTCAACATACATTCAAACAACTAAAGATAATGCATTTTCATTAGCCTACGTCGCAGAATAAAGCAATCTAAATGAAAATATACGTCGCAAAAGGCTTTACATTTGCGAATCAGAAAACAACACTGATAAGAACAAACATGACCCTTAAGTCCCAGTTGTACACTGGGGATCCGCATAACCTGGACCCCAAGTTTAGCCAACAGACCTTAGGCATTCGACAACTCTGTCAACGCCTCGGTCAATTCTTTATCTTTGGCATGGATCATGTTTTGACAAGACCTCAGCTGCGATTCGACCTTCTTCTGAGCATGAACACAAGCCCTCTGGATCATTTTAGCTTTGATGATATCATATATAGCACGTGCCCTCGCGTCTTCTGAAAAGGCGAGTTGTTTCCGAAGGTCTTTGTTCTCTAAACGCAGCGTGTTGACATCTTCATCTCCTTTGACTGTTGAACGCAGTTCGTCAACCTTCATCGCCAGTACTTTGTACAACTCGCAATTAAGAACGTGACTCTGAGAAGTATACATTTCGCCAATTTCAACAACTCCATCAATTCTGCATTGTCTGCGACTTTCCCAAAAGTAGAAGTACAATACTTATGAACTGAGGATCTTTGCTATGGCGGCCAGAACTGGCAGTTTGCCTAAAACCATTAGATCCAACTCGTCCCAGACGAGACCCAATATTGATGTATTCGTATTTACCAGCGGGAGGTGGAATAGGGGTTCAAGACGCTCCTCGATCTTGGGGAGTGTGATCCTCAACCTCTGAAAAAGGATCCTCCCGGCCTCACCCAGTCCTTCAAAATCTCCCACATCATCCATCCCCTTCCCGGGCATGGACGACTCATCCTTGCTATCGGCATCTGCCTTCCTCTTGCCTGATCGTCTAAAAAATTTTGACAGAGACACAGGTCCCGCAGGAAACGGAACGGAAGTCACCCCTGATGTTACTTCCAGCACTAACAGGATAAAAGATGAGTTGTTCACCATTGTTTCCGGTGTCTGCAGGATGGCAACCCCCAGAACAGATGTCGTAGAAGGTACCGGAGGCGGATGGAGAATATCATCCACAACCCCACCACGCCTTATCTTAAGTTTTGGCACGCTGGAAAAATAAAAGCCTGACATAACTAATGGCGGCTAAAATCCAAATATTGCGGTAGAGAAGTAAATATAGGAGAAATGAAAGGAAGTTCTGCAAACATATATATAAGCATAGGAGAATACAAGTGGTTAGATGAACGGGCACGTGTGGAATAGGTGGATGCACCTAAATAAACCATAGGAAGATATACAGGTGCATGGAGATACGCGCCTTGTAGGTTGCACCTTCATTACAACATGATGACAACACCAATACATATCCCACGAGAAAACGTATGAGAGCCTCGCCAGTGTCGCGAGGACATCTTAACCCATGAGCCTCGTAATTGTGTGATAGCGAGGGTGGAGACGAACGCCCGGACTACGGAATAATGCATCTGCAGCGGCTATTCTTCAACAGCCGCCAAAGGTTGTCTAGTCCAGAAATTACGAGCCATCCATTCAGACATCTCTTCACCAAATAACTTATCTCAAAACCTCAACAAGGCAACAAACATGAAAATTTTGGTACAATCTTAATTTATTCATCACAATCCGAAGTACAAGGTAAAAATAAAACGAGCATGGCTATTAACCTACTATCCCGCCGTCTCTTTGGGTCAGCACATATCGGGATCTAAGATCTACTAAATCGATACGTTGGTCTTCGTCACCCCAAGTCTCCTCATTGGCGATAATCTAGTTTCACCATGATCGGGAGTCTCCCAAAATCAATAAGAGTTGATTTGGTGACTAATTAGGCCATATGCTCAAAAAATATCGTTGACACCTTTTGGTAGATGGCTCTCAGCCCTGTCATCCGAATCAGGATCACCGATGGCTTAGCCATCGATGTCCAGCAGGGAAACACCGCTCAGGACCTTCTGGCTAAGGCTACTAGGCCCAACCCTCTCGTATGTTCGGTCCTCTGAACGTTGATTAGCTGGGCATTTGGTCCTCTAAATGTTGATTCTCCAATTGTTAGGTCCCTTAGACGCCGGTTTTTATTCGTACTTTCATAGCGCATTTGATATGAACGGTAGAGTCACACGAACCAATAAAAGTTATAGCCATGGGGGCTAACTCACATGATCTGCCAGAGTTACGCATGCGTGAGAAACGCAATCAAAGACCCTTGATGTTTTTATAGGAATTGGATGGGAACTTGACACAGGGCAATAAATGAGACAATTAATGTACAACCGTCAAAGGGGTATTTGGAACGCCAACACACGTGTTGCCTTCCCACTTACTAGAACATGAAAGACACTAACTCTTCAAATTCTACAAAGAATTCAATGCCATTAATGTCCAATGGAGTGATTTCTCAATTTTAGGAGCAACTTCCCATGCCTAATAGGCACAATCGCTCTTGAAGTTACCACTCTGAAGGCACATAGTGAATTTTCACACAAAGATGATATGCTAAGAAAATAAATTCGATTATTAATGTTGGAACATATACAAAAAAGAAGAACAAAGTTCAAAGTCTAGATGCCCACCGCCTCTCTATGGGTCGACACAATGCGGCCTCCTCCTACAACAAGTAGGGATGATCTGATCCTTGACTTAATCGCGACCTTCTCCTGGAACAACGTCAGGACCTCGGTAGAAGCATGCCGAAGGAAAGAGATATCCCACTCTAGATGGGTTTTCGCGATCCACTCCACCAGCTGCTCTCCATCTATGGTCATCAAGCAATGGGCAAGGTCTTGATATTTCGGTGTATCCATGAACGCGTCCTGATACACCTCCACCATCCTGGCTTCGGCATCCGCGTGCTCAGCCCTGACCCTCTCCATCTCCTGCTTAGCTGCAGCCAGAAACCTATCATTTTTCACCACGACGGCCTCTAGGCTGCTGTTCGCAGTGGCTAACGCGGTCTCAGCTGCGAGGGTTCGATCTTCGACCAACTTCTAGGCTTCCTCGTCATGCTTTTAAGAAGTCTCGGCAGCCATCTTCTAATTTCGAGCTTGTTTCAAACTCTCTTTTGTGGCCTTCAGCTCGATTTCATACCTGCCTTCGTGTCAGCCTCCTTTGTCACAACCAAGTCCAGCTTAAACTGGAGAGCCCTCTTGTCCGACTCCAACCGTGCGCTTTTCAAGACTCATGGCCTTCGTGTCCTCGAGCGACTTCACGGACTTGGCCTCTTATTCATTGCCGTGACCGACCAAAACTCTCAAGGGTGTTGAATAACTCTTTGGTCATGACCAACCCCGTATCAAGTTCATCTCTGCTACCGATTCTGCGACTCGCATTGTGTGGCTTCCTCGATCGATTTTTCTATTTTTGGATCCAGTACATGTATCGCTTGCCATCATTATCGTAGGATGGGCGAGAAGCGCCCATCACGAAGTTTCCAATTCTCCATGGTCTTTGAGAAATGCGAGACGCACTTCCTTGACTGACGAAAAGCCAAAATTCCCTGTGCCCTAAGCCCCTCCATCAGGGTACGGCGAAGACCGGCGTCTCTCCTCAGGCCTCATCGTCTTGCGGGCGTCCCTCATAAACCTTCCTGCGGCTACGGGAGCCTTTCTCTTATGGGCGGCCACCTCACCCGTATCCTTATCGATTTCCTTTCCCTTAGCGGCTTATCCTTTGGAAGAGCGGAGTCTGGAAAGACAGCGGGGTGGAGTAGGAATAGCCTTATCCTTTGGACATTGGAGGCCAGAGGACGGACTGTCTTTAACGGTGTGGCATCCTGGACCTCCTGCGACGGACAAAACGTCTCCTGCGGAGGTGTGCAGGCCGAGGCGCAGAATACCCTTAGACCTGAAAGTTGTTAACACAAACACCAAGATACAACTCATTAAGGCAGCTTTTTATAACGAAGCCAATATATTGCAACTTACGAGACTCACCCATCAGTCCGTAGTAAATTAGTATATTGTCGTCTTTCAAAAAGTTGATGAGATTTCTGAAGTCGCTGCCAAGCGCTCGCACCCTATTCCATTTCGACCTCAACTCTCCTTGGTCCTTCTTCGGGATGGTTGGCTTTCTACAGTCTGCAAAAGTAAGCAAGATATTAAGTCAGTGACTATGATCAAAAATCCGCACAAAGACAGCAATATGTACCAAGTTCTCCAAATTGACGGAGAATAGACATGTGGGGAAGAGGATCCTCCGGCATAAACTCCCAGTTTTCTCCAACAAAGATAAACATCCCTTCCAGTTATGCACTTTGTTGGGACTATCGGTAGCCGTTCTCCATTTCTGGCCTGGCCGAGGAGAGATATTGTACAAACCCGTGGACCAACGAGCCGGTATATAGATTCAAACTCCATCCGGATCAAGTTTCCTCCAGCCTCGGTAATACCCCACAATAGGAACGAGGCCACCATTTGACCCCAGCCATTCGGTGTTATCTGGAAAGGGACCAAATTCCAATCTCTTAGAACCTCGCAGAAGAAATGATGCATGGGCAGGCGAAGACCTTGTTGCATTGCAAGTTTGTAAATCGCGACGAATCCTTCAGGTAGATCATCGGCACGCTCCTCGGGACCAGGAGCCCTAAGTGTCACAGACATGAGAATATCGTAGTATAACCGTATGTCTTCTAACTCCGCTTCAATGATCCTTGAACGAGCCATGGACGCTTTATGGCCGAACGCTTGAGCTTCTTGTTGAGCGCCCTGGCTACCAGGACATCCCTCTTATCGAGCGACCCTCTCATCTCAGGTACCCCAGTGTCACGCCGTCCCTTTCCTACGACCTCTTTCGGCGATCCGGTTGGGCAAGCCTCCATCCCGCTTGTGGATGCAGAGTGAGCAGGCGTGATCAAGGCGTTTGGTTCACTTCTTCCACACCCTCAACCGATGGAGATGATGGAGAGGATGATGATGACTCACCCCAAATACTAGGGTTTGTCCGAGAATCCGACCAATTCTGCGAGTCATCGTATCCAAAGGACATTACTACCTCTCTCAATTCTAGAAGAAGACACTCCTACTATCGCCGGAGTGTATGGTAGATAATGGCCTCCAAATTAAGAATTCAAGAAATAAAAACAAAGGCAGACTACGAATCAAATCACAGCAACTCTCGCAACGCTTACCTCGGAATTGCAGTCAGAACAATGCACATGCGCCTTGAAGTTTCTTGATTATCGGCGGAGCATTCCACAAAACTCACAAAATGAGCAGAAGCAAGAAGAAATCATAAATGAAGGGCACCAAGCTTTATAGATTGAGGCACTTTAATCCCCACCGTCCAAACTCCAAGCGTTACATCCAAACTGTTGATCAGTGGACGCGTGTTCAAAATAGGGCAACAAGAGGGAAACAGAACCTTAAGCATTTATTGAAACACGGATACGCGCCTCATGATCACCTCCATTGTCCTGTCACGCGCCATTAGCATTAAATGCACACATCCTCTCACTCATGATTGTCTGGCCACTGGATTGACAACTTTGATTGACAGAATCACACCAACCACGAACACGTCACCAAGTGTCTAATCACTTGAAGCCCTCACCCGTCATAAATGTTTGGCTTCGAACTTGGAGGACTATACTGAATAAGCAATTTAGTACGCACGAAGACCACACTTCGTGGAATTCGCCTTCGGTAAATTTTTTTCGAAAATTTCTTTTCTTCTCTTACTTCCAAAGTCCCACGCCTACTATAAATAATAGACTTAGACTTGAGGGACTATTGTTACCACCTAATTTTGATAGGGCATCCACGTCAGCAAAGGCCCAGTGAAGGTCCTGTATAGGCCCAATTCAGGCCTCGCTAAAGCTTTATAGGTCGAGCAAGGACCTTCTAGATTCATAAAAGTCCCATAGAATCGGCGAAGGCCTCGGAGGCCCAACAAGGGCGTCGTAAAATCTCAGAATGCCTTGGAGGCCCATCGAGCATCATAACATCCCTGGATCAAAGTATTACGAAGCCTCTGATGGTCCTCGACACTCATGGCCGACCCAGAGAGCCCCATCGGGTTTCGTATTTATTGTAACTAACAGGAAGCATGATATTTTAGGGATGACCAGATAAGTAATTAAAGGCAGATTGTGTTAGATTGGCATACGGATCCTCACAAGGAAACTAAATCCCAATCTTCTAAAGATTAGGCAATGTGATGAATTCAATTAAGGATGGTAATCTAAGAGATTATCTTGACAGCCGATCGTCTCCTATCCCATAAGAAAAGAGAATCCGATTAGATATCTAATTAATTGTTTCCTAAATCAATTAGAACTCGTGTGCTATAAATACAACGTCTCCGGTTATTCTAAGGTACGCTCTTTTTATGCTTAATTTTCACTCATAAAATATGCTCAAATCTCTGCCTGCTTGTCCCTCCCACACCCCATTGCTTTCATCTCCCGTATATTATTCTATATACCGGCAATTGACTTGATCGTCGAATACCAACTATCGCCGGACCCTTTTCCCCCAGAGATCTTGGTGCCTAACGATTGTTCGAGTGTTGAGGTAACATACATGTTGGTAGATGAATAATTGGAGATTTGTTGACACGTGGATGGTGCAGGTTCCGACGTCAACCATCAATATTTAATTCTTGACATCCATCACCTCAACCTTTTATATAATTAGCAGCCAATGCCCTTATGCCCTTATATAATTAGCAGCCATGCCCTTATGTAAGGGCATTGGCTGCTAATTATATAAAAGGTTGATGTGTTGGATGTCAATATTTAATAATGAGGATACAAGTGCAAATGAAGTCAAAGGTTGGAGACACTAGTTGTAATTTACTCTTAAAATTTTAACTTGTCAAATTGGTCAAAGAAAGAAGATTCATGTTTTTAAGTTTTTAATATTATCTGATTGTTAGTTAGGGGTGGACTGTCCACCTGAATCCAAGTGAACCAGAATTGAACCAAATCGAATAATTCGATTTCGTTCTTCTTAAGTTGAAATCTATTAACGGGTGTTAAAATTGAGAACCGATCATTTATGATTCGGTTATCGATTCTATACTCAAAACTTAAGAGCTTAACTCACATTATTGTTTTTTAATTTTTTTAAAAATGTTAGTCTATAAAAATAAAAAAATTATTTTCTATGTTATTTTGTATTGAGATTGAGCATTGTATTCACAACTTGATATATTGTGGTTTTGTGAATAGAGATTAAGATTTGAAAATTATGATTTTTTAAATTATCTTATTATTTTGAACAAGAAAATAAAAATATTTGTTGGAAATATGGTAAATTTGAAAATTTTAATTATCGAATCGAACCGAACTGAACCATTTGGTTTGGTTCTATATTTCAAGTTGAAACTGATAGTTGCATATACAAGATACTCAGTAATTCTTAATTCGATTAAGTTCTCTTCAAAATTAAATCGAACTGGACTACACCCATCTCTAGTGTTATGGGGGTAGTTTATTCATGTTTTGATATTTATATTACACGAGTTAAATATTTTCTTTCAAAAAAAAAAGTGATAAGTTTGGTATTATTTGAGTGAGCTTTGCAATTGAATTACACAACCTAATCAAATATCTTTAACAACAAAGTCATTCATAAATTCCATAAATTTTCACTAGATTTGAGCATTAGGTGGATCGGTCTGAGTGTTTCAATTCTCGGAACCACTCATTATACTTTGAGTATTTCATAAGTAGAACAATTTAGTTCCACGTAATTATTGGAACCAAATCCGAGTTCGATTCTACGCATAATTTTTTTTTTTTAAATCGTGAGCTGACAACATACTTTGAAAAAATTAAAAATTGCGAACATGTTAACATTAAAATACGTTAGATATTAAAATAATTTGTTAAACATATAAATATTAACCGAAAGAATAGACACCAAAATTACAAATCCATAAATTATGATTAAAAAAGAGAAATTACTTCTTAAAGTTGAGGATTCATTTTAGTTACAGAGGAGATTCGTCTTCGCCGTCTCACTGTGTGTTGATCAAGAGTGCGAGACGGACGATAATATTTGTATTGTGTATTTGAGCAAATATTGATTGAAATTTGGGATTTGAATATTTAGAATTGTGTTGGGTTTAGGAGTTGTGCGTTTTGGACTTTTGGTTTGGGTCTTGGACTCTTGTGTTTTGGTGCCGTGGTGTTGGATTATGTTGGGTCAAAGTGAATGAATTGTAAAAAGTAAAAAATTTATAAAAAATGAAAATTTTGATTTCAATTCGGGTACCCACGGTTCTAGTTCAAGAACCAAGAACCGACCTAGTTCTCTGTTCTTCGTTCCGGTTCCTAATTTTATTTTTTAAACCGAATCGCAACCTTCGATTCAAAAAGTTCGGTTCAATTAAAATACCCACCTCTACTTTTCAAAATACTACTTAGTTGACCTGTAAATGTTCATATGTATAATAAAATATTTTTTTAAAGTTATTTACTACATCAAAATCACCAACTCATAGTACATGTTGACAATTGTAGTAAATGAAACTTTAAAGTTAGTTGACAACTGTGGACTGTTTTGTAATTTTTTTTATTTTTTATCGATAATTGAATGGTAAAAAAATAAAATAAAATAAACGATGATTCAATTGTCTTTCGACAAAAGAATATAAAAGATATTTTGTATCAAATAGTTGTCATTTTTGCAAATATTATTAAAAATTGCTATTTTTAAAAATAACATTTTGTATTTGTCTAAATTTTCAAATTCTCTTAAAAATAATCAAGTGTAAAGATTATGATTTAACGAATTTTTTATTTTAATAAATAAAAGAGAATTGAAGTTCCAAATTTGTGACAATTTTAAATGTATTAATGTAAAAGAATGGCTCATCCAGTTATAATAGTTGACATGTCGGATCGATAATTGACCGTAAATTTATTTTATTCTTTTTTCAAATTATTCAACTGTCGAACGATAGTTGCTCAATCCATTTCATTTGCTTTTTCTTTTTTTCACTTTCTTCTTCTTTGTATGGGTTTAGATCACCACTGCTAGCATCGGACGATTAAACCAAACAAGAAATTAAGAATAACAATACACAAAGATTTTTCAGCCTAAACCCCGAAGATTCAGTGACCACTTCTAATATTTAATCCCCCGTTGAGCATCCATTCAAGGATTAAGCTCAAATCCACTAGCACAACCCCAAAAATAGGGCAAAAAGTACAGATTACAAGATTTGGTCTCGCACAAAAAACCAAGAAGAAGAAAAAACCCTCAAATCTATAGATTCATAAACTCTCACACTCAGTAGAGTTACTGTTCATCAAGAGTACAAAATAACATCTCTCTCTCTCTTCTCTCTCTCTCTCTCAGAAAAAGAAAGAAAAATGATGAAGAAGATAATGAATCATCTAAAGACGAAGAAGTATAGAGAAGTTTTAAATTTTTCTCACACATCTCACAAAAGCAGATGAACTGATGTTACCAAGGAGAGTCCATCAGTTGATAAAAAGAATACTCCACAACATCCATCCAACGGTTGATAGAGGACCACATGCATCATCTCAACTGAGGACGCATTTCAATTAAGAAGCGTGTGTTATAAACACACGCTCTACAAATGGATTAATCTGAAGGGTCACTAAAAACAATTTGGGCAGATCATATTTTCATTAGGCTTCAAGGTGAAAGCAGACCCATCACCTTACAATCTCCACCTTGCTAAACTTGAAGTCGTACCAAATGGATTTGAGTAAACCAGCAAGAACATTATGTGCTCTATTTACTTGGGGGGAAAAAGAACAAAGTTAGTACTATTCCAGATTCAAGCAACTCAGCGAGTCCTTGAATTTATTCAAAAAAATCACTTTTGTACATCCATCAGCTGGATTGAATTGAGTAGGAATTTTACTCAATTTAATCATACATTTTTCAATTACATCTCTAATAAAATTAAACTTTGCATCTATATGCTTTCTCCTATCATGAAAGATAGGATTTTTATTCAAGTGTATAGCACTTTGGTTATCAGTACAAAATTCCACACTTTTTTCAGAAAAACTTAGTTCTCCCAATAAGTCTTTCAATCACAGGCTTTAACTGCTTTTTGTTGCAGAATGTATTCAGTTTCAGCAGAAGACAGAGCAAAAAAAATTTGTAATTGAGATTTCTAGCTAATACGTGTTCCATTTATGACAAACATATAAGGTGTAGTTGATTTCCTATTATCAAAATTACCAGTAAAATCTGAATCAACATAACCTTTAAGGTTAAGACCTTCCTTACATGTTTTAAACATCATACCATATTTATGAGTTCCTTTTAAATATCTTATCAAACCTTTTTAAGCATCCTAATGCAATTCACCACGATTTCCCATATACCTGCTTACAACACTAATAGCATAAGCAATGTCAGTCTTGTACAGACTATCATATATATAACAGAACCTACGGCATTAGCATAAGGAGCATGCAACATTCTATTTAATTCTTCTTCATTTTTAGATGATTGGTTTGAAGACAATTTATGATGATTTGCAAGAGGTAACTATCAGACTTACATTAGCCAAAGCGAATCTTTCAAGAACGTTTGTAACATAAGATTCTTGACATAAAAACAATTTACCTTCAGACCTTTTTCTTTTTATTTCCATCCCTAGTATTTTTCTAACATGACCAAGTTCTTTCATTTCAAATACAGACTTCAATTTCTCTTTGATTAGTTGAATTTTCTTAACATTGTGACCAGCAAGAAGCATATCATCAACATATAATAAAAGATAAAAAAATTTAGAGTTCTCATCTTCATTATAATAAAAATAGGAATCATATTCACTTTTCTTGAAATTTAAGGTCTGAATATAAGAGTCAAATCTCTTGTACCATTGTCTTGGGGCTTATTTCAACTCATATAAAGATTTGTTTAACAAACACAAGAAGTTTTTGTTTATTTTATCTTCAAAACCTTTAGGTTGAACAATGTATATAGTTTCATCTAGTTCCAGTTCCATATAAGGTCAAACTAAGCAACTAAAGTAAGATTCTAATGGATGTTGTTGTGCGATTTATATCCAATTGTTCCAATATAGTGATAAAATAAAGTGTCAAACCCACGAGGACCAGATAACTTTAAAATTAATTATAACCTAAATTTTAATGAAACACAGATTCAATTTGATTTTTGTGATTCTAAACTAATTTAACTGGTCAATCAATTCTATATGTTATGCGAACTTCATTATCTCTAATTAAGCTTGAACATAAACACATGCATTAAAATCTCAAGAACACCTAAATAGATTTCATAAAGCATAATAGTAATCTCTATCTATTATTGGACCCTATGTTATTCAATACCACGTGCTTAATCTATATTGAATCTCTCGACTTCAATATAGATCACAATATATTCTAATGTTGATCGGGCATTAAAATAATAGAAAAAGCGCATAAAGAATAATCAACCCAAAAGCAATTAATTACTAAAATGCAAAAAACTTCTAATTAATTAAAAATCATGAGGTTTCATCGTTCATCCTAGAAAAAAGTAAATTAGCTTGGACATGATTTAGTCAATTATGACAATAATTGACTTCATCATGATCCGTGAAAGAAAAAGAAGAAGAAATAAATACAACCCGTGACTCCTACCAAGAATTCTCAATCCCAGCCTTGATCCTCGATTCCCCTCTTGTATCTTGTTTCTAAAATTCGTCCCCTCTTACGGCTATTATCTCGTCTTATTTATAATGTTCTCCAACCCTCTAAGACGTGTGTTTAAGTTGTTGTTTTATCTTGGAGTTGTAGAGTTCTAGTCTCATCGAAAAGCGCCAAAATCCGGTGCCCGTTATGCCCTTCAAGTCTCTTTTCGTCTTTTGTCGATTGATACTTGAATTTGATTATTTCTTAAAATAATAAGAAAATAACATGCAATTAAACTGAAAACAACTAATAGTACTCATAATCGTCCCTTTTTGTGAGCCCAGATAAGTACAAAATTGTACTTATCAAATACCCCCAAACTTGAACTATTATTCGTCCTCGAATAAACTAGTTAAAAACAATCATGCACATACTAATAAAAGTAATAAAAATAGTTATACTATAAATAGCTTGCCGTTCTTTTGTAACAACTTATAATTCATGACGAGTATCCAAGTATTACTATTGCAAATGTGATTATACTCAAACCATACTTGATACGTGTGTGAGACCCGTTAATCTGATTAACTTAAATTCTATGGTGGTGATAGCCCAACCACTGGGTCAACTTTTCCTTTCCCTCTCGTAAGGTACACTTCCTCCAAAATGATGTTTTCTCTCAAATCTAGAGATTTTGGTTCAAAGGTAACACTTAAGCTATTATTTTCTTGTTCGAAATTTGGTTGAGAAAACTAATAATCGTGACAACCTAGGTATATGAAGATTCTCCAATTTATGAGCACTTTCGATCGTAAAGTTTCTACTAAATAAGTCAAACCCATTAGTTATCTAATCTTTTTACTTTGCAAAGAATTTCATCAATCATTTTTTTTTTCCGGATGAAATAAAAACTAAATTTAAATAAATAAATAATAAATTTTTTTTTTATATATATATATAGATCTTATGTGCAAAACTCAATCCATTAAGCTTTCTAAATGACTCATGTAGCGAGCTTGATGTCGATGACTCCTGGATCTTCCGAAACCTTAGGGCATCGGGTTTTGAGAAACCCTACGGCCTTTTCACTCGAGTCAAATAGGCTACTGAAATGAGTTATAAGATATTAATAAGGTGCAAAACTCATCCATTAAGCTTTCTAAATGACTCATGTAACGAGCTTGAGGTCGATGACTCCCGTGTCTTTCGAACCTTAGGGCATCGTGGTTTGAGAAACCCTACGGACCTTTTCACTCAAGTCAATTAGGCTACGAAAAGAGTTAAGCAATAATAATAATAATTTTTATTCTTTGCGTGCAATAAGTTCATGCGTGAAGATTAGATTCCTAACATTCGGTCATTATTTAGTTTCCTCTAAGCGGTCTAAAGTGCTCCACACAAATTTTCAACATACATGGAATCAATCATAACCTAGATAGCCACTATCACAATTTAATTACCACACTTTCTCACTATATTGGTTATTTGTTCGAGATACGGATGATTTTAGGTTTAAACAGTATCCTATTATTTTCAACTTAAGTGCACCAACATAGCTATAAATCATTTTAACCGGCCGACACAACACATATCAAACATGGTCAAATAGCCTCACATTTAAACAAAAGTAATAATATGTTTACAAGTCATGGATTACATCGAAATTTTTTAAAAATTCATTATTAGCCGGCAAAGCTATTCATATCACACAAACATGCAAACAATTAAATTTAAATAATAATAATGATAATAATTTTTTTTTTTTTAAAAAATAATTTAACAATCAATATCAAGTATTATTATCAGACCAAACATTTTTTTCACTACCCCCAAACTTGAAAGATACATTGTCCCCAATGTAAAAATAATTCAAAGGAGTATATAAAGATTAGAGACTACCCGGGATGTGGATCGAATGGTCTGAAGAAGAAGTATGGTATGAAAAATTTGTGGAGAGATCTGTACAAGTTGGTCGACAAATCTTTGCTTGAATGTCATCCAGCCAGTCCTTAGGTTGTAACCCTAAAAAGAAAAGAAAAGGAATTTATTAACAGTAATAAAATAATTTTTTTTTTTAAAAAAAAACGATTTTTTTTTTTTTTTGAAAAAAAATGAAATTCAATTTTTTTTAAATATAAATTTAAAATAATTGAACAACGTGATTATGCGGGATAGCGATGATTGTATCCTCAAAACCTAAGAATTAACAACCTACTTTAAATCCTAAAACCTAAAACGTGTAAATTGTCAATTGAAATCCTAAAATTTAAATAATACTGAAATTTAAATAAATAAAAAGGTAGAAAAATGGGTTGCCTCCCATTGAGCGCTTCTTTAAAGTCATTAGCTTGACTTTGTCGTGGTGATCGCTCAAGACACTTTGAATAAATCTTTGGAGGCCCTGCTCTTCTTGCTTTGATCAACTCCTGTATAATTTTTATTTACCTTCCAGAGCTTGATCTTTCCTTTATCATACTGATATGATTTTGTTTTGCCGTCATGCTCGAATTCAACTAAGAAAATTTCACCTTCTTCATCAGCTTTGGTCACAGAAGACGGATGAAACTCCTCTTTCTGCACATATTCTTCTTCTCGAAGTGGTGCCTCCTGGTGTTGGGTAACAACTTTATCATCTAAGCTCCCTCCCTTCTGGTCAATGACATCAATCTCGAAGCAGGAATCTGAAGAGCTTGGAAATTTAATTGCTTTGAACACATTGAATGTAATGTGTTCATCATTCACTTTCAGCATAAGTTCTCCTTTTGGAACATCAATTCTTGCCCGACCAAAGTAGCGAGAAAGGTCGACCCAAAATGAGTGGCACATCTCTGCCTTCACACATATCCGAAATAATAAAATCGCAGGGAATATGAACTTGCCCACTTTCACCAATATGTCTTCAACGATTCCTCTAGGGCGTTTGATTGTTCTATCTGCAAGCTGGAGTGTTACTGTTGTCGGCCTTGCTTCACCTAAACCAAGCTGCTTAAAAATAGAATAAGGCATTAGATTTACACTAGCACCTAAATCACACAAAGCTTTATCAAAATATAAACTACCAATAGTGCAAGGAATATTAAAACTCCCTGGGTCTTTTAATTTTGGTGGTAGCTTGTTTTGCAATATGGCATCGCATTCTTGATTAGCGCCATCTTGTTTGTGTTCCTCCAACTTTCGCTTATTTGCAAGAATGTCCTTCATGAATTTGGCATAGCTAGGCATTTGAGCTAAGGCATCGCGAATGGTATATTGATGTGCGACTTTTGAAAACATCTAGGAACTTCTTGAATTGCCGGTCTAGCTTATGTTTTCGCAACCTTTGAGGAAATGGGATATGAGGGACGAAGCCGGGTGGTGGAATATAAGTCGGTGGAGAGTTATGTTACGTGCAACTTCGCATCTAATTTATTTTCTCTCGCTTTGTCGGACACGCTTCCCTTTTCTACACCGCCTAGTCACATGAATCTCACAGTAATCGAACACCGCTCCTCGTGGTAATTGCATTTACTTGCTCCTTTGGATTGACTTCGGTATTGCTTGGCCATGTGCCTGGTTGTCTCTCAGTCAACAATTTAGCCAATTGCCCAATCTGATTTTCCATATTCTTGATAGCAACATCCTGCATCTTTTCTCATTTCCTCCCGCCTTTTCTCGCATCTCCTTCAATTCGATAATGCTTTCTTCCGGTCATCCTTTTTCTCTTGCGGCATTCCCACGATTTGGTGGATTTTGAATATTTTGAGTGTTGCCATATGAGAAGTTTGGATGATTTCTCCATCCGAGATTGTAAGTATGTGAATAAGGATTATTTTGTCGACGTGTGAAAATTCGAGCATATGCAACTTGCTCGGAGAAGGCATATCAACCTTTGTCAATGGGCACTCAGAAGACGATGGTTTGCTCACATGTTACACAGATTGGTAAAGGCATCTCGAACCAAATTAGTTGAATGAGAATATTTTATTGATTCCATTTGCTTTGCCAATGCATCAATTTTGCCAATAAAGTGAATTGGTGCCCACTGCGTATCCTGTTGCTTTCTTACGCACTCCTCTTTACGGCCACATAATAAATTGTTCACTCATGGTTTCGAATAGATCATAAAGGTCACCGGCGGATCTATTTTGGATAGAGCCACCGCTGTGCATCTCCTAGAAGCGACTAGTTGGAGCTAGTCCGAATAGAAATAATGATTACGAGTGCTAAAGGAAAACCATGACTTGGACACTTCCGAGCAATTGTTTGAATCTTTCCCATGCCTCGTGAAAATTTTCCAACTCGCATTGTTGGAAATTGGAAATTTCATACTTCAACTGCATTTACTCTTGGTGGAGGAAAATATTTCAATGTGAATTTTGGATCGGATCCGCCAAGTAGTAATGCTCCAGTGCGTGAGAGAATCTAGCCATTCTCTAGCTTTATCCTTCAATATATAGATCACAATATATTCTAATGTTGATCGGGCATTAAAATAATAGAAAAAGCGCATAAAGAATAATCAACCCAAAAGCAATTAATTACTAAAACGTAAAAACTTCTAATTAATTAAAAATCATGAGGTTTCATCGTTCATGTATTTAACAAGAGGAGATCCGTGAAAAAAAAATTATAATCTACCCATTTCCTTTGAATCCTCAATCCCGAGCCTGAACCATTTTGCTACAATCTTTACGGCTTATACCTTTTATCTCCAAATTTTAATTCACGTTTTTTGATTTTATAAATCCATTTACAATCAATTAGTTTATGTCCTATTGTTTTTCCACTAAGCTCTAGGTATGATTCTTTTTCAGGGAATCCATTTCTTCTTGCATTTTCTTCTTGCTTTAACCATTTATTTCGAGTTACCACTTTACAATCATTGCTTTTTTTTCATATGTATTTCTTTTCAGGTTTTCTTCTTGCATTCTTTGCATTTAGAAGTTATATCTTTTCATTGATTGTACTAGGTTCGAATTTAGAGTTCAGATTCAAAATAAGCAGAGACAGAGTCAACATTTTGATACCTAAGAGGAGGTCTTATTTATCTTCTTATCCTATCTCTAGCTAACTGATAATTTTTTAGATTATCCACGTTATCAAAATCTTGATCCTGATTTATTTCATTTACATCTATGGTAACTTGATAATCAATTACTTCTTCTTCTTGAGGAAACTCTATATCTCAATTTGAGTAAAACTATTATCAATGGATATCTAAGTAACTACAAAGTCATCTTGACTTAATTTTTCTTAATTTTTATCATTTAGACAATGATAAATTTATTTTATTCTTTTTTCAAATTGTTTAATTGTCGAACGACAGCTTGAGGCTGTCGAACGATAGTTGCTCAATCCACTTCGTTTGATTTTACTTTTTTTTTTTCACTTTTCTCTTCTTTGTAGGGCTTTAGATCGCCACTACCAGCACCATATGATTAAACCAAACTAGAAATTAAAAATAATAGAACACAAAGATTTTTTGGCCTAAGCTTCAGAAGTTCGGTGACTACTTCTAACACATAATCTCTCGTTGAGCGTCTGTTCAAGAATTAAGCTCAAATATACTAGCACAACCCCAAAATAGGGCAAGAAGTACAGATTAAAAGATTATGTCATGTACAAAGAACCAAGAAGGTAAAAAGCCCTCAAATCTACAGATTCATAAACTCTTACACTCAGTACTGTTCATCAAGAGTACAAAATAACCTACCTCTCTCTCTCCCTCTCTAATTTCACTGTGTGTAATTTCACCAGAAAAAGAAAGACGGAGGATAAAGAAGATGAATCATCTGAAGACGAAGAACTAGAGAAGTTTTGAGTTTTTCTCACACACCTCACAAAAGCAGACGAATTGCCTTTTCGAAGGAGAGTAAATCAGTTGATAAAAGCAATACTCCAGAACATCCATCCAATGGTTTACAAAGTACCACGTGTCATCATCTCAACTGAAGATGCATTTCAATTAAGAAGTGTGTGTTATAAACGCACGCTTTACAAATGCATTAATCTGAAGGGCCACTAAAACAATTTGAGACATCATCATTTTATTTTCATTGGCTTTAAGGTGAAAGCAGACTCATCACCTTACATTCTTGAACCATTTATTAATCTGAATACAATTTTTTTCAACAATTTTTTAATAATTATATTCAACATATATTCAAATCTAAAAATAACCAAATTAATCTAGCATAAAGCCTATTGATTTTTTTTAATAATATAAATTAATCTATTACAAAAGTAACTTATTGGAGTTGATTAATTGGTAACAAATGGTGGCACAAGACTATAAAGCAAAATTTGATTTTAATAAAATATTATATCTAATTTTGAATTAGATTTAACTTGGATATAGTGAAAATTTAAGAAATTATTTTGAACTTGTTTTCAAAAACTACTATAATTTCCTTATCCATGCACGTGGAATTAATGTTGCAGGAGGTTCTTTATAAAATTAATTACAATTAGTACTATATCACTTTACCTATAACTATCTTACAATAATAACAAAATATATGGACCATCATTCGTTATAATTAATTTATTATACCTAATCCACTACATTTGAAATAAATCATTGATTATGGCTTTTTGACAAAATTAAAGTCACTTTTGCCCACGGCCTTTTGGTTCTTTTTATTTTACTTAAAAATAAGATATTTACATCTATACACATTACTTTCTTGAATTCTTGTCATTTCCTTAAAAATTAAAAAATTATAATATTAGCATTTGAATATTGAACTGTGGGCATAAAAGGTGGTCTCATGTTGCTTGTTTTCCCTTTCTTTAAAATCCTTTTTCGAAGGATAAATTAAGAAAATAATCGTTTAAGTGATTGTAGTACGACTTCGTGAGTATAAAAAGAATCCCATCAATAAGAGTTATTCAATTCGAGTAAAATAGATTAAGAAAGAAAAAAATCAAAACTAGCTAACAATAATTTGATTGTATGCAATCTTTCATTTTACTATATAATAATTTGATTTAGCCTGCAGTTCTAATTAATCTGTTTTATTTAGGTGTGTAATTTTTGGCCAACAACTAATAAATTCTATATCACCTAATGCTTCTTTTATTTAAATAACTAAAATAAAGGATTATATTTATAATTAATTGGTCCCCTTTGAGGTTTCTTTTAAACTTTTACTTAGAAAGATTTTCACTTCTTAATATTTCATCAATGAAATCATAAAAATTGACTTAGTTTATGTTGGCAAATAGTGTACTAATATGAAAACACTATACAATATTGCATAGTCATATAAACTATAGTGCATAAGTGGAGATTTTTCATAAACATAAATATTTAATATTATCCTCGGTAATATTTATTATTATCGGTGATGATCATCAATCTATGTGTCAGTGGAGTTCACTGCAATTGATTAGTTTGAAGAGACAACACTAGTACTAATCAATTACAGTGAACATCGCTGCTACATAAACTAATTATCAACATTAGTGGTGACAAAATATAACTATTATTCTATCATCCTCGATTAATCAATTAGGATGGATAAAAAATCAAGTTATCATCTTCTTGACTTAAAAAATTATTTTCTCACCCAGTCTATTCTATTTTGGGGGACATGGAGGGTTAAAAAGAAATCATATCAACTTGTTTATGCTTAAGATAATAAACTCATAATTAAGTTGGGTATTAATTCAATTTCAAGAAATAATTTATATAGGTTTAAAGCTTAAAAAGTTCACTTAAATAGTTTTGTGTAATCTGTAAATTGCATTTGCAAGCAAGAAATTGACAATTTTCTGTGGTATGTGGTGGTAGTAGCTGAAGGAAGTGCCGGTGAGTGGTGCTTGGGGTCGCGACATGGGGTGTTGAAACGTTCGCACGTGTTTTAAGAAGGAGGAACCATCGAAGAAGATGAATTTTTTTTTGTTTTAAATTTATTTCCTTTGTGACTTTTTTTTTATTATTTGAGTAAAAGGTAATTTTATCTTTTAACACAGTCTTAATTGATTTTTTAAATAAAAATATTAATAAAGACCATAAATATTAATAATATGATAGGTTTGAGAATATTAATACCAGAAACAAAAGTTAAGGCTAGAAGTACACACAAGTCAAAATTTGAAAAAGCAGCCGCAATTTAGTCCTTTAAAATAAATAACTTATTTCAAAATAAAAAATAAAATATCTAAACATAAACATAGAGCTGGACCTATCATAGGCATGAATATCCAAAATGAGGTTGTTTATGATATTCTAGAAACCTCGTAAGAGGTTCGTTAAACAGACAAAATCTTTCAGGGACGTCAATGAAAACAAACCATTTCATGGCCTATATTTGGACAAGTCAACGCATGTAATAATGCAATGGAACCCTTCCAAGAAAATGCCACTTGTTGGGTCCTAATCTATCTTCATCAAAATTCAATTCCTTGTACATACTTATAATTTTGTATTTATATACACAAGCCATTCGAGGAAATTTCCTAGGAAGGATTAAACATAGTAGAAAGCAAATAGCTTTTTACAATAAAGTTTATTTCTTTATCAATCTTTCATAATTTTAAATTATCTTTTCTGTTTAAAAAGAAGACCTTTTAAATTAATCATTTATGCTCTAAATATTTGTATATATAATAGTAATTACTAACTAATAAAGAAACAAGTCGACATCACAATCTTTGTGGAAAAATAGAATAATTTGTTAAGACGAAAAAAAAAATCAAACTTTTACCAAGATAACTGGCGATTGGCGAGTGAAAGTAAAGAAACTGCTATAGATTTTTTTCTCCATTTGGTGTATATATAGAGAAGGATGAAAAAAAGAGAGAAAAAAACATGCAAGTATATAAATTTAATCAATTTAATCCGATGAGTTTATAGTTGTTATCGATTTAAATTTTGATAAAAAAGTTAAAGTCAAAGTTAACAATTAATTTTAACCACACATCTCATGGATTCACAATTTTTTACAACTTTATAATCTATATATTTTATTAATTTTTACAAAAAAATTGATTTTAATCAAAATCAAAGGTAAATGGACAATTCCAACAATTAGAATAAAAAAGAAGAGTACAAAAATAGTTTTTATTTCCGGTTTTTGAGTTAGACAAGTAAAGACTAATGAGATCTATTCATTGATAAGAAAATGAAAAAACGTGGACGAAGATTGAATTGATGATAAACCATCGAATAAAAAAAAAAGAATCTAAAAAAAAAAATAAAAAATAAAAAATAAAATAGGCACAAGCCAAAAGTTGAGTCAACAATTGATCAAGTAAACCATTGTACATTGAAGTTGAGTTGGTCTAATTGACGACCCAACATTTTTCAACCACTAAAAGAAAATATAAAAGATTGTGTCATAAAAATGAAAAAAGAATAATATTTTCCATCCAAAGTCTTCTACAAAGATCCCTACTAGAAATAACCAATCAGAACAACCCGACTACCATTAATAAATTGCAGGGACAAGAAAAGGCCATATCAAACTTGAAATCCTCATTCACATACCAACAAACAAAGTTCCACCCAAAACTCATCACTCTGATCATTCAAACTTATCCACAAATCAACAAAAATTCCAATAAAGTGTAGTTGAGATGTTGCAAGTGTTCTTTGCAGTGGCTTTTTCTGCAGCCCCTTTGACCCTTTACATTCCTCCAATCAGAAGCCTGAATCTATTCGTGGAAACCATGGAGGATCTATGGAGGCAATCAAGTTTTCATACTGGTAGGATGTATCCTCGTTTGAGGTATGCTTGTACTAGGATCTTCAATTGTATGTTTTGTAATAATTACTAGGCAGATTCTATAATCAAGCCCCTCTTTGGGCGGGGATTCCTCATCTTGCTCCCGAGCTTAAGCAGTATTAGCAGCCGTTTTAGTCTCGAGGTTTAAAAAAAAAAAAAAAAAATTGCTTCTTTTTTGTATCTCTACTATGTTTCTTTTAGTGTTTGGTTGGGAAATACTAGATGGTTTTGTACTTTTGTTGTTGGTGCTAACAGATGGGTTTTGTGTTCTTGAGGGATTTTTATTGAGATAATTGATGTGCATATTCAGAGAATCAATAAGAGAGAAATCTTCGTTGACTTTGTGTTGTTTTGATGATGTTTTTGTTCACACTGTTCTTTTCCCCTTTGTTATAAGTTTTTTCCTCCTAATTCTGTTATTGCAAAGGATTTCTCAAATATTGGGATAAAATAGATATTTGAGGTAAATTGCCTAGTTACTCTTATATTTGGTAAGTAGAATGAATAGGAATACACAGTATCACGAAGGAAAAAAATTTAAAATCTAATAAATTCGACCATCCAACCCTGTCAAGTAACTCATAACAGTATAATGAACAGTAATGGACACAAGATCTGCCACATTGCAAAAATGTCAAAATGTAATGAGTCCCAACATAGATGAAAGAACTCTATTTTTATTCAGTGAAGCAGAACAATTAATTTTTTATTGCATTTTGCATAGAACTACAGAATGAATCAGGAACAGGGATCAAGATGAAACAAGATTATTGTACAAGTACCATCAAAGATTTGTGAAAGAATGAAAGAATGACTAAATAATTTCTCTATGAATACTGTTAAAAATCATTCAACTAACTTGAATTGGTGCAAGGCTTTAAGAACCAAAAAACATCCAAAGTTCTTGCTTCCTTTTCAGCTATAGCAGCAACATCTCTTCCATGGTTGTTCTTGTGCCTGAGTTCGTCACTTTTCTCCTCTTTATTGATTGGTTTGAGCTCCTGTAGAATTCCTCTCTCCTGAAACTTTACATTCATGTGATTCAGTCAGTAATTGATACTCGTGTATGCAAGATTTTGATCTCTTTTTTATTATCAATGCATACTTTGGCATGGTACCAACTCCATGCAAGTTATGATATGGAGCACCATACAAATCCAAGATAATGAATGGTCCTTGGCAATGATAAACTTATAAAGTGCATGTGTGTTATGCAATATTGTATTGGACTTCTAGTTTCTTTTTCTTCCTTAACACTTTTCATATTATCAAACAAGATTCTAGTTTCTTTTTCTTCCTTAATACTTTTCATTATTATCCAATCCTCCCCTACCAAACATGCTAAAATTGTCCACTGTGGATATTCTAACAGTATAAATCTTGTAAGATACATTCAGTTCTCTGCATGCTCAATGATAAAACAACTTAATTTGGACGATTTGAACAGTTTCTATGAAACCTTTGTACATACCTGTTGTTTCGACCTGTAAGACTTAGGGCGTGGCTTTGGTATGCCCTTGACTGGCTGAGAAACATTGTGGAGTTGGAGGAGAAGTTCGAATTTGCAACAAGTTTTCTTCCTCTTTGCTCTTAATGTTCTTCACATCCACGGAGATGGGGGTATTCTCTGCATCATCATTTATTCTGCATCAAGCATGCCAAAATGGTTATCACTTGAAGATTATTGAGATTTTACACAGCCTCATATTATTTGGTGGTGGAAAGGGCAGTTCATGCGTACCCTGTCTCACGCTACCAAATAATTGTTGTTGTTTTCATATTCCCGGGTGGGGCAACTCATGGATATTCAATTCTGGCTGTATGACTAGTGTGTACCAAACAAATACACTTTGTGCATGTTTGGTACACATAAATGAGGAGGACTGGATACTATAATGTGCAAAATTTTAGCTTTTTTTTTTTTTTTTCCTTTAAAACTGTCTAGTAATGTCCAATCCTTCCTAACAAAAGTACCATCCATCATAGTCCATCTCCAAAACAGCATGAAGATGAAGATGTTGTCAGTTCAAAACAAATACACTTTTATGCCTAAATGCATGGATAAACTTTCTGTATTCATATATGTATGCAGAATCAATACAGGTACATATAAAACAACAACAAGAAATAGAAGAGAATTTTACTTTTTCCTTCTTTGCTTCTCCTTTGAGTTGCTCTTCCTGTTGCTTCACTTTTTGCTTGACTGGACTGGAGCAGCGGCTTCCTTTCCTTTTCTTTATCAAACGAATCTTGTGAATGGTCAACCAAATGCTTCTCCACATTTCCCCCATCCACGTCGTCAGCACCATCCTTTCCCCTTGTAGCCAATTTCTTCAACTCATTGCAAAACTCAGCAACCTTGTTCAGTAGATCTCCACCAGAAAACAAATTCCGAGCTGACAAAGTACTTTTCAGCCTTGGTGCTTGATTTTTCATTGTCATAACATCATCAGTATCTTTCTTCTTCTCCGTGCTCGATTTGATTGCCGCTTTCATGGCATAAGTGTGGTTTGGAGGGGTCGAAAAATTGGGATCCTGATTTTCACTATCTTCAACAATCCATATTATATTTCGTCCCCATGTTTGTTGATATTAATGGTTGATTTATCCCTCTCTTCTTCAATGTTGCATCCCTGAAATTGTAAAATGAAGTTAGAATCTGGATTAGAATGCATAAAAACAGTTTATTATACTGCTTAGAACTGGGATTTCATTAGTACCTTCTCTTTCTGTCGCCATAAGGAAGAATCTCAGAGACACTGGCTGCTCTCTGAAGCTGCACAAGACCATATAGTGAAGAAAATCAGACAAAGAAATGAATCCACTTTCCTGTTTGGAACTCAAATACTATTATGGAAGTAACACAAGAAATTTAAACCTAACAGGATCATATCAAGAGACGGGTGAGGAATGTATCCCAATAAAAAATAAAAAAAAAAAAAAAAAAAATCTCTTTTATCTTCCTACTATAGTACTATTAGATTATATTCTGAAAATTCTGAGTACAGTTTGGCATTAAGTACTAATTAGAATTTAATACTCATTAATTTAATATGAGCAATAACTAACCCAAGTAGCCACATATAGTTTGCCTGAAATCTGTAAATACACCCAGAAAATCAGTGTATCTAACCATAAAAATTTAATAATCAGAAGTTTTCAACTTCCCTAAATTTTCTTGAAAAACAAGCGTTGAATTTGACAGAAATCAAGAAAAGATGAAGCAATAGAAACCTTAGAAAATGAAGTAGGTGTCCTCTCTTTCTCTTTAATGAAATCTTCAACTGTCTTCGGGTGATTACAACCTATAAACAACAAAGAAACAAATCAATAACATAAATTACCCACTCAAGAAACAAGAAAATCACAACCCATATTCATATTGCCTTCCATCTATACATACACATTTGCATTATACACACAGAAAAGTGTGTGTGCGTGTTTTGACTTACTGGGTCTGCAGAACCAGGCCTCATCGTCGACGGGATCACCAGGAACGGAGAAATCGACCCATTGAGGGGCATTGATGTGCTCATAAACCTCGTCTCTCTCGAATCTTGAATCAATGGTTTTCCAATCTATTACTGCCACCTCCATTAGAACTTAAGTATATACAATTTACAGATGAAAAAACCGATATCTGCAGAATCGCAGGTGAAAGCTGAATATAGAACAGTGTTCGAGAGAGAGAGAGGGATGGAAGAGTGAAGAGGAACGTTGTTTTGGGGGACAGAAGACCGTTGGTGGGAATGTGGAGGGTCTTATTATTTTGGTATTATTAATTACTTTTCGACCGTTGGGAACTTTTTTTTTTTTTTATTGGCCTTTGGGTAACTTGTAAGATCTGGTCCACATGAGTTATGCAAATTGTTATATTTTCCTTTGGTATTTCCTTAACACTTTTTTTTTTTTTTTAATTTCAAAGTTTGATATATTTGATGTTACAATAGATCCTGATTGGATTATTTATAGACTTTATTCCTAGTTATTTAAGAATAATTTGATTCAAAGCATTTCACAAGCTCCATTTTTTAATACTAGTTAAGAACGTGTATTTTGCACTTGATTTTGTAATAACAACGTGAATTTACTTTTATTTGTTAAAATTTTTATATAATAAAAGTTTTAGCTTTTTTTTTTTTTTTTTTTTTTATTTATCCAATCTTCAATCAGTACATCGGGTCACTTGGATTAAAAGATAACAAAACTGTCAATTTGCTTGAAAATTATGAAAAAAATAATGGAGCACTGAACATGATTGATCATGAACTTCTGAAAAGAGAAACGAGACAGCAACAAGTAAGTAAATTATTGTTTTTCAAGAATTAAAAGTTTTGGATTTATATTCCGCCTAATTGCTAGCCATTTGAACTCAAAATCAGCATTTGGTTACTTTTTTTTTTTTGCGCTTGAAGTTGATTTTCGTTAATATGATTATACTTGATATATTAGATATCAATTATATATAAAAATGTTGTAAAAATCTTAAAAACTTTAACTAACATCACATTTTAACCAAAATGCACGTAGAGTAATTAGGCCATCTGTGGTAATAACAATTCAAGATTTTACCTAATATGCATGCAGAGTAATTTTCCAATACAATTTTCATGATCTATATTCCCATCACAATTTTGTTTACGATCTTAAACTTACTGTTGCAAAAAGCATCCTACTCATGAATAAATTGATACAATAGTGAATTAGAGTGATGAGTGATTCTTAAGAGGTTAGGTTGTGTTTGATTGCAAGTGGAAAATTTGGGTGGCGAAAATATTTTCCATGGAAATGAATTACCAAGAAAATTTGGATTGGAAAATGTTAACAAATTTTCCATGGAAAATAAATGGGTTGGAAAAGGTTAACAAATTTTCCATGGAAAATAAATTCTCCTATCCCATAAGAAAATATTTTCCTTGAAAACAAGGAAAATATGGCCAAAAGTGGAAAACATGGAAAATATTTTCCATGGCAAATCAAAAATTTCAATCAAACAAAAGATGGAAAATAAGTGGGAAAATACATTTTCCAAGGAAAATTTTCTTGCAATCAAATGAACTAAAAGTTGGAAAATGGGTGGAAAATGAAAATTTTCCATGGAAAATCAACCCAATCAAACACAACCTTAGTGTTTTCCATTAATTATTTACAATTCATGAAATAAAGAGGGTGTGAGAAAATGAATAGGTAAAGATTTTTAAAGGCTTTAATTAAGATTCAATTGAATCAATTTTAAATGCATTTTAAATTAATCAAAGGCAAATTGAAAAATCTAAAATATGAGTGAAAATATTTTGGTCAAAAAATATTTCTCAATTTTAAAATCTTTTAAATGTAGTATAGATTTATAGATTTAAATTTGACTGTAGCACTTTATCTAAAAATAATTGATTTCTTCCGACAAACGCACAATAGTTATAGAACACAATCAACGTTAGTGTATCTCATCGACCCCTTTTAGGTATAGTTAGTAGGACTTTCGTGTAGAGATGTTATACTTACATAAGTCCAAGGGTTAAATTGGTTCATAGACTTCATTTTCACTTGACTTAATGTATAGCGTGAGCGTCGTACAATTCTCAACATGGAATAATATACTTATGATTAATTTTTGAAATAAAAATAAAATAAAATAAAAATTAAAGATGAAAAATATAATCTGTTATAGTAAGTCAATAGTCACTCGCCACCGTGCAGCAGCACCAAAGGTCCCGTGCATCCACATGTATGGGCACTAAACTAGCCTTCCACTTACATGTCTAATAAGCTTGTCATGAGCTCAATCATATGACATTAAGCCAAATATCACAATATTATCTAGAAATAGATACCATAACTAGCATACAATTAGTGGTTTTGATCTTGAATGTTATAATGTTTAAAAGACAGTGTCATGTTCCACACTCATACATGAGTGTAAAGTCAATTGAGTGTGGGACACTTTCCGATTAAGATTATAAATGATCAATTTATATATCAAATCTCATACAATTAGTGTCAATTTTGCCATGCTACCCAGTAAGACTTAGTAATTGAACTCTAAGTAGAGTAAGTTTCTAAAAAACATTTCTATTTTATTTGTCAAGTGCTAACGCGTCTTGCAATCAAACTAAAGTGTGCGGTGATATTGTGCTCAATCAATAGTTGGTAAGCGCTAAAAAAATTAATATTAGTAATTTAAATTAATCTATTCACTTATAATTTAGTGTTAATATTTAGGAGAAATTAGCACATGACCTTCCAACCTGAGTATGGTTTTGGGTGTTTAAACTCTAAAATAATGGATCTTCAATTTATTTAAATATGTGAATCGGAATCCACATGTGACAAAAAGTGACGTTAAAATCTCACGCGACTTAAAGTTGTAATGCCATGTGAATGTCGTGTGTAATTTTATTGTTCATATTAACAATTTATGTCACGTACGAACTTGGATTCAAAAATTTAAATAGGTTGAGACTCATAACTTTATTTTAGAAAGTTGGGGACCGAAAATCACACTATATTCTTCATATTTAGGGTGCAAAATGTCATTTTCATATCTGTAGGGCGTGGTTTATGAAAACAGTGAAACTTTGGGGTCGACCAAAAAACTGCCCCTTCCTTTCGTTATCTCTTATCTTCTATAGAAACGAAGACACTTTATTTTTCTCCACCGTAGTATACAGTAGAGATATAGGGGTGAGAGAGAATCCAAGCAATGTCTTCAGTGACATTCTCCTTCCTCCAGACCACTTGGGTCAATACTAAACAGCAGCAACTTAGTCATGGCTGCCGCCCCAGTTCAGTGGCGGCAGTGACCCACAGGTCCTCGGGCTCTTGTTATTCAAGCCAAAACCAAAACCAGAAGAGAGGACAGGACTGCCCGTCACGTTCGTATTCGTAAGAAGGCACGTAATTTTCTTATTCTCCTTTTTTTTGTGTGTTTCTCGCGTATTTAAATGTGAATTATAAACGGTTTCATTTATCAGCATGTGAAATTAAAGGGTTCCTGCTATTCAGATTAGGAGCAGGGAATGTAGTTATAGAACTCGAAAGAGAGGTGTTTGCATTTTCTGTAGTGAAAACTCGCAATGTAAGTTTCTATAAGACCTCTCCTTTGCACCAATTTTTCTGAAATGCGGTTTTTTGATAATTGAGTTCATGAAACATGGATTTGGGGTTGTGAACAAGTGTTTCCTTTTTAACAAAAGGTTTAATTCTAGATAGAAGTATCTATGTATGATTTTTTTTTTCTTTTAAATAAAAAAGACAAAAGTGTTTATATTGGGCACCCTGTTTTTCAGATGAATGGCTAATTGTACATGTTTCTCCTGGGACACCTTCCACACAATGCATCTTTATCCAGAAACTAAAAGAGAATGTCTGAACTACCTATACAATACGTGTTGTTTTGAGTACTTGTTCCAAATTGATGCTGCTCTCTTGTTTTGACCTTTTTTTTTTGATCTGGTGGTCTTCGGTTCTCGTGATTGATGTAATTCTATATTTTTCATTCCTTTATTCAGACTAGTTTTCTATGTCTTGTGTCCCGACGATGCCTCAAAATCGGAAGTGTTGTTGATTTCTTGTCTTCTCAGGTTGAAGGAACACCAGAAAGACCAAGATTATGTGTTTTCCGCTCCAACAAACATATATATGTTCAGGTGATCGATGATTCAAAGATGCATACCCTTACTTCGGCCTCAACTATGCAGAAACCCATCTCAGAAGAATTTGATTACAGCTCTGGTCCAACTATTGTAAGTTGAATGATTACAATCTTGAATATTATATAGTACACATGTAGAAAGTCCTGAAAATACACAGTGCATTTTTTCTATGTTATTTAATGATGATGGTAATTAAGAATTTCAGTTTCAGAGTTCCACTGGGACTGCGATAAATTATCATAATCCTTTCTGTTCAATACTGACAAGGTGTTGAATTTCATTATGTATACAGAATGAGTTGCAGTTGACACCTAAAACTGCTAGGTTCAATCTGAAACTGCGCACTAGCCAACTCCTTTGCAAACTACCTGCCATCCAGCTTGAAATTGCCTCCTTAGTTTTGTCACAACTGCCTCCAAAGCTTTGAGATTAGGGTCATCAGGTGTTCAACATCCCTCGACTCTGGGCACTATTATAGAGTCCAAGCCAGCTGCCCATGTGTATTGGCTTGGATTGGATAGGTCCGTGTTTGAAGGATCACCACATGTATCTTCTTACGCTGGGCCATCTCCAAGCCATGCTGTCCAGAGCTTACCTCAATGCACATTGAGCCTTGCAATCACAATGTGTGCCTCAACGCTGCTTGCAGCTCATTACTTACATTCTACGCAATCTTCCCATGCCAGGCACCCGATTACCACCCGCAATACTCACCCACATTGTCCTGGCTTTGTTTGCCTGGGATGCACCCATCACTCGCACACCTCCACCAAGATGTTGGCATGGCGCAAGGCGCACCCATCCCATAGCGATTGCTCACCTCAAGATGCTAACATGTACCCCCTAGCCACTTCCACTGATAACCTAGTTGGTTTCTCCTTAAATACGATAGATAGAACGAACTTAGATGAATTACCAGCCAAGTCTTTTAGGAATTGTGGTGGAAGAAAGATTGAACTTCTAGCTATTCAGCCCATACCAAGAACCTTATAAAGCTAGTGCAAGGCTCCCTAAAACTTATTAGAGATGGTTTATTCAAGTCATACTTGTTGAGTTGACAGATGTAAAACCATTCAGTGACAATCTGTGTGCAGTAAGCACTTCCCCAAAAGGTCTCATGAGAAGCTGATTCCACTAGTACAGACAAGGTGTAACAAGATTTATGAATCTGTATCAAACTGGACACTAAAGTTATAGACTGCCACTTGTACGTCTCTTTTAACCTCTCTTTCCTTTGCATCCTTTTAGTTGTGACACTCAATTTGATAGTTTGGAATGTCAGGTATGGATTAGAAGAGATAGGAATACATATATTTGTATTTTAATCTGATTTGTGGTTGAATAAAATGTTCCAGCAAATGGACCTTTAGGGTTTCTATCCGTCATACCAAATGAAAGAAATTAGGCTATTTGAGCGTGTATCTGCTTTCTTTCGTCATTACTGTAAAATAGCAAGCACTTGACTTTTAAATTTTCGGTGTCAGGAGGTAGCAAAGAAAGTGGGTGAAGCTATTGCAAAGTCCTGTCTTGAAAAGGGAATTACGAAGGTGGCTTTCGACAGAGGGGGTTACCCCTATCATGGACGGATTGAAGCCCTCGCAGATGCTGCCAGGGAGCAGGGTCTGCAGTTTTAAAACAGGGCAGTTAATTTCATTTAATGTCGTCTGTAATGCCTGTCTTTTTAGTATTTTGTTTAGTAGAACTTGGCAAGCGAAGAAGGAACAGAGTGCAGTTCAGAAACTGAGCGATTAACTTATTCTTCATGTTAATCTGTGATTTCGAGTAAAAGTTTCCAAGTGAATATGCATATTTTCATGTGGGCCATGGTCTTTTAAAGTGTTTTCTGCTGATTAACTTTTTTCTTCTGTGTTTTCTTGATTTGGTGTGCTATTGACAACAATCTGGAGCTCCCATGATTAGAACCAACAAAGTGAAGCATAACAAACCCTTTAGGCTGCTAATTTCAACTTCAATCTCTAATCTATAAGATGTACGTGAATGAAAATTGTTGTTAGATATTAGTTTTCCCTAAACTCACATCCACATAGGTCAAAATTATATGAATGATGGACACAACACAAATCGTCATATTGGACAAACTTTGAATCGTCTTAACAATTATTAACAAATCCACCATACCAAAGATATGCCATTACACAAAATCTGCCACGAGTTCAAAGTTCTACTAGAAGAAATAACTATTCTTGTTTCAAATGTCGTTGGCAAGACTCGCAATGGCTTTATTTGATTAGGAGTAGCTATTTTATTAGAATCAAGAAATTACAATTACTCGCTTTGAATTCATTCTGCTCGAACTCCACATCAATAAAGTCATGCCACAATAGCCAAAAGCAGCCAAATCAAAAAGTTTTTCTCAACACCAAAGCCAGTGTCAGACTTGGCTCTCATCATTACAGCTGCAGATTCATGAAACAATCATTCATTGATTGACAATCCTGAATGAAGATTCATCTCGATTTGAGTTCTAAGGTATAGCTCAAACACAGGTTCAAATGATTCATATTTATTGCAAACTTATTGTTTGCTGCTCTCCGCCAGTTGTTGGAATTCAAGGGTTCTTTTATTATACTTCCACATGCCATGTCTGCTTTTCAGCACTCTTCTTTTCTATAGTTTCTTTCTTACCTTAATTCTCTTGCAAGAGTATAGAGTTCCAGTAATTTGCAATCCATCTGAGAGCAAAATGTATCATTGGACAAATTTTAATTAATTTCATGAAGATATGCTACTTATTTTATCACAGCTATGACAAATTAAAAAGTATATAACAAAAGTGGCTATAATTTCCGATTAGCAATATAATTCATGGCTTGGATTGGGAATGCTTTCATTGAATTTACATCAACAATTCATTAATAAATATCCAGAAACAAGCCTTATTTTGATAAGCAAAGGACCAGATTCTTGTTTGTAGCGCTGCGGAAGAAGAATTTATTCTTGTTAGGACCAGACACTCAATTATAGCCACACACCATTCGCTGCCCAGTCTATATATTAGAGCTGGGAAGTATGGCTCAAGATTACCAGGAATGCTCCATTATGCAAGGAAGACAGTGGATAGAGGATATGACATGAAAATCATGATGACGGTTTAATACCATAAAGAACATGAGATCAACTAAACTCTTGAACAGATAACACATGCATACAAACTTTATTTTTCTTTCCCGGAGGCTACTTAATGAAAATATGTAACTCAATTAAAGGCAAAATATTAGAAAATTTTTAGAGAGCTACACAACGTGCCAAGAAGATAAACCCCGTGAAAAATATTAGACTAATAAATAAGAGACAGATTCTTATAATCTTTATCACTTGAAATTATTCTGGGAGCTGGCTAATAAAGGAGCAGGAACAGACAATATACATTTACCAAGGCAGTGGACCATCTGAATCCTCAATTCTCAGTAAGGAACAACTCAATTACCTCCAAAACTTAACGAGTCAACACCACTTGCTCTTGCTTTCTAATGCTATCGTGGATGAAGTAGGTAACTTTCTTTCTGTGCTTCACTCGGAAAAACTAAATCTAGCCCATAGATCACTGATTCTGGACCATATGCCTGGTTCGTCGACTTTCTTCTATTCTTATGTTGTTGCATGTTCAAGGCATCAAAAATAAACTGGCTGATGAAACTCTTTCTACGATTGATGCAAAAGAATCTGTTATTAGCTCAAAAGATCTTGTACTCAATTCGGTTATTCATGTCACCAACCTATCTTTTAAACTAATCTCTATTTGCAAGCTCACTCGTGACTAGATTGTATTGTTAATTTCTAATTTCAGGAAGAGGATTGACATTGCTAGAGATGAATGACTTGCTTATTCTGTTAGAATAGTCAAAGGACATGAAAAAAGCTCCACAGGTACATCAAAAATGAAATAATGTTACGACATCTTAAACTAGGACACTGAAGTTTTGCTTATCTAAATAAGCTCTTTCCTTCTTTAATCACAAATCAAAATAGCTCTGATTTTAAGTGTGAAACTCGAGAATTCTCTAGACACCATCAAGCATTTTTTCCTACACAGAGCTATGTTATATCAACAACTTTTCCTCTTGTGCAAAGTGATGTTTGGGGTCCCTCAAGTGAATAATGTGTCTGGTCAGTTCATCAACTTCACAGATGACTATACCTGTGTGTGTTGGACATGTCTTCTTAAAAAGAAGTCAGATGCAACCATTGGTTTTCAGACTTTCCATAGAACATAAAAGCATCTTCAAGATAATGGAATCATTCACCAAACTTCATGTCACACCCAATATAAAAAAAAAAAAAAAAAAAAAAAGACGGGCAAAATGGAGCATCCAAGAGGTAAAAAGTCACCTTCTTGAGTAGCTAGAGCCTTAATGTTTACAAAGTTCACAGATGACTATACCTGTGTGTGTTGGACATGTCTTCTTAAAAAGAAGTCAGATGCAACCATTGGTTTTCAGACTTTCCATAGAATATAAAAGCATCTTCAAGAGAATGGAATCATTCACCAAACTTCATGTGTTAACACACCCATTAAAAAAAAAAAAAAAAAAAAGAGATAGAGGGGCAAAATGGAGCATCCAAGAGGTAAAATAGTCACCTTCTTGAAGTAGCTAGAGCCAAAAAAATAGAGACGGGCAAAATGGAGCATCCAAGAGTTAAAATAGTCACCTTCTTGAAGTAGCTAGAGCCTTAATGTTTACAGAAAGTTCCTAAACACTAGAAGGGTGTAGCCATCTTAAATGTCTCCTATTTAATTAGTAGGATGCCATCTCTTATCCTTGGTTACGAAACATCATTGAACATGCTAAAAAAGTTCATTTCCATCCATATTTTTTTCTTTAATCACCGACCATAAGGGAGGTTTTCACTTCCACTCACACAAAAAAGTTATATATATCTACCTTCCATTTTGAAAAATAATCTCTCTCCTCATATCTCTCCTTACTTCTCTTTACCATTCTTCAAATCTCTCTCCCTCTCTCTCAACCTTGTTCCTCCTCACTATTCTTCAATGCGAGCAAGCTTCTATGGTCGGATTCCATAAGGTAAGTGATATACTAGTTACTCTATAAATTTTTGGTTGCATTGCATTTGATCATGACCACAACCCCACCAAGAGAAAACTGGACCCCTAAGGCTATTGCATGCATCTTTGTTGGCTACTCACCATCCCAAAAGGGTTACAAGTGCTTTCACCGCGAGTATCGGAATACTTTTTGTCACTACAGTAAGTCACATTCTTTGAAGATCTGCCATATTTGATCAAAACTTTTCTCTTAAAGAAAAATGACAAAGAAAGATAAGTTCTGGGATATCTACTTCTACAGTTTCTCCTATTTCACCTACAGTTTCTCATATTTCTCCTCTTACTGATTCGACTATTCAGATGCCTACATATCCACCCCTATAGAAATTCCAAATGCGGGGAGCGCAAAATCGGGAAAGAAAGGGAGAATAATCCGGGAAAATAAATGAATACCACAATGATCACTGATTTGGAGTTTCTATTCAAATATTATAATGAATTCTGTTTAAAGAGTGTAAATGAACACTAAAAAGTTTGAAATTCAAGAGCTTATTCGCTAAACAGTAGACAAACAAATCAGATTCTAATAATTCTTATCAACTATATTATACAAGGGGTTGGCTAAATAAGGAAAGGAACTGACAATATGCTATGTAGGTACAGAAATACATCAACAATTAGCAATAAAAGATCATGATCTGAATGTACATGTTTTGTAGCATCCAGTGTCTAAAAATGTATAAACGAACAAAATAATCTACCTGGAATATGCCCACTAATACTTGGCAATAATTTGTCTGAAGAGGAGCTTCTAAGACGGGATGTCAGTTCAAATTTCAAAAGATTTCTTCGTTGACCAGTTGACTCAAGGAAGTAGCAGATGTCTTTTATCCCAACTCAGGAACAGCATCAGCATTTTCATCATAACAAGAATGTAACAGATGCAAAATCTCTTATTTAAACCTTGTTTTGTGTACCTGTAGCCTAATGACTACACTTCGCCGCAGACCTTTTATTACCCACTGATTTATTCTTCATAGAGTTTCAAATAGTTATGTCGGCTCACGTCGTACCATACCTATACCACCATTGGGCATTTATATTCTTTTCCTCATTTCTTCCATGTACCAGAAATCAGCATGCAAAGACAGGTTTCAGTTTGCCATATCTGAAAGTAAGAAGAGTTATGGTTTTACATTCTTTGAAGTTAAACCAAAAAAATTGACATTAACAAATAGCCTACCCAGCGTATCTACTTGAGCATATTTTGGCTTCCAACAGAGCTATGCTATAATAACTTTGTTAACAACATGAAGATTGCTAACGACAGATCCAGCACTGGTTGAAATCAAAGAGTATTTTACCCATGTATCAAAGGGTTTGTCTGCCGGGCTCTCTTTTCTTCCACCAAACCTGTCGTAGATATAGGAAAAATACAAATGAAACAACTAACTTAATTCCAAAGCATGGAAAGGCATCAAAGTTTTTGGTTCAGTCACAAAGAACCAAAGACCGCAACATTAGAGTGTTTTAACAGGATAAAAGACACAAGAAATATGAAAAAAAGAACCAAAAATGTTGCAATCTATTAGAGGTTTCAGAGATTCGTGACCACAAGTTCACATCAAGGAATTAAATCTCTCATAATTTAACTTTTCTTTTCCCCCAAGTCCAGAAAGAAGATTTGTAGTTCCAAATCGAACTCCCAAAATAAAGACCAGAAAGGACATCTGCTGCAGTTTTTGCAGAAGTAATAACAGAGACTAAATTTAGATAAAAGGTGACATTACAACAAGTGGATTATTTCTTAACAAGAAATAATCACAATAACAAAATATTCCTTGTTAGATAGATCATTTTTATAATAGGTGATTATCTTTTGTACAGTACAGCCTAGAAATATTTTCTTCAAAAAATAAATAACTCCAATAAAGGTCAAAATTGTGAACAGAACTAGGTTAG
This sequence comes from Forsythia suspensa, assembly GCA_023638005.1. Lineage (NCBI taxonomy): Eukaryota > Viridiplantae > Streptophyta > Magnoliopsida > Lamiales > Oleaceae > Forsythia > Forsythia suspensa. The sequence goes on from CM042671.1 coordinate 33,144,464, forward strand.
CATCTAGAAATCATCAAACTAGAATACATAGGAAATACACATCCAGTTGAAATTGTTCAACCTACATGTTATTAGCTATAAAACTCACAATTATAAGATTAAATAAAATGACATGAAACAAGCTCTAATATTCTGTCACAAAGTTCTCCCCTTTTTTATTAGTTGATGCAGGTTTTTTATATATCTTAATCCTTGCATGTGGACATAAAACATCGAGGTGTAGTACCATATGCTTTGAAGTTAACTGAGACCTACTTTGCATCCCTATACAACTAATTACTAAATGTATGTAACTATATAAGGGTAGGACAACAGAATCTCTTTTGGCACAAAAAGAATTGCAATAGAAATGGTTAAAAAGATCAGGAAAGTATGAGCTTACTTACATTTAAGCTTTCCATTTCAACTTTAGTTTCTCTTCATCTGCCTTGAAAGCCAATTGTTAGAACTGTGTTTCTACTTACATCATGGAGTAAAGATGGAGCTCTCTCTTCCATGCAAATCACACGTGTTTCATCACTTTGCCACATCAATTTTGCAATTTTCCATTAATTTCACGCAACAGCAGCTTTGAGGAGTCAACGACACGTTTGCTTTCATATACGATGGAACTGCATAGTTCATGCTTAGGAGCTGGCCTAAGTGATTTTAGCTGAATGAGAGGATTCATTATAACTGATTTATTGCACACCTCTTTTGCCGGTTGGACATGTTTCCACCAGAAATCAGACAATGCTATCTTCAAGAGATCCCAATATTCCACATTACGGTGTAATCTAAACAAACTACTGCCATTGACAGTCCACACGTAAAGGTCCATCCAATCTCGGTCCAGTATTTCCATCAATCCTTGAGCTTGGGGAATATAATAAAGCGGTATTCGTTTCCAAGGGGTAGCCTTACTCATATCACCATCAAAGAATGGACATTTGATCTCAAGAACCCCGCGATAAGACAGGCCATAAACAAGTTTGTCAACAGATCCATCAGGGGATGCCGCAAGCCAATTATCATCAGGGTTCTGCTTCCCATAGACCTGGAATTCAGGAAATGATACTGTATTTCCAGTTATCAGCTTATATCTTTCAAGAGCTTCCTCTTCCTTGATGTTGCTCCAACAGGTAGCCAAGTTACCAGCGAATGGTTCGATTGCCCCAAGCTTCTCCAGCCATAGTTGGATTCTTCTACGAGGCCAAAAGCCAACAGCCATCGCAAAAGTACTTGCTGTCAGTTTATGCTTTCTCAATTGTTGCCAATTCTTGAACCAATGCTGAAGACCACTGGATCGAAGAATAGGATGAATTTCACTAGATAAGATTCTAGGAGAAACGCCACTCTGACTGCTAGTGTACTCTTTGCTGTGGCTGCAGAATGGAGAAACTATAGCATTCTTAAAGTTGTTGCTACGCATGTTATGGGACAAACATCCAATACATGAAGTAGCAAAAAGCAAGTTCTTCACTGCACAGTAATTTCACACCAAAAGGACCACACACGTAAATAGCAGTTTCAAATAATGCTAGTCACCATGGTAAAATAAAACGATAGAAGTAATAAAAAAAGGTTTCAAAAACATGGAAATGCATTGGAAATGTAGAATATTTTTCAGCCCCTTCCGGAACAATTGTCACAGTTTAGTGCATCTTAACAATCTACTTCAATGAGAACAAAGTATCCATAGTATCGCAAAAGCCGAAAATATGAATATACATCGGTAACTTGAGGGAACACATATACCCCATAGCTTTCCGTGAAATGAACTAAAAGAACCACAAGAATTGAGGTGAAAAATATTTGAATGTTATCTTTCATTCAATTAAAAGAAAATGTAGTTAAAATGGGGAAAAACTTGGAAATGTTCACCCATCCAACATATAAAAGTATGAGCGCCAAGTCCTTGCAGATATCAATCACAACTTAAATTTATCATTTAGGGTTGCCCAAAAGCGGCATATGAGACATACCTAGTAAAACTTACAAGTAAACCAGATATAAAGATGGCGACTTCTGCTATAAATAGGGAGGATTTGACAAAACTCTTGAACAACATTAAAACTCATCACATATTGCCATTAACTTCATTAAGGCAGTTAAGTTATATTAGAATTGCTTTTACCACATTTCACAATCAATATACATACCTCTCACCAAGAAAATGCACTAATTACTATTTATGCTGTCATTGAAAGTAAACAGATGTGTGCCAAAAATAAAAACAAAAAGACCAACCTTGCTAAGCACAATAGCTTTTATTATAGAGAAAAACTCCAGAGTTATTAAGTAATTCACACTGATAGTTTTTCTTCACGGTATTCCAATTTTAAAGGGAAACTAGAAGTTTAATTAACCACATCAAATTTGACAGTTATAAATAAGAATCAACATGCATTTTTTCAAATTTTGGTCAAGAAAAAATTAAAAATTGCAATAAGGTAGAGCTTGCAAAACCATTGTGCCTAAACCGCTTTTAGTGCATTCGATAGCAGCCTGACTTGCAGCCAGTTAAAAAGTAAGTGATACCAATGAAATTGGTTTTAAAGTGCACAAATTTGGCCACAAACCAAGCTAAGCATTAATCTAGGGGTAAAGGTGTTTTGCAAGGGAGCTGATTTTTAAATTAGAAAAGAAGAAAGGTAAAACATTGTATAAGCCATTTTGTGGTGCTATCTCTCAGCCTCTGCCTTTGTTGGAATGTGCTTAAACAACAGAAATTACAACCTTCGATTGTTGACTATAACTGAAGTTGAGAACAATTTTCATGAAAATTTCACATCATCTTCCTGTTCTTTCTTAAGAGTCTCAATCTAGAAAGCTGGAGATCTGTTCTTCCCCATATTATCTTCTTCCATCCATCTTTTCTTCTATTGCTCTTTCACTAAACAACACCAGTCTTCATTACCTTTTTTTTTTCTGAGTATTTATAAATTACATGTGTATCTCTTGAGTTATTTTCATAGTTCTCTCCATCAAATTCCAGACCTTGTTCATAGATTCCCCTAACAATAAACCCCTGTGAAATCTCACTATATCTAAAATAATTAGGGCATGTTTGGAAAACTCAAAATTCGGATTGGCTCAATCCTAAAACACATAGTTGAAATTGATTTTAGTATAAAGTAGTTTCACTTTGTATATCATTAGTCAAATAAAATCAATTTAGTGATACTAACATAGTGTAGCACACAGTTTTAAAACCCGGACTGGACTGGCGAATTCAACCGCGAAACCTGTGAACCAGACCAACGACCGGTCCAGTTGTCATTGGACCGCTCTACCAAAACCAGTCAAACACAAACCCAGAAAGAAGCCGGGTTTTCACAGACTGAACCGATCTTCTGTAAAAATCTGTACTTGCACTGGGAAAGAGGAGCTTCAAACTTGGGACCCTTACAACCATAATACCATTTAGTTGCATCTTTCCACTATACCACTACAAGGAATTTGAATAAGACGCAAACTGAAAATTTATATATTCACTGTCTATTTGTTATTTCTTTTAAACCTTAGTTTATCAATTATATGATTTAAAGATTTTGATTACCACATCCTAAAAAATTTTGTATCCATACTCCGAGTAAATAAATGATATAATCATTCATATATTCATAGAGTGAGAAGATAAATATAACCTAACGCCCTCGTACTACAAATGATCGATATTATAAAATTGATAAACAATTTACTCGCGACAAAGAAATGAATATTGCACTTAACATTGAGAATTGATATGATAAATAATATACATCTAGGAAGCAACAGAATGAGAGAAAGGAAATGATATACTCTGAAATAACCACCAAATTTGAATCGAGCATGAAGATTGAGGGGAGGACTTTGGGCTGCCGGTGTATAATAATAGAGAGGAGCCTTACCCTAGGCCAGTAGGGCAGTGAGCTTACCTGCCGCAGCCGCAATAACAAGGATAATTTTCATATCCTTCTGTGTTTGAGTGTGGAATATATGGGGTTGAGGTTTTAGGGGGGGTTTTAGGAATAGAAGGCCAAAGCGACGACCATGACAACCTTTGCCGAAATGGTCAATAAATTTTAATTTATTTAAATTGAGTAACTAACTTTAATATAATTTCAAATTCACCACCCTAAGTCCCTAACACTTGTTATTTCTCAAATTGATAAAAGTTACTTAATTCATCATTAGGAAACAATGAATCTTCTACATAATTATTTTGTGCATGCCAGTTTACCACTATGTTGCATCATAAAAGTGTTAAAAATATAAAAATATACATTTTGATTTTTTTTTTTAATCGTAATAGTGAGTATGTGGAAGATTTGTTATAATATGATTATCAATTAAACAAAATTTATCAATTTTGAGGAAGATAGTAGTGACATTTGTAATTAAATTGAAGTTTAATGATTTAATTGATAAAAATTAACATTAAGTGACTCAGTTGAAATATTTCTTAAAGTTTAATGACCGCCGATGAAATTTACCCAAGACTTTCTGACTAAATTTGTATTTATCCTAATTGGGCTTTGGAATTATAATCTGACATTTTTATATTTTTACAAAGATTTTTTGTTAGAAATTCAATTAACCAGAAATAATTGGACTTTTTTTTTCATCCCGTTGCCTTTTGCAAAAAATGCATTCCTTTTATTTATGTAGAGAAATCCAACTTGAAACTTTTTTAATTTTGACATTGAAACTGAAATAATTGGAACACTGCTTCTTAAAAATGAAAATCTTGATAAGAAGAATAAGACTTTTCTTCTTTTCTATTGGTCGAATAGTCTTCAACAATTGAACACCTTCAAATTTGTATTATTAATTACTAGTTTACCGCTTATCAGTGAAATCTGACCATAGAAAAATAATTAGAGATTGATAGGAGTTGAGAAGAAAAATTTTGGAGAAAAATAGTAAAGAGAATGAGAATTGAAAAAGAGATATTTGAGTAAATTGATAAATTTTTTAGAGGGTGAAGACAGACATTTATCATTTTTTGTGTGTGAATGAGAGTGAAAACTTCTCTTACTGTTGGTAATAAAATCTCGAGCACCTTTTTCAATGCTTATAAACACTTATAAACTGATCAAATATTATTTTAGTTTACACATTTCGTAAGACTTACAATTTTATCCACTTTTAATACTTGTATGAATTCACTTTTAAAAGAGAATTACTAAATAAATTGAACTTTAAAATAAATTTTGAAAGACAATTAATCAATACTCTAGACTACTATCCAAAAGAGATCCTCCATTTCCATTAAACAATGAGTATTACTTTTTTGAATTTTAGATAGGTAATATATGTATTGACAAAATAGTTATAAGAATCAAGAAGGATCATGCTTATTTTATGCAACAATGTAATGAAACACTATTTGCCCTCAAATTTTAATAAATGAGTTTTAATGTACAAAACTTGTTAATTAGTATTTTTACTATGTACTGTTTGTTGTTAATAAGTCATAATCAATAAGAGTTACATGTCCTTTAAGAGTATCTTCATAGCGGATAAGTTTGTTTACTTAAGAGATTAGGATTTCAATTTTTTTTAGTAGTTTGTTTCGGATTGCTATTTATATTACCTTTACTCAATGAATAAATTATTTAGTTCCAACTTTGTTTTTGCTTTGTATTCACATCAGTTTAACAAGTGGTATAGAGCTATCACAAAGGGGCTTGATTGTGAGAGGTTAGGAACCGCAGTATCGTAACAAGTGAGAAAGAGTGATTGTGAGATGGCAACTGAATGAAGCAGTTTCATGCAGCCCATCATTCCTAAATTCGATGGTGACTACGACCATTGGAGCATGCTAATGGAGAACCTTCTGAGGTCGAAGGAATATTGGGGTCTCATTGAAACTGGATACATTGAGCCTAATGTTGAAGAGACGATGACTGCGGCACAAAAGAAAACATTGGAGGAAGTGAAGCTGAAAGACTTAAAGGTAAAGAATTACCTCTTTCAGTCAATCAACAAATCAATCTTGAAAACCATTCTCCAGAAGATACATCCAAGCAACTGTAGGACTCAATGAAAAGGAAGTATCAAGAGAATGTAAGAGTTCAACGTGCTCAACTCCAAGCACTTCGCAGAGAGTTTGAGGTCTTGAGATGAAGTTGGTGAGTCAATTGTAGATTACCTCTCAAGAGTGATGTTGGTGGCCAATGATATGCGGAACTATGGAGATGATATGCAGGATGTGAAGATTGTGGAGAAAATTTTGCGTACTCTCATAGAGAAATTCAATTATATCGTTTGCTCCATAAATGAGTCAAAGGATATCGATTCTCTCATTGTTGATGAGTTACAAAGCTCATTAATAGTTCATGAACATAAGTTCAAGAGGCATAATGGTAAAGAGCAAGCCTTAAAGGCGACACATGAAGGAGACAGAGGTTGTGGTTGAGGTGCATAGAGAGGAATAGGAGGCAGAGGCAACCGAGATAGCAATGGCAAAGGTAGAGGAGAATTCGACAAATCCAACATTGAGTGCTACCACTGCCATCTGAATGAACTGCCAATTTGTGCTATGACAAAGGTGCAAAGTCCTACTTTGCTGAGAAAGAAGAAAAAGAAGAAGAAATGTTGTTGATGACCTATCATGATAATGAAATAAAATCGAACTTCCGGTACCTGGATTTTGGTTGCAGCAACCATATGTGAAGTAACAAGTCTTTATTTTTCTGATTTGGATGAGTCATTTAATGAATATGTGAAGCTTGGAGATAACTCTAAACTATCAGTTAAGGAGAAGAGAGATATCAATATGAAAGTTGTTGATCGATCATCAAATATATGTGATGTATTTTATGTTCCAGAGTTAACGAGCAATTTGATAAGCATGGGGCAATTGCAAGAAATGGAGTTTGCAATTACTATTCAAGAAAGGTGCTGTCAAATTCGTCATCCAAATAAAGGTCTGATTGCACAAGTGAATATGACGGCCAATCGACTATTCCTACTATATCTTGGAGATGATATGCAGACATGCCTCTTTTCAAGAATTCAAGATGCAACTTGGCTGTGGTACTACTGTTACGGTCACCTGAATTCAATGGCCTGAGAACTTTGCAGCAGAAAAAGATGGTGATGGGACGTCCTCAAATTATCTGTCCATCAAGCACTTGTGAAGAATGTGTTGTGAGAAAGCAGCATCATGATCCCTTTCTCCGAGAGAATGCGTGGAAGGCTAAAAAAGTATTACAGCTGATTCATTTCGACACTTGTGGAGCCAATTAATCCAGTGTCAAATGGTAGAAATATGTACTTTATTACTTTCATCGATGACTATAGTAGAAAGACATGAATTTGCTTCTTGAAAGAAAAGTGTGAGGCCCTTGTTATGTTTAAAATTTTTAAAGCTGTAGTTGAGAAATCTATGGGGAAAGCAATTAAAAATTCTTCGCACAGATCGTGGTGGTGAATACAATTCACATAAGTTTGTAAGTTTTTGTGCAATGCATGGAATTCGTAGGCAACTTAAAAAAGCATATTCACCACAATAGAACGGTGTAGCGGAGAGGAAAATTAGCACAATCCTGAATATGGTGCGAAGGATGTTGGCAAGGAGGAGTGTCCTAAAGAGTTTCTGGCCAGAAGCAGTTAATTGGAGTATTCGTGTGCTAAATAGGAGTCCTACCCTTGCTGTGAAGGACATGACACCAGAAGAGGCGTGGAGTGAAAAGAAACCTACTGTTGATCATTTTAGAATTTTTGGTTGTATTGCATACGCCCATATTTCAAACCAGAAGAGAAAAAAACTAGATGACAAAGGGATGAAATACATCTTCCTTAGAGTGAGCGAAGAATTCGAGGCATACAGGTTATTCAATCCCATTACCAAGAAGATTATAATTAGTCGTGATGTCTTATTTGATGAAGAAAGCTCATTGGAATGGAATAGAATGGAGCAGCAACAAGTGCCTGTGAGTTTTAATGAAGAACAAACAGGAATGTAGTTGCAAATCAATCCTATTGAAGGACTACAACAGCAAATCCCTCTTAACGAGGATATGACACATGAGTAACGAATACACGAAGCTTAAACAGTGATAAGTGCGTTTTGTGCACTTATTTTGGTCTTTGAATTACGTATTTATCTAGTCATATAGTATTTTTTACTTAATCTAATTTATTATTGTTTCTATTTCAGTTTTGGACTCGTTTGTGAATAATTGGAGAAGATTGGACGAAATGAGTACTAAATTAGAAGATGTCTCAAAAGTATGGGGACTCAATTGCACTCAATTGAAAGTTGAAGGATCAAATTAGAGATTATGTAAAGTTGAAGGACCAAATGAGATATTATGAAAATATGGAGGACTAGAATGACCAAGACCTAAAGTTGAAAGACCAAATTTGTGGCTGTTGAAACCTGGAAGGACCAACTTGAAAGACCTTAAAAGCACCAAGCTGGGCGATCGCCCAGCGACGAGCGCCCATCAGCTGAAAATAAAAATAGAAGCCAAACTATGTTGCCTGGACGATCGCCCGGGAAAGCACTGGACGATCGCCCAGCTGCGAAAATTTTATTTCATTTTTTTGTGCCTTAATCTAGTCAAGTAACTTTTGGCTCATGGATTTTGTAATTTTTTGGGATATTTTGGGCACAATCAGAGTAGTATAAATATGAGTTATTAACTCATAGCAAGGCGAATTTTTGGGAGCCGAACTTGGAAGAAGACGGAAGAAACAAGAGAAGATAACTACTTGGCGATCAATAGTTCTTTTTGAAGATTTCTTCTCATTCAATCCATACCGGGTTCTATCAATTCTTGTCTTTTTAATTTAATTATGTTCTTCTAATTTTCTTTAGTCAAGGTAGACGATGAAACCTTGTTTTAGCAAAGTGATTATGTTGTTATTTGTTTAATTCAATTTTAGAGCTTTAACGTTCATGGTTTGTTCTTATTGAATTCATTAGATAAAATTCATTTCATCTTAAATATCATGTATTTTTTGATTGTTAGAAATTGATTTATATAATTCATGCTTGGTGCTTAAACATATCTTATTAATTTCTTTTGATTTTTCGTTATCTTTTCATCATAGAATGCTTAGGAGAACTTTGATTATTTGTTTTCTTCTCATTGAATGTGATACGGGGAACGCTTAAGTAATTTAAGTTTGAAGCATAAGGGGAGCCTAAATTGGATTTTCTTCTTTTGGACTAAATTGGTATATCTTTCGTGACGACAATAGATTAATTTCGTGTTGTCGTTTTTTTTTTAGAATTAATCAATAACTAGATGATTGCTAAGTTAAACAATGGTGGATTTTGAAACTTTGGTATTTTAAACTTCTTGATTCTTCAACTTCATTATTTTCGCATAATTACTTAGTCTTTAAATTAAATTATTTCAACCAAACTCTTTTCGACTCAACTAACTTAGAATAATAGTTAATTTGGATTAAATTAGACTTTCGTCACTGCAGTCTCTGTGGGATCGACCTCGTTACTACTTATCTATATTCCAATAGATTCGTACACTTGCGAGTTAATTAAAATTTGACATCAAGTTTTTGGCGCCGTTGCCGGGAGACTGCATTTGAAGGTTAATTTAATCTTAGTTAATTTTATTCTTGACTAGTTATAATTTAGGATTTTATTTATTTTATTTTTTAAATAAAAAAAAAACCAAAAATTTTCATAGTGCATGTTTGGTCGTAAATCTCTAGAACTTAAGCTAGAATATCTAGATAGTGAAATTAAAAGAACTTTTCACCAACGAAAATGAGCTACCAATCTAGATAAAATTGAAGAAATCGAAGCAATAATCACTATGGGTGATAAAATTGAGGAGAGGCCTTTTAGAGACTATTTTAGTCCATTGACTAATTTGAGCATCTCATGCATACAATACCCACAAGTAACTGCTAGGAATTTTGAGCTAAAATCGAGTGTGTTTAATTGTCTTCCATCTTTCTATGGTTTAGATAGTGAAGAACCCTATAATCATCTCACAGATTTTTATGCTGTATGTAAGACATTTAAATATGAGAATGTTTCTTTTGATAATGTTAAACTTCGTCTGTTTCATTTTTCTCTGAAAGATAGATCTAGATCATGGTTTAATACGTTACCTACTAACAGTATTACATCTTGGGAACAAATAGTTACTAAATTTTTGAATAAATATTTTCCTGTTCACAAAACTAATGCTATTCGCAGGGAAATTTCAGAGTTTGTGCAGAGAGACGAAGAACAATTATATAAAGTTTGGGAGAGATTCAATGGGCTTCTTAAGAAATGTCTACATCACGGTTATGAAAAATGGCACTTATGCCAATATTTTTTGGAGGGATTACTATTACATATTCAAGAATGGTTGATAGCCACAAGTGGTGGAGAGCTTATGTCTAAAATACTACAGAGATTTGGAGTTTCTTTCAGAAGCAGGCTGACAATTTACAATAGCAGAGTCGATCTTCTCGGACTGAACCAAAGAAAAGAGGAATCTATGAGATTCGAAGCAATGAACATAGCTCAGAAATCAAAAAAGTCAAATGCATGATAGAAGATATTTCTCGCAAATTGACCTCGTTGACAGCCAATAATCCTACAGAGCCAGATGCATGTTCGGACCAGGCGAATGCCCTCAACATGATGAGGAAACAACTTTACAATCCTTATTCCAACACATACAACCTAGGATGGAGGGACCACTCCAATTTTTCTTGGTCACAGGGTGTTCAACAGGATAGTACGGCAGGTCAGGCCCCTCAACATACTACCAGACAATTCAATCAACATTTTTCACAGCCACAACCATGGGATGAAACAATTCAAAACTTGACAAAAGCTACACAAGCTGTATTAGAGCGCCAGAATCACACCATTGCTGAATTTAAGAATGAAGTACGCACAAGCCAGAACTCATAAGCACAATCCATCTCCAATCTGGAAAACATGATGGGACAACTGGCCTCATCAGTCCAACAGTTGGCAACAACCATTGAGAAATGATAGTTTCCTAGTCAGCCATTTCCTAATCCTAAAGGACTACAGCAAGAAGAGGCTAAATCCATCATGACTTTGAGACGTGGAAAACTATTTGACAACAAAGTGGATATTTCAAAGCAAAACACTTCTCAACCAATTCTTCCAGGTAATGCCCCAACTGATGATTCAATCCAAGAAGCTCCCACGGAGAACAATGAGCCATCGTACATTCCAAAAGCCCCATTTCCTCAGAGGCTAACAAAGGTAAATCAAGGTGGTTCTATCAATGATATCATTGAAATCTTCAAGCAGGTAAGTATAAATATTCCTTTACTTGATGCTATTAAGCAAGTATCTGCTTATGCTAAGTTCTTGAAAGATCTATGTACGACAAAGAGATAACCACATATGCGCAAAAAGGCATTTTTAACTGAATATGTTAGCTCTATAATTCAAAGCAGTACCTCTCCAAAATTTAAAGATCCAGGTTGTCCTACTATCTCATGCATCTTAGGAAACCATAAGATTGATAAAGCTTTACTAGATTTAGGAGCTAGTGTTAATCTTCTTCCTTCTGTGTATATGCAATTTGGACTAGGCGAGTTAAAACCAACATCTGTGATTTTACAACTTGTTGATAGATCTGTGAAAGTACCCCGAGGAATTGTAGAGGATGTTTTGATACATGTTGACAAGTTTTATTTTTCTATTGATTTTATTGTACTTGATACTCAACTAGTACGAGACTCTACAAAACATATTCCTGCAATTTTTGGTCGTTCTTTTTCTGGCAACATCTAATGCTATTATTAATTGCGAAATGGAGTTATGCAGACTATCTTTTGGCAACATGACAAGAGAATTGAATATTTTAATGTCAACAAGCAACCACATGACAATGAGGATGTTATTTGATGTTGACATGATAGAAGCATTAGATGATGATTGTTTTGCTTATACTAATTGTGATGATGCTCTAAACATGTGCTTAACTCATTTGGGTTCTTATTTTGATGTTGATAGTGCTATAAAAGAAGTGAATGCTTTGCTTGAATCAGCACCTGTCATGGGTATAACTAAATGGAAACAGAAAATTGAGGAGCACATATTCAACTGTTTGAGGATAAACGAAAAATGGTATAAAGTCAATAGATGCAAGCAGAGCAGGTCCTCCAAAGCACTATTCAAAGTGCCGCAAAGCAACCAGACAATAAGTCAGCTAATGACTATAAATAAGCGCTTGATAGGAGGCAACCCATTTTCTAACCCTTTTATTTACTTGCTTTATATATAGTAGTTTTAGATATGTTAAATAATTTATTAGTTTCTATTTTTACTTATTGTTTAATGCACTTTTTAAGCCTCACCATGTCATGCGCAGGATGTCCCACTTGTGTGAGCCGCTTGGACAATATCTAGGCAATCATCTTTTGACCAAGGATCCCAGCACCACATCTGAGTCCACTTCACCTATACCTTCACTAGTCAAATTCATATGTCATTATCATTGCATAAAATACTTTTATCAAAGTCAAAAATCAAGTTTTAAAAGCTGCAGAAAGCGGTCATCCGTTTGATCATCCGTTTGAACAGAGAGTTCAAACGGTCGACCGCTTTGATGAACCGGTCGACCGGTTTGCTGTCCCTTTTCAAAAGTGCCCGCTCGACTTTTTGCGGTTCAACGGCTAGTTTCGACCAATCGACCAATCGACCGGCCGACCGTTTGGTCATCCGGGTTGGTCATCCGCTTGGTCGAAAGTGACGAAAATTCATCTCTATAAATACCACTTCATTTACTATCATTTCACAACACTTACAAGAGCATTTATAGAGAAAATCATATTGAAAACTTCATCCAAAGCTTCATTGTATTTATATCTTCAATATCTCATATTGAAAAACTTTGTTTGATTAAATCAAACCTTTGATTCATCCTTCTCAACAAAGTTTTCTTCTAACACTTGAGCTTTCCTTATTCATTGCTATTCATTAAAGTGTTAGTCTCTCTTAGAACTAAACTTGTATCTATCATTCATCTAGAGAGAAATACTCAAATCAATTTCTTCATATACTTGGGTCATATTGAGGTCCCGCAAAAGCTCAATATTGTATAAGGATCGGTGCTCCTTGTTTGTAAGTCACCGGATACATTGTAAGAGTTTGGATTGCACCATAAGTCAATCAAAATAGTGGAAAGGCCGTGCTCGTGTTGGAGAGCTTGGTAACGGGGGCGTAGATCATTGGTTGGATCGAACCTCCATAAAAATTGTTTGCACTCTCTCTTCTCTTTTATTTACTTATATTGTGCTTATATTTGAGTGAATCAATTCTTATTTCTTAAATTTCATTTTTAAGAATATTTTTCGAAAAGTTTGAGAAAACCAATTCACCCCCCTCTTGGTTAGTTATTCTTGGGCTATCAATTGGTATCAGAGCAAGGTGCTCATTTTTTTTGATTACACAATCTTGAGTAATGGCTAACCAAAATTTTCAAAACCTTGAAGGTCACTCTACAAATCGTCCTCCCTTCTTTAATGGCTCCCACTACAATTATTGGAAAACTAGAATGATGATTTATATTCAATCAATTGATTATAACATTTGGGAAGTCATCGAGTTTGGTCCATATGTGCCTACAAAAATTATCAAAGTTGATGATAAACCGGACCAAACTATTTCTAAGCCTAGAGAAGAATATGATGAAGAGGACAAAAGAAAATTGTCTTTGAATGCTAGAGCCAAAAATTTACTTTATTGTGCTTTAGACAAAAATGAGTTTAATCGTATTAGCACATGTGATTCCGCATATGATATTTGGCATGCATTAGAAATAACTCATTTAGGTACCAACAAGGTTAAAGAAACCAAAATAAATCTTTTGACAAAAGATTTCGAAAATTTCTTTATGAAACAAGATGAACCTATTGTTGATATGATTACTCGTTTCACCGATATTATTAATGGCCTTAAGGGCTTTGATCGAAAATTTACTAACGGTGAACTTGTGAGCAAAATGCTTAGGTCTTTATCGGAAGATTGAACTCCTTGAGGATGTTGATAGAAAATACAAAAGATATCAACACTTATCCATTGGAGGAGCTATATGGAACATTGATGACATATGAGCTCAACAATGCCGAAACAAAGGAGAAAACAAGGAGAAGCAAAGAAGAGATGAAGGAGCTTCCAAAGAAGCAAATTGCCTTGAAATCAACAAATGATGAAGGTTCATCCAACACAAACTTGAGTGATGAAGAACTTGATGACTTAGTTCTTCTTGTCAAGAAATGGAGAGGATTTCAAACAATAGGCGATTTCAAAAGAAAGAAGACAAAAGTGAAGAAAAGAACAAAAAGATCATATGCTATGATTGTGACAAACCCGGTCACAAGAGGACCGAATGCCCAAACAAGAAGAAGTTCAACAAAAAGAAGGCACTTCAAGCTACATGGGATGATAGTGATGAAGATGATCAAGAAGATGAAGAAATTCAAGAAGAAATCGCTAATATGTGCTTCATGGCCATTGAGGATGAGGTAAGTACAAACAACAATGATTCTTACATTGACTTATCTACCTCTTATGATGAAATTCTTGAAGAATTTGAGAAACTTATGTCAAAATACTCCATTCTTAACAATAAACACTCTTTGTTGAAAAAGGTAGTCAAGAAGCTTTTTATTGCACAAAAGGACTTTGAAAAAGAAAAGGATGATCATAAGTCCTTAATTAAAGAAAATGTTTTATTAAAAGAAAAAGTGGTTGATTTAACAAGCATTATTCACAAATTCACCCAAGGAAAGAAAAACTTTGAATTAATGCTTGAGAGCAAAAATGTGTGTTTAACAAAGGAGGAATTGGATATAGACCTCTCTTGAAACAAAAATCCCTTGAAACCATTTTTGTAAAATCATCCAACTTTTCTCAACAAAACATCACATGTAGTTTTTGCAAGAAAGATGGTCATGTTGCTTACAATTGTTTGACTAAAAGAAACTATACTTTGAAAAGAAACATAAGTGGATAAGAGAATCCACAAGTACTAACTATCAAGGACCCAAACTTATGTGGGTACCAAAAGTCAAAAATTAAAATTATTTTTGTAGGTACCACAAAAGGTCAAGAGCAATTGGTTCTTGGATAGTGGTTGTTCAAACATATGACGGGAGAGATCGATCATTACTATCGAATTTCAAAAGAAAAGATGGAGGTCATGTGACTTTTGGAGACAATGCCAAAGGAAAAATCATAGGCATTGGAAATATTGGTAATCGTTCTTCTCCCTCTATTGAAAATATTTTATTAGTTGATAACCTCAAACATAACCTACTTAGTATAAGTCAATTGTGTGATAAAGGTTATCTCATTAAATTGATTCTTCTAATTGCCTCATTGAGGATGCTATATCTAAAGAGGTATTGTTCATGGGGAGCCGAAGCAAAGATGTTTACATCATATCTATTGAATTTGAACTTGAAAAGGAAATAAAATGTTTTTCAAGTATAAAGGATGATTCTTGGTTATGGCATAGGAGATTAGGTCATGTTAGCATGGACTTACTTTCAAAAATCTCCAAAAATAACTTTGTGAAAGGGTTGCCAAGTATAAAGTTTGAAAAAGATAAAATTTGTGATGCTTGTCAATTTGGAAAACAAGTAAAGAGTTCTTTCAAACTTAAACAACACTCTTCTACTTCAAGACCTTTGCAACTTCTCCACATGGACTTATTTGGACCATCTAGAACCGCTTAGTTTAAGTGGAAAACATTATGCATTTGTTATTGTTGATGATTTTCAAGATTTACTTGGGTCATTTTCTTGAATTTAAAAGATGAAGCCTTAAATGCATTTAAACATTTTTGCAAAAGAGTCCAAAATGAAAAGGATACACCATTACCACAATTAGGAGTGATCATGGTGGAGAATTTGAAAATATAGCCTTTGATGAGTTTTGCAAATCCAATGGATATGAACATAATTTTTTCGGCTCCTAGAACTCCTCAACAAAATGGTGTAGTAGAAAGGAAGAATCGAACATTGCAAGAAATGGCTCGAACCATGTTGAATGAAAACAATTTACCAAAATACTTTTGGGCGAAGCCGTAAACACTTCATGTTATATCTTAAATAGAGTTTTGGGTCGAAAGAAAACCAAAACTCCATATGAGCTTTGGAAAATAGAATTCCTAATATTGGATATTTTAAAGTTTTTGGTTGCAAGTGCTTTATTTTAAACACAAAAGAAAATTTGGGAAAATTTGATCCAAAATCCGATATTGGAATTTTCTTGGATATTCATCTACTAGTAAAGCTTTTAGAGTTTTCAACAAAAGAACTTTAGTAGTTGAAGAATCCATGCATGTTGTTTTTGATGAAACTAACTCTTCTATACAAGAAAAAGTTATTGATGATGAAGATTTGGAAATCCCATTTGAACAACTAAGTGTTCAAAATCAAGACAAAGGGAATCCAAATAACATTGAAAGTCAACATGAGGAGGAAACAAGTATGCAACAAAATGATGAAGAACCTCATGAAGATCCCAACACTTCATCATTACCAAAAGAATGGAGGTTTGTCCCATCTCACCCAAAAGATCTCATCATTGGTGATCCATCAAAAGGGGTAAGCACAAGAAATTCTTCTAGAAATTTTCATAACAATTGTGCATTTCTTTCTCAAATTGAGCCAAAGAACTTTAAAGAAGCCGAGTTTGATGAATTTTGGATCCTAGCTATGCAAGATGAACTAAATCAATTTGAAAGAAATCATGTTTGGGATTTAGTTGCTAGACCAAATTCACAAACCGTAATTGGCACAAAATGGGTTTTTCAAACAAACGAGATGAAAATGGTATAATTGTGCGTAATAAAGCTAGATTAGTGGCTCAAGGTTACAATCAAGAAGAAGGCATTGATTTCAAGAAACTTTTGCCCAGTTGCTAGATTAGAATCAATTCGCATGCTTCTTGCTTTTGCTTGTCATAAGAATTTTACTTTATTTCAAATGGATGTCAAAAGTGCATTCTTGAATGGAGTCATTCAAGAAGAAGTTTTTGTTGAGCAACCTCCCGGTTTTAAAAATCATAAGTATCCGGACAAAGTTTTCAAACTTAGAAAAGCTCTTTACGGTTTAAAACAAGCTCCTAGAGCATGGTATGAGAGATTGAGTAAATTTCTCTTATCAAATGGTTTTTAATGGGTAAAGCGGATACTACACTATTTATAAAACCAAAAAGAATGATATGATAGTTGTTCAAATTTATGTTGACGATATCATTTTTGGTGCTACTAACATTTCCTATGTGAAGAATTTTCTAAGTGCATGAGTAGGGAATTTGAGATGAGCATGATGGGTGAACTCAAGTTCTTTCTTGGTCTTCAAATCAAACAAACCAATGATGGAATATTCATTAGTCAAACCAAGTATATTTTGGATATGCTCAAAAGTTTGAAATGGAAGACTTGAAGCCAATGAATACTCCAATGAGCTCATCAATCAAACTAGATAAAGACGAAAAGGTACTTCCGTTGATGTAACAAAATATCGAGGTATGATCGGATCCCTTCTTTATTTAACCGCTAGTAGACCCGATATTATGTTTAGTGTTTGCTTATGTGCTAGATATCAATCTAATCCTAAGAATTCCCATCTTAGTGCCGTAAAACGCATTTTTTCGTTATCTTAGTGGAACTAGATCTTTAGGTCTTTGGTATCCCAAAGAAACTCATTTTGATTTACTTAGCTATTCGGATGCCGATTGGGCGGTTGCACCATAACACCGAAAAACATCTTCTCACAAAACCATTAGCTCTTGAACGCGTTTTCATATATTCGACGTTAAATTTAGGTATAATTGATGAATGCATCTATCTTCTTAAATTGACGACCGTTTTATTTAAAACGGATGATCCGCTTGATCATCCGTATAAGCGTAAAACTTTTGCAAAATTAAAAGGTTAACCGTTGATCGCCTCAATAAACCGGACGTCCGCATGATAATAATAACCGGAGAACTCATCCGGTTGAATGTAAAGTTTGAACATCAAAATTCCAGACATCTTTTCTCCTTTTATTTACTTTAACTTCCCATGAACCACGGTTTTCTCTCCAAATCTTCCTCAAATCTTCCAATCTTCCCAAAATCTTTCCAATTTACATTCCAAATCTCAAAACCCATATAATTTCACGCCTAAATCTTCAAAATCCCCAATTTTCATCCACCAAATCGCGATAAACCCCTCACGCGGTCGACCTCCAACCCTAGGCTCCAAATCCGTCTCCAAAACCATGCCTCGGGTGAAATGGCAGCCAAACGACCTAGGAGAGAAAGGCAACCATCTCCATCCTCCTCCTCCTCCAAGAAGATCCTCAATCCAAGCGCATCGAATCGAAGTCCCGTTCTTATTGGTAAGAATGTCGATCTTGCCTCTTTCACACACGAAGCACCATCTTTTAACATTGAAAATCTCTTCATGGGTATGGGGTGGGTTCCTCTTCTCACTCTCAATGAAACCGCTTACCCTCCCATTATCAAAGAATTTTACAAAACATGGTTTTTTCCCCTGGTCGGGTATTTCATCTTTCGTTCGGGACAAACGAATTAAGATCACTCAAGATCTTATTCGTACCATTCTCCATCTTGAGAATGGTGGTATGCGTCTGTATACCACCAAGACAATTCCCCACACCGACGAGTATAATCCCGTCAAGCATGTTGTAATGTCACCGGCAAGCACTTTGGCGCCGTTAAATCTTACCTCAAATCAACTTACCCTTCCTTGTCGTGTCCTACATAATATCATCGCCCACATAATTGTCCCCGAAAGGGTCATTTAGATGAGGTGAACCATTTTGATGCTTTTATGCTCGACTCCATTCTCCGAGGGCGTAAGCTAGATTTTTCTTACATCATGATCCAACACATGCACTACGTCCTTAGCGGCAAGAGTTCTAAGGCTCTTCCCTATGGCATGATCCTCACCAAAATCTTTCAACATTTCAATATCTCCTTCCGTGATACGGTGACCTCCTTCCAAAAGCCACCGACACCATCAATATTCTTACACTAAAAAGAATGAAAATTGTAAAGGAGAACGGTCAATGGGTGGCGAAGTCGAAGGGATTTGATGAGGAGTCGGGCCCTCTACTCTACCTTTCGAGGGGGGAAGATATTGACGAGGATGCCCCTCCGCCCCCCTCAAGAAAGATCACAAAGGCCGTCGTCCTCCACTTCCGCCACAACGAAGACCAATTCACCTTACCGCATGGACGGATCGACTCCTTACTTCTTTCATCCAGTGTCCGCACCACACCATGGGGACTCTCCAAGCCTCGGTTCTGCCGACATGACGGCGTTGCTCCGAGATCTTCACGCCCGACTCGATGCCGCTGCTGCTTCCTCCACAGCCGCCCGAGCCTTAGTTTATTTACTTTTGTTTAAAATTTGGCAAATCAAATGAAAATGATATAATGTGATACAAATTCATCAAATCATGTTTACTTGAAAAGAAAGGGGAATATATATGCCTTATTGTATACTATTATCATATATTCTCACATTGTTTGTCATAATCAAAAAGGGGAAATTGTTGACCTATGGTTAACTTTAAACCTTAATGTTTTGATTATTACAAACAAATTGGTTTATCTTTCTAACTTTTTCTTTTCAAGCAAAATTCAAAGCGCTACAAATCGAACTCTCATGCAATGACAAGTTCAAAGTCAAAATCAATTCAAGAGTTCAAGCATCTCAAGATTCGAAGATCAAGATTGAAGAATAGATTTGTAGATAAAATTGTAAAGGTATTAACTCTTTAATCCTACATTGAGGATCGATTAATTCATCTCTATAAATACCACTTCATTTACTATCATTTCACAACACTTACAAGAGCATTTATAGAGAAAATCATATTGAAAAACTTCATCCATTTTTTCTTCTAACACTTGAGCTTTCCTTATTCATTGCTATTCATTAAAGTGTTAGTCTCTCTTAGAACTAAACTTGTATTTGGGGTTTGTAAGTCAGGATAAAAAGTCGGGATACTTAATTGTCTTTTGAATTTGCCTATCACTCTCCATAAAAATCGTTTGTACTCTCTTCTCTTTTATTTACTTATATTGTATAATCAAAATAATTTTGATTTCAAACCAACAAATTTTTTTTTAATAGTTTACTTGCCTAGTTACTGTTGAATATCCTACCGCCAATGATGATATCTATTCAAAATTGAGCACATTTTTAGTAGACAATTAGACAACACTTGAACTCGTTCTTTTATCTGAATACTTATCCATCTTAGACCTGATTATGGAAGCACATAGATACTATTGACTTATCGTTTATTGAAAACAAGACTTGAGTGTATGTGTTGATATTATTGACTGAGGATCATTATGAAAATTTCGTTCCTACACTTTTAAGCTAGTGACCAACCTGTTTTGAGAACAGTTTGAGAGTATTAAAGTTACTACTTTTGTTCTGAGATTTTTGATGGTTTGGGTTTTCTAGATCTCATCTTTGATTGAATAGGTTATAGTCAAGGAATCTAGACTGAGCACTACTCATTGTTGATAAAATAAAATATCTGACTAGAACAATTAAGTTTGTTAGGGTATTTTAAAATCTGGTGTCCTATGATCATCTGACTTGGGAGTCATCGGCCTAAAGTTCGTTACATGAGTCATATATATAAAAAAGAATATAATATATATATATATATATATATATATATATATATATATATATATATATATATATATACACACACATATACATCTTCACTTCTCTATTAGCACTGTGGGACTCGAGCAATTAAGTATGTTAGAGGATTTTAAAATTTGGTGCCCTATACTCATTTGACTTGAGAGTCATCGGCCCAAAGCTCGCTACAAAAGTCACATAGAAAGCTAGTGAAAGAGAAATATTGCACAGGATGTAAGACTGTTAACATCAGTTGAATAAATAAAAAGAGTTAGAAGTGCTCAATAAGGATTACTAGGTTAGAACCTCAGAAGCTGCAGATGACAATTTAGAAATCACTCACCATCCTAATTCTAAGAATACAAGTTCTAAATTTTACCACTTTATTTGAAAAAAGCATTGTGCTGATCAATAGGAACCAATTTCGCTAGAACACCTTGGGATTAGAGAGAAAAGTATTAGAAGTGTGAGAATTTGCGAGAGGTGTGAGGAATAAATGACTACAAAGGGTTTGAAATTGCTAAAATATCAACAACACAATATTGGTCGTGACCTAATACATGTATAAGTTTAATTTTTGGCTATTCACACACTCACAAAAGGTCGAGTATCGGATAAGTGATAATTTTTGTGTTGTTGTTTAATATCCTTCTAAAAGTGTTGCTTTATTTTTGAACTTGAGGCATATGGTAAGAAATTTAACATTGACTAATTTCTCGTTAATTCTATTGGCTTAGTCTGAATTTATATTTAGTTTTATTTTTGTTTGAGGACGAATAAAGGTTTAGTTTGGGGGTGTTTGATAAGTGCATTTTGTGTACTTATTTTGGCCTTTGAATTACGTATTTATCCAGTCATATATTGATTTTTTACTTAATCTAGTTTATTATTGTTTCTATTTCAGTTTTGGACTCGTTTGTGAATAATTGGAGAAGATTGGACAAAAGGAATAATAAATTAGAAGATGTCTCAAAAGTATGGGGACTCAATTGCACTCAATTGAAAGTTGAAGAATCAAATTGGAGATTATGTAAAGTTGAAGGACCAAATGAGATGTTATAAAAAGATGGAGGACTGAAATGACCAAGACCTAAAGTTGAAGGACCAAATTGGTGGCTGTTGAAACCTGGAAGGACCAACTTGCAAGACCTTAAAAGCACCAAGTCAAGATCGCCAAGCCACAAAGAAATTGAAAATAAAAAATGTGAAGCCAAACCATGTTGCACAGGCGATCGCCGAGCAGCGCCGCCAGTGCCAAATCCGATTACGAAAATTTTATTTCCTTTTTTTGTGCCCTAATCTAGTTAGGTAACTTTTGGAGTAGTATAAATATGAGTTATTAACTCATAACAGGGCGGATTTTTAGGAGCCGAACTTGGAAGAAGACGGAAGAAACAAGAGAAGATAACTACTTGGCGATCAAGAGTTCTTTTTGAAGATTTGTTCTCATTCAATCCATGCCGGGTTCTATCAATTCTTGTCTATTTAATTTAATTATGTTCTTCTAATTTTCTTTAGCCAAGGTAGATGATGAAACCTTGTTTTAGCAAAGTGATTATGTTGTTATTTGTTTAATTCAATTTTAGAGTTTTAACGTTCATGGTTTGTTCTTATTGAATTCATTAGATAAAATTCCTTTCATCTTAAATATTATGTATTTTTGATTGTTAGAAATTGATTTAAATAATTTATGCTTGGTACTTAAACATGTCTTATTAATTTCTTTTGATTTTTCGTTAACTTTTCATCAATTTGGGATACATAGAATGCTTAGGAGAACTTTGATTCTTTGTTTTCTTCTCATTGAATGTGATACGGGGAACGCTTAAGTAATTTAAGTTTGAAGCATAATGGGAGCCTAAATTAGATTTTCTTCTTTTGGACTTAATTGGTAAATCTTTCAGGACGACAATAGATTTATTTCATGTTGTCGTTGTTTTTGAGAATTAATCAATAACTGGATGATTGTTAAGTTAAACAATGGTGGATTCCAAAACCTTGGTATTTTAAACTTCTTGATCCTTCAACTTCATTATTTTCGCATAATTACTTAGTCTTTAAATTAAATTATATCAACACCACTCTTTTCGACTCAACTAGCTTAGAATAATAGTTAGTTTGGATTAAATTAGACTTTCGTCACCATAGTCTCTGTGGGATCGACCTCGTTACTACTTTTCTATATTCCAATATATTCGTACACTTGCGAGTTAATTAAAATTTGACATCAAACAGCAACTCCAAGCTCACGATCTCAAAGAAATCGGAAGAAACTTGCGTGGATAATCGACTATGAAAGTGGAGGTGAGTTGTCTAATGATGATATTACTGCTCATTTTGCCTTATTCGCTAACTGTGATCCCATAGCATACAAAGAGGCAGTAAATGAGGCTAAGTGGCAGAGAGCTATGGACTTAGAAATTGAAGCCATAGAGAGGAACAATACCTGGGAGTTAACTGATCTTCCAAATGGGCAGAAAGCAATCGGTGTGAAATGGGTGTACAAGACTAAGTTCAATGAGAAAGGAGTTGTGGACAAACATAAGGCACGGCTGGTCGTTAAGGGGTACAAACAGAAGTTTGGAGTGGATTACAAGAAAGTGTTTGCTCCAATGGCTAGGATGGACACCATTCGACTTGTGATTTCGATGGTTGCTCAACACTCATGGACTATTTATCAACTTGATGTTAAATTAGCCTTCTTGCATGGAGATCTTGAAGAGCAGGTATACATCGATCAGCCTATTGGTTATGTGAAAAAAAGGAAGTGATGAGAAGGTATACAGGTTAAAGAAGGCTCTATACGGTCTAAAACAAGCACCACGTGCTTGGTATAGTCGTATAGACACCTATTTTTCTAATGCTGGTTTTAAAGGTGTCCATATGAGCATACTCTCTATATTAAAGCTGGAATTGCAAGAAAGTTTTTGGTGGTCTGCTTGTATGTAGACGACCTCATCTACACATACAATGACGAAGAGATGTTTGTTGAATTCAAGACTTCTATGATGGCTGAGTTCGAGATGACTGATCTGGGAAGATTGCACTATTTTCTTGGTATAGAAGTCCTACAATCATCGGCCGAAATTTTCATCAGACGAAGAAAGTATGCTCTAGAGGTTTTGGAGAAATTTGAGATGAAGAAGTGTAATGCAGTTGCAATCCCAGCAGAACCAGGACTGAAGTTGACTATGGATCATAATGGAAATAAAGTTGATAGCACGTTCTTTAAGCAACTTGTTGGAAGTCTGATGTATCTTACAACCACAAGGCCTGATATCATGCTTTTAGTAAGTCTCATTAGCAGGTTTATGGAATGTCCAATAGAACAATATCTTTCTACTGCAAAAAGAAGCTATGTAAAAGGTACATTTGATTATGGTGTTCTTTATAAGAGGGGAGAAAAGTCAGAGCTTGTTGGATTCACAGATAGTGATTATGCTGGTAATGTTAATGATAGAAGAAGCACATATGCTTATGTTTTTATGATTGGTTTGGGATCAGTTTCATGGGCTTCAAAGAAACAACCAATTGTGACTTTATCAACTACTGAGGCTGAGTTTGTAGCAGCAACAACTTGTGCTAGTCGGGCCATTTGGCTTAGGAAGTTACTTGAGGAGTTGAGTTATGAGCAACAAGGTTCAACATCGATTTATTGCGACAACATATCTGCAATTAAGCTCTCAAGGAATCTGGACTTTCATGGAAGAAGCAAGCATATAGATGTTAGATATCACTGCTTGCGTGATCTGTGTAAAGATGGTGTGATTGATATGGTGTATTGTAGAACTGAAGATTAGTTTGCAAACATACCGACCAAGCCTCTTAGGTCAACTGTGTTTGTAAAACTCCGAGGGCTAATAGGTGTGTGTTCAAGGAAAAGAGTTAGGAGTATCTCAACAATGGATGAGTTTGTTTACTTGAGAGTTTAGGATTCCAGTTTTTTTCTGAGTAGTTTGTTTCTGTACTGCCATTTATATTTCCCTTAGTTAATGAATAAATTATACAGTTCCAACTTTGTTTTTGCCTTGCATTCAAATCAGTTTAACAAAAATGACATTAATTTTTACTTATTATACAGTTCCAACTTTGTTTTTGCCTTGCATTCAAATCAGTTTAACAAAAATGACATTAATTTTTACTTATATTACAGAACAAATTTGTGAAAACAACAAGAACTACAAATTGACATCAAATAAAGTTTCAGAAGTGGAGACCATGCTCTCTAGCAGCATCCACGAGAGCTTCAATCCGTCCACAGATTCAGTTAGAGCTAACCACCTTGGTCGAAAGCCACCCCGGTGAATTCCTTTTACAAGACAGGACATTACGATAACTTCATCAACTTTCCTTGCTACATCCCGACACCAACAACTCGACCTATTTTACAACAGGGAACAAAAGTAAAGCAGATCACACGTACAAGTAATCCGAATTTTCTTCATTTGATCTGACAGACATACAGGAACATTTTATTAAACTATAAAGAAAAAGTTCTTCCTCTCGTGCTCTTCTAATCCA
The DNA here is from genome assembly GCA_023638005.1 of Forsythia suspensa. NCBI lineage: Eukaryota > Viridiplantae > Streptophyta > Magnoliopsida > Lamiales > Oleaceae > Forsythia > Forsythia suspensa. The sequence goes on from CM042671.1 coordinate 33,169,611, forward strand.
TATGAACTATCAAAAATTCAAGTTCCGTGACTTGCAGGATGCTGATGGAAAGAGAAAGGTTGAAAGACACTAAGTAGCAGCCTGTAACTTAGTATATAGTTGTTCTTCATACACAGACTCATAGATCTTGGTACACTTTGAACTAGTGATAAATGCAGCTTCTCACAATCCCTTTCGGGGGTGTTCATACATATTGGCATGGAATGGTTTTACATCTAAAAAGAAGCTAAAATCTGGTATAGTGTACAATCGAGTTCAATTCAGTCCTGCTTACCCCAAACACGTCTCTTAAGTATGACTGGAACAAACCATCTTCGGTGCATCTCTGGGAGCCTTTCACAATCTTTGGTAAGTTCAATCTTATCTTATTTAAGGAGACTCCAACTAGGTTATCCTTGAAAGTGCCACAATTTGCAGAATTAATATGAGAAACAAAATCTGTCAACAAGCAGAGGATAGATCTGAATGTACGACTGCAGTATACTTCAGATTATAACATCAATTCGTCATGAAGTTCAATTTATGAAATTGACTTGTCTTGGTAATTAAGTTTTTTATGATTTAAATTATTGATAATGGAATTCAATTATTGTCATGTAAAAAATCATTTTATTGTCTTCAATTCTATTCTCTCCTCATAAAGATCTGTTCTTTCTGGATATAAACTGAAGCAAGCTATATATAAAAATGATTTATATTGCCTATTTCAGCATTCCAAATTGTAAATGCACTGCATTTCAGAATGGCCATAACAATTCAGATTTTTCCAGGGATATCAAACATGCCTTAGAGGCTTAAGGAACTTGTGATAGATGTGAATTATAGGTTATGGACCCTATGGTAAACAATAGAGTATAATGTTATGAATATATAAGAATATAAATGTATGCAAGATTGCTAATCTTACAAATGTAAATGCTACTTCTTCGAGAGATAGCAATTCTCACTTAGATTAAGTATTGCACACAAACTTGTCCAAGTCAAAACCCCAGAATCTATTTTATTTCAATATGATTTAAAATTGTTTGGTTGGAGGAGGTAAGTGCTGTCGAGGATGAATTCATGCAGAGATTGAACTTATCTATAAAACCTGATCGAGGGAGGTGCCTTTGATGCATTGTCTTGTAGAATTTTTGTAACAGAGGAGACATCCCAAGGATAATGTGATAAATGAGAAAGCTGCAGATTTTTAAACCATGATTATTAGTCTTACTCAGGTCAGATAATTGATTCTAGATTTGGTCCAAACTACGCAGAATGGCAGCCACATTGGACAAACAGTAAAAAGATTGTAAACTCGAAAGACTACTCCATTGAAATACAGTTACAAACTGAACTAGAATTCCTATTTGCAGTAATATACATAAAAATTATCAGCATCTCATGAAAAAATCATTACAAGTTCAATGAAATCAGCACCGTGCGAGTATTTGCGTAGTCAATAGAACTCCAAAATATATTTGTTTTAACCATTGTCAGTAATTAACATAGCAAAACCACAGTGTATATTTCATCATTCAACTTACAATAGTTGCACCAGAGCTGCAGACAAATTCTTCTGAGATGGGGTTCTGCATTACTGCATAGTTAGGGTGAGGTAAGAGTATATTTTTGTATTCATCGATCACCTGAACTTAAATATGCGTGTTTGAACGAAAGACACATAATCTTGGTCTTTCTGGTGTTCCTTCAACCTGAGAATACATGAAATTATCTCCACTTCTGATGTTTGAGGCATCATTAGGACATGATACAGAAAATTAATCTGAAGAACGGAATAAAATCCAAGCACCAGTTCGCAACATGTAACATATATAACTACATCAATCCAGGGAAAGAGAGGTCATCGGACATAAGGTCACCTTAATGACACATGATATATATAATTATAGGACATCTACCTCTTCTCCTTTCTTCTTTTATTCTCCATAAAGATCAATTATGTGGAAGGTAGCCCAAGAGAAACATGTACGAGTAACCATTCATCTGAAAAATGGGTGCAGTTTATTTTCACTTCTCTGTCATTTTTTCTTTTAAAAATCAACCATAGCTCCTTCTCCCTAGAATTTGAACCTTTTGTTAGAAATGAAACACTATTTCACCACCACAATGTATGTTTCATGAACTCGATTATCGAAAATTAGAATTTCCAAAAAAAAAAAAAAAAAATGCAAAGGAGAGTTCTTATACAGATTTCAATTAGTTCTAACTTCTAATTGCATGAACCCTTTACTTTTACATGCTGATATTCAAATTCAGGAAAGAAAGAGACAAATCAATAAGCAGATTACGCACCTTCTAACCGATACTAGAATGGCTGGCATAGTGGCATTCTTGTTTTCTGTTCTGGACTTAGCTTCAATAACCAGAGACCAGGGTGGTGGACCACTGCCGCCCGTACACCGGGTTGGCAAGTAAGGAAAAAACAGAGAGCAAAAAGAACAATAAACACCACAATAATAATATGATGAACAAAAGTCGACCATACAAATTATACTCCTATTTCATTTGATAAAGTGATGATACATCCAGACAAGTCTGCATATTATAAAATACTAGCAATTCGGAGTACAATTTTCTTTTGAATGAAACTCAACCGAAAGAGACAAGAAATGAATACCATAGGACTATGTATGATATTCTAAGGAGACTAGACAAAAAGGTAAAGGCTAAATGTAATGTGGATGTTAATTAATCAAGCATTGGAAAAAGACGAAGAAGCCCGGGAAACAGAATTCCAAATTTGGACAGCGGCGTTCCAAATTCCGGCGGACGCAACCCCAACAGCGACGGCCTGTGGGTATCCAGGTTTGGAATCCAGCTTCATTTCCAGTTGGAGTAGCCGCGAGTGGATGACGTCGAGCTTTTTGGATGTAACATCTGAATCAGAGTCACCTTTTTTCTTGCTTTGGGTAGTGGTGATCATCCTGAAGACAGCGTTCTGCAAATCTTGAATGACTTTGAAAGAGGCTTCTTGAGTGTCCATGCCCTCCTTCTCGTAGTGCTCCACCAGCTCCCTTGGGCTCGGTAGTCTCCTCCTGTTCTTCTTCTTCTTCCCGGAGGCATCCTCATTTCCCGCTTGTGATTGACTCGGCGGAGACGGCTGTGGCGGCGACATCACTTCTTCTTTCTCTCCGGTCTACAAAATTTTACAAAGCGAGAGTGAGGTAGTGAAGAAGGAAAATTTGTTACGAGGACAAAAGCCCTACAATTTTCGGGTCTCGTAATTGGATAATGTCGTTAGATTGGACTGCTAATGTGAACTAGCGACCTTCAACTTGTTGGATAATGCGATTTACAAAAAAGAATAACCTTATCACTTCCGGGCGGCACTCTCCTCCACCAACAATGGGAATAAATAATTTATAAGCATTAGTACTTAAAAAACAGAATATATATATATATATATATATATATATATATATATATATATATATATATATATGTGTGTGTGTGTGTGTGTGTGTGTGTGTGTGTGTGTGTGTGTGTGTTGGCGGATTTCTGTGTAAAGTGACTCCAAAGTGCAAAAAACCGAATGAAATGGATGAAAAGTAAGTCGAGACAAGTGTTGAACAATTTGTCCTTAAGTCGAATTTGCCCCTCAACGCTGTTTACGGTTATGGCAATTAACTTCCAAGATACAACGACTTCACTTGTGTTTGAAGCACTTCAAAATACAAGCACAACGAACCAAAATTGATTTTGTACTCCAAAAGGATGAAATGAAATGGAAAACCAGAAATTATGCAACTAATGCAATATATTTTTGGTTCAAAATATGAATATATGAGTCTTTAAAAAGTTTGCATATCAGTTCTCTGTCAAAAAGGATATCCAAAATGGCCTTTTTAACGTTGATGAACAACTGAAAACGAAATGGTGTGGAGATAAATCGTGCAACACTTCAAAATGACATGATTGATCGCGTAAACCTATGCGATCGCATGGTTTTACCATGCTGCGATCGCAATGTGCATTTTTTAAAACAGAACTTAATCGAGTTTAACCATGCGATCGCATGGTAGGACAAAAAACGCTCGCTTTAAAAATTGATCGATTCATGATCGCAAGGTAAAATACACATGCGATCGTATGGTCAAAACTTGACCCAAATTTTGTCATTTTCTATAATTTCTCATTTATTCGATATTGGTTTCGAGATACCAAATATACCCTTCAACACATACAGAAAAATTTGAATTCTCTTTTTGGGGCGTTCCATATAGCCTCCACGGTGCGCCCCCTCGACCCCCGCGACTTGACCAGGCAGGTCGATGCTCGTTTCGACGCTCTGAAGTAACAAAGTGGCAAACTAATTTGCATAAACAGATTGGGTCGGGTCTGAGTATTTTAGTCGAAGTTGACAAATACTTAGTTTCAATTTCTCGAATTCTTAAACTAATTTCCAACAATATGTACTAGTATATCGCTTCTTCGCGATGGAATTCGACCATAGGTTCTATTATGATGATATATTGAGAGGCAGTGAACATATTTTGGAGATGATCGATTGGGGGAGATGATCGATTGAGTGAGATGGATTAATGAATTGAGTAGATTTTAGAGATGATCGGTTGATGGTGATGATCAAATCAGAAAGATGGATTGAAGCAGTCAGCAAATTTTGGAGGATGTGATTTTGTGAGGAAAAAATTGAAGACGACACACAGACGTTTAAATATTTTTTTTCTTCCCGTAGCGGAGAAAACTCTCTACGAACAAGATAAACTATACTTAAAATCAATTACATATTGCAGAGAATATTCTGTATGGTATTTATGGTGGCACTACGTTGTGTTGGACAATATTTTGACACATATTTATTAGCATTAGATTAACAAAAACAAGAATGACATAAGTTTCAATTAATAAACATATCATTTTTTTTTGCTGTAAAAAGTAGATATAAGATAGTCATCCTATTTAGTGTCTATTTGGTAGTGTTTAAAAGTAATTTTTTTATGATATTTTTAAAAAAATTAGTAAAATATATGGTTAAAAAATTGATAAAAATTGTGAGTTCCATAAAATACGTAATTAAAAATGAATTTTAAAAAAAATTAATTTAAATTAAACTAAACCAAACATGCTCTTAGTCGTCTTGGAACGTTGAGGGTAGTTAAGAAAAAAGATTCTTTTTTCTTTAGAGTACTCATAAAGCTGTCCTTAACATGTGAAGTAAAATTCTATTTTAGATAATATTACAGTAGGATGTATTATATATGCGTTAATTTATAAATGGGTTAATTACACTGATGGTCTTCATTCTTTCAAATTTGTAACGATTCCATTCTTATTCTTTTTTTTAGCAGATATCATCGCCATTCTTCAATTTATTCTCACATATGATCCCCAAATCACTATTTTTCACTATTCTGACAATTCTTTGATAATTTTGCCAATTGACTTAAATAAATTAAAATGATAGGAAAAAAAATATAATGAAAGCATTGTAATTGAGTCATTAACCTTTTCAAAAGTACTAATAAATCTTAAACTATTTTATTTTATTCAGATAAGTGTTCTTTCCCAACTAAAAAGAATCATCTTTTCCCACCCCACCCCACCCCACCCCACCCCACCCCACCCCACCCCACATATACATACTAATAACCCAAACATATTCTATAAACTCGGGTCGAATTCCAACGCCGCCATGGTCTCAGCGCCAAAACCACCTCTATATCAATATTTCCACCACCGTTACGACCAGGAATTGTAGAAATCTTACCATCAAATTTTTTGGTCCGTCCGTTCTGAACCGCGAAGGGTTTTTCCCACTCGAAATCATTTTCGTACATTGGAAATCTTGGAGAGCTACCCATTGTAATAATTGCACCGTCGAAATTTCCTAACGGAAAGCATCGTGGGTCTCGTTCCCAGTCCCCAATGTACTTCCTCACTGTATTATTGTCGTGTGCCAACACGTTTTTGTTCAATTGCTCAGCGCACCACCGAATATCCTTAGCCAATACGTCGCCGGTTGATACGTATGTTGGAATGCTCTGAATCGCGTTGCCGAAATATAGTCTTCAGCCTGGGGCAATTCACAGCCATCCTAAACGTCGTCGTTTTGGAAGATGGTAATTTTCTTGCCCACGTTATGCCGCACCATAGCAGAGCACACAGTGATTGAAATGATGAAATCTCTGCTATTTGATTTGATAAATAATTTGATTTCCTGGAAATGGCGTATCTAAACCAAGTTAACGACGTCAACTTTCCATCGGGAAATTTCAACAGATTGTTGCACTGCTTGCTCATTAATTCGACGATGTTTAATTCTCATTTCTGATTGTTGGTTTTGGATTTTAGCTCAATTGATTATCTCAAAGTGGTGATTTTGATATTTCGGGAAATGGAAAAACAAACCGCCTTTCCTAGGAATTTGAGGTCACCCAAATGGATATTTGGGATGGAAAAATTGTGGGGGGGGGGGGGGGGGGGGGGGGTGGGGGTGGTGGGGAAAAAGATTATTCATTTTAAAAAAGATTATTCCTTTTATCTGAATAAAATAAAATAGTTTAGAATTTATTTGTACTTTTGAAAAGGTTAAGGGCCCAATTGCAATGCTTTCATTGTATTTTTTTCCTATAATTTTAATTTATTTAAGTCATGGGGCAAAATTATCAAAAATTATCAGAATAGTGAAAATAGTGATTTGGGGACTATCTGTGAGAATAAATAGAAGAATGTGGATGATATCTACTAAAAAAATGTGAATGAAATCGTTACAAATCTGAAAAAATAAGGACCATCAGTGTAATTAACCCTTTATAAATAGTAGCAAATGCTAAATAATAAAAAAGGGTTAGTTAGCCACCACTTAAATTATAATTTCAGTAAACATAATTCTCATCCACACATTTCATGCAAACTTACAACCACTTTTTATCCAATTCAAACTAAAATATAAGGTTATGTTACACTAATGGTCTCCATTTTTTCAAGTTTGTAACGATTTCATCCACATTTTTTTAGCAGATATCATCTCAATTCTTCTATTTATTCTCACAGATAGTCTCCAAATCACTATTTTTCACTATTCTGACAATTCTTTGACAATTTTGTCCCTTAGATTAAATAAATTGAAATGATAGAAAAAAATACAATGAAAACATTGCAATTGAGCCTTTAACCTTTTCAAAAGTACAAATAAATCATAAACTATTTTATTTTATTCAGATAAGTATTCTTCCCCAATTAAAAATGAATAATCTTTTCCACCCACCCACCCATCGAATAACGTTGCGATATCTATCCATCAATCGAGAGATTTACGCTTTGGAGCTGAAGAAGAAGCGGAATCATCAAAGCCAAAGATTCTACAAATTAGGGTTGGGAAAGTGATGGAAAAAGAACCACCGTTGTTGGTCTGGGGAGTGCTTACGGAGGAAGGACTCCACGGCAGAGTACATGGCTGAGATCTGAATGCCGTAGCTGCTGCAACGATCGTCTCCGCCATCTCCGTCGACTTGGTCTGCGTGTTCGAGTGAAAAATCATTACATACAATAAGTATCAAAGTTTGGGGGATCCAATTGTTTGCGTGATTTACGATTCATTGTTGCCTTGGGTTGTTGAAGTGCCCAAGAAATTTGGATTTGTTTCAATTGTTTTTTTCACTCAACAATCTGCTATTAATTTCATTGTGTATCATTTCTATCATAAATTGTTGCCTTACCTAGTTTTGGAACTTCCTGTTTCGATTCCTGGGCTACCATTGCTTGAGCTTCAAGATCTTCCCAAATACATGATGTTTTCATCTTACCAAGAGATCGTGATTGAGTAGTTTTCTACAGTGAAAATGGCTGATATTGCTTTTGTTAATACATTTTACAAACTGGAAGAAGATGGGTTCAATGAGTTTTTCTTTTCTTACTTATGATATGGTGTGGGCGGGTTTTGTAGTATGATGCATGTACCTTGGGGGGTGGGGTGGAAATAATGATTCATTTTTTGTTGGGGAAGAATACATATCTATATAAAATAAAATAATTTAGGATTTATTTGTACTTTTGAAAAGATTAAGGGCTTAATTACAATGCTTTCATTGTATTTTCTTTTTTCTTTCATTTTAATTTATTTAAGTCAAGGGGCAAAATTGTCAAAAAATTGTTAGAATAGTAAAAAATAGTGATTTAGGGACCATCTGTGAGAATAAATAGAAGAATGATGATGATATCTGCTAAAAAAAAGAATAGGGATGAAATCTTTACAAACCTGAAAGAATGGGGACCATTAGTCTAATTAACCCTAAAAAAAAATTTCGCGTACATTTAAACAAAACTAGATGAAGAATAGCATATTTGGTCCCCTAACTTTTTAAAAACGTTTATATATCTTTAATCTTTAAACATAGTATTGAACATTCTCAACGTTTGAAGAAATAGGTATGGTAGATCCTTTATGAAGAAATTTCTCTCCCCTTTAAATTAAAAAAAAAAAAAAAAAAAAAAAAAGAAGAATAAAAAAAAAATGTACGCCTCAAAAATAAAGAATAACAAACAAGTCATCTTCTTTAACCCAATAAAAAACTATTATACTTTAGGGACGGCAAAAAAATCCACCCCCCTGAATTCTCCGAACTCATCTCAAATATTTTTATTTTATTTTATTTTTATGTTTTAAAATTTAAATTGTATGTAAAAAAATAAAAATTAATATTAAAAATTAATTAATTAATTAAAAGAGACAATAAATGAGGATTTTTCTACACCCGCCCATCCCGGTCTCCCAAAAATCCCCGACGGGGCCGGATAGTAATGACCGCCCCGACCTCATCCCGTTGTCATCCCTATTATACTTTCATAGTACAACCTCAAATTGTGTGTTAAATCATCGTTATCACCTTCCAAAATTTCTATACCCCCAACAAACTATACTCTTTTGCACCAAAATCTTGTATCAATTTTCGATTTTCCCGATGCAACCCACTTTTGTTTCATTTTTATTTGAAACTAGAAAGTTTAGAAAATTTTTAGGGCTGTTCAATTTGGATTACTAGTAGCCAGATTGTGTTATTCGTGCCGATATTTATGGCAGGGTGGCATTTAAGTCGAAATAAAACGCTCTTCTTCAGTTGTGCCCTTTTCATCACATTCGTTGTCAGCGAGCACTTAACCCTGTTTTTTTCTTCAATTTCAAATTTCTTGTACAAGCCTTATTCTATTCATCGTTGCCGACTGGTACATTATCTTCTTCTATCGTTGCCGATTTTTGTACAACCATTTGGATTTAGAATTAGATTCTACAATGGATTTGTTGGTTGAATTTTCTAAAATCAAGAAATCAGAAGAAAGTTAGAAGAAAAAGAAAAGAATAAAAGAAGAATTTTAGATGGAAAAAGAGAACATTTTCTTGTAATCTGTAAGTAAACTTGACTGGAGGAGAGGCTTGTAGCCGTCTTATAATTGGAAAATTTGGTGACTTTTTTTGACGACAAAGCTTTGCGTGAAAAATATTTTTCATTTTAGTTGAGAAGCCTTATTGGGGTTTGTGGTGGTGGTGCATTTTGGATTTTGAGATTGGGTAGAAGAGGAGGATCTCTTTGTTATTCTTTATTTTTGGGGGTACATTTGGTTAATTTTCTATTCTTTTTTTTCTTGTTTTTTTTATTTAAAGGAGAGGGCAATTTTGTCATGAAAGGACTATCATGCATATTTTTTCAAATGTTAGAGATGTTTGATACTATTTTTAAAAGCTAGGGGGTATATCTCTTATATTTTTGAAAGGTTGAGACCAATTATGCTATTTTTTCCAAAATATCTTTCAATTAAATTTGGTTTAAATTCATTTTTAAAATATTGAAACATAATTAAGATTATATATTTGAACTTTTATTCTTTAAAATAGTAAAGTTTTATAATATCTAATTGTGAAAAAATTTCAATATTTAAAAATTATAAATTCTTGTACATTGTGTAATTTTTTAAATTAATGGGGGTAGATATGTTAGATAGTTCCAAATGAGTAAAATTTATTGGAAAAATAGTATATTTGGTTACCAATCTTTTAAAAACACAAGGGATATACTCGTTAAGTTTTAAAAATAGTACTAGACATCTCTAACGTTTGAGAAAATAGGCATGATAGGTCTTGAGAATATAATCCATCCATATTATCTGTTATCTAACTGAAATAGACTATGTGATGTTTGACCCAAAATTAAAATTCAGAAGAAAATAAAAAAATAAAAATCATTAAAAAATATTAAATCTTCCCAGTCCAAATTCCCATAGCACATATTTCGCAACTCCAAACCCACGGTCGCCACCACCCACGTGCAGAGGCAGCATCATCTCCACCACCCACAGTCAACGACCAACACCAACGCCAATACCAAAATTAATTGCATATGCATCCAAGAAAGAATGCAAAAATCAAAGTAAAAACTACATTATTGCCGAAAATAGGCCACTTCGAGCAAGCAACAATAGTCGAAATTTTTTTTCCATCTTTTCCGACTACGCAATTACTTAGCAAATCAAACATTGCAAAACCGCAAAAATTCATATAACCCCAAAAAATTAAATAACACTACATAAATAACAAAAAAAAAAAAAGAAGTTAAATCCAGGTTTAGAATAAAAAAAACAATTCACCTTAATTTATCAAAGGAGGGTTTTCTTGTTTTCCATCCAATAAACAATTGTTTGTACAATACAGCTACATTCTTATCCTGAAAAACACCAATAATATTGGATTAATTGAGCTTGGAGCTCCAAAAATCACCTGATCTGGCACGTTCATCCAAACTCGAAAAAACAAGAACTTGAATGTATAACTTGTGCCGCAAGCTGGAGAAGTGTAGGCCTGAACTCCAAGCTTCGTTCATATCGAACCTAGCCTACCACCACTCTGACTATGGGTGGTGGAGCCGCTATCGTTGCAGGTGGGTGGCTATGGCCATGAGTTTGGAGTTGGGAAAGATTGGTTATGAGAATTTGGACTGTGGAAGATTTAATTTTTTAATGAATTTTTTTCTTTTTTTTTCCCTAAATTTTAAGCTATTTTAGTGGTTTGGCGATTTTATCAATTTGATTCCAATTGCTTTAATTTTCGGTCAAACATCGCGTGCAGCCCACTTGAATCAAATAAAGGATAAAATAGACGGATTCAGTCATCAAAGACCTACTATGTCTATTTTCTCAAATGTTAAAGATATTCGGTGCTATTTTTAAAGATAATGGATATATCTCTTACATTTTAAAAAGACTAGTGGACCAAATATGTTATTTTTCCAAATTTATTGCTCGTACAACATGATAAAGTTAAACTTACAAACTTGTTTGTTTATATAACAATAGTTTAAATTAATTTCACAATAGATTAGCAAAGAGTAATTTCTTGACGTGAAAATTAGGTCTTCTACCTATTAAATTATGAGTATTCCAAATTCACATACTGAGTCATTTATTGTTTTACGTCTCTTACAAAAAAATCATAGACTTTTTCGGTGGCACAAAACCCTACACACATTCATCTGAAATTCCATTCTACTTTTCTTTCGTTTGGTACAAAAATCTCATTTTTTCTTTGAAACTCAATATGTTTATGTAATATGGTACTATAATCTTTCTTCCGTTCGCCTTCTTCTCCATCATCTGCCAGATTATTACTATCTCGAACTTTAATTTACAGTAACTGTCCGTAAATAGAGGATGGCTTCAACTCAGAGCCACACGAAATTGAGGCTTAAATCCAAAAGAAGGGGGATGACTATTGCATCAAAGGGAAATCGGTGTCAAAATAAAGTTGCCATTAAATCAAAAAAGAAAAAATTCAGCATTCCAGTGCTGAAAGGAGAAAATCTAATTTTCAACATGAGTTATTTTCGAATTTAATTTCATACATTAGTTTTTCTTTAATTCTTTACTGTTTTTAGTTCTCTATTGTAAATTTGCACTTGAATTTTTGTTTTGGGTATTGAATAAATTGGGCGAATCTCATTTCTTTTCATTGTTTTGGTGCTGGTAGTAAAAAGTTCTCATTTTGTATTTGTTTTTATTAAGTGGATTTATCATCAAATATGTTTGCTTTTGTGTGATTTGGACTTATTGTGCTTTGAGTTCTGGGTTGTATGTCATATTCATCTTTAGTCTCTTTTGCTTGGTCACTATCAAACATATGCAATATAGGTCCATTGTACAGTGCTCTAATTTCACAAAATTTCAAAATTTGTTTTTGTTTTTGATTCCTCAAAAAATAATTTTGTTCTTGATCTATGTTGATTGCAATAGATGTTGGAAAACTGAAATATATTATTAAACTTGCAATTGGTAACGAAATTGAAACATCCATAAATCAATTTCTACTTACTATTACTCTTTATGCAGATTTAAAAGATTTTGTGTAATGTATAACTAGATTCCTTGCCATCTTTGTATAGATGCCTACTATGTGTCCCTGATTTGTTAATCGCTGATGATATCTTGATATCAGTGAGTGTTAATTTTGATACTACATTCATTTAAATGATACCATCATTTCATACTTTGTAGCATCATAATCAAATGCGATATTTGTGCTTATCAATTATGCTTGTTACATTTCAATTGTGTCGTTGGGACATTTAATCAATTGTTAATGTTGTACGTGACTTTATCAGCAATGTAACCTCACTCTTTGTATTCCCATTATGGTTGAGAAAATCTTGCGATACATACATCTATGGACATTGGACCCGTGAAAATTAACTAAAAAATGTGGTGGTATAACTTGAAGTAGGTCGCAACTCCACTAAATACAATGGCAATTGGGGATATTTCTTACTTATCAATTATAAAGTCTAGATTGAAAATTGAATTATGTTTACACATCTACTTTTGTGTAAGCACATTGACGTGATGTTCTTCTACTTGACAATGAAACTGAAAATAGACAATGCTAACCAGTTCAGGGCGACTTGATTTTAAGATCAAAAGCATATACGCCCGGTACATAAAGGATAAAATTGATATTGCCAAGCAAACGGCAGCTTGTATATCTCATTAGAAAAAGTCTAAGTTCAACTCTAACGGGGAGAAGTTGATCACGCGTTTCTTCCTATTTTCATGGACAAAAGGCTCATTGGATTGTAGGACACTTTGATATACCTAACTGGCACTTTGATGTCTACAACTCATCATTCAAAACAATCAAAGATATTGTAGTGTTGGAAGTAGTAGAGCCGTTGTACACGATCATTCCACATCTTATTTGTCAATCATAAGTCCTGAAACTTGAACCTTCCGAATCCCCACTCTTATGCAGATTATGCAAGAAAATTCCACATCAGACAAATGGGTTAGTACAGATACTTGAGAACTCTACAAGGGTCTTTCCACCTTCTTGATTGACTATATTTAATATCGATGATATACTTCACTTGCACATAATCATTCATCTATAGCTTGTGCTTGTTTAGTTTAATATTTTTTGAATCAATGCATTTGATATTTAGTGATCACCGTCTGTCAAAAATGCGTGTTGAGGGATTGATTATCTAATCTTATTTTTATGGATGCAGTGGTGACTATGGGATATTTGTAATCAAGTTTGTGGAGTACATATTTGAGAACAAGATTAAACATATGCTGAAAAAATTCGATACAAATGTAGCTCATCACAACAGGCTATCCAATTGTACAAATTCGCTATTGAGAAGCCAGATCTACAATTGGATGGATAATCGTCTTTGTTCAAATAACATGAATTCAAGTCTCGGGTTTATTTATCGAACATGTATCTCTTGTCTAATGAAGTTTCATTGCAGTTGATGCTTTTGGTTATTATAATTATAAGTCAATGTACATTTTCAATTCTTTGTTTTTTGGGTTCTGTCATAAAACCGCTACTGTAAACGGATTACATGTTTGTTATGCACTATAATTTTAGTTTGTTTTTGAATATTACTTATGATATTCTAGTTTAGGATTCATGTGTAGTTGAATTGCTTACTTAGTTATCCTAATATTTTCATAATCACTTCTAGGTTATAATATATTATTCAGGATCTCGAAGAAGGTCGATATGTTTGGAATAATCTCCATGTTACGAAAGATCAACTGATCGATTGAGTCGACATCATTGTTAGGGTCTTGTTTTTGTTAATTAAATGCTTACAGTGTTTGATTATCGTGTTTGGCTAAACTTCTGATGTTATTAAGCTATTTATATTGTTAATGAATATTGATCAATTTGCTTGAGATGAGCACATTTGGTATCATTTCTTGCGACATATCGCCTCTAATTTTTTATCTTTTTGTTGTTATCATGCTTCAACTGTTAATGTATTGTCGATGATTCGAAGTTTTGTCGGTGATATGAAGTTTTGATTACACCTAATGAGACGACGATACTTGTTACTCTTTTGTTTGTCAGTTAATAACATATATAAACCGATCATTTACATTGTTAACTTAATCTAGTTGTTATTTAAAATCATGTAGTTCGATTTATAATACTATACTAAAAATATTCTGGAGTCATTTTGTAAGTGAATCCAAATCATATGAATTGTTATACACCATCCAAGTATGAACACCAATGACGCTTTGCCTAACATATCATAATGTGTCAGATATAAATGTATATACCAAACAAGCATTGCCTCACAACATCAAATCTGTATCACAATCAAGCATCCAAATCATATGCGTTGGTTATGGAAATTAAATTGAGTCAAATACACACAACTGGAAACAAAAATGGAAACATAGAGCTTATATGACATGTAGTTCAAAGATAAATAATACTCATTGATGATAAATATTTTTCTCCTCTTTCAAGCACGACTGTGACAGTGGTGGAGACCTGCAAAAGATGGTGGGACTTTTTTCTCTTATGTCCACTCCAGTGTGATAATCAGTATATGATTAAAACATATGTGCATAATAGCAATATGGAGTGTATAAGAGTTGTGTGTTCTTTTTTTACCTGGTGGTTGGCCTCTATTTATAGGGATAGCCTGCAGTTATTGATGATGTGTGTCCCTTCATCTCCCTCATTCTTAGGAGTTAATAAGGGATGTTTTATCTTCTCAACTACTGGTGTTTCATCTTTCCAATTATCGATAGTAACTGTCATTTTATGAGTCGCATGTCTGACTTGCCTAATGGCAGTTGGGTTATTGTTGTCTATTTGTCAGAGATGCTTGCTTATGAGACCAATGAGGCGGGCAGACGGGCGAGCCGGTGAGGTGGGTGAATCATTAAGGCGGGCGTGCCAGGACGTGTCACCATTGGCAAACAACATATATCAGCTGTCATTATTTCTATCATCATAAGTCCATCTACTTTTCATAGATTGTCATCAATGGGAAGTAGAAATAATCTATCACACTTGCTTTTTTCAGAGGCTTATCGCCTTATTTTAAAACAGAGGCTCATCATCTTGTTTTTTAGACAGAGGCTCATCGCCTTGATTTTTAAACAGAGGCTCATCGCCTTGTTTTTCGGACAGAGGGTCATCGCCTTGACTTTTAGCAGGACTCGTCGCCTAGCCTTGTTTTTTAGTAAGACTCGTCATCTAGTCTTATTTTTGAGCAGGACTCGTCACCTAGCTTTGTTTTTCAGCAGAACTCTTTACCTAGCCTTGTTTTTCAGATAGTAGCACCGGCCTTTTTTTTTTCCATAGCACAATAGCACATTTTTTTTTTTTTTTCCGCACAATAGCACATGGCCTTGTTTTTGGCCTTGTTTTTCAGACAGTAGTAGCTGGCCTTATTTCTAGCATTGTTTTTCAGATAGTAGCAAGTGTAATTATTTCTATCCTCATAAGCCTCTCTACTTTTCATAGACTATCGTCAATGGAAAGTAGAAATAATCTATCGCATCTGTTCTTCTCTAATTATTTTTTTTTGATTGAGGCTCACCTCGCCTAAATTTTTTTTGGGACTTGCCTCGTTTGACTGTTGTAGTAGTTGAGAATGTTTTTGTCACATGTCAAGTCTAGTAGGTGTGTCAGGACTTCCTAGCTAGCCTGATCCTTCCTTGGTACCCTCATTATTTATTTACCTTAGATGGTTTATTTTCTGCTTGCCTTTATCATCTCGAGATTCGGGCTCATTCCGAGTCTTTCTTTTGTTAGACTCAGGTTCTTTTCTATCTTTCATGTCTTTGGTAATGAGATACACTTCTTAAACGTCCACATACTTATCCCATCTCCTTAGTAACTCATGCATCGTATCCGGTGGGTTTTTGGAGAATGACATCTTGAAAGGGCGAATTCGAGTTCCACTCATCATGGAAGTGACTACATCAGACATCTGCAGATCTTTGATTCCTAGTATGGCCCTATTGAACTGGGCAATGAAATCTTTCAGCATCTCGTCTTTACCTTGGATCAATTGTATCGGGCCGATGGCAGTTTTCTTAGCACGTTTGCTATTGGCAAAGTATGGAGCAAAACTCTTGGAAAATCATCAAATGTACGGATCGATTTTGGAAGAAGGGTGGCTACCTAGTTCCTAGGCTTTCGTCTAAGTATTGGTAGGAAATCCTTGCACATAATCGTATCAGGGGTGGCTTGCAACCTCATCAAGTCGACAAAAGCCTGAGAGATGATCGACAAGATCACGAAGTTCCATCGTACTTCTCCATCTTTGGCTATTTGAAGTCTTGTGGCAAGGGGACCGCCATCACTTCTAGGAAAAAAGATCTTTTTCCAACACCATAGATTGTTGCATACTACATTTCTTAGACATAGTCTCAGATTTTTTGTGACCCATCATGTCTTCTAATCGCTGCTCCAATTTTAACACTGGTGTCTCAACTAGCGTATGAGTGAGCACCCATGACAGTTGCTCCCAATGTAGATTTGGGCCAGATGTCAATGAATGGACGTAGGGTGCGGAAGGCAGAGCCAAAGAAACTGGAGCCAGCGGTGGAGCTGCCGTTGGTGGTATTTCCATTGTTGGAAAGTTATGAGCCTGGAAAAGAGCCCCTGGCGGTGAGGACCCTACCGGTGGGGGGCTAGGACCCTGAGGTGGAGCTCCTGGTGGTAATGATCCTACCTGAAAAAGGCTAAGACACTGTGATGGCTGAGAAACAGTAGCGTTCTGATTTTGGAGTAGAGCCGTTAAGGCTACCACATGAGCTCGTAGTGCCGCAAGTTGAGCCGCAGAGATAAATTATTGTTGTGGATGATTAGTGGCAGCGTTGGGATCGGTGTCTACATTTCCAACGGGGGCTGGTGGAGCAGTTACATTTTTAGCTCTTCTAGTTCGTGCCATGACTTTTTGTGTGGATTTCTCATAGACGGCGCCCAATGATGATAAATATTTTTCTCCTCATTCGAGCACGACTGTGATAGTGGTGGAGACCTACAAAAGATAACAGGGTTTTTTTCTCCCGTGTCCACTCCGGTGTGATAATCAGTATATGATTAAAACATATGTGCAGAATAGCAATATGGAGTGTATAAGAGTTATGTGTTCTGTTTTTACCTAGGGGTTGGCTTCTATTTATAGGGATGGCCTGCATTTATTGATGACGGGTGTCCCTTCATCTCCCTAATTATTAGAAGTTAACGAGGGATGTTTCATCTTCTCAATTGCTGGTGTTTCATCTTCTCAATTGTCGATGGTAACTATCATTTTATGGGTTGCCTGTCTGGCTTGCCTAATGTCAGTTGAAGTCATTGTTGTCTATCTATCAGAGATGCGTGCTTATGAGACTAACGAGGCGGGCGTGCCTGGACGTGTCACTATTGACAGACAACATATAGCAGCTATCATTATTTCTATCATCACTTATATTTAATAAACACAAAATGAAGATGTACTGATTGTCTTGCAATTCCATAACTAATATTCCGAAACATAAGGCTTTGAATTCTATCCAAATTATTAGAATTCTAAACAACCAACAACATTCGTATAATATGTGAAAACAAATCATATTATTTATCTAATTCTATTTCAATCAATTTTTCCGGATCCTCAACAACCATTTGCTTCTTCGCAACTTTGTATTCTAGATTTCAACACAAACCACAATTGCCACTGAACAATTATATATACTCTCGTCCATGTTCACCTTGGACAAAATTTGAGGCAAACATGTTGAGAAAAATCAGGTTCAAAATCATAATTTCCACACATGTACCACCTGATTCATATGAGAGAAAAACATATTGTCAATGGCAATAGGTGAACATAAAAACTGGAGTTCGACTCTCATTCTCAATAAACTAACAATTAGAAAAATTACTAACGAAGAGTGAATAGGTAGCCAAAGTGGAGAGTCCATCAGTTTGATCCATGTGAGTGGAAAACACTTTGTTATCATCATGTATACCAATGTAATTGTTCCTAGCTAATACCCGACGTCATAACAACTAAGTATCAGTAGCAATGCACATGAATGACCATTGAAATCAATTTCAATACATGTAACAACATCATATTTTACAACCCAAATCACATTACAGACTATGTAGTTCTTTTACATATATTTACATCAATCGCAATGTCAATGTAATCGAAGAACAAAAATAAGGTACTTACTTAAAGCTGATTGGTGAAATAGGCTAGATCAGATCCAATCGTGCACGACACTGATTATTTTTAGATTTCTAATCATCAAAGCAATTTGAAATATTAATATTTTCAATTTATTATTATACAGAAGTACTAAACGGTTGTAAGTAATATATAAAAATAGAAATCACAAATATGTGTATTAATTAAACATTATTAGAGCTTGAACTGTATACCTCACATTCAGATTCTATTACAAGCCACTTTGTTGATATCGTAACGGGATTTTTTTCATGTTTGATTCATTTTTTATCTCTATGTAAAAAGTAACAGAACTATCACTACAAATACTTATCAGGGGGTTGTTTGCTGAAACTTGGTACTACACCGTTATTACATAGTGTGACTGTCCCTTTTTATCTCCTTCATTACAATCTCAATTAGGTTTACATAACTACATCTAATGGGACAATCAATCTAACAACTGAGTAGTCATTGTATGCACATGATTCATCTCAAACTCCATCGTAATAAACCAAAATGCTAATATCCCCCATGTCTACATCAGAAACTTAATTAATAACGCATCTACTCATATCAACAAATATTGTGTGATAATAATGACCACATTCTATAATTTCAGTTCATATACAAAATACACACACCCATAGATTCCATAACATGTATTCACAATAAAAAAATGTGATTCTAAACTGAGGTTATGCACCTTATTTACATGGGGATAATTGATAACTTATACAATTACGAACATCAATCTTAGTTTGAAATACAACTCAACTAATTAAAGACATAAACAATCAATCCTGACATCTTGTAGGAGTTTGAATTGTCAATGAAAAAATATATGAATGGAGTATCAATCACATACAAATGCTGTAATTATATTTTATTGTAATTCTTTTATTCTGGCTCAATAATAGATGCTTAGCAATCTTATCAAGCTTCTAAACACATATTCTCAAACAAAAGAAGAGCTACAAATTCTTTTTAATAAATAGTATCAACATCTAGTTCAATCTAATTCGCATATGGGGTTGTTTTATAATTTAAATTATATGCAATATATTACCATATTTGATGCAACAAATTATAAATTAAAGCTTGTCTCGAACAAATGTCTGATACTACTGGTCTTGATCTTTGAATTATTCCACTTTCTTGATGATCTCCAATAACCATAAACTCGTATGAAATTGGTATTACATAATTTCTTCCCCAAAATTTACTCCATAAGTTACCGATTACCATGATAGGACGCCGATTATGATAACATTTTGTTTGTTCTTCAGTTTGAATTTTGAATCTACCAACTTCCTCGCTGGTAACATAAAATGGACACAACACTATCACAATAGTAACATAGCGTTAATTGTGGACTGTTACGATGTCCAACCTAGTATAGGCCTTACACGAAGTCCAGTATTCTTCTACAATTTCAAGTAACAATCCATTATTATTGTAGATAACCGGTTGGCCCAGTACATTTGATAATCAAACTTAAAAGTAGGTTATATATCTAAAGAACCCTAAATATAATAGCTAGTGGGTTGAGGCACACAACAAGCTACCATATACAGTTTTCAAAAAATTGAAGAGCACATTAACATCATATTTTTTTAAAAAAAGAGAAGAACAGAGTAGAAGGCAAACATACGAATATACAAGAAGACGAACAACTATAGAGTTGAATGTCATACATTTTCAGTAGCACATGATGAAACATGTTAGGTATTTTGTTTAGACGGTACACTAAAAACTCCATAACCCACGAGGATTGCTTACCCACAACATATAAACCTAAAATTTCATGAAAATAAAAAAAAATAATGCAAACACAAACTAAAGCTAAAAAGTAAAAGGAAACAAACTTGAAATTCCACCGAGATCTGCTACCAATTCACTCTTTATTTCATATCTTGTATCAAATTCTACCAAGAGAAGCTATTCTCACAATCTTCAAAGTTAAAGAGGCGAGAGACAAAGTATTGATAGAGAGTTGATGAGGGAAAGGGATGGGCGAGAGATAAAAATTAATAAAAAAAGTGGGCCAGGGAAAAAAATTGTGGTATTTTTTGTTCCATCTTCTACATGTAATGCTTGAAGAAGTATGCCGTCAAATATTAGGTTTAACAGCATTTTTTGTATGTGTATTGTAAATATTATAAGTAATTAGTAATTTGCGGTACACATTTAAGTTATGTCGTAAAAGATCTATTTTAGCGGCATTTCTTATATGTACACTGTAAGCGAATGCTGTAAAAACTAAATATATTGTAGTGTCTCCTGGTATGTACTTTCACTTGATGACAAAACATGTCCAAAATTGAACAAGCGTTTAAAATGAAAATTTTATTGAGTTGGACTCAAATGAAAAAAATAAGTTACGATAACTAACTGTAATGTTGTGATTAACAACTAATTTGATTTCACCACATCTAATCTTATCAACTCTAGCATCCTTTTCCTTAACACGTTTTCAAATCTTGTAACAAGTTTTGTGAATGTTGATTTTGCATCACTTAAATTATTGGAAAAACACTTATGCACCGTGCAACTCAAAGAATCAAACAGAGCTTCAACTGTGAAGTTTTGGTCAATTTTATGACCGATTTCACCGATTCCATCATGTTTAATGTCATCGTGGAGTACCTATTTGTTTTCATGTAAACTCTCGATCATTTATGAAACCTAACATCAATTACTGTAATGGTACTTTTGGTACTCAACGCCTCTAAATATTATTTAAATTATTGTGTGTATTACGTACTAGATATTTTCGTATATGCGTATTGATACTGTCTAGATGCCTCATTTAATTTTCAAAGTCCAATTTTGTGTACGCTTGTCCCACTGGTTGAATGGTTGTCTTATATATTTACCTTTTTTTTTTTCCGAAATACTTTCTTAAATTTGGTTGTAGATGGTAAGAATAGTTCCTATGCGTTGCACCTGGATAAAATACTACAATGTCTATAAAAAATGAATACAAGCCCATCACATTCTCCGTATGCTTCTTTCAGTCTTAATATGAATCACTCTCAAGAGAAAATGTTTTCATAATCACTTACACCAAACACAGGTATGACAATGTTGTTATTTGCGTCCTGTACACACAGGCAGTGAATAGTATCAAATATATAACTACCTATTAAGAAAGTACCGTCAAATACGATAACATACTTGCAATATTTCCAACCTTCTATGGATGCCCCTAACACCAGAAAGCTATACACGAATTTATTATGGCCATCTTTCTCAACTCTTGTGTATGATCCTAGATTAGTGACCTTAAGCATATTTAGATAAGCTGGTAGTCTTCCATATGATATTTCTGGATCCACTCTTACCATCTCCAGTGCTACACGTTTACGAGCTCTCTAAGTCTTTTTGTAACTAATCGATACTCTCTAGTTTTTTATCATATCATGTACAATGTCACCTCGTGTATATATCGTCATCAAAGATACAAACTTGTATATGGTACAACTCATAATGGTTAAACACGTTGCTTTTATGTGATCTTCTAAGATTACGTCCATTGAGCATGTGTGATTGTTCTTTATATTTATTCTTTTGAACATTCCCGTCATCCCGATTTTCCAAGCTCTAAGACCCCATTAGTAGTTATCATCCAAGTACTTCAACACGTATTCATTCTTGTCTGATTTGTATACCAAATACTCAAATGCGAGATGTATCACGTACAAAGCTAGACTTGTAATTAACAATTCCTTATCATTGTAAATCGTATCATCTTAACACTATCAATGCTAGGTTGGGTGATTACTTTCTAGTCCACCTTCTTAACAATATTGTGAGATCTGTCACATTCTTACAAATCTCACAACATATCTCTTCAATTGTACGTAGCCTTGGATCCAAAGAATTTTTCGAAGTGTAATAACCAACTTCGCCTGTAGGTAATGTGTGGCGAAACCTGAATGCGTTAACATCTGATTTTGAATTATTTGGTAAGAAAAACTACAGTCACAATATTGTACTTCTTCGATATTAACACACAAAGGGAATCTTGTGAGATCTGTCTCATTTTTCTTGATTTGTATATAGAAAAATACATAATTATCGCTTCAAGTTTTCACCGGTGGACTTAATATTGAACGGTTATAGCATTTTTGGATTGTTCATTTCCAATTTCTCTCATGATCATTTCAACTAAACTTGTGTAACTGCAATCTAATGAAATTATTCCAACAACTGAGTAATCAATAGTTTCATGAATGATCTCATTCATCCTCATAATAAACCAATACATTAACACTTTCCATACGTGAATCAGAACTTATATCATGTAAATTAGTATTATTTTAAACAACACTTTTAACCAATAATTCCATTGGTTCCATAATATAATCAATTTTCATTATCCAACCGATGCTAGGCACTCTTTTATTGTATATTTAGTTAGGCGCTCCATATTTGCTACTTGATCGATCGGTCGAGTTTCTTATCCCATATGCAACAACTAGACCATGTATGATTATAATTATTTTCTATAAATTAACAAGCCATTCTCAATTAGAAGAGGCAGAGAACATTTCTTAAAAATAATAAAAAGCTCATATAATTTCTCTCTCAAGAATAAAAACTCGATCAATTGGCGCCATCTGTTGGAAAGATTTTTCTTCTCTTTCTCAGACAAGAAGAACTAGAAGTCATGTCAGGCAAAACTAGAGGAAAGCCTAGAATAGAACATCCAGATTCTTCACCACAAGAAACAGCAGCAGAGGAGCAGACTCCGTTGCAATTCACCACCGTCCAGCAAGTCACTATTTTGCAAGACCAGATGTCCACTATTATGGAGATGTTGCAGAGAATGGCCGCCCTGCCTCATATGTCAGAGGTGCCGCCAGCTGATGAAGCTCCTCCAGCGGCAGAGGTCCCACCAGCTACATAAATTCCTCCGGTAGTTGAGATCCTACCATCCGAAACTATACAATCACATGAAATGACATCTACAAGTCGTCATTCGATACTAGTCAATTGGGAAAGTATTTTGAATGATAAAGTAGAGGAGGCGATTGCGCGGAGAAAGAGCAGGGGTAGACCAATTTCTATAAAAGAAGATCCGTTTACCGAGGACGTGATGAATGTACCTTTATCGCCAAAATTCAAATAGCCGACTGGAGAGTTTGATGGAACGGGTGATCCTATCGATCATATATGAACATTTCAAGACCGGGTAAGATTGCATGGCTGGCCAGATGCCATAGCATGTAAGGCGTTTCCCATGACATTGTGAAATGACGCCAGAGAGTGGTTTGATACGTTGTCCCCACGGTCGATATCGTTGTTCGTAGATTTCGCTAATAAATTTGCAATCTGTTTCTCTAGTAGCGCACGAAAAAGAAAGATGGCGATGTGGCTTATGCAAGTAACACAAGATAAAAGAGAGTCTCTGCACGAATATATGTTGCGATTCAACCGTGCAACACTAGGTATAAAAAATTTACAGATGTCATCAGTAATTACAGCATTGCTAAGTGGATTGAGAAACCACGGCCTCAGAGCCAGCCTCTCGAAAAAAAAACCAGCCGAGTCTATGACAGAACTACTTAGACCAGGAGAGGAATACATTAATCAAGAGGAGGTATTGAAAGCAACACGATGCGACCGAGATGTGTACGATAGTGGAAATAAGAAGAGACGACGTGAAGAGCCTTCGATAAACCAGCGTAACACCAAGAGTATGATTGAGTATAAATATCGACCGCGAACAGAAGTGGTTAATGCAATCTCATAGATACAGTTGAATGCACCTTTGTCTATTATCCTTTGAGAAATATCCTCGTTGAAGGAGTTACGTTAGCCAGAGAAATTGAGATCCGATCCATCCACTTGAGACCATGGCCACAGGTGCGAGTTTCATAAAGAACATGGCCATACCACGGATCAGTGTTGGACGCTACGAAGCGAAGTGGAGAGGTTGATTTCAGAGGGACTAATAAAACACTTCGTAAAGAAAATTGACGATCATCCTGAACAGATAGTAGAGGGAGAGGGAAGGAAGAGGAGCTCATGGGTGATACATGTCATTATTGGAGGATCGGTCGGTGGAGGAGATTCGAGAAATTCTAGAAAAGGTTATGCACAATCGCTACATGTAAACTCGATCGGTGTGTCAAAAAGATTTACCCAGTCGGTTACCTTTAATGACGGAGATCTAGAGGGAGTGTCTTTACCACACGATGATGCATTGGTGATTACAGGTGACATAGCTGACTTCGATGTAAAAAGGGTACTTGTAGATACTGGCAGTGCAGCAAACACACTAAGCTGGGAGGCGTTCAAAGGTTTGAAAATACCAACTGATTGATTGAAGTCCATAAACACTCCGTTGCAAGGATTTGGAGGAGGAACGGTGATATCTGAAGGAATTGTGGACCTCCCAGTTGTCTTGGGAAAACATCCCTATTGTGTAACATTAATAACACCCTTTTTGATAGTCGCACACACCTATGGCCTACAATTCCATCTATAGCTGTCCGATTATAAACTCGACTGGGGCAATCATATCTATCCAACACCAATGTATGAAATTTCCTACCAGCTGAGGAATTGGAGTAGTCAGGGGAGACCAGTTAACATCGAAGAGATGTTATGTAGACAATGTTCAGCATGAAGCTAACCCAACAGTGTTAACAATCGAAAAAAGCGATTATCAACAAGCACAACGTTTCGAACCAGTGGAAGAGGTAGATGTGGTGGAGTTAGAAGAAGGTAGAAAAGTTAAAATTGGTCAATCGCTGAGTGAAGGAGACAGAGAGAAACTTCTGAACATGCTTCGGGAGAATATTGAGATGTTCGCATGGGGTACTGATGACCTGCCGAGCATTGATCCTCGATCGCTCAGCACCGATTGAACAATATAGCAGGCTTCAAACTCGTAAAAGCGGCACAAAAAAAGATTCACGCGCGGAAAGACAAAGAAGCCATAAATGAGGAGTTAGAAAAATTACTCAAATCAGGTTTTATTAGAGAAGTGGAATATCCAGAATGGTTGGCCAACGTAGTTCTGGTAAAAAAATCTACCGGGAAGTGGAGATTGTGCATAGACTTCACCGACCTAAACAAGGCATGCCCGAAAGATTGTTTACCTCTACCATGAATAGATGTGTTAATAGATGCCACGCCGGAAAGAAAATATTTATTTTTCTTGATGCCTTTTCAGAGATATCACCAGATCTCATTAGCGCTAGATGATGCTGAGAAAACTTCTTTTATAAAAGACTTTGGGACTTTTTGCTACACAGCCATGCCCTTCGGGTTGAAGAATGCCAGAGTCACATATCAGCGCATGGTCAACAAAGTATTTGGTAGCCTAATCGGTCGAAAGATAGAGGCCTATGTAGATGATATGGTAGTACATAGTAACCAGGAAGAAGACTATGTGGAGGATTTGAGAGAGATTTTCCAGGTAGCAAAACATAGTCATTTGAAATTTAACCCCGATAAATGCACATTTGGTACCATAGGTGGTAAATTCCTAGGCTTCATTGTAACTCAAAGAAGAATAGAAGCCAACCCCAATAAAATTCAGGCGATCATTGATATGACTAGTCTGAAAAGTAAGAATGAAGTACAAAGACTTACCGGTAGAGTAGCATTACTCAATCGATTTATGTCGAGGGCAGCTGACAGGTGTCACCCATTTTTTAAAGCCATTAAATAGAGTAATGACTTTGAGTAGATGGCCGAGTGTGAAGAATCGTTGGCGAATCTGAAGTCATTACTTCAACATCCTCCCATCTTAAGTAGGCCGACTATTGGAGAAACACTCAGGTTGTATCTAGCCGTGTCTCTGCACGTGGTCAGCTCCGTCCTCATAAGAATAGAAGAAAAGGTTGAACGGTCGGTTTACTATGTGAGTCACGTTATGAAAGATGCTGAATCACGGTATAACCTAGCAGAGCAGTTGGTCCTATCTCTGATTGTTAGTGCAAGAAAATTAAGACCTTACTTCCAAGCACATCCGATTGAAGTTTTAACGAATCAGCCATTGAAGCAAATTCTTCATCGACCTAAGACATCCGGCCAATTAATGAAGTGGCAGTTGAGTTGGGAGAATATGACATAGAATTCAAGGCGCGATCCTCCATAAAA
This sequence comes from Forsythia suspensa, assembly GCA_023638005.1. Lineage (NCBI taxonomy): Eukaryota > Viridiplantae > Streptophyta > Magnoliopsida > Lamiales > Oleaceae > Forsythia > Forsythia suspensa. Next base: position 33,196,214 of record CM042671.1, read on the forward strand.
GGGCAGGTCCTAGCGGACTTTATCGCTGAATTATCACCCAGATTTATCTCTGGGAAAAATCCTCTTTGGACGCTATTCATAGATAGATCATCCAACCAAAAGGGTCAGGAGCTGGGATTATATTAATAAAACCAAATGGAGAAGAAATGAGGTATGCTTTAAGGTTCGAATTGAAAGATACTAATAATGATGCGGAATACGAGGCAGTCATTCTCAGATTGCAATACGCATTGAAAATGGGAGCGCAGTCGATTAAAGTGCATAGAGACTCCCAACTAGTAGTCATACAAATTCATGCTGAATTCGATGCTAAAGATGATTGCATGGCTGCCTACTTGATGAGAACCAGAGACTTGCAACAGCATTTCCAAGAATTTGAAATCGTGAAAATAGCTCGAGCTGACAATTCACGGCGGATGCATTGTCTCTATTGGGTTCAACCTATATTAATTCTCGATCACATTCATCTCCACTTCAAACGATATCCCGGTCGAGTTTTATAACCATGATCAAAGTTGGTGAAATAGGAGAATCACCCACCTGGATGGATCCTTTGAGAGCCTACTTAACTGAAGGTGTCTAGTCTAAAGACCCAGTTGAGGTGAGAAGATTGAGGATAAGGGCAGCTGGATTTATAATAATAGACGATCACTTATTCAAGAAGGGTATCTCGACTCCGTATTTGAAATGCATTGACGCTGATAGAGGATATGTAATACTTACAGAAATACACTCGGGGATGTGCAGAAACCACTAGGGTGCAAACATGTTGGCCTTCAGAGCCATCCGACAAGGATATTATTGGTCAACTATGAAAGCGGATGCAAAAGAGCTAGTCCAAAAGTGTGACGCCTTCCAGAGACATGCAAACCTTATTCATCTGTCCCTTCCAGAGACATGCAAACCTTATTCATCTGCCAGTCGAGTATCAAACTGCAGTGTTTGGTATATGCCTATTTTTTCAGTGGAGAATTGACCTCTTAGGACCATTTCTGATGGCACAGCAAAGTGAAATTCCTAGTAGTTGCAATCGATTATTTCACGAAATGGGTAGAAGCAGAACCGCTTGCCACAATAACAACCAGGAAAATACAGAGTTTTATTTGGAAGAATATTATTTGCAGATTTAGTATACCACGAGTGATAATATCCGATAATGGAAAGCAATTTGACAATCGGGAGTTGGAAGAATTTTGCAGTAGTTATAAGATTAACTTGAGGAAGACATCGGTTGCCCATTCTCGAGCAAATGGTCAAGTGGAAGTCACTAACCGTACTATCTTATGGGATATTAGGACTAGATTGGAAAAATGTAAAAGTAGCGTCAAGAGGGAAATTTAACGCGTGCTATGACCATGCTGCGAGAGTCGACTGGGAAAACACCATACCGATTATGTTTCGGATTAGAAGCTGTAACACCGGCCGAGGCATTAGAGCATTCGCCACGCATAATGATTCAGGAAGATGATGTTGAGTTACATAAATATGAACTCGACTTGCTAGAGGAGGTAAGACAAAAGCATTCACAAGGATGGTTAATTACAAACGGAGAACAGCTGCATATTTTGATAGGAAGGTAAAACCTCGAAGGTTTGAAAAAGGAGATCTAGTCCTCAGAAATGCTTCAGCTGCAGGGAATCAGCCAGGAAAGTTAGATCCTAAATGGGAGGGACCCTTTGAAGTCATTAGAGAAGTAAAGAAAGGAACGTATAATCTAAAAAATCAGTACGAGAAATCCCTAGGCCGACCGTGGAATATTGAACACTTGAAGAAATACTACCAATAAGCTGTAAATTCTAATGGTTTTCCTTTTTAGTTGTTTTCCATTTTAGTTGGTAGATTTTACTCTCTGTTTCAAAATAAATAAATGGGTGGGGGGACAAATGATGAGGACGCTAAGGATATGGTTAAAAACATGACCAAACCATGTGTGGCCCCTAATTCCTGCCAGCCATAAATTTCATTTGTTACACAAGTTTAACTATTCAAGCAACTTGGCCAACAATACAAAAGGATGTTCTTATATAAATATGGTCAAACAATGGACTCGGCCGACTCAGCCCTCAAACTACGGTCGTGACTACGGTCATGTATACTAGCGACTACGGTCATGGCTATGATCATATGTGATAACGACTACGGTCATGACAGCAGACTACGATCGTGACTACGGTCGTGGCTATGGTCATACGTAATAACGACTACGGTCATAACTACGATCATATATAAAAACGACTATGGTCATTGATGCATAAAAATTGGAGTTGCGACATTAGTTCAAAAGTGATTTATCCCAAGTGGTTTACAGAAAAATCATTCACATCAATGTTGGGTGAGGATAAACCACCTCTCTACCCAAATATGTTTTCAAAAACATAAAGCGACAAGAAGTTTGTTCTCAAAAAAGTAAAGCGACAAAAGGTTGGGGAGTTCTGAATCATCATCATCGTCTTCATCGACTGATGGCATGAAGTGGCACTTGTGAAATCAGCATTTGGGAAATGTTCCGCGAGCCAGTCCCGACTCTTCCTAAAAGCCATGCCTCGACCGTGCACGCCTACCATGCCTACAGTCGTCATGTATTCTTCACTTTCTTTATATTCTTCGATGGCAGCCTCTCCTTTCACGATCAAGTCTTGAGAAAGACGAGTAACAGTATCTTCCAAAGATTGAACTTTGTTGCTTGTACGCTGCAATAGTTCGTCGCGCTCTTGCAAAGACCTCTCTAGATCAATTGGTCTTGCTTCGCGATCGTTGATCATATCAGTCTTTTCGGCCAATGCTCTACGACTGTCATGTAAATCTATGCACTTTTCTTCTAGGGCACGGCTGGTTTGATCAATCTTTTCTTCTTGGTCGCAAATTTTGCGAAAGGCAGAATGACGAAGAGACAGAATCTATCGCAGAAATAATAATATCAAAAATAAAAAGTAAAAGACTTAATGTCTATCATAATCACGCAAAAAACATACTCGCCGTTCTTCCACCATGATCGATCGCTCCAAGCTCTCTAGAGATTTATTCTTGCTGGCCTCGACCACCTCCCAGTCTAAGCAAGAAGAGATGACTTGACAATCTTCTATCACCTTCACGAGTGGACGATGCATATTATAAGTTGGTCGGGACTCAGAGACCACACTCGTGGAACCAGATCGAGGAAATTTAGAAGTATCAGCTGGTAAAGTCACGGTTTGAGTGATCGGTGATGAATCAACAGGTAAAGCTTTTGGTTGACCAGTCGACGGGGCGACATCAAAGGAAGGTTGATCAACCGAAGGAGGGTCCCTGCGTCTCTTTCTTTGACCCCGAGAATTCTTCCTAGCTAGTTCCTCCAAGAAATCCTCAGTAAACTTGTCAGAAGACATATTTGAAAGAACACACATATGATCAGTAATCTAAACAACGGTTACGCTTATATCGAAATAGTCAAAGGAAAGACTTTTCCTACCGTATGGACGACGATGCCTACAGAAACCAAGGCATCATGTGTTAACACATCATTCATCGACCGACCAAGAGGTTCAGCCGCTTGTAATATGATTAACGAGTCAATTTCTGGTTCAGTTAGGATTGGAGTGGAGTTAAAATCTTCAACGAGGATGCTCCAATTTAAAGGAAAAGTAAACATTCCCTCGACTGGCTTTAAGAAGAAATTCCTATTTTTCCAACCACTATTAGAATTAGGACAGTTGGGAATCTTAAAGTGCTCATGGGTGGGAAGACCGCGGTCACGATGAGAAAAAACAACATAGCAGTCATATCGGTCGAGCAACTTCATCTCAAAAAGTAGGTAAAACACATCGACCGATGGTTCTATACCACGACGCAGACATACGAGTAAGTAATAGGTTAACATTCTTAAAGCATTGGGCACCAATTGACCAGGAGAAAGGATAAAAGTACAGAAAAATTCAACTAAGAAAGGATGCAATGGAAATCTAAGCCCGGAATTGAGGCTATCCTGATAAATTGCTACTTCTCCATTGTGACCGATGGAAAGATATTTGGTCGGTCCAGAGCCACATAAGTGTGTTTTTACTAAGAAAAAATGGTTGATAGTGCGCTTTAGGGTTGTTTCCATGTACGTGCTTGGGTGTTTAGGAATATTGTGAGGTTGGAATTTGAGTATCGTGAGTGGAAGTATCGAATGATAGGTCTTCTCTACCATTTCTAAGGTGTCTTCGTACCATCCTTACCTAGTCAAGTTTTGGAAATGAGGTTTTGAAAGCGATAGAACTGCGACCTCCCGTAAAAACAAACAAATATATATATATATATATATATATATATATATATATATATATATATATATATATATATATATATATATATATATATGTAGGAGGAAGGATAAAGCAAGGAAGAAACACCGCTTATGAACACAAAAAGAGAGAAAAGACCTACCGGATGTTATTAGTCCGGAGTTCTGCTCGATGTTCAAGGGTAAGCTATTTACTTCTGGCGCTGAGCTGTTTGGTTGCCCAAGAAATTCAATTGATTCTAAAGAATTAAAAGAAAACTCTATTTGAGAAAGAGAAAGGACTTCTTGTTCATCCGACGAGCTCTCCAAGTTTATAATGTTCATGAAAGTGAAGAGGCTATATGTGGAAAAGAGGATTTGTTTGTAAATAAGAAGGTAATGCTTTGAAGTGTTACTTGTTAAGAATGTTTAGAAATTTCAAAAAATAAAGGAAGACAGAAAAGGCGGCAACAGTGACGTCATGAAAACACGCTTTCCCAGAATGGCACCGTCTCTTCAGTCACTGTGTGTCTAGGGAACATGCACCCTATTAATTACGGTGTCCGCAAAGTCTCCATCTGAATTGACAGTTGGTCTGTAAAGTAGAACATCGGTCGCGGTCTTGTGTCTACTTAATCAATGCGTTCGGTGACGAGATAACTCTCAAGATATAAAAATTCTATATTCTTGAAAGTAGGGGACTACTGATGCTAGGCACTCTTTTATTGTATATTTAGTTAGGCGCTCCATATTTGCTACTTGATCGGTAGGTCGAGTTTCTTATCCCATATGCAACAACTCGACGATGTATAATTATAATTATTGTCTATAAATAAACAAGCCCTTCTCAATTAGAAGGGGCAGAGAACATTTCTTAAAAATAATAAAAAGCTCACACAATTTCTCTCTCAAGAATAAAAACTCGATCGCCAACAAATTTGTAGTATTTCCCTTCGATGATGAAACCTTAACAAAGTGCTATCACTGTCATTTATTTTTCTTTATCAACATGTTTATGATTCAAAGTTCATATAAATATAAACTGAAAAAATATAGATTTTCAAACAGATGTTAATGGAGATGATATATATTGAGCATTAATACCTTTTTGATTGATTAACATTCTACAAGTCATGTCTAAAAAATGACATATAACTACCAGAATTGAATTTTGTGAAGTTGCACATTATGAATTTACAGGTATGTGCAAGAGTTTTTACTTATTCAGCAGTAAATTTCAAGAACGTAATCTCACATTCAACCTCAAGATTCCCAATCTTATATTTTAACATTTCATTTTTATTGTCTAAGATTGTTTAATGAAAAATTTCAATTATAATCATCTAATTCATATCAAATATGGGTACTTACTTGTTTGTCCAAAACACGCTCATCGAAAATTCAATAGATTCTTAGCATCATCGGAATTTTCTCAATCTCAGCAAACTATGCAACTTTTAGATGTCGATGACGATGGATACCTCAATTTCTTGCAAATAACTGAACCAAAAATCGATTCTCAATAGTTGTAATTGCCTAGTGTCATTGGCCGCAATATTTCAAAATGTCGAATAAATACACAAATTTCGGACTCTGCAACATTTGGTTGTTGATGAATATAAGTTCTTTGAATTTTTGAAATTCAAATTCATATTTTACCTCGGGATAAAAGGAGTCACATTTGAAACGGAAGTAACACCTGCCTGAGATGGTAACAATGAGAAATACCCGAATGTATTAATGATATACAATTCATCATTTTAAAATTTATTTTGGTATTTTTTTTTTTTTTTCTCAAACAATAAATATCTAATTTATTAAAAAATTTCAGGCATATATGTAATTTTCCCTTTTGCATTTGGTTTCATGTCACCTCTTAATACCATTAGGTGTTTGTTTTAGCCCAAGTCAGCATCTGGGGATGTAGATTGAAAGCAATATATTTAAATTAATTTTAAAAATTAACTCCTAAAATAATTCAATGAGAAAAATATCAATATTCATATGGTTAGAAAATGTACTATAACTTGAATATAACATGCATTATATAGACATTACATTATCAATATCATAGAAAAAAAAATAACTTTGATAGTGATAGAAACACGCCATGTTGGCACGGGTATAAATGAAGATTTTGATTTTTTCTATTAAAAAGATAATCTCCTTGCTAAGGTATCGAATTTCACAGAGAATTTCCCGTCATCCCTCGTCGGTAATTCTCAAGCTTTACCGAGTTTGAGGACCACCCAAAGCCGATCATTATAACTAATTACAATGGACAAATGGTAATATTTTAATGAAATGTTACTACTCAAACACAAGTTCCATACTCTTTTAACTATCGAGACTTACATAATGTTTGTAAGTATTTATAAATATTTAAAAACTGGTCAAACATAATTTTTATCCACACATTTTATAAACCCACAATTTTGATCAACTTTTTATCTACACGTTCCGTATAAATCACTGCTTATAATATAAAAAACTTTACCAAATTAAATAAGCACTTAATTGTTACCAAATGCTGTCAAATTGGTCTCCAAGGTGTCATTTTCGTCTCTGCTCGACAGGTCTATTTTCTGCCCCCCACACACACGTTGTAGATAATCCATGCAGACAGTAGAGTATCGAGACTACAGTTGCTGACCCTTTAGAGTTTTGTCCACAAATTGGTCTATCATTTGTAATCTATACCTACTGTTCAGCAATACAATTCCATTTGCCTTAACAGGCTCATCACATGTTTCCTACATGGTGCCAGACCTTTTTCTTTGAATTTTTTCTTTATTTTTATGGGAATTTTGGAACCAATTCAATTCGAATTTACAATTTAGGACACTTTCATCATGTCATGGCTTGAACAAAAAAAAAAAAAAAAAAAAAAAAGACGAAATTGAAGTGGTCAGGACCATCTCACCTGTCCTTTTTGGTGCAGAAGACTTGGTGGGTCTTGTCCCTTAAATAAGTTGAGAAAATTGTATGGATTCTTTCTCAAATTTTGTGGAAAAATGGTTTAAATAATTTAAGGGTTGTTTCTTTGCACAAGTTTGTGTCCTTTAGGATGAAGATTACTTTTGATTTGTGATTTCATAATTAGATACCATGAAAGAAATATGTATTGATCATTGCAAGTTCTTTAATAAGTTGTGTTTGAACTATGTGTTAATTCTTCGATTTATGGTTGAAATGATTCAATACTTTAAAGTAGAATCAATAATTGTGTTTAGTGAGATTTATTTGATGGTATAGATTCAATCAGATTTGAATGACTATCGAGCTAGATAGAATGGCGGCCAAGCGCAAGAACTACGTACATATGACATGTTAAAGCAAGCCTTCTATGAGTTGTTAACACATTAATCTAATTTAGTTGAGTTCGAAAAATGCTTAAAAAAAGTTGAAGATTTAAAAAAGCTCCCAATTTTATAAACTATATATTAAAAACAACTAAATGAAACGATAATCCATAAAGTGTTTACATAGCAATCATAAGAAAAGAAAAAAAAAAAAACCCTTATACCTAATGAAAGACGTAAATTCTTTGAACATCAAAGTGACAAGGTGGAATCCCATCTGATAGATTTTTTGAAAATATGATTGAGAAATAAAGTGTCAGTCAGCTTAGACAACTTTTGTACGACTAGTAGACAAGTATTGTAGCAATAACATGCTCCATCGCATCCGTCTTGAATGAAATTATTATTTAAATGTATATTTGACGAGCTTAAATTATAGTTAAGCTTGGCCAAACATTTTTCAATCTAAATCACATGGATTTAAACGTTATTAACTAATACTATATCGAAATATATACATATCACTCGTTCTTTAATAAACTCGACCTTCACAATATCAAACTAATTTTTTAAATATACAACGGGGAACAATCTAAATTATGAAGAGATTATTGACGATAAATACCAGGTCGTATATCAAGAAAAGGGTAAATTTCTCTATGTTTCGTGTCAGAATTGAGAATACAGAAAATGATTAATATGGTTGTTGCTAAACCAGCAAAGTGCAAAGGAAGGATTAATTCCCAATATACCTTGAACTGATAGTATGTGGTTATTTATGGTCCCTAACCCGTGTACCCTTGTACCCCGTGTGTGTGCGCGCATGAGAGAGAGAGAGAGAGAGAGAGAGAGAGAGCCAAAAGTTAGAAGCATCACTTTCATGGAGGCAATGCAGCAAATACGAATAAAGTGTAAATGACATCAGATTGGTACGTGAACAGTGAGTTCTAATCATTGCATTTTCTCATATTTTTAAAATATGGAATAGTAATGAGTCCCTTTGTCACACAAACTGTGCCTTTTGTGCCGCAGCTTCCACCAATTGTTAACTTTTTTTCATTTTATTTTTTCTTTAATTTATATGAGCTCATTTAAAGGTGAACATATTTAGATCGACCTATTTTTGAGGCGACTCAACATGATTGGTATTGTGAGTAAATTGTATAGTAAAATTAGATTTTTCAATTCAGAATGGTTCGTATTACACTATTTTTATAGATTTACTTTTTTTATTTATTTATCCCAAATTATAATCAATTTTTTTTTGTTGAGAGTATAATCGATTTCTTAGTTTCCTAATATGTTTATATTATATAATGTGTCTTGTTATTAATAAATATGAATTACAATAATATTAATGTAGGGATATATAAGAAAAAACGTAAATAAAATTTACTCTTCTAACTATATTAATTAGATTTTCTTAATCTATGAGCAAATAAAATGAGGCTAAATATATTGGTACCACAATTTTTTATTGCATGAAACGTTCATAAACTTTACTCATTATTACATTTATGTCTTCAGCTTTTTTTTTTTTTTTTTTTTTTTTTTTTTTATCGTATTCTTATCATCAACCTTCTATTAATTAATACATCTTTTTCATAATTACGATTTTTATCCAAAAATTTCGTTGAGAGGGAATAAAATGACTTATTTATCTATCGTATTTTTAAATAAGTAAAAACTAAATAAATATAAAATTGAAACAAAATATTTATTCCTCTTTTTAGAGCAGGTTAATAGAATTATTTGATGAAAATCGTCATTAGAGACGATGTAATAATTAATGAAAGGGAATGATAAGAATTCGATGAAAAAAATTTAAGGATGTTTAATAAAATTAAAATGTAGTGCATTTTATGAAATAATGTGGTAGTAATATAACTACCTTAAAAATGAACTTATGTTTGTGAGACGAGAGTAAGAAATATAAGAATTAAAAACATCTTAATGGAGAGCAATTAATAATCAAAGACAGTGTCATTAGATTTGGTTCTCCTAGGATTTCAAAACTGGGAGGCAGGGATGTCTTGAAATCACTAAAGAAATCTTAAATTTATCAAGACTTTTGAAGACCTAAAAAATCTTCACGAATATAGAGAACACACTCGTGCACTCTTGGAAAACATTGAAAGCACGAGTCTTCCAGTCAAAGGGGAGAGTAATTTTTGAGTAAACTATGTCAAATCGCTCCCAAATTTTGGTTTCTTATTAAACAATTGGAGCTTTGGAATGAGTAGAGAAAATAATATATAGAAATACGAAAAATATAGCTTACCAAAAAAGGTCAATTAAGTTGCACGAGTGGTCTCTCGTCGAGTAAAACAAGATTTTGGGTTGTCGACAAATACTAAGATGTCTTCTAAAGCACAATATTATTGTATTATTTGTTAAACTAGAAGGATAAAGAAACCCACCCGGTGGACTGCCGAGCTACAAGTCCTACGCCACATGAGCGGGATTTTGAATAGATATTGTTACTTTCTCTCGAACTATAATAATATTATTTTATTCGATTGAATCATTTATTTCTCTTGAAATTTTTTCAAATCGCTTTAATTCTCACGATTACATATTTGTTGTTAATAATTATTAAATTTATAAATAAAATTCGTTATCATTTCGTAATAATTTATGTATGTTGAATTAATAATGAATATATTCTATTGGTAGTTATTCTTGTGCTGTTAATATTTATGAATTGTTATATTAATCTATGTTAACACATAATATTCAAGAATAAAACATCTATCAATATTGCGCTTAGCACTTAATCTAATTAGTACAACCAAAAATGCTGTGAACAACATAAATAAATGAACTTTGAACTCACATGAAGCATTTCACATCTAGTAAGTGCTATGTTTCTTTCTTTCGATATTATATCATGAATATTATTTAGACATTATTGTAACATGAGTTACTAACAATCGAAAACCTATTATACAAAAATAGCTTTTTAATGATAATTACGTTTTTATAAGTTATTTTCTAAAATAAATGATTTTTTTTTAATAATTATATTCGAGTCATCATTGAATGTCATGTTTGACTTACTAGATATATAAGTTAACATTTTGTAAAAGTGCACTTTTCTCAAAACCCTAATTTTGAATGAAAGATAATTAATAAGTTAAATGGAAGAAAATTTGACTAGATTTATTAATTTCTTGAATATTCAATGCCAAAAGTATATTGCTAGGTTAATGTGCATGAATAACCACAAGCATGCTGCAAAATCTAGGAAAAAGGGCTTTTTCTGTGAAAAAATAGAAATTTGAATTATTTTGACTTTTACTTTTTTTTTTTTTAATATCATATATATATTCTTTATTTTATACCACCTTCAATTGTATAAAATTTATTGATTTTCATTACTCCAATAAAAGGCTTTCTATGTTGTGTCACTTTCATAAATTATCTCTTCTACTTACCATCTTCATTCCTTCTCCTCTCCACCCACATCCAACCCCTTTCTGTGTGTATATGTGTATACACAGAGAAAGTCACAAAATTGCATCAAGCAATCCGAAGCACCACTACCAGTAACAATTGAAACTATCAACTCAAGAATAATCTATCTTTTTTCTGAAGTCTAACCATGACAGAATCCTACTATAATTTCTCAACAAGATGGTTCAACTTCATTCCTCTGCATTCACCCTATTCTTCTTCTTCTTCATCAAATTCACATCATGCTCATAATTTAAGCAATACAATTTCCCAGCCACCTCCTCCAATAGAAGCTCTTCCACTTCTTAATAACCTCAGCCCCTCCAAAGATGAGCATCAGCCCTCATGCAGTGCCATAGAAAATGAGGGCAGCTCCTCCAGCACTGATGAAAGAGTCACTATAGAGTTACATATAGGGCTCCCTAGCCCTAGTTCTGATTTACCCTCCAAGATTTCTTCATCTGGGGAAATGATAGATGGTGTAAATATATTCTCAGGGTTACCCTTGAACACCATAAACAAGGGTCAATACTGGATTCCAACCCTTTCCCAAATTCTTATTGGACCAACACAGTTTTCATGTCACCTTTGTTCCAAGATTTTTAACAGATTCAATAACCTGCAGGTAAATTTACTCATGAACATTTAAGCCCTATTCTGGGCTGAGACCCTTATTTTTATTTTTTTCATCTTGCATAACAAAGCACCATTAGATCAAATTCTAGAATCATTGAATTTGTTATCTACCGACATAAATTTCTAATGGGAAATCACATATTCAACTCATGAGAACTTTGTTAATTTTTTTTTGTTTGTTTTTGAAGTCAAGACATGAGATTTCAATCTTTTATTTTGCAGCTAACTTCTGCACATTTTTGTTAATGATACCTACGGTGTTCCCTTCCCAAGGACAACCACAAATCATGTTTGGAACAAATCACTTCCTACGTTGTTCTCTTAGCAATTAAAACTCGAACCCAATTGTCACTTAAACTGGTGCTAAGCACAGTGATTCAACATAGCATTATTCAACTACATTACATTTCTGTAGAATAGGATTCCTTGCAATCCTTAATTTATTACCTGCTCAATATGTTTTTCCATATTTATAAGTGCACCCATTTATAGGTTTTGCAATAGTTTTAGCGTTGAACTGGCCAAAGTAGTGAATTTATGTAGTTGATCACAAATTCACAAGGGATAAATGCTTAATTAGGTGTTTTTGTTATTCTTGGATTTGAGACTAATGTGACTTCCTAGTTTTATTCTTCACCACCAAACTAAATTCTTCACACTATGACTTTGATCACTACAAAGTGGAAAGTTTTAAGGCATTTATCATTTCATAGTTCATATCTTTCTCTCATTCTAATCATGGCTTTTTTTCTTTTTCTTTTTTTCGGGTGTTCTTTGGGACTTGTTTTTTCTTTTCTTATTGGAGTGATTGTTCAAAACATCTGAATTTTGTGCTTACTGCTGTTCGGCCAAATGCAAGTGGATATAAAGGTGGAACTGACAATGTGCTATAAGATGTTTTTTCATCCCTTATGAACTGAAAAAATATATACATTCGCTGCATCCATTAGATAATTGTTGTTTTGCCTATAAAGTAAATTGACTGATTGTATATTTTTCTAAGCTATTTTACTGCAAGTCAGTATGCAATCATGGATGGACACTATGAGACAGTTGTGTATTTACTTCATTAAATCTACCATTGCTTTTGTTTCTCAACCCCCTCTCTCCTTGTCATGCACGAGTGTTTGTTTTCACCAATTTGTGTGCAGTAGTTGACAGTAAACTGCATGTTTCAGTAGACATTTATCTGTCTGTCTGCATGTTCGATGAACAAGCCTGCATTTTGATCAATTGAAAGCAGTCGTGTAATTAAAGATGTTTGACTGGATGATAAAGTTGAAGGCACAATTTAAATAAACTTTTAACGAGGTGACTCGGCTCTAGCACTCTTTTATGAAAATTAATTGTGCACAACAAGTAGGTTCAACACTGTACGTACGTCTCTCTTTCTTAAACCTTATATTTTGTAAAATGTTTTCAGATGCATATGTGGGGACATGGATCCCAATACAGAAAAGGGCCTGAATCTTTAAGGGGAACCCAACCAAGTGCAATGCTAAGGCTTCCATGCTACTGCTTTGAACCAGGATGCAAACACAATATTGATCATCCAAGAGCAAGACCTCTGAAAGATTTCAGAACCCTCCAAACACATTACAAGAGAAAGCATGGTACCAAACCCTTCATGTGCAGAAAATGTGGGAAGCCATTTGCAGTGAAGGGTGATTGGAGAACCCATGAGAAGAATTGTGGTAAGATTTGGTATTGCATTTGTGGTTCTGATTTCAAGCACAAAAGGTCTCTCAAAGACCACATTAAAGCCTTTGGACTCGGCCATGGAGCAACTGATTTTGAAGAGGAAGATGAATCAACTTCTGAGATTGAGCTCAAATGATATGAGCTTATTATTTATTATACTACATAATTAACTGAAATTAGTTCTAAAAATACATTAAATCGCGGGGTTTAAAATAACTTGTCAAGCTATACAAGATCAAGAAGTCTCGTTTTGAGCTGGAATAGCTTATCGTATAACTCCTTAACACACGAACGGAAGGGGGAGTTTATCTTTTGATCAACTGATAGATATGTAAGTTGGCATGTATCTGATTTCCTTTTGTATCTTCATATGATCAACTGAATTTTCTGGTAAGTTGTCGCCCCAGATTATCATTTGGGGCTGAAAACAGTCCAAAAAAGCCCTTCAAGAAAATTAGTTTTTCTAAATTTTGTGCACACTGATTTACTGTGTGATTTTTTTTTAATATTTCCTTCTTTGTTGAAAATACATTTTGCAAAAAGACTTTCCCGCTCATTTCTCTTTAATTCTTACTCGGAATCCTGAGTGTGCCTCGGAGGGTCCTGAGTAGCTACTCTAAACCCCCAAGAGTTACTTTTGAGTTCTGGAGTAATAGCTACTCAGGATCCGACCCGAGTAACTCCTTAGGGCTGAAAGAGCTACTGTGGGGAAGGGGCTGGAGAAAAGATATAGGCGGTAGCAGCCTAGCAGGGAAAAATAGAACAATAGAGGAGGAAATAGGGTAAATATACCTTTGTTTAGAGCTCACCATAGTTTTTAATTGGACTCCATCAACCTGGCCAACCCGAAAACCACTTGTCTAGCCTTGGAACTGGGCCTATTGACCACTCTGGACCGATCTACTATTAGGAAGGAAAGTAATTAGCATTAAAACTAAATGATATTTTTCCATAATTGTATAGTTAACCAACGTATTGTAGATGGTATATATTATGTAATTGAATATAGGGAAATTGGGCGCAAATGGACTCTAACCTTTACCTTTATTGTGTAAATGGTCCCTAATCTTTTATTTTTGGTGGAATAGTCTATAACATATCTATTTGTGTACGCAATTGGTCCTTAGTTGATAAAAAAAGATAAATATGCCCTTATTTTTATTTAGAAAATTTTTCAATTGGATTTCTAACATTTGTTAAAAGTACAAATGGGTCTGATATTTTTTTTAAAAAAAAATAAAAGAAACTAACAAATTAATAATATACTAAATTATTTTGTATATTTTACGAACTATTATAAAATAACTAAATTTAAGCTCATAATTATTAACAAATGTGTTAATTAAAATTATTTATTATTATTAAGTAATCATTAAAATTTAAACTTTAATTTTATCATTACAACATAAAAAGAAAAATAACTTATCACAAACTTAATAATCAAATATTATTATTTCACTGAACTATTCGTTTATTAACTACAAATATTAGTGTTTAAATTGTATTTTTCATATTTTAATTTATCGTTTTATTATCGTTCAAAAATAAAGAACACAAAATGTGTAACAATTTAATTCTTCGCACATTCATGCTATATAATTAAAATCGACACGTGGTTCGTCCAATATACTCCAAGTGTACTAGTGTCACAATTAAACAATTTCTATGATAAGGACAAATTACATACTCAAATGAATAAATAGTCAATACTACAATCTTTAGATACAAGGCGCCAACCTTTATATATTAGTTGTGAATAATTTTATTTATAATCAAAATATAAGTTGTGTCATACTATACTTCTCAACGCAAGCACCCAACTTATATTATCACAAGTGATTATTAACACTTTATTTACATGCTCAATATTTAACAAATACAATAATAATAAATAAATACAAACAAAAGTTTTATTCAATATAAATTTTCATCAACATTATACTATTTGGGCATACATCCCAACAATTCTCCCACTTGCCATAGAGTATAATCCTAAAATCTATATACCTCAATGGTGAAAAGTAAAACAGCATATAGTTCATTGTTCTCCGAAGGTACTTAAGGATATGATTTACAATTACCAAATGTTTGGTCCGGCTAAAATGATAACGACTTATCATACCAACAACATAACAATTTTAAGTCTAATGCGCATCATAACATACATGAGACTACTAATCGCAAATGCATAAGATATTCTACTCATGTCCTTTATCTCTTCAGAAGTTCCTTTGGAATGCTCTTTAGATAGTTGGATTCCATATTTGAATGGCAAATTGCCATTTTGAAATCTTGCATGGCAAATCTGACAAGCATCTTGTCAATATATGTAGCTTGGGACAAAACTATCAGCTTGTTCTTTCGATCTCTTAAGATCTGAATGCTTATAACACAGCTAGCTTTGCCCAAATTCTTCATATGAAAACTGTTGGACCAACCACGCTTTCGTAGATAATGACATTCCCACGCCATTTCCTATGAGTAGAATATAGTTCACATAAAGCACCATAAAAATTACCATTTTGTCCATAGCCTCTTTATATGAAGTTGAACCATCTACTTGTTATACGAAGATTGCTTGTTTGAATTCTTTTACTAACAAGTACCTAGAAGGTTGCTTGATGATCATTAGACTTTGCCTAAGGGATGATGGATCTTGAATCGTAATATTTTCATTAATATTGGTATGACCTTCAGGTAACAAAATACCTCATCATTACCTTGAACATTTTTTTGGATCTATGGGATTAGATAACGAATCATTTCTCCCACACAAATAACGTTTCCTAGGTGTTTGTGATACCATGGGTCCTCTGTTACTATGTTGTATTTCAGGAATTAATGTCGTGGATCGCTCTTACTCATTTATTTGAAAACAACGATACTCTTAGACAAACATTTATTAATATACTTATCTTCTTGGAAGATTGTATTTGTACTGACAAAAAGCATTTCTATCTAAAGGACTATAAAAAATAGTATCCCCTGGTATCTTTAGGGTATCCCACATACATGCAAATTTGGTTTGCGCTTATTCCACAACTCCAGAGGAGTATTGAGAACAGACTTAGAAGGAACTAGGTTAACAATATATGCAATTGTCTCCAATGCATATTCCCAAAATGAGATATGTA
Source organism: Forsythia suspensa (assembly GCA_023638005.1). Classification (NCBI taxonomy): domain Eukaryota; kingdom Viridiplantae; phylum Streptophyta; class Magnoliopsida; order Lamiales; family Oleaceae; genus Forsythia; species Forsythia suspensa. The sequence continues at coordinate 33,212,683 of CM042671.1, forward strand.
GAGTTGAAAAACTCATTATTGACTTAACCATATTTAACAATGTCTTGTTTCTTCTTTCTGAAACGCCATTCCGTTGGGGTGTACCAGGCGTACTCAGTTGAGAAACTATACTATTTTTCTGTTAAATAGTCCTTGAATTCTCTTTTGATTTATTAGCCACCTCGATTTGACCAAAATGTCTTTATACTTTTACCTAAATGTTTCTCGACCTCAGTCCGATATGCTTTGAATTTCTCAAAAGTCTCCGACTTTTGAGTTATCAGATAAATATATCCGAATCTAGATAATCATCTGTAAAGGTGATAAAATACTCATAGTCCCCTCTCGCAGGTATATTCATGGGCTCACACACATTAGAATAAACTAGTTCCAATACTTCTTTGGCTATATGTTCCTTTGCTAAAAAAATAACTTCTTAATCATCTTTCCTCCAAACAAGAATCACATATTGGCAATGGTTCAGCTTCAATTGAGTTGAGGGGACCATTCCTTACTAGTTTTTGTATCCTATCAAGGTTGACGTGTCCAAGTCTAAGATACCATCGACACGTATCACTAGTATGGTTTGCATTTTGTTTATTATAGTTTGTAGAAGTATTATTAATTTCATTTGTGGAATAGTTTAATATATAAAGACGTTCACCAAATATCCGGCACAAATAAGAACTTTATTCATCAAAATGTAAAAAACAAGAGAATAACCTTGTCATTAACAAGAAATGGGAATCATGATTCCGCTTTATCTGCTGGACGTAATAATAGTCTTTAAACACCTACCATTATTAAAATAAAATAAACTAGTCCTACAACTCTCGCCGAAAATATTGCTCATGTGCCGACTATGATAGTAAATTATTCTTCACTGAGTTTTCAGCTCTCCTGAATCATCAGCACCTTGCTCTTTTTTAGCTAGTGCATCTGGACTTCCAGTGTCCTTTCTGACCGCATTTGAAGCAATTGCCTTTCGGCTTTCCATATGCTTTGGTCTTATTGCCTTCCCGCTTCTTGCTAGCTCTCTTCATTTTCTTTCTATCTTCGCCTTTCGGTTTAAAAATAGGAGAGCTACCAATCGCTGCATAAGCATTGCCACTCTTAGCTTTAAGACCACTTTCCACATTTTGTAATTCATTCATCAGTTCAGTCAATGGCATATCCATCTTGTGTAAGTGATAGTCCACAGTAAACTGTGAGAACATATCAAATAGAGAGTTCAATACTATATCAACCTGAGTATTTGCATCAATAGTTGCACCCAGATTCTCCTCCATATTGAAGTGTCCAATCATAGTCAACATATGATCCTTCACTGGCATTCTGGGTTTCATGTGGATGTTCTGTAAGGTATGAATGACTTTGAACTGATCTCTCCTACTTTGAAGTGCAAACATATCCATGAGACTTTTCATTATGTCATAAGAAGTTTCTAGACTGTCATGTTTATGTTGTAACACATTTGTCATCGGTGCCAAAATGTAAGAGCGAGCCAACTTGTATGCAACTAACCATTTATCATAAGCATCCATCTTGGCCTTGCTTGCAGTCTTAGCAGGTTGCTTAGGCCAATCTTCTTCAAGCACAAAATCACTACAAGAAATGAGGTCAATAGCGGCGACATATGTCGTCGCTGAATCCTCATAAGTCGCTTTTTAAATTTTTAGAGACGACAAAGTCGTCGCTTAATGTCGCCGCAACATGTTAGTGTCTCTAGATATATAGCAACGACTTTATGTCGTCGCTATATATATTTGAATCTATAGGGACGACAATTTCATCGTAACATTGTCGTGTCTATATCTCAAAAACAGATATAAAGGGATGACAAAGTCGTCGCTATTAGCTCGTCGCCATACATACTTCTCATATAGAGACGACAAAGTCGTCACTATTACTAATTGTTTTCTTTTACTACAGCGACGACAATGTCGCCGCTATAAACTTTTTGAATTTTTTTAAATTTTTTTTTATTTCCAAATAATATAAATAATATATAAAAAATTCTAAACATCTACTGACCCTCCAAACCGTCGTCCTCGTCCCCGTTCCTTTTCTCCTCCTCCTCATCCGCAGTACAACCGGTATTTTATTTTTCAGAAACTCAATTTCATGTCGCATTTGGCGTGAATGATTTCTCGTACATGGCAAACTGAAGATCGTTATTTTGGGGGTCTCAGAGGACTGATGGGAAGTTCCTTGTGGGGCAAACGATGCAAAGAATGAATTTAGTGAGGAGAGGTGCCCTTTGGAACCCGGCCAACCCCACGGACGTGACCTCGCTGCTTTTCCGAGAACCTCCTTTGCAATAGCATGCTCGCCTAACGACGCTATCGAGGCGCGACTCGTGTATGTTGAGTCTCTCTCAACTTAACAAGTTTATCCTGCTCGGTGAAAAAATAATAATAAATAATAATACCATGCATGTCGATAAAAAATTATATTAACATAATTTAAAAATTCCTCACATAGTCACCAAATACTGCTGGTTCACCCAATTGCCATCCCTAAGGTGTGAAACGTCCGGAACAAATCAATAATCCCCGGCCACTTCTGGGTCTCGGGGTCCTGCTACGACAATTTAAACATGAAATATAGTTAGTAGATATTTTTACGTAATGTAGTGAAGATATGTATAATGATATTGAAAATTTATATGTTGTACCTGATTGTAACGCATGGCAGAGAAGCTCTTCAACCCCTACACGCCGGTATTTAGCCTTACCCCGATTGGCCTTATTTTTGGAGGACTGTTCTTGAAGGTATAACATATAATTGATTAGCAAAAAATGCAATAGTTAAAAAAGTATATAAAATATCGTAAAAAATATATAAACAATACGTACCACGAAAGTAGGACTGGTGAAGAAGTCAATGCACTTCTGCCAGTCCTCGGCGGACATCTCGCCGTATGGTCGGCTCGGTCCATGCGCCTTTAAGTGATTATGCACCTTGAGTTTGTAATTGCGATAACGATCGGCCGCCGAGACAATCTATGCTTTACATATTGCCTTGTGACTGCGTCGGGCGACCGATCGCCCTGCAGATCGAAGTAGCTCTGCAAGAGTGAAAAAAATTACGTTAATGTAGAAGTCGTGAAACAAGTATTTATTAAGTGTACTAATAACAAAACTACTTTAAGTTCATACCTCGATAATGCTACGTAACCGTGTCCGCTGCTCCTCTGGAACCTCTGTCCATGAAGGGTAGCACGGAGGCACGATGAATCTCACTTGGTTCCCAACCAAGCGTGTGAAGTACTTCGCGTTATTCCCGATCGGCTGCATTGTGCGTTCGACAATAGCGATAGGAAGTGGCATCTTCCCGTTAGCCTACCAAACCATCTCAAGGTTGATGCCTTGAGAGATACTCCGTAGCTTTGGCGGGGGTGCTGAAAATGAAAAAATTGGAAATTGTATTGATCATATAATTTTCAACGATATGTATAAAATAATAAATAATTACAATTGGAACAAAAAGTCTTACCAGACTCGCAGGCCGAAGGGAGCCGGTGAGATGGCTGCTGTAGAGGATCTCCTACACCATCACCTCCGTGCGACATCACGTCAGCCATACTAACACATGACATAATTGGAACATCACGTCAGCCATACTAACTTTGAATATATGTGAAAATTTGAATGTATTATATTTTATTTCAAATTGGTCCCTAAACTTATTTTATTGCAAATAAGTCCTTAAACTTTGAATGTATGTGAAAATTTGAATGTATTATATTTTATTTCAAATCGGTCCCTAAACTTGTTTAATTGCAAATAAGTCCCTAAATTTTGAATTTATGAGAAAATTTGAATTTATTATATTTTATTTCAAATTGGTCCCTAAACTTATTTTATTGCAAATAAGTCCCTAAACTTTGAATTTATGGAAAAATTTGAATTTATTATATTTTATTTCACTTTGGTCCCTAAACTAATTTTATTGCAAAGAAGTCCCTAAACTTTGAATTTATGAGAAATTTTGAATGTATTATATTGTATTTTAAATTGGTCTCTAAACTTATTTTATTGCAAATAAGTCCCTAAACTTTAAATTTATGGAAAAATTTGAATGTATTATATTTTATTTCACTTTAGTCCTTAAACTTATTTTATTACAAAGAAGTCCCTAAACTTTGAATTTATGGAAAATTTTAAATTTATTATATTTTATTTCAAATTGCTCCCTAAACTTATTTTATTGCAAATAAGTCCCTAAACTTTAAATTTATGGCAAAATTTGAATGTATTATATTTTATTTCACTTTGGCTCCCTAAACTTATTTTATTGCAAAGAAGTCCCTAAACTTTGAATTTATAGGAAAAATTTGAATTTATTATATTTTATTTCAAATTGGTCCCTAAACTTATTTTATTGCAAATAAGTCCCTAAACTTTAAATTTTTGGCAAAATTTGAATGTATTATATTTTATTTCACTTTGGTCCTAAAACTTATTTTATTGCAAATAAGTCCCTAAACTTTAAATTTATGGTAAAATTTGAATTTATTATATTTTATTTCACTTTGGTCCCTAAACTTTAAATTTATGGTAAAATTTGAATTTATTATATTGTATTTCAAATTGGTCCCTAAACTTATTTTATTGCAAATAAGTCCCTAAACTTTGAATTTATGGAAAATTTTGAATTTATTATATTTTATTTCAAATTGGTCCCTAAACTCATTTTTATTGAATAGAAGTCCCTAACTTTGAATTTATGGGAAATTTTGAATTTATTATATTTTATTTCAAATTGGTCCCTAAACTTATTTTATTGCAAATAAGTTCATAAACTTTGAATTTATGGGAAAATTTGAATTTATTATATTTTATTTCACTTTGGTCCCTAAACTAATCCAAAAATAAACTACTGGCAATCAGTCCCTAAACTACTGAAAAATTGCAAATAAGCAAAACTTCGTCCAACAATCTGTCCAAATCAATACAAAAATCAGTTTCAAAATTTAACTTTAGTCCGAAAATTTATAACATTCCATAATCACTACAAAAATCAGTTCCAAAATTTATAACATTACAAAATTCAACTTTAGTCCCTAAACTTATTTTATTATAAATTAGTCCATAAACTTTTGTTTTTTACAATTCAATCCCTAAAATGCTCCTAAATCCAACTCTTCTAAACAAACCCAGCTCCAACTCCTTGTCCTCAACTCAATACATCATTTATATGAAATCAACAAAATCAAAAAATAAAAAAATCCAAACAAATTGAAACTGAAAAAACTAATTAACACGAAACAACAAGAAAATATCATGGTGGCAGAATTTTATACTTTTTGTTTGTCCTAAATTTTTTGGGTTTTTTTTATTTGAAATCAAGAGTCAAGGAGATTGGCTTGTGATTCAACATTGTGTTTGTGTGTGTGTGTGTGTGTGAGAGAGAGAGAGAGAGAGAGAGAGAGAGAGAGAGAATTTACGCGGTTACAACGACAGAGAGCGTAGAAGACGACGGCAGACGTCGGCGTCAACGGTCAGGCGAAGGCGCTAGAAGAAGAACACGCACAGGCAAAATGGAAATAAGAAGGTTTAGCGTGAATTAAAAGGTCTGACTCTATAGCGACGACATATGTCGTCGCTATTGATCACTAAAGCGACGACATTTTTTTCAGCTTTTAAGAACACGCGCCTAAAACGTGGCGCCCAATTTTCAGGACAATAGCGACGACATATATCGTCGCTATTGACAATACAATACAGAGAATTAAATGTTGATATCTCATTTGAAGGGAATTTTTTAATTGAAATAATTTTTATAATTATTAATTATTAATATTTAATATTATCAATAATTTTATTTTTACATTTATCAAAAAATTTATTTGGGTAATTCAACTTTAAACATTTTTGCAGTTAGGTCATTCAACATTAAACATTTTTCATTTGGGTCCTCATAATTTTTCTTTTATTTCAATTTCATCCAATTTTATTTGCAACATAAGTCCTTCAAGTTTTATAATGTTACATATAATGGTCCCCAGTAGAATGTTTTTGTACAATTGCAGAACTTTTTTGTCCTACATTCTGTCTACAAATGTTGAAACTCCATTCAAACTCGCGTTTTGACTAATAGCAATGATAGTATGAATGACAAACATTCAAGCCGAAAACAGTAACAATTTGAACATGCGTTTTTATAAATTTATTTCATAAAATTTAGTGACGCACAATAACATTTCAATTTAATTCACTATTATGATACGATTGATCCTCATCATCATCACTGACGTCCTCATTGATTTCACTCGATGTTTCGTCATCTTCGTATTCTACATTTGTATCGTCTTCCACATCATCGTCGTTTATAAACGAAGTTTCTCTTGCAGTATCTGACGAGGCTCTCCTGATAATCGATGCTTCTATCTCATCAGCTTCATCATCATCCCGGTGCAAGGATACATGCTCTATGTTGCCAAGATCAACAACTAGAGATAAATCGGAAGAGTAGTTATTGTGGAGCAAGTCAATCTCTGTGATGTTAGCTCCCACTGTGTCCCACGTACTCCTGTGATGGACAATTTGTATTACTCGCCAGTTCAGACTACGAGATAGATCTTCAATGTAGAACACTTGTTGTGCTTGGCTCCTAAGTATGAACTGATCATCCTTGAACGCCTCTATGTCAATACTAGTAACGTTATTCTCAATTACCATCCGTCTCCCATCACACCTAAACCACTTGCATCGAAACAGATAAACTGTAAGTTTCGGTCCATATTGTAGCTCTAGTATATCTTGCAGCTGCCCGTAGTAAATCTCACCCCCAGTCCCTGGGACGGACACACCACTGTTCTGAGTTTTTCTTCAAATATCACGATCATATGTCAGGAACTGAACTCCTTTGACAACACAAGCCGTGTATGACATAACTCGCTTTGGTAACATCTATCGCCAACGCAAATAACTCATGAGAAACTTGATGGTTGTGGCTTTGACGCATTGCATATATAGCATTGCATGACGAGAATTATTCTCGCTTATTGAAAGCAATTATGTTGAAAACTTGTAATTTTATTCAGTCGATGTTCGTTTACCTTTCTGTAGAACCAACCGTGAAAGTCTCTTCTGTGCACTAGTTCGATGTTTGGGCAACCATTGTTCAGTAGTTCCTGCCTATGTTCCCTGAACAAAGTATGGAAGATCAAAGTTCATTAGTTCGTTTCAAATGATAAAGTTAATTCAAGATAAATGAATAATAATTAGGAATTAACGCTGTCTTACTGCAAGAATGGCTCAACTTCATAACAGTTGTTCAGGACGTAAAAAATTGCTTGATTTCGAACTTGAGTAGGAAACGTCGTTGGTGAGTGGGTGACACTACGATCGAAAAATGTAGTTGTTGTGTCTCATGGAACAAGAGCATCATCGTTTACATCTCGGTCATTGAATCTTGTCCCTATGTCCTCGAAGTACCTCTAACAAAAAGTCAATGCCTCGTCCACAACATACCCTTCAGCTATTGATCCTTCAGGTCGAGCTCGATTTCTGATGTAGCCCTTCAATTTCTTCAGGTATCGCTTGAATGGATACATCCATCTCATGTGCACTGGACCTCTAAGGATTGCCTCTTCTGGTAAATGCATTACGAGGTGAATCGTGATGTCGAAGAAGGCTGGCAGAAATATCCGTTCCAACTTAAAGAGAATGAGTACAAGGTGATCGTGGGAAGCTATCATGTCGCTAACCTTTAGTGTTCTTGCACAAAGCTTTATGAAGAACGTGCACAGTTCAATAATTACCGTGGAAATTATTTTATTCAAGAACGCCCGACATCCGACTGGTAATAACCGTTGCATGATAATATGGCAATCATCTGACTTCAACCTGATAATACGGCTGTCATTTGGAGCAATATTCTTCCGAAGATTAGAAGTAAAGCCATCTGGAAACTCAACCGATCAGATAAATATACAAAACTTCTTACAATTTGAAGACAACATGGTGTAACATGCGGCAGGCTTCATCCACCTATTTTCGTTCTGATACAAGTGCAAATCCCTTTTGATCCCTAATTGTATCAGATCGCGCTTCGCATTGACTGTGTGATTTTTGATTTGAATGGATCGTCCATAATTGTGCCGAGCAAGCTATCACAAACATTCTTCTCTACGTGCATGACATCGATGTTATGTTTGAGCTCGTAGAAGTTCAATACGACAACTCATAGAAAATGCTCTTTTTTCTCCAATTTAGCTCGTCATCACTTCTCTCGAATTGTAGCACCACCGTAATTTGGGTGCTTTCGGACTTCTATATCCGACACGACTTAACCGTGCTAAAATGTCTCAGAGGCGTTAACCGACGCGAGGTGGTCGCCTCTCATCCTCCCATCGAAGTCTAAATTGCTCAGAAAATGATCCCTGGATGGTAGGAACCGACGGTGACCTACATAAGTTTTCTTACCTATCACACGACCTGAAGGAGTATCCTCGTTGCACGTCGGACATGCCTTATACCCCTGACCACTCCAACCTGACAAACTACTTCTTGCTGGAAAATCGTTAACAGTCCACAACAAAGCTGCACGTAGTCTGAATACCGACTTGTTGTTGGTTCCACTGTTTCACGTGTCAATCCCATCGGCCCACAACTCCTTCAACTCATCAACTAATGGTCGTAAAAATAAATCAATGTCCTTACCCGGTGCTTTAGGACCAAGTATCAACAGAGTAAGCATGAGGTATTTTGGGCTTCATGCATAGCCATGGTGGCAAGTTGTAAACTGTTACAACTACTGGCCACATGCTGTACGACGGACTCATGTCACCGAATGGATTGAATCCGTCTGCGGCCAAACCTAACATGACATTCCTGATTTCACTTGCGAACAGTGGATGTTTCATGTCAAAATCCCGCTATGCCTTTCCATCAATGGGATGCTGCATTTCATCATCGTCCCTAGACCTTTCTATATTGTGCCACCTCCTGAGTTTTGTAGTATCCTTCGTCGCGAACATACGTTTTAGTTTGGGGGCCAAGAAAAAATATCGCAACACCTTATGCAGAACATTCCTCCCATTCACTTTCCCAGAAGTGTGCACCCAACGACTTTCCTAGCAAATGGGGCAAATTTGTCTATCAAAGATGTTCACCCCAAAACAAACAAGACCGTCGTTCTTACATGCATGAATGTATTTGTAACCCAAACCAAGCTTCACATCGCCTTCTTAGCTTCAGTAGTGAGAGTCAACCAGTTCATGTTTGGGAATGCTAACTTCAAAGAATTTCAAAAGATCATCGATGCACTTATTTGTCCATTTGTTCATAACTTTAATATGCATCAACTTGACTAAAATATTTAGGGATGAAAATGATGAAACTCCCGCATGCAGCTTACTGAATGGAGAGCTGAAACAGTTCGTCATAGTAACCATCGGTGCTTGTACCTGCATGCTCATCACCAACTACATCGTCTATTACATCCATCATCTCATCCTCCACACCAGCTCGCTCATTCTGTCTATACACATTCACAGTATGAACATCGGTCTCACCATGATATATCCAGGTGACATAACTCTCTGCAAAACTATTACGAAATATATGAGTCTCGACAATTTCCAATAGATGTGTGAGACCGTTTAAACATTTTTTGCACGGACATTTAATCCTTCCTCTGTCATTAACGTATGGCCTCGCCATGTTTATAAATGCTTGCAAACCGTTCTGAAAATCTACAGATTTTGTGCGATTTCTAATTGTTGTCCAACTTTTATCAATATCCATACTCGAATTATACTATTTTCTTACAAATACAGTAAGGATAATAAATAGAAATGAAGAAATAAACTGTAAAGAAGATGATTATGACATGTGTCGTCGCTATAGACAACAATTGGGCACCAATTTTCCCGCTTAAATTGATGTAGGTATATAGCGACGACATATATCGTCGCTATATATCTCATCACATTTTACGAAAAAATTCATGATTCACGTGACTTACAGCATCATCGGCAACTGAATTACAACGACATGTGTCGTCGCTATTTATTCATCAAAATGCCGCCATTTGTTCCCGCCGTTTTCGAAACTAAGTGGCGACGACATTGAAAGACGTCGTTATAGATTCTATGTAACGGCGACGACATATAATCTATTGCGACGACATATGTCATCGCTATAAGTTTTGCGTATGTGGCGACGACATTTCTTAGTCGTCTCTACTGTGAGAATCAATAGAGATGACTTTGTGTCGTCGCAATAGGTGTCGCCGCTATAGACCCTTTTTGTTGTAGTGAATTAATTTTCTCAAGGGTAAGAACAATCATTAGGTTATGTTTCCAATCTATATAATTTTCTCCAGTAAGTTGGTTTTGTTTTAGGATAACACAAAATGGACTAAGAGACATTTTGTTGAAAAATAACAAAATTATTACATTTTAAAATTGAGCAACGAATTTAACATATGATGCATGAATGCATATGTAGATCCATAAAACTACAATAATGTAACGACTACTTAATCTTTGTGATCCAACATGCCTCTCTATAGAAAATGTCATTGTGTCTACTGATTAAGCTAAGACCCTCCCACAAGACAAATCATACCTGACAATAAATGTTTAAATAAATTTAGTATCGCTTTATTTGGTCACCAATATCATAAACGAGAGTCTCTATAGGAGGTTCGTAGATTATCTCGATTTGAGTGTACAACATTTGTCTAGATCTCCAGATACTTGAAAAATAATCTTGCCATCTATAGGATGATCTCAAATTATATTCTATTTAGACGATTTTACCAAAAATGAATCTAATCAAACAACTCGAATCACATAGCCCTCCTATAGGGAGTCCGTTGTGTTACTGGCACGAGGCTAGTGCATTCTGTTGCTTATAAATTGACAAAAAGGAGACCATGGGTTTTTATTTAAATAAATACCCTCTCCCACTTAATATTTTAAAATAATGGATTTTAATTTAAAATAATTACCAACTGTTTACATTAATCAAATTAATATACAGTTTAATTATTATGGACTTCCCTTTCTAGAAAAAATTAATTTAAATTAAATTAATCGAGGAAAAATCCATATTTTGATGAAATGTATTTTATTCTAAGTTTTACGAGCGATGTCAAAATTAATTCTATATGCCAAGATTTACAAAACAATAATATTTTAAACAAATATTTAAAACATACATTAGCAATAAAATAACAATTATTTGTGGCCCAAAACAAGGCTCAAGAAATAAATTAAAAGCTAATTGGGCCTGAGCCCAATATTTAACTTAAATCTTCAGCCCAAGGTTTCAAAAGGATCCAAACATTAGATATTCTTGTAACCAAACAATCATTATCCAAGCCAATCAGCTATTATCCAATCAGCTATTATCCAAGCAACTAAACAGCCACTATCCAAGTAGCCAAGTAGCCACTATCCTAATAACCAAACATGGGTCTTTTTCTTCGTTAAGACTTCTCTTGCCAAAAAATCAACCACCACCGAAAAACACTATGGCCCAAAACTCATCAATCTAAAAATTATTCACAGGAGAAACCACCGAATAGCGTGACCGTCCGCCGCACACAGATTCGGACCACCAGATCTACGCGAGCGTCGATTGATCTGCACATCTCGTTGATCATTTGGTACACCGGATCTATGCGAACGTAGATCTCCGGAGCCCTAGATTTGGCACACCAGATATGTGCGAGTGCAGACCTCTATCGAACCAAACTTGCGATCGCACAGATCTCTAGTATGCTCAAACTGCTTGGCTTCGTTGGGAAATTTTTTTTTTCGGCCCGTTCATCAATCTTCAATTATTTCAAAAATTAACTAGTCCCATTTTAGAGCTCACAATTTAAATCTGCTTTGCAATTAAAAGATGATGGAGACGTAATCTACCGATCTTGTTACATGCTCGAAAAAACAAAATACAATGAACAAGTGGGGCTACAAAATAATTGGATCACAATTTAAAATAATTTCATTATTCAATCAACAAATAAACAAATAATCCTAGACATCGTTCGACTAGAACATGCAATTTTCAAATCTAGAAGACATAACAAATATGTAAACGATCTAGACCACTCTGATATCACTTGTTGAAAACTGGTTCAAAAATTAGCCGAAAAAAAAATAATTCAATAAACCAGGATCTTTACTAGGCGTTCACGTGTTTATTATACTAATAGTTTAGTACTGTATCTATATTAATAAAGGATACTGGATCTTTATATGATTAACGAACTTTTCACTTTTGATTCACGAACTTGGTGCTCCCAAGGTTCAAGTCTTCTATGGTATTCTTCCAAGTATAGATTATACTGGTGTGTGGGCACTTTTTAATTGAATAAAAAACTAATTTCTGGACTCTACAGTTTTAAAAAACCAAGAAGATAAAATTCAAGCCAAACAAAAATTAAGAATTTTATCTGTCCTTTTTTCCTAATTGTTGGAATTGATTTTACGTCACATGCAATGTGATATAAATAGGACAAGAGTCCTAATTGCAAAACAAGGATAATAGTCCTAATTTCATCTAAGTCCAATTAGTTTAGGATTGATTTAATTACACATGTAATCCCTGAATTTGTATCACAATTACAATCAAGTCCAAAATTTTTAAAATAACTATGATTAAGCCCAAAACTTTATAAAGCTACCACACGGATCTGTCATGACATATATTTTTCAAGCTCCAATAATTATATTCTGCTAAAGGCAAAATACTGCACTCTCGGAATATATAATATTATAGAACATGTAATACTTTTCTCTGACCTACCGTATATATATTTCATCTCTGTCCGAAATTCGATAATTAGGTATGAGCATAAATAATCATTTTGTCCTTCTAATTATTCTCACTAACTTTAAGTTATATTTTCTTCAACGATCCTATAAACTAATTCACAGATATTGAAGTTTAGCTTTCGCTAAACACTAGGCTCATATTTATAACCGTTCAACAGAAAATACTTAATTTACACATTATGTGTTTTATTTTTGAACGAAAATAAAACGATAAATTAAAATATGAAGAATATAATTGGATCTCTAATATTTGTATTTAATAAACATATAACTCAATTAAATAAAAGTATTTGAACAGCAAGTTTGTGACAAAGTTATTTTTTTATAAAATAATAAAATAAAAGTTTAAATTTTAAATAATGTAATTACTTAATAATAAAAATAATAATTTTATTTGACATGTTTATTACTAAAGTGTTAATTCCAAAAAAAAAAAACTCATTAGTTTTCTTTAATTTTTTATAAAAAATAAAAGTATTGGACATATTTGCACATTTTGTAATGATTAGGAATCCACATACAATTTCTTCTAATTAAAACTAAGGGCATATTTGCCTTTTTCATCCCATAAGGACCAATTTCGCACCAAAACACATAGGTTAGGGACTTGTGTACAAAAAATAAACATTAGGGGACCAATTCCACACTAAGGGCAAAGGTTAGGGACCATTTGTGCCAAAATTCCTATTAGAACATCATAGTAGAGATTCTACATGAATAATTATCTTAGTGTCAGTGGACTATCTTTCAATGACGGTTTTCAAACTGATCCTTCGACTTGAGATCGTCATAAAACCTTATGTGTGGATTGTTACACTTTGATTGTGTTAGATGCGACTCTATTTAAGGGTTACTAGTATGATACTAATCGTGTGCGATATTGATGGATGATCAAGAAGGAATTTACCACTCTCACTACAACAAAGAGGGTCTATAGCGGCGACATATATTGCGACGACAAAAAGTCGCCTCTATTAATTCTACGTAGTAGCGACGACAAAGAAATGTCGTCGCTATACAAACAAAACTTATAGCGACGACATAAGTCGTCGCTATAAAACCTAACTCGTCGCTGTTGTATAGAGGCTATAACGACGTCTTTCTGTGTCGTCGCCACTAAGATTAGGAAAGGGCGGGAACTAATGGCGGCATTTTGGTGCATATATAGCGACGACAAATGTCGTCGCAATTGATATGCTGATGATGATGTAAGTCACGTGAATCATGTATTTTCTCGTAAAGTGTGAAGGGGTCTATAGCGACGACATATGTCGTCGCTATATACCAACATCAATTTAGGCGGGAAATTTGGCGCCCAATTGTTATATATAGCGACGACATATGTCGTCGCTATACCTATTTCGATTAAATTTGCAGGCGCGTGAATAATTACTTGCCTCGAAAAATGGGAATGATTCTTTAGCGACGACGTATGTCTATAGCGACGACATATGTCGTCGCTATACCTATTTCGATTAAATTTACAGGCGCGTGAATAATTACTTGCCTCGAAAAATGGGAATGATTCTTTAGCGACGACGTATGTCTATAGCGACGACAATGTCGTCGCTATAGACTCTTCTTTATCTTCTTCCAATGTTCGCATTTCTATATTGCATCTCTGTATTTCTTCCACTGCAGCATATCAATTCTTCTCCATCTCCATTTCTTCATAATCATCTCCAATTATTATCAGTACTGTATTTGTAAGAATATAGTATTTTACAAGTATGGATATTGATAAAAGTTGGACAACAATTAGAAATCGCACAAAGTCTGCAGAATTTCAGAACGGTTTGCAAGCATTTATAAACATGGCGAGGCCATACGTTAACGACAGAGGAAGAATTAAATGTCCGTGCAAAAAATGTTTAAACGGTCTCACACATCCATTGGAAATTGTCGAGGCTCACATATTTCGTAATGGTTTTATGGAGAGAGTTATGTCACTTGGATATATCATGGCGAGATTGATGTTCGTCTTCGCGAATGTGTATAGACGTAATGAGCGAGATGGTGTGGAAGATGAGATGATGGATGTAATAGACGACGTAGTTGGTGATGAGCATGCGTGTACAAGCACCGATGGTTACTATGACGAATCAAGCTTGTGCTCTCCATTCGTAATCGCATCTGGAGTTTCATCATTTTCATCCCTAAATTTTTAGTCAAGTTGATGCATATTAAAGTTATGAACAAATGGACAAACAAGTCATCGATGATCTTTTGAAATTGCTGAAGTTAGCATTCCCAAATATGAACCTCGGTTGACTCTCACTACTGCTAAGAAGTCGATGACGAAGCTTGGTTTGGGTTACAAATCCATTCATGCTCGCAAGAACGATCGCACCTTTGCTTTGGGGTGAACATGCCGATAGACAAACTTGCCCGATTTGCCGTGAAAGTCGTTGGGTTCACACTTCGGGAAAGTGAACGGGAAGAATGTTCCGCATAAGGTGTTGCGATATTTTCCTTGGCCCCGACTAAAACGTATGTTCGCGACGAAGGATACTGCAAAACTTATGAGGTGGCACAGTATAGGAAGGTCTAGGGACGATGATGAAATGCAACATCCCGTTGATGGAAAGGCATGGCGGGATTTTGACTTGAAACATCCAATGTTCGCAAGTGAGATCGGGAATGTCGTTAGGTTTGGGTCACAGACGGATTCAATCCATTCGGTGACATGAGTCTGTCAGACAAAGATGTGGCCGATGGTTGTAACAGCCACAACTTGCCACCCTGGTTATGCATGAAGCCCGAATATCTCATGCTTACTCTATTGATACCTGGTCCTAAAGCACCGGGTAAGGACATTGATGTATTTTTACGACCATTAGTGGATGAGTTGAAGGAATTGTGGGCCGATGGGATTGACACAGGAGACGGTGGAACCAACAGCAAGTCGGTATTCAGATCAAGGCAGCTTTGTTGTGGGATCATTAACGATTTCCCAAATGAGAAGTAGTTTGTCCGGTTGGAGTGGTCAGGGGTACAAGGCATGTCCGACGTGCAACGAGGATACTCCTTCAGTCCGTGTGATAGGTAAGACAACTTATGTGGGTCATCGTCGGTTCCTGCCATCCAGGCATCATTTTCGGAGCAATTTAGACTTCGATGGGAGGATAGATAGGCGACCACCTCCGCGTCGGTTAACGCCACGCACATTTTAGCACGCTTAAATCGTGTCGATATAGAAGTCCAGAAAGTACCCAAATTACGGTGGCGCTACAATTTGGAGAAGTGATGACGAGCTCAATTGGAGAAAAAAGCATTTTCTATGAGTTGCCAGATTGGACTTCTACCGAGCTCAAACATAACATCGATGTCATGCACGAGAGAAGAATGTTTGTGATAGCTTGCTCGGTACAATTATGGACGATCCATTCAAATCAAAAGACACACCAATGCGAGGCGATCTAATGCAATTAGGGATCAAAAGGAGTTGCACTTGTATCGAACGGAATAAGTGGATGAAGCTCGCCGCATGTTACACCATGTCGCCTTTCAAATCGTAAGAAATTTTGTCAATTTATCCGATCGGTTGAGTTTCCGGATGGCTTCGCTTCTAATCTTCGAAGAATATTGCTCCAAATGACAAACCAGATTATCGGGTTGAAGTCACATGATTGCCATATTATCATGCAACGGTTATTACCAATTGGATGTCGGGCGTTCTTGAATAAAACAATTTCCACGGTCATTATTGAATCACAGACGTTCTTCGAAAAGCTTTGTGCAAGAACACTAAAGGTTAGCGACATGATAGCTTCCCACGATCACCTTGTACTCATTCTCCGTAAGTTGGAAAGGATATTTTCGCCACCTTCTTCGACATCATGATTCACCTCGTAATGCATTTACCGAAAGAGGCAATCCTTGGAGGTCCGGTGCACATGAGATGGATGTATCCATTCGAGCGATACACGAAGAAATTGAAGGGCTACGTCGAAATCGAGCTAGGCCCGAGGGATCAATAGTCAAGGGTATGTTGTGGACGAGGCATTGACCTTTTGTTCGAGGTACTTCCGTGACTTAGGGACAAGTTCGATCGACCGCATGTGCGAGCGAGGATGCTATCGCTCCACGCATACGCCTTTTTGCTTTTCAACAGCAGATGTCACCCACTTGGAAAGCAATCCACCAACGACGCTTCCTACTCAAGTTCGAAATCAAGCAATTTTTACATCCCGAACAACTGCTTTGAAGTTGAGCCATTCTTGCAAAGAAGACGGCGTTAATTCTTGATTATTATGCTTTTATCTCGAATTAACTTTATCATTTGAAACGAACTAATGAACGTTGATCTTCAATACCTTGTTCGGGAACATAGGCGGGAACTATCGAATGTGGGTCATCCAAACATCAAGTAGTGCATGTAAGAGACTTTCACGGTTGGTTCTGTAAAGGTAAACGAACATCGATCGAATAAAATTGCAATTTTTCAACATACTTGCTTTCAATAACTGAGAATAATTCTTGTCATGCAGCTATATGCAATGCGCCAAAGCCACAACCATCAAGTTTCTCATGAGTTATTTGCGCTGGCCAGTGGATGTTACCAGCAGGTTATGTCATACACGGCTTGTGTTGTGAAAGGAGTTCGGTTCGTGACATATGATCGTGATATTCGAAGAAAAACTCAAAATAGTGGTGTGTCCGTCCCAGGGACTGGGGGTGAGGTTTACTTTGGGCAGCTGCAAGATATACTGGAGCTACAATATGGACCGAAACTTTCAGTCTATCTGTTCCGATGCAAGTGGTTTAGGTGTGATGGGAGACGGATGGTAACTGAGAATAACGTTACCGAGATTGACATCGCGCGCAGGCGTTCAAGGATGATCGCCATACTTGCTAGCCAAGCACAACAAGTGTTCTACATTGAAGATCCATCTCGTGGTCCGAATCAAGCGGCGAGTAGTACAAATTGTCCATCATAGGAGCACGTGGGACACAGCTGGGAGCTAACATCACGTAGATTGACCCGCTCCACAATAACAACTCTTCCTGGTTTATCTCTAGTCGTTGATCTTGGCAACATAGAGCATGTATCCTTGCACCGCGATGATGATGAAGTCGATGAGATCGATGCATCGATTATTAGGAGAGCCTCGTTAGATAGTGCGGAGAAAAACTTCGCTTATAAACGACGATGATGTTGAAGACGATACAAATGCGTATTACGAGGATGAAGAAACATCGAGTGAAATCAATGAGGACGTCGATGTGATGACGTAGATCAATCGTATCATGATAGTGAATCGATTGAAATGTTATTGTGCGTCACTAAATTTGTAATGAAATTACTTTAAAAAACGCATGTTCAAATTGTTGTTACTTGTTTTCGGCTTGAATGTTTGTCATTCATTCATCTGCTCATTGTTATTGGTAAAAACGCGAGTTGAAGGACTTAAGTTGCAAATAAAATTTAAGGAAATTGAAATAAAAGAAAAATTAAGAGGACTTAAGTTGTTTAAAATTGAATGACCCAATAAATATGAAAACATAAAATTAAAAATTAAATATTAAATACTAATATTATATAATAATAATTATTATTGATAAGATTAAATATTAAAAATAATTGATAATATTAAATATTAAAATATTAAATACTAAAAATTATTATTCATAATATTAAATATCATTAAATATGAAATATTAAAATTAAAAATTAAAATTCAATATTAAATACTAAAAATTATTATTCATAATATTAAATATCATTAAATATGAAATATTAAAATTAAAAATTTCAAAAAATACTAAAAATATCAATTCAATATTAAATACTAATAATTTATAATTGATATTATTAAATATCAAATATGAAAACATAAAAATTAAATATTCAATATTAAATACTAAAATTATTATTCATAATATTAAATATCATTAAATATGAAATATTAAAATATTAAAAATAAAAATTATTATTCAATATTAAATACTAAAATTATTATTCATAATATTAAATACTATCTTATTAAATATGAAATATCATTAAAAAATTAAAATTAAAAATTAAATATATTAAATACTAAAATGAAATATTATTATTCATAATATTAAATATCATTAAATATGAAATATTAAAATTAAAATTAAAAATTAAATTCAAATATATTAAATACTAAAACTAAAATTATTATTCATAATATTAAATATCATTAAATATGAAATATTAAAAATTAAAAATTAAAATTCAATATTAAATACTAAAAATTATTATTCATAATATTAAATATCATTAAATATGAAATATTAAAAATTAAAATTAAAAATTCAATATTAAATACTAAAATGAAATATTAAAATTATTATTCATAAAATTATTATTAAAATATCATTAAATATGAAATATTAAAATTAAAAATTAAAAATTAAATATTAAATACTAAAAATTATTATTCATAATATTAAATATCATTAAATATGAAATATTAAAATTAAAAATTAAAAAATTCAATATTAAATACTAAAAAATTATTATTCATAATATTAAATATCATTAAATATGAAATATTAAAAATTAAAAATTAAAAATTCAATATTAAATACTAAAAATTATTATTCATAATATTAAATCTCATTAAATATGAAATATTAAAAATAAAAATTAAATATTAAATATTAAATACTAAAAATTATTATTCATAATATTAAATCTCATTAAATATTAAATATTAAAATTCAAAATTCAAAATTCAAAATTAAATACTAATAATTTTTATTGATATTATTAAATCTCAATAAATATTAAATATTAAAATTAAAAATTATATAATAATAATTATTATTCATAATATTAAATATTAAAAATAATTGATAATATTAAATAAGAAATTTTTTTCATAATATTAAAAAGCGGGAAAATTAATAAGTATAAAAATTATTGAAATTAACATATCTCCTTCAAATGAGAAAGAAACATTTAATTTTCTAGAATGTAATGTCAATAGCGACGACATCTTCGAAAATTGGCGCCACACTTTTAAGGCGTGTGTTCAAAAAAAACTGAAAACACATGTCGCCTCTATAGGTCTATTTAGGTCTATTTATGTCGTCGCTATTGAGTTAGACCTTTTAATTCACACAGAACGTTCTTATTTTCCATTTCTGCCAAAATTTTTCCTTCTTCCGTTCTCGCTGCCGCCTCCCCCGCCCCCGCCCCGCCTCTCCTCCTTCTTGTTGGGCAATTTCACCGTCTCCTTCTGCTGGGCAATTTCACCGTCTCCTTCGCAGCTAAAATTTCCCCCAAGTGAGTTCACTTCAAATCATTTAACTGTATTTGATGAGGAAATTTGTGCTTTAATGTACCATTCCACAAGTTTCATCCAATTTTGTATGATGATTATTGCCATTAGCTAATGTACCATTAATCTGGTTTGTGTATCTTCAATTTTATGAAAATGGGAATTTGAACTCAATATTTAACAGCTTGATGGGATTTGAACTCAATATTTGACGACTTTGTGCGGTTTTAATTTAGTGGACAATATTCTTAAACCCACAAATGATTGTTCTTCTCCTTTCCAATTTACAATATAAATATCAAATGTTTGGACAAATTGTTCACCAAATACTCGATTATGGAGTAAAATTTTATACATTTTCAAACTGCTGGAAGAAGTATTCCCGAAAACGTGGAGTCGATTCTTGAAGCATTTGACTACCTCCAAATGCCATTTGCTCTCAAACAAGGTAGTTCTTGTGTGGACTCACCGATGAAAGTGATTTTGCAAGACTTCACCGTCATGTCCTTAATTTTTAATATAATATTTGAATCTAATATAAACAATATGATCGACATATTTTTGATGTGTTCCAATACCTCTATGTTTTCACTTCTCACATTTACTAAATATGACTCGGATGCAAAAAAACCAAAAGGAAATAATGCCCACACTGCTTTTAGTTTGATGGATTTCTGATTTCATAATGCTAATTCTCTTACTGTATTTCCTTGAGGCAAAAAGAAGCCAAAAAGGGATCCAAACTAGGCACTTTGACGGAAAATTGACAGATAATATTTAAGCTGTATGCCAGCAGAGTAAAAGTCCCATTTTAATCAATGCTCTTTGGTGAAGATATTGGCAGACAATCATGTTTCCATACATCCTTAATTTAGTGTAATGCAGTCGCTGCTTCCCAATTTGCGCAGATCTCGATTTTTCTGATTCTTGGGAATTTAAGTCGTGTAGATGACATTGTTTTAATGGTTGTTTACCATAAATTCAAAATTTAGGGACTGATTTGCAATTTTACAGTAAGTTTAGGGACCAATTTATAATAAAATATAATAAAGTCAAATTTTTCCATAAATTCAAAGTTTAGGGACTTATTTGCAATAAAAGTAATTTTAGGGACCAATTTATAATAAAATATAATAAAGTCAAAATTTAACATAAATTCAAAGTTTAGGGACTTATTTGCAATAAAATAAGCTTAGGGACCAATTTATAATAAAATATAATCAAGTCAAATTTTTCCATAAATTCAAAATTTAGGGACTTATTTGCAATTTTACAGTAAGTTTAGGGACCAATGTATAAGAAAATATAATAAAGTCAAATTTTTCCATAAATTCAAAGTTTAGGGACTTATTTGCAATAAAAGTAATTTTAGGGACCAATTTATAATAAAATATAATAAAGTCAAATTTTACCATAAATTCAAAGTTTAGGGACTTATTTGCAATAAAATAAGTTTAGGGACCAATTTATAATAAAATATAATCAAGTCAATTTTTTCCATAAATTCAAAATTTAGGGACTTATTTGCAATTTTACAGTAAGTTTAGGGACCAATGTATAAGAAAATATAATAAAGTCAAATTTTCTCATAAATTCAAAGTTTAGGGACTTATTTGAAATTAAAGTAAGTTTAGGGACCAATTTATAATAAAATATAATCAAGTCAAAATTTTCCATAAATTCAAAATTTAGGGACTTATTTGCAATAAAATAAGTTTAGGGACCAATTTATAATAAAATATAATTAAGTTAAATTTTTCCAAAAATTCAAAATTTAGGGACTTATTTGCAATTTTACAGTAAGTTTAGGGACCAATTTATAATAAAATATAATAAAGTCAAATTTTCCTATAAATTCAAAGTTTAGGGACTTCTTTGAAATTACAGTAAGTATATGGACCAATTTATAAGAAAATATAATAAAGTCAAATTTTTCCATAAATTCAAAGTTTAGGGATTTATTTGCAATACAAGTAATTTTAGGGACCAATTTATAATAAAATATAATAAAGTCAAATTTTACCATAAATTCAAAGTTTAGGGACTTATTTGCAATAAAATAAGTTTAGGGACCAATTTATAATAAAATATAATCAAGTCAATTTTTTCTATAAATTCAAATTTTAGGGACTTATTTGCAATTTTACAGTAAGTTTAGGGACCAATTTATAATAAAATATAATCAAGTCAATTTTTTCCATAAATTCAAAATTTAGGGACTTATTTGCAATTTTACAGTAAGTTTAGGGACCAATGTATAATAAAATATAATAAAGTCAAATTTTCTCATAAATTCAAAGTTTAGGGACTTATTTGAAATTAAAGTAAGTTTAGGGACTTATTTATAATTTTACAGTAGTTTAGGGACCAATTTGAAATAAAATATAATTAATTCAAAATTATCCATAATTTTAAAGTAATTTTAGGGACTTATTTGCAATACAATATGTTTAGGGACCAAATTGAAATTAAATATAATACATACAAATTTTCACATACATTTAAAGCTAGTATGGGCGATGTGATATTCGCATTATTATGTCATGTGTTAGTATGGTATGACGTGATGTCGACGGAGGTGATGGTGCGAGAGATCCTCCACGCCAGCCCATCTCACCGCTCCCTTCGACATCATGAGTCCGGTAAGACGTTTCTTTCAAATTGTAATTATTTATTATTTTATACATATCGTTGAAGAAAATCGTATGATCAATACATTTTCAATTTTTCATTTTTTCAACACCCCGCCAAAGCGACGGGGTATATCTCGAGGCATCAATCTCGAGATGGTTTGGCAGCGAATGAGAAGATGCCACTTCCTATCGCGTTCGACAATGTCGAACGCACAATGCAGCCGATCGGGAATAACGCCAAGTATTTCACGCGCTTGGTTGGGTACCAGTGAGATTCACCGCGCCCCGTGCTACCCTTCATGGACGAGAGGTTCCGGAGGAGCGGCGGCACGGTTACGTAGCATTATCGAGGTATGAACGTAAATTAGTTTTGTTATTAGTATACTTCATTAATACTTGTTTTACGACTTGTACACTAACATATTCTTTTTCACTCTTGCAGAGCTACTTGATCTGCAGGCGATCGGTCGCCCGACGAGTACCGGCAAGCGATGTGTCATGATGAGATCGTCTGGCGGCCGATCATTATCGCGATACAAACTCAAGGCGCATAATCACTTAAAAGCGCATGGACCGAGCCGACCATACGGCGAAATGTCCGAGGACCCAAGCAAGTGCATTGACTTCTTCACCATCCTACTTTCATGGTAAGTATTGTTTATATATTGTTTACGATATGTTATATACTCTTTTAACTAATACATTTTTGCTAATCAATAATATGTTATACTTTCGGACCGGTCCTCCAAAAATAAAGCCAATCGGGGTAAGGCTAAATACCCGAGCGCAGGCGGGGTCAAGAGCTTCTCTCGCCGCGCGCTACGATCAGTACAACATATAAATTTTCAATATATCTTCACTACATTACGTAAAAATGTATACTAAATTTCACGTTTAAATTGTCGTGCGGGACCCCGAGACCCGTATGGCGGGGGATTATTGATTCGTTCCTGACGTTTCACACCTTCCGAGATGGCAATTGGGTGAACCCAGCAGCGGCCGGGTGACTATGTGAGAATTTTTAATTATGTGAATATAATTTTATCCGACATGCATGATATTATTATTTATTATTATTTTTTCACAACGAACAGATAAGCTTGTTGAGTTCGGAGAGACTCAAGACACAAGTCGCCTCCATATAGCGGGTCATTAGACGGCGTGCTATTGCAAAGGAGGTGCTCGGAGAACGACGAGGTCACGTCCGTGGGGTTGGTCGGGTTCCGAAGGGCACCTCTCACTCGCTCGATTCGACCGCTGCATCGTTTGCCCCACAAGGAACTTCCCATCAGTCCTCTGCAGACCCCCAGAGTAATGATGTTCGGTTTGCCATGTACGAGGAGCAGCTACGCCAAATGCAGCGTGAAATTGAGCTTTTAAAAAGTAAAATACCAGCTGCGCCTGCGGATGAGGAGGACGGGGACGGGGCTGACGGTTTCTGAGGTCTCAGAGATTTTTGAATTTTTTATATATTATTTATATTATTTGGAAAAAAAATTTTTTTTTTAAAAAAATTCAAAACGTTTATAGCGGCGACAATGTTGTCGCTATAGGTAATTACATTATTGAAAAAAAAATTTTAAAAAAAAATTCATATCGTTTATAGCGACGACATTGTCGTCGCTAAAGGTAAATACATTATTTGTATTAGCGACGCCTTAATCGTCGCTGTAATGGATGAACGTATGGCGACGACACAATGGTCTCTATTAGTTTATCTATAGCGACGGTGTTTGCGACGACTATGTCGTCCCTATAAGTCCGTTTTCGAGATATGGTCACGACTCTATTGAGACGACAATGTCGTCGCTATAAATACAAATTTATATAGAGACGACATATAGTCGTCGCTATAACTCTAGAGACACTAACTTGTTGCGGCGACATATTGCGACGACTTTGTCGTCTCTAAAACCTTAAAGATACGACTTATGAACATTTAGCGACGACAAATGTCGCCGCTATTTCCCTCATTTCTGGTAGTGTCTTGGTTGTAAGAGATTATATTATGTCATTCGTAGTCTTAAGTATCAATACACCAAATCTTTGGCCAAGGTAGAGTTATGATTTGAAAAGGGTTTCTCAAATTTGAACTTAGTAAATCGATTAGTGATAATATAATTGGTGAAATAAAATTGACACATTTCATATCTTATATCCAATTAGGATATAGTTGATAAAGGAATTTTATTTTACACTAAACGGACATGAAATATCTCTACATACTACATGGGTTGCCTTGACATATTGCTAATTAAACGTCAACCAAAAACATTTAATATTGACTAATTAATTGGTGAATTAATGAATAAATTAAAATGAATTTTAACTTATTCGTATCTTGGTTGGATAATGATAATAGTAATATTATTTGCCATCGTGGACGGAACACACAAAATAACGAGTTGGAAGATAAAAATGAAAAAATAATTTGAATGATAAATATAGAACATTTGTCAATCTAATTAGTTGTCTACATAAGTTGTATGACTAATTAAATAATATTCCAAATTAATTAATGTGATTAATCAATTACGGGTCTAGTTATTTAGTTTGACTTATGGGCCTAAGTTAAGATTAACAGGGGCTTGATCCAAATAGAAGTCTATTTATACATACGTTAGGGTTGAGGTAACATAACATTTGTACTAGCACTTGAAATTATATCTCCTAACCATCATAGTAGCCGCCTCTCTTTCTGTATTGGGAATACAAATTTTTGAATTTCAACTTCATCTATGCGAATTACTGTTAAAGGCTAGACGCTTGGACATCTGTAATTGATCGAAATTTGAATTGTTGTGTGCAGAAGTTTGAGCATACTGTTCCTTCTAACAGACAACAATTCTCTATTAGAATCATGTTAAATATCAAATTTGATTCGTTGAATGTGAATTAATTTTAAATTTCTGACGTGCATATATAATTAATATAATTAATTTTTAGCAGTTGTATCATAATTTATTTGATTGTATAACTTAATTTGTTAGACTGAATGACATAGATTGAAGTTTGATATTATTAAATAATTGTAGTTTAATTGTTTGTGCAAAAATTGAAATCTGAAATTTCAATTATTTGAAATCTATTTTTTTTATTTTATTTTAAAAATTGATTTTGAAACCTAAAAAATAGTAATAATAATAATAATTAGGCCTTTCTTTAAGAGCAGTGGCGCTCGTCACAAGGGACGTGTAGGTGCCACTACGATGGTGTCGCACTCAGTATTGCTGGCTACGAAGCACTGTGTAGTGGGCACCACGCGACCCTTATGAGCACCAACCGTTCGAGGCACGACGCTGCATAGCGGCTTCGACGAGCGAATTCGTATAGGCGCCACACACAATGGTTTCGTGAGGCGCTGCACTATGATGGAACTCTAGTTTCAAAGTGTGTTTCATATAAGAGCTTGCCCTCTTCTTTCAAAGCCTTTTATTGCTAATTTGTCTTCTTCGAACCTATTCCAAGAAACTCTCTTGTTGTTCCAAGATGGAAAGAAGCCATATGTAAAGAAATGAGGGCTTTGAAGAAGAATGATACATGAGAACTCGTCGATCTTTTTCCAAAAAGAGACATGTCCACGGTAAAATACAAGGCAGATGGGGCATTTGCAAGATACAAAGCAATACTTGTTGCAAAAGGGTTCACACAGACTTACTGGGTCGACTATCAGGGAACTTTTGCTGTCTTTGCTAAAATTAATTCAACTTGTGTTCTATTATCTCTTGCATGAAATTTACGTTTTGAGCAACTTGATATGAAGACCACATTTTTACATAGAGATTTAGTAGATGAAGTATATATAGAATCATTGAATATGTGTTTGGATGAAAGAAAGTGTGCAGGTTAAGTAAAGTCCTTGAATGGACTAAAACAACCACGATGGGCTTAGTTTGAGAAGTTTACCAAGACACTTCGTCATTTTGAATATACTCAAAGCCAAAGTGATCATATATCTTCTTCGAGCATTCTAAAGGTGAAAAATTTACTATTTTGATTGTTTACGTAGACGATATCATTATTACTGTAATTAATGCTCATGAGATTGGAAACCTTAAAAGAATGCTTGCCAAGGAATTCGAGATCAAGGACTTGGGAAAATTAAGATAATTTTTGGGTATCGAGGTTGCATGATGTAGAAAGGGTGTGTCTTAGATCTTAAGAAAACAGTTATGTTCAGCTGCAAACTGGGAGAACATAACTTTGGAGCTTTTGTTGACAGTGTTGTAGTTGACAAGGGTACCAAAGTTTGGTTGGTAAGCTAATATAGTTGTCTCACGTTAGACCTGGTATTTTTTTTGATCGAAAATGTAAAAATATTTAGATCAAAAAAAGACTATACAAGTACGCTGGGCATCCCCGAAATACAAAGTATCAAAAAAGATTATAACTTAGCACCACAAGTCGGTACTAATATCTAAGTAACGCAAGAAAGGAATGTAACCACAATTGGCATCCCCATGTATAAAAAGGATACGTGAACAAAAACTAAAGTCGATGTGTAGCATTACCCGGCAAGGGCCAAATACTCGTAATGAATCAAAACATTAGGATACAAAGAAAACAAAAACTTGTATACTTGTGTTTTGATCCTCCTACAAATACTAAGTGGGACTTCTTTAAGATCTTCAAAAATCTATCTATTCCTTGCGGTCCATAAGTGGTAAAATGTGGCGGCCAATGCAATCCTCTTCGTTAGACCTGGTATTAATTTGCGGTAAGTGTAGTTAGTCAATAAATGCACTCCCTTTGGGAATTGAGGAGGAGTGTGGAATACATGTATGTTATTACTGTGTTATTGCTATAATTATGGAGGTCATAGAAAATAATTATGGCTACCATATATGTAATTATGGTTGTCATATTTGTAGTTCAGGAGGCTTAATTGTAGGAGAAAAAATTGTATATAGACCTGTCTCTTTGTAATGTTTGTTATATAAAAATGAAATTGAAACCATAATGGAAATAGAAATAACTAAAGAAAAAATAACAATGAATTAAAATATATTAATTTATGTTAACATTAGCACTTAATCTAATTAATACAACCAAAAATGTCATGAACAATATTCATAAATGAACTTTGAACTCACATGAAACATTTCACATCTGTGTTATGTTTCTTTCTTTCGTTGTTATATCATGAATATTATTTAGTCATTATTCTAATAGCTACTAACAGACGAAGACATAATTATACAAAAATAAATGATAATTACGTTTTTATAAGTTACTTTCTAAAATAAATGATTTTTTTAATAATTATATTCTAGTCATCATTGAATGTCATGTTTGACTTACAAGATATATAAAGTGCACTTTTCTCAAAACCCTAATTTTGAATGAAAGATAATTAAGTTAAATGGAAGAAAATTTGACTAGATTTATTAAATTATTGATTATTCAATGCCAAATGTATACTGCTAGGTTAATGTGCATGAATAACCACAAGCATGCTCTGGGAAAAAGGGATTATCTGTGAAAAAATCGAAATTTGAATTATTTTGACTTCCACTTTTTTTTTTTTTTTTTTTATAAATTTCATATATATATTATTTATTTACAACCTTCAATTGTATAAAATTTATTGATTTTCATTACTCCAATAAAAGGCTTCCTTTGTTGTGTCACTTTCATCAATTAGCTCTTCTACTTACCATCTTCACCCCACCCCACCCCACCCCACCCCACCCACCCCACCAACCACTCTTTCTGTGTGTATATGTGTATACACAGAGAGTCACATATTGTATCAAGTAATCTGAAGCACCACTACCAGTAACAATTGAAACTATCAACTCAAGAATAATCTCTCTTTTTTCTGAAGTCTAACCATGACAGAATCCTACTATAATTTCTCAACAAGATGGTTCAACTTCATCCCTATGCATTCACCATATTCTTCTTCTTCATCAAATTCACATCATGCTCATAATTTAAGCAATACAATTTCCCAGCCACCTCCTCCAATAGAAGCTCTTCCACTTCTTAATAACCTCAGCCCCTCCAAAGATGAGCATCAGCCCTCATGCAGTGCCATAGAAAATGAGGGCAGGTCCTCCAGCACTGATGAAAGTGTCAATATAGAGTTACACATAGGGCTTCCTAGCCCTAGTTCTGATTTTCCCTCCAAGATTTCTTCATCTGGGGAAATTATAGATGGTGTAAATATATTCTCAGGGTTACCCTTGAACACCATAAACAAGGGTCAATACTGGATTCCAACCCTTTCCCAAATTTTTATTGGACCAACACATTTTTCATGTCACCTTTGTTCCAAGACTTTTAAAAGATTCAATAACCTGCAGGTAAATTTACTCATGAACATTTAAGCCCTACTCATGAACATTTAAGCTCTATTCTGGGCTGAGACCCTTATTTTTATTTTCTCATCTTGCATAAAAAAGCACCATTAGATCAAATTCTAGAAGCATTGAATTTGTTATCTACCGACATAAATTTCTACTGGGGAATCACATATTCAACTCATGAGAACTTTGTTATTCTTTTTTGCTTGTTTTTGAAGTCAAGACATGAGATTTCAATCTTTTATTTTGCAGCTAACTTATGCATGTTTTTGTTAATGATTCCAACGCTGTTCCCTTTCCAAGGACAACCACAAAACATGTTTGGAACAAATCACTTCCTACGTTGTTCTCTTAGCAATTAAAACTCTAAACCAATTGTCACTTAAACTGGTGCTAAGCACAGTGATTCGACATAGCATTATTCAACTACTTTACATTTCTGTGGAATAGGATTCCTTGCAACCCTTAATTTATTACCTGCTCAATATGTTTTTCCATACTTATAAGTGCACCCAATTATAGGTTTTGCAATAGTTTTAGCTTTGAACTGGCCAAAGTGGCGAATTTATGTAGCCGACCAGAAATTCACAAGGGGTAAATGCTTAATTAGGTGTTTTTTGGGGCTTGTTTTTTCTTTTCTTATTGGGGTGATTGTTCAAAACTTCTAAATTTTGTGCTTACTGCTATTCGGCCAAATGCACGTGGATGTAAAGGTGGAACTGACAATGTGCTATAAGATGTTTTTTCATCCCTTCTGAACTGCAAAAATATAAACATTAGATAATTGTTGTTTTGGCTATAGAGTAAATTGGAGTGATTGTATATTTTTCTAAGCTATTTTACTGCAAGTCAGTTGCAATCATGGATGGACACTATGAGACAGTTGTGTATTTACTTCATTAAATCTACCATTGCTTTTGTTTCTCAACCCCCTCTCTCCTTGTCATGCACGAGTGTTTGTTTTCACCTATTTGTGTGCAGTAGTTGACAGTAAACTGCATGTCTCAGTAGACATTTAACTGTCTGTCTGCATGTTCGATGAACAAGCCTGCATTTTGATCAATTGAAAGCAGTCGTGTAATTAAAGATGTTTGACTGGATGATAAAGTTGAAGGCACAATTTAAATAAACTTTTAACGAGGTGATTCGGCACTAGCACTCCCTTATGAAAATTAATTGTGCACAACGAGTTGGTTCAACACTGTACGTCTCTCTTTCTTAACCTTATATTTTGTAAAATGTTTTCAGATGCATATGTGGGGACATGGATCCCAATACAGAAAAGGGCCTGAATCTTTAAGGGGAACCCAACCGACTGCAATGCTAAGGCTGCCATGCTACTGCTTTGAACCAGGATGCAAACACAATATTGATCATCCAAGAGCAAGACCTCTGAAAGATTTCAGAACCCTCCAAACACATTACAAGAGAAAGCATGGTACCAAACCCTTCATGTGCAGAAAATGTTGTAAGCCATTTGCAGTGAAGGGTGATTGGAGAACCCATGAGAAGAATTGTGGTAAGATTTGGTATTGCATTTGTGGTTCTGCTTTCAAGCACAAAAGGTCTCTCAAAGACCACATTAAAGCCTTTGGACTCGGCCATGGAGCAACTGATTTTTAAGTGGAAGATGAATCAACTTCTGAGATTGAGCTCAAATGATATGAGCTTATTGTTTATTATACTACATAATTAACTGAAATTAGTTCTAACAATCCATTAAATCACGGAGTTTAAAATAACTTGTTGAGCTAGACAAGATCAAGAAGTCTCGTGTTGAGCTGGAATCGCTTATCGTATAACTCCTTAACACACGAACGGAAGGGGGAGTTTATCTTTTGATCAACTGATAGATATGTAAGCTGGCATGTATCTGATTTCCTTTTGTATCTTCATATGATCACCTGAATTTGCTGCTAAGTTGTCACCCCAGATTATCATTTGGGGCTGAAAACAGTCCAAAAAAGCATTTCAAGAAAATTAGGGTGTGTTCTATTTGGTGTTTTGGGGCCATTTTTCGTTTTGTGTTTTTGAAAATATGAAAACACGTCTCTTTCTCATTTTTAAAAATGCATTTTCTAAAACACCAAAAAAAATTTCAAAGGAAACACAAAATGATGTTTTTACTATTTTCATGTTTTATGTACAAAAACCTTCTGTTTTCCAAAATGGTACAAAACGCGCGTTTTGTACCATTGGTCCGCATTTCGAGTCCCAAATCAGGCGTTTCTTTTTTTTTTTTTTGGTTAAAATAGTAATGATTTAAGTCATTTCCGCATTATTTTACAAAATGCAGATCCTATCCAAAGATGGCAAGGCGCGTGGTGTCCAACACTGATGGTCACTGGTTCAAATCCCAGCATTCCCCTTGCTTTTTTAATTGTTTTGAATTTTTTTGTGTTTAATTCCAAATATAATTGTTTTTAATTGTTTTTAATTCCAAACATATTTGTTTTTAATTAGTCATTATTAGTAATTCCAAATAATTTCAAGTTTTTTATTGTTTTTAAATGTTTTTAAATATTTTTAATTCCAACAACAATTGTTTTTAAATATTTGTAATTGTTTTTAATTCCAAAAATAATTGTTTTTAATTATTTTGTAATTGTTTTTAGGGATAATTGCATCAAAGGTATCCAACGTTTCAAAATCATTGGGGATATGCCTTTAACATAAAAAAATTGCACCACACATCCCCAACGTATGAAAACCTTGGCGTGTTAGGTCCTTTATGACCAAATTACCCTTATCTTTAAACAAACAAAAAAACAAAAACAAAGAAAAAAGAAAAATAAGATTGAAAACTAACCAAATATACCTCAAAAAATAAAAAGTAAGAAATATACCCAAAAAAAATAAAAAGTAAAAAAAGGTCATCTTCTCCAAAAACTCAAAATTACATTAAATTCTCTCTCACACACAACACACATTGCATCTGCCGGAGGGAAGTGCAAGGAGTCTATGATCATCAATGTCCATTTGAAGCCATCCAGATCATCAATCTGCCGAAAGACTTGGATAAGGACACTACCCATCATTATAGTCCTAATACCTTTAAATTGCATAGGTCAGATAGATTTAACCGCAGTTTCTAGGATAATTGACATTTAGCTATACAGAACATATCATCATTGAAAATTTCCTCACAGGTTACTTGTCCCAAGACCTGGACAAGTACTTGGCTTGGTTGGAACAAATGGCATTGGAAAATCAGCTGCACTTAAAGTTTTGGTAGGAAAATTGAAACCTAATTTGGGGCGCTTCAATGTAATTTTATTTGTTAACATCTAAGTTTTCCTTTCCCCTTTATGAGGTTAACACACTGAATACCATTTCTGTGCAAATTTGCCATGTAGAACCCATCTAATTTACAAGAGATCTTGACTTACTTCCGAGGATCTGAGTTGCAGAATTACTTTACTCGTATTCTGGAAGATAATTTGAAGGTCTGTTATGATAAATTACATTTATGACGAGGGTTATTGTTGTTTGATGTTTGATGACTGCACTTCCATGACTCCTTGTTTTCTATCTTGGTTTTTCCACATGACCCGATTTGGTTATGAAGAGAGCGACGGTCTGCCGGAGGGCAACCCTTTTGGGCTGAATTTTGGGTTGGATTTTGGGTTTTTGAAGAAGATGGACCTCTTTCTATCTTTTTATTTTTTTGGGTATATTTCTTACTTTTTATTTTTTGAGGTACATTTGGTTATTTTTCAATCTTGTTTTTCTTTTTTCTTTGTTTTTTTTTTTTTTGTTTGTTTAAATAGAAGGGCAATTTGGTCATAAAGAACTTACCACACCAATGTTTTCATACGTTGGGGATGTGTGGTGCTATTGTTTTAGGTTAGGGGCATATCCCCAATGATTTTGAAATGTTGGGGAACTTTGATGCACTTATCCCTTGTTTTTAAATGTTTTTAATGAATAATTGTTTTTATTTCCAAATAATTCCAAGTTTTTAATTATTTTAAATCCAACAATAATTATTTTTAATTTCAAGTAAGTCTAAATTTCTAAAAAAATTTAAAGAAACGCGTTTTTGAGTTTTCTGTTTTCAGAAAGTATTTTCAAAAATTGCGAAAAGAACGTATTTTCAAAAATCTCAAAACAAACACTCAAAATACAAAATACAAAATGAATTCAAAACACAAAACACAAAACACAAACGCAAAGAGAACACTACCTTAGTTTTTCACAATTTTGTGCATACTGATTTACTGCGTGATTTTTTCTAATAGTCCATTCTTTGTTGAAACTACATTTTGTATTACAAAATGAACAATTGATCATACAATGAAAATGGAAAGGAAGAACACTCAGCTAATTGTTTCCATTCTAAAGAAAAATTGAATGAATACAAGTGAGTAGTGTAGTTGCCTTTTTATACATTCATTTAGCTAATTAACTAACTACAACCAACTTGCAACTAACTAACTAATCTTGAACTAACATAACTAACTTCAACTAACACAACTACTCTTTGATAATGTTTCCAAGACTCCCCCTCAAGATAGACTATATATATTAATTAGTCTAATCTTGTCAACCGACTCTCTGAATTGTGTACGTTGCAGTGCTTTAGTAAGAACATTAGCAATCTAGTTTTTGCTTGAAACATGTAAGGTCTTCAACACCTCGACTTGGATCTTTTCTCTAACCAGATGACAATCTATCTCTATATGTTTGGTCTTCTCATCAATTTGCTGCTATATGCAATGCACTTATGCAGCTTGATTATCACAATACAGTGCAAATTTGGAATGCTCAACACCAAATTCTTTTAGTTAAGATAATAGCTAAGTTAATTCACATGTTTCATTTGCCATTGATGTGTACTCTGCTTCAGCTGATGATCTTGACACTGTATTGTGCTTCTTAGACTTCCAAGATACCAATGAACCAACAAAGAATACATAATATCCAAAAATGGACCTTCTAGTGTCAGGACAAGCTGCCCAATCTGCATATGTGAATATTAGTAAGTGGAAAATTTGATTCAGCATATGCTTTCAAGAAAACATCAGATTTGGAAGGAAATAAGAGTCCTTGGCCATGTGTGGACTTAATGTATTGAATAATCCTATGAGCTACTGTCAAATGAGGTTCCATTGGTTTTGCTAGGAATTGGCTTAATCTATTAACAAAGTATGTTAAATCAGGCCTAGTGATAGTAAGATACAACAGCCTTCCTATCAATCTTCTGTACATAGATGTATCACTTATCATTAATTATCCTTCATTTTGACTTAACTTCAAATTTGCTTCCATTAGAATGTTGACTGGTTTGCATCCCAAGAACCCTGCCTCATATATTAATTATAGTGCATATGGTCTTTGAGATACTGATATGCTACTTGGAGACCTAGCAATCTCCAATCCAAGGAAGAACCTGAGAGGTCCTAAATCTTTCGATTAAAATTTTTAATCCAAAGATTGCTTCAACAACCCAACTGCTACCTCATTGTTGATGGCTATTATTATGTCATCCACATATACTAATAGAGCAATAAAAGTTGAAATATTCATTCTGATGAATAAGGAATGGTCTGTAGCAGATTGAGTAAACCTTTCCTTAATTAGAACATTTGTGAACTTAGCATTCCAATGTCTGGAGGCTTGTTAGAGACCATATAAGGATTTATTCAATTTGCAAACATGGTTTTTGAGTGTATGAGTCTCCATATTAGGACTATATCCAGATGGAATAGTCATATACACTTCCTCGGGTAAATCACCATGCAAAAAAGCATTATTGACATCTAATTGGTGCAAAGACCATCCATAAATTGAGGCTAGAGCTAGCAAAAGCTTGACAGTAACTAGAGCAAATGTATCAAAATAATCCATCACTTCTTGTTGAATATATCCCTTTGCCACAAGTCTAGCTTTGTGCATTTCTATAGTGCCATCAGACATGTGCTTTATCTTGAAGACCCATTTATAACCAATTGGTTTATGGCCATAATGAAGTTCAACAATGGACCTAGTATGGTTGTCTTCAAGAGCTTTTAACTATGCTGCCATGGCTGCATCCCATTCAGTTATGCCACAAGCTTGTGAGTAATGTTGTGGCTCAAAATCTGCTGAAAGTGTCATAATAGCCACTTTAATATTGTTGCTCAACTTGTCATATCCCAATTTTTGAGAAAGTGGATGCATAGTAGAATTATTTGTTCTTATAGTCCCACAATGATAGTCACGAAGGTAACTATGCTTCTTAACCAATCTGATGGACCTTGTGTGGACTACTAGTTCATAAAGAGCCATTTTGATAAAAAAAAACACGATGGTTAGGTTGATAAACTGAGTTGTGATCATTTATTGGTTCACTAGAAGAGCCATTCTTATTAGAAACATGATGATCAGGTTGATAAGATAAGTTGGGATCATATGTTGGAAGTGGTAGTATAGTTTCTGATATGAGTTGAGATATGTTTTCTGAAGATGTTTTCTCGATGAAGAGAAATATGGCCTCATGAAACACAACATATCTAGAAACAAAAATTTTTCCTGATTCAATGTCCAATAGCTTATAGGCTTTCATACCAGGTGGATATCCAAGAAAAATACATGTCTTTGATATGGGAATGAACTTATAGCTTGAACTGAGTAATGTAGATGCATAGCAAAGGCAGGAAAATGCTCTAAGATGTTTGTAGTTTGGAGCTTTTGAATGTAAAATTTCGAAAGGTGATATGAGCTTGAGAAGAGGAGAAGGCAGCCTATTGATCAGATGTGTTGTAGTTAACACTGCATCTTCTGATCAATATCCAAGTAAAACACCTAATTTTGGAATAACAATGCCCTTGCTACATTCAATAGATGTTGATGTTTTTTCTTTTTAACCACTGAGTTTTGTCGTGGTCTCTCCACACAAGAAAAATGATGTATAACACCTTGTTTCTAAAAATAATCCGAGAATCTAAGTTCCTTTGCATTATCAAATCTCACACATTTAATAAGTACACTATATTGTGTGTTGACTATATTAAAGAATTGTGGGATCACTTCTTGGACATCATATTTGTTTTTGAGTAGATAAGTCCAAGTATGTTTTGAGCAATCATCCACAATAGTAACAAAATATTTGAATCTATCAATAATAACCATATGAAAAGGTCCCCAAATATTAATATATAAAAGATCAAAAACTTTATCTGGCAGATTGTTATTTGAATTGAATGATAAACATTTTTGCTTAACAAAATGACATATAGAATAATGTAAATCTTTCACTATTTTGTGATTGAACACTAAACCTATGTCTTGCTGGTATTTTATTACAAATTAGGAGTGTCCAAGTCTAGAATGCCTTAGGTCATCATTACATGATGTAGATGAAATGGAAATATCTAGAGGCTTGCTTTTACTTCTATTCTTCAAAGTTGGAAGGTTAAGATAGTAGAGGTTGTTAATCCTTCTACCCTTCCCAATCTGAGAGGTTGGAGATTTGCCATGAATCAAACAACAATTAGCATTGAATATCAAGGAACAACAACCATCTATAGTGAGAACATTGACTGAGATTAGGTAGTATTAAAAACTTCGCACATATAGAACTTTGGACAGCATAATCTGGTGAGTAGGCATTATTTTACCAACTTTGGAAATATTAGCCTTTTGATCATTAAGCAAGGACACATGTGAGGCAAAAATAGATTCATCAAAAGAAATGAATAATCTCAAGTCATGGCATACATGATGTGTAGCTCCTGTATCAAGAATCCAAGCATGACTAGGTATATACAAAGTTATACTAGAAAAGTTGGAGCAAGATGGTTTATCTGAAGATTCTTGTGAGATAGTCTGCAACTGATTAGTGAGAAATGAATTAAGCTATTGACATTGATTGGCTGATAGTTTATTAGATAAAGCATTGCTTCCAACCTCACTGTTTTGAACTGATCCCATGGAAACTTGATGAGCTGAAGGCCTGGGGTTGTCCTGCAGTGTTATGAGAGTAATTCTGGTAATTATCTTGCTTTCCTTTTTCCACATCAGTAGTGTCTTTGTTTTTTGATTTCCAACCAGGTGGATATCCATGGAGTTTGTAGCATTTTTCAATGGTGTGTCCAAAATATCCGCAATGAGTGCATGTTGGCTTATCTTTCTTCCCTTTAAAGCTATTAGAATTGTTAGGAGAAGCTCCATAAGCAGCTGCACTGGGTAGGATTGGAGAGGAAGTCAAGCTTCTCTGCCTTTCTTCTTAGATAACCAGAGAAAACACCTTACCAATAGGAGGCAAGGGATCCATCATGAGAATTTGAGCTATTACTTGACTATAAGAATCGTTCAGACCCATGAGAAACTGAAGGGTATAATCTTCTTGTTGATAATCCATTAGATCCTTCATTCTACCACATTGACAAATTGGAAATGGTCTAAATTCCTTCAATTCATTCTAAGGTGTCTTGAGCTTAGTAAAGTAGTTACTTACATCATTTGAACATTATGAAAGAGCATTTAGCATCTACTTAATCTGAAAAACTCTAGGTCCATTGCTTTGGTTAAATCGATCATAGAGATCCTTCCACATCTTAGCTCCATTATCAATATACATTATACTTTCTACAATATACTTAGATACATCATGTAAAACCCAAGACATGACCATGGAATTGCATCTAGACCAGTAATTGAATGTAGGATCATCATTTGAAGGTTTGGTGATTGTTCCATCGACAAAGCACAATTTATTCTTAGCAATCAACACTACAACAAAATCTCTATTCGCGACAATATATTTTGCAACGTAAATAAATTTTTCGCAATAAGTAATTTAATGTGACACGTTTTTATAGTTTGTCGCAAAAATTGTGGTGGAAACAATAAGTATAAAAAACATATAAGGCGACATAAAAAGTTGTCGTGAAATGTCAAAAGACACAACAAATAAAAAAGATTGCCAAAAACATGGTGGGAAGCATGGCGCCAAAATATTATTGGTGGAAAACTTAGGACGACAAATTTTATTTCTAGCAACAAAGTTTTTTGTGATGCAACATGTCTACTTTTTGCGACAAAGAATATTTGTTGCTAAAATTTTTAGGATGGATGAAAAAATTTGCGACACTTATATTTGTCATTGCTCTAGCTTGTAGGGATGGTGAAAAACAAATCACGACATCCACATTTGTCGCCTATTAGTCTTTGTAATGAAAAATATTTGTCACAAGCCTATTCTATTATTGTTCATGAATAAATGTTTTCAATTAATTAACAAATACATAGTAAATTATTAATAAGTATGCACAAATATGCACTTTTATTTTTTTTCCAATATGAATTTATTTTTTATACTATTTTATTGTGTATAACGTGTGAATCGTAAAATTTTCAACTAGTTAAAATCCGATCACAAGAGATGGGAGAAGAGCCGTCAAATTGTTTATAAATAAATCATAACGAGGAATTGATCCATGATTTTTGCACAACTACAACGTGATTTTAACCAATAAAAGAGAGAAATGAAAAATATAAAAAAATTCAAATATATAGTTCACATTAATCATAAAAAGAGAACAAATAATTGGTAAATACCTAACTAAAATCTATCAATCCATAAAACGGAAAATAGTTGTCTCAATACTTAAAACAAATAAATAAGCAAAATTTGTGACACCTATATATGGTTAGCAGGCGGTGGCATGGATGGTTGTGAAGACGTGCCAACTTGACTCGATATGAGCGTTCTGCATTAGTGTCTCAAATCGAGATATTTTAGTACGCATATCTACTAATTCTTGCTCCTGCTTCTCTATTTGCTCGCGAAGGGCTACTGACTTTGTATCAGTAGATGTCAAATCAATAGAGTGGATTGACACTACAAGAAAATGTAGCTATAGCGACGAAAATATTAGCGACGACAAAATGTCGCCCCTACTTGTACTGCATAGTAGAGATGACAAAGAAATATCGTCGCTATATATTCAAACTTTATAGCAATGGAAAATGTCGTCTTTATATGTAAATAGTATTTGCTATTACTTTGACTATATAACGACGACAAAGGTTTTCGTCGCTAAATATATTCCAAATTACGGGAATAATTCGCACAATATTTTTGTACATATAGAGACGACAAGTGTCATCGCAATATATATATATATATATATATATATATATATATATATATATAGATGTTGTTGTTACTCACGTGAAACATGATTCTCCTCGTAATTTGTATTGAAGTCTATTGAGGCGACATTTGTCGTCGCTATAGAATTGTCAAAATTGACAGAAAAATTGGCACCCATTTCTTATCTATAGCGACGACATTTTTAATCTATAGAGATGACTATGTCGCCGCTATAGAATCTTCTTTTTCAACTCTCCAACTCCGTATTTCTGTATTGTATTTCCAAAAGTTTTCTATCTCCATCCCCATAATTTTTCTCCATCTCCATCTTTTTTGTCCATATCCATCTTGTTTCCATTTCAATTTTCCATCTTCATCTTGTTTCCATTTCATTTTTGAAAAAATGTATTTTTCAGGAATAGATAATGATAAAAATTGGATAAAAATTAGAAATCGCACAAAATAGTCAAATTTTTGGAATGGTTTGAAAGCATTTATAAACATGGCTAGGTATTACGTAAACGATAGGGGAATGATTAAATGTTCGTGCACAAGATGTTTAAACGGTCTCACACATCCATTGGAAACTGTAGAGACTCACATATTTTGTCATAGTTTTACAGAGAGTTATGTAACATGGATATACCATGGCGAGACTGAGGTTCAGAATGAGAATGTGTATATACAAAATGAGAGAGCAGGTGTGGAGGATGAGATGATGGATGTCATGGATGACGTAGTTGGTGATGAGTATGCTGGTAAAGGCACCGATGGTTATTATGACGAATTGTTTGAGGCTCTGCATTCAGAACTATATCCGAGAGTTTCATCATTTTCATCCTTAAATTTTTTAGTGAAGTTGATGCATATTAAGGTTGTGAACAAATGGACAAACAAGTATGTCGATAATATTTTGAAGTTGCTAAAGTTAGCTTTCCCAAACATGAACCTGGTGGACTTTCACTACGAAGCTAAGTAGATGATGACGAAACTTGGTTTAGGTTACAAATCCATTCACGCCTGTAAGAATGACTGTACACTGTTTTGGGGTGAGCATGCTGATAGACAAACTTGTCCGATCTACCAGAAAAGTTGTTGGGTACACATTTCTGGAAGAGTGAACGAGAAGAATGTTCTGCATAATATGTTGTGCTATTTTTCCTTGGCTCCCAGACTAAAACGTATGTTCGCGATGAAGAATACTACAAAACTCATACGATGGCATAGTATTGGAAGGTTTAGGGATGAAGATGAAATGCAGCATCCCGTTGACGGGAAGGCATAACGAGATTTTGACAGGAAACATCCAATGTTCGCAAGAGAACTCCAAAATGTTCGATTAGGTTTGGCCGCAAACGGATTCTATACATTTGGTGACATGAGTCTGGTGTACAACATATTGCCAGTAGTTGTAACAGATTACAACCTGCCACATTGGTTATGCATGAAACCCGAATACCTTATGCTTACTCTATTGATACCTAGCCCTAAAACACCGGATAAGGACATTGATGTATTCTTACGTCCATTAGTGGATGAGTTGAAGAAGTTGTGGGCCAATGGGATTGACATGCGTGACGCTGGAACCAAAAATAGGTCGGTATTCAGAATGTGTGCAGCATTATTGGGGACAGTTAACGATTTTTTGATTTTTTAGCGATAAATAGTTTGTTGGGTTGGAGTAGTCAAGGGTACATGGCATGTCCTACGTGCAACGATGAGACTTTTTCAGTTCATGTGATAGGTAAGACAGCTTACGTGAGTCACCGATGATTCCTATCGTCCAGGTATCATTTTAGGAGGAATTTAGACTTTAACAGGAGGACAGAGAGGCGACCACCTCCACGTCGATTAACGCCTGTAGATATTTTAGTACAATTAAACCGTGTGAGACATAGTATTCCGTGAAAGCACATTAACTACGGGGGTACTAGAAAGAGGAAAAGTGATGACGAGCTGAATTGGAGAAAAAATGAGCATTTTCTATGAGTTTCCATAGTGGTCTTCTACTGAGCTAAAACATAACATCGATGTCATGTGCGTAGAGAAGAATGTTTGTGAGAGCTTGCTTGGTACAATTCTGGACGATCCATTTAAATCAAAGGACACGATTAATGCCATGCGCGATTTGATGCAATTAGAGATCAAAAGAGTTGCACTTGTATCATATCGGGATCAAGTGTATGAAGCATGCTGCATGTTACACCATGTCCATTGCAAACTGTCAGAGATTTTGCAACTTCATCCGATCGGTAAAGTTTCCAAATGGCTTCGCTTCTAATCTTCAGAAGAATATTTCTCATAATGA
Organism: Forsythia suspensa; assembly: GCA_023638005.1. Taxonomy (NCBI): domain Eukaryota; kingdom Viridiplantae; phylum Streptophyta; class Magnoliopsida; order Lamiales; family Oleaceae; genus Forsythia; species Forsythia suspensa. The sequence goes on from CM042671.1 coordinate 33,254,050, forward strand.
CAGTCACATTATTGGGTTGAAGTTACACAATTGTCACATTATCATGCAATGGTTATTGCTAGTAGGATGTCGTGCGTTCTTGAATAAAACTATTTCTACTACAATTATTGAACTGTACACGTTCTTCAAACAGCTTTGTGCAAGAACACTAAAGGTTAGCAACATGATGGCTGCTCACGATCACTTGATACTTATCCTCTGCAAGTTGGAATGAATCTTTCTTCTAGCCTTCTTCGACATCAGGATTCACCTCGTAATGCATCTACTAGAAGAGACAATCCTTGGAGGTCTGGTACACATGAGATGGATGTATCCATTCGAACGATACATGAAGAAACTAAAGGAATACGTCAAAAATTGAGCTCGGCTTAAGGGTTCAATAGCTGAAAGGTATGTTTTTGACGAGGCATTGACTTTTTGTTTGAGGTAGTTCAAGAACATAGAAACAAGGTTCAACCGACCGGACAGAAACGAAGATGTAAGTGTTCCACGAAGACAACTTTCTATTTTTCAGTCACAGTGTCGCCCAATTGGAAAGAAGACACCAACGATGCTTCCTGCAACTGTTCAAAGTCAAGCAATGTTTTACGTCCTCAACAACTATACTGAAATTGAGACATTCTTGCAGTAAGACTTCGTTCTTAAATATTATTCAATTATCTTGAATAAGCTTTGTCATTTAAAACGAACTGATTAGTTGATCTTATATGTCTTGTAAAGGGAACATAGGTAGGAGCTATTGCGTAATGGCTATCCAAACATTGACCAGGTGCATAGAAGAGACTTTCACAGTTAGTTTTACCAGAAGGTAAACGAACAACGACCAAATATATTTCAAATATGTCCACATTTTTCATTTCTATAACATTGACTAAAACCAACTTCCAATTCATCAAGGCATATACACTATGCCAAAGCCACGCCCATCAAGTTTCGCATGAGTTGTTTTCGTTGGCCAGTGGATGTTACCAGCAGGTTATGTCTTACACGGCCTATGTTGTATCACTTTCTTACATATGATCATGATATTCAAAGAAAAACGCGGAACAGTGGTGTGTCCGTCCTAGGGACTGGGGGTGAGGTTTACTGTGGGCAGCTGCAAGAGATACTGGAGCTACAATTCCAATCGAAGCTTTCAGTTTTTATGTTCTAATGTAAATTGTTTATGTGTGATGGGAGACGGAGGGTAACAAAGAATAACGTTACCAGTATAGACATTAGTGCAGAGACGTTCAAAGAAGATCAGTTCAGACTTGCTAGCTAAGCACAACAAGTATTCTACATTGAAGATCCTTTTCGTGGTCTGAACTGGCGAGTTGTACATGTAGTCCATCACAGGAGCACGTGGGATATGATGGGATCTAACATCACAGAGATAGACTTGCTCCACAATACCAACTCTTATCATTTTTTTTTATTGTTGATCTTAGCAACTTAGAGCACATATCCTTGCACTGGGATGGTGGTGAAACAGATGAGATTAGGAGCACCGTTTATTAGGAGAGCCTCGTCTGATACCACAGATGATACTTCGTTCATTAACGACGAAGACCTGGAAGACGACACACATGAAGAATACGAGGATGATGAAACATTCATGGAAAGCAATCAATACGACAGTGATATTGATGAGGATTAATCGTATCATGATAGTGAATCAGATTGAATGTTGTTGTTCGTTACTAAAATTTATCAATTAGATATATAAACATTTGCAATTTTTAGTTTTTGTTATTAGTGAATTAGATTGAAAAACGTTAGTCAGAACAATGATTAGTTTATGTCAAAACACGAGTTCGAATATGGACTAGAAATCAGGACCGATATGTAACCTTGTAAAACTTGAAGGACTTATATTGAAATGAAGGAAGAAATATAAGGATCAAAATGAATAATTTTAAAGTTGGAGGACCTACCTACAAATAACCAATGTTTAATGTTATAGCGACGACTTGTCGTCGCTATATGTTAAAATTTTGGTGGCACGTTTTAAGTGCGTTCCAAAAAAAAAAAAAAAATGTCGCCGCTATATGTATAGCGATGACAATTGTCGTCGCTACAGAATTTGCTAGATTAAAACACACAGAAAACCCTTTTTCTTCCCCATTTCATTTCTGCCATTTTCTTTGCTGTCGCTGTCGCTTCTGCCATTTTCCTCTACCGCCATCTTCCCTACGCCAGCGTCTACTTCCACTGTTGTCATCATCTAGGTAAGTTTAAACTATCATGAAACTCATTTTTAACCCCAAAAATTATGTGTTATCTTCGAACCCCTAATTGCTTAATTGCATCGTTTATATTTGTCCCAAAAGCGTAATGGAACTACATTTTTGGCTTCATTAACAGTGGTTTAATTAATATTTTGCTTAAGTAATTAATGAAGTTGATTATTTTGGCTTGATTTTGGCTTAATTGACAGTGGCTTAATTAACATTGGCTTAATTAACAGTGGCTTAATTAACATTTTGCTTAAGTAATTAGTGAGGTTGATTATTTTGGCTTGATTTTGGCTTAATTGACAGTGGTTTAATTAACATTGGCTTCATTAACAGTGGCTTAATTAACCTTTTTGCTTAAATAATTAGTGAAGTTGATTATTTTGTCTTGATAATTGCTTAATTGACAGTTGCTTGATTTTGCTGCTAATTAGATTGTGAAGAATGGGGTCTGTACATGGATCATGTTTTTCTTTTCATTTCTAGTAGATACTCATTATTTGAATTCAAGAGTGTTTTTGATGCCAAGTATTATGGAAATGTTGAAGTGTACTAGTGTTGATGGTATGGATTTTATGGAAATGTTGAAGTTTACTAGTGTTGATGCCAAGTATTATGGAAATGTTGAAGCTTACTAGTATTATGGAATTGTTGAATTTTGGCTTGAATTTTGCTCAAGATTGTTGTTGAGCACTAAAAACAAAGATTAGGGATCATTTCCGCACTAAAAATAAAGATTAGGGTTATTTGCACAAAAATACATAATTTAGGGACTGATGTGAAAAAAAGTTTAGGGATCATTACCGCACTAAAAATAAAGATTAGAGATCATTTGAACAAAAATACATAATTTAGGGACTGATGTGCAAATAAAAGTTTATGGACCATTTCCGCACTAAAAATAAGTTTAGGGACCATTACCACACTAAAAATAAATATTAGAGATCATTTGCAGAAAAACACATAATGAGGGACTGATGTGTAAAAAAAAAGGTTTAGGGACCATTTAAGCACTAAAAAGAGATTATGGACCATTTCTGCACAAAAATAAAGATTAGGGACCATTTGCACAAAAATACATAATTTAGAGACTGATGTTCCAAAAAAACAAAGTTTATGGACCATTTCCACACAAAAAACAAATATTATGGTCCATTTCCGCACTAAAAATAAAGATTAGGGACCATTTGCACAAAAAAAACATAATTATCGTGATTTATGTGCCATAAAACAAAGTCGAGGGAACATTTCAACACTACAAACAAATATTAGGGACCAATTGCACAAAAACAAATACGTTATGGATTTATGTGCCAAATAACAACGTTTAGGGACCATTTCCGCACTAATTGATGTTCTCTTTTGTTAGTTGCTAGTATGGTTGACGTCATGTCGCACGGAGGTGATGGTGCAGGCAATCCTCCACATCAGTCACACCCATGGCTCGATTCGTCATGCGAGTCTAGTAAGAATTGTTGTTTCAATATTTTTTATTTTGCAATTTTTTACAGTGACTTCATTATCGTTAAATTTCGTATCAAATATATCGTATTTGTTCTTTTTCAACGCCTTTGCCTAAGCAACGAAGTATCTCTCGAGGCATTAACCTTGAGAAGGTTTGGCAGGCAAACGAGAAGAGGCCACTTCCCATCGCGTTCGACAATGTCGAACATACAATGCAGCCGATCGGGAATAATGTGAAGTATTTCACTCGCTTGGTTGGGAACCAAGTTAGGTTCACCGTGCCCCCTTGCTACCCTTCATGGACAGAGGTTCCAGAGTAGCAGCGGTCACGAATACGCAGCATTATCGAGGTAATGTCTTACAATAATTTTTACATTAGCGCACTCTCTAAACAATTGTTCTATGTAATATACATTAACGAAATTTTTTCCAATGTTGTAGAGCTACTTTGATCTTCAGGGCGATCGGTCACCCGATGAGTTTCGGTGTCATGCAGTCAGATCGCTCGCGGCCATTCGTTATCGCGATTACAAACTTAAGGCTTACAATCACTTGAAAGAGCACGGACCGAGCCGTCCATACGGCGAGCTGTCTGCTGAGTACTGGCAGAAGTGCATTGACTTCTTTACAAGTCATACTTTCGTGGTACATACTATCATTTACTTTTTACGTTTTTATGTTAATATTTTTATAACTATAAAGTGTTACGTAATCAATTATTTTTTATGTCATCAGGAACGGTCGACAAAGAATAAGGCGAATCGGGGTAAGGCAAAATACCCGAGCGTGCAGAGGTCGAATAGCTTCTCTACCACGTGTTACGATCAGGTACAAGTAAATTTTTCAATATAATTTTACAAATCTTCAATGTATTACATATGCATGTTTTTAACTAAATTTCACGCTTGCAATTGTTGTAGCGGGACCTCGAGACCCAATAGTGACTGGGCATTACTGAGTCATTCTAGACTTTTCACACCTTCCGGGATGGCAATTGGGTGAACCCGGAGGCGGCTGGTGATTACGTGAGGACACATTTCTATTTTTTAATGTTGTTAATTTTATCTGACATTATATTATTATTTATTATTTGTTTTTTTCTCAATAAACAGGATAAACTTGTTGAGGTGAGAGAGACTCAATAGATATAGGTCGCCTCTAGTGGCGCGTCAGTTGATAAGCGTGCTATTACAAAGGAGGTTCTCGGAGAATGTCGAAGACATGTCCGTGGGGTTGGACAGGTTCCGAAGGGCACCTTTCCCTTCCTAGATTCGACCGTTGCATCGAATGCCCCACGAGGAACATCCAATCAGTTCTCTAGAGACCCCCAGAATGACGATCCTCGATTTGTCATGTATAAGGCCCAGCTGCGCCGAATGGTAAGGACAATTGCACGTCTTACGGCGAATTTGTAGCATACAATATCGGGAGTTGTGCCAAAGGATGATGAGGACGAGAACGATGGTGGTGGTTTGAGAGATTTATAGATTTTATGTATAATAGAATTGTTTTTATTATTTAAAAAATTTTAGAATATTTATATGTCGTCGCTACAATAAAAAAAAATCTTGTACATTAGCGACGACAATGTCGTCACTATATATCTTCTGTATATAGCAACGACATTGTCATTGCTAATAATTAGGATACCTAAAAGGTAATAGTGATGATAACAACGTCGCTACTATTCACGCTAATAGCGACGATTTTTGCGACGACTTTGTCATCACATTTTCTCCAATTCCAAGAAATTGAGCACGATAATGTAACGGCGACAATGTCGTCGGTATAGATTCAAATATATATAGCGACGAGAATTCAAATGTATATAGCGACGAGATATTCTCGTCGCTAATAACCTAGAGACACTAATCTATTGAGACGACCTATAGCGACGACTACATATAAAAAGATGACAAATGATCTTTTAGGGGCGACTTTTGTCGTCGCTACAAATCTCATTTCTTGTAGTGTGAGGCAGGTTTTGGACCATGTTCAGGTCTTTAATGTAACCTCTACATTTTCCTAAAACCTCTTGTACGATCTCAAATTGAGTTGGGGCCTGACTTCCCTCTGAAATAGGTTGCTCTTTAATCTCAAGTATTCTCTCCTATATATAGGTTAAGAGAAAATGAAAAAAAATATATTAAGAACAAAAAATATAATAAATGTCAATGAAGAAGAATAAATGGTTAATATACTTACATATCTTGTTCTTGCCTCATCATTTTACCCATCATTTGTTCTCGTTGTAATGAGTCTCGTGATAAAGGTCTATTTTTCCTAATGCGTTGTCTTTAGTAGTTGCTCTCTATTTGAAATAATATGCTTCATGTTATATAACTATCTTTGTTTTTATAAGTTGAAAAGAAAAAAAAATTACATTTTCTTCAAGACGTGCAACAAATGATTGTGATCCGCAACGATGATTTTGTTTAATGCAGTTGTAGCTTGCCAAATTGCGTGTAGATAGTGCCTGCTATTAATTCATATTTGAATATAATTAACTCTCTTATTATAATTTATTATTATTGTTTTAAACTATATTCATTATTTTAGCATTATATTTATATTATATTGTTCTAAATATTTACAAAATAATAATATCTTTAATTAAAATTACCTGAAATTAGGAGAATATTCACAAAGCCAGTCCCAATCTATTTGCTTCACATTAGTTGGACATTTTTTTTATTACATCATCCATTGATTTTCCATTAAAATGTTTTTCTTTCAGTCTACATCGATAATCACGATATCGCCTCGCTAAAGTATCGTTTATACATTTAAGGATAATGAAGCAGAAATCTTAGCTTGAGGAGTTGTCTAAGATAATGAACCCTTGCATAATGCCTTTGATGAAGGAACTTTTGCAAGCATCTCTATTTTTTTGTGCCAGGTCTTGTTTGAGATGCCATTAGCTGTAAAGAAAAAAGAAACTCATTTATATATTTTGAAGCAGCTCTAAACATTAGGGAGAGAATTAACCATATTCAAATTCTTTAGAACGTAAGTAAATTGCAGCGTAGCTTATGTAAAGGCAGCTTGAAGAAAAGACTTAGGATTAATAAAATTGCTCTCAAGTAACTACAGAAAAGCTATATCTATATAACTGTACAAGCATCTTAGTCTCATGCAAGATATCACCAATTTGCAAATAATAGATTCATTCATCATTTATATTTAACAGCCACTTAAAATTGTTATTTTTGCTTAAAGTTTAAAGGTGGCATAAAGAATTCTGTGCTTGTTTCCCAGAATACATCGCCCCCGTCCTTGCTGGTTTTTACTGTAAGAAGACAAGAATATTCAAACTTTTCCAAAAGGCCTGATCTTTACTGAAGTAACTGCATACTGTGTGGTGGATGATTTCATATTTTGGACCTCTTTACTAGGTTTGTATTTGCATGGATAAATCTGGTCCAAGCCTCATTCAGTGTCCAAACATCCCTTAAAGGAAATGCAATTCCACCATTAAGTTCTCTTCATTCTAGTTTTTTTGGATTTGTGTGCGTGTCATGTGTTTTTGGATTTGTGTGGGATACATCCTACACAAGTTCAGTGAAGATTTCTGAGTATGGGTATGAACTATGAACAGAGAAACAAAAATACAGTACAAGCCCCCGCAAATGAAAATAGTTATACTGACTGAAATTACGCAAGAAACAACATATCAAATTTTAGTAGGTGGAAGAGAAATACATAAACTAAGGTCCAAGGAAGTTCATTGTTTACAATAGATCTATAAATAATACAAAGCAGCACAAGTTACATAAAAAATTACTAGCAAATAACACAGTTATAACTTAGGAAAAACATGAAGGTGCTGTAAGGAATTGAGGTATATATACACAGCGAAAATTAAATGTTCAATTTCTATAAGTCCGGATCAATCTTACACTTAGATAGAAATCGTGATAGAAATTTACCTTTGATGAATATCGTGAGATCTGATTTCTTATTAGCTGGAGATGCGATCTTCAATACCACAGCTGTCCAATTGTCCAGCCTCCAATGGTAATCCACACAGCAAGAACAGATCTGGACTTCCACTATCAAGAACAGATGAAAGCGGAATTTTTGGGAGAAGTTGATTGGGTTGTCTTTTGCTTGTGCTAGCAAGTAATTAAAGATCAACTCTTGTGATTAATCTGTTGTGGCCTTGTATATATAGGTAGGGCTAACCCTAGCCCTAGTTCTAGTCCAACTAGAACCCATCAACAAACGGGCTCAATTAATTAATCTAATTACTTAATTTGGTCCAATAAGTAATTAAGTCCGACCCAACTATTTGGACCTTGGAGATTAATTCTTACAATCTCCCACTTGGACAATGTCCAATTCCAGATGCTCAATTCTCACTTTATGTGTGTGACCCATTAGGTTTTCTTTTACGATGGCAAACGCAGTGATATTCTCATCGATTCACCGAGATCGATCAATTCACGTCGCCATCCAAGATTGACATCTAGTAATGTGTCAAGGCAATCAATGTGAAGAAAAATGTCTTGTGGTATGACAGAACCAATGTATGTGCGGTTACCGTAGAAATATAATCCCTTCATCAATATAACCCAATTGGTTAAGAGATATGGATCAGCGTCAATCTCATTTCAACCAATTATGTTATTCACCTCAACTCTTCATTGATCTAATCTAGTTATGATTGAAACATTTTCAACTCATAACTCCACCCTGCCCGAGAAAATTTATATCAACTTAAGTAGGTAAAATACAGGTTATAATCTCCTACTTTCCAGGAGTGATGAATCATCATATTGGACATTCACAACCTTCATATGATTCTCACTATATCCGTACGACGTCTTCCTGGTGACTCAAATCTTCAAGTCCCATCAAACGCTCGCCAAAGTATAGTGGTCGTCACATAAGATTCTATGATGTCCTCAAGTCAAAGGACCAAATCCACAACCGCATTAGAGATTTACCATTGAAACTTGATAGTTATCCATATGGAATCTCTAGGCAGATCATCCAATGTCATGTTCTCATAACAATGCATTCATGTGTTCATTCAGATGTCCCTCTACATTTTAGCTCGTGAGATCAGCTACTTTCTTTCAAAAGAAATGCAACACATGCTAGTCTATCCGCAATAATGATATCCGTATCTCATTATTACTATGACTAGGGATATTTCAAGAATAAGTTATTTATAACTTGTATCTCACAATCACAACACCTTGTGATTAACAAGTTACTGTGAACTTTTTTTCGGACTCTATTATTTTAAATAATAAAATTTAAAAAATAACAGATCTGCTATTAAAATGTAGACAAGCATTTAATTAATCAATTTGTTAATATACTTCAATGTCTAACAAAAAGTATATCACAAAATGTCCCATACAAACTAGATCCAATCACTCAGGTATCTTAATACCATCAAATTTAGCATGACCATCATGCTTGTGTTGGGACAACAACTTTGTCAAAGGATCTGCTACATTATCGTATGTTAGGACCCGTTCTATCTTTATATAATTTCTTAAGATTATCTCCTTGATGAGATGATACTGCCTCAATATATATCAAGATGATACAGCCTCAATATATATCAAGATCAGTGATGAGACATGTGTTCCTTCGCTTGTGCGATGGCTCCATTGTTATCATAATACAAGTTATTGGATCAACAATGCTAGGAACTATTCCAAGTTCAGTAATGAACTTCTTGATCCATACTATTTTCTTTGCTACTTCTGAAGCAGCTATATATTCGGCTTCTGTAGTTGAATCATCAGTCGTTTCTTATTTGGAACTTTTTCATCTGACTGCACCACCAATTTGAGTAAATACATATCCAGATTGAGATTTGTTATCGTTTTTATCAGATTGAAAGCTGACATCGGCATAACCTTGAACTCTAAGTTCATTTCCTCCATATACCAAGAACATGTCTTTAGTCCTTCCTAAGAACTTAATGATGTTCTTGACTGCGATCCAATGTTTCTCGCCAGGGTTCGCTTGGAACCTTCTTGTGACACTCAAAGCATATGAAACATCTGATTGAGTACATAGTATTGCATGCATGATAGATCCTATTGCTGATGCATAATGAATTCTATCCATGCGATCTCTTTCAATTTGTGTCTTTGGACACATCTCTTTTGAAGATAGATCTCATGCCCGATGGGACAGAGTCCTCTCTTGGACTCTTCTATGCTAAATCTTCTTAAAATTTTATCTATGTACATATCTTGAGATAGGCCAAGCATTCTCTTAGATCTATCTCTATAGATCTTTATACCGAGAATGTACGTTGCCTCTCCCATATCCTTCATGGAGAAATTTTTGGATAACCACAATTTTACTGATTTTAGCATTGGGATATCATTTCCTAATAATAGTATGTCATCCACATACAAAATTAGAAATACGACTTTACTCCCACTAACCTTTTTATACACACATGGTTCATCTTCATTTTTGATAAAATCAAACATTTTGATTGTCTCATCAAAACGAAGATTCTAGCTCCGAAATGCTTGCTTTAATCCATATATGGACTTCTGTAGTTTGTATACCTTGTTTGGCTTTGTGGATTCAAAACCTTCAGGTTGTGTCATGTACACATCCTCGCTAAGATTCCCGTTAAGGAATGCAATCTTGACATCCATTTTCCAGATATCATAGTTATGGTATGCTACTATCGCAATCGAAATACGAATTAACTTAAACAGGGTGAGAAGGTTTCGTCAAAGTCAATCTTTTGTCTTTACTTGTAACCATTCGCAACCAATCTTGTCTTGTAAGTATGAACATTACCATCCATGTCGACCTTTTTTAACGTAAACCAATTTACAGCCTATAGGTTTTACCCCTTCAGACGGGTCAAGCAAGGTCCAAACCTTGTTTTCGTACATGGAGTTCATTTCAGATTCCATGGCTTCCTGTCATCTCTGTTAGTCAACATTTGACTTTGATTCTGTGTAACTAGTAGGTTCATCTTCCTTGATTAGTAATACATTACTAGTAACTAGGAGATCGTATCTCAAAGGAAAATGAATGACTCTGCTCGACTTATGCAGAGCTGGTGTGTCCTTGGGAACTGGTGGTTCCCACTTTCTCAATCTGTGCTTCATTAGATGCAAGCTCAGTCATTGGAACATCTAATTGGTCAATTTTATTTGTGGTTTCTTGAACCTCTTCAAGATCTACATTGCTCCCACTTTCTTCTCTAAGAATACAGCAAGTCTCGATATGATGACCTTCATCTTGATGGAATTGTAGAAATATTATCCAACATTTTCTTTTGGATACCCCACAAAAAATATTTATCAGATTTAGCTCATAGCTTATCTGATTCAACGCGCTTTACATAAGCGTCGCATCCCTGAACCTTCATGTATGAAAGATTAGGTATTTTTCCCTTTCATAACTCGTATGCAGTTTTATTGACCGATTTAGATAGGACACGATTTAGTGTATAACATGCAATGTTAAGCGCATATCTCCAAAACGATTTTGGAATAACTGCGCGACTCACCATTGATCGCACCATATCAAATAAGGTGCGGTTTCGTCTTTCAGATACACCATTTTGTATTGATGTATTAGGCAGAGTCCACTGTGAGAGAATTCCATTCTCTTTTAGATAGTCTAAAAACTCACCCTTCAAATATTATCCATCTCGATCAAATCTAAGTGTTAGAATATTTTTCTCGATTTGCCTTTCTAATTCTTGCTTGAATTCCTTGAACTTTTCAAGGGCTTCACTCTTGAATTCCATCAAGCATATAAAACCATATCTAGAATGGTCATATGTAAATATGATGAAGTAAGAAAAGCCACCTTTAGCATCTTTAGACATTTGTCCATATACATCAGTATGTACAAGATCCAAAATGTCTGCAATTGTGTCTCCCTTTCTAGAAAAGAGGGTCTAGGTCATTTTGCCCAACGAGCATGATTCACACTTATCAAATGATTCATAATCATTTGAATCCAAGTATTCATCTTTATGCAACTTGGTTGTGCATTTTTCATTTATATAACCGAGTATGCAATGCCTATAATTTGCGTTTTTGGTTTTATCTCTTTTATGCCCTGTGGTTCCACTTCTAATGCCATTTGTTTCCACATTGAAAATACGGATCATCAGATTTGGATTCATCTTTGCTTAACTATTTTCCAACAGATTCGGCCTTCTTGGATCCTTTCTAAAAGGTCCCTTTAGATTTCCTCTTAGTGCCCTTAGAGGTATCAATGGCCAAAGTTTACCCATTCCTTTGGGCTTAACCGTTTTCAGCATGTTTAGCAGCTCGAGTAGGGTACACTAAATCTTATTCACGTTGAAGTTCATAATGAACTGGGAAAAGTTATTAGGTGGGGACTACATAACTAAGTCAACACTTAGCTCGTTGTCCATGGTAAAACTTAATTGATTTAATTTTTCAATATAATCAATAATCTTCAATACATGAGACTGACTGAAGATCTTTTTACCATCAAACCTCTTTATAACCTTTTGGATGTCTCATACTGTTCAGTCCGTGACTGTACATCATTCAACTCCTTGAAATGATATATTTTGGTATAGGCATCCATACCCTTGTGCTGCTTTTCTAACTCAAGTGACATATAGCAAGCATCACATGTTGCAGTGTTACTATAATCACTGTGTTTTTGTAAGCATGCACGTTCTCCGGCGTAGCCTCCTCAATAGGAGCTTCCGGCATTGGCTGCTTATTGACATATCCAATTTTTCTTTTTCATGTTTGAGAACAATTCTCAAAATGCGGTGCTAGTACAAAAAATTTGGTACGATATGTATATTGGCATCCAATATGCCTCTCAAACTTATATGGTTACTCAAGATTCAACTATTAAATAACAAGATAGAACAATTAATTAAATGCAGAAAAATTAATTTAACATGGACTTATATTAAATTAATTATACTCCCAATGTTTAAATTGAATTAATGACCCTCAAAAATTAATCAATAGAACCAGTTAGATTCCTAGTGGGCTAGGATCCCTTTTATTTTATTAGAACCTTGAGTGACTCAACAAATCATAATAAAACATCCAGGTAGATCTCACATCTCTATTTGACTCCTAGATCATCAAGTAGACAACTTATTGTCGCACACATCTTATGTGTTTACTTGATTGTGTTCCTAAAATTTTATTTCCTTGAGTGACTCAACAAAAAATAAAATTTTAGTTAAATTTGACCTATTGTTCAGAAACATCAAATGTTTCATAGTGATAAACATATCCATGAGCGAGCAGCCTTGAGTGACTCAACAAACTGACATCGATAATGGACTCTGGTTTTCACTATAACAATAGAAGATACGTTGTATTATTTATTTAATACGAATTTAATATTTTGATAAAGAATGGTTTGTCTCATCATATTTATGTATATTAACTAACATCTAACATGCAATCAATCATACATAAAATAATAACTGTGGATGATTAAGGACTTTATCTATCTAATCTTTCTTAGCCAAAAGGAATATTAGTTGGTCAATTCCTAAGGGACGTTGCATTCATTTATCGAATGCTAAATGCAATAATCTCCAAATCTTGCTGCAACCTGTATCCTATATACTGCTTCATTGTGGCCCAACTGCAATCTGTATCCTATACTAGTTGGCACGCAGACCCAAATAAATGAACATGCAGGTCCATATTAAATAAAGAGTTCAAAAACTCAATTAAATAAATAATAGGCACGCAGACCCATTTAATTAAATAATAGGCTTGCAGGCCCAACCAACAATTAACAAGAATAATTAACCATACAATCATTCACATGGGTCGAATCCATAATCATCCACTAAACATCAATTTTAATATCTAATATTAAAAATATATTAATTTCTAAATTTGCAGATTTGACAGTATAAGTCTAAACCTTTTAGATATTTTGGAACGGACTAGACGGAATTAAATAATTAATCTAATTAATTACTTAATTTTTCAATAATAAAATTAATCAATTAATCTAATTAACCAATTAATTTTATTCATAAAGGAAATTTTTCAAAATTTATTTTATTTCCAATTTAAAGTCATACTCTAAATTTAAGACAAAATTTGTATAGGGTCAAAATTACAATTTTATAAAGTAATAAGTTAAAGTTTAATATGGTCAAAAATTCAAAATATAGTTTAAAAACAATTTTAATTTAATTTTGAATATTTGACCAACATTAAATAAATTAATAATTACAATTTTCCAAAAATATTAAAATTGCATTTATGACCCTTAAATAAAATTGAGGACTTAATGTGCAGTTTCTGAAATTGCACAGTCAGACCTTAAAATGTTTGAAACTGTGGTCCTTCAATGCAATTTCATAAATTGCACAAAAGACCCCTTCTTATTTTAAAACTATTGGCCTTCTCATGCAATTTTATAAATTGCACGAGAGATCCTTTTCTTTCTTTTTGAAATTAGGGGCTTCCCATGCAATTTTTAAAATTGCAGGGAAGCCCCCGTCTTTAATTTCAACAAGAAAACGCAGAAACCCTAGGGTTTCTGCGTGGCGGCGCCGTTTGTAACGCAGAAACCCTTGGCGGCGCTGTTACAAAAGGCGCCGCCAAAGGATCATCTGGCCGTGGTCGCGCCAGTGTCTAACACCGGCGGCCACCGCCGTTTTCCTTCGACCAGCAGCGCTTGTGCTTTTCCCCTTTTTTTTACCTTCTTCGCCGCTGCAATTTCAGCAGCGGCGTATGTGTGTGCCGCCGCTGATTGATGATTTCGCGGCGGCAGTCTGCTGCCTTCGCAAGGCAGTCGACCCGCCATCCGTCGGCAGCGGCGGGTTGGTCCGTCTTCTCCATTCCTTTTTTTTATTCTATTTTTATTTTTATTTTTTTAAATCTAAATCAAATTCAGAATTTAAAAATTCATAATTTACTGTCAAAACTCAAATCAAATTAATATTTCAATAACAATTATTGTTCATCAAAGTAATATAACAAACTCTAACAAGTAATGAGTGAGACTACGATATCAATCGTAAGAAATTGGGATATCGCACGGGCGAAAATTTATTGTTCAATTCCTATAAGTTCCTGGATCAACCTCAGACTTAGATATAATTTGTGATAAAATTTACATTTGATGAATATCGTGAGATCCGATTTACGATTAATTTTACGAGGTGCGATCTTGAATCTGCAATGTCCAATTGTCCAAATCTAATAAGAATCCACACGCGTGAAACAGATCCTGACTTCCACCATCAAAAACGGATGAAAGCGGAATTTTGGGGAGAAGTTGATTGGGTTGTTTTTGTTTGTCTTAAGAAGAATTAAAGATCAACTCTTGTGATTAATCTGGTTGTGGCCAGATATATATAGTAGGGCTAATCTCTACCCATAGTGGATAAATCCAACTAGAACCCATCAACAAACGAGTCCAATTAATTAATCTAATTACTTAATTTGGTCCAACAAGTAATTAAGTCCGACCCAACTATTTGGACATTGGACATTAATTCTTACAGTGCAAAAGACACTGATAGAAGTTGATCTCCACTTGATTTAGGGAATCCAGTGTTGTTTGTTGATTCAGAAGATTCAGATAAGTCAATGGATTCAAAATCGTCAGATACTACTCATTTTTATGCTTAAGGAATGTTAGAATCAGATTCCAGCAGTGAAGATTTGGAAGCATCATATACTGCTAAAGGTAAAGGTACAAGCAAGCATGTATCAAGGTAATTATCCAGTTTTATTATTGAAGTAAATTAAAAAATGTTTCATTGGAAATAGCATTGATAAAAGTCCCATAGCTGGGCAAAATCAAATCGTTGATTGACAAAGTACTATATGTAGGATAAGAATAAGAAATTGATTCATATAAAAATAAATAATTGCACCAAAATCAGCGGCATCATTTGCAATTTAGGATAATGTATTCAATTGAGATTTTTAAAGACTTTTGTAGGTGTGTGATTTTCGTATAATTCGTGAACTTTTAAGTGACGTTTATAAATTTGTTGAGAATTAATAAAAGTCTTCCTTAAACTTCTGTATACTTTGATTAAAGGTTTTTGTAGACTTCTATATACTTTCTATTAAAGATTTTATTTTTTTAAAAAAAAATATTAAGCACATATACATCATCCACAATACTTATAATATAATATAATATATTTTCAGTAACTTCTCGTATGTCCAAATCATTTACATCACATATCATAAGAATTCAAAATAATAAATCACATTTCTCATGTCAATAAAAATATAAAAAAAATTAAGTCACATTAAATTAACAAATAACATAAATCCCAAAAGAAATTAATAATATTTTAATAATATTCAATAAAAAATATCAAATATTCCAAGGGTAGACGAGAGAGGTACGAGAAAACCCCTAGAAATGAAAGAAAATAGGCATTCTTTATTTTAGGACTTTGAAGTCTTCACAAATCTCAAAGTAGATGGGAGATTTTTTTTTTATTTGGTTTGCTATTTATACTTTCCACTAAAAGAATTCTCCAAAGTCTCTAGAAGTCTAGAAAGTAGAGAATTCCTAAAGTTTTTCTCAATTTGAATACCCCATGACTTATAGAGACTCTTAAAAGTTTTAGCTGAATACTCCGTGATTTTAAAAGATTTTTAAAGATTTTTAAAGTCTCTAAAAGTATTTAATTAATACACCACTACTTTTAGAGAGTCTTTAAAAGTCTACATTGAATACCTATAAACTTTTAAACTTTTAAATCCTTAAAAGTTCTTAAAAATCCTAATCTGTATACACTCCCTTTAATTACAAAAGCATCACATGAAGAAGACAAGGGTCTACTTGGTAGGTGACCAATGAGAATATCAGTAGCAACATGCAACCACGCCTTGAAAGTTAGAGCTCATGGGATTCCTTTTTCTTAAAACATTTGTATTCCAACTTCTCGTCTTAATACGAAATGCCAACTGATTAATAAATCTTGGAAAAGTTCATAAATGAAGTTAGCAATCTTAACATAGATATAAATGTTTAAGTCTAGCTAATTTCTCAAACTCAGGTTTTACAATGTTCTTCAAACTAATTATGAATAATTTTCCCTAAGAGATCATAGAAAACTAACATATGAAGTTAACAGTCTTATTTAACATACACATAATTTTTATTTGCAAGCACAGAGAGTTCAAAGGACCAGCCCTACCCCTTCTCTGCAACCCAAACAATATGGCGCAAAAAAATGGTCACTGAATAAACTATCATAAAGAACCATTAAGTAACAATATAAAAATAAAGATGCTGCAAGTAAGCACTGCAGAGAGGGCATGGCATCAGGCTTTAAGCACCATTTACTGTAATGAGACTTATAGTATTCTCCTAATTAAACAGATTTATCTATTACCAGTTCGGGAATCCAGGAACTATGAAGGAAAATTACATATCCTTGCAGCTTGCTATTAATTAAGTGCTCTTTCTATTCTGCGAGGAACCATTTAATACAACATTTTTTCTAAAGCCTTGTTTTATCAGAGAAGTGGTCTCTGTTCTTTAACACCTTGCACCATATCGTATCTTTGTGTTCATCATTATACATTTTTGTAGAGTTTAATCTTCATTTAAATTATAGCAATATTTTTTAATGGAATTGTCTGAAATATCAATGAATTTATTTTTGTGATGATTAATTTGCCAAACTGCCAATTATTTATCATATTACCATGTCAAATTCACATTGATTTTTTTTTTTTTTTAACTTTATGTTTCAACCCTTGAACATATGTTTTTCTTGTTTTTTGTTGTATCCTTCTTACTTAGTTGAAACCATAATGCAGGTTTTGAACGGTTTACTTAGTAGAGACAACCAAACATAAGCAATTCCAACCCCAATTGGAATTATTCCTGTTGGTTCTGATAATTCTTTAGTCTGGACAGTTATTGGGGTTAGAGATCCAGTATCTGCTGCAACAACTATATTTAAGGTTCTTTGTTTGTGCTGATGTTGTATCCTTTATGTGAGACTGCATTATTGTACTTTGAGGCTCTAGATATTTGTGATGGTAAGGCTTTCCTGTTCACAAAAATAAATTTATTGTTTCCAAAATGTTGACATGAAAAACTTCAATCTCAGACTCATTTAGTTTGTTGAATCACCTGAAAGGTATTCTTTTACATTCCCATTCCCTACTGTAAAGTAACGAAATTCTATTCAAGGAGTTGAGTATTTGATTTTCTTTATTGAATTGATTGTGGAGAGGGGTCTCAACGAATTGATTGTGGAGTTGAGAATTTGATTTTCTTTCCTGAAAATGTTGGTTCTTTAAGTGGTGAAATGGAGTTATGTGAATCACCAAAAGCCCAAATTACGCATGTTTGGCTAAGCTTGAAAAGAAGTTTAGTTCTTTTTTTTTATTTTTTTTTTTGTTTCCAAACATGTTTGCATACCTCAATTTTTTCTTACTTTTAAACAAAAAAAAAAAAAAAAAAAAAAAAAAAAAAGACATATTTTGGAGGTAACTTTTAGGTTTATGTCAAAATGGGAGTTGCTTATTTGCAACTTTCACCGATAAAAATATTTATTGATTTTAAACTTATTTGATTACTTATAAGCAAACTTTTCAGCTCACCAAACATGCTCGAGAAAATTTGAGGGTCAACAGGTACCCCGTAGATGGAGAGACCAAGTGCTAATCGTTATGAATCAATGATGGAGTTGAGCCCTCGCACCACGCGCGTATTGTTGGGCGAACTCACGCAAGACATTGTTGAACAAGTAAGTCTACAAAATATTCATGCTATGGAAAAACTCACTCAAAATGGAAATAATCATTATGACCATATGGCTAAATAACTGAGTATGTTGAACGAACTTATGAACAAAATGGTAAACCAAGTATGTCAAACGAATCCTTTAGGCGTAGGAGGTCATTTCCAAACCAAAAGTCTTGTAGGTAATGGTTCACCATCCAGAAACACAAGTCAAAGAGTTGAAATGCCTCACATGGGACCAAAGAACGACCAACGTAGAGGGTGCTGGGACATCTAACATGGGGAGTAGTCCTAATATGAGAGAAAACGTTCAAAATATGGAGACAAAATGTAACACGCACAAATGATGGGGAAAATCCATAACTCAATAGCAATAATAGGCTGAATAATGGCACTTTCATGCCAAACGTAGGGCCAAATGTTGTTAGGCCTCAAGCAGAGCCATATGTACACCAACCCATAGGAGTCTCTTATGATCCCAACGCTATTTTGAGAAATCAAGTTGTGAAAATCATGCAAGATGAGTTGGCTTTTGGAATGAGGCCAATAATTCAGCCTACGTACAGAAAGCCTTACCTAGATTGGGTACATCAAGCATATTCATGGCCTAGAGGATATAAGGTGCCTAAATTTTCTTTGTTCACCGGTTTAGGAGAAGTGTCCACTTTAGAACATGTAGGACGTTTCACACTGCAATGTGGTGAAGTTACTGAGTTTCACAAAACGAGATTATTCCCAAATTCGCTAACTGGAGTAGCTTTTTCGTGGTTCATTAATTTGACAACAAATTCTATTCAAACTTAGCAGCAGTTAGAACAATTATTTCATGCCCAATTTTACAAAACTTAGTCCGAAATCACTTTAGCGATTTAGCAAATTTAAGTCAAATGCTAAATGAATGGGTTGAATCTTTCCTTCAAAGATTTAAAACGGCCAAGAATAAATGTTTTGTTCCTTTATCTTAAAAAGAATTTGTAAGGATCGCTTAGAGTTGCTTGAATTTTGATTTAAAAAATGAAGTTCCAAGATAGAGAATTTCTTGATTTGTTTCAACTTAGCGCGAGCGTTATAAGATATGAGCGATTGTTAAGAGAAGAGGAACAAATGAAGAATTCTAGTTAGGAAACCTATTATAGAGACCCAAATTTTGATATGCATGTTGTCGCCATTAGCCAAGATCGATCAAAGCCAAAGTGTATCTGGATCGAATTATCAAAAGAGACACATATGTGTGCTTGATAATGGCTAAATCGAAAATACCTTTCAAGAATGAGCCTCCAAAGAAGAAAATAAAAAATGCTAGAACATTTTCATTCGACATAATGAAAGCCAACATAAAATTTGATCGGTTATATAAAGATAAGCAAATAAGGCTAAGTGAAAAACATAAATTGCCAAACCCTGAGCAAATCAAGGGTAAAAATATTTTAAATAGCATAATGCATGGTCTCATACGACTAATAGTTGTTTGGTTCTTCGTCATATCTTGCAGGATGCTATTGAATCAGGGTGAATCACGTTTGACCCCAAGAAAAAGATGGCAGTGGACAAAAATCCATTCCCACATCCTAATAGATGTCAATATGGTCATCCCAAATCTGGACCAGTTTGGTCTTCCAAGATTCAAGTTAGTGGTTGATAATGGTGATGACGAACCACGTCCCAGTTCATTTGAGCGTTTGAAAGAAAAAGCGATGGTGAGTGAAGAAATGAACTTATGTGCTAGATGTCATAAGAAAATTGGCAATGTCACATAAAGGTCGTATGAACTACAAAATTGTCCAATTGACGTCGCTAATTTTTGTCCATTTGGAAGAAAAATAAGACCATTTTATGGAAGGCACCAATCGTCATTCCAGGGCATCAGGACGTTTAGACCACAACCTCAACGTCCAAATGTTTGGCATTCATACAATTCTAGAGAGCGATCCCATTTAATATAATGACAAGAACCCAACAAAGACGTTTCCAAATAAACTATGGACAAATGATGAGACAACAGCAGTGTATGGAACATTCAAAAGCTACGATTGAGAGTAAGGTGGCAAAAGAGAATGTCATTGAGGAAGGAAAAGAAGAAGATACAGAAGCATCAAAAGAAGAGCTGCTAATAGAAGAATGTGTTGGAAAATCAAAGTTCGAGCACATAAAAAAGGATAAAGATGATGACGATGTTGGGCAACTGATCACTATTCAGTTTGGTACCATGCCTCTAGTTATGGCTAATAATTATTTATTAGCTAACGAATTTAAGAATAAAGAACATGACAAAGAGATGGCTGGAGAAAATGAAAAAGTTGTTTGTACGTTACAATGTGGAAAAGAAACATCCATCGGGAATCAATTCAATCACAGCAACGATGAAGAGGAAGATGATGGAATGACAGACGTAGAAGAAGAAATTGATTTGGAAGCAGAGCGAAGAATCAGAAGAGTTTCATACAACAATCTACTCAAACAATTATACCAAGAAGGTAATCCGGTAGTAGGTTTATTGGGCAAACCATCTAGGAGATCATTCGACTATTATGTTCTGTATGGAATGCCTACAAGAAAGAAAAGGGTACCTCATACTGAGAAATATGGGTCACATCCTGTAATAATGCCTCCATCCACGGGTTTTGGAGAGCCATCAAGGGATATCATGCAATTTGAGAAAGTAAAGAGAAACCGTGGCAAAGAAATATTGCAAGTAGGTCTATCTGACGAAGTTGAGGTAGAAGAAAATAATGAAAAGGTAGAAGTAAACGCGAAAGAAAGAGTTGTATTAAAAAAACCATCAATGAAATTGACTAAGCATCTCAAACCCTTGAATGTCAAAGCTTTGGTTAATGGCGTTCCAGTTGCCAAAGTTCTCATTGATAATGGAGCGGCAATAAATACAATCCCTTACAGAATGATAAAAAAGTTTGCAAAATCTGAGAATGACGTGATTCTGACTGGTATAATTCTGACTAGTTTCAATGGAGGAGCTACTTCGGCCAAGGAGGTAATGTCATTAGACATAATAGTGGGGAGTACAACGAGGACCACCATTTTCTTTATAATAGATGGTCCTACTAGTTATAGTGTATTGTTAGGAGGAGATTGGGTATATGGGAGTCGGTGCGTCCCTTTCTCATTCCATCAATGTTTGGTTCTTTGGAATGAAAATGGTGAAGCAGAAGTCATGCAAGCCGATCATAGTCCTTTTCTCCTAGAAGCTAATTCAGTAGAACGATACATGTATGAGGGAGATTATGGGCCAATTAGGGTAGTTCAAGAAGGAGAAGAAACTCAAATAGTGGCACAGAGTGAAGAGCCATTCTCAATGGACACCCTCACAGAACTATTTGACCAAATGAGGCCAAATATAGTGGCCTTTGAAAAGCCAGTAATTGGCAAGAAGATAGTTAAAGAGTATTAATAAAGAGACAATCACAAAAGAATTTGGTTGAAATTACGGCCTTTAAAGCCAGATTGATGGCTTATCATAAAAAAAGCAAAGAAAAGTTGAAAAAGAAAGAGCAGTGATGTTATTAAGGGATAAATTGGCTGTACTCGACCTGGAATAGGAGTTAAGGAGTAAAATCAACAAGGTAGATTGTTTAGAAGGAGGAGATCTTGCAGGAATCGGATGGCGATTTGGAAAGGAATGCAAAACTAGGATACGCACAAGCGCAAACCCCTTGACAAAGATAAATCTTGGTGATGAAGGAGAAGACCTCCCAACCTTTATCAACCAGCTGCTAAACAAAGAGGTAAGTATTAAATTGATCGCTTTGTTAAAAGAATATAATGATTGTTTTGCTTGGGAATATGAGCAAATGCCTAGTTTAGATAGAAATCTGGTAGAGCATAGATTGCCCACTAAGCCAAGTTTCAAACTGCATAGACAACCACCTATACATTTTGCACCTAATGTGTTACCAGAAGTAAATAAAGAAATTGAGCGATTGTTGAAAGTGGGTTTTATAAGAACAGCCAGATATGTTGAATAGTTATCCAATATAGTACATGTACTAAAGAAAAAAGGAAAAATAAGAGTGTGTATAGATTTTGGAAATCTAAATATAGCCATTCCTAAAGATGTATACCCAATGCCAATGGTAGATTCTTTAGTTGTTTCCACCGCAGGATACATAATGTACTCATTCATGGATTGTTATTCTGGGTATAATCAAATATACATAGCCGAAGAAGACATACATAAACCGCTTTTTAGATGCCCAAAGTGTTGGGGGGTGTTATTAATGGTTAGTAATGCCTTTTGGCCTAAAAAAAGCTGGGACCACTTATCAAAGGGCAATGAATTTAATCTTTCATGATATGATTGGTGAATTTATCGAAGTATATGTGGACGACATAGTAATCAAATCACTTAAAGAAGAAGACCATCTTTGACAATTGAAACGCTCATTTGAGCGAATGAGACAATATAAATTGAAGTTGAATCCTTTAAAATGTGCATTTGGTGTTAACGCAGGAAATTTCCTAGGTTTCTTGGGGCACGAAAGGAGAATTGAGCTTGATAAAATAAAGCAAAAGCCATTTTAGAGGCCAAATCGCCTAACAATAAAAAAAAGTTGCAAAGATTTTTGAGACAAGTCAATTTTTAAGGCGTTTTATCTCTAATTGTGCAGGGTAAACAAAAGTATTTTCGCCTCTCCTAAAGCTCAGGAGTCAAGACGAATTCTTCTGGAACGAAGAACATAAAAAGACTTTTGATAGCCTAAAAGCTTACTTATCAAATCCACCAGTCATGGTGTCACCTATTCAAGGATGGCCAATGAAGATATATATATCGGCTGAGCAAGAATATATAGTTGGTATGGTCGGCTCAGAAAGACCAGTTAGGCGAGGAAAGGGCAGCCTATTATCTTAGTAGACAATTGACCAAATGTGAACGTAATTACATAGCTATAGAAAAATTATGTTTAGCTCTTTATTTTACATGTACAAAATTAAGGGCCAGTCTTCGGCCTGTGACTGTGTATTTAGTGTGTAAAGTAAATCTAATAAAGTACATATTTTTTCGTCCTATTTTGCATCAAAAGATTGGTCTTTGGACTTCGGACTTTGGCTTTGTCTAAATTTGAAATTCAATACATCCCACAAAAAGCCATAAAAATCAGGCATTGGCTGACTTTTTAGCAGATCATCCATGTGTCAACGTCCCAAATGAAATGGAACTAGACATCGACCTATGCGAAATAAAACCATGGACTTTATATTTTGATAGTTCAAAAACGACCAAAGTAGAATGAGTAGGTGTAGCATTAATAGATGTTTTTGGTGTAGACTATCGGTTTTTCTTTACATTGAATGATTTATGCACCAATAATCAGGCCGAGTATGAAGCACTTATAGTGGACCTAGAGTTATTACTAGAAATGAGAGTTAAGAATGTGATCGTTGAAGGTGATTCTCAGTTAGTAATTAACCAATTGAGTGGCACATTTAAATGCCAAAGTAGCTCCATTATAAGTGTATATGAAATTGCTCAGGAGTTACTAGAAGGATTTGACCAAGTAGAGCTTCAATATGTAAACATAATATATAATGATTTAGCTATCGAGTTGGCTCAAATGGCCTAGGATACTCCAAAATATTAAACATGGAATCTATGTGCAAATATGGAGTGATAATGCATGCATCACAACGAAGGGCAAAAATATTTGATATCCATTACATAGAAGATAGAAATGAAGTGGATTGGAGGGAGGAAATAAAAGAATTTCTAGAAAAACCTAACAAAAAGAGTGAAAGAAAAATTAAGTTACGTGCCTTAAATTATGTATTAATAGATATAGATTTGTATAAGAAGTGCGCAGATGAAGCTTTGTTAAAATGTGTAAATTTGGCCGATGCCAAAACTAATAATGGCAGATGTGCATGAAGGAATATGTGGGGCACACTAAGTTGGCAAAAAATGAGATGGTTAATCATTAGAGTGGAAATTTTTGGCAAAAAATGGGCGAACTATGCATCCACTATGCCAAGAGTTGTTTAGCATGTCAAAGGCATAGACCAATTCAAAGGGTACCAGCAAGAGAGATGGCACCTATCATAAAGCCTTGGCTGTTTAGAGGTTGAGCCATAGATTTGATAGGGAAAATATACCCCCCTTCGTCCAAACAACATACATTCATCATATTAGCTACATATTTTTTTACCAAATGGGTAGAGGCCATCCCGTTAAAGGAAATCTCGCAAGGAAAGTCGTCAAATTTATCCAAGATCACATAATTTATAGGTTTGGGATACCGCAAACCTTAATGGTAGATCATAGAACCTCTTTAAATGGAGATCAAGTGAAGCAATTTTTGGGCAAGTTCGGCATCAAGTTGGTGAATTCCAAACCTTATTACGCTCAGCCAATGGCTAAGTAGAATCTACAAATAAGGTTTTGAAAAAATTATAAGAAATATGATAGATGAAAATGCCAGGACATGGCATGAATGTTTGAACAAGGCTTTATGGGCATATAGAACGACTCCCGTTCAAGTACGAAGGTTACTCTATTTCAACTCGCTTATAGACAAGAGATGATACCTATGGAAATTAATGTACAATCGATTAGAGTGGCTTTACAAAATAATTTAAGCAGAGAGCAATACGTAGAAGCCTTGGCCTAAAATTTGTAAGAACTGGACGAAATGAAGATAGAAGTCCTAAATAAACTACAAATTCAAAAACAAAAAATGGCCATGTAGTATAATAAAAAAGTTATGGCGAAGTGTTAAGATAGGCGAGTTAGTATGGAAGACCATATTGCCTTTGGATAGTAAAAATCCAAAGTATGGAAGTGGTCACCCAATTGGGAAGGGCCATATAAGGTGAAAAATGTATTGCCCAATGGAGCTTATCACTTAGAGGATTTGGATGGTACAAAGCATGTGAGATCTACAAATGGCAAATACCTAATGAAATATGTTCCATCTATTTGGGAAAGTGAATGATTAGATATCTAAAATGCGAATCCAATTAAGCCAAAAAATAAATTGTTCTATTAAAAATATTAAAAGACCAAGAACATTACAAAATTCAGGATGTTTTCATCCAATATTATATAGTAGGTTGACAAATATTACTGGCCATCTAACTCCTCTAGTACAGACCGTAATTGGTCTATGAGTTTGGACCATTCGAGTTATTGATGAGTATCAATAGCGTATAAAGCCTCCATAACTAGATCGTGGTCAAAGCCTATCACTTTTGAATAACACGCCATCGTAGCCTTAGTTAGCTCAATCTCTAAAGAGGTGTTGCGTTTCTTAGCAGCTAATCTCATCTTGCAAGCATCAATTTTATCTTGTAGTTCCTTCATCTCAGATTCTAGACTAATTAACAAAGAATCTTCGATCATTACCTCATAAGAAAGCTCGTTCAATTTGGACTTGGCTGAATTAATGTCAATATTCAAAGATTCTTTTTCAGCTATAGTTTGAACGAAACTCATCTTCTTAGCCCTCAACTCCACGTTCTCGGATAGTAAAAGGCTCACTTCGTGATGGATTTTCCTCAAAGTCAACCTGATAGAAGCTGAAAGATCAAGGAAATGACGTTTGAGAGCAGCAGCCAAATCTTCGCTAAGATGCACAAGCAATTCTATTTGACTGTCAGCACTCGCTCTAGATATGTCTTTATCTATGAAAGAAGTATATGCTAAAATTACCCTCTTTAAAGCGTCCATGTCCTCAGTGGAAGGAATAGAAGAAGTTGAAGGACGAGTTGCAGAGGAGGCACGAGGAATGGAACTCGCCCAAACTTGCTCCCAAGAGGTAAATAATGCTTGAATAGACTTCAAGACAGAGTCAACATCCTGTTAGAAAAGGATAGTACACATTATTCTCATGTTGACATTACAAAGATACAAAAATAGAGAAGAAACATAATTACGCTCATCAGAAGCTTTGGGCGAAAGAGGGACTTCTTCAGGCAGATTGGGAAGTATGTCAACTCGAGGTTGGCTTTCAAATAAAACATGAGCTTTCCCCTTATCAACCGGACGAGGAAGCTCTTCCACTATGAAGATCTCAACAGGAGTTTCGAGGAAGCAAGGGTCAAATATAAAAATTTCATATACACAAAAGTATGGTATTAGAAAAGATGCTACCTTCTGATTTCATATTTATTGGACGAGCAAATTGGGATTGGAGAGTGTAAATCACTATAGCCAAACCTTCAACGGAGGGCGATTGAGTTCTATCAACCATCCGAGTAGGCAATTTTGAGCTTTGAGGCTCCTCGGTTGTAGGAATTACTAGAGACTCATGAATGATTGTCTACTGTGAAACAATGGAGGGAGGAATGGATCTCCTCTGGCATAAACAAATAGTAGGTTAGTATGTTAAACATGCATAATAATGCAGTCAGATAAGAAACAATCATCATAAGCTTAATACCTTTTTTCTAGTAAGAGAAGAAGTATCCACTTCATTTGAATCATCGACCTGATGTGGATTTGGCCGTTTACTGCCCGAAGTTGCCTTGGGACCAGCTCGAGAAGGTAGAACTGATTGGAATTAGCCGAAGGAGATGTAATGCCATTTTTGGAACTGGGCGCAGAAGAAGAAAAAATTTTCCTAGGAGACTTTGATGGAGGATTGGATTTTAAGTGTGAAACATAAAATGAACAGTGGAAACAAAAAACCTACGCCTAACGTTGGGCCAAAATTCGTTGAAAAGAGCATGAGTAGCAAATGTAGGATTGAAGGGCACAAGAGAAAAACTAGTCATCAGAGAATTATTACGGCTCTCAATAATTCTCACTTCATCTTGGGTAATGGTATCAAAACGCTCATTAAAATTGTTTTAATAGCAAGGAGGAATTGGCCTAGTATGGTCGAATCCAAATTGACGAGCGAAGAATTGATGAGCATAAACTTCAACTCTAGTGTTCGCATTGGTTCTAGTAATCAAACCATGGAACAATTCTCGCCCAACCAAAAACTGAGCCCAAATAGATACAGAGGTTTCTACTTCATTATAGTTTGAATGGGGTTGAACATATAGAGGGATTTGATGTACAGAGAAGGAGAAGTAAGAAGGCAAAGAGTTCAGAGTATAAAAATAAGTAAAAATATCCCTACTGGTTTGAGTTGTTGGACTAAGTTGATTAACTACTAACCCAAAACATCTCATTGGGCGAGTATTTGATGAAGGAGCGCCAAAATAAGGAAAATACGCTCTAAACCATAACTGGCAAGCTAAAGGAGCCAACTACCAAAGAGGGGAGAAGCAGGTGATCATAATTGGTCTTGAAGGGTGGCCATGCCTCTATAAAGACCCGCCAAAACAAAAAAGCCAAGGTTTAAAAGTTTACCATGGGCGAGTTTACTAAAAATAGGCAGGTAACCTATGGAAGGCTTGATACTAGGAACACATATAACAAACTTACACAACCAGTAGTGGATAAAAGCTACACGTTCAACATGGTTGGGATCAGTTACAGTATTGACATGAAAGGTTAGAAGTTGCTTATAGGAGCTAAAGAATTGTTTCTCGATTGATGGAGGTGTATGAGTAACAACCATTGCGGGTAAGATAGCGGCACCAATTGGGGATAAATCAGTTAAAGCACTAATATCCCTAAGGGTGATAGACATTGGACCTAAATGAAAAACAAAGGTGTTTTAATCGATAGCTCTAAAAGCATAGGGCGACAGAGAATAAAGTGGGGTCGAAAGCAGGTATATCAAGGGTGAGCTCTAAAAGCTCCAAAATTCTAGCTCGGTCAAAAAGCTCTCTAGTAGGGCCATGACCAACCATACGTTTATGCCAAGCATGAAAACTAGTATCTGACTTGGGCCACGTACGTATGCCAGCATTACAGAGTGAAGGTAATGGAAGTGGCTCAATAAAAAGAAAAGTATAAGATGTAGGAAAAATCTGGGCGACAGGAGAACTCTCAACTGCGTCAGCAACATTGAATAATGGGCCTAGATGAAATTCGTGATGTCAAGTATTTGCTGGTAGTAAACTACCTGGAGTGATGAAGGGCTGAGAAAGAAAAGCCTGATAGTCTTCAAAAGAAATGGAAATTGTTGATGCAATTGCAAGTAAGGGCAAGGATAATAATGGTGTTTTTTTAGATGAAATGGTAAAAGAAAATGAAGATGTGAGGAAGAAGAAAAATGGATAGTGGGGTTTTATAGGTGAGCGACGCGCAAAGTTTTATCAAAAAAGGAGATGCACATCAACAAGCATCTAAGAAGATAATACCAAGAAGATTTTACCTTTTGAAATTCCAAAGAACGTGGGAAAAGTGTAAAGTTTTGAATATAGCAAAATTAATGATTAACATTAATTAAGCTATATTATGGGATAATTGTTGATACACAAAATGTTCCCAAAATAAGGACCCAATCCAAGACCCAGAAAGAAAAGCCCAAACATAGAGTCTGAGCGAAATGCCAAGAAAAGAATCGCCTAAAACATACAGAGGATAGAGCGAACAGAGCAAGGCTTGGGCGAGGAAGGTGATAACTGCATCGCGCAGGTAATGAAGCGGTTTTGTACGTGGCCCATAATCTAAAGTAACTACTAGCAGGTAAATGAAGCATTATGGGAGGTTATAGGAAGTTATTGCAGCCATGATAGTAATGGAAAGTTATTTAGAATAAGTGCTATGAGATGATGGTCAGTTATGGGCGAGAATTGTGCAAATGGTGATCAATATATAAACAAAGCAAGGCAAAGGAAAAAGCACAAACAACTATCTAGCAAGAAATATGTGAATTTACATTTAAGTCTTTTACTCATTATTTTTCAAATCTTGTAACTTTGTGTGCTTGCGCCCCTTGTAAGCAAGTTGTGTAATATGATCTTTCAGTTTAACCACCTCTTGTTGAGACTTTGTCTCAAAAGGTCTTGTTCCTTACACAACATCTGAATAATCTTTTACTTGTTAGCACGAATCTAAATCATTGCAAAACAGTATTGTACCTCGGCTTGCCATAAGACCGTATCGAGTGAAGTACTTATTTTTGTCGACCAAGTTCTTCCAATTTCTCTCATTCGTTGGTTCTTCAATGAGCCTTTTTTCTTGCTCTTCCTTAGCTGTAGATAGACTCAGTCTCTGACTCGATTGTGTACAAGGATGACTACAGTTAGTAAAAAATTTCTACGAAAAGCATATGCAACAATTAATATTTAGATTCACTCACGAATGAGGTCATATTCCTTCTGAACTCTAAGGTTTAGACGAGGAAAAAATGACATCTTATAGCCTTTCACTAAAGATCTTAAGTCAGTGACCAACGGTGGCTTTCCAGTATAGGACGACATATTGTACAATCCCAACCCAGATTTTCCAAGGGACTTCATTGGATGAACGAGGGCCCTAGAATGGAAAGTCGCCCTTATTCTCAGTTATCATCTACAACAAAAAGGCCCCCATGAGGCAGGCGTATCCATTCATCAGAAGCTGGGTTAGAGCTAGTCAGTAGCTACTTAGGGCCTCTCGTAAGGGGTGCAACGGGAGCCTCAGCCTTGGCCCAAGCAATGTTAGGTTGAAAGCCATGTATCCTGGAGGAGTTCGGTTGGCCATGTCATCTGGCCCTATACTATCAGGTCTATGGAGAATGGAATCCTAATACTTTTCCTTTGTCTTTCCAGCAACTCATCGGTCATGAGCGAGGCTACATCAAATAAAATCCAAGTCGATGGCCTCCCCGTCTTCATAATAGGAACATTGGCCTCCTATCTGACATCTTCTTCTTGAGGTCGGTTGTATCTTCATTCGAGACTTCTACATTTGCAAGTTCATCCATTGGCATATCGGATGCCAGTGAAAGCCCTAAAGGTTGTATCTTTCCATATCATGACATCTATGCTCTCATTGTCTAGAATCGTCCCAAAAGACATAATGGCTTGTGTGGGCTGGACAAGTATGGGATGTCCTAGAACTATAACTTCATCATTGCTATTTTCAGCCCATTGGTTTACTTCTCGAACATGGGTTTCTTGAGGTGACATTTTTGCACTTTTTATGAAGAAAAAGTTAAAGATGCAAAGACAAGTACAAAAGGCAAAAGGAAAAGTCTTACCTAAAAATTGTTCTAACTGGCTCTCTCTTTCTTAGGTGGGAATGGCATACAGGAGCAATGTTCTTCAAAGGTACAATGCAAAGGTAAATATGAAAATGGTATTTTTGCCCATCTTTTATAAGTTTCAAGGTGAAAATCTCATATGTTGCATCAAATGAAATATCATATGGGCTTTTAATCGTTGACTTTAATCTAGGCCATATAATTTAAAAAGTGCCAAAACACATTTTAAATTGACGACACAGATGCTTTACGCCATTCACGCAAAGGCGTCAACCCAAAGGCTACGCGTGTTAGAATCACTACTAAAAATCGACCATTGGGGACGGTTCAAAACCGCTCCAATGTTAGATACCCGTCCCCAATATATATTGGGGACGATAAATGTAACCGTCCCCATTAGGCGTGTTGCGGTAGTATTAGGGACAGTTGTAGGGACGGTTAGACGGACATTGGAAAAAGTGTACGTATTCGCGACTATAAATTATCATCCATATTGAGGACTTTTTTTAGATACCCCTATCATTAGGGACGATTCAAACCGTCCCTAATGTTCATATATTTTTTTTTTGCTTTTGATCATTACAATATGCACCGGTAGTTAGTATCATTGTCCCGAGGCTTTTAAAGGAAACCATCATTGCTTTGGAGAAACATCGGCATTTTACAAACTAAATATAACAAAGATCGAGAATTATTATACCTCCATTCAATTCAAACCAAGATGATGAACGAGCTAGTCCAAAGAAGACCTGGGTTTGGAGTACTTGTTGATTCACCAAAGTCGTACACTTCCACCACCGACTTGACAGACGAAGCAAAGACCCACTTGTTCAATACCAATAATGGATAGTACTTGCCGACCAAGCGCTTGCAACACGTGGTGACGGATCCTTTGCCAGAGTGCACATAGCCAATACACACCGCAAATATAATGCATTGTCTAGTGGCCTTGGCGTTGTACGGTTTAAGCATCCATTGCTAACATAGTCATTCAACATGCCAAAATCGTAATGTCAGTGATGAATCATTAGAAAGAGGAGATCCGTGCATTATTCTAGGGGTAGCAAGGGGGCGCTAGTGGAGACTCTACCATCACGAACTACAGATCGGCTCTCATTTCCAACTCTCAATGAAGGAGCAATTGTAGATGAAACTATACTTCCTTGTGGCATGTAGTGAGTTGGGGTTGTATGGCTACTCACGTGAACCCTTGATCACGAAAGAAGGCAAGGAAGTAAGAACAGAGTTAGACCGAGGCTTCCAAAGATGCAAAGATCAACAAATTTTAGGTGCTTGTTGTGGCCAAAGGCAAAACGTGACAGAGATGCGGAAGGGGAAAAAATCAATCCATTGTACTAGACAAGTAAAAAAGGAGGTCGATGAAAAGAAACGCAAATTTATTAAGAGCAAAAAATTGAACTGAGGATCAATACTAGCTACATCAACTTCGGCCTGTACCAATGGGCTTCCATCTGAAACAACACTTAAAAGGCTCTTAACAATGCCAGCTTCATCCCTAAATTTTTCATCGGCATTACAATCTTCATCTACAAGACCATCCCTTGATGTGTCAAATCCGATATCAAGCACAAAGCTGCCCAGAGAAAAATAGTCATGATTTCGCACCTTTAAAAAGATGTTCTTCCATAATTAAAGTATGTACATCGAGAGGTAAGAGTACATCAATAGTAAATATATATTTCTCCCTAAATACCTTCTACTAAAACATGAAAAAAAAAAAAAAAAAGACCTCGGGTTGGGGCTCCAAAAGTAAAGGTGCAAGAATAGCAGGAGCATCCAATTGCAAAATAGTCATTTGTGCCTCTGTGAAATCCTCCCATAGTTTTCCCAAGCACAAGCATAGCCATTGAAGAAATGGAGGTTCATTATGTGCCTCAATAGTAGATGAACCCTGAGTTGCCTTTTAAGCGCATATGAATTAGACCAAATTTCTTGCAGCAGCTTCTTGACCCCACCGGTGACCATCTACAATGACAAACCAAGACAAATACAACCATTGCGTTGCTCGTGATAAGCTTCAACACTATCAAGAAACTTGATGAAATATGTTTGTTCACCATCCTTCACAAGATCAACTCGGCAAGCCTATTGACACACAGGTGAAAGAAATCATCATGTAGAATCTCCGGAACTAAATAATGTTTATCCCATTCAAATTCGGGAGATGGAGGAGGTTCATAAACACATAGGGAGTTTATAAACATCCATATGCATAGCAATGGATAGAGCGGAATAAGACCGATTGTTGTCTACATCCATATGTGAGGACGCTGGTGGTTGGGGAGGAGGAATCAACAAACAAACAATATGCGATAATACAACAGAGATCAAATTAACATGACGTCCTAAACATGGATAAATCAAATGAAATTTCAAGGTACCTTATCAAGCGCAAGGATCTTTGTCCATACGAACACAAGAATTTGTTGAAGCTCGGGAGTGGTTGTTTGCAAAAGCTTTAAAACATAAGGAAATATTCCAACAGATAAGGCCTCGCAAAGAAGGGGGATCCTCTGCAAATGTGCTAAGACAGACATTATACATTGACTAATTAATGTATTGAGGAAACATAGAACCCGGAGGGTTGACTATTAATAGGAAATGGAGGAGTTGATCCATTCTCAATTTCAGTAAAATTGTATTTAGTGCCTTCTTTTCATCTCATTGAAGTTATTTGACAACAAGAAACAACAACTGTGAAGTAGTTACAAAGACCATGTCCACAACCCACGGCCCCATATCAAGATATCTACCAAGAAGTACCAAAGCACGACATCTATGACAATGACTAAGTAAAACCCGAGGAAAGAAAAAATAGTTTATCGTAAAATTGTCACCCTATGATATATTCAAACATAATATATCAAGCAAAGAAAGTATTATATAAAAGAGAAAGAACTCTTAAAAACCACATGAAGGATAATCAAGGAATGAAAAGGTAAAAATAAAACATATACTTAAAGTTTAAATTACTCCCCATGTCAATCAATCATCCAAAGGTCCAAAGCTATTCCAAAAAGCGAATTTCTCATCAAATACAACTAAATGGGTTTAAGTGCAAATTTAGAATAATCGGATTGTTTATTAAAACTAAAATCAAACCGACATTAAAAGGTCACCAAATCGAACCAATAAAACTCAAATTGCAGATTATATTACTACATTTCATTTTACAAAACGAAGTTAGGATCACTATATACATAATCAACACGTATATGCAAACCCATAAATTTATTCTATGAATTTACATGCAAAATCGCACCAACAATTCAACTCAAAAGAGGAAAACAAGAATGAAACCAAGATTAAGAATCAAATGCAAACGGGTCTAAGAAACCAAGATTAAGAATCAACACGGATATGCAAACGGTTGAATATAGATTTATATTGCAAATATTCATCATAGGAATCAACTAACAATGATGCACCACATCCGGATAGTGAAACTCCTACCGCATTAAATTCCCCAATACAGAGAAATTCCCACCTCACAATCAAGATGTGCTCCGCTTATTGAAGGAGCCCGAGAGTAGAGAGAAATGAAGGAGAGGGAGAATGAGAGAATTACCCGGCCAAGACGGCGGAGAGAAAAAATTACTACTTTTTCCTTCAACTCAAGAATGGCAAATTAGGCTTTTCGATTATTATCTTGGTCGCTTTTCTTCAATTCGTTTTGTTTGAAAACGTTGAAAATTGGAAGAAAATAGCGCCAAAATATTAACTAATTAGGGATGGATATTTTGGAAAATTATGTCCCCAGATTCTTTAATGTTTGGGACATTTTGCACAACATCCCCCATACAATTTTTTTTCGCCAAATATTGAACACAAAATAGAATGAACATCCGCAGAACGGATCAAACAATCCCAAAAATATATTGTTGGGGACAAATCTTGAAAAAACCGTCCCTATTAACTCACTTTTTGGGATGCACGGATCCAAACCGTCCCTAATTATTGACTATTGGGGACAAAATATTAAACTGTCCCCAATTAGACGTCCCCAAAAGTCATTTTTTTAGTAGTGAATGATGACTAGTAAGTGTGCCTATTCGTATACATAACTCCATTTAATGTGACTGCTCAAAATCATGCTTGCAATTCCACTTAAATCTCAGAGAAGCAAGGCGTGACACGTGTTATACTAAAGGTGTTTTCACGCTTAAGTCTTTCACATCGTCCATATTTCTCCTATTGTTGAGGCAAGCTATAAGCTCTCGCTTGTCGGAGGTAAGCTTAGGACTTCATTTGTTGAATCTGAGCCCCACAAGTGGTTCTCTTGTAAGCTATAAGTCCTCGCTCGTCTGAGGCAGGCTCAGAAGGCTTTTATTTGTTGAAAATACCCTGTCTGTATTTCTCTTATTATTGAGGCAAGTTATAAGTCATCTCTCGTCCGAGAAGGCTCATAAGGCCATCATTTGTTGAAAGAAAGCCCATTTGTATTTCTCTTATTGTTGAGGCAAGCTATAAGAACTCGCTCATTTGAGGCAGTGCTCGGAAGGCCTACAATTATTGAAAGTAAGTCCTCACCCGTGGTTCTTTGCTCATTTGAGGTAGGCCCATAAAGCTTTCAAGAATTTAAGGCTAGCTATAAGTTCTCATTCGTCCGAGGCAAGCTCATCAACCATCCAATAATTAAAGGAAAACTATAAGTCATCTCTCATTCGAGGCGGGCTCTACAAGCCTCCAATTATCAAAGTTCGACATTCAGCTTTGGTCAAGGCCATCCGTCAAAAGTTAGGCTCTTGCTAACTTTGGAAAATTTCTAAGAAAGAGCCTACGATTTTTATTGATGTCAAGGACACCGAGCTACCGCACAAGCCTCGCTTTATTAAGTTATAATCATCTCCAACTAAATATTGGACTCAACCTCCCATAGTGTTCAATTGTAAGTTTGTAAATCCGTTTTGAGTTAATACGCTAAATTAGTCCGAAGTTGGGTTACTACAGTACTTTGCTATGAAAATATCGCAAACTCAAGATTGAAAGAAGATGAATTTCATTGATGAAAAATGGTACTACATCATTGTTATAATGTTGAAAAAAGATCCCTGCCGCCTTTAAAGATTCGGAACAAGATGGAGAAATAAAAGTTATTTGGTTGTGTGCTAGATGAGGCTGGTTGAACTTCTGCTCAAAGATAGAAAATTTGTCTATGCCTCAGCTCAACCATCTTCTAGATCTTCAATTTGTTTCGAAGTGACGAATCCAACTGGGTCATCAAGAGATAGTTGACAATGCCTCTATTCAGGGATTAGGTGGAAAGTAGTCTTGAAAAGACAAAACTAAAAGATTAAGGCAGACATGCCTTAAGGTAAACTTAGGGAAAAAAGGCCCTCGGGCAATTGAAGAATTGAGAGAAAAACCTCATAACAAATTCTTCTTTGACAAATGCTTTCCTTCAAGAAATACACCAAGAGTTTGTATAATTTCTTGTGAGGCATCAAGTTTTAATCTTTGAAAAAATCTTGTTGACCGGAGAGAGTCAGTAGTGGGAACATGTGTAAGTGGGACATTAAATCCTCGCTTTATCTTTGGGTTGGTCCATTAAATCTAAGCTCCGACCTAGCTCCATTTTTGCGAGCAAACCCAAAAATGTATTCCTATGATTGTATATAGATTTGGTGGTCTTCAAGTGAATGCTCACTTTGTCTATGGCCAACTTCTGGCCATCTTCACATAGATGACCGTCGCCATTGTTTTGGTGCAACTTCCCTCATAACATGTATTGTTTTTTGGAAAAATATTTAAATCTACTTTCATCGTAGAAAAAAGAAGAGATTGAAGGAAAATATTTGAACAATTCAATGGGATTGCAGCGGGTGCTTATAAATTGTGAGGGAGTAAGTGAAATTGCTTGCAAATTTATCCCCATTTTTTATAGAAAGCACACCCCAAATGCCACACGTTGGATTCAAGCTATCTTAGATCCTAACTGCTTGGTTAGGGGATTAGATCTAGGCTTTAGAATCGAAAGGGCACCGTAATCGCCTTCTAAATGAACAACTAGTATGAGCCACGCCACCGCGACGCATGCATCAAAGCCCGAGACGCATTGTCCCAAGGCCTAGTGGCACGACCATGATTATTGTGCCTTGAGATATCAACCGCATCTCACATTCAAAGGGCATAATCATAACTACTATAAACATCATTCTTTGCATAAAACTGTTAGCCTACACAATCAGTCTACGACACATGACATCAGCAAATCATTCGAGATTTAGTCAAGTCATTCGTCTCAAATAAATGTTTAGATGTAAATAGTGTGTCACAAACAATTGTATATTGAGCTAGTTGGATATGAGCTTTAACAACCACGACATTAGTTGTAAGTTTTTTATGTTCTACGATCAATTTAAAGCTAGTCGTTGTATGTGTAGCGCTAAAACCTTGATACCTGCCAAAATAATCAACGACTAAAACAATATATTTAACGTTCGAATAATTGGTTTTGGTTAGAATAAATTAACGAACATCTTATTTCAGTCATTAAAAGTGATAAAAAATTACAACCAATATTTTTGGTCTTTGAAAGGAATATTGGCCAACCATATTAGTACTATTCACGACCAATGAACGTGGTTATTAAAAATTGTTTTCAACAACTAAATGATATGCTTGGTTGTTGACAATGAATCGTATACAATTGAATTTTGAGTTAGTTAGAAATATGTTGTAACAACCAAAGTATTAGTTGTTAATCATATATTTCCTACGACCAATTAAAATAAAATAAAATAAATAGATTCGAGGCGGTGGTCCACCGTCCAATTTATCTAACAGGCAAGAATTGCGTGGAGGTCTTACAGTCATGATTTAAACGTCACTTCTTCATTTTTTACTTTTTGAAGCTTCATGGGCTTGGATGAGCGTGAGGCAAATTCAAGATTCGCTATAACTTTTTGTTCCCTTGTCACTTAATAGAAAACAAAATGTAATTTTCTTCTCATTTAGTCATCTTTATCCGTAACGTCCTTCTTCAATATTGTCATTTAAAGGAAAAATAAGACGTATTTTTCCTTCTCTTTCGATCATTTGTTGTCATTAGAGTCCTTCATGATCGAGCCATGATAATCTTAGATTGCAATTTTAGACTAGAAACAACAAAATGCCCCGACCTCGCCCCGTTGTAGGATCGAGACAGGGATGGTCCTCATCTTGAATAAATATTTTATTTTATTTTATATTTTAAATGTAAATCAATTTAAAAATAAATAAATAGGACGGAAAACATTATTTTAATCCCAATCCCTTTATGTATCCCAAAAATCCATATCGGAACGAGAGACGAGGAAGGCCGCCACGACTCGCCTTGTTGCCCTCCTTATCCCATACTGATAGGGATAAGAAGAATTTGACTAGTGCTCACTATAAGAAAAACCAATATTTATGACAATTGATTTTGGTATATGAACTAAAATCCATGAACTCTATAGAGGATCATCATGAACTTTTATTTACAATTCAAAAAATAATAAAACCTAAGAATATATATATATATATATATATATATATATATATATATATATATATATATATATATATATATATATATATATATATTCTTTATTTAATAATAATTTCTTCTTAAAATATTAAATTTTAATTAAAATAAAACATACTAAGTAGTCTAAATCAATTTTTTTAATTAATGAGCGTATATATATATATATATATATATATATATATATATATATATATATATATATATATATATATATGAGAAAAGATCTGACCCCGAATCGGGTCAAGAACATTTCCGAATGGAGACGTGTCATTCAAACCAAAAAACCCCACCCCACCCCTCCCCACCCACCGCACCCCAATAAAGCCAATCCCCTCTCCACTCAGAAATTAACAGAACCACCCCCCCCCCCACAGATTGGGTAAAAAGACCCCCATCCCCAATTTAGTTTAACCCCCCCACCATCCTCTTTTCTTCAATCACCCACTTTCTTTAATTCCTCACATATTTATTTACCGCTAAATTTTACATCCACATTATTAATATAATTAAATTTATTAAATTAAAATATTTTATTATTATTATATTTATTATATTTATTTTTAAAAATATAATATATAATAATATTTATTGAGTTAAATATTATTTATATCATATAATAAATAATATAGTTAACGTTAATTTTATTATTAAGATTATGGTGACACTAACTAATTTGTTTATATTTGTGTAACAAATTAAATTTTACTTAAAAATTAAAAATAAATAAAGCGTGCATAATAAATTTGCTAAAATTGATAATTTACACACACAAAGAAGAAAATAATATTACATTAGAAGTAATAAATTAGCGACGATGGTTAAAGCGTGCATCACAAATATAATTGCACCCACACCAGTGATAATTTAGCATTGCACCTACAATGTACATGTCCATGGTTTATTTCTCCAACCCGTGGCACAAAGATCTTTACGATCAATGTTATTCTCCATGTTGGTCAAGAATTCAATCATTCGATGAGGCGTATAATTTTACAATCAATATGCACGTGAAGCGGGGTTTAGTACGCTAATAGAAAACCAGTAAGAAAAGAAGAGAGACCAATGTAAAATTTATTTTTGAGTAAAATTTAATTTGTTACTCAAATATAAACTAATTAATTAGTCTCATTTGTAATGTTAATAATAAAATTAACGTTAACTATGTTATTTATTATATGATATAAATAATATTTAATTCAATAAATATTATTATATATTATATTTTAAAAATAAATGAATATAATAATAAAAATTATTTTTAATTTAATAAATATAATTATATTAATAATGTGGATGTAAATTTGGTGGTAAATAAATAAGTGATGGATTGAATAAAGTGGGAGGAGGGTGAGGGGATGGGGTGGGATTAAATAAATGGAAGGGAGGGGTTTGCAGAGGAGGGTGCCTGCTTTTTTCAATTAGGGAGGTGGGGAGCATTTATTGCAAGAGAGGGGATGGGGGATGATCTGGACCCCGAATCGGGGTCCATATTTTTCTCATATATATAACCATACGCGTGATTTCTCCACCAATTTCCTGCAGCCCAAATTGAGCGTAATCGATCAATCTCTATGATAAGGAAAGAATTCTTCATTACTACAAAATCTTTCCATATTTACATTTGGAAAACCTAATTCCACAAATCCCATTATTTTCCTTTTGTCTTAAAATAAGAAAAATCGACCTCATAGTTTGCTCCTACTCTTCAATTGCCGTGTCGATGCCATCTGGAGCTTGTGTCCTCTGTTCAAGTCAGGTAAGAATTCTTGTATTGAATGATTACTTTCTTTTTCTCCTATTTTTATTTGGATTACTCTTCAATTACTTTCTTTTTCTCCTATTCTTGTATTGAATGATTACAAAATCTTTTTCTCCACATTTTATCCTATTTGTGTTCGCTGTTCGAATATAAATATAGAGTATTAGGCTCGAGAACAAAAATTTTTGGACAAGTTAAGTCTAAGTTTTTGCCGTTTAAAGAAAACTATAATTATCTATTATTTACCAAATTAATCCCAAGAGTTATGAGATTTGTTCTCAGCCATTGAATTGAATTAAGATAAATAGTTTGTTTTTGGTCCATTGTTGATTGATAATAAAACACATAATCTTAAATTGATGTATACTTGAAATCAATTTACTAAACTTAATAGGACTCTTCAAAGTTTTATGCACTCAGCGCCATATTTTAAAATGGCTCCTATTGTTAATTGTTTTTCCGATTTTGAATCATCATAGAGAATATGTATATATATGATATGTAATTATCTATTGCAATTTATGTCAAAAGATTCAAACTTTGGGTTTTAAGGCGAGAATTTGTGGATTCGATGGTGAACATAGATTTATTTAATGCGTGATTGATAAATTAGAATTCTTTTTAATTGCTACTACTTTCTTGCTAAAAAAAAAAAAAAAAAATTGTCCCCTTTCTTTCTTTTTCTCTTTCCTCTGTTGTTTTGCTAAACAAATGGTAGCATGTTGTGTGCAAAAGTCAATGTAAATAAAAGAAAATATGAATGCTTTAAAATCTTAGTACAAATAATGTGGAAAAGTTGTATGGTTTGTGTTTCTACTAAGGTCTGCCTTCACTTGTGTATTCTACTTCAATGACTTTCAATTAACAAATAGAAACTTACATGTGATGGACTCTTAGATTAATTATTACCCTTCTCTAATTTATTATATTTTCTTTGATATTGAATCAATTCTATGAATTGCAACTCTAGTATTTTGTCACTTTTAATTTCCTACAATTCTTGTTGTATAAGCACTTTACACTTGTTGTCAACAATGCTTCTAATTATGCATTTTGATTAGAATTGTGACACATATGCATTGTAGAAAAAGTTTGAAGTGAGCAAAGCAAACCGAGCCAAAAATAAGTTGGTAACTCTTCAAGGATCGAAATCTTATGTTGCATATGCACATGAAATGGTAAGTCGTAAGTAATAATACAATATTATATTTCATGAAATTCATACATCAATTTTTTTAAAAAAAGAGGAATCAGCTTACAAAAGAGCTACATGGTGAGATCAAATTTTTCCATGACATGAACTGTAGCGAACGTGGGTGGACATCTAAAGAAGCGAAGTTCTATTATGTAAGCAGTTTTATTTAGTGTTCTAAAATGCTCGCATAGGCTTGATGCTTGGCTTTGCCGCCTCGCCCCGCATCGCTCATTTTTGCGCAAGCATCGGCCGCGCATTGCGACGCTTAGATACGCCTAGGCTCAATGCTCGACCTCGCCCGCCAAGACATTACACATTTTAGAACCTTGGTTTTATTTGTTGCAATGGTATAATATATATTTCAAAATTTTAATCATTTATTTATAATTTACATGGATCTACAAAATCAAATGCCGTATTTTTACAATAACATAATTCTCAACTAGACTCGAATGTTTGGACCTTTATTTATAATTTACATAATCTTTACATAATTTACACAAGCAAATCTTCGTTCTCGCTTGAAATCAGATGAGACATTCTTAAATTGCATTCATGAAGAGTTTCTTCTACGGCCTATTTAACTTGATGCGTCTCCGCCTTATGGTTCAAATGTTGATAATTAATGAGTTGTTGACTTTATTTTTGGTGATGGTGGTAATAGATATATATTTTTCTTCGTTTGAGGAATAGTCCGAAACTCTACATCTCTTGTTTGTATATTGAGAACAACAATGCCTCGACTGGGTGTAATCTTTTGTTTAAGTCAACATTTGATATTGACATATAGTTGTAGTTGATGTTGTGAAATTTTAATTGATTGAAGGCCCATGGAAATTTTAGTTTTGTTAATGTTATTTATTTCCTTCATTTCTTATAATTATTTATGGTTGTGAGTAAGATTTGCTTGTAGTATGATGTGAATGTGTGAAAGTTTTGGAGCCATCAATATTATTGTTGCCAATCATATTTCTCGTTATTTTAATATTTCGGTTGTTAATATAAACTTTTTACAACCACTTCTTTTGTTGTTAAAAAGAAAGGCAACTAAATTCTAGTTGCTTCAATGTTAATTTTATCGACCAAAATAATTAATACAACGACAAACCAATCGATTGTTGAATTAAAAATTGGTTTTGATATTAAATATTAACGACCATTTCTTTTGTTGTTGAAATGAAAGGCAACTAAAATTTGGTTGCTTTCATTGTATTTTAACAACAAAAAATAATTAATACAACAACAAATCAAATAGTTGTTGAAATAAAAATCGGTTGTCAATATTAAATATTGACAACCATTTATTTCATTGTTGAAATGAAATGCAACTAAAATTTGGTTGCTTTTATTGTAGTTTAACGACAATAATATTTGATAAAACAACCAAACAAGTGGTTGGGATAAAAAGAATCAATTTTTCAATACACACCTTTTACGACCAGTTATTTAGTTGTTGGAACAATACATTTAACGACCAAACATTTTTTAGTTGTTGAATACAATCGCCAACACCTCCTTGCCAACCAACGAACGACCAACTGATTTTGGTCATTGAATGTAATCAACAACCAAAAATGTATATTCTACGACCATTTGTATAGTGATTGAATGTGATATTTCTTGTAATCAATCCTGAAATATTGGACTTTGACATTAATGCATCGTGCCTTAGCATATTAGACTAGACATATTGGATAATGGTCAACTTATCTTGAAATCTGGACTATAAAAGACAATGTCAAATCACCTAAAAGGGAAATTCAAATCATCTTATGACCTAAATACCCTCAATAATCTCTTATAAATAGGAGATTAGATAACCAAAGAAGGGTTTATAAATTTTATAGACGTAAATCCTATACTAAAGACTATATGTATAAACATTGATTATATATTACATGACATGACATTTCATTTGACATTGAGAGAGAGAGAGAGAAGAGAGATAGGTTCACTACTCTAACTATTTAGCCTTGAAGATACTGATTTATCTATTTTTCTAGGTCAACAACATATATGGTTATTGAAACTTTCTTTTGTGCTTGGAATGTTAAGAATATGGATTGACTTGCCATATTTCTCTCACAATTCATTGCCATCGATGCTCATGTTACCATTAATTCTTTTATTTGATTTTCTAATCACGTCATCAATTATCTCCAATTGTATATTTTCCATTTATTGTATTTTCCTTATTGTTTTCATTTTCCATAGTTAACAAAGATGCCAAGTTTCATATAAGGGTTGTAATCTCTAGAGTTTA
Organism: Forsythia suspensa; assembly: GCA_023638005.1. Taxonomy (NCBI): domain Eukaryota; kingdom Viridiplantae; phylum Streptophyta; class Magnoliopsida; order Lamiales; family Oleaceae; genus Forsythia; species Forsythia suspensa. Next base: position 33,297,228 of record CM042671.1, read on the forward strand.
AACATAGAGAAAGTTTTATTTCTTCTTCTCCATTCTCTGTATTTCATCATGGTATTAGAGTCATATCGTTTCTGAGATTATTTCTCTCTTCTTCTAAATAAGTTAGTCTACTTAACATTTGTTTGCAATGGGTGACAAAACTAAGAAATTCCCTTATACCATTCATCCCTCGGATAACCCAGGGGTTGTTTTAGTTTCTTCTCTATTGAATGGAGACAATTATACCATGTGGAGCAAAGCTATGTTGAAGGCTCTTAGTACAAAAAGCAAGTCTATTTTTATAAATGGAATAATCCCAAAGCTGTCACAAAAAGATGCATATTTTGTAGATTAGAAGCAATGTGATGACATGGTAACATCCTGGATTGTGAATGCTATCATCTTAGAACTTGCAACTGATACCATTTATACAGAAACAGTTAGAGACCTCTGGTTGGATCTTGAAGAAAGGTTTTCTCAGGTCAACAGCCCACGAATTTTTGAACTCTAACAAAGGATTACCTCTATATCACAAGGTCAGGATTCCATCACGATTTTGTAATACCGCTTGTCCATTTACATTATTATTATAGTCTATATAAATGCTCGTCTTAACAATACATTCAATTCTTAATTAATAAATTTATTTTATTCTATTCGACCATGTTTTTGCGATGGAATATACCGGGGATGCCCTAGATGATCAACATGCCACTTAATTTAATTTAAATATGCATACAATTCAATTAAATTTGGAACAAATTATATAACATATTTATTTGCTTGCCTACGTTTAAATTTATAACTTGCCATTTTTATGTAAGTTGAACCTAGACTTGTCCTTGATAAACTTTCATATTTTATAATAAGTAAGCTCTATTCATTTTAACTTGATTGATAATTAGACAAGGAATTAAGATTTTGACAAACTAATAAAAGCAATTAGACGAAAATTAGAATAATTACATAACTTAATTGTTCTCATAAAGACAATATATTTATATATAGTGATGTATGAAATTATATTAAAAGGGTATGTTCTTTTTATCAACGTATATTTTTTAAAAATCTAAGTTTTCATTTACTGCACCATCTCTTTTATATTTTGTTCATTTACACCAAGATTGTGTTTGTATTTACTTGAACCTAGTTTTTAATAGGGTTGTTGAATCAAGAAAGCTAGCAATATTTAAGTATTGGGAACTTGCTTAATTAACTAGACTTAACTGAATTTTCACTCACATATCATGTTTGGCACTTTCCTTGTTATCTTTTGTCCCCATTAAATCATCCATAGTAAAGGCAATTATTAATATTATTATTTAGTGATTCAACAAAGCAGGATTTTATAAGTTAGAGCTGTTTTCTTTTGACGAAAGTCCATTGTTAAATTTTATAGGATTCTTGGCACTTTATATTTACACTTTGGTCATAATAAATTAATAAAAAATTATCTTAACAGAATAATGGTATATTTCAAGAAACGAATATTCTAGGAAACTAATTTAAATCAATGCATGTCAAAAGTATACATTATCACATGCATGAGGTTTGCTTACTGAGCATCAGCTCATCCCATATTCTCCACTTTTCAGATGATGAGAGATAAATGATTTGAGACAACTACTTCGGACGAGACAGACTCAGTATTGTTTAAATTGAATTTTTATTTTTATTATTATTTCAGAAATAAGATGCCTTTGGCCGATTTAGTATTATTGGAATATTGTTCTTTCACTCATTTTAAATTAGCCAAACTATGAAATTTTCTGCAATTATTGTGTTCATTCAATAAAGAATTTGGGCATAAAATTTATTATGCATATTGTTGCTTTTAATTAATATTATTGAAAATATATATGATCTCAAAATATAATAATAATAACCTCTAACCACTTTCCGCATTTATGATTTTTATTTAGTGCTAATTAAATGTTAACACTTCTAAGTCTAGAGTTTCTAGACTTGGGGTGTTTCAATATTGGTATCAGAGCTAGGAGTTTTAAAATCAATTTTGTAGACTTTAGATTTTTCTTTTAAAAAAAGTGTAGTACTGAGTCACGCCGCCAAGGAGTTCTCTCGTGATCATCTAGTAAGGTTGAGTTTTATCTCTTAAATTGCAAACAGTTATTTGATGCATAAATGTTTTAGTTGTAATATAGTATTAATGAAATTTCATTACAAGCGATAAAAATAATAAATAAATAAGTATTTGTATTCCAGTATGGCTCCCGTTACTCATTCCCAGGCTCACGAAGAAACCTCTAAAGCTTGTCCAGGGACTCCAATGACAATGGAGGTTTCTATGCAAGCATTGGCTAGATTTGGTCAAAACAACCGACTCATAAGGAATGACCAAACCCACGAACAAGGAAAGATATCAGAGTTTAGGAAGTTATCTCCACCATCATTTGCTGGCACCACTGACCTTCTAGAAGCTGAAAAATGGTTAACCAAAATTCAGAAGGCACAAAATAAGATAAAGTTACATTTGTTGCTTATACATGCTTCAAGGAGATGCTTATGATTGGTGGTTGATGGTTCAACACCAACATGAGACCAACATGAGAAGGATACTAGACCATTCACTTGGAAGATGTTCACGGATGCCTTCAACAACAAGTACTTTCCAAAGAGCATACGCCAGTTACAAAGAGAGGGAGTTCATTAAGTTAGAGCAAGGGAGCCTAACAGTTACTGAATATGAGGTTGAATTTGCTCGTCTGGAAAAGTTTTCCCCATACTTGGTAGCAACAGAAGAAAGAAGAGCAAGACGCTTTGAGGAGGGACTTAGGTCTTGTATAAAGCAAGCAGTGATACCATTCGAATTAACGACTTATAGAGAAGTGGTTAGTAAGTCGCTTTTGGTGGAAAGAGCTCAACTCTTAGATAAGGAGGAGAATAAGCCCACCAAGTGGTCACAAGTTCAATTGGGGAAATTCTAGAGCACAATTTTGGAAGAATAATGGCCAAAAGAAGAAGAAACGACCAAGGCAACAACAAGGGCTATTACTAAAACAGTAGCAGAGGAAGACTTGCTTGAAGTGTGGCAAGGAACATCTTGGCGAATGTCTTATGGAGTGCAGTGTGTGCTTTAGATGTGGAAAGCATGGTCACTTCACAAATGATTGCAAGGAACGGTCTTTTGGCAGTAGCAACAATGAGTACAAGAAAACTCAATCACGAGTTTTTACAATGTCTAAGAAAGAGTATGAAGAGCCCTAGACTGTAGTTACACGTACATATATATTAACTTAATTATTTCTTTAGTTGAGTGTGATTTAACTTCATGCATTGAATTAATGTAGGCACTATGTATGTATGTAATGTACCTGACAATGTCTTGATTGATTATGGGGCTACTCATTCATTTCTTAGTCCATCTTTTGCTAAGAAATTCGAGAAACCACTCATGCAAATGGATACACAGTTTAGTGTGTCCACACCCTCTGGAGCTGTAATGAATTCAAATTATGTTTTAGGTGATTGTTCAATATTAGTATATGGGAAAGAACTGCTAGCACATCTTATAGTGCTGGATGTCCAGAATTTCGATATCATATTAGAGATGGACTGGCTATCAAGGTATCATGCTACGATTGATTGTTATAAGAAAGAAGTGGTGTTCGAGTCCCCAAATATGCCTAGCTTTTGCTTTTCGGGAGCAAAGGTAAAGCCCTATATTCTTATAATCACAACTATGAAGACTCGCCAATTGTTGAACAAAGGTTGTATAGCTTATCTAGCTTCAATAATGGAGGAATCAAAGACGAATCTTTCTATTGATCAAGTCCCAGTGGTTCGAGAATATCCAGATGTATTCCCAGATGATCTCACTAGTTTGTCACCAAAAAGGGAGATTGATTTTGTCATCGATTTACTGCCTAGAACAGCTCCAATATCAAAAGCACCATATCGCATGGCCCCTGCTGAACTCAAGGAAATCAAGGACCAACTCCAAGATCTTTTAGATAAAAGATATATCATACCAAACTTCTCTCCATGGGGTGCTTTGGTTCTGTTTGTAAAGAAGAAAGATGGCTCGATAAGGATGTGTATGGACTATCGAGAGCTAAACAAGGTGAAAATAGAAAACAAGTATCTGTTGCCAAGAATTGAGGACTTATTTGACCAACTCCAAGGTGTTAGTTATTTTTCCAAAATTTATTTACGGTCGGGATATCATCAACTAAGAATCAGAGAAGAAGACATTCCAAAAACTGCATTTCACACTCGATATGGGAATTATGAGTTTCTAGTGATACCTTTTGGTTTGACAAATGCTCCAGCAGCTTTCATGGATCTGATGAATCGAGTTTTTAAAGAATACTTAGATCAATTTATCATAGTTTTCATTGATGACATCTTGATCTACTCGCGATCTAAACAAGAACATGAGTGTCATCTGCAATTAGTACTTGAGATACTTCGAGACAACAAACTCATTGCTAAATTTAAGAAGTACGAATTATGGTTAGATAGGGTACCATTCTTGGGACATATCGTATCAAATGAAAGGATTGCAGTGGACCCTAGCAAGGTTGATGCTGTCCAAAACTGGCTGACACCATCACACGATGAGAAAGTTCATAGCTTTTTTAGGTTAACTGGTTATTATCGAAGGTTTGTCGAGGAATTTTCTAGAATTGCCTCAGCATTAACCTAGTTAACCAAGAAGAACATAAAGTTTCAATGGACTCGGATCGTGTACAAAGTTCCCAAGAGTTAAAGAAACGCTTTACTTGATTGCCTATCCTACCGATTCCATGAGATAATGAAGGGTATGTCATCTATAGTGATGCATCGAAAAAAAAAGCTTGGCTGCGTTCTTATGCAACATGGTAAGGTAATTGCTTATGCCTCAAGGCAGTTGAAAGAGTATGAAAAGAACTATCCAACTCATGATCTCGAGTTCGCAACTGTCGCCTTTGCATTGAAGATTTGGAGATATTATCTATATGGGGCTAAATATGAGATCTATCTTGATCATAAAAGTCTAAAGTACTTTTTCACTCAAAATGAGCTAAACATGAGACAACATCGATGGTTGGAACTTGTAAAGACTATGATCAGGTGATCAACTACCACCTGTGCAAGGCCAATGTTGTGGCGAGATGCGTTAAGTAGAAAGTCCCATGGATCAATGGCTATATTATAGGCTATTCAGAAACCATTGTTGAAGAAGTTTGAGTTGGAGATTGTACCTTGACATAATTCGAGCTATTTTGCCAATATGACCATCAAACCAACCCTACTTGAGTAGATTAAAGCTTTGCAATACGAAGATCCTCGTGTATTGAAATTTCGGACTGAAGTTACTGATGGAAAGTGCACTGATTTTACTATCACTATTGATGGTGCACTTGATATGGTAGTAGGCTTGTGGTTCCTAATGACGAGGGTTTGAAACGAGAAATCATAAGAGAAGCTCATAATACTCCTTACTATATTCACCCTGGAAGCACGAAGATGTTTTGAGATTTGAGAGAACATTTTTGGTTGATTGGAATGAACCAGGATATAGTAGCATATGTTCAACACTGTCTCGCTTATCAACAAGTTAAGGCTGAGCATCAACGACCTTCGGGCCTCTTGCAACCACTTATGATAGTAGAAGGAAAATGGGAGAGAGTTTGTATGGACTTCGTTGTTAGCCTGCCTAAGACCAAGAATGGCTATAATTCTATTTGGGTAATTGTAGACCGTCTTACTAAGTCAGGGCACTTCTTACCGGTCAAGACTACTTATAACATGGAAAGATATGCGGAACTATATATGGCAGAGATAGTCAGACTGCATGGGGTCCCATTATCCATTGTATCTGACCGTGACCCTAAGTTCACTTCTTTATTTTAGAAACGCCTACACCAGGCTATAGGCACACAATTAAGGTTTAATACAGCTTTCCACCTGCAAATAGATGGACAGTTAGAGAGAACAATTCAAATTCTTGAAGACATGTTGCGAGCTTGTATTATTGACTTTCAAGGCACTTGGGATGAGTATCTTCCATTAGTTGAGTTTGCCTACAATTAATAACAGCTTCCAATCTACAATTGGTATGGCACCTTATGAGGCATTGTATGAAATGAAATGTCGATCACCTGTCCATAGGGACGAGGTTGGAGAAAGAAAGTTATTGGGCCCAGAGATTGTCCAACAAACAACTGAAGTTGTTGAAAAGATTCAAAAACGGATGAAGAATGCTCAAAATAGACAGAAAAGCTATGCAGACAAAAGAAGAAAGCCTTTAGAATTTATTGTCGATGACATAGTCTTTTTTAGGGTAGCACCTATGAAGGGTGTAATGAGATTCAGGATGAAAGGAAAGTTGAGTCCTTGTTTTGTGGGACCCTTTGAAATTTTGGAAAGGGTAGGTGAGTTGGCTTATCAAATCGCATTACCACCTGCATTGTCAGGGGTGCACAATGTATTTCATGTTTATATGCTGATGAAATATATCTCAGACCCCTCTCACATCCTAAGCTATGAGTCGTTGGATCTCCACAAGGATTTTACTTATGAAGATATGACAGTGAAGATCTTAGAGAGAGTAGATAAAAACTTAGAAGGAAGACGATAACGCTAGTCAAAGTACTTTGGATGAACCATGCTTTGTGGAAGAGACGACTTGGGAGCACGAAGATGAGATCTGTGAAAATACCCTCACATATTTGGTAAGTTTTAATTTCGAGGACGAAATTTATTTTTAGGGGTAAGGAATTGTAACGTCGCATGTCCATTTACATTATTATTATAGTCTATATAAATGCTCGTCTTAACAATACATTCAATTCTTAATTAATAAATTTATTTTATTCTAGCTGACCATGTTTTTTGCGTGTAATGTGTACCGGGGACGCCCTAGACGATCAACGTGCAACCTGAATTTAATTTAAATATGCATACAATTCAATTAAATCTGGAACAAATTATATAACATATTTATTTGTTTGCCTGCGTTTAAATTTATAACTTGCCATTTTTATGTAAGTTGGACCTAGACTTGTCCTTGAAAAATATTCATATTTTATATTAAGTAAGCTATATTCATTTTAACTTGATTGATAATTAGACAAGGAATTAAGATTTTGACCAACTAATAAAAAAATTAGACAAAAATTAGAATAATTACATAGCTTAATTTTTCCCTTTTTAATGGGGCCATATAATTAGAACTCAAAAACTTTTTCCTAATTCTACTTCTTCAATCACAAAAAAAAAAAGTAAAATCTCTATCTTATTCATGTGATTCTTCGTGATTCTTCCACAGTTCCACTGTTTTAACTTCTAGGATTTTAAGACTTGCACATAAGGTATTACAATGATTATTTTAATTATCTTATCTCATGGTTGGATTCACGATGAGGCCATTTATTTTTACTTGGAATAGTTTAGTTGGATGTCATTGATTTATATGTATACACACACAGGGCCGAGCCCGACCACATCTGGATTTTTTTTGAAAAAGTGTAGTTTAAGTAAAAAAAAAAAAAATTTATGTTATGGCCCAGTTCATTTTAAACCACGGCCCAGTCCTGTACCGTGTCGTGGCTCCGCCCCTGTACACACATCTTGTTGATAATATTTATTTTGCCTTATTCATTTTTAAAATTCCATAAGTTATATGTTGAAATTAGGCATAATGCTTCATTTCCTGGTTTGTTCTCATAAAGACAATATATTAATATATAGTGATGTATGAAATTATAATAAAAGGGTATGTTCTTTTTATCAACATATTTTATTTGAAAATCTGAGTTTTCATTTACAGACCATCTCTTTTATATTTTTGTTCATTTACACTAGCATTGTGTTTGTATTTACTGAACCTAGTTTTTAATAGGGCAGTTGAATCAAGAAAGCTAGCAATATCTAAGTATTGGGAACTGGCTTAATTACCTAGACTTCAGTGAATTTTCACTCATAGATCATGTTTGGCACTTTCGTTGTTGTCTTTTGTCCCCATTAAATCATCCATTCTAAAGGCAATTATTAATATTATTAATTAGTGATTCAACAAAGCATGATTATATAAGTTGGAGCTGTTTTCTTTTGACAGAAAGTCCACTATTAAATTTTAAAGGATTCTTGGCACTTATATTTCCAATTTGGTCCTAATAAATTAACAAACAAATTTATCTTAATAGAATAATGGTATATTTCAAGAAACGAATATTGTTTGGAATTTTAAATAAATGGCAATGACCTAGGATTTTGGCACATTGACTTCATGGGCAACTCGGGACATCTCCATTTGCTACTTAAAAGCGTGAATAAAGATCCAAAGTAAGTAAACTCTCATAGTATTCATCGGTAGATATTGCAATGTTAATTGTCTAAATGTGTTATATTATTATTTGAACATGTCATTTTGTAATCATTTTATATGTCATTAATATTCACGTGGCATATTTTTGCATGTAATTATGTTAATGCATCCATAAGCATGCATGAAGTAAAGTTTTAAATGGTAATATTGTAAAGTACATTTTATTAAAAAATGATATGTATCCCAAATTTTATAAATGAAATGGTGTACGCCTATGCCATGAAAGGTGTGAATGGGAAATGGGGCGTAGGGGATCGGTGCACCCGACGAATGATAATGTTGAATGTTTAATATTTAACCGCTTTGCGGTACTACTAGAAGATGTAACGGGTTCCAAATAATAATGGCCCACTGCATTCTGATTGGATAGGCGATACACAAAAGTGAGCTCACAATGTTAAAGTTATTAAAAAGGATAAGAAAAGATGGGATACATATTCTAGGAAACTAATTTAAATCAATGCATACCATAAGCATACATTATCACGTGCATGAGGTTTGCTTACTGGGCGTTAGCTCATCCCATATTCTCCACTTTTCAGATGATGAGAGCTAGATAATTCGAGACAACTCTTGGGACGAGACGAACTTAGTATTGTTTAAATCGAAGTTTTATTTTGTTATTATTTCGAAATAAGATGCCTTAGGCCGATTTAGTATTATTGGAATATTGTTCTTTCACTCATTTTAAATTAGCCAAACTCTGAAGTTTTCCGTAATTATTATGTGCATTCAATAAAGAATTTGGGAATAAAATTTATTGTGCAAATCATTGCTTTTAATCAATATTGTTTAAAATATATATGATCTCAAAATATAATAATAATAACATTTAACCACTTTCCGCATTTATGATTTTTATTTAGTACTAATTAAATGCTAACACTTCTAAGTCTAGAGTTTCTAGACTTGGGGTGTTTCAGATTTACTATTCAAAGTTGAAGGGGTTGTGGAATGAATTGAATGTTCATTCCCATACACCTCTTTGCACTTGTGCTTCTAGAAAGACCTTGGAGGGATATAGAGATAGAGATCACACCATGCAATTCTTGATGGGTTTGAACGAAAGCTATACAACTACACGTGGTCAAATATTATTGATGAATCCCATTTCGACAGTGAGTAAGGTCTTCTCATTACTCCTTCAAGAAAAACGACAACATGGTATGGCCATTTCACTTCCTACGATGGAATCTACTGCACTAGTTGCCAAGGAAAGTGACAATGGAGATAAAAATCGTCATCAAAATTATTCCAATAATTCTACAAACATATGTGATTTAAGAATAGGACATGACAAGGATAAGTGTTATAAATTGCACGGCTATCTCCCTGGTCACAAGCTGCACAATGGTCAAAACCCGTTCACACCAGGCCAATCTTCTGCAAATTAGATTTCATCCCCTTCTTCGGTGACACAGAGTTTTTCTTTCACTCCAGAACAATACCAAAAGCTCTTAATGCCATCCATTATATTCATTCAACTTCTTGGATACTTGATTCTAGAGCTACCAATCATATAGTTAGCTCTCCCACATTTTTCTCCCATTTAAGATCTACATGTCATAGAACAGTTAAGCTTCCAAATGGAGAAAATGTTCCAATTACACATATTGCTGATGTTCACTTGACACCTAATATTATTTTAAAAAATATCCTGTGTTCCAAGCTTTCATTTTAATTTAATCTCTATTGTCAAACTCATCCATGATACAAAATGTCTTGTAACCTTTCTTTAGATTCACGTTACATGCACGACCCATCCTCAAAGAAGAAGATTGGAGCGGGTAGATTACATGATGGTATTTATCTCCTTCAATTGCCAACAACCAATCCCAAATGTTCTCAAGCCGTGTCTTCCTTAATACATAATAGGGATGGCAAAAGGGCCGAGCTGCATGTCATGGGCCTGGGCTACCAAAATAAAAAAAGGGCCGAGCTAAAACCACTTGTCGGTATGTTGACTGGCTCGTGAACCGGCCCGTGGATTGGTGAATTAAAAAAATTAACTTCTAAAACTAAAAAAAAAACTCCAAAAATCATGTGGGCCCGTGTGGCCCACGAGCCATGGGCCGGTCCGGGCCCATGTTTTTTGGAAGGCCCGTCACTTCACGGGCCTAGCTCGGCCCATCTTGGCAAGGGCCGAGCATGCCCGGCCCGACCCATTGCCATGACTAATTCATAATTTATGGCACTAATGTCTTGGACACGCATAGTTGTTCTAAGTTGTTTTCGCATTACATTTCAGCTTTAATTCCTTCTGGTCAACATGAAAGTTGTGAGATTTGTCCTCTAGCCAAAACAAACTTGAACTCCTTTTCCTTTGAGTAATAAAAGCTTTGCTAAACCTTTTGATTTAATCCATTGTGATATTTGGGGTAAATTTCACACTCGATTCTCTATCATGTGCTCATTATTTTCTCACTATTGTGGATGATTTTTCTCGTTGTACTTGGGTTTTTCTTATGTAATGTAAGAATGAGACTCACTTATTTTTACAATCTTTCTATTTTTATGTTGAAACGCAATTCAATAAAAAGATAAAAATATGGCGGTCTGATATAGGATTGGAATTCGACATGAAAGATTTCTATAATTCTAAAAGGATTATGCATGAGATAAAATATGTACACACACCATAACAAAATGGCGTGGTGGAAAGGAAACATGGGCACCTACTCAATGATGATCGTGCTTTGCGTTTCCAAACAAGACTCCCTATTAAATTTTGGGGTGAATGTGTGTTAAATGCAACTTATCTTATCAATCGCACTCCAATTCCTTTGTTGTCTGGTAAGACACCATATCAATTGCTATTTAAATCAATTTCCTCCTTATCATATTTAAAGGTCTTCGATAGCTTGTATTTTGCAACAAACACAAGTGGTTCAAAGACAAAGTTTGACTCTAGAGCATCTCGTTGCATCTTTTTTGGTTATCCTTACGGCCAAAAGGGATACAAGTTTTATGATCTTGAAACCAACAAAATCTTTGTTTGTTGAGATGTTCAATTCAGAGAAATTGTTTTCCCATTCCATTAAGAAACCAATGTGCTTCGAATCAACTTGTTATTCCCTGTTATATCAATGAGACTACTAATGAAATTTTGTCTCCTCCACAAGTTGAAATATCACTTGAAAGATGAGATAACCAAAACCCTGTTATTACAGCACGTGAACATTCTTCACCACCAATTGGACGATCTAATCGTAAGTCTCGCCCTCCTTTTTACCTCAAGCACTATCATTGTCAATTGGACACATGTGATCTGCCAATACCAATGTTGTCTTCAAATCTTGTAAGTACCTCTTATCCACTACAAAATTTCTTGTCGTATGAAAAGTTCTCTCCAATGCATCGTTCCTTTTTAGCTTCCATTTATTCTAGCCATGAACCAAAGACATTCAAACAAGTAATATTTGATGAGAATTGGAGAAAGGCCATGATAGAGGAAATTAAAGCCTTGGAGCATAATTGAACTTATGAGCTTATGCCAGTACCACCTGAGAAACAAGACATTGGATGCAAATGGGTCTACAAAATCAAGTACCAGCCAGATGGAACCATTGAGCAGTACAAGGATTGATTAGTTGCAAAAGGATACAATCAACAAGAAGGACTCGATTATCAAGAAACCTATGCACCAGTAGCTAAACTCACAACAATTAGATGTTTATTAGCCATTGTAGTTGTTCAAAGTTGGCACCTCCATCAACTTGACATTAGCAATGCTTTTCTTCATGGTAACGTGGATGAGGATGTTTATATGCAGCTTCCACAAGGTTTTCAAAATCATAGCACTTGAAATGTCGTTTGTAAGATTCGAAAGTCCCTCTATGGTCTCAAGAAGGCTTCCCACCAATGGTTTGCCAAGCTTTCTAGCAAGGTGTTGGGAGCCGGTTACCAATAGTCAAAGGCGGACAATTCCCTGTTTACAAAAACAGCCAACAATTCTCTTACTGTTATCCTTGTATACGTCAATGACATTATTATCGCAAGTGATAATCTTGAGGAGATCCAAAACATAAAGGTGACCCTTCGAATACATTTCAATGTGCAAGATCTTGGTACCCTCAAATATTTTCTTGGTATAAAAATTGATTGATAAAAATTGGGTATTTATGTAAACCAACAAAAATATGCTCTTAAGTTACTTGAAGAGTTTTGTCTCCTCGGCACACATTCTTCAACGACCACAATGGAATAAAATCTTCGATTGAGCAAAAATGATAGGAAAATAATTTTAGATCCAACATCTTACAGGCGCTTGGTTGGCCATTTGCTTTATCTCACATCCACATGGCCAGACATTACTTATTATGTTCAAATTCTTAGTTAGTTTCTTGGGCAACCTCGTTAACCACATCATCTTACTTCAATACGAGTTTTGTGTTATTTAAAGAGTTGTCACGGCTAAGGAATTATTCTTTCAACATCTAGTTCACTGCAACTCCATGCCTACTGCGATTCAAATTGGGCAAGTTGTCCCGATTCTCGTCGTTCGACCACATGGTATTGTGTTTTACTTGGAAGCTCTCCCATTTCATGGAAATCAAAGAAGTAATCAATTGTTTCCTACTCTTCCGCTGAAGCAGAATATAGGGCAATGGACGGCAACCTGTTGCAAAGTTAGTTGGCTATTATATTTGCTAAAAGACTTTAGAATTCATCACTCATAGCCAACTCATCTTTATTGTGACAATAAAGATGCCTTATATATTGTAGCCAACCCATCCTTTCATGAACATACCAAACTCATCAAATAGACAGTCATTTGGTTCGTGAAAGGATCCAACAAGGAGTAGTTTGTACTAGCTTTGTTCATTCCAAACAACAATTGGCTAATATTTTTACCAAAACACTTGGAGCAAGCATGTTCAGTGATTTACTTGCCAAGATGGTTGTTCAGAATCTTCACATGCCATCTTGAGGGGGAAGTGTTAAGAATATTGATTGACTTGCCATATTTCTCTCCACAATTCACTGCCATCAGATGCTCCTGTTACCATTAATTCTTTTATTTGATTTTATAATCACGTGGTCAATTATCTCTCATTGTATATTCTCCTTTTATTGTATTTCCCTTATTGTTTTCATTTTCCATAGTTAACAAAGCTGCCAAGTTGTATATAAGGGTTGTAACCTCTAGAGTTTAAACATAGAGAAAGTTTTATTTATTCTTCTCCATTCTTTGCATTTCATTCTCTGCATTTCATCATGGAAATCGATGGGATTTTTTCTAGATGGCTAATTTTTGTTACAATATTGCATGCCAATTGGGTTAAAAATTGAAGGTATTATTACTTTTGATATTCCAATGAGGTGGTTGATCGAAGGGTTTTATAGTTAATGGTGTATTGGGTTCAATTGTTACATTCACACTATTATAGTGCTTACAGTAAATTCAAATAGATAGTTTCCTTTGTCACGTATTTATATAGTTTCCTTTGTCACGTATTTATAATGATCACCTAACGTTGTCTAACGTCCTTACAAAATTGAGTCATTGGCTTTGTTTGAATTGTCGAACAACTGATTAATGTTGACAAACTTTTTCTAAATTTTAAAATTATCAAAGTGTGACACTATTTGTGCATTGCGTTGTACAATGACGCTTCTTATCACCTTTTTAGCTTCTATCCTATTGATAAATGCCTTAGCAACACTGTAATAATTATTTATCTTGCAATTTGTTAATGTGGCAAGAAAATGCGGAGTATGGTAAGTTCAAAAATTGCAATTTCCATGAGATATACAATCTTTAAGGGGCATTATTCAGGAACACTTTTGACTCTGAAAAATACGCAATGACCCTAAAAAGTTATCGTAGCAGAGTTTCGGCCATGGTAGTAACAATGGTAGCCATGATTTGAACGATGTAATTTATATTCATGCAGAAATGAACGACTCAAACGATGGTCCTTCGTGAGGACGTTCAAGTTGAGAGATGGATACCTCTCACCCATACAACAGTGACAAGCAAAAGGATTCCAATCATAAAGAAAAAGGAAAGAAAAACAATGAGTCTCGGGAGTTAGCTTATTCGGTAGACTATCCTACAAGCATTGGAGAGGATCTTGCTTCGAGCCGTGTGAATTGCTGTGATGTGATTCCAACATGTGTTAAGTGCATCCAAGAACTTGAAGATACATGCAAGATGGAGAATACTAGTACTTTTCATATGTTTGTGATGTTCCTTATCTTAAAAAGGAATATGGAAGGGTTCGTTTGCGTAGACCACGAGTGTAATGCCCCGGATTTTCTCAACTCGGAGGGTCACTAAAATAATCTCTAAAATATATTTGACGATTCCAAAAATTATTCCCTGTACCCTTGAATGATTTTAAAAATATAGCAGAAAATACAAGCGCAAAGGAAATAATGATTTTTCTTTATGTTTTCATGGTTTTGCCTAAACCGTGATAGGTGTCGCTACAAATTATTGGACCATTAAAAAAAATTCCAAAAATTCCAAAATTTTTCTGTAGATACTTGAGACTACATACTATAACATGTTAAAATTTCAAACCATAGCTATGTCGTTTGATAGGTGAAAAAGATATCTGAAGTTGTTTGAAAAATTGTCCCAGGTGCCTTAAGGCAGCCCGCTAAAACGTTCATAAAAATTTCATACGATGGTATTTTTGAGTGATTCCAATTTCTGTTATTAGACCACATGTAGGGATTTCCATAGCCATATATTTCACTCAAAAATTCCAATCTTAGCAAAAGTTATGATTTTTCAAAGTTGGGATAGTAAGCTGGAATTTTAGTAACATGAAACTATGAATTTCTAACTTCAAACTTTTAACGGCAAAGGAACCGACATCTCGTTTTCCATAAATATTATATAATTAAATACTGAATCAAAGACTTAAAAATATTGTATATACATCATAATTGACTCGATCATCTCGACGTCAAAACTTAAACTAAAAGGGAATTCCATGACAATCTCGCTAGCCTATGCCATCGCATCAACGCCAATCAAATCAATCTGAAAATTTGTTCGTTTGGGAGGTGAGTATTTCATAAGAACCACTCAGCAGCAATACATACAACATGTGGAAAAATTATACGTAAACATAAATGCGACATGCCATAATTTTTAAACGTGCATAGGAACACAAAAATTGGTAGCCGACACCACATAACATCATACGTGATTACCTTCAATCACTAACATGTTAAAGTGATTACCTTCAATCACTATCATAAAGTTTCTTCGTAATTAGTTTTGAATGGCATTTATATCACATCATAATTTTCCAAAAGTCATTTAAAAATTGTAGTAAAAGTAGTAAGTAAAACTACCTCAAAATTTGGTTTTGAGTTGGAGTTTTGATGTACAAAATTTGTTTCTGCAGCTTCCAAATTCAAGACCCGTACACTATATGTATAGGTGTATATATAAGGAACTTTTTGTGATTTAAAATTAAGGCTAACAACCTTCACTGCTGGCCAAAAATTGAAGAAAAAAGTGAAGAAAAATGCTGGAAATTTCTCACTGCTGGACTGAATTTTCTTTTGACAGAAAAGAGGAGAAAACAAATGCTGAAATTAGAAGATTTGTTGCTGGAACTTTGGGACTGATATGGAAGGAGGATGAGGGAGAAAAAATGAGTGTATTCTTGCGGGGAAAAAAAAAGAACAGAAAACACCAAACTTGTTGAACCAAAGATGGAGGCTGAATTTGATGAAGGGAAATGGGAGGTTTTTTACTTAAGTTAGGGGCTGATTTCTAGGCTGCTGGATGAACGAATTTGGGATGAAGAAACTAGTTTGTTTGAGGGATGAAAAGTTAGGAGAAATGGAGGGAAAGAAAGTGGAAAGTTGTGGAGGATCATGGGGCGGTTTTATCGAGTGCTGGAAGGCAGTTTACTAGAAGAAGAAAAAATAGGATGTTGGGGATAAACTCTTGAGAAAAAATGCATTAGTCTTTGGACGTTTTGTGATGATTAATGAGGTGGATAATTTCAGTTATTTGGTGATGGAAGAGTGAGAGAGAACATGGGTAGGTTTAAAGGGTTAAATCTTTGAAATGGTGATGGTGGGCATTTTATTTAGATCATGGAGGTGTTGTTTGGATGATGCTAAATGGTAGAGTTTAAGGGATTGTTTGGCTAGTTTTTGTGGGTTTTAAGGTGTTGTTTGGGTGGGTCTTTGGTTAACTTTTGGAGTTGAAATATAAACCGAGTTTTGGCTAAGAAATGGAAAATAAATGGCGGGATTTTAGATAGAACCAGAGAACAAATTTTAAAAATTTAGGCTAGCTATAAATTATTCCTCGTTCAACTTAAAATTCAAAACTTACCAAATGAAAATAGAACAAGGTTCCTTTTCAAATTAATTCTATAGTAGTCGAACTAAAAAATTTGAAGCGAACACGCGCAAAATTTAAACGTGACAAAATATTTAATATAAACCATGAGGTTCGAAGCAATGCCGAAAGAAAGAAATTTTATTCACTTGAAATTAACAAAATAAAAATTTTCGATTGTTACAACCCTCCCCACTTAAAATAATTTCGTCCTCGAAATTTAACTAACATGGCTTACAAGGTCCAGGTACTTAGCTGTAACGCCCCGAATTTTTCTCATCTCGGAGGGTCACTAAAATAATCTCTAAAATATATTTGACGACTCCAAAACATTATTTCCCGTGCCCTTGAAATATTTTTAAAAATAAGATCTTGTGGAAAATAATAAGTGTGCAAGGGAAGAGGATTTTACTTCAAAATTTCATAGTTTTTCCAATACCACGATCGGTGTCGCCACAATTTATTTGACTATTCAGAAAAATTCGAAAAATTACAAAACTTTAACGGTAGATACTTGGGACTACAGAATACAACATATTAAAATTTGAAACTATAACTACATCGTTTGGTACGTGAAAATGATAGCTGAAGTTGCTTGAAAACTATCTCAGGTGCCTTAAGGCAGCTTGTTCAAACGTGTTTAATAATTTCATCTGACGAATTTTTGAGTGATTACAATTTACATTATTACACCACATATAGGACTTTCCACGAGACACGATTTTACACAAAACTCCAACGGTAGAAAAAGTTATGATTTTTCAAAAGCGGAAAATAAGCTGAAAATTATGAAAATGAAACTAGGCAAATTTCTAATTTAAAACTTTGAACGGAAATTAAACCAATATCTTGTTTCCGTTACATATTACATAATTAAATACTGAATAAAATACTTAAAATATAGTAATTAAATCATCATTGACTTGATCACCTTAACGTCAGAACTTAAACTAAATAAGAATTTCCATGACAAGCTCATTAGCCTACTGCCATCGCATCAACGCCAATCAGTTCAATCTGAAAATTTATTCGTTTTGGGGGTGAGTATTTCATAAGAAACACTCAGTAGCAATACTTATAACATGTGGAAAATTATACTTAAACATGAATTCAACATGCCAAGATTTTTGAAACATACACAAGAATATAAACATTGGTAGCAGGGCTCCACATAACGTCATACGTGTTACCTTCAATCACAAACATGTTAAAGTGATTACATTCAATCATTATCATAAGTTCCTTCGTAAATAAGTTTTCATGGCATACATATAAAGTCATAATTTTTCCAAACTTCATTTAAAAATCGCAGTAAAAACATTAAGTAAAACTACATCGAAAATGAGTTTTCGGTTGAAGCTTTGATGAAGAAAAATTGGTTCTGTAGCTTTCCAAAAAACCAAACTCGTACACTATATAAATATATGTATATATAGGGAACTTTAGAGATAGAAAACTAGGAAATAAAGTATGTGATCTTCACTGTAAAATAATTTGAAAAGGAGCATTACTACTTGGCGGCCGAGGAACACGAGGAATTCATTGACTAGTTTTCTTCTTACTGAAATGAGAAGAACTTTGGGCTTATAATGAGAAGAAATATATAGATTTTATGGATCAAAACCAAGGCTACAAGATCTATTGCTAGGGCGGATTTTTTTGGACGAGAAAAGAGGAAGAACACTTGCTTTGAAAAAGGAGTACAAACCGGAAATGTTGGGGCCGAAAATGATGAGGGAAGAAGGGAGTTTTTGTTTAACTTAGGGGCTGGTTTCTGGGCTGTTGTACGGACGAAATTGGAGTGAGAAAAGTGGTGTGTTAAAGGAAATAAAAGCTGGAACTTATGGCTGAAATTGGGGGGCCGAAACTAGAGTGCAATGAGGGAGATTTCTGGACTTGTTGTTGCTAATTTATGAAGATTAACTGGGACTTAAGGGTGCCGACTTCTGGGATATTTTGGGGGAGGGGGGGAGAATGGCAGTTATTTTGGTGGTAGAAAGGTGAGGGGAAATGGGAAGATTGTGGGGCAATTGGTTGGAGTTTAAGTAGGGGAAAAAAAACAAGAACATGGCTGCAAATGGGTGTGAATTCTAGACGTGATTTCCTCATTGTGGGGCAGTTTTATTTTGGTAGTTAGGGGTTGTTTGGGTGATGAAAAATGGTGGAGTTTAGGAGATTGTTTGGCTAGTTTTTTGGTGGATTTTTAAGGTGTTGTTTGGGTGGATTTTTGGTTAACTTTTAGAGTCGAAAAGTAAACCAAGTTTTGGCTAAGAAATCGAAGATAAATGGCGAGATTTTTAGACAGTCCGAGGAATCACATTTTTAAAAAAAAAATTAGGCTAACTATAAATTATTTCTCGTTCAACTTGAAATTTAAAACTAACCAAATGAAAAAAAAAGAACAAGGTTCGTTTTCAAATCAATTCCATAGTCGACGACTACAAAAATTTGAAACGAACACACGCAAAATTTTTAACATAACCAAATATTTGGAATGAACCATGAGGTACGAAGCGGCCTTGAAAGTAAGAAATTTATTTACTTGAAATAAAAATTGGGTTTTTACAACCCTCCCTACTAAAAAAAATTTCGTCCTCAAAATTTAACTTACATGGTTTACCAGGTCCGAGTACTTATCTAAAATAACTTCTTCTTTTTCTCAAGTGGTCTCATCTTCCTCATGTCTACCCCACTAAACTTTAACTAATGGGATCTCTCGATTTCTCAAAACATAGACATTTCTTTCTAGGATCACCGCATGCGCTATCTCGTAAGTCATATCATTCTTTAAATTCAAAGACTCATATTTTACCACATGTGTAGGATCATGTACATACTTCCTTAACATCGAAACGTGGAAAACGTCGTGCACCGCTGAGAGGTCGGGTGGCAATGCCAAACAATATGCCGCATTTCCAATCTTTTCAAGGATTTCAAATGGGCCGATGAAACGCGGTCTTAGTTTCCCTTTCTTACCGAAATGTAGTATCCCTTTCATAGGAGCCACCTTTAGAAAAACTTTTTCGCCGACCCCAAATTATAAATCCTTTCTTCTTTGATCGGCATAACTCTTTTGACGGTCTTGCGCTGTCTTAATTCTGGATCTGATCTTGTCTGTTGCCTCTATTGTTCTCTCAACCAACTCTGGTCCTAAAATTCTTCTTCTGCCAACTTCGTCCCAACAAATTGGCGAACGACATCGACGACCATACAGTGCCTCATATGGTGCCATGCTAATAGTAGTTTGGAAGCTATTATTGTAAGTGAATTCCACCAACGGTATGTGACCTTCCCATTTACCACCCAAATCCAAGATGCATGCTCTCAACATATTCTCAAGGATTTGAATAGTGCGTTCTGATTCTCCATCGGTCTGAGGGTGATAAGCCGTGCTAAATTTTAATTTAGTACCTAAAGCTCCTCGAAGGCTTTTCCAAAAATTTGAGATAAATCTCGAATCTCTATCTGATACAATGGATGTTGGTATCCCATGAAGTCTAACAATTTCTTTGACATACAAATGTGATAATTGTTCCGCATCGAAATTCATTGATCAAATTCATTCGAATGGGAAGAAAATGTGCAGATTTTGTCAAACGGTCTACCACAACGCAGATGGTATCATGACCTCTCGTCGATCTAGGAAAACCGACAACAAAATCCATTGAAATTTTTTCTCATTTCCACTCTGATATATCCATTGGATTTAATGGCCCTGACGGCCTTTGATGCTCCGCCTCCACTTGTTTTGCACACCAAACATTTTGACAAGAAACGAGCTACTACTACTTTCATGTTTTTCCACCAAAATGTATTACGTAAATCTTTATACATTTTAGTTCTCCAAGATGTGCTGTGTAAAGAGCGGAATGAGCTTCAGATAAAACCTCATTTCTCAACCCTTCATCCTTAGGCACACAAATTCGACCTTTGAATATCAAAGTTTTGTCCTCGACTAAATCCTTTCCTGTTTTTAGTTCCCACGTCAGCCCTGATTTTTTTTTTCCCAAAAGGGATAATCTTTCTTAGCTATCACAACTCTATCTTTGAGTGTCAGTTTTAATGTCAAACTTGTCATCATTGTTGATGCCCGCTCTGGCGGCACCAACATTTAAATTCTTAAATTCTCAAAATCCTTGATCAGTTTCTATCGCTTCGTTCACAATGCTAACAATTGACCCATGTTCTTCCTGCTTGGAGCACCCGCGACTACATTAGCCTTACCAGGATGGTACAGGATAGTGTAGTCATAGTCCTTCACCAACTATAACCACCATCGTTGTCTTATTTTTATTTCCTTCTGAATGAAGAAGTACTTGAGACTCTTGAGGTCGGAATAAATCTCACCTTTGCTTCTACTGGCACATTATCTAGTATCGTCTCTTTCGACGAGGTGCCGGTGAGACAGACAAGATATTCTTGATAGGTTGCCAATAACCATTGACCGTAATACCTAAACTCTTCACCTCCTAGTTTCCAAAACATAAATTCTTTCTCCAAAACATATAATTGCGGCAAGGCTATTTCTTAGCCAAACTATACCCAAAATTATATAAAAAATATTTCATTCTACCTCAATCAAGTCTGCTTCTAACCTTTAGCATACTATCATTTTTCAGACATGTAACATTAATAGCTAGGCATGCATATGAGGTGCATGAGGTTTGAAACTTTAACCTCCACTTTCAAAAAATGGTAAGCACGCAATTAATGCCAACATCTTGTTCTCACAAACTCGTAGTTCATCGCCCTAATACGTGCTGCCCTATGGCTACTGACATGATGGCCTAACGACCACTTAGGATCCATAACAAACTAACTGTAATCATTTATTGCCGCCTCGGCACGTTCTAGATAGTACTCACTTGGTGGAACCATGTCTGAATACCAATTATGAAGAGTCCGTTTAGATGGGTTTCTAACATCTTTTAATTAAATTTTGAGGACTTAAAAAAAAATTGTAAAATTTGGTCACGTTCTCAAAATACTTAGTGCGCAAGAATAAATATCCACATCTCATTTTCAATTTTATCTTTTCTAAACATAACATTTCATCATAATTGAAGCAGAAATAAAAATTTGTATATAAGAATTATTAAAACTTTTCTTTACGTCAGAGTTGGCCTAGCGTGACGATGGCGAGTAGCGAAACTTAAATTCTAAAATATTAATTTCTAAATTTTTAACTCAAGATAATAAAATAAAGAACATGTAAAATAAAATAAAATTTTAAAATTTACGCGAGTCTATAGAAAAGTAAAACCGTGTTCTGATCTGTAACGTCCTGGATTTTTCTAATCTCGAAAGGTCACTAAAATAATCTCTAAAATATGTTTGACGACTCCAAAACATTATTTTCGATGCCCTTGAAAGATTTTTAAAAACAAGATCTTGCAAAAAATAATATGTGTGTAAGGGAAGAGGATTTTACTTCAAAATTTCATAGTTTCTCCTATACTACGATAGGTGTCGCCACAATTTATTTGACTATTCAAAAAAATTCCAAAAATTACAAAACTCTAACTGTAGATACTTGGGATAACAGAATACAACATATTAAAATTTGAAACCTTAACTACATCGTTTGGTATGTGAAAATGATAGCCGAAGTTGCTTGAAAGTTGTCCCAGTGCCTTTAGGCGACTGTTCAAACGTATATAATAAATCCATACGATGGAATTTTTGAGTGATTCCAATTTCTGTTATTAGACCATATATAGGAATTTCCACAGACATTGATTTTACTCAAAAACTCCAATCATAGAAAAATTTATGATTTTTCAAAAGGGGGACAATAAGCTAAAAAATCTGAAAATGAAACTAGGCAAATTTCTAATTTACAACTTTGAACGGCAATTAAACCAATATCTTATTTTCGTACATATTACATAATTAAATACTGAATAAAATACTTAAAATATAGTAATTACATCATCATTAACTCGATCATCTCGACGTCAAAACATAAACTAAATAAGAATTTCCACGACAAGCTCGTTAGCGTACCGCCATCGCATTAACGCCAATCAGTTCAATCTGAAAATTTATTTATTTTGGGGGTGAGCATTTCATAAGAAACACTCAGTAGAAATACATGTGGAAAAATTATACTTAAACATGAATTCGACATGCCATGATTTTTAAAACGTACATAAGAACATAAACATTGGTAACCGGCACCACATAACGTCATACGTAATTACCTTCAATCACAAACATGTTAAAGTGATTACCTTCAATCACTATCATAAGTTTCTTCAGTAAATAATTTTGCTTGGCATTCGTATAACATCATAATTTTTCCAAAGTTCATTTAAAAATCGCAGTAAAAACATTAGGTAAAACTACCTCGAAAATGTGTTTTCGGTTGAAGCTTTGATGAAGAAAAATTTGTTATGCAACTTTCCAAAAAAAAAAAAAACACACCCGTACACTATATAAATATATGTATATATAGGAAACTTTAGAGATAGAAATCTAGGAGACAAGGTATGTGATCTTCACTGTAAAATAATTTGAAAATGAGCACTACTGCTGGCTGATAATTGAGTAACACAGGGACTACTAGACTAGTTTTCTTTTGACTGAAATGAGAGGAACTTTGGGGCTTATAATGAGAGGAAATATATAGATTTTATGGATCAAAACCAAGGCTACAAGATCTATTGCTCGGGCCGAATTTTTCTGGACAGAAAAGAGGAAGAACACTTGTTGAAAATGGAGTACAAACTGGAAATGCTGGGCTGAAAATGATGAGGGAAGAATGGAGTTTTTTCTTAACTTGGGGGCTGGTTTCTGGGCTATTGTATGGACAAAATTGGGATGAGAAAAGTGGAGTGTTAAAGGAAATAAAAGCTAGAACTTATGGCTGAAATTGGAGAGCCGAAACTAGAGTGCAAGGAGGAGATTTCTGGACTTCTTGTTGCTGATTTATGGAGATCAACTGGGACTTAAGGGTGCCGACTTCTGGGATATATTGGGGGAAAAAGGGCAGTTATTTTGGTGGTTGAAAGGTGAGGAGAAATGGGAAAATTGTGGGGCAATTAGCTGGAGTTTAAGTGGGGAAAAAAAATAAGAACATGGCTGCAAATGGGTGTGGATGCTGGACGTGATTTCCTCATGGTGGGGCAGTTTTATTTTGGTAGTTAGGGGATGTTTGGGTGATGAAAAATGGTGGAGTTTAAGGGATTGTTTGGCTAGTTTTTGTTGGATTTTAAGGTGTTGTTTGGGTGGATTTTGGTTAACTTTTGGAGTTGAAAAGTAAACCAAGTTTGGCTAAGAAATCGAAGATAAATGGCCGGGATTTTTAGATAGGTCCGGAGAACCTCATTTAAAAAAAAAATTAGACTAGCTATAAATTATTTTTCGTTCAACTTGAAATTCAAAACTAACCAAATGAAAAAAAAGAACAAGGTTCGTTTTCAAATCAATTACATAGTCGTCGACTACAATATTTTGAAGCGTACACGCAAAATTTATAACGTGACCAAATATTTGAAATTAACCATGAGGTACCAAGCGACGCCGAAAGTAAGAAATTTATTTACTTGAAATTAAAATGCGAAAAAAAAAAATTACGGTTGTTACATTAGCTAAAATATCTTCTTCTCTTTCCCAAGTGACCCCATCTTCCTTATGTCTACCCCACTGAACCTCAACTAATGGGATCTCTCGATTTTTTAGAACATGGACCTTTCTTTCTAGGATCACCGTAGGCGCTTTCTCGTAAGTCATATCATTCCTTAAATCCAATGACTCATATTTTACCACACGTGTAGGATCATGCGCATACTTCCTCAAAATCGACATATGGAAAACGTCGTGGACTGCCAAGAGCTCGGGTGGCAATGCCAAATGATACGCCACATTTCCAATTTTTTCAAGAATTTCAAATGGGCCGATGAAACGTGGTCTTAGTTTCCCTTTCTTACCAAAATGTAGTATCCCTTTCATAGGAGCCACCTTTAGAAAAACTTTTTCGCGACCCGAATTCTAATTCATTTCTTCTTTGATCGATTGTTACAACGAGACAAAGTTCAACTGGATGCAATTCAACTTCCTAAATTGGTAGATGTAAATGCTGTTAGGATTAGAGCAATAAATAAAGAGTGCAAAATTAAGAACACGAGAATTTATACAGGTTCGTCTCAATGTGAGACTACGTCCTGTTTTCAGCCGCTGCAATACTTTCACTATAATGAATGATAATTATTTCTTACAAAAGATCAGTTCTATATATAACAACCTAGTGAAAGTTTCCGAATTATAATGAAATTCTAAGACAACCCAATGAAGGTTCTCTATTTATAATAAAATTCTAGAACAACCCAATGAAGGTTTTCTAGTTATAATGAAATACTAGAACAACCTAGTTACAAAGGCAAAATCTCGAAAGCACCCTTACTTAAGCAAATAGAAATTAAGCTCCACAGCTTAACAATCTCCCACTTAGAGAATAATCCATCATCAATTTCTTCCTCTGCAGCAGCAGTGACCGATACACCTAGACGCAATTCAACTTCCTCAAAGAAGTTGTCTTTTGCATTTTCTGAAAGATGATAACCTACTCAAAAAAATTGGGGCATATTATGTAATTGGCCCTTATATTACAACCAGGAACATATCTGCCATTTACCAAAATGGGAGAGGTCATTCAAGGAGTTAGATTTGCCCAAGACGTTTCGGCTAAAAATTGGTTTTTGCAGTAATAGTCAGGGCCCACTCAATGTCGAAAATTTTGATTTTTTTTTTTGCCACGATATATCCCAAACCAAAATCCTCTTGTATATAGGGGTGGGCGTGCCCGACCAACCAAGTAAAAATCAATTTGGATTTTGCCAAACCAAAACCAAAGAAATCGGAAAAATAAAGCGAAACCAATTCGAACCGAATCGGGTCGGTTCGGGTTTTTGGTTTCGGGCCCGGTTAAAGCATAAATTTTAATTTTTTTTTTGTGAAACCGACTTGAACGGGTCCAAAAACCGACCCAAGTCGGTTCGGTCAAGGTTGTCGATTTTTCAATTTTTTTACCCACCCCACTTGCATATCTTTTCTTTACTCTAATGCTTCATTATGTTCCACCCATAGAATACTCTAGCATTGACATTCTCTACAAGATTCTCCATATTTCTAGAATCTTTCCCAAACTTCTTTTAAGTTTTGCAAAATACGTAGGTTGATCGTCTACACAACTAGCTAGTTTTAGCATTTGACTACGTTCTTCGTGTCCAGACTTTGGTCCATCTGCATCTCGCGCACCTAGATTCTCTCATGTGCATACGACTCCTCATATGTAGCATACATTGGGCATTCTTAAGTACAAGTGTTAATTGCATTGTGGGTCTTCGATACCATACTTACAAGTGTAAGTATATACCAATATCTCTAAATCTTATACTAAATTTAAACATGTTAAGAGAAAAAAAAATTAATAAAATATAATGCTACAGAGTCGATTGTATTTGAAAACGCAATTGTTAACAATGAAATTACATATATGAGACATCAACGAGATAAATTTTTATTTTTAAAATGATTTGTTCCACTTGGTGATCAAAAAACTATTATCATAAACAAATACACTCAATTATAAATTATCTAATCAAGTAATTTACATATTAATCATAAGAAAAAGAATTAGCATATATTAAAAAAAATTAGATAAATTCTTCATTTACGTTACAGCTAGTAAATTTGATGTATCATTCCATTCATTTAAATTTTAATATATATTAAAAATTACAATATTTTATTTTCATATATCTTCAACAATTACATATCAAATTTTAATAACTATATACTCAACAACTTATTTTTATGAAATTAGCCTATAAATTGGAATGGAGTTAAAAGATGAAATTGAACATTTATTTCGATATTAATGATGAAATTAAATATCTATACAAAATTGTTGGACAAAACTACAATATCAACTAATTTTAAATTCTACCATGCACATATTTTCTCTTTCTAGTCTTTACCTCAAATATGAGTTCTCTCTATATTACTAGAGTATATGGTGTTATTATCCAAAATCTTCTATATTATTTCCTTGTACAATACCACTATTTCAAAACTCCCTAGTGCAATCTCACTTCTATTCTATTATATCTCATCTTAGTTAGTCGATTTTTTTCCCCAATATTGAACCATAACAAGATAAAAACACGTTTATTTTTTTGAATTTTTTGTCACAAATGGCCCCTAACGTATGCCCCAATGTGTTTTTGGTCTCCAAACTTTCATTTTTGGCTAAGACATCCTTATGGACAAATTTTCATCCAAAATCTCCGTTTGTTGGACGCGTGGTGACACTTCTTTTTAATAACAAGGACAAATTTGTCAATTCTCATATAAATAAATAAGAATTACAAAAAATATGAAAATCATCACCTTCTTCACCCCACACGCCTCACCCACCATCTCCACTATCACCACCATTATGACATATCTGAGGAGGGACTTTCTCCTCATTCCACTGCCATTAATGGTAGAAATAGGGAGAAACTTCTCATCCCCCTCTCCCTCGCTTGTTTCTTGCCATTAATGCCAGAAAAAAGTAGGTGAGAAGCCATTAATGGCATATTGACAAAACTGTCATTCCCCATCAGTTTCTACTTGGGGGTGGGGACTTTTCCTCTCCGAGCTGGCGGTGGCGGGGTGGATGTGGTGGTGGAGTGGGGTAGGTTGAAGAAGGTGAACATTTTTTTATCTTATTATTTATATAAAAATTAACAAATTTGTCTATGTTATTAAAAGTGAGTGTGTACCACGCGCCACAACTAATAAAGATTTGGGATGAAATCATGTCCATATGGACCAATTTTGCAACTAAAGACATAAGCGCACTAAGAACATAAGTTAGAGACCATTATTTCTTACTTTTTTTAAGCCCACGGACGTTCACGTACTCTGCTATAATGTTTTGCTTGTCCATTAGACCAAATAATCAGTCGGTAAAATCGATTAAAGCCCGGTAGAAGCCCATTTTGTAGTGTTTGGTTATTACGCATATACACTAATTTTTTCACAAAAATTGAAATATAATTGGGTTGTATAAATAATCAAAAATTACCAATGTACGATTGTATCAATTGAACAATACTAGACATTTATATGGAATGTTACCTTCTTGAAAATTCAATACAACCGTTTTAATTAAAAATCTTATCCCAAAAATTTCTCTCAATCTTATTTTCCTAATTCAAATTCTCGTAATGTGAACAAATTTAACGTTGCGGTCTTCATTATCTAGTTCTTCTCCGCCACCAATTCTTCACATTTCAAATTACTTTTCACAATTTCATAAAATTGATAGTATTCTTAGAAGACAATTGTAATAACATAAATTGCAAAGAAAAGACAAAATCATTGAACATCAAGTCTACATAATTACGTATTGCAATCTTCTAACTACATTTTTTCAACATATAACATATAAAATTAACAAAAGACAATTTCATAAGAAGATTGATTTGAAGTATCAACCTGGAGCAACAAAATCTGATAATCCTTCGTTACACGAATGCAGTAACAATTAATCAAGAACTAATTTGAAGTAACAACTTGCAATATCGTATATTGATCACGTCATGTAACATAAATTTGAAGGCACCAAAAAACTAGGATGTTCTCAACATGAATTACCAAAGTAACAATAGTGATAGCAATTATCAACACCAAAAATAACTGGGGCATGATAAAATTTAATTACCAAAAAAGTAAAGTTAGAAAGACAACAGTAGGGTAAAGAAAAAAAATTCCATAACAATATTGTATCATAATAATCACAAAAATTAATGAACATCTTTTTCATAAAACAAATAGGTTACATATTTATAATAATTAGGGTACCAGCAACCAAAAAAATAAAATGTAATCCTCAAATACAGAATGCATTTAATGGGAATGCACGCATACATAAGAGAAGAAAATAGATAAACATTTAGTTATTAACATTTGTAAATGCGGCCCCTCAAGTGTAATACTTGTAATATCCAGCACCAAAATTCAGTGGAGGCACACCTGGTTATGGACCTTCCTCTTAGGTATACATTGTTAGAAGTGTCAATCCGGGTCACAGCCCGCCTCTCAAAGAAAGTCCGATGACGCCCACATTAAAAAAAAAACGCGATCACGGCTGGTCCCATAAAATTGAATACGAAAATTGAATATGAGCTTGTCCATCCATCCATCGGGTCGAGCCCATGTGGGTCGCAGCTTCAACCCGTGTTCGCCAGTATAAATAAAAATTAATTTTTTGAAATTACTAAAAAATTTAGTTACTTATTGTGATTTTAAAAAAAAAATGTTTACATATATAGCAAAAAATGTGTTAAATTACTAAATAAAAAATAAATAACAATGATAAATTTTTTAATGTTTTAATTTTTTAATTCAATTTCTATTTTTTTATATATATTTAAAGACTAAAACAGCATGTATATGTCACATCTTTCATTTTAAACGACTCTCTAGCATTTATTTTTAAAAAAAAATCAAAATGAGCCAGCGATTAAAGGCCGAACCACTCGGGTCGTGAACAGCCCACCCAGTTCACGGGCCGGCCAGCAGTTCGGCCTCCTCGGCTAGTGAACTGCCCGCAATTTGACCTCCTCAACCCGTGAACGGCCCGTCCGGTTCACATGCTGGCCAGCAATTCCAGGTCGAGACGGGTGTGCCGATGCGGGTTCTACTGGCCCGCCCGTCTTGACACTTCTATACATTGTCGTGGGAAAGGTGCTGAATGACCGGGTGACCCGATCAATTTTTCAAAATGACCGTTGACCCATTTTGGCCTGTAAATTACCAAATATAACTATGCATTCTCTTCCCCGCTTATAATCATTTCAAATGATTTCAAATTAATCTGTCTGTGAAAAAGAGAAGATTTCAATGTTAGAATCTAATCTATTTTATTTATGTAAGAAATTTCATTTCAAAGCAGAAATTCATCTGTCTCTATTTTCTTATTTTAATTCACGGTAGAAATTGTGAATTTTGTAGTATAAATCATAAAAATATGTATAAATCTGAGTATGAATTGTGATTTTTATTTTAAATTTCTATAAATTTAAGTTCATTTGAAGTAAGTTAATTGAAAAATTAGTTAAAAATGTATAAATTCGTGTTAAAAGACTCAATTTGTTAACAAATCATACATGTGTTAACTAACAGAGTATGAGTCTGTTAACAATTTCTAACGGCCAAAATTGACTTTAACAGGCTCATAGGCCTATTAACAAATTTGTTGGTCTGTTAATTTTGATTTTAACAGACTACATGTCTGTTAGTTAATAGTCTGTTAACCGATTGTCTATTAACAATATTTATTAAATAAAGATATTTTAATCTATTCTATTTAAAAGAGATATTTTCAACTCAAATTTTATAAATTATGTGCTTTTGCGATTCCAATGGTTTGACACGGACTATTCAGCACTAGCACGATCAAAGTTTTTAAGCTTAGCAGGACTTACTTTCTAGCAGTCTAGTCTAAAGGTCAATAGATAAACGATGCTATTGACTATGAGGTCTCGCCTATTCAATCCCCAACTCTCCTCGCTGTGCCATTCCCTTCCTCATTCTCACAAATCCCATCCATCTTCGCTCGCGTTTTCTGCCTCCATTTCTCAAGGACCGAATTCCCGCCATGCCTCCGCTGCGAAAGCCCAAAGACCTGTGGCACTATCCGAGGCAGCAAGGTTTGTGCGGACCGTCCTATTTTTGCCTCCCGGAGTCAACCCAGATGACGTTACCGATGATATGATCCTACCCGGTTCGAATATCGTGCTTGGACCCTATGCCGGTGACGCTAAAATTAAAGATGTTGATTTTGTGAAGAGTAGTAACCGGCCCAAGGATTGTCCTAAAGATGACCGACCCGAGTTTGCCATGTTGGGTCGGTCCAATGTTGGCAAGTCTTCGCTTATTAACTTTTTGGTCCGTAAAAAGGAGGTCGCTCTCACTTCTAAAAAACCAGGTCTCAATTTTATCCTTCTGTTTTGGTCTCAATTTATTGTGTTGTTGGTTAAAGTTTTAATATATTTGATTGAATTTTGTGTAGGGAAGACTCAGTTGATTAATCATTTCTTGGTGAACAAAAGTTGGTACATTGTGGATTTGCCTGGTTATGGGTAAGCATTGAGTTTCCTCCTTTTAATCACCTACATTTTTGTGCTTTATGATGTTCTTTGATTTTGATACACTGTGGGTTAGCTGTGGTGTAATTCAATTTTGTGCT
Source organism: Forsythia suspensa (assembly GCA_023638005.1). Classification (NCBI taxonomy): domain Eukaryota; kingdom Viridiplantae; phylum Streptophyta; class Magnoliopsida; order Lamiales; family Oleaceae; genus Forsythia; species Forsythia suspensa. The sequence goes on from CM042671.1 coordinate 33,328,101, forward strand.
ATACATGAGAATTTCGAAAGTACGATGTATTCATATTATAGGTTTATGATACTGTTAGAAACATAATGTAATGTCTCACAATAGTTGCTTTTGATAGTATTTTCTATGCATTACATGCGTTGGACTTCGTAATTCATATGGTATTACACCGTATTAGTAATTAGTTTAACAATTTCAGGTCTAAATAAGCTTTTAGCATGTTTTATGGTAAACTAGTATACCGGAATTTGACCGTAGAAAAATAAATGAAGATTGATAGGAAGAACAAGATTGAGGTTGAGAATGAAAGATTTGGTGAAAATAGTGAAGAGAAAGGGAATTGAGGAAATTGAAAAAAATTTGAGAATGTGAAGAGACGTATATGTGTTTTTTGGTCCAGGAGAAACTCACAGTCGTGATTATAATTTTGCTGAAAAATGCCTCAGCCAGGTATAAAACTCTGGGCAAGACTCAACTTATATGAGAATTTTTTTGAAACGAGGTAATAATACAAGAATATTAAATATGTTACAGTTTTTTAATCAGTAGACTTCTATTATTTCGTAGGAGTTTTAATATTTTGAAAACACTTTATAATGACCTTTATTTTTTGACAACGCCATATTTAACCTTACATTTAAATTAATCACAGAAGCAAGAGAAAAGAAAAGGAAATGGCTGAACCATCTCTTTCGATTCACTCTTCTGTAATGAAATTCCATGACAAGAAAAATTGACTTCCACTTCAAACCTGTTCATGGTTGAACCGATACTGCTTCTTTTTCTTCCGTTTTGTTCTATATCTTCACATATAAACTTGCAATCTTTCTTATGAAAAGAAAACTTCCCACAATCCAATGAGGGAAACTGCCCTCACCCCACCTCATATAGCTCCTCCCCTGGCCTCAACACTACGGTTGCCACCCTATAATAGGGGCTATGCAATTGGAATTCGTTCAATTCAGTTTGAATGGATCATTTTAATCTGAAATTTAATAGCCCCAATCTATATTACAAAATGCATGGTAGAAGAGATTGGTAAATTCGAGTGAGGGAAGCTGCACACCATCACTAACTAATATTCAAAAATAGTTTCTGAAAGTTTTGAAGGACATCTCCTGTTCACCTGATACATACCTGAAGTAAAATAAATTATCAATATTCAATGGTAATAAGATGCAGACAGTATAGAAAAAACATACTGTTCCATCTAATATGTAGATTGACAATAGGCATTGTGTTGTATTATTTTTTTGTCGACTGTGTAGCCATAACTGTTATGCTTGAATAATTGATGCAATGTATGGAAATTTTCAAGAGGCACGATCAAATGTTTTGTTAGACATTATCTGTTAATTTTCTTTCTTCATGTGTAATGGTGTAATTGTGAAATTCAGAGATATACCAATGACATCCGTACTGGTTACTACTGGTGTTGATTTTTGGATTATATTATTCCCGATGCTGAGATCATCAAATGGTGTTCCATTCCCCTCATTTTGCAGGTTGCATCCCCAAAAGCCACAGTTCTAGCTTTAGAGAAATTCTAAGTTTAGCTGTTCTTTTCTGTACTACTTTTTCTGAAACGTTGACACAGTTAAAAAGATTTAGTTTGTGCTCTTACCGTTGTTATTGGGATTTTTCTGTGTAATTCGACTATTATTTTACTTCTGTGCCTTTGTGATGGCAAACGTTAAAGCACACTTGATTAAAGTATCTTTAATGAATATTGGCCTTGGTACAACCAAGCGCTCTCTCTGATAAGGCGAACTTTTTTACAGTTTTGCTAATGCCCCAGAATCTGCTAGAATGGATTGGTCATCATTCACAAAAGGCTACTTCTTGAATCGAGAAACTCTTGTCTCTGTCCTGCTTTTAATAGATGGAAGTGTTCCACCTCAGAAGATTGACCTTGATTGTGCTAATTGGCTTGGTCGGAACAATGTATGTGGCTTCTATTCTCATATAATCTTCCTGTAGTTTAATCATTGTTACAAATCAAATTGCTGTTATGTCTTATGTTTTCCTGCTTCTTCACCATGGTTTTTCAGATATCCATGACTTTTGTGTTTACAAAGTGTGACAAAATGAAAGGAGGCAAAGGAAGAAGGCCTGACGAGAACATCAGAAATTTTCTAGAGTTGATCAAAGAAAATTATCGGCAACATCCTCCATGGATCATGACTAGCAGTGTTACAGGGTTGGGCAGAGATGAACTTCTTTTGCACATGTCACAGCTTAGGAATTATTGGAATAATGAATAGACTGATTAGAATGTCAGCCTAATTTAGCAATGAAGGTGAGCTGTAGTTTCCATGAATTCGTCTTCTGGCACGTCCGAGATGGCCTGAGCCTGTAGAAAGTAGCCAACTGAATTTTTTGCAAAGCTGCTTCTTGGTCTATGATAAATTTTTGTATCAGATTTTGTACACCAACTACATATGCCCACATGGTAAGCCTAACCATTCGATCTAGGCCCTTGCTACAATTGTTATATCGTCTTGTTATATAATCTAATCTTGAAGTGGGATGTAGTAAAGCTTATAAGCATTCGATGCAGGCTCTTGTTATCTCTCTTACAGCATGTAAGCATCTCTCATAGATAATGACAAAAATTAGACAAACTAGAGATGTGTTTGAGAGAACTATTTAATTCAATTTTAGTAAATCAAATGGACGTGTATTAATATTAAGTGGATAATTAATTCTTGTTCACAAGGCAATAGTAGGTGAGTGTGGTATTATCATACCTTGATACTTGAGAGTATTGGGGTGTAAATTTTGAGGATATATATTTATCACTGTTCTAAAAAGCGAAAAGGTGTGAAAAAGACGGTCAATCTTTTTTTGACTGCTTATACTACTAACCTAAGTACCAAAAGACGAGGCTAATTTGGTAACTTTTTTTGACTGCTTATACTACTAACCTAAGTACCAAAAGACGAGGCTAATTAGGTACCAAAATGCACTATTAATGCGACATTAGGCGCCAAAAGGTCGAGTAGCCTTCTTATTATTTTAGTTTTTGAAACCATTACATTACCCTAACAATATATTTGTAATAATTAACTCAAGAATTCATCAATTAACTTGCATTTGATGAACTACACTATTGACCATGTGATAAAACGTGAGTATGTATGTATTTGACTCGAAGTAAAACGCATCCATGATAGAGTCTCGTTCATGAATTCATCAACTCCTTTAATAGATTCTCTCAGAAATTTTTCAAGAAAAGAGATGAGATGAAATTGTAAAAAGATACTCCAACACTATTTAACGTTCCTATAAGAGAGGGTAATTTTCTATGGAAAAATATGCCCTAAATGAATATAAATATGAAAAAAAAGATTGTAATTACTGTGCCATTGCTCTACACATTTAAAATATGATTTAATTTTGTATTATACAATCAACAAGCCCACTTTTTAGTATCCAACATGTAAAATAAGGAAGTTGATGTAAACAAGTTAATTTTTTTAAATTGTGGATAAGAATAGGAAGAGGAAGTATGTGAATATGCATACCATATGAAACAATCTATTACTATCTAACTAATTTTGTGAAAATTACACCCACTATTTGTATTTTTTTAAAATATTTTTATTATTACAGATTTAATCTTTTATATTGTCCATAATTTATTATTTTAATAAATAAAATAATAATCATAATCATAATCATAAATTTGAACAACAGTTTACAAAAAGCATTTCTTAAATCTCATACACATTAACAAAACAATTCATAAATTGCAGGCTCAATATTAAACTCCAAAATTGCAGGTCTCTTCAATTTTGAAATTCTATCCCCAACATTCTCCCATATTCTCTGATTCTAGAATGAAATCAATTACGAAATCTGTAACAACAAATGATATATTACGTGTCTGATAAAAATCAACATCGAAATAAAAAGCCAATGCAACTTAATTTAATTTAACAATTTAAATCTTTGCAATATATAATGGAATAATATTTTTATCCAAAAATCAATTTATAACAAATAACAAATAATAATACATATTCATTATCATATCATTTAACATAATATATATCATGTCACGTAATACAATGTAACATAATGATTTGATATATTCGTAACATAATTATCCAAACATGAATTCCTCACATAATACAATGTAATATATTGATTTGATGTATTAGTAACATAATTATCCAAATATGAATTCTTTTAACAAATAACATCTAATGTTACATACTAGTTAAGACATCGACTTTACATCACATATACACATTTTTAACATAGAAAAATATAACAGAATACAATCATCACAATATACACAAAAACGTATGAACTTATAAAACGTCAAGTGAAGCAGATTATCATAAAACGAATTGTTGAATTGAAGCCAACTAACCTTATATTACATAATATGCATCGATGAAATATATATATATATATATATATATATATATATATATATATATATATATATATATATATATATATATATATAATGAAAAAAAATAATTTACGCACCCGCCACTATCGAGTATTTTTGTTCATATGAAAAACAATGTTTTTAGGGAGAGAGGTTTTCTTTTTGCTTTAACATTGATTAGCATTATCATAGGATGATAATGAGAGTAATCCCACAATCAAAGATACCGTAATATTGAATTACAATCAATTGTGTTTTTTTAGGCATCAATTACAATATTTCAAGAAATTAAATAATAACATCAATAAAAATAATAATGATTAAGTAACAATTTTTTAAAAAATATATATGTTACATAAATGGATTTCACGAATTATTTTCAAAAAGTAGCTTATTTGTGTAAAATCCTAATAATTTTTTCTTGCATATCATACCATATATGAAAAACAATCTTATGTCAATCTCTAAATTTTGTTCTTCCAATAATGTGTCAATTGAATTCCTACCTCGATTGTATCCTGAAAGAGATTTTCATTAAAACCCCATTATGACATCATTGGATATGGGAGAAACATCTCTTAAAAGATAGCGATTTCGTGCTTTGGAGTTTATTTAGATTCTCAGATTCTCTATATTTTTTCAACAATTTTAAGAAATGTCTTTGTTTAAAGAAATGGCACTGAATGAATCTGTGGCACATTCGATTCAAGTCATGAATCAGGACTTGATTCGTCTTGATCGTTTTGATGGGCACATCTTCACTCGCTGGCAGAAGAAAGTTATGTTTTTCTTGACTGCAATAAAATTGTCTTATATCTTGGGTGATGATCTTGCACCAATTCCTGAAGATTGAATGGATGATTCAGAAGAACGCAAAAAGGAATTGCAGGAGCATAGGTAGAAACGTAATGATGATGATTTCCTGTGTCGAGGCCATATTCTAAACGCATTATCAGATATTGTTTACAGTGCACACATGACTATTGAAATGGCTAAGGAATTGTGGTTAGCGCTAGACAACAAGTATCTCATCGAAGAAACAAGTAACCAAAAATTCTTAATTGATAATTATTTCGATTTCAAGATGACTGATGGTAAGTCTGTCCTCTCTTAAGTGCATTAACTGCAACTTATTGTTAGCAATCTTAAAAATGCTGAAATTATTTTGCTTGAACCATTTTAAGTTGGAGCAATTATTGCTAAATTGTCTAATTCTTGGAACGGCTATAAAAAAAAAACTTAAACATGAAAAGAACAAGTACTCCTTGGAATCCCTCATGCATCACCAGCGTATTGAGGAGGACTCTCAAAAATGAGAGAATAATGATCAAGAGTCAGGAAAAGCAAACTTGGTTCAAGGGAATCAAAAGGGTAGAAAAGCGGAAGAACTCAAAATCTAAGTGAGATCATGCAAAATCTTCTAAGAAAAGGTTCAAAAGTGAATGCTACTACTATAAGAAACTTGGTCACACCACTCGAGAATGTCGACATCGGATAAATGACGAGAAGGCAAAGAAGGATCAAGTCAATGTGACTATTGGTAACAATGATCCAAACTTTGTTGTCGTGGTGAAGATGCCAACTCAATCGGAGTTGAAGAAGAATGGTGGCTAGATACAAGGACTAAAATTCATGTAAGTAATGATAGATCTTAGTTCAAGACTTACGAAGAATTCATCGATGGCAGAGAGATCGAAATGGGTAATAATGTTCGTGCCAAAGTTGTTGGAATTGGAACAGTGGAATTGAAATTCACTTCAGGAAAGGATCTAACTTTGGCTGAAGTTCTCCATGTCCCCGAAAATGACCAAGAATCTGATTTCTGTAGACCGTCTTAACAAAGCAAGGTTTAAGCTTGTAATTGAGTCTGATAGTCTTATTGTGTCCAAGAACAATGTGTTCGTTGGGAAAGGTTACTCTTTTAATGGCATGTTCAAGATGAATTTAATAAAGAATAACTTTGCTTATACTATTGATTATTTACCTTTATCGCATGCTAGATTAGGGCACATAAATTACAAGTCTATTAGGAACATGCATAACTTAGGAATTATCTCTAAATGTAAACTTGATGATGTTAAAAAGTGTGATATATGTGTTCAAGGAAAGATAACTTGTAAACCACATAAATCCGTTATGCGTTCAACTGAATTACTTGGTCTTATATATTCTGACGTATCTGATTTACATAGTAAAGTTTCTCGTGGAGGGAATAAGTATTTTGTGACCTTTATAGATGATTTCTCAACATATGCTTATGTATATTTACTAAAAGTTAAGATGAAGTCTTGAGCAAATTTCTAATCTATAAAGCAGAAGTTGAAAATCAAGTGAATCAAAAACATTAAAAGCGACAAAGGAGTAGAATACCAAGCAACAGAATTATCAAAATTCTGTGAATCTAATGGTATAATTCACGAGTTTACACCACCAAACTCACCAGAGTCAAATGGTGTAGCAGAAAGAAAAAATAGGACTTTAATAGAGATGGTGAACTGCATGCTAATTAGTTCTGATTTACCTGATCATTGGTAGGGTGAGGCACTCTTAAGTGCATGTTATATCCTAAATAGGGTTTCTATGAAAAGGATTAACAAGACCCCAAATGAATGGAGGTTTAACCGAAAACCTAATTTTAGTTGTCTCAAGGTATGGGGATGTCTCGCATATGTGAGAAAACCAAATCCAGATATTACTAAATTGGGAAATAAAACTTATAAATGTGTATTTATAGGTTATGCAAGAAACAATACTACTTATAGGTTTCTAAAATTAGAATCCTATGATATTATCGAATCAATTGATGCTGAATTTTTTGTAACATATGTATAAGTTTTCCCTTACACAAACTGGAAATAATATTACTCCTAGCTCTTCTAAGGGAATTCATGAATAATCTCTTGATGATACATCAGTTGAACCATATTCGAACATAGAACCTAGAAGGACTAAGAGACAAAGGAAAGAAAAATCCTTCGGTCTTGAGTTTGTGACATACTTGCTAGCTAGAAGGCAATGTAATAATATTACACACCAAACTAAGTTAACTCTTAATGATGACAGTGATCCTATCACATATTCAGAGACTATCTTTTCTCGTGATGCTGTTTTCTAGAAAGAAGTAATTAATGATGAAATGAGATCCATTATGTCAAACCAGACATGGAAATTAGTTTATTTACCTTATGGTTCTAAACCAATAGGTTGTAAATGGACTTTCAAGAAGAAATTAAATACATATGGTTCTATAAATAAATACAAAGCTCAATTAGTAACTAAAGGGTTTAAACTACGTCATGGGATAGACTATTTTGATACTTATGCTCATGTAGTTAGGATATCATCTATATGGGTGTTATATATCTTGCTTCTATAATCTTCTTGTTCATCAAATGGATGTAAAAACGCTTTCCTAAATAGTGATTTAGAGGAAGAAGTGTATATGGAGTAACTAGAGGGTTTGGTTTTACCTAGACAAGAGAAGAAGATTTGCAAACTAGTCAAGTTTCTTTATGATCTAAAACAAGCCCCTATGCATTGACATAAAAAGTTTAATAAAGTAATGTTATTTAACGGTTCCAAGGTTAATAAAGCTGATAAGTGTATGTATTCTACATACAGAAATGGTGCATGCATTCTAATTTGCTTTGTTAGAATATATATTAGAAGATTCTCATATATATTATAAGATTGTCTCAATATATTAGAATATATTAGATGATTGGTTTACTTAATATAGATTAGGGTTTACCTTATTATATAAATCAATTGTATCAGTATTTTCATTATGTCGTTTGCTTAATAATATTGGTTCTTCTTTTTTCCTCTCTGTTCTTCTCTTCTTAGTTTAATTTATATTATTGCTAGAACTATCACATGGTATCAAAGCAAGTTTGATCCGACTTGGTTTAAACTTGAAATTGCTTCCGTTCTCCGGCGAGTGGCCTTATGCCACTCGTCCGGCCAAGTCTTTTTTCGTTTCTTTTAGATACTGTCATCTGGCTAAGTTTAGAATTTGGAATTTGTCTAGTTGTTCTGTTTTTGAATTTGGTTGGTTTTGCATTCAGTATGTCCAAGTCAATTTGAAATTTGTTCAGTTGTTTTGTTTTGGAATTTGGTTGGTTTTACATCCATGTGATAATCTGGGATTCAGTATTTGGTATTTGCATCTAGTGATTTGGATTAGGAATTTAATTCCAAATAATCTAAACTTGCAATTTAGTATTTGCATCCATTAATTTGGATTTAGAATCTGGTCCAATAACCTAGAATTTGGTTGGTTTTGTTTACGGTTAACTTAGACAATATGTCTCCCTATTCCTATCCACTTCTTTTCTTCCTTGTAATTTGGTATTTGCATCCATTAATTTGGATTTAGAATCTGGTCCAGTAACTTGGAAATTGGTTGGTTTTGTTTCCGATTAATCTGGATAATCTGTCTCTCTCTTCCTATCCCCTTCTCCTCTTCTCTACAATTTGGTATTTGCATCCATTAATTTGGATTTGGAATCCAGTCCAGTAACCTGGAATTTGGTTGATTTTGTTTCCGATTAATGTGGACAATTTGTCTCTCCTTCCTATCCCCTTCTTCTCTTCTTCTTTCCGTTCTCTTCTTCTTCTTTCTCTTTTTCACTTCTTTCTATAGTTCTGGTTTTTTGTACAATCGTCTTTCGTAAATTTGGTATCAAGTTAATCTGAAATTTTAGTCTTCGAAGTTCGCATTCTTTTGATTTGATTACTTTGATATGTTCGAATTGATATTATGGCTTTTGTAATGAAGTTGCCGACCCATGAGTGCATGAAGCATATTAAGATTGGCTGTCATCTTATTCATCACCATTTTCAGCATGGCACTATTTATTTACCTTTTGTTTCTTTATCGTTTCATCTTACTAACTTTTTCACAAAGTCACACCCGATCCATCGTTTTCGTTTCTTGCTTAACAACTCTCGCTGCTTATTGTTGTAGCATCGTGAGTTTGAGAGGGGATGTTAGAATATATATTAGAAGATTCTCATATATATTATAAGATTGTCTCAATATATTAGAATATATTAGATGATTGGTTTACTTAATATAGATTAGAGTTTACCTTATTATATAAATCAGTTGTATAAGTATTTTCATTATGTCGTTTGCTTAATAATATTGGTTTTTCTTTTTCCCTCTTTGTTCTTCTCTTCTTAGATTAATTTATATCTGTTGACGTCGGAACTCACACCGTCCACGTGTCAACAGATCTTCAGTCACTCTTCTGCCAACCTATATGTTACTTGCACACTCAGACAATCGTTAGATACCAAGATCTCCGGGAAAAAAGGGTCTGACGATCGTTGGTACTCCGACGATCAAGTCAACTGCCGGTATCAAAATAATACACGGAGGGCGAAAATAAATGGGTATGGGAGAAACAAGCAGGCAGAGATTTAAGCAGAGTTTAGGGGTGAAATTATAGTGCAAAATGGAACGACTATAAACATTGTACTTATAGCGCAAGAGCCCTGATTGATTTAGGAAACAAATCAATCAGATACATAATCGGATCCTCCTTCCTTAGGGGATAGGGATCATCCGCTGTCATGGTAATCTCCAAGATTATTTTTCTTATTTGATTTTATCATATTGCCTAATTTTTAAGAGATTATGATTTGGTTTCTTTGTGAAGATCCGTGTGCCAATCCCACGTAATCTGCCTTCAACTATATCTTCGGTCTTCCCAGAACATCGCGTTGCCTGCTAAGATGACTGATGGGCCTTCGAGGCCATTTTAAAATTTACGAGGACCTCGCTCGGCCTATATGGGGCTCTCGTTGGGCCTTTGCTGATGTGGAAGCCTTATCAAAATCGAGTGGTAACAATAGTCTCTCAAGTCCAAGCCTATTATTTATAATAGGCGTGGGACATTAAGAGTGAGAGAAGGGATTGTTGGACAAAAAGCAAACTTCAATTCGGCGGATTCTGCGGTATATGGTCTTCGCACCTTGAATTATTAATTGAACTTATCCACTATAGTCTCCCAAGTCCGAAGCTGAACATTTATGACAGGTGAAGGCTTTGAGTGATTACACGTTTGGTGATGTGTCCGTGGTTGGTGTGATTCTGTCAATCAATGTTGTCAATCTGCGTCCAGGAAATCATGAGTGAGAGGGTGTGTGCATTTAATGCTAAGGGTGCGTGGCTAACAATAGGGTGCACGTGGGACACGTGCGTTCTTGTTATAATAATTGCTTAAGGTTCCGTTTCCTGTCCGTGGCTCTAACTTAAACACGCGTTGGCTGCCCAACGATTCAGATGCAACGAGTGGAAATTGGACGGTGGAGATTGGAAATCCTTAGCCTATAAAGCTTGGCACCTTTCTTCATTACAACTTCTTCTTGTTTCTATGCTTGTTGTGAGTATTGTGAATGTTTTGCCTATAATCAAAGGTTTCTAAACGCGTCCATTGTTCTACCCGCATTGCCAAGGTAAGCGCATCGAGAGTTGCTATTTCGTTGTTTGCTTTCGCGATTATATCTTGACTCCATAGTTTGGGGATTATACTCTGTCGCGCGTTCTGACGACCATAGAAGCATCAATTTCTAGGGTTGAGAGGGGTTGTAATGTCGTCCGAAAACGACGACTCGCAGAATCAATCAGACGCTCGGACAAACCCTAGTATTCGAGGTGAGTCACCATCACCCGCTTCTTCATCTTCAGCATCTGAAGTTGTAGGAGAGTGAATCAAGCACCTGCAGCCGCACACCTATCGACTCCATCCACAAGTGGGAGGGGGTTTTCCCAACTGCCCCGTCGAAAGAGACCACGGAGAAAAGGGCCTGGACGTCGGGGTACCTGAGATGAGGGGATCGCTCGATAAGAGGGATGCCCCGGCAGCCAAGGCGCTTAACGAGGAGCTCAAGCGGTCAACTACTGAAGCGTCCATGGCCCATTCGAGGATCACTGAGGAGGAGTTAGAGGACATGTGGTTATCCTATGATATCCTCGCGTCTGTAATACTCAGGGCTCCAGGCCCAGAGGAACACACCGACAACCTTCCTGAAGGATTCGTCGTGATTTACGAACCCACGATGCAACAGGGTCTTCGCCTACCCATGCACCATTTCTTCTGTGAGGTTCTGAAGATCGAATTTGGCCCCTACCGGATAACACGAATGGTCAGGCGATGGTAGCCTTGTACTTATTGTGGGCTATTACCGAAGCGGGAGGAAACCTGACCCCTAGAGAGTTTGAGTCTATATATCGGCCATACCGATCTGCAGGCTGGTACAACATTTCTCCTCAACCAGGCCAGAAGTGGAGAACGGCCACTGATAGTCCTAACAAAGTGCATAACTGGAAGGAAAGGTTCATTTTTGTAGGCGGAGATTGGGAGTTTATGCCGGAAGACCCATTTCTTCATGTGTCTATCCCCCGCCGATTTGGAGAACTTGGTATAAACTGCTGTCTTTGTGTGGATTATGGTCATAGTTCTTGACTTAATGTCTTGCTTATTTTTGCAGATTGCGGGAGGCTGCCTATCCCAAAGAGAGACCAAGGTCGAAGTGGGATAAGGTGCGAGCGCTCATGAGTGAATTCAGGAGTCTCAACAATCTATTGAAAGATGATAACTTGCTAGTGTGCTACGGACTATGGGTGAGTCTCGTAACTTGCGGTATACTGATTTTTCTATGACAAGTTTCCTTAATGAGTTGCATCTTGGTGTTTATGTTAGCAACTTTCAGGTTTAAGGGTATCCCTACGCTACGCCCGCCCGCCCGGGCCACTTGAGAGAGGTTCTTGGCACAAGCTCTTCCGCGGGATGTGCCTTGTCCGTCGCAAGAGATTCTGGCCTCCGATGTTCCAGTTTCCAGCCAGATTGTCCCTCATCCTCCTTCGCCTACATCCTCCCATCATCCACCTGCCTCTGATCCTCCAAAGGTCAATGGAAAGTGAATAGCCAAGGAAACGGGTGAGGCGGACGCCCAGAAAAGGAAGGCTCCGGCAGCCGCGGGAGGGTTTATGAGGGATGTCTGCAAGACGAGGCGGGCTGGAGAAGTGCCCCGATCTTCACCGCACTCTGATAGGGGGCCGAGGGCACAGGGAATTCTGGCTCCTCGACTGGCCAAAGAAGTCGCATCCGTATTTCCAAGCGTACGGAAGAGTTAGAGACTTCTGTTATGGAGCTGATCCCTGCCCATCCCGCGATGATGGCGGCAAGCGTCTACAAATACTGGATCCAAGAGTGGAAAAAGGTGGCCGAGGAAGCCCCAGTACGCGAGCAGCTGCAAATGGCTGAGATGAACCTGATACGGATGATGGTCATAACTCGAGAGTTATTTAGCACCTTGGAAAGTTTTGATGGTCGATGACAAGAGGAATCTGCCAAGGCCAGAAAGTTTTCCAAGGATCTAAAGGCCGTGAGCCTCGATAAGGCACAATTGAAATCAGACAAGAGGGCCCTCCAGTTCAAGTTGGACTTGGTTGTGACGAATGAGGCTGATGCGAGGGACAAGTATGAGATCGAGCTAAAAGCTGCGAAAGAGAGTTTGAAACAAGCTCAAGATCAGAAGAGGGCTACCGAGGCTCATCAAAAATGTGTCGAGGAGGCCCAGAAGTCGGCCGAAGATCGGACCCTTGCCGCTGAGACTGCGTTAGCTACTACAAACAGCAGTCTGGAGGCTTTTGTTGCAGAAAAAGGAAAGGCTGTTAGCCGAGGCAAAACAGGAGTTGGAAAGGGCCAAGGCCGAACGAGTGGATGCCGAAGCAAAGGCGGTGGAGGCGTATCAAGATGCGTTTGTGGATACGCCTGAGTATCAAGACCTCGCCCATCGCTTAATGACCATTGGAGGCGAGCAGTTGGTAGAGCGAATCACGGAAACCCGTCCAGAATGGGATATTTAGTTCCTCCGGAAGGCTCCTACCGAGGCTCCAGCGCCTAACAATGTTCCTAGTGAGGACGATAATCAAATTTCCCCACATTGTGGAGAAAGACCCACAATGTGCCGACCCTTAGAGAGGCGGCGGGGCATCTACACTTAGAATTTTGTTTCTCTCTTTTGCGCATGTTCCAGAATTAGCTATCAAATTTGTTTTCCTCATGCACCTTTGTTCCAGCATTTAATTTTGTGAATAATTGTGCTCACCAGATGTGGAAAGTAGCTCCTGAAATTTAAGAATCATTCCCGTGGGTATCGACAGCGCTGACTCTTTTGTAGAATCCAAAGAGTTAGTGTCTTTAACATCCTAGTAAGTGGAAAGGCAACACCATCGTGTGGCGTTCCCAATACTCAACGCAACAACGGTGCTATAGAATTACGAATAAAGAAACGGCGTTCGAATGCCTACCGAATGGAGAATCAACATTCAGAGGACCAAATGTCTAGCTAATCAACGTTCAGAGGACCAAATGTACGGGGGTTGGGGAGGTTGGGCCTAGTAGCCTTAGCCCGATCATGTCCCGAATGGTGCGTCCCTGATCTGGGTGAAGGGGCTGGGAGCCATCTGCCAAAAGGTGTCAACGGTAATTTTTTAGCAGTGTGGCCTAATTAGTTACCAAATCAACTCGTCTTGATCTTGGGAGACTTCCTATCATGGTGGAACCAGATTTCCACCTTCCCTAACGAGGTTTGTGGTGCCGGGGACCAGTGTATAGACCTAGTAGATCCAATACCCCAACATGTATCGACCCAAATAAGCAGTGGGGTAGTAGGCTAATGACCATACTTAATCATTTCTACCTTGTATTCCAAATTATGTTGAATAAAATACGATTGCACCAAGATTTTCATGGTTGTTTCGCTTGTGTGGTTTGCTTGTGGTGCATGGGCTTCGGACTTCTTTGACATCATATGGCGTAAACGAAGCTGTATTTACAATTTTTGGAGTCACTAAATGTGCCTCGAACGACATTGTATACTGCACATCGTGGGACTTTGGTGGCTGGCGAAGAACAATCACGAGGCATACGGGACAATACGTCCTCGCCTACCTTACGAGGCTCTTGCTCATTACGTCTCCACGTGGGATAGGCGTTGGTGGTGCTACCATGCATTGACACTCGTACAATTCACGAGGCGCGTATCCCTACGTGCCCTTTACATCTTCCTAGGGTTTATTTGATGTGCGTTCACTCCTGCCCCCCTCCCCCGCGTTTGTTTATCCGACTGTTAGTATTCTATTGCGCTTATATATGCATTTGCAGGTCTTTACTTTATCTTTCCCACCTTGGCTCTTCTGCTGCCATATTTAGATCCTGGTTGTTGCTAGCCATGTCGGGCTTTTATTTTTCCAGTGTCCCAAAGCTTAAGATAAGGCGTGGAGGAGTTGTGGAGGATATCTCTCCTCCACCCACAGTATCTTCCACGACGCCTGATCCAGGGGTTACTGTTTTGCAAACATTGGAGATAATAGTGGGAGGCCCTTCTTTTGTTCCTCTAGCGCCAGAGGGGATATCAGAAGTGCATTCTGCTTTATTTTTCTCGAGACCCGTGCCTTCGTCGAGGAGTGCTAGACAGTTGGTTAAGAGAAAAGCAGGCGCAAATAGTGGAGAGGAGGCATTTCGGGCCCCCACCCCTCCTCCTCCTCCTCCTCCTCCTCCTCCTCCTCCTCCTCCTCCTCCTCCTGGCAGGTACGAATATGTCAACATTGGGTCCCGCTGGGACAAGCTGGATCCAACGGTCTTAGGAAAACTACCACCTCCGGCAGCCATAGCAGTGGCATCAGTTCATAAGCATTGGACTTCTGCCTTTGGGAGGGCGGCGATAATGCAAAATTGACGGAGTTGTTGAAACTAGCCGAAATGTATACCTCCCGCAGTCACGTGCTCAACTGTGAGTTGTACAAATTGTTGGAGATGAAGATTGACGAATTACACTCCACCACTAGGGAAGATGAGGATTTTGAAGCGCTACACGCGAAAAACAAAGATCTTCGAGAGCAACTCATATTTTCCGAAGACGCAAGGGCTCGTGCCATATATGATGTCGCCAAAGTGACCGAGTGGCCAGAGTGTCTGTGTTCAGGCTCAGAAGAAGGACGAAACATAGCTGAGATCTTGTCAAAACATGGTTCATACCAAAGATAAAGAATTGATCGAGGCCTTGAGTGAGTTGTTGAGGGCCCGGGATCTACTGGCTAATCTTGGGGTCCCGGGTTATGCGGATCCCCAGGGCCCAACTAGGACGTAAGAGTCTTGTAATTTTTTTAATGTTGTCTTTCGGTTTTGAGATTGTAAAGCTCCTCGCGATGCACATTGTTAAGTAAATTGTTTTATCCAGCCATGTAAACCAATGAAAATCCATTATCTTTGTTAGTTTTAAATGTGCGTTGAATATTTACCCAGCGAGTTGACAGAGTTGGTCGTGAACCAAACTCCCTCACTGTCGAATTGCGTTTATTTTCTTGATTATGCCTTAAATGTTTATCTAGCGAGTTGACAGAATGGGCCGCGAACCGCACTCCCTCGCTGTCGAATTGCCTTTACTTACTTGATTACGCGTTAAATGTTTACCCAACGAGTTGACAGAGTGGGCCGCGAACCGCACTCCCTTGCTGCGGAATTGCGTTTACTTGCTTAATTACGCGTTAAATGTTTATCCAGCAAGTTGACAGAGTGGGCCACGAACCGCACTCCCTCGCTGCCGAATTGCCTTTACTTGCTTGATTACGCGCTAAATGTTTATCCGAATTCGTTTACTTAGCTTAATTACGAGTTTATCCAAAGTACTCCCTCGCCGCGAACCGCTTTCTCTCGTTTATCCGGGGAGTTGATCGGGCCATGCATTTACTTGCATTTACTTGCTTGATTACGCGTTAAATATTTATCAAGGGAGTTGACAGAGTGGGCCGCGAACCACACTCATTCGCTGCCGAATTGCCTTTACTTGCTTGATTACGCGTTAAATGTTTATCCAGCGAGTTAACAGAGTGGGCCTGAACCACACTCCCTCGCTGCCGAATTGCCTTTATTTGCTTAATTACGCGTTAAATGTATACCCAGCAAGTTGACATAGTGGGCCACGAACCGCACTTCCTCGCTGTCGAATTGCCTTTACTGGCTATAGAGGGATAATGAACACTCTTGTTTTCCAAGATGATAAATTTTATTAAAAAGAACATCACCTTAAAGACACCGGATACAATGTCGAGAAACTGATAAGCGTAAAACAAAAATACTAATGATACGGTCGCAGGTACGCAACGTTCCATGGATGCCTCGTCTCCCTTCCTTCCGAGTCTTCTAGTTTGTAGGTTCCGGGCTGAATTTTTTCAATTATCTTGTAGGGACCTTCCCAGGTGGGTCCTAGGGTTCCCACTCCCGCCTCTCTATTAGCCTGGAATATTTTCTTTAGGACGAAGTCATTGACGCAGAAACTCCTGCCTCTGACTTTGGAGTTGTAGTATCTAGCCATTTTTCTTTGGTAGATCGCGAGGCAAAGCTGCGAGGATGTGTGTCTTTCATCTTGTAAGTCCAGGTTCTCCCTACGTAGATCGTTATTTGCTACTTCGTTGAAGTGTAAGTGTCTGGGAGAGGGTAGCCCCACTTCGACGGGAATCATTGCCTCTGCTCTGTAAGCCATCGCAAAGGGGGTCTCACCTGTCCCCGTCTAAGAAGTGGTTTGATGGGACCATAAGGTCTCGGGTAATTCTTCAGCCCACCCTCCTTTGGTAGATTCTAACCTCCGCTTAAGGGTAAGCTTGATGATCTTATTCACGCCTTGACTTGGCCATTAGATTGTGGGTAGTAAGGGGTGGAGATATCCCTTCGGATACCCAAGTTCTCGCAGTCACTTCTTCCCGGTGAATTGTGTGCCATTGTCGGAAACAAGAGAGTGGGGAATTCCGTAGCGACAGATAATATTTTTCCAAACAAATCTCCTTGTGTTTTTTTCTGTGATCTTGGCTAGGGATTCAGCCTCGCACCACTTGGTGAAATAGTCCACCGCGACGATCGCAAATTTGACCCCCCCCCCTTCCAGTGGGAAGGGGACCTATGAAGTCAATCCCCCACTTGGCGAAAGGCCAGGGACTGGTGACCAGGGTGATGTTCTGCGCTGGAAGCTTTGGTACGGTGGCAAATTTCTGGCATATGTCGCACTTCTTCGTATAGTCGTGAGAATCTTTCTTCATGGTCGGCCAATAGTACCCTTGTTTCAAGACTTTCTGTGCTAGGGCCATTCCCCCTGAGTGGTTACCGCAGATCCCTTCGTGTATCTCTTTCATCATGTATACTGCTTCCTCCTATGCCTAACAGCGTAGAAAGGAGAGGCTGAAGCCTCTCTTGTATAGGATTTTGTCCTGTAATACGAATTTTGCAGCCTTTCTACGGAGTCTTTGTGCTTCCTGTCGATCGCTTGGCAGTACTTGGTCGGTCAAGTATGCGATGATCTCATTCATCCACTTGGGAGATTCAAATATTTTCATGGCGGCAGGTGCGGGAGACTCGTTGATGGAGGGTCGACTGAGCTTTTCAACCGGGATGGCCTTCATCAGGTCGGAGTCTCTGCTGCTTGCTAACTTTGAGAGGACATCCGCGTAACCGTTTTCCACTTGTGGAATTTGCAGGAGTTCGTATTCCTCAAAGTGAGATAGCAGGTCCGTGGTCTTTGTCAAGTATGCCACCATGGACTTTTCGCGGGCAACGAAGGTCTCGTTGACTTGACTAACAACCAGCTGCGAATCGCTGTGAAATTGGAGTTTTCTTGCCTTCATCTCTTGTGCCAACCTCAAGCCTGCCAGGAGTGCCTCATATTCTGCAGCGTTGTTTGAGGCTTTGAACTCCAGGCGAAGAGCGCAATTGATATTGTGGCCTTCAGGGCTGACTAGCAAAATCCCAGCTCCCGCTCCGGCCTCGCCCGATGATCCGTTAACATATAACTCCCATGTTGGTACCTCATGGGGCCGGGCCTTAAGCGAATCTTAGGGGATGTGGGCGAATTCAGCCACAAAATTTGCTAAAGTCTATCCTTTTATAGAGGGTCTTGGTTTGTAGGAGATATCAAATTGACTGAGTTCGACTGACCATTTCATCAGTCTTTCAGAGGTGTCCGGCTTTTGTAGGATCTATCTAAGGAGGAGGTTGGTCAGGACCTCGATGCAATGTGACTGGAAGTATGGCTGGCAGTCTTATAACAGTACAATCCTCTGTCCGTGATGAACGATGTGTGATCTTCGTCTCCCACGAATATCGAGATTTGGTTGTTGCTTGAGTAGGCATCAATGAAGCTAAGTAGCCTTTGGCCGGCAGTCGTATCAACCAGTTGATCGATACGCGGTAATGGAAAGCTGTCTTTTGGACATGCTTGGTTTAAGTCTGAAAAGTCTATGCATACCCTCCATTCCTTGGGGCTCTTTCTCACCAACATTGGGTTGGATACCCATTGGGGATAGACCACTTCCCTAATGAATCCGTTGGCGAGCAACTTGTCAACTTCTTCTTTAAGGGCTTCGTATCTCTCGGCGCTCATGGGTCTTTTTTTGTATCTTGGGGCGTACTTTTGGATCTACCTTTAGGACGTGGCATGCCACAGATGGATCGATCCCTACCATATCACTGTGCTTCCACGCGAAGATATCACTGTTCTCTCGCAGGAACTGCTTCAACTCCTACTTCATTTTTTCTTCAAGTTTTTTTCCTACCTGCAACACCTGGGTCAGTTCCGAGAGATTCACCGAAAATGCTTCTAGCTCCTCTGCCGGGGAGGTAAGAGAGTCCGAGCCTATGATCCGGGGGTCTAGGCCCTCGTCCAATACCATTTCTTCATCTATTTTTTCATGGTCAACGTCCATTGGTTCTGAGTATACTGTCATCACTGTCGGGGCGATATCCTCGCACTTCGCCATTTTTCGTAACGCATTCATATAGCATGCCCTTGCCTCTGTTTGATTGCCGCGAATCTTTGCGACCCCTCCTAGAGTCAGAAATTTCATTGCCAAGTGGTGTATGGACGTGACCACCTACAAATCCTTCAACGCAGGCCTTCCAAGGACTCACGGAGGTTCTCCGAAGTCCACCGCAAGGGTAATCCTTCCTCGCGGGACAAGACTATCCCCGGTGAAATCGAATAGCGGCTCAGAAATGGCCGTTAGTTCCTGATCTACATCCATTTGATCGAAGGCACTGTCGAATAGAATATTCACGGTGCTTCTATCATCGACTAACATCCGCCCTAGCCCGTTCTTGGTGACGACCACGTGAACTACCAGGGCATCGCAGTGAGAAGAGTGTATTCCGGCCTCGTCCTCCTTAGTGAACGAGATTTGCGGTGCTCTTGACCGGTGTCCATGGACTTGCCAACTCTCTATGGGTTCTTCTCTTGCTGCCTTTGCGTAGTTCCACCGCGAGTTCATGGTGTGCCCTCCGACATAGGGCCCTCCAATGATTGTGTTTATTTCTCGGACTAGAGGGCTTCAGCGGGTCCTTCCGTCCTCGACAGGTCCCTATTTCTGTCATTTCTTTCGTCATTGTGCCGAGGTCCATTGACCTGGCACCGAGGAAGAGGTCCTCACCCTTGGATGGGTGGTCTTTGACGTCCTCACCCAGGTCGATTCTCCTCTCCTTGCCCGAGGTTTCTGCGATTAATCAGTTCCCTCACATCCGAGCAATCTTTCGTGTTATGTAGTCTAGTCCTGTGTATGCGACAGAACTTGGGTGGTGCTATTGCCAGTAAGGTGCCACTGCAGGTGTTTTAGGATGGAGGGCTGGGGCTACGTCCGTCTGGTTGAACCTCTTGTAATGGTTGTTCGGTGGTCTCGGGGAGTACCTTCTCTGAAAGCAGTTGAAGCGGGGTTCAAGAGAGCGTCGCCCCTCTCTTCTGTAGTGATCTCCTCTTTTCCTTTCAACCTTTTCCCTGTTCTCAATCTTTTCTTCTGACCAAATTTCGTGCTAGATCAAGTCTACCAGTTGACTATAGGTCTTCGGTTGACTATTTTGTACGTCTCTCCAGAATAGAGTGCGCATGTGAAGTCCAGTCACGAGCGCGTCCAAGGCCTTTTCATTGGTCGTAGTCTTAATTTTGTTGATAACGTTGCTGAACCTTTTGAAATAACTCTTGACCGTTTCTCCTTCCTTCTGTCGAATGTTGTTGAGTTGGGCTATGTCCGATATCATCGTCCGATTGCCGATGAATACATTGACAAACTCTCTTTTGAGCTGAGGCCAACTGCGTATGCTCCTCGGCTTCAGCTTATTGTACCATCTCTTTTCGTCAGCTGTGAGTGTGGTGTGGAAGTTCCGATACTTTACTGCAGGGGATTGGCCCTAGAGCTTCGTCTTATATATGTTGATGTGATCCGTGGGGTCACCTCTCCCATTATATTTGTCCATGAGAGGCATCCAGAAATTGACAGGTATCTCCATAGCTTTCATGTAATTGGTAAACAGAAGATTCTCGTCGTCATCATCCTCGTAGCATTCCAACTTCTCTTTCTCCTCCTCGGACCTCGCATAGCTTTGTTTCGGGTCTTTCCCTCTTTTCGTGCGGGCCTCGCTGTGCTCACTGCGCCTGCTGTGTGTTGGTAGGGGTGGCGCTATGGAGGACCCAACCCATAGCCTGTCGAACACGCTAGCAACAGGAACTGGCCGATCTCCTCGCATCGGAAGAAGTTTTTCCCTCTGGTCATCACGCAAAGGTCTTTGTGCGGCGTTTCGAGGATTTCGACTGTTTGAAACGGGCGGATCATCCTCCGATCATCGGTTTTCCATGGAATCAAACCGTGAAGGGCTCCTCCGGGCATAGCTGTGCTTGGGTCCATGTTGGAGGGATTGATTCTCCAACAGTTCAAGCGTCGCCTTTATCTGGGCATTGTCCACTTTCAGGTCCTGGTTCTCCTGTTCGATCGTCCACTTTTGTTGCTTTCTCCTCTTCTTGTGGCGGGTTACATTCTGAAGGTCTTGAATGCTTCCTACCGCAAATCAGTAGGATGGGATTCTACTTCCTCTTCCATGGAGTTTTCCGTCGCCATGCTCTTTCAGGTAGAAAAAATACGTCTTTACCACAAATTTTTTTCGTGCAATGTTTTTCGATTCCCATAGACGACGCCAATCTGTTGACGTCAGAACTCGCACCATCCACATGTCAACAAATCTCCAGTCACTCCTCTGCCAACCTGTATGTTACGTGTACACTTGAACAATCGTTAGGCATTAAGATCTCTGGAGAAAAAGGGTTCGGCGATCGTTGGTACTCTGACGATTAAGTCAACTGCTGGTATCAGAATAATACACGAAGGGCAAAGATAAATAGGTGTGGGAGAGACAAGCAGGTAGAGATTTGAGCAGAGTTTATGGGTGAAATTATAGTGCAAAAATAGCGTACCTTGGAACGACCGGAAACGTTGTACTTATAACGCAAGAGCCCTGATTGATTAGGAAACAAATCAATCAGATACCTAATCGGATCCTCCTTCCTTAGGGATAGGGATCATCCGCTGTCAAGGCAATCTCCAAGATTATTTTCCTTATTTGATTTTATCACATTGCCTAATTTTTAGGAGATTATGATTTGGTTTCCTTGTGAAGATCCGTGTGCCAATCCCACGTAATCTGCCTTCAACTATATCTTCGGTCTCTCCAGAACATCGCGCTGCCGGCTAAGATGACTGATGGGCCTCCGAGGCCCTTTTAGAATTTACGAGGCCCTCGCTAGGCCTATATGGGGCACCCGTTGGGCCTTTGCTGACGTGGAAGCCTTATCAAAATCGGGTGGTAACAATAGTCCCCCAAGTCTAAGCCTATTATTTATAATAGGTGTGGTACTTTAAGAGTGAGAAAAGGGATTGTTGGACAAAAAGCAAACTTCGAATTCGGCGGATTCGACGGGATATGGTCTTCGCACCTTGAATTATAAATTTACGAGGCCCTCGCTGGGCCTATATGGGGCTCCCGTTGGGCCTTAGCTGACGTGGAAGCCTTATCAAAATTGGGTGGTAACAATATTATTGTTAGAACTTTCACATGCTTATATATAGATGACATGCTTATTCTTGGTTCTAACTTTGAATCTATAAAAGAGACTAAGTAATTACTAAAATCTAACTTTGATATGAAGGAGTTGGGTGAAGCAAATGTGATCTTAGGAATTAAAATAATGAGGAAAGATGGATTTATATCACTAAGTCAATCTCATTATATTGAGTCGATCCTTAAAAGATATGGTCATATAGATCATAAATTCACTTCTACTCCCATAGATCCTAGTATCAAGTTAATGAAAAATATTGGTAGATGCAATGACCAACTACTCTATGCTAGTGTGATCGGAAGTCTTATGTATGCTATGCATTGCACAAGACCAGATATTGCATATGCAGTTGGTATATTAT
The DNA here is from genome assembly GCA_023638005.1 of Forsythia suspensa. NCBI lineage: Eukaryota > Viridiplantae > Streptophyta > Magnoliopsida > Lamiales > Oleaceae > Forsythia > Forsythia suspensa. The sequence goes on from CM042671.1 coordinate 33,350,786, forward strand.
GTCGGTTCACTAGTAATCCAGGTAAAAAAACATTGGAATGCGGTTTCAAGAGTTCTAAGATACTTTAAAGAAACCATTGATTATGGATTACATTTTCAAGGATATCCCACTATACTTGAAGGATACAGAGATGCTAGTTGGAATAATATAGAGTCGAATTATAAATCCACTTCAGGCTGGATTTTTACTTTAGGAGATGCAACTATGTCTTAGGTGTTCTAAGAAACAAACTTGCATCTCAGATTCGACCATGTTGGCAGAGTTTATTGCTTTGGCTAATGCATGTAAGAGGTTGAGTGGCTGAGAAATTTGCTAATAGACATCCCTTTATTGAAGAAACAAACTCTGGCTATGATGATTTACTGTGATAATAAGGCTACTTTGTACAAGGTGGCAAACAAGACTTACAATAATAAGTAACGACATCTCAGTCTTAGACATCAGTATCTTTGAAGATTACCTTGATGTGTTGTGTAAAGTGTTTTATTCAATTATATGTATTTGTATATTTCGGCGTACATGATTATCAAAGTGTTTCAGTTGGCATATGTTGAACTGGATAGCAAGCAGAAAACATGAAATAATGTTGTTAAGGCAATACAAAATGATAGCAATCTAGTTAATGTTCAAAAGCTCATTCATAATAATGCTCAGGCAGAAGCTAAAGAAAATGTTATTTCTGATCATTACAATCTAATTCCTATTTTTCATGCATATATGTATATGTATGTGGTTCATCTGGTCAACTGATGAATTTCGGGTTTAGTTTCATTTGTTCTATTTCAATCAGATCTTGTTTGGGGCTGCTTTTTGATTGTTCAAGGTTTAGAAAGGCTAATTTATGGCGTCAAAAAAGATTTTGAAGAAACTCAAAGATTTGCAAATGGACCCGAAGAGATCATGCATTGTTATTATACTTTTCATCCTTTACGGGTATTGTATGACTAGAACGTGTTGAAAAGATATTCGATGGATTTCATCAAGTTAGCTGAATTTTTTTTTTTTTTTTTGAAATATTATTTCTTTCTGAAGTTGACGTGTCTAAACAATTCATTTGTCTATGGGAATTTACTTATAATCACCCAAATTCAATTGAGAATGTAACATTGCTTGTAGGACGATGGCTTCATGTAGTTGTTGATTTTCAACAATTTGTAGCAACACCTCAGTTACTGGTCGATCGAAAATAAGGTCTTGGACTCCAGGTTATTATAAATTGTAAAGCTCATTTTTTTTCCCTTTACAATGGGAAAAAAACTCACTTTCTTAGAGTTGTTTTGTTTTTATTCATTTTTCCTTCACTTGATGACCTTTGAGTTACTTCATAGTAACTTTCCATGAATGCTATGGCATGATTTTTGTTTATAAACTAATCATTAGGCTGCTGTTGGATCTTTGATGAGTGAAGGGAGGGAAAAGGAAAGGAAAACTTATGTGAATCGATTTTTCATGCTTTTCATCTCTTATTAAACTAGAGATCAAATATTAGTATTTCTAGCTATAGTTGAATAGGTGCTGATCTAGGGGCATGAGTATTTGGCCCACCTGTTGACACCGCAGGAGTATTTGCTGCGGTGTCAGCAGGTGGGCCAAATACTCCTGCTCCAAGGGGCAGGAGATCAGCCCTTATAGTTGAATATTGTTGTTATACATGTAAGGAAAAATATGTATATATTTCAACGTTTTTCCCTTTGAAGTTGTGTATATGTAGTAGTAGAACCAAACACAAGAAAATATTTTCTTTGGCTTATTCCTTTAGTTTTATTACTAAAACCCAGTTCCAAAAGATCCTTCCTAGCTATGTCATTGTCAAGACATTTAATTGCTATTATGGTCATAAAAGTGCCCACATCGAAAGTGTTTCCATTTGACAGTTATATGCTAACTCCACTTTGTACAAATTCTCATGTTGACATATTTCACCTTGTATGTTTATGTTTCTCAATTGTTCTTCAATAATCTGTATGGACTTTAGGGTTTCTATTAAAAGAGTTGAATTGGAAGTTGCTTATATAAGGTATTTTCTCTACCCAAATATTTTTTTATTACTGTTTTTTAAAACGGTAAGTGTTGACACGGGGGGTGAAAAACAGGACGGAAGTGAATTGATGCCAAGATCGTGGTGTTTATGGCTGGAGCCCACATCTGTTGTCTCAAATGTGTGTTCTTTTGGCTGTCCCATCAATAGAAAATACACACATTATCAAATAAATACAATTATTTAATGTGTAAACTTACTGTTAAAATTATCATGTATTTATTTAATGATGTGTACATTTTCTATTGATAGAATAACCAAGGAGACACACATTTGGAATAACAGGTCTGAACTCTTACAGATGAACCCTTGACATAAAACCAACTACTTGTACTTTTTTGGCAACCATCATTATAGAATTGCCATTCTTGTCTTGTTTGTTTCTCCCTCTTCCAATCCCTTCTTCCCTCTCTCCCACTGCTAATTGAAGAAAACAAAAGAGAGAGAGGAATGGGGTCAATGAAGGGAATTTATCTAATTATGCATGCATATTGAACTCAATGATTTATATTATAATAAGTTATTGAAGATTGGTATAATAACATTATAATATCAATGATTATACACAAAAAAATACATAGGGATGAACAAAATTCATGGCATTATGTTACTGCCAGCACAAGAGGAAATGTTAAAGCTTTCCTAAAAACGATAACCTATGAAGCAAAAAATGCAATTTGGCAAGAAACTCAAGGAAATATTCCTCAATTCATAAAAAGAATTGTGGAACAAATCTACAAACAATTTATAGTACAAACTTATGAAGCATTTAAAAATGTCAGATCTACAATTGAGGGGTCCCAAATAGGGGTGGGCCAGGGAGGGCTCTCGGGGGCTGCCCCCGAAATTTGTTTTTTCTCAAACCACAATTACTGAACTTATTCTTATGAGAATCTAATATTTTTTTTATAAGTCATAGTATTTAAAAAATTTACAAGAAGTCATTGCACAAAAATAGAATTTATATCTATTTTATTTAAAATTAAGATATGTAGTTGATGGATACAAATTTAAACATTTTTAATAGTGTTATATACAATTATTATTTGAACACGATATGTATTAACAAGCAAATGCCTTTATTAATTTTGTATTATCATTTGAGGAATGAGCCAATCATTTGTAATTTTATATTATTAATTTTATTAGGCCAATAGGTCCAATTGTCTTATATTAAGAGCCAGTTTGGTCTAATTTATAAACTAGTTTATTTGACCAAAAAATTTGCCTTACTAGCCTGATATTTTTTTTACTATTCTTTGTCAAATAAACCATTTCGGTCAAATAAACTAATTTATAAACTATACCAAACAAGCTCTAATTGATATTGAGTCAATAGATCCAATTGTCATCCATTAAACTGATATTAAGTAAAAGTTAAATTATATATTAAAAAATTAAAAAACTAATAAAAAAAAATCACCCAAAAAGTTGGGGGTCCAAGTCCCCACCGGATCCCACCCCCACCCCCACCCCCACCCCCACCCCCCCAAAACTCAAAACTCCGCCCCTGACTATTATATCAAGATTATTCAATGCCACTTGTTTTCAGTGCAGTTAATAACTTACCCATGGGATGCCCCGTTATTAGAGTCGGCAATAAATTTGGGTGTAAGCCCAACCCGCCGTAACAGTACCACACATGAAACTGGATTGGGCTAGCTTAAATGAATTTTGTATGGGCCAGAATATATCTTCATTTCAAATCAAATTTATTACCCAACTTATCTTAATTTTTTTTTTTAAATAAATTTTTTATACACAATATCATTTGTAACATATGTATCAAATAGTGCTACTATAAAGGACTAAATTGATATAAAAGTATAAATATGGGGATCAAGTTACAAAAATTTAAAAGTTGAAGGACTTGGGTTACAAATAAAAGATGACGAAATTGAAATGAAAGAGGAAGTATAGGGACTAAAGTGAAACTTTTATAAAGATGAAGGACTTATTGTGCAAATAATCAAGGACTCAAATGCAAATTTAAGTGAATTCACGTGAAAATATATATTTTGTGGTATAGATTTGATTTTAATGTATTATTTTATTAATTAATATAATTTTAAGAATCTAGTATTTTTAGAATAAATTTGTTAAGTTGATAAAATTAGAATTATTTTTAAAAAGTGGTTTATTTATGAAAAAATTCCTTGATATTATTTGAATTATGTATTGGAACTATTCACAAAATGAGTTAATTAGTGTTAAGGAACCCAAAAAATTAAAAAAAAAAATCAAAATCAAAATTGGGCCGGCCCAACTAGCCCGCGGGCTAGATGGGCCGGGCCATCTTGGCCCAGTTTTATTTGGGCTAAGGCCAACCCAACCCAAGAAGGCGGGTTACATGGGCCGGCCCGCGGGCCGGGCCAATTTTGCCACCTCTACCCGTTATACACAAGATCACTTCTATATATTGTTCACTTTTATTGTATGCACAAGTTTGGATATAAACTTACCTCAAGCATCACTTTTATACCTACGTTTTATTTTGGATCAAAGAAAAAGCATTGTTGTTAAAATAATTGCAAGTGCACCATATCATTAACAAGTAATAAAGTGGACCTAATAAGTCCGGATTATCGTTGCCATGAATACTATTCTATTTATATACTAACTCAAGTAATCCTTATCATGATCTATTGAAAACACTTTGAAATATGTTTATTGGAAGAATTAACATATAACTATTAATTTAAGGAAACAGTGTGAACGAAAATATCAAGAATTGATCAAATATGATTATTAAAGCGTTTTGATTCACGAATTCACCGTAGTTGTCATATCTAATGTCTCTTCTCAAGATTTCTGCCTGATAACGTACTCGGCCGAATTCACGAATTTAACATAATTTACCTCTCTCGAGTTCAAATTAGTTATATCTAATTAAGTCAACTCATTATATCTCTATGTGAAGTCAGAATAATCATTAACTAGATGCATTAAATCTCATAAGAATTCAATTCAAGACCATAACAATAACAAAATCGTATCTCTACCTTTTATTCAATTGTCGGATTTTACTACGTGGTCTAAATTAATAACTTACTTCAAGATTGTTACAATCCACAATTTAATGAAATAATGGCCAATTATTCAAGCATTACGAGAATAAGTAAGATCAATACATAATCAACATATAATCAAAACTTAAGAATTGAAATAGAAGAATCTAAATTAGGTTACATCGTTCATCCAAACTATAAATTTAGTTACTTGTCATTTAGGAAAAAGAAAACAAAAAGAGTTTAAAATACATAACTGAATTTAAATAAAGGAAGAGAAAAAGTCGAATATCTTGCACCAAGAATTCGTCGTCTTCACGTCTCAATCTTCAAAGTCTTTGTCGTTCTTCCTCCGCTTATCCTTTTGCTCTCTCTTGTTTCCTTCCTTATCTCCCCCCTAATCTAACCTAGATTAAGTCTTTATATAGTCTTACACCCCTTCAACTTGTTTCAATTCAAAAATGACACAAATGCCCCTCGTTTCATTTTTAAAAAATCTGAAAATTAGGTAACTTGACCACAGCAAATCTGAAGTCGTTGTTTGCATGACCAATCATGCGGTTGGACCACTGACAACAATGATTTGTTTGTTTGACGCGGTCTAGCAGCGTTTGCAAACCACGGTCCAAACAGCAAGATTTGCCCTTTTTTACAGTTGTCTCTCAATTTTTAATATTATGCACTTTGGTCCTTCTCAAGTTTTAAAAATGTACAAATTAGTCCTCAAATTTTTTGTAAGTTAAAGTTCATTCCCGAAACTTGTGACATTCCTCCAATAGCTCTTTTAATGGTTCTTGTCACTCTCAGCTATCATGTCAATCTTCAAACGATTCCAATCAACTCCAATTAAGCTCTTATTCTTCCTTTTTGTTCTATTTACCTTCATTTTTGAGTGGTTCCTACAATGACAATATTTATACGAAATTAAATAAAAATTCGCTCAAATCACAATTAAACGTCAAGTTCATAAAACACATTTATCAACCATATGTCAAACTTTTAAACCTATAATTCTGGTATATAAGCTATGACAATTGCAATAAAATTTCAAGTGAAAATTTTAAAGATATTCTATAAGTATCCCAATACAAAAGCAGTTCTAAGGTAATGTACAAGTTGTTCTCTCTTAACCATTGAAAATTTGAAAAATCATCTTACAACTTCCAACTATATAAAATCAACATTACTTATACAATACACATTAATTGTTCACGTTGTAATGTTATCAAATTAATACTATTGCAGAGAAAAAGTGTACCTAGAATTGATAGATTCAACCCGATATATCAACACTTCATCCATTGGAGATGCATCTGAAAGCTTCTTCTTATGTAATGCAAAAACATTGATGGAAAACTCAACCTCGGTAAACTTGTTTCATAATCTTCAAAAATTCTGCAATTCTTTTTCCCCACTTATAGTTTCAATAACTCAACTAGTTTCTCTTGGACACAATCCAAAATCAAACATCATTGACTTGGTACGTCTCACAATAGAAGAAGACAAAGCTTTCTATATCAAGGCAATACCAAAAGAACCACAATCTACTGAGTGCAAATACAAAGTGCTATTTATTCTTAAGTGTTATTCAGCAATAACTGCTAGCACAAAACAAACCAAAGACAAAGGAAAAGCACCAATGTATGAGGATGGAGACTCGGACAAATAGATTCCAAACATCTCCCACTACCAACAGCAAAAAGATCCATTTTCCAATCTGCAGATACACATCTTCCAACTAATAAGAAAACTGAGAAAGATGGAAGCTAAGATATGAAAATGAAGACATTTTCTAACGCTTCAAGTAAGCAGTTAGATATTAAGATTTTTTGAACTCTTTTGATAATCTCCAACATCAAATGTAATTAAAATTACATCGGCAGCAACCTAAATTCACAGAGAATCACATTTCTGTATTTTGAACTTGTTTAATTTGTAAGATTGCATTAGGTCAGTACTTTATTCTGAAACTTTGAATGATGTATCTTATGTCAATTTGTTTTAAGAAATTCCTATTTTTTGAACTATATATTTCAGAGGAAAATTGGCTTAAATGGTTCCTAACATTTGTTCCATGTGTGGAAATAGTCTCCAACATTTGTTTATTGGCATACAAGTTTCTAACCTATGCGTTTGTGTGCATGAATGGTCAATATTTGATGAAAAAAAACAAATATATTCTTAGTTTTAATTAGAGAAAATTGTAATTGAATTTCTAACATTTGTAAAAAGTATAAATGAGTATGATAATTTTATTTTATATAAAAAATTAAAGAAAACTAACGATTTTTTTTTTTTTTTTTGAATTAATACTTTATTGAACAAATTGATATTATACTAGATTGTTGTGTATATTTTACAAACTACTATAAAATAACTAAATTTTAAGGTCATAATTATTAACAAACATATTAAATAAAATTATTAATTTATTATTAAGTAATTGTATTATTTAAAATTTAAAATTTTATTTTTTTGTTATAATATAAAAAGAAAAATAAATTTGTCATAAACTTGATGCTCAAATATTTTTATTTAAATGAGTTATTCATTTATTAATTACAAATATTATAGCTCCAATTGTATTCTTCATATTTTAATTTGTAGTTTTATTATCATTCAAAAATAAAGAACAAATAATATATAAATTAATTTGTATTAGTATTTTTGAGTTAAAAAAATAATAATATTGGTTCAATGTCATAAAATTATATATGTCAGTTTGTTATTTATTTAACTTAATTTTCATTCATGTTTTTCACATCACATAACAATTACAAATACTTGAAGCACAATACATTTACATTTTTTCTATTATGAAAAATTTAATAGATACGACTATAATGATATATTTAATATGTTAAATTAAATATTATTTAATAAATATACTAGATCCATTTGCCCCTTTTGCAATGATTAGGAATCTAATTACAATTTTTCTAATTAAAATTAAGGATATATTTATCTTTTTTATCAAATAATGACCAATTGTGCACCAAAATACAAAAGTTGAAGACTTCTGTGTTAAAAAAAAATATTATGAACCATTTCCGCATAGAGAAAAAAAGTTAGGGACCATTTGCCCCAATTTCCCTAATTCATATATAAACAGTCTTAATGCAAAACTAACTAAGGTCTTGTTTGATATAGATTATAAACTAGTTTTTCAACCAAAAATAGTTTATTTGACTAAGAATGGTCAACAATGTCATGCTGTGAAGGTAAATTTTTTAGTTAAATAAACTATTTTTGGTCAAATAAACCAGTTTATAAACTACACTAAAGGAGCACTAAAATGGTACCCAACTGGATTTTTTAGACAAAGTACAATGTAAAATGAAGGGAATTGTTCTACTCCCCATGGTGTGGAGTTTTTATAACCCCCAACTGGACAAGTGTCCAGTGGAGGTTACAAATGAATTCCTATTCTTAACAGTCTATACACAAATACGAGTTACTCTTTCATAACATACTTTCCATATATTTATATTAATTCTAAAAGTCCCTTAAAGGGAGAAACATTTTTGGACGATATTGTCCCTCAAATAACTTATAATTCCTAAAATCATCTTTTAATTAATATAATTTATTTTGGCTTTAATTTAAACTATTTAATACTATATAAATATTGTATTTTGATCATTAAAAGTGATTTGTCTCTTTAAATTCTATTATATATTGTAATTAATGAAAATAAATAAAAATATACTAATAAAATTTTTAATATATTGAAATTATTATCTTTAATTGTAAACAATCAAAGAGTCAATCTTATTATGCACGAGAATTTAAGCAAATTCATTCATCAACATAACAAAACAAGATGAATTTGGCTTTGCATTTCGACTTTCTTATTATTGATTCATACTTTCTTCCTCTGTTCCAAATATGGGAGAAATATTTATGGACGATATTGCCCCTCAAATAACTTATAATTCCTAAAATCATCTTTCAATTAATATAATTTATTTTGGCTTTAATTTAAACTATTTAATACTATATAAATATTGTATTTTGATCATTGAAAGTGATTGTCTCTTTAAATTCCATTATATATATATATATATATATATATATATATATATATATATATATATATATTGTAATTAATGAAAATAAATAAAAATATACTAATAAATTTTTTAATATATTGAAATTATTATCTTTAATTGTAAACAATCAAATAGTCAATCTTATTATGCACGAGAATTTAAGCAAATTCATTCATCAACATAACAAAACAAGATGAATTTGACTTTGCATTTCGACTTTCTTATTATTGATTCATGCTTTCTTCATTTGTTATTCGTATTTGTTTTTTATTATGCCAAGAATATTTTTTTCCTCGCAGTGACGATTTTTAATATTTGATAATTAGTTTGATAGTAATGTGGTAATAATATATGTGTTAATTTTCATGAATGATTCACTAATTTTAAGAATATATATGATGGTAATATTGGTTTTAAATTTGATTTTTATATTTTTTTTTTCTTGATTTAGAATATTTGTTCGATGTAAAAATGTTAATTCTTGAGGTTGTCTTGATAACTAAGGAATTTAAGCTCAAATGATGTTTTATGTCATTTTGTAAGCAATTAAACGTATATTTATTGTGAAAGAACAAATTAGAACAAGAAGAATTGATGTTACTCTAACTCTTTCAAGCACGCGGTTGAGGACATAACTTGGATAAAATGAGTCATGTTATGTATAAGGTAAAAATAAATCTCGCATAATAAGTGGTTTTATGTGAGGAGTTAAAATCATTGTCCAAATACCTGGTTGTTTTGAATTTCTTGAAATTTAATAATATTTCAAATGGAATTATGGGAAAGAATGCATGAAGAGAAACCCCCCCCCACCCCCACCCCATTTTTATGGGTGCATTAAAACCGAATGGATATTACAATAGAAAATTCTTCTTTATCTTATGTCAAAGAATTTTGAGATTCTTTTTCTCGAGAAATAATTACCTAAAAAGGCTAAATATTTTGTTTTTGTGTGCTTTTTATAATGATATAAATACAGAAAATCAATGAAAATTTGTGTTATACTCATATCTACTATTTTCATGTATTTTAGAATTTGATACTAATTTTCATAAAAGAAAGTTGACTTTTCTGATATGCTTTAAAATATAATTAAAGAGTATTAATAATCTTTCAAACTTAATATTCACGTAGGTTATGTATTTTTTAATAAACCACATGTTTTATCAAGAAGTTTGAATATAATTCCTTAGTTGGTCATAATCATTGATGAACTTATAATTGAAAATGAGTTTCATTTAAGTGTTATATTCATCCATAATTTTAAAATAAAAAAATCATAATATTATTACAAAATCACGTGCAACGGACGTATTCTTAACTAGTTATCCAAAAATATCACTATAGAATAGATTTAGAAATTTCTGCACAATATTAAGTATTATATAAGATACAATATTAAGAATATGCACGGGTTAAAAACCAGTGTAATAAAATGCATAAGTTGCCCTTCACTAATTCAACTCTTACTAGCAAATTCACCACTTGAGCTCATCTAATCATGAGCTCATCTGATTTCATGAGCTCATCTAATCAGATGTTTGGGAGGCCTCACCTATTCAATATCACGACGGATTTAGCTACTATTTACTTTTTGTTGATGATTACACCAAGTATATGTGGTTATTTCCCATGAAAACACAAATATGGAGTTCCACTATTTTTCCGAAATTCAAAAGAGTCATAGAAATTTTTTTCCAATGCTCTATAATTTCTTTTTATTCAGATAACGGCCGGGTCAATTTCTCAAACTTCACAATTTTTTTGAAAATAATGGCATCCCTCAATTTTTGACACCTCGGCATACACCCAAACCTAAATGGCACTGCAAAAGCGTCATCAACAACATATTGTCGAAACCAGTTTAACACTTATTGGTCAAGCATCTCTTCCACTTCACTTTTGGTCCAACGCTTTTCTTACCACATGTTTGGCATCCATTCATTTAATTTTTTTTCCCCCAAACTCATTTTCAACCACATATTTTATGGAACCCACAACTTTTATCATCTATTCAACAGCACATTTTATCAACTTTTATCAAAATCTTCTAAAAAAACTGTTTTTTTTATATACACCAAACAATCATTAATCGCATGTTTATCCCAATTTAAAATATGGAATCTCGATTTCCAAAATTATTTGGTATTGCGCCTAATTACGGTAAATTGCGTGTATTTGGTTGTGTATATCTTTGGTTCAAGTCACATGCTCCTAACAAGCTTGAAGTGGCTTCAAGTGTCTAGATCCATTCAAAAATAAAATTTCTCTTTCAATCATGTTGATTTTGTAAAATCGATTTTCTCTTATAAATCTAGTGACAATCACTCCACGGGGATCACGCCTGGAAGTTTACAAAAATGGGTTCCAAATCTTCATGACTCTACTCATTTTACAATCCCAATTTCAGCAGGACACTCCAATAATTGTCAATCCAAATCTATACCCATTGATGATTGACCCCAATAATTCCACAACGCCGAATACATCAAAAATAGATCCTGCCACTCACTCATTAACCTCACTTTCCTAATACTATGTGTGATGTCTTATGTCTTGTCTTGTCTCAAAAACTGGGTCCTCCGATAACTAGATGTAAATAATGCATATCTGCACAAGTCATATATCTAAGGATGTACTTATGATTCAACCCCTAGGGTTCATGAATGGTAACTATCATGATCATGTATGGTAGCTCCATAATTTAAGGCACTCTATGACTTAAAACAAGCTCCTCGTGTTTGGTGCATGAATTGCGAGACCATCTTATCTCAACCAGTTTAAAAAATTTATGAGTCTGATCTCTCCCTTTTTATTGACTCTCATAAAGGCATTAATAAATATCTATTGGTTTATGTTGATATGACTTGATCGATACTGGCAATTATGATCAGTTTCTCTATCAATTGGACATAGTATTTTCCTTCACGAGAACTCTTGACTATCTCTTCATGCCTTCTCTAATGTCAATTAGGCTGGAAATAAAAATGATACAAGTTCTACAAGTGTCTATCTCATTTTCCTTGTTTATAACCCTATCTCGTGGAAGAGTTCAATCAATTGCTCGCTCATCAACCAAAACAGACTATAGGGCGGTCGCTTCCACCACCTCCGAAATGTGTAGGGTAAGGGTTCCATCTCTCTTGCAAGAACTCCTTGTTTCTATCCATGGGCAACCAGTTGTGTATTGAAACAATATTGGCACTACTTACCTTTGAGCCAATCCAGTTTTCCAAAAAAAAAAATGAAACACATTGAGATATACTTTCACTTTGTTCTCAACAAGGTTCATAGTGGTCAACTATGAATATCTCATATTGTTTTCACTGATCAACATGCCAATTCTCTCATCAAGCCGCTCTCTCGTCACCAGTTCCTTATACTTCGTTCCAAGATTGTTGTTTCGATAGAAGCACCATCTTGTGGGACATATTATTTGTACACATATAGTTTAGGCTTAAATTATAGATCATATGTATTATGTAATTGTATATATTCTCTTGTATCAATGAGAAACATGTGCTGGTTTTCTTCATTTACATTTTGTATTAAAATCGTTTATCTACAAGGGTAGGTTTTTTATGATAATTAGTTATATGTCTAATTAAAATATTATCATATAACAACATTATTTTATTTCTATATATTCTATATTAAGGGCCTGATCTCTTGCCCACAGATGGGCAAGATTGCCCACCTGTGGGCAGGAGATCAGAATTCTCTATATCAATCGTCATATTAGTGTATCAAAAAGTTTTCATTTTTAATCTTTAAATTATTATATGTTTGTATGTGTTTATACGCACTTATAAACTGGTCAAATATTATTTTTATCCACATATTTTATAAGATCTACAATTTTATCCACTTTTTATCCACATATTTCATCGAAATAATTCTACAAAAATCTCTACCAAATATACACTATATCCCGCATTCTACTATATATTTAACTTTTGTTCAGAAATATATTTTATTTAATAATATATATTATTCTTAATTCATCTTCTCCAAGGGGAAAAAAATACATACTCAGAAGATCAAATCCCAACAACTTACGTACTATACTAATCAATGATCATATATGAATCAGTGAATAGCTAGAAAATTCAAAATCATGAATAAAATAATCTAGTTCTTGATGAGGGCCAAGAGGGACAGAACCAATGAAGAACCCACGACTGCGGCAGAAACCGTCAAGGAGTATCCTGCTCCATGTTCAAGCGCCGGCGCCGGCTCCGGCGCCGGAGACATTCCGAAGTCTTCCTGAGCCATTGCAGCAGACAAAGTTGCAATGATTGCCACGAACATAAACATAGCCCTCAACAGTGCCATTAAAATAATTATTCAAAAACAAAGCTATTGAACTAGAAAGTGTTAGATGAAATTGAGTGTGTTTTCTTGGCATTTGAGATGGGTTTAAAGGGGTATACATATAGGTGGAAGAGAGGGGGGGCTGTTTGTATTTTTTAAAGACGTGTGGGGTCGGGAAATGCGTGGACAAATGAGAGGGGGGCCGAAGGAAAGTCCGGACATATGAGTTAGAGAGAGAGAGAGAGAGAGAGAGGCGCCGCAGCAGTGGGTGGGAGAATGTAAATAGGGATATATGGTGGCGACACGTCGCAATACGTAAATATTCAATTATACTAAAAAATGTCATATCATTCAAAAATATTTACATTTGCAAAAAATTAAGTGGAGAATCATTTTAACGGTGTGTTAAGGCACCTTCTATTTATTTATTTATTTATAATTTATATCTATTAGAATGTGTGTTCAGTTTTTTTATTTAATTTTTTATAATATATCTCTATCGAAATGTGTATTAATCATTATTTATTTAATTTTTATAATTTATCTATATCTTATATATTGTAATATTGTTCAAATTATATAATAAGAAGTGATTTGAAATCAAGAGGATATCAACTAAATGAAAAATAAAACTCGAAAAACAAAAGAAAAAAAAAATCAACTTGAATTTTAAGCTGCCTCTTCTCTTAGCGACAGAGGCCAAAAGTTCAGTTACTGTTAGGTTTGAATTTCTGGCGACGTTTTGGAAGATTTTGGCATCTTTAGGATTAGTTTGGCACATTTTTGTGTATTAGACTTGATTATATATATATAGTTTTCATGTTGGAAAATATATGATTAACATCACATACAATATATACATTCAAATCAAAGTTCAAATCTTAGTTTTTTCAAAAGTGATATTCAACTTCATTTTGCTTAATTTTGAACTTGAATTAAATGTATGATTACTCCTGCAAACTATTTGCTTTTAAAACATTCAAACACTTATCTCAGTGGCGGCAAATATCATTTGAGGACAACGATTCAAAATTGTATTCAAATCTTTTCTTTGGTGATTTAATTTTCTTGTTTGTTCTCATCATTTTAATTGTTCAACAATCTCAAACGATATTTGTGATAAAGAACGAGACTACAATGGCTACTATCAAAATGATGAATCAAGACCTTGTGAAGTTTGATAGGTTCGATGGAACTAATTTTACAAGATGGAAGGACAAGTTGAAATTCATTCTCAACACCTTGAATATCTTCTACATTTTGGATCCGAATTTGACACCATTGCCGAAACCAACCCCAAATGATTTCTATGCAATAAAGGCAGAAAGAAAGAAAGACAAAAAGATGAGTTATATGCAGAGGACACATCTTGAATGCTCTCTCTGATCGCTTTTATGATCTTTTCACAAACACCACTTCGACAAGAGAAATTTGGAATGCTTTAGAAAACAAATACAAGGCCGATGAGGAAGGTACCAAAAAGTTTCTGATTTCTAAATACTTCGATTTCAAATTTTTGGATAACATACCTTTGTTATGACAAGTACATAAATTACAAGTCATTGTCAACAACATGAAGTCCGTGAAGATTGAAATTTCTGAGACTTTTCAAGTTGGTGCAATTATTACTAAGTTGCCATCATCATGAAAAGGTTATAGGAAGAAAATTCTTCATAATTCTGAAGATTACTCTTTGGAAGTGATTCAAAAGCATCTTCAAATTAGGGAAGAATCAAGGGCACAAGATGGAAATGAACATTCTCATGAGGCAACTTCCAAAGCCCATGTCGTGGATCAAGCCAACAAATCAAACAAGGATTCCATAAAAGGAAATTCTCAAACTCCAACAAATATAACAAGAACAAGAAAAAATCCAAGGTTTCTTGTTATGTGTGTGGCAAATCCAGACATTATGCCCGTGAATGCAGGAAGTGCAAACAACTAAAACAAACAGGAAAAGTGAACTCCATTGACACTGAAAATATTGTTGCTACTATGAGCATTGTCAATACCGTCAAAGGAAAGGTTCAAGGATGGTGGTATGATAATTGTGTCACCATACATGTTTGTTAGGATATGTCACTTTTCAAAACCTATCAAAAGGTGGATGATGAATACATTCAAATGGGAAATAAAGTTCAATCCAATGTTGTTGGCAAATGAAGTGTAGATTTACATTTCACATCCGACAAGAAGATTACATTGATAAATATTTTACATGTACCGAATATGAATAGAAATATTGTAAGTGGGATTTGTTGGGAAACTGAGAATTAAATCTGTATATGAGTCGAGCAAACTTGTACTTTTTTAGAATGGTGTATTTGTTGGAAAATGATATTATAGTGATGGAATGATCAAACTATGTATTGTTGAAAATGATATTAATAAAAATACAAATTTGAATTATGTTGTTGAGTCTATTTTATTATGGCATGATATACTATGACATATTGGTTTTTCTACTTTAAAAAGAATGATAAAAATCGAAATGATTTCCTGTGAAAACATAGAATATAATAAATGTGAATTTATATGTTAAGTCTAAAATAATTAAGAAATCATTTCATAGTGTTGAAAGGACCTCTAATTTATTAAAGTTAATTCATTCTAATATATGTGAATTAAATGGAATGTTAACTAGGAGAAAATAAATACTTTATAACACTAATAGATGATCATTCTAAGTTTTGTTATATCTATTTAATGAAGTATAAGGATGAAGTCTTTAGTATGTTTAAGATATACAAAACCGCAGTAGAAAATTAATTAAATAGAAAGATTAAAATTCTTAGAAGTGATAGAGGATGTGAATACTTTTTTAATTAATTTAATCTTTTTTTGTGAACAACATGACATAATATATCAATGTAGTGCTCCTAGAACATCGAACAAAATAGTTTGGCTGAGAGAAAGAATAGAACATTGGTTGAGATCATAAATGCTATGTTATTGAATTCTAAGTTGCCATTTAATTTATGTGATGAAGTTTGATTAAGTGCATGTCATATAGATAATAGAATTCCTTCTAAAAGATTAAAGGTTTCTCCCTACGAATTATGGAAAAGAAGAAAATCAAACATTGGTTATTTCAAAGTGTGGGGGTGTCTTGCTTATTGCAAGAACACGGATCCTAAAAGAATTAAGTTGAGTTCTAGAGGAATCAAATGTGCTTTTGTAGAATATGCTCAAAATAGCAAGGCATATCGTTTATTAAATTTGAAAACTAATGTTATAATTGAATCACGTGACGTAGAGTTCTTTGAAAATTTATTATTTTCGGATAATAATTCATTAAGGAAATCTCAAGTGGAGACTCATAGTTCTACAAGATCACAATTAGAAACATCTTCCAAGGATGTTGATACAAATAAACTGTGTAGAAGTAAAAGAGCTTGAAATGATAAACTACTAGGATCGGATGAAATTGATTCTCAACTTATTTCCTTCTATTTGGTTGAAGAAAATGAGAAGAGTGTCACAAGAACTACTCCGTATGTTCTTCAAGTAGAAATCGATCCTAAAACTTATTGAGAAGCAATATCATCAAGAGATAGTATATTTTGGAAAGATGCTATAAATGATGAAATTGATTCAATAATGTCATACAATACTTGAGAATTAGTCGATTTACCACCCAGTTCAAAGAATATAGGTTGTAAATGGATATTTAGGAGAAAGTATAATGCAGACGGTACTCTTAATACTTTTAAAGCTAGGTTAGTGGCCAAAGGGTATCGACAAAGGGAAGGAATATATTACTTTGACATGTATGCACCAGTTGCACGAATAACCTCGATTAAGATTTTATTCGCTCTATCTTCTATTTATGATTTGCATATATATCAAATGGATGTTAAGACGATGTTCTTAAATGGAGATCTCGATGAGGAGGTTTATATAGAACAACTGGAAGGTTTTGTTCTACCTAGAAATGAACATAAAGTATGCGAATTAGTAAAATCATTATATGGTTTAAAACAAGCACCAAAGAAATGGCATGGAACATTTGACTTAGTAATAATATCATTTGGATTTAAACATAATAGTGTTGATAAATGTTTATATTCAAAAGTTTGTGATAATTATGCTGTGCTTATTTTTTTTATACGTGGATGATATGTTAATTGTATGTAATCAAATACAAGGTATAAAAGAAACAAAGAGGTTTATATCTTTCACATTCAATGTGAAATATCTTGGTCAAGTGGATACCATATTAGGTATCAAGGTTACCAAGACTAGTGGAGGTTATATGTTGAACCAATCACATTATGTTGAGAATGTGATCAAAAAGTTTAATCACTTGAACATCAAAGAAGTAAATACCTTATTTGATTCAAGTTTGAAACTTGTAAAGAATGATGGAAGAGTTATAGCACAACTTGAGTATACAAGTGTTATTAGAAGTCTTATGTATGCGGTGCAATGCACAAGACCCGATATAGTATTTACAATTAATAAACTTAGTAGGTTTACTAGCAATCCAAGTGAAGAACATTGGAAGGCTATTTGAAGGGTTCATAGTTATTTGAAGAAAACCAAAGATCTAGGTCTCAATATTCTAAATTTTCGGCAAACATAGAAGGCTTTACCGATGCTAGTTGGATTTCTAGTGTAGGTGAGAATAAATCTGCCTCATGTTGGGTATTCACCCTTGGAAGAATTGCAGTCTCTTGGAAATCCAATAAACAAATGTGCATTACACACTCAACTATGGAATCCGAATCCGTAGCATTAGCTGAAACCGAAAAAGAGGCTAAATGGCTTAGGGATTTAATGTATGAAATTCAATTGGGAGAGAAGAATAATTCTTCTATATCTATCTTGTGTGATAGTCAAGCCACTTTATCTTGTGTTGGAAAATATATGATTAACATTACATACAATATATATATATATATATATATATATATATATATATATATAAATCAAAGTTTAAATCTCAATTTTTTCAAAAGTGTTATTCAAGTTCTTATTCATGTTCATTTTGCTTGATTTTGAACTTGCATTAAAGGTTTGATTACTCTTACAAACTATTTGTTTTTAAAGCCTTCAAACATTTATCCCGGTGGCGACAAATATCGTTTAAGGCCAACGATTCAAGATCGTGTTCAAACTCTTTCTTTGGTGATTTAATGTTCTTGTTTGTTCTTCATCCTTTTAATTGTTCAACATTATGCAATTATACCATAAATTTTTCAATCAACAATCTCATTGGAAATGCTCTTATCCCCGTCTCTATTTTACTTGCCACATATACAATAATTCATATTGTTACATAAAATATCTCCAATGCATTCTATGAATTGTCATCTAGGTGGCATGAATTTTGGAAGACTTTTGATTTACGTAATATTAATGTATAATGAATAAGCATTCAAGTTCAAATTTGGTCTTCAATATATTTTATGGATTGCTATCTATGTGTATTTTATGTTATTAAAATAAAATCAAAATTATATTTAAATATGAATAGAAAATTTAAATTTACATAGGAGTTCTAAATTTTACAGAGTCAACGTGTCTAACGAAGTTTTTGAATTTAGATGTGTAGCTTCTCAGATATTGTCTTTTTTTTTTTTTTTACTATGTCAGCTTGACATAGTCTTTAACAATTTAGATTGGAAAAGAATTTTCTTAAAAATTATCTATTTTTTTATATGACAGAAAAATATAATAATAAATAATCTATGATTGCGTTAGATATTCTTAGCACCTGTTTAAGTAGAAGACCACATTTAATTGTTGAGTGTGCTATTTAGCACGGGTCGAGTCCATCACTTCGTTGTCCAATCCCTCACAGTCACATAAACTAATATTTAGCACCACAAAATTACATTATTCTATTCTTAATTGCTCAATAAATCTGTCACCTAGATTTTCGGCTTGAGTCAGATTATTGATTGATTTATGTCAATAATTAAGATTCTGGTTCTGATTTTATAAGTTCGGTGGATACTCCAAATAATTTAAAAAAAAAAAAAAAAAAAATCTACTTCTTGTCTAATATCAATCATCTAAATTAACAAAACTCTCGAAGAAGTATAATTTATTGAGAATTTACAATAAATTTAATTATTGAAATTTTTTCATAAATAAACTACTTTTTGAAAAGAATCACAAAAAATCATTCTTGTTCTATATATTTTAAAAATATATTTTTTAAAAAACTATTATTTTAATATTATAATATATATTAAATTTAGTAACTGAATCATTAAAAATAGATTTGATGGAAATAGTTAAATTATATTAAATAATCTTTTATTGTTATAGTTTAATGGAAATACTTATATTATATTAAAGAATTTTTTATTATTATAATAATTGAATCCTTAAAAATCGGAATTGATTGAAATATATTTATTACAGAAACTTTTATTGTTATAACTATCAAATATATATAATTTGTGTCAGAAATAGCTGTAACAAATACAAACTGAACTTGTGATCCCTTCAATTTCAACATTTGTAACAATCTGTATTGCAAATTGAGATGTAACATATAATATTAGTTTTCACACAAAAAAAAACTCATGATTTACTCAAATATATCATATGTATCATATTAAACATCAATGTTACAAACATCTTATTAAACAATAATGTACCAATAACAAGTAGTATCATCTGTATAATTAATTGTTACATAATAACCAATTATGTAACATATGTTACATAAGGGCTTTGATTTACTCCCCACTATGGGAAGTTCTTATAACCCACACTGGATTTATTCAGTGGGGATTGGACAAGCAATTGACTTTTAATTTCTACCACTTTTGCTTGTCCAATCCACACCGAATACTTGCTATACTTTTTTTTTTTTTTTTTTTTTTTTTTGGGGGTGGGGGGTGGGGTGGGAGTTGGGGTTATAAGAACTCCCCATGATGGAGAGTATATCAACTCCCTGTTACATAATATCACATAAAAATCAGTGTTACAAAATATTGTATTGTAACATCTTTATCATTCAATGTTACATAATAACCTATTGTGTAACATTTGTTACATAGTGCCCATTTGGTAGAGATTATAAATTAGTTTATTTGACCAAAACAGTTTATTTGACTAAGAATTATCAAAAATGACGGCTACTAAGACAAATTTTTTGTCAAATAAACCATTTTTGGTTAAATAAACTATTTTGGTCAAATAAACTAGTTTATAAACTCTACCAAACGGGCTCATAATATCATATTAAAATCAATGTTACAAAAACAGTGTATTGTAACATTTTTTTCATTCGGTGTTATATAATAATCTATTGTGTAACATTTGTTACGGAATAATCAATCGTCATAATAACAATCCATATTCTACAATAATCAATCGTCATAACAATCTATATTCTGTAACAATTGTCATAATAATCAATTGTCATAATAACATATTGTGTAATATTTATTACTGGTGAGATATAACAAAATCTATATTATGTTACAAAATGGTGAAGAATATAATCAGATTTTGTGAAGATTTGGAGTTACAGATATTTCGTGAAAATTTTTGGAGAGGATTTGCGTTGATTTTGTAAAATTTTGGTGTGCTCGATTTGGGGGAGATTACTTTAATTTGAGGACGCGAATTTCAGTTATAGAAATGATTGTATATTAAATATATTTTGTTTTGATTTTAAACCATTATTTTATTTATTAATATAATAGTATAAAAATAATATTTTTAAAATAAAAGAGTTAAGTTTGCAAAAGTACAAATATTATTATAATGGTAAGTAGTTAATGTAATTTTCACTAAATTTATTTGTGTTAAACTAACAAAAAAGTCTTACGCAGAGCTAACTAGAGCTGGCAAACGGGTCGGGCCAGACCAGCCCACTATATCCAGACCACACTTGAAATTGGCCCCAGTCTGACCCGACCCTACCCGATTTTGTGTAGGCCGGCAATATGCTGGCCTAGCTCAGTCCATACATTGCCCTAATTTTATTTTAAATATTTTTTTACTAGAAAGATAAATAATATATTTTTTATGGTAAAAATGTGTGTTATAAGTTGAAAACAAAATTTGGAAGTTAATAGGAATCCTAAAAAATATTTAAAATCACTTGTACCAATTAATCATCTCTTAATTGCATTATTTACATACACTTCCTTAAATTTCCCACTTCACATATTTTAATTTCATTTTTCCACTCAAACTAGAATTTATTAATGATAAAGCATATTTAGAAGACTGAATGTTAAATATGGAGATAATAAATAGTTATCTACTTTTAAAATACGTATCATATTGTCAACTAACCATTGAAGGTTAGAGCTTAATTGATTATCAAAATAATGTCATTTTAATTTCTTTTTTTCATTCAAACTATGAAAAAAAAAATTTGCGAGCCAACCTATTCCAAGCCTGACTGGCCCGCAGGTTATTCGGGCAGGGCCATATAGACTCGATTTTGTTCAGACCAGCATTTTAACAAGCCAGTCTTACCTAAAATCTGGATTATACGGGTAATCCCGTCGGATCGGGCAAATTTTGTCGCCCCTAAAGCTAACCTCTAATGTAGGTGGCTTAATGGAAATAAAAACAAGATAGGGCAAACTTGACGAAAGTCCTACTTTTTGTAAAAAAATTGAAAAATACATCTTTTTTTCCCCCAAAAAATATCCCATTTTCATTGTTTGCTTTAAAAAATACATCATTTCATTAAATCAATATTTTATAATTTAATAAAAATACATATTTTCATTTAAAATCTACATTTTAGTTTTTCATTATCTAAAGTTATATTAATTTTTTTTAAATTAATATTTTAATTTTTCATCATCTAAAATTATATTATTTTTATCTAAAAATATTATATTTGTATACTATTTCAAATATAATAATAATTATAATTATATTTTACAATTTATTTTCTTTGATAATTGTTTTAAAAACATTATTTTCATTGAAATAAATATTTTAATTTTTTTCATTTAAAAAACAATATTCTTACACAAGTAACATATGTGTTACTTCATTATTTTTATTGAAATCAATACTTTATAACTTACTCATTTTATTATTATTTTTTAAAAAAAATTTATTATTTTTATTTAAAATTAATATTTCAATTTTTCATTGAAAAATAATATTTTTACACGGGTAATATATATGTAGTTACTTCCTCATTTTTCACTAAAATCAACATTTTACAATTTTTCTATTTTTATAATTTTTTTAAAAATATATTATTTTTATTTAAAATTAGTCTTTCAATTTTTTCATTTAAAAACAACATTTTTACACGGTAACATACGGGTTATCATATGTTAGTTCCTTATTTTAATTAAAATCAATATTTTAAAATCTGTCTCATTTTATAATTTTTTTTAAAAACAATACATTAGCTTTATTTAAAATAAATATTTAATTTTTTTTTATTTAAAACCAACATTTTTACACGGGTAACATACGTATTACTATATGTTTATTTTCTTTCATTAAAATCGATAATTTATAATTTATCTTCTTTTTATAGTTTTTAAGAAAATACATATTTTCATTTCAAATTCATATTTTAATTTTTTGTTTAAAAACAATATTTTTACACGAGTAACATATATGTTATTTCATCATTTTCATTAAAATCAATAATTTTTACACTGGTAACATATGAGTTACTATTACCAATCGTCTTTTACCACTACTACCACTCGTTTTATACTATCAACACCACCACCACCATTTACCCTATTCTACCACCACAACTAATTTAAATTAGGAAAAATTGCATCAAAGGTCCCCCAATGTTTCAGAATCTTTAGGGATATTCCCCTAATCTAAAATAATAGCACCAGAGCGTTCCCAACGTATGAAGAAATAGGCATCATAGGTCCCTATTGACAGTTTCCATTTATTTTCTCCGTTAAAACTAAATTTTGGAATGCACACGCTATATATCCCCAAAAAATGCAAGTGAGAATGGTGCCAGCGTAGGTCCACTATAGACACTGACGCCGGATATTATTTTTCCGTTCCCGAGCTTGATGTTGGCAGGTAAGTCACGATCAATATTTCCAGCTCCTACAGTGGTGACCTAGGGAGCGACATTGGTGACTGTGAGTCCTCCAGGCCCACCGTTGCCGGCGGAGGCGAACACGAATATTCCGACGTCAGAGGCGCCGAACGCCCCGATTGCTATAGCGTCAAGGTAGTACGGTACAACAACTCCACCGATGCTTAAAGAGATTACGTCAACACCGTCAGTCATAGCGACGTCAAATGCTGCCAGAATGTCAGAATCATAGCAACCGGCGTTCCAGCAAGATCCGACCCAAAATCCGATTCCTTCAACAGCCCAGCACTATCACTAATCTTCAAGCCAATAAATTCTAGGGAATGCGTCGGGTGCACGTACCTCACTTGCTCAGGAATCACTACTATTATCCCAGATAAACTCTCAATTTTTTGAGCTTTTGAAGTAGAGATCTTAGAAAAAAAAAACCCATGGAAAACAGTTTCGTAAGTATGAATTACACTGCTTACATCAGTAGAATCTGACAACTTGCCGTCAATTGCAATGGTGGAGAGTAATCTGAGCGTTGATTCATACCAGTGCTTATGGATAGGGAAAATGGATGGTTTTGCATCACGTTCAATGCAAATTATAAAGGTTTTTCTATGTTTTTCAGCATCTGCTAAAGTAATTACTATAACTATTAACAGTAATATGAGTGAAGATTTTGGCATTAGAGAGGTAGGTTGGGGGATGGAGATTGGCACTGTTTTAGTTGAGCTGATGAGAGTGTTTTGAGAATGCACGACGGTCTCGGTAGATCTGAGTCGATTCTTCTTCTTCTTTGCAAGCTCCGATTCCAGGTTGTAGGATGACAACTGTTCTACATCTGTTGTTGATGTTGTTGAAGATTGATGAGAAAAGAACTCATCGGAGAGTCTAGTAGAAGCTCGGTGAACAATACATTGTCGTTGGATTTTTTGTTCAATTAGCTCCAATCTCACTCGCATTTTTTTATGGATATATAGCGCGTGCATTCCAAATTTTAGTTTTAACGAAGAAAATGGATGGAAACTGTCAATAAGGACCTATGATGCCTATTTCTTCATACGTTGGGGGCGTTTGGTGCTATTATTTAAGGTTATTGACATATCCTTAATGATTCTGAAACATTTGAGATTTTTGATGCAATTATCCCTTTAAATTATGGTAACACATATCTTACTTTAATTTAAATTAAATTAATACGTGTGACCACCACAAACTATCATATTTGTATACTATTTCAAATATAAAAATAATTATAATTATATTTTACAATTTATTTTCTTTTATAATTGTTTAAAAATACATTATTTTCATAAAATCAATATTTTCATTTTTTCATTTGAAAAACAATATTTTTACACGAGTAACATATGTATTATTTCATTATTTTTATTAAAATTGATACTTTATAATTTACTCATTTTATTTATTTTTTAAAAAATATATTATTTTTATTTAAAATTAATATTTCAATTTTTCATTGAAAAACAACATTTTTACATGGTAATATATATGTAGTTACTTCCTCATTTTTCATTAAAATTAATATTTTACAATTTCTCTCTTTTTATAATTTTTTAACAATATATTATTTTCATTTAAGATCAAATTTTCATTTGAAAACAGATTTCAACAAGTGTAACATATGTGTTACCATATGTGTTACGTCATCATTTTCATTAAAATCAATACTTTACAATTTATATTATTTTATAATTTTTTTAAAAAAATACATTAGCTTTATTTAAAATCAATATTTAAATTTTTTTATTTTAAAACAACATTTTTACATATGTAACATATGTGTTACTATATGTTATTTTTCCGTCTTAATTAAAATCAATAATTTATAATTTATCTTCTTTTTATAATTTCTAAGAAAATACATTATTTTCATTTAAAATTCATAATTCAATTTTTTTTAAACGACATTTTTACACGAGTAACGTATATGTTCATCATTTTCATTAAAATCAATAATTTTTACACTAGTAACATATGTGTTGCTATTATCAAATGCCTTCTATCACTACCACTACTCGTCTTATACCACCACCACAATCGAGTTCAAATCCACTACCACCATCTACAACTATAATCCCATCCACCACAAATGTGGTAACACGTGTTTTAAATTAGGATAACGCAAGTATTACCACCACCAACACAGGCACCGCTTCACCACCACTAATTTAAACTAAGGTAATACTTGTTTTACTATAATTAAAATTAGAGTAACACTTGTGTTACAACCACTACAATTTTCTCCAACTACTGCATAGCTCTAGTACCACCATTTACCCTGCTTTATTACTACAACTAATTTAAATTATAATAACACATGTTACTCTAATTTAAATTAGATTAACACGTGTTACCACCACCACCACCACCACTACCACCACCACACGTGGTCTCCACCAACAATCGAATCATCACGACCAACATCAATTGCCATAAACTACCACCATCAAGCCCAACCACCTCTATTAAACTCATCACCACAAAATCACCACATTTTTTCCGCTGAACATTACTACAAGATATAGAAATGGATAAATCAAATAACGACTCACAGTCGGGTCAATAACACGTCGGCCCTGGTGTAGCGCGGCTGAGTCAACTCTGACTAACAAGAATTGGTCTGACATCGTCTACCGAAAGTAAGTTTAAATCCAGAATTGGAACACATACTACCAACGATAAACATTAAAGATTGTAATGATATAATCAGAACTACCAGAGTTTCAACGGTAGGATTTCTAAAACCTAGCACAAGCTCCATGGCCACCAAACTTCTTCAACTCACAGTGGCGTGGATCAGCCACAAGTAGAGTCATATCGTATCTAACAAGGATGTCCTTAATCTCCTTCTTCGACTGCTTGTCGACGTATTTCTGGTAGAAGATCACGAAGGCTTTGGCAATTGACTGGCAAATAGCGTAGATCTGGGAGGTGTGACTGTCGTCCTTGATGCGTATGCGCATGTCCAGTCCGGTGAAGCGGTGGCAGCCTAGGAGAAGGATAGTGTTTCACGCAGAAAATGTGTTTTTGCTAACAATTAAAAGATTCAGACGATGTGTAAGGGACGCCAAACCTTTTGAGACAAAGTTCCAACAAGGGGTGTTTGATTTATGAAGATTACAATATTAACAAAGAATGAAAGAACAAAACGAAATGCCTCCAAGGGGCACAAGCACACTGGAATTCGCTGGAAAGAAATACTTGAAACTAAAAGGGAATGAAAATTATATTTCTCTGTTTTTTTTAGAGTTGTCTTGTTGTCTCTTATGTTCAATCTCTTTTCTTTTATACTTCGTTAAACGGTTTTCTCCAATCTTGCATCAAAAACTATGAGTCGCCCAATAACTACCCACTTTCTTCCTTAAATGGCAATAACTACCCACTTTTTCCATGATGATTCAACTGCTGTAACTCCTGAAACGTGGAAAAATGATAAGAGAGAAGAAAAAACTGTTCAAGAACGGTTACTCCATAAGGTGACTAATCGTTCTAGTCGCCCAATGTCCTGGACGTTTTTGGCCTGGGCGACATCCATTCTGGGCCTATCTGGACTGGTTATTTTCTATGGGCTCAGATATAAATTCACCAAGCGCCCATTAGGCCTGAGCGACATATACTTCTGGACCTATATATTTGGATACTTTCTATGAGCCCATACATATAATTCTACTTAAGTTTCCTTCTTGGGCCCAAATTGTTTTGTATGTCAACAGTTACCCTCCAATATGGCTAAATTAACATAATCACTTATTAATTTAGCCATATTCACTTAGTGGCGCTTCACCTTCTAAAAAAGTGCGTTTGGCGCTTCAATTCTGGTATCCCAAGTGCACGATTTCTATAAACCCAAAAAAGACGCCACTACATTGCACCAATAACCACGTTCTGCTTCTATCACGTCGACCGCCTCTTTCTTACTCTATAAAAGGACACCATTCATCCTCTTCTTGATTTCACATTCTCTTTCTCAAACTTGTCATCACCTTTGAAATCCTTTCAAATTGCTGAAAAAATGGCTACGTCAAAGACTCTCTCAGAAAATTGTACCACTTTCGAAGAATTCCGAGACCTCTCGTGCCTTCTTCCTTCTCGGCCTGATATGAACGAGTTCTATTTGGACCCGTCATTCAGGGATGCGGACTCCATTGGGCGACTGGCCTTAGCCCAGTTCTTCCCTTGTACCCAAGAACCTCCTTTCTTGGACCCCTTCTCTTTGAAGCCAATTCGCGAAAAGAGCATTCGTACTTGGCCCAAAGCTTATACCACTTTCTGCCTCTGGCAAGCGCGTATGATGAAACATGGCCCTACAAAAGCGTTCTTTGATCGTGCCAGGATTTCTGACCTTCTGGAAATTGCTACACGTCCTCCACTCTATGACCCTGTCCTTTTTCCAATCGCCTTGAGTTTCTGGTCTTCTGAGTACAACACTTTCATTTTTCCTCTTAGCCCAATGTCGATTACTTTAAGGGACGTTGGTGCTTTGGTCAATCTTCCTCCTCTGGGCGATACCATTTCTCCTGCCATGCTAATATCCTCCCTTGCTCCAAGGTTTGATAAGAAATATACGGATTCCTATTCAGGCATGCAGGAGCTTTATGACAACTCTGGCAAAGATCCTACTCATGCCGAGCGTGTAGCTTTCCTTCAGGTTTGGCTGTATAGGTATATTCTTTGTGTTCCTAGTCTTAAACCTTCTATGGCCTATTTGCCCATCGCCCACGAGTTGGCCCTTGGTAGGTCTTTGAATCTCTGTTCTTTGTTTCTGGCCGCTTTCTATAGAGGTATGGCTTACCTTCAACATCAACTTAGGACCAATGCTTCTCCCACCGGAAGTGGGCCTCTTTGGCTCGCTCAATTGTGGTTAAGAGCATATTTTCCACAACTTGGTATTCCTTCAATACCCCCTCGGCCAGTGAGTTGTTACGGGCTGTTTATCAACCAATTAGCTCCTGTTGATATGTCTAACCGAGATGTCTTTACATTCTTTTATAACTTAAATTCAATTCCTTCTTTCTTTCCTTTCTCTGTTCATCAAGTCCCAATCTATGTTCAACCCTCTCTTACTCTGAACGAGGTGAGTGCTGTCCTGCCCGTTTGGGCCCAATACTTGATTGGGCGAGAATTGTTCCATGACATTCTTACGGGCACCAATGCCTTTGGGGTCGAGGTCTTTGCTCCCGCCTTTGCTGGACAATCCTCGGTTTGGCCAAACTTGGCCCATCCCTCCTTGTTATTCAAAAAGTTTCCAGGAACGCTTCCATACTATCACAAAAGTAGAAGCGCATGCCATAGATGAACGTAATGCTTCTCTGATGAATGGGTTTTCTTTGGCTCCTTTTAATCCCACTTTGGCCGTTCATCCTCTCTTCGAGCAATTTTGGCCTTCTGTGAAACGTAGATTTTTCACTACTAACGTCAACCATGCATTCCATATACTCGAGAGATCGGGGTCTTCTAGAACTTCCATTTCTTCTACTCCGATCCCTATCCCTGCTGTGCCCATATCAGTTAAACATCATGCTCCTTCTTTTTCTCCTTCAAAATCTCCAACAATGCGTACTAGACGTTCTGTTGCGATTTCTACTCAATCCAGTTCTCCTCCCGCCTAAACTAGAGCTGCAAAAGGTACATCCAGCCGTAAACGGCCAACGTTGGATTCATCGGGTCAACCTGATGATGATAGTGATGATGATGATGATGCTCTTCCTATGACCAGAAGAAAGGTAATATGATTTCCCTTTATTTAGAGAACACTTCAATATAGATATTGATATTCTATTTGTGCTCTAAACTAGAAGGGGCCCATTTCTCCTTTGAAAGATTCTACTTCGCCCGACCCTTCAATTCCTCCATCTTCCGAGCCATCTATTAAAGTGGATTTGCCTCAAAAGGGATTTGAAGACCCAGCCACTTCGATCGCCCAGCCAGTTGAGAATCTCCATCATTTCAAGGCGTTTCTCCTCCAAGCGTAGAACTGGATGGTAATATGTGCACATATTTATGATATTTTTCTAATTTCACCATTTTTCATAGCGTTACTCTTGAAAGACTTATCATTGTTCGTCCCTTTGCAGCAAGACCAGTTGATTTGCCGGTTGTACCAGAACCAGCACGCTCAGATAAAGATGGATCTTCGCAAGCAGTCAAATCGCCCATTGGCACATTTCCTGCTTCCTCCTCAAAAACTACTAATGAGTCAACCCATGAGGTAGTTTTCTTTCGATTCACTCTACATAGCTTATTGCCATAAGGATGCTAAGTAATCGTTTTTACCTTTACAGGACACTGATACCATCTTGCGCTCTATTTAGGACTTGTTTACGTCGTGGAAACAAGTGAAGGCTAGCCAGACCGCTTGCTCATCCTCGGCCGTCGTCCATCTTCCCGCCATCGCCTTTTTCCATAGAAAACATGAACATTCTTAAGCAAGCGATTTGAATACACTTCCTTCATGGATATGGATATCTCACATGCTAGTCTTTGCTAACCAACGAGACAAATTTGAGCGTTTAAACCGCCAAATGGCCCAAGCACTTGAGCTTCATTCACTCAGACTCTCCACGGACCTCAAGTTATCTTTGAAAATCATCCATCAGAAGATAAGTGCGTTGTTGGCTAAAAATGTGGAACTCAAAGCCAAGAAAACTCAATATGTCAATGCTGTGACTGAAAAGGAATCTCTACACTAGGAAATCGACCAAGCTAAAAACAATTTGAACGAGATTTCTTCTGAGGTCATGGTTGAAGATTCTTTGATGATGAGTTTGGCTGCCCAGATGAAAGAAATTCAAGAAAAGATGGATTTGATCGTAATGCCGGATCGGGCCGCCAAGAAGCGCAATGCTTCTCAGGAAGTTGAACGGGCTAGATCCTTGCTTGAGCGTTATTCAGGTCTAGAAGTGGACGAATGAATCATGGATGAACTATCCACTGCTTCTGTTGAACAACGCGATGAATGGGAGAAGCTTAGAGAGCAGATGCGTTCTATTTGGGGAAGATTGTAATTAAGACTTGAATGTTTTAAGGACAATTTCTCTTTTTGTTTTATTCAATTTTCCTTTGTAATGGTAGCCAATCATGGCAACCAAATTATCCAATGAAATGAGTAGTTTTATTCATTTGGAGAACTGTGTCCTTTAATGTTAAACATCTAATCGTTCAAAATCCCAAACTGATGGAACGTATTTCTTTAAATATTTGCCGTTAATAGACCTCACGTGTCTCATACCATCCAAATTTTCTAGATGATATGCTCCATTAGGTAACACCTCCTTTACTCTATATGGTCCTTCCCAATTTGGCGACTATTTTCCAAACTTTGGACTACTACTATCCAATGGGAGTATCGTCTTCCAGACCAAATCATTCGCACTAAAACATTTGGCTATAACTTTTTTATTATAATACGAAGCCATTTTTCTTTTTTGAATTTGCAATCTATCTAAGATGTTCAACTTCAATTCGTCTAATTCCAATAAATTCTGAACGAGTAGCTCAGTATGTTCGTCGTCATCTACGCTATTTGCAAACGTACTCTGATCGATTGCACATTAATTTCCATAAAAAAGACCGCTTCTTGCCCATAAGTTAACTAGAAAGGAGTCACTTTAATGCTAGATCGTGGGGAAGTTCTATAAGCCCATAACGCTCTATTCAAACACTCATGCCAGTCTCTGGCATTTTCACCTATCATTTTCCTTATGATACTCTTCAAAACTTTATTTGACAATTCTGCTTGGCCGTTGGATTGGGCGTAATAAGGTGTAGAGTTTGCCAACTTAATTCCAAACTCGCTCAAAAATTCTTTCACTTGACTCCCATTTAAAGAAGTTCCGTGATCCATCACTAAAGTTTGAGGTATCCCAAATCTATATACGATGTGATCACGAATGAACCCTATCACATTTCCCTGAGAGATTTCCTTTAAAGGTATCGCTTCTACCCATTTAGTGAAAAAATCCGTAGCGACTATTACAAAAGTGTGTTGTTTGGACGATGGGGGGTAAATCTTTCCTATCAGATCTATCGCCCAACACTTGAATAGCTATGGTTTAATAATAGGTACCATTTCCCTTGCTGGCATTCTTTGGATTGGGCCATGTTTTTGACACTCCAAACAACTCTTAGCATACTGAACACACAACTCCCCATTTTAGGCCAGAAATACCCACTCCTAACGATCAACCACCTCATCTTTTGGCCAGCTTGATGTGCTCCACACATCCCTTCATGCGCTTCGGCCATAACCACTTTAGCTTCTTGTAAATTTATGCATCTCAAAAGCACACCATCTGAGCGTTTCTTATATAATTCTCCCTCAACCAGCAGATAGTTCAATGAGCATAATTTTACCTTTCTATCACTCTTCTTATCAGGTTCTTCCAAGAACCTTTGTATTTCTTCTCTCCAATCCATTGCGTCTCCATCTTGTATACAATGCACATTAATCTCTTTCGCCCTTCGTTGAACTACAGGCAATATCACCCCATACTCACAAGCAGAATTCTTATTTTACATTTTTGAATAACCCGATGTCATTTGGGCCAGCTCATTTGTCAAATCGTTCTATACCCTATTAACGTATTGAAGCTCTACTTGGTCGAATTTGTCCAATAGGTCTTGAGCGATGCCATATTGGCTTATGATAGAATCACTTTCGCATTTGAAGTCGCCATTCAATTGATAAATTACTAATTGAGAATCACCTCTGATAAGCACATTTTTTGTCCCTATCTCTAATAATAGCTCTAAACCCACAATCAATACTTCGTTTCTCGGCTTGATTATTAGTACACATTTCATTCATAGCGAAAGCAAATTTGTAGCAAACCCCAATGGGTTTATTAGCACTACCCTACTCCCGCACCTCGCACCTCCAGTCTTTGGAGCCAAAAGTATAAAATCCGAGGTTTCAACTCGAATCGAATCGACTTCTAACTCAATTTCTTTAGGCACGTCTAAGCATGGATGATCGGCCAAAAAGTTAGCCAACGCTTGATTTTGACAAATTTTTGGGTATGAATCGTATTTCAAATTCGACGATGCTAAAGTCCAAAGACCAATCCTTTGATGCAAAATAGAACATGTACTTAACCAAATTCACTTTAGAGATTAAGTAAATAGTCACGGGCATAAGTAAGCCCTTAATTTAGTACATGTAAAATATAGAGCAAGACATAATTTTTCAATAGCGTAATAATTACATTCACATGTAGTTAATCGTCTACTAAGGTAATATATCACCCTTTCTTCTCCAAACCGATCATCTTGGGCGACTAGTCCAAATTATTGATTCCTTTCGCCACCGATATGTAAACTTTCATTGGCCGTCTTTGGATAGGTGAAACTAACACTGGCGGATTTGATAGATATGTTTTCAGGCTATGAAAAGCCTCTTGATGCTCTTCCTTCCAGACGAAGTCGTCTTGATTTTTCAACTTCAAAAGAGGCGAAAAAGCTTTCGTTCGCCCTGCACAATTAGAGATGAAACATCGTAAAAAATTCACTTGTCCTAAGAATTTTTGCAATTCTTTTTTGTTCTTAGGTGGTTTAGCCCCTAAAATGGCTTTTTCTTTAGTTTTATCAAGTTCAATTCCTCTTTCATGTACTAGGAATCCTAGGAAATTTCCTGCATTAACACCAAATGCACATTTCAACGGGTTCAATTTTAATTTATACTGTCTCATCCGTTCAAATAAACGTTTCAATTGTTGGAAATGGTCTTCTTCTTTCAACGATTTAACCACTATATCATCAACATCAACTTCAACGAATTCTCCTATCATATCATGAAAAATCAAATTCATTGCCCTTTGATAAGTGGCTCCTCGCATTTTTAAACCAAAAGGCATTACCACCCATTCAAAATATCCTAGAGCACCCGGGCATCATCCGAATGCGGTTTATGTACATC
This sequence comes from Forsythia suspensa, assembly GCA_023638005.1. Classification (NCBI taxonomy): domain Eukaryota; kingdom Viridiplantae; phylum Streptophyta; class Magnoliopsida; order Lamiales; family Oleaceae; genus Forsythia; species Forsythia suspensa. The sequence continues at coordinate 33,384,147 of CM042671.1, forward strand.
TTCTTCACTATATAAATTTGGTTTTATCCTCGAATATCCATCCATAAAGAGTATATCACGTGCTTCTGCTTGAATCCACTAAAGAATCCATTTGTTGGCATTGGATATTCATCTTTAGGCGTTACTAAATTCAAATTTCAAATCTATGCAAACCCTAATACTACCATTTTTCTTGATCTGAGCAATATTGGATAATCATTCAACATATCCGGTCATGTCCTAATAAAACCTGCTTTTAACAATCGTTCTATTTCTTTCTTTACTTCGGACAATACATTAGGAGCAAAGCGGCTCGGGGGTTGCTTATGGGGTTTAAAATGTGGCTTGGTTGTCAGCCTATGTTCTACCAAATCTTTATCTAACCCAGGCATGTGTTCATATTCCCAAGCAAAATAGTCTTTGTATTCTTTTAACAAAGCAATTAACTGGATCACTTACCTCTCTGCTAAGCATTTGACTGACAAATGTTGGGCGATCTTCTCGTTCATCCCCAATATTCACTTTTACCAAAGGATCTTGTGCTTAAGCGTGCCCGGTCTTCATAACTCCTATCACATCATCGTCCAGGTTCCTTGTAGTAATGCCTTCTGCGTCTAAACAATCCACCTTATTACTTCTCTGCCGATATTCTGCTCTAATTCGAACACTGCTAACTTGTTCTTTAAAATTTTTAAAGCCGTTTCTTTGTTCATTTCTTCTTCGCACCTTTTCTTGAAAGCCATTAACTTGGCTTTGACATCCTGAAGGCTGGCCATATTCTTCAACATTTATTGACTATCTTTTTTGCCAATTATTGGCTCCTCAAGGGCCACTATGTTTGGCCTCATTTGATCAAACATTTCAGTAAATGTATCTACTGATAATGATTCTTCGCTTTGCGCGATGATTCGAGTTTCTTCTCCATTTTGGACTACCCTCACAGGTCCATAATTTTCCTCATACATGAACTTCTCAATCGAATTCGCCTCTGTGACAAAAGGCCTATGATAAAAGGCCTATGATCTGCCTGTACCACCTCTGCTTCACCTTTATCGTTCCAAAAAACTAGACATTGATGGAGCGACGAAGGTATACAACGATTTCCATGAATCCAATCTCTTCCTAACAACACATTGTAGCTAGTCGGCCCGTCTATTACAAAGAATACTGTAGTTTTAGTGATAGTTCCTACCGTCACATCTAACAGCATTACTCATTTGGCCGAAGTTGCCCCTCCATTGAAGCTTGTAAGAATAACTTCAGTAGGGATTAAATCACTCTCCGTCTTTGCAAATTTCTTTATCATTCTGGATGGAATGGTATTTATAGCGGCCCCATTGTCAATGAGAACTTTGGCTACTGGGATGCCATTGACTAAAACTTTTACATATAATGGTCTTAAATGTTTTGTTAAATTGGCCGTCGGCTTCTTAAAAATGACTTTTCAGTTGCCTCTATCTCTACCTCTTGCTTCCCATCATCTTTTGATCAAATTCACGTCAAATTAACGTGCAACATTTCATTGACCGATCTTACGTACCGCGCCTTCCCGAGTTTCTATGTCGCTCTCTTCTTGCCACCTGTAGGGGGTGGCAATATCATTGGAGGTGATCCATACTTTTCAGAGCGTGGTACCCTCATTTTTCTCTTAGGCATCCCGTATAATACGTAATAATCAAAAGATCACCCAAATGATTCGCCCAATAAATTTACTTCTCGGACGCCTTCTTGATATAGTTGCTTCAGTAGATTGTTATATGAGACTCCTATTTTTCTTCTTTCTAATTCTAAGTCAATCTCTTCTTCAACATCGGCCAAACCATCATCTTCTTCTTCCTCACATATCCCTCCAGAGGTTTGCCCGATTTCTCCCTCACATTCCAACGTGCATGCTTCTTCTTCCTCATCTTCTTGTGTCCCTTCATCTCCCTTACTTTTAAACTCATTGGCCAGCAAATAATTATTAGCCAAGACCGGGGGCAAAGAACCAAATTGAATAGTGATGGATTGTCCTGGATCATCTTCATTTTCATCTTTGTTGCGTCTTTCAAATCTCGACCTACCAGAAGAATCTTCTGGCAATTCTTCCGTTGAATTGCCCAAGTTGTGTTCTTTCTCATCTTCGAGATTTTCTTTAGCAACTGCCTTGGACAAATCGGGCATTTTGGGACGTATCACCTCTGATTACTGCCTCATCATTCGTCCATAATTCCTTTGATGACGTCTTTGTTGCGTCCTGGTCATTTGATCAAAGGGTATCATCATTCCTGTACTATATTGGAATGAGTGCCATACATTTGACCGATGGGGCTGTGGCCTGAATGTTCTACTGTTGAGCATTGGTCTACCGTTGTGTATCGGTCTACCACCATGCATCGGCCTGCCATCATGCATCGGCCTGATTTGTCTTTCAAAAGGAGGCCTTGGTACATTTTGCCTTTGAATAGGCTAGAAATTTGGGGCCATGTTGGGATGACTGTGGCGTTCCCATACTCCAATTTTCTCTTCGTTTTTACTTATTTCTCTACTACATCTAGCACACAACATTCTTTCGTTCTTTTCAACTTCTTTGCCTTTGAGACGTTTGAACACACTAGGATGCTGTTCAAGATCTTCGTCTCCATTATCAACTACCAATTTGAATTTAGATAAACCACTTTTGAAACTGGCTATCATATTTACTCCAAGTGGCCGTGGAAAAGGATTCTCATCCACTGCCATCTTCTTTTTAGCTTCAAAAGTGATTCGTCCTAATTCAATGGCATCCTGTAATACATGACAAAAAACCAAACAATTATTAGTTGTATGAGACCATGCATTATGCCACTTACAATATTTCTTATCCTTAATTTGCTCAGGATTTGGCAATTTGTGTTTATCGCTCAGTTTTATTTGTTTGTCTTTATACAATCTGTCGAATATAGTGTCAGCTTTGGTTATATCAAATGAAAATGCTCTAGCCTTTTTGCTTGTATCTCTTAAAGGCTCGTTTTTTGCCTTCGTTCCTGAGTTAATCACTAAGGGGCAAGCATACGCATCTCCTTTAACCAATTCGGCCAGACACATTTTGGTTTGATCGTAATATTTTTCTACAATATGAACGTCGAAGTTTGGGTCTCTATAGTAAGTCCCTTTACTAGAATTTTTCATTTGTTCTTCTTCTCTTATTAAACGCTCGTACCTAATCACGTTGGCTGTTAATTGGAAAAGATCAGGGAACTCCCTATCCTGAAATTTCTTTGTTAAATCGAAACTTAAACAGCTTTGAGCGATTTTAACAAACTCCTTTTCAGGTAAGGGCACGAAGCATTTACTCCTAGCATTTTTAAATCTTTGAAGGAAAACTTCCGCCCATTCAGTTGGCATTTGACGTAAATTCGCCAAATCGGCCAAGGTAACTTCAGATTCGGTTTTATAAAATTGAGCATGGAACAACTACTCTAATTGTTGCCACGTCTGAACAGAGTTTGCTGGTAAATTAATGAACCATGAAAAGGCTATTCCTGTTAGCGAACTAGGAAACAACCTCATTTTATGATAATCATTTACTTCACCACATTGCAATATAAATCGCCCTACATGTTCCAACGTTGAGACTTCTCCTAAACTTGTGAACAATGAAAATTCTGGCACTTTATATCCTCTAGGCCATGGATACGCTTGGTCTATCCAATCGGGATATAGCTTCCTATAGGTCGACCTAATCAAAGGACGTATTCCAAAAGCCATCTGATCTTACATTATCTCTGCGATTTGGTTTCTCAAAGCCGTGTTGGGATCGTATGGGACTCCTATAGGTTGGTTCACAGGTGGGATCATCTAAGGTCTATTATTTAACCCCGGATTTGTGGCAAAATTACCATTATTCAAGGTATTATTGCCATTTACTTGGACATTTGCCCCCTCGCTAAAGCGTGTTGCATTTTGTCCTATATTTGGGATGTTTTCTCTTGCGTTCGGTCTACCCCCAAGTTGGACGATCCAACATTATGACCACTCAAATTAGTCATGCCACCTCCCCCTACATTTAACGTTGATGGTATAAAAGGCGTTTATATTCCCTGACTAGGGTTCATCGTTGGTGAATTGTGCCCTACGATCGTCCTGGCTTGGAAATGATTCCCTACACTTGGCAAATTTGGTTGACATGTTTGGCCCACTAACTTATTCATAAGTTCATTTAAAGTGCTTAATTGCTTGGTCATGTTATCATAATGCACATTTTCATTTTGAACAAACTTTTCCATATCATGAACATTTTGGAGGCTTACCTGTCCTACGATATCTTGTGTGAGTTCGCTTGCCAACGCCACAGATGGTGCGTGGGACTCAATTTCGTCATCGGTTCATAACGACTTTGATTTTGTCCCTCTGTTGTTTGGTGTATTTTGCTTGCTCTTCATATCGCTCGATCACGAATTGGATTCACCGGTTTGTTTGGCTCCTTATCTGAATTCTTGTGAGACATATTGTTCCACTTTCTTGTATCTTCTAACACCAAAAAGGGTCCCACCGGGTGTGCCAAATTGTTTCGCGCAGAAAATGTGTTCTTTGCTAACAATTAAAAGATTCAGACGATGTGTAAGGGACGCCAAACCTTTTGAGACAAAGTCCCAACAAGGGGTGTTTGATTTATGAAGATTACAATATTAACAAAGGATGAAAGAACAAAACGAAATGCCTCCAAGGGGCACAAGCACACTGGAATTCGCTGGAAAAAAATACTTGAAACTAAAAGGGAATGAAAATTACTTTTCTCTATTTTTTTGAGAGTTGTCTTGTTGTCTCTTCTGTTCAATCTCTTTTCTTTTATACTTCGTTAAACGGTTTTCTCCAATCTTGCATCAAAAACTGTGAGTCGCCCAATAACTACCCACTTTCTTCCTTAAATGGCAATAACTACCCACTTTCTTCCTTAAATGGCAATAACTACCCACTTCTTCCTTGATGATTCAACTGCTTGTAACTCCTGAAACATGGGAAATGATAAGAGAGAAGAAAAAACTGTTCAAGAACGGTTACTCCATAAGGTGACTAATCGTTCTAGTCGCCCAATGTCCTGGACGTTTTTGGCCTGGGCGACATCCATTCTGGGCCTATCTGGACTGGTTATTTTCTATGGGCCTGTATATAAATTCACCTGGGTGTCCATTAGGTTTGAGCGACATATACTTCTGGGCCTATATATTTGGATACTTTCTATGGGCCCATACATATAATTCTACTTAAGTTTCCTTCTTGGGCCCAAATTGTTTTGTATGTCAACAGATAGGTTCGAATGCCTTGTACCGGAGGATCTCCGGCTGGACTAGCTCGATTGGGACGCCATGGATCTTGATCAATCTGCGTCCCTTCTTGCAGTGGGTCATGGCCACCGCCGTCTTCTTCCAGCCGAAGTATTGTATGGATTCGATTTTAGCAGCCGCCATGGTTGGGGAGAGTGGATGCTGGTTTTTTTATCTTTTCTCTTCGGCGTTTGGAATTTCTGTGTGGATTCTGGGGACTGTGATGCCAAACTACACAAAAATATTAGCCACGAACGTTTATGGATGTGTGAGGTGTGCGAACAGGCGCCGGCCACCATCACTTGCAAGGCGGACACCGCCGCACTCTGAATCACCTGCGATCGTGACATACACTCCGCCAACCCCTTCTCCCACCGCCACGAGCAGTCCCCAGTGGTTCCGTTCTTTAACACTGCCGAGTCCGTCGTAAAGTCCACCGCAATCACTGGACTTTGAATCTAGTTTTTAGATCTGAAATTAGAACTAAAATTTTTGAATGGAGAAGGTGACATCAAAGAAGGTGGTGATGATTAGTGGCGCAAGCATCGGCGGTGGTGGCTGTGGAAGTAATCAAAGATGATGGAAGGTGGAGTTAGTTGGGGTATTGAATATTTTGGTTAGGGAAGTAATTAAATTAGAATTATGGTTAGACAAATATTTGCATAATATAAAAGAGGTTTTTTTTTTTTTTTTTTTTTTTTTTTTTTTTTTTTTTTTTTAGGGTATATATTAATATGATTTACAATGAAGTATATTTGATTTTTTTTAAAAAAAAAAGGGTATATGAGCTAATTAGCTCAACAAAATAATAATATATAGCTTGACAAGTTCAGTGTGAACACCAATTTTTGACCCTTAATTTAATTACAATAAAATATCAATAAATAAATGTTTGATAAATTAGTAATCTGGTCCCAACTCAGCTAGTATACTAAAATAGATAATCTCGCTAAATACATAAGAAAATAATTTTATTTCAAATGTTTTAAGGCCCAACTAAAATATAAAATAATAATTAATTAAATACGTAAAAAATTATAATACATGTTAATGAACTTTTTACTTCACAACTCCTGTTTTTTCAATTCAGATTTTTTCTGAAAATATGCTTCTGAGTTGTTTCCGTTTTCTTTATGCTCAAGTCCAACTCAAAGTCATCCCTAATTATTTGCAATTCATATTACACCACATTTGATTTTTTTTTTTTTTTTTTTTTTTTTGAAAATTAAGATCTCCACTTTTTCTAAATCAATTTTTTTTTTTTTTTAAATATACTAGTCTTGATGAATTTTATTATTTGTACTTAATATTATTCACATATATATTGATCAATAAATAAATATTATTTTATTTTTATATTATATAAATATATCTAATTTGATAGTTCCCAAAAATCAGGGACTAAATCACATCCCCTAATTTAATTGATTAAATCTCGCAAGTTACTAAAGATATGCACTAATAGCGATTCAACCCACTACGTCACTTAATACTATTTCTCTTCCTTCATAGAGCTCAAGAAAATTTTCTCATCTCTATTCATTTTTCAACAGAATGATTTCTTCAAAATTTACCACTTTCGCTCAATTACCACCAGATATTTTGACATGTATCTACGTATGTTATAATGTTATTTTGATTTCTTTGTTTTTATTTTCAATCGTTGTTAATGCCACGATTTTCGAACCAAATTATTTCTTTTTGATACTAGAACAAATCATACATCTGAAATCTTCATTTTTTCATTGATTCATCATTTCAGATCACTAGATATGACATCCACACCTACTGGCAGCAAAAATAGAAACAATGGTAGGGATATAAGAAAATTGTCGTGTTGCTGTTTGTGGTGAGTGATACACATGTAAGGTAGTGACTATGACGACTCACTGAAAATAAATGACCATATTATCTTTTGTGATTTTGACCAAATTCACCAATCTACAACTATATGACATGCATTATTGATACCTGTTATTGTTGAGTTTTTGACACATTATTGAATTGTAACATTGTATGTTAACATGTCATAGTTGTATTGCATTTATTGTAATGTTGAATGTTAACGGTACGTGATACATATACATGGGATGATATTGTCTTGATAGCGCTGACAAAAACATGTCATATGCAAAATCATGTCGATGTCATGTAACCCAATAATGCAAAATCATTAATGTTACTCGTCCGAATATCATCGAATTTCAAAAATTTTAAAAATGAGGCATATATGTAATTTTTCCTTTTTTTAACTTGTAGAAAATGACCATTTAAGGTTTTGATCGCTTGATGGGCGCTTTTTTTTTTTTTTTTTTTTGAGAAATAGTTAGTAAAACAAAATTATAATTTGGATTGTGATCATATTCGATAGGTGTATTCACTACTTCTTGAATAATATCGTCATCAATAATTCAAAATATACTCGACACCCATCACATTTTTGTAGCTAGACTAAAAGAAAAAAGAATACGAATAACCAACTCCTTAAAGAAGTAGAAATAGTACTAACTAAACAATAATAAAATCCTATAAATATTAGGAATACTACTCAAATAGTCCTACGTCATAATTAACAAATATGAATATTATCGATAAATATATAAATTGTTTATTTATTGATAAATTAATAACATCTAAAGTAGTAATTTTTATTAGACCCAACAATATTATTTTGTATTATTTTTACTGTAAAATTAATTGTTTTGATATTTTCAAAAAAAAAAAAAAAGGTTCATATATGACATGTATGTATATACACAAATATAAATTTGACTATATCAACCTCAAAAGTTTAAAATTTGTTTTGTTTCAACTTTGAAGTGTATCATAATTGTACTTTAAAAAATTGTAAAATGTTATATAAGAAAGGATTTAAATTTTATGAGTTCAAATTTTAATGGGGCACTGGCTAAATAGTTTGGGAGGGATGTTTTTTTTTTATATTTTCATATTGTTTTCTTTGAATACAAATGATATATATTATTTTCACCAAATATAACCCATCATTTGCAAAAATATCATACAAATGGACTTTGACGGTAACCTATTTACTTTATGTCACAACAATACTAATTCATCCTATTTATAATTAATTTTGTTCTCTTTTATTGAACCTTAATCGATAATTAAGATTATATTTTGTCATTTTTCATTGTAATATTGTGATGCATCATCAATGAGGAGCAAGTTTTTTTTTTTTTTTTTTTGAAATACAGATAAACTTAGATTTCAATTAAAAGTAATGTTATTTATTATTACTGGTGACAATCATTCGTCTATGTGTTAATGAGGTCCATTGGAAAAATAATCTGGCCCATTGGGCAGCCCAAATAACCTAGAATTCGGACTGGTCAGGCCCAATAAAAAAGTTAGTCAAGTAAAAATGGGGATTATTTTGCCCGATACAACTAAGGGAAAATTAGCCATAACACCCTCTTTTTTGAAAAAGTTGAAATATACCTTCATTTTTGAAATATTAATATTTACCCTCTTTTAAAAAACCTATAATGAATTTGACCCTACTAACTATTAAAGATAAAATAGATAAAATTCATTATTACCCCCAAACACCCCCACACGCAATAGCCCAAACAATAGTCCAATTGCTCAAACATAATTTCTCTCTCTATATTTTCAACTTTCCCCAAAATCCCAATTTTCCTTTCTTCATCTTCATCCCCAATTTTTTAATCGACTCTTTCAATCAAGCAATGGTTAGAACACACAATAAATCGCTAAACATTGAGCTTGAAATAGAAACACTAACTACAAGGATGAAGAGAAAGGCGTTTGCGATGTTAAATCAAAGCGAGAAGAAGAAGAAGAAAAAGTATTCAAATCGAAGCAAGAAGAAGAAGAAGTCGAAAAAAATCAATTGATGAAGATGTTGATGAAGCTCTGTATGTACCAAATGTATGTATTGGTTCATTGAATGTTCTTCTCATAGTATTTTGTTATTTTGTAGTCTAGGTTTATGACTTTCTTAATGGTCGAAAAAATTTATTAATATGTTGATGTATTTCTATATATACTAAATGTATGTATTACGCCATTGACTATTTTTTGAAAGATTTTTTTTTTTTTGCAGTTTAAGATTTTATAATTTTTTCCATTAAAGTTTTTGCTTCATTTATGTGTATAGACATGTGAAAATAATTTGATTTCATGTACCTGTGTTATGTTTGTGTCAATTATGCTAAAAGAATAAATCTAGATTTGTCCCAGGGTGAATTCATCCTTGCATGAGCCCCTTTGAAGGAAACATTAATTTCTTCATTATTTGTTCTGTTCTAGTAAATGCATCATATGATTAATCCTGATGACATATTGTTGGAAAATTATGTATTATTTTACTATGTTTTGGTTGGGTGATAGGGTAGTGTCAACGTTGCTCATCACACTTGATTTTGAGACATGATGTTGGTTTTCATCATTTAAAGGAACAAGTAAAAGCCACAAAGCTCCTTGTGAGGTATGCTTCTATGCTTTGTTGCTTATTTTTTCTTGTTACTTCCATCATTGAATCAAGAGTTTATTAGGGAACACATGTGGTGCATGTAATTATGGTTGTGGATGGTGGTTGGGCAGTGGTGATGGTAACACATGTTGCTTTACAAATAACATGTATAATCTTAATTTAATAGCTGAAGTAACACATGTGTTACTTTAATTTAAATTAGGGTAATACATGTGAATAACTTATAAGGCAATACATGTGTTATATTAATTTAAATTATGGTAACATATGTGTTACTGCAACTATGATTGAGATAATTATGGTTGTGGATAGTAATAGTGGATCCATACCCGATTGTGGATAGTTTTAGTAGATTTGGCTCCGGTTGCAGTTGCGGTTGCGGTTGCGGTTCTTGATTCTGCGGATATAGGTGGTGGATAAAAATGTTGTTTTCAATTAAAACATTAAAACATTAATTTTAAATTAAAATAATAAATTTTTTAAAATTTATAAAAAGATATAAATTACAAAATATTGATTTTAAATTAAAAATAATGAAGTAAGATATGGTAACACATATGTTACCCGTGTGAAAATGTTGTTTTCAAATGAAATATTGATTTTAGTGAAAATGATGAAGTAATATATGATAACATATATGGTAAAAGATATGTTACTCGTGTAAAAATATTGTTTTTAAATAAAAAAAACTGAAATATGAATTTTAAATGAAAATAATATATTTTCTTAAAAACTATAAAAAGAAGATAAAATATAAATTATTGATTTTAATGAAGACGAGAAAATAATATATGGTAACACATATGTTACCCTTGTAAAAATGTTGTTTTTAAATCAAAAAATTTGAGATATTGATTTTAAATGAAGCTAATGTATTTTTAAAAAAAATTATAAAAAGAGACAAATTTTAAAATAATAGTTTTAATGAAAATAAAGAACTAACACATGGTAACACATATGTTACCCGTATGTTACCGTGTAAAAATATTGTTTTTAAATGAAAAAATTGAAAGCCTGATTTTAAATGAAAATAATATATTTTTAAAAAAATTATAAAAAGAGAGAAATTGTATAATATTGATTTTAATGAAAAATGAGGAAGTAACATATATATTACCCATGTAAAAATATTATTTTTCAATGAAAAATTGAAATATTAATTTTAAATAGAAGTAATATATTATTAACAAAATAATAAAATGAGTAAGTTATAAAGTATTAAATTCAATATAAACGATGAAGTAACACATATGTTACTCGTGTAAGAATATTATTTTTCAAATGAAAAAAATTAAAATATTGATTTCAATAAAAATAATATATTTTAAAACAATTATCAAGGAAAATAAATTGTAAAATATAATTGTAATTATTATTATATTTGAAATAGTATACAAATATGATAGTTGGTAGAGGTAACACGTATTTATATAATTTAAATTAGAGTAACATATGTGTTAACATAATTTAAATTCGTTGTGGTGGTAGAGTAAGGTAAATGGTGGTGTTGGTACTGGTATAAGATAAATGCTAGTAGTGGTAGAAGAGATTTGTAATAGTAACACATATGTTACTAGTGTAAAAATTATTGATTTTAATGAAAATGATGAAATAACATATATGTTACTCGTGTAAAATGTTGTTTTCAAATAAAAAATTGAAATATGAATTTTAAATGAAAATAATGTATTTTCTTAAAAATTATAAAAAAAAAAATAAATTATAAATTATTGATTTTAATGAAGACGAGAAAATAACATATAGTAACACATATGTTCCCCATGAGAAAATGTTGTTTTTAAATAAAAATTTTGAAATATTGATTTTAAATGAAACTAATATATTTTTAAAAAAATTACAAAAAGAGACAAATTTTAAAATATTAATTTTAATGAAAATAAAGAACTAACACATAGTAACACACATGTTACCCGTTTGTTACCGTGTAAAAATATTTTTTTAAATGAAAAAATTGAAAGACCGATTTTAAATGAAAATAATATATTTTTAAAAAAATTATAAAAAGAAAGAAATTGTAAAATATTGATTTTAATGAAAATGAGAAAGTAACATAGGTTAAAAAATACAGTAACATATATGTTACCCTCGTAAAAGATTTTTTTTCAAAATTAAAATTCGGAAATATTTGATTTTAGACAAAACTAATGTATTTTTTAAAAAATACTTACAAAGAGATAAATCATAAAATAACAATTGTATTGAAATGAGGAAGTGATATAGGGTAACAAATGTGGTAACATATGTGTTACCCGTGTCAAATTGATTTTAATGAAATTGAGGGAGTAACATAGGTTAACAAATACGGTAACATATATGTTACCCACGTAAAAGTATTGTTTTTAAAAATAAAAATTAGAAATATTTGATTTTGGACGAAACTAGTGCATTTTTAAAAAAATATTTACAAAGAGATAAATCATAAAATAGCAATTTTATTGAAAATGAAGAAGTAACATAGAGTAATAAATGTGGTAACATATGTGTTACCCGTGTCAAATTGATTTTAATGAAATTGAGGGAGTAACATATGTTAACAAATACGGTAGCATATATGTTACACACGTAAAAGTATTGATTTTAAAAATAAAAATTGAAAATATTTGATTTTGGACGAAACTAATATATTTTTTAAAAACATTTACAATGAGATAAATCATAAAATAGCAATTGGAGTGAAAATGAGGAAGTAACATTGGGTAACACATGTGGCAACATATATGTTACCCGTGTCAAATTGATTTTAATGAAATTGAGAAAGTAATATAGGTTAACAAAGATGGTAATATATATGTTACCCACGTAAAAGTATTGTTTTTAAAATTAAAATTTGAAAATATTTGATTTTAGACCAAACTAATGTCGTTTTTAAAAAATATTTACAAGATAAATCATAAAATAACAGTTGTATTGAAAATGAGGAAGTAATATAGGATAACACGTGTGGTAACATATGAGTTATCCGTGTCAAATTAATTTTGATGAAATTGAGAAAGTAACATAGGTTAACAAATATGGTAATATATACGTTACCGGCATAAAAGTACTGTTTTATAAAATAAAATTTGGAAATATTTTATTTTAGACAAACTAATGTATTTTTTAAAAATATTTACAAGTAGATAAATCATAAAATTGCAATTGTATTGAAAATAAGGAAGTAACATAGGGTAACACATGTGGTAACATATGTGTTACCCGTGTCAAATTGATTTTAATGAAATTGAGAAAGTAACATAGGTTAACAAAAATAGTAACATATATGTTACTCACGTAAAAGTATGGTTTTCAATAATAAAAATTTGAAAATATTTGATTTTAATCCAAATAAATGTAGTTTTAAAAAATATTTATAAGGAGATAAATCATAAAATAGTAATTGAATTAAAATGAGGAAGTAATATATGTGTTAACACATGTGGTGTCAAATTGATTTTAATTTGAGGAAATAACATTTCAAAAATAAAATTATGTTACCTACGAAATATTATTTTTAAAAATAAAAATTAGAAATATTTGATTTTAGACCAAACTAATGTAGTTTTTGAAAAACATTTACAATGAGATAAATTATAAGATAACAATTATAAAGTATTGATTTATTGCAAATGAGCAAATAACACATAGTGACATAGGAATTTGATCTTCTCCACCCAGTAGGGAGAATTATTTAGCTCACTGAACATTTGGAGGAACAAAATGTGTTTGACATTGACGTCAAACACTCTACCAATGCCCACTGGACAACCCCACTGGACACTTGTTCAGTAGGCAAAATAATTCTCCCCACTAGGTGGAGGAGAATAGCCCTAAAGTAACATATATGTTACTAGTATAAAAATGTTGTTTTTAAATGAAAAATTGAAATATTGATTTTAAATGTAAAGAACGTATTTTTAAAAAATTTATAAAAATAGAGAAATGGTAAAATATTGCTTTTAATGAAAAATAAAGAACATAGTACATATATAGTAACATATATGTTACCCGTGTAAAAAAGTTGTTTTAAAACAAAAAAAAATTGAAATATTAATTTTAAAGAAAAATAATGTATTTTTAAAATAATTATAAAATATTGATTTTATTGCAAATGAGCAAGTAACATATAGTAATATATATGTTACTACTATAAACATTTTTTTAAAATGAAAATTTGAAATATTGATTTTAAATGAAAATAATGTACTTTTAAAAATTTATAAAAATAGAGAAATGGTAAAATATTGATTTTAATGAAAATGAGGAAGTAACATATATGTTACCAGCGTAAAAATGTTTAAAAAAATTGTTGTTTAAAAAAAATTGAAATTTTTTTAATTTTAAAAAATATATATGCAAATGAGCAAGTAACACATAGTAACATATATATAGTATAAAAATAAATAAAAATATAAAAATATTTTTTAAAAATAATATATAAAATAAAATTAGAGAAATGGTAAAATATTGATTTTAATGAAATATGAAGAAGTAACATATATAGAAACATATAGTAACATATATATTACCCATGAAAAAATATTGTTTTTCAATTAAAAATTAAAATATTAATTTTAAATAAAAATAATATATTTTCTAAAAAAATAATAAAATGAGTAAATTATAAAGTATTAATTTCAATGAAAATGATGAAATAACACATATGTTATTCGTATAAAAATATTTTTTTCAGATGAAAAAATAAAAATATTGATTTTATGAAAATACTGTATTTTTAAACAATTATAATAGAAAATAAATTGTAAAATATAATTATAATTATTATTATATTTAAAATAGTATACAAATATAAAAGTTGGTGATGGTAATATTGTGTTAATCTAATTTAAATTAAAGTAACATATGTGTTACCATAATTTAAAATAGTATACAAATATTTATTTTTTCGCTTAGATAAAAATTCGAGTGTAAAGTCAAAGATTTAATTGAAAGTGCGCTTATTTTGATCACTAAAATTACACTTTTTTTGCCACTAAAATCAAGGATTTGGAGGACCAAACTTTGAACATGTATAAAGTTGAAGGACCTAAGATGTAAATTTTAGAGGACTTAACTGAAAGATAATTGAAAATTTTGAGGACCAAAGTGTAAAGATATAAAAAGTTGAAGGACCTAAGATGCAATTTTTGTAGGAAATAACTGAAAGATAATTAAAATTTTGGGGACTAAAGTGTAAAATGTAAAAGATTAAGGACCTAAGATATAATTTTTGGATGACTTAATTGAATTATAATTGAAAATATAAGGAATAAAGTGAATATTATATAAAGTATATAGACTACTATACAATAAATAAATGTTACATCATCATTCCACATTATAAAATATTGTTTTTAATGAAATGATGTATTTTTTAAATCAAACCAAGAAAATGAGGTATTTTTTGAATAATAAAAAAATGGGTATTTTTCAACTTTTTTACAAAAAGTAGGGGTCTTGTCAACTTTGCTCTCCAACTAACCCATTGAGCTAATCGGATTGTAGCTGGGCTGGCCTAATTATTTTTGGGTTGGCCCTGGTAAATTTTTTTTACCCAAATCACCTACTCCACACCCTTTCTCTCCGGTATGATTTGTAGCAACAGGGGAGAATTTTCTCCCCTTGTTGCCGGTGCCGAAAACAATGGGAGAAATTCCTTCCCATCCCAACCCAACCAAATCCTACCCAACCCAAGTTTGCTGCGAAATCTCCCTGATTTCGTAAGGTGACCACGGTGGAGAAATCCCTCCCGATTTGGTGGAGGTGGAGATGGTGTAGTTCTTTTTCTACAAAAAAATTGTATTGAAAAAATAAATTAAAATTTATGTTGGATGGCCTAATAGTCCTGTGACCCAAAATCGAACTGGGTTGGCATAACAAATACGGACCCGTATAAAATTGGGTTGGGCTATATTTTGTGTGGCCCGCCAAGTTTTGGATTGGGCCAATCCGTATGGCCCATTTGCCACATCCAACTATAATTCATTAGTTTTAGGATATAAAACAATTATATAGCACTAATCAATTGAAGTAGACATCACTACTACATAAACTGATAATCGTTACCAATTGATGATAAATATTTTTCTCCTCCACTGAGTACGGCGGCGACAGTGGTGGAGACCTACAAAAGGTGGCGGGGTGTCTTTCTCCCGTGTCCACTCTAGTGTGCTAATCAAGATATGATTATATCGGATGTACGTAATATCAATGCAGAGAGAATAATATAGTTGGTTTTACCGGGATTAGCTTCTATTTATAGGGGTGGCTTGCGCTTCTGGTCTTTAATGGTCTTTAATGGAAGGTGGCACATTCATCTCCCTCATTATTAAGAGTTAATGAGGGACGCTACTTCTTCCCACCGCCGCCAGCTGGTAATCATATTCCGCGGGTCGCATATCCGCTAATCTAACGACAGCTGGTTTATTGTTGTCCACATGTCAAATGCTAGCTATAAGACCAAGCGAGCGAGCCGGTGAGGCGGGCGTGCCACTATCATGGCGCATAAACATATAACAACCGCTATTGTTTCTATCATCATAAGCCCATCTACTTTTGTAGACTATTGTCAATGGGAAGTAAAAATAATCTACCGCACTTCTCCAACTTTTTCAATTTTCTATTGAGACGAATATTTTTTATATGTTGTGTGCTATAAGCGTATAGCCCTAGTCAATATTGAGACGGTAAAGTAGTTTGTAAAAATTGGTACGAGTAGAGAAGATGAGGGACAGTGCACGTCCGTTTGGGGAGGGGCGTGCCCGCCTTTGATGGGAGGCCATTTGATGCGAACCCGTAAAGAATTGAATTCTCGGAACCCACAAAAGGTTTGATCTGAACCCCAAGAAAGCTAAAATCTAGTGGCAAGAACTTGACCCGATGATCACTTGAACCAAAGAAACAGAGTTATGAACGCCACAAAGGTTTACGAAGTCTTTGATGAGTTTTAGGTTAGTTCGATTAAGAACTCGGAAGAAAAGTGAATCCTCACTTTTTAATTAATCTCTCAAAAATAAATGTTGTGATTGTTTACAATGAAAAGTGCTTAAATAGTAAACATTAAAGAAATCCTAATCTAATTAGAAAATATACCTAAAAACTAATTAAAATAGAGTTCTAAACGAAAAAGGAAACAAAACGCCAAATTCGTAATTCTCTTCTAATCAGAGCCTCAAGGCGATCGCAAGATGTATTCCTGTGCGATCACCTAGTAGACCTAATTTAGGTTCTGTTCTTCAATCATAGGGTGGGGCGATCGCCCATTACCTTTCTCTTGGTTTTGGCCTCCGAACTTTGATTCTTGCTTATTTTGGTCCTCTATCCTCCCATTAGTCTCCGATATGTCTTTAAGATGATCCTTAACTTCAATCAAATGTACCAAAGTTGGCACTTCATTTGTTATACTTATTTTGAAGGTTGGTGTCGTACTTTGGATATCGTTTTCGGCCCATGTAGCTTGAACAAGACCTTGTATGTCTTCTTTGATCTTCTTGGCTCTTGATTAATGTTCCCACCAGATTATGTATCGAGTCCTTGCTAGCTAGTCCATGGCTCTGACTCGCATCATCCACTCATTCCTCAAAAGGATTCAACATCGAATCATCATCTGCATCAAATGGAGAAAGATAAAAAATATTGAAAGTAGCAGAAACATTATACTCACCTGGAAGATCAAGTTTATAAGCATTATATTTGTCCGCTCAAGGACTTGGAATGGTCCATCCCCCCTAGGTTGTAGTTTAGATCGTCGATGGACATGAAATCTTTCCTTCTTTATATGTACCCAAACTTAATCACCAGGTTCCAAGATAACTTGTCTACGGCCTTTGTTGGCTTTGGCTGCATACTGTTTATTCTTCTTTTCAATTTGTTGCCGTACACTCTCGTGGAGCTGCTTTATTACTTCTGCCTTCATGTGTCCATCCAAACTATTCCTTTCATCAATAGGTAAAGGAATCAAATCTAAAGGGGTTAGTGGATTAAACCCATATACAATTTCAAATGGAGAAAGATTCGTAGTAGAATAGATACTTCTATTATACGCAAATTCAATAATGGCAAGAAATCCACCCAATTCTTTAGATTCTTTTGGATTACAATACGTAATATAGTAGATAAAGTTCTATTTACTACCTCGGTTTGGCAATCCATTTGGGGGTGACAAGTAGTTAAAAACAACAACTTAGTCCCCAACTTACCCCACAAGACTTTTCAGAAGTAGTTAAGAATATTAACATTACGATCAGACACAATACTCTTTGGAACACTATGTAGCCGAAAAATTTCACGAAAGAACAATTTAGCTATGTTAGTTACATCATCGGTTTTATTACAAGATATAAAATGTGCTATTTTTGAAAACCTATCAACAACTACAAAGATTGAATCCTTACTTTGCTTTAACTTAGGCAAGTCTAAAACAAAGTCCATAAAAATATCTACCCAAGGCTTATTAGGTACGGGTAAAGGAGTATACAAACCATGAGGTAAGACTTTAGATTTGGCTTGTTTACATGTGACACATCTTGCATACAATCTCTCCACATCACGTTTCATTTTAGGCCAGAAGAAGTGTTCATGTAATACATCCAAGGTTTTCTTCACATCAAAATGTCCCATTAAGCATCTCCCATGTGCCTCACGCACAAGCAACTCTCGTAAAGAACTATAAGGCATACACAATTTATTTTCTCTAAACAAATAGCCATCTAGTCTATAAAATTTTTCAAAAGTTGTATTATCACAAGCCCCATATACAGAAGAAAAATCATTAGCATTAGCATATAAATTCTTTACATATTCAAATCCTAATAACTTGACATTTAAAGTAGCAACAAGGACGTACCTTCTAGACAACGCATCAGCCACAACATTTTCCTTGCCCTGTTTGTAGTTGATGACATATGGAAAAGTGTTAATGAATTTCACCCACTTGGCATTGCGTTTATTGAACTTTCCTTGCCCTTTTAGGTGCTTTAGGGACTCATGATCAGTATGGATAACAAACTCCTTCGGCCATAGGTAATGTTGCCAAGTTTCCAAGGATCTTACTAATGCGTAAAGTTCTTTGTCATATATTGGGTAATTCAGGGTTGCCCCACCTAGTTTTTCACTAAAATAGGCTATTGGTCTTTTCTCCTGCATTAACACGGCTCTAATACCTATTCCTGAGACATCACATTCAATCTCAAAAGTTTTGTTAAAGTTCGGCAGTGCTAATACAGGTGCATAACACAATTTGTCTTTAATAACATTAAAAGCATTTTCTTGATCAAGATCCCAATTATACCCAACACTTTTCTTTACAATTTCAGTAAGTGGTGTAGCAAGTGTGCTAAAATCTTTAACAAAGCGCCTATAAAAGCTAGCTAAACCATGAAAGCTTCTCACATCAGTGACAGTTTTTGGTGTTGGCCATTCCTTAATGGCATTAATCTTTTCATCACCTACCTCAATACCATTTGCACTAACAATATAGCCAGGAAAAATAACTTGTTCCATGCAAAAAGTACACCTTTTAATATTAGCATACAATTTTTCATTTCTTAAAGCATCAAGCACACAACGCAATTGTTTAATATGCTTATCTAAGTTTTTACTATACACTAAAATATCATCAAAGTAGACTACCACAAATTTGCCTGTACAGCACATAAAACATGGTTCATTAATCTCATAAAAGTGCTCGGAACATTAGTTAACCCAAAAGGCATTACTAACCACTCATACAAACCATATTTAATCTTAAAAGCAGTTTTCCATTCATTTCCTTCTTTCATTCTTATTTGGTGATATTCACTCTTAAGATCAATTTTACTAAAAATACAAGATCCGTGCAACTCATCAAGCATATCATCTAATCTAGATATAGGATGACGATATATTTTACTGCTTGTGTTATTGATCGCCCCGCAATCAATATACATTCTCTAGGTCCCATCCTTTTTGGGCACAAGTAGCACCGCACTGTACATGGACTCATACTTTCTCTCACGCACTTTTGCCCATCAACTCATTAATTTTCCTTTGAAGCTCTTTTGTCTCCTCTAGATTACTTCTGCACGTTGGTCAATTTGGAATAACAGCGCTGGGTACAAAGTCAATTTGATATTCGATGTCTCTAATGGGTGGTAAGATACAAGGCATCTCTTCAAGAAACACATTCTCAAATTCGTGGAATAAAGAAATAGCTAAATTGGGAGGGATTGGTTAATGTCGCTAATTACAAGGTTGGATTCCTTGTATACCAGCAAAATCAATGGTTGATTTTCCATGAGAGCCCTCTTAATCTCACTTTCTTTTGCAAAGAAACTCACTTTTGTTTCTTATGATTTCAAATTATTTTCAAAGAACACTCTCATTTTTTATTTTTAAAAATTTATAAAATAGAGAAATGGTAAAATATTGATTTTAATGAAAAATGAGGAAGTAGCATATATGTTACCCAGCGTAAAAATGTTTAAAAAAATTGAAATTTTAATTTTAAAGAAATATAACTAATTTTTTTATATAATTATAAAATATTGATTTTATTGCAAATGAGCAAGTAACACATAGTAACATATATGTTACTAGTATAAAAATATTTTTTTAAAATGAAAAATTTAAAATTTGATTTTAAATTAAAATAATATATTTTTAAAACATTTATAAAATTAGAGAAATGGTAAAATATTGATTTTAATGAAATATGAAGAAATAACATATATAGAAACATATAGTAACATATATGTTACCATGAAAAATATTGTTTTTCAATTAAAATTAAAATATTAATTTTAAATAAAAATAATATATTTTTCAAAAATAATAAAATGAGTAAATTATAAAGTATTAATTTCAATGAAAATGATGAAATAACACATATGTTATTCGTGTAAAAATATTTTTTTCAGATGAAAAAATAAAAATATTGATTTTATGAAAATATTGTATTTTAAAACAATTATCATAGAAAATAAATTATAAAATATAATTATAATTATTATTATATTTAAAATAGTATACAAATATGAAAGTTGGTGATGGTAACACGTGTTAATCTAATTTAAATTAAAGTAACATATGTGTTACCATAATTTAAAATAGTATACAAATATTTATTTTGTTCGCTTAGATAAAAATTCGAGTGTAAAGTCAAAGATTTAATTGAAAGTCACTTATTTCGACCACTAAAATTACACTTATTTTGGCCACTAAAATCAAGGATTTGGAGGACCAAACTTTAAATATGTATAAATTTGAAGGACCTAAGATGTAAATTTTAGAGGACTTAATCGAAAGACAATTGAAAATTTGGAGGACCAAAGTGTAAAGTATAAAAAGTTGAAGGACCTAAGATGCAATTTTTGTAGGACTTATTAACACATGATAATAATGAGAAGAAAAAATTATTGATTTTGGTGCCTTAATGGAATTTGCCTAAATAATTCTTGAAGAAGATGAATAACTAATGAGAATTTTTTTTGATATGATTCAAAATGAATCATGATGAAACCTAAATTAAAAGATAGAACCTGATTTTAGAGCCAAAGCTCTGATACCAATGAATGCGAACCCACGAAGAATTGAATTCCTAGAACTCACAAAAGGTTTGATCTAAACCCTAAGAAAGCTAAAATCTAGTCGCAAGAACTTGACCCGATGATCATTTGAACCAAAGAACCAGAGTTATGAACGCCACAAAAGTTTACGAAATCTTTGATGAGTTTTAGGTTAGTTCGATTAAGAACTCGGAAGAAAAGTGAATCATTACTTTTTAATTAATCTCTCAAAAATAAAAGTTGTGATTGTTTACAATGAAAAGTGCTTAAATAGTAAACATTAAAGAAATCCTAATCTAATTAGAAAATATATCTAAAAACTAATTAAATAGAGTTCTATACGAAAAGGAAACAAAAACTACCAAATTCGGAATTCTCCTCGGAATCAAGCCTAGGCGATCGCCTAGTAGACCTAATTTAGGTTCTATTCTTCAATCCGAAGGTGGGGCAATCGCCTATAGATCGCCCAGGCAAAATTACCCTTCTCTTTGTTTTGGCCCTCGAACTTTGATTCTTGCTTATTTTGGTCCTCCATCCTCCCAATAGTCTCCGATATGTCTTTATGATGGTCCTTAGCTTGAATCAAATGAACCAAAGTTGGCACTTCATTTGTCATTCTCATTTTGAAGGTTGGTGTCGTACTTTGGATATCGATTTCGGCCCATGTAGCTTGAATAAGACCTTGTATGTCTTCCTTGATCTCTTGGCTCTTGATCTTGTTGATGTTCCCACTGGAATATGTATCGAGTCTTTGCTAGCTGATCCGTGGCTTTGGCTCGCATCACCATTGGTTGGCATCCGCCCCTTAGTTATACCCCACCCATTGGTTGGGAGAAAGCGTACGCCTGCTCCTTGATGGGAGGGGTAGGCCCTCATCCTTTGTTGGGGTTGGGGTTGTGTTTGTGCCCGCTCCTAGTCACAGGTCTTCTCTTTCATTTTGTTCTAGTTCCATTAGAGTTTTGCTTATACTAGAGCTATAAGTGCGTATAGCCCCAATCAATATTGACTAAGGTTCATCGCCTTTATGTTTAGACAGAGGCTCGTCACCTTATTTTTTAGATCAATATTGACTAAGGTTCATCGCCTTTATTTTTAGACAAAGGCTCATCGCCTTGATTTTTAAACAAATGCTCATCGCCTTTTTAAACAGAGGCTCATCGATTTTTTTCAAACAGAGCCCAGCTTTTTAAATGTAGAGGCTCGCGCTTTTATATATATATATATATAAATTAGCATGGGATCATAGCCTTGTTTTACACTTAATAATGAATATAGTAAAAATAAGAAGTTGTCGCAGATCTAGTCCAGTAGGCACACCAGAACTTTCCAGCTAGCCTAATCCTTCCATGGTACCCTTATCATTTATCCGCATTAGATGGTTCATTTTCTGATTGTCTCTATCATCTCGAGGTTCGGGCTCATCCTGAGTCTTTATTTTGTTAGACTCAGGTTCCATTCGTTCTTTCATGCATTTGGTAATAAAGTATGCTTCTTCAGCATTCACACACTTATCCTATCTCCTTAGTAACTCATTTATCGTATTCGACGGGTTTTTAGAGAATAACATCTTGAAAGGGCGAATTCGAGTTCCATTCATCATGGCAGTGACTACAGCAGACATCTGGAGATCCTTGATCCCAGGGTGGACCTACTGAATCGGGCAATGAAATCTTTCAACAGCTCGTCTTTGTGCTGGGTCAATTGCATCAGTCCAATAGATATTTTCTTAGCCCCCTTGCTACTGTCAAATTATGTAGCAAACTGCTTAAAAAATCATCAAACATGCGCATGGATTTTGGGAGAAGGGTTGCCACTCAGTCCCTTGCCTCCTGCCTAAGTGTCAGCGAGAATGCCCTGCACATAATTGTATTGGGGTGGTTCGAAACCTCATCAAGTCGACAAAAGTCTTGAGATGATCGACTGGATTAGAGGATCCATCGTACTTTTCCATCTTTGGCTGTTCAAAGTCTCATGGCAAGGGGACAACGATCACTTCTAGGGAAAAAGGATATTCTTCCAACACCATAGATTGTTGTCTATTACTTTTCTTAAACATAGCCTCATCTATTTTGCGACCCATCACATCATCTATTCGTTGCTCCAAGCTTAAAACTAGGTGTCTCAATCAACATAGGCGTAGGCACCTATGATGGTTGTCCCTAGAGTGGATTTGGGCCGACGAAATGAATGAATGCAAATGATGGGCCAAAAACCTAGTGCAAATGATGGAGCCAAAAACCTTAGGGCGGTGGTGGAGTCGGGGACAACGATCACTTCTAGGATCTTCCAATACCATAGATTGTTGCTTATTAGCAACATAGCCTCATCTATTTTGCGACCCATCACATCCTCTATTCGTTGGAAGCTTAAAACTAGTGTCTCAATCAACATAGGAGCTTGATGGTTGTCGCTAGAGTGGATTTGGGCCAGACGTCAATGAATGAATGTGGGGAGTGCAAATGATGGAGCCAAAAACCCAGGCCGAGGTCGCTTAGGATCCTGAGCAGAGCACCTATCGCCCACCAAAGTGGAAGACTAGGAACTGGGGTAGAGCCTGGATGGTCCCACCGGTGAGGACTAGAGCTCAAGAGCTAGGGTAATGGTCCCACCCCAGAGAAGACTAGGAGCCTGGGATGGTTGAGACGTCACAGTGTTTTGAATCTGGAGTTGAGCCGCCAAAGTCTCCACTTGCGCTTGAAGTGCCGCTAGTTGAGCGGCAGGGGCAAACTCTTGCTGTGGGTGGTTAATGGCGGCGTTGGACTCTGTATCAACATTCCCGATGAGAGCTGGGAGCGGTTACATTCCTAGCTCTTCTAGTTCGAGCCATAACTTTTTGTGCGGTTTTCCACAGACGGCACCAAATGATGATAAATATTTTTCTCTTCCTCCGAGCACGGCGACGACAGTGGTGGAGACCTACAAAAGGTGGCGGGGCTTCTTTCTCCCGTGTCCACTCCGGTGTGATAATCAATATATGATTAAATCAGATGTGCAGAATAGCAATGCAGATAATAATAGAGTTGGTTTTTACCTGAGGAGTTAGCCCCTATTTATAGGGGTGGCCTACAGTTACCGCCTTTAATAATCTTTAATGGAAGGTGACCCTTCATCTCCTTTATTATTAAGAGTTAATGAGGGACGTTATATCTTCCCAATCGCCAGTGGTAATTATCATTCTGTGGGCGCATGTTTGGCTAATCCAACGATAGTGGGTTTATTGTTATCTACCTGTTAGAGGCGAGCTATGAGACCATGCGGGCGAGCCGATGAGACAGGTGTGCCACTATTAACAAACAACATATAACAGCTGTCATCGTTTCTATCATCACCAATGATATTAAATATCATTATTCTTCTATCAATATCAAAACTTAAATGTAGTAATGTTTTGGCTAAAAGCTTAAAACTATTGGTGGTTAAACTTATACAAAATTTCAATTGGGTTTTTATTTTTTTTTTTGTTTCAATCACGTTGGGGTTATTTCTCATATATGTCCCTATTCTCATTTTTTTTTTTTTTTTTTTTTGTTTGGTTCCCAATCCTTCAATTTACGAAGAAATATCATTTATCATTTAGTCAAAAGAAAAAGCTATTGTGCTCAACACAAGCGGATTTAGTGATTTTTTTTTCATTAAGAAAACTGTTAAAAAAGATCAAATTCCTTTTAAAGATTAACATTTGGGAACCTAATGCTAAGGGAAAATCAAGACTCTCCAAACTCGTTTTTGTGGGACAATCACATTGTTGCAGTTAATACGTTCAAGAAGGGTAAAAATATGTGAGAGTTAATTTCAGCAATGATGACTAAAGTTTTTTTAAAATTTCTAAATAATTATTGAAGTAATTTTTTTTATAGTAGTGGTTACTTAAGTTTCTAATAATTACATTAGCGGTCACTCAGTTGGACAAGTTAACCAAAAATCCTACATTTCACTATTAAATACAAATTTGGATACAAGAGTTAAATAGTATGACACGTGAGATAAAAATACCCTACCTTCAAAAGTTCACCAACAAAATGTAAATTTTCACCAATTGATTGCTTATTAAAATCGAAAAAATATGAAAAAAATGTGTTTTGACAATTATTCTTTTTTATTGCAATTAACACATACTCCTTCTAACGTGGCGTAGCATATTAGTTAAGGTTCTTTTGTCAATGTTGGAATTTAATAATGATACATACAATTTTTAAGTGAACGTTTCCAACCGAGTAACCACTAATTTAATTATTAGAAACTTGAGCGACAACTATTATAAAAAAATTATTTCAATGACTATTTTAAAATTTTAAAAAAAATTCAATAACCATTGTTGAAATTAACCCAATACATGTTTAGTGTAACAATGAAATTTCTAGTTAGTAAATAAAGTTAAATTTGTTCTAAATCAATCACCATACCACCAACTATCAATTAATGGGAAATTGGTGCAAATGGTCCATAACGTATGTCAATAGTATGCAAATGGTCCCTAACCTTTTATTTTTGAGTGGAGTAGTCTCTAACATATCCATTTAGGTGAGCAATTGGTCCTTATTTAATAAAAAAGACAAAAATACCCTTAATTTTAGTTAAAAAAAACTACAACTAGATTTCTAACATTTGCAAAATGTGCAAATAAGTTCGATATATTTATTAAACAATATTTAATTTAGCATATTAAATATATCACTATAGTCGTGTCAAATAAAATTTTCATAAGAGGAAAATATAAAATTATTGTGCTTTAAGTATATGTAATTATTATGTGCTACCACCTGATTTTGGTAGGGCCTCCACGTCAGCAAATGTCTAGTGAAGGTCCCATATAGGCCCAATCCAGTCTCACTAAGACCTTATAGGCTCAACGAGGACTTTCCAGATTCATAAAAGTTCCATAGAACCGACGAAGACCTTGGGGGCCCATCGGGCATTGTAACATCACTAGATCAGAGTATTGCGAAGCCCTTAAACGTCCTCAACACTTGCGGCCGACCCATAAAGCCTCGTCGGGCTTCGTATTTATTGTAACTAACAGACAACATGATATTTTGAGATGACCAGAGAAGTAATTAAAGGCAGATTGTATTAGATTGGTAGGCGGATCCTCACAAAGAAACCAAATCTCAATCTCCTAAAGATTAGATAACATGATGAATTCAAATAAGGATGGTAATCTGAGATATTGCCTTGACAACCGATCATCCTATGTTGGAAATTGAGACCAATTCTTTGATTGCCCACAAGATCTTTGTTTAGAGAAAAATAACAAAACAGAAAACTATAAAAAGAGAAAGATTTACTTGACCACAAAGCTTTCACTATATGAAAAATTGTTATAATCATATAGATTTCACCCACCCAAATCCTCAATTATCTTAAGAAAAATAATATCTTAAGCTTTACCACACCCACCAATTTCTACTTTTTGTACAACTTACAAACAGAACAAGAAAAACAACTAGGATGCTAGGCTTACAATTTTTCTCTCAGAAAACCCTCAGGTCACCACTACAAAAGAGAATAAACTACGTCAATTTATAGTTAACATATGACCTAGATGTCTTTCAAGTTTCAACTACCAAGGTGTCTAAAATTTAAAAACTTGTTCAATTTTAGCCACTAAATATTATATTATATTATATTATATCATATCATATCTTTTCATTTTCAAGAATTGGTGCATCGTTTGATTTTGACAAATTTTGAGAAAATATCCCAACAATCTCCACCTTGACAAAAAACGAGTCAAAACTCAATTATCTCTTCATCTCGATACTTAAAAAAAGGTACACTTTGACAATCTCAATTCTCAAAACATAGAATTAACTTATTCCACCATATAAGTATAATCACTTAGAAAAAACAAATTCTAAGAATTTCATCAGCTCATGTCGAATAAATTTGCTGAAATCTTATAGTGCAACTCCCTTGCTTGACTTACTTGGAAGTTCATCAGCCATCGACATCAATTCCACCACACACCTTGCATTAATATCAAGCCAATGCCAGTGTGCAAACATGTGGACCCGCTAGTAGTAACACATCCTGTATCATGGCAACTAGCGCATGCCACGAGGATGTAAATATTTACTCAAGGGACATCATCGTCTCCCATAAAGAGAGACATATTGTTCGTATCTGATGTCGAGCAGTTAACTGTGCTTGCTCCACCTTTTGGACAATTTTTCCTCACGTGACCAGGTTTTTCAGAATCTTCATCGAAAATAGGAGTTGGTTTTCCTTTCAAAGCTTTGTGCAGTCCAGATTGAATCAAAATATCCTTGACTTGTATTTGCCACAAGCCAAAATTGATTCTTCCGTCAAATTTCTCTACGTCATTTTTAATAGACATATCTTCTCTGTGAGCCAACACTCTGAACGACTTGATTCTCTGATACCACTGTTGGGAATTGAGACCAATTCTTTTATTGCCCACAAGATTCTTGTTCAGAGAAAAATAACAAAACAGAAAAATATAAAGATAGAGAAAGATTTACGGATGGTCAAAAGCTTTCACTATATGAAAAATTGTTACAATCATATAGATTTCATCTACTCAAATCACCAAGTATCTTAAGAAAATAGTATCCTAAGCTTTACCACACCCACCAATTTCTACTCTTTGTACAACCCACAAAGAGAACAAAAAAAATAACTAGGATGCTAGATTTACAATTTTTCTCTCAGAAAATCATCAGGTCATCACTACAAAAGAGAATAAACTACGTCAATTTATAGTTAACATATGACTTAGATGTCTTCCAAGTTTCAACTACCAATGTGTCCAAGATTTAAAAACTTGTCCAATTTTAGCCACCAAATATAATATAATATATCATATCTTTTCATTTTCAAGAATTGGTGCATCTTTTGATTTTGGCAAGTTTTGAGAAAATATCCCAACACCCTATCCCATAAGGATGGAGGATCCGATTAGATATCTAATTGATTGTTTCCTAAATCAATTAGAACTCTTGTGCTATAAATATAACGTCTCCGGTTATTCTAATGTACGCTCTTTTTATAATTGAATTTCATCATAAACTCTGTTCAAATCTCTGTCTGCTTGTCCCTCCCACACTCAATTACTTTCACCCCTCCTGTATATTACTCTATATACCGGCAGTTGACTTGATCGTCGGAGTACCAACGATCGTTGGACCCTTTTTTCTCGAAGATCTTGTGCCTAACGATTATCCGAGTGTGCAAGTAACATACAAGTTGACAGATGAGTGACTGAATATCTGTTGACACGTGGACGGTGTAGGTTCCGACATCAATATTATGTGAGGTGAAAAACTTGAATACAATCAAGTTAAATAAATAACATGTTTGTTAATAATTATGAGCTCAAATTTTAGTTATTTTATAATAGTTCGTAAAATATACAAAATAATTTAGTATATTATCAATTTGTTAGTTTTTTTTTTTTATATTTAAAAAATAAAAGTATCGGACCCATTTGTTCTTTTTGCAAATATTAGGAATCCAATTGAAAATTTTTCTAAATAAAAATAAGAGCATATTTGTCTTTTTATCACATAAAGACCAATTGAGCACCTAAATGGATAGGTTAGGGACCATTCCACAAAAAATGAAAGGTTAGGGACCATTTGCGCCAATTTTTCTTAATTAATTTGGTAATTAGCATATTTCATCCTTATCGTTTGCTCCCATTATACAAAACGTTCATATCGTTTAGATTCATTTGAACCTCTAAATAATTTTTTTTTTTTTTTGCGAAAAAAGTCTATGTCGTCCATATTTTGTTAACATTTGTTGTTAAAATTAACAAAATGGTTAATTTGTACAAATAGAATAAACGAGAGAGATGATTTGTGCAAAAAACAGTGAATGATATGAACATTTTGTGCACATAACGTTTAAAGTCAGATTATTAGTCTCCTTCTTTTAGTAACTATAAAATTCCACACAGATAAACTTACTTACATTATAATATTACACTTAAACATAATGAAGAAAACTCATACATATTACAAGAATTTGACACATTCAAACAAAATGTAGGTTGTGGCTTCTTTGCATGATGTGACTGGCCATGTGTCCTAGATCTATGAAGATAATACCTAGTTTGCTTAGATCCAAAAATGAAAATGAAGAATATTGTTAAATTTGTAAAAAGAGAAAATATTGTTCAATTTTAGAACATAGTGTTTAAATTTTCTGTGTGGGTTACTTGTAATGTAGGTTATCGAACCCTTGAAGTATTTATAATATATACGGACGACATAAATCTGTTTGGATATGTCAAATTCTTAAAATGTGTAAAAATTTCATTCATTATATTTAAGTGTAATATTGAAATGTTTATGACTTTATGCTGAAAGAATAAGACCTAAAATTTGACTTTAAACATTTGCGTATGTTGGCGGAATTCTGTGTAAGTGACCCAAAGCAATAAAAATCAAGAACCGAAAATCTGGAAATGAAGAATATAAATCGAGGCAAGAGTTGAACTCTTTGTCCTTAAGTCAAAATTGCCCCGCAAAGGTACTTTCGGTCTTTGGCAAATGACTCCCAAGATACAACGGTTTCGCTTGAGTTTGGTAGCACTACAAAAACTCAAGTACAGCGAACCAAGATTGGTTTTGTACTCAAACGGATGAAATGGAAATGGAAAACCAGAATTTTGTGCAACTTAAATGCAAAATTGGTTCAAAAGATGAAAAGGATGAATGCTTTATGTTTGCAATTGTTTTCTCTGTCAAAATGGACGCCCACATGTCCTATTTAACATCAAGATCGGTTAAAAAACGAAAAGGAATGAACCAAAACGTGCAACCTTTCAAAAGGACATGTCTGTTCACGCGGACCTGTGCGATCGCATGGTTTAACCAAGTCGCGATCGCATAGCACAAAAATAGAACAAGACTTAGCTTAAATTAACCATGCGATCGCAAGGCTTTGCCTCCTGCGATCGCATGGAAGCGACCAAAATACACTATGCTAAAATTTTAGCCATATTGCGATCGCAGTTTACATACCGTGCGATCGCATGGTCAAACATTTGACCCGATTTTGTCCTTTTTCGTAATTTCTCATTCATTTGATATTGGTTTACATACCGCAGCGAACTCCGCGACCTAACCGGGCGGTCGATCCCGTTAAAATTGCCCCTCGACCCCAGACCGACCGGGCAGTCGAACCCCGCGACCGATCAAGGCGGTCGATCCTCGTCTCGGGCGTTGCCCGGCGTCGAAGTGGCAAACAAATTTACCTAAACGGATTGGGTCGGTCTTGTATATTTGGCCAAGTTGACACGGAGTCACTTAGTTAATTTCTCGACATTTTAAACCAATTTCCAACAACAGACACATAGCGTGCATATATGCACTGATTTTTAGGCAAATTATCTATCTTGTTTAGAGGCATTTGTAGGAGTCGATCAATCTAAAGCATGTACGATTTTTGTTACCATAGAATATAATACGTATATACGAATATGGAAGAATAATTAAAAAACTTAAACATGAAATCATAAATGAATAATTTAATAGTAAATATAACTGTAAATAAATTTAATACAACAAGATAAATGAATCAATATGTAATTCTCACTCTATGACTCTCCATACGTCCAAAAAAACAAAAATAAAATTTCATATACAAATCCCAGTTTATATGCTGTACTCCATAGTATACGAGTCGTTGAATCCTCAGAAATATGAAGAATCATGAATAAAATAATCTAGTTCTTGATGAGGGCCAAGAGAGACAGAACCAATGAAGAACTCACAACCGCGGCAGAAACCGGCAAGGAGTATCCTGCACCGTGGTTAGGCGCCTGCGCCGGAGACATTCCGAACTCATCCTGAGCCATTACAGCAGACAAAGTTGACATGATGGCTACAAGCATAAACATAGCCCTCAGAGCCATACCTATTTGTATTTGCCCAAAATGTGAAGGAAGGATGGGAAGAGGAAGACTAGAAACCAGGAAATGCAGATAAAAATGTGGTGTGTTTGTTGGGGTTTGGGTTGCGGGGGTATAAATATAGGTTAGGGTGTGTATCCGTGTATGTAAAGCGTGTGGGGGCCTGGGAAAACATGGACAGCTGGTGATTTGTGGACTCTCCACGCTGAAGCAATGTGAGGATAGACAATAAAAAGATGGGAACACAGAGAGAGGGGCGCCGCCGTGTTGGGTAACTTGGCGGCGAAACGTTTCCTGGTGCTGATGGACACATGGCATAGGTTGCTGCAATCCGTTTACTTAATCCAAGGGTTCCGCCTCTGAAGTCGGTATAGAAATTTAGTCGAATTTGATTCCATTATTGCTTTATTTTTTCCAATAATTAGGATTGTGCTACAGATTTTATGAGTTGGGTAGTTAGTAGTTACTCCAAATAAGTACCTTCTCGATTCTAAAAATATAGATTTGTTTTTATTATTACATATATTAAAAAAAAATTTATTATAGTTAAAACAATAAATTTTAGTTCATTTTTTTTAAAGAACTTTGTAAATTTTCGTCCTCAATCTGTTCAATACTCTTCTAATGTATTCTCAATCAATTCTTATAGTACCAAGTGCTTGTTTGGTACAGATTTTAATGGATTTTTGATTTTTGATTTTTTGACTTTTAGGAGAAAATGACCAAAATAATCCTATTTTTTAGTCAAATATTGCGCTACCTTGAAAAGCAAAGGGTTATATTGGTCATTTTCTCTAAAAAGTCAAAAAATAGAAAATCAAAAATCCATTAAAATCTATACCAAACAAGCACCAAACATCTCCAGTATTTCAATTAGTTACAAATCATGTCGCTTTTGATAAATAATGATTGATATGGTGGGATGAAGTGGGTGGGTAAAGGAAGAAGTTATTTTGTATTTTTTAAAAGTTATGAGATTTTATTTGTAATTTTTTTTTTTTTAGTTTTTTTTTTCTATTTTTGTTTATTTAAAAATGAGGGCAAATCCATCAAAAGTTGTCAATAAAGACGTGATTTGTAATTAAATGAAAGATTGGAGATTTAGTGCTATAAAAATTGTTTGATGGTATATTAATAACAAAATGCAAAAATTAGTGACCAAAAGTATAAATTACCCTAAATAATTAAACTTCTACTGTTTCACAAAGGCATTTGCCAAGTGCTACATGTCAAAGTTTCCTTGAATCACCATCTCTGCATGTAATAAGTCTTTGTTTGACAAACCTTTTATAAGATTTTTATCAATTTTTTAATTGATCTTCTTCAATTTTAACAGCATATTTTATAGAATTTACAATTTTTTTAATTATTTATTACATCAATTTTTATCAAAATTTACTAAAACTTTTAACAATCGAACCCTAAACAAATATAAAGAAGAATTCAATTCCAATGGGGTGATCTCCTGCCCCTGGAGAGCAGGATAATATCACCTACCTGTTGAAGTGTCTGTTGAAGTGTCAGCAGGTGGTTGATATTATTCATTATTCTTCAATTCCATACTCATATATTACATGATTAACCACCAATCAGAAATACAAATCTAGTGCCAATTTTAAACCTCAGCAAATCATATTGAAAAGAAATCATTAATCACAATTTGCACCCGTAAGTCTGCTCTAGTGACTGTTAACTTCAAGCACAAAAATATTTCAACTCAACCAGCTTCATAATTTCAGTTGACACAAACCACATTGCATCCAAACCCATGCATATAAATGCATATGGACGCATAGTAATACATCATCAGAATTGACCTAGAATGTGGGTGCTTTAGTGCCAAAAAGGATCACGTCCCTCGTCCCTCTCAAGCTTACTGCCGTCCTCTTAGGTAGAGATGTCAATTCAGGTCAAGCGGGTCAGGTCGACCCGCCTTCGATGAAGTCCAGTAACGACCCACATTTAAAAAAGCCCGCGCCAATGTGGGTTGCGGGCCGGGTCAACCCAATCCACAAAAATTGAACACGAACCCGGCCCATACAGGTCGAGCCCAAATGGGCCGCGGTTCGACACAGTTCGACCCGTATGAATAAAAAATTAATTTTTTTTTGAAATTACTAAAAAAAAATTAGTAACTGATTTGACTATACTTACACACTTTTTTTAATATATATATATATATATTTTTGTGGTAAAGCAAAAAAACAACGCAGATGGCCGTCGTATATATATATATATATATATATATATATATATATATATATATATATATATATATATATATATTTTGTGCGAAAACAACGCAGAGAGCGGCCAAGAACAACGTAGCAAAAGTCGCTTTAATTAATGTGTCTAACAATTGCTTTGAAAACATGGCGATAGCCGCTCATGGCTTTCGCCCCCCCCCACCCCCACTCTTTTTTTTTTTTAAATATTATAAAAACGGACAGCGGTTAGAGCCTTTTAATCGGCCGGGCCCGTAGTTCACCTCTTTGGCTCGCGAACCGCCCGCCTTGGCTTCACGGGCCGCCCGCACTGGGGGTCGAGGCGGGTGGGCGATCGGGTTTCGGCCGGCCGGCCCGCCTTGACACCTCTACTCCTAGGGCCTATTCATGTCCCACATAACCCCAACGACCTTAGCCATCAGCACATTTGAGGCCAAGCTCCCTTGCCACAACGAATGTTGTGTTTCATTTCTTACCTCATTCGCTTTCTCCCCATTCGGCAACGTAATCCTATATAAAAGAAACAACAAAACAATTACAAAACATTATGTCAAGCATATTCATATTAAATATATAATGTATAACAATTGATGATAGAAATGATTACAATTGTTATATGTTGTCTGTCAATAGTCGAATGTCCTGGCATGCCCACCTCACTAGCTCGCCCGCCCCGATGGTCTTTTAGCTCACATTTGATAGGTGGACAACAATATATCGACTATCGTTGAACCAGTCATACCTATGACCTATGGAATAATAGTTACCATTGGCGTTTGGAAAGCTGTGAGAGGAAAGGGCACCTGTCATTAAAAACAGACTCCTCCAATCACCCCTTTAAATAGATGTTGATCCCTCCAAGTAAAAACGACTATATTATTCTCTACATTACTATTCTACACATCTAATTTAATCATATACTGATTATCACACCAGAGTGGTCATAAGGGGTAGAAGTCCCACCACTATTTTACAGGTATCCACTATTGTCGCCAACGTGCTCAGAGAAATTTTTTTATCATCAACAATAAAACATGACCAAATTTATATCATAATATTGGCCATGAATAATTAAAAGCAGATGATGTAGAACATAAAAGAATAAAACACTACACCAAATTTTGATCTATTCTAAACAGATCAACCATATTGAATCCAAAAATCAGACAAAAAAAACTCAAGAATCCATATATTTCTAAAATATATCGTATACGCCTCAAGATCAAGGTGACACTCCACGTGGATTGATCAAAGTCAAAGATGTTTGTCGGAAGCAATGACATCATCATAGAGGTTGTTTCTCTTTTTTCGAGGAGGTATGGAGGAGGCGCTTGAAAAGACGAGGGATTAAAAGATTGACCTCGGTTGTGTGTTGAGTAAGCCTCCCCTGACACTTTGCAGATCAGACATGAACAGGCTAATGGGATATCCTGTCATTATGGCTTGTCACAATTATAACCCCCCAACATGCAGCTGATAGAGACTTCTTCCGTAAAATTAGGACATGGCATCTTAAGTATGACAAGAGGCTCCATGGGATTGCGCCACTTGTCATGCATTCAGAGCACATGCCCAATTGGCTTTGACTTATAAATACCAAAGTCATTTTCATAAGAAATGGATGATGAAAATCTGAATAGAAAAATCATATTAAACAAAAGTCCTCTTCATTGATTAACATAAGTATTCTTTATAGTACTTAGGAAATTTATGGTTAGAAGCGCTCAAGCCGCTTCTTCTATTATAACGTGTCACTCTCACACTCAAACATCTTTTCATTTCCTTTCCAGCTATCATAGTGATCCACATGCTAACGTGGTCGATCAAGTGTATTGGTAAAATATACGTAGGCAGGTGAGGCGTGAGGATCTTGTTAACAACCAATTTTGGAGATCAACAATATGTGACTTCAAAATCAACCAGAAACTCAAAAAAAAAAAAAAAAAAAAAAGAAAGCAAGAAGAACCCAGTTCTTTATGCTCAGTGGAGTGATGGTTAATTAAGAGTCTAATTAAGGCTTTTTAGGTTAGTGGTTAAGTTAGAACTTAAAAGACTTTCCGTGTTCCAAACCAGTGAATTACAAATCCAAATCGTAATATTTTGTGTATTTTTGGTAAAGTATTTTTTTTCCCTAAAAAATTAGAAATTGTAAATTTTACAAAATGTGAGAATAAAAATGATTTTTGATAATTTATAAGTTTGAAAAAGTTTTACCAAAAATACACTTAAGTTATAAGTTAACTTAGTCATTATATTATATGGAATTTAAGGGGACACCAACTTTAAAATATAAATTATATTATTATTTTTAAAATATTTTTAAAATATTATATTCAAAATAA
Organism: Forsythia suspensa; assembly: GCA_023638005.1. Taxonomy (NCBI): domain Eukaryota; kingdom Viridiplantae; phylum Streptophyta; class Magnoliopsida; order Lamiales; family Oleaceae; genus Forsythia; species Forsythia suspensa. Next base: position 33,419,875 of record CM042671.1, read on the forward strand.
TAATAATAGAAGGATAAATTAGGAGTTATTAAATATGAGTGAAGGTATTTTTATCTAAAAATGTTTCTCTAAATTGGCTTAAATTATAATTTAAGTTGATTAAATTGGTCAAATATACTTTTTATTACCTTATTATTTACAAATTATGTTAGTTTTAAATCTAAATAACAAACAACCTAGAACAGGGGTTGAATATGTTGTTACTTAAAGTTAATCTGAAACTGTAAATATATATATATATTTCAAACACAACATTCACTTTAATGTTCTGATATTGATGAAAGTTTGTTGAACATCAAAACATTTCATTAAACGTATCGCAGTTTTGAGACAGTTAATATGTAAGACGACTAAAACATTAATTAACATCGAATATAACGTGGTAAACCCCTAAAGGAAACATCCACAGGCTCCCATGCTACGGGAAAATAAATCCACTATTTTAGAACATGTTACACACGTCTCTACTTTTTGAAATTACAATTTGACCTAATCTAAAACTTTATTAGCAATTTACAAAAACTAAAACTTAGTTAAGAGCAACAATAAAAATTTCCTGTTTTATATTCTCTTTAACTAGTCAAGGAATACAGTCAAGTACTTCTGTCTTGATCTTGATTCATTCCACAAGTGTCCCCGGACTGACTCTACAAATCGAAATAAAGACTCAGTCTTTATCTTGCTACCGAAATACCGTTCTCTCTCACAATGGATTTATTCAACGCTCAGTTTCTCAGAACCGTTCGCAAAAATAGAATCATTGATTGGACTATAACTTTTGAATATTTTTTTGAACTCTCAACTCACAAACAATTTCTTCTTAAATGATTGAGTATCTTTGCTTTCAAAGTCCGTAGAATTTTTGGAATACCACATGTCTTATTTATAGCACAAGAAGTTTATTTAAACTTAATGACTTAGTATATATCTTATATAGAGATATTTATCTTATATAGAGATAAGACAGAATAAGTCTTTAAGTTTAAATAAACTTTATAAAAAATAAGGTGAGATATATCACAAGAATATGAAAATAAATCTACTTATATATTTTTATTTAAGTAGATAAATAGAATGATAATATTTCAATATCTTATCTGCTTAGAAACATAGTTCAATTAGAATGCTTAACTTGCAATTTACCCAATCACTTATTTATCTAATAAGGAACAAGAGTTTTAGAATAACTAAAACTGATAAATAGATTAGGATAAGAATAGCATTAATGTTTCCATACAACTACTTGATAATGATCGAATCCTAATTGGCTCACATCAATAAATAAAATATAATTAAATATGCCAATAAAAACTGGATTCTCCAACAATCTCACCATTTGGCATCTTTTAATTATAAAACTTATTTCAAGTTGTTTTTGAGGTGAGCAAACAGGCAAATCATATTCAACAACAGGAGATTTATTAAAAGCAATAAATCATAATTACCAAAATCAAAAGCAAGCTATTTAATTTAAAGCAATTCTTAATTACCAAGCAAAAGCAATTCTTAATTAAGCGAAAGCAATTCCTAATTTACTTCTCTCCTTTTGTAATAAAGAGGGGCCAAAGCAAAAATGAAAGCAAAATAGAAAAAACAACCAACCACATGATACTGAGTGTTAACCCCTCTATGAGGTGCCCTTGCGGGTCCTCTTTTTTGAACCACCAGTCTAGGTTCCCTTCTTGCGCTTAGGGGACGAAGGCATGGAAGTAACATCTTGATGTGGAGACACATCAGCATCAAATTTAGAGCGTGGAAAATTCTCAAGGCCAATGTCAGGATGTTGAGTTCTATCAGGACCAATATTAGGATTTTGAAGAGTATTCACAGAAGCATCTTGATGTTCTTTTAGAATAGGAGTACCAATCCGCTCGGCCAAGGCTACAGGTAAAGCCCTTATGAATATGTGATGACACTCAAAATTATCAGACAGTGTAGAGACTAAAATAGTTAAATGCCTCACCTAAATTTCAAGAGAACTGGTGTGATCCTTGGAAAGCCTTGGTTTTGTCGGAGGCGCCGATCTCTTAGTGACTTTCTTAGAAGGACGAAGGATCGGGATTGGTGGGATGAATGTGTCACCCTGAATAATAGGAACTTTATGGTGCTGGAAATAGGCATGAAGTACACATGGAAAAGGCAACATTCTGGAGTGTGCTTGATGGGTCGCCGTGAACACAATTTTGTCAAAAATGATTGTGGCAATATCCAACGGGTAGAGGGTTCCTAGCTTGTATAAAAACTCAACTTTATCCATCTCAATGTCTGACCTATGCTGAATTAGATCAATATTGTGTAAGGCAATTTTGTGAAGCACCTTATACTTATTGGTAAGCAATGCGGTAGTTATTTTTCCTTGTAGGCCAAAGATTTCTGGTGAGTTCTAAGGCCAATGTAACAGTAGTTGCTTCAAATTCATCATTCATTCCTTCAGTAATGGGTGATAACTCAAGCCAACGACAAAGATTGGAAGGACTAAATGGTACTAGCTGACCCTTAACATAGACTGACCACCTAAAATTATTACCCCGGCTGTTTAATTTGACGAGAAATATTAGCCAAGAATTCTTTGCTCAAGGTTTCACAAGGTCTTTCTGTCCAACCCAACAATTATTGTATACCCCAATGCTCAATTAATTCAACAAGATCAGCTTCTCTAAGGACATCCTATTTGACATTAAATTCCATCACAAAATCTCGATTTGAAATAAATTTGTGAAACTAAGCTTGTGCATCAAGAGTTCCAAATTTGTAATTCAGAAGAGTGAAGACATGTTTACCTTTACGGAGCAAACTTTGTTCGAGCAGCTGAGGATATGTCGCTGAAGTTGGAACATCTGAGGTGTGTTGCCTAATGTTCTGATGTTCAACAAGAAGATCAGCAACGTTCGAACGTTTGTCAACTTTCTGCTTACCTTCTGTGCACGTGAGAACCTGACAGGGACAGTTTCTTTAGCACTTAAGTTGTCATATTCCTCTCATTTCTGGACTCTTCTTCTTCTTCATCTTCATTTTCATCTGTAAAATATGAGCCTGATTTTTTCATTTTGATCTTCTTCAAGATGCTCAGTCTGTGGAGACTCCCTCGAACTTTCCTCGGACTTACTGCCAGATTGAGACCCAGTTCCATGATCAGAAGCCGTGTTTTCATCAAACTCCTCCTGACTTGTCCTTATCAAACTCCATCTGACTTGTGACTCGCATGAGAATAACAACGGTGGAAGGAACTTCACTAGCAGCGGTAGTTGGTTGAGGAGTCGAAGAAGATGAAATGGTTCTAGAAACAGGTGGAACAGGTGGCGGTAGCAAATGCGGTGTTGTAGAAGGTAGAGGCGAAAGCACTGGTGCCGGTGGTGGTGTGGTCGCCGGAAGAGCAGCAGCGGTTGTTGCAGTGGCGGCGCCGCGATGGCTACAGCAAAACTCTAGGTGTTGAGTGGCAGTCTTTGTTCTTGCCATTGATTATTTCCTACACACTCTTGCAAGATCAAATGATATCAAAGAAATCAAAGAATCAACACAAGAAAATTTTGGGGCTTAGGGTTTTGAATAGGAAAGAGGAAGATAAAGTTATAAGTACTTATGTGCTAAATGAATGAAATAAGGACTCTTTTTAGGAAAAGACTCATTTTAAAGTTGGACAATTATAAAAAAAAAAAAAAACTTCTAAAATTAAAACAATTTGAGTGCAAAAGAAAAATTAAAGACATAAATAATAAAAAATGTTTTTTTAAAAAATTATTATTTTTTATATATTTAAAATTATTTATTTATTTATTTTTAAATATAAATACAAAATTCATGAGTAACTTTGAAGAAATCTCAATCATCTTTCTAGTCAACTCTAATCATAGAAAATTGTTAACATAGTTCAAAATCTCATATATTAATCATGAAGAAGAGTGTAGTGTGTGAATAAATAATCAAAATAAGATCAATAATATCGAGACAAATCAGCACCATATAACTTCTTATAAAATAGAGTTTCAAACCAGCCATCATCTTATTTGTCTTTTTTATGATGAAAATACTTGACCTGCCAAGTATGAGTGGATTCTTTAAAAAAATTTACACATTTATTTTGTGTTTGCATAGCCAGTTAAGTATACAAGAAGTGACTTTCACATTTTCAAGCCTGCAGCTATTTTCTCATGATTTATTTTATTTTATTTTGTCAAGGATGACTTCTCATCATCTAGGAAAATGTAGTCATTTCTTCAAATATACCTGCTTGTTAATAGGACAAAATATTATGGTGTCGAAAGACATAAACACTGACAATAGGTCTTCATTCCATATTCAGTCAGTAAATCATGGGGTAGAATACAGAATTTGTCAAAAGATTATCAACCCAATTTCGACATCTATAAAGTGTGTAAACAAAAGATGAATATATGGAGACTCAAACTCAAATTTTATGATAAAAGCAATAACACTTTTGAAAATCAGTATTTCTTGCATAATTAACTCAAGAATATGTGTAAATATATATAAAAAATATTTCCTTTTTTTTTAAGTACAAAGACAACACATTTAGATAAGGATACATATCCCTAAAGCTTTTCTTAGATTTTTGAATCTATTAGAATTCAGAGCTTTAGTCAACAAGTCAGCTAGTTGATTTTCAGTTTGTATGTGTTCGATTGTGATGATTTTACTCTCTACTAAATCTCTAATGAAATGGTGCATAATATCTTTGTGTTTAGTTTTTGAATGTTGAACAATATTTTTTGATAGACTTATGACACTAGTATTATTGCAAAACATAGTGATAGAGTTTTGTTTGATACCATAATCATCCAACATTTGCTTCATCCATAATAATTATGTACAACAACTACCTGCTGCGATGTATTCTACTTCGACTGTAGATAGTGAGATGGAGTTCTATTTTCTACTAAGCCAAGCTATGAGATTATTTTCCAGACAGAAACATCCTCTTGTGGTACTTTTCCTATCATCAATATTACCTACCTAGTCAACATCACTAAAACCAGCTAAATGAGAGTTGGTATCACTTGAGTATAGCAAACCATAATCAATAGTGGCATGAACATATCGAATTATTCTTTTTATAGCAGCCACATGTGACTCTTTTGATTTTGCCTGATATCTAGCACAGTCTCCTGCACTAAAAGAAATATCAGGTCGACTAGCAGTCAAATATAATAAGCTTCCAAACATGCTACAATAGAGACTATAATCAACATCTGTTCCATTTTCATCTATAGTGATTTTTAAATTTGTGGCCATAGGTGTTCTCATTCGTTTGGAGTTATCAAGTCCAAATTTTTTGATATGATTTTTTGCATATTTTGATTGAGATATGAAAATATCATTGTCCATTTTTTTAACCTGCATACCAAGAAAGAAGATTAGTTCTCCTACCATGCTCAACTCAAATTCTTTTTTCATAAAGTTTATGAGATCAGTATATTGTTTTTTTGAAGTTGAGCAAAAAAACAATGTCATCGATGTAAATTTGAAGAACAATTATACCAGCATTTAAGTGTTTGATAAAAAGATTTTTGTCCACTCCTCCTCTCTTGTACCCCTTTTCAATAAGATAAGTAGTTAGACGTTCATACCAAGCTCGTGGAGCTTGTTTTAAACCATAAAGATCTTTTTCAAATTTATACACATGGTTTGAAAAATGAGAATCTATAAAACCTTTAGGTTATTCAACATAAACTTCCTCATTAAGATAGCCATTTAAAAACGCACTTTTGACATCTATTTGAAATAGTTTACATTTCATTTGACAAGCAATAGCAAGTAAAAGTCTTATAGACTCTAATCTAGCAACATGAGCAAATGTTTCTTCAAAGTCTAATCTTTCGATTTGAGTATATCCCTAGGCTACTAAGCAAGCTTTGATCCTAAGTATAGTTCCATGTTCATCATTTTTGTTTTTGTATACCCACTTAGTTCTTATTACATTTACATTATTTGGTCGAGGGACTAAATTCCAAACCTTATTTTTTTCAAATTGGTTAAGTTCATCTTGTAGGGCTAACACCCATGATTCATCTTCTAAAGCCTATTTCACATTTTTTGGTTCAACATGATATAACACACATGACTTATTTCATTTGAGGCATTCTTTCGAGTCACCATATCGTTATCCCAATTTCCTATGGCATTAGATATGGAGTGTGCTTTTTATATCCAGGTAGGTGTTGCCTTCAGGTGCTCTGATCTTTGAATGTGTGTGTACTATCAGTTGTAGCATTATTCTGTTCAGTTTGTTCTGTTTGCTTAGTTGCATTAGTTTTGGCAATGTCTCCAGGAATGTTCTAACTTTCATCAGTGTCTTTCCCAACGTTCTAATGTTTGTCTGCTACCTTAAATTTTTTTTTTTGGTCATTGTTTGTATTACTTGTTCTTGTGAATATTCAGCAAAGTTATTAGTATCATCCACTACAATATTAATTGAATATCCCAAAAATACCCCTTCATCACTTTTTGGATCCATATTTCCTATTTGTTTACGATCATTTAGATTATAACACTTACTACCAAATGTGTGAAAATACTTAAGGTTAGATTTTCTGCCTTTCCAAATTTTATATAGTCTTTGAGATGTGTATATCCTAATGGTAACCCTATTCAAAACATGACAGTTCAAGTATGTTTTCTTCAACCATATTTGTTGAATTTTAGTTCAACTTCTTTTATTCAGTAAGAGATTTTTCAAGTTCGTGCTAGTTCTACAAATAGTTTTCTTGTGCGTTAAGTACTTAGGTGAATAATTTGAGACGTTAGCACGATTTTGGTTTATCTTACCACATATTAGACAAGAAGGAGATGAGTGTATGTTACTTTTAGATTTACATTAAGTTACCTCGTTTCCATCTGTGTCAGCAGTTTCTGCAATACCTAATTTTTCAACATCTAACCGTTGGTTACAGATTTAGTGGACACCTGAACGGTAATTAGAACATCAAAATCTGTTTCTGTTGTTCTTTTGACAAACGTAATTCCCTTTGCTTTCTTTTCTTCCTCATGCTGAATATATCCTAATCCATGTTTGATATTGGTAGTTATTCCATAGCTCAGCACCTCGTTCAGTCAAGCAGCTCAAATGGTTAATCGTTTGCTTGTTTTCCTACTTTGTTTCAATTCTTCTTGTAAATCACACAATTGTTTATTTTTATCAGCCAACAATCTTTCGAAATGATTTATTTTATTATTAGAGAAACTTTGTTCTTTAGTGGACACAGTAGTCAAAGTATTTAGGTTGACCCCAATGTCATCAGCTCCATCGTTCGGTTCTATGTCAGAACGTTTATGAAAAAGATCAGATAATTTAGAATCAGAAATAGAGCATGTTGTAAATGAAATATCTTAAGTATTAGAAACTTCTCCATCTCTTGATTGATTATCGATTGATTCTTCGTCCTTGCTCCAAGTTACATTCATAGCCGGTTGATTCTTTTTACTAAATGTTCCTTTTTTATTGTTAGCACATTCAAAGGCAATGTGACCATATCCTTCACATGTATGGCACCAGATACAATTTTATGTTCTCATTGGAAGATTTGATTGATTCTGTCTATTTGGTTATGATATTTATTTCTGAATGATCTCTGATTTATAGTTGATTTAAGTTTTTGTCAAACTGTTTGGTTACATAGTTGATATCAATATCCGAATCACTCTCATCACATTCATCTTTTTCTTCCTCAACCTGAGATGCTATGCATGTAGCTCTTTCTTTCTTTCTTGTATTGAGATTTAGTTTATAAGTTATTAATAACATAACCAGCTCTTTAATTTTGATATCGTCGATGTCTTTGCTCTCTTCAATTGCGGTTACTTTGGAGTGGAACCTATTTGGCAATGACCGCAAGACATTTCTGACTAATTTTGACTCAGAATATTTTTCTCCAAGGGCATGTGCTCAATTTGATATGTCATACAACCGAGCGTAGAAATCTTTGAATGCTTCATTGTTCTTCATGCGTAGGTTTTCAAATTATGTGGTGAGCATTTGTAGTTTACATGATTTCACCTTGGAAGTTCCTTCAAGTGCGATTTGTAGGATTTTCCAAGCTTCCTTTGCTATCCTGCAATTAGATATTACCTGGATTGATTAACATCTACAAACAAAAAATAGCATTCAAGACTTTGCTTTTATGGCTAGCATTAATGAAGTCAGCAATTACCCATTGTTCACATGGTTTTTCTATTTCAATATTATTTTCAATGATTGTGGGAGGACTATAACCTCTAATGATAGAATGCCATGATTTTTCATCTAGAGCTTGAATGTAAATAGTCATACGTATTTTTCAGTAATTATAGTTCGTTCCATCCAAGACTGGTGGTCGAAAAGAAGCACTATCCATACCTAGATTCATAGGATCTCACTTTCTAGAAATGAACCCTCTCTGATACCAATTGTTAGTTTTAAATCTAGTTAACAAACAACCTAGAAGGAGGATTGAATAAGTTGTTACTGAAAGTTAATCTGGAGCTGTAAATATATATATTTTTTCTAAAAACACAACGTTCACTTTTATGTTCTGATGTTGATGAAAGTTTGTTGAATGCTAGAACATTGCACTGAACGTATCACAGTTTCGAGACAATTAATATGTAAGACGATTAAAACATTGATTAACACCGGATATAGCATGGTAAACCCCTAAGGAAAACATCCATGGACCCCCATGCCACGGGTAAATAAATCCACTATTTTAGAACATGTTTCACACGTCTCAACTTTTTGAAATTACAATTAAACATAATCTAAAACTTTATTAGCAATTTACAAAAAGTAAAACTTAGTTAAGAACAAATGTAAAACTTTCTTGTTTTTATATCTTCTTTAACTAGTCAAGTACTTTGGTCTTGATCTTGGTTCATTCCATGAGTGTCCCCGGATTGACTCCACAAATCGGAATAAGAACTCATTCATTATCTTACAGCCGAAATATCATTCTCTCTCACAATAGATTTCTTTAACGCTCAGTTTCTTAAAGCTGTTCACAAAAATAGAATTTTTAATCAGGTTCGGACTTTTGAATATTTATTTGAACTCTCAACTCACAAATAATTTATTCTTAAATGCTTGAGTATTTTTGTTTTCAAAGTCCGTATAATTCTTGGAATACCACCTGTCTTATTTATAGCACAAGAAGTTTATCTAAATTTAATGACTTAGTATTTATCTTATATATAAATAAGACAGAATAAGTCTTTAAATTTAAATAAACTTTATAAAAGATAAGGTGAGATTTTTCACAAGAATATGAAAATAAATCTAGTTATATTTTTTTATTTAAGTAGATAAATAGAAAGATAATATTTCAATATCTGATCTACTTAGAAACCTAGTTCAATTAGAATGCTTAACATGCAATTTACTCAATTACTTATTTATCTGATAAAGAACAAGAGCTTTAGAATAACTAAAACTAATAAATAGATTGGGCTAAGTATAGCATTAAGATTATACAACTACTAGATAATGATTGAATCCTAATTGACTCACATCAATAAATAAAATATAATTAAGTATGCCAATAAAAATCGAATTCTCCAACACATTTAATATGACTCACAACTTATAAGCAATTAAAAAATAATTTTAGCACAACTAAAAAGACACATAGATAGATTTTATAACTTATCTAAAGGCAAACTATACTAAGGGTCTCCATCCTTTTTAATTTGTGGAAAGTACATTCTCGTTTAATTTTAATTGCACATATCATCCCCAACATTTTACTAATTCACGCAGATGATCTTTTTTGATAATTTTACCCATAATTTAAATAAACTAAAACAACAAAAATGAAAATGAAAAATTTGCAATAGGAACCTATAACATTTTTAACAGTGAAAAATTCAACACCTTTACCCAAAAATAAATACAAGAAATAAAAAATAAAAAGACAAAATAAAAAAAAAATAAAAAGGTACTTCGTCACCCCACCCTATCCCAGTAGCAACAACCCATCCGATAGCACAACCTCTGCCAACCATCCCCACCACCAAGCCCAGACTTTATATGAGGTCCAAGAGACAATTGCCTCATACTCAAATTTTTTAAGGCCCCACAAAATAAAAGATAATTTTATGTCTTTTGTTTTTTAAATACATTGCCCCCAAACCGTCCAAACCTACATCCAATTTAAAAACTACCCAATTACAAATCCACTCAATTACCTAATTAAAAAGCGATGTTGGCTAAAAAACTGAGTCAAACATGATGAATAGGAAAAGGGATTTTTTGTATAAACAATCCATATCGTTTCTCATTACTGTGGATTGAGGACCTATCCTTCTATTTTTGACAATAACATCCATATTTCAATATTTTTTTGGTGTGAATAGTCCATTTCGTTTGTTGCTAATCAATTTCTTCGTTAAAAGAGCGCGTGCAGTGCGCAATTTCATCTTGGAACTATTTTGGGCATAAAAAATAAAGAGAAATTTGTAGAAAAGGTCCAAAAGCTTTCAAAAATATGTCGAAAGGTCCCAAACATTCTAATCCTAATACATATGTTTCAAACATTTAAATAAATATACGCCCGAAGGACCTCTTGACTCCAAATGTTCATTAGTTGACCCAAAGTCAATGGTTCGATCTTAATTTGATTGACTTTAGAGCATGTTTGGATTATTTTTTAAATTTTTTTTTTCAAACTCATTTTCAACCACATATTTTATGAAACCCACAACATTTATCAACTTTTCAACTACACATTTCACCAACTTCTTTCAAAATCTCTACTTTTATTTTTAAACTCCAGCAAGTAGGCACTTAATAAGAAAAAAATAGTCTTTTTATATTTCCTTATTTCAAACAATTAAAATATAAGAAAAAAAACAAAAATAAAGAAAAAATGAAAAAAATAATTAAAGAAATGGAAAAAAAATTTGTCACCATCTTCTCCACCACTCCAACCCCATCTCACCCCCAACATGCTTGAAAACACCACCACTAGCCACAAAAACTACTAGGCTTGCTACAAGTAAAACCCAATACAAGCCACCACGTCCTGAAACACCGTCGGTTTCAACTCCATCTCCAAAAATCAAAATTACTACCCCATACTAAATCGAATGCTTATACGCAAAATGGGTTTCAATCCCATTCACCATTAACAATCAACTAAATAAATTTATTTCACTATTAACAGTCATTTAGAAAATGGATTTCACAAACAAATTGGATGCATAATTTTGTTCAATGACAACAGAGCATCAACATTGTTCATAAATTGGCAGTGACAATTGAAATTTTTTTTTTTTTGAAAAATCAGATAAGCCTAGTCGCCCTTCACACACCCGAATCTATGACTCACGCCACCACCACTAACCTGAGAACACAAACACATTTATATATATTCGATTTTCCAAAATCTTCTCAATTGTTATTGCTAATTTTCAATTAAAACATTGCCGACACTCCCAAGGAGAAGCAAATGCGTCTACCCAAACCTCTTGCATGTCTCCAATCCCCATAGGTTAGAAGTTACCATTCAGCGGAGGATGACCAAGTAGACGTGCCTAACTTTAGTTTTCATTACATTTCCTACCTAGACCCTCTCGATTCAGCCGACGTTGGTATTTTAAAAAATTGGTACCACAAATGACTTAGGCTTGATAACAAGTAAGTGTATATGTCATCTCTTTGAAATACATTGCCTTTTTCATCTTGATGTTTGTACTAATTCATTGTTGTTCAAGTAGGACAAGGAAATTCTGCAAAGACGAATATCATATATCACCTACAATGGAACTTGGACCTATCAACATTAATTCAAAAATGTGGTGGTACAAACTTCATCAGGTGGCAACCCCGATCAACGATAGTGTAAGTTAACAATTTAATTTCTGGGGATAAATTGTTGTGTATTGATTGTTTGTCAATTTCCTTATGAAAATGTAGTCTTCATTGTTTGGTGTGGCATATGAATGCAATGCTCTTCTTTTTTAGAATGATGATGAAACTTAACGATGGACAGGAAATGAGGACGACGTCTATTGAATGTAACTTTGATGTAAAGATTAAAGGTATATTTGACAAGTACTCACCAGATTGCAACACCATTGTGAAACAGAGTTTTGCTGATATTGTACCTCACTGGACACAAGATACAATTCAACACTAATTAGGGAGAGGTCGACCATTTTTTCATTTCCGTCTGTATGGATAAACTTTGTCACTAGATTGTGGGACATGTTGACATATCCAACTGGTGTTTGGATGTGTACAATTCGTGCTACCGATCAATAAGAGACGTTGTTTTTCATGCAATCGAGCCAATTCGAACAATTTTTCACACCTCTTACTGCAATAATTTAAAGCATTGGATGAGCCATTGGGGTGTAGGATTGTTAAAGAACACTAGTTGCTAATTTATGTCTTGTTTTAATGCTTTTCTTTGACTTGTGAAATGATCTAGCAGTTATGGTTAAGTTAAATTATGTTCATTTGTGCTATTTGCAGTTATTATTGTGGCATATTTGTCGTCAAGTATGCTAAATACATTTTTCATAACAAGATCAAGGACAAGCCAAAAAAATTTGACACAAAGCTTAGTTGTACAAATACGCAATGGAAAAACCAGATGTAATAATGTCGGAGAAGAGAAAATAGACTAGTTGTGGATGATTTATGAACTTTTAATCTTTTGTTACTTCTATTCCGCCCACAAAGCTTGCGCGATTGAGCATGGCCATTTAGTTGTACAAATACGCAATGGAAAAACCAGATGTAATTCTGTCGGGGAAGAGAAAATAGACCAGTTGTGGATGATTTATGAACTTTTAATCTTTTGTTATTTCTATTCCGCCCACAAAGCTTGCGTGATTGAGCATGGCCATTTAGTTGTACAAATACGCAATGAAAAAATCAGATGTAATTTTGTCGGGGAAGAGAAAATAGACTAGTTGTGGATGATTTATGAACTTTTAATCTTTTGTTACTTCTATTCCGCCCACATGTTTTTGGATCAATTTATTTTCATTTCCATAGACTGTAGCTTTTGTGTATTGAATCAATCACCTCTTGTACCGATGTGTCGTGCTGTCCGTGGACCTTAGTGGTTGTCATTTGACATATTGACTGTACTTATTTTGCATTATAAATTTTCTTGTACATCTTTGTCAACATTGGGTTGAAATTATATGAAAGTTAAGGTTCCTTGTATTTGACTTATTTGCAGTTCACACTACTTGGTAACTATGTTTACTAGCATTTGTGGACGCAACCTGTTAATTAGATTCTTAGTAATTACATTTACTAACAATTGTTTACGCAATACGTTACTCACCTATGTGGTCAGACTTGTATTTTTGTACCTTGTCTGCTAAGACAACTTCATATTATTGATCTTGATGTGGTCTGGAAATATTTTGTTAGTGTAACATTTTATGTTAACAATTGTCAAAAATCATAGGGATATATTTAATTTATATTCGCAATATCCTCATGAAACTGTTCAATGTTAACTTTTTTATTACGAGTACACGTCTTATTACTGTTGTGTTATTGCACGATATCCAAACGAAATCAACATCTGATAACAACATTTGTTACGAACTTAGAAAATCCCAGTACACATTTTTATCACTAAGCACCATTATTTAACGTCAAATAATCTCGTTACCCCAATAGTTGCCTTCTACTATTTCAACATCATCTGCATGTACAATGTAATCCCCAACATATTCAACTGTACAAAAATGTTACAAAACATTAAAAATATTGTTGTATCATAAACACGGCTCCAACTGAAGTGAATAAATAAAATTCCACAAGTTCTTACATTTCTAAAAAATTCAATTAATTACACATTTGCCTAATCCATAAAACTTCTTTTATAGAGCATCGCCTATGTGAACAATATATGCTGCCAATCTTTTCTCGTCTCATCCCTGCAAACAAGTAGCAATCCAAGGTCCATTAATATACATACTACTACTTCATGGCGTTAGAGTTCGATTAAGATTATAAATTGTACTTCTTCCACACAATGAACCGTTTACCTTACTATCCACACCGTTGACTACCTTCCTCTTATGTCTGGATGCCGGGTTCATTGAACTAGATTTTTGCAGCAACGCCCACATTTTGTAATCTTCTTACTCTCACTTACTCGACCGAATTCTTTTCTCATGTGGTCGTCTGAACTTTCTCTTCGTTGTAGGTGCCAGCACCAACATATTTTCAATTTCTTTTGGCACATTCCAATTTGATTTTTTACTGATGGGTATATTTTTCCAGTTTATGCAACTAGATACAATTCTTTTTTAAAATAAGTTGAACAATAGTCATATACTAATAAGTTCTTCTTACCAATTACTACTACAGCATGAGTGCATGACATCTCATCAATTTCAAACCTCAGGAGAACAAGTCTTTTCGTTGAGATTTACCAAATAAGATATTTTTTCATTGTTCACTTGGTAAGTACTTTCGCTTGATGACAATACATGTCCAAAGATTCAAAAAAATTTGTGAATGTAGATATCGTCTTGTTTTAATTGATTTTAATGTTCTCTTAATAATATGTAACTAACTTATTTTCTAATAAATTTGTGTTCAGTACCTCCAATCTGATTGACTCAAGTGTCCTCTCACTCAGCATGGTTTCAAATCTTGTGCCGAGTCTTGTGAATGTTGATTTTACGTCACTTGAATTCTTGAAAAACCACTTATGCACCGTGCAATGCAAAGTCTCAAAGAGAGCTTCAATATAGTAGTTTTTTTTGCCAATTTTATGACTGAGTTCACCAACTCAACAATGTTAGATGTCATCGTGAAAAATATGCTTGATTTCATTTAAACCCTCGACCAATTATGATACTCAACATCATCTTAATTTTTTCTAAAAAAAATTATTGAAAGATCTTTAAAACTATAGTTAAATTATTTCATGTATTACATACCATATATCTTCTTATACGCCCATCAATACTGTCGAGATGCCTCATGTGAAGTTCGAATTCAGTTTTTATGTATGCTCGTGCTGCTGCATTGAAGGGTTGTCTTATATAGTTTCCTTTTTTTGCATAAGTTTTCTTCAAATCTTGTAACAGATGGTAAAGAACAAATTCCATGCATAGCACCTGGATACACGACCCTCACCGCATTTTCAATAATACCATATCTATATGAAATTATTACAAGTCCATCATGTTTTCAATACGCTTCTTTAATTCTTAACAAGAACACTACCACGAAAAATTGTTTTCAAAGTCACCCACTCCGAATGCTAGTATGAAGATGTTATTCGCATCTTCCTTGCACGCAATGAATATAGTACTCTCTAACTACCTGTTAGGAATGTTTCGTCAACGAAAATCACATGCCTGCAATGTTTCCATCCTTTTATCGATGCATGATAAGTACAATTTTGTACTTATCTCGGGCTCAAAAATGGATGATTATGAGTACTCTTAGTTGTTTTCGGTTTAATTGCATGTTGTTTTCTTATTATTTTAGGAAATAATCAAAGTCAAGTATCAATCGGATGAAAAGAGGACAAACAAAGAAAAGAAGACTTAATTGAACAAAGAAAGAGACGCGAGGGACTTGGCAAGCAAATATCAAGGAAAGGAAACCGGATCTCGTGATCAAGTTAACCATGCGATCGCATGGTTAACAATTATTGCGATCGCAAGTCCACAAGAAATTTGGCGTAATGTTAGTACGTTATACCATGCGATCGCGGGAATAAGCCCATGCGATCGCAAGGGTATATAACGCGCGTTAAGCGTAAACCCTGTTTGGATTAAAATTCTACAACTCCGATTCAATTCAACAACTTAAACACACGTCTTGGAGTCTTTTGAGAGCATTATAAAAGGCAGATGATAGCCATAACAAAGGAGACGAATTTTGGGAAGAAGATACAAGAGGAGAATTGAAGATCAAGGCACGGGATTGAAGATTCTTCAGCCAGAGTCACGGGTTGTAATTATTTCTTCTTCTTTTTTTTTTCACGGATCATGATGAAGTCAATTATTGTCATAATTGACGAAATCATGTCCAAATAATTTACCTTTTCTAGGATGAACGATGAAACCTCATGATTTTTAATTAATTAGAAGTTTTTCTGTTTTAGTAATTAATTGCTTTTGGATTGATTATTCTTTATGCAGTTTTTCTATTATTTTAATGCCTGATCACCATTAGAATATATTGTGATTTATGTTGAAGTCGAGAGATTCAATATAGATTAAGCACGTGGTATTGAATAACATAGGGTCCAATAATAGATAGAGATTACTATTATGCTTTATGAAATCTATTGAGGTGTTCCTGAGATTTTAATGCATGTGTTTATGTTCGAAGCTTAATTAGAGATAATGAAGTTCGCATAACATATAGAATTGATTGACCATCGAGAGAGGTTTTTGATTAATTTAGGAACACCGATTTTCAATCTATGGTAATTATAAGCTAAAACGGTTAAACGGATATTTGATTAAGGAAAGTGTTGGTGGATTCGCAAATCCTAGAGTTAGTAGATATTGAATTCGTTCTTACCTTTTTAAAGTTACTTATTGTTATTTTCAATTTAATTAAAATAGTTAAATTAGTTTAGAATCACAAAAACAAAATTAAATCGTGTTTCGCTTTTATTGTTAGAATTAGAATTATAAATTAATTGGTTAAATTAATATCTCGGTCCTCGTGGGTTCGACACTTTATTTTATCACTATATTACTTGTTAACGATCCGTCCACTTATGGATATAAATCGCACAACAAGTTTTGGATAAAAAAAAATTAAATTTAAATAAATAAATAATTTTTTTTTTTTTATTTATTTTTAAATATAGATCTTATGTGCAAAACTCAATCCATTAAGCTTTCTAAATGACTCATGTAACGAGCTTGAGGTCGATGACTCCTAGGTCTTTCGAACCTTAGGGCATCGTGTTTTGAGAAACCCCTACTGACCTTTTCACTCGAGTCAAATAGGCTACGAAAGGAGTTATAAGATATTAATAAAGTACAAAACTCACCATTAAGCTTTCTAAATGACTTATGTAACGAGCTTGATGTCGATGACTCCCGTGTCTTTCGAACCTTAGGGCATCGTGTTTTGAGAAACCCCTACGGACCTTTTCACTCAAGTTAATTAGGCTACGAAAAGAGTTAAGAAAAATAATAATAATTTTTGTTCCTTGCGTGCAATAAGTTCATGCGTGAGGATTAGATTCCTAATATTCGGTCATTACTTAGTTTCTCTAATCGGTCTAAAGTGCTCCACACAAATTTGCAACATACATGGAATCAATCATAACCTAGATAGCCACTATCACAGTTTAATTACCACACTTTCTCACTATATTGGTTATTTGTTCGAGATACGGATGATTTTTAGGTTTAAACAGGTATCCTATTATTTTCAACTTAAGTGCACCAACATAGCTAAAAATCATTTTAACTGGCCGACACAACACAATATCAAACATGGTCAAATAGTCTCACATTTAACCAATAGTAATAATTTGTTCACAAGTCATGGATTAAAGCTAAATAATAAAAAGTTGCATCATTAGCCGGCAAGACTATTCATATCATATAAATATGCAAACAAATAAATATAAATAATAATTTTTTTTTTTTTTTATAAATTAACAATCAATATCAAGTATTATCATCAGACCAAACATTTTTTACTACTCCCAACCTTGAAAGATACATTGTCCCCAATGTAAAAATAATTCAAAAGAGTATATAAAGATCAGAGACTACCTAGATGTGGATCGGATGGTGTCAAGAAGAAGTATGGTATGAACAATTGGTGGAGACATCTGCGTACAAGTTGGTCGACAAATCTTTGCTTGAATGTCATCCAACAGGTCCTTAGGTTGTAACCCTAAAAAGAAAAGAAAAAGAATTTATTAACAAGAATAAAATAATTTTTTTTTAAATATAAATTTAAAATAATTGAACAACGTGATTATGCGAGATAGCGATGATTGTATCCTCAAAACCTAAGTATTAAAACCTACTTTAAATCCTAAAAACCTAAAACGTGTAAATTGTCAATTGAAATCCTAAAATTTAAATAATACGAAATTTAAATAAATAAAAGGGTAGAAAAATGGGTTGCCTCCCATTGAGCGCTTCTTTAAAGTCATTAGCTTGACTTTGTCGTGGTGATCGCTCAAGACACTTTGAATAAATCTTTGGAGGCCCTGCTCTTCTTGCTTTGATTAACTTCTGTACACTTTTTGTTTACCTTCCAGAGCTTGATCTTTCCTTTATCATACTGATATGATTTTGTTTTGCCGCCATGCTCGAATTCAACTAAGAAAATTTCAACCTCATCATCAGCTTTGATTACAGAAGACGGATGAAACTCCTCTTTCTGCACATATTCTTCTTCTCGAAGTGGTGCCTCCTGGTGTTGGGTAACAACTTTATCATCTAAGCTCCCTCCCTTCTGGTCAATGACATCAATTTCGAAGCAGGAATCTGAAGAGCTTGGAAATTTAATTGCTTTGAACACATTGAATGTAATGTGTTCATCATTCACTTTCAGCATAAGTTCTCCTTTTGGAACATCAATTACTGCCCGGCCAGTAGCCAAGAAAGGTCGACCCAAAATGAGTGGTACATCTCTGTCTTCACACATATCCGTAATAATAAAATCAAGCAGGAATATGAACTTGCCCACTTTCACCAATATGTCTTCAACGATTCCCCAGGGCGCTTTGATTGTTCTATCTCGCAAGCTAAAGTGTTACTCGTTGTCGGCCTTGCTTCTCCTAAACCGAGCTGTTTAAAAATAGAATAAGGCATTATATTTACACTAGCACCTAAATCATACAAAGCTTTATCAAAATATAAACTACCAATAGTGCAAGGAATATTAAAACTCCCTGGGTCTTTTAGTTTTGGTGGTAGCTTATTTTGCAATATGGCACTGCATTCTTCAATTAGCGCTACTGTTTCGTGTTCCTCCAACTTTCGCTTATTTACAAAAATGTCCTTCATGAATTTGGCATAGCTAGGCATTTGAGCTAAGGCATCGGCGAATGGTATGTTGATGTGAAGCTTTTTGAATACATCCAGGAACTTCTTGAATTGCTGGTCTAGCTTGTGTTTTCGCACCCTCCGAGGAAATGGGATAGGAGGGACGTGGTCGGGTGGTGGAATATAAGTCGGTGGAGAGTCCTGCTCGTGCAACTTCACGATCTAATTTATTTTCTCTCGCTTTGTCGGACACGCTTCCTTTTCTACACCGCCTAGTCACATGAATCTCTGTAACCGAACACCGCTCCTCATGGTAATTGCATTTACTTGCTCCTTTGATTGACTTCTATTGCTTGGCCATGTGCCCGGTTGTCTCTCGACCAACAATTTAGCCAACCGCCTAACTGATTTTCCATATTCTTGATAGCAACATCCTGCCTTTTCTCGCATCTCTTTCAATTCGATAATGCTTTCTTCCAAATCCCTCCTTTTTTCTCTTGTGGCATTCCCCGATTTGGTGGATTTTGAATATTTTGAGTGTTGCCATATGAGAAGTTTGGATGATTTCTCCATCCGTGATTGTAAGTCCGTGAATAAGGATTATTCTCACGACGCCGAAAATTCGAGCATATGCAACTTGCTCGGAGAAGGCATATCAACCTTTGTCAATGGACACTCCGAGGACCGATGGTTTGCCCCACATGTTACAGATTGGTAAAGGCATCTCAACTATATTAGTCGAATGAGAATATTTTATTGATTCCATCCGCTTTGCCAATGCATCAATTTTGCCAATAAAAGTGAATTGGTGCCCACTTCGTGTATCCTGTTGCTTTCTTCGCAATTCTCTTCTCGCCACATAATAAACCTGCTCACTCATAGTTTCAATAGATCATAAAGGTCACCGCGGATCTACTTTGGATAGAGCCACCGCTGCGAGAATCTCTCAAGAACGATCGGTTGGAGCTAGTCCGTAATAGAAATAATGATTCTCGAGTCGCTAAAGGGAAACCATGACTTGACACTTTCGAAGCAATTGTTTGAATCTTTCCCATGCCTCGTGAAAATTTTCCAACTCGTTATTGTTGGAAATTGGAAATTTCATACTTCAACTGCTTTACTCCGGGCCGGAGGAAAATATTTCAATGTGAATTTTTGGATCAGATCTGTCCAAGTAGTAATGCTCCCAGTGGTAGAGAATCTAGCCATTCTCTAGCTTTATCCTTCAATGTGTGCGGAAAGAGCCTCATCTTTAGTGCTTCTTCATTAACACCGTGCTATTTGAAATTTCCACAGTATTCATCGAAGCGAGAAATATGGTAATGAGGATTTTCATCTGTCATCCCATAAAACGGCAGGTTGTTCGAGAACAAATTCATCACGTCTGGCCTCAACTGGAAGTTATCATGTCCATAAGGTGGATAGACTATGCTGGACCGATTCTCAACAATCGGTGGCATCATATACTCACCCATAAGGATATCTCGCTCATTAATTTCAACCGGGTCGAGCTATTGGTGCTTGTATCAAATCTGCAGTAGTTGACCATGTACTTGATGGTCTCGCCATTGTGTCTTTTTTCTCGTATTTTCTTTTCTCGCTTTTCACGTTGTCGCTCGGTGAAAGCTTCGTTCAATTTCTCGGATCTAAATCAAATAGATCAAGATCTTTTGTACGGGCATGCACACTAACACCGAAAAATTAGAAAATATATACAATTCAAAGAAAGATACCTAAAAAAATATAGGAATAAAAATAAAAATAAAAATAAAAAAAAATAAAAAAAATATAAATAATACTAAAAAGAATTGTTAAAAGCTAAATTATAAATTAACGTAGCAATTAATAAAACTAGTCCCCGGCAAAGGCGCCAAAAACTTGTTGTGCGATTTATATCCCGCAAGTGGACGGATCGTTAACAAGTAATATAGTGATAAAATAAAGTGTCGAACCCATGAGGACCAGATATTAATTTAACCAATTAATTTATAATTCTAATTCTAACAATAAAACGAAACGCAGATTTAATTTTGTTTTTGTGATTCTAAACTAATTTAACTATTTTAATTAAATTGAAAATAACAATAAGTAACTTTAAAAATGTAAGAACTAATTCAATATCTACTAACTCTAGGATTTGCGAATCCACCAACACTTTCCTTAATCAAATATCCGCTTAACCGCTTTTAGCTTATAATTACCATAGATTGAAAATCGGTGTTCCTAAATTAATCAAAAGCCTCTCTCGATGGTCAATCAATTCTATATGTTATGCGAACTTCATTATCTCTAATTAAGCTTCTCAACATAAACACATGCATTAAAATCTCAAGAACACCTCAATAGATTTCATAAAGCATAATAGTAATCTCTATCTATTATTGGACCCTATGTTATTCAATACCACGTGCTTAATCTATATTGAATCTCTCGACTTCAACATAAATCACAATATATTCTAATGGTGATCGTGCATTAAAATAATAGAAAAACTGCATAAAGAATAATCAATCCAAAAGCAATTAATTACTAAAATGCAAAAAACTTCTAATTAATTAAAAATCATGAGGTTTCATCGTTCATCCTAGAAAAGGTAAATTAGCCGGACATGATTTCGTCAATTATGACAATAATTGACTTCATCATGATCCGGCTAAAGAAAAGAAGAAGAAATAATTACAACCCGTGACTCGGGTCAAGAATCTTCAATCCCGGCCTTGATCTTCAATTCTCCTCTTGTATCTTCTTCCCAAAATTGCCTCCTTTGTTATGGCTATCATCTGCCTTTTATAATGCTCTCAAAAAGACTCCAAGACGTGTGTTTAAGTTGTTGAATTGAATCTGGAGTTGTAGAATTTTAATCCAAACAGGTTTCTGCCCAAAACTGCCCGTTATACCCTTGCGATCGCATGGGCTTATTCCCTGCGATCGCATGGTATAACGTATTAACATTCTGCCAAATTTCTTGTGGACTTGCGATCGCAATAATTGTTAACCATGCGATCGCATGGTTAACTTGATCACAGATCCGGTTTCCTTTCCTTGATATTTGCTTGCCAAGTCCCTCACGTCTCTTTCTTTGTTCAATTAAGTCTTCTTTTCTTCTGTTTGTCCTCTTTTCATCCGATTGATACTTGACTTTGATTATTTCCTAAAATAATAAGAAAACAACATGCAATTAAACTGAAAACAACTAAGAGTACTCATAATCATCTATTTTTGTGAGCCTAGATAAGTACAAAATTGTACTTATCAATGCACCTAATGCCACAAAGTTGTACACAAATATGTTATCTTTAACTCTCTTGTATGATCCTGGATTAGCATTTTTATGCATATACATACAAGCTTGCAGTCTTCTATACAATATTTTTGGATCCCATCTTATCATATCTAGCGCACATTTACGTGATCGCCAAGCCTTCTTGTAATTGATCGATACTCCTTATGTTTTCATCATATCGCGTATAATATCACTTAGTGTATATATTGTCCTCGCAGATACAAACTTGTATTTGATGCAACTAGCAATAACTGAGCATGTTGAATGTGTGTGATCTCCTAAGATTATTTCCATTGAACACGTGTGACTATTCTTTATATTTCTTATTTTGAACATAGCAGTCATACCGGTTTTCGAAGCTTTAAGGCCCCACTGGTAGCTATCATTTAAGCACTTTAACACGTACTCATTCTTGTCTGATTTTTAAATCTTGTACTGAAATCGAAGATGTATTGCGTACAATGATAGACTCGTGATTAACAAGTCCTCGTCCTTGTAAACGGTACCCATCTTAACACTGTCGATGCTTGGTTGTGTAATTACTTGACAATCTGCCTTGATTAGATTAAGCTCGGGCATACTCAAAAATCTCACAACCCATTTCTTCAATTGTAGGCAGTCTTGGTACCAAAGTATTTTCATGTAGTTCTATAAACGATTTCATTGGTCGCCAATGTGTGGCGGAACCCGAACGATTCAGCTACCGAATTTGAATTACGTTGATAAGTCAAACTGCAGTCAAATTTTGATAGTTCTTCGACGTCCACACAGAGGGAATCTCGTTAAATTGGTCTCATTTTTCTTGATTTTTATGTAGAAAGAAACAAAGTATCACTACAAATCTTCACACGTGGTCCATTCATTAGAACCTGATGCTGAACCATGATAGCATATCTTGTCGGATCTTTTGCAACCTCTATCATGATTATTTCAACTAAACTTGCGTATGGAATGGCAACATAATCCCAACAAACGAGTACTCATTATAGTTTTGTGAACTATCCCATTCACCTCCATATTAAACCAATGCATTTACGCTTTCCATACCTATAACTGAATGTATTTAATTTATATCGGTATCGATTTAAAAACACTAATCCATATTATACTGCTTAAACAATGTTAAACACAAATGAAAACATGTAATATGGTTTAGTAACATAAAACGGTGACAAATAATTTTGTCAGGTACAATTGGATTTAATATATTCATATCCAACATAAACTTACAACCCTGTTTCATCTCAAAAAATCGGTTTAGCTGGATTTCAAATGTGCAGAACTATAATGATCTAACCAAAGTCCATAGTATAAAAAAATGAGACTTTTTTTTATCTATTTGAATGAAGATCATTTTATAATTACATTTGGAACTAGGTGTGGGCGTGGGTCAGTTTTCGACCCAACCCGACCCAAATCGAATAAATAAAATTCGGTTTGGCAAAAGCCAATCCGAAACCAACTAAAAAAAAAAAAAAATTGGGCCCGAAACTCGGTTTTGGGCCAATTATAGCTATTTTTTTTATTTTTTTTTTAAAACCGAGTCGGTTTCATGTTAGGTTTTCCCAACCCGAAAACCGACCCAAACTGATGAGTCGGTTTGGGTCCGGTCGGTTTGGCAGTTATTTTGCCCATCCCTATTTGTAACACTTTACAGTATGATTATCAGTTCCACCATCAACGTAATCAAAGTGCAACAACATCAACTAAGCCTTCAAGTTTTTTTTATTTCATTCACATATGAATTTCAAAAAGTTAATCCACCAATCAAGAACAAGAATTTTCAATCCCACAACACCACCTTCTATACAAATTTCAATCACAATCATTCAATTAACAAGGATGATACAATAAAGAGCATTTGAAAAATATCTTAGATTGACGATCATCCGTCTTTGGATCCAAATTTTTATTTTGTTAATGTGGACTAATAAAACATTCATGGTGTCGTGAAGTTACATGATTCATTCAGAATCAATATTGAATAACAACCTAACTTTTTTTTATTGTTCAATGTAATGCAGAATTTCAATTAATAAGCAATATGATTATTATCTTTTTAACTCCAGTTATCACGAACAAATCGACGACCGAAGTGCGGTGGTTAATCGAACTTTGGAGATGTATTGAAGGTGTTTTACAAGTTCAAGACCCAAAGAATGGATAAAGTGGCTTCTTTGGGTAGAGTATTGCTATAATAGTAGTTGGCACACTTCCTTGAAAAAACTCCATTTGAGGTGGTGTGTGGGTGCGGACAACCTAAACTCTTGCATTTAATATTCTTGGAACCTGGTGGAATAGGTTATAGGTGGAACGAGAATTGTTGGAAAGAGATCGGGTTCTTAAGGATATTTGGAATGATATACAAGCTCAATAGGCGCATGAAGAACATTGGGTAAATTGCAGTTAGTGTCTTCTCAATTTTTTATTTTATTTGTATTTATATTCTCAATATTTAATTCTTGACATCCATCACTTCAACTTTTTATATAATTAGCAACTAATACCCTTTGTGACCAAAATAGCCCTCAACCTTTCATATAATTTACAATTTTTTATGCTATTTGATGCCATATTAAAATATTTCAGAACCTTTGCATTTGTTTATTGATATAATATTTGATTGTGAAATATTGTAAATATTGTAATATTTGATGCCATATTATAAATATATAAACACCATAATTCATTACCATAATGTGATTCCAATCCGGTTAAGTTTTAATAAAAGAGTTAATTTTAGTCCATAAATATATTATGGTAATGAATTATGGTGTTTATATTAATAGAACACAATTTATAAATATTTGAATCTTTTAAAATTATATAATTCCAATCCCGCTAGTGTCTTTTCAAAATATTAGTTTTTGGTTCGTGCATCGTACGTGGTGTATTTATAATATTGTATTTCAATCATTTTCAAGTCATCGTTGTGATAGATTGTATAATTAATAATGTAATGTAGGTAACAAAAAAATTATTTTTTGTAAACATGAAATTTTACCTTAGACACATTATATTTAAAATTTAATAAGTGTTTCTAATAGTTAATATTGAAAATACAAAATTTATTTATAACAATAATATATGGAATAAAATTTTATTTTGACTGGATAATACATTTATTTAGACTGGCTAACAATAATACAGTTATTGTGACCTACAAATTTACAATATTTCACAATCAAATATTATATCAATAAACAAATACAAATGTTGTAAAATATTTTAATATGTCATCAAATAGCATAAAAAGTTGTAAATTATATAAAAGGTTGTGGGGTATTTTGGTCACAAAGGGCATTAGCGGCTAATTATATAAAAAGTTGAGGTGATGGATGTCAAGAATTAAATATTGAGAATATAGGTGCAAATAAAGTCAAAGATTGGAGACACTAGCTGTGATTTACCCAAAAACATTTACGTTGCTAAACCATCAAGAGCACGAATTTGTAATGGGTGATTGAGTATTCTTGAAGCTTCAAGTTGTTGGGTTTTTTTTTAAACTCCAATTAAAAGAAAGAAATAAATAAATAAAGGTTTGGGTTAGGGTTTAAGTGAAGTCCGAAGTTGATGTCTTTTGTTAAAGATATTTGACATTGCATTGATGGGAAACATTGCGGCCTCCAAGAGAGAAAACAACGGGAAGAAAAAGATAATAAAATTAGGGATGGCAAAATATTCCGTTCCGCCTTGTCGCATCTCATCCCGCTAGGTAATCGAGGCGGGGAAAGGGATCATGGTCCATACCCCTAATTTTCTAAACCCGCCTCGAATCTTTTTATTTTATTTTATTTTTATGTTTTAAAATTTAAATCGTATTTAAAAAATTAAAAAAAATAATAAAAATAATTAATTAATTAAACAGATGGTAAATAAAGATATTTTAATCCCCATCTCGGCCTCTCAAAATTCTTGACGGAGTAGGGACGTTAAGGGCCGCCTCGATTCTGTTGCCTTCATTAATAAAATAGAAAATGGAAAAAGGATGAATCAGTGCAACATCTTGACATAGACCAGGAATGCATCTTTTGCTCAACCGAGGATGAATCAATGCAACGTCCCTTCTTTCATTGTTCATTTACTATTGCGGTGTGGAATCGGATTAGACTTTGGATGGGTATTACTACATCCATATCCACAATTCAAAGCTCCTTGAAGTGGATTAAGAAAGAAGCAAGAGAAATGGGGTGGCATAGCAAAGGCAAGAGAATTGGTTTTGTGCAACTATGTATCATTTGTGGATGGCAAGAACAAAAAGATTTTTGAAGATTTAAAGCCAAACCAAGATAGTATTGTCAAAAAGATCAAAACACATGTATACAAATTATTATTTAGTTTGTATCCCAATGTTTTGGTTTCCCAGATTCTACTATCTAGTTTTTGTTCTTGTTTACCTTTTGGGCTGTTTCTTGGTCCTTTTATTATGTTGTTTTAAGCATTGTTTGTTTTCCCGGGTATGCTTGGATGTACATTTCTTTTGATCTATATATTTACATTTTCGATCAAAAAATAAAGAAAAAAAAAGGAAAAAGGAAACTTACCATGTTTCTTCCGAGAGCTATATTATAAATGAGAGAGTATCTCCTACCCAAGTCGGAGAGTCGGGCATGTGCCCGACTTGGGAAACATATATATGCCCTATTATAAATATGTCACAATGTTATGCTATCAATTGACTTGAAGGTTTAGAGCACGCAGGCACTGACAAGAGAAGAGATTTGCACTACCAAAGTTAGAGAAAAAGTGTGCGTGTCGAGAGAGAAAAATGGTACAAGTTTGTGTATGTCGTACTTTGAGCGTTCTAAATCTGTATGAGAGAGGTTGAGAGAATGAGGAAATTTTTGTATTTTGAGGTTTATTTAATTATTGTGTTTAGGGTAATTATATTACCACCACATATTTTATTTATTACACCACATTATAACTACACCCCAACTAAAATATATTTTTAATACATACACCACAACTACTTTACAATTATAGTCCTAGCTAAATAAAAAATTAAAAAAAGAAAAAAAAACATTACAAAAGATTAAAATGTGGTGTACGTCCCATCCCAAAATCATCATTTTCTTTTCATTCTCTCTATAACCCATTATTATCTACACTACATTTTCTTTTCATTCTTTCTCTAACCAAATAAAGGCCCGATTCTCTTTTCTTTCCTAGAAAATGGTAATGCTGAAGAATTTGAAGATGAAGACATCAAGCTGCGAGAGAATAGTGAAGGAGCTGCACTCCTATCAGAAAGAGGTTGAAAGGGAAGCCTTCGAGACTGCAGACATGAAGGCCAAAGGCGCCGATCCATATGATCTTAGGCAACAGGAAAATGTGCTGGCTCAATCCAGGATGATGATTCCTGAATGCCACAAGCGTCTAGAGGGTGCTCTATCCGACCTTAAAGGAACTCTGGTTGAGTTGGAGGAGTCAGATAAAAAGGAAAGCCTTGAAATTGAAGATGCACGAAGCATCATAACCGAAGTTGAACACTTATTTCAAACTTATGAAGCATAGATTTCTTCTATCTCATTGATGGAATTTTTATCAAGATTATCTTTGAGGAAAATGAAGTGGTTTAGGATTGACAGTCTATCTGTGACCATTTACATTGGATTTCTACACTATAAAACATTTACGTTAACAAGTTCTGCCTGTTGCCACAAGCCACGATGGTTGGTTAAGCGCCCGGAGTTTCTTTTGACAAAGTTGAAATTATGACGGAATAATATTGATGGTTAGGAGTGTCTTCATCCAACAATGCATGTATAATGTAATTTCAATGTACAAATGAGTTCTCAAATGCCGAAGTACGACCAGCTAGTTAATATTTGTACGATTCTAGTTGTCGGTCAAATGGAATTTGCTAAATTATGACGTTCAAAGGTCTTTGTAAGATCGTTCTAGGAGAGAGCTTGACTTCATAAGAAGGAGAATGGGGCGGGAATAGACAATTAAGAAGATTATTTAGTAAAATATAGAGTGTTACTTGCAGTCTCAAGTAGAAATTACATTACAAGAATATAGTTGATATTGGTTGACACCATGTAAAAAACTAGCACAAAAGCGATAATGTTGTTGACTGCCAACAATATATTAATCAAATGAGCCTTGTAAAAGTTTTATATAAGATGGATGAATATGTAGTTAATAGATAACATCAATTATAAACACATTCATCCATGAAAGGGTTAATCTAACACCTATATGAGATCCAATTAAATCAAAATTATCCAAGATAAGGCAAATTTAGCGGAGAAAGTGCCTATACTGATTACATACTACTTACAGTAGTATAGAAGAGAAAGACAAGTCAATCGCATATAGAAGAGAAAGACAAGTCAATCGCGTGTATGCTTGATAGGAGAATTCTCCCTAAGTTAACGGATTGGAAACAAGTACCCATATTTTGATTCTCATTGGTTTGGATTTTGCTAAGATATTTCTGGGAGCTGTTAAAGTTCTTTTGCCCTCCTTTATTTTTTTATTTTTTATGCTTGTGGTTTACTTACAAACACTTATTATGTTGTTCAGGCAGTAATCGACCAAGATGATGAAAAGCTGAAAGACGTGAGGAATAATTACGGTGATGAAGTGTACGATGATGTGACCTCAGCTTTGACTGAGTTAAACGAATATAACCCGAGTGGGAGGTAATTGGCAATTGGCAATCAACATCATAGCATCTTGACATAAGAACAAATGAAAAAATATATTTAATACCGGTTTGTTCAACATAAGAACAAATGAAAAAATATATTTAATGATCTAAAATGAAAAAGAAAAATGATCTAAAATAAAGGAGACTCGTTAAGAGTTTAAGATAATAGTTTCATGTGTAGCAACTTTTGTATCAATCATCTTTTTAAATGCCTTAATTCGTACTTTATATGGACTCTTCCACTCACTTGCAACATTATCTCTACATTTGTACCAATTACATGCCATAGGTGGAATCGGACAATTGGGCTTCAAGTTAACCTACATAAGTAATAAATCAAATTACAACACTAATTTTATATTAATGAAATAAAAAAGACTCGTTAAAATGAAATACCTGAACAAAGTGATTGCCATTCACAAAACCCAACGAAATAATCTTATGACTTAATGATGGAGGGGTGGAAAGCGCAATGGAAGAAATGTCAAACACTGTACATATGATAGATGATAAGTACAACACCATACCGAGATGCTTTCAAATGACCTATATCGGGCATCGTCAGCCATCAGTCAAACGGGGCACCATTATTAAAGTAATCCAAAATATATAACAATTCTTTCATCCGTTCATTGTTGCCATATAATTTTTTGTAGGCTTCACAATTAGAATTCATTTCAAATATTAGGTCACGACGAATCTGACTCCAAGCTTCTTCTCCCAATCCAAGTGAACTAGCCACTGCCCTAAAAGCGCAATTACCATTGGACTCAACATTAACAATGTTAAATATACACTCCTTGACTTTGTCATGGAAACAAGTTGAATATTGGTCAAAACTATATATACGGGTGCGTGAAACTTTAAGTTTTTCCTTTCTTTGAATTTTGATAGAGTTAGCGGTGCTACGAGAATGACTGTCATTACCTAACTCAATAATTTCAAAATATGAAGGATCCTTTTTGTTGAAGTATCAACCTTCGATGAAGGTCTACCCTTGGTTTTAACTTTCTCAGCAAGCGGCACCAAAGAAATAGTGGAGGGTTCATATGTTTCTCGTAACTTCATTTTAAAATGTAGTTTACCTAGATCATCGCATGCATTGAAAAATCTTTGAATATTCTGTAATTCAACTTCAATATTCAACTTGGAAGAAACCTCATTTGATGGAACTAAAATGTCTAATTTTCTCTAGTGCAGGTGCACAACTGACAGTGGAATTGGGCAACTTGTAACTATGTATTCTGAAATCTCACATGCATATGGTAAACCATGTGTGGACCTAAGAGTGCAATGACAAGAAATTTTGTCCAAACCAATGTGTTATACAAAAAATTGTTGCTCTACTTAAACGCAATTCAAGGTGTTCTCCGAATCGTTATGCTTGGAACCATGCGTGGATCAACTTGGAGATATTCTAGGTTGCCTAGTGCCATGCTGGATTATGTACGTAATTAAGTTTAAGTCTTTCTTTGACTAATTTTGATGCCATATACTCCTTCAGATCAACTTTTTTGCATTGCTCAAACCGAGGTTTTTTTTGTTCAACAATACATAATGGCCGAGTAGTTTGTAGTTAGTTTAGAACTATGTTTAGACTCGATCTTGGTCAATTATTATGTTAGTGATGACATCATAGTTTGTTACTGTCCAAAGTAACATATGGCTAGTTTTACAAATTTCAAATATATATCAACACCGGGACTACAATAACAAATCAAAATTATAAGTAACAAATACAATGAAAATTATCTGCACTGCCACCTAACTCATTCCATTTTAAGTTTCCACCCCAAAAACAAGATTAAGAAAACAAATTAAGAATAGAAACAAGGGTCATCGCACACACATATTTATCCCTTTATTTCTACTTCTAACCTTAAATTCCTTGCTGAATTTGATTTCCATCATTTATTAGTGAAGCTTAAAAAAGCTAATTTGAACACCGGTGTCTATCACAACATACAAACCAGCAGCAGTTAAGATTCCACTCAATCCCATTCCAAGAAGACCCAATGCCCAGTTGAGTTTCCACATTGGACTATGCATCTTTGGTTTCTTCATCTTAAGCCACATGAAACATGGGTAAGCCAAAGAAGTGAAAACAAGAAGTGTGGGATAATAGATGTAAACAAACAAAAAAAGGCAGATTTTGAGGGTCAATATAATTAGAATTTGATATACAAAATATATCAATCACAGTTAAGCAAAACACAACACAGTATCAAAGCTTCAAAAAAATTAAGAATGCCTTCATGAAGACGTCAAAATAAATCTTGAATCCGTTTACCATAAAATCAAGAATGCCTTCTTTAATTTTTTTCCAAACTACTTTTCTCCAAATGGGTTCTCACCAAGAGACAACAATAAGATAAATTGCAAAGAAACGTAACAATACATAAACGGCTCAAATAAAATGGAATCAGGATTCAAAAAATAGCCCAACAACAAATTATTCAAAAATATTAATCAAAACTTATAATTAAGCTAAGAAAAGAAAATGGATCTGAGGAAAAAAAAACTCTTCAATTTGGGATACAACCCAAGGAAATGAAAATTGAGGGAAAAAATAATCATCATCATTTTCGAATTAATCGATTGTATAAATAATTGAAAAAAAAAAAGAAGATGATGAAATTCAAACCTGATGAGGAGATTATGCAACTCACGGCATTGGAGGTTTGAGGAGAGATGAGAGATTTGGAAGAAGATGATCGGTTGAGAGCAGATTCTTGAGATTATCAAACTAACGGCAACTCACGGCATTGGAGATTTGAGAAGAAATGAGAGACTTGGGAGAAGAGGATTGGTTGTAGATTTTTTTCTTTGATTTGAAGACAACCATATATGAGGAAAATTTGTGTAGAGGTGAAAAACCTCCGATCGGTTGATTAAAAGATTTGAGGATTAAAAGATTTAAGATTTGTGGTATAGGTAGAAATAATTATAAAAAAAGGAAATAAAAACAATAAATCTAATGGTTATTTATGTCATTTTATTTATGACTATTTTAGTAAATAAGAAAAGTGTGGTGGGATAAACAAAAATGGTTGTGGCAATATAATTATCCTTGTGTTTATTCTCCTATGGTTGTTTATAGTTTTTTTCGAACTACGTCTAATATGTATTTTTTTTTTCTTTTATATGCTCATCGTTCGTTTTTTTTTTCATTGTGTTTGTTGGACATCAATTTTTATATTTTCTTATTTTGTTTTACTATCTTTTATTTTATTTTATTTCTTTTCATCAGTATTCTAAAAAGTGCACCTAAGCGACGCCTAGACGCGAGGCGTGACCTCCACATCTCACTTAGGCCCTAGGCGCGCACTTTTTGATTAAAATTTTTTTTTATCTTTTTTATTTAATATTTAAAATAATATTAAAAATAAGAAAACGATTTTCACGTCGCCTCCCTCACCATTGTCTAAGCTTTGCCTAGGCCTAAAAAGCTTGATGTTTGGCCTCGACGCCTAGCCACGCTTTACGCTTTTTAGAATCTTACTTTTCATTAATTTATTTAGTATTTTATTTATTTATAAATAAGGGTAGAATCGTATTTTGACCCAAATGTTGTCTTTACTTAAAGTGAGGACTCAAGTGTTATTAAATTGAAATATTAAGGATTTATATGCTATCTTTTGAAGATTGAGGATCAAAATACTACACCAGACAAAAATTGGGAACCTTCATTGCTATTTTTCCTCTACAAAACATGTCAATTTCATGATAGATTAAACTTTCACCAAATATGTAAGTGGCCTATAATTTGGGACGTATAAATAAGGAAAACGAGTCTATCTTTGTGGGACGGAGGAGAGTATAACTTATCTTTTTAAAAATATCAAATAAATGGACTTTAATAGTAAATTCTTTATGTCACAACGATAACTATTCATCTTATATATATTCAACTTTGTTCCATATATGAACAATTAATCAATGATTACGACTATTTGTTCTGCTACAAATGAAGCATCGGTGCCTTTCTCATGATAATGTAGTGATGCATTGTGGAGCACACAATTCATATAGAAATACATATTATTCTATTTCTAACAATACTTGTTGACTACTGAAATTGAAGCTAACAAATCTTTATCCACTTCTTTGCTTGAAACAACGACTCAACCCTCTTTTATCACCACCTAAGGATCGAGAATTCAAGGAGCTAGAATTTGACTAAAGGTTTATCTCTTTTTTCTCTCTTTTTTCTTTGATTTAATTTGGACTATTTATAGGTCTTGCAAGTCTTTGAGCCTTTTGGTCTTTTGTTCTTTTTCTGCCATATATCGCCTTCTTATTAGAAGGTTCATAATTTTAGATGATTCTATGACACATGACAGAAGGCTAATACTCCAACCATCTTTTTTCTCCATATTTGATGGTTGTTATCTCCACATGATTTTTTTGCAACTAACTTTACCACGTGGAGATTCACCATATGGTCCAATGATACTCTGTTATTTGTAATCAGTGGATCGTGTGACGGCTATGCTCGGATCCTTCGCCAAGCAAGCTTTATTTAGATGATGAAGACAAAATGGATGTGTCAAAGTTGACATTAAGTAGCTTGCTGGATGTTCTTAAATCGCATGCCTTCGCCTAGCTAAAGGATAGCCGAAGGTTTTTGATTAGGCGAGTTGGGAAAGCTTTGCCCATTTTCCCTTGTCTCGTCTTTCGAGTCCCTATCTTTTCTCTCCTATAGGTATTCTTGTGGGCCCTACCGACAAGCCATGTATACACCGAGGCATAACAATAGTCTCCAAAGTCCAAGCCTAATTATTTATATTGGGCTCTGGACTTTAATTAGGCCAAAGCTTTTGAAATATAGTACATGATTTTGCCTAATCTTTACCTCCTTAATTTGTTCATTTCTATATACTTCATGTGTAACAATAGTCCCCGAAGTCTGAGTGTAATTATTTATACTAGGCTGTGGACTTTGATTTAATATTAATGCGTATAAACTGGCTATGTAGGGTAGTGAGGCACGTGTCCAATCCCTATTCGTAGTTGGAGAGCGTGCATTAGTAATGCAACATGATTGCTACATTCAATGCTTACGGAAGCGTGGGCATGGGAAGAATCACCCACCATGATTGCAACCGCCATTTTCCTCTTCAATACTTTCTCCTCACACGCTTGGGGGCATGTGCATTGTGTACGATGCATCTGCAACATCCATTTGAAATATGTTTGCTGCCCTTTTAGTTTCAACAGTGGTGATGGGCTAAAATTTTTAGAGGCTCAAATTATACCTTTGTTGATCTAACGGTTCTATTCACTTGGCAAAAACTATAAATTGGGAGTTATTTCTTTGTAAACTTTCTTACTTGCTTTAATTGCAATCAGACTTTGCCAGTGTGAAGAAATATTCATTTGCTTTCTTTCTTTCTTGTTTTTCTTCTTCTTTCCTGGTGGTGCTTTCTGATGTCAAATTTTAATTAACTCGCAAGTGTACGAATCTAGTGGAATATAGATAGGTAAAAACGAGGTCGATCCCACAGAGACTGCTATGAGGAAGGTGTAATTTAATCCGAATTAAATGTTATTCTAGGCTAGTTGAGTTCAAAAGTTTTGTTGAAAGAAATAGTTAACCGAAAGATTAATTAAATAAGCTAATAAATGAATTGAGAATTCAAGTTGTGTAAAAACACCAAGGTTTCAGAATCCACCATTGTCTAATTTAGCAATTATCCAATCATTCATTAATTCCCAAGAAAACACATACGACAACCCGAAATCAATCTATTGTCGTCCTAAAGATTTATCAATCAAGTCCAAGAAGAATATCAAATATAGGCTCCCCTTATGCTTCAAACATAAACCATTTAAGCGTTTTTTCGAGATCAAGCTCAATTGAAAGAAAACAAAGAATCAAAGAAGTTCTAAGCATTCTATGTATCCCAATTCAATAAAAGATGACGAAAAATCAAAAGCAATTAATAGATCATATTATATCACCAAGCATGGATTAATTAAATCAACATCTAACTATCAAAAATACATGATATTTAAGATGAAAGAAATCATATTTAATTAACTTAGTCAAGAACAAGCCATAAACGTTAAAGCTCTTAAGAAGGAATTAACCTAATAATTAAATAGTCACTAAATCAAGACAAGGTTTCATCGCTCACCTTGGCTAAAGAAAACTAGAAAACATAATTAAACTAGAAAACAAGAATTAATAAAACCCGGCATGGATCTTAGGAGAAGAAATCTTCAAGAAATCTTGATAGTCGAGGAAGTCTTGATCTCTTGTTCTCTTTGATGTCTTCTCTTGATTTGCTCCCAAAAATCCAACCATTGATATGAGAATATAACTCATATTTATACTACCCTAGTTGTGCCCCAAAATATCCCAAAAGATTACAAATTTCATAGGGCCAAGAGTTAGGAAAAGAAATTAGAACTAAAAAGGAAAGAAAATCAAAAAATACAAAATCGTATTTAATTGAGAATTGGTCAGGGAGATCGCCTGTGCCATTCCCCGGAGATCGCCTGTGCATGTTTTTGCTCGCCTAAATATAAGCTCTCGGCGATCGCCCAACTTATTTTTTCAAAAAAAGTTTTAGAAGTAGTAACTTTAACACCCCCAAACCGTTTCAAAATAGTTTAGTCACTAGTCTCTAAGAATGTAGGAACGAATTTTTTATCATGATACTCACCAATAATATCAACACAAACACTCAAGTCATGTCTCCAATAAACGATAAGTCAATAGTGGCTATGCGCTCCTTAATCGTGTCTAACATAGATAAGTAATCCGATAAAAGAATGAGTTCAAGTTTGTCTAATAGTCGACTAAAATGTGCTCAATTTGAAATGACATCATCATTGATGATATTCAACAAGAATAAGACAACCAAACAATTTTTTTTTTTAAAGTATTTCAAATATAGAGACAAGAGTGATAAGCAAATTCAAGTACTAAAGTAACATGATACTTTATAATCTACCCCCTCAAACAAAACCTTACATTGTCCTCAATGTAAGCATAAATAAAGCAAAGAGAAGGTGGAAAAGATCTGTACTCCTGTGAGAGAGATGTGGAGAAGAAGGATCCGCCTAGTATGTAGTGGACTCGTAAGTAGTGCTCGACCCTTGGTCAAAAGATGATTGCCTACATAATATCCAAGCTGCTCGCAGCGGGACATCCTCATGATAAGGCGAGAGACTAATAAGTGCAATAAAATAAAACTAATAAATTATTTAAACTATCTAAAACTACTACATATAACGCAAGTAAATAAAAGGTAAGAAAATGGTCGCCTCCCATTAAGCACTTATTTATAGTCATTAGCTTGACTTATCGTCTTGGATCGCTTTTACTAAGACTGAATAATGCTTTGAGGACCCATGTTTGCACCTATCGACTTTGGCACTTGTTGAAGCGGCTCAATTGTCTCTTGTTTCCATTCGGGGCTTGTACCCATGACAAAAAGCGGATCCAAACAAAATATTCACCTCTTCTATACCACTATCAACATCAAAATAAGAACCCAAATGAGTACACATGTTTAACGATCATCACAATTAGATAAGCAAGACAATCATCATCTAACGCTTCTCTATGTCCACATCAGCAACATCCTCATTATCATGTCATTAAAAATATTCCGCCCCTACCGCCATGTTGCCAAAGGATAGTTGCATAACCCATTCCCGCAATTAATGATAGCATTAGATGCTGAATATGTTTTAGAGACTCTTACCGGGTTGAGTGTCAAGTACAACAAAATCAACAGTGAAAATAAAACTTGTCAACCTCAGATCAAAACATCCTCTACAATTCCTGTGGGTACTTTCATAGATCTACGCCAAGTTGTAAAATCATAGATGTTGGTTTTAACTCGCCAGTCCAAGTTGCATATACACAAGTAATAAGGAAGAAGATTAACACTAGCTCCTAAATCTAGCAAAGCTTTCTTTCTTTTATGGTTTCCCAAGATGCATGCGATAGTAGGACAACCTCGGATCTTTAAATTTCTGAGGAGTGTCGCTTTGAATTATAGAGTCGACTTGTTCAGCTTAAAAATGCCTTTTTGCGCATATGTAGTTGTCTCTTAGTTGTACATAGATCTTTCAAGAATTTAGCATAGGCGTGTACTTGCTTAATAGAATCAAGCAAAGGAATATTTACACTTACCGCTTGAAGATTTCCATCATATCATTGATAGAATTACCTTGCTTTTACCCGTGTGAGCCTCCGAGGATATGGGGCTTTTGGAATGTAAGATGGCTCATTGTCCTCTTTGGGAGCTTCTTGATCAATCATCGCTTGTAACAGCACTGGAGAAAGTGGTTGAGAAGTGGTTTGCTTCAGATGTCCACTTTGTTGTCAAACGCTTTCCACGCCGCAAAGTCATGATTGATTTAGCCTCTTCATGTTGCACCCTTTAGGATTAGGAAATGGCCGACTAGAAACTTTCTTTTCTCAATGGTTGTTGCCAACCTGTTGGACCGATGAAGCAAGTTGTCCCATCATGTTTTCAAGATTGAGATGGATTGCGCCCGAGAGTTCTCGGCCGGCGCTGCACTTCATTCTTAAACTCAAGAATGTGTGATTCTCGATGCTCTAATGCAGCTTTAGTAGCTTGTCAAGTTACGAATTGCTTCATCCCATGGTTTTGGCCGTGAAAAATTGTGATTGAATTGTTGAGTAGCCCGCCGGGGCTTCGACCGTATCATCCTGCTGAAACCCCCGCGACCAAAGAGAAATTAAAGTGGTCCCTCCAACCTAGGTTATAGGTGTTGGAGTAAGGATTGTAAGGAGGTTTCCTCATCATGTTGAGGGCATTAGCTTGCTCAAGACCGCTCGTCTTCTCAGGACTATCAAGGTCATCAATGAGGTCAATTTATGCAGAGATGTCCTCTCATCATGCATTCGACTTTTTGATTTCCCGAGCTAGGTTCACCGCTGCAATTTCATAGATACTCCTTTCTTAGGTTCATTTAGAGGATCGGCTCATTGTCAGTGAATTGTCGCCCTTTCGAAGAAGCTCCAAATCTCCGTGCATTTTTAGACATCATCTCTCCACCACTTGTGGCCATCAACCACTTTGAATATGTGGTAGCAATCCCTCCAAAAGTATTGGCATAAATGCCATTTTTCATAGCCGGAAGCGACATTTCATGAGAAGCCCGTTGAATCTCTCCCAAGTTTCATAGAATGGCTCATCGCCTCTTTGCACAAACTCGAAATTTCCTCATGAATAGCATTAGTTTTGTGAACAGAAAGTATTTGTTCAAAAATTTAGCAACCATTTGTTCCCAAGAAGTAATACTATTTGGTGCAATGTATTAAACCAAGATCTAGATCTATCTTTCGTGAGAAAAGGAAATAGACGAAGTTTAACATTATCGAGACACATTCTCATATTTAAATGTTTCACATACAAAGATAGAAGTCCGTGGAGATGATTGTAGGGTTCTTCACTATCTAAACCATAGAAGGATGGGAGACAAGCACACACCTTGCTTAAGCTCAAAATTCCCTAGTCATGACTCGAGGGTATTGTATGCATGAGGTGCTCAAATTAGCTAATGGACTAAAATAGTCCCTCAAAGGTCTCTCCTCAATTTCATCCCCATAGCTACTATTGCTTCGCTTTTCAATTTTATCTAGATTAGTGGCTCGCTTTTTGTTGGTGAAAAGTCATTTCAATTTCACTATCTAGATGTTCTAGCTTAAGTTCTAGAGATCTACCACCAATCATGCACAATGAAGATTTTTGATTTTTTGATTAAAAAAAAAATTAATTAAAATATAAAAAATCTTAGAACAATTAAATAATTATAATTCAACTAATTAAAAGATTAGATTTGATAAAATTACTTTTAACTTTAAGAAAGAAAAGTACTAGGATCCCGAATCCACTTATAGGAAGGTTAATTCCTCTATCTAAATGTTATTCTAGGCTTTGAGTTCAAAAGTTTTGTTGAAATAAATAGTTAACCGAAAGATTAATTAAATAAGCTAATAAATGAATTGAGAATTCAAGTTGTGTAAAACACCAAGGTTTCAGATCCACCATTGTCTAATTTAGCAATTATCCAATCATTCATTAATTCCCAAGAAAAACACATACGACAACCCGAAATCAATCTATTGTCGTCCCTAAAGATTTATCAATCAAGTCCTAAGAAGAATATCAAATAGGCTCCCCATGCTTCAAACATAAACCACTTAATTTCTATCCTCAATTGAACTTTAAGATAATTAAAATAATGTCTAGCATGCTTTCGTATTTTTCGATAGAAAATAAACTACAACAATCATACAATTACTAGATATAATTGTAGATCAAATAAATAAAATTAATTATTCAAAATCTATATTCAAAAATACATGATATTTAAGATGAAAGAAGTCTCTAACTATAAGAATTTAAACGTTAAAGTTTCAAGAAGGAATTAACTAATACTAAATAAACTAGCCAAGACAAGGTAATAGTAAAGAAATAAAGAAAACTAGAAAACATAATTAAACTAGAAAACAAGAATTAAAAAACTCAAAAAGATGGATCTTGATCTTGAAATTCGCTTAATTCTTGAAAGAGTAAATCTTGATATCTTGTTCTCTGTTTTCACCTTGTTTTTCTCCCAAAATTCAACCATTGCGACTATAAGTTTTTATACTTCATCTATATAAAATATCCCAAAAGATCTCTAATTTGTGCCCAAAGGATATCTAAAAAGTCCTTAAAATCAAAAATACAAAATCGACTTCCTATTCGCCCAGAATTCTTAAAGGAAACAAAATGTTTTTGCTCTCCTGGGCTTAAAATTGTACTGGGCGCTCGCCCAAATATAAGCCTCATGATCGCCCAACTTATTTTTTTAGTTTTTACGATGATTTTCAAACGGCCATAACTTCTTTGTAGGAAACTCCAAATTGAGATCCGTAACTTAAATGTTGGACTCAGAATTCCATTATCTTTCTAATGGTATATCATTTGCCTTGTGGAGATTTTAATCCTCAAATTTGTACTTTGTTTCTTAGTCTTCTGCTTTCTATAACTTCCAATTCTGGTTCTTTTGGCTTCCAATTTGAGTATTGATTAAACTCTTCTCACCCAAATATTTGTCTTATTGATTTTCCTCTTCCTCATCCTCAAATGTTTGGCTCTTAATTTCTCAACTTACTCGTCGATTTCGCCAAATTATTGCTCTTTTCAAATTCTTCTCAATTGTTCACAAACGAAAACTGGAAATAGAACAATAATATACTAGATAAGTAAAAATTAATATATTGATCGATAAAAGATTAATTCAAAGGCCAAAATAAGTGCATAAAACGCACTTATCACCCAGCTCGGACTCGTCGAGCCACGAGCACGAGCTAGGGCCGAGCTCGTAAAAAGGACCGAGCTCGCCGACTCGACCAAAAACGCAGCCGGCTCGCTGGCTCGCCCAACGAGCCGGATCAAGGCTTGTGGGAACGAGCCCACGAGCTCGGCTTGTTTAGGCTCGTGGGCTCGTGCCTGATGAGCTAAGGGACTGAGCCACAAGTCGGGTTCGGCTTGGGCTCATCCCAATGGTCACATTTGTGACCGCTGGCAAACGGCCATTTTTTTTTTGTGTGTTTTTTTTTTACTTTCAATATTTTCCTATAAATATCTATTTTCTAAACTCATTTTTAACACTTCAATCTCTTATCTCTCATTCAATTATATACTCAATCCATTAACAATTCTCAAATTACATTCTCTCAATATCGCTGTTCTAATTTATATCTAGTATCTTATTATCTACATATTACTTTATATAATTTTCTACTTCTACTAATTCTCTACATTTCTATTTTCTAGTTTCTACGTTCTAGTTCTACTACATCTTCATCTTCTCCTATTTTCTTTATTCTATTATTCTAAATGGCATACAACCGAAGTGATGATGATTTCAATGGTCTTAATGACATTTCAATTTCGATGATATTATTGATCGCTTGGTGGTAGCACCGATCCAATTGATTTGAAGACGCTCATGACGACGCCGATACACAAACTACCATCGGCTCTAGCACTAAAACGAAAAGCCACCAAACAAAAGGCTATATCTTCAAAGATTTTCGCTAGGTGCCGACCAAAAACCAGTGAATGGAGTCCCTGAAGTTCAAAGCAAAGGTAAACACCGCCGTGAGAAGTTTGCTTGGCACAAGAAGATAGGCACGATCTATCTAAACAGACACTTCAAAAGCGTCAATACAAATATGGAGGTTTGATACAAATCGTGCACAACTCCGCTTTGATCTCCTGAGCCGGTCCAGTAGTCTCGCCTCAACAACCGGATATACAAAAATGCACTTATCAAACAAGGTTATGAAGATTGCATTACCTTGTTTTAAATTTAAACTAAACTTTTGTTAGTCTCGAACAAAAATAAAATTAAACTACAAATTTAAACTAAGCAAAAAGATTATCAGAAATTGAGTTATTGTTAAATTTCTTACTAAATGCATCAAGTTTGAAAATAAAGCAACATTTTTAGAAGAAGAGTAAACAACGACAAAAAATTCACTTATCCGATGCTCGGCCTTTAGTGAGTGTGTGATTAGCCAAAAATTGAACTTACACCTGACCACGACCAATATTGTATTGTTGATATTTTTACAATCGTGAACTCTTTGTAATCATTTATTCCTTACACCTCTTGTAAATTATCACACTTCTAAAATTTCTCTCTTCAATCTCGAAGCGTTCTAGCAAATTTGATTCTTATTGATTAACACAATGCTTTTTCAAATAAAGTGGTAAAAATCATAAACTTGTATTCTTGGAACTAGGATGGTGAGTGATTTCTAAATTCTCATCTTCAGTCTCTAAGGTTCTAACCTAGCAATCCTTATCGAGCACTTCTAACTCTTTTTATTTTATTTAACTAATATAAATAGTCTTACATCATGTGCAATACTTCTCTTTCACAAGCTTTCTATGTGACCCTTATAGCGAGCTTTGGGTCGATGACTCCCAAGTTAGATGACCATAGGGCATCATGTTTTAAAATATTCTAACAGACTTAATTGCTCGAGTCCCATAGGCTATAAGAGAAGTAAAAATGTAAAATTTAAAGTAAAAGTTAATTTAAATTTCTTTTAATGACTCATGTAGCAAGCTTTGGGCAGATGACTCCCAAGTCAGATGACTATAGGGCACTAAGTTTTAAAATACCCTAACAGGCTTAATTACTTGAGTCAAATATTTTAATTTATTTTTATCAGCAGTGAGTAGTGCTAGATTTAGATTCTTTGATTACAATCTATTCAGCCAAAGATGAGATCCAAAAACCCAAATCATCATAATTCTCAGAATATACGTACTAACTTTAATACCCTCAAACTGGTTACTAGTTTAAGGATTTGGGAATGATATTTTCACAACAATCCTAGGTCAATAATATCAACACATACACTCAAGTCATGTTTCCAATAAGTGATAAGTCAATAGTAGTTACGTGCTTCATTAACCTAGTCTAACTTGGATAAGTATTTAAGTAAAAGCATGAGTTCAAGTGTTGTCTAATATTCTAACTAAAAATGTACTCAATTTCAAACAAATATCATCATTGGCAGTAAGATGTTCAACAATAACTAGACAAATAAACTATTAATATTTTTTTAACAAAATATCGCAGTTATACAGACCCGAGTAATAAGCAAATTCAAAATCAACCCACCTCAGATGAAAACATTACATTGTCCCCAATGTAAAAAAAAATTTAAGCAAGTAAAAGAGGGAAGAAATCAGTTACTCTCCGGAGGTAGATGTGGAGAGGACACTTTAGGCTGATCAGATGGTCCAGCAGAAGTGGACTCACGATGAGGGGCGCTGGGATGATGGATGAGAGACGATGGTATAAATATCATCCATGCACCGCGCAAAATAGAGCATTCGGCGGTTGACATTGTCATATGTATAATTTATGGTATGTTGTTCCTCTCTAAGCGCAG
This sequence comes from Forsythia suspensa, assembly GCA_023638005.1. Lineage (NCBI taxonomy): Eukaryota > Viridiplantae > Streptophyta > Magnoliopsida > Lamiales > Oleaceae > Forsythia > Forsythia suspensa. Next base: position 33,462,727 of record CM042671.1, read on the forward strand.
TGTTTGACATGTTCAATGTATCCATTTCAATATGCATATGGTCTATCGTGCACTGCATGGCCAGCTGTGTTTAGTAAATAGAACTCAAAGTTCGACCCTACTCGGATAACTGGGTAAAAATCTGATGAAGGAGGCGATCAGTTTTGGCTGTCGGTACTAGAGTTGGATTGTCTGCTGCTCGTTTGGCCATAAGAATGCCTATTGTTCATTTAGTAATAGGTAATTCGGGTGTCTTGGGCCCCTCATGCAAGACTAAAGGCACTCTCTATGATAAGCAAATGGCACTAATAAGACTTGAAAACATGAATGAGCGGCCAGACTCACACTGTGATGCAAGATCAATAATGAAGGGAAGATGTGATTTTCCAAGTCAATTTTGAAGTTCATGCGGTGGGAATCACAAAACATTGAAGACACGCAGGCTCTCCGTCAGCTGGTTGTGTAGGAATTTGGGTCCAACAATAGGCCATGCGTTTGGTTTTTCATAAAGAAACTTAGTCACTAGTTTCATGTCAAGCTCAGCCAGTACGTGCTCAATATCGATGGCGGTTAGCCCATAATAATTTTCTATCACGACTGGGTTGAATTTAATCCACATCTTCCGGACCCAAGTTGTATACCTATGGTTTGTCTCAGGTTCTTCAATGGCATGATTGAAGTTGGCAATAAACTCTTCGACCAACAATGGGTAGGCCAAATGAGGTTTACGTGCTACCTTTTGCCAGCCACAAGAGTTGATGAGATTCATCATCTCGTAGTAAGGGAAATCTCTCAAAATTACCTTCCTTTTGGCCCATAAATTTTTCTTCATTAGCAACTTGCTGTAAATGTTCTCTTCTTCTATACCCTGAAATCTTTGAATACTTCCATCATCAACATGTTCTTCCACTTGTCGGGGTTAGTTAGATGATGAACCGACCTTCTGTTTTTCTTTTTTTGTCGGTGGGTCCTTTTGTTTTGGCGACATTGTACCTATGAGAAAAAAAATATATCATTAAACACCATAATGAACAAAAGAATAAAAAAAACACACCAAAATTAAAGAAAAATAGAGAATTTTCTTATTTTAAACTTAGGCCGAACACTACTTTTCACCACCGAAAAATTTGAGACTCTATTGAAATTTTCTCGAGCCATCTTCGGACACATGATTCTTCATAGATTGGTCTTGATCATGTTTAAAATTGAGGTAGAACGGAGGTCATATGAGTTGAATGGGAGGAGAACGAAAGAGGGGTCGTAGAGCTATTCGGTGCCTAACCATGGCATGCCATGTCCTCCTACTTTCGGGTCAAGTGGTTAGCTCGGTGTTCTAATGCCAATGCAATGAATTTATATCACAATAACAGTTCTACATTAGTATCAAAGTTGACCAAATCAAGATTGAAACCATATGCACATGAGTTTCTTTTTAGGCATTAAATCGAACATTTGGAGGGCAACAATTTTTTTCTAGAGTATCAATTATTTGGAAATATGAATCTAGCCCAAAACTTTATAGTGCAAAACACAACTTTAACAAACCAACATCTTCCTAATCCCATACTCCTCAATGAATCAAGATAAAATCGAAAAAACTTGAAGCCAAAAAGCAAAAATGAGAGTAGAGGAATAAATATCGTACTTTGGAGTAATTTCGCCTATATTGGAGGAACTTGATGGGAATGCAATGGAATGACAATTAATTGTGTTTAAGTGTTGATGAGAGTGAGGTAAATTGAGATATTTGAGTAGACCTCAACACTAAGCGTGTGTGACCCGGATTTATGTTGGGGTTTGAGTTCACTAGGCGATCGCCACGCTTTTAGGCTTGGTTTGGTATTGACTAAAAAAAATTTCGTGTGTTTGAAGTGCTCGGTGTTTAAACTCTTGTTTTCATCACTAATCATCATTTGAGCGTTTGGTAAACAAAAGTGATTTATTCTATTATTGTAAATTATTAATTACTAAAGAGGACATTGAATATAATAATGTTATTTTGTATTATTATTCATCACGAGTGGTAAAATTTATTTTTTTCCTAGTCATATATTTTTAACAAGACAATACATTCATTATTATTATTTTAAAATTTAAATACCTAATAAATTTTAAATTTTACAAAATAAAAGTATAGTCATATAGTGCAAAAATTAATTACATTTATATTATTTTTATGCATCCAACTCGCTTCAATTCGGTTTTTTTAAAAAATTAATTTAATTAATTAGATCAATAACTATTTGAATGTGAGCCTCACTTTTAAAAATTTGCCAACGCTTAAATCAACTTCCGATTATTTGAGAATCGGAAGTTGGGCTCCAAAATCAATCCCAAACGGCCTTTAGACAAAGAAGCCTTAGAGACGCTAGACCAGCGATCGCCCAGTTTACCATAAACACAAATTTTTTTTTTCAAAAACCAAAGATAACTATTTGAATGTGAGCCTAACTTAACATGTTAAATATTCAAGACGTGCTAAAATAGATACGATGAACCTTTAAAACTAATAAGCAATTAAAAACGAGTGAAAAGTCATATTGTAACGAAACTACGCATAAAATCTAAAGCAACCACCATAACGGCATGCAAATGTGAATAACTATAATGCAAATAAACACACACACACACACACACAAAAATAGATGTATTTAGGCCTAACTTAACACGTGAAATCTTAAGCACAAGCCAAAATAAAAATGATGAACTAGAAAAACTAAACCTTTCTAAAAAATCACTTAAGTGCAAGAATTTGAAAAACAAAAAATGGTTTGTCTAAAACCAAAAACTTAAAACTATCCCAACTAAATTTACCTAAGTGCAAAAAAGTTAAAAAAACAAAAAACAAAAACGGTATGCATATAACCAAAATTTTGAATCAAGCAAATAATTAGGATGAAAAAGTAGGAAGGGATAGAAAGATGGGTTATCTCCATTAAGCGCTCGATTTATAGTCTAGAGTTTGACTTTTGGGTTGATCATTCCGGTGTTGTAAGATGAACGGTGGACATTTCTTTCGAGAATCCTCCGCTCCAATAAACTTTCAACCGATGCCCGTTGACTTTAAAAGTCCATTTGCTTTCATAATTGATTTCTACTGTCCCATATGGATAGACCTTTGTGATTGTATACGGACCCAACCATAAAGACCTCAACTTGTCCGAAAAAGCTTGAGGCGAGAATTATACAACAATACTCTTTGCCCAACCTCAAAATTTCTTCCTTGAATATGCATATCGTGCCACTTTTTAGTCCGTTCCTTATACAATTTTGCATTCTCATAAGCCTCTAAACGAAACTCATCCATCTCATTTAATTGAAGTAATCTCTTTTCACCGACGGCCTTCAAATCAAAGTTCAACTTCTTGACTACCCAATATGCTCGATGCTCTAACTCGATTGATAAATGGCACATTTTTTCAAAAACTAGTCGATAGGAAGACATGCCTATAAGAGTTTTGAAAGCTGTCCGATAGTCCCATAAAGCATCATTTAGTATCTTTGATCAATCTTTTCTTGATGAACTCACCATCACCTCAAGAATCTGCTTCAACTCCTGATTGGAGACTTCAACTTGTCCACTGGTTTGAGCACCTGGTGATAGGGAGTAGTAATACGATGCCGAACGCGATATTTAGCCAATAAGGACTCAAAGTGACGATTGTAAAAATGTTTACCCCCATCACTAATAATGGCTTGGGGTGTGCCATAACGGGTGAAAATGCATTTTTTTTTAAGAAATCCATCACAACACGCGCATCATTGGTAGGCAATGCAACTCCTTCAACCCATTTGGAGATGTAGTCAACTACAACTAAAATATATTGATTCGAGAATTAAGAGGAAAATGTTCCCATGAAATCAATACCCCATATATCAAAAAGCTCGACTTCATGTTTACTGTTTAGAGGCATCTCATTTTTTTTCGAGATATTTCTCGTGTGCTGGCACTAATCACACTCCTTCACTAAAAGGTATGCATATTTGAAGAGAGAAGACCAATAGAACCCGGATAGTTGAACTTTAGCAGTTGTTTTAGAGGCACCAAAAAGTCCAGCATAGGCTAAAGAGTGGCAATGCTCAAGTGTCTGAGAGACTTCTTCTTCAGGAATACACTGCCTAATTATTTGATATGGACCCCATAATGAGATCCTCCCAGAAATAGCACTTCAAGTCAGAGAAGCATTTCTTCTTTTGGTAACTTGAATAATCTAGCGGAGATGATGGACTTGACTAAGAAATTCACTATGTTTGCAAACCATGTTGCTTTATCCAAGTTAAATTTTTGTTCATCTAGGAACACTTCATTAATATCCATGGTCTCGATCTGCTCTTCCCACTCAAGTCTGGATGGATGATCAACTACTATATTCTCACTTTCTTTCTTGTCTCTTATCTCCTTATCAAACTCTTGTAGAAGTAATACCCATATAATCAGCCTCGGTTTTGCATCTTTCTTTGCCAACAAATACTTCAAGGCTACGTGATCAGTGTAGACTATCACCTTTGATCCAACAAGATATGATCGAAATTTATCAAATGCATAGACTACAGCCAGAAGCTCATTCTCAGTAGTGGTATAGTTGAGCTATCCATCAATCAAAATTTTACTAGCATAATGCATTACATGAAAAGTTTTATCCTTTCGCTGTTCCAAAACTATCCCAACTGCATAATCGCTTGCATCACACATTAATTCAAACGGTAGACTCCAATCAAGTACAATTATCACATGTGCTGAAATTAGCTTCTTTTTTAGAGTGTTGAATGCCAATAAACACTCTTCAGAGAAGACATATGGCACATCCTTGATCAGTAGAGTACACAAAGATTTGTGATTTTCAAAAGGTCTTTGATGAAACGACGATAGAACCTGGCATGCCCAAGAAAATTTCAAATACCTTTGACAGTGGTTGGTGGTGGTAATTTCTCAATAACCTGAATTTTTTCTTTATCCACTTCAATCTCCTTAGCTGAACCATGAAGTAACACTTTTCTTAGTTAAGAGCTAAATTAGTATCTTCACACCGCTGCAAAACCAGGCGCAAGTGCTCCAAGCACTCATCAAAGAATAAGCCAAATAATGAGAAATCATCCATGAATATTTCAATGAATTTCTCCACCATATTAGAGAAGATGGCCATCATACAACGTTGAAAAGTGGTAGGAGCATTGTATAGATCGAAAGACATCCTATGATAAGCAAAAGTACTCACAGGGACATGTGAATGTGGTCTTCTCTTGATCTTCAGGTGCTATTGGGATCTGATTATAGTCAGAGTATCCATCTAAAAAGTAGTAATGGGAATATCCAACTAGTCTTTCAAACATCTGATCAATAAATGGAAGGAAAAAGTAATCATTTTTAGTAGTTATGTTGAATTTGCGGTAGTCAATGCAAACTCTTCATCCTGTGATTGCTCTGGTTGGAATCAATTCATTCTTTTCATTCTGAACTTAAGTGATACCTCCTTTCTTTGGCACTACTTGAACTGGACTCACTCAAGCACTGTCTGAAATTGGGTAGATAATCTCGGCATCCATTAGCTTTATGACCTATGCTCTGAACACTTCTTTCATATTAGGATTTAGCATCATTTGACTGTCAATACATGGTTTAAAATCATCATCCATGAGGATTTTATGCATGCAAAGTGTAGGGTTAATGCCTTTGATGTCAGTAATAGACCACCCAATAGCTGTCTTGTGTTCTTGGAGCACTCGGAGTAACTTTTCCTCTTCAAAGCATGGTAGGCATATATATGGAGGATTAGCTTCAAAATATCTTGCTTTGAGTGGATTGAGAAAGCACAATATAGGCCTCCAATGGATTTGATGGATTATTGAGTTGAAAATTGTCATGAACTGCATTATCAACCACATCAACTTTGAAGCAACTATCTGACTTAGTTGGATATTTTATTGCCTTGAAGACATCTAATGTGACTTGCTCTTCACTAAGCCTCATAATAAGTTGGCCTTTTGTACATCAATTAAAGTTCTACCGCAGCTAAAAATGGTGAGCCAAAAAGAAGTGGCACATCTATATCTTCTTACATGTCAAGAATGATGAAATCACCGGGAAGATAAATTTGTCTACCTTCACCAAAAGATATTCAACAACTCCTCTTGGATGTTTGATAGACCGATCAGCTAGTTGTCGAAGTTACCATAGTTGCTTTAGCCTTTCCCAAACTTAATTTTCTAAAAATAGAAAGTGGCATCAAGTTAATACTAGCTCCTAAATCACACAAAGCTTTATCAAAATAAAAATCTCCAATTGTGCAAGGTATTGCAAAACTCTTTAAATCTTTTAGTTTAGGAGGTAGTTATTTTGAAAAATAGCACTACAATCCTCTGTCAACATCACCGTCTCATGTTCTTCTATCTTACGTTTATTTGAAAGAATGTTTTTCAAAAACTTTGCATAACTGGGCATCTGAGCAAGCGCATCTGCAAAAGGGATGTTGATATGTAGTTTCTTGAGGATCTCAAAAAATTTTCCAAATTGCTTGTCCAACTTGTACTTTTGTAATCTCTGAGGAAATGGGATCGGATGATCATATGGTTTGATATGAATGGTTGCCTTAACTTGTGGTATACCTAAACTCTCTTTAATATATGTTGTCTGCTCAGTCTGTTCCACGTGCTCTTCATTAGTGGATGGTACATTTTCTTTATTTGCAACTGATCTCTTTATATGAATCTCTGGTAACTGAACCCCACTTCTGGTAGTTATTGCTTTAACATGTTCCTTGGGATTTACATTTATATTGCTTAGCAAAGTACCCGGTGCTCTGCCTGATAGAGCAACTGTCATCCGACCCATCTGTATCTCGAGATTCTTTATTGAAGCGCTTTAATTTTGAAAAGAGGTCTCCGTCTTGTTCATATATTGTTCGATTTTCTCGATGAATTTACCGAGTATGTCTTCTAATGATGTACTCTTTTCTGGCTGTTGAAACTGTTATTCTGATTATCCATAAGAAACATTTGGATGGTTTCGCTTCTGGATTATATGTGTTAAAGTATGGATTATTTTGTTGGCACTGACCACCTTGAATATAATCGACCGGCTCAGGCTGTAGTAATAGAATAGGACATTCTAATGTACTATGACTAGCTCCGCATTCTTCACATGTTGATTTCTTTAATTGAACTGCATTGGTTGAATGTGACATACTTTCTACTTTGTGTACCAATGAATCTATCTTTGCAGACAATGCTGTGAAAGTATCTATTTCATGTACTCCTACAGTTCTCGTGTATGATTCTGTTTCTGATGCCCACATAGCAGTGGTGGTAGCTACTCTTTTAAACAACTCTAAAGCTTCAACCACAACTTTGGTAGATAAAGAGCCATTAGATGAAGAGTTGATCATGCTTTTAAATGAAGGGAGTAGTCCAGCATAAAAATATTGAATTTGTTGGTCCTTGCCAACGCTATGATGATGACACTTCCATAGTATATTTTTGAATCTTTTCACGCTTCATTAAAAGATTCTATTTCTAACTGTTGAAACATGAATATATCATGCTTCAACTTCAAAACATTAGCTAGTGGAAAGAATTTTGTGCAAAACTTTTGGGCTAGATCATTCCAAGTGGTTATGCTATCAATTGGCAATGCGTCCAGCCACTCAAGAGCTTTGTCTCGGATAGTATGTGAGAAAAAACGTAGCTAGATGACGTCGTATGAGATTCTTTAATATTTGAAATGTTGGCACATTTCTAAAAATCGTGAACCATGTGTTTGTGGATTCTCATCGATCCTTCCAAAGAATTGATGTCCATTCTGAAATAGATGAATTACATTAGTCTTCAACTGAAAGTTCGGCTGTCCAAAAGGTGGGTAGACAATACTAGATTGGCTCTAGTTGATTTGTGGAGTCAAAAAGTCTTCAACTAACATATTGTCTTTATCATTCTCCTGTCTTACCCAAGCGATCTCATTATTATTCATCTTGTCTTGCTATTTTTTATCTTTTTGGTGTGTCTTTCTTACCTCTTTTTTCCTACGATTAAAAGTGCGTTCGATCTCTGGATCAATTGGAATTATAGACTCATGTCTTACATTTTGCATTTAACGGTCTGAAGAGAAACAATTTAAATACTAAAATAACTAAAAATAATAATAATAAATAAGTAAACAAGTAAACAAATAAATAAAGTTCGAATTAGTGCTAATATACTGAAAAGAACTCAAACTAAATCCTCGGCAACGTCGTCAAAAACATGTCAGCAATTTATTTGTTAAATATTCTACAAGTGTACGGATCGCACAAGTAATAAAGTGAATTATGAGTCCAAGTATTGTACCCACATGGATTTATATAATTCAATTCAATTATAATAACTTTAACCGAATCAAATTAACTTTGGATGTTTGGTGCTTAAAAACTAAGTAGATTATTAACTAAAAATAATTAACTAATTATAATTTAAACAAATAAGAAATTAAATTAGATAATAATTATTTTAACTTTGAAAAAGAAAGGAAAAGAAAAGTGTACTAGGATCTCGAATCAACCTTCTACCAATTTCCTTTAACCCGAACCATTGAATTTGGTAACATATTAGTTATGAAGATCAATATTCTTAATTTGTTTAACAATCTCTCTCGAGTAGAATTAAACATATCCCTATATGTGACCCGACTATATATCTATGACAGATGCAAACATACAAGAATGCATTAGAATTTGTGAATACATAATACTTAAAGATCACATAAAGCATATCAATATATCTCTATCTCCTATCGGACTCTACGACAATTGATACTATGTATAACTTTTTTCAATCTCTCAATGGTAAAATAAGCCACAAGAATCATACAAATATTGCGCACATAATTGTAAATGAAGAGAAATCAATATCAATTATTCAGAATTAAAAATGTGCTTAAATATAAAAAAACTAGGTTCAAAGAATTTAAGAATCATGGTACAAGTTTCATCATGATCCAAGCACTAAAATAATATAGCATAGCATACTACGAAGAAGAAAAGAAAAAGAAAAACAAAACATAGAAGCTATTACCCGAATATGAAGAAAATTTGAAAGATGAAATCTTGATCTTCGTTTCTTGATCGTCTCTTGTTTTTCACCCCAAATTCAGTCTAACAACGACTCCTTTGTTATGAGTTAAGAAATCATATTTATAGTTTCATAATTGTTCCCCAAAAGATATCAAAAAATTATTAAAATCATAGGCCATAAGGTTTCTTAATTAGAGTCGAACACAAAAAAAAAACAAAATTCACACTGCTAAAATATAACCTAGGCGATCGCCTAGGCCATTCCCGGCGATCGCCCAGTTCACGATTTTTGCATTCTGCTGTTGGGTTTGGATGCTGGGCGCTCGCCCAGCTATAAGTTAGGCGATCGCCCAGCTTAAATAATTCAAATTTGCGTCTTTAGTTCTCCAACTTTAGATTTTGTCTTCTTTAATCCTCAACACTTTTAATAACTTCTAAAATGGTCCTTCAAGCTTCATTTGAATATAATTTAATCCTCATACTTTCGAAATATCTTTCAATTTATTGCTCTTTTCATTCGTTATTCTCTACTTGCTATTAAATATGTCCAAAACTGAAATAGAAAGGAAAATACAATAATTAAGTAAAAATTAATAAAATAACGGAATAAAAACTTAGTTTAAAGACCCGAATAAGTGCACAAAATGCACTTATCATAGACGAACCCATTTCTCAAGAGAGGAACGAAGAAATAAGGGGTTTGGACGATGAGATAGAAAGTCCAACCCATAACATATACCAGGCTGGCAAAGGCTAGTGCTTTAGCCATCTTTTTTTCCATATTTGGTGGTTGTTATCTCCACGTGACTTCTTTGCAACTAACTTTACCACGTGAAGTTTCATCATGTGGTCCTAAGAAAATTCTTATATGTAATAAGTAGATGGTGTGATGGCTATGCTCGAATCCTTCTCCAAGCAAGCTTTAGTTAGATGACTAAGGCAAAATGGATATGTCAAAGGTGAGCTTATAGGTAGCTTGCTGGATGGTTCTTAAATCCCATACATTCACCTAGCTAAGGAATAGCCAAAGGTTTTTGATTAGACGAGTTGGAAAGGTTTTACCCATTTTTCTTTGTCCAGTCGTTTGTGTCCATTTTCTCCTCTATGGGCATTCTTGTGGGTTTTACCGGCCATGTATACACCGAGACATGACAATGCTAACTTATAATTTTCAGTTAAATAACCAATTAAAAATTATTGGTAGTTAATAAACTTGTACCATATCAACATGCGGTTAGGGGTTAACGACCACTTGAGATATTTCCATTAGTTTTGCAAATGGAAATGGACCAAGTAACCAATGTTAGAACAAATTATAAGTTTTGGTGACCAATTCGACAAAAAAAAAAAAAAAAGAAAGAAGAAGTTTGGCCATCGTCACGAAACATCGATATAAATTTAGTGATTGAATTTCGAACACATACTGTGACATACGTATCTTCTTCAGTTTTTCATCAAATATTTATTAAAATTTTCTATATAAGAGAATTTAATCACATCAAAATAAAGAAAAATTACACAATCCACAACATTTAGGGTTATTTGCATATAGGCCCCCTAGCCTTTTCTTGTTTTTTGAATTTTGATCCAATTCTTCAATTTTCGAAGAAATACCATTTAACAAAAAGCCAACGTGCTGAAGCCAAGCAGATTCAACAATTTTTCTGAATAACTATTTTCAAAAAAGATCAATTTGATTTGAGGATTGACATTTGGCAACCAAATGTTACGTAAAAATATTTAACTTATTTGAGAAAGTGTTTTAGTAAATTTTGATAAAAAAAAATTGATGAAATGTAAGATTAATATTAATTATTGATTTTGACAATAATTTTTTAATATATTTTTAATATTTGATATTTTTTTATTTTGTAAATCATAAGTAGTGGATTCTGTAAAATACGTAGATAAAAAGTGTATAAAAGTTATAGATGTGTGGACAAAAATAATATTTAATCAACTTATAAATGCTTATAAGTACAAACAAATATGCTCAAATCTGGACAAAATAAGTGCATAGACTCAAAGTGTAAATTTATAATATATTAAATATAGGGATTTTGGCGCCAATGGTGCCTAACGTATGTCTTTAGTGTGTTTTTGATCCCCTAACCTTTCATTTTTTTGCTAGGAGGTCTCTAACCTATGCTATTAGGTACAAATTGGTCCCTATGGACAGATTCCGTCTAAATGTACCGTTAGTTGGGTGCGTGTAGTACAATTTTCATTAATTTGTTTTTATTTGCATGAGCAAAATTGTCAAATCACTTTTTTTTTTTTTTTTCCTTCTACTCTTCATATTACCCAACAATGGTTTGAGAATTTTGAAGAAAAAAAACTCTTACCACACTGAAATGCAAAAAATCATTATCATTGCAAAAAGGTAAATCGAACCGAATGAGAAGAAAAGCAGATTGTGTTGATGAATTGTTTTTAGAACTGATGTGCAGATAGAATGTTTCTGATTTTGCAAATATGTAAATGGCACTCATAATTTGTAGGTCTCAAATGTGGTTCCTATGTTTTTTTTTTTTTTAATGAAATTTCTCTAGTTTTGCAAATGTGTAAATGTCACTAGTTAATTAAAAATTTCTCTGCAAATGTTGTTTGAGGAGAATGTTCATGCAATTTTTTCAATAGGTTTAGGACTAACATTACACCATTTTACATACGATATGACCAGTTGTGCATCTTTACTGAAAAGGTTAGAAACCACTTGCGTACATTTACTGAAAATGTTAGAGACAACATATGCATCTGAAATATTTGGGACTATTCACACACCTTTACTAAAAATGTTAGAGACTATTTATGCAACATCTCCAACAACTTTCATATCCAACAATTTTCATTCATTCATCCAACAACTATAATACACTTTACAATATGTTACTAGAAAATCCAAAAAACCCAAAAACTAAATCTTCCAACTCCGCACATAAAATCCAAAAATCAAATCTTCCAAGAACCCAAAAACCAAATCTTACAACTTTACACATAAAATTCAAAAATCAAATTTTTCAAGAACCCAAGAACTCAAAAATTAAATCTTCCAACTCCGCACATAAAACCCCAAAACCAAACATTCTAAGAAACCAAAAATTCAAAAACCAAATCTTCCAACACTGCACATAAAACTCAAAAATCAAATCTTTCAAGAATCACCCATCTTCTTTGGAAAAACAAATTTCAAAAATTATGTGTAGAAGTGGAAGCGTTCTGTGCATTTAGTTTTTTTTTTTTTTTTCCAAATCATGGAATGGAGGTGGAAGCAACTGAAATGTCTGAAACCAACAAAAAATGGGTAAAAGTGAACTGACAACTTTACTCCTACAAATAAAAACAAATTAATAGATATTGCACTATACGCACTCAACTAACGGCATATTTGGACAGAATTCGTCCATAGAGACTACTTTTGCACCAAATAACAAAGGTTAGGGACCTCCTAGTCAAAAATAAAACATTAGGAACCAAAAATTTACTAAGAGCATACGTTATGAACCATTTGTGCCAAAATCCCTTAAATATAACATGAAGACATAATTATTTTTTTAACGATTCCACTCCTGCTATACTTATATTATTTCAATAACATCCTTATTTTTCTTTTTTCAATAATTTTTTAATTATCACTGAACTCCCAATTAAATGCGTATGTATTTATACATATTTTTATGCATATACATGCATTCATCCATGTACATATTTGAATTATAATATACATGCCACCGTTATTACATTCAAACTTTACCTTACTTTTTCAATACGTATTTATTTTATTATTGAACTCCCAATTATATATATATATATATATATATGCATCTATACATATTTTATGCATACACATGCATTCGCTTATATACGTATTTAAAATATAATATACATGTCACCATTATTATAATCACATTCAACATCCATTCAACTTCAAGTCTATTCAGATTCCACATAATAGCAACGAGGTCTCTCTCCATTGTTTTATCACATATACATCCTACTATACCTACCACAAAAATTTTTAAAAACAGACATAAAATAAAAAATTGCATACTGATTATGTTTGTTTGTCTTATTGATGCTATTTGTGGGTGAGGAAGAATGAAATCTACATTGCATAATCAAGAGGTTTAGCACCAACATTGGACTAAATGCAACTTGGGGAATTAAATTTCACTGATGCAAGGAGATTACATTTGAGTGCCGAGACTTTTATTCTTTTTTATTCTCTCTTTATTTAAGGTATATAATTTTGGTCATTTGTTATTTTCTTTAAATGAAACTATTGCTAGATATTGTAGTTTAACATAACAAGTGAGTGATGGTGTTATATTGTGAGTGTAAAGAGAGAGTTTGTTTAACTTGATAGTCCAAGAATAACTAATCAAGAGGGGGTGAATTGGTTTTCTCAAACTTTTTCAAAAAATATTCTAAACAAAATGATATTTAAGAAATTAAAATTAATCTACAAAAATATAAGCACAATATAAGTAAATAAAAAGAAAGAGATAGTGCAAACGATATTTTTATGGAGGTTCAATCCAACCAATGATTTACGTCCTCCGTTACCAAGTTCTCCAACACGAACACGGCCTTTCTACTATTTTGATTGACTTATGGTGCAATCCAAATCTTTACAACGTATCCGGTGACTTACAAACAAAGAGCACCGATCCTTATACAATATTGAACTTTTCAAGAGACTTCAATATGACCCAAAAATATAAAGAGATTGATTTGAGTATTTCTCTCTAGATGAATGATAAATACAAGTTTAGTTCTAATAGAGACTAATACTTTAATGAATGATAATAGATGAGGAAAGCTCAAGTGTTAAAAGAAAACTTTGTTGAGAATGATGAATCAAAAATTTGATTTAATCAAACAAAGTTTTTCAATAAGAGATATTGAAGATATAAATGCAATGAAGCTTTGAATGGAGTTTTTAATTTGATTCTCTCTATAAATACTCTTGTAAGTGATGTTGAATGATAATAAATGAAGTGGTATTTATAGAGATGAATTTTTGTCACTTTCTGTTGAAATAGATGACTAAACGGTCGACCAATCGAGATGGTCGAACTAGCCGTTGAACTGCAAAAATTAGAAATGGACACTTTTTGAAAAGTGACATTCAAACGGTCGACCGGTTCAACCGGTTTATCAAATGGATTGTCCGATTCCACAGTTTTGAAAAATTAATTTTTGGCTTTGATAAAAATATTTTTATGCAAGTGATAAAAAATATTTTTGAACTTTCATTCATTTAATTGCTAAGGATCAAAGTGTTAATACATTTACAATTTTATCTAGAAATCTATTCTTCAATCTTGATCTTTGAATTTTGAATTTCAGATCTTGAGATACTTGAACTTTTGTATTGATTTTGATTTGATCTTGACATTGCATGAGAATTCAATTTGTAGCGCTTTGAATATTACTTAAAAATATAATGTTAGAAAACACAACTATTTTGTTTGTTATAATCAAAATATTAAAATTTAAAGTTAACCATAGGTCAACATAACTTAGTTTTAAAATTGAATCTAATTTGTTTCCTCTCAAATACATATCTAGGGATAAAAAGTAATTTTGTTTCAATTCCTTATTCAATCATCTTGTTTCTATGTTATTGTATGTGTTATCGAGAAAACTATAAAAATATAAAGTAAATTGTTTTGGTCCTTTGAATTTATGTTCTTTGTATAAAAAACTATAATTTTTAGAAATTCTATGACATAAATCATCTTCGAAATAGGAAAACAAAATCCAAATTAATAAATATTGTGATATCAAAATGACAATCTCTCCATAAAAAATAACAAAACTAATTTTAGGTACTATATATAATTTTTTGACATTTTTCAAGTATGTTAAATAATTTTACCATGTAAATTATTTGAACTTATTTTCTATATAACAAATATCAAAAATAAAATTGAATAAATAAATAAACAAATAATTAAATATAAGTAAATAAATAAATTATAAACATCTTTTATGAATCAAGATTTAAAATAGTAAACTATTCAGCTAAGTTTTGCCAAGTGAATGAAACATTTTTGTTGTGACACGTGTTTTAGTTTCTATCAAATGATGGATTTTGTAAAGTTAATTAATTGTGTCTTATTTAATTATACTTTATTTTTCTTCATATTTGTTACTTTTAGAGTTTAACCAAGTTTTTATAGTGATAATTGATGAATAATATTAAATCTTGTACTTTGATTAATTTTATACAAATTTTTATTTTGTTATGTATTTAACTATTTTTAGTATAATTATTACAACTTCGATTTGATGTTGGAAATGATAGATATTTGAAATGAATACAATCATTAATTTTAGAATTAGATTCATTTAAAATTATAAGCAATATATACATCAATTTATCTAGTGTGCCAAGAAAGGCAAACCGTTCGAACCCGTGTCGACCCACCTATCTTGAGCCAGAATCATAGACTGGCTCGTGAATCGGGCAGACCATTCACGAGCCCAAGAGGTCAACGAATCGCAGCCGTTCACGAGACGAGGAGGCCGTCCCAGTGAACCGAATAGAATGTTCACGACCACAGCAATTCGATCTTTAACCGGGCCTATTTTGAATTATTTTTTTTTCGTAATAAATGGCAGAGAACCGTTTAAAGTGAAGATGTGACAGATATATGCTGTTTTAGTCTTTAAATATTAAAAAAAAATTGAATTAAAAAATTAAAAAATGTGAACTTATCATTGTTATTTATTTTTATTTAGTAATTTAAAATTTTTTCACTATATATTTAAACATTTTTTTTTAATTACAATAGGTAATTAAAATTTTTAAATAATTTCATTACGGACCAATTTATTTTGGTCTTTCCACCTTTTCGTTGCTGTGAGGGTCATTTCAAAATAGCATCAGACATATTTAATGAGCGTTATTTTGGAATATCTTCGGGGCCTTTTCGGAATTTCAGGGTCACGTCATTTCAATCTAGTTGTGGTTCATCTTTTTGGTGCCATCTATTTCTCGTTTTTTCCTTATGTGGGGTTAAACTCGATATCGCATTTCATTTCGATAATTTATTGGGATCACTTTTCGGTTATTGAACCTTTGGGGTAAATTAAGGATTAACCCGTTTGGTTTAACCATTCTTTTTAATGTCATATGGGTCAAATCCCGTTATCTTCTCTTGATTTTTGGTTAATAATTGGAGAATTCCAATTCTGTGCACGATTTACGCAAATTAGACTCGGTCAATTCAAATTCAACTAAAATTTTTCTTTTAAATGCATGTCCACTTTGTACATAATAAGTTAGAAATTCAAGTAATTTAATTTTCCACTTAATTGACATTAATATTGTTGTATTATGTACACACAACTTAAGGGTTGGGTAACTGTGATTTAAAGTGTTGTGATTGGGTGCTTCCCCGAATTTATATAAATGGTCCATTGTTCGCGACCTTTCTTCTTTTTGAGTTAAGATGTAACATTAACAATTTAAATGTAAAAATCTACTATAGTAAGTCCAACAATCATTTGATAAATCAAAATGTTTGTCAACTTGAGATGGGAAAATGTTGACTTAAAACATACAAATTAAGGAAAAATATGTTAACCCCAAGGTTAAATTATGTAAGTAAAATTTATTTTAAAAAATGGCCATAAATTCTTTTAAATCATGGAACATAATTTGGGTTAACCACTTCGAATGAAAATCCATCTAAATTCGACTTCTATAAAAAGCAAATTGGGAATAAATCCAAAACTATTAATATTTTAATAGTTTAAAAATTAACCATGAATTTATTTCATAAACTTGCATTCTTAATAAATCAAGTATATTGGAACATATTTAATACTTTTTGGAAACATAGACAATTTGTTCAATAATAAGGAGAAGCAAAGGGTCAAGAGAAGCCTAATTTGTCCACTTGATATCTTAAGTTAAAGGGAAAATAAGGGGAATTTCCAACTTGTGCAAATTTAAATTTAAATTGGTAAACCAACCTCGGAGGGAAATTATTATAGAATAAAATGAATTGGGTTAGAACCAATTGACAAGGTTAATAGGATTAATCCCCTAAGGAATGAAAGGTCAGACGTATCCAAGGTTAATTAAAATGTTTCAAAAAGAAATACAACTTGAGAAATATGGCTTTCAAAAATTTAAAAATTTTGGTATAACAAATTGGAAAAATAAGGCAAGTAAAATTGGAAGGTGGAAGGAAAGTTAGTTCAAGAAAGTTGGGTGAGTCAATTTAAGTCAATTAAAGGAGAATTGGGAAAAGGTTTCCCGAAAAAAAATATGTGCTAAAAAATTAAAATGGCAAATAGTTAAAGGCAATAGAATGTTAAAAAGGCAGAAAGTTGGACAAAGGGAGGCAACCCAAAAATAATAGTAAGATTGATAAGGAATGGAATGACTCCAAATCCAATCGTGAAAAAAATGAGAAGAAATTCTGGCCAAGTCAAATGGAGGAAATGGACAAGGTGTACACCCAAGTGAAGAAAATTAAGGACAATATGGCTGCACCCACTAAAAGTGAGCCTTAAAGGCAACCCATAAACTGAATACTATAATTGAAAAGGACCAGCTAGAAATGCCATAGAGATGAACCCATTCCTTTGCAAGAAATTAGGAGACCTAAAAATTTTTTTTAAGTTTTAAACCAAGTAAAATTCCGGAAGTAATTACTAGAAAAAAAAACTAGCAAAAAGGCAAGATTAAAGTTTAAATTGAATATAACAAACAACAAAGTTGGTTATTGGAGATAAAAGAAAATATTTGGAAAAAGGAAAAGGAAAGAAATTAAACAAAGGAGAAAAAGCAAAGCCAGAAAATAAACCGCAGGTGGGCAACCAGTGGCAAATATGGAGGTTTCCCGGCGAGAATAAACCGATGAATGCCCAGAAATAGGAAGGCAAGGTTCTGGACCAAATATAGGTATCCCTCTGCAAATATGATCAAATTAAAAGAAAACCAATTAGGACCAATCAATATGACGACGAAAAATTAACCGAGCAAACTTCACGAGGGCCCTAAAAGCTACGATGCTAAGGCTCCAACCCGCAGGACAACCCTATCCCGAGGCCAACCATTCCCTGGATCAACCATGGAAACCCAAATGGGTTCCAAAGGGAAAACAAAAATTCAAAAGAATTAGGGACAACAAGGAAAAGCAGGAACATACAAAGAGAAACGAACACCAAGACAAGCTGATTCAACAATGGATGACTTGTAAGTAAACTGGTAATTATACCTAACATATCAAACATAGTAATAATTAATTATGTGAAATGTTTCTTTGGCAGCTATGTATGGAATGTTTTGGCTTACCGGTTTATGTTGCCCAGGCCAAAGTGATTTGAGAGAAACCATTGAATAGACACCCCGGTTAGAGAAAATTATCAAGTTCGGGAGAGTGCATCCGACGAGAATGAAATGAAATTTTGACCATTTAAGGTTGGGTATTCACCAATTTTGTTTTGTAATGATTCAAAGTGATTTATGCTTTACATCTAACATGGATTAAGTTGAAAAGTTTCTTTGTTGTAGTATTTTGTAGACTTTTCATAAATTATGAGCAAGTTTCAAAAAGATCATTGTAAGGTGGCAAACTTACTAACCTTTTGCGTGTTTTTAGTCTTTTTATGGTTTGACTATGCTTGTGTTCTTGTATGATGTTTGTGATAATTTTTTTTTGAGGAC
Organism: Forsythia suspensa; assembly: GCA_023638005.1. Taxonomy (NCBI): domain Eukaryota; kingdom Viridiplantae; phylum Streptophyta; class Magnoliopsida; order Lamiales; family Oleaceae; genus Forsythia; species Forsythia suspensa. The sequence goes on from CM042671.1 coordinate 33,481,438, forward strand.
AAACAAAGATGCAACCTTGGGGGTGTGATAAGTGCGGGTTTTGCACTTATTTTGGTCACTAAAAATGGATATTTGTAAGTTTTTTTTTAAGTAGTTTACCACTTATTTATGTTATTTTGATTGTTTAGGTGGAAACCTAAGCTCAGTTGGAGATTGGAAGAAATCCATGCAAAAATTGGGCAAAATGACTAAAATTGTGCAAATCGAGAATTTTGGAGACCAAATGATAAATATGTCAAAATATGGAGGACTTGAGTTGCAATTTATGGAGGACCTGTCTAAAAGATAACAAAAAATTCAATGACTGAAATCAGCATTTCACAAAGTACAAGAACTGGAGCTGCAATTTAATCAGGATCAAGCTGCAATCGCATGGAAGTTGCCCTATGCGATCGCATGGGCAAAATACCATACGATCGCAGGGAATAAAGCCATGCAATCGCATAGTTCATTTTTCTGGTAATCTGTGTTTTTGAACTAGTTTTTAAGGGATATTTTGGTAATTTACTTCTCACGACTTCTAGGGTTAAAGGGGCCATTTTTCTGTCATTTTTCCACATTAGAAAGCTCTCAAAAGAAAAGATGGAAAATTGGGATCTATGGGTACATCATTGTTGGGCTATTTTTGTGAAATAGAAAGATGAAAGAAAGATTCATATAGGGCAAATAGAGACAATCATGGGTTCAAGCTTAATCCTCAATTTCTCTAAATTTCATTAAATCTGGTGATGTATTTTTATCTATATTTCATTTTGTTTGTATAAAGATGATTAGCTAACTTTATTTCACTAGGAATTAGATGAATCAATTTATGAAGTTTTAAAGTTGAATTCTCTTGTTATTGATTCCCTATTTTTAATTTTTATAGTTGTTTATTATTGAGTTTTATTGTGTATTGAGATGATTGATCACAATTGAAATACTTTTGTGACCTAGTTTTGCTACCGGGAGATTGAAATTAGGCTTAGCACAATTAATTAACAACATAAAGTTTATGGTATGTAGGAATATAATTTCATACTTTGTGTAATCTTGAATGAGTGCTCTTGAGTTTTATTGCTTTTTTATATATACGTTCTCTCGGTAGGAATGCTTGAGAGTCTTATGTGAAAATAGGTTTGGTTATACTCGAGAGAGATTACTAGATAGTTTAAGAGCATTGATTGCCATAAAAGATCTCGTTTTGGAATTGATCTTGGGTAATGAAACTTTAAGGTGGAGTAATTGGTGAAGTCAAATTCCTAGTGTATTTTTCTAGTTGATTTTATTTCCAACAAATTATCTTTTAGCAAATTTCATTTTAGCTTATTTTCATCAGCTCTTAATTTGTAGTTTAATTATCAAAACAACATATTTAACTGTGTGTTTAAAATAGAGCTAAATTTAATTGGATTTCTAACAAAATTATCTATCTTCGTGGGTTCGACACTCTCTCATCACTTTATTATTTGAACGCAACCCGTGCACTTGCGGTACACATTTTAGCAAACAAATTTTTGGCGCCGTTGCCGAGGATTTGATTTATTTAGTTAGATCCTTGTTATTTCTAGCTTTATTTCCTTACTTTTGTTTCATTTTTTTTCTTTAAAATTTCAGTGCTACATCTGTTCTTTTCAGACATTTTATTTTTAGTGGATACAAAATTTAGAAAATCTTGAGAATTTAGTGTTTGACCCCAAAATTGAAAGAACTTTTAGACACCGAATAAGAGAACAAATAGAAGCACGATAGAGAATGAACACCATGGCGAGAAGATGAAGATGATTTGATCGTTGGAGATATTATTACTCGATTTGTGGTTCAAAGCCAATCCGATATAGCATATCGGACTTATGGGAAGGATAATTTTCAGTTGAGACCGGATTTCATCAACCTCTTCAAGAATACTCTTCAGTTCTTTGGGCGGTCAAATGAAAACCCTCACATGCATCTATCATGCTTCTTGGAAACAATAAGCAACTTTGAATATCAAGATGTCAACATGGAAGCTATCAAGCTCAGATTATTTCCACATATTTTGAGAGATGGAGCAAGAGAGTGGTTGGATTCACATTTTGGGAGAGCATTACCACTTGGAATGATCACGGTTCAAAATTCACTAACAAATACTTTCATCCGACTAAAGTTGCAAAGTTGAAGAATGACATCTCCATATTCAGAGAGCAAGACACATAAAAATTTTATGAAGCTTGGGAGAGATTCAAAGAGATGCTTCGAAAGTGCCCTAATCATGGTATCAAAAAGGCTTTGCAAGTTTAATATTTCTATGCCGGATTACTTCTCCATTGTCGTTCCATTGTTGACTCATCTTCAAATTCTCCAATCAATACAAAGACAATTAAAGAAGCATGTATATTATTTGAAAGAATGGCAAAAACAAGTTCAAATTGGCCGAATGATAGCGGGGTAGCAAAAAGGGCAGCAGTAATGCATGAGGTTGATGTTATATATGCTCTTTCTGCACATATGGTAGCTTTGGAGAAAAATATGATGGATACAATAGCTCGTAATCAAACAGCTCATGCTATCTAGACGCCTAATCTTGAGTGTGATGGTTGTGTATCAAATCATTCAACTGGAAATTGCCCACTATTGACCAGTTCTTTGATATCCACTGAGCAAGCATGTTATGCTCAGAATCATCCCAGTCAGCAGGGTAATATCTACTGAGACAACAATCAAATTTTCAACAGAAATGAAGTTGGGAAGAAGCCATGGCCCAGTTAGCACTGCAGTAGTTAAAATTTCAAGACCGAATTAAAGAATCTATTCAGAGTATCAGAGCATCTGTGAAGGGCTTGGAGAATCAAATGGGTCAAATGGCATCTGTGAAGGGCTTGGAGAATCAAATGGGTCAGATGGCAAAACTTTTCTCTGAAAGGCAATAGGGCAATTACCAAGCAACACTGAGACCAACCCAATGGAGCGACTTAAAGCAATACTACAAGAAGTGGGATTCAGTTGCCCAAGATAGAAGTAAAGAGAAATGTTGTCGCTCATGACAAGACACTCTCCATTAATGAAGAACAAGTTGACCAATCTAAAAGCACCACAAGACGCTAGTCAAGAGCAAGATATGGATACTCCACATACGAAGACAACTCCTCATGTTAAGGCATATTGTGCCTCTAATCCCATTTCCGCAAAGATTGAAAAAGCACAAGTTTGATAGGCAATTTAAGAAATTCTAGAAAGTTTTCAAGAAGTTTGCAAATCAACAACCCATTCGCCGATGCCTTAGCTCAAATGCCTAGCTATGCAAAATTTATGAAAGATGTCTTATCTAACAAGCAAGAACCTAGAAGAGCACGAGACAGTGATATTGACAGAAGAGTGTAGTGCTATCTTACATAACAAATTGTCACCTAAGCTTAAAGATCCAATGAGTTTAACTATTCTTTGTAGTTGGAGATGTTGATTTTGATAAAGCATTTTGTGATTTAGGTGCAAGTATAAACTTGATGCTATTTTTTTGTCTATAGGAGATTAGGTGTGGTGAAGGCAAAAGCAACAACAGTTTCTCTACAGTTAGCTGACCGCTCAATCAAATATTCTAGAGAAATCATTATGGATATCTTGGTGAAAGTTGACAAATTTATTTTCCTTGTCAACTTCATCATTCTGGACATGGAAGAAGACAAATATATTTCTCTGATATTGGACGAGACCATTTTTGGCAACTGAAAGAGCTTTGATCGATGTCCATAAAAGCCAAATGATATTGAAATTAAATTATGAAAATGTGATATTCAATGTCTTCAAAAGCGATTAAGTATCGATGGATTCGGCGATTGTTTTGGGGTTGTGTGCTAGACAAAATGGTGGTAGAATATTTTGCACTATATTATCCTCAAGATCCACTTGAGACATGTTTGGTCCATTCTTTCATCGAGACATCTGATTTAGAAGAAACCAAACTTACGGTACAGGAATTAGAGGCACATCCAGCTTACAAATGACAACCACATTTCTAATAGCTCGAGACAAAGTCAAGAAGATTGCCACCATCTATTGAAAAGTCTCCGAAGTTAGAACTTAAGCAATTGCCATCTCACTTACATTATGCTTATCTGGTGATGATTCTAAACTTTCGGTTATTATTGCAAACTCTATCGATAATTTGGAAGAGGAAAAAGCGCTACTGAGTTCTTGAGAGCACAAAACTACAATAGGATGGTCTATCTCAGATATCAAAGGCATTAGTCCCACCGATGCATGCGCAAGATTCTCATGGAAGATGATTTTAAGCTATCAGTGCAGCATCAAAGAAGATTGAATCCAACATTGCAAAAGGTAGTCAAGGTTGAAGTGATAAAACTTTTACACATGGGGATCATTTTTCCTATATCGAGACGATTACTTGAGTTAGTCCAGTTCAAGTAGTGCCCAAGAGATGAGAGATTACAGTGGTGCCTAATGACAACAATTGGCTCATTCTGACCCAGACAGTTACTGGATGACGAGTTTGTATTGATTATCGCAAACTCAATATTGTAACTCGAAAAGATCATTTTCCTTTTCCATTCATCGATCAAATGTTGAAGAGGTTATCCAGGCATTCATACTATTGTTTTTTCAAAAAGCACAGTTGGAATAGGGAAAGAGAGCCCTTCAATTCAAGTTGGAATTGGTGGTGACCAAAGAGGCTGATATGAAGGCTAAGTACGAGACTGAGCTGAAGGCCGCAAAGGAGAGTTTGAAGCATACCCGTGATCAGAAGGGAGCTACCGAGGCCTCCCGGCTTGTCTTTGAAGAATCTCAAAATTGGTCGAAGATCGGGCCTTCACGATAAAAGCGTCATTGCCACTACCAACAACAGCAACTTGGAGGTTGTGGTTGCAGAAAAGGATAGACAACTGGCCGAAGCCAGAGAAGAGATAAAGAGGGTCAAGGCAGAGCGTGTTGATACTGAAGCGAAGGCGATTATGGCGTACCATGATGGGTTTGAAAACGCCCATGAGTACCAGAAACTCGCCAATTGCTTTATGACAAAGAGAGCGGAGCGGTTTGGTGAGAGGATCGGAGAGACTCATCCAGAATGGGACATTTCAATTATCAGGTATGCTCCAGACAAAGATCCTGTAGTTGTCAAAAAAATTCAGAATTTAGAAGATTAGGATGGGAGAAAGCCCAACTACTACTCAGATTATAGGAAAAGGCCGCAATGTGCCGAATTCCTAAAGAGGCGGAGACGATTAAGATTTACAAATCTCTAATTTTTTGTGTATCATTTCCAACATCGATAATGAAATTTGTTTTCTATTGTTTTCCTTATATGAAATTTGATTGTAGTATTTCGGTTGATGGAAACATGTAATCGAGTGGAGTTTTTACTTGTGACGAGTCTTTTTTGCCAAAGATGATATCTTTTGTCAAGAGTACAAATCGTGCAGTCATCGTTTTTTGTTGGATACGAAAAGTTGAACCTGACATTGAAGAGTCATTCTTCCGGGCATTAATGGCACAACCTTCTTGTTGAATCGAAGGGTTAACATCATTAATGCATGGGCAAATGGAAAGGTGCACGTGGCCTATGGTGTTCCAGATGCCCATTAAATGACCTTTTGTTAATAGCTCCATTTAATGTTCTACGTTTTTCATGCAGTCAAGCTTCGTGTTTCTCATGCAACCCCTATATAAGCACCAAAGGTCTTTCATTTTATTTGTCACGCGTCCATAACTTCTGTTAATCTATTTGATTCGTCCCAATGGCTATAACATCTCTCGGCAAAAGATACAGAGAAATCTTTTCTACAATTTGCTCAATTGGTTTCAGTATTCAACTTAAGTATCTCATAAAGAGAGGGACAGAAAACCAATGTTTAGAGGACCAAGTATGTCTGTACAAGTGTCCCAATCGTACTTCAGATTAGTAGAGTACGTTGGATACCGTGGAAGAAGTTGGGACTAGTAGCCTTAGTAAGAAGTTCTCAAATGGTATCTCTACAATGGACATCGATGATATATTCTTCGATGATCCTAATTCGGATGACGAGGTTGAAAGCCATCTACCAAAGGTGTCAACATAATTTTTTGAGCAGTATGGCCTAATCAGTCACCAAATCAACTCATATTGATTTGGGAGACTCCCTATCATGGTGAAGTCAGACTTATGCCACCGACGAAGCCCAACGAAGCCCATGTAGTCCCGAAGACTAAAAATTAACTAGGAAGACTATGGATCCTTCTTTGTGCCAACCTTAAAGAGGCGGTGGGAGTAGTAGGACGATGTTTACGTTCATTCTCTTTCATTTTGTAATCCAGACTTTAATAAATAAATAGAAAACCAATTTTCGTAATCTAACATGTTCGTCAGTCGGAGCTAAGAAAACACTTGTGTGAATTGTGCCTTTTTAACTTGATCTATTTGGGAACAGTGCAGTGCTCTTTGATCGAGATGTCTTCGCAAGATATGTGAAGCTCTTTGATCAGGATGCCTTCACAATCGATGCGAAGCTCCTTGATCAGGAGGCCTTCGTTGGATGTGCGAGGCTCTACGATCTGGACTCCTCATCAGATAAGTAAGGCTTGTTGATCGGGATGCCTTTGCGAACATTTTCGTGCATGATGTAGGCTGATGGCGTCATCCTTAAGTAATGAAGGTACAATTCAATATGTGCATTTAAGTTGTGCAACTTTTATGCTTTCTTAGGATTTTTGGAGTGCATCTCCTTACACGTGTTTGTTTTCTAATGGTCTATATATTGGGATCTGCATTAGCGGTTGGGATCGGTGTTTCACCTATATATATTTATGTTCAGCTTCTTATTATTCCTTCATTTTCTTCTTCTTTCCGTAACTTGAACTCAACCAATGTCATTCATGGCTGGTTTTATTTTTCTAAAATTCAATATTTAAAATAAGAAGTGGAGGAGTTGTGGGTGAAAAATAGGCTATTCCTTTGCAACCTCCGATACCATGTCGGCGCTGTTGTTATGGTGGCTACTATCCCATTAGGCGTCGAAAGTGGTACATGGGACGTTTGTCCACCCTCCTCTTGAAGAATCTCTACTTCCGTCGGCGGACAAAGAAAAGAAGATTGACAATGATGACGGAGAGAAGGCTGTACCAAAAGGGCCATGGAAGATAGAGACGATGCAGAGGATTCCAGGAGGGCCAAGAGAAGTTAGAAAACTCTTCCTCGAAAAACCAGAGAAAACCACTCCATCTCCTCGAGGTGTGACGTAGACCTCAATTCCTTCTCCCCACGGCTGGACCGAACGCATCAATATTGGGTCTCGTCAAGATGAATTGGATCAAGCTATTTTAGAAAAGTTACTAGCCTCTTCTTCTATAGTGGCAGCTTCCGTCCATAAGTATTGGACTTCCGCCTAGGCGAAGGCGACGAACAATGCAACCTATTGGAGATGTTAAAATTGGTAGACTCCCTTACTGACGTGCTTCATTTACTTATTTGTATGAATCTGGCGTTATATGTTTGCCCAACAAGTTAAAAAGAATTGGCATGAACCACAATCCCTCACTCTGGTGCTTCCTTTACTTATTTGTATGAATGCGCATTATATGTTTACCCAGCGAGTTAAAAAAGTTGGCCGTGAACCACACTCCCTAGCTACTGTGCTTTACTTATTTGGAGACGCGTTGAATGTTTACCTAGCAAGTAGAAAGAGTTGGCTGTGAACCAAACTCTCCCGCTGCTTAGCTTTCTTTACTTATTTGAATACGCGTTAAATATTTACTCAGCGAGTTAAAACTGTTGGCGAACCAAACTCTTTCATTGTCGTACTTTCTTTATTTGTACATCTGGGCAGAGAGTATCATAACTCGAAAAATACTGAACTTTATTGAAATAATGAGTGATTGAACAAAGTCAAAAGAAACGTTGATATTATGCTTGGCACTGACAAAACAAAACAAAACAGAATAAAAACTACTGATAGTATGGGCGTACATGAGTGATGTTCTAGTGGTGCTTCGTTTTCCTTCCCTCTAAGTCCTCAAATCTGTAGGTTACATGTTAAATCTCCTTGATGATCTTATAAGGTCCTTCTCAAATGGGTCTGAAGATTCCGGCCCCTACTTCTCTATTAGCCAAGAAAACTTTTTGAGGACTAAGTCGTTGATATGGAAAGTCATGTTCTTAACTTTTGAGTTGAAGTACACGGCTATCTTCCTTTGATAAACCACCATACGAAGTTGTGAGTCGGTATGCCTTTCTTCTTGCAAGTCAAGGTTTACCTTGCGTAGATCTTCATTGGTGACCTCCTTAAAATGTAAGTGTCATGGGGAAGGTATTCCAACCTCGACGAGAATCATCGCCTTTGTCCCATATGCAATGGTGAAAGGGGTTTTACCAGTTGTCGTTCGAGATGTGGTCTGATATGACCATAGAGTCTTGGGTAGTTCTTCGGCCCATCCTCCTTTACCGGATTTCAACTTTTTTTTAGAGTGTGCTTGATAATCTTGTTGACGGCCTCCACTTGGCCGTTGGACTGGGGGTAGTAGGAAATGGAGAAATCTCTCTGAATACTAAGCTCTTCGGAGTTCGAGTTATATTTCTTCCCAGCAAACTGCGTACCATTGTTGGAAACAAGTGAATGTGGTATCCCAAAATGACAAACGATGTTCTTCTAAGCGAACTTCTGCATGTTCTCCTCCATAATTTTAGCCACGGAGCTTAGCCTCGCACCACTTGGTGAAATAGTCTACCGCTACGACTGTGAACTTGACCACACTCCTTCTAGTCAGGAAGGGACTTATAAAATCGATTTTCCATTTGGAGAAAGGCCTTATACTAGTGATTTGGGTGAGGTTCAGAGATAGGAGCTTTGGCACAACAAATGCGAATTTCTGGCACTTGTCACATTTCTTCGCATAAGCATGTAAATCTTTCTTCATAGTCACCATGATAGTATCCTTGTTTTAGAGCCTTTTGTGCTAGGGCCACCCTTCCGAGTGATTACCGCAAAGTCCTTCATGTATCTCATTCATCATGTAATCTGCCTCATCATAAGTAATACAGAGTAAGAGTGGGTGGCTGAAACCTCTCTTATACAAGATCATGTCTTGTAGGTGAACTTCGTAGCCCTCCTGTGAAGTTTTCGGCTTCTTCCTTATTGTCTAGCAGGGCTTGATCATTCAGGTGCGCGACGATCTCCTTCATCCACAGAGATTCGATTATCATCATGGCGTTCTGTGATAAAGCCTCGTCAATGGATGGTCGATCGATCTTTTCAACCGAAATGGACCTCATCAAGTCGGAGTCTTTACTACTCGCCAACTTGGAAGGAGCATCGACATAGCCGTTCTCAATCATGGGAATCTGGAGTAATTCAAATACCTCGAAATGGGACAAGAGATCTTTGGCCTTCTTCACATAGGCCACCATAGATTGCTCGTGAGCAGTGAAGGTTCTATTAACTTGGCTAACTACTAGCTGCAAGTCGTTGTAGATCTGGATTTTCCTTGAATTCATCTCTTGTGCCAGCCTCAAGTCTGCTAGGAGGGCATCTTATTCGGCAGCATTGTTTGAGGCTTTGAACTCCAGGTGACGTGCACAATTGAGATTATGGCCATAGTCGAATAAAATCTCAACTCAATAAAATCTCGAAAATCCATCAACTCCCTACCTTGGTACATCATGAAGATCCATAAACATTATAGGATGTGGACTTCCATGTTGGTACATCGTTTCTGCATCCTTTAGGAAGGCCTTGCTTATATAAAATAGATGGAGAGTTGATGGACCATTTCATTAGTCTTCTCTATCGAATTAATAGGGAGAGCTTATTGTCTTTATCAGATGATCGAAGTATGGTAGGAGGTTCCTAGATGCTTATCAAAGAGGCTTTTCTCCATACTCATTTCTACATCATGAATTAATAATGAGCTGTTGGCCAATTCCTCTCGAATTAATATTGAGCTTACCATCTTTTCGAGATCTTCGCGGGTAGAGGAGCAATGTTTTCCCATTCTTTGACTTGGACAGCAACGAGGCTTTCCCGATAAGGGTCTTGAGTTCTCATAAGGCATTCTCGCATTCTTTAGTCCACTTGAACCGCTTTCTTCTTTTGATGGTATGGAAGAAGGATTGGCTACGGTCAGTTGCCTTCGATATGAATCGGTTCAAAGCCGCCAATCTTTTGTAAGGCTCTAAACCTCCTTGGAGAATGATGGCGATCGCATGTCGATGAACGCTTTGATCTTCTCGGGATTAGCCACTATCCTGCGTTGATTCACCATGTGGCCTAAGAATTTCTCGGATACGACCCCGAAGGTGCATTTTTAGGGATTGAGCTTCATGCGATATTTACGGAGAATTCCAACATCTCCCTCAAATGTCCAATGTGTTCTTTGGCATTCACGATCTTCACGAACATGTCATCAACATAGACCTTCATTGTGTTTCTAATCTGTTCCTAGAACATATGGTTGATATGTGGCTCCAGCGTTCTTCAGGCCGAAGGACATCATCTTGTAGCAGTATAATCCTCGGTTTGTAATGAACGAGGTGTGTTCATCATCTCCGCGAACATCAGGATCTAGTTGTAGTCGGAGTAGGCGTCTATAAAGCTAAGTAGCTTGTGGCGGCATTCGCATCAACTAATTGGTCAATACATGGTAGCGGAAAGCTATCTTTGGAGCACGCCTGATTCAAGTTAGAGAAGTCTATACATACCCTTCACTTCTTGTTGTTTTTCCCCACTAGCACGGGGTTGGATACCCATTGGGGATAGACTGCCTCTCTGATGAACTCGTTTGTCAATAACTTGTCGACATCCTCTTTCAGGCGACCATACCTCTCTGTATTCAGAGGCCTTCTTTTTTATATCTTGGGGCTGCATTTTGGGATCCACTTTTAAGGCGTGGCAGGCCATGAATGGATCGATCTCCACCATGTCCTGTGTTTCCATGCGAAGACGTCGGTGTTTCTTCTGCAAGAACTGCTTCAATTTTTTCTTCATCACTTCTTCCAGTTTCTATCCCACTTGCAACAACTAGATAGTGTCTGAAGGGTTTATAGAAACGCTTCTCTTTCTCTGCCGGGGAGGCTAGAGAATCCGAGCCTATTATCCAAAGGTCTAGGCCTTCGTCAAGTATCATCTCCTCCTCAATCTTTTTGGGGTCGATATCCATCGGCCCCGTTTGTATTGTCATCACCGCAGATGGAGCGCGTCTTCACTCTTTCTTTGCCTTCGAGTGCTTTCATGTAGCGCATTCTTCCATAATAGTTCTCTTGTCTCCACCTAGCGTTGAGAACTTTATTGCCAAGTGGTAAATGGAAGTGACCGCTTGTAGGTCCTTGAGCGTGGGCCTACCGAGGACTCCATGATAGGTTGAGCGAGTATCGACCACCAAGAGCTCCATGAATTTCTTCAAATGACACGGGGACTTTTCGAAGTCCACCATAAGGGTGATTCTCCCTCGAGAGATGAGGCTAACTTTCATGAAACTGAATAATGGTTCTAAAATGGCCATTAGTTTATGATCTACATCCATTTGGTCAAAAGTGCTAAAAAATAGGATGTTTACGACACTACCGTCAACATTCGTCCTAACCCGTTCTTGGCTACAACGACGCAAACTACCAAGACATCATAATGCGGGTAATGTATACCGACTTCATCATTTTCTGTGAATGTGATCTATGGGGCCGTGGGTTGGTGCCCATGAACCTGCCAACTTTCCATGTGTTTTTCTCTTCTTCGCCTCACGTGTAGTTTCGTCATGAATTCATCGTGTGCCCTCCAACATAGGCCCCTCCAATAATTATGTTGATCTCTCGGACTGAGGGCTCATGAGTTCTCTCTTGTCCTATTTTTGTCTTTCTCTATTTCTATCTTTATCTCCATTATTATGGAGTCGGGTCTTCACCCATGATTGGATGTCCCGCCAAGGCGAAAGTTCTCCTCTCATTGCCACTGATTTTCCCAGTTTATTAGTTCCCTTACATCGGGCAGTCTTCTGTGTTGTGCATCCAGGTCTGTGTATGCAATAGAACTTGGGTGGAAGAACAATTTGGTGAGGAGTCATACTGGTCCAAAGATGGGAGCCGGGATCGTCTCTTTCTAATTGAATCTCCTATAACGGTTGTTATGCAGCTCGGGAGAATGAGCTCGGGAGAACGCTTTCTTCAAAAGCGATTGAAGCGGGGTTCAAGAGAACGCCATCCCTCCCTCCGATAGCGATCTTCCATGTCTCTTTCTGCTCTTTATCTATTCTCGATCGTCTCCACAGATCAGATTTCTCGCTGGATCAAGTCTACTAGCTGACTATAGGTTTTGGGCTGATTATTTTGGACATCTCTCCAGAAGGGAGCGCGCATGTGATGTCCGGTCACCAGTGCATCCAGAGCTTTCTCATTGGTAACGTTCTCAATTTTATTGATGACAACTCTAAATCTTTTGAAATAGCTCTTCATCGACTCTCCTTTCTTTTGTCGAATGTCATGGAGTTGAGCGATATCGGCTATCATTGTCTAGTTGCCAATAAAAGCGTTGATAAATTCTGTTTGAGTTGGGGCCAACTCCTGATGCTTCCTAGTTTCAGTTTATTATACCACCTTTTCACATTGGATGTGAGGGTGGTATGGAAATTTTTGCACTTCACTGCAGGGAGTGACCTTGGAGCTTCGTTTTATATACGTTGATGTGATCCGTGGGGTCACCTCTTCCATTATACTTTTCTATAGGGAGCATTCTGAAGTTAACGGAGAGCTCTTTGGCCTTCAATAAGTTGAAGAATGGGAGGTTCTTGTCATCGTCATCCTCATCGCATTCTAACTCTTCATTTTCATCTTCGAGCCTCACAGAATAAGCTTTGGTTCATTTCTTCCTTCAGACGGGCCTCATGCACTTGTTGTCAGTCGCTGGTAGAGATGGTGCTATAGAGAATCCCATCCCAACCCTATCAAACACACTAGAGGTAGGAGCCCGCTAGTTTCTACACACTGGAAGGGGTCTTCTATTTTGGTTGTCTTGCGAGGGCCTCGGATACACATTTCAATGATTTCTACTATTTGAAACTGGCTAGTCATTGTCGTTGTCTTCTTGCTCGACCATTATCTTCTATCGTCGTCTTCTTCTCTTGTGACGGGTTACGTTATGAAGGTCTTGAACGCTTTCCTACTGCAAGTCAGTGTGATGTGATTCTACTTCTTCTTCTAGGAAGTTTTCTGTTGCCATGCTCTTTCGGGTAGAAAACACGTTTTTACCACAAGTTTTAGGTTGTGTAATATTTTTCGTTTTTCACAGACGGTGCCAATCTATTGACGTCGAAATCTGTATTATCCACGTGTCAACAGATCTCTAGTCAAACCTCTGCCAACCTCTATGTTACCGCATACTAGGATGATCGTTGGACTCTTTTTCCGATGATCTTGGTGTCTAACGATCGTTCTGCATAGTCCTAGTATGTAGGTAACATACAAGTTGGCAGAGGATTGACTAAAAATATGTTGACACGTGAATAGTACGGATTTCGACGTCAACAATATCAATAATTAAGAATGATTCAAGGATGAAATTTATTAACTTAGAACAAATTTCAATTGAGTCACTAAACTAGCTTTGTGTCAAATTTATGGAAAAGATCACTTTAGCGGTTAACCCTTGAATGAATGTTAATTGACTGTCCATGTGAAAATTTGGTAACTTGCTTGAAATAAAAATGAAATTTGGTGACCTTATTGAAATTCCATAATAGCTCAGTGACCATCAATTTTTTAACTTCTAAAATTAGACCACGATTCAAAATTTCAAATACATACTCATCGTATATTCAAGAAAAACGTAGGTATGCCAATAGATACACTAAAATAAAATTGATTATAACAATCTCAAAAGATTAAAATTTGTTTTTTTCATCAACTTTGAAGTTGTCATAATTGTATTTTTTTTTTATGACTCATTACACACGTAGCAAAAAGGGGTTCACATAGGTATCATGAAGGTAGAAATAGTGGGGATGGTGTAACCAACCAAGATGTTATATAGGGGTAGAGTAAAAACTATTTTAGTCTCATCCTTCGTCAATATTCTTCTTATCATGCGAAGGCATTAAGAAGGGTGACCAATCAATGCGAAAAAGGACATGCTTCGCCATAGCTTCGGAACACCTTGGGCAAAATAAGAACTGGCGCAAGGCCATATCATGATGGTAGGAAAATGGTAACTATTTAACCTAATGATCATAAACAACATAATATCCTCTGGGGCACGTGGAGAATCTTCATGTGGTAGAGTTAGTTACAAAAGAGCATGTGGGGTTAACTGTCGCAAGAACTAGGTAAGAGAGATGGCTGGAACAATGGTTAGCTACCACGTGTCATGGAATCATCTAGAATTCGGGGTCTTCCAATAAGGAGATGACACATGGCTACAGAAGTACCAAGCACTAAAGTCCATAGGTTTTAGATATCTATAAATAGCTCTTAAAAAATCAAAGAAGTGGGAATTATTAAAAACCTTGGCAAAATTCTTGCTCTCTAAATTCTCAACCTTTACTTAACAACATTCACTACTCACACTTCTGGATTGGAAAAGTACCGATATTGACAAAAGTTTAGTTATACAATTGGAGCAAGGAGTTGGCCAAGGACTTGTTAGCTTTGAATTTTTGAGGTCAACAAGTTGATGCAGTACGTGAAAAATGCATGGTTTCCACGAGGCAAAGAAATCACAAGTGAGAGTTTTATGGTGGCTTACTTCTGAAAAAATATAAAATTTTGTGTTACTGAACTAAGTTGAAAAATGAGCGACATAGAAGGAGAACGAGTTAGAAGGCCAGAGTCAAAATATGGAGGATAGCGATATCAACCTAAAAAGACAGTGGAATGAGCTCCAGATTTGTTCACTAGGGAATTGGGAAAAGTATCTCGAAAAAAATGCAACTAGTGACAAAAGAAAAAATATATATATAGCAAAAATTGTGTCAACTTTGGCCGAGCAAGTCCAAATGTTGGTGGAAGAAAATAGGACGAAGGACACACATCCGGGGCCAGTCAAAGAATGAAGAAGAGGTAAGGGACCATGCCCTAGCAACTAGCCATTCCCATCCACTAAGTGAGTAGCACAACTCTAGGCGTCACCAGTCCACTGAGAGCGTCAACCTGCAATTAGGGCAAAAGGTGGAGTTAGTCTCCAGAGGCATGCCATACATGCCTGATTACTATTATGATGATGAGTGAATGGCCCTACTAGATCCTTTAAGCTCGATGATGACAATGAGGACCTCAATTCCTCTCAAGAAATCTGGAGTATCTCCATTTTTTAAGGTTTTGTAAGACCCAAGCTCAAGAAATATACCGCACGAGGTGACCCCATGTACCATTTAGCTGATTACGACTGAAACAAGCTAAAAATGTGTTGCCCTTTTTGAAATGCAATGCTTTTCATATGATCTTGACATAGTAGTTGAATATATATCGATAAAAAGACACTAGATGCTTTGTGGAATGGCCAGAGGATGGAGACTATATTTTGGAGAGATAGAGACCTCAAACCTACAATTAGCTTGTGAATCTGATTAAGGTAGAAATACAAATAAAAGAAACTATCGAGAAAAGAAAAAAAGCATGAAAGAGGAGGAGATTATAACACAGGATGGGTCAAAAGGTTCTTTTCAAAGGCAAAATCATCTTGGCAGGCTGTCCTGGCCAAGGCACCGAGAATACAAGGCAGAAGTGAATGTGGTTGCCCCTGAGCGAGGTAAATCCGCAGGCAAGACTTTTGTTCCCCGTCTAGATCTAAGTATTGGAAGGTACACCGGTCTGGGAGCCAAAATACTAATAAATGCCCATATATAAGGGCCACAATTGACAAAATGATAGAACAACGATATAAACCAAGTGGATGGACTCGGTCGAGACATACTTCACAAACCCGAGCCCCAAACTATTCATATCAGAGATGCTAAAGCATGCGTACAATGGGATGAGGCTACCGACCTGCTCATCGGGTATCCCAACCCGAGGCCCTGAAAGGCTGAACATCCTTCTTCTGGTAGCTCAACCACCGCCAGGAAAATCAACACTATAATGGGTAGTAGACCCTTCATCAGTGGTCCCCGTATTTGAGGAACAAGCAACAATTTCCAAAAGAATTATATAAGGACAACCAAGAAGCAAGCATTGGAGAGTTACTAGGTACAAAGAGAGGCGAAGCCCAAAGAGCCAACCATAACATTCAATGACGAAGCTGGTATTCATTACCTACATTGTGATGATCTTGTAGTACAGATGGTAATTACTCGTAACATCATCAAACCAATGCTAGTCAATAATATAAGTTATGTGAATGTTCTCTTTGGCAGTACCGTAAATCAGATGGAAGTAGATCACCCATGGACACCTATGTCTGATCCGTTTATGGTTTTACCGGAGATAGCATTGTCCTCTAGGAAAAAACCACTCTCGTTGTTGAGATAGGAAGTGAACCATTGGTGGACAGGAACTACATGGAATTTGTAATCATTGATCGAAGGTTCACTTGTCTCCTAGCCCTGTAGCAATTAATGGCAGTTACCTCGATCCATCACATGGTGATGAAATCTCCTACCCTGACAAGAGTAGCTACTGTGAAAAGAAACCAAGAATTCGCTCGTGAATGCTACTTAGGCGCCTTAAGGAAGGAAGCTCCGCGTGTCCCTACGAGAAACGCAATGATGATAACAGAATTGGTTGTCGGCGAAGCCATGGAGACAAATGAAATGACAGAGGTAAAATCTTCATTGACAATGGTTTAGATCTTTGAATCACTGAGTCCCATTCTGAAGTAGCGGTAGTGGAAGAACTTGAGAGTTTTCTATAAGCAAATAGGATTCATCTAAGTAGCTTCGCATAGAGGTCGGACTAGAAGAAGGTTTGAAAGAGGAAATGGAACGGTTTCTAAAGGAAAATGTTGATATCTTCGCGTGGAAGCATTCCGATATGATAAGAATTTATTTTAGAATTTGTTTCCACTCAAATACATATCCAGGGATAAAAATTGCTTCAATTCCTTATTCATTCTATGTTGTTATATGTGTTAAACGAGAAAACAATAGGGATATAAAGCAAAATTGCTTTGGTCCTTTGCATCGATATCCTTTGTATAAGAAACTAAAATTTTTAGAAACTCTACGACATAAAACATCTTCAAATTTGGAAAACAAAATCCAAATCAGTAAATATTGCTATATCAAAAAAATTTCATAAGAAATAACAAAACCAACTTCAAGTGTTGCTTATAATTTTTTGGCCTTTTTCAAGTACTAATTAGAAAGACTTGCGTTGCACGTGATTTTGCAATAATTTTTTTAATTTTTGGTATTTTGAAAATTATTATTTTTTAATTGCTAATAGTTAAAATGTTAATGTTGCAATTGCAGTAAAAGTAAAACAAGACGATTGTTGATATTGCAATTAGAGATGAATTTTATATTGTGGTACTATCAACACTAGTTGAACGCAGTGAATACATTTTGGTGATTTGAGCTTTGATGATTGACAAAATTTTGATATCAAATCTTATAGAATTGATGATGTATTAACATGGATCTCCATTGCTGCATTTTACGAAGAATAAAATTAATAATTAATAATTGTATTTTAAGAGAATGTAATGACTGACTATATAATATTGTGCTTTTATTGGAGTAATAGCTCTTTGTAAATAATATTTGTTGTGTAAACCTTTAATGAGATTGTATTATATAATTTTATAATAGTGGGACGAGAAAGGTCTTTTAACTTTCCAATTCATAAATCCTATTTTTTTAAATCCTAAATACGTATTTAGGAATTACATAATCATTATATGATCATTTGTATTATGAAGTAAAAAAAATGATGATAAGTTGCCCAAATAATCCAAACAACCCATTATTTTTTTCAATAATGGTGGGAGATGAAAGATTTTTGAATTTTTTAATTTAATATATGAGGGTAAAATAGTCTAAAGATATAATATAGGAAGGTAAAATAGTCCTATTTTTATAATCCTAAATATATATTTAGGAATTACATAATCATCATATGGCATTTTGTATTCTACATTTAAAAAAAACCGAAGATAAGTTGTCCAAAGGCCCAAACAACTCGTTATTTTGTCCAAATGTTTGTATTCCACATTGAAATAAAATGGAAGATAAATTATTCAAATGTCCCAAACAACTTATTTTGTTCAATATTGGTGGGAGATGAAATGGTTTTGGATTTTTTTTTAATTTAATGTAAGAGGGTAAAATTGTCCAAAATTTTTAATATACGATGGTAAAATAGTCCAAAATTGTTTCTTCCTTTTAGGGTATATCATTTGTATTCTGCAGTGAAAAAAAGAACTGAAGATAAATTGTCTAAAAGTCCTAAACAACTTATTTTGTTTAATAATGGTAAGAAATGAAAGGGTTTTGGATTTTTTAATTTAATGTAGGAGGGTAAAATAGTCCGGAAGATAAAAGGGTTTTGGATTTTTTTAATTTAATGTAGGAGATAATTTAATGTAGGAGGGTAAAATAGTCCGGGAGATGAAAGGGTTTTGAAATTTTTTAATTTAATGTAGGAGGGTAAAATAGTCCAAAGTTGTAATATATGAGGGTAAAATTATCCAAAATTGTTGCTCCCTTTATGGTCTTTTAGAATTAATATAGATAATAAATAATTTGACCATGTGAAATATTTGAACTTATTTACCATATAACAAATATTAGAAATAAAATCAAATAAATAAATAATTAATTAATTTTAAGTAAATAGATAAATTTTAAACATTTTTTTATAAATCAAGACTAAAAATAGTAAACTACTCAGTTCGAATGTAAGTTTTGCTAAGCAAAATACATATTTTTGTTGTGTGACATGAGCTTTAGTTTATATTAAATGGTGGATTTTGTTAAGCTATTTGATTGTGTCTTATTTAATTATACTTTTATTTTTCTTCATATTTGTTAATTAGTTTTTTAAGAGTTTTTATAGTGATAACTGATGAGTGATATTAAATTTTGTATTTTTATTAATTTTATACAAATTTTTATTTTGTTATGTATTTAACTACTTTTAGTATGATTATTATAGGTCCCTCATTTTGATGTGCAATTTAATCTATACTATATTTAAAAGGCCTTAAAAGGAATAACTTTTAAAACTATTTTATCTTTACAAAAATTTTAAAATTCTATATTCACCTTTATTGTTCATTAATGTACAATTATCTTTTAATATTTTATTTATTTTATTATATTTTAAGTTTACCTAATTAAATTAAAATTGTATTCATTCATGAAACGTATCTTGCCCTTCCAAAACCACGTTGAATGATCTTACTTTAAATTTTTAACAATTTATTAAATATACAATTAAAAATTTAAACATTTAAAATTGTGGTTTATTCCTTTTGATTGCTAATTTTATGGGAGTTTTTTTTTTCTAAATGAGAACGTAATAGTTATTTTTAGGAGAGAATTGGGACTATAGTTGAAATATTTATAATATTTGACAATTAGGTATTTTTATCTATACTATATCTAAAATGCCCTAAAAGGAGAATATTTTTAGATTATTCTATCTTTACAAAAAAATTAAAATTCCATATTCACCTTTAGTATTCTTTAATGGTACAATTATTTTATAATATTTTATTTATTATATTACATTTTAAGTTTATCTAATTAAATTAAAATTGTATTCATTCATGAAACGTCTCTTACCCTCCCAAAACCACCTTAAATGATCCTACATTAAATTTTTAATTAAATGTACAATTAAAATTTTTAAACATTTAATATTGTGATTTATTTCTTTTTATTGCTAATTTTATGGTTTTTTTTTTGTTAAATGAGAACATAATAATTATTTTTAGGAGAGATTTGGAATTATAGTTGAAATATTTATAATGTTTGGCAATTAGATATTTTTAAAAACCGTGAATAGCAACCAAAAGATCTTGATGTTGTTTTTCCATCATATTTTGCCTAAATTATCATTATTCTTTATGAATCACAGAGCTTTTGAAATGTTACTCACAATAGTTATCAAACCCGGCTCGAACATCAACTCGAACAAGGAGGTGGGTCATCGAGTTGTTGGTTCAACCAATGATTCGGTGGTTGAACCGGTGGGTCAATTCATGTCGAACCAATAAGTCTATTTTATTAAATATAGCTTAAAATCATGAATTATTACACTCTAATAAATAAACATTATATTAATTTAATTACTAAATATCATCCTACAAGTCCAAATCAAACAAAAAACTACATATATAGTAGAAAATCATCACCATCACGAATGTGTTTAGCAAAATAATTACGAGACTACTAGTATTTTCAACTAATTCTTGTAAAAAAATAACATAAACTATTATAGTTCATTACATTAACATCTTATTAATAGAGTGGAAAAGAAATTGGTGCATCTTTTAGATAGAATAGAGTGATAAGAAAAATAAAAAAATTCATTATGCAATGACCCAGACGGATCGCCAGGTTACGGGTTAGTTAAAAAACCAGTGGTTTTTTTGGGTTATAAATGGTTCGATTGTTGGGCGGTCCAATTAAGAGAACCGGACCGATTGGGGTACCGGGTCGCCGGTTTTTCGATCGGATCGACCGGGCCGGTCCGAATTTGATAACTATGTTACTCACCTTTCGTATTTATTCATCTACATTTCTATCTGGTAGACGTATATGAAATATCGCAACATTACATTAATACTCCTCTTTATAGAATTTTTTCTCAAAATTTACATGTACTTAAAAAATTATACATTTGTTATCAATATATAAATTTCTTCTATTTTTCTTGAATTAATAACTCGACAAATAAGTATTAACAATCAACTAAATGTAGATAATCATGCCCAAAAAAAATAAAAATAAATACAGTAATTTATCAGACTTTAATAATCCAAATATTACATAGTAATAGACCATTAAAAAATGTAATTATCATACATAAAATTTTCAAGATTTGATATTTATAAATTCATGTTATACAGTGTCAATTCTTAAAAAAGTAAAATAAACTAAACTTTCTCACATTTAACTATTAAAAGCATTTGAAAAAGCAAAAGTTTTACGAGTTGAACAACATTAATTCATAATTATCTTGATAATGAGCATTAAAAGATGATATCATGCATATACACCAAAATGCCAATGAGAGATGATTTACGGTACGCATTTATAGGTTTGTCTGTGGTATACTTATTCGATAGACAATTTACAAGTGCTCAACAATTTAGTATACTCTGTCATATTAATAAGAGTTGTACCAACTTACACGAACTATTCAGCATTGTATCTCTCTGACTTTACTTTAATATGATTCTCGAATGAGAAATTCAATGTAAATTTGCTATTTTTTGTCAATTTTTATCCATTGGGATTCATATCAATAATTAAAAACATACTTTAGCAAATAGTGAATCAAATTATCAAGTACTTATTTTTTAAAAAACAATTAAATGCATAGACTATTCTTTTGCTTTGCCATGTATAGAAAATTTTCATGTATATTGGAGATTACGAGATAATATATTATATATTTAAATAGAACATGTACATAACTAGATAAACATCCTTATAACAAGATAACAAGATAGGACAATTACATGAATTGTCATATGCACATCAATGACTACAGGAAATGTCATATGTTGTTTTCACCCTTTGTGTTTAAAACAATATCACCTAAAAACTGCAACAAACAAGGACGGACCCTCACATAACTATTTTTTCTAACTATAAATAACGTAAGTTTTATAATATTACTGAATAAATCAGAGTAGTTTATGTATTTAAACCGAGAATATTAATACCTTTAAGCCTTCCAAGCCCGGGCCACGAAACGATTTAGTGGATGTCCTATTACCTTTATCAAAGCTCGACTTAAAAACAAACGGTAATCCAAGCCTAAAAGTAACAAAAAAAAATTAAAATGCCATTAATCCAAACAATTTTATTTCAAATTTAAGTTGAATCATAATAAGCTAAAAATAAGATGTCCACCTATTTAATTTAAGTTTAGCATAATATACTATTTAATTTCTCCATTTTTCTCTTTAATAAGGGTCTATAGTGCCTACCCATGTTAAATAATTTTTTTAATATATTCAAAAAAAGTAACTCATTTACTTTTGATTGCTAATGTGACTTTTTTTTTTTTTTTGGGTTGATGACTTGAAATCAAAAGTGATTAGAGAAACTTGGATTAATGTCTCATATTTAAATTTTTTCCAAGAATAGTGAAGTGAACTACAGGTTTAGTTCGGGAAGCGGGAAGGGGGGAGGAAGTAGGTAAATTCAAAAATATACTTCTTCCTTAATCTTTAAGATATATGTTGCAATATTTTTTTTTTATTTAGAAGAAATAAAATTTACCTAAAGAATGGTATGATTAAAATAAAATGTAAGATACATATCAACTATGAAATATATATCTACCATTCTCTCATACTAAAATTAGTAATTATTAATTTTATTCTTCGTAAAAATGCAGTTATGAAGACCCATTTTAATACATCATTAACCCATAAGATTTGATATCAAGGGTTCGTCAATCATCAAATCTCAAATCACCAAAATGTATTTATTGGATTCAAGTTATTGTTGGTATTACCACAATATAAAATCTATCTCAATAGCAATTGTACTTCTATGAATGTAAATAAAATATCAATATTATTCATTATAACTTTGAACAATACAATACATCATGTTATCAACAAACATGTTTTTTTATCTTTATGGCAATTGTTACTTTAACATTTTAATTATTAACAATTAAAAATTAAAAAATTAAAAAAATTAAAAATTAACGAAATTATTGTAAAACCACTTGCAACACACGTGTTTCTAGCTAGATTTAGAAATGGAAAATGTTTGTAATAAGTACAGTGATTAAATTTACAATTAAATTCATTTAAAATTACACGCAATATATCCATCTATTTACTCTATGAACATCTTAACATCCATTGATAAATTAATTAAAATAAAAAATTTGTATTAACTATTTTTTGATATTTAGAGACATTTTAAATATTATTTTTATAGTGGTTATAAAACTGTTGACCACTAAAATCATAGGCAACAAATCCTCAACCACCTCTTTGCTGAAATAATCAACTTAATCTTCTTATGGAAAGTCATCCAAAGATTAAGAGTTGAAAGAGCAAGAATTGAGCTAAGATTTTCAATTGATCCCTTTTTTCTTATGATTTTAGGGTATTTATAGATTTCTTAAGCTTGTGAACGTTTTGGTCAAGAGTTTGATAATAAATTACTATTCTAGAGAGTTATACGACACATTGCAGAAGATTATTGGCTAAACTTTCTTTTTCTCTAGATTTGGTTGTTATTCACATATGCTTTAGTTATAAATGATTTGGCCACGAGGAGATTCATCATGTGGTCCCAAAGACATTCTTTTCATTTAGAATCAGTTAGTGGCGCAAGGAATTGGGTTCGTATTCTTTGGCAAACAAGAGTTGAAATGACGAAAGCATATGCTCTTAGGCGAGGGTAGTTAGGGGCTTAGTTTTCACATCCTATACCTTCGCCTATCTTGAGGGATAGATGAAAGTTTAAATTTTGACTGAAGAGTTAAGACTTCGATCAATTCGTATCTAAGCTAACATTTGTTTCAACTATTTTTGCGAGGTATACCAATAGCTCCCGAAGTCCGAGTTTAAATATTCATATTTAGCTAAGGACTCAAAGTTGAGCCTTTTAAAATTGTATCTTTGCTTGAACTTCTTCTTTTATGTTCTGTATACATAAGTATAACATTCTTATTAAATTTATCTTATGTACTCGCTCATTAATAGTTTTGCCATGTGACGTTAGTATCTAATTGTCCATAGACAAATAAGATATTTGTATGTTCTCTCGTAGCCTCGACCAATATATTTTATTGAAATCTAACTAATTTCAAATTTAATGAACTCGACATTCGCCGCTAAGTTTAACCCCTCGCCTATCAGAGTTCGCTGCCAAGTCAACTTCTTTTTATTTAAAATATGAATTGATCTTGGAGTTTTGCCGTTACGAAGCAACTTTAACCAAGCTTAATTCAATTCATTTTTATAGTGATGTCATTATGAGCTATGTGGCTTTCTACATAAATCCACCATGTCCATATAAAACTTAATGTATCACGTAAAATTGTGTACTAACAAAAACATTTTAAAATAACTAGTTCAATTGTGACTATGACTAGTAACATTAAATGTATAGATGATTCTAATTTTCCTCTACAGTTAACACTATATCTTAGAGAGCATTTAATTTTGATAAAAATCATATTCTTTTTGTAAAATTTAATAAAAATTGATAAAATATATGATTAAAAAATTATGGAACAATAAAATATATGGTTAAAATTAATTGTTAACTTTTTTTTAACTTTTTAACAAAATTTTAATTCATTTCAAACATTGCTTTAATTTTCTATATATGAGTGGTGACTCTTATAAAATAGATATGAATAAAACTGAAAGGCTAATATTAAAGATGCATCCAATAATCAATATGTCACAAGGCTAATAATAAAATACATGTATGTCACAAGGCTCCGGTATCAGATAAGAGACAATATAAATGAATCAATATGTTTTTCTAAATCTACCACTCTCCATCCATCCGGAAAAAACCGGAAAATCTCACATACAAATGTAAATAATCTAGTTCTTGATGAGGGCCAAGAGAGATAGAACCAATGTAGAGCCCACAACCGCAGCGGAAACCGGCAAGGAGTATCCTGCACCGTGATCAGGCGACGGCGCCGGAGCCAATCCAAACTCATCCTGAGCCATTGCAGCAGATAAAGTTGCCATGATGGCCACAAGCATAAAAATAGCCCTCAGAGCCATACCGATTTGTATTTGCCTAAAATGTGAAGGAAGGATGGGAGAGAATACTAGAAACCAGAAAATGCAGAGAAAAATGTGTTGGGTTTTGTTGGGGTTTGAGGGCGGTATAAATATTAAATATAGGTGAGGTAAGGGGTGTATGTAAAGGCGTGTGGGCCAACATGGACAAGTGATTTGTGGTCACACCACGCTGATGGAAAGTGAGGACAGACGATAAACAGTTGATTTCAACGGGGAAGAGAGAGAGAGTGTGTGTGTTGCGTTGTAGTATTCGCGGCGACACGTTTCCGGTGTAGTGCCCATGACAACACGTGTCGCTGCAGCCGTTTACCTATCTTTTTTAGGCCATAAAAGGAAGATTCGGTACAGTAATTTAGCGTGTTTGGTTGGATAGTAATTAGAGGAGGCGTGGCTGGGACAGCTTTTTCTGCCGACATGTGTATTTTAAAGAGGGATTAGGATTAAAATATTTATATTTTTTTGTTTATTTATTTATTTATATATATAATTTTTATTTTTTAAATAAAATATTTGTTTAAAAATAAAAAATAAAATAGGAGTTGCGCTGCAAAAATCACGTTTCTTGTTAGAGATGGCAAAAATATCCGATCCGTCCCGAACTCGATGAATACTCGATCCGAATGGAGCGAAAAATATCGATATGTGGGTGGCGAGACGGATCGGGACATATATCCGTGATCCGCCACGGATCTCGGGCGGATCGAATCGGGCCGATCGATCCGCCTACCTCAAGTTAAAAAAAAATTAAATTATAACAAGATAAAAATTTTGGGGCAAGGGTTGTAATTGCAATTTCAAATTTCTTAATTCCTAATTTGTTAATTCCTAAAGCCTACAATATTCAAAGGTAACTTTTGGTAGTTAGTTTGAGAGCTTTCCATAGTGGGTCTAAGATCTCAAATGTATTTTAGAATATTGTTTAAACTCTATAGATAGTAGTAAAGTTTGTTTCAATATATTTTAAATTTTTGAATGCAAAAAAAAAAAATGGATCAAGATATCTGGATCGACTGATCCGCCCGATCCGCCTCCGATCTGCCCCGATCCGCCCGAAAATGGCGATCATGCGGCGGATTTGAATCTCCTAATAATTATTGCGGTGTGGATTTGGATCAGGTAGTTACGTCCGTTGCTATCACTATTTCTTATCCTCACCTCCTCGACAGGACAAGAATAAGACATTTAGTCCTCATAAACATATAACTAAAAAAGTTGTTATGATCTAATAGTTCGTTTTCTTAATGTTCATTCCAATTAATTTCAAATCACTTTTTAATTTGTATGACTATCAAGACACTTTTTATTTGTTTCTTTTATTTTAGTTGATTTTTTACTAATTTTTATTATTATTAGTATCAGTTACAATTTTATGTAATAAATGTTTAAAATATTTTGTTCCATTTTTTGAATCTTAGCCTTCCTTCTTCCGAGTAAGAAAATAATGAAAGATCCTATGAGTTCAAATTCCATTTTCAGAAGTATTACTCTTGATGCTTCTAGATATTCTTTTTGATATAGACTGATTTTATTTTTCACACGGATTAAAAATTTTTAATTATAATTATTGATATAGAAAATTTTGCAAAAAAAAATTTCTAGTGTACCTTATTTTAAGTATTATCAATACTCATTACATTTGAAAAAATAAAAGTTTATTTGTGTTGATAACAAATTACATTCAATAGGGTATATTAGAAAATGAAAAAATTAAATACACTCTAAACAACGTAAGTGAACTATAATTTAGTGAATTACACACTCATCAGTATTTTCAAGAAAAATCGTAGGTATATCGATTGATACAAAAAAATAAAATTGATTATAACAATCTCAAAGCTTAAAATTTGTTTTTTTTGTCAACTTTGAAGTTGTTATAATTGTATTTTCTATTATGGCTCATTACACACGAGGCAGAAAGGAGTCCATAGAAGTATCATGAAGGTAGAAATAGTGAGGATGGTGTAACCAACCAAAACATGATATAGGGACTATATAAGTCTCAGCCTTCTTGATATTCTTCTTATCATGTGAAAGCATTAAAAAGGTGACCAATCAATAAGAAATAGGATATGCTTCGCCATAGCTTTGTCACACACATTACTTTCATAGCTTCGAAGCACTTCGGGTGAAGTAAGAACTGGCAAAAGGTTGTATCATGATGGTGGGAAAAATGGTAACTACTTCACCTAATGATCATAAGCAACATAATATTCTTTGGGGCACGTGGGGAATCTCCACGTGACAGAGTCAGTTACAAAAAAGCATGTGGGGTTAACTGTTGCAGGAACTAGGTGAGAGAGATAGCTAGAGCAATGGTTAGCTACCGCGTGTCATGGAATCATCTAAAATTCGGAGTCTTCTAATAAGGGGATGACTTGTGGCTACAAAAGTACCAAACACTAAAAAGTTCATAGGCTTAAGATAACTATAAATAGCTCTTAAAAAATTAAAGAAATGGAGATTATTAAAACTTTGGCAAAATTATTGCTCTCTAAATTCTCAACCCTTAACGGCATTCACTACTCACAATTCTAGAATGGAGAAGTACCGGATATTGATAAGAGTTGAGTTATACAGTTGAGCGATGAGTTGGCAAAGGACTTGTTAGCTTCGAATTTTTGAAGTCAACAAGTTGTTACAATCTATGGAAAATGCATGGTTTCCACGAGGCAAAGAAACCACAAGTAAAAGTTTTTGTGTTATTGAACTAAGTTGAAAAATGAGCGACATAGAAAGGAAAAGTAGGTTAGAATTAGTTAGAAAGAAAGCCAGAGTGAACATATGGAATTGAAAGGGCACCAAAACACACTTCAAATGGAGGGCGAAATGCCCCTCACGCACTCAAGCTCACCTCAACACATGTAAATGGAGGGTACAAGGAAGGAAATGGCTACTACAATCATGGCAGTATTTTTTCATATGATGGTGTATAAACTTTCATTTATTGTAGCAATCATAACACCCAATTGATGCATGCATCTCATATACGTACATGCAAGGAACACGTGTCCCACTAACTAGCGAAGCCAGCTGTAGTTAAAGACATAGGATATAAAGAGGTAAGTACCTTTAAGTTAAGGGGGGTGTTCTCAACTCAGATTTGAATGGATTTAAAAAATTCACATAAATTTAGGTGTCCTCAACTCAGATTTTAATAGATTTCATTGAAATTTAGGTGTCCCCAATTCAGATTTAAATAGATTCTTTAGAAATCTAGGTGTCCTCAATAATTAGTGAATTTCTAAAGATTTCATTAATTAATAGATTTTGACAGATTTCAATAGATTTGGAACTATAATTATAACTACTAAAAATTCTAACAATTATTGTTCCAAACCTCAAAATTTCAATTGATTTCTCTCTCTCTCTCTCTCTCTCTAACCTCACTTTTCACATACGATTTTGCTGAAACTATTTTGTATCAATTGACTTTTTTTCTTTCTTTCTTTCACAAACTTCTCACATTTCACATAAAATTTTACTGAAACTCTTTTGTACCAATTTGTAATTATTCACGCCTTTATTCCGTTTTTCTCAAAACGATGCCCATATTTCCAACTTCATGAATTTTTTGTTTAAAATGATAAAGTTAGGAATTTCTTTTAATGTCAGACATTATTCTTTTAATCACAATGTTATTTTTTTTTAGTGATCTAGTTAGACATTATATGTTATTTTTTTTAGTGATCTAGTCAGACATTATACTATTTTCTTAGCTTTTTAAAAAAAAATAATAATAATCCGTTTATGCACAATGAATGGTTATGGTTATAAAAATCACAAATACGAACTCTATTAACCTCTATAATTTAGAATTCTTTAAAAGTTAAAACGTTTCGATACTCATTTTTAATATTTAAAATGTAAATTATATGTATCAATATATCATGAATTAGTTGTCTTTTTTTTTTTTTTTTTTGCTATTAGTCTAGTTTTTTTTAAAAAAAAAAAAATTGTGCTTTTATGGTGAGTTTACTTGTCAACATTAATTTTAGAGCAAGTTTCTCGTCAAGACATAATTTGGTTTTAAAAAATAGACTTGAAATGTTATGATGAAATTTTAAAATTTTTTCAAAATTTACAGTTGACACAATTGAGGAGATGAAAATATAATTGTTAATAAAAAGACCACAAATTCAATGAAATCCATGAGAATCTATTAAAATCTATGATATAGAAATCTATTAAAATCTTCTCAAATATGTCAAATTTTATTAAATTCCATGAAATTTATAAAAATTATAAATATTAAGAAATCTATTAAAATGAGTTGAGGACACCCCCTAAAGTCCAAAACTTAATATAAATAATTAGGCTTGAATTTGGGGGACTATAATATAACAATGACTTCGCTTAAGGAAGGAAAAAGAAAGAAAAAAAATTAGGAGCGGAATCGCTTCGATCCTCCAATCAAGTTAAAGTCCAAAACCTAATATAAATAATTAAGCTCAAGCTTGGGGGACTATTGTGAAATATGAGAGGAAATATATGTGAAGAAATAATTCTCTGTATTGATTCAATATGAATAATGAATATTACAAGAGTATAATGTATATATACTAGCAAGAAGGAAATCTACCTAAATATAGAAATATTACATATATGATGTCTTACTATAAATACAATTATACCAACAAGGTAAATATCAAATATGGTAAGTGAATATGGTAAGTGAATATTTGTTAATACTCCCCCTCAAGTTGGAGCATGTATGTCAAAAGTGCCTAACTTATGAGTGTGACCGTGAAATGCCTCCTTACCCGGTGCTTTAAGTAAATAAATCTGCGATCTGATTATTGCTTGGGACATAGGTAGTCTTGATCTCTCCTCAATGATTCGCTCACAAACAATATGACAATCTATTTCAATGTGCTTTGTCCTCTCATGATATCTTTGGATTAGCCGCGATATGTATTGTCGCTGATTGTCACAATATAAGGTTGTCTTTGCTTGTGGGTGATCCACACATAAGTCTCAAGAACTATCTCAACTACGTAAGCTCACAAGTAATGGAAGCCATTGCCCTATATTCTGCTTCTGCTGAAGATTTGGACACAGTCGTTTGCTTCTTGCTTCTCCATGATATAAGTGCCTTTCCCAAGAATACACAATATCCGTGAATCGATTGTCGTGTAGTAATAGCTCCAGCCCAATCTGCATCACAAAATTCTGCTAGTTGCAATTTTCTACTTGATGTGAAATATAATCCTCGTCATGGTGCTCCTTTCAAGTATCGGAGCAATCGGTGAACTGCATCAAGATGGGGTTGTCTAGGTGCCTGCATGAACTGACTGAGTGTATTGATCGAATATGAGATTTTCGATCTAGTAATAAATGAGCTTCCCTACCAACCGTCAATAATATGTGGGATTTTTCAATAATTTTCCATCTGTCGAATTAAATTTTGATGACTGCTCTATGGAAAATGCTACAGGTTTTGCTCTAAGTAATCTGGCCTCTTGAAGAATGTCAAGAGTATACGTCTTTTGATTTATCGAGATCCCCGATCTCGAGCGAGCAATTTCTACTCCAAGGAAGTATTTTAATGTGTCAAGGTCCTTCACTTGAATTGAGATGCAAGAAACGTCTTCATGGAAGAAATCGCTTCTTTATCGTTTCTTGTAACAATCATATCATCCACATATAATAGAACAACTGTAAATGAATCACCACTGACTTTGGTAAAGAGTGAATAATATGTATGTGACTGTTTGAACCCAAACCTAATAACAAAGATACAAATTTTTGAAACCAAGAACGAGATGCTGTTTCGATCCATATAGAGATTTATGAAGTCAACATACAACCGGTGTCTCCCACATCGACGAAATCCGGTGGTGGAGTCATATAGACTTCCTCAACCAAGGGCACCATGAAAAAATGCATTGTGTACATCCATATGATGAAGCGTCCAGTTGCGAATAGATGCGACAACAAGTAAGCATTTGATTTGTTAACTTTACAACCGGAGCGAAAATTTCATTATAATCAATCCTTCTCGTTGTGTAAATCACTTTGCCACTAGTCGTGCTTTGTAACATTCAACTGCATCATCAAAATTAAATTTGGCCTTAAACACCCACTTACAACCAATAGAATGAGAAGCCAGAGGAAGTGGGACAAGGGACCAAGTGTTGTTTTCTTCTAAGGCACGAATTTCATCATTCATAGAAGCTACCCACTTAGGATCCTGACATGCTACCTCAAACGTTGCTGGCTCAACAATATGAGAAACATTGTATGTAAAAGCACGATGAACAGAAGAAAGATTGCTATATGACACATACCTTGATATAGGATGTCGAGTGCTGGATTTGACCAGAAGAGACCTGGTTTGAGTAAGCGAGCATGATTGATATAGTAATCTTTCGGTGAATTGGGGTTTGAATTGATCTTGTGGAACGTCCGAATTTGGTCATTGGAGTGCAGACGGAGGTTGGTCCGGCCTGCGTGTCGGGGTGAAGGTGGGGAAAATCGCTCAACCGGACGACCGGTATGTGAAGACGGTCGACCGTTTGAGCTCTCTCAGAGAAAGCGGATGAGAGAACCGATGACCAGATGGTCGATCGTTTAAACTCTCTATTAAAACGGATGAAGAAACCGGTCGACCGTTTGAACAAAGATGTCTGCGGGACCTTCGTGCAAGGAATCAATTTACGCTGTTGCTAGTCTTCAAGGTAAGGTAAATGTGGCATTTCAACATCTAGAGGCATAGATTGTGGTAATGGGATGGAGTTGGTGTCGTCATTTGGTTTGGGGCGGCGATGGAAATATAGTTTTATGAAACACGACGTCCCGGGACACCACTAGTTTTCTATCGATGAGGTCATATAAAAGGTATCCTTTTTGTCCTAATGAGTATCTAAGAAACACGAGACATCGTCTGCCTCGTGTGTCAAATTTATGACTTGGGTTTAAGGTTGGTGGCAACACATAGGCAACCATAGACACGCAAATGGAATAAGGTGGTAATTTCTTGTGTAATCTTTCATAAGGTGTTTTGTATGAAAGCAATTGAGAAGGTATCCGATTGATAAGATAACAAAAATTTTTGATATGTTCCTCCAAAATTTTAATGGCACGGGTGACATTAAGAAGGTGGCGTGTGTGTTTTCTCTCTACCACTCCATTTTGTTGAGGGGTATAGGGACATGACCTATGAAAATTGGTACCATTTTGATTTAAAAATTCTTGCAAGGATAAAAACTCTTGGCCATTATCAGATCTTAGGGCTTTTATAGGCAGGTTGTGTTGTGTTTTAACCCAAGCAAAGAAATTCTTAATTATGCCTTGAATTTCAGATTTGTGACGCATAAGGTGTACCCAAGTATAGCGAGAGAAATCATCAACGATTGTAAGGAAATATCTAGCACCGTAATAAGAATAAATTCTATGAGGTCCCCAGATATCATAATGAATTAAATCAAATAGTTTATTACTAGAAATTTGGCTAACTTTAAAGGGCAATCTAGATTGTTTTGCCAAATGACATACATCACAAATATCGTGAGAATCAAAACTAATATCTAAGACACTTTGTGCTATGAATTGAAGAGGTGAGGTGAAGGGTGTCCAAGACGTCTATGCCATGCATTGGTAGAACGAGTGGCGGTATGATGTATTTGCGGTCTTTGTGAAAGGTAATATAGCGATTACTACTGCGCCTTCCCAAGCCAATCGTCTTCTTCGTAGTCAAATCCTCGCATGACACAAAAATCGGGAAAAATGTCACAGAGCAACCTAACTTTCTAGTAAGTTTACTGATAAATAACAGATTAACTTTGAAGTTGAGAACATAAAGCACATCATCAACAGTCATAGTATTCCCTAAGTTCACAACACCAATAGATTTAATAAGGGCATGACCTCCATCTGGTAATTGAACAGTTTTGTGCTTTGGCATGGATTTATCCTCAACGATCCCATCCTTCGTAACATGGTCAGTGACCCCGCTATCAATAATCCATGAATTACTCAAAGAGGTAGTAGAGGAATTGATACCTGATGTATTAATATGAGACTTATCATTACCCGTCTTGCCTTTTAGAAGTGTCATGACCTGCTCGTATTCTTTGGTTGTGAGAGTTTTTCCTTCATTTGGGTCAGGTGTAGAAGCGGCGGCAGTGTTTGTAAAGCGTTTGTTTTGTGGCTTCACATCCTTTCCATGAAACCCTGTGCACTGGAGGGAAGCTATGGATAAAATAGCGGTATCAACAACATGGCCACCATCCTACGATGGGTGCACTTTTTCATCCAGATTTCACGAAACGGTCGATTGGTAGGATAAATCGATCGACCGGTTAGGCCGATTGTCACTTTTCCGGTTTGATGTCTCCCAATTGATTGAATGTTTCCCTTCACGATCCGCTTGCAACTTCAACTTGTCTTTCATGTTGCATTAGAATAGCGTGTACTTTCACATGTCGGGAAGGGCTCATCATAAGTATGTTTCCATGAACTGTGGAATAAGAATCATTCAACCTCATCGTGAATTGCATGACCTTCTCCTTCTCATCCCTTTGCGGCCAGGTGCCTTAAGATTTCCAAGTGCATCCAATTGGGTTGTGATAAGAACTCAATTCATCCTATAGTCCTTTTAATTTGGTGTAATAAGTGACACCGATTGATTTCCTTGTCGATGCTCAACAATTTCTTGGCGAATCGATATATTCGCGGCCATTACCTTGAGAAAATCTATCTCGTAGGTCGCTCCATACTTCATGGCGGGTTGAGTATATGATACTTTCAAAGAATATCTGGATGTACTGAGTTAAGTATCCATGATAGTACCATGTGATTACTCCGTTCTCAAGTAGAATACTTATCATCTTCTGCTTCTGGCACTTTGATCTTTCCATCAACGAAGCCAATTTTATTCTTGGCAATGAGGGCAATTCTCATAGCCCTACTCCATTGCCATAATTGTTTCCATCAAGTGGTTTAGAAACAAGGATTAGGCCAGGATGATCAGATTGCTGTAGAGCCATGGGATCCGATTGGGTAATCGTTGTACATGGTTTTGTATCGGACATTGTTGCTCAGAATTGTCTCTCTGATACCATATGAATAATGAACATTACAAGAGTACAAGGTATATATACTAGCAAGAAGGGAATCTACCTAAATATAGAAATATTACATATATGATATCTTACTATAAATACAATTATACCAACAAGGTAAACATCAAATATGGTAAGTGAATATGATAAGTGAATATTTGTTAATAACTATTGTTATGTCTCGTTACACACGTGACAGAAAAGGGCCCACACAAGTATCAGAAAGGTAGAAATGGTAAGAATAGTGTAACAAACCAAGACAGGATGTAGGGTGGAGTAAAAGCGGTTCTAGTCTCAGCCTTCGCCAACATTCTTATAAATTTTGGATTGAAGGAGTATCAAATATTGACAAGAGTTGAGTTATACGTTTGAGCAAAGATGTGGACAAGGACTTGTTAGTTTCGAATTTTAGGTCAACATTTTCTATATTATAAAATGTTATAAGTAAACAAATTTACATTTTACGAGTTCAAATTGTTAAGCACTTGCTAAACTTCAGAGAGAGATTATTTTTCTTTTGAAGAAATTGCAACTGAAATTATGTTCGATTATCAGAGTTGAACAATTTTATTACACATAATTTTCTAAAAAATGTGCAATATTCTTTAAAATGTTCAGAACACTCATGATGTTACTATGTTGTATTTCGTAACATGTACCGGTGCACAACTCCAACTAAAAATAATTAAAAAAGCCAAGAATCCCTTCAAAACTCTATTTTTCTATCCTTAGTCGTAAAGGCAAAAATGGTTTAGGCACGAATCCCTTCTTCGTGGTGCCTGCCTTCAAGATCAATGTTGTTATCTTATCCGTTCGTATGTCTTGTTGCCGTTCATTTCCACATTTGCCTAAGAAGGTATGTTTAGGGTTTAGTGCCTTTACTACATTCGCTACACTATATTTCCAATATGTTAGGGATCTTGTTTGTATAGTTGAGATATACACTTTGGATGACACTATGTTTAAAATATTTGTTAGTTAGGGGAACGTAAAAATATTGCTTCTCCCCAATATGAAAATGACATAATATGTTCACACGTTGTGCTCTTATTTCAATGTAGTTGAGATGTACACTTGAATGGCACTTTGTTGAAAATATTTGGATTTATGCGGGGGCGTAAAAAAAATCTACTCTCACCGCACAAGAATGAAATCGCTTTGTTATGTTTTGTTCTTGTTTCGGTATAGTTGAGATGTATACCTCGGATATCATTGTGTGAAAATATTTGATATTTACCGGGATGTCGAAAAACACTTTTCTATCTATAGGAAAATAAAATAATACGCTTGGTATTGTTGTTTATTTTTTCGATGTAGTTGAGATGTATACTTTAGAT
Organism: Forsythia suspensa; assembly: GCA_023638005.1. NCBI lineage: Eukaryota > Viridiplantae > Streptophyta > Magnoliopsida > Lamiales > Oleaceae > Forsythia > Forsythia suspensa. Next base: position 33,516,667 of record CM042671.1, read on the forward strand.
ATCATTGTGTTGAAAATATTTGGTATTTACTGGGGATGTCGAAAAAACACTTTTCTCACTATAGGAAAATATAATAATACGCTTGGTATTGTTGTTTATTTTTTCGGTGGTTTGATTATTATTAGCTTCGACGAGTGTAAATGTGGTCTGGTATGTCCACGAGCAAGGAGAATTTTTCTATATGTAGTTTCCTATTTCATCTTCTTTTCTTTTTTATATTTTCATAAATATATTTTTCTTTGAATACAATTGATATGTCAAATTATCGTGGAACATAACTAATATTTTTCAAATGTATGTCAATTTTTTTTTTTTTTTTGTCATTAAGACAATGAATCATCCTATTTATAATTAATTTTGTGGAGTCATATAGACTTCCTCGGCCAAGGGCACCATGAAAAAATGCATTGTGTACATCCATATGATGAAGCGTCCATTATGCGAATAGATGCGACAACAAGTAAGCATTTGATCGTTGTTAACTTTGCAACCTGGAGCGAAAATTTCATTATAATCAATCCTTCTCGTTGTGTAAATCACTTTGCCACTAGTCGTGCTTTTGTAACATTCAACCCTGTCAAAATTAAATTTGGCCTTAAACACCCACTTACAACCAATAGAATGAGAAGCCGGAGGAAGTGGACAAGGGACCAAGTGTTGTTTTCTTCTAAGGCACGAATTTCATCATTCATAGAAGCTACCCACTTAGATCCCGACATGCTACCTCAAACGTTCTTTGGCTCAACAATATGAGAAACATTGTATGTAAAAGCACGATGAATGTAAGAAAGATTGCTATATGACACATACCTTGATATAGGATGTCGAGTCTTTGGATTTGACCAGAAGAGACCTGGTTTGAGTAGGCAGAGCATGATTGATATAGTAATCTTTCAGGTGAATTGGGGTTTGAATTGATCTTGTGGAACGTCGAATTTGGTCATTGGGTACGACGGGAGGTTGGTCCAGGCTGCGTGTCGGTGAAGGTGGGGAAAATCGCTCAACCGACGATCGGCCAGATGTGAAGACGGTCGACCGCTTGAGCTCTCTCAGAGAAACGGATGAGAGAACCGACCGACCGGATGGTCGATCGTTTAAACTCTCTATTAAAACGGATGAAGAAACCGGTCGACCGCTTGAACAGATGTGCGGGACCTTGAGCAAGGAATCAATTTACGCTATTTGCTAGTCTTCAAGGTAAGGTAAATGTGGCATTTCAACATCTAGAGGCATAGATTGTGGTAATGGGATGGAGTTGGTGTCGTCATTTGGGCGGGAGGCGTATGGAAATATAGTTTTATGAAACACGACGTCCCGGGACACCACTAGTTTTCTATCGATGAGGTCATATAAAAGGTATCCTTTTTGTCCTAATGAGTATCTAAGAAACACAGACCGTCTGGCTCGTGTGTCAAATTTATGACTGGGTTTAAGGTTGGTGGCAACACATAGGCAACCATAGACACGCAAATGGGAATAAGGTGGTAATTTCTTGTGTAATCTTTCATAAGGTGTTTTGTATGAAAGCAATTGAGAAGGTATCCGATTGATAAGATAACAAGTTTGTTTTTGATATGTTCCTCCAAAATTTTAATGGCACGGGTGACATTAAGAAGGTGGCGATGTTTTCTCTACCACTCCATTTTGTTGAGGGTATAGGGACATGACCTATGAAAATTGGTACCATTTTGATTTAAAAATTCTTGCAAGGATAAAAACTCTTGGCCATTATCGGATCTTAGGGCTTTTATAGGCGAGGTTGTGTTGTGTTTTAACCCAAGCAAAGAAATTCTTAATTATGCCTTGAATTTCGATTTGTGACGATAAGGTGTACCCAAGTATAGCGAGAGAAATCATCAACGATTGTAAGGAAATATCTAGCACCGAATAAGAATAAATTCTATGAGGTCCCCGATATCATAATGAATTAAATCAAATAGTTTATTACTAGAAATTTGGCTAACTTTAAAGGGCAATCTAGATTGTTTTGCCAAATGACATACATCACAAATATCGTGAGAATCAAAACTAATATCTAAGACACTTTGTGCTATGAATTGAAGAGGTGAGGTCAAGGGTGTCCAAGACGCCTATGCCACAGATTGGTAGAACGAGTGGCGATGATGTATTTAAGGGTCTTTGTGAAAGGTAATATAGCGCAAGCACTCGCCTTCCCAAGCCAATCGTCTTCTTCGTAGTCAAATCGCATGACACAAAAATCGGAAAAATGTCACAGAAAGCAACCTAACTTTCTAGTAAGTTTCTTGATAAATAATGATTAACTTTGAAGTTGAGAACATAAAGCACATCATCAACAAATCATAGTATTCCCTAAGTTCACAACACCAATAGATTTAATAAGGGCATGACCTCCATCCGTAATTGAACAGCTTTGTGCTTTGGCATGGATTTATCCTCAACGATCCCATCCTTCGTAACATGGTCGGTGACCCCGCTATCAATAATCCATGAATTACTCAAAGAGGTAGTAGAGGAATTGATACGATGTATTAATATGAGACTTATCATTACCCGTCTTGCCTTTTAGAAGTGTCATGACCGCTCGTATTCTTTGGTTGTGAGAGTTTTTCCTTCATTTGGGTCGTGTAGAAGCGGCGGCAGATGTTTGTAAAGCGTTTGTTTGTGGCTTCACATCCTTTCCATGAAACCCGCGCAATCGGAGGAAGCTATGGATAAAATAGCAGTATCAACAACATGGCTACCATCCTACAATGGGTGCACTTTTTCGTCCGATTTCGTCGAAACGGTCGACTGGTAGGATAAATCGGTCGACCGGTTAGGCCGATTGTCACTTTTCGGTTTGATGTCTCCCAATTGATTGAATGTTTCCTTCACGATCCGCTGCAACTTCAACTTGTCTTTCATGTTGCATTAGAATAGCGTGTACTTTCCTCAGATCCGGGAGGGCTCATCATAAGTATGTTTCCATGAACTGTGGAATAAGAATCATTCAACCTCATCAGGAATTGCATGACCTTCTCCTTCTCATCCCTTGCAGCCAGTGCCTTAAGATTTCCACAAGTGCATCCAATTGGGTTGTGATAAGAACTCAATTCATCCTATAGTCCTTTTAATTTGGTGTAATAAGTCGACACCGATTGATTTCCTTGTCGATGCTCAACAATTTCTTGGCGAATCTGATATATTCGCGCGTCATTACCTTGAGAAAATCTATCTCGTAGGTCGCTCCATACTTCGTGGCGGTGTTCGGAGTATATGATACTTTCAAAGAATATCCGGATGTCTTGAGTTAAGTATCCATGATAGTACCATGTGATTACTCCGTTCTCAAGTAGAATACTTATCATCTTCCCCTACGCACTTTGATCTTTCCATCAACGAAGCCAATTTTATTCTTGGCAATGAGGGCAATTCTCATAGCCCTACCCATTGCCCATAATTGTTTCCATCAAGTGGTTTAGAAACAAGGATTAGGCCGGATGATCGGTTTGTCAGAGAGCCATGGGATCCGATTGGGTAATCGTTGTACGTGGGTTTTTGTATCGACATTGTTGCTCGTAATTGTCTCTCGATACCATATGAATAATGAACATTACAAGAGTACAAGGTATATATACTAGCAAGAAGGAATCTACCTAAATATAGAAATATTACATATATGATATCTTACTATAAATACAATTATACCAACAAGGTAAACATCAAATATGGTAAGTGAATATGATAAGTGAATATTTGTTAATAACTATTGTTATGTCTCGTTACACACGTGATGTAAAAGGGCCCACACAAGTATCGAAAAGGTAGAAATGGTAAGAATAGTGTAACAAACCAAGACAGGATGTAGGGTGGAGTAAAAGCGGTTCTAGTCTCGACCTTCGCCAACATTCTTATAAATTTTGGATTGAAGGAGTATCAAATATTGACAAGAGTTGAGTTATACGTTTGAGCAAAGATGTGGACAAGGACTTGTTAGTTTCGAATTTTAGGTCAACATTTTCTATATTATAAAATGTTATAAGTAAACAAATTTACATTTTACGAGTTCAAATTGTTAAGCACTTGCTAAACTTCGAGAGAGATTATTTTTCTTTGAAGAAATTGCAATGAAATTATGTTCGATTATCGAGTTGAACAATTTTATTACACATAATTTTCTAAAAATGTGCAATATTCTTTAAAATGTTCGAACACTCATGATGTTACTATGTTGTATTTAAGAATATGTACGGTGCACAACTCCAACTAAAAATAATTAAAAAGCCAAGAATCCCTTCAAAACTCTATTTTTCTATCCTTAGTCGTAAAGGCAAAAAATGGTTTAGGCAACGAATCCTTCTTCGTGGTGCCCGCCTTCAAGATCAATGTTGTTATCTTATCCGTTCAGTATGTCTTGTTGCCATTCATTTCCACATCCGCCTAAGAAGGTATGTTTGGGGTTTAGTGCCTTTACTACATTCGCTACACTATATTTCCAATATGTTGGGGATCTTGTTTGTATAGTTGAGATATACACTTTGGATGACACTATGTTTAAAATATTTGTTAGTTAGGGGAACGTAAAAAATATTGCTTCTCCCGTATGAAAATGACATAATATGTTCGTCACGTTGTGCTCTTATTTCAGTGTAGTTGAGATGTACACTTCGAATGGCACTTTGTTGAAAATATTTGGATTTATGCGGGGGACGTAAAAAAAAAAATCTACTCTCACTGCACAAGAATGAAATACGTTTGTTATGTTTTGTTCTTGTTTCGGTATAGTTGAGATGTATACCTCAGATATCATTGTGTGAAAATATTTGATATTTACCTGGGGATGTCGAAAAACACTTTTCTATCTATAGGAAAATAAAATAATACGCTTGGTATTGTTGTTTATTTTTCGATGTAGTTGAGATGTATACTTTAGATATCATTGTGTTGAAAATATTTGGTATTTACACGGGATGTCGAAAAACACTTTTCTCACTATAGGAAAATATAATAATACGCTTGGTATTGTTGTTTATTTTTTCGGTGGTTTGATTATTATTAGCTTCGACGAGTGTAAATGTGGTCTGGTATGTCCACGAGCAAGGAGAATTTTTCTATATGTAGTTTCCTATTTCATCTTCTTTTCTTTTTTTTATTTTTCATAAATATATTTTTCTTTGAATACAATTGATATGTCAAATTATCGTGGAACATAACTAATATTTTTCAAATGTATGTCAATTTTTTTTTTTTTTTGTCATTAAGACAATGAATCATCCTATTTATAATTAATTTTCTTTCTCTTTCATTGAACCTTAGTCGATTATTAAAAATATTTGTAGCTATATACTGAAGCACCAATGCATTTTTATGGTAATTTAGCGATGCATCACTAAATAGCGCTATTTTATATAACTATATATAAACTTAGATAAATTTATATTTTGATATTTCAATTAAGTTACCGGTGACCAAAAAAAAAATTTGTGGTTATTGAAATTCATAAGCAAAATTTTAATTGTGTCTTTAAATTTTATTTTTATTTCTATCAAAGTGATCAACTTTTATGTAGAATCTCGTAAGAATATACCATTAATAATATCTCCAATGCAATTGTAGATTACTAAAAAATACTTGTCACAGCAAAATATAGACAATATCTAAAATAATTCAACTTCAATACAAGTTTGTCAAAAACTTTGTCAAGTTGACTTGGTAGAAAAAAATATAGACAATGTCTATAACTCTGTCTAAATTCAAAAACTCTGTTAAACTTGCAGACTCAGCAAAATTTAAATTTTCTATATAAATTTACATTTTTTATGTATATTTAAATGTCATCTAAATAAAAATCCATATAATACATTGGAATGCTCTAAGAATTGATGATCACTTGAGATTTTTTGCTACTTTTGATATAGGAATGTTAAAACAATTATAAGTTTGGTGACAACATTCTAACAAAAAAAAATACTTACTAAGTTACTATGTCTCATAAAAGTAGGCTTATTTCTATTTTTACACAAATTAAGAAATTTTAATTATTATAGTTGAAACAATAAATTTTATTTACAATTTTTTCAATACATCCCTATATTAATATAATTGTAGTTCATTGATAACAATGTACATTAATGGTATATTAAAAAATTAACTATACTATCAACAAGAATTGCCAAGCATTTGGTACTGAGTTTCCTCCTCCCTTTTTAGTAACAAAATAAACCAATGGATTATAATTTGGGACAAATGAATAAAAATTCAGTCACCATTCAGTGATCACCAATAAATTTTCTATGTATAAAATTTTCTCTCGTCAAATAGAGATTTGTGAAATTATAATTTTTTATTAAGTCGTATATTATCAATAAAATAATCATAATATAAAAGCTAGTAATCAATTAAAAGTTCTTTTTTTATCCTAGCAAATTAGCTCAAATTTGTGTCTAGATTGAATTTAGACTTGTGAAAGTCAAAATAATTAATGGCTTGGAATATAAAGTGATCACGTAAATATCCTTAGCATTTTAATTTAGAACAACAGTTCTCTACTTCATTCAAGCTATTCGGGATTTTACCAAGTGTTAGGGTTGCGCAAAATAATTTAAAATAGTCTCCGTATAAGGCTATTTATATTTTACGAACATAGAAAGAATATAGAAAATTGTTGATCTTGCCTGTCTAGAACTTTGGGGAGGTGTATTTAATAGAAGATTTTAAAAACTTTTATAAGTAGGTTAATCTTGTAGAATTCATAGACTTTTAAGTGATTTTTATAAATTTATTAAGAATTAATAAAGTATACGGTCTTTTATAGATTTTTATTGAAGATTTTAAATTTTAAATGTTAAGATAAAAATTAATTGACATGTTAGCTAAAAAATAGCGTAGGATAGATAAACTCATCACCAAATCATTTCTTGGTTAAATTATATTAAAATAATCAAAGTACAATAAAAAATTTCTAGTAGAATGCCATTATAGTCTAAAATCAGAATTTAATTAGTTATCTGTTTAAATGCTTACACGTGGATATAAAATTAAAAATGAAGTGAAATAGTTGTTGAATGGGAGAAAACGTTGGTATGCCCATGAAATGTAATTTTTTTTTTGTTACTACAAATTTATCAAGCTAAATATTCTTAAGCTTTTTATTACTACAAATTCTAGCTACAATAGAGAGATACGAGAAAACCTACAAATAAAAGAAAATACGTGTTCTTTATTTTAGGGTTTTGGAATCTTCACAAATCTTAGAGGGAGTTTTTTTTTTTCCCTATTTATACTTTCCACTAAGGGTGGATATTTTAATTGAAATAGAACCAGAACCAAAAAAATAAAATTATGAACCGGAACCGAGAACTGATTGGGTTCAGGTCAGTTCTTGGTTCTTGAATTAGAACTGTGGATATCCGATTGGAACCGAATTTATTATTTTTTATAAATATTTTAATTTTTACAATTTATTCACCATAACCCAATGATCCACGATCCAACACCAAGGTACGAAAGACGAGTCCAACTATCCAAGATCCAAACAAAAAGTACAAAACACATCAATCTTAAACTCAAATTCAATTGACCCAATTCTAATTACCAAAATCTCAAATTCTCAATTGCTATTTACTCAGATGATCAATACAAATATTGTCGTTTGTCTCGCACTTTCGCTTATCTCTCTCTCTCTCTCTCAACACACAGTGAGACGATGAAGAAAAAACTCTTCTTTAACCGAAACGAATCCTCAATTTCGAGAGGTAATTTTTATTTTTCTAATCCTAATTTATAAGTTTGCAATTTTGGTGTTTATTCTTCTAGTCAATGTTTATATTTTTCATAAATTGTTTTAATATCTAACATTAATGTTAACGATACCCGAACTGATCCACCCGATGTCCAAGACTACTTTCTACCAAAAAGTCTGCAGGCGCTTCAAGTAAGTAAAGAATCCCTAAAAGTTATTCTTAACTTGAATACTACATAACTTATAGAGATTTTTAAAAAGTTTTAATTGAATTCTCCGTGTCTTTTAAATACTTTTTAAAAGTATCTATTAAATACACCAATACTTTTAGAGAGTTTTCAAAAGTCTACGTTGAATACTCTTAAACTTTTAATCTTTAAAAATCCCAATTTAAATACATCATTATAAGTTTCTTGTATTTTTTTAGTTTTTATACTATTTATAATCTACTTCTAACATTTATGTTAAACTTCTGTAGTAAAATTGAATTAAGAAAGTGTAAATTTTATCATGCAATAGAAGGCTTAGAGAACTCTTTATAATTTTATTCACGATAACTTTTTATAATTTCTAATATGCCTTCCATTTAAAAATGAATCCCCTATTTTTATTTGTGATATTATATTTTAATTTTACTTGAAGTCCTTGGCTTTTGCTCTTTGTATCATTTACGTCCATGACATTTTTTAGTTGAATTCTGACTTTCAACATTCCACTAATTAGTGCATCACATTTTTTATGATAGTTTCTGTCCACATATAACGAATTATTTTGAGTGGCGAAAATTATTTTGTCGACTAAATATTATACCAATCTCTACTGAACAAGTGTCCAACAAAAAATAATATCCCACTAAGTGGTGGACAACATCCCTGCAGAATATATATGGTATATAATTACTACTCAACAGGGAAAAGTATTAAATATGAATTATTTATTACTAAAATCTAACAATAAACAAAATACATGTGTGTAATATAATGAATAACTGTATATAACAGTATACGTCTCACTCCATGATTCTCTGTTCATCCCAAAAAATTAATTCTTACGTACAAGACCCAATTTATATGATGCACGAGTCAATGAATCATCAGGAATATCTGAACAATGTGTAAATGTTCTAGTTCCTGATGAAAGCCAAGAGAGACAAAACCAATGAAGAACCCACAACCATGGCAGAAACTGGCAACGAGTATCCAGCACCCTGGTCTGGCGTCGGCGCCGGCGACGGCGATGGAGACATTCCGAACTCATCCTGAGCCATTGCAGCAGACAAAGTTGCCATGACGGCTGCAAACATAATCATAGCCCTCAACATTTCCATATGTATTCGAAAACAAAACAACTGAGGAAACAGAAGGAGATTAGAAACTAGTAATTGCCGAAGATATTTCAGCGAGTTTCTTGGTGTTTTAGGGAGAGTCTTAAAGGGGTATATATATGGGTAGAGATATGTGTGTAAAGCCGTGTGGGGCCAAAACAAACATGGACAGCTAGTGATTGGGGGACACGCCACGCTGAAAAAAAGAAAGTTGAGGAGAGAGAGCGGAACCGCTGAGAATGGTATGTGTGATTTTGGCGGCGCATAGACACGTTTTCCTGGGTGGCGATGGCCATGTTAGGACACGTGGCAAGGTAGTTTACCTAATTTTCTTAGTCTCTAAGGAAATGAGAAAAGCACTTGGACGTAATGGCTCACAGAAGCAATTGCAGAGGATGATGTTGCAAATGAAAATATCACTTAAATTGGCAGCCAATTTCTCACGAGAAATTCAATGATAAAAAATGATGAAATAAAATACAATGCCAAATGAACAGACTGCCACACAAGTGGAAAAACAAGACTGTGCAAGACGACCCAACACCACTATTTTGTGAAGCGACCCATCTCAGCTTCTCTATCGACAACCCAACTCTTGAATGATGGACACAGGTAAATACTTGGGGTCCAATTTTATTTCAAGGAGAATACTAAAATTTCGAACTTAAAATGCGGATCTCGAAATGATAAACAAGAATATCAATGTTTGTAAAAGATTGTGATGTGCTATTAGGAAGAAAACAAGGTCAAAGAGTTATGGAGATATTTTGGGTATTTTTTTTTAATTATTAAGAAAATGACATAAATGAAACAACAAGCAAATACATAAATTTATTCTATGAAAAAATGGTACGAATTATGCAATGTATTAAAATAATTGCCCAAATTGTATTTATTGTCATTTTTGGTTCATGAATATGTAGTATATAATTTGTGTAAATATGATGTGTTTATTCAAATTTTGTGTTGTTATCCACAAAATCAAAATTACTATTTCGATGATGATGCGGACAATATAAATGTTAGAATTGTGGATGACAAATTATTTGGAGAATATGATAAGGAGACAGTAAGGGAGAGTGTATTGGATGATGAAATATTAGGAAACGAAAGTGCAATTGTGCCTAAGGTTGTGATGAAGTTTACGGGCAAGAACAAATTATTTGAATTTTACAAAAGATATGCTTATAGGTTTTTCAATTAGAAAAAGAAATTCAAAGAAATGGGATGATGGGATTGTAAGATATGTGATGTTAACATGTAGCCGAGAAGGTCGCAAGAAGTAGTTTTATGAGCACTTCTTTGAAGTCCTAACCAACTATTCAAACATGGTATAAAGCTAGGCTGACAGCGTGTCCAGAGATTAGTGAAATATGGCGAATCAACACCGTCCATCTTGAATATAATCATAAAACAAGTCCTCTCAAATCAAGATTGTATTGATGCAACCGACAAGTTAGTGTACATATGAGACGAAAGCTTGAATGTAATGATATAGTTGGCATTCCATTGCACAAAAGTTTTAATAAACTGTAATGGTGTAGGGTGTGCAATATCATGGAAGACGTGCTTTTTGAAGACATGTGCAATATCATAGTTTTACCATGGAAGACATGTGCTTTTGAATTTCTATCCAAAGCCCGAGATGATTTATTGCGATCCGTAATGGTGTAGGGTATAGGATATTCGAGCAAATATTTTGAATATACGCGACAATTATTTGATCTCATCTTTCGCCGTAGGCCTAACCGAAGAAACGCCGCTTGATTCTCCTACATCATACGCACAATTGGATTGGTTGTCGTCGCTCCATTTGAAATATCCACAATTGCTACTACCAAAAAAAAAAAAAGTCTCCCTATGTTTGCGGACTTCTTTTCTACCTCCAACCATTTAACAAATCCCTCTCCACATGCGGGGCATCGTTTTTTTTTTTAGGCATGCCGGCAAGTAGTGCCCGACCCTCTACAACTATGACAAATTTCGTTGTTCTTTCCTACTATTTTAAGAGTTTGTTGCATCCAAAAGTGTACAACAATTATCACAAAACGAATTAACCAATTACAGATGATGGTGTGATTAAATCCTCAACAAATATACATAATTTGAGTACACACACCACAATTAGAATATACACACTATAAATCAGAGATTACTCTTAATTGTGCCAAAAGTAAATGAATAAATCAGATATAGCAGAGATTTTGACTTGTCGTTTGAAAGATAGAAACGTTATCTTCAGAGTCTTGAGGTTGGAAATAAGTGGATTGTTTGTGTAAAAACTCTTCTCTAACTCCAAATTGTGAAATTGATAATGATTTATGCATTAATTTCCAGTACAAGCCCATTACTTCCAAACAATCCAAGAACCCAAAACCCTTTGAAAGATAACCTTTTATGCCCTAGGAAAATGAAAAAAAATTGAGCATAATTTTTTAACATATGGAAATCAGAACATGGAGTATGATGAACATATATCCACTGACCGAATTCAAAAAAATGTTATTTATCATACCGAACTATGAAAATGGAAAACAAAAACCAAAAGGATGACCTCTACAAGAAAGGCCGAACACATTTGAAATACCCAAATTCGAAAACAAATCTCGTCTATTTCTTGAGAAGAAATGAAGATTTCGAATAACCACAATAATGTGGCAACGCACTAGATTTCTGGCGACAAACCAGCTTTTATCGGTGACAACCCAACTTTTTTCGGTGACAACTAGCTGCTTATGTGAAATGGACGATTTCGAAGAAGTAAATGGTGTATTTTCTCTCTTTGGTTCACTGGGAAGATATCATTTGGGTTTATTCAAATTTGAGAAGATATTATGGGTAATTTGGTCATTATACTATTTGCCACATCATCTGTCATTGCTTTTGTGAGCCATTATGTACAAGTAGCTTTTCTCTTAAGGAAAGCCTCTAAAAATTAATGTTGGACTTTATGCCGAACAATTGGTCTACTATCTTTAAAAGCCCAAGTTACAAACTCAAAGCCCAATGATGTAGGACAATATCCGTGAAGGCTGATTGTTCTTTTGAAAATGCGACCTATATATACAAAGAGTTTATTCTTCAAATTATGACACGTGGCGTGCTAATGTCGTTGATTTGAGGGTTACATGATTTCTATATAAATACTCCTCTTATGTAGACTTCTGGAAGGAATGCTGTTTTACTATTTGTTTTCCTCATCTCTCCCTGGTTTTCTCTTAAGACCTATTCTTCTTTCATCTTTTTTCTTCCTTCTCTGAGTAAATATATAGATGGATAGTGTAAGATATGGTTCATTACTTTCATTGTGAACAATAACTTTTCTTTACTTAATATATTTTTGATGTGAGAGAAGAATTGAGGGTATTTCTTGTTCTTAGGTGATACTTGGTATATCGTTTGTAATACTGAACCGTTTTTGGGTTGTGCTAGTGGATTTAGAGCAAATCCACATATGTGGAGGCTTAATGGGTGGCGTAGGCCATTTGATTGAACATCCGGACCCTAAATGGTGAAATATGTGTACTTTGTCGTTCTTATTATTGTTATGGTTTGCATGTTTGAATCTAGGACCAACAGATCTAGAAGAATCTCGTGTTTCATCCATTTTTATCTTTAATTTTTATGAATAACCCCATATCTGAGAAGATTCGGTGATATCTTGATAGTGAAATTTAGATTTGTCAACATCATAGGCAAACTAATATTCTAACATTATTTCTTAATATTCCTTGCGAAAGAGGCTAATAACAAGCTCTAACCCCTTGTTTTAAAGGTTCTTTTAAAAAATATTGTAAATTTTGACTCAAGCCGTTTGGTTCTTTCTTTGTCTAGGGTTTAATGCGAGAAGCCTAGAATCTTAGGGGACTAGACATGGTTTTATCAAGATTTTTCTGTGGTTTTAATATTAAATTAGTAAGAAAAACAAGCGTGCTTATATAAATTGTGTTCAATAATTTTGAAATAACTGAATGTTTTGAATCTTTTATATTTTTGTTAATATAATATTTTTGTCTCAAATAAATATTGATTTCTTTGTGAATATTTGTTGCAAATAATATTATGTCATCTTTATTTTGAAAGTTTTGTAATTGTCTTGCATGTAGCTGGTTCTTGATAAAATAAACTATTGTTCTCTAAATTCTCAACCCTTAACGACATTCAATACTCACAATTCTAGATTGGAGAAGTACCGGATATTGATAAGAGTTGAGTTATACAGTTGAGCAAAGAGTTGGCAAAGGACTTGTTAGCTTCGAATTTTTGAAGTCAACAAGTTATTGTAGTCTATAGAAAATGCATGGTTTCCACAAGGCAAAGAAACCACAAGTAAAAGTTTTTGTGTTATTGAACTAAGTTGAAAAGCGAGCGACATAGAAGGAAAAGTAGGTCAGAATGAGTTAGAAAGCCAGAGTGAACATATGGAATTGAAAGGGCACCAAAACACATTTCAAATGGAGGGTGAAACGCCCCTCACGCACCCACGTTCACCTCTACACGTGTAAATGGGGGGTACGAGGATGGAAATGGCGGCTGCAATCATGGCAGTATCCTTTCATTTACTGGTGCATAAACTTGCATTTAATGTAGCAATCATAACACGCAATTGATGCGTGCATCTCATATATACGTACATGCAAGGAACACGTGTCCCACTAACTGGCGAAGCCAGCTGTAGTTAAAGACATAGGATATAAAGAGGTAAGTACCTAAGTTAAAGTCCAAAACTTAATATAAATAATTAGGCTCGAATTTGGGGGACTATAATACAACAATGACTTCGCTTAAGGAAGGAAAAAGAAAGAAAAGAATTAGGAGCGGAATCGCTTTGATCCTCCATTCAAGTTAAAGTCCAAAACTAATATATATAATTAAGCTCGAGCTTGGGAGACTATTGTTATGTCTCGTTACACACGTGGTAAAAAAGGGCACACAGAAGTACCAAGAATGTAGAAATGGTAGGAATAGTGTAACAAACCAAGACTGGATGTAGGGGTGGTGTTAAAGCGGTTCTAGTCTCAGCCTTCGCCGACATTCTTATAAATTCTGGATTGAAGGAGTATCAGTTATTGAAAAGAGTTGAGTTATACGATTGAACGAAGAGGTGGGCAAGGACTTGTTAGTTTCGAATTTTTTAGGTCAACATTTTTTAAATTATAAAATGTTATAAGTAAACAAATTTACATTTTACAAGTTCAAATTTTTAAGCACTTGCTAAACATGTAGAGAGAGATGATTTTTCTTTTGAAGAAATTGCAGCAGAAATTATGTTCGATTATCAGAGTTGAACAATTTTATTACTCATAATTTTCTAAAAAATGTGCCATATTATTTAAAAATGTTCAGAACACTCGTGACGTTACTATGTTGTATTTCGTAACATGTAATGGTGCACAACTCTAACTAAAAATAATTAAAAAAGCCAAGAATCCCTTCAAAACTCCATTTTTCTATCCTTAGTCATAAAGGCAAAAAAAAGGTTCAGGCACAAATCCCCTATTCGTGGTGCGTGTTTGCCTTCAAGATCAAAGTTGTTATCTTATCCGTTCATATGTCTTGTTGCCGTTCATTTCCACATCTGCCTAAGAAGAAGGTATGTTAAGGGTTTAGTGCCTTTACTACATTCGCTACACTATATTTCTAATATGTTGGAGATCTTGTTTGTGTAGTTGAGATATACACTTTGGATGACACTATGTTTAAAATATTTGTTAGTTAAGGGAACGTAAAAAATATTGCTTCTCCCTATATGAAAATGACATAATATGTTCGTCACATTGTGATCTTGTTTTGGTGTAGTTGAGATGTACACTTTGAATGACACTATGTTGAAAATATTTGGATTTATGCGTGGTACGTAAAAAAAAAAAAACTACTTCTCACTGCACGAGAATGTATGTTTTGTTCTTGTTTCGGTATAGTTGAGATGTATACTTCAGATATCATTGTGTTGAATATATTTGGTATTTACGTGGGGATGTCCAAAAAACACTTTTCTCACTATAGGAAAATAAAATAATACGCTTGGTATTGTTGTTTATTTTTTCGGTGGTTTGATTATTATTAGCTTTCGACGAGTGTAAATGTGGTCTGATATGTCAATGAATAAAGAGAATTTTTTTGTACGTAGTTTCCTATTTCATCTTCTTTTCTTTTTTTCTTTTTTATATTTTTCAAATATTTTTTCTTTGAATACAATTGATACGTCAAATTATCGTGGAACATAACTAATATTTTTCAAATGTATGTCAATTTTTTTGTTTGTTATTAAGACAATGAATCATCGTATTTATAATTAATTTTCTTTCTCTTTCATTGAACCTTAGTCAATTATTAAGAATACTAGTTTTTGCTATGTGCGTTGCATGTCCGTGAAAAATGTAAAGATAAATTTTATGTTGAATATATATTTAATTCAAATGATAAATTTGTGGTATTTGTGGTTTTCATGCACAAAGTTCTCCACCCATTTGAGAGATAAGTGAACATATTAATTAAGTTCTACCGAGTCCAATATTTGACTTCGATTTGGAGATTGATTATTGGCGCAGCATCACCATTCACTTTTGCAAATCAATCAATTACAAGAAAAAGGCAAACAAAATGAGTAAAATAGAACTTACACAATCTGATGATTGTTCCAAAGAATGGAATAGGAGAGGTAATCTTCAGTGGGGTCAAACCATAGAGAGTGTCTCATTTCACCACCAGTTCCATTCTTGTATACATTAGTTTGCAATAGGTAAGGCTGCCCACTTCTATTTCCCAAGAACTCAAAATCTAGTTCATCTCTCTCTGGCCCTGCTGCATTTTTAGTACACATCTGCATCAATCACAATATACCATTAGAACCTGTTCAGTTTTGTCCAACACTGAATACGAAACATGCTCGACTTATTGTAATTAGTTTTTAATCACGATTCTGGCCGAGTCACCTCCCACCAATTTGAGCTTCATGCTGAACCACCCAAATCTGTATCTCTGCTTGGTTATAAACCCACAACCTATGAACATAACATACAAGACTAACCCATTCAATATATAAAAAATCATATTATTACAAGATCAAATGATCATGGCATATAGATATAAATACCTGACTGTTTGTCCAAGGAGAGGTACCAGGTTGATCCATCATCAGAAGTCTTCAGGTTGATCCATCATCAGAAGTCTTGAAATTGTTGTCAGAAGTCTTCAAAATAAACAATAACAAAAAGCTTAAAAGAAAATTGTAGTAAAAAAGAAAAGAAAAATAAAAAAACAGAAAGCCCAATAATTTCTTCAAATGTCATGTGCTTACATTATTGCCAATTCATAAGCACACAAAAACAATAAGAAGCAATCAAGATCTGTACCTACCTACTTTATTCCAAGCCTTTGTTAGCTCTAACAGAGAGTCCAGCTTCAAAATACTGAAATGGACACAATAAGCCAAGGTGTTATTGCATGATCCCAGAAAAATCAGCCTTTCAACAAATGATCAAATGTAATAGAACTGTTCTAGAGAGTGGAAGTTAGGACCAGATTTTATCTCAATCAAGTACGTCTTGAATGGTAGATGAGAGAAGTAAATCACCTGATTAGTGGGCACTGTACATATGAAGTACTCATCATCTTTGAAGCTATTTCCATTCTCTTTGAAACCAAAAACTGCCAAGATCAAAATTGAACACCTTAATCCAAAGAAAACACAAAATATAGAACATACTAAACACCTACGCAAAATGAGACTATTAAAAAGTAAGAGATAACTAAGGGGAATAAAAGATAACTAATTTAGGAACCATGCAGCTTACTACCTCATCGATTAGGTGCTTTCGATTTAGACAGGCATCCCTTAGAAGATTTTCATCCGTAAGCTTGATCCCATCAATCCATTCCATTGTAAACACAGCTTTGTGGGCTTGATCCCACTTGCTTTGGTATTATTTTTGGAATTCCTTTCTTTATTACCTGACAACCAACGATCGAACTTCAGTGAGATATCATACATGTGAACATCATAACCAATGAGACAAAGTAGAAATAGTAATGTTGTACAAAAGCATGCAAATTTTTCCTAAATCCCCTGCTTGATTTTCCAGAAATGGAGAAATGACAGCAAACTACAGCAAAAAATATAGGATATAAACATATTTTGGCTGAAGTCACACGCACCAATGCATAGTAAAAATACCATAAGTTTATTCTTACATTTGTCCATCAACTCACTATGGTTACCTATTGCTTCATAAGATGAATAACTACATATGTCAAAATATTTATTTTCTTGAAAATGAAGAAGAATTTCAGGTCAATGAAACTAATTTTTTTTTAATCAAAGCTAACCCAATCGCCGTGGCCGAAATGGTGTTGTATGTAAGTTAAAATGTACATACCTTAATCATCATGGCCTCAGCGGCAAAACCTGTACCAATTGATAGCAGCTCTAAAAAAATCCTACAACAATTTGCCTCCCATTTATGTAAATTAAAACCCAATTGCTAAAACCTATTTCAAGAAATATCTACAAAATGAAAGAAATTACATAGTATAATTAGATAAGAACATAATACAAGAAAAATATTGAGGAATTGTAATTAATTTTTGCATAAAATCATCAAATTGCAAGAGAAGATGAGAGACCAGAGATAAAAACCAACCATAAATGGATTATAAATCATGAGTAACAAAGCCCTAAATCGGAACATCGATCCACGACACAATCGCAAAACTTCCACGTCTCAAATTCCGACCACAAAAGCAAGGACGATCTTTTTTCCAGATCCACGAACTTGAGAATGGAGACACCCTTTGCAAGTGAATAAAGGAGAGAAAGAATCGGGAGCGAGAAAAATGATTGCAGATCGATGAAGGAGAGAGAGAATAGGGGCGAGTTTCCAAATCCACAATGTTGTCGAGTTACTCGACAACATTGTTAAAAAAAAAAAATCAAATCCAATGTTGTCGAGTAACTCGACAACATTAAAAAAAAAAAAAATTCCAAATCCACAATGTCGACAACATTGTTAAAAAAAAAAAAAATCAAATCCAATGTTGTCGAGTTACTCAACAACATTTAAAAAAAAATTTCAAATCCAATGTCGTCGAGTTACTCGACAACATTATAAAAAAAAAGTGAACAGTAACTGGTATGTGGGCTTTTAGCAAATTTCCTTTTCTAACACACTTGAATTGGTGTATGATATTTTGAGCTTCACTTTCTTCACTTGTTCCAAATTTTGGTGCCACCATAGAAATACTTCTAGTACATGACGAAAAATTTATTTCCAGATAAATGAGTTTTTCTTTTGAAGAACTAAAACCATTTACTTCTTGATGGATTTAGTTGTTCCTTATTATTCTAATGATTCATAGCGTTATTAGTGAAATATTTTCGAACATCTAAACTTGGAAGAAGTGTTCATATAGGATGAAATGGCATGGCCTAACACAGTTGCTATTAGTTAACCATTTAATGATTTCACTTAAGCAACTTAGAGGTGGGTGTTCGGACATGTATGATCATTGTAATACATATGCTGGAGAAACTGAAAAAGGGATGGACCTTGGTTGTCGATTCCACGCATGTAATCCTCCATTATTGATCCTAATTAAATTTCAATTACTCATGTGATTGATTGTCCTCAAACATTGCTCAAGAAATTTAAGCTTCAGACAAATAACAACTTACACAACTCGATAACCAACATGGTTGTCAAGTCAGCGCGATGTAATCCTCCATTAGTGAAAAATTATTCTACTATTGATGCTAATTAAATTTCATTTTGTCAGGTGATTGACCTCAAATATTGGTGAAGAAATTTAAGCTTCAGACAAATAAGAACTTACACATAAATATGTAAAATATTCTAAACCATATGTAAAAATTAACAGATTTGATAAGTTCTAGACATAAGAACTTAGACTTTTATAAATAAAATAATCTATAACGAGTTTTATAAAAAAAATTTACAGTGATTGTCACTGTACAATAATGTACAAATAATCTATACACTTACAGATAACTTGTTTTACGAGTTCGAGCCCTCCATCTGAATTGTTAACTCCAATCTAAGAATTATGGAAGATATTGAATAATTCGAGAGAAATTTGACTGTCAGAACTTGCTTGACGAGAACAATCAATTCTAAACTCCAATGGAACAAGGATGGAAAGACGACGAGTTCGAACAATCGGCGGCTAAATTCTAAGCTCCAATGGAACAACTATGGAAATAAATATGGAGAATGAAGATAAATTTGGTTGTGGAAAAGGTAGAAAGTTGTAGAAAGTAGGTGAATGAAGTATGTAATAAAATTATATGAAAGTTGTAAAACAACGGCGTATTGTACGAAAATTGTACAGTGATAAATTTAAGACTTTTATATTATTGTAAGGATTTGTAGCTATATATGAAGCACCAATGCATTTTCATGGTAATTTAGCGATGCATCGCTAAAGCGAGCTATTTTATATAACTATGTATACACTTAGATAAATTTATATTTTGATATTTCAATTAAGTTACCGGTGACAAAAGAAATTGTGGTTATTGAAATTCATAAGCAAAATTTTAATTCTGTCATTAAACTTTATTTTTATTTCTATCAAAGTGATCAGCTTTTATGTAGAATCTCCTAAGAATATACCATTAATAATATCTCTAATACAATTGTAGATTGCTAAAAAATACTTGTCATAGCAAAATATAGACAATGTTTAAAATAATTCAACTCCAATACAAGTTTGTCAAAAACTTTGTCAAGTTGACTTGGTAGAAAAAAATATAGACAATGTTTACAACTTTGTCTAAATTCAGAAACTTTGTTAAATATGCATACTCAACAAAATTTTAATTTTCAATGTAAATTTACACTTTTTATGTATATTTAAATGTCATCTAAATAAAAATCCATATAATACATTGGAGATGCTCTAAGAATTGATGATTGCTTGAGATTTTTCTGCTACTTTTGATATAGGAATGTTAAAACAATTATAAGTTTGGCAACAACATTCTAACAAAAAAAAAAAATACTTACTAAATTATTATGTCCCATAAAAGTTGGCTTATTTCTATTTTTACACAGATTAAAAAAATTTAATTATTATAGTTGAAACAATAAATTTTACTTACAATTTATGATAACAATGCACATTAAGGGTATATTAAAAAATTAACTATACTATCAACAATGATTGCCAAGCAGTTGTTATTGAGTTTCCTCCTCCCTTTTTAGTAACAAAATGAAACAATGGATTATAATTTGGGACAAATGAATAAAATTCAGTGACCAACTTAAAATTTCAGTATGAATTAAGTGATTACCAGTAAATTTTCTATGTATAAATTCTCTCTCGTAAAATAGAGATTTGTGAAATTATAATTTTTTATTAAGTCGTATATTATCAATAAAATAATCATAATAATCAATCTAAAAGTTCTTTTTTATCCTAGCAAATTAGCTCAAATTTGTGTCTAGATTGAATTTAGACTTGGTGAAAGTCAAAATAAATAATGGCTTGGAATATAAAGTGATCACGTAAATATCCTTAGCATTTTAGTTTAGAACAACAGTTCTCTACTTCATTCAAGCTATTCGGGACTTTGCCAAGTGTTAGGATTGCGCAAAATAATTTAAAATAGTCTCCGAATAAGGCTATTTATATTTTACGAATCGTATCTTGCTCGTCTAAAGAGTATAAAGAATCGTTGATCTTGCCTGTCTAGAACTTTAGGAGGGTGTATTTAATAGAAGATTTTAAAAACTTTTATAAGTAGGTGAATCTTGTAGAATTAATTGACATTTAGCTAAAAATCGACTTTTCATGAATTTCTTAAGAATTAATAAAGTAATCAAGGTCAAAATGAAAGTGAAATGGTTGTTGAATGGGAGAATAAAATAGTAAGTCTATGAGATGTAATTTTATTTTGTTACACAAATCTATCACGCAAAATATTCTCAAGTTTTTTATTACTACAAATTCTAGCTACAATTATATATAAATTAATTGACTATTGCAAATTTTTTTTTTACTACAAATTCTAGAATAGAGAAATAATTGACGCAGAAAAAAATCTACAAATAAAAAAAATATGTGTTCTTTATTTTAGAGCTTTGGAATCTTCACAAATCTCAAGGTAGATGGAATTTTTTTTTTTTTTTAAGGGTGGGCATTTTTAATTGACTATTGCAAATTTTACTGAATAGAAATCGAACCTTCCAAACCGAAAATCGAATCGGAACAAAAAAATCTCAAGGTAAAATTATGAATGAATGGAACCGAGAACCGAGAACCGACTGGGTTCAGGTCGGTTCTTGGTTCTTGAATTAGAATTGTAGGTACCCGATTGGAACCGAATTTGTTATTTTTTATAAATATTTTAGTTTTTACAATTTATTCACCATAATCCAATGACCCACGATCCAACACCACGATATCAAAGACAAGAGTCCAACTATCCAAGATCCAAACAAAAATACAAAACCCATCAATCATAAACTCAAACTCAATTGATCCAATTCTAATTACTCAAATCTCAAATTATCAATTGTTATTTACTCAGATGATCAATACAAATATTGTCGTTTGTCTCGCACTTTCGCTCATCCCTCTCTCTCACTCAACACACAGTGAGACGGTGAAGAAAAAAAATATTCTTTAACAGAAACGAATCCTCAATTTTGAGAGTTAATTTTTATTTTTCTAACCCTAATTTATAAGTTTGCAATTTTGGTGTCTATTCTTCTAATTAATGTTTATATCTATCATAAATTGTTTTACTATCTAATATACTTTAATGTTAACGAGTTTAAGATTTTTAATTTTTTTCAAAACATGATGTCAACTAAAGATTTTTTTTTTAAAAATGTTATGGATATAACTGAACCGAACCGGAAGCTTCGGGTTTGGTTCTAATAATTACGTGGAACCGAATAGTTCCATTTATGAAATATCCGAATTGTAACGGGTGGTTTCGAGTATTGAAATACCCGAATTGATCCACCCGATACCCAAGCCTACTTTCCACCAAAAAGTCTCTAGGTGTTTCTAGTAAGTAAAGAATTTCTAAAAGTCATTCTTAACTTGAATACTACATAACTTATATAGACTCTTAAAAGGTTTTAATTGAATACTACATAACTTATATAGACTCTTAAAAAGTTTTAATTGAATACCCTGTGACTTTTAAATACTTTTTAAAAGTATTTAAAAATCTCTATTAAATACACTAATACTTTTAGAGAGTTTTCAAAAGTCTACGTTGAATACTCCTAAACTTTTAATCTTTAAAAATCCCAATTTAAATACATACTTATAAGTTTCTTGTAATTTTTTTTTTGTTTTTATACTATTTATAATCTACTTCTAACATTTATGTTAAACTTCTATAGTAAAATTGAATTAAGGAAGTGTAAATTTTATCATGCAATAGAAGGCTTAGAGAACTCTTTATAATTTTATTCACAATAACTTTTTATAATTTCTAATATGACTTTCATTTAAAAATGAATGCCCTATTTTATTGGGACTTTCATTTAAACTATGGTGGTTATATTGACATTACAGTTTTTATTTATGACATTATATTTTAAATTTACTTGAAGTCCTCGGCTTTAGCTCTTGCCTCTTTGTATCATTTACGTCCATGTCATTTTTTTGTTGAATTTTGACCTTCAACCTTCTACTACTAATTAGTATATCACATTTTTTATGATAGTTTCTGTCCAAATATCACGAAGAAAATATATTTTCGTATTTTTGTATTTATTGTTATTTTGTTTATTTAAAAATCATGAATAAATAAGTTATTTTACGTCCTCTTAATGAATATATTAGACGAAAAATATTAAAAAATAAAATGTGTTAATTAATGAAAAGTTGAAGATAATAATATGACAAAATATTGATAAGAATGGCTTGGTAGCCTAGCTATTTGATGCAGTATTCATGATGAAAAATCATGGATGAGGTCAGAACAATTATTTGACATGAATCAGTCATTCTAACGAGGGAATATATGGATTTGATTTCTTCCACTTAGTGAGGAGAATTATTTTGTTCACTAGACATTTGTCTAGTGGGTATTGAAGGAACAAAGAGTGTTTGATGTGTTAAGTGGACATTGGAGGAGCAAAAAGTATTTGACATTAAAGTCAAATACTCCACCAATGCTCACTGGACATTTGTCCATTGGACAAAATAATTCCTATTTGTCCAAATGTTCAGTGGACAAAATAATTCTCCTTAGTAGGCGGATGACAACAACCGTGGAATATGGTATATAATTACTACTCAACTGGAAAAGTATTAAATATGAATTATTTATTACTAAAATCTAACAATAAACAAAATACATGTATGTAATATAATGAATAACTGTATATAACAGTATACGTCTCACACTCTCACTCCATGATTCTCTGTTCATCCCAAAAAAATAATTCTTACATACAAAACCCAATTTATATGATGCACGAGTCAATGAATCATCAGGAATATCTGAACCGTGTGTAAATATTCTAGTTCCTGATGAAAGCCAAGAGAGACAAAACTAATGAAGAACCCACAACCATGGCAGAAACTGGCAACGAGTATCCAGAACCCTGGTCTGGCGTCGGCGCCGGCGACGACGATGGAGACATTCCGAACTCATCCTGAGCCATTGCAGCAGTCAAAGTTGCCATGACGGCTGCAAACATAATCATAGCCCTCAACATTTCCATATGTATTCGAAAACAAAACAACTGAGGAAACAGAAGGAGATTAGAAACTAGTAATTGCCGAAGATAATTCAGTGAGTTTCTTGGTGTTTTAGGGAGAGTCTTAAAGGGGTATATATATGGGTAGAGGGGATGTGTGCAAAGCCGTGTGGGGCCAAAACAAACATGGACAGCTAGTGATTGGGGGACACGCCACGCTGAAAAAAATATAGTTGAGGAGAGAGCGCGGCACCGCTGTTGTGGGTTGAGAATGGTCTGTGGGATTTTGGCGGCGTGTAGACACGTTTTATTGGGTGGCGATGGCCATGTTAGGACACGTGGAAAGGTAGTTTACCTAATTTTCTTAGTCTCTAAGAGAAGCATCGAAAAGTTAGTGTTGGACTTTATGCCGAACAATTGATCTATTATTTTTAAAAGCTCAAATTACAAATTGAAAGTCCAATGATGTAGGACCATATCTGTGAAGGCTAATCGTCGTCCTTTGAAAATGCGACTTATATATACGAAGAGTTGCTTCTTTAGACGATGACACGTGGTGTGCTGATGCCGTTGATTTGAGGGTTACATGATTTCCATATAAATACTCCTCTTATGTAGACTTCTGGAAGGAATTCTGTTTTATTGTTCGTCTTCTTCATCTCTCCCTAGTTTTCTCTAAAACCTATTCTTCTTTAATCTTTCTTCTTCATTTTCTGAGTAAATAGATAGATGGATAGTGTAAGATATGGTTTATTACTTTCATTGTGAACAATAACTTTTCTTTACTTAGTATATTTTTGGTGAGAGAGAGGAACTGATGATATTTCTTGTTCTTAAGTGATACTTGGTATATCGTTTGTAATACTAAATCGTTTTTGGGTTGTACTAGTGGATTTAGAGGATTTAGAGCAAAACCACATATGTGGAGGCTTAACGGGTGATGTAGGCCATTTGACTAAACATCCGGACCCTAAAAGGTGAAATATCTTGTGTTCTTTATCATTTTTATTATCGTTATGGTTTGTATGTTTGAATATGGGACCAACAGATCTAGAAGAATCTCGTTTCATCCCTTTTTATCTTTAATTTTTTGAAATGAATAACCCAGATCTAAAAAGATTCGGTGATTTATTGATAGTGAATTTTAGATCTAACAACATCAGAGGCAAAACTAGTATTATGACATTATTTCTTAATATTCTTTGCAAAGGAGGCTAGTAACAAGTTCTAACCCCTTGTTTTAAAGGTTCTTTTGACTATAATATTGTAAATCTTGACTCAAGCCGTTTGGATCTTCCTTTGTCTAGAGTTTCATGTGAGAAGCCTAGAATCTTAGGAAACTAGACTTGGTTTTATCAAGAATTTTATGTGGTTTTAATATTAAATTAGTAAGAAAAACAAGTGTGTTTATATCTGTTATGCATCCCAAAAATACATCCACATGGTATAAGACAAGTAAGCCCCATATAATGATTTAACCATAAAATATGTACACCTAGAGACGCGTGGATGATGCCTTAAAGATTGTCCGGACTGCTCTTGACGAAGGCAGTCCGGAGACCCCACAATAGCCGAACCACTCCGACTGATTGATAAGACAGAAGTAAAACATCACTGTTAGCCTGATATAAAGGAAGAGTGTAAGAAATGATAAGGTGGTTGTCTGCAAATCCAGAGTCAGACGCAAAAGAGAATGGTGACACTGACAGTTTGATGGGACATGAGTCAATCACTCACTCAGAAATCTGACTCAAATCAATTGAACTTCAGAGGTATATAAGTGAAAAAAGAAGGAGAAAGAAAGGCAAGTATTCTGAAAACTTGGCTTTTTATATTGGTTTTTCTCTAAAATTCTATCAGTCCAGCTAAAGTATAAATCCTAATTTGAGCTTGGAGGCCATACGGCAACCTCCCTGGTCGCCTATGCCAACTGACAATCTTGGTGTTTAAGTGTGCAGGAATTTCGTAGCTGGAAGAAAAGAAGATATTTCAGTGCTGATTGTAAATTCGACTAGGATTTGTGGTCAACATTTTAGCGCCGTCTGTGGGAACCGATACATTAACCACGAAGATCCACCTTTGAAAAAGTGACGTGCTTCTACTACTGAAAATGGATGCATTGTTGGCAATATCAACAGATTTTTGGCACGAAAATTGAAGAAAAAGGCCATAAATGGCTGATAAAAATAAATTGTAAATACTATCGCACCCCACTTCTCATTCAGAAAAGAAATGATCTCTTATCCACTGAAAAGGTGTGAAAAATAAGCCTGAAAATGGTTGTTCAAGATCTAAAAATGATCTTTTATCCACTGAAAAAGTGTGAAAAATAAGCCTAAAAATGGTTGTTCAAGATTTGAAAATGATCTTTTATCCACTGAAAAAGTGTGAAAAAGAAGCCTAAAAATGATTGTTCATGATCTGAGAAAATTGTGCAAAAATAAACCTGAAAAATGGTGATAGAATAGCGGATATAAAAATGGAAATTTTCTGGAATAAATGGTTGAAGAAACCCAATCAAGAAAATAACGACGAAATCTATCTATATCTGAAAAAGATTAGAAATAATCTGGAAAAGAGTGGACACATCACTTTTGGGCCTTTCTTTTGGGTTGTGCTGAAAATTGAGCTTGGAGATTTATTTTCTCACGTCCTATGACCTTCTAATCATCTAAAGCAAGGCCAATAACTAGTTAGCCTACACACCAAGACCATTCAGTAGAATATATGTGTATATTTGGAGATTAAGTGCAGGGATAGCCTGCAAATTTTGAAGAACGCACTCCAATGCTCTCCTGAGTGACACGCACTACGACGCTCTCCTAGAGATACAATCAAGTATATCTACTTGAAAGGGTTATCACCCATTCAAACAAGGACCCAAGTGTCCAACTATATTGAAGAACATGCCCATAGTGCCTTACATTATACAGAAGTCAGGAGTGATCACATTCGAACAAATTGGCATCACACAATATGTGTAAAGCAGAAGAAACAATAAAACAACTCGACAAGCACGAAAAGTGTTCCTATTTTTTTCGCTTCGGTGATGCCTTGCCACGCGAGAAGTGTTCCTATATTCTTTCACTCCAGCTATATCTCACCGCGAAATATGACCAGCTGGGAATGAGCTCCGACAACAAGCTCTTTTTAGTAATAAGGTCAATAATCATGTGTAGGTCAGACTTGGGGACTAGTGTTACGTTCGCAAACTATATGATGCACACATAGCCAGGGCTGGTCTCCATTTACTGGAGTACTAATATCCGAACTAGTTAAAATTACCCAGAATACACATATCTGGATTATCTTGTTCAGAATATTTATTTATTCAGACTGCGTTTATGGCCAAGCCAGCTTCTAATGGGACCCATTTATAACTTTCTGTTTGTATATATTTCTGAAGTACGTCTGGAGCATATAGCAATCCGGACCGATGTCCAAAGAGAGTCCGAACAAGAAGTCCAAACTGGTGTTTAATAATGAGTCTAGTTTCTTATTTGAATAATTGATACGACATTTATAATAATGTTTTGATAGCGTATCAAACACAAAGGCGTGAGGTAATGTATAAAGTGATGTAGGCATATGAAGGGCTAAAATAAAAATGGATTGAATTTAACAACTAAGGCTTGTGTAAAGCATAAACAGCTGGTCCAGCCCTTATCCGTGAGTTCGACACCATTATAGGAGCCCCCCATCTTGGTGTAAACTCAAATAACTCTCAGAAGAGGTACATCCGCGAAGGTAAGAACCTGCAAATGAGAATTACCATTTGCATACTCATTCGGTAGACATAGGAAGAGACCCCCATCTTAGTGGAAACGATGCTTTGATGGTTCAGGCTATCATAGCCAGGAATGACCTTGGAAGAATGTTTGTAGATGACAGAAGTTCTCGTTAACATTATCTACGGGGCAACGTATGACAAAATGAGTATAGAAACTCATCTGGTCCCGACCACAAACCCTATCTACGGATTTAATGGGGACTCTATCTTTCCCAAATGAACCATTATCTTGATGACCAAAATGGGAGAGACACCAACAACCATCAGGACTCCTATGGAATATTCGGTAGTCAACAAAAGTTTCTCTTATCATGGAGTTCTTGTAAGACTGGCCCTTAACAACTTATGGGCCATAACGCACATCAAGTTCTTGTGCATCAAATTCTCCACAGACCATGGGATCGCCACAGTGATGGAGAATCAATCTGAATCTAGGGCATGGTATACTGATTCCATGAGAAAGTTCATGGGTCGAGAGGCCCATGTAATCAACGTGGATATGAATGAGTCACCCTTAGATCCTGAAAGAGTGGATGATGGGCCCAAAGAAGGAGATGAGCAAATGATGGAACATAAAAAACCGATGTGGGAACCCTAGGCACCAATTGGGAAGGTCGTTATAGAGTTGTAAGTGAGACGGTCTCCGAGACGTATGAAACCATAAGAAACCGATGTGGGAACCCTAGGCACCAATTGTTCGGAACGCTCTTGACGAAGGCAGTCCAGAGACTCCATAATAGTTGAACCACTCTGACTAATCGATAAGACATAAGTAAAACATCACTGTTAGCCTGACATAAAAGAATAGTGTAAGAAAAGATAAGGCGGCTTTCTACAAATTTAGAGTCAGAGGCAAAAGAGAATGACGACACTAACAGTTTGATGGGACATGAGTCAATCACTCACTCAGAAATCTGACTCAAATCAATTGAACTTCAGAAGTATAGAAGCGAAAAAAGAAGGAGAAAGAAAGGTAAGTATTCTGAAAACTTGGCTTTTTTTATATTGGTTTTTCTCTAAAATTCTATCAGTCCGGCTAAAGCATAAATCCTAATTTGAGTGTCGGAGCACATACGACAACCTCCCCGATCGCCTATGCCAATTGACAATCTTGGTGTTTAAGTGTGCAGGAATTTCGTAGCTAGAAGAAAAAAAAATTTTTCAGTGCTTATTGTAAATCCGATAGGATTTGTGGTCAACAATATCAATTGTGTTAAATAATTTTGAAATAACTGAAAGTTTCGACTCTTTTATATTTTTTATTAATATAATATTTTTGTCTTAAATAAATACTGATTTTTTTGTGAATATTTGTTGCAAATAATATTATTGTCATCTTTGTTTTGAAAGTTTTGTAATTGTCTTGCATGTAGCTGGTTTTTGATAAAATAAACTATTGTTTCTGTTTGTGTTTAAAATTTGTTATGTGTCCTAAGTGGAAATACTTCCTTAAACTTTTTTTGGTGTATAATCTGTGAAAAAATGACATCCACAAAAATTGATATTGAAACTTGGAATAGCAAAGGAGACTTTAGTCTCTGGCGTTAAAAGATGATGGCTCTGCTTTTGCAACAAATGTGTGCAAAAGCCTTAGATGAGTCATGGGATGATGATACTGAAAATGTTAAAAAGATTGAACAAACTGAAATTGCTTAGAGTACTTCGTTTTGTTTTTGCACTTATCTGATAGAGTAATTAGAAAAGTTGACACTATTAAACTATTGCTGGGCTTTGGAAAAAATTGGAAGGGTTATACCTAACTAAAACTTTACTTAATAAATATTACTTGTGGAGGCAATTTTTAAGTTTTAAAGCTGATCATTTCATTGACCTAGAAGCAAATTTAGATAGATTTAACAAGTTGATTTTATATTTAGAAAACAGTGGTGAGACAATTTCATATGAACACGCTATGTAGCCTTGTTGAGTTCGCTATCTGAAAAATATAAAGATACGAAAAATAATTTAGAATATGGCAGAGAAAGCCTTACTATTGATATAATAGTTTACTCCTTGAGAAATAACGATTTAGCAATTAAATCTGAGGCTAAAGACTCTACATATGGAGTAGGTCTTATGGCCAAAAGAAAATATCAAAATAAAAGGAACTATAATACCAACAGTAGGAAGGAAAACAACAAGGGAAGAGATTCATCTGAAAAATCCTCAAAAAGAAAGAATAAAGAGAACAATAAGTCTAAGGTCAAAGGGAATAAGTGCTATTTTAGTAGAAAAATAGGGCACTTCATCAGAGACTGTCACAAAAGAGTTGAGTAGTTGAAAAATTCTTAAAGGGTAGGGCTGCTGTTGCTTATGAAGAACTACTAGCAGCAAATGGTCAAGTATATGTTACTAGTGACATAGTTAGCAAAAATAAGTAGATTCTAGATTCTGGTTGCACTTTTCACATGTGTCCATGTAAATAGTAGTTTTCAGATTTTTTAAAGAAATATATGGGGGTTAGGTTTCAATGGAAAACAATTATTCTTGCAGAATTAAATACATTGTAAGAGTGATTTTAGATTTAGGAAATGATTATAAGTTGATCCTTGATAAAATTAGATATATACCTTATCTAAGAAGAAATCTTATCTCTTTGGAGATTTTAGATGATGAAGGTTACACTATAGCCATTAGAGGTGGTATTACTGAAATCACAAATAATTCTGCAAAAATTATTAACACTCTAAAAGAAAATGGGATTTATGTGTTAAGGGCAACTCTTTTATTTGAAAAGAATTTGGTTGCATATGTTTATCTTAAGAAAAATAGTGCCTTAGGGTCAGATAAAATTGCAAATTTGTCTTTTTGTGAACAATTTATTCTGGAAAAATAATGGAACACATAAATCTGCTATTGTTTTAGAGTACCTACATGTTGTTATGTGGGATCCAGCAAATGTAACTACCTCCACTAGTTTTAAGTATTTTCTTTTCATCCTTGACGATTTTTCAAGAAAAAATTGGATTCTTTTGTTAAAGAATAAATTTGAAACTTTTACAAAATTTAAATATTGGAAAATTTTAATTGAAAATTAGATGAACAAAAAACTAAAAATTCTCAGAACTGATAATGAATTGGAATTTTGTAATGAGGAATTTGATATTTTTAGTAAAGAAAATGGGATCTTCAGACATAAAACTGTAACATATACCCTTCAACAAAATGGCCTAACTGGAAGGATGAATAGCAACTTATTAGATAAGGTCAGATGTATGCTTATCCCATCAATAGTAGCAAAATTATTCTGGGCAGAAGCTGTAGAAATTGCATCTTATCTATTTAAAAAGTGTCCTTCAAGTATTATAGAGTATAAAGTTCCTAAATGTGTTTGGAAAGGTCATCCTATTGATTACTCTAAATTAAGGGTCTTTGGATGTGCTACTTATGCACATCAGAATGAAGGTAAGCTAGAACCAAGGGCTACTAAGTGTGTTTTCTTGGGTTATGGTGAAGGGGTATAGAGTTATAATCAATAGGGTTATAGATTCATAATCTATAGCGTTATAGATTATGGCAAAAAGACTTGGGTGATTATAGAGTTATAATCAGTAGAAATATGGTCTTTAATGAGACTGAAATGCTTTGTATAAAAGACCAAAAGCAAAATACTGAGAGCTCTGGTAAGTATAAGTCTTTATTAAAGCTGATTTAAATCTCTTGGATTTAAATTCAAGAGATGATGATCAATTTGGGGTAGAGCTTTCTCAAGGGAAAGATTGAAGTCCTTGAAGTAAAAGAAAAGAAACATGTAGAGCAATTGGAAACTGAAAATCATTTGGATAGGTATGAGTTAGCAAAGAATAGAGTGAAGAGAGAGATCATACATCTTGTGAGGTTTGATGAAGCTGATTTAGCTTCTGTTTTAATGTCCAAGATTTTCTTGAAACTAAACTTAGCTCTTATAAGGAAGCCATGGGAAGTAAAAATGCAAACTTTTGGCATGCATCTATGAAAGAAGAAATGAATTCTTTGTTTAAAAATAATACTTGGATCTTGGTAAATAAACTGAAGGAGCAGAAGCTGATTGGTTGTAAATGAATTTATAGGATAGTAAAGCAAAGTCCGAAGCTTTAGATATAAGGATAGGTTAGTTGCCAAGGGTTTCACCCAAATGGAAGATATAGACTATAATGAAATTTTATCCACTATAGTTAAAATACACTTCAATTAGGATCTTATTGGCCTTAGTGACCTAGTTTGACTTTGAACTTGAACAATTGGATGTTAAAATTACATTCTTGAATGGTAATTTAGATGAGAAAATCTATATGATTCAACCTTAAGGTTTTGAACAAAATGAGAAGTTAAACTGTATGTGTCTTCTGAAAAAAGCAAGCCTCTGAGCAATGGTATAAAAGATTTGACACATATATTAAAAAACTTGACTTTAATAAAGTGAGTATGATCCTTGTTTTTATTATAAAGAAATTGGAGGTGTTAATGCTTGCAATTTGTTACTTTAAGTGGATGATATGCTATTAACTTGTAAAGATATCTCTGTGATTTCTTTTATAAAGAATAAACTGAAATCAAAATTTGAAATGAAGGACTTAGGTCTTGCTGCAAGAATTTTGGGAATGAAAATAAAAATGGACAGGGATAAATATAAGTTATTTTTAAATATAAAAACTTATTTTTCAAAGTGTTATGTAGATTTTCTATGTCTGATGAAAAATCTGTGAGTTTACCTATGGCAAACCATTTTAAATTGTCTTCTGAGCAATCCTCTAAATCCGAGGAAGAACAAATGAGAAAGGTCTGAGGAAGAACAAATGAGAATGGATAAGATTTCTTATGTTAATCTAGTGAGATCTGTGGTGTTCATAATGGTTAGTACAAGACCTGATCTTGCCTTCTCAATTAATGTTCTAAGTACATACATGAGTAATTCTGGTGAAAGGTATTGGGATGCTATGAAATGGCTTCTCAGATATCTGAAAGGTACTTTAGAATTAGGATTAATATTTACCAAGAAGGAGAAATAGATTGCTTTAAAAGATTTTGTTGACTTTGATTTTGTGGGAAATAATGACAAAAGAAAGTCCACCGCTACTTACATGTACTCTTTAAATAATACTTGTATCAGTTGGAATCTCAACTTCAAAAGATTGTTGCTTTGCTTCCACTGAGCCAGAATATATTGCTGCTGTTGATGCAGTGAAATAAGGGATATGGCTAAAAGGTATTCTTACTGAGTTGGGTATCATTAATCAGGGTGTTATGTTACATTCAGACAGTTAGAGTGCTATTTACTTAAGTAGAAATCATGTTTTTCATGATATAACCAAACACATTGATGTTAAATTCTATTTCATTAGAGATGTGTTGGAGAAAGGGGTGATAAAAATTGTTAAGAGTTCTACTAAGTGCAATCCTTTTGACATGGGAACAAAAATCTTGCTATTAAATAAGTTTAGAGATTGTTTAAATCTCTTAAATATTAACAATGGATGACTGTTTGTGTTGGTAAGTGAGCCAGTGATACAATAGGGTATGTTCTAAATCCACTATGATACGGTCCAATATGCAAGCATGGTGGAGATTGTTGGACTTTTATGCTGAGCAATTGGTCCATTATCTTTAAAAGCCCAAATTACAAGCTAAAAAGCCCAATGATGTAAGACAATATCTATGAAAGCCCATTTTTACTTCATCTGATTGTCGCACTTTGGAAATGCGCTTTATTTATAGAAAGAGTTACTTATTCAACTGGTGACTCTTGTGTGCTGATGGCCATTGATTTGAGGGTTACACGATTTCCTCATCTCTCGCTGGTTTTCTCTGAAGACCCTTTCTTCTTTCATCTTCCTTCTTCCTTTTCTGAGTGAATAGATAGATAGATAGTGTGAGATATGATTCATTACTTTCATTGTGAATGGTAAATTTTCTTTACTTGGTATATTTTTGGTGAGAGAGAGAAACTGATGGTATTTCTTGTTCTTGGGTGATACTTGGTGTATCGTTTGTAATACTGAACTATTTTTGGACTATGCTAGTGGATTTAGAGCAAAACCACATCTGTGGAGGCTAAAAAGGTGATGTATGCTATTTGGCTGAACATCCGAAACCTAAAAGGTGAAATATCTTGTGGTCTTTATCATTTTTATTATTGCTATGGTTTGCATGTTTGAATCTGGGACCAACAATCGGTACAATAATTTAGTCAAATGTGGACTTCGATTCTTAGCAAATCAAACTACT
The DNA here is from genome assembly GCA_023638005.1 of Forsythia suspensa. Taxonomy (NCBI): domain Eukaryota; kingdom Viridiplantae; phylum Streptophyta; class Magnoliopsida; order Lamiales; family Oleaceae; genus Forsythia; species Forsythia suspensa. The sequence continues at coordinate 33,550,374 of CM042671.1, forward strand.
GTTTTAAATAATTTATAATTTAATTTTGTCTTCCTTTTTAAAATAATTAACTTATTTTAAGAGAATTTTGTGAAATAAAGTGATTCTTACAACACTATCAATCTCCTAACCTTAATTCGTGTATTAAAATATTTCAAGAAAGCTTAGAGTGTGTTTAGAAGGACTTTTTTGAAGTCCAAAAGTACTTTTTGAAGAGCAAAAATATTTCTAGTTATATTTATGGTTGTTTGGTTAAAATCAAAAAGTATTTTTTTACTAAAAAAATAATTTAAAAAGTTGTTTTAGAGAAGCCCAAAATTTGAGCTTCTTTAAAAAAAAAATTCTAATTGAGCTTTTACGATAAGTTTTAAGTTGTAATTAACATTTAATGAAACTTAAAAAATTAACAAATTACCATTAATACATAAAAATAAGATATTAATTTATTTACTACATTAATTACTTATATCAAATTAGGGGTGGCAAAAGGGCCTGGTCGCCGTGGGCTTGGCCCTTAAAAGTTTGGCCCGTGAGTGGTCCGGGCTCATCCAAAGACGGGCCCGGGCTGGAAAAATAAATACGGGTCGAGTTTGACCAGGCCTGTGGGCCAATGGGGCCAAATTGGTAACAGTTGCGGTTACAGCGGTCACATTTTGGACCGTTGAAGTTGGTTTCCCAAGTTTTTTTTTCCTAATGGCCATGTTTTTTTCCCCAATAAATACCCCCATAAACTTTACATATTCTTCACAAATTCACAATTCTCTCAACCTACATTCTGACAAGAATACGAAAAATTATATTATCAATATGAGCTCTTTTATCGTGCAATTTATTGTTGAATTTCCACATTTCTAATCTTCTACATTCATACGTTTTTAGTTATCTACATTCTACATTTCTATTATCTACAATTTTTCATGGATCAATACAAATTTCAAAGAAATGTCGAGTCTGTCGAAAACCAAATTTAAGATGATTTTAGTGGTTTAAATAGTGGTTCAAATAGGGGCCAAATTTTTCCGTTAGCGTCAATTATGGACCCCAGAGTAAATTTACAAGGTACTAAACATACTATTTCCAAAATTTCTAATAACTTAAGTTATGGTAATTCATTAACTTACGATAATTTAGAAAAAAAAATTATGTGAAATATACGAATTTTATGCATAAAAAATCGTTAGGAACGTTAGAAGACCTCCTACACTAAACATTTCTTCTTCTTCTTCAAATAGTCCTAATTCTAATGATTATTGAAGTTTCCTTATTTTTAAAGAAACTCAACAATCTAGTTTTTCTTCTTCTTCACTTTTCCGTACCACAAATGTAGAAACAACTATTAGCAACGTACCTTTAGAGTTAGCTAGATATTTTGGTCATGACATGCTTAATTTGTTAGATGAAGATGAGAGGAATAATTTTGATATATTTAGGTGATAAAGACAAAACGAGTGTCAATACCCAATTGTTTCTATTATAGCACGTGATCTACTAATACCTATGGTATCAACTGTAGCATCGGAGTCTGCTTTTAGTACATGTGGTAGGATTTTTAATGATATGAGGTCAAAACTTAAACCAGACATATTAGAGAGTTTAATGTATTTAAAAGATTGGAAGGATACAAAACTTTGAATCCAAAATAAAGTAAGTCTGATATTGGCTGAAGAGATGGACAAACTGAATACATAAAATATAAATATATTTTGTATAAATTAATTTTATTTTTATATTCATTATAATTTTTAAGTGTTGATATTTAAATTTACAAAAAATTATACACGTAACAACTTGTTTGTGTACAATTTTAACTTCGCCTACGCTAATAGTAGTCAGTCCCAAGCCCAAAAAAATGAGGAGGGTTTGAATTTTTAATTTTATCATAACTTATTTTTTAAACTTATAAAAAAAATAAAAGTTCACGTGGGTCCACAAACTGGCCCGTGGCTCAGCCCGTGTGCCCCGCAGACCACGGGCCGGTCCGAACTTATTTTCCATGGACGGGCCGAGCCGGGCCTATATCAAATTGTCACTTTATTTATTTATATAAAGTGAAAAATATATATTGACATGTTAAATAATATAATACATATTACACATAATATGTTTGATTTAAATAATTATTAATTAATTTTAAATAATATGATATATATACTATAATAATCGTGTTATTATAATTTAATTAATATATTAATTTTAATAGTTATTATAGGATATAAAAAATATTATTTGTTTAAAAAATAATAATATGAGATATATAATAATTAATTACAGTTAGTCAAATAAATATAAAATTTATATAAAGTATTTTTATAGTAATGCAACCAAACACTCAATTTAATATTCACGACACTTTTTGAATTTACATTCAAACAGTCATCAACTTTTTAACAAAAGCTCTACTGCCAAAAGTTCTATTGCTAAAAATTCTACTCACAACAGTTGTGCCAAACAAACTCTTAGTCTAAAATTCTTAAATAATTAGTTTTTTATGATTATATCGACTATAATTCAATAAATGAAAGAATATTTTATGCTGACACTATAGATAACGGTCTATAAAAAAAAAATTAAAAACTCAGGTACCACATTGCAAAAAGGTTAAAATTCTAAGGGCTCGTCTGATTTTAAATAAAATTTTGATAAAAAGTTGAAATTAAAGTCAATAATTAATTTTAACCACGCATTTAATGAGACCCACAATTGTTTACAATTTTTCAACTATACATTTTATCAACTTTAAAAATCTAATTTTAATAAAAATCAAACACACAATAAGTATTGTTGACGTCGGAACTTGCAACGTCCACGTACCAACAGATCTCCAGTCACTTCCCTGCCAACCTGTATGTTACCTGCACACTCGAACAATCGTTAGGCACCAAGACCTTCGGAGAAAAAGGGTCCGGCGATCGTTAGTACTCCGACTATCAAGTCAACTGCCGGTATTATAGCAATACACGGGGGGGCGAAAGTAATTGAGTGTGGGAGAGACAAGCAAGCAGAGATTTGAGCAGAGTTTAGGGTGAGATTTAAGTGCAAAAAAGAGTGTCTTAAAAATATGAGTACTAAAAATATGCGTGTCAAGAAAAGCCTACCTTAGAATAATCGGAATCTGATATTTATAGGGGGAGAATCCTAATTGATTTAGGGAAGCAATCAATTAGAATTCTGTTGGATTCTTTTTTCTTATCAGATAAGGTAGGTTCCAATCTCGCCGTAATCTTCCGAGATTGCATCCTAATCTCTCTCAATCTCTAAGATTGTGTTGCCGATTGTATTGGATTGGGATATGGTTTTCTTGTGACAACCAAACACAATCTTCCTTGAAATATCCTTTTAACTATCCCAAAATATCGAATTATATACGGACTATAATAAATACAAAGCTCGATGAGGCTCTATGGGTCGGCCATGAGCGTCGAGGCTCTTCATGGGCTTCGCAATACTCTGATTCAGGAATGCTAAGATGTTCGATGGGCCTCCTAGGCCTTCTTAGAATTTACGAGGCCCTTACTGGGCCTATATGGGGTTCCCGTTGGGCCTTTGCTGACGTCTATCAAAATCGGGTGGTAATAATAGTCCCCCAAGTCTAAGCCTATTATTTATATCAGGCGTAGGACTTTAAGAAGGAATATTCAATGTGGACGAAGGCCTTTAGAAAGCGAACCTCCAGTGGAATCCGTGGGATCACCTCTCCCATTATATTTCTCCATAGGAGGCATTTTAAACCCTGCAGAGAGTTCTCTAGCCTTCAACTCTTTGGAGAATGGGAGGTCTTCGTCATCGTCATCAAGGTCGCATGACCGTTCTGGTCTTTCATATTCAGGCTTCTCATCCGCAGCCCTGGAGTCCCTTCTCTTCTCTTGGTGGTCATCGTTGGGCTCGCTACGCCGGCTACTCAATGATTGAGGTCGAGCCACAGAAGACCCGACCCCTAACTTGTCGAATACGCTGGCAGAGGCGACCGACTTTTCCACTCGCGAGGCACGAGGTCTCTCCTGGTTACTGGGATTTCGCCCGTTGATGATTGGCGAATCATCTTGAGACTAACAGTTTTTGATCTAGCAGGACCTCGAAAGGCTTCGCCGGGCATAGCTTACGCTTGAGTCCATGTCGAAGGGATTGATTTCCCAACAGTTCAAGCGCCGCCTTCATCCAGACATTGTCTAGCTTGGGGTCCTGGCCCGAATTTTCTGTTGTCATGCTCTTTGGGTAGAAAACACGTTTTACCACAAGTTTTTGGTCATGTAAGGTTTTTCGGTTCCCACAGATGGCGCCAATCTGTTGACGTCGGAACCTGCAACGTCCACGTGCCAACAGATCTCCAGTCACCCCCCTGCCAACTTGTATGTTACCTACACACTCGGACAATCGTTAGGCACCAAGATCTCCGGGAAAAGAGTTCGGCGATCGTTGGTACTCCGACGATCAAGTCAACTGCCGGTATTAGAGCGATACACGGGGGGTGAAAGTAATTGGGTGTGGGAGAGACAAGCAGGCAAGGATTTGAGCAGAGTTTATGGTGGGATTTAAGTGCAAAAAAGAGCATCATAAAAATATGAGTACTAAAAATATGTGTGTCAAGAAAAGCCTACCTTAGAATAATCAGAATCTGATATTTATAGGGGGGAGAATCCTAATTGATTTAGGGAAGCAATCAATTAGAATTTTGTTGGGATTCTTTTTCCTTATCAGATAAGGTAGGTTCCAATCTCGCCGTGATCTTCCGAGATTGCATCCTAATCTCTCTCAATCTCTAAGATTGTGTTGCCGATTGTATTGGATTGGGATATGGTTTTCTTGTGACAACCAAACACAATCTTCCTTGAAATATCCTTTTAACTGTCCCAAAATATCGAATTATATACGGACTATAATAAATACGAAGCTCGGCGAGGCTCTATGGGTCAGCCATAAGCGTCGAAGCTCTTCATGGACTTCGCAATACTCTGATTCAGGAATGCTAAGATGTTCGATGGGCCTCCGAGGCCTTCTTAGAATTTACGAGGCCCTTGCTGGGCCTATATAGGGTTCCCGTTAGGCATTTGCTAACGTGGAGGCCCTATCAAAATCGGGTGGTAACAAGTATAATTTTCTTAAGAAGAAACATTTTAGTTCATTTTCATTCCCTTTTTTCTTTTTCTTTTTCTTTTTAAATTTAAATAGTAGGGTAAATTTTAAATTTAGTCCACAACCTTTGACTAAAGTAGTGATTATGTACCTAACAAATCTTTCTTCTAAATTTTGTTCCCAAACGTTGAAAATTTAGTAAACTCATTCCTATTAATCATTTCTATCAATTTTTCTATTAACTCAAACATGTACACTATACGCATCATTTTTATAAAAAGTAAAATGTCATGTCACTGAACTCATTAATAAAGAAAAAACTCTTCTTCCTCACGAAGATTATCGTTGCTACCACCACCATGATCCAACACTACCAATTGCCGCTACACTACACACACACAATACACACATATACACCTACCACTAATTTGACCAAATATTGGAGACTAATTTTGCAATTTATCTTAAATAGTATTATATTTTGGTAATCGTTCTTTCTACTAATGTATTTAACCAATGTATTTGATAAAGAAATTCGACAAATAATTACGACCATTTTTTTTTACTAACGGTCTAAATGTATTAAAACATTTATTGAGATGTGTTTGGATATGGATATAAGGATTTTAAATGTGCTTATACATTTAAATCGTTAGATTGATTGAAATTAAGGGTCGTGATTATTTGTCAAATACATTGGTAGAAGGAACGGCCCCTTATATCTTATACTTGAGGCCTCCACTTGGAAGTGGGACTAGGCAAAAACCTACTTAAATTGGTCAACTCCAACTCAACTTGATTGATTTGGATCGATTTTTGCGCCAAATTGGGTTGTGTTCGATTTTAAAAATTCATTTTCTGGTTGGGTTGGATTGGGATGTAGAATACCTATAAAAAATCGACCCAACCCAACTAGACCCGACCCATGCAATAAAAAATATTAAAAAATTAAAATTTAATAAAATCGAGCCAAAGACTTTCAAAATTTTAATTTTAATATAATTGGCATTGATCCAAATGAATTGGAATAATTAGGACCATACATACTTTTTATCAAAATTTAGACATTTACTTGATCAAATAATTTCTTTCAATATTACTATTTTTCATTTAATTTTACTATATATGTATGAACAAATTTAGCTAGTTTAAATTCAAATACAATTAATAACTAATTTACTAAATTTTAGATACTTAATCTTTATCACTATTTATTAGACAACGTTTCTTCACATAGAGGTGTACCTATTACTTTAATTCAGTAACAATTATTACGTTAATTTCTAGCAATTAAAGGAAATAATTCAGTAACAGTTAATAAAAATTATGTTAATTCATTAAAAATTAGGTTAATTCAATAACAATTCTATATTCTCGTTTCTGACAATTGAAAGATATACTAAAATCATGATTTACAATTATAAAGGCATTTTGTATAATTATGTTATTCGTTAATCTATATATTTTTACGTTATTAATTGTAAATATCAACACACAATTATATCCTTCATCATCAATATTACAGTTTAGTGTTAAGTATCATTTGAAGTACTCAATAGTTCATTTTGCTATATTAATTTACCAATTCTCATCAACAAATTTAAATACTCAATAACCACAATCCATAATCAATAACTGAATGACATTTTATAATTGTTCAATAAGCAGTAATCAAAATAAAAAAAATATCATCGATGGTGAACAATAAAAAAACAACAGATTTACAAAAAAATTCATGCTATACAGTAGCAACGATAATTAACATCACCACTGTTCACCTCGATCTCCTATATTAAATTAGGTATCAAATCAATATAAATACCTAGAAATACCTCAGATGACACTAATATGATTTTTGAATGTAGTTTTGTCAAAATCTTCTGAGGATTAAAAAAATACGCGATTATGTAAACTGTCAATGCAGAAGACAACCCTGGTAATATAAAGTTTTAATTTTAAATTTTGGAGATGATTAAGGGATGATGGTCATTCCTTTAAAAAGTAACGATTGAAACTAAAATAGAATGGATGCGTAATGATAGCTACATTTATTATCTAGTAAATATGTTATTTCAATTTCTTATTTAGTATTTTTTTTTAATTTATTTTTTCAAACCAGTAAATTTGCACTTATCAAAATAAAGATAGGTAGTTATGTTAATAACCAATAATAATAATAATAATAATAATAATAATAATAATTGCCTTAGCGTCAATTGAGTTCAAGTCCAAACCGATCAATCCAACCCAAACTTGATTGATTTGAATTGTGTCATGTTTCAATCCGTGGTTGGCTGGTTCAATTTGATTTCTTGTCAAATTGTATCTATTGGGTTGAATTCAAATTGGGTACAAAATCAACAAAATCCAACATTTGCCCAACCTTACTTGAAAGACTTTTTCGATGAGTCAAATCTATGCATCATCCTAGATAGTATTATATCATGTTCTTACAACTTAGAACCACAAGTAATCCCACTATGCCTATACCCAATTGTTTCAATATTTCAATTATACAAAAGTGATGATTCTAAACTAAATAAATAAATAATTAAATGAATGAATGAAGCATAAGCACCTTTAAGCTTTAGAAACATTCTTAGAAGGGTAGTTATTAGGTTTTAAGTTAATTAATGGACAAATTGACCCAAAAGATAAAATAATGAAAACCATATGATATGCATGATCTAAAAATAAAAAAAGTATTTGTTCAGTTTCCTGATTTTAAATCTCATAATATTGCAATAGAACGTGTCTCCAAGTCATATAAGCGATGGTACATTACATGACTCCAAAAAACCAAAATTGGGCTCGCATAATACTACTGATGACAATAAGAAAGTCATACAGAAACCTTAAAAAACAAAAAATGAACTTATATAATTTAGTATGTTTGACAAGGTGAGTTCAACAAATTTTGAAAAAAGGAAAAAGAAAAAAAGAGAGAGGAATTAAGACTGTTATTTATAGTCCTATTCAATCTAATTAGTACTAAAGATACGTTTATTTTGATTAAAATCATTTTTTTTTTTGTAAAAGTTGATGAAATAAATGGTTGACAATTTGTAAAAATTATATAGTTAAAATTAATTGTTGAATTTAACTTCATTTTTTTTTATCAAAATTTTAATTAAAATCAAACGGAGTGTAAATTTTGGTCGACTTGCTAAAAAAAAAAAAAAAAAGCCTAAAATCCTCTGTGCCGTAAACAGATGCAGCCACATAAAGACGTATAATTTGTGCAATTCCATATTACTCGGCATAATAAAAAAATTCTAAATATATCAAGAAAAAAATAGGCGACAGACATTAACCTGAACTATTCCTAGAAATAGCCAAATCATCCCTATAAATACTCTCCTAAACAACCACCTTAATTCACAAGGCAGCAAATAACAAAAAAAAAAGAAAAACACAGAGGCAAGATACGGTGATTATTCTCATTTTCCTTGAGGTTTTCTCGCCGGATCTCGCCTTCCTTAGCCACCACAATGGAGATGAAGAAGATTGCATTCGCTGCCATCGTTGCCGCCGCCTCCATGAGCGCCGCCGTGGCCACCGCCCCTAGCGAGGCTCCAGCTCTCGCTCCCACCAGCGATGCCATCGCTGCCTTGCCCACAATTGGGTCCTTTATTGGGGCCTCCATCTTGTCCTTCTTTGCCGTTTACATGCACTAAATTAACCGGTGAAAGAAGTGATTAATTACTTGACAGGAAATGAATAAAAACTTTTAGAATTGATCTTTTTGCTTTTCTGAGTTTATTTTATGTTTCTTGTAGATCTCTTCATTGTAACAATTGTTTCTCATGCAATGCAATAAAAAGGAAAAAATAAAAATAAGAAAAATCACAGCTTCAGTAATTTATGATTTATTTATTGTTCATGAGGTCCCAAATGGCACAGTAAAAAGAAATCTCTTCTTTTTTTTTTTTTTTTTCTCCCCAGAATTTACTTTTCATACGTTTCTCAGACACCAAATCTCCCTAATATTCACTCAGATGTGAATATTTAAGGGTATAAAGTACACAGTCCAAATAGAGATGGCAAAAATATCCAATCCGCTACGAACCCGATGGATACCCGATCCGAATAGAGCAAAAAATACCTGATCCGTGGATCGGCGGAGCAGATCGTGGCAGATATCTGTGATCCGCCACGGATCTCGGGACGGATCGGATCCACCCCGTATTAAAAAAAAAATTAAATTATAATAAGATAAAAATTGGGGCAAGGACTGCAATTGTAATTTCAAATTTTTTAATTCATAATTTGTTAATTCCTAAATTTAGGTTCTTTATTCCATGAAGTTATGAAGATGAGATGATAATTTAGAGTATTCAATTTTTAATTAAGTTATTGATGTCGTTTGTTTCTTTTGGACATTTAATTAAGTAGTTAATGTATTTTAAAATGTTGTTTAAACTCTATAGTATAGTAGTAAAGCTTGTTTCAATATATTTTAAATTTTTTGAATGCCAAAAAAAATGGATCAATATACGGATCAGGGCTCTGATATGCCCCGATCCGTATTCGATTCTCCCCGATCTACCCCAAAAAAAAGCGAATCACGGGACGAATTTGCATCATCAACAATTATTGAGGGGCGGATTTGAATCAGACCGATCCGCCCGCACTACAACAAAAAGGGTCTATAGCGGTGACACCTATTGAGACGACACAAATTCGTCTCTATTGATTCTACACAGCAGAGACGACTAAGAAATGTCCACATACGCAAAACTTATAGCGTCGACAAATGTCGTCGCAATAGAATATTTATCGTCGCCTTTGCATAGAATCTATAACGACGTCTTTCAATGTCGTCGCTACTTAGTTTCGAAAAAGGCGGGAACAAATAGCGACATTTTGATGAATAAATAGCGACGATACATGTCGTCGTAATTGAGTTGCGGATGATGTTGTAAGTCATGTGAATCATGAATTTTCTCGTAAAGTGTGATGAGGTATATAGCGACGATATATGTCGTCGCTATATACTTATATCAATTTAAGCGGAAAATTAGCGCGCAATTGTTGTCTATAGCAACGACAAATGTCGTCGCTATATTTATATTGATCATTTTTGCAGGCACGTAAGTTATTAATTTTCTCATAAAATGGAAATGATCCTGTAGCGACGACTTTAATCTATAGCGGCGACAACGTCGCCGCTATATACTCTTCTTTATCTTTTCACCATCTCCGCATTTCTGTATTGCAGACTACACGGAAAAAAATTTCTTCTCAATCTCCGCATCTCCCCGGTCAATTGCATTTCTATTGTTTTCCTCCATAATCATCTTCTTTACAGTTCATTTTTCATCTCTATTTATTATCCTTACTGTATTTATAAGAATATAGTATTTTTCAAGTATGAATATTGATAAAAGTTGGACAACAAATAGAAATCGCACAAAATCTGCAGATTTTCAGAACGGTTTGCAAGCATTTATAAACATGGCGAGGCCATACGTTAATGACAGAGGAAGGATTAAATGTCCGTGCAAAAAATGTTTAAACGGTCTCACACATCCATTGGAAATTGTCGAAGCTCACATATTTCGTAATAGTTTTGCGGAGAGTTATGTTACCTGGATATATCATGGCGAGACCGATGTTCATACTGCGAATGTGTATAGACAGAATGAGCGAGCTGGTGTGGAGGATGAGATGATGGATGTGATAGACGACGTAGTTGGTGATGAGCATGCAGGTACAAGCACCGATGGTTACTATGACGAACTGCTTTTGTGCTCTCTATTCGAACTCTGCAGGAGTTTCATCATTTTATCCCTAAATTTTTAGTCAAGTTGATGCATATTAAAGTTATGAACAAATGGACAAACAAGTCAGTCGATGATCTTTTGAAATTGCTGAAGTTAGCATTTCCAAACATGAACCTAGTTGACTCTCACTACAAAGCTAAGAAGCTGATGACGAAGCTTGGTTTAGGTTACAAATCCATTCATGGCTGCAAGAACGACTGTGCACTATTTTGGGGTGAACATGCTGATAGACAAACTTGCTCGATTTGCCAGAAAAGTCATTGGGTGCACACTTCTAGGAAAGTGAACGGGAAGAATGTTCTGCATAAGGTGTTGCAATATTTTCCTTTGGCCCCCAGACTAAAACGTATGTTCGCGACGAAGGATACTGCAAAACTTATGAGGTGGCACAGTATAGGAAGGTCTAGGGACAATGATGAAATGCAGCATCCCGTTGATGGAAAGGCGTGGCGGGATTTTGACATGAAACATCCACTGTTCGCAAGTGAGATCAGGAATGTTAGGTTAGGTTTGGCCGCAGACGGATTCAATCCATTCGGTGACATGAGTCGTCGTCATGCAACATGTGGCGATGGTTGTAACAATTTACAACTTGCTACCATGGTTATGCATGAAGCCCGAATACCTCATGCTTACTCATTAATACCGGGTCCTAAAACACCGGTAAGGACATTGATGTATTTTACAACCATTAGTGGACGAGTTGAAGGAGTTGTGGGCGATGGGATTGACACGGAGACGGTAGAACCAACAACAAGTCAAGATTCGGGATCGCATGCAGCTTTGTTGTGGACTGTTAATGATTTTCCATCGATAAATAGTTTGTCGGGTTGAAGTGGTCAGGGGTACAAGGCATGTCTGACGTGCAACAAGGATACTCTTTCAGTCCGTGTGATAGGTAAAACAGATTATGTGGGTCAACGTCGGTTCCTGCCATCCAGGCATCATTTTCAGAGCAATTTAGACTTCGATGGGAGGACAGATAGACTACCACCTCCACGTCGGTTAACGCCTACAGACATTTTAGCACAGTTAAGCCGTGTCAGATATAGAAGTCCAGGAAAGCACCCAAATTACGGTGGTGCTACAATTCGGAGAAGTGATGACGAGCTTTGGAGAAAAAAGAGCATTTTCTATAAGTTGTCGTACTGGACTTCTACAGAGCTCAAACATAACATCGATGTCATGCACGTAGAGAAATGTTTGTGATAGTTTGCTCGGCACAATTATAGACGAACCATTCAAATAAAAAGACACAGTCAATGCGAGTTGCGATCTGATGCAATTAGGGATTAAAAGAGAGTTGCACTTGTATCAGAACGGGAATAAGTGGATGAAGCCTGCCGCATGTTACACCATGTCGTCTTCAAATCGTAAGAAGTTTTGTAAAGTTATCCGATCGGTTGAGTTTCCAGATGGTTTCGCTTCTAATCTTTGGAAGAATATTGCTCCAAATGACAGCCATATTATCGGGTTGAAGTCACATGATTGCCATATTATCATGCAATGGTTATTACCAGTCGGATGTCGGGCGTTCTTGAATAAAACAATTTCTACGGTAATTATTGAACTGTGCACGTTCTTCAGAAAGCTTTGTGCAAGAACACTAAAGGTTAGCGACATGATAGCTTCCCACGATCACCTTGTACTCATTCTCTATAAGTTGGAACGGATATTTCTGCCAGCCTTCTTCGACATCATGATTCACCTCGTAATGCATTTATCAGAAGAGGCAATCCTTGGATGTCCAGTGCACATGAGATGGATGTATCCATTCGAGCGATACCTGAAGAAATTGAAGAGCTACGTTAGAAATCGAGCTCGGTCCGAGGGATCAATAGCTGAAGGGTATGTTGTGGATGAGGCATTGACTTTTTGTTCGAGGTACTTCGATGACATAGGGACAAGGTTCGACCGACCAGACAGAAACGAGGATGCTACTATTCCATAGACACAACTTTATGTTTTTCAGTCGCAGTGTCAACTACTTGGAAAGCGGTCACCAACGACGTTTCCTACTCAAGTTTGAAATCAAGCAATTTTTTACGTCCTGAACAACTGTTATAAAGTTGAGCCATTCTTGTAGTAAGACGGTGTTAATTCCTGATTATTATTCCTTTATCTCGAATTAACTTTATCATTTGAAACGAACTAATGAACTTTGATCTTCCATACTTTGTTCAGGGAACATAGGCAGGAACTACTGAACAATGGCTATCCAAACATCGAACTAGTGCACAGAAGAGAATTTCACTCTTGGTTCTACAGAAAGGTAAACGAACATCGACTGAATAAAATTGCAAGTTTTCAACATAATTGCTTTTAATAACTGAGAATAATTCTCGTCATGCAGCTATATACAATGCTCCAAAGCCACAACCATCAAGTTTCTCATGAGTTATTTGCGTTGGCGATGGATCTTACCAAAGAAAGTTATGTCATACACGGCTTGTGTTGTCAAACGAGTTCGAGTTCTCGACATATGATCATGATATTCAAGAAAAACTCGTAAACGATGGTGTGTCCGTCCTGTGGACGGGGGTGAGATTTACTACAGACAAATGCAAGATATACCGGGCTACAATATGGACCGAAACTTTCGCTTTATCCGCTCGATGCAAGTGGTTTAGGTGTGATGGGATATGGATGGTAACTGAGAATAACGTTACCAGTATTGACATCAGTGCAAATGAGTTCAAGGATGATCAGTTCATACTTGCGAGCCAAGCACAACAAGTGTTCTACATTGAAGATCCATCTCGTGGTCCGAACTGGCAAGTAATACAAATTGTCCATCACAAGAGCATGTGGGACACAGTGGGAGCTAACATCACAGAGATTGACCTGCTCCACAATAACTACTCTTCCGGTTTATCTCTAGTCGTTGATCTTGGCAACATAGAGCATGTATCCTTACACCAGGATGATGATGAAGCTGATGAGATAGAAGCATCGGTTATCAGGAGAGCCTCATTAGATACTGCAGGAGATACTTCATTTATAAACGACGATGATGTGGAAAACGATACAAATGCAGAATACGAGGATGACGAAACATCGAGTGAAATCAATGAGGACGTCAGTGACGATGATGAGGATCAATCGTATCATGATAGTGAATCAGATTGAAATGTTATTGTGCGTCACTAAATTTTATAAAATAAATTTATAAAAACGCATGTTCAAATTGTTGTTATTGTTTTCGGCTTGAATGTTTGTCATCCATACTATCATTGCTATTGGTCAAAAAGCGAGTTTGGGTAGAGTTTCAACCTTTGTGGACAGAATATAGGACAAAAAATTCCTGCAATTGTACAAAAACATGCTACTGGAGACCATTATATCTAACATCGTAAAACTTGAAGGACTTATGTTGCAAATAAAATGGGATGAAACTGAAATAAAAAAAATTATGAGGACCCAAATGAAAAAAGTTTAAAGTTGAATGACCTAACTGCAAAAATATTTAAAGTTGAATGGCCCAAATAATTTTTTTTGATAAATGTAAAAATAAAATTATTGATAATATTAAATATTAAAAATTAATGATTATAAAAATTATTTCAATTAAAAAATCCCCTTCAAATGAGATATCAACATTTAATTTTCTGTATTGTATTGTCAATAGCGATGACATATGTCGTCGCTATCGTCCTGAAAACTGGGCACCACGTTTTAGGCGCGTGTTCTTAAAAGTTGAAAAAATGTCGTCGCTTTAGGGTCCAGTAGCGACGACATATGTCGTCCCTATAGAGCCAGACCTTTTTATTCACGCCTAACCTTCTTCTTCTCCATTTTGGATGTTCATCTTCTTCCAGCGCCGTCGCCTGAGTTCGTCGTCGTCTTCTCCGTCATCATCTCCACCGTCACAAGGTTTGGATTTCACTTTCTTGATTGTCATTATGATTTTCATTTTGATTTTCCAATTCGTTGGTTCATTTTGATTTTTCATTTACATTTTCCATTTTCCAGCTTTGGCCTATCATTTGCTTTCCATTTTTCGTCCACTGTCTTCCAGCCGCACTATTGAAACTGAAGTTCATACCTGTTCGAGATAATCTTCAGTAACTTCCGATTTAGGGACTGATTTTGATATTGATTGCCAAAGTTGAGAAAAAATTTGGGAATGAATTTGCTTTATGAAGTTTTAGGGACTGATTTTTCTTAATGAAGTTTTAGGGATGATTTTTAGATTTCCATTTAACTAAATTTGGGATGATTTTTTGAGGTTGAATATTGAATAACATTGAATAATCCTTGAATAACATTGAATAACATTAGGGATGATGTTTGTTTTAATTTGGATGAAGTTTGATTGAGGATGAAGTTTTTATTTGATTATGGATTGTCACTATCTTTATGTTTTTATAGAGAGGACTATTGTTAAATTTGAGGTTGAATGATGTTGAATTTTAGGGGCATATTTGACATAATCTTATTCCTCGCCTTATTCAAATTTTGACATAAATTTAAAGTTTAGGGACTTATTTGAAATAAAATAAGTTTAGGGACTAATTCATCAATCAAATAAAACTTATTCGCAATTATGTCATGTGTTAGTATGGCTGAAGTGATGTCGCACAGAGGTGATGGTGTAGGAAATCCTCCACAGCAGCCATCTCACCGGCTCCCTTCGGCCTGCGAGTCTGGTAAAACTTTTCGTTCAAATTGTAATTATTTATTATTTTATACATATCATTGAAAATCGTATGATCAATACAATTTTCAATTTTTTTCATTTTCAGCACCCTTGCCAAAGCGACGGAGTATCTCTCGAGGCATCAACCTTGAGATGGTTTGGCAGGTTAACGGGAATATGCCACTTCCTATCGATGCATCCGATCGAGAATAACGCGAAGTACTTCACGCGCTTGGTTGGGAACCAAGTGAGATTCACCGTGCCCCCGTGCTACCCTTCATGGATAGAGGTTCTAGAGGAGCAGCGGGCACGATTACGTGGCATTATCGAGGTATGAACTTAAAGTAGTTTTGTTATTAGTACACTTAATAAATACTTGTTTAACGACTTCTACATTAACGTAATTTTTTTACTCTTGCAGAGCTACTTCGATCTGTAGGCGATCGGTCATCCGACGAGTCTTGAAAAGATGTGTTGTAGAGATCGTCTGACGGCCGATCGTTATCCCGATTACAAACTCAAGGCGTATAATTACTTAAAAGCGCATGGACCGAGCCGACCATACGGCGAGATGTCCGCCAAGGACCGCGTATGTGCATTGACTTCTTCACTAGTCCTACTTTCGTAATGTATTATTGTTTATATATTTTTTACGATATTTTATATACTTTTTTAACTATTGCATTTTTTTCTAATCAATTATATGTTATACCTTCAGGAACGGTCCTCTAAAAATAAGGCCAATCGGGGTAAGGTTAAATACTCGAGCGTGTAGGGGTCGAAGAACTTCCATACCATGCGTTACAATCAGGTACAATATATAAATTTTCAATATCATTGTACATATCTTGACTACATTACGTAAAAATGTCTACTAACTACATTTCACGTTTAAATTGTCGTAGGGGACCCCGAGACCCAGAAGTGGCCGGGGATTATTGATTCGTTCGGACGTTTCACACATTTCGGGATGGCAATTGGGTGAACCCACAAGCGGCTAGTGACTATGTGAGAATTTTTAAATTATGTTAATATAATTTTATCTGACATGCATGATATTATTATTTATTATTATTATTTATTATTATTTTTCACCGAACAGATAAACTTGTTGAGTTGAAAGAGACTCAACATACACAGTGTCGCCTCAATAGTGCGTCGTTAGACGAGCGTGCTAATGCAAAGGAGGTTATCGGAGAACGACGAGGTCACGTACATGGGGTTGGCCGGGTTCTGAAGGGCACCTTTCCCTCACTAGATTCGACTGCTGCATCGTTTGCCCCACAAGGAACTTCCCATCAGTCCTCTAGAGACCCCCAGAATAACGATCTTCGGTTTGCCATGTACGAGGATCAACTACGCCAAATGCAGCGTGAAATTGAGTTTCTGAAAAGTAAAATACCAGTTGTGCCTGCGGAGGAGGAGGAGGAGGAGGAGGAGGAGGAGGAGAACGGGGACGAGGACGACGGCTTTGAGGGTCCGTAGATGTTTAGAATTTTTTATATATTATTTATATTATTTGAAAATAAAAAAAAATTTTAAAAAATTCAAAACATTTATAGTAGCAACATTGTCGTCGCTGTAGTAAAAGGAAACAATTAGTAATAGCGACAACGTTGTCGTCTCTATATGAGCAATACGTATGGCGACGAGCTAATAGCGACGTTTTTCACGTCGCTATTATTTTGTATAACAGCGACGACTTTGTCGTCCCTTTATATCTGTTTTCGAGATGTAGACACGACAATGTTGAGACGAAATTGTCGTCGCTATAGATTCAAATATATATAGCGACGACATAAAGTCGTCGCTATATATCTAGAGACACTAACATGTTGCGGCGACATTGAGCGACGACTTTGTCGTCTCTAAAAAGTTAAAGAGACGATTTATGAGGATTCAGCGATGACATATGTCGCCGCTATTGACCTCATTTCTTGTAGTGCCGATCCGCCTCGTTGCCATCACTAAGTCCAAACCAAAAAAAACCTAGAAACCAAAAGCCGAGAGAGAGAGAGAGAGAGAGAGAGAGTTTGATCTATTGTAAAGCATCTCCAATGCATTCTATAGATTGTTATATATGTAGCACAAATAATGTAAGATGTTTCATATACGCGGCATTGATGTCTAATGCTTAGACATTCAATTTTAAATTTGGTTTCCAATGCATTCTATGGATTGTTATCTAGGTAGCACAAATATTAGAAGACTTTTGATATACGTGGCATTGATGTCTAATGCTTAGACATTCAAGTTCAAATTTGGTCACTAATGCATTCTATGGATTCCTATCTATGTGGATTCTATTTTATTCAAATAAATATTATATTACATTTAAATATATATAGAAAATTTAAATTTACATATGAAATTTAAATATTGTTGAGTCAGGATGTCTAACGAACCTCTGAAACTAGACAGAGTGTTAAACATATTATCCATTTTTTCCAGTCACGTCAGCTTGACAAAGTGTCTCACAAGTTATATTGGAAAAGAAAATTTTTAGACATTCTCTATTTTACTTATATGGCAACTTTTTTATTTTTTTGGCAATTCACTGTTGTATTGGAGATGCTCTAACATATGTCTGTTAGACTTTATGTGGTCCACATGATAAGTTATTAGATTTGATAATATGTCAATTTTTTTTTCGTAAATAAGCCACTTTTTAAAAAGAATTACAAAAATTCATTCTTGTTACATATATTCTAATAATACTATTTTATAAAAACTATTATTTTAATTTATTATACTATATATTAAATTTATTAACTGAATCATTAACAATCTAATTTGATGAAAATACTTATATTATATTATAGAATCTTTTATTATTATAATAACCAAATCCTTAAAAATCAAGATTTAATTGAAATATATATTACAGAATCTTTTATTGTTATAACTGTCAAATTTATATTATTTGTATAAAAAATAGTTGTAACTACAACAAACAAAACTCATAATTCCTTCAATTTCAACATTTGTAACAATTTGTGTTACAAATTGAGATATAATACATAATACTAGTTTTCACACACACAAAAACTCATGATATACTCAATTGTATCATATGTATCAATCAGTGATACAAAATATCAATTGGGTAACATAATCTGTATTAAGAATCAAAACATCATATTAAACATCAATATTACAAACATCATATTAAACATCAATGCTAATAACAAGTTGTAACATCTTTAGCAGTTAATGTTATATAATAACCAATTGTGTAACACGCATTACATAATAACAAGTTGTGTAATATAATCTATATTCCCGTATAACAATTCAATCAATAACATTAAAATATAAAAAATAGAGTGCTTAATCAAAACATATATTAACATCAATGTTACAAAATAATATATCAACAGTACGTGTTACATGTAATTAACCAATAACAAGTTGTAACATCTTTAGCAGTCAGTGTTACAGAATAATAAATTATGTAGCATAATCTATATTTCTAGGCAACAATTCAATCAAGAACATTTAAGAGGGTGACCTCAACTCTTATTTTAAAAGATTTGTTAATATTCATGAATTTGAATAGAATTCCACAAAATTTATAATATTTTAAAATAATTCTATATTATAAATTTCAATATATTCTCATAGATTTTTTTGAATTTTCATGGATTTGTGGTCTTTTTATTAAAAATAATAATTTTATATTGTTTTTATTATAAATAGTTCATGTGACTGTCATACATAAACAAATATTTTGAATAGAATTTTGGAAAAAGAAAAATTCTTGAAATATAAAAAAGTAAAAACTCTTTTCAGTCAAAGAGCTGAATGATTCAATAGATTGTGAGGTGTACCAATCCGACAGCTATGTCAGCTAAGCTCCTAGGGAATAAACTAATAAATAGGTCATCCGACGTCTCTAAGCTTGAAGCATAATTAGATCCATTGTTTGGGGACATTCACATTACTATGACTAATTTACTCAGTTTTGAATTAAAAAAAAAAAATTGATTAAAGAGCAAGGCTTCTTTAAAAAAAAATTGAAATAAAGTTTAATTTTCACGATCTTTCTACTTGTCTTTTTTAATAAATTTTTTCTTTCATATCCGAGACTAGATGATGGATATTTAAAATTCATTATCTTCCAAAATCAGTTGTTTAACCATCTTGTATAAAAAAGTTATTTTATGACTTAAAAAGATAATTTACATGTGTCGCAGTTGACGAGTAAATCTTTCTAAATTCAAAAAAGAATTTTTAGTTCTATACTGATTTTACAATCTAATATCTAATTGCCATATATGGTATTAGACTAATTATCTAATTAATATTTATTTATAGATTATTTATATTTTTCAGTTCAATTGTTTGGTTCAATGAATGGTCATGGAGTATCAAGAATGAAATTTCAAATACGATGTTTGATAATTGTACCAAAAAATAAAAAAAAAGTAAAAATTCAATACCATATAGGGCAATTAGATATACTTTGAAAATCAAGAGCAATAGTTTACTACAAAAAAATTGTGGCACAAATTTATGAGAGAGGCGAGTGTAAGAGATGCATAAGAAAAGAGTTAGATTGAAATTTTGAGGGTGGGAAAAATTTTTAAAGAATTTGGTATTCATATTTATAAGCTCGAAATCTATGCAAATATGTTTAAATCCTCTATTTAATGAAATCTTTAGAAATCCACTAGTAATTGGGGATGTCTAAATTTCTAAATAATCTATCTAAATCTGAGTTGATGACATTTAAATTTGAATGGATATATTAAAATCTAAGTTGAGGACATCTAAATTTCAGTTGAATCTATTAAAATCTAAGTTGAGGACACCAAAATTTACATGAATTTTTAAAATCTATTCAAATCTAAGTTGAGGACACCCCCCTTAAATATAAAAATAGAAGATGTTGGTGTGTTTAGAAATAACAAATTTTCGCCTGATTTAGGGGTAGTTTTCTTTTTTTTTTTTTTGTGAATTCCAATAACAGTTATAGAAATGGTTATGTATAAGTAATTTTTTTTTAATTTTAAACTATTATTTTATTTATTAATAGAATAATATAAAAACAATATTTTTAAAATAAAAAAGTTAAGTTTGTAAAAGTAAAAATATTATTATAATGGTAAGTAGTGGGTTAATTTTCACTAATATGTCTTATGTGTATATCTATTTATTTACCCAATTAGATAATTATTGGAGAAGTTGATTTTCCTTAAGAATTCTATTTTGATGGAAAATAGAATTATAGTATAACTAGGATTCTCTCTATCTATAAAATGACATGTTATTCCATCTATTTATTCATGTCATTATGTGTATGGCAAAAGGAGAGAAACACAATTTCCATACAATTAAACTACATATATTAAAGTGTGTTTGGAGATTGGAGATTGGAAATATGCAATTAGTGAAAATTACAAAAGAATTTCGTCCTCGAAATAATTTTGCAACGACCACGAACTTACCCTTACGACCTTTCGCTTATGAGTTATTCAGTGCACCGTTAACTTATGTACTTGTCCAATTGGTACGAGCATTACATTTAAGTTTCTCTTAAGGGAGGAGGTCAACGGTTCAAATAGTTGGGAACGCAAAAGAAATTCAATTTAGAGCCCAACCTCCAGTAGACAGTACGTAAGTTAACAGCGCACGAAATAGCCCCTAGGCGAGAGGTCGTAGGGGAAAGTTCATGGTCGTTAAAAAAAATCGGGATCCCTCTACTCGGGATCTTAACCCCAGTCGCACTCACCCATACTGTCCGCTTTGGAAGAACCTGAGCCCTCTTAACCCCTCATGGATTTCTTTTGTTTTGTTGAGCCTCTACGACCACCCGTAATTTTCATGACTAACACGATATTTAACATGTAAACTAGAAGGATTAAACTTGCTTAACTTTAACGACTTAGTGCAAGAACCCCTTACCTATTAAACTTGGAGTTTGAGTACACTTCCAGGCTAAATACCCAAAATTTTCAGTGAGCCTATAGTCTAACTTTTTTTCCAGAATGACTTTAAAATGAGGTATGTACTGTGTGTTTTATTTGATTTTTTTCTTCTTGCTACTGGAGATAGCTATGAAAGAAAAAATGAAGAAATAAATAGTATGTAAAAGTAAATTAGTAGTGAAGGCCGAGAGGGAGGGGAGGAACGTGGAGTGAAGATATGGGAAGTTAATGTGATCATGCTAGAAGAGGGTTATTTGAGGATAAGTGGTTGGGGGTATTGAGGAGAGAACTCGTGAGGAGAAAATGTGGTGATTTACATATAAAAAAGACCATTGCCAATTCACATAAAATACAAAACTACCAATCACAACACACCTTGATAAAAAGTCAAATGGATTAATATGATATGAACTTTATATAACATAAAATATATTTCTATAATTTAAAACCCATATTTTATGCAAATGATGGCGTTTAGACATTGGAGAGAAATAAAATAAGTGTTTAAAATAATAGCTTGAATAATATAATTTTTTGAGTTAGCATAACTTCAACTTAACTTGATCAAAATTAATTTTTCTTGGGCCCAACATACGCGATTTAAATCAAGCTATCCAACGAGGCCAATACTGATATACTTTTATCTGATCTTATGACAATTAATTATTTGGTCGAAACTTACGTTAAATAAAAAATAAAAGAACGAATAGGAAAGTAAACCGTTTAACAAAACGTAAGCAGATTGTGCTATCCCATTAGCTTATGGCCTTTAACGTGGCTGGCAAAGCAATGCAATTCAACTAATAGATGAATTGCCAATTAAAATAATTTATTCATAATTTGAAAAGAAAATTATTAGACAAATGCGGGCAACATTTTATGTGACCAAAAATTAAACATGAAATTTCAAGAAGTGACATTGTGATGATAACTAATTAAATTTATTTTCAAACTTTAAATTAAAATTTCTACGTAAAATTTTGCAAATTTTACGGTCGCTACAATCCTCCCTAGTTGAAATAATTTTATCCTTGATGGAGGAGGTTTAAGATACAGAATTAAAGACCGTTTGCTATGGATCAAGTACGTTCTTGTTACTCTATATTTGTTTGTGAAAATCATGAAATTTAAATATCTTGAAATTTATATTCATGTTATTGTTTATGTAAATTGAACAAATAACACTAACATGTGGTATCACAACTTATGGTTTATGAACTCATAATTTTTCATTAATGCTTAATCTCTTTCGATTTTATATGCCCATAAATTCTTGGCAAGATTATGTTATATAAATAAACTAATAATATTAATTAATATTTGTTTTAAAACTTGTGAAGACTTAATTTATCGTGTCACAAAAATTATGGATCAAGAATTGATTGTTGGACCTCTGTGGTTAAGGCCTGTAACTAAGGATAAGAATGTACTTTTATTGAAGTTAAATAAGATAAGTATATGTACTCCCTTGCTTCAAATCCAAACGATTTCTAAATCATACTATTTGGCTTGAACTTTAAAGTTATGCATTTGATTTTGCTCACTAGTATATAGATAAATGGGTTGTGCCTCTCAAAATATTTCTAATGTTATAGGCCTCAACGAAATAAGTCGGCATGTCAGATTTAGATTCATTAATTATGTATTATGAATTAACTAATTGGATCAAGCATATTGGGCCATCACATCTATTTGGGCATATAAATTGGACAATTATATTTATCTACAAATGTTTTGAATTAATTATTTATATAATATTTATAATATTTGTTCACTAGAATTAATTAAATATTTATGTGCACACAACATATTGTTTGCATGTTAATTTATGAACATTTATTTTATTATTCAATTTAAAGATATTCATATTATGTATAGTTTCTTAGTCACCAAAGTGACCAAATTAGAATGTTTGATGGATATCTAGTTTTTTAATAAAGAAATATTATTGTTGTAGCTTACAAAATATTTATTATTCAATTTTAAAGATATTCATATAAAGTATAGTTTGTTAGTCACGAAAGTGGCCAAACAAGAATGGTTCATGAATATCGAATTGTTTAATAAATCAATATTAATGTGTAGAAAATATTTATTACTCAATTGAAAATATTCATTTATGTATAGTTTGTTAGCCACCAAAGTGGCAAAACTAGAATATTTCGAGAATGTCAAATTATTTAATAAAGTTTAGTATGTTGTACCATTTACAATAGATGCTTATTGAGGATACATAGTACATGGGTAACATGTTTGTTAATTATAGAGATATTTTGTCACCCAAAGGTAGATCAACCATCATATGATTAATCAACATAATGGGGGTAATTGATATTTCTTAATTGGACATTTTATATATCCAAAGATAATAGAATGTACCACTTGAGAAATAACATAGTTGTCCATTAAAGATAAATACAAAGTATATATCGTAATAGTTATTAATGGTGTATCGTAGTATCTACCCAAATGAGATCTTTGATTTATATTTATTGTCTATTTGAATATGATTTATCTAATATCTCAAAGTATTGACGTATAGAACATCTAATTTATTGTATCAATTCAAGTTTCTCTTTCTTATTATGCTTAATCTGTTTTGATGATTAATGAATTAAATTTCTCGGATTAGCGTAAGCAAGTCTAATTTCATTTAAGTATTCTGGATCTTGATCTAGACTTGCTATTTGAGAAATTTATTGCTTTTATTGATAGAAGAATAATGAATAAAATATTTTCTATAAAGTTTGGAACATATCGAACATTTGAATTTTGAGAATTAGCAAACAATATTAAGTTAACCCTTCTATAAATGAAAAAAATATTTTGAGTGTCTAGAATCTGAAATGTTGATAAGTTTCTTGCTTTATGGCTAACTTTACCATGAAATTTATGGTACATGTAGCATGTATGAATATATCCTAGAGATGACTAATATAAAAGTAAAGTTGGAAATTTTAAGGATGAAAGTTGATAATTCCTTTTAGCTCATTCTAAACTATTTGCCTCCTTAGCACATATTATTATAAATTCACTATAGCACTATAAGGAACAAGTGGAATGTAAGTGAATTGACTAACATGCTTATGAGGAGATAGGACTTATGCGGCAAAGAATTAATTATGTTAACTTCATCACTCAAGAAGTTGAAAATAAACTTTGTTAAAGACAAAAGAAAGAAATTACCACTCAAGAGAAAGAATGAGCCTCTTAAAGTTATTGAGACTCAAAATAAGGAATGTAATAATGATAAGTGTCAGTTCTTTAAAAACATATGGACACTATTTTAAAGATTGCCATAAATGTAAGGCATGGTTCAAAAATAATAGTAAGCCTAATACTTTTAAATGTTTTGAACTATATTTAATTGGAGTTCCTTATAATACTTTGTGGATGATTTATGAAACTACCATTTATGTGTCCAACATAATGTAGTGATTCTTCACAACCAAACTCATAAAGACATAATGGTATTTTGCTTATGTGCAGAAGAATTAAGTTAGACTTTGAGTTAAAGGGGTCCATACCTAGTGTTAATTTTACACAATGGTCATCATTGAGACTTATTATAGACACTTTGTCCCTTATGATTCTCATAATTTTGTATCCATTTCTAAAATTTGACTCTTTTGGACATAGTTTCAAATTTAAGAAAGGATATTTTAGTTTGTTTAAATGCAATAACTGGTTCTTGGATTTAAGTTATGGTTTATAGAATTTGAAACTTGAAAGCAATTTTGTTGAGTTCCTTCTACCCTATATGATAATGTTGGAATTAAAAGCACATGTGTATATGAAAATTCTACTTTCACATTGCTATTTTTGATCCTTTTTGATATACCAAAAATTTGGTGGATAAAAATATTTTATCATATTTATTGATGATTTTCAAGTTATGATTATTTATGTATGTTGCATGATATAACTCAAGCAATGAACATACTTGAGGTATATATCAATGAAGTAGAAAGGCAACTAGATATAAATGTGAAAATCATACGACCTGATAGAAATGGTGAACATAGTAGGAAGTAATACTTAGGTCCATTTGCTAAACTTATCAATACACTATGCTAGTTACGCTACAGCAGAATAGAGTAGCTGGAAGGTATAGTTGTATTATGATGGATATGGTTAGGGGTATGTTAAGTAATTCATCTTTACCTTTATTGTTATGGAAGTATGTTTTAGAAATCGTTATTTATATATTGCACCGAATTCCTAGTAAGGCAGTTTCAAAAATATATTTTGGATTGTGGAAAGAAAGGAAACCGTATGTTGGGAATTCCAAGTGGAAGCTGTGATTTATAATCCATATAAATGAAATTGGATTTTAAAATGATCAACGGTAACTTTATTGGTTACTCTTAATAAATCCAAAGGGTATAAGTTTCATTGTCCTAAACATAGTCCATAATTGTTGAAATCAGAAATGCTATGTTCATTAAGAATTGTGACGTCAGTGGGAGTGCGGAACTACGAAATATAGATATTGAAGAAGTTAGGGTAGAGATTCATTTACCTAAAACTTTTACCATTGTTGTTCCTAAAATACCGTTGTTGAACAACCTAACAATGGTGATCAAGAAATCACAAATAATGAACCTAATGTACAACAATCACAATGAATATCATTAAGAAAATCCCATATGAAAATAAGACAAGCTATTCTTAATGATTATGTGGAACATCTACAAGAATCAAATTATGGATCCAATTATGTTTTCACAAGCCATAGAATGAAAATGATTCTGCTAAATAGATTGATACCATGAAAGATGAGTTAAAATCTATAGAACAAGATAAAGTTTAGAACTTCGTTGAATTGCCTCAAGGATGAAAACGAGTTGTAAATTGGTCTTTAAGACTAAACGTGACTCTAATGGCAATATTGAACGATATAAAGTTAAACTTGTTGCGAAAATTTTTACTCAAAATGAATGTATTGATTATAAAGAGGATCTCCCCTCATTTTCAAAGAATGACTCATTTAGAATCATTATGGCACTAGTAGCACATTTTGAATTGGAGCTACATCAAATGGATGTGAATTTTTTTTTTTTTATAAATAAGAGTTTATATAAAGAAATTTATATGGACCAATTTAAGGGCTTCTGAGTTAAAGGAAAGGACCACATGATATGTAAACTTGAGAAAATAGTATAGAGACTTGTTAAGAATTCCCCCCGAGGGGGTTGGGGAAAACAAACTTCCAAATAAGGATACCTTAATTTCGATGATTGTATAACTTCCTTTAGATTTAAAAAGAACATTGTCTATCAGTGTGAAGGTGTATATATCTGAAGGTCAGTGGGAGCCAATTATTTTGCTTGTGTTGTTGATATTTTGCTTGCTAGTAATGATCTCAATTTGTCCCGTTAAAGATAGGGGATAAATATAGTCTCATGCAATTGAGTGAAAACGTATGGAGAAACATTATGCATGCATTTATTGTAGGGAGCATAATATGTAATCAAACTTATATTATATCAGGTTTATTATGTTGGATGGCTTGACATTAAATTACCCACATTTGGCTATTTATTCCTATTATGTGAAGGAATAATCTTTTGTAAAAGTGGATAATAGTTTGTCATTACTTCATCCATTATGGACGTTGAAATTGTAGCATGCTTTGAGACTACAAATAAACATTATGGTTGCAGAATTTATTTTAGGACTTGGAGTTGTCGACTCTTATGCCAAGTCACTGAAAATTATTGTAATTTTGTATTTTTCATTTTCTCCAAGAATGACAAGTATTCTAATAGTGCTAATGCTTTTTCATTAAGAAGGGAGTTCAGAAACAAAGAATGTCAAATGAACAAACAAGCACCAACTTATGATAAAGGATCCATTAATGAAAGACTACTACCAAAGGCTATTAATAGACATGTGAAAAGCATGAATCTTGGTAGTAGTAGTCAATGTTTTTTTATATGATGGTTCGTTGACATTCTGAGCTCATAAACGATAATTGAAATGTTTCTGATTTTTTTCC
Organism: Forsythia suspensa; assembly: GCA_023638005.1. Classification (NCBI taxonomy): domain Eukaryota; kingdom Viridiplantae; phylum Streptophyta; class Magnoliopsida; order Lamiales; family Oleaceae; genus Forsythia; species Forsythia suspensa. The sequence goes on from CM042671.1 coordinate 33,577,779, forward strand.
TGTTTATCAATATTTATGTACATGTATGAGATTGGATAATGATGACAACGGGAATAGTTTTTGACAAAAACATTACGGGACCATCATGTATTCTTCTCACTTATAGACCAAATTGAGTAAGTTGCTAATATTGTGGTACATAGAAGGAACTATATTGATCTAATGATATAGAACTGCTATGACTTGTATTGGTAATTTACTCAATTTTGGTGATTATGGTGATTGTCCAAATGAATGCGCGCATAATGGTAATATATTATTAAATCATAAAGGCATATTGTCATATGAGCCAAGTGGGAGAATGTTAGATTTTATGTGGCCCACATGATAAGTTATTAGATTTGATAATATGTCTTATGTATATATCTAATTATTTACCTAATTAGATAATTATTAGAGAAGTCGATTTCCCTTAAGAACTCTATTTTGATAGAAAATAGAAATATAGTCTAACTAGGAAATTAGTCATCTCTCTACCTATAAAATGACATATTATTCCATCAATTTATACATGTCATTATGTGAGTGGCAAATGGAGAGAAACACAATTTTCATACAATTAAACTACATATATTAAAGTGTGTTTGGAGATACGAGATTGAAAATATGCAATTAAATCGCTCGGTGGAGATTCAAGATATTTAAGATACAGAATTAAAGACTGTTTGCTATTAATCAACATACGTTCTTATTACTCTGTATTTTTCTGTGAAAATTATGAAGTTTAAGTTATTGAAATTTATGTTCATGCTATTGTTTATGTAAATTGAACAAATAAAACAAATAATGCCTTTAATGAACTGTGTACATGAAGACATGTGGCAATATCCTGTTTAAGTAGTCACTTAGCACAAAGCGCATTTCACCGAATGACAACTTTGCAGATTAAGTTGTTTGAAACACAATGTTTGTTTAACAATGCTGAATTATTTTTTAAATACTTATAAGTTGTGGATCTTATTAAATATATAAATAATAAGTGTGTGATAAGTTGTGAGTCTTGCAAAATGTGTGAATAAAAATTTATTTGACCAATTTAAATTATAATTTAAGCATAGCCAAACAAATTGACAATTTCGTCCAACGGTAATTTATTGATTGTTGGTTTTTACACGAATTATTGACACATTGATTATATCAAATTGAAAAATATTAATTATAGTTGAAAAATAAAGGCATATGAATGAGAAATTATTGTTATATAGTAAACCTTTTACATCCATATACTATTGTTCAATCATTATTGGACCCTTGAAAGTTGCTAATTGATTTAATCCACGTAAGATTTATTAGAAATTATATAGAATATGATAATCCGAATATGAACTCCAAGGCACGTAAATGTTATCTTTTAAAAAATGTGTATCCCCTATACAACGAAGTCACAAAGGGGTTCTAATGAAAAATTTATTTTCAAGATACAATGGAGATGTTTTGATTCAAACTGGATGGTTTGATCAAACCAAGAAAACGCTCTAATAGAAACTGATGATGCCAAGGAAAAAACGAAAATAAGAAGATAGATTGAAAATTGTTATGTTATTTCTACAAACAGCAAGAAACTTAATATGTGTCCATTGGGATGAGTGGGTGTGTCTGTTGGAATAAAGCTGTTGATTTTCAACAGATACAACTCTTCAACACACACCTATTCACATATACAAAAATCAAAATTTCCTTTTGGTGGCATTGCCCTCGATCCCCCACAATTGATTTTCACCTGTTGATTTTCAGGCCGATCCCCATTTCGAAGCAGCAAACCACCGTAGTTCATACAACACACACAAAGGCGTCATCGTAGAAAAATTGTGCATAAATGAAATTAGCTTTTGACTTTGAACTTTCACTTAGTGTAAATGACTCAAAGTTTTGTCAAAGTACTATGGTGAATAAATCTTGAACCATAGAACCTATTTTGTGACTAAACGGAGTCATCACACATATTATTTCCAATAAAATAGTGTTTCTTTTGTTCCAACGCATTAATGGCCATGCGTTATATCCTGATTTCATGAGTGCTTTAGAGACGATCTAAATCTCATAGAAAGCGGCCTGACTTTCTCACTCATATAGGTAAGTTCATAAAGTGATTCTGTGATTCACTTTCTTTTTCAATCGAACTTATTGAGGAATTAAATACAGCCTCTAACATGTAGAATTTACACACTAAAGATTTTATGAATGAGATTTATATAATGCTCTAGTGTCTCGTCTAAGTTAAATTTTAACTTGTTAGTGCCATTTGAACTCTGTTTATATTTCAAAACATAAGTAGGGTTCCTATTAAAACTAACTAAAGTTATGTAGACCTCAATCCCATTCCTTTCGATGTTTTTGCAATCATCTCTTTAGCCAATCATTTCATCAAAGGTTCTGCGAGGTTGTTCTTCGACTCTATATAGTCAATGGTGATTACTCCTTGCTTAAGTAATACTTGAAGAGACTGATGTCTGAGACTGAGATGTCGTTGCTTATCATTGTAAATCTTGTTTGCCACCTTATACAAAGTAGACTTATTATCATAGTAAATCATCACAGCCGGAGATGGTTTCTTCCATAAAGGGATGTCTATGTAAATTTCTCAGCCACTCAGCTTCTTTACAACCATCAGCCAATGCAATAAACTCTGCCAACATGGTTCGAATCTGAGATGCGAGTTTGTTTCTTAGAACACCAAGACACAGTTGCATCTCCTAAAGTAAAAATCCATCCTAAAGTGGATTTAGAATTCGACTCTATATTATTCCAACTATCATCACTGTATCCTTCAAGTATATCGGGATATCCTTGAAAATGTAAACCATGATCAATGGTTCCATTCAATTATCTTAGAACTCTTGAAACTGCATTCCAATGTTCTTTACTTGGATTACTAGTAAACCAACATAATATACCAACTGCATACACAATATCTGGTCTTGTGCAATGCATTGCATACATAAGACTTCCAATCACACTAGCATATCGTAGTTGGTCATAGCATCTACCAGTATTTTTTTATTAACTTAATATTAGGATCTATATGAGTAGAAGCGGATTTATGATCCATATGACCATATCTTTTAAAGATCGACTCAATATAATGAGATTGACTTAGTGATATAAATCCATCTTTTCTCATTATTTAAATTCCTAAGATCACATTTGCTTCACCCAAATCCTTCATGTCAAAGTTAGATTCTAGTAATTGCTTAGTCTCTTTTATAGATTCTAAGTTAGGACCAAGAATAAGCATGTCATCTACATATAAGCAAATTAGAATGCATGCACCATTTCTGTATGTAGAATAGATACATTTATCAGCTTCATTAACCTTGAAACTGTTTGTTAACATTATTTTATTAAACTTTTCATGCCATTGCATAGGGACTTGTTTTAGACCATAAAGGGACTTGACTAATTTGCAAACCTTCTTCTGTTGTCTAGGTAAAACAAAACCCTCAAGTTGCTCCATATACACTTCTTCCTCTAAATCACTATTTAGGAAAGCTGTTTTTACATCCATTTGATGAACAAGTAGATTGTAAATAGAAGCAAGAGATAATAACACTCAGATAGATGATATCCTAGCTATTGGAGCATAAGTATCAAAATAGTTTGTCCCATGACGTTGTTTGAACCTTTTAGCTACTAAACGAGCTTTGTAATTATTTATAGAACATTTAAATTCTTCTTGAAAATCCATTTACAACCTATTGATTTGGAACCATAAGATAAATCAACCAATTTCCATGTCTGGTTTGACATAATAGATCTCATTTCATCGTTAATTGCTTCTTTTCAAAAAATAGCATCTCAAAAGAGATAGCCTCTGAATATGTGACAGGATCACTATCATCATTAATAGTTAACTTAGTCTGGTGTGTAATAATATTTACATCACCTTCTAGCAAATATGTCACAAACTTAGGACCAAATGCCTTTTCTTTTCTTTGTCTCTTACTCCTTCTAGGTTCTACGTTCGAATGTGGTTCAACTGAAGTATCATCAAGAGATTCTTCATGAGTTCTCTTGGAAGAGCTAGGAGTAATATTATTTCCAGTTTGTGTAGGAGAAAACTTATACATATGTTCAACAAATTCATCATCAATTGATTCGATAATATCATAGGATTATATTTTTAGAAACCTATAAGTAGTATTGTTCTTTACATAACCTATAAATACACATTTATATGTTTTATTTCCCAATTTAGTAATTTCTGGATTTGGTTTTCTCACATATGCGAGACATCCCTACACCATGAGACAACTAAGATTAGGTTTTTGGTTAAACCAACATTCATGTGGGGTCTTGTTAGTATAACATGCACTTAAGAGTGCCTCACCCCACCAATGATCAGGTATACTAGAACTAATAAGCATGCAGTTCACCATTTCTATTAAAGTCCTATTTTTTATTGCTGCTACACTATTTCATTCTGGTGAGTATGGAGGTGTAAACTCGTGAATTATACCATTAGATTCACAAAATTTTGATACTTGGTATTCTCCACCTCTATCGAAACATAGGATTTTAATTTTTAGATTCAATTGATTTTTAACTTCTGCTTTATAGATCAAAAATTTACTTAAGACTTCATCTTTACTTTTTAGTAAGTATACATAAGCATATTTCGAGAAATCGTCTATAAAGGTCACAAAATACTTATTCCCTCCACGTGAAACTTTACAATGTAAATCAGATACGTCAGAATGTATAAGACCAAGTAATTCAGATGTATGCATAATAGATTTATGTGGTTTACACGTTATCTTTCCTTGAACACATATATCACACTTTTTAACATCATCAAGTTTACATTTAGAAATAATTCCTATGTTATACATGTTCCTAATAGATTTGTAATTTATGTGCCTTAATCTAGCATGCCATAAAGGTACGGAATCAACAATATAAGCAAAGTTATCCTTTATTACATTCATTTTGAACATGCCATTAAAAGAGTAACCATTCCCAACGAACACATTGTTCTTGGATACATTAAGACTATCAAACTCAATTGCAAGCTTAAACCCTGCTTTGTTAAGACGATCTCCAGAAATCAGATTCTTGGTCATTTCGGGTACATGGAGAACTTTAGACAAAGTTAGATTCTTTTTTGAAGTGACTTTCAATTCTACTTTTCCAATTCCAACAACTTTGGCACGAACATTATTACCCATTTTGATCTCTTTGCCATCAATGCATTCTTTGTAAGTCTTGATCTGAAATCTGTCATTACTTACATGAATTGTAGCTCCTGTATCTAGTCACCATCCTTCTTCAACTCTGATTGAGTTGGCCTCTTCTACCACGACAACAAAGTTTAGATCATTGTTTCCAATAGTCACATTTACTTGATCCTTCTTTTTCTTATCGTCATTTATCCGATGTCGGCATTCTTGAGCGATGTGACCAGGTTTCTTACAGTAGTAGCATTCACTTTTGAACCTTTTCTTAGAAGATTCTGCATGATCTCCATTAGATTTTGATATCTTCCGCTTTTTGCTACCCTTCTGGTTTCCTTAAACCATGTTTGCTTTTCCTACCTCATGATTATTATTCTCTCATTTTTAGAGTCCTCCTCGATATGCAAATGACGCATTAGTGATTCCAAGAAATGCTTGTTCTCTTCATGTTTAAGTTTTTTTTAATAGCCATTCCAAGAATTAGATAATTTAGCAATAATGGCTCCAACTTGAAATGGTTCAGGCAAAATAATTTCAGCATTTTTAAGATTGCTAACAATAAGTTGCAGTTCATGAACTTGAGAGAGGACAAACTTACCATCAGTCATCTTGAAATTGAAATAATTACCAATTAAGAATTTCTGGTTGCTTGCTTCTTCGATGCAATACTTGTTGTCTAGTGCCAACCACAATTCTTTAGCCGTTTCAATAGTCATGTGTGTGCTGTAAACAATATCTGATAATACATTCTGAATGTGGCCTCGACACAGGATATCATCATCCTTACGTTCATGCCTCTGTTCTTTCAATCCATTTTTGCGTTCTTATGGATCATTTGTTCCATCTTCAGGAATTGGTGCAAGATCATCACCCAAGATATAAGATAATTTTATTACTGTCAAGAAAATAGAACTTTCTCCTGCCAGCGATTGAAGTCATGCCCATCAAAACGATCAAGACGAATCAAGTCATGATTCATGACTTGAATCGAAGGTACCACGGATTGATTCAGTGCCAGATCTTTAAATGAAGACATTTCCTAAACTGTTAGAAAATATATAGAATTTGATAATCTGAATATGAACTCCAAGGCACGTAAATGTTATCTTTAAGAAATGTTTCTCTCCTATACAACGAAGTCACAAAGGGGTTCTAATGAAAAAAAAATTTTCAGGATACAATGGAGATGTTTTAATTCAAACTGTGAAAGTTTGATCAAACCAAGAAAACACTCTAATAGAAACTGATGATGCCAAGGAAAAAATGAAAATAAGAAGAAAGACTGAAAATTGTTATGTTATTTTTGCAAACGGCAACAAACCTAATAAATAAAGACGATGTGTCCATTGGGATGAGTGTGTGTGTTTTGTTGGAAGAAATGTGTTTATTTTCAACAGATACAACTCTTCAACACATACCTATTCAAATATACGGAAATCACTAAGCCCCCACGGTTGATTTTTACCTATTGATTTTCAAGTCGATTCCCGTTCCGAAGCGGCAAACCATCTGCATAACAATAATAAATAAATAAATTATGAAAAATATCTACAAGATTAACTGTTAAACATCTTATTAGATAAAATTATAAGTTATTTTGATCACTTTAACGTAATAAACATACTACATTGCCCAAAAATAAATTGTATAAAGATTAGATTCACAAGGGGTGCACACATTTTTGCATCCTAAAGGTATGCTTGAATGATTGTATATTAAATTATTTGTGTAAAATATAAAATTCGATTTAAAATGAGAAAGACATCTCTTTATAGGAGGTCTATTGATTTTGGTTTGGTATTAATGTGTTTTTAAGAGTATAAATTTTTGTTGTGCTGCAAAAAGAATCAGTTATGGAAAAAATCAAATAAGTGTTTGGTAAACTCTTGTTTCAAAATTACTGTATGTTTCAAAATCAACATTTCAGCATTTGGTAACCTAAAGTGATTTATTGTTGTGATTGTATAAAGTTATTAAAATAGACATTGATTATAATAATATTCTTTTGTATTATTATTGTCATGAGTAGTGTAAAATTCATTGTTACTTTTATATCAATATGTAATATTATCAAATATTTTTTAAAGACAAGACATTTGTCATAATTATTTGAAAATAAAAATAATAAATATCTATTAAATCTTAAAATTTATAAAAAGCATAATCATACAATACGAAAATTAATTAAATTTAAGTTTAAATTATTTGTGGGGATAATTAGAATAATAATACACATAGGACATAAAAGGAATTAATTACATTAATTAGGGTTAAAATTAATATATTAATAATAGATCACTAGAAAAGCTAAAAGCATAATGTAATTATATTCACACAACTTTATTTGTTAACCACACCACATTTTAATTAAATATAAGTCTCTAACTATTGCTCATTTTTGTATTTATGTCATTATTTTTTCTATCACATTCTTATCATCAGCCAATTAATTTGCACGTCTTATCTTTATCTTTGATGATGATTTTCGGTCCAAAATGTTAATTAAGAGATCGTATTTTCAAATAAGTAAAATAAATAACAAATACAAACTTGACAAAATATTTTCTCTTGTTTCAATGCATGTTAACATAATATTTGGACAAAAATCGTCATCACAAATGAGATGTAAAAAATAATTGAAAGTTAATAATGAAAATGAAATGAAAAAAGTTACACACATAAATGCCAAAGTGTCAAAGGTTGAAGGACCTTCATGAATAAGGTTTAAGCTCTATAACTAGGTAATCTCTCACAAAGTCTAACAAAGTGACATTGACGCATGGTGGGGCGGGGCATCGAGAACGTGGAGAGAGGAAATTTCTTAACTCCCGAAAGTTTAAGATGTTTTTGTTTTAATGTTTATTTTTCATTTCTTGACCTAAGTTTATTTTTTTTTTCAAAAAATAAAATGTTCTTAAAATGAAAAATATGAAGATTTTGGTTAACTAAAGGGTTAATTACAAATTTATAAGAGTTATGTTTGCGTGAAAATGATGTTAATCAAATTGTGTTACCACCCAAATTTGGTAATGCCTTCACGTCAGCAAAGAGCCTTATAGGCCCTCGCTCCCCTCTCATCTCCTCTCTCTCTCTCTCAAAATAACGATAAATGACCCCCGCACGCTAATATCTTGTCAAAAGAGGCCCATGAAGAGGTTCGCAGATGCAAATAACCAGGGTCCCTCGCCAACTACTTGGACCCCGCAGAATCTTCCAAGCAATCTGGTATTTTAGGAACCAGAGAGATATTTCAAAGAAGATTATATTTGATTGTTATACAAACACTCACAAGGAAACCCAAAGCTTGTGAGAAAGAATGGCCCAAAGCTCAACTGAGCTAGGGATGAGATAAGCGAGTCTAACGGTCTCTAGATCCACCTCGATCATTCTACTCCTAAAAAACGTCACAGAAGTAGCCGAGTTTGTTAGCTCGTCGTCAAGTTGGCGAGCCATCGGCACATCCCGCTAGTCCAATGACGACCTCATCTCACGACCCAGCGTTTCGCCGTCCCTTTTTGGCATTTGTTTTCGCCTTCCCTACACCGGTTGTCCCACTGACGGAAGCCACCAGATAAAAAGCAATGGTAGGCCTATGCTCTTCTTTTTGATGATCCGGTGAGGAAGAGACTTCGCCGTTGTGTCAAGATTGGTGTCAGAGGCTGACTGGTTCTGAGAATCATCATTTTTGAAAGACATTACTAGACACTTTTCTAGTCTAAATCACATGATAGAAGATAGAGAGAGCCAGAGAAGACAACACAGGGGTGTCCGGTATATGAGACTAGGAAGAACAAGGGTATAACCTTAAGAAGAAGTTTGAAACTTAAACCTCTATATTTACCTCAATAACCAAGCACAGTTTTACACATTTTGTCGGAGGAAGTCAGTGGAATAGCCAAATAACTCTAAGAAGCTTGGAGAATTCTAGTAGAGGTAAAGAATGTAAGAAATAAGGTTGCTAGTGTTTAAATAGACAAACCCTACTCATCCTGGCTGTTGATTTCGGATCCTCAAATCTCAACCATTGAACATGGAGACACGCAGCAATAGATGAAAGGTTAAGGGTTTGTTAACATTTAATTCCTAGAATTTGATGTGCGCCCCCAAGCATTCCTCAACACGCCAACAGTAGTAATAGCAATGACACTTCGAGCAATGTGATGGCTGCACCATCATTACATTCTTTTAAAGCATGTTGTGATTAATAACCTTTCGAGTTCAAAAATTGACAGCCCAGCTCAGAAGGAGACACGTGGATCCCGACCTAATCAAGCTTCTGCAAATTTTCCAAGTCAAAGCCCTTGCATGCTATAATTAAACAAAGCTCGAGCTTGGGGGACTGTATATATCTTCAAATGACTCCCTCAGTAGGATGCCCTTCGTCCTCGTCAAAGTTCTACTCACACACTCTCATATGAAACAAGGTGAAGGCATCATTTAGCAGTCAACCTTAAGCCAAAGTTCACTATTGCATAGGCCTTTGTCCCTGCCCCCCAAAAAAAAAACACACACACACACACACACTTTCTCAAGTCCTACGCTTAGCATAAGTACTAGACTTGAACTTGGGGAATATTGTTACAACCCAAATTTAGTAAGGCCTCCACGTCAGCAAAAGAGGTCCAACCCCCTTCCAAATAAAGATAAAGGGTCCTCGTACGCTAATTTCTTATCAAAATAGGCCCATGAAGAGGTTCGCAGATTCAACTAACCTAGGTCCCTCGCCAACTACTTGGACCCTGCAGAATCTTCCAAGCAATTTGGTATTTTGGGAACCAAAGAGATATTTCAAAGAAGATTATATTTGATTGTCATACAAACTCTCACAAGGAAACCTAATCTCAATCTCCCAATAATTAGCAACGTAATATTGGAAATCAACTCAGATTGGGACTAAAAATCTGAGAGATTGCGTTCACACTTAATTATTCGTTATCCCATAAAGAATGAGAATCTGATCTGATGTCTAATTAATTGCTTCTCCAGGTCAATTAGAACTCTCCATTATAAAAACAAGACTTCTTCATTCTAATGTACGCATTATTCTCTACCTTAAACTCTATTCAAATCTCTGCCTGCTTGTCTTTTCCACACCCATATATTCTTCTTTATGTTTTGTAACCGGTAGTTGACTTGATCGTCAGAGTACCAACGATCACCGGTCTCTTTTTCTCGATAATATTGGTGCCTAACGATTGTCCAAGTGTGCAGGTAACATATGTAGAGGATTGATTGGAGATATGTTGACACGTATATAATGCAGATTTTAATGTCAACAAATTGATATTGTGAAGACAAATTTAAAGAGTCATATATGTTAGCTAGGATTAATTTCTCACTAAATATACTTGAAAATAATTCAAATTTTTTTTAGAAATTTTTTTACAAATGTGCAGTGAAAACGAAAAATGGAAACGAGAAGGATAATTTGAACATTTCGTCCCTATCGTTTGAATTTTGGCATCTGAGCCCCTTAATTAATTTTACTTTGTAGAAAAGGTCCCTAGTGTCTATTTTCGTTAATATTTTATGTTAAAATTAACAAAATGATTAATTAGCATAAATAAATCTAAACGTGATGGATGATTTGTACAAAAAATAGTAAATGGTATGGACCTTTTGCATACATAAATGTTTAAAGTCAGATTTTGTGTTTTCTTCTTCCAATAATTATAAAATTCTACACAAATAGATAAAATCGTGTACATTGTAATATTAGACATATACATAGTAAAGGAAACTCATACACACTATAAGAATTTGAAACATCCAAACAAATGTATACTGTCAAATACATTCTAAATAGTTAGATCAAAATTTGCTTGCAATGGCTTGAGTCCCACAAACAAAACTAAAACAAGAACTTATAGATTATTCCAAGATGGGTGATATAAGCTTTCCTTAAGGCAAAATTTTTCCAACTCAAAAGTAGTGCACACGAGATCCAAAGTTGCCTCTATGATATAATGGAATATAACTTAGGTGTTTACTTGAGTCGATGAACTAACGAAAGTAAACCAAACACTCAAGAAGATATAGAGAATTATATGAGAGAATTTTATATTCGGTTCTACAGTATATCGGATACAAAACAAAACAATAAAATCAATTTTATTTAGAGAAGCAAAAGAATAAGAAAATGATGAAGAATTGTTTTTCTTCTTTTTTTTTCACTTTACAACAATCTTTCTATGTTTATAGATTTTTAAAGGACACCATTCAATAGTTACAATGGTTAAAAAGAATAACAACTATTCTTTAATCTACACAAAAATTGAATTCATCATGAAAGGAGGCCAAAAAATCAATTGGGAGGCGAACAGGTGCAAATCCATTTGTTTGCCGCGGCCTAGCCATCTTATCTCCTAGTTTTGCTCCTTATTGACACCGAATGCTCGATTCACCCAATGCGTTATCCAACACTAGTTTCAAACCATTCATGTATTGTCCTACACATGTCAAAACGACATATTTAGAAAATCAATTCAACAGTCCTCCGCCATTTTCAAAAAATGATGTTTTGAAAATAACTATCATGTATAAACCACGAAGTTCGTGAATAGACGAAATTGTCTTTTGGACTTGAACCCCCACTTAGCACAAATAACTCAAATGCTAATCAAGGTGGGGTGGTAGCTAGGTTTTGAACCAGCAACCCTAAGTGATTAATTGGAAGTACTCCACATACTAACTTTAAAACTGACACGTGTGTAGGCCATGTGTCCTCTATCCTAGTTTTTACTTTGTGAATATCTTGATTAGTTTGGCCAAAACTACTTTAGAGACGGCACCATCCCTTGATATTCATATAGGTAGACTTATCAAACATACCAACGTATCTAAGGTATTTTATAGAAAAACTATATAAGTCTATTAAGAGTTTTAATAATCTAGCCTCTCCGCTCGTATATTGATACGTTTACCAAACACTTTACCTTGGGATTAAACAAGTTTTGCAATCATTCATATGATCTGCTTTGCTCATTGAAACTACGGACTTGACTTGTCAAGTGTTAAGTTGAGTTTCTATCATTGATGATTATTGATTAGTCACAATCCCATTCATTTTGACGTTTTCAGAACTAAATCCCTTGTAAGGCCTTTTGCCAAAGGATCCATCAAATTTTGACTTGATTTTACTTAATCAATAGTGATTATATTATTAGAGATAAGTTGTCTTACCAAACTATGTCAAAGATCAATGTGTCTCGACTTGCCATTGAAAATTTGACTATACGCTCTTTACAACATTGCTTCACTATCATAATGGATAGAGACTATGGATAGAGACTGGTGGCATAGGCTTAGGCCAAATAGAATTTCTTTCAATAAATTCCCTAACTATTTTGCTTCTTTGCTACCCGAAGCAAGACCTATAAACTCAGCTGCCATTGTAGAGTCTGCAATACGTGTTTGTTTTTTTAGAACCCCATAAAATGGCACCTCCACCAAGAGTGAATATCCATATGCTCGTAATACATGATTAGTGATCCAACTTGCATACGTGTATCCTTCCAATACTATATGATAGCTAGTATAATGGATTCCATAATCCATTGTTCGTTTTAGGTATTTGAATACTCTATACACAGCTTGCTAATGCAAATGACTTGCTAGAGTATTCAATGGATAAATGTGTATATAGTAGATATCATAGTATATATAAGACATCTAATAGCTCTTGCATAAAGTTGTGAAACCGCTCTACCAGTGTTAGAAATCAATCTAACACTAGAATCAAAAGGTGTGGAAATCGGCTTGCAATCAAATTGATCAAATTTCTGTAATATCTTTTCGATATAATGAGATTGTGTTAAGATAATTCCATTATCATTCCTTATGATTTTAATCCCTAAAATCACATCTACAAGTTCATATTGATGTTGGATGATAACAATGACTAAGTTTCTTTGATACTATTTTCATTGGATCCAAATATGAGCATATCATCCACATATAAGAAAATAATAACACCATGACGTCCATTGAATTTGCTATATGCACATTTATCTGACTCGTGGATTTTAAATCTATTTGTAACAATGACTTTATCAAATTTTTCAAGCAATTGTTTTGGAGCTTGTTTTAGCCATATAAAGGACTTAATCAATTTACAAACTTTTCTCTTTTATCCGGTAACACAAACCCTTCTAGATGCTCCATATATATTTTCTCATCTAATTTTCCATTGAGAAAAGCTGTTTTAACATCTATTTGATGGATTTCAAGTTTGTAAATTACAGCTAGTGCAATCAAGGTTTGAATAGTAGCCATCCTAGCAACTGGTGCATAGGTATCAAAAAAAATCAAGGCCTTCATTTTGCTACCAACCTTGCTTTGAACTTATGTATAGTTTCATCAACTTTCATCTTCTTTTTGAAGATCCATTTACACCAAATAGGTCTTAAGCAAGATGGAAGATCAACTAATTTTCACGTTTTGTTGCTTAAAATGGATTGAATCTCATCATCTATGGCCTCTTTCCAAAAGATTGCATCATCTGATTTCATTGCCTCTTCAAATGTAAGAGGATCCGACTCAACTGATTGTGAGACAATAATTTGTCTAACATGTGATCCCCTAGTACCTTCGACTAGATGCATAATGAAATCGGGTTTGAAAGTTTTCTCTTTTCTAGCTCTTTTATTTCTCCTTAATTCTGGAGGATCATTGGGAGCTATCCTTTTGTTAAATTCTATTTCACTTAGCTCTACTCCATTAGAATCAACACTATTTAACTTAGGCATTTTAGAAAATCTATTTTCATAGAATAATGCATCTCGAGATTCTATGACGTTGTTAACTTCAATAAAACTATTAGGTTCAACTACAAGAAACCTATAGCCTTTGAATATACATTCTATTCTATTTTCTCATAACTTTTTCACTTTTGGTTCAGGTATCTAATTATGGCTCTACAACCCCAAACACGAATTCGAATGTGATATAGATTAGGCTTTTGATTCTTCGATAATTCATAAAGGGTAATTTTATTGCCTTTACTAGGTACCCTATTACGTATATAACATGTAGTTGGAAGCGCTTCTCCCCAAAACCCTTTACTCAACTTGGAATTGCACGACATTACATTAACCATTTCTGTTAAAGTCCTGTTTTTTCTTTCCGCTACACCATTTTGTCGAGGAGTATAGGCAATGGAAGTTTCATGTATAATTCCTAAGTTTTCACAAAAATTTGGAAAGTGATTTCCACCCATTCTATCATTCCTAAAGCGTTTTATTTTAGTGGTACATAGATTTTCTACTTCATTTTTATATATCTTAAATTTTTCTAAGACTTCATCCTTGGTAGGCATACAATATACATAGCAAAATTTAGAGAAATCGTCTATAAAAGTAACAAAATAATGTTTGCCTCCTCTACTAGGAGTATCATGCAAATCACATACATCACTATGTATTAATTACAATAAAGTTGTTTTTCTTTTAATGCTAGGAAAATGTGTTTTAGTGATTTTAGTTTGAGCACAAACTTTGCATTTTTCATTCATATCACTTTTGTAATTTGGAATCAAATTTAACATGCCCATATCATGTAATCTACGATTATTTGCATCCCCTAATCTAGAATGCCATAAAAATTGAGAATCAACAACATAATAAATGGAACTTATATTTTTATTGATAATATTCAATTTAAACATCCCTCACACAAAAAGTCTTTCCCAACAAATAGACCACTCTTGGATAATACAAATTTATTTGACTCAAACACAAACTTAAAACCAAACTTGTTAAGAAAACTTCTGGAAACTAAATTCTTCATAACTTCCGATATATGATACAAATCATTGATACTTAAGGATTTTTCGGATGTAAACTCCAATTTGACACTTCTTTTGCCTCAAACAGTTGCAATAGAAGAGTTGTCCATGTAGAGAACTTTAGTGTCATTGACAAGCTCATAAGTAATGAATAGATCTCAATTCATGCAAACATGCCTAGTGGCACTAAAATCGATCCACCACTTGATATCATCCTCCACAACAAAGGCCTTAATTCTCATCACCACAAAATTAGAGTTACCCTCTTGTTTTTATTTTTTCAAGTGGCGGCATTCTCGTTTGATATACCCCGACTTCCCACAATTGAAATACAGGCCTCTATTCTTTTTGTCTTTGGAGTCATAACTCCTCTTTTTGTTTGATTTTGAATAATTTTGTTTGCCTTTGTTGTCCTTTTTGGCTTCTTTCTCCTCTTCCACTACATGGATTTTTTTATGATTGACCAATTTGATCTTCAATTTATTCATTCTGAATTCATCTTCAATACAAAGATGCTGGCCTATGTCCTCTAAGGACAAATCATCTTTCATGTGCTTTAGATTTTTTTAAAGATATTTCCAGTTAGAGAGAAGTTTATTGATAATAAAGGAGACCACAAAGATTCGTCTATTTTCATGTTGTGTGCTTGAAATTGATTATAGATGTGTACAATTTCATGAAATTACTCATAGATGTGTACAATTTCATGAAATTGCTCAATTACCTTACGACAATCAACCATTCTATATTGGTGAAATTTAGATGCAAGAAATTTCTTACTTGTCGTGTCCTCAGACATATATTATGTTTCCAGCGCATCCCAAATCTATTTCGTGGTTTTATTTCCATGGTATTGATCAAACAAAACATCCGACATTGTGTTGCAAAAGTTCCCATTGCAAATATAATCATCTTGATCCCACTTTTGCTTTGCCCTTGTGTTTGCCAATGTTTCTTCTTCATTTTCTTTTGGTCTTGATGTGGTAACAACATATACCACATTCAGTGTTCTGAGTAAGAAGTGTAATTTGTTTTGCCATTGCCGAAAGTCACCTCTTTCAAATATTTCCAATTTGACAAAATCAGCTGCAAAGTCTCGTAGTAAAGGCATCGGTAGATCCAAAAAAAAAAAAATTTGCCTTAAGATTATTAGATCAAAATCTGCTTGTAATGGCTTGAGTCTCATGAACAAAACTAAAACACGAACTTCTAGACTATTCCAAGACGCGAGATATACGATTTCCTTAATACAAAATTTGTCCCACTCAAAAATAGTGCACACAAGATCCAAAGTAGCCTCCAAGATATAATGGAATATAACTTAGGTGTTTACTTGCGTATATGTACTAACGAAAGTAAATCAAACACTCAAAACGATATAGAGAATTTTATATCCGGTTCTACAATATTACTGATATAAAACAAGACAATAAAATCAATTTTATTTGGAGAAGCAAAAGAGTAAGAAAATGATCAAGAATTGTTTTTCTTTTTCTTTTTCACTTTACAACAATCATTCTATAGATTCTTAAAGGACGTCATTCAATAGTTACAATATTTAGAAATGATCACAACTATTTATTAATGTATACAAAAATCGAATTCATCATGAAAAATCACTTGGGAGGCGAACATGTGCAAATCTCTCTGTTTGCTGTGGCAAGCAAACTGCAGCCTAGCCGCAGACACATATTTTTCTCTGTTTTCCATGGCCTTTGCCTCTCGATTTCGGTCCTTGTTGACCCCGAATACTAGATCCCACCCAATGCATCATCCAACACTAGTTCTGAGCCAGTCATATAGTGTCCTACGCTTGTCAAAACGATATATTTAGAAAATCAATCCAACATAAACACTTCAAGATATAGCTTTTATAACCCATATTACAACCAAACAACATACAAAACTTCAACACCATGTTCTAAAATTGAATAGCTTCTTTTATTCAAAAAGTTAGGCATGTAAAGTCGTGCCTAATTTTTTTTCACATATCTTGTACACATAGGCATGTAAAATGATACACGTAACTTCTTCTTTCACGGTATATTTTGCAAACGATAGGGATGAAATGTGGCCTAAATCTGTAGAGATAATACCTAGTTTGCTTAGATCTAGGAATGCGTATGAAGAACAATTGTTGAATTTGTTGAAAGAGAAGAAGGTGTTTAATTATAGAACTTGGTGTTTAAATTTTGTGTGGGGGTTGGTTGTAAGGTGAGTTATAAAAGTCATATCTTGAAGTGTTTAGAATTTGTTTTGTGGCATATATTTGCTTAGATATGTCAAGTTATTATAATACGTATGAGTTTTCTTCACTATGTGTGCGCAAATCATCATTCTTCTTTATTGGTTTTTGCACAAATTATCCTTCTTGTTTAGATTTATTTGTACTAATTAACCATTTTGTTAATTTTAATGACAAATATTAATGGATTGGACGACATGCACCTTTTCGCAAGGAAACATTTAATTAGAGGCCCATATGCCCAAATTCAAACGATATGAACGTTTTGCACAATGAAAGTAAACTATAGGGACGAAATGTACTAATTACTCAAATGAAAAACAAAGAGAATAATATAAAATACACAATGAGCTTAGTTTATTACAGTTGGATCATTAACCTTCGAAAATATACAAATAAGTCCCATTTCTTTGCAAAATGTTAAGGACCTTTTGCCCAAATAAAACTTAAGATACAATATAAAAAGAATAAATTCATTATTTTGTGAACATGGTAAAGCTGTAAAATTCTAGTTATTCCAAAAAATAAAAATAAAAATTATACTTCACATAATTTAAAATTTTAAAATATTTTTTTTAAGTTCTTATATAATTATCTAATCATTGAATCACCGTTTTGATTAATGACGTACTAGTTAACACAGTGACTCGCTGATCAGGGTAGTATTGGGCTAATTCTAATATTCGTGGTCACAAGAATTAAATTGGGGAAATTTACACAAATTGGTCAACAAAATAAATGCAAAAATTTTGTTCACTTTTTTTATTCCAAAATAACTGCATCTTTCTACATAATTTTTGAAACATATGTGATTGTCATGAAGACTAGGGATGTATGTAAAAATCATCAAATTGTTAAACTAAATTGAACATTCTTTTCAAAATTGTTAGTTTGGTGTCACATGGACCATCAACGATATGATTTTGAACCAAAGCAAATGTTTTAAAACAATTTGGTTTAGATTCCGATATTTTATTTGTTGTATGAAACCAAACTAAACTGTTTAAGAATAAAAAATATATAAAATGAAAATATAAAAAGTTATAAATTTTCGACAAATAATGGGTGATACTTTCAAATTACAATTTTAAACTCTAGAGCCTGTTTGATTTATGGATAAAAGTATTTAACTAAATAAAAATTATTTGGATAACAGTTATCCGGATAACAAGTTAATTATTATCATGTTTGGTTCACTTAGATATAAGAATAAAAAAGTCACTGTTAAAAAATCAACTTTTAATAAAAAAGATAATACTACCATTATTCTTAATTAAACTAAAAATAAATAAATAAAACTAAAAGAGAAAAACAAAATGAGTGGAGCGGCGGAGGGTGGTAGTAGTGGCAACGATTATTTTAGGGTATCAAAAATAGATATATTCTATATTATGAAGAGTATGTTCATTTTTTTTAAAAATGAGTGAATTATCATTCGGATAAAAAAAATTGTCCTCCTTTTTTGAATACAAAATTTATCCTTGTTTTTAGCTTAAATTGTTATTCAGATAAAAGTTATTTGAACATTAATTCCTCTCAAACATGATAAAATAAATTTTATTTTTAATATTTGTCCATTTATCAAATAGCCCAATTTCAAATAATCTATTAATCTAAAAATACTTAAAACCCTACATTGTAGGCTAAATTGCTAACTAGTAGCCCAAAATTTGACACTCAAGTTTCATGGGTGGTCATCTCCTATCCATAGTTGGGGAGGCGTTATAACCCTTATCCCCCTTCCCCAATGGACATTTGTCCAATGAGAATTGGATAAGTAGTTGACTTTAAATGTTAACTAATTTTTCTTGTCCAATCCCCACTGGATACTTGTTTAGTGGGAGTTATAACTCCTCCCACTATGGAGAGGAGATCACCACCCCAAGTTTCATTGGTCTTCAATTCATACTTTCACATTCACCAGTTCACCTTTGCGCATCAAACGTCAAACACACCACTAATCAATTGGATAACTGAAAATAAATATCTACACGATAAAACTCTCGTCATTCAAGATCTCTAGCTTAAAATCAAATCAAAGTAATTGAATTATTCTCTTTAGTCTTTTCTACCATCGATTTTACTCGACTGGCCCTTAAGCTTTTAGTTTCTCTAAGTTAAACCAATGTTGTTAAACTATACACATCTTCAATGAACTAGAAAGACATTTATAATCTATGAATTAGGGACATCAGAGCAAATAGAAAATAAGATACACGGTAAAACCGCAGTTTAAAACCAAACCAAACCGCTATTTTTGGTTTGGTTTGGATGATAAAACAGTTTAATTTAAGTTTGAGATTTTGTCATACTATTATATGTCAAAAATCGCCCAAACATATTGAAAATAAATCAGCAAATCAAATAAATCATATAAGCCAAGATTTAGCAGAATTTAATAAATTCTATTCTATTGAAATCGTCATAATCTAAATTGCCTATCATACCTTTAATTACATTCAAATTTTAACCAAAAAACTACAAAATCAATTATCATAGTAAAAAAATAACAAAAAAATTCCAACACTGGCTAAAAGTAGAAAATTGTCATATCTGCAAAATTTCGATACAAATAAACAAATTAGCTCACATGATGTTCACAAATAGCTTATAAAACCCCCATATTGTAATGTAACACACATTGTAAAATATTAAGTTACTTTTAACTCAAAATGTATAGATAATGTAATATATTGTTTTAGACTTGCAAAAATCTACAACGAGTTGTAACAGATCACGTTACTATCTAACCATTAACAGAAAATAAGAGACTATTCTAATAACTATATATCTCACAAGACTTCCACAATTTCATTTCTTTTTTTTTTTTTAACCAAACATCATGTATCATAAATAAACGTAAAGTACGAAATGCAACAACTAATGTAACTCATTATTAAGGATGACAATTTCCCCCGCCCGGTTCCCGCCCGTTTAGAATTTCTCTGCCTCGGATAATTTAGGTATTCGGGGCTAGGAGAATTGCCCCGAGGCGGGTTCGGGGCAAAGCTACTCCGCCCCGGACTCACCCCGAATTTTTTTAAAAATATTTTGATGAAATTGGTGTTGAAGGAGTCAAACCTGGAGTATAAACATTGATTCACAATTCCTAACCACTACACCAAGACCTATTGATTTGCATTTTTTTCATTTTGTTTAGTAAACATATTATACACAATTTATTTTTAAAATTCTAACCATACGATTTAGAATTAACTTTAATCCCTCATTTCATAATTCTTAATTTCATATATTGCCCTCAATGAAAATCACGGTTACAAAAATACAAAATAATATTAATAATAATATTAAACGGGGCAGTAAACTTCCCCGCCCCCCGCTTTAAACGGGGAATGGGGCGAGTATGGGAGAGAAAATTCCCGGCAGGGCTCCCCGCCACGACCCATCCCGTTGCCATCCCTACTCATTATAGTACTTTCTAGTGCATTGATACAAAACCATGCAACAAATCATTAACAAACCACGTTACTTTTCTAATCTAGATATAACAAATAAAGTAACAGAATGATAATTGTCCTTCACAAATGGAAAATGCAGTGCAATATATTTCTTTTTAATCCAAATTTAACAAATTTTGTAACATATAATGCCAGACATTCACATATCGTCCATCATAATGTAAAATGCCATGCACTTTCTACTCCAGATGTAATAAATCACTTAATATACCATATTAGACTTTCACATATTGCCCACCATACAGATTGTTCTTCGTAATGTAAAATCTAAAGAATCTAGTCACCAAAATTACTTCTCTGTGCCTTTTTCTCCTCATGAGAGCCATTTTTCGAAAACGAACGACTACGTGGACGAGAACTTCTCGGCTTTGTTTAGGGTCAAGAGGGGACCAGGCCCCTCTCACTTTAAAATTTTTTAAGCCCAATAAGAGGCCCAATGATTAGGCCCCCTCTCAACTCCGGTCTCCATATGAATTGATTCTCATTTCTCAGATTGTCCATATTCCACAACTCCGCTTGACCTAATCATCCTTCCTAGTTCCCAGGCCCCAGCTAAGGAGGATAGTTGATCCAACTTCCAAGGTGTGTCAAGAGGATTTCCGGCGAGGCGGCGAGCCCAGTGGTCGCTCCATTTTCCGGTACCTTTTTCCTTCTTCTTTTTCCTCATTATGAATATCGAATATACGAATATGGACATGGCTTGTCAAATTTTGGACATTTGTTTCTAATTTATTTGAGGTAATTTTTAGAGCTTTAAAATCGTGCCATTGTTTTAATTTAGAGTGGAGATTATTAAGTAGAAGATTATATATCTCCAAATCTAATTAAGAGATAAATTTTACCCACCAATAAATTACTCCGTTTGGAATAACTTATTAGACCAAGCCAAACGAGGCCTTGAATTCTTTTGGCATATCAGTTTCTGAAATTGGAAAACTGATTGTTTGCAGCTAATTAGCCCCATTAAAGCCTTATCTGAAACTCAAACATAGACAGTTTCCGCGTAAGTATTTCTTCTTGCTCTTGCCCCTGATTTATTTTTTAGCGGTGATTCTTTGATTGAGCTATGGTTTGACTATTGTAAACGTGAATGCATGTAACTTGATTTTCCCACATGTTGATTTTTTTTTTTTTTTTTAGAAATCGTTTTGGGATTTTGTATTTTGACGAAGTAATGTATGCCTGTTCTATTTTATGTTTAATCTATGTTCTTATTTCTTTTCTTTTTTTCCTTCTATTGATTAACTAGTATATACCTCTATTGGCTGGCTTATTAGTGCTCTAATTTAGTGGCCAAATCCATGAATTGGCAAGCATTTTTTCAAATGCAGCTATCTATTTGACAATAAATTTTTTATTCCATTTTCTTTAGGAAATAGTGATGAAGAAATACTTCAATACAATATCGACTCATTCAACTTCAACTCCGGAGCTAACATTATCTCCAAATAGAAATGAGAAAAGTGCAAAACAATGTTGTAATGAAGTGAACTTGGCAAATCTTCCTCTGAGATCCGGAGAGCGGCCACAATTTGATTATCCTCCAAATATTCAAGACGAAGTTAGAAGAGCATATTTACAAAAGGTCCTTGTCAACCTTACGGTCATGATTTTCCTTACTCAATGTATGGGGACAAGTCAAGGCGATTTAATTCAAGTTGGTTTGAAGATGGTCGTACTTGGTTAGAGTATAGCAAGACAAGTGATGCTTTATTCTGTTTATATTGTTATTTGTTTAAACCACAAAGAGGAGAAAGAGGAGGAGGCGATTCTTTTGTTGTCAAAGGGTTTGGCAATTGGAAGAAGAAAGATAAGTTACAAAAGCATGTTGGGGATTCAATTAGTGTTCACAATCAAGCTTTTAGAAGTTGTGAAGCTCTCATGAATAGGAAACAACATATTGAAACATTGTTTACCAAGCACACAGATCAAGAAAATATTAAAGATCATACAC
This sequence comes from Forsythia suspensa, assembly GCA_023638005.1. Lineage (NCBI taxonomy): Eukaryota > Viridiplantae > Streptophyta > Magnoliopsida > Lamiales > Oleaceae > Forsythia > Forsythia suspensa. The sequence goes on from CM042671.1 coordinate 33,600,412, forward strand.
GTTTGGTTGCATCGGTTGATTGTGTTAGGTTCTTTTTACGACAAGGACTACCATTTCGTGGGCATGATGAATCTGAAAACTCAAGCAATAGAGGTAATTTTCTTGAACTTTTGCAATGGTTAGGTGATCATAATGAAGACATAAAGGCTGTTACTTTAAAGAATGCTTCTGGGAGATGTCAAATGGTTTCACCAAGTATTCAAAAAGATATTGTAAGATCTATTTCAACCGAAATAGTTAATTCAATATTTAAGGACATGTGTGGTGATTATTTTACTATTCTTATTGATGAATCTAAGTGACTCGTCTTCAAAGGAGCGAGATAGCTATTGTGATCCGTTATATTAATGAAAAGGTTTCATAATTGAGCATTTCGTAGGTATTGAGCATGTCGTTGATACTACAACTTTCTCTCTCTTAAGGCTTCAATTGACAGTTTCTTTTCAAGGCATAGTCTAAGTATATCTCAATTGTGAGGACAAGGTTATGATGGAGCGAGTAATATGCAAGGTGAGTTCAATGGTCTTAAAACACTTATCTTAAAGGAGAATGAATGTGCTTTTTATATTCATTGTTTTGCTCACCAACTCAATTAGCTCTTGTTGCCGTTGCAAAAAGAAGCATGTTGAAGTTCTTGATTTATTCTTGTGGTTGCTAATGTGGTAAATATTGTTGGATCATCATCTAAGCGTCGTGATATTCTTCGAGAATTACATGCTAATGTTGTTTTGAAGCTTATAATAATGGTGAAATTTCAAGTGGGAAAGGTCTTAATCAAGAAATCATTCTTAAGAGACTAGGTGATGCTGGCGTTGGAGTTCACACCATATCACTTTAATTAGGTTGATTGGCATGTTTTCATCTGTTCTTGAATTACTTGAGATAGTAATGGACAATGTGAAATTAAGTTACGATCAAAGAAATGAAGCAAAACAAGCATTGGTATCTATTCGGTCATTTAATTTTATTTTTGTCTACATTTGATGAAGATTGTGTATTGGGAATCTCAAGTGATCTGTCACAAGCGTTGCGAAAAAAAGATCAAAATATTGTGAATGCTATGACTTTAGTAAGAATATGTAGGGAAAGATTGCAAATAATGAGGGACGATGGTTGGAATCTCTTATTAGATGAAGTCTCTTCCTTTTGTAAGAAACATGATATTGATGTACGTAATATGAATGATGTATTTTGCCCTCCGGACGCTCAAGACGCAGAGTACATGAAACCACGAATATGCATCATTATCAAATTGAGATATTTTATACTGTGATTGATTTGCAGTTGCAAGAGTTAAACAGTCGTTCAGTGAGACAAGCACTGAGTTACTTAGTTGCTTGGCCTGTTTGGATCCAACTGATTCATTCTCAGCTTTTGACAAGTCTAAGTTGGTTCAACTTGCTAAATTTTATCCAAAAGATTTCTCTACTCTACAACTTGTGCTACTTGGGGATCAGCTTGATAATTATATAATGGATTTGCGCTCCAATATAGAATTTTCAAGTTTGAAAGGAATTAGTGATCTTGCACAAAAGCTAGTTGAAACAAAAAAAAGACAAGATTTACCCTTTAGTTTATTTGCTAATCAAATTGGTTCTTCTTTTACCAGTTGCCACTGCCAGCGTGGAAAGAGTGTTTTCAGCTATGAATATTATCAAAGATCAATTGAGCATCGGATCGGAGAAGAATGGATGAATGATCGTATGATTGCATACATTGAGAAAGATGTTTTTGATAATATTTGTAATAGTGATATTGTTAAACGATTTAAGAATATGAAAACTCGTTGTGGACAATTTTAATGTATTGAAAATTTTAATTATTACTTTCTATGTATAATTCAATTTCAAATTTTTGTTTATATGTTACGTAGTGCCCCCTCTTAAATCAAATCTTATATCCGCCACTAATCCAAACAGGCCAAGCAAAGAAGTAACTCGGTGCTTGTCTCACTGAAACGACTGTTTAACTCTTGCAACTGCAAATCAATCACAGTATAAAATATCTCAATTTGATAATGATGCATATTCGTGGTTTCATGTACTCTGCGTCTTGAGCGTCCTGGAGGGCAAAATACATCATTCATATTACAGACATCAATATCATGTTTCTTACAAAAGGAAGAGACTTCATCTAATAAGAGATTCCAACCACTGTCCCTCATTATTTGCAATCTTTCGTTACATATTCTTACTAAAGTCATAGCATTCACAATATTTTGATCTTTTTTCTGCAACGCTTGTGACAGATCACTTGAGATTTCCAATACAGTCTTCATCAAATGTAGACAAAAAATAAAATTAAATGACCGAATAGATACCAATGCTTGTTTTGCTTCATTTCTTTGATCAGAACTTAATTTCACATTGTCCATTACTATCTCAAGTAATTCAAGAACAGATGAAAACATGCCAATCAACCTAATTAAAGTGATATGGTGTGAACTCCAACGCGTATCACCATGTCTCTTAAGAATGATTTCTTGATTAAGAACTTTCCCACTTGAAATTTCACCATTATTATAAGCTTCAATAACAACATTAGCATGTAATTCTCGAAGAATATCACGACGCTTAGATGATGATCCAACAATATTTACCACATTAGCAACCACAGTAAATAAATCAGTAACTTCAACATGCTTCTTTGCAACGGCAACAAGAGCTAATTGGAGTTGGTGAGCAAAACAATGAATATAAAAAGCACATTCATTCTCCTTTAAGATAAGTGTTTTAAGACCATTGAACTCACCTTGCATATTACTCGCTCCATCATAACCTTGTCCTCGCAATTGAGATATACTTAGACTATGCATTGAAAAGAAACTGTCAATTGAAGCCTTAAGAGAGAGAGAGCTGTAGTATCAACGACATGCTCAATACCTACGAAATGCTCAATTATAAAACCTTTTTCATTAATATAATGGATCACAATAGCCATCTGCTCCTTTGAAGACGAGTCACGAGATTCATCAATAAGAATAGTAAAATAATCACCACACATGTCCTTAAATATTGAATTAACTATTTCAGTTGAAATAGATCTTACAATATCTTTTTGAATACTTGGTGAAACCATTTGACATCTCTCGAAGCATTCTTTAAAGTAACAAATTTTATGTCTTCATTATGATCACCTAACCATTACAAAAGTTCAAGAAAATTACCTCTATTGCTTGAGTTTTCGATTCATCATGCCCACGAAATGGTAGTCCTTGTCGTAAAAGGAACCTAACACAATCAACCGATGCAACCAAACGTGTATGATCTTTAATATTTTCTTGATCTGTGTGCTTGGTAAACAATGTTTCAATATGTTGTTTCCTATTCATGAGAGTTTCACAACTTCTAAAAGCTTGATTGTGAACACTAATTGAATCCCCAACATGCTTTTGTAACTTATCTTTCTTCTTCCAATTGCCAAACCCTTTGACAACAAAAGAATCGCCTCCTCCTCTTTCTCCTTGCTGTGGTTTAAACAAATAACAATATAAACAGAATAAAGCATCCTTTCACTTGATATACTCTAACCAAGTACGACCATCTTCAAACCAACTTGAATTAAATCGCCTTGACTTGTCCCCATACATTGAGTAAGGAAAATCATGACCAGAAGGTTGACAAGGACCTTTTTGTAAATATGCTCTTCTAACTTCGTCTTGAATATTTGGAGGATAATCTGAAATTCGTGGCCGCTCTCCTGGATCTGTAGGAAGATTTGCCAAGTTCACTTCATTACAACATTGTTTTGCACTTTTCTGATTTCTATTTGGAGATAATGTTAGCTCCGGAGTTGAAGTTGAATTAGTCGATATTGTATTGAAGTATCTCTTCATCACTATTTCCTAGAGAAAATGGAATAAAAAATTTATTGTCAAATAGATAGCTGCATTTGAAAAAATGCTTGCCAATTCATGGATTTGGCCACTAAATTAGAGCACTAATAAGCCAGCCAATAGAGGTATATACTAGTTAATCAATAGAAGGAAAAAAGAATAAGAACATAGATTAAACATAAAATGTAATGTATACATTACTTTGTCAAAATACAAAATTCCAAAACGATTTCTAAATAAAAAAAATCAACATTGGGGGAAAATCAAGTTCGCCACGATTCACGCTTATAATAGTCAAACCATAGCTCAATCAAAGAATCACCGCTAAAAAATAAATCGTGGGCAAGAGCAAGAAGAAATACTTACGCTGGCGAGAAAGAATATATATGTTTGAGTTTCAGATAAGGCTTTAATGGGGCTAATTAGCTGCAAACAATCAGTTTTCCAATTTCAGAAACTGATATGCCAAAAGAATTCAAGGCCTCGTTTGGCTTGGTCTAATAAGTTATTCCAAACGGAGTAATTTATTGGGTCGGGTAAAATTTATCTCTTAATTGGATTTGGGGATATATAATCTTCTACTTAATAATCTCCAGCTCTAAATTAAAACAATGGCACGATTTTAAAGCTCTAAAATTACCTCAAATAAATTCGAAACAAATGTCCAAAATTTGACAAGCCATGTCCAGATTCGGATATTCGATATTCATAATGAGGAAAAAGAAGAAGGAAAAAGTACTGGAAAATGGAACGACCATCGGGCTCGCCGCCTCACTGGAAATCTTCTTGACACACCTTGGAAGTTGGATCAACTATCCTCCTTAGTCGGGGCTGGGAACTATGAAGGATGATTAGGTCAAGCGGAGTTGTGGAATATGGACAATCCGAAAAATGAGAATCAATTCATATGGAGACTGGAGTTGAGAGGGGGCCTAATCATTGGGCCTCTTATTGGGCTTAAAAAAATTTTAAAGTGAGAGGGGGCCTGGGCCCCCTCTTGACCCTAAACAAATCCGCCACTGGTTTGGATCCAACCGATTCATTCTCAGCTTTTGACAAGTCTAAGTTGGTTCAACTTGCTAAATTTTATCCAAAGGACTTCTCTACTCTACAACTTGTGCTACTTGGGGATCAGCTTGATAATTATATAATGGATTTGCGCTCCAATATAGAATTTTCAAGTTTGAAAGGAATTAGTGGTCTTGCACAAAAGCTAGTTGAAACAAAAAAAGACAAGATTTACCCTTTAGTTTATTTGCTAATCAAATTGGTTCTTCTTTTTACCCGATTTGCCGCCGGTGGGAAAGAGTGTTTTCAGCTATGAATATTATCAAAGATCAATTGCACAATCGGATCGGAGATGAATGGATGAATGACTGTATGATTGCATACATTGAGAAAGATGTTTTTGATAATATTTGTAATAGTGATATTGTTAAACGATTTAAGAATATGAAAACTCGTCGTGGACAATTTTAATGTATTGAAAATTTTAATTATTACTTTCTATGTATAATTCAATTTCAAATTTTTTGTTTATATATTACGTAGTGTCCACTCTTAAATCAAATCTTATATCCGCCCTTACTGCGAGAAGGGGTATCCATATCTTTAGTATTGGACTGCAAGCATGATTAATGGCACGAATTTCTGAGTTCTGAGAGGACTTTTCTCGAATTAGGATTTAAAAATAGTATTAGTTATGATAGGAGTATATTTTTCGAACGAGGATTGTGGAGCAAAAATATTCTAGAAAAAAAATGTCTCTCTCTGTCCCTTGATTGAATGGGTAAGGTGGTTTATTTATAGAAAAAAATTATAGACGTATCATGGTAGACACTTCACATACAAGCCCGGTCGGGAGTTTATATACATACTAACTGGTCAACATTGAAACTATTTTAATTTACAAAATAACTCAACCAGTATTAATAAAAACTCGCTCAATATCAATAGTCCCCCACTCTCAAGTTTATTTTTTTAAAAAAAAAATTAAAACTTGAGTGTGATACAAACAGCTGCCATTGTTGACTTGTGCAGTCGATTTCTTTCTGCTCTTACAAGTCGCCCATTCATTCATCTTATTCATTATCACGACCGACTTCATTAATGGCTATCACATCTCTAGGGTTACATATGTCAAAAGAGGCGGCATTAGTGCGTTGGAACTTGTGCCGTCATGATTACTTTGTCCCGCCTTTTTAGATTTTCAATTTTTTTTACAGTTGAGCTTCCCTTATTCAAGTGTATTATTTCATTTTGACTCATTTTCAAACATGAAATCATTACTTCATCTTCCTCCTTTTTTTCTTTGGTCTTTCCAACAATTCCATTTCTTTTCTTTTCAAGCAGCCTTTTATGAATGTCATTAACCTAGATAATATTTTAAAAGAGCAAACAACTCCCGTTGTTTTGTGTGAAATCGAATTTTCTTTTGACTCTTTGGCATCCATCAAATCCCTCGAATTTCCTTATACTTGCATGTTGGAAGTGAACAATATTCCCTTGATTGGCGACTAGACCCTGAGATTAAATACACCGGTAGGTTTCGTATTTCGACTATATTATTGACGTGATACTTTTTTCATCTTTCTTTCCTTTGGTTGTTTTCTTTGTTGCAATGGTAATTCGTCGTATTAGAAATGACAACGCCAGTTGATCAACTCGCGTTCAATCTGATGATCGATCGAGCAATACTCTTCAGAAAATACCCCGTCATCCCAGCACATATAGCGATAAATCCCTTAAGCACACGATCAACCATTTATTTCTCATCCGTGCACATACATATAGAGCTCCAGGCCCGACCGAGTATCTTCCCGTAGGACAGCTTGGAGATGTGGCTATTTATTAAGATAGTCTTAAGGCTGGTCTTAGATTTTCTCTTCATCTTTTTTTTTTGGTAGAATTTTTCTGTACTTATAACTTGTCTCCGGGTCAACTTGTACCAAATGCCTTAAGGATGTTAAATTATTACCTCCTTGTATGTTTACGGAAACGGTCTTGAACCGTCGGTCAATACTTTCTGTATCCTTTTCGAAATGAAACTCCTCGACCGTTACGATTGTTATGTAGTCTTCTCTCATCGTGACCGATGCCTCTCTCTCCATGACCACTTTAGGATTCCCAACTATCATTCCTCAAACAACGGGTGGAAAAATAGATATTTTTTTGTCAAACCAATCGATGGAATGTTTGCATCCCCTGTTGATTGGCACACCCCTTCACTTGAAGATTTCAATACAACACATATTCTTATCGAGTCTGAAATTGATAACTTGATAATTTTACGAGCTATTGAGCCTCTCGGTCGTTCTATGAATGACGTTCTAACTAACGACTCCTTGGTTTCCACTGGCATCGGCTGTCCTTATGGTAGGCGTATTCTTTTTTTTTTTTTTTTCTCTGATGCGATACTTGTCATGCAATGGTACTTGGCACGTGATGCTATATCTTCTTTGTTTGTTTCTTTCTTTCTTTTTGTAGATATGTCTATTGATAAATTTAGCGAAGAGCTTTTGGAGTTAGCTCAAAAGAATGTTGATGGCTAGAGAAAGAGGCGTAGGAATGCATCTTCTGCCGATCTTCCACCTATCCCATCGACTAGTCAATAAATCGCTCAACAAGATGAGTCTTTAACACCTCATTAACTAGGGACTCAAGTTGTTCCGTCTGCTGATGCCGCTTATTTGATTCTGTTCGTCGCACATCTGATCACCCATTGACTTGCAATATGAGACGAGCGACTAAGAAGGTAACCGAAGATTGCCAAGTTATCACCAGTTGTCTAGACTGGGAAGTGATCGCGGTAAGCAATGCTAGATCACCTGAAAGTCTGGAGAGATCAATCATGATGGAAGAATGCCAAGTACGTACTTTATCATTCTCCTTTCTCCTCTCTTTTTTTACGGTGACATAATTTCCTTTCTCTTTTTGCTTTTGTAGATACTTTCCCTTCGTCGTGCTACTTTTTGCAAAATCTGCGATCAAGCAGAGAAAATTGAACAAATTGGCTGATCTCTTGAGGAAAAGAGAAAATTTTGAATTAATGTCGCAAGAGCTTGATTGAGAAAACAGATTTGGTCACGGCTGGTGAAACTTGAATTGTTGAGCTTGAGAAAAAAATACAAGACCAGGAAGATCTTATGAAGCAATTAGAGAACAAGTTGAAAGAGTTGGAGGGATCTATCGAGAGTCGTTATGATGCGGCAATCTCGATGTTCAAAGAAAGCAATGAATATATGACCATCGTGGGCATGGTGGGTGTTCGTGGGTGAGAAATAGCTTTTAGAAAGAGTCGAGAGAGGCTGATAGAGAATTTTCCAACATGGATTTCTCTAGGGCACCCTTCATGCCCGAAGACGATGAAGATGATGATGATGATCAAGCAGACGGTTGATGTTACTCCTGAAAATACACCTTTTTTTGTCAAGATTGGATTGTTGTTTGTCTTTCGAAAATACTTAGTCGACCGGATGTAGAGGTGGTTTATCTTTGTCCATGTCTCCAAAACTCACTTTCTTCTCATGCATGTCGTTTTTGCTTTTGTTTGGATATTGAATCTTGAATCTTGAATCTTGTTGCCATCCTCTATGACTTTGTGACTTTTACCTGTTCTTGTTTGATTTATTTTTGACCGTGGTCGATGTTCATCCTGCCTCAGAAGTAGATCGACCGTGGTCGACATTACTTAATTATGACCGTAGTCAAGCAGTGTTAACATTCGATTGTCATCGAAGTTTTGTGACCGTAATTATATTTTTCAACCTTGTTTGAAGTAAATCTCAAAGATTAATGACCGTAGTCTAATTCTTGGAGATTTTTATTATATTTTTCAACCTTGGTTGAGGTAAATCTCAAAGATTTATGATCGTAGTCTAATTCTTGGAAAGTGATCGTATTTCTTGGTCTTGACCGAGTATCTTCATCGTTTGTTTAAATAAAGAATGTAATCATAAAAAAGATATTCTATGGTTATGAGGAATTAGGGGACACACCTGGTTAAGCCTTATAATGACCTAAATCTTTAGCGTCCTCATCATCTGTCCTCACATCCATATATTTATTCATATTTGTAACAATGACAAAGATATGCAATATAGATATGCAACATAGACTAAGGGTATAAAGGATATGTAGAAAAGACTATAATTTTTTACTGGTAATACTTCTTTAGATGCTCGATGTTCTACGGTCAGCCAAGTGCTTTCCCTTGCTGATTCTTTAAACTATATGTCCCATGCTTTACCTCTTTGATGACTTCAAATGGCCCTTCCCACTTAGGGTCTAACTTGCCTAGTTGATGTCTCGCTACAGAAGCGTTTCTAAGAACTAGATCTCTTTTTTCAAACTTTCGGGGCTTCACCATTCGATCGAAATATGCAGTTGTTCTTCGCTTATAGGCCACCATTCTGACAAAGGCCTTCTCTCTCTCTCCCCATCTGGTAACTCGAGCTCGGTCTTATAAAGATCGATGTCGGCTTGCTGTATCATTATGCGTGGTGATGGCTCAATTACTTTGGCAGGTATTACTGCTTCGAGTCCAAAACACAGTTTGAATGGGGTTTTCCTGGTCGATTCTCTGGGGGTCGTGTGATAAGACCATAGTACATTCGGGATTTCGTCTGCCCAGGCTCCCTTGCACTCTTCCAATCTAGTTTTTATATCCCACAAAATAGTCCGGTTCGTAACTTCTACTTGACCATTTGCTCTTGGGTGCGCGACTGATGTTTTCCTTAAGTCAATTTTATAGCTTACGCAAAATTCTTCAAACTCTTTGTTATAAAACTGTTTTCCATTGTCGGATATTAAAACTCGTGGTATTCCAAATCTGCAAGTAATATTCTTCCACATGAAGCTCTGTGTTTTCCTAGTAGTTATAGTAGCAAGGGGTTCAACTTCCACGTACTTTGTGAAGTAGTCGATAGCTACTAGTAGATATTTTCTCTGTTGACTGGCTATCAGGAATGGACCCAACAAATCTATCACCCATTGGTAAAATGGACATATACCGAAAATCGCAGTCTGGTATTTAGCTAGTACATGAAGAAGGTTGGCATGTCTCTGACAAGCATCGCATTTTTGCACTAATTCTTTAGCATCAGCTTTCATAGTCGACCAATAATATCCCTGTCTAACAGCTTTGAAAGCTAACATGTGAACTCTTTGATGATTTCCGCACATTCCTAATGTATTTTCGTGAGTATGATAAAACCTCTATTTGCATCAATACATTTAAGATAAGGCATCGAAACTCCCTTCTTAAACAAATGGTTGTTGATGATAGTAAATCCGGCCGCTCTTATCCTCAATCGCCTTGCTTCGATAGGATCGTTCGATTGAATTCCTTCAGATAAATATGATTTCAAAGAATCCATCCATGTTATCGTTTCTTCAACCTCACATACTTTAATCATGGTTATAAAACTGGGTTGCAACAATGTTTGCACGGGTGTCATGCTCGCCTGATTTTTAGAATTAGTAGAGGCAAGACGAGACAATGCATCAGCTCGGGAGTTGTCCTCTCGGGCAATCTTTATAATTTTGAATTCTTGAAACCTTTTTGTAAGTCCCGAGTCTTCATCAAGTATGCTGCCATTCGATCGTCTTTCATTTCAAATTTGGCTCGAACTTGCCCGTCTACTAGTTGGGAGTCGATGTTCACTTTAATCAACTGAGCTCCCATTTTGAAGGCATACTAAAGCCCTATTATGACTACCTCATACTCCGCATCATTATTGGTGGCCTTGAATTCGAGCCTCAACGAATACTTCATCTCTTCTCCACTAGGTTTTATCAATATTACTCGTGCGCCTGACCCTTCTTTATTGGAAGAATCATCTACAAACAAAACCCACACGGGATTTTTGCCCAATATGTTTCTTGGTGATAATTATGCTATGAAAACAGCTAGGACCTACCCTTTTATGGATGATCGAGCTTTGAATTCTAAATCATACTCGCCCAATTCTACGACCCATTTCAATAGCTGGTTGGATGTTTCTGGTCAATGAAGGATTTGCTTCAGAGGTTGATTTGTCAAGATAATAATCGGGTGTGCTTGAAAATACGGCCTCAATTTTCTTGTTGTTATTATGAGGGCCAGGATTAGTTGTTCTGCCAAGTTGTAACGAGTTTCGGCATCTTTTAACACATGACTTACGTAGTAAACAGGTCGTTCTACCCTTTCGTCCAACCTTATGAGCACGACACTTAATGCATGAGGAGACACTACTAGATATAACCTTAAAGTTTCCCTAGAGTCCGGTTGACTAAGTATATGGGTGTTGTAGCAACATCTTTAGTTTTACCAACAACTCTTCGCACTCGGGTGTCCACTCGAAGTCATTATTTTTCTTAATTTCTTTGAAAAACGGATGGCATCTATCGCCCGCTCGAGACATAAATCTGTTTAATGTGGCAATTCTTCCAGTAGCATCTGTACTTCATTTTTATTCCCTGGACTTGTCATGTCTACAATTGCTCAAATTTTGTCAGGATTAGCTTCTATTCCTCTTTGAGTTACCATGAAGCCTATAAATTTTCCACCGGATGTACTGAAAGTACATTTCTCAGGATTGAACTTTAGCTTACTTCGCCTCGCCAATCGGAATATTTCCTTTAGATCTTCTATGTGCTCGTCTTCTCGGTCGCTATAGACGATCATGACATCAACGTATGTCTCAATCTTTTTACCCACTAGACCTCCAAAAACTTTATTGACCATGCGTTGATATGTTGCCCCATCGTTTTTCAACCCAAATGGCATAGATGTATAACAAAAAGTCCCAAAATCTGTTATGAAAGATGTTTTATCAGCATCTTCAAGAGCTAATGAAATTTGGTGATATCCCGATAATGCATCTAAGAAACTGAACCTTTTATTCCCAGCCGTAGCATCTATCAATGCATCTATCCTTGGCAATGGAAAACAATCTTTTTGGACATGCTTTATTTAATTCAGTAAAGTCGATGCACATTCTCCACTTACTGGTCGATTTTTTCACCAGAACGACGTTAGCTAACCATTCCGGATATTCCACTTCTCTTATAAAGCCCGCTTTGAGTAGTTTATCGAGTTCCTCCCTTATGGCATGTTGCCTCGGTACAAACTGTCTCTTTTGCTGCTTTACTGGTTTGTAACCAGGTATGTTGTTTAAACAATGTTGGGCAATCGAAGGATCGATGCCTAGTAAATCATCTGATATCCCAGGCGAACACATCAATGTTTTCTCGAAGCAGGTTCAAAAGTTCTTCTCTGCCTTCTTTGCTCATAGATCGATCGATTATAATTTTTTTGTTTTCTTCTAATTCTACCGATTCGACTTCTTCTGTAGACTCGAAGCGATATGTCTGTTGACTGCCATCATTCTCAATCATCAATATCGTTGGATCAGCTCGTATACTGTCAACATAACACCTCCTGGAGATTAGCTGATCTCCTCTCACTATTCCAATTCCTCGACTAGTCGAAAATTTTATCACCTGATGTTGAGTGGAAATGATGGCTCCCACGGAATTGATAATCGAGTGACCATAGATCGAATTATAAGCCATAGAGGTCCGCACCACTAAGAAGTGAGTGACCAATGTTACACAGTGTGGATGTTTTCTCAACACGATCGGGAGATCTATTGCTCCTTCCGGGATTACAATTCCCTCTCCAAATCCTTGTAAATGAGTGTTTATGGATTTTAGTCGATCGATTGGTATTTTCAATGCCTTGAAAGCTTCCCAGCTTAACACATTTGTTGCACTGCCTGTATCAACCAACACACATTTTACATCAAAATCTGCTATATCGTCCGTGATTACCAAGGCATCAATGTGTGGGAAGGATACTCCTTCTAAGTCTTCATCATTGAAGGTGATCGACTGGCCAAACCTACTACAAACTCCAATTGAGTTAACTTGTAGCGATCGTGCATACCCATTTCTTGAATTTTTTTAGTCTTCTCCTGCTGTTGTTCCTCCAAACAATGATATTTATTACTCCTGCTCTACGCTTTTTTACATGTTCCTCAACTGCTTGTTTGGATTTTTCCCTTCCATCCTTTACAAAATATGTTAGCTGTCCATCGGATATCAATCTTTCAATTTCACTATGCAGAGTCCGACACTAATCTTATGACCGTGATCTTTATGAAAATCACAAACTCGATTGGGATCTCGAATGGAGGGATCGGATTTCTGTTTCTCAAGCCACTGCACATTTCTCAGTGTATTCATCTCTTAGAGTATAATAGATAATGGAGCAGTCAACACGAACTAATATATTGCATTTGCTGCTTCTGCCCTCGACCAATATTTGTGGTCGGGTACGCTACTCACATGAGTTTTATTCGGCTGATGGTCCTCACATCTTCTTTTCTTGCTATTTTCCTCATACATTTCTCGATCGTTTCTTGTTGCTTTCATTACCTCCTCCTGATCAATATATTTTCTCCTCACCTTAGTAACTCAGTCATGGACTCCGACGACTTTTTTGAGAGACTAGCCCTGAAAGTGTGATTTCTCAATCCGCTGAGTAGAGCCGTTACAACCGATGTCATCTGAAGATTTTTTATGCCTAACATTGCTCTGTTGAATCGAGACATGTATTCACGTAGGGATTCTCCTTTCTCCTGCATCACTTGCATGAGTCCTATTGCTGTTTTCTTTTTTCGAGCGCTGCTAGAAAAGCAGATTGCAAACTTATTCGCAAAATCTGAGAATGAAGAATTCGATCGCGGAGGCAATGTATCAAACCATTCTCTAGCATATTTCCTTAAGGTCATGGGAAATGTTCTACAAGCAATAATGTCTGGCCAACCATGTAGTCTTACCCTGTCTTAAAAGGATCGTATATGAGAGATCGGTTTTTTCAGTAAATGGATATTCTTTTATAAAATAGGTCATCCCCTATGTTTCCTGCACGCGATCGCCTTGTCAACTTTTTCATTCAAAATATTATCCCAATTGACTGGAATCGAATAACGGCTAGTGGACGTAATCTCATGTGTTTGCATTGTTTTAGAGGGAGAAATTTCACTGGAGGAATTTCAGTCACCGGTAGATGATCTACTGTCGGTGGATGATTTATTGTCGGTGGATGATTTGCTGCCGGTGGATCTACTGCTGCTGTGATATTCTCCGCTGCTGTTGGCGGAGCAGTCACTCTTTACAACATAGTCATGATTGCGGACATCTGTTCTTGCAACGCTGCGAATTGTTCGATCGTTGCAAACTACAACGAATGGTGTGGCTCTTCTCTATTTTCTTGTAGTGGAGCATCTGGATTATTTATTCTCGGTCTTACTCTCGCTCTGCCTGACATGACTTGTTGTTTTATTTATTTGGAAAAGAAGAATAAAAATCTTTCCCACAGAGGTGCCAAATTAATAGGAGTATATTTTTCGAACAAGGATTGTGGAGCAAAAATATTCTTAAAAAAAATGTCTCTCTCTGTCTCTTGAATGGGAAAGGTGGTTTATTTATAGAAAAAATTATAGAATTTACAAAATAACTCGACCGGTATTAATAAAAACTCGCTTGATAACAAGTTGGATTTTTGTCCTATTTCTGAATGGATTTTATGTTATGGGATTTTGCAAAGATACTATTCCAAGTTTGAGGTTTTTTAAGCAATTACATTTGAACGGTTTGGACATTGTAGGAATTTTGAACAAGCGATTTTCAATAAATTCGAGACAAATGCTTGAGGATTTCTTAAAGAATCTTACTATTGACAATATTTTTAAAATAAAGTTAACAGTACTTTTGAAATGAAATAATTAAAAAAAAAAAAAAAAAAAAAGTAAAGTGTGTAATTTCCTCGTTAAATTGTTTTGTATTTTTGAGTTTGAGGCTAGTTTGATAAGAAGACTAAATTTAGATCAACATATAAATTCAATAAAAGGTTGAGGATCGCATGTGCAATTTCACCAAAAAAAATATGTTACTACTGGTAAGCTAGGGATTCCGGCGAGCAAAGGCCATTCCGCAGTACCTCTCCATTCCTCTCTCTCCGTAAAAATGGCTTCATCGATCTCCCGAAAGCTTACCTCTAAATTCCTTAAGCGATCCTTTTCATCAACCACCTATTTCCTTACCACCCAACAATCCAATTTCACTTCCCATGTAAACCTACTTTCTGAATTACGTTTTCATCGGATCACACGGACAAAATTTCACTTCCAAATGCCCAAATGGTAGTCAAAAACCAAGTTTTCTTGAAAAATACCCTCTAAACCCCCAAACCCACCTGTTGTTAACTAATTATGTTCAAGTTTCAGGTCAATCATACACAGTTTTAAGCCCCAAATCCATATCGCAACCACTTCTGAGCTCGAAATATTTCCGAGATTTTCCAAGATTTTTATCAACTTCGAATAATCCATCATCGTCAGATACCCAGAAACCTGAAAATTCGAGTGAGTATCCTAGTCAAGACCCGGAATTCAAGCACCAGGAGATCACTGGACCGACCGTGGAGCGCGATTTATCGGCGTTGGCCAGTGAGACGCGCGTTGTTCTAGAAACATTGATGAAGACTATATATAGTTTAAGTAAGGTTTTGGCTAGTTTGAGCCTTGTGCAGCTCGGTTTGGGAGCTTGGACATCGTATATTGCCCGAGATTCTCCTATTCCCGAGGTTTCATTACAAAGTTTTCTGGCGTTTGGGCTACCATTTTCATTGGCATTCATGCTGAGACGCTCATTGAAGCCTATGTACTTCTTTAAGAAAATGGAGGAGCAAGGTAGGCTGCAAATTTTGACCCTTACTCTTCAGGTTGCCAAGAATTTGAACACGTTTTTTGTGCGTGTTCGTGGGGTGTCCTATTTGTGTATTGCCGGTGCATTTCTTGGTATGATATTTGTTGTGCTGTCTAGATATGACAGTTTTTAGATATAAATGATTTATGACATTTTGAGTTGGAATTTCTTGGAAGTTTGTTGTCTATTGATTACTAATATAATGACTGCGCATACTTGTGTTTGTGCGTTTAATCATATCTTGGAAGCATTGGCAGTTCTAGAATTGACATAAAGATGGAACTGGTATATTAACAATTTTGAACGAAGATTGAGTTATATTTTGGTGCTTCAGCTGCAAACATTTTTGACTACCAAATTCAGACTGCAATTTTACATTTTACATGAAGTCAATCAGAGTCGGGAAAAAGGCTTAGTTCTACATATCATTTCACGTAGAAGCAAAATTGGGAACAAGGCTATGTTTTTCGTCCTTGTTTCAGGGCTAAGGAGGCTGGAAGCATGTGTTGTCTGCAGATATCTACCACTGTGTGGTATTACTTATTCTGTTATTTTGACATTGATATTAGATCTATGCTACTGCTTTTTTGTCTTTATTTATGTGGATCTTCAAATGGCTCCAAATGCTTTAGATAGACCAGCACGAATATGCATGGGAATTTAGACCCTCTAGTTCTTAGAAAGTTGATATCGGAATTAATTGCACAAACCAGGCTTCAGAATATAGATTCTTATCTTGATTGTTTCCAAGTTTTTCCATCCCATCTGCTCATTGGTTGCTCCCCAGTAGGAAACAGTCCTTCCCGTTAGCAACTGTGTGCAATAGACTAAAGTATAATATGTAAGAATCACGGTTCTCTAGTTATGGTAGAAACATCCATCTATGTTTCTTGAATTTATCTAGGCATACAAGAGATCATCTTTTTTGTCCAAAAGGTATGGTGCTCCTAATTGTGAGTCTCTCAATTCAGTTTGGAACACCAAGTGGGTACCCATGTCCTTTTGAGGGATCGGACTGGGGAGTGTATCCTGTTTTCATCTTAGTGCCTTGATACTGGCCTCTTTAGATAAGACATCATTGGTTCTTCACAAAGTCAAAAAATATCATAAGTTATATCATCTATTTATGTATAGATCTGTCTTCTTCACCATAAACGATTTGGCATGAGCAATCAACTTTTCAGTTCTTCAATAGGGAAACAGCATTTGATACTCTGTTCTAGTTTGCTCCTATAGCTTATTTTTCTTCAGGTGACATTATGGGTGAGTTATGATTGGATTGGCACGAGCAACCGGATTATGTTATCATTCTAGGTCGTTGACAAAAGCTCAGCGTCTCACCTGTTTGATGCCTTGAGTTAAAAGTCGAAATTACTGTTCTTGGCCAAGCCCCGAAGAGGGAAAGTCGAGTTTACTTTGACAGTCAAGTCAGGACGCAATCAAAAGCTCAGTAATGTAATTTTATGGAGGGTTTTTGGCATATAATATGAGATGACTTTTTACCATATTCAAGGATTTTGTGTATGGATATACCTAGGTTTTACCTTGGACTTCCCAGAGTGAGATGGCTTGGAGAAGACTTTTTATTAATAGAGCTTAGAGCAAAGGGGCATGTAATGTGTTCCATCTTACTGTTCTTGAGTAGGTAAGAGAGACAGGTGTTGACTTGCGTGATTGAGGCGCTAATGTCAATTTCCTAGATTGAGGGCATCTTTTCACGCTTTATCAAATTGTCTCGTGCTGCAAGATCCAGAGTTGACTGTGAGGAACTCCAAGCAAGTTTGCATGTGCCGGCTCAATGATTAAGTCATCTTATGCTCTGTGTTTCACTGCTTGGATACTATCCTGATTGTTTGTCCCATCTGGCTTCTTGTGCCGGCGTCTCTTAGTAGTTGATATACCTTCTGGGATGACCTAATTGGTCATTGGTCAAGGCTAGCTTGCTCACTCGGTTCTCAGAACTGGTCACCACTTCGGGTAATGCATTCATAAAGATTAGTAAGTCGTCAATGTAGCATGGTTGGTGCTTTCGATGTACTTTCCATGTCAGCCTATTTTGTACCAGACTGACTAGGGTGTAACAGATCGAGTTATCTATTTGGCATTGAGTTTTTCATATGATGCAAAGACTTGTGTAACAGGAACGTTGGAGATGACACTAGGAGCCTACTTGGCTAAGCCAAAGTAGGAATGCCTTTGCCTACGCTTAAAAGTTAAAAGTCACTTTTAAGTACTTTTACCTTACTTCTTTCAGGCTTAGTCAAGCATGCTCTTGAAACTTAAAAGCAGGTAAAAGTCCAACTTTATCCTCCATGAACGAGTGCTCATAACTTGCAGTGTCATTTTTCAAGGGTTACAGAAAACAGATTGCTTTCATTTCCTCTTTTACATGTCACTGCCTGTCATAGTGAACAGATTTCGTGCTTGTTGAAACATCATTCCTCGATGCTTCATTGAATCACTTGTAACTATCTAGATAGGTTTTCTCGTTGTAGCCTATTTTTGGATGGTGGTCAACTTTTCTCACTTTCACATTAATGTTGAGGTTAATGGTCATTAATAAATTGATTCTTGAGAACTATTTCTTAACAATGACTAGTAACATATCAATTAATAGTAGAAAGTTGGTCGTCTCACATCAGCGGGGTGTGCTTATCAACAAAGCCATAGCCGGTCGTCACATCCAGATGGATCCAACAGTTGAACCCACAGCCTAAAATGTACCCGATAGGGGCGCTGAACAGACAGGCAAAAGCATGGCACAAGACAATTTCCACAGAAAGCAAGATGTTGAAAGCAGGGTGTGTAGACCGACAGCTTCAACCGAACACAGGAGTCCTTGATGGTGCAAGCTACCTACACTCATTACTAATTCTGCCCACAAGCTTCCACATTTCAGGACGTTCAAAAAAACTTGGATTCTCCAAACAAATAACTACTTTCTTGAATGAAAACAAATCATCCCAGGCTTTTCTATTTCCCCCAGAGACGCAAAAATTCACATAAAATTATATACAATAAGAGTCAAGGGAAAAGCAGCTCAACGTGGCTCTGCTCTTTCCACTTTTATAATTTTTATATTGATGGAATGTAGAAAACAATACTGAAATAATAAACATCTGTTTTGATTCTGTCTCATATTTACAAGATGCATATAGCATGAGTACTTATAAAACTTTAGCAACATCCAAAAAATAACAATATTAACCCTCTTACTAAAAATAAAGCCGAAGAAAGGGAATTATCTCTTCAACTTTAATCCCCGCAGCAACTTACCATCTCCCAACATCGCCGATGTCTATGATAAACCAAAATAATAGCCAACTCTGTCCTGATAAAGTTGATCATAGCCAACTATGAAATTCAAAATTTCCCTCATTGCTGAAACACCGTGCCAAAATATAATTTGCCAAACTAAGCAATGCCAGAACTTCCATTTGTTTTAGGTTCAGTTCGAACATACGTAAGGCTTCGAGTAGTGGGTGATGGAACAACACTATTTGCTGTTTGACCCAAGATCTCAGTTGCAGTGGACTGAGAATCTCGCTTCCACTGAAAACTCCTCGCACCAGGCTTGATTGGTGCACGAGCCCTGTATACATTGGGAATGCCTCTTGCAAAAGGAACTCTGCTAAATCTAGGAATCGCAAATGGGGATGCTCGACTAATACGAGGCCATGTCGTGACTGATGCAGTTTCAGGTAGCGTGGAGCTTTTCCTTACTATCTGCATTGATATCAGAGGATGGATGGTCAAGTTCACGTAAAACTAAATAAACAACAGAGTGAATGCAGAAAAGCTAAGCATCAAGACTGATAAATTGTCGAAATCGCTCTTTAAAATAGTTTTATAATATAGGCAACTCTTTCACAAAAAAAAAAAAAAAAAAAAAAAAAAAAACCAATTGAGCAAATAAGCCAAACAAGTACAGACTTGGACTTAATTGTTGCCTCGGTTCAATTTTCTCATGCCACATTTCATTAGAAAGCAATGCACGGTTCAATAGACAGGCCATGTGTTCAACTGCTCAAAGTCCCATCTAAGGAGTTAATTGATGTAAGCCATTCAGAGTTAATTGATGTAAGCCATTCAGAACTAGCAAAATGGCCGCAGATGCAAAGCAACAAAAGAAGAAGTAAGAAGGAAAAATGCCACTGCCAAAGAAGTCTCTGGAAACAAAATCCTTCAAAAGGAAATAAGAACTGGCTACAAAATAAAAATATTGCAGATAAAGAAAACACGCATATTAGCAAAAAGCAAACATATATACAGAGGCGGAGCTGTGTACAGTCCAGTGTAGGCAAATGCCGGCACTAGACTTTTGGAGGCCCAGAAAAAAATAAATGGGCCTTTTTTAAAAAAAATTTTGATGAAATGGGCATTAAAATGGCCCAAAAAGGAAAGAAATACAACACTGGAGTCCAAACTTGGAGTTTCCGAAAAAGAACGTGGAAGCCTGGAAGCCATTGAAGTCGACAGCGACTCTCGCGATCTCACCCCTGACGGACAGCTTCAGTGGTCTAACCGTTTATTGGGTTTTGAGCATAAATGGAACCGGGTTCCGAAACCTGAAACTACTGCACAACTCATTCTTTTGGGTTAGGTTCATCACTTCATTGAATTCTTAGGTTTGAGTCTGAATTTCTTCTTCTTCTGCATGTGTATATATGTGTGTTACTAGGAGGGGTTAGTTTATATGTGATGGTTGTCTTGAAATTAATATTTTTTGCTTGTTACCTACCCATTTTGAAGCTTTCTTGGTTCTTAATATGAATAAATGGAAGAATTATGTAAGTTATTCTTGAAGAATGTGTAAATTGTCTTTTGTTTCTAGGCCTAAGGCCTTGGATATGGCTTCTTGTTATCAAAATCCAAGCTCATTATTTTAAATACTAAATTTGGAGTAATTTTACCTAACGTTTACCTCCAAGTAGAAGCTCAAACGTTGAGCTTTTGCCTTTCTGGAATATTATCAAATTTAAAAGTGATTTATAAGAGAATAAAGGATCTTCTACACGATTACACACTTTTTAAGTTATTATGGTCTGAGTGCTCCAGGTTTGCAGGATCTGGATGGTCCTTTAATGCCTTCTCCAAATTTTGCTAGATGTTACAATTCTTTGATTGAGATCTTACTTTTTCTTGACTCATTGATTGGATTGTGATGTATGTTTTAATTTTCCCCTTTATGTTAAATTCTGCTAGCCGAAGAGTTTTGTCATCCAGGCTTGAGATATTAGGAGTTTATGAAGTTGCTAAAACTCCAGAATTAGACCTTTTATACTTTAGAAAGACTATTTTCTGCAATGAAAATTCACAATTGTGAATGATAGATTGAGCAATAGAATGGGTGATCAATGGATGAATGATAGCATCATTTTTTATGTAGAGAAAGATATATTTTTGAAGATTGATAATGAAGTCATTGTATAACGATATCAAAGTATGAAAAACTGCAAAAAACAATTGTAATGAATGTCATTTTTTGATATTGTTGTGTTATTACATTGTTTTATATTATTACATTTATTAATTTTCGCAAGCACTGACTTAAATTTCTAGATCTGCCCCGGCATATATATAACTGCATCTATATTGCACATGCAGTTGACTAGGTAAATTAATATCAGATAAGCAAACATATAAACATGCATTTCTACTGCACATGCAATCAACATAAAGTAGTCCATCTCCTAGTACGGTGACAATAATATTCTTCAATAACATACCTTGAGAATGCGTGACATAAATGAGGTGCCATCCAAAGACAGAGCAAGCTCAGCTGATTCTTTCTTCATGAACTCTATATAAGCTGACCTGCATAAGTAAAATATTTCAGGATGAGCTTTCAAGCAAAGACATTAGATTGGGAAACTGATTCTTTAAAGAACCTCACCCTTTTGGTTGTCCCGTGACTGGATCGGTCAAAATAATCACTTTTAGGACTTCTCCAAACTTATTAAAGTGCCGCGAAAGACTATCCTTAGTGGCAGCAAAATGAACCTAATATAGGAAACTGTGTCAGTACTTAAAAAAAAAAAATTTCTAATCCATCAGGTTGAAGCTTTAGGACCAGGATATGAGAAAGTACATTGCTAACAAAGATGGTTCGAGAATCAGCATCTTCCCAGGGTGCACCAGTAGAATTTAAACCTGCACAAGAGAAAGTAATATAAGTGTCGTAGATAAGAATATTACCAAGGAAAGTATGCTTGTCATGAAAACTACCAAACACAATGAGTAAACTAAACAAATTGGTAGCCATCTTCATGGAAGATATGAACCAATATAGATCAGAAAGCAATAACAAAAACAACGGCCAGCAGTGAACCTCGTGATAGCATATTAACACAAGGTAGATACATTCCCAATTACTCCTATTAATCTGTGTAGAAGCAAGCAAAAAAGGAAAAAGACAGAAAATAAGAAAAAATGTGAAGCTTACCAGGTGTGGATGTCAGACTCTTCAGTGATTCCTTTTGCAGATCTGTATCAACTTTCACCTATACAAAAGAAAAGTTGAAAGAAACGGGTGAACAAATGACAAGTCTTTGTATAAACTGCAAAATATTCAGACGAAGAAGAAATGCAGAAACATAAGCATGCATGACTCACACAGATGTCTTACATTTCCCTTAACAGATACTGGCGGATTGTTGTTCTCCTTCATCAACTGCATCTGCACTCCAGAATTAGTAGCCACAGTATTACTCTCTTTTATTAATTTCTGACCATCAATCTCTGTAACCTTCCTTACCTCCTGATTGTTAGGAGGTTTCCAGAGATTCAGTTTCGCAGATGAACTAACAGTTTTATGAGCGGTACTGGGCATGGTTTTGGGTTGATCCTGATTTTTATATGGTCTACCCACTATTCCATCAGCACCATGGTGAACAGTTAAAGAGTGATCACCCCTATTTGCGCGAGAAGTTCCTGGCCGAGATATATCCATAGTTTTATCATTATCATAACCTTCACCATTATATGCTGAATCAGAAGTGATAACTCTCTCACTCTGGAAGGACGACACATTTCCTTCATACTGTCTAGAAAAGTCATTTCTACGAAGATAAACTGAATGAATGTCCTCTATTACATCACTAAAAACTCCACCTTCTCCATTTTCAGTAGCGCCTTCTCTATACTCTTCTACATGGTCTGAGGCATCCAAAACATCAGTAGCACGTCCAAGCCTATCAAACACATTGCCCGAGGATCTAACTTTGCTCACATCTTTCGCAGCTTCTGCGACGGCTTTAATAGCAGCGGACATGGCAGTACGCACACCTGCTGCAGATCGAATTCTCTGAGGGCCTGCTTCAAGTGATGAGTCCCCCGTCGATGTAGAAACCACTGATCGGAGGCGTTTAAGGGAAGGCTCAGCAGTTGAATTGGATGGCCTAGAAGTAGCGACAGCATCTCTAACTGCAAATTGCAGTAGCCTCCGTGGCGCATCACTGGATGCCTGAGTAACTTCCTCCTATCAAATTAAATTGAACGACACAGAGAAAACAATCAATGGACAAACAATTCTTCAGAAGAAATTACGAACAAGAAAATTAAACACATCCCTAAAAGTACTCTTTAACAATTGAATATAGGTCAGTTTCCAACTGATAGTGAACGATGTCAGTTTGATATCAGCAAAACTCAAACAACATTTGAGCAAGAATTTCTCTGGAATATTCGAGGAGAAGTTGTGATATGATCAAGCAGAAGCTGAGGTAATAGAATATTTGGCCACTTGAAATTATCACCAAGCACTCCACAGAAAAATCATACCGTTCAAAGCTATATGGAGGTGGGGATACCAAGTCCATTGTTAGAACACACACACACACACACACACAGAGAAAAAGAAATACATGCACTCTGGTTTGCCACTGATAAGTAACACTGGGAAGTTGGCCTTTACAAACAGGTGAAAATCTATCTACGTCATCACAAGTTAATAACAATTGATGAGGGAGTCATCCTAAGATTCAGAAACTGGTGTTAGGATATGTTATATCCAACTCATACACCTTGACCTTGCTTCCAGTACATCCACTTCCAAGAATCTGTAGTAGTTCATTCAAAAGGCACAAGTCCATATAGTTTCTTCTTAGAATAATAGTGAAGAAGAGAATTTGGCCATATCTTTTCCAGGACAAATTTGGACTAATTACATCCCAGAAGAGTAACTGCTAACACAGAGCAACAGTTAGCAGAATAAGCTTCAGAATAAGCTTCAGAGAATCGGGGTCTTTATCATTATACACTGAGGGGTAGCTGAATTCACAAAGAAAGCCTCTTTTCTTGTCAGTGGTTCCAGGTTCTCTTTTGATTTCTGCATGCATTACATGGTTCTTGGATTTCTGTGCACTCTAAATGCTGATACATGTAAACTTTTAGCATAGTATATCTTATCGATATTGTTGATGAAGTGTTTGTGGGATAATACAGTTAGTTTACAAAGATTTAATACTTTCCAAGTCATATAATTATTATATCTGTCACATTTAGCTGAGAAATGTAAATTAGGAAATAGTAGTTTTCTTCAAGTAGCTTGATATAATTTTCTTCAGGATAAAAAACTCAAGAATAGAAGGAAAAACATGAATATTTTTATTCTTTCGGTAAAACTTCTTCCATGTGATCAACTACACAACTTTATCCTGGAAAATCTAATAGGCTTCATTTGATTGGGTTGTTCCTTCAATGCCCAAAAACAAATTGAACTTTCTGCCCGTTGCTTAATATGTTCTTTAGTAAATTTGCTTCCGCATATTGCATTTATATCATAATCTGATCTGATGATTCAATTTTATCCAGTCAAATCTCCTTCCCTCGTTGGTTAGTTCATAGAAACAAATTAGGACGTAAATATTCAACAAAGATAACAGGTTATGGCTTTTTGGCTTTTTTCCCCTTTTATTTTTATGTGAAGAGGGGGAAGGTAAGAGTTTATTAATAATGGGCACCAAGATAGGGCAAATATGCAGCACCACTATGTACATATATAAGATGTAATATATATCTTAAAGATTTTTCAAAGGATGCAGTACCATGTGCTGCAAGCTCATGGACGAAAATGATTGCTTTTTAATAGATCATTGTTCTACGCCACTAACACAACAATTACCCATGCCAAAGCTGACATAAAAATTAATAAATGAAAACCATGCGGACTAGTCATATCACGGCCAATCTGAAGTCTCAGAACTTCTGGCACAACTTAAAAGACAGTTCCAAAACATGAATAGAAGGAAGAAGATGAAATGTGTAACGTCAGGAACACAATAAACCAAAAGTTTATCACCTAGAAACTAGCTGGGATCCTAATGCTTTAACGCTTATTTATAAGATGCAAAAAATAAGTCTACGAGACCATATTCTAAATAATGAAAGAGAATAAAGTATAAAGATTCATGCTGCCAGTGAACTGGGAGGAAAGATACCTTTTTCAGTTGTCTCTCCTCAAGGCGTCTTCTTTTTTTCTGAATTATCAGCCTTGGAGAATGAGATTGTTTCTTCTGATGAAGTTCCCGTTGAGGTTCATCATCGGCATTGACACTGGTTACCACAGTGCTTCTAAGAGGGGGGACTTGATCTTCATCCTTCGAACTTTTCCACTCCCGATTGTGACGGTTTCTAGGTGTTTTACTAGAATTTTCATTCTCACCTACAGACTTGTTCTGATGCAAATCATTTCTTCCAACCTGCTCCCCAATTGAGGATTTTATTTTGGGGACTATATTTGGATGAGGTTCCCGTGGTTGCACATATAGATCAAGGTTTGATCCCAAATGATCCCACAGCCTACACAACAAAATATTGGTATAAGAATTATTCTTCACTAGCTGTACACATTATTTATGTGATGGAAGTAACCTCACCACGATGCAAAAGAGTCACTGTCATCTCCCAAAAAGACATTCAACTCATTCTTTGCTTCATCCTTACGCCTCCCATTTTTTAGCAAGACTATAACATACTCCTACAAGCACATCAAAGAAAATTAATGAACGTGTGGGGACAAAGTTGACAAAATTATCTAACGTCGTGTGAATTTGCTGAAGCTCAATATTGATACAAGGGCTGTGTCGAAATGTTGTATGATATGCAAAGCTATAACCTCCAAGATTCATAAACCAAAAATCATCAGATCAAGCAACACGATAGAACTGGTCAAAAAGAAGTCAAGTATAAATGGAAACTTGAAGTGAAATCAGCAGACTAAAATTAGAAGGGAGGAAAAGGAAAAAATTAAAAAATGAGGGAGTGCTGGTGTGTACAGACAAAGACAAAAACTACATCAAAACAATCTACGTGACCTCAGGACATGTTGACTTAATTCTTATCCTGAAGGTACTAAACCAAACCGCACTCAAACCCAACAACCAAAGTGGGAAAGGGAGGAAGGCGAAAAAGAACAAGGAGAAAGCACCGAAATGTTGTAGGCATAACTATCGAAAGGAAAAGTGCAATGTAAGCACACAGAAACAAGCCTGTAAAAATCATTAGAAGTTTAAGACATCAACTATTTCATTTCAGAAGCAACAAGAAAGCATGGATAATGGATTAAATCCTACTACAGAAAAAATTGGTGGCGACTATCAATTCAAAGGACATTGTTGCATCACCATCCACAGTGTCATTGGACAATCATCTATATATCAAAAAGTGTCTATAAACTGCCATCAGAATGATTATAAACTGCTCTGTTATTAAATTATCAAATTTCAGTTTATCTTAAACTAAAAAACGCACACCATTTTAAAATTATCATATTTCAAAACTTTCTCCCCTCAACGCATTTTCTTTCTCCACTAATTAGATATTTCATTTAAATAAGTGATCATTTCATTTATTAAATGAATATACCCAACAACATGTATGCAATTAGATGTTTATAGTACAACAAACTGCAGTTGAACCACAATTTATTCGAGCAACTCATAAAACCTCTTAACAAAAATAACTAATTAAATCCCGAATAAATTTTTATCACATACCACAAGAGTGTCATCGGTGTAGTCGCCCATGAACTCCTTGAGTTTCTCGTTGACTCGTTCACGGAGCATCACCACCCCTTCACTCGTAAAATTAAGCCTAAATGTCTGATCATCTCCCTCCATTTCTACACGCAAAAAATTGTTTCCCAAAACCCTAACTAAAATTTCACCTATTATAATTCAACGCTTAAATCCCAACCCTCTATTAATTAAGCCTAACCCTGATAATCTCCCTCCACTTCTACACGCAATACCCAGAACAAACCCTAACTAAAATTCCACCTATTATAATTCAGCGCTTAAATGCTAACCCTCTATTAATTTAACCTAAATGTCATATTCAGAAGAAATTGTGTCCCAAAACCCTAATTAAAATTTCACAAGCGCTTAAATTCCAACCCTCTATTATTAATACGATTAGCTTTTCCAAACATAAAAAGAAAACCAAAAAAATAGCTAGAGATTTATATGCATATTGTACGTAAGGAGGGAAGTAAAGTTGCCAGAGAGATGTGATAAATTGAATGAAAACGATTTGGGATTTCTTTTGTTGGTGAATTGCATCCACAGAGAAAGAGAGAGAGGGAGAGAGGCCTGAGAAGGTTTTCTCTCTGGGAAGAAAGGCAGCCGGTTTGTGCGATGAAAAACCACTTTGGAACCCTACGTCAGCCTCTATTTACAGGTGGGACAGAATGGGTATAATTGGGATATTTTGTAAAAATTGGCTTAGGCCTTACCTTTTGTTTGGTTCATTTAAATTACTAGTACTCCGTTTAATTGGTGGGGTCGACCGTATAATTTGTTTTCAAATAAAAAATTTTGACAAAAAAATTAATATCAATAAAAAAATCTAAAAAAAAAAAAAAGAAAAAAAAATCTACTATCGTAACCAAAACAAAAAAAAAAAAAAAAAAAATCAATTTATAATTTTAAGATGATGGATTGAGCGTTGAGTAGCTTGGAGATGACCGGTTTAAAAAAAATATTGAGGAAGAGTTTCGTTTAAAGTGAGAAATTGAAGACGTAGTGATACATGGACATAGTTTTTTTTTTCCCATAACGGAGAAGACATCCTTACGGTTGGTAATAATTTAAGTTAACTAATATAGTGCTTATCGGTAGAATTTAAGTTAACTAATATAGTGCTTATCGGTAGAATTTAATCGTTGAAGCTTGCTCGCATTGAAGATTAATAAAGTAGAACGAGGTTGAGATGTGAGATTTGAAGAATAGTGAAGAGAAATGAGAATGAGAGATTTGAGGTGAGAATGAATTTTTTTTTTTAAATTGAAGACAGAAGTATGGTTGGTGAATATATTTTTTCGAGTAAATTATAATTAATTTTGTAGCAATTTTATTCGTACATATCATTCTCAACCTTTCATTTAGGGTTGGGCGTGGGTTGGGTTGGATTGGGTCGGTTTTAACCCAATCCAACTATTGTAGTTTGAACAAAATGAAACTCAATCCAACCCACCAATGGGTTGGAACACGATCCGACCCAATCCAACCCGAAATCGGGTTAGGTTGGGTTGGCTGTTAAAAATTTTATTGGTTGTTGCAAAATTATTAGCAATGGACCAAAAATCATGGCTTCTTGCAAAATTATCAATGTAAATTATTAGTTCCAATAGTCGAAAAAATCAGCGTGAATCCAATAAATGTTATATTAGAATCCAAAATTTGAAGTATTTATACGAGAAAAAAATCTAAATAAATGTTCGGTCGGGTCAATTTGGAAGAAATTACCTAGGTCAGGTGCGGGCATGAAGGAGGGAGCACTTTTGAAAGAAGAGGAAACGGCGAGTTTGCACCGTCAAGATGAAGGAGGAGGACATCGAGCATGGAGAGCAGGTCGTTCGAGTGTGTGCAATAATGGGTCATATGGTGTGGGTGTGGGTGTGCATTTGGCAGTGGTGATTTCACCGACATTGTTCGGCTGTGGAGGGGCGAGTGTGGATAGATTTGGGACCGCAATCTTCTTCTTTAGTTCTCTGTGCGTGTATATAATTTGAGGGTTTGTAATTGTGAATCTGTGATGTGTGTCTGGTTTTGATTTTTTCGTTGCTTTTAATTTAATTTTTTTTTGTAATTGGGTTGGGTTGGGTTGTGTTGGGTTGGTTGATCCGGCCCAACCCGATTAAAAATGGGAAAATTTTGGGTCGGTCATTGTTAATGCCATAGTGGGCTCCAAAGTCATATGGCCCAATCTTAATTCAACTAAAGTTATACTTTACTTCCAAAAGACCAATATGCCCTCCAATTGCGAAAACCGCTCATTTAAACATGTAAAGACCACTAACTCATCCCAATACGAAACCCCTCCATTTACTTTTAACAAATTTCATCTTCTTCTCGTGTTTGATTCTTCTCATCGTAACCCGTGACCACATACAAAGTAGTTTGAAGGCAGCTATTTCAATTGAGAAGGTTTTTTTTGTATAAAGCAACCATTTTCGATTAAAAATAACCAAAAAATGTTGATATAATGTTCCAATTGAAACATATGCAATGTTGTTAATGAATGGAGTTTGGATCGACTGGTTTTTGATAATGTAGTTGCTGTGAGTTAGGGTTTTCTGTCAGAACATGTGATATAGGACTTTGAAATGCGTGATAATGTATACTATGTGTTAATATTTTGCTGATTTTTTTTTTTTTTGTTAGAACATGTCATTTACCTATGCAAAATGCTTGATACTATTTCGATCTATGATACTATTTCTAATTATATACTTATACCATACTTTTATCTATGATACTGTTTCAGTTTATTAAAATAGTGTTATTACTTCAACCATTAAAAATATATTGTGCTTAGTTTTATCTATGATACTGTTTTATTTAGATAATGTGCATTAGTATACTTATATCATTCTTTTATGTATGATATTGTTTCAATCTATTAAAGCAGTATCATTACTTCAACCATTAAAATATATTGTGCTAAGTTTTATCTATGATACTGTTTTATTTAGATAATGTGCATTAGTATACTTATACCATGTTTTTATCTTTAATACTATTTTATTATAATAAAGTTTCAACATATGATATTGTTTCAATTTTTTAGTTTTATCTATGATACTGTTTTATTTAGATAATGTGCATTAGTATATTTTACCATTTAAAAATATATTGTGCTTAGTTTTATATATGATAGTGTTTCAATCTATATGCAATGACTTACTTATATCATGCTTTATCTGTGATATACTGTTTATATGATAATTGTCTCTTATTATGATATTGTTTTCTATAATACTGTTTTCATACTTCTGATACTGTTGTTGTTTATGATGCAGCAAAATAAAAAAAAAATCTTGGATTCAAAACAATTGGTTACAAATCAATGGAAAAAAAAGAAGTTTGTACCTATACGAAGAAAAATAAAAGTGGAGAAGAAGGCTTGCCCACAATATCGTTCATACTTCCAAACAGTAATTAGGGGTGAAAGGGATAGCATTAACAAAAGTACAAAGGATTGGATTGAAGAAATTGCCATTTTATAATCTTGTCAAGTTGATATTGGAAGATAAAATTGACAAACATTGTTGTCGTCGAAGTGATATGGATCTATACAAGATCATTGAGTGCTTCGACAAGTCAAAAAAAAAAAGATTTTTTGATAAACAAATCCCATCTTAAGTTCAAAACGGACGATGTGAAGGGTATATTTGGCATCGTCGATGGAAAAAATGTGATTGTAGTTGAAAAACAAAAGCCAGCCTCAATTTCAGATTTCTTCCAACAATGGTTCAAAGCCTGTTGTAGATTGACCAAACCGTAATATCTACACAGTTAAAAGCTGCAACAAATAGAAACAAGAAAGAAGACATCGACGATGTTTATAGGTTAATGATACTCTTCCTCATAGCATCGTTCTTTATGCTAAATAAATCCCTAACTTTGAGTTGGGGATATATCAAATTTAATGAAGATATCGACAAGATCAAGACTTACAATTGGTCGAAGCACATCTTTGAATACCTAATTACTTCTCTATGTAAAAATGAAGACCCAATCGACGTTACAGACTGTGTAATGACTTTAGCAGTAAGCTATTTGATTTCTGTATATTGTTTCTAGTAAATGTGATATTCGCACTAAGAAGTTTTTATTTATGAAATTGGTTGTTGGAAAAACTCAAGTCTGCAAAGCGTTGAAGAAGAATGCAGAACCAAAATGTGTTAAATGGGACTTGAGAGATTTGACACGTAGTCTAAAAACTACGATTGTTCATGAACTATAAAAATAAGATAATAACTGTATCACTAATTCATAGTATACAGTATCTTACATGAAGAGTTATTCTAATATCCAATATAGTATACAACTACTACACCATTGCAGGTTGTTGAAGAATCTGATGAAGATGAAGTTCATACGGAAACACAATTTAGTGAAAAGGAAAATAGTGATGATCATCAAATAGAAAAGCATGATTCATGATTCAAGAGAAGAAAGCGAAAAGGAAGAAAGTGGGGAAGGCAGTGTCAATGAAGAAGAATATGGTAGTTTTGAAAAAATTGAAGAGGATGATGACAGTTGACTACACTTGCCCCTGAGTCATCTGGCAAAAGTTACAATCAAGGATTCATCATCGAAGAAAGCCGGTTCATTTAGACTCCGTGATGAATTACGAACCTCTAAAGAAAATGAGCGTATCTTACAAACTGCATTGGATGAAAGCATCTCACAAAATGAAAGGTACTAGTATATATGAATATGATACAACAATCTATAATACTAGAATATATGATACTATTTTTTTGTGATACTGATATGATACTGTTTTATTGAGATACTATTGTCTATGATCCTGTTTTATTATGATACTGTTTAATTAAGATACTGATAATAATATAATTTTAATACTTTTGATACTGATAATAATTGCTTTTGATACTTTGCAAAATAATAGGAATATAGGGGAGCTCAAGGAGATGAGCACAAGGATAAGCACTAGAGAAGACCAACTACAAAAGTCAATGGCTTTACACGCAGCAGTTTTGGAGGAAAAGAATAAGCCTACCGAATAACTTAAAAAGCTGCAAGAAACTTTGAATTCTCTTGCAAGTGAAAACAAATCATTGGAAAAGAGAATAAATCACTTCTAAATGAGTGGTGAAATGGTAGTACATGAAGTCACTCAATTTTTGAATGACGAAAAGATTCAAAAAACAAAAGATGCATCAAAGCAAACTTCAATGGTGAAAGGAATAAAAGAAAAAAAAAAAGGAAAGAAAGGAAGACAATTTCACCTACTCCCCTACGAAAAAAAGGTCGCAAAAGATAAAAAAAGATAAATCTCAGATGCAAGAAGAATGCCAATACTATCATCAATGTTGATGACCTTCCCGATCTTCCAATGAAGAAAGCAAAAAAAGTACCAACCAAAATCAATGCAAAATGGTTGATAACAAAACAGTTGAGTGCAGCTCATAGGTTGAAGATTATAAAGATCGAGAAAAAGCCAAAACCCATCGTAAGTCTCTTCCATACACTTATTGTTGATGTTTTGATAGTGATACTATTTTCATGATACAACTATTTCAATTACTAATGTTTTACTTATGATATTGTGATACTGTTTGTGATACTTTTTTCATGATACTATTTAAATATTGTGATATTGTTTCAATTATTGAATATTTTACTTACAATATTGTGATACTATTTCATTGCTTAATGTTATTCTATATTGCAGAGCTGACCGTTTACAAACCGGTTGAAGCAGAATTTTGCTTTGTGACATTGGATGATTTGTTTGATATTCTTCGGGATGACTCAATATCGAATAATGTAAGATTGTAAAAAGTAAAAATTGTATTCTCAAATTATAAACTTATACAAAACATAACAATGATACTTTATCTGCAGGTAATTGATGCATACGAAAAAATCTTGAAGGCTAATAACCCGATTGTAGATAACACTTATAACACAAGATTTGTCATTTTTTATTCTTTATGCTAGGTGAATTGTTTAATTTCAACATAAACCGCTGCATAAACATTTCAATTACAAACTTAGTTCTAAAACAAAATAATTTCTTATTTTCATATTATACTTAAATACTGCAACTATATCTCACAAATCCTGAAATGGCAATTCCAAGAACACAAAAATTGACGTAGTGTTGGAGCACCTTCATAACATCGGGCAGTCTCGACTTTTGCTATTCCCGATGAACTCATATAGACGAAAATGATCTGACGTAGTTCTAAACCATTTGACACTACTCACATTCAACTTGGAGGTAGGTCAATGAACGTATTACAACAGCAATTTGTCGAGAGATGGGACGTCAAACAAATATATTGAGGATGCTAGGATATTGGTAAGATAATGAGTTGTTGCAGTACCATATACTGTTTTTATAATAGGTTTTAAAATACAAATCTAAGATTTTACATTGTTATTTTTTCCCAAATACGTGTAGAAAGAATTTGTTGAGAGCAAACAAAATGAATTGTTTATGAAATCTCTTGTTACAAATACTGTTGAGTACAATGAAGAATTCAATCATCCATTGATCTCCTACGAGAAATGTCCGCAACAACACATTGGGACGTAAGAAGCGACTACTCCTTCAAACTCCCTGTTTGTATTATCTTGTGTTTAAATGACTATACATACCGACATTTACTATATGTTTATGAATTTTATTTTGTTGATTGTGAAATACATGTGTGCCATGTGATGGAGAGACTGGCAAAGAATGAATAGCTAGAAGAAACCATGACAATGAAGGAAGTGAGACAATATAAAGCAAATATGGTTTCTCACTTCATCAGGGATTTCGTTGTAAATGAATGAATAGATTTTAGATGGATACATTTCTAGACGAATAGATTTTCTAGTTGCGAATTTGGGTTTGATACTGTATAATATATTTGCAGTTTTGTTTGATACTGAATACAATTTATGATACTGTATTGCAACATACTGTTGTTAATGAAATACTGTTTTATTAAGATAAATATTTTGTGACATTGTTTTGTGAAAATAAATGTTGCTTTCATTAATTCGACCAACAAATAATTACAATACAATTGTGTTACTGTATATTAAAAATAATATCTCTCCATCAAAAAATTTAAAAAAGAAACAATAATATCCTTCACGGGAACAGGTTCTTAGGCCAACGACTCTTAAAAACACCAGGGATTATAGTAATTTGTGATACTGTATTGCAATGTACTATTCTTAATGAGATATGTTTGTGATACTGTTTTGTTAAACTGCTTTATTAAGGTAAACATTTTGTGAAAATAAATGTTGCTTTCATTAATTCGACAAAAAAATGATTACAAGATAATTGTGTTCCTATGTATTTAAAAAAGAAATAATAATATCTTTCACGGGAACAAGCTCCTCTTAGGCCAATGACTTATCGCAAGTCTTCTTATTGTGATTACCCAACTTTCCACACCTTCCACATCGTATCATCCGCACTTGTTCGCCCTTTAATCTAAATCGCCTCTTTTAGGTCTTTCAAGTGGTCTCTTCGTAGATGAAGGCAAAATGTCAAACTCGACATAATTTTCAAATTCCAACCTCATTGATGTGAAAATGGGATGTATAACTTCTTCATAGGACTTGCGGAATGCTGCAATATGAAAATAATAATCAACAAATTCATCAATGCGCCTTCCAAAACTATTAATTGCAGCGACTGCATGCACACATTGAAACTTATTCAGCTGCCACTAAGAACAAGGACATGTACTTCTGTAGATATCCACATAAACCGATGAATCGGAAAAAACTTCAAAAATTGTTTCATAAGACCGCTTGATATTCCATGATCGACTTTCATCTGCATATCCTGCAACTTCTTTATCATCTTTGGGTAGACAACCCCGGTCCATTCACCTACATCAATATCATATAGAAAATAAAACAATATCATAACATTACCAGAATTAGTTCTTCTCGTAACAAACATGTTCATCAACATTATCATTAACATGTCAACCATCCAAGTTATGGGCAAACTTTTAAAGTCAACTATCCATGCATTGAAAGACTCATCCATTTGATGATATCTCTCTATATCGACATCTAACACTATGAGCATTCTACCAATTTTCAAATAGTAACCCATCTAGAAACCTTTGAACAATAGCTCTCCCATCATGTTTCAAAACCTCCAACTTTTGGTTAAATAATGCAATTGTTGGAGCATGCGCACATTCTTGGAACAACTAGACCACACGCTCTCTATAACTGTTTGAAAAGCCACCACCGCTGAATTTATCCATCAAATTTCCTTTAAGGTGTTGTAAACAGAAAAAATGATTCGATGTAGGGAATGCCTTAGCAACGCTTCCATTAACCCAATATTCCGATCAGATACAAATGTAAGCTGCCGAGTACTCTGAATAATACTACGCAGATGTTCCAAGAACCATAACCAATCATCGTAGTTCTCAGAATCTACAATTGCATAAGCCAATAGATATAAGCATATACACAAAATAATAATATCACTAACGAGATCTTATAAATCATATCAAAAACAATATCAAAAAATGATATTATATAAAAAGCTTATTCATAATGATACTGTATACTCTTATAAATAAAACAATATCAAAATAACAGAAAAACATTATCTTACTTTGGTTACCGTTTTTAGCGTTTGCAGATAACTAGTTACCTTTGAACCTTCTTTTAAAAATATTCCATCGATAAACAACATGGGACGACAATGATTAAATCCATAAATGCATGCATGGTAAGAAACAAACAATCTTTAGAATCTTTTGGAAACTTGGTCCACATCTAAATCAATATGACATCTATGATTAAATGACCTTGCGGTTTCAATGTACCAATGTAATTGCTTGAAAGATTCAAACGCGTCACCAAAAATCTATCCATTTATTCTCTCCAATACATTCCAAACCTTCTCATAGTTTATCGTGTAACCTGTAACTTGTTAAAAAGTGTGAAACAACGTCGTTACAACACAATGTTGGTTTTTCCTTAATATATCGATAATCAAGCCAGAAATCACCTTACAACTTAATCTCTCACTTTTTTCTTTCCTCAACACTACATGGCAACTATGCTCATTCACAAGCTTTCGTATATAATAAAAATCGCTAACCTTTGATATTGTTGCACAAACATACCACCTACAATCATTAAAATTTCTATTTGAACATTGCACCTCTACCCTACCATTGTTATTTCTCATGTAATCAAACTTAAATCCTCTCTCAATCGAATATTTGCATAAAATATCTTTAAATTCAGCTACACCTCTCTCGAACCTCTATCCAACATGAGCGATTACACTTGACCAACTAGATGAAAGTAATGCTCTATTATTTGTTGAAGAACAATATGTAGTCATGGCAGTTCCATCATTTTTGAAAACAGTATCACAATCATTGATACTATTTTACAATAAAGTGATACTATTTTAGAATCTGAGATACTAATATCAACAAATTTCAATTCAAACGCAGAAATTAATGAAATCATGTTCCTAAATTCTTCTTCATTCTTTAGAAAACACCTATCATATCTAAGGATAGAATAACGCAATAAAATATTGTCAATTTCTAATGAACTCCAATTATCTCACAATTTTCGTAAAACACAATTAAAATCTCCACCACTAGTAACTTTTATGGGAAGTATGTCTGAAATATACTTACAAAGTAAAATCAGATTACCTTCCATGATTGAGAAGAAATGCAGCACTAAAAAACCATGAAATTCTTGAAATAATCTCTTACGAAAATAGTGTAGAAGGTTTGGATAGCTAGCGGCGATTCACGTAATGCCGACGACGAGGTGTGTCGGTTATGTACAAGAGTCAACGGGGAGATCGGAGGAAGAAAGTAGCCATGTGCGTTGATGAAATTTAAATATAGTTTAAATCTGGTTTAAAAGATTACATGGGTAATTACAGCATTAGATGAATTAATATGACTTATTGACAATTTTGAAAAGTGTTTGAACCTAATTTAAAATAAGTCACCTATTGATGACTTATTGACAATTTTTCCATTAAAAATTACATTTTAAAAATCGAAACCAACCCATACAAGATAAAACCCGACCCAACCCGGTCGATTCAGGTCGGGTTGACCAGGTTGGGTCGGATTTTGCCCACTCCTACTTTCATTAATTTACACGTATATCCCCAGTTGTCATGTTTTGATAATTTTACCCTATCTTAAATAAATTAAAATAGCAATATATATATATATATATATATATATATATATATATATATATATATATATATATATATATATATATATATATATAAAATAAAAAGTTGTAATTAAAATCCTTAACTTTTTCAAAAGTACACATTTAATTATTTCAAACAATTAAAAAAAAAAAAAAAAAGAGAGGAAAAAAAAAAGAAAAACATCTTCTTGTTCCTCCACCTCATTCCACTCCTCCAAATTTATGCAAAACCTGGGATTCTCCTCTCCAATCCCCATCGACTACCACATCATTTGACTATCACTGTAGCCCCCAACCATCACCAATATAGACCACAAAGGTTTTTCAATCTCTTACTTGCAATTTAAAAATTACACAAAAGACACAAAATTATCCAAAACTCACACATTCAATTCATAAAAGAAATCTTAAGACAAAAATGAAGGGGATTCCCACACCACGAAAAGAAATCGACCATCCTGATGATGTCAAGAAACTTAAAATCAAATTTACATTTAATCGATAAATGGTATTATGAAATCTTATTTTTCAAATATAAATCTGATTTATTTTTCCACGGTAAAAATGAAAATCATATCAAGAAATTAGATGGTTCAAGGAAAAGCAATTGAAGATGGATTTTTGTTCTTGAACACCAAAATGGTAAGTCCAAAGACCATGCCATTAAATTATGGCTTTATAATATTCTTAATCAATTAAAAAACTAAATTTTGGAGTTGATGAAGAAGATTGTGAATACTTTTAGGGTTGTGACCATGGGTATCATATTATAGCAATTATCTCTTCATTTTATTTGTTTCATTTCATATTAGATTTAGGGTATGATTTTCTCAACTTCCAGTCAATGAATTATGTGTGCCTAGGTGTGGGTGTGGGTGTGAGGAAAACACATGAACACAAGAAGAGGAAAATGAAGAATTATGTGTGCTTGGGTGTGGGAAAAACATATGAACACACGAAGAGGAAATTGAAGAACTCTGTTTTAAACAAATGAATATGTTCAATGTGTGAAGGGGTGGGGATAACTCCTCGGAAGATAAAGCTTTTCATATCTTTTCTTTTTTTGCTTAACTGAGTTGAAGGGCAATGGTTTTTGGTTTGGTTGTGTTGGGGTGGGGTGGGACAAACAAAACTTTCTTATTATTATTATTATTATTATTATTATTATTATTATATTATATATTTTAACTTTGTGTATTTGTTTTTGGGTAAAACTAGTTTTTTCACTTTTAACAATATTAGGGATTCCAACAGTAATTATTTATTTATTTATTTAAGTTAGGGATAAAGTTGTCAAAATAGATCATCTACGTGAATTACTAAAAGTTGGGGACTAGAGATGACAAAATGGGCCAGCTCGATGGGCTGGGTACAAACGGGGTCTATTTGGTCCGCCACCAGATCTGGACTGGCCTAGTTTTATTTCACTAGCCCCTTTTTTTTCCTACCCTTTACTCCAAGTTCTCCAGCCCAAAATGTATGCAAAAACTCATTATCCACAATTAATAACTTCAACCCTCCCTTAAATCATTCTTTAACCAATTTCACTCCATTTCTTCAATTAAAGTGCTGCCGCAATCAGTCCCAAAAGAGAAAAAGAGTAAAATCATTTTTCTTACTAAAGCTTCACACACATTCTTTAGTGGCGTTGGACAGGGTAAAATCATTTTCTTCATTAATCTTTTATCCTCTGTTTCCATTTTTTTATTTTTTATTTTGTTTATTTTATGTTTTAATTACTTAATTTACTTACCTTCCATCTTACTTTCTAATAATCGGCTTTCTTGGCCATATTATTTTCATTTGAAAGAAGGAGCATCTCATATCTCCAACGGCAAAAGATTCGAATCACTGTGAAACCAGTCAAATCACGGAGAAGCGAACTTTCTATCAAACAAAAAACAGCTTCTATCTCCGAAGAATAGCAAATAGCTAAAAATTTAAAAAAGAAAAGACATTCTTCAACGAGTGAAATCGAAACAACAAAGGGTTTTGAAAATGTTAACAGCAACAACAAAGGAGAGAATCCTATGCACACAACAATGGTGAAAACACAAAGAAGACAACGACAAAAAATCCAAATGATGTAATTGTATTGGGTGTGTATATTCATTGTGAAGGATGTGGAGATGAAGTGCTTAGATGCCTCCGTGGGTTTGATGGTTCGAACATCATATTGCATACACCTCTATAAAAATTTTAAACAATCTAATTCTGATATGAATTTATACTTTTGGGTGATTTTTTGTATAATAGTTCATTGATATGAATGTGGGTTAATTGATTTTTGATGTGATTTTTAGGAGTTGAGGAGATTGAAATTGAAAAGAAGAATCATAAAGGTTAAATTTCATTAGTTAAATTTCATGTAATTTATGTTCCTAAAGCTAGCTTTCAAGAATCGATTAGGTAAAATAAGTACTTACTAGATGAAGATAAAAAGCTGATTTTTGTGTTGATATTTATGTATAACAGGAGTGCAAATTGTGGATCCAGATATGGAGAAGAATCTTGTGGTTATAGAGGAATATGGATGCACAGAAACAAGTAGAGTTGGTCAACAAGAGAACATGGAGGGATGAAGAGATATATTTTAAATTTATAAATATATTAAAAAATTAAAATTAAGATCGGGCATGCTCGTTGGCCAAAATCGGGCTAGACTGACCCAGTAATTTACTTGTCCCATGTAAGACCGGGCTAGGGCCATCCCAACTGATTTTATGTAGGGCAAACTTGACTAGAGCCCTACTTTTTATAAAAAAGTTGAAAAATACTATTTTTAATTTTTCAAAACATACCCCATTTTCATGGTTTGTTTTAAAAATATCTCATTTCATTAAAATCAATATTTTATAATTTAATAAAAAATACATTATTTTCATTTAAAATCTATATTTTAGTTTCTCATTGTCTAAAATTATATTAATTTTTTTAAAATTAATATTTTAGTTTTTCATCATCTAAAAATATATTATTTTTATCTAAAAATATCATATTTGTATACTATTTCATATATAATAATAATAATAATAATTATTATTATATTTTAAGATTTATTTTTTTTATAATTGTTTAACAATATACTATTTCCATAAAAACAATATTTTAATTTTTCCATTTGAAAAACGATATTCTTACACGAGTAACATATGTGCCACTTCATCATTTTTATTGAAATCAATACTTTATAATTTACTCTTTTTATTATTTTTTT
The DNA here is from genome assembly GCA_023638005.1 of Forsythia suspensa. Classification (NCBI taxonomy): domain Eukaryota; kingdom Viridiplantae; phylum Streptophyta; class Magnoliopsida; order Lamiales; family Oleaceae; genus Forsythia; species Forsythia suspensa. The sequence continues at coordinate 33,640,436 of CM042671.1, forward strand.
TAAAATATATTTTTTTTTAAAATTAATATTTCAATTTTTCATTGAAAAACAACATTTTTACATGGGTAACATATATGTTACTATGATCTTTCTTCATTTTTCATTAAAATCAATATTTTATAATTTATCTCTTTTTATAATTTTTTAAAAAATATATTAGATTCTTTTAAAATCAATATTTCAAATTTTTTATTTAAAGACAACATTTTTGCACGGGTAACATATGTGTTACTATGTGTTATTTCCCCGTCTTCATTAAAATCAATAATTTCTAATTTATCTTCTTTTTATAGTTTTTAAGAAAATACATTATTTTCATTTAAAATTAATATTTCAATTTATTTTTTAAAAACAACATTTTTACACGAGTAACATATATTTTACTTCATCATTTTCATTAAAATCAATAATTTTTACACCAGTAACATATATGTTACTATTACCAATCGCCTTCTACCACTACTACCACTCGTCTTATACAACCACCACCACAATTGTGTTCAAATCTGCTACCACTAACCACAACTATAATCACATCTACTACAAATGTAGTAACACATGTGTTACTATATTTTAAAGCAGGATAACACAAGTGTTATCACAACTAACACTGCCACCGCTTCATCTCCACTAATTTAAATTAAGGGAATATATGTATTACTATAATTAAAATTAGAGTAACACTTGTGTTACAACCACCACAATTCTCTTACTATTGCGTAGCTCTAGCACCATCATTAACACGGATAACATATGTGTTACTATATGTTATTTCCTCGTCTTCATTAAAATCAATAATTTATAATTTCTCTTCTCTTTATAGTTTTTAAGAAAATACATTATTTTCATTTAAAATTCATATTTTAATTTTTTTTTTTGAAAACAACATTTTTACATGAGTAACGTATATGTTACTTCATCATTTTCATTAAAATCAATAATTTTTACACTTGTAACATATGTGTTACTATATGTTATTTCTTCGTCTTCATTAAAATCAATAATTTATAATTTATCTTCTTTTTATAGTTTTTAAGAAAATAAATTATTTTCATTTAAAATTCATATTTCAATTTTTTTTTTGAAAACAACATTTTTACACGAGTAACTTATATGTTACTTCATTATTTTCATTAAAATCAATAATTTTACACTGGTAACATATATGTTACTAATACCAATCGCCTTCTACAATACTACTACTCGTCTTATACCAGCACCACCACTACTATAATCGGGTTCAAATCTACTACCACCATACATAACTATAATCACATCCACCATAAATATAGTAACATATGTGTTGCCATATTTTAGATTAGAATAACACAAATGTTATCTCCACCAACACACACGAGTAACGTATATGTTACTTCATCATTTCATTAAAATCAATAATTGTTACACTGGTAACATATGTGTTACTATACGTTATTTCCTCGTCTTCATTAAAATCAATAATTTATAATTTGTCTTCTTTTTATAGTTTTTAAGAAAATACATTATTTTCACTTAAAATTCATATTTCAATTTTTTTTGAAAACAATATTTTTACACGAGTAACGTATATGTTACTTCATCATTTTCATTAAAATCAATAACTTTTACATTGATAACATATATGTTACTATTACCAATCGTCTTCTACCACTACTATCACTCATCTTATATCAGCACCACCACCACCACCACCACCACCACCACCACCACCACAATCTAGTTCATATTCTCAACCACTATCCACAACTATAATCACATCTACCACAAATATGGTAACGCATGTGTTACCATATTTTAAATTAGAATAACACATGTCTTACAATCACCAACATTACCACTTCACCACCATTAATTTAAATTAAAGTAATACATGTATTAATATAATTAAAATTAGAATATTTATGAGTACATTTACTTTTCTTTTCCTCTTTAACAGTGTACATTACAATGGAACAAAACTCACAACCACTGCTTTCAAGAACAGTAATTTTATACTCCAAACCCCAAAAACGAATCCCGGTGACTTTACTCAACCATTTAGAGATGCTTTTAACTATGGCCGACGATGAGCCTCTAGACCCAAAGAAATTTGAGGAACGTTGCAAGGCACCATGTACGCGGCTACTTAAAGAGTATCAGGCATGTGCTAAAAGGATTAATGATGATGAAACTGGTCACAAGCACTATATTGGACAATACTTTGATTATTGGAATTGTGTGGACAAATGTGTTGCTATTAAGCTTTTTTCTCATCTTAAATAATAGGGCAAGGCCTCATTGGTAAACCAACACCTGGGATGAATAAAAGAAGCAAAATTGTGGGATTGAAAAAAAAAAAAAAAAGAACAGTAATTTTATATCTTGATTCATTTATAAGCACGTATTCAAATGATATATGGATCAAATAAAAACAAATTACAGCTTTGCCTCACAACAGCAATAGTAGAAGAAGAGCACTGTTAATTTAAGTATGGATTATTGGATTGTTCTACAGATTAAAAACTAGAGGTTTATGTTGACCTCTAAAAATGACTGTCAACAAGAATTTCACGCCTCCTCTTTTTCGTGTATTTATCCTCTTACTTGGACTGCCACGTAGTTTATTCAACCACATAGATATGACTAGGACCGTGTGGGTAGGTAATAAAAGATAAAGAGAAACACACTATGATAGAGATAATAGCTTGAGGGCCCCTAACTAACGATTTTCCAAATGGTTATAACACTTGAAGAATAATTAGTATAGAGGACTTGATATCTTTTGTAAGAATAATATTTCAACATCATTTTCTTGTGGAAATAAGCTTAGTATTTATAGACAAATTCTACAAGAATGATCCCCTTTGATGTGCGACACGTGGTTCTATCTAAAGGGTTCTTGAGTCACATCTTTGGTGTCACGTCATTAGCATTAATAAGGAAGTGACTTTCAGCCGCAAACTAAGAGGCTATAACAATGACAAGCCGCATTGGTAGGCAGTTCCATCAGTCTTTTCAAGATTGAATCACAGGTTTGGCAGAGAAGGCTTCTTTAGCACGCAACCATGGTCGAACTTTAATAGCCTCGGTTATCCAAGCTACTCGGCCTAAATAGCATCGGTTATCCAAGCTCCTCGACATAAATAGCCTCGGTTATATAACCTTCTCGGCATAAATAGCCACGGTTATATAACCTCTACGGCACAAACAGCCTCGGAGAAGGGTTGAGCCAAAACATGTTGACTTTGACCGTGTCCACGTGGAGCCCTAAGTGGGATTGTCCCCCTGCCCACGTGGGATTGGGCGTAACAATAGTCTTCTCAAGTTTAGGACCTCTATTATTTATAAGAGGTGCTGGACTTGGTAATGATGCACTGCTACTGCGTTTGGAAAATGGCAAGAGAGTTAGTCTCACAAGGTCAGGACTACTCTTATTTATGTGAGGTGCTGAGCTTGGAATGGGTGAAAAATTCGAAGTGGTAGAGAATTGCTGCGTCGGGTAGAGGATTGCTGCGGAAGAGCCTATTCCCAAGTGGGAGAGGCTTGGTAGCAGAAGCAGGTCTCCAAAGATGGAGAGGCTTCTGCGGAAGAGCCTATTCTCAAGTGGAAAGGTTTAGTAGCGAGCGTCGTCTCCAAAGATGGAGAAGCTTCTTTGCGAAAGAGACTATTCTCAAGTGGAAGAGGCTTGGTAGCAGAAGCGAGTCTCCCAAGTTGGAAAAGCTAGTCTGCGGAAGAGCCTATTTCCACGTGGAAGAGGCTTGGTAGCAGAAATGAGTCTCCAAAGTTGGAGAAGCTTCTTTGCACAAGAGCTGGTCACAAGTGAGAGAGACTTAGTTGTAGAGACTCTTCCAATATCAGATGAGGCGTGATATTGGGCATTTCCCAGCTAGTGCCGCGCCTTAATGAAGAGGCTAGGCGCTTGAGTGGGTATGGCGCTTCTACAAAAACTAAGTCCCAAATAAGGGAGCTTGTTTGTAGAGGCCCTTCTAATATCGGATGAGGCATGATATTAGGCCTTTCCCAGCTGGTGCCATGCCTTAATGAAGAGGCTAGGCCCTTGTGTGGATGTGGCACTTCTACAAAAACTAAGTCCCAAATAAGGGAGCTTGTTTGTAGAGGCCCTTCCAATATCAGATGAGGCATGATATTGGGCTTTTCCCAACTGGTGCCATGCCTTAATAAAGAGGCTAGGCCCTTGTATGAGTGTGACGCTTCTACAAAACTAAGTCCCAAATAAGGGAGCTTGTTTGTAGAGGCCATTCCAATATCGGATAAGGCATGATATTGGGCCTTTTCCAACTAGTGCCATGCCTTAATGAAGAGGCTAGGCCTTTGTGTGGGAGTGGCACTTCTACAAAAACTAAGTCCCAAATAAGGGAGCTTGTTTGTAGAGATCCTTCCAATATCGGATGAGGCATGATATTGGGCCTTTCCCAACTGGTGTCATGCCTTAATGAAAAGGCTATGCCCTTGTGTGGGTGTGGTGCTTCTACAAAAACTAAGTCCCAAATAAAGGAGCTTGTTTGTAGAGGCCCTTCCAATATCGGATGAGGCATGATATTGGGCATTTCCCAGCTGGTGCCATGCCTTAAGGAAGAGGCTAGGCCTTTGTGTGGGTGTGGCGCTTCTACAAAAACTAAGTCCCAAATAAGGAAGCTTGTTTGTAGAGGCCCTTCCAATATCGGATGAGGCATGATATTAGGCATTTCCAGTGGTGCCATGCCTTAATGAAGAGGTGAGCCCTTGTGTGGGTGTGGCGCTTCTACAAAAACTAAGTCCTAAATAAAGGAGCTTGTTTATAGAGACCCTTCCAATATCAGATGAGGCATGATATTGGGCATTTCCCAGCTGGTGTCATGCCTTAATGAAGAGGCTAGGCCCTTGTGTGGGTATGGCGCTTCTACAAAAATTAAGTCCCAAATAAGAGAGCTTGTTTGTAGATGCCCTTCCAATATCGAATGAGGCATGATATTGGGCCTTTCCCAGCTGGTGACATGCCTTAATGAAGAGGCTAGGTCCTTGTGTGGTGTGATGCTTCTACAAAAACTAAGTCCCAAATAAGGGAGCTTGTTTGTAGAGGCCCTTCCAATATCAGATGAGGTATGATATTGGGCCTTTTCTAGCTAGTGTCATGCCTTAATGAAGAGGCTATGCCTTTGTGTGGGTGTGGCGCTTCTACAAAAACTAAGTCCTAAATAAGGAAGCTTGTTTGTAGAGGCCCTTCCAATAAGCCGTGAGTACCTCTTCGGAGAGGCATACTTGAAGATTTTACCCCAAATTTGATTAAGTACTAGTGCCTCTTTTTAGCGGTTGCATTTTCAAATCAAATGATGAAACGATAGACGTGGCACTTCTATAAGGCCAGTGCCTCTTTTTAGAAGTCTAAACATGTAAACAATCGAAACTTGATTTATAAATAATCAAATGCCGGTGCCTTTTATCAGAGGTGTCACATATGCTCCAACGACATATAAGCAATGCCTTAGCAAATTTAAACCATAAATCAAGTTGGATAATCTCGTATATATAGTTTTCGAGTGCCTCTTCTTAGAAACATCAAACAAGCAAATATTCGAAATTTGATTTATAAATAATCAAATGCCAGTGCCTCTTCTCAGAGGTGTCACCTAGCCTCCAACGACATACAAGCAATGCCTTAGGAATTTAAACCATTAATCAAATTGGATAAGCTCGTATATATAGTTTTCGAGTGCTTCTTCTTAGGAGCCTTAAACAAGCAAACAATCGAAACTTGGTTTATAAATAATCAAATGCCGGTGCCTCTTCTCAGAGGTGTCACCTAGGCTCCAACGACATACAAGCAATGCCTTAAAAAATTTAAACTATTAATCAAATTAGATAAGCTCGAATATATAATTTTCGAGTGCCTCTTATTTGGAGCCTCAAACAAGCAAATAATCGAAACTTGATTTATAAATAATCAAATGTCGGTGCCTCTTCTCAGAGGTGTCACCTAGGCTCCAACGACATACAAACAATGCCTTAGGAAATTTAAACCATTAATCAAATTGGATAAGCTCATATATATAGTTTTCAAGTGCCTCTTCTTAGGAGCCTCAAACAAGCAAATAATCGAAACTTCATTTATAAATAATCAAATGCCGGAGCCTCTTCTCAGAGGTCTCACCTAGGCTCCAACGACAGACAAGCAATGCCTTAGAAAATTTAAATCATTAATCAAATTAGATAAGCTCGTATATATAGTTTTCGAGTGCCTCTTCTTCGAAGGACCTACGCTAGCCTCAATTAGTACTTGCGTAGCGTTCTTTCTTCAAGAAAACTCCTTTGTTCAAGGAGGTTTAGACTTTTGATCACGTTTCACTCATGGTTGAATATGTGGTTTCCCACAGACAGCGCAAATCTGTTGACCTCCAAAAATTGCTCCTAATAGGAACCCCACGCCTCCTATTCCTTCGTGTATTTCTCTTCTTACTTGGATTGCCACGTGGTTTATTTAACCACGCAGATATACCTAGGACCGGGTGTGTAGGTAACAAAAGATAAAGAGAAACACACTATGATAGAGATAATAGCTTAAGGGCCCCTAACTAACAATTTTCTAAGTGGTTATAACACTTCAAGAATAATTAGTATAGAGGACTTGATATTTCTTGTGAGAATAATATTTCAACATCATTTTCTTGTGGAAATAAGCTTAGTATTTATAGGCAAATTCTACAAAAATGATCACCTTCGATGTGCGACACGTGGTTCCATCTGAATAGTTCTTGAGTTACATCTTTGGTGTCACGTCATTAGCATTAATGAGGAAGTCACTTTCAGCCGCAAACTAAGGAGCTTATGACTGTGACAAGCCGCATTGGCAGGCAGTCCCATCAGTCTTTTCAAGATTGAATCACAGGTTTGGCAGAGAAGGCTTCCTTAGCACGCAACCAGGGTGGAACTTTAATAGCCTCGGTTATCCAAGCTACTCGGCCTAAACAGCCTCGGTTATCCAAGCTCCTCAACATAAATAGCCTCGATTATATAACCTCATTGGCACAAACAGCCTCGGAGATGGTTTGAGCCAAAGCATGTTGACTTTGACCGTGTCCACGTGGAGCCCCAAGTGGGATTGCCCTGCCCACGTGGGATTGGGGCGTAACAGTTTACAATTTCTGGGATGTGAACTGGATACATATCAATGCAATCTTGCCAGGGTCCATCAGTTGGGGTTTTGATTCTTCGATTACACTTCCAGATAGCATTGTTGCATTTGAATCCAAAGAAGAAGAATAACAAAATCGAATCAAACGACGTCGATTTACCAGTGGAGGATTCGTCGACTACCATCAATGGCGATCCAGTTTCAGATATATACACGATTGACACTGCGAAGAAGATGATGTACGACCAATTATTCCCAGTTGAGGCCAAGAAATTCGAGTACGACCCGATTGCCAAGTCTACTCCCAAAAGCTGTCTGCCAAATTCTGTCACCCTTTTTCATTCTCCATTTAGCCTCAATGTAACTCAAATTTGAGATGGCAACTTGAAATTTCATATGAAAGTGCGAATTCGTCAAATGCCCCCCTCAAGATTTATCAATTTATAATGAAAATAAATAAATAAATTTTGAATTTAATTTCAAATATGATTTGGGATTCTATTTAAACTTGAATTTTGTTGCATATTTATAAGACTTCTAAGAATTAAATAAAACACACATTCTTTTTTTAATTAATATTTATTTATTTATTTTGTTTTGTTTACGTTTTCAATCCGGAGAGTCTCTTTATTTTTATTTCAAAACCTAATTTAGGATTTTATCCAAAATGCAACTTTTTTCTTTCCCTAAAATTAGAATTAATTGAAATATAAAAGTTGAATCATTTTGATTAAAGAAGTCAATCTTATAAATATACCAATTTAGAACTGTAAAATCAGACTTGAATTTGAGAGACAATAATAAGAGAGTCAAATTTGAAAATAAAATTTACACAAATTTCACTTTCCATACCTTTGAATGAGAAAGCAAGAGAAGAAACAACAAACTCAATCAAATTGTTTGGACTTTTGTTCTTGGACTTGATAAAGTGAATTTGAAGACCCGTTTATCTCTATTCAAAAGGTAAATTTCTTTCTCATCACCATAAACTTTTATGTAGAAATTGTTAAAGGAATTTATGAAGGTATGGAGAAACTGTATTTTTGTGCTTGTTTGTTGTGTCGGTGAGATTAACGCTAAGCTCTGGCCCTTGATCCACCAAATAAAGCAAAATGGAAATTCTTGGATATTACCTACAATAACAATAATTATACTAAATTAAATAGAAATCTACTCAAATTATAATTATATATCAAGTTTATAAGTTATGATAAACATGTAAAATACAATTATCAAATATTCTCAAACTAACACTTGTTCGTATCTAGAAAGATTATCTATTCAATCAAACAAACAAATAACAATAAAATTCACATCATTAGATAGCTTGTTGTATTTACCTTAGGTTTTGAAACTGCCCATAATTCATAAAATGCTTTTCACTTATGCCAACAAAATTAATTTTTACTCATCAGATGCTCGACCAACGTGTGTGTGTATAGTTAATCGAATCACCAAAAAACTTTAGGTTGGTTATATTTCGTCCCTCAATGCTCTCTCGTGAGAAAGCATGTCCTCATCTTGATATTCAATCTCTTAGTCGTAGTGTTAATTCTAAGGTTGCTATCATAACACTTTTTTTTCGCTCAAATTTGATTGGGTCTAACCAATAGAGTAACTATCTAGATCTGCGATGATTTTTCCTATAATTTGAGTGTCACAGGCTTCAAGCTTCTATTAGACAAGTTAAACCCACTATTTGTCTAGATCTTCAGATTTAGTGTCAAAGGCATAGTCAGGCTTGTCGTGCGTCTTCTATTTCATACACCCGCTTATTCACTTTATTTTTTTATTCACTTGTAGGTAGTTATTTCACTCAGACATTGATAATATCAACACCAGTTCCTTTTTTTACTATTTTTTCCCAAATATCCTCATTGGGATCTTTTATATGATAGCTTCGCTCATAATGACATGACATTTTTCCCCTTTTTGCCATGACTAGTGGATTGACTTTTATTTAGACGAGTAGTTGAAATCAGACTCCTAGCATACAATCAATGCCTAGATTATGCTAGTTGAAATCAGACTCCTAGCATACAATCAATGCTTAGATTATGCCTGGTATCCAAAGAAAATCCACACAAATATTAAACATTCACGAAATCAATACTTATCTAAATAGCTCCAACAGTAGATCAACTACTCCCAAACTATCTTTTCTATTGGTTAAGTGATCGAATTTTTCACTTGGTAATCTTAGTCTTAAAAATCTATGTTTACAATTCTCTTATCGTATTCTATACATTTAACTAACTGAAAGTAATGATCTTTATGACTATTGTGCTCACAATTAATAACATCTTACATGGATTAGCATAATAAAAAGAATAAACACAAGAAGCACCACTTAGTCACAGTTCATGAATCAGAAACAGTTTCAAATAATATCATCATAAGCTGGTAAGGCTATCCAACTAATACACAAACATACAAGTAATAAGAGAATATTTTTGAATTTTTATTTTATTTAATTTTTTTAACACATAACATAAACAACACACACAAATGTAACCAAAATAATGATGTCATTGACTGTTTTTCCAAACTTTAAAGTACACATTGTCCTAAATGAGAGTAGAAGAAACTAAAACAAGCAAAAGGAAAGGACTATCATTCGGTCAATACTCATCGAGGAGGTGGGGGTTGGAAATGTGGCTGATTGAGACGTCTAAACATTTTTTACAGTTCTTAATGTTCACGACGTTGTCGCTCATCTATTGCACGCATTGTAGCAATGAGCTTTCCCCGTGTAGTGATTATCATTTCTTGTCCTTCTCACAGCTGTTGAATCTTAGTTGTGTGCTAGTGTAAGATTGTCTGCATGGACTCCAATATCAGCCCAAAGTCGACCCCACATCTGTGTCGGATTTGTGAGAGTCAAATCAGGACATCCATATTAATTGGCCCTTCTTTGTAGTATGTAGCGTCTTCAACGTCTTTATCATCATCTACTTCTATTTTTGTTGTCCACCTCTGCTTATGTTCATGACTAAGTACGTGTGCCACTAAATGTCTCATGGACTGAATAAAGAGAATAGGCATCTTTGTCTTAACTATTTTGAAAGGGCGGATGAAAACCTTAGCTCGTTTGCAAATAGCCGAAATGAGACTCAGAAATAGTAACTTGGACTGGTCATCCGAATTTAGTGCAATGTCCTTGATGGTGTTGAAGGTGTGCTCTCTGAAGTTTAAATCATACCTCGTCACTAATCGATACAAAATCTTCATCCTCACCTGATAAATGTCCATTTGTTGAGAAGTGGGGATTATCTTGGATGACATGAAGTTGTGGAGTAGGCGAAACTCACTACTCATGTCACCATGATGTACACTATTACTTCGTGTCCATGGCTTGGGATTGTCTACCGGGTAAAAAGTAGGGCCACGTTGTTCCAATTAGAGATCAGGAAATCTCTGGTGTTTCGAGCCTTCTTCAACATCGTAGAAATGTCCCATGACATCCAAGCTAAAAGGAGACTCACACTCTCCGGCCATATGTCTAATACACATATTTGTCCTCTGCATCATTGATTTGGTGGTTGAAGTTTGCCATGAATTTCTTTACCACTGTCAGATAAATAATGCGAGGCTTAGAACACAGCTTGGTCTACCTATTGTCTCTTACGACGGGAGGAAGGCTAGAAGATACCAAACTAGTTAAGTCCATCTCCCGCTATGGAAGAAACATCTAATAGGTGAAAATGGATGCCCGTTGAGCGGCCTCTTCAGTAAAATAGGTCTCATAAGGCGGGGGCTCGGAATGGGCCCTTTTATGTACATTGGACGCTTCAGCCATTTTTTTCCTTTGCGCTAGGTAGTCGGCTTTGATCGTGGATGCATGGTGTGCTTTAGAGTATCTACAGGTCCAAAAAATCAATTGTTAGAAAAAGAAAAGATATGAGCAACGCTAAAGAAAAACCATAACTTGAGGTGCCATGCTAATGTCATGTCCAAAATCCTAACTAGTGAGGTGCCATTTATGTGTAAAGTACTCCCAAACTTAGTGCAATACTATCCCAAAACTAAAATGGAGAAATATACTCAAAACTTTGGTTGAAATATTTTATCAAACACCTTGAGAGAAATGTATGAAAATCATATATTTATATATATATATCATATCCTATGAAAATTTTAACCACTAATTTAACCACTAATTTAGCCATCTAATATATCCCATACTCCTTTCTAAAGTAAAAACCCATAAAAGTTCACATATAGTACAAAACAAAAAGTTTATCCACACTTACCTTGTGCAATCCGAGATGTCAAGAAGAAATGTAGTGATCTATGGCTAAGTAGCAATGAAATCTTTGGTCCTACACTTTAATAATTCAAGTTGTGATGAATATGAAAGAGTGGTAAATTTATCACAAAAAATGGGAGGAAATGACGTTGTGGGTTTAAAATAAACTCACAATGTAACCGCAATTAGCCTGTCGTGGCCTAACTGTGGCAAACAGAGCTCTACATTTTTTCACAACCCAAACGCAGTTGCTAATCACGGCTTGACTGAGAGAAATTGAATTTTTTTTTTTTTTCACTTTTAAATGTGACTTAAAAAAATATATGAAAAATAGAAGCGATAGAAAGTTGTGTTGCCTTCCGATAAGCATTTGTTTATACTCATGAGCTCGACTATTTCACAATGATCATTCGGGCACTGCAATGTCAATGGTGGGCTTTTCCGTAGGGAAGTTCTTCACATAATGCTTCACACGTTGGCCATTGACTTCAAAGTTTTCCTTGGTTGGATGATACAATTCAACTGGCCCACTATCGTGAATGGTTCTGATCACTTAGATCGTAATTTATCGAGAAAAATCTTCAGTCTGGAATTGAATAAAAGCACTTTATCCCCAACTTTGAAAACTCTCTGTTGAATGAGCTTATCATGCATTTTTTTCCCGCTCTTTATAAATTGTCGAATTTTCGTAAACATATAGTCGGAGTTCCTCTAGCTCTTTTAGTTGCAAAAGTCTCGTTTTGCGTACCTTCTCCAAGTTCATCTTCAACTGTTTGAGTTCCCAATAGGCCTTGTGCTCAAATTCTACTAATAAATGGCACATTTTTCCAAGCACTCACCTGTATGGAGACATCCCAATGGGTGTCTTAAAAGCGGTGCGATATGCCCATAATACATCATCAAGTTTTTTGGACAAATACTTGTGAGATGTGTTTACAGTCAATTCCAAAATCCATTTGAGTTACCTATTTGATGTCTCGACTTGCCCACTTGTTTGTGGGTGGTATAAAGTAGCCACTTGATTTTGCACCCCATATTTATTCATGACCGTCTTAAATAAGTGATTGCAAAAATGATTTCCGCCATTGCTAATAATGGCCTGGGGTGCCCCATACCTGTTGACTAATATTTTTTGTTAAAACTCACAACTACTTTAGCATCATTGGTTCACAAAGCATTTGCTTCCACCCATTTGGATCTGTAATCAACTGCCACAATAATATACTTGTTTGAGTATGATGGCGGAAATAGTCCCATGAAGTCAATACTCCAAACATCAAATAATTTCACCTCTAAAATGTTGTTCAAAGGTATTTCATGTCGGGTTGATAAATCATTGGTGCGTTGGCATAGGTGACAAGATCTACAAAAGCTATGAGCATCCATGAATAATTTTGGCTAGCAAAAACCATATTGAATCACTTTTGCAACAGTTTTGGTTGGACCGAAATGATCACCATAAGCTGAAGTGTAGACTCGTACCAATATTGGTTTCATCTCCTCTTTTGGTATACATCTCTGAATAATTTGATCTGGTCCCCTTTGGTATAAATACGACTCTTCTAAAAAATAATATCTAACTTCATGGAGAAGCTTTTTCTTTTGCTAATACGAGAATTCTAGATGAATTATTTGGCTGACTAAATAATTGACAATATCAGCATACCAAGACTTGACCTCCATTTGCATGATTTGTTCATCAGGAAATACTTCATTTATATCTTCTTCATCAGTCTATCCTATCTGCTCGAGTCTTGATAAATGATCTGCTACTTGATTTGTTGTCCCCTTCTTATCATGGATCTCAATGTCAAAATCTTGTACCAATAACACCCATCGAATCAGTATGGGTTTGGCATCTTTTTTTTTCAAATAGATATTTCAATGGCGTGTGATCGGTGTAGACTATTACCTTTGATCCAATAAGATATGAACAAAATTTGTCAAAGGCAAAGACGACAACTAATATCTCTTTTTAGTATTAGAATAGTTTAATTTGTGCATCACTTAATATTTTGCTAGTATAATATATAACCTCAAGAATTTTCTTACGGCGTTGTCCAAGCACTATACCTACTGTATATGCACTGGCATCACATATTAATTCAAATAGAAAACCACTATCACTAATGCAGTTATCAACTTCTCTATAAAGGTGTTAAAAGTAATGAAAAACTCATCGGAAAAGTGAAACGGTACATCCTTTTCCAACAGGCTACACAGAGGCTTTGCGATTTTAGAGAAATTCTTAATGCACCTCTTATAAAAACTAGCGTGTCCCCGAAAAATTATGATTCCTTTAATTGAATTTGGTGGCTGCAATTTCTCGATCACTTATATTTTTACTTAGTCAACTTCTATCCCCTGAGTTGAGATGCGATGGCCCAAGACTATCCATTCCTTAACCATAAAATGACATTTCTCCCAATTTAACACGAGATTAGTCTCCTCACATTGTTGCAACACTTAGAGATAAATGTTTCAAGAAATCATAAAAAAATCTCAAAACACTAAAAAATCATCCATAAATACTTCTATGTCAGAAAAATGGCCATCATGCAACGCTAAAAGTGGCTGGTGCGTTACATAATACAAACAACATTCTCCTAAAAACAAAGGTCCTTTAGGGACATGTGAATGTCGTTTTTTCCTAATCCTCTAGTGCAATGGGAATCTGATTTTACCCTGAGTATCCATCCAGAAAGCAATAATGGGAGGGACCTTTCAGTTGTTCCAACAACTCTCTCATCGTATTTTATCCATTTAACCAACCAAAAGTAATGATCTTTATGACTTGTTCTCACAATTAATAGCATCTCATATGGATATCCGTAGTAAAAAGAATAAAAATAAGAAGCACCACCTAGTCATAGTTCATAAATCAGAAACAGATTTAAATAAATATCATCATTCGGCAAGGCTATCCAACTATAACACAAACACACAAGTAACAAGTAAATATTTTTATTTTTTAACACATAATATAACAATATACATAAACGTAACAAAAATAACAATGTCATTGACTGCACACCCAAATTTTAAAGTACATATTATCCTCAATTAGAGTAGAAGAAAACTAAAACAAGCAAAAGAAAAGTGTTTACTTGATTGTTATGCAGTGGAGACACAATCAAACTATCATCCAGTCAGTACTCATTAGGAGGTGAGGGTGAAAACTATGGCTGATTGGGGGTGTTTAAACATTTTTCACAGTTCTTCATGTTCAAGACGTTGTCGCTCATCTATTGTATGCATTGTAGTAAGGAGCTCTCCATGTATAGTGAGGATCGCTTTATGTCCTTCTCACAGCTATTGAATCTCAGTTGTGTACCTGTATAAGATCTTCTTATGTACTCCAATATCGGCCCAATGTTGACCCCACCTCTGCGTCGGATCTACGGGGGTCCAATCAGGACATCCGGCTCAATCGACTCTTCAATGTAGTCTGGAGCGTCTTCAGAGTCATTTGCTTCAATTTTTGCCCCCGACTCTACTCATTTACATTCCTATGTACCTGTGCCACTAAGTATCTCATGGATCGAATGCAGAGAATAGGCACCTTTGTCTTGTCTATTTCAAAAGGGCGCGTGAGACCTTAGCTCGTTTGTAAATGGCCTAAATGAGACTCGGACCAACCGTCTGGGTGGAATGTAATGTCCTTGATGGTGTTGAGATGTGTTCTCCAAAGTTTAAATCATGCTTTGTCACCAACCAATAGAAAATCTTCATATGCACAAGATAAATGTCCGTTTGGTGAAAGGTGGTGGCTATCTTGGATTACATGAATTTGTGGAACATGGAAACTCACTACTCGTGTCGCCATAATGTACAATATTACTTTGTGGCCATGGCTTGGGATTGTTTGCTAGGTAAAAAGTACGGGCCACGTCATTCTAATTAGTAATTTCTGGTGTTCCTGAGCCCACTTTAACACCGTAGAAATGTTCGATGACGTCTACGATAAAATAGATTGACACTTCCCAGACATATGTCTCATAAGCACGTTTATCCTTCGCATCAATGATTTGGTGGTTGAAGCTTGCCACGAATTCCTTCACCACTGTCAGATAAATATTGTGAGGCTTTGAACATAGGTTGGTCTACCCATTGTCTCATACCACGACGGGAAGGGTAAAAGATACCAAATTAGTTAAGTCCACCTCCTGCTCCTAGAGAAACGTCCAATTGATGAAAATGGCTAATAGTTGAGGGTCTCCTTGGTAAAATAAATCTCTTAAGGAGTGAGATTAGAACAGGCCTTTTATGTACATTTGACGCTTCAGCCACTTTCTTTCCTTTTCGTGAGATAGTCGACTTTGATCGTGGAGGCATGGTGTGCTTTAGAGTACCTACATGTCCAAAAAATCAATTGTTAGAAGACGAAAAGTTATGAGCAATGCTAAAGAAAAACAACAACTTGAGGTACCATGCTAATGTCATGTCCAAACTCAAAACTTGTGAGGTGCCATATATGTGCAAAGTACTCTCAAACTTAGTGCAATGCTATCCCAAAACTAAAATGGAGAAATATGCTCAAAACTTTGGTCAAATTTTTTTATCAAACACATCGAGGGCAATGCATAATTGAGCTTATAATCATATATATGTGGACATCTGAGAAACCCAAATTTTATGTGTTCACTCCCACAATGTTAACCACTAACTAACCACTTAATATGTCCCATACTCCTTTCTAAAATAAAAGCCCACATATAGCACAAAACAAAGAGTTTAGCCACACTTACCTTGTGCAATACGAGATGTCAAGAGGAAATATAGTGATATATGGCTAAGTAGCAATGCTTTGGTCCTACACCTTAATAATTTAAGTTGGGATGAATATGAAAGAATGGAAAATATATCACAAAAATTGGGGAGGGAATGATGTTGGGGGTTCAAAATAACCTCCTAATGTAATTGCAGTTAGCTTGTCGCTGCCTAACTGTGGCAAACTGAGCTCCACAGTTTGTCATGACCCAGACGTAGTTGCTAACTGCGGCTTAACCACGACAAATCGATGAATGTTTTTATTTTTTAAAATTATAAATCTAACTTTAAAAATATATGAAAAATAAGATATAGAATGATAGAAAGTTGGTTGCCTTCCAATAAGCATTTGTTTATAGTCATAAGCTTGACTATTTCGCAATGATCATTCGAGCACTACAATGTCAATGGTGGAATTTTCCGTAGGGAAGTCCTCCACATAATGCTTCACGAGTTGGCCATTGACTTTAAAGTTTTCTTTGGTTGGATGATACACTTCAATTGTGCCAAAAGGAAAGACATAAGCTATCGTAAATGGTCGTGACCACTTAGATCGTAATTTACTAGGGAAAAGGTTGAGTCTGGAATTAAATAAAATCACTTGATCCCAAACTTTGAAAACTGTGTTGAATGTGCTTATCATGCCATTTTTTATGCGCATTCTTTATAAAATTTTTGGAAGCATCTAGTCGAAGTTCCTCCAGTTCATTTATTTGCAAAAGGCTCATTTCACCGACCTTCTCCAAGTTTATATTGAACTATTTGAGTGCCCATTATGCCTTGTGCTCATATTCTACCTGTAAATGGTATACTTTCCCAAACACTAATTGGTGTGGAGACATCCCAATGGGTGTCTTGAAAGCGGTGCGATATGCCCATAATGCATCATCAAGTCTTTTGGACCAATCCTTGTGAGATGTGTATTCAGTCAATTCCAAAATCGGCTTAAGTTACATATTTGATGTCTCGACTTGCTCACTTGTTTGTGGGTGGTATGAAGTAGCCACTCATTGTTGCACCCCATATTTATTCAACAACGTCTTAAATAAGTGATTGCAAAAATGAGTTCCGCCATTGTTAATAATGACCCGAGGTGCCCTATACCTGTTGAATATACACTTTTTGTTAAAACTCAACTCTACTTTAACATCATTGGTTGGCAAAGGCTTTTGCTTCCACCTATTTGGATCCGTAATCAATTGCCACTATAATATACTTGTTTGAGTAGGATGGAGAAAACGGCTCCATGAAGTCAGTACCCAAAAATCAAACAATTTCACCTCTAAAATGTTGTTCAGAGGCATTTCATGTCGGGCTGATATATTACTAATGTGTTGGCATCGGTCACAAGATTTACAAAAGCTGTGAGCATCCTTGAATAATGTTGGCTAGCAAAAACCACACTAAAGCACTTTTGCACCAATTTTCGTTGGACCAAAATGACCACCATAAGTTGAAACGTGGACTCGTGTCATTACTTGTTTCATCTCCTCTTAAAGTATACATCTTCGAATAATATGATGTGGTCCCTTCAATATAAATACAACCCCCACTTGCATGATCTATTCATTAGAAAATACTTTACTTATATATTCTTCGTTAGTCTTCGTTGTATTCTTGACCTTGATAAATGATGCTACTTGATTTAATGTTCCATTCTTATCATGGATCTCAATGTCGAACTTGTAGCAATAACACCCATCAAATCAATTTAGGTTTGTCATTTTTTTCTCAAGCACATATTTCAATGTTGCAAGGTCGATGTAAACTATTACCTTTGACCCAATAAGATATGAACAGAATTTCTCAAAAGCAAAGACTACAACTATTCTTTTCAGTAGTAGCATAGTTAATTTGTGCATCGGTTAATGTTTTGCTAGCATAATATATTACTTGAAGAATTTTCTTACGGCGTTGTCCAAGTACTGCTCCTATTGCATATTCACTAGCAACACACATTAATTCAAACGGCAAACTCAAATTCGATGCCACTATCAGTGGTGCAGTTATCAACTTCTCTTTAAGTGTGTTAAAAGTACTAAGACACTCATTAGAAAAGTGAAACGGTACATCCTTTTCCAACATGCTACACAAAGGTTTTGTAATTTTAGAGAAATTATTGATGAACCTCCAATGAAAACCAGTGTGTCCCATAAAACTTCTGATTCCTTTCATTGAATTTGGTGGTTGTAATTTCTCAATCACTTGTATTTTTTCTTCTTCAACCTCTATCTCCTAAGTTGAGATGCGGTGGGCTAAGACTATCAATTCTTTATCCATAAAATCACATTTCTTCCAATTTAGCACGAGATTAGTCCCCTCACATCGTTGCAACACTTGAGATAAATGTTTCAAGCAATCATCCAAAGAATTCCCAAAGACTGAAAAATCATCCATAAATACCTCTATAAAGAACTCCACCATGTCAGAAAAAATTCCATCATTCAACGCTGAAAAGTGGCTAGTGCGTTATATAAACCAAACGGCATTCTTCTAAAAGCAAAGGTCCGTAAGGACATGTGAAGGTCATTTTTTCATGATCCTCTGGAGCAATGGAAATCTTATTTTACCCTGAGTATCTATCTATAAAGCAATAATGGAAGTGACCTACCAGCCGTTCCAATATATGATTAATAAAGTGCAATGGAAAGTGATCTTCCCTTGTAACATTATTAAGCTTTCGATAATCAATGCACACTCTCCATCTAGTGACTAATCTAATCATAATAATCTTGTTATTCTCATTCTTCTCAACTGTAATTTCTCATTTTTTTGGGCACCACATAAACTGGGCTCACCCACGAGCTATCTGAGATAGGGTAAAATTTTGCCAGCATCTAGCAATTTTAGAACTTTGGCTCTGACCACTTCATTCAATGTAGGATTCAATTTTCGCTAGCTTTCTACTCATGGCCTATAATTATTCTCTATGGAGATTTTGTGCATGTAGAGATGGACTAATCCACCGAATGTTCTCTATGGTACACCCAATGATTGTCTTGTGGTCTCTGATCACCTTTAATAATTTCTCTTCTTCCAACTTTGTCATATATTTTGAGATGATCACTAGAAGAGTATAGGCGTAATGCAAGTAAGATAACAATGGTTTCAACTCAAGAATGGGGAGCTTATCCACCGAAAGTACAGGTCTCGATGGGCATTCACCAAGTGACTCACAATACTTGTGTCTCTTGACTTGAGAGAACTATGTGGATATTCCTCCAATTTCAATGCATATTTATGAATTTCTAGATTTTGACTCAATTGATTCAGACCGCACTATACATGCCGCAAGTGGCTTAGATGGATATTCTACTTCAATAGTCCCTGCAACTAGTTCATCAATTACATCAATCATGTAGCAAGAGTCTAAAGATGTTGAATATCTCATAGCCTTGAATACGTTGAATATGACGTGTTCATTATCCACTCTAAGAATCATTTTTCCATCGTAGACATCAATCAATGCCTTGTCGGTAGCTAATAAGGATTTTCCCAAGATTATGGAATTGTCTTTATCTACTTCATTTCCATATCTAGAATGATGAAGTCAGCTAAAAAGATAAATTTTTCTACCTTTACTAAGACATCCTCAATAATACTCCGAGGATGTTTGATAGATCGATCACTAATTACAATACATGGTCAATTTTTTTGCTTATCCCAATCCAAGCTTCCTGTACACAGATAAAGGCATGAGATTAATACTTGCACTTAAATCAAATAATACATGTTCAAAATAATCAGAACCAACTGCAAGGTATAGTGAAACTCTCTAGATCTTTTAACTTTAGATGTATCTTTTTCTGAATAATTGTACTTTACTCCGTAGTTAAACAAACCATTTCATGCTCTTCCAGCTTTTTTTTGCTGGTTAAAAAATCCTTCATGAATTTAGCGTAGCTAGACATCTATGCTATTGCGCCTACGAATGGGATATTAATATACAGTTTTTTGAAGACATCTAACAACTTTGCAAATTGCTTATAGAACTTGCGTTTTTGCAATATCTGGGGAAAGAGAATAGAGAGAACATAAGCTTTAATTGGAATTGGTGCCTTAGCACTGGACGTGTCTCTGCTATCCTTTTGATCAGCTTCTTTGATAGGCGTAGATTTTTCTTCAACTACCTCTTCTTTCCTTAACACTTGTTTGCCTTTTTTGCATTGTTCTTTTGACATGGATTTCTAGTAGTTGTAGCTCGCTTCTGGTTGTTATGGCATGTACTTACTCTTTTGGATTTGTAACTGTGTTACTAGGCAATGTATTTGGTGTTTGATGAGACAATTTCAAGGCAATCTGACCATTTTGAGTCTCCAATTTTCTAATAATGGCCTGTTGATTTTGATAATTAGTCTTATTTTGCTACAATGTCTTATCCATTTTTTGCATGCACTGCTGGAAACATCTCTCCAAACTTGGCCTTTCTCTCTTGCTGAGGGTTATTTGTAGCATTATTTTGATTTTAGTCCACCTGAAATTTGGGAGTTGCATCCATCCTGGATTGTATGTTTGAGAGTATATATTGTACTGCTGATAAGAAATATTTTGAATAAAGTTTTCATGTTCGTCCAGAGTGGCTAATAACATCCAGTCTTTAGTATAATAATTTACCTACAATTTTTACTAGCTGAGCCCGTATGGATTGCATTCACACCCTACAATTATGCTTTTACTAATAGTTCTACTTGATTCGTAAGTGCCGTAATGTGTGCATTAGTAGTTGAAGCATTTTCTATCTCATGTATACCTGCTAGTTTTTTCGAGACTGCTCAGTCATACGAGAACATCGAATGTGTCTTTGCAATCAATTCAAACATTTTCAATGCTTGATTTGATGATTCATTTGTTATGGAACCATTTGCTAACGAATCCACCTAAGACTTTGAAATGGGTGAGAACCCAGCATAAAAGTATTGCACCTATTGCCATTGCTTATCTCGTGGTTTGGACATTTTCTGAGTAACTCTCTAAATCTGTCCTATGCCTCGTGATAGCTTTCTCATGAAAAGTTGAAATTTCTAGCTTCATTTTGGCTACTCTAGCAGGTGAAAAGTACTTATTGCAGAACTTTCTTGTCAAATTCTCACAAGTAGTGATACTAGCATGTGGTTTAGAATCTAACCATTCTAAAGCGTCATCCCTCAATGTGTATGGAGATAATCTCAGTTTAATAGTATCATCCCGTACCCCTTGAAACTGAAAATTCTGGCACATCCGAGTGAATCTAGAGATGTGTGTATTTGGATTTTCATGTGCCTTTCCATAAAATTGAAATTTTTTGTTGAATAAGTTGATCAAATATACCCTTATTTGAAAATTATTTCACCCAAAATCAAGATACACGATGCTTGATCGCTTATGAGCCACATCTGAAGTTAGAAACAATGCAACCAACAGATCTCCTTCATCAATTTTTACTTTGATTTGGCGTTGAACATATTGAGCAGCTAATAGGGCAGCTTCTGCACTCTACTCTAGCTTTTTAATTTTCCATGGTGTTTTGTTTCAGATTTTGTTGTTTTTGGATGTGTTCTCTGAGTCTTCACTAAAAATGCGTTCGACGATTCAAGATCACCGCATTGTGAATGGAGCATACAATGAAGACCTGTTTTCTATTATAAGAAATAAATAAAAAAAACTAATCAAACAAAAGTTAGAGATAATCTAAACTAATATCAAATAAAAGATAGTCTCCAGCAATGATGCCAAAAAACTTGTTACATTTAAATCGCAAGTGCACGATGTTAATTTAACAAGTAGTTAATTTGACTAATTCTACATCTTCTTTGTTGAGAACAAATTTAATGACTATATGTTTATTAATACAATGATTAACTAAAGGAGAGAAAATAATTAAATGAGTAAATATGATGGTTAAAGTGTCGAGACTTACGATTTTCACCGTAGTTATTGCTTTAATCTTGCCTCTCAAAATAATTTCTAAAGTTATATTCGATCGAATTCACTAATTAAATTAATCATATTTAGTGTATTTAGTTAAGTTAACCCACTATATCCCTATGTGAATCTGAATAAGCCTTAAATACTATAAAATATTAAAGTGTTTAGTTAAGTCAACTCACTAATAAAAATCACTTAATTAATTGAGATTATTGAAAAAAAAAAATCCAAGTAATTATACAAGGTATTTATTCCTATATATTTCATTAGTATACACCTATGAATAAAGAGACAATAAAATATTAAAGATAAATATTATCATCTAAGTTTAATATATGATAACCAGATGTATAGATGAAAAAGGAGAAAAATAACAATATACTGTCAAGGTTAAGAAAAATCAACTTACAATAAATAGCAGTAATGATAAATTATACAGCAGTAATCTCTAAATAGCATGTTCGAATT
The DNA here is from genome assembly GCA_023638005.1 of Forsythia suspensa. Lineage (NCBI taxonomy): Eukaryota > Viridiplantae > Streptophyta > Magnoliopsida > Lamiales > Oleaceae > Forsythia > Forsythia suspensa. Next base: position 33,662,935 of record CM042671.1, read on the forward strand.
CTAAACTCGTTCATGTTTTTTATTATTGTTTGGTCACATTATATTATTTTATTTTATTTTGTCCTTAATTAGTTCTTATCATGATGTTGATGTTAGGACTACAGCAATAATAAAAGACGAAAAATAAATAATACAAGGATTTTTACATGTTCGTATGAGACTATTGTCTTCAATCGCTGCAGTAATTTCACTATAATGAATGATAAAAAATTTTACAACAGACGAGTCATATATATAACAACTTAATGAAGGTTCCGTAGTTATAATAAAATTATAAAGACAACTCAATAAAAGTTCTCTAATTATAATAAAATTCTATGACAACTTAATTATAAAAGAAAAATCTAGAAAACACATTTACTTAAACAAATAGAATATAGTAGAGTCATCTGGCTTTTATTTCTCATCTAGTTATATCTTGGCATGATCTGTGCAATTTGCATAGGTTCTGCATTCAATAGTAAGGGAGCAATGCAGTGTCCCAACTTTTGGAATTGAGAAAGATCAATGGCTCTATGCAAATTGTAGTCGCCTACCACCTGATTTAAGCATGGATGGTTGACCGCACGGGGAAGATCTATATGATATAAGTTTTGAGTTTTTCGGTGTGAATTGCCAGGCTTATGTTTTGGCTTCTACTTCATTAGCTGCATACATGTGAAGGACACACTTCAACTTTTTTTTTTTTTTTATTTTTCTCTAATGAAGATGAACATAAATGAAGATGAAATAGTTGCATATAATTCCAAATCAAAAGTGATTATGCATTCTTTTAGATAGAATTTTATGTAATTATATATTAATTACTGCAAATTCTTATTTAAACGGAAGAGATACAAAAAAATCTAAGAAGAAAAGAAAATATATGTTCTTTATTTTAGAGACAGATTCTTCACAAATCTCACAGGTATACTCAAGATTTTTTTTTAAAATTTACTATTTATATTTCTAGTTAAAAAATCTACATAAGTTTGATAAGTAGAAATTTCCCTAAAAGACAATCTCAATATGAATATCACCACCTATTTCACTTTCTATATCTTGTGTTAACTTTTGAAGATTTATTCTATTTAGTACAATATTTCCAAAAAGGAAAAGTAATCCCCAGTCATTAATTTGATTTTGTTACTAGATTAGAGAGTTGAATTTTAATAGATTTTAAAAATTTATGTAATTTCAAGTATTTCCATTGGGTTTTAATAGAATTCATTAAAAAAATAAGTGTTTCTAACTTGAATTTTAATAAATTTTTTAGAATTTTAGTTGAACTCAATAACTCATAGATTTTTAAGAATTTAATTAATTGAAAGGATTTTAGGAGGGTTTCTTTAATCTAGATTTTTAAAGACTTTGATAGATTTTATTAATTTTGATTGACTTTTATAGATATAGATTTTCATTTTAAAAGATTTTCCAAGATTTTCACATACTTTTATGGACTTTTATAGACTTTATTTCTTCTATTAAAAAATTAATATTGAATATAAAACTTTAATATCTCATAGTTAAAAAAATTATCGCAGGAGAAAAGTCTAGTAATAATTTATTTAATTTCATTAATATTATCAAATTCATAAAATTTAATGTTCTATTTAATTGTTGTAACTAAACTACGTCAAAAATTATTGACATAAATTAATTAGATCACTCTATTTTTTCTTTTGAATAAAATTATGAATTTCAAATGGCTTGTGAATAAATTCAAAAAAATATGGCATGCGACCCTTTTTAAACATATTTTCCAACACAAATATTTATTTAGTTTATAATCTCACTTTTTATATTTAATAATATATATGTAACATATCATTATTAGTCACTACAATTACATAAATAAATAACCAAAATACAAATTTACGAAGAAGAAAAAATACATTCATGCTCATCAAGATAAATAGAAAAAATAAAATAAAAAATACAGTAACAAGAAATTAATTTTTAACTTGATGAAATTCATTAATAAACTACAATCAATAATTATATAAGAATTTAATTGTAAATTTATCTTGTTTTACTGAAAAATGAAAAAATGATGAAAAATACGAAAGAAAAAAAATGGTTATGGGAATGTTGAAGAAAAAAAATCACATTGAAGAGAGAAAATATTAATCTTTTTCGTAAAAAAAAGTTGATAATTAATCATGACTATAAGTTCGTAGAAGGAAAAAGAAAAAAGAAAAAAAAATAGTTAGGAGAATATTGAAGAGAAAAAAATCACATTGAACAAAGAAGAGAATATTAATATAGGCTCAACAATTTGTGGAAGGGTAAAAAAAAAGAAATATTATGTAAAAAAATAATAAGATAATAAAAGAATTTTTTCCCAGAGTCTTTCAAAGTCTTGGTGATGAATGGGAGATAAATTGTTATATCTTTTATTTATACTTTGTATTTAAAGTTATTATATAGAAAATTATCTATGAAGTCATTAAAAGTTGTTGAATACCTCAAGATATTTATAGATTTTAAAAAGTCCGTGTTCAATACACTTAAACTTTTAAACTCCATCTAAATCTTTAAAAATCTTAAATGACAATGGATTTCGAGTCCATGAATACAAATACCAAACACTCAAGAATTATAGCACGTCCCCTCTGATTTTCATAAATTTTAGTGTATTTCGAGCTTATAACTTGTTTTATTTATTTATTTTTAAATCATAATCAACTCTTGGCAATGAGTGATCAAAGTAAAAAGACAAAATGCATGTGTTTTTTAATGTGATTTTTATGGGCCACAAATATATGTTATAAACTCTATTAAAATAAAATAATTAAATTTATGAATTCAATCATTTCAAATTATAACATTTTTTAATTTGAATTTATGACGTTAAGTATCTCAAGATACGAACTATTTCTTCATTTAATTCATGCAATATTATCTTGTTTTCAACTTAACTATGCAATCAATGCAACTTCTTTATACAAATCATACACAAATACAAATCTTTAAAAAATTGTAGTTTGGACACCAAATTCCAAAAGAATATGATATATAGGATATAATGCATGTTAAATAACTTGCTTCATTTAAAAATAAAAATGGATTATATTTATATAAATTTAATAATTTAAAATATAGAAAATAAATTGGTTTTAATATTTCAAGTTCATAGAATCCATGAGAATTCATAAAAATTTATAATATAGAATTTTTTTAAAATCTTATAGATTCTGTGAAATTCTATTCAAGTCCATGAAATTAATGAAAATTCATAAATCTTAAGAAATTAATTAAATTTGAATTGAGGAGTTCCCTAAAATAAAAGTATTTAATACAAATAACAAAAAGAAATTAAAAGTAAAACTTTAAATTCGCACATGTATTGAGCTTGTTCGATTTAGACTCATAAAAAATTTGAAGTTAAGTATCAGTAAAATTTGATTTGAATTTAACTTAGAAAAACAAATCTCAACGGTGGAAATCTATCGTTGTCGGGATTGATTAGAACAATCAAAAGAAAATACCAAAAGAAGAAAAAGAGACAAAGCGATGTATACCAAAGTAAATCTACTTAAAACAAATTTCATCCACTGCACTAGTGCCAACCAAATATCGGACGTCTGTCTCTGAAGATAAAACACTTCTTTCAAAGTCAATATTATACTATACTAATCTTGTCGGTTGAACCAAAATATTGATTACACTATTCTCGAACAAATTAAAAATACGAATTTTTAATTGCTCATACATAATTTTTCTTAGAAAATAATTAGCACTGAATATTGGAGCAAGGAGAATTTAGAAATTAATTTAATTTGAAATTGATTTTTATATAGAAAATATGGAATTATGAGTCTCTATTTACAGTTTTCTAAGTGTCCTTATGAATGGATGCGTCATTTGGTCCAGATCAATCAAACCTAAGTTCACATCATTTAACATTGTGCGGTCCAGATTGCACTCCTTCCACTACTCTTCAGTGTACACCCGCTGCATTGGAACATACGCATCCCGTCATGACACCTTATAAAATAAAGAAGTCACGCGCACGTCAATTGCACCAAGTGAGTGCCAACTCACTGAACCATCTGCTAGCCACGCCATCGAACCACAATTCTGTTTGTGAAAACTTTAGGGCTCTCCCCAACTCCTCGCAAAAATGTGTACATGCGCCTCTAAAGTGTCCTTTACGACGTGCATGGGCCTAGGTGAGGGTGCATTCCCATCCTAGTGCTTGGCGGTTTAGCGGCACTTAGTGGCTAGCCATAGTGTAGGTGGACTAATTGTATTAAATTACAATTTTAAAGGTATTCCATTAAAAAAAAAAAATTTGTAAACTTTATGTGTAGGATTTAATTTTTCACTTTAGACACCTAAATATATTTTAATGGACTTTGACATCTTACAAGCTTTTTATTGAAGACTTTTTTAATTGGGATAATTACACAAATATATTATCTAAAGAAATTGAAATTTACTGGACATTTTTAAAATAAAAATACCAAATATGAAGAATATTAAATGAATTATACTAAGTCATTAAAGAACCCCCTAAATTATGTATTTTTACCATTCAAGTTATTATTTAATCAATTTCAATTTAAAATATCTTATCCCATAATATCATCTCAAATTCAAAATTCAAAAAATGAAGTCTAGACATCATCAACATATCAAAGTAATACTTGTTGGTTTTGAATACACCTTTCACTTCCTCATATTTTTCGACCAATGTTTTAAATATTTATCGGTGTCTTTTTTGGTATCGTTTACTGGTATTTGAGTTGGAGAAATATTTTATATTGAAATTATCAGTGTGGTATATTACTCAACCACAACCGATCGTCTAGAAGGTAAGATACGTAATAGTTGTTTCGATTCGAATCATTTTTTAGTAGTAAATGCTATTGTTCTTAAAAAATTATCTGAAACTATTGATTTTTCTTAAGTAGTAATGACATTCTTCATGGTATCTATTAAAAGTTATTGGTCAGAAATGAATTTTAAAGGTAAATGTACATATTTCTGTTACTGGGATTTTTCAAAATTTTGATGAAGTAAGGATAGTAACATAGGACAAAATATAATTCATCATTCAACCAATTTATATTCACCGTTTTATTGAATTATAGCTTTGTTTCTGGCTCTGTTTCCTATCTTTGTTTACGACTGGTGTTAACTTTGCTATAACCTCTTAATTAATGTGTTAACTTTAAAATCATTCGTTCATATGGTGATCCTAAACACTGATATTTTTGTTTATTACTTTTGGGATTGATATTTCTGTTTGTTAATTGTCATATGTGTTAAAGAGTTATTACTAAGCTTTATGTGTGAGAGACGAAGAAAATAAAATGACTATGAATTGTAATTTGAGAATTGAGTTAATTGACGTTATATACTCCATAATTTTAGAGATAATAATATTTAGCCTCTAAAAAATAGTTGAAACCGATATAAATTGGTTTTCGAATGTAATTAGTTAAATTAAATGATATTTTATGTTAACAATAAAAATATATGATGTATAGTAATTCTATATAAAAAAAAAAATCTTATCTGATATAATTCAAAATTATATATATAAAAAAAAGATGGAAAATCAATTTTCACTTTTCAATTTACCCCAATTAATTTGCCTTAGCCCACAACATTAAAATATAATGTGTAGAAATTACATTCACTACTTATCAATATAAAAATAACTCAAACTTTATTAACTTAATAAATTTATTTTAAAAATAATGCTATAATTAATATTATATTAATTAATAAAATAATGAATTAAAATCAAATATGAACCTTTAAAGACCACGTGAATTTGATGAACTTTGACCCAAATTTGTTGCTTGAGTCCTTGATTATTTTCACGGTAAGTCCTTCATTTTTATAATATCTCCACTTTAATCCCCGCACTTCCTCTTTCATTTCAATTTCGTCATTTTTTATTTGCAACCCAAGTCTTTCAACTTTTGAATGTTTCCAAATTGATCCCCATATTTATACTTTTATATCAATTTAGTCATGTTTAATTCACTATTTGATACAGATGTTACAAATGATATTGTGTATCAATGTTTAATACAGATGTTACCAATGATATTTTGTATAACTGAATATGTTACTGAATATGTAAAAATTAAATTATATTATTTTACACACCACATGTTACATGAATTGATATTCTGTATCACTGATGTTACATATGTTAAAAATAATCAAATCATGAGTTTTATTTGTTAAATTTGACATTGTGTTATATATCTATATCATACTGATGTTACACTGTATCATTAGATTTTTAGAGTCTAATGTGTATATTAATACGAACTTGTTGAAATTTAGAAATGATTTTACAGCTGTAACAGTTTCTGTTTATTATTACAATTTGATACAGATGTTACAAATGATATTGTGTATTAGTGTCTGATACAGATATTACAAATGATATTTTGTATCACTGAATATATTACAAATTATATTATGTTATTTTACACAGTACATGTTGCATGAATTGATATTTGGTATCACTGATGTTTTACATCTCAATTTGTAACATAGAGTGTTACAAATGGTGCAATTGAAAAGAACATGAATTTTGTTTGTGTTTGTTACAGATATTTCTGATACAAATGATATATATTTGAAAATATAACAATAAAAAATTTTGTTATATCCATACTATAGTATAAGTGTCTATGGCCTGTTTACTATTCACCCTTCAACCAACGCGACGTCGTTTTGATGTTGTATTAGCCTTAATTTTGTCCAAATCTCACCATTTTGTCCTAATCTTTTGACACTTTTTGTATATTAAATTAATATCTTTGGCGCAATTTTTACTTCTTCATCTTTTCTTTTCTTTTATTTGTTTTAATATACATATATTAGTGTCTTTTAGCCGCAATTATTGACTTCTTATATATTATAGTCAATATATATTCATTTTTCCCTTAATAAGTCATCAAATTTGGTGCTTTTTTATCCCCAGTTGCTGTGGGGAACAAATGACGAAATACAATCGATTCTTAAAGGTTTTGCTAAATTTCATTTTCTCTAAAATGCAGTTTTTTTTGTCCAACTTAAATATTTTCTGCACGTTATACATTAAGTATTTTTACATAATTCCAATTGGAGACGATATCCCTATGGGTTACCTAACCATTGGATTTGGTTTCACATAATTTGATGTTGTATAACTCAAGTTATGGATATTTTTGTAAAATGCGACAGCATGAATCCGAGAAACTGACTTAGATGTTTCAAAGAGCATTTTAGTATGTCAAAACATGCCGTCCGGACTATAAAATTTTTATATGTGGTAGCTACATGAGTATTCTACGTTCCTTGAAATTTTCATATTGTTCGGTGATCGTTTTCTATGTCAAATAAATTTGTTTTGCTCCATGATTGGGTGAATTGTTTCTCCAAACTGCACTTTCTGTTCACCAATTCAAAAATATGCTGCACCTTATATATTAAGTATTTTACATAATTCCAGTTGGAAACGATAGCTCTATGGGTTATCTAACCATTGGCTTTGGTTTCACATAAATTCATGGTATATAACTCAAGTTATGGACAATTTTGTAAACTGTGAACGTATAAATCCGAGAAACTGCCTAGGGTGTTACGGTGAGCATTTTAGTCAACGAAACATGCCGTCGGACTATCAATTTTTGATATGTGTTAGGTAAATGAGTATTCTATATTCCCTGAAAATTTCATATTTTTCGGTTATCGTTTTCTATGTCAAACAAATTTTTGTTACTCCATGACCGGGTGAAGAAATTTTAGTAACACTGCCCTTATTTTGAAAATTTTATTCACCTGGTCATGAAGTAACAAAAAATTCTTTGACATAGAAAACGATCACCGAACAATACGAAATTTTCAGGGGACATAGAATACTCAGGTAGCTACCACATATCAAAAATTGGTAGTCCGACGGCATGTTTAGGCATACTAAAATACTCATCGCGAAACCTCCTAGGCTGTTTTTAGGATTTATGCCGTTGGCGTGCCGGAATCGATATTATAAACCAATCAAAAAATATTAAGTAGTGTAAATATCTTCTTAAACTTGGTTTTGTGGTAGTTTTAGTGGATTCCCATGTTTTGGTTACACGTTAATGATATGATTTGAAAGGTTTTGCTAAACTTCATGTTTCTCTAAGCTGCAGTTTCTGTTGTCCAACTCAAAAATTTGATGCACCTTGTATATTAAGAATTTTTACATAATTCCAGTTGGAGACGATAGCCCTATGGGTTATCTAACCATTGGCTTTGGTTTCACATAATTCCATGTTATATAACTCAAGTTATGGACAATTTTGTAAACTGCGACCGCATGAATCCGAGAAACTGCCTAGGATGTTTCGGTGAGCATTTTCGTAAGCCAAAACATGCCGTCGGACTATCAAATTTTGATATGTTTTATCTAAATGAGTATTCTATGTTCCCTGAAAATTTCATATTTTTCAGTGATCGTTTTCTATGTCAAAGAAATTTTTGTTATTCAGTTACCGAGTAAAGAAATTTTAGTAACACTGCCCTTATTTTGAAAATTTTCTTCACCTGATCATGGAGTAACAAAAAATTATTTGACATAAAAAAAGACCACCGAACAATACGAAATTTTCAGGAGACATATAATACTCAGGAAGCTACCACATATTAAAATTAGTAGTCCGACGGCATGTTTAGGCATACTAAAATGCTCACCGAAACCTCCTAGGCAGTTTTTCGGATTCATGCCGTCGACGTGTCGGAATCGCTATTATAAACCAATCAAAAAACTTTAAGTCGTGTAAATATCTTCTTAAACTTTTGTGGGCCTTGGTTTTGTGGTAGTTTTAGTGGATTTCCATGCTTTGATTAGACGTTAATGATATGAACTTGAAAGGTTTTGCTAAACTTCATGTTTCTCTAAGCTGCAGTTTCTGTTGTCCAACTCAAAAATCTTCTGCACCTAATATATTAAGTATTTTTACATAATTTCAATTGGAGACGATATCCCTATGGGTTACCTAACTATTGGCTTTGGTTTCACATAATTTCATGTTATATAACTCAAATTATGGACAATTTTGTAAACTGCGATAGCATGAACCCGAGAAACTGCCTAGGATGTTTCGGTGAGCATTTTAGTAAGCTGAAACATGCCGTCGGACTATCAAATTTTGATATGTGGTCGTTAAATGAGTATTCTATGTCTCCTGAAAATTTTATATTTTTCGGTGATTGTTTTCTATGTCAAAGAAATTTTTCTTACTCGATGACCGGGTGAATTGTAGCTTAATTGTATTCATTTGTACAAGGAAGATCATGGCACTGTTTCATTGCCCGACTTCCGATTTCATCCAACGACGAAGAACTTGTGGCTTATTATTTAAAGAGAAAGATTAATGGCCGTAAGATTGAACTCGAAATCATTCCCAAGTTGATCTCTACAAGTGTGAGCCATGAGATCTCCTGGTACATTGATAATAATTTAGCTTTATGGATGCAGTAATTTCTTCATATATTACACTGCTTGTGGAAAGGGAAATTGATTAATGGACCTACATCTTTTCACGTCCTATAATATTACAAAGATGTGTGCTTATGTGGGATATATATGATTAGTCAAAAACCAAAGAAAAGGTGAATTCACATACGAGGACAGTTGGAATGAAATTTTTTTTTAATGACTTTGTCGAGTTACTCGACAAAGTCTTTAATTAATTTTTTTTTAATGACTTTGTCGAGTTACTCGACAATTCTTTTATTAATTTTTTTGTAATTTACACTTTTGGTCCACAATCTTTACAATTTATAAAAAATTTACCCATACATTTTTCATGTACGTGCACACACGTACTGGAAAAACTTCTTTTTTTTTAATAAGATTAATGCGTAATCGTTTTCTATGTGAAATAATCTTTTATCACAAAAAAATTGAGCTAAAAGCCCACACAAAATAAAAATTAAAAAAAAAAAATTTCAAACTCTTGCTCACTTTGTCGAGTAAGCCAAAATAAAAAATGAAAAAAAATTTCCAACTTTACCACTTTGTCGAGGAACTCGACAAAGTGGCCAAAAATAATAATAAAAAAATTTCACCATTTACCACTTTATCGAGTTACTCGACAAAGTGTGGAAAAAAAAATTTCAAGAACTTTGTCCAGTGACTCGACAAAGTTCAATTTTTTTTTTTAAATTGTTCTTTTGGTCCCAACTTTTTAAATTTTTAACTAATTGACCCATAATTTTTATTTTTATATCATTGACCATCCTGAATATTTAAATTTTGTTGAAAGTCCAATTTGCCCATTTTTTTGGATTTTTTTCAAGTTACTCGACAAATATTTTTTTTATAATAAAAAATTAATGTCTTTGGTTTGTCAAGTTATTCAACATTAATTTATTGATTAAACTAATTTTATTTTTATTTTTATAATTTTTAATTTGGGTATGTATTTGTCGAGCACATTTGGACCTTTATTTATTATTTGGACATTTTTCTCCACTTTGCCTCATAACTCGGCAAATTAGTAAAAAAAAAAAAAAAAATATTTAAATAATTTTGACTTTCTCCGTAAAAAAAAATAAAAATAATAAAAAATAAAATTTTGGTGGCTTCCCACCAAAGTTAAAAAAAAAAAAACAAAAAAACAAAACAAAAAAAAATTTGGTGGCTTTAACTCGAGAAAGCCACCAAAAGTTTGTCTCTTTTTTTTTTTTTTTTTTTTTTTTTGTTGTAGCTTTCTCGAGTTACTCGAGAAAGTCTTATTTAATTTTTTTTTTTTTTTTTTTTTCTCAAGTAACTCGGGAAAGTCATTTGGGAAATTTTTTTTTTTTAAAAAATACTAATTTCGCCGAGTTATAAGACAAAGTGGGGAAAAAGTTAAAAAAAAAAAAAAAATTCAAAATTTCACTTAGTCATGGATTAAAAAAAATTCATTTGACATAGAAAACGATCACCGAAAAATATGAAATTTTCAAGAAACATAGAATACTCAGGTAGCTACCACATATCAAAATTGGTAGTCCGACGGCATGTTTAGGCATACTAAAATACTCATCGCGAAACCTCATAAGTCGTTTTTTTGGATTTATGCCGTCGGCGTCCGGAATCGATATTATAAACCAATCAACAAAGTTTAAGTAGTGTAAATATCCTCTTAAACTGTTTTGTACCTTCGTTTTGTGGTAGTTTTAGTGGATTCCCATGTTTTGGTTACACGTTAATGATGTGAACTTGAAAGGTTTTGCTAAATTTCATGTTTTTCTAAGATGCGTTTCTGTTGTCCAACTGAAAAATTTACTGCACCTTATATATGAAGTATTTTTACATAATTCCAATTGGAAACGATAGCTCTATGGGTTACCTAACTATTGCCATTGGTTTCACATAATTTCATGGTATATAACTCAAGTTATGGACAATTTTGTAAACTGCGACCGTATGAATCGAGAAACTGCCTAGGGTGTTTCGGTGAGCATTTTAGTAAGCGAAAAACATGCCGTCGGACTATCAAATTTTGATATGTGGTATCTAAATGAGTATTCTATGTTCCTGAAAATTTCATATTTTTGGTTATCGTTTTCTATGTCAAACAAATTTTTGTTACTCCATGACCGGGTGAATAAATTTTAGTAACACTGCCCTTATTTTGAACATTTTATTCACCTGGTCATGAAGTAACAAAAAATTCTTTGACATAGAAAACGATCACCGAACAATATGAAATTTTCAGGGGACATAGAATACTCAGGTAGCTACCACATATCAAAAATTAGTAGTCCGACGGCATGTTTAGGCATACTAAAATACTCATCGCGAAACCTCCTACGCTGTTTTTCGCATTTATGCCGTCGGCGTGCTGGAATCGATATTATAAACCAATCAAAAAACTTTAAGTAGTGTAAATATCTTCTTAACTTTTGTGGACCTTGGTTTTGTGGTAGTTTTAGTGGATTCCCATGTTTTGGTTACACGTTAATGATGTGAACCTGAAAGGTTTTGCTAAACTTCATGTTTTTTCTAAGATGCAATTTCTGTTGTCCAACTCAAAAATTTGTTGCACCTTATATATTAAGTATTTTTACATAATTCCAGTTGGAGACGATAGCCATATGGGTTACGTAACCATTGGCTTTGGTTTTACATAATTTCATGTTATATAACTCAATCTATGGACAATTTTGTAAACTGTGATAACATGAATCCGAAAAACTAACTAGGATGTTTCGATTAGCATTTTAGTAAGCCGAAATATGCCGTCGGACTGTCAAATTTTGATATGTGGTAGCTACATGAGTATTCTATGTTCCCTGAAAATTTCATATTTTTCGGTGATCGCTTTGTATGTCAAATGAATTTTGTTAATCAATGACTACATGAAGTTTTGAAATTTGTTTCTTTCCATGTACGTGCAATGGAAAAGCTTCTTTATTTAAGATTTTTTTTTTTTTTTTTTTTTTAGGTGGACTTTTTCATGACAACTATAAAACAAAAAAAAAAAAAAAAAATTTCCCACTTTGCCGAGTAGGCAAAGTGGGGAATTTCTTTTAAATTTATCCCACTTTGTCGAATTACTCGACAAAATTTTTCCCACTTTGCCGAGTAACTCGACAAAGTGGGATACATTAAATTTTTTTTTTTTTTGTAATTTGCAATCGTTAGTCCACATTCTTTTCGCTTTTATAACAAATTTATCCATAACTTTTTTTTTTTTACTTTGGTCATTCCCGACTTTTTAAATTTCGTTACAAATTTTATTTTGTCCACCTCTTTAGATAATAAAAAAAAAAAACAAATAAGAACAAAATAAAATAAAAATATATATGAAGTCCTACAACTTTTAAAAAGTAGCCCAATTTTATTTTGACATTTTTAAAATTTTTTTTTTTTTAAATTTCTTGAGTTATTCGAGAAAAAAAATAATTTTTTTTTTTTTTTTTTACATTTTGTCGAGTTCCACAAATTTAAATATATATATATATATATATATATATATATATATATAATTTAAAATTTGTTGAGTTACTCGACAAAAAATAAAAAATAAATAAATTTTTTTTTTTAAAATTATGTCGAGTTACTCAATGTTAAAAAAAATAAAAACATTTTTTTTCTTTAAATTTTGTCGACTTTTTAAATTTTTAACTAATTGACCCATAGTTTTTATTTTTATGTCATTGACCATCCCGAATATTTAAATTTTGTTGAAAGTCCAATTTGCCCATTTTTTGGATTTTTTCAAGTTACTCGACAAATATTTTTTTTTATAATAAAATTAATGTCTTTGGTTTGTCAAGTTATTCAACATTAATTTATTGATTAAACTAATTTTATTTATATTTTATAATTTTTAATTTGGGTATGTATTTGTCGAGCGCATTTGGACCTTTATTTATTATTTGGACCTTTTTCTCCACTTTGCCTCATAACTCGGCAAATTAGTAAAAAAAAAAAAAAAAAAATTAAATAATTTTTGACTTTATCCGTAAAGTAAAAAATAAAATAAAATAAAAAAATAAAATTTTGGTGGCTTCTGAGAAAGCCACCCAAAAAAAAAAAAAAAAAAAAAAAAAACAAATTTGGTGGCTTTCTCGAGTAACTCGAGAAAGCCACCAAAAAAAAATAATTTTTGTGGCTTTCTCGAGTTACTCGAGAAAGCCACCAAAATTTTGTTTTTTTTTTTTTTTTTTTTTTTTTTTTTGTTGTTGTTGTGGCTTCTTATTTAATTTTTTTTTTTTTGTTTCTCAAGTAACTCGGGAAAGTCATTTGGGAAATTTTTTTTTTTGAAAAAATACTAATTTCGCCGAGTTATAAGACAAAGTGGGGAAATAGGTAAAAAAAAAAAATTCAAAATTTCATTTAGTCATGGATTAAAAAAAATTCATTTGACATAGAAAACGATCACCGAAAAATATGAAATTTTCAAGGAACATAGAATACTCAGGTAACTACCACATATCAAAAATTGGTAGTCCGACGGCATGTTTAGGCATACTAAAATACTCACCGCGAAACCTCATAAGTCGCTTTTTCGATTTATGCCGTCGGCGTCCCGGAATCGATATTATAAACCAATCAACAAAGTTTAAGTAGTGTAAATATCCTCTTAAACTTTTGTGTACCTTGGTTTTGTGGTAGTTTTAGTGGATTCCCATGTTTTGGTTACACGTTAATGATGTGAACTTGAAAGGTTTTGCTAAACTTCATGTTTTTCTAAGATGCAGTTTCTGTTATCCAACTGAAAAATTTACTACACCTTATATATTAAGTATTTTTACATAATTCCAATTGGAAACGATAGCTCTATGGGTTACCTAACTATTGCCATTGGTTTCACATAATTTCATGGTATATAACTCAAGTTATGGACAATTTTGTAAACTGCGACCAGTATGAATTCGAGAACCGCCTAGGGTGTTTCGGTGAGCATTTAGTAAGTCGAAACATGCCGTCGGACTATCAAATTTTGATATGTGGTATCTAAATGAGTATTCTATGTTCCTAAAAATTTCATATTTTTTTCGTTATCGTTTTCTATGTCAAACAAATTTTGTTACTCCATGACCGGGTGAATAAATTTTAGTAACACTGCCCTTATTTTGAACATTTTATTCACCGGTCATGGAGTAACAAAAATTCTTTGACATAGAAAACGATCACCGAACAATATGAAATTTTCAGGAGACATAGAATACTCAGGTAGCTACCACATATCAAAAATTAGTAGTCCGACGGCATGTTTAGGCATACTAAAATACTCATCGCGAAACCTCCTACGCTGTTTTTCGCATTTATGCCGTCGGCGTCTTTGAATCGATATTATAAACCAATCAAAAACTTTAAGTATTGTAAATATCTTCTTAACTTTTGTGGACCTTGGTTTTGTGGTAGTTTTAGTGGATTCCCATGTTTTGGTTACACGTTAATGATGTGAACCTGAAAGGTTTTGCTAAACTTCATGTTTTTCTAAGATTCAATTTCTGTTGTCCAACTCAAAAATTTGTTGCACCTTATATATTAAGTATTTTTACATAATTCCAGTTGGAGACGATAGCCATATGGGTTACGTAACCATTGGCTTTGGTTTGACATAATTTCATGTTATATAACTCAATCTATGGACAATTTTGTAAACTGCGATAACATGAATCCGAAAAACTAACTAGGATGTTTCGATTAGCATTTTAGTAAGCCGAAATATGCCGTCGGACTGTCAAATTTTGATATGTGGTAGCTACATGAGTATTCTATGTTCCCTGAAAATTTCATATTTTTCGGTGATCGTTTTGTATGTCAAATGAATTTTTGTTAATCCATGACTACATGAAGTTTTGAAATTTGTTTCTTCCTATGTACGTGCAATGGAAAAGTTACTGTTTAAGATTTTTTTTTTTTTTTTTTTTAGGTGGACTTTTTCATGACAACTATAAAACCAAAAAAAAAAAAAAAAATTTCCCCACTTTGCCGAGTAGGCAAAGTGGGGAATTTTTTTTAATTATCCCACTTTGTCGAGTTACTCGGCAAAGTGGGAAAATTAAAACATTTTTAATTTTCCCACTTTGCCGAGCAACTCGACAAAGTGGGATACATTAAATTTTTTTTTTTTTTTTTTTGTAATTTGCACTTTTAGTCCACATTCTTTTCGTTTTATAACAAATTTATCCATAACTTTTTTTTTTTTTTTACTTTGGCCATCCCCGACTTTTTAAATTTCGTTACAAATTTTATTTTGTCAACCTCTTTAGATAATAAAAAAAAACAAATAAGAACAAAATAAAATAAAAATATATATGAAGTCCTACAACTTTTAAAAAGTAGCCCAATTTTATTTTGACATTTTTAAAATTTTTTTTTTTTAAATTTCTCGAGTTATTCGAGAAAAAAAATAATTTTTTTTTTTTTTACATTTTGTCGAGTTCCACGAATTTAAAAAAAATTATATATATATAAATTTAAAATTTGTTGAGTTACTCGACAAAAAAATAAAAAATAAATAAAATTTTTTTTTAAAAATTTTGTCGAGTTACTCAATGTTAAAAAAAATAAAAACATTTTTTTAAAATTTTGTTGACTTTTTTAATTTTTAACTAATTGACCCATAATTTTTATTTTTATGTCATTGACCATCCTCAATATTTAATTTTGTTGAAAGTCCAATTTGCCCATTTTTTTGGATTTTTTTCAAGTTACTCGAGTTATTCGACATTTTTTTTTTTAACATTTTGTCGAGTTCCTCGAATTTAAAAAAAAATATATATAAATTTTTTCGAGTTACTCGAATTTTAAAAAAAAATTTTTTTAAAAATGTTGTCGAGTTACTCGAATTTTTAAAAAATAAAATATATATATTTTTTTTAACTTTTGTCGAGTTACTTGAATTTTTTAAAAAAAAAAAAAAAAATTTTTTTTACTTTTGTCAAGTTACTCAAATTTAAAAAAAAAAAAAAAAAAAAATTCTTGACTTGTGTCGAGTTAATCGAATTTTAAAAAAAAAAATAAAACTTTAACTTTTGTCGAATTACTCAAATTTAAAATATATATATATATATATATATTTTTTTTTTTTTGTCGAGTAACTCGAATTTAAAAAAAAAAAAAAAAATGTAACTTATGTAACTTTTGTCGAGTTACTCGAATTTTAAAAAAAAAAAAAAAAAAAAAAAGAAAATTTTAACTTTTGTCGAATTACTCAAATTTAAAAAAAAAAAAAAAAAAAAATTTTACTTTTGTCGAGTAACTCGAATTTTTAAAAAAAAAAAAAAAAAATATTTTTTTTTACTTTTGTCGAGTAACTCGAATTTATAAAAAAAAAAAAAAAAAAAAATTTTTTTTTTTTTACTTTTGTCGAGTAACTCAATTTAAAAAAAAAAAAAAAAAAAATTTTTTTTTTTTTTTTTCGAGAGATACTCGACTTAAAAAAAAAAAAAAAATTTTTTACTTTTGTCGAAGTTACTCGACTTTAAAAAAAAAAAAAAAAAAAAATTTTTTTTTTTTTACTTTTGTCGAGTTACTCGACTTTAATAAAAAAAAAAAAAAAAAAATTGTCGAGTAACTCGACAAGAATTTTAAATTTTTTTTTTTTTTTTAAATTCAAAAAGTTTGTCGAGTTACTATTCAACTCGACAAACTTTCGAGATGAATAGTAACTCGAAAAAGTTCTTTGCTCATGGAAAAATTTTTTTTTTTTTTTTTTTAAAAAATTGAAAAAGTTTGTCGAGTTACTATTTAACTCGACAAACTTTTTCGAGATGAATAGTAACTTCGAAAAAGTTACCGCTTCATGAATTTTTTTTTTTTTTTTTTAAATTCGAAAAAAGTTTGTCGAGTTACTATTCAACTCTACAAACTTTTACGAGGTGAATAGTAACTCGAAAAAGTTCTTGTTCATGAATTTTTTTTTTTTTTTTTTTTATGGTGAGCTTTTACATTTCTAATTTTTTTTTCAATGAAAAAATCAACAACATATTTTATTTTTATAACTATTAATTATAACATTCTTACCAATAATGTTACAAATATTTTTTATACTAATTGCTAAAATAAAATAAAATAAAATATATTGTATTAATTGATTATGATATATATTCTATTTTACTATATTCTAATAAATGAAACATTAAATAAAATTTTGTATATGCTTTATTTATCAAGTTATTTGACAAATCCAAATTTAAGATTCACGAGTTTCTTCAAAAATAATCGCACTAAATAAGAATAAAAATTATTTAAATGTATGACATCATTTAAATAAAAAGAGAAACAAAATAATGAAAATTTTAAATTTCGTTTCGTTCATCAAGTAACTCCGTGACTCGATTTTCGGTTTGTCGAGCTACTTGAGCTATTGAATAGATTGATTTACAGATCACATTTTTTAATTGAGTAACTCGACAAACTTTATTTTGGGTTTATCGAGTTACTCGAGTAACTTCAACAATGCATATTGTTCATTTTATAGTTTACTTTTTGTATTTAAATTATGTAATACACTTAAATTTTTTATTTTTAGTTTTTTCGTGTTATTTTTTTAACCAACTCGTGGAACTCAAATTTAGATTTGTCGAGTTACTAGATAAATTAATCATAATAAAACAATATATGATAAATTGTAATTTTGTTTATAGTTGTTTGTTTGATCGTGAAATTTTCGATAAATCCGTTCCAATTTTTTAATTTATTGAACGTTCCGCTTCGATGAGGATACTTCGGGTTTTGAGCTTTAAGACACTCAAATTTGAATTCGTTTGTCTTTTTTCACCGTGGGGTCCTCCTCATTTCTGAGATATTTTCCTTGCATTTGACCCGGGTTTTGTTGTTAATAGTGTAATTAATTTTTCTTTTAGTGATTTACGTGTGGGATATGTGATTAATGTGTAAGTGTTCCAAGAAACCCAAGGTAACAATTCAAAGAATTATTAACATTTTCATAATCCTCTATTTCATATATGAAAAGGAATCAAAAAATCAAGAAATATGCCATTATTCTACAATTTTTATATCAAGTGTACTCGAGAAAAAATATCAATATATTTTAAATAAATGGCCGAAAAATTAGACAAAACATTTGAAGAAATTTTGATCTTTCTTTATTATTTGTTAATTATTTATTTTTTTTTGTGTGTATGAGCAAATTGTACACACCGCTCTAAATTTGTTACATTTTTCAAAATTGTTTAAAAATTTTAATTTCATATTTTTTTTGGTCATTTCAATTACATTTAAAACCTAAAATTTTTCCTATATTTTGTCACTTACGCGCCAACGCACGGCTTAAAAAAACTAGTATATATATATATATATATATATATATATATTCCATCAATTCCAATTTTTAAGAATTTAGTTACTATAATTGAAAATAAAAGATTCTATAATATATGAATTATCATCAAATCCGGTAATTAATGATTTAGTTATTATATGTAATATATAATATAATAAATTAAAATAATAGTTTTTAAAAACAGTATTTTTAGAATAAATGAAACAAAAATGACTTTTTAGAATTATTTAGAAGAGTGGCGCATTTATGAAAAAATTCTTATAATGTTTCAACCCATTTAAATGATATCCATTTAGTTCTAACATCTACTCAATCGCATTTTGATATTGATTGCTCTGTTATGTTAGGACATCTAAGTTCTTCAATAGAACTTTTAAATAGAACGTATTTTATTTTCATATAGTTGAAGTCGTACTTTTTTTTTTTTTTTTTTTTTAATTTAATAAATTGGTTGGCACAAGAGAGATGATCCAGGAAAAGAAAATTAAGTGACCAAGCACTCTCGCTTCCAAAAGTAGAGATCAAAGTACTGCTAAATTATTTAGGAAACGGGCAAAGATGAAGCTAATGTCCGTTGACTTTACCACCGTACCCTAATGGAATTGTGAGGCTGTAGGGAAACAGAACGGATCAAAAATTCAAAATGTTTATAAGTTAGTAAAACATTATTTTATCTACATATTTTATAGAATCCACAACTTTTACATAATTTTATCCACATATTTTGTATGATCTGCTCTTTATAATATACAATTTTTTTTTTTATTTACCAAACATACTATAAATCTTTCATAATCCAAACATTAAGATTGAAGATGAATGAAATCAATGAGATGAGAAGTGTAAAATTGTACAAGTAGAGATGACAAAATCGGTCCGGCCCGTATAACCCTGAACTTGGGTTGGGCTTGCCCTGGCCCAAATAAAACCGGGCCTATATGGCCTGACCCGTCTAGTCGGCATTTTTTTTTTTTTGGCTCCTTAATACTAATCACTCATTTAGTGAATAGTCTTAATACATAATCCAAATAATATCAATCTAAAATGGCAGAAGCTCAAGTCCCCAATTTAAATGGCTTTTTTTTGAAACATTAGTCCAAGAATCTCAAGTTCTAACATAAAATTGTTTAGATTTAATTAAAATTTAAGTTAATTAAAGTTTCAATCTAAATTATGTTTGGTGTGACAAGTACATTATTTATTTTAAATTTAATTATAAGTGAAAATTTTAATTTAAGCCAAACATTCTTATATCTCAAAACAATAAGACTAGCATGATTTTATTATTTATATTTTTTAAAAAAAGGTGTCAACAAATAGTTTACAATTAACCAAAAAAATATTATTATTTTGAAAGAAAATTAATGTTTATCTATTAACTAACACATGAGAGTTCCAATTTTATAAATGAATCTCTTTAAAAATCTCAAAATATATATTGTCTAAATTTATATAAGATTGTATTTGATGCAATATATTAGATTGTATAAAAACTTTATTTAAAAAAAAGGTAAATTCAAGTCGGTCACTGTTTTGACACTTATGGGCTCTAAAGTCATATGCTCAAAACTTAATTCAATTAAAGTCACATTTTAGAGCTAAAAGACCAACATACCCTTAATTGTAAAAAACGATAATTGTGATACTGTTTTGTTGTGACACTGTTTTTTTGTGATACTGTTTTTTTCTGATACTGTTAAACCTATGATTTTGTACTATTAATGGAACATTTTAAGAACAATATTATTCTCTTGTTTATTCTCTACTGATTAATTTGTCTACCATTAAACACCTTATATATTTATACTTATCTATTCAATAGAAATCTATGTCCTAATTGAATCGCAAACATGTTCATAGCCTCGACAGATCTCTCTAACAAGTTGAAATTTCAACAATATCTAATTCATGGCTTACCTTGAGATTCACAAATCAGCTTAAAACCTTGGAGTTTTTGATGGAGTTTTCGATATAACCATGTTGGAGTTTTCGATATGACCATATTTTCTGCATAAAATACATTCAAACACCAGTTTTGTGGTGACTATTCAGAAGGTTTTGGTGTTATGAATAGTCAAGTACAAGTTTATGATTCTTGTAGTGAACTTTGTTTAAGATCTGATCAATCAAGAACTAGGAGTGTTAATGAAAAAAGATCAAGTTCAAAGGATGTTCAACAAGAGAAAGATGAAGGGTTGCTTCAATAAAGATACATTTAATCGTGATACTGTTTTAGAGGATTTGTGATATTGTTTTGACAAGAAAAATTAAAGATTACTATTTTAAGCTAAAGAAATGACTTCAAATGGGTAAAATCCATCATACACAGTAGTAAAGCTACTGGTCTTGACCGTCTCGTCGAAACCATTCCGAAAACATATTATAATAAAAATTCTGAGCACGTATGCAAATTCTATGTTCATTTTTATTGTGATACTGTTTTTTTGTGATATTGTTTTGTATAATACAATATCAAACAACACACATGACTATGATACCATGCTTTTACCTTTGATACTGTTTATTAGTCATGTGTGTTGTTTGATAATGTATTATGCAAAACAGTATCATGGATTAAAACAATATCAAAATTACTAATGCACATTACCTAAATAAAACAGTATCATGGATTAAAACAGTATCATAGACAAAATTAAGACAATCAAACAGTATCACAGGTTCAAATATTGCCATAATTAAACAGTACCAAAGATAAAAGCATGGTATCATAAATAAAATCCATTCTACATAGATTCAAACAGTATCATGGATTAAAACAGTATCATAGATTAAAACAGTATCAAAATATACTAATGCACATTACTTAAACAAAATAGTATCATAGATTAAAACAGTATCATAGACAAAACTAAGACATTCAAACAGTATCACATGTTCAAACTTTGCCATAATTAAACAGTATCAAAGATAAAAGCACGATATCATAAATAAAACCCTTTCTACATAAATTAAAACAGTATCATAGATTAAAACAGTATCATGGATTAAAACAGTATTAAACAATATCTATGATACTGTTTTGACAAGAAAAATTAAGGATTGTTATTTTAAGTTAAAGAGACGACTTCAAATCTTCCTTGAACAACATGGTTGTATGAATATTTGGGGTAGTACATGCTCTGATGGGCTTCTATCCCATAAAAAAGTGAAAAATCATTCTAACACTCGTGTTTTTGTGATGCTATTTTCTATAATACGGTATCAAACAACACACATGACTAACAATGTTTTCTGTGATATTGTTTTTCTATAATACAGTATCAAACATCATGCTCTCTTTTAACAATGAGATATTCTTGCCACTTCCTCAGCACCGAGTCATAACTTTGGGAGACATCATGCTCTCTTTTAATTCTCTCTTTACAACAGAGATCATTCACTAGTAAATGTCTAGGATGCTTATGTAACTGAAGAATTTCCTTACCTTCTTGTGATTTTTCTTTACTAGCAAATATCCAAGATGCCAATTGTTCCCCAAATATATATCCAGGACAGTAATGCATCCGAATCAAGCACGCATTGTTGTTGTTGTCATAGCGGAGCATAAAATGAAGTTTATGAAAATTAGTTGCCTCAAATTTTGACTTTTCTTCCAAAGATCTTGATTGCGACATTTAAATCCAATAGTTTTCAAGAACAATTAAGAAACATCTCAGCCCAATCATTATCCACTCTATCGGGTATAAACGACTGCAATTTTAGATCTGAATTTGAAATCCTCGCACTAAGAAACTCTTTCTTCCAATCCAAATTCATTGTGTTCCAGTTTTCATTGTTGAGAGAAGCGGTGCACGATCACCGTGTGTAGAAAACCGAAACTCTTATGCATGTTTGGTATCTTGATTGGCGGCGGCGGCAAGGCGGCGGCGATAGCGATCACGGAGGTTCTTTGGAGGTGGAGGCAGTTTGTGATGGTCGCTGGAGGTGGAGGCAGTGCGGAGGTCGTTGGAGCTGTGCAAGAGGTGATTTTGGAATTAATTTAAAATATTGATAAAAGTATGACTTAATCACAATTTAGAAAAATATTTTAACCTAATTTGAAACAAGTTATGTGCACGTGACTTATAGGCAATTTTCCCTAAAAAAAGTCCAATTTGGTGTGATGGGCTAGGTTGGGCCGGCCTGATCCAATTTTAAGTATGATGCTTTACCGAACGGGACCAGCCCAACCTAACCATTTGCCAGCTCCATCTACAAGTGAAGCTAAGAAACTAATTATTGAGTATGGAAAATTTCACATATAGGCCAATTTATGTTAATATTTACAGAATCCATATTACATGTTTTATATTCTACATTTACTATATTTGCTGTTATTATTAATTATAAATTTTAATAATCTAAAAATGTTATAAACTTTAACTGCCTCCTTAAATTATTCTAATTATCCTAAAAAAGATAACTACTATTTTATCTCTATTCTCACTATAATCTCTCTCCAGCTTTATCTCTCTCCTGCAAGAAAATTTTAGAATCCTCATTGTAAAATTCATGTTACAGAAGATTATCAAAATATTAGTACTATCGAAAATCGAATTGCATATTTATTTGAAAGTATTATAGGGACATTAATACACATTTTGTAACAACTGTGCAATAATACAAAAAATTCAATGCAATGTAACATATTTTGTAACAACGAATGCAACATCTTTTTAACACTCAGTACAATTGAAAATGATGCGCAACAATTTATTTTTCACGATCCATGTTACATTACTACAGTTGTTTGTAACAACGCATTCAAAATATTTTTAATATTCATCGCAATTTTGTAACAACACATGCAAAACTTCTTTCCATGACCCATGTTACATTACTACAGAATTTTGTAACAACGCATTCAAAATATTTTTAACATTCAACGCAATATTGTAACAACGCATGCAAAACTTCTTTTCACGACAATGCAACATTTCTACAGAATTTTGTAACATGAATCGCAATGTTTTTTACACCCAGTGCAATGTAACATATAAGATAACAGCAAACATGTAACAGATTTTGGCGTGTCCAAACATATGACATTTTTTCGCAAATGACCGGTGGTTTTTGCCACATTTTCTGCGACCCTCTTTTTGACAATGACCAAGTGAATCTTTTCGTCGGAGTATCTATGAGTAAGATTTATTCCTCAATAGCAGTAACCCAGTAGCTGCAAAGACTCTACTCGTTAAAAATTACAAAGTTAGGGTTTCATGGGTGTTGAAGATTAAGATAGAAAATTTACGAAAATGTAGGAATTTTCTTCAGTTTGTAGGTTTTCACAAGAATCATATATAATTAGGATTTGAAAATATTTTCCTAAAACGATTCCGCCATTGTTGGGATTTTGTGGGTATGACGAGGATAATATAGGCTGCTGTACGAAAATAATGAGAAAAGTGATTGGTAAAAGTTTTTTATTTGTTTTATTAGTATTAATATTATATTATAATATTAAAAGATCACACAATATTCTTGGAATAAATGCATAAAAAAAATATTGTCGATAATATTTAAGAAATGAACAACACATGGCGCAATTTCCTCTTATTGAGTAAGGACATAGACCACAAAATATTACCATGCAAAGATCTCATCAAGTTCATTTGACGTCAAATTATACCCCGGATCCTGTTAACGGGTCGAGTCCAATTGTCATCCAAACCCGACCCCTGCAAAATGCACAGGCTGTAATCAGCCCGCGCATGCCACGTATCATATGGTTTGCCCATTCAAGTACTAAAAAATACGGGATAATATCCCAGTACACGTAACCCATTTTCAACATGTCTCATAATCCCATACAATCGTGTTCCTCCTTAGTTTAATGCAGCCCATTTCTGATTGGCTCAAACCTAAAATAATCTGCTGTATTTCTAATCAACCAAATAAGGACATAAAACGTTTCATTGGACCAGGTACTCGAGTTGTACTGCATTATCTCCGCATATCATTCTCTCTCCTCTCCATCTTCCTTCTTCACTCTTAATTTTCTCTAACTTCTCTCTCTGTCGCTTCTTCTCCCTCTATCACCATTTCCTGTTCGCTTCTAGGGTTAGTCTCTTTCTCTCTCTACACATTATATATTTATACATACATACGTACATACATACATATATAATTGTAATGAATTTGTTTGTGGATATAATAGTGATTGTTTGATTAAGTAATTTTTATGGTGTTGGTATTGTTAAATAGGGGGATAAAAGCAGAAGCGTAGACAACATATTTGTTTCGTCTCCTCTGCGAACAGGTCAGTGCTAAGTTTATGAATAATTTTTATACATATTTTTCCTATGGTACAAGTGTGTAATTAATTATTGTTTAATACCGAGTCTGATGATTTGTTGTGGTTTTAATTTTTTTGGCATGTATGTTTCAATGAATATCTATTGATAAACCAAATTAATTCGTAAAGTTTGATGATTGATTCAAAAATTACGCCGTTCTTCAACTTCACTTGCTAAACACTGAAGAAATGTTTTATCTTGAGGTGGAAAAAGAATTAGTAAGTTGGAATTTACTTGATTAAATTAAAAAACAGTTGAATAATAACATTAGTCATATAAAATTCATGTGGATGTCAATGCATCAATGAATATGCTGATTCAAGAACAATGAAGGTGGGAACTTCGCAAAAGATATGAAAATAGAAGAAATGTTGGCCACTAAGGATCAATATGAGGTGGAAAATATTTGTAAGTATGTTAGAAAATGTAAGTAAAATGCAAAAGTTTCATCATCCTAATTTACATGAGTGCTAATTCATTAGTATGCCAATCCAGAGATTGGACGCTGGAGCAAAATGCATTAAATGTTAATCTAGGTTTATGTGGCTATCAAATCATCAGTTAATACATCAATACGAATGGAAAGGTTGCAGCTTCATGGGTGGGTCAATTTGATGAATGCGGAAGGAGAGCCATTAGCCATAAGATTTTTAAAGTAAGAGAATTTTTGTCTTCTAAAGGCCACAAATGTATTCGGAACAAAGCTTAGTTTGTTGAATTGTTTACTAAAGACCTATAGAAGGTGGAAGACAATTGAAAATCTGTAGAAAGATGCAAGCAAAATAATTACTTTGGATCAGGAACATTTTTTTAGTATTCCTATGATAGAAAATTGTTTAGATTTGCAGAAAAATCTTGGATATTGTAACATAGCATGAACCACATTTAAGTTTCCGTTGGCGTGGAGGTTTCAGAAAGTGGTTGCAAGGATTATGTTTTGCTTTCCTCTCAACTTCGAAGAAATGTTTCTCAGCAAAGTTGAAAACACTGTGCTGGGTTCAGCAAGTTTCAAAACTGTTAACAGTTGTAAAGATTTGGTTTTGGGATATCTCATTGCCAAATTGACAATTTTTTTAAAGTTGTATTAACATTAGAATAAAGGCCTTCTTTGCTTGTGCTTCTTTGATTGCTCTGTCCTATACAGCGGTATGTGGGAACGTTCTGGTCCTGTGGATGAGTTAATCTTGAACTAATTTTCTTACTGCAATCCATCTTTCTTTCCTATTTTTTTTTTTTTTTTTTTTGTTTTTTGTTTCTGTTTCGGGTTGGGCGGGTTCACTGGTGTGCTGCCAAAAATCGCCTTTTGAGTTCAATTGGAAAATCATGAACAAATGGAAATGTTACCTTATCACTTCTTTCGCAACATCATTTTTTGCATGCAGTCACGTGCTTTTTTGCAATCTTTTCATTTATCTTTCAGTTTCAAATTCTTCCGTAATCTTCATATATAATTGCAGATCTTCTCTGCCATCTGGAATGCATGAATAAGTTGATTTGATCTTTAAATGCCTTTGCTTTTTCTTCAAAAATTATTGTTCTGTCTCATTTACTCACTTATTTTTGGGAAGCAAAAGTTGAAATAGTTATGCCGTGTTGGGCATGTTTCAGAAACTGTTAAGAGTTGTAAAGATTTGGTTTTGGGATTTCATTTTCATTGACAAATTGACACAATATTTTAAAGTTGTAATACATCAGGACCTTTGTTGCCTTGTGCTTCTTCAATTGCTTTTGCCTATAAGTCGGTAACTCGGTATATGGGACTTTGTGGCCATTTAGACAAGTTAATCTTGAACTGAATTTTTGACTGCAATCCAACTTCCTTTCCTAATCTTTGATTTTTGATTTTTATTTTTTTCTCTCTTTTCAGTTCAATTTGGAAATAATGAACAAATGGAAATATTACCTTGTCACCTTTTGGCAATGTCATTTTTCGCTTATAGTCACATGCTTTTTCACAAACTCTTCATTTATATTTCAGTATGTTTCCACAATCTTCTCCGCCACCTGTAAATGCACGATTCAGTTGATTTGATCTTTAAATGCCTTTGCTTTTTCTTTAGAAAGTGATTGTTGCTTCCCGTTACCTCAATCATTTTTCATACTATAAATCTCTCTCCGCCCACACACACTCTCAATCATTTTTCATATTCTGTGTGTGTTTGCAGGGAGATGTGGACGGGATGTCAGTATACCTGGTAACTTCTAAAAAGTTGCGTTCTAGGGATTTTTTTCAAACCTATTCCAATTTTGGTTCCATGATGTTCTTGAATGAATTTTCTGAACTTGATCTCTCTCTTATTTGCATAAATAGATGTTTCCCGTATCATGCTGGAAGATATTCACCATTATTTGCCTCTGTATGTTCTAGAGGAGTGATTATGTTGGTCACAAATGTAGATACAAGTAGGTTGTTCTGGGGTGGTTGTCGAGGCAAATGTCTTTCCCTAACTTGTTTAGGTTTCTTAGCCCGGTATGACATTTTGCTCAGGACTTGACAGAGACATTATGCTTGGCATGCTCTTCAGAAAGTATATGGTATTTCGTACTTGAGTTTGTTAACTGTCCATGTTGCGTTGCTATTTTATCTTCGTACTTCTACATGCCTGATTACATGTTGCTTGTCTATTTCTTCTCTGTGCTTGTTTTCATTCTACATGCCTGATTCTTCTGTAGAATTTACTTCTGAGTGCTAATTTGCGGGAATCATTTCCTTGAATTCTCTTTCCTCTCTGAGTCAACCCCTTTCTGTCTTCTATGTGTAGAGTTTGTACACATAGGAGGCAGGGCCTGGGTTGACTGAAATCTTCTGGATGTCAAAATGCGAGAAAAAAAGTGTTCATATGTTGCAGGTATTTATTTGTGCCACTTTCAACTAACTTGATGGTTTATATGGTTTTAGGATATTTTTTAACATCATAAGAAAATGGGCTGTGTGTATTACGTGGAATATTAAAGTATATTTCAAATTTACTCAGGCTAGAGTGATGTTAAGGATGTGAGGAAAATTTCAATTCTGTTCGTGATGGCATCATGCTAAGGCTGGAGGAAGTGTTTTAAGATTTATAATTTTTTTGCCTTGGATGTGAATTTGTTTTGGTGAGCCAGATGTCACAGGAAATGTGATCTATCGTTGACCAAAATTAGTCATTATCTTCAAGCAATTCAGAAACTTAAACTATATTTAATGGTGGTTGTGTATTTGATCTTACTTTATATTGTGTTTTTCACTGTTCATCCCAGACAGTGTACCAAAACTTGAACATTCGCTTTGTCAAGTATAGATGCCTCAGGTGTTATGTAACTTGAAGTTGTAAATCTTTATTGGGAGCATTGCATAATTGTTCAGTATGTTTTTCCCTATGAAGTGATGTTGATATCCATCACAGACTCAGGCTGCAGATTGGATAAGGTTTTCAATGTTGAAATAATAGTTTTTTCTTGTTTCCATTGCCGGGACACGAACCCAGGTCTCTCGGGTGAGAGGAAATAATATTTGTTAATTGTTTAGGAAAATCTAAAATGGAGCAAAATGAAACTGGTTGCCAAGCTCCTCAATCTCCCATCCTCTGCGTCAACAATTGCGGATTCTTTGGAGCAGCAGCTACCATGAATATGTGCTCCAAGTGTTACAAGGACCTGGTTTTGAAGCAAGAACAGGCCAAACTTGCCGCTTCATCCATTGATAGTATTGTGAATGGGAGTACCACCACCATTGCGAAAGATTCAGCGATTCCCATGGTTATAGATGCGCACTTTATCTCAACGGAGACCCAGGTTGCATCAATGCCATTGTCTTCTGCATTACCGGCAAGCGAGAAAAGCGGAGAGGTTAAAGAAGGTCCTAAAAGGTGCAGCACTTGTATGAAACGTGTTGGTTTGATTGGTTTTAATTGTAGATGTGGCAATCTTTTCTGTGCAGTTCATCGCTACTCTGACAAACATGAATGTCCCTTTGATTATCTTACGGCTGGCCGGGAAGCTATAGCCAAAGCCAATCCAGTTGTCAAGGCAGAAAAGATTGAGAAAATATAGTGCATATGTAGTAGGTGTTCTTAAACTGTGTGGTTGTTGACACCGAGGCTCAGAGCTCTTATTAGGTGACGTTGGAGTGTAAGTGGTGGTTTATGCAGTATTTGGAACGTCGTTTAAACCTCTAACGAACTCTAATGTTCTTGTTTATTGGAAGGATATAGTCTTATGGTTCTGTTTCCAGTGCTTGTTTGTGGTTTTGAAGTAATGGAAGTTCGTTTTCAATTGTTGATTTTTGTTCAGACTTTCTTCTAGAATGGTTGGAGGATGTTCTCCTACCAATGGTGGGTAGGAGTTATCATGCTCCACTGCTGAGGTGGTAGTACATTATTGGCAATTCATAACTCCACACTCATTATTTTTTTCAATCATGTGTTGCCACTTTAGCAGTGGACATGATAATTCCTACCCACTATGGATAGGAGAATATCATTTCCTATATTTGAAGTATCAAGTACATGTAGTTGGGTTTTTGTGAAAAATTACCTTTGTGCGTACTGTCGTGCAAAAGTCCATTTTAGTTAATTTTGAATTAGTTTGGTGGAGAGGTGTCTCTGGTTGCAATGATTAAGAAATTAGTCATTAGAGTTGCGAATAGCTTCACTGTGGTATATGCTACACTCTTTATGTGGTTCTATAATTTCATGATGCACTAGGCATATTTAATAGGGTAAAATTACAATTATAGTCTCAATTTTTTTTAATTTTATAACAATATTATTCTTATTCAATTTTTTCGTCCAATAATATTCTTATTCAATTTTTTTGTAGTTATCATCTTCATTTTTTCATTAATTCCTATAAATAAATATTTAAATAATTTTTTTGACGATTTTACTTTTTAACTTAAATAAATTAAAATAGCAAAAAATAAAAAATTTAATAAAAAAATTGTATTTAAAATACATAACTTTTCTAAAATACAAAACGTACTTTTTACATTTTATTATTTGAAAGAGAAAAAAAAAATCACCTTCTTCTCCAGTTCTTCACTCTACCTACTCACCCCTATCCCTATCCCTATCCCTATCCCTATCCCTATCATTTCGGACCCAAACCCAGATTTATGCAGATAAAGGTTTTCAATACAAACAAAATGGGATTTGAAAAAAATGAACACCATCTATTTGGTGGGCTCTTTTGTTTTCAACTTTGAATTCTCGAATATTGCGTGTCATGAAAGAAGTCCAATTCCCATAGTCCACAAACCACCTGCTTTTCCTTTTATTTCTTCTACTGTTGCAGAGTAAAACTGATGCAAGAATTTGTTAAACTACTTTCTTCTTCAAAATCTTTTGTTTTAAACTACTTTCTTCAAAATCTTTTGTTTTCTTTTTTGGAAAGAAATATACACTCTTCTAAAAGTCCGGCTCTGCCTAGGCGTGAAGCTTGACTTCCACGCCACCACGCACCGACGTGTCGTCTTGTTTTGCTTTCTTTGTCCTCGCCTCGCCTGCAGGCGAAAAAAACTTGAACCTCTACTAACGCCTCTACCTAGCTTCTTTTTCGCTTTTACATTGGAAATATGTGAACTTATTTTCTTGATTTTTTACTAGGGTTTGAGTTGGGGAACTTTCTAGCAGAAGTGAATTCTTCAACAGTTTTTCGCTACGTAAGAGTGAGTACAATGGATGAAGTGAACTTCATGTTCTTCAGCAGTTTTCCGCAGATCTAGTGTAACGAATTCGAGAGAAATCGAGGGGATTTCCCAAACTCCGGCGAGTTTGGTCCCCGATTTGGTCCTTTTTTTTGTTTTTTAAATTATTTAAAATAATAGAATATAAAGACATTATTTTGCACTTTTGAAAAATTTAAGTACACCAACTACAATTTTTTTCATTAAGTTTTTTATTTTTTGCTATTTTAATTTATGTAAGTTAAGGAAAAAATCGTTAAAAAAAATTATTTGGAGACCATCTATGCGAATTCATGAAATGATGGAGATGGTAGCTACGAATAAAATTGAACGAGGATAATATTGTTACAAAGTTGAAACAATGTGGACTATGAATATAATTTATCCTATTTAATATGATGTAGTATTGAATCGTATATTAAACGACATGTTTACAAAATTATGTGAATATTTTATTCCTAGAGGAAGTGTCCATCCCATTTTATGAATTTGAATCAGATAGAAGAAAAGACAAGTACATAATTTGACTTTTAAATTCACGAGAGAGTTTAGTCTCGCCTAGCTTAATCAATGAAATAAGAATAAAGTTGTTTGTACATCAATATTTATAGATTGGATTACAGATGCTAATGTGGCAAGAGTCAAAAAGTAACTCAAATTATTTTATTTTGACCACACCTTTCTTGTTGTAAAGACTAGATGGCTAGGTGAAAATATCGTGGAAAAAAAATTGAATTCGAAATCTCCTGAGATTTTGAATCAAAATTAAATTGAAATCCTCATTTGCCCAAGTGGATTCCTTCCAAAAACAGGAAAGGCGTAAAATGAATATTTCCAAACTTTTAAACCATTGATGACATTCTCTTTTCCACCAGTCAACTTTCATATTCTTCGACGACTTCGATGACAATGATTCACACAAGTAATTATTGGTTCCTGCTTATTGTTAATCGATTTGCTCAAAATCATTTTTTTCCACAGCTTATCTGCTCTTTGTTGGAAAAATGGAGAAACTAATTTGGTTTGATTTATGGGTGTAAGGGAGGAAACACAAAAGATGGATAAAAAAAGTTATTTAAACATTCATTGTTTTGATACATATGCGATGAAGGTTTGAAGCACATGATAAGAATCTTTTGTTGACTTACAAATTGTCCTGATTTTTACTTTATTATGGATTTGGACGAAGAATTTCGATTTAAGAAAGAACCTTTGAAAACGAGTTCAAAGAGAGGTAAGGTTTGCCTTGCAATGCATAATCTCAGTTTTAATTTTATCATAGTAGTATTGTTCACATGTTTGAATATAATTTTTTAAACTTTGGATGATGCACAGGTACCTTTGAAATCAAACAAATCAAAGAGCTCGAGTCAAAAGAACATACAAGAGAATGTTGTCTTCGTTCGAGCATCACACGAAGCCCACATCTTTTTCATGTTTTTGATATAGTTAAATCGAAGAATTTTTGTGGTTTAATATAAGATTTTGGGGTTTATTATGCCTTAAGATCAAGGCGCCAACATGAAGAACAAGGGTGAATGAAGATAAACAATTTTATTATTTATTTATTTTGACTACATAATGTAACTAGTAAAGATTGATTCTTATGTTAAATTTACATGTCCTAGGGTATAGTAGATTTCTTGAGGTGCATTTAACAATTGGGTCTTTTCTTTTGTATTGGTTTCATGAGAGCTCAAGCTGCTATGCCTTTGATCTACAAATTATGCTTTGAGTTTCATGTTGACTTACATATATTTAGGTCCACACACAAACAGTTTAAGTTTGCTTCAAATGTTTGGTGAACGTGCTTGGAATATATTGATGCCAGCTTTTTTTCACGAACAATTCAATATGTGTAAATTCATCAATTTACTTTAGAAAAAGAAGCAAAGCAAAATGAATGACCAACAACGGAAAACTCTACCCCTGTATGTTTTTCCAGTTTTTTGTGCCTATTTTTGGAGCCTCTACGTTTCACCATCCCATTTCCGTGTCTTGTAAACAAGTAATGTTATAATCCCAATAAGTAACATTGCAAACAAAGCACTAAACATAAAGGTCATTCTCAAAATTAAAGAAATATGAAACACTAAATCAACTTGAAGATATATGATTCACTGACTGAATTTAAGAATTTCATTGAAAAGTCAAAGAACTACAACTCAACTCAATGTTTTCAAAACTTAAATCAATAGACTTTGAACACAATACATGGATAGCAAAAGTTCAATTGCCTTTAATGTACTTCTAATTGTGTCCTGCCTACCTTATCCCATTCCTTTTCCGTTCTTTTCCGCATTTTCTTTTCCGTTATGTTGAGTGATATGTCCACGTCTTCTTCTTCGGATATCCAAGTAAATTTTTTGAATATACATGACAAATCTTCAATTTCATCTTTGGCCGCAAATTTAGCTGAAGAAATGCCAATTGGTTCACCTTCATGCACCACTGGATTGACCTTCATATGTGTGAAGGTTTTTTTTTTTTCTGCAATACATCACTCCATTTAAAACATCCACAAACGCTTCTCCACCTCCATCCATTTCACAAGCCCTGTCCACAGATTGAGCATCGTTGCTTTCTTGTGCACTGGCCGTCCAACTATGACAATTTCCTTTCTTTTTTCCTGTCATTTGTAAAGACATGTTGCATTAATATTTGTACACCAATTAGCAACAATCATTGTAACCATATGACATATATAGCCATTTCACGCTGCTGCTGATAACAATCAATTTAAACATGCTGCTGCTAAACATGACTTAAGTTGAATTCAATTGCAACTCCATTGCCTATTTCACTGAAATCAAACCATGTACAAATTGCCAACTTCACAAACAACATTACTCTAAAAAGTATATATACCATAATATGCAAATTTCCAAACATATTGCAAATTGCCAATTTCACTGAACACCCAAAAAAAAATTGAAGACTATTGTTGGGTATTTGTTGCCAAACAACTTCAAAAGGCGATGATGATTTAAAGTTAATTTCATAGACATTGGCCGAGGATTGAAATTAAGGGAAAAAACAACAACACTTAGTAAATCCAATTAAAGCTCGACTCAAAACTTAGAGGGCCATTTTGAAGCGGCTTATATTGTAGTTGCTCAATGGCCCACTCTATTTGAAAGGGCCCAAATAGAGTGTTTTTAGTGGGTTTGGTGTTATTAGGCTTGTGGCCCAATAAGTAACTAACCTAATCCTATAAGGCAATTGCTGGGACCATTTTGAATCCTATTCCAGCATATTTCTTGTGGCGTGCCTGAAGAGTGAGAGAGAGAACAAACGGCTGCTTCTTCATCTCTTCTTCTTCACTGGTTGCCATTGTTGTTGGTTTCTCTGTTGGTGAGATAAAAGTAGTTCTTTGTGAGCTTTATATTTGGGTAGAAATAGAGGTGCTCTTGGGTCGAGCTTTATTGAGGTTTCTAGTGTTGTTTAAGCTTCAAATCTGAGCCTAAACCATTTTGGTGAGTAATATTTACAACAACTATTAACAGGTTAAACCATATATGGAGTGCCAATTTCTTATACGTTGACATCGATTAGTATCAAATCCCATGAAACCCATGAATCATAAAACTTACTTGTGCCAATCGTTGGTCGATTTCGCCGGAGATGATGGTTAAAAAACCATATATAAGAATCCATTGGAGTTTAATGGTTTTTGTTCTCTTCTCCATAGCTTTGCTTTTGAACAAAGACAAGGAAGAAGGGTGTGTCAATTGAATCGTTGACGGTTTTGCTGTTTCAGCGTGCTGGATTACACCACCGGCGACCACCAGCTCCTTGTTTAAATCAGATCCGTCTAGCATACAGAAGACTCCAAATAGTTTTTTTTCTCACTCCAGAATAAAATAAAATAATTTGAGTCAATAGGTTTTCACTCCAAATGGGTTTTTTCTCACTCCAAAGTGTGGTCAAAATAAAATAATTTGAGTTAATTTTTTACTATTGCCATCTCTTGCTACCTCAGCATCTGTAATGTAATCTATAATCATTGTTGTACAAACAACATTACTCATGAAATAATAGCTCTTCTGCTATGTATAGTAGTTCTGAGTTAAAGACGAACATATTTAGTTTGTAGAAGTAAAGTAAAGAGATCTCACGTTTTCTCCTTTTTTGAAAATATCTTTAATTTGTTCAATACCTTACAAACACAAAATAAAATTACTGGATGGTAAAAGACTACATCACTCTTTTATATATATATATATATATATATATATATATATATATATAAACAGCAATACCTGCTATCCCCGACCACGTGTGGCTATTGAAGTTGTTGTGAAAATTAGGAAGATGAAGAACAAAACAATAGATAGAAACTAAAAATCAACCAAAAGAAATGTTTGAACACTATGTAGAATCACTGTCCTCAAACGATATTTTTCGCCATCGGGATGAGTACTTGAAGGC
Organism: Forsythia suspensa; assembly: GCA_023638005.1. Lineage (NCBI taxonomy): Eukaryota > Viridiplantae > Streptophyta > Magnoliopsida > Lamiales > Oleaceae > Forsythia > Forsythia suspensa. Next base: position 33,698,064 of record CM042671.1, read on the forward strand.
TTTAATGGCAAATAGTTTGCAAGAGTAAACAAACTTTGAATTCAAGTTCACATCAAGCAATAAGAACTTGGATAAGAACTTGAAGAACACTTTTATGAAATTTGGAATTAATCTTTGATTTGGATGTAAGTTTATGTATTTGATGTAAATGATATGTTTTCCAACATGAATACAATCAATATATATAGTATCAAGTCCAATACACGAATATGTGCCAAAACCATTCAAAAGCTGCCAGAATTTCAAATGCAACAGTTACAAAAATTTGTACTCGTACGATCGCCTTGCAAGACAAAAGCAAGCGATTGCCCACTACAACAAAAAGGCTTCTGCAACCTTAAATCACCCAGTCTAAAATAGTTGCTCCATTTTTCGTTTTTCTTGGTTTCGATCTGGGTGTTTTTCCACCTAGTTGATATTCTCACATAGATATTTTGATTAACCCAAATCACTTCTCATTATATATTGAACAATCTCCTACTTGCTCAATTATATAATGAGCTCAAATTCAAATTTAACAACGCTTATGTATAAAGTATAGATATTTTTTTATTTGAATCCAACCTTAGTGTAAATCTCACAAAGTATCATCGAAATTCCAGATAGCATGAAAGCTTTGAACTTGTTATTCCATGTGATGATACTAATGAAATCACACACACAAGCATCATGTATTCCAAGTTCCACACAATCTCATTTAGCGCTCTTATGGTCTTGTGTTTCTCCTATTCTTGAACTTTTAAGAGATAAACTCAAACTCTCTATTGAGGCGGCACCACTCCGAAGTTCATATAGGTAAAATTCTTGCAGTATCTTTGTCACTTTTAGAGATACTTGATTCAACGATCTGAACTTTATTAAGAGTTATAGAAACTCATCCCTCATTTTCGTGACAACCATCACTTATAACCTATGATAGGGTTTAAGAAAAGAATATGTGCTAAAACTATCCACTTATCGAATGAGTTGTTGTAACCCTTTGAACCCGAGGTATACTTGTTTGTATAGTCAGGTAGTGTTGCCGTCATTAATAAATTTAATTATGGAGTTTCAATTTCATCCTACTAGATTTAGTCCGTACTAACTAACTTATGAGTGGTTTAGTAAATGGATAAGCCAAATTCTCATTTGACTTCACATAAGTGAGTGAAATTATTCCATCTTTAATTAATTATCTCACATAGTCATTTCTTAGACACATGTGTCTATACTTACTATTATACACTTCATTATACGCTCTAGCTAAAGTGGCTTGACTATCACACAAGATAGATATAGAATAATTATTCTTCTCTTCCAATGAGATTTCATATATTAAATCACTAAGCCATTTAACATCTTTTCCAGTTTCGTCCAATGCAACAAATTTGGATTCCATAGTTGAGTGTGTTATGCATGTTTGTTTCTTGAATTTCCAAGATACTGTACCCCCTCCAAGTATGAATACCCTACCTAAGATGGATTTGTTCTCGCCTATACTAGATATCTAACTAGCATCGGTAAATTATTCTTGAATTTTTAGAAATTTAGAATATTGGAGACCTAGATCATTGGTCTTATTCAAACAACCATTAACCATTCCGATAGCCTTCCAATGTTCTTCACTTGGATTGCTAGTAAACTTACTACTAGGTTTACTAATTGCAAATACTATGTCGAGTCTTGTGCATTGTACTGCATACACAAGACTTCGTATAACACTTGCATAATCAAGTTGTGCTATTAATCTTCCATCATTCTTTACAAATCTCAAACTTGGATCAAACGGGGTATCTGAACGGGGTATCTATCTATTTGATTATTCAAATGTAAACTTGCTGATTACATTCTCAACATAATGTAATTGACTTAACATATAACTCCCAGTAGTCTTGGGGACTTTGATACCTAATATGGTATCAACTTAACCAAGATTCATTTTGAATGTGGAAGATAGAAATTTCTTTGTTTCTTTTATACCTTGTATTTGATTACTTAGAATCAACATGTCATCAACGTATAAACAAGTAAGCACAATATAATTATCACAAACTTTTGAATATAAATATTTATCAGCATTGTTAATTTTAAATCCAAAGGATATTATTGCTAAGTCAAATTTTTTCGTGCTATTTTTTTGGTGCTTGTTTTAATCCATATAATTATTTTACTAATTTGTACACTTTATGTTCATTTCTAGGTAGAATAATACTTTCCGGTTGTTCCATATAAACCTCCTCATCGAAATTTATATTTAAGAATGCCATCTTAACATCCATTTGATGTATATGCAAATCATAAATAGAAGTTAAATGAATAAAATCTTAATCGAGGTTATTTGTGCAACTAGTACATACGTGTCAAAGTAATCTATTCCTTCCCTATGTCGATATTCTTTGTCCACTAACCTAGCTTTAAAGGTATTAAGAGTACCGTGTGCATTGTATTTCCTCCTAAATATCTATTTACAAGCTATAGTTTTTTTTAGCCGGGTGGAAAATTGACTAGTTCCCAAGTATTGTTTGACATTATTGAATCCATTTCATCATTTATAGCATCTTTTGAAAAGATATTATCCCTCGATGACGTTGCTTCTCGATAAGTTTTAAGATCGGTTTCTTCATGAAGAACATACGGAGTAGTTCTTGTTACGATCTTCTCATTTTCCTCAACCAAATAGAAGGAAATAAGTTGAGAATATATTTCATCGGTCCTAGCACTTTATCATTTCGAGCTCTTTTGCTTCTATGAAGTTTATTTGTATTAGCATCTTCAGAAGGTGTTTTTACTTGTGATCTTGTAGAACTAGGAGTCTCCACTTGGGATTCTCTTAGAGAATTATTATTTGAAGATAATAAATTCTCAAAGAATTCTTCGTCTTGAGATTCAATTGTGACATTAGTTTCCATGTTTAATAAACGATATGTCTTGCTGTTTTGAGCATATCCTACAAAAGCGTACTTGATCCCTCTGAGACCCAACTTAGTCCTTTTAGGATCTGTGCTCTTGCTATAAGTAAGACACCCACACACTTTAAAATAACTAATGTTTGATTTTCTTCCTTTCTACAATTCATAAAGAGAAACTTTAAGTTTCTTAGAAAGAATCATATTAACTATGTGATATGCCCTTAACAAAGCTTCACCCCATAAATTAAATGACAACTTAGCGCTTAATAACATAGCATTTATCATCTCAACTAATGTCCTATTTTTTTCTCTCAGCCAAACTATTTTGTTCGAGTGTTCTAGGTGCAATACATTGATATAATATGTCATGTTGTTCACAAAAAGATTAAATTAATTAGATAAGTATTCACCTCATTTATCACTTTTAAGAATTTTGATCTTTCTATTTAATTAGTTTTCTACTTCAGTTTTGTATATCTTAAACATACTAAAGGCTTCATCCTTATGTTTCATCAAGTAGATAAAACAAAATCTAGAATGATCATCTATGCATATAAAGTATTTGTTATCTCCTCTAGTCAACATTCTATTTAATTCATATTTATCAGAATGAATTAAGTCTAATAAATTTGAGGTCATTTCAACAACATGAAAATGTTTCTTAATTATCTTAGACTTAACACATAATTCACATTTATTATGTTTTATATTTTCACATGAAATCATTTTGATTTTTATCATTCTTTTTAAAGTAGAGTAACTAATATGTCACATTCTATGACATAAAGAAATAGACTCAACAACATAATTCAAATTGGTAGTTTTATTAATATCACTGTCGACAATACAAAGGTTGACCATTCCGTCACTAGAATAGTATTTTCCAACAAATACACAATTCCAAGAAAGTACAAGTTTGCCCGACTCATATACGGACTTGATTTTTGGATTTCTCAACAAATCCCCACTTACAAGATTTCTATTCATATCCGGTACATGTAAAACATTTATTAATGTGATCTTGTTACCGGATGTGAAATGTAAATCCACGCTTCTTTTGCCAACAACACTGAATTGAACTTCATTACTTATTTAAATATGTTCATCATCTATCTCTTGATATATTTTGAAGAGAGACTTATCATATCAAACATGTATGGTGGCACGAGTATCATACCACCATCCTTAAACTTTTTCTTTGATGGCATTGACAATGCTCACAGTAGCAACAATATTGTCAGTGTCAATTGAGTTCCCTTTGCCTGTTTGTTTTAGTTCTTTGTGATTCCTACACTCCCGGACATAATGTCTGGGTTTGCTACACACATAACAAAAAAAAAATTGGATTTTGTCTTGTTCTTGCTATCTTTGTTGGAGTTTAAGGATTTCCTCTTCATGGGATCCTAGTTTGATTTGTCGGCTTGATCCACGTCATGGGCTTTGGAAGTGCCCTCATAAGAATGTTCATTCCCATTTTTTTCTCTTGACCCTTCCTCAATTCGAAGATGTTTTTGAATCCCTTTCAAAAAATAATCCTCGGAACTATGAAGAATTTTCTTTTCATAACCTTTCCATGATGATGACATCTTAGCAATAATTGTACCAACTTGGAAAGTTTCAGGAATTTCAATCTTCACGGAGTTCATTTTGTTGACAATAATTTGCAACTCATGTACTTGTCCTAAAAAATGCACGTTATCCAAAAACTTGAAATCAAAATATTTAGAAATCAAAAACTTGTTGGTACCTTCCTCATCGGACTTGTATTTATTTTCCAATGCATTCCATAAACCCCTTTCTGAAGTGGTGTTTGTGTAGAGATCATAAAAGCAATCGGATAGAGCATTCAAGATATGTCATCTGCATATAAACTTATCTTCTTGTCTCTTCTTCTTTTTGCCTTTATTGTATCAGTATCACCTGAGTTTGGTTTCGACAATGGTGCCAAATCTAGATCCAAAATATAGAAGATCTTCAAAATGATGAGAAGGAATTTCAATTCGTCCTTCTACCTAGTAAAGTTAGTCTTATCAAAATCTATCAAGCTTCACAAGATCTTGATTCATCATTTTGATTGTCGCCATGGTAGTCTCGTTCTCCATCTGTTATATCGTTTGAGATTGTTGTAAAAAGTAGGAGGATGAAGAATAAAACAATAGATATCAACTAAAAATCAACTAAAAGAAAGGTTTGAACACGATGTAGAATCATTGTCCTCAAACAATATTTTTCGCCACTATGATGAGTGCTTGAAAGCTTTAATGACAAATAGTTTGCAGGAGTAGACAAACCTTGAATCCAAGTTCAAATCAAGCAATAAGAACTTGAAGAACATGTTTATGAATTATTTTAATCTTTGATTTTGATGTAAGTCTGTGTATTTCCAACATAAAAGTTTTCCTTTGTTTATGTAACTTGAAGAACACGTTAATGATATGTTTTCACACATAAAAGTGTTCTTCAAGTCCAATGCAAAAATAGGTGCCAAAAATAAGCCAAAAGGTGCCAAAACTATTCAAAATGTGGCCATAATTTCAAATGCAACGGTCACATAAATTTGTACTAGGTGATTTCCAGTACATCAAAAGGCTTGTGCAGCCTTAAAGCGAGACTGGGCAAATAGTTGCTCAATTTTTTATTTTTTTCGAGTTTTGATCTAGGTGTTTTCCTTACCTACTTGATATCCTCACATAGATATTTTGATTAATCAAAATCACTTCTCATTATATATTGAACAATATTAATTGTTATGAAAAGTAGGAGGATGAAGAATAGAAGCTCCGCTGTACACTCTCAGAATACATCTCACACTATCCTCCCATCGAACGCCCACAAAACATGACAAAAGTCTTTTAAAAGTGTTACTGATAGATTGATTGTAACATAAAAGGATCAACAAGTAGAAAAATTCTGCTCGGTCAGCCAAGTCGATTGGAGTCAAGACATTAATAAAGAGGTTTGAGTACTTGATTCACTTGAGTGGCATGTAGAAAGTGGTTTTATGAGTATGTTGACCCTGGAGAGATATTGCACACAAGTCTAGTCCAACAATTAATTAAAAATGATATAAGCAATAAGGGATTGGATATGAAAACGTGTGGTGCTAATAAAAAAGTTATCCCATCGTCCACACTCAAGGCGGCAGTTGCGAGTGAGGTCAGGGTAGAGGCATCACCTTTCTATTCAAATACAAGAGAATATGCCAGAAAAACTTTTGGATACATTTATAAAGATTGTGATAAAACTATGGACTTCTCAAACTTGAGATACAATACAAAATTTATGAAATCTCATTAAGTTGCCAATTTGAAAGTAACCAATAGCCAGAGAGACACAACATTCTACATATGGTGACGAGGATAATGATTAAAATGAACGGAATCTAGTTCTTTAGCTTTAACATTATAATATCCATCTCCAAATAGACTAAGTTTATTTCTGTTGCACATTTAAATTGGAGATCAAGCCGAGCCTCGACCCTCCATACTTTGCATTATGTTTTATCTTGATTATTAATAAAACATGCCACTAGGGGTGGCAATGGGCCAAGTCGAGATGGCTTAGCCCATGTGGAGATGAGCCAAACTTGGCTCGTGATCCACTAGGAAGCTCGGTACAGCCCATGGCTCGTAGGCCTCTTGGGCTGAGCCGAGTTGCCCACGAGTCGGCTCATATTTTTTTTAAAGAAAAGTTTTAAACAAATTGGAAAAATCAAAATAAAATACAGTACGAGGAATTTGAAAATTGAAATCTTCATTTTTTCAGGCTTGGGATCGACTACTTTAAACGTAGATGGAGTTAAAATTGTACACGAAAAATTATCACGTGTACAATTTTTTTTTTTAAATTCAAAAAAATGTACCCAAACAATGCTTACAAATTATGAAGTCGGATCTTCGAATTCTTCAGCTATTAATCTATCCAATTTATCTTGGATCTGGAGCTTTACCTCCTCCCAATTCTTTAAACACATTTAACTCTCTAGTATGTCTTCTTTAAGTTTTGATTTGTAATCTAACACAACATGTTACCTATTCCAATGCTACAATATATACGGAATGTGTTAGTAGACCACACATTATAATAGAAACAATCGAGTATTGACGTTCGTTATGTCTCTACCACCTAAGTATGTCAAATTTGTTTTGCGCTTCCTCATCTAATATATTATGTATGTCATGAGCAAAATACCTAGCTAACTTTAATGGTTTTCACATATACCTATTCCTATATTCGTAGCATGGGAAAGTGAAGAAGAAGAACTACTAGAATATTGAGTTCTCTTAACATGACTAATGTAGTTCTATAGATCGTTGTCATCATTTGACGACGAAGTAGCCATTGATACATGGTGGGGTCGTCTAACATTCCTATTGGCTTTTTTAGCATATATCTCATACATCTTACATAAATTTTTCTCTAGATTACCATATGTTAGTGGATTTCTATAAGTTGACACATTCGATATTGTCGATACAATATATATTATACCCTCTAAATTTAACCTAGGGTCCATTATTGATGCTAATGGAAACAACATAGGCAACTCCTAATATTTTCTAAACTTAGCCTCCATCACTATTATAATATTAAAAATAATCGCAAATGCTTTATACTTATTAAATTTATTAGCATTATAATAAAAATAATTGAGAACTAGTTGATTGATCGGATAATATACGCCTAAACATGCGTTGTTACCATCGACAAAAACATTCAAAAAAATTCTCATGTAAAATGAAATTTTCCAATTAAATGATTTCAAATCATAATATGGACTGTGTGATTGTCGGTCGTTGTAATATGAAGAGATGCAATTTTCATAACATTCACAAGATTCAAGTATATGATAAGTTGAGTTCCAACTATGATTTATATCTGTGACAACTGCTTTTTGTTGGTAGTCCATGTTCTACACACAAACAATCGAATACTTGTTTTCTAGCAGAAAAATGTAATAAAGTTTATAGCATATCTATTTTCTTTCTAATTCTTCTTCTATAAATTTTAGTCCATCTTTGATAATGAAATTAAAAATATGATAGACACAACTGATATGAAATAATATGTCACCAAAATCAAAGTTTAATTGATTAGCTAATTTTTCTATGATTATGTTGTTGAGCGTAGAATTGTCAAAAGTAAAACTAAGAATTATATTTTTGTAATTAAATTCTCTAATAAAGCTCATTAAAACATTAAAAATTATGACGATAATCAATTATTCTAAATGCAATATTGCTATTTTACATTTTCCATATATGTAGTGTGTAGTGCTAGCTATATAACCTTTATGGTTATTACCGAATCATAAGTTTGACAAATACTAAAACACCAGTATATTTATTTAAATCATGTATTAAACATTTTTGTATTTTTATTGTATAAATTAATAGTATCTAAATGAAGATTGTTTCTGGCATAGGGTTTGTAACTGGGTGGGAGATAAATTTATATGTGGTTGGTAAAGTGAATGCTTTCCACTATGTTAAGAGGAAACTCAACTATGAACATCGTCATGCATTCGTGGCGCAAATTCTCTTGTTAATATACCTAGTTGTTAATATTCGAACTACAACTAGAAGTTGCACCAGGAGATCTGAACTAGAGTTGTGCCTGATTAGTTTCCAAACCTCGGCATTTGAATGTACACTTTGGGAGGTGCATATTCAGATGGGTCGTACCCCCATCTTTTTGCCAATAAAACTTATCTTTGTTGTGTGCGCGCATTGCTTTGTATTCTTGCTCTCTATCTGCTGCTACCCCCGTGAGCACTAAATTGGAATATTCTTAATATTTAGCATTTTATTTTTTCACTTTTCATTTAGTGCTCTAACCAGTTGTTGTATTTATATGTATTTTAAAATATTATCTAATATCATCCAAATCAATTGGATTCGTACTCTCGTAGTCATCACCCAATTCTACATGAATTAGAATATTATTTAGACCTGAAATCATCACCTAATCGGTGAGTAGTTTCTAGTGTGTAATCCATTTAGATTTTGGAATAATATATGTAACTAGTAAGTAAGAAAAATAGATAATAGAAATGTAGAATTAAGAGAATTTATACTAGAATTAGACAGAAATAGCCCAAATAAGTAAATTTAGATACAGTAAAACATTAGATTGAAAAATAAAAGAGCTAATATGGAGATTATAATAATTTGAGATTGAGAATGTAGAAATTTGTGGGGAAAAAATGCAGTGGGAGGGTTTATATAAGAAATTTGTTTGATCGTTTTTTCAAAAAAAAAAAAAAAAAAGTAAATTACACTCACAGTCCCCGTACTTTTAGGTTTGTAACAATTTCATCTCTATTCAATTTTATTCACACATATCATTCCCAACCATTTATTAATTCACACAAATGATCCCCACATGGTCCTTTTTGACGATTTTGCCCATAGCTTGAATAAGTTAGAATAGCAAAAAAAAAAAAAAAAAAAAATAACAATGACAAAATTACAATTGGTGTCTCTAACTTTTTCAAATCTCTTTACATTTAATTATTTCAAACAACTAAACGAAAAGGAAAAGAAAATAAAAACATATTCTTCTTCACTTTCTTCTTTCCCACCCCATCCCCATCCCCATCCCCATCCCCATCCAACCTGTAATCAAGAAAGTCATGTATGTATTCATGCTAATTGGGAGAACTCATAATAATGCAAACATACCTTGGAATCACCTAGAGATGGAATTACAATGCCAAGCAATCCCATTGGGATTACAATGCTAAGAAATTTCATAAGAATGCAGACATACATTGAAATCAACTGGAGATGGAATTACAATGCCAAGCAATCTCAGTGGTTAAGTTGGAAACCAATGACAAAAGGATCCATGTAAACACACAACACAAGCTACACTGAGGTTTTTAGCTGTTTCTAAAGCTTGTTTGATAGTGGATAGCCCAAGTACAAACCAGACTAAGTAGCTACATATCAAGAGATTCCCTCGGACAATATCCTGATTAAAATTGCTGGCATCTTCACATTAACCAACATACATATCATTTGCATCAGCCGTGTCATTTAAAGCATGAATTGCAGAAACCAATGTATACATTGTATCTTGATCCGTTCCCGCTGCCTACAACAGCGTAAAGCGTAAAATAACTTTATCCCCGGCTTGTGGTCATAGGTTGGTTGGGAGTGGAGTGGAATAGAGTGGGGTGGGGGTGGAAAAGAAGAAATGGAAGAAAAAGATTCATTTTTTTTTTTGAAATAATTAAATGTAAAAAAGACTATTTTGTATTTTTATAAAAGTTAGGGACCCTAACTACAATTTTTTATTTATGTTTTTTTTGTTATTTGAATATATTTAACTATTGGAAAATCGTCAAAAGGATCATCTAGGACCATCTATGCGATAAAATGTTGGGATGATATGTGCAAATAAAAGTGAATCAAGATGAAATTATTGCAAACCTGAAAAATAGGGACTGTGAGTGTAATTTATTCCACACACAAAAAAAGATTCAATCAGTCACAAAAGTGATTGTCTGACTCACAAGCTAGCTCGTAAAAAAATTTGGACGCTCAGGCTAGGCTCTATCTCATCTTTAAATGAGTCCACGGGCCGCTTAACATGTTTGCCACCCCTACGTGCCACCTATAGTGATTTAAAAAAATGATTAAGTAATTTTTGTTTATTTGACTGTTAAAAATTCATATGCCTCCACCTCTGCCAACATTCCTCACTCCCATTCTCCATTTCGTCGTATCCATGCATGCCATCTATTTTTTATCCCCCCATTACTCATCCTCTTCGGGCTCTTCCCGACTTAGGACAAACTGTTTGGGAATAGAAAATGAGGTATTATATTTTATACATTTGTTATTTTAATTTAAATAATCAAAATGGTGTTATAATTCTTTTTGAATTTAATATTAAAATTGCTATACCTCACAACATGTGACTAGGGAAGTATCATTCGTTTTCACAAAGAAAAAGAACTCCTTACCGCCCTGAACCTTGTTGGGTTTCTCCAATAATTTAGAGGTCAACTTATACCTAGGAGTTAGATAATAGTGCCTAGGCTGGGGACTTTTTGTGTTCCCAGCCTAGATCGGGTGATAGAAGAAGTGTGAAAGGTTTAGGATGAGATTTTCCTCTCCAACCCTACCTTTCTCCATATCAAAAAGTAGGCCGTTATAATAGCCCAGCTATTCCGTCCTAGTTGGGTTGGGACTAGCCTATACTCGCTAAGGAGCTCTCTGAAGAAATGATGGAACAGTGGACGAAGCCTAGACTCCATGGAAAGGGGCATGGATGGCTATGCACTCTACGAGAGACCTATCAGTTGTCTCGTATGGGCAAGAAAGGACTAACTCTATGTCGGCGGGTATATTATATAGAGTTCGGATGCTGGCGAGTTCTTCGTTTGATTTAACAAAAGAAAAGATCTCGCCAGCTTGGTATACACTGGGGTTCGGACTCTCTACCCCTTCATCCCTACCATCCATATCTTCGTTCTCCTCTTAAGAAATAGGTTCGTTTATAAGATGAAATCCTGACTTTCTAACACTCGTCCAGCCCTCATACGGTCAAAATCCTCTTGCATAAGGACTTTGCCTGACTTTCTAACACTCCATTATTTTTTTAAAAGAAATTAAAAATACAGATTAGAAGTATACCTAAAAGTAAAAGGAGAACAGTAGAAAAAACTCCAAGGAAAGCACCACCGGTAATGTGAAAGGAAGCAAGAAAGGATGAGAGCAAAGGATTATCTTTTTGCACTAAGGAGAAGTTCTGGCAGCATAATAAAGCAAGTAAGAAGAGTTACAAACTAAGGAGCCCTCTATTTATAGTTTCTACCAAATAAACTGAACCGTTAGATTAACCAAGATATGATCTGAGCCTTTAAAAGTTCTAGCCCATCCTCACCATTGAAGCTAAAATGGCAGCAAAATGTATTTCAAAAGAATGTTGCAGATGTAATACACGCGACGCACGCGCCCTCAAACACGTAAGGGATAAGCATCGATCAGATAAATGACGGTTGCAATCATGATAAGTGAACCATACACACGCCAAATGCACGCATTAAAGGCAGAAATCATGTTGTACTATTAAAGCTTGCACTACAGCTCCGTAGAGGAAACATACACGTATCCCACTACCTTGACAAGCATGGTGTATGAATATCAAGTCAAAAGTTTTGCCCTAACCAAAGTTCGTAGCCCAATATGAATATTTAGGCTCGGAATTCGAGGACTATTGTTATGCCTACTGTGTATGGAATATGAAGGGTGAAGGTTGTGAGAAACTGGGACTTCAAAAGCTTCGTCCTAACCAAAGTTCATAGCCCAATATGAATATTTAGGCTCGAATTTTGGGGACTATTATTATACCTCACAACATGTGACTAGGGAAGTAACATTCGCTAACAAATCAATCATAGTTCGAAACAAAGAGGCTCGCTAAGCCCATTAACTTTGCCTACTTTCCTTTACCTTCGACTAGACAAGGAAAAATAGGTGAACCCTTCCCAACTGGCCTAATCAAAAACCTTCGGCTATTTCTTAGATAGGCGAAGACATAGGATTTAAGAGTCAACCAGTAAACTACGTAAGCTCAATTTTGACATATTAAATTTACCTTCGTCATCTAAACAAAACTTGCTTGGCGAAGGATCCGAGTATAGCCATCACATCACTCACTTATTCCAAATATCAGAATATCCTTGGGATCACATGATGAATTTCTACGTAGCAAAGTTAGTTGCAAAAAAACCATATAGAGATAACAACCATCAAATCTGAAGAAAGAGATTGTTGGAGCAATAACCTTCTGTCACATGTTATAGAATCATTTAGAATTATGAGCCCTCTAATAAAAAAGTGACATGTGGCAAAAAAAAAAAAAGACCAAAAGGCCCAAAGACTTGCAGCACGTATAAATAATCTAAATTAAATCAAAGAAGGGAGAGAACAAATATAAGCTTTAGCCAATTTTTTGCTTTTTGAATTCTCAATCCTTGGGCGGTAATCAAAAAGGGTTGAATTATTCATCAAAGTAATGAGGTGGGCAAGGATATGTTGGTTTCAATTTTAGTGGTCAACAAAAATGAAGTGAAAAAGTTACTAAGGATTCAAGTACTACAAAATTAATATTCTGAAGACCCATACCATGAGGATCCAAATGATATTATTATCTATTGGTTGGGACCTCATCTTTAATTTTTTCCTACATATACAGTACTTGGTTACAAAGTACTGTGAAGATGAGCTATTGGCTGTTTTTCTGTACCACTACTTGCATAGCATGTGCCTCATTTTTCATTGGCTAATTCTCTTCGGCAGCCTTCCTAACCAATATGTCATATGGACGGCTAACATGCGGCTACTTTTCTCTCTTTTCCTTTTTATATATATAATTTATTTCTTTTTGTCTCAATTTTCCCCTATTTTCTTTTCGCTTGGTATCTGCCTTTAAAAATACTATATTAGATATTGAGACGTTTTGTATACGTAAAGTGAAATACAAGTTTCAAGTGTTCAAAGTTAATAAATAATTTAAAAGTTATTAACATGCGAATTTATATTTATAATTACAGCCTTTGTCAAATTTAGACTAATAAAATAACTGACCAATTATTTGCATCATTTTTTCTTGCATCCATTTAAAAATAAAAAATTGAGAGGAAAGAAATAAAAACAATGATCACATAAAACATTTCAAGATATGAATAATCAACTCAAAAAGTTGATTGACGAACAACATTCGAAAATGAATTGGCAAAGGAATATGTGTATCGACCAAGCGTGTACATATTTGTTGATAATAAGTGAATAGTAATTGTGAATTTACAAAATATATAAATAAAAAATATATTTTACTAATTTAACTAATTTAAATTATAATATAAACTAAAGTAAACAACCACCAAAGTCGCTGCGCAGCGCAAATTGCAGGATAAAGAAAATAAAAGTCATAACAAGTAATTTCCAAATACAGAGGTTTACACAATTTGTAATGTTAAAAAGGAAAGCGGCGGTCAGAGTGGGCGGCTGAAAGCTGGAGCTGAGAGTCCAGACAATTGCATCTCTATCATCCCTGATAGAGAGAGTAAAATCTCCAAATGTGGGGTACCAGGATTTCTTCAATTTCCAATTTTGACCCTGGATTTCTAAATCTTAAGAACCTGTTTAGTGTAGTGTATAAATTGGTTTATTTGACAAAAAAATAATTTATTTGATCAAAATATTTGCCATCATAGCATGACTTTTTTTTTTTTTTTTTTTTTTTTTTTAATCTTTGGTCAAATAAATTATTTTTAGTTGAAAAATTAGTTTATAAAATACAACCAAACAAGTACTAAGTCTTAACTTTTAACAGCTAAACACTCGTTAGTCGTAGACTCGTAGTTTAATTTATGGCTAATTTTTCTTCCATTTTTTCTCAAATATAAATAACAATTTTTGCCAACAACAATCATAACAAACTCACATGGCTAACAACATTAATTCTATAAAACATAAAACAAGCCTAAAACTTCACTTATATCATACACGACAACACTACACAACAACCCCCTTTCCTTTGATTTGGTCAAAATTCACGAACAAATTGAAACCATAATCAGGCTCAGATTTTCCATGAGGCAAAAGAGATGGCAGGTTGGAACTTCTATAACATCAACATACAACACGTACTATTTATTTATCTATTAATAATAATGCTGCTTTTGGTTCATGGAAAGCAACGAAGTTCTTTTATCTTTTTTATTTATTTATTTATTATTTTTACTAAATTAAAGACATAATATTATTTGGAGGAATGATCTACTCCCCATAGTGGGGAGTAGTTATAACTCCCACTGGATACGTGTCCAGTTGGGGGGTGGATAATTGTTTGACAAAAGTGTTAAACACTTTTTTTTTGTCCAGGGGGTTATAACTACTCCCCACTATGAAGAATAGATCATTCTTTATAGTATTTGATAGAAAATACTATTTTTGCACCAAAATCTTAGATTGAGGACACCACCCCCATAATCAGGGGGATTTCTCTCTCCCGATTCACTGGAAAATTGGGGGAGATTTTTACCCCTGCGACATGAAATTTATGTTGTGGTGATAGTGTCATTGATAGTTGCAGTGGTAGTGTCGGTGCGGTGAGGTGAGGTGAGGTGAGGTGAGGTGGGTGGGGTGGGTAGGTAAGGGGTGGGGGTGAAGATGAATAGTTTTATTTTATTTATTTTTTAATATTTTAACTAAAATATTAAAATGATAATTTATTCTTTTTCATTTTTAAATATACTGGTCAAAGAGATTGATAATGAAAAAAAAAATAACACTCATCTATTTGGATGAATCACACCTATTTTTTAAAGGTTGGAGATTTAGAAGCCCAAAAATAGATTGGGGATCTTTGTCATAATTTACCCTAATTTATTACGTAATTCTACAAAAATCACGAGGTCATTTGTGTCCATTCATACATCCAAATTGCGAGAAACGGCTGTCCATGGGGCCAGCCACTAGCCAACCGACCTCCCTCTTCTTCAAATACCAATCCCCCGTATGTACATTTTCCCTCAAATCCATCCACATACGCTTCTCTTTCTCTTTCTACAAATCTCAAAATTTTCTTTCTACGTTATTAGATCAAAGTGTACGCGAATATATAGATCTCAATATTCATACGCGAAAGTATTATTTGTTAATCGTGAAAAATTTGTTCGCTATAATGGCGCAAAAAACTGGAAAGGAAGAGACGGAGTTCAAGGTTGTACCTGAGACCATCACGGTTTGTGTCAAATGCGCTGTTGCCGGAAATTCTGCCGCCAATAATTTATGCCAGAAGTGTTTCAGCGCAACCGCAGCTATTTCCACCTCCGCCGCGGCTGCCACCACTTTAGCGCGCGAAGCCAAGCTAGTGTCTTTCAGTTCTAGCTCATCTTCGAGGATTTCACGGTATAGTAAGTTGAATTCTGAGGAGAGCAGTAAAGATCTTAAGAAAGATGATTCAACGGAAGCTGCGCCGGTGAAGCGAGAGGTGAATCGTTGCTCTGGTTGCCGGAGGAAGGTAGGTTTGACCGGTTTTAAATGCCGGTGCGGCGAGCTTTTCTGCTCCGAGCACCGGTACTCCGATCGGCACGACTGCAGCTACGACTACAAGGCTGCAGGGCGAGATGCCATCGCGAAGGAAAATCCGTTGATCAGAGCTGCAAAAATTGCTAAAATTTAAAAGAAAATTTGTAAACACATTCATTTCACGGACGCAAATGAAATCCAAATGGAAATGAAGATTCCGAGATCGATGCCCGATCTATATAGTATTCTCGTGAAAACGAGATTTCTAGAGAGACAAAAGATTATAGCAGTTATAATTTCCTTTTGTTTCCTATTAGAGAAAGATTATGATTATGAACAATTATACTTTTGCCCTGTTGATTGGATTTTGAATTGGGAAAATTTGCTGAAAATGACCAATTTGATTGAGCAAATAGATTTTGCTCTGTTCTTCACTTTCTTTGGCTGATATGTTTGCCCTGTGGATTGAATTTTGCTTCTTCTTTGATTGAACAATGTATCGTTCCTTGACTGATTTCCCTTGTATGCTTTGTGACAAGACTATTGCTAAATCGATTGATTTCCACCAAGTGCGAAGGGATTGATTGAAGTATGAGATCATCCCAATACTCGTGCCAAGCAACTAGTTGATCGAGATTTTTGCAACAAGATTGGATGTCTATTTATCTCGCTCGAGATTTTGCAAAACACAGAAATGAACCCAACTAGGCCGAAAACAAATGCAGATTCAAAAGTCCGATTTGTTTTGTTTTTTTGTCTTTTCCAAGTTGTTTTCAGTTTTCATTTTGTAAATCACTTAAAATTTGTTTACTATATTATTTTTGAAAATTTATTTTCCAAAAAAAATTCAAATTTATAACACAAAACTCAAAACTCATTTTTGACATTTTGAGTGTTTTCATTGTAAATATGGAAAACACTCAAAACAAAGAAAATAAAATTTATTTAATTAAAAATTTATGTAAACAAAATTTCTAAATAATAAAATTATTAAAAATTAAAGTTATAAATTGTGAAAAATAAAGGGTTAATTTCACCATCTGTCATTGAAGTTCGCTTTCAAATTATAAAATGATCACTAAAAATTCGAAAGTTTGAGGTAATCTTCATTTGAAGTTAAAATCATTTCATTAATAATGGCTCCAATTAAATTTCTAATTTAAAATGGTGATATGACGTGATGATGTGGCGTTTATTTATTAATGCATAGTAGTCATATACTTTATATAATATTCACTTTAGTCCTTATATTTCAATTAAGTCCTTCAAAAATTATATTTTAGGTCCTTCATCTTTTATATCTTTACACTTTGGTCCTCAAATTTTCAATTATCTTTCAGTTAAGTTCTCTAAAAATTACATCTTAGGTCATTCAAATTTTTACATTTTACACTTTGGTCTCCAAATTTTCAATTATCTTTCAATTAAGTCTTCTAAAAAATTGCATCTTAGATCCTTCAATTTTATACATCTTCAAACTTTGGTTCTCCAAATTTTTGATTTTAGTGGCCAAAATAAGTGTAATTTTAGTGGTCAAAATAAGTGTACTTTTAATTAAATAATTGACTTTACACTCGAATTTTCACTTAAAAGAATAAAATAATATAATTAAATAATAAACTATTTAGTGGTCAAAATAAGTGTAAAATTCGCACTTATCACTTAGGGTTGACCACTAAAAATAGACATTTTAGTGGTTAGACCATATAATATTATTTTATTCGTTTATATAAAAATTCGAGTGTAAAGTCAAGGATTTAATTGAAAGTACTCTTATTTTGACTACTAAAATTACACTTATTTTAGCCACTAAAATCAAATATTTGGAGAACCAAAGTTTGAAGATGTATAAAGTTGAAAAACCTAAGATGCAATTTTTTAGACGACTTAATTGAAAGATAATTAAAAATTTGGAGACCAAACTGTAAAGATGTAAAAAGATAAAGGACCTAAGATGCAATTTTTGAAAGACTTAACTGAAAGATAATTGAAAATTTAGATACCAAAATGTAAAGATGTAAAAGATTAAGGACCTAAGATACAATTTTTGAAAGACTTAATTGAAATATATGGACTAAAGTGAATATTATATAAAGTATATGGACTACCATGCAATAAATAAATACCACACCATGCCACATCACCATTTTAAATTAGAAATTTAATGGAGTGACTATTAGTGAAAAAGATTTCTAACTTCAGTGACCACCACTGAAACGTTTGAACTTTAGTGACCATTTTGTAATTTGAATGTAACTTCAGTGACCGTTGGTGAAATTAACCCGAAAAATAAAATTCTAAAATTCTAAAAATAGATTAAAACTTAAAATTCTAAAAATAGATTAAAATTCTCAGTCTACGTTATTAATTTTTTTTATTTCCTATTTTGTTAATTTATTATTTGTTTGTATTTTATTTTTGTAAAAAAAATATTGTAAGATCCACTAAATTTAAAATGTTATATTATTTTATTATATATTAGCATAAATTTTTTCTATTTTACTGAATAATCAAATTTATTGAATAAAATGATATAAAATAATTTCTCAAAATTTCAAACAAAACGTGTTTTCTAATTTTGTATTTTTAGAAATTCAACCCAAGCGCATTTTCAATAATCTTAAAATAGCCTCTCAAAACAGAAAATTGAATATGAATTTAAAACTCAAAACTAAAAACTGAAACACAAAGAGAACATGCCCAAACGCGTTTGCCAATACTGATATTTCTTTTCTATTTTGGTTGCGAAAGAAAATATAATATAATAAAAGTTAAATTATATTTACAGTCTACATTTTTTTAACTTTGTAACAATATTATCTATATTCAATTTTATTCATAGATATGGTCATCATCCTTTCATTAATTTGAACAGATAATCCTTAAATAATTATTTTGATGATTTTGCCCTTAACTTAAATAAATTAAAATAGCAAAAAATTAGAAAACTTAGTGAAAAAATTGTAATTCTATTACCAAACTTTTTAAAAATATAAAATAATCTCTTTACATTCTATTATTTAAAACAATAAAAAAATCTTCTTACCCAACACTACCCCACCTCTATAACCAAGTCGAGAGGATGTCTAGGGATCCCAAAATTAGATCTGTGCAAATTCTAGAAGAAGTGTTGAAGAACTATCAAATATCAATGATATTTTGAGTTGCTAACTTTCTAACTTTTTTTTTTTTTTTGTAAATATATATAGATCAAAAAGAGTACTTTATACAAATACACTGGGCATCCCCAGGTCAATCAAAGGGAAGAAAAAAAAAAAAAAAAAAGTAAGGAACAACAAAATTACATCACTAACTGAAGAGAATGTGAAGGAATAAAAACATTAGGATACAAAGAAAATAAAACTTTGTATACGTGTGTTTTAATCCTTGTAATATTAGTGTCAGCTCTCGGCTTGAGGTTTTCAAAGATCAACCCATTTCTAGCATTCCATAAGTAGTAAACTGTAGTCGCAAGCATAACTCTTTTAGCCTTGCTATGCCATCCTGTTCCTCTAGCTTCCTTCTTAATCCATTTAAGAGAACTTGCAATTGTCGACATAGATCTAGAAATTCCCATCCATGATCGAATCCATTTCCAAACAACAGAACTGAACGGGCAGGAGAAGAAAAGATGTCTCACCGATTCTTCACACGCATTACATAAAACGCAGCAATTGTTGATGTTTAAGAAAGATAATTTATCATTTGTAAGCAACTTAGACTTAACAGAGACCAAAGGATAAAAGACTGTTTTGGAATAATGCACTGTCCCCATACATCACTTGCCCACTGTTTCTTGGTACCCTTGACACAGAAATAATCATAAGCTTTAGAAATAGACAAATCGGCCCCAAAAATCCATTGAGCAGCCCTATTAATAGCAGATTGGACAGTCACTTCCTCCCGGCAGATTTGATCGCGAATGGCAAGCATTCTTTTCAGCAAAGGAGAATCTGTCTTCCTCGGATTGAAGTCCCAAACTGAGTCACCTCTCAAATACACTTGGTTAACCCATCGAACCCATAGCGTATCTTTCTTAGAATGTATGTTCCACAAAGTTTTGACCATAAGAGCAGTGTTCCAGCACCTTAGATCTCGGAAACCTAAACCTCCTTCAGCTTTCGGAAGACACACATCACTCCAAGCCACCAACGGTTTTTAAAACCCCAGAGAAAGTTACGGCACAAACTGGTAACACGCTGTAAAATAGCGGTTGGGATCGGGAATACGGATAACCAAAAGCATTGGACGCCTTGCAGCACCGCCCTTATAAGTTCAGCTCTACCCGCGTATGACAAAGAGGCAGATGTCCATACATTAATATAATCAGCAATCCTATCAACGAATGGAGAATAATGCATGACTTTAAGTTTCCGAGCTGCAAGAGGTAACCCAAGATACCGAAACGGCATAGAACCATCTGGGAAAGCAGTAATAGCTTTGATTTCGTCAAGATCTTGTCCAACAATGCCGGCTGTATACAGGGCAGATTTTAGTTGATTTGCAATTAATCCGGATGTAGCTCCAAAATGATGTAAAGTATCCATCAAAATTGAAACCGAAATGGGATCTCTTCTTGAAAAAAGCATAAGATCATCCGCAAAAGCCAAGTGAGAAATTTGGAGATGTCCGCATTTGGGATGATAATTAAAACCACTGCAACTTCTCGTATTATGTTTAATTGACCTCGAAAGATATTCCATGCATAGAACAAAGAGGAAGGGAGAAAAAGGGTCTCCTTGTCGTAAGCCTCGTTTGCCTTTGAAGAAGCCATGTAAACCCTCATTGATTACAATCGAATAAGAAGTTGAAGAAACACACTCCATAATCCAAGAAAAAACTGAGCTGGGAAATTCAAACCAATCAATACATCATGCAAGAACAACCAATTAACCGAATCATACGCCTTTTGTAGATCAATTTTCATCACACACCTGGGGGAAACACGATTTCTGTTATACTGCCGTAACAATTCTTGCGCAAGGTGTATGTTTTCTGTCATGCTTCTGCCCTCAATAAATGCCGATTGTGCTTTATCCACAATGCTGTCTAGAATTGGCCCAAGTCTGTTGGCCAGGATTTTGGAAATGATTTTATAAAAAACATTGCAGCAAGAAATAGGGCGAAAGTCTCCAACAGATTCAGTGTGAATCCCCTTCGGAATAAGAGCAATAGCCGCATGATTAATCTGCTTCAACAACTTAGCCAAGGAGAAAAACTCTAGAACCGCTGCATTGACATCATCACCCATCACGTGCCACGATTTCTTAAAGAAACAAGAAGAAAAACCATCAGGTCCCGGTGACTTGTCCTCTCCTATGTCAAATAATGCCATTTTTATTTCTTGGAGAGATATATCTTTGATTAGATCCCTTCCTTGATCAAGAGACACCACTGATCCATTGGAAAGGACAAGTGTATCAATTGGTTCCGCTCTGATCTCAGTACCCAATAAATTAGTGTAGAAATCCACAAATTCATCAATAACCTGCTGTTCAGAAGTAGTATAGCTGCCATTATGCGTCTTAACTACTGAAATTTGATTTCTCTTAGTGTTTCTTTTAACTAAGGCATGATAAAATTTAGTACACCTATCCCCATTCAAAATAAATTTGGTTTTGGCCTGCTGGGAAAAGAAATTCCTTTAAGCTTCTGACAAGGAGATTGCTTCTTTCCTCTGCAGCGTTACTTTAGTCTGCAAGTCCACATTCCCAGGGCAGTCATGAAGTTGAAGCTGGGATTGATCCAAAGCTGCTCTAGCATTCTCGGCTCTCGAAGCTATATAACGGAAATGGTGTTTGTTAAGTTGCAAGAGGGGACCCTTCAGTTTTTTAAGCTTCCGGCATAAGATAAACTGCTTTGTACCAAAAATGTCTTCCAACCAGGTTGATTGAACAATGTCGATAAATATCTGATGTGCAGTCCACACATTAAAGAACTTAAAGTGCTTTCGTTGAGGTGGTAAGCGATTTAATAAAGTAATTTATCATTAGATGTAGAGAAGTAATCAAAATCATCAGAATTTGATTCGTTTCCAAATTTGTGATAACTTAATTCATCTCCTGAAACCTTCTCAGCTTTCTCCAGCTTATCAGGGTCATAATCATCATCCTCAGAATCATCTGACGAAGACCCAGAACCATCATCCAACTTCTTTCCTGATGTAGATTCAGCAGCTTCATGATAAATCTTCTGCAAATGAGAAGAGGGCAAAATGAGCAGCTAAGTATTAACATAGCCACTATCCATCCATGAAAGGTTAAAGACTAGACCTCCTGACTTTCAACCATAGAAAGATTTGTTCCCTGGAAATCATTAAGATGATCAATGCAATCAACTTTACAATCACATCCAGGGAAAAGCTAGACTTCATCATCTCAGGGATGGCAAAAAAGCCCGTGACCCGCCCGCCGCCCCGTCCCGTCCCGTCGGATAATAAGGACGGGTTTGGGGCAGAAAATTCTGCCCCGCCGCGGGTCCGGGCAGCCCCGACCCGCCCGCTAATTTTTTTTTTTTAAAAAAAAATCATAAAATAGAATAAAATTATAGTTTCGGCTTCAAATAGACTAAAGAAGATTCGAACCCGGTTGAAATTTGTAAACTACCAACCTTAACCACTACACCATAATCTCAATCTTATAATTTTTTTGTTTTGTTTGGTACAAATATATATAAAAAAATTATTTCTTTTTTTTTTTTAATTATTTTTTCAGTTTATAAAAAAAAAAAAAACGGGGCGGTTGGCGGGGTCGAAGGGTCACCCCCACCCGTCCCCGCCCGCCCGCCCGCCCACCATGCGGGTCACGGGCGGGCGGGCCCGACCCGCTCCATTGCCATCCCTAATCATTTGAAGGAAGGAACTGTATAAACACCCAAAAAAGAACAATATTAGACCAAGAGATAAAAGTAAGAAGACATTCAGGACACAAATGTTTAGAATTTGCGTAGATTTGTTCTTCAACACTTCTTCTAGAATCTGCGTAGATCTGGTTTAATTCGAAATCGGAGATAATCCAAACTCCGGCGAGTTTGGGTCCTTTGACAGGGGTGAGGGTGGGGTTGGAGTTGAAGAAGAATATGATTTTTTTTAATTGTTTTAAATGATAAAATGTAAAGAGATCATTTTATATTTTTGAAAAAGTTAGGTACTCTAATTGTAATTTTTTTATTTAATTTTTAATTTATTTAAGATAAGGACAAAATCGTCAAAAAAAATTGAGGACAATACGTGTGAATTAATAAAAGTATGGAAACCATAGTTGCAAATAAAATTGAAGATAATATTGTTACAAATTTGAAAGAATTAGAGACTGTGAGTATAATTTATCCTATAATAAACATCACATTCACGACTATTGGTTCATGATATTGCTAAGAACTTCCAAGCAAAAACGTGGATGAACAATTGATACCACAATTGAAAGTAGAAAATATCATAGCACATCTACAGAAATATCATAGAAAATGTAATAGAAATAATTAAAGTAAATTATTGTCATGTCTCAAAACTGAAAGCCCTCTAATGCTTTATACAATCATTCATATGCAGTCAAATACATTAAAGCAAAGTGAATGTCAAGAAAAGAGATAAATTATTTACAAGTGCTTATAAGCTGGTCAAACACATTTTTATCCACATACATTCTATAAGAACCATAATTTTTATCTACATATTTCGCAGGACTCGCTTTTTATAATATACAAAAAACTTTATCGGACAAGCAGAAGTCAAAAAAGAAAATTATCTACATTATAATTAGTATCAAATTCTGAAAAGATTCAATTGTTAAAGAGAAATTAATCAAAATAAGAATTTGGAAATCTTTTCAGAATGAGATTACTAGATCCTAAAATGTTAATAACAGTATACATACGTGAATTGGTGTTAGACCTTCAATTTTAACATTACTTGTTTTTACTGAAGGTCTTGAAGCAATTCATCCTAATAACTACAACGTGCATTGGGACTAGAGCATCTTCAAAAACATCAACATGTTATTATTTGATGTCTCTGGTGTCGGACTTTGGGTTTTTCAGACCTCAGACAAACTATAAATTTAGATTCTTATACTAGCCATCTTCTATAATTTTCCTCTCCATTTAGCAACAAATGCTTATATTGTGATGAATCAAAATGTCTACCGTTATTATCTTTAGGAAACACGAGACTATTGTCTCTTGTTGGACCACTTTTAACTAATTATTTCATAAGTTTATGATCAATTTTATCCCATTTCCATGGATTATCAACATCAAAAGAAAAGTAATCCTCTTAATTTAAATCTTCTTATTGAACATCTTCAATTATATTAACACCATCTTTCTCTTTTTGTTTCAATTCATACACATTGGAAGGTTACACCACTTCTTCCTCGCCGTTCTTATTCACGAATTGATCATGTTAATTGTCATTTTGATTCTCTTGTTCTTCATTCACCAAAATGTCAACTGATTCTTCCTTCTCTATTTTTTTGTTGCTACTAAAGTACTTATCAATGTCTCTAGCTTAACTTTGAATTAATGCTTCTTCCCTTCGTTTTTTTTTTAGCTCTAGACATGTATTTAAGAGGCATATTATGTAAATATTTTATTGATTAGTCCTAACAAAAAAAAATCATTTTCAATAATCTAACAAGTCAAGTTTTTGACATAAGTGATCACTTACCAACAATTCGTCAATAAATAAAAAAATCAACAAATCAACACAAATGCTCATATCCAACACCATCAATTCAATCCAAATCAACAAAATTTCAAGTATAATCTAAAAAACAACATCAACAACAATACCCAATTATGTGTGCATGTGTAATTGATCAACATACATCACTGCGTGCGCCTGTGCAAATTGTATAAAAAAAAAAACACTAAAATGTGAATTAAGAACACTCACTACTGTAATTATACCACATATGCAAAAATTACTAATTTTTCTACAATCAATTTGAGAATGGCGAAGTACCTGAATCAAAAAATACAAATTTCAAAGTGGGTCAAATTAGAATAATCGAAACACCAAGTTGTAGGCCATCAAAGCCAAATAAATCTAAAAAAATTAATTGATATTCATATTATGGTCAAAGAAGAAAAAAATTACAGAAAAAAATAAACAAAAATTACAAATTAAACATTTAAAATCTAACATTCGAGTAATAAAAAAAGTAAGAATTGCAAAAAAAAAAAAAAAAAAAAAAAAAGTCTAATATTGCTAACATTGCCCATTGTCCAGATTGTTGTAAACCTCACACCACGCTTAAAAATTATAAAAAATAAAAAATAAATTTCAACATCGGTTTCCTTCACATCACTCCCTCAAACACATGCTTTTTCTCTCATTAATATTATATACAAAAATAAAACCAGAATTTCAATAAATAAATAAATAAATTCAAGTATATAAAATATACCCTAACTTGCAAAAAAAATCTAATAAATACAAATTACATATTTTCATTAATATAAAAAAAAAAATCAAGAAAATAAAATTAAACATTACCTCTCTAGTATGTCGATTGCCGAATTAGGTCATTTTGTCTCGTTCTCTTGTTTCTCAATTATCATGTATGGCAATGAATAATGATAAAGTATGAATCTTGAGTATGTTTGTCTATAGGATTAAGATAATGGGGTTGTTGGAATTTGGGGAAAAAAAAATGTGCTCAATTTGTGCATGGCATTTCAATATTTTAAAAAAAATTATAATTTTGGACTCAAATTTTTTGGGCCCTAGTCTAGTGCCTCTTTTGTCCCATGGAAAGTTCGGGCTAGTTGTCTCAACTAGCATAGCTAAATTAAAAAGCTACGAATATATATAACATCTCATGGAAATTGTCAAGTTTTCATAAAATATAATCATGCATATTGTTGGGCTGTGATGCCACCAAATTGTGGGGGCAATGATGAAAATTGGGCTTAGGCTCAAATATAAAGAAATTGTCCAATCACTTATCTCTTTAACCCATTTAACTCAGATCAAGTTTTACACTTTGAGATGGCTTTAAACCATTAGATTTGTTGACCTCAAAATTCGAAGTCAACAAATCTTTACACATCTTCTCACTCAAATGTATAACTCAACCTTTGTCAATCGCTAGTACTCCTTCAATCGAGAATTGACCTTTGTCAATCGCTAGTACTCCTTCAATCGGGAATTGTGAGTAGTGAATACTATTAAATAAGAGTTGAGAATCTAGAGAGCAAACATTTGGCCAAGGTTTCTAATAATCTCCTCTCCTTGGATTTCTTAAGAGCTATTTAGTCTTTGGTACTTTCACAGTCACGTGTCATCTCTTTATTGGAAGACTTCTGACATGTGGTAGCCAACCATTGTTCTAGTTATCTCTCTCTCCTGTTTTTTGTGACAGTTAACTCAACATGCTCTTTTGTAACTAACTTTGCTACGTGGAGAATCTCCATGTGCCTCATAGGATATTTTGTTGTTTATGATCATTAGGTTAATCAGTTACCATTTTTCTACTATCATGATGTGGCCTTACGCCAATTCTTACTTTTCTCGAGTTGCTTCAAAGATAATTTACAATGGCTGCTCCCAAGATGATTTGATTAAAGGTAATGGGTATGACGAAGCTATGGCGAAGCTTGTCCTGTTTCTCATTAATTGGTCACCATTCTTCATGCCTTCGCATGATAAGAAGAATATCAGTGAAGGCTAAGACTAGAACTGCTTTAACTCTGCTCTTATATCATGTCTTGGTTGATTACACCTCCTAGCGCTTCTGTGTGCCCCTTTTTGCCACGTGTGTAACAAGGCATAACAAGATTAACATCAGATCAATGGTTGGCAGCAAGAGTATAATTAGGACCTTTTGTTGCCCTAATGAAGAGAAGAGATCAGATTTGCAACTTTCTAGCGTGTGTGAATCCAAAACTTTCCTCTTCAACTTCGTCTCTTTCTTCTGTTCTTTGAAAACCTTTGGTTTTAGATATTTTCTTTTTCTTTTTCTTTATTAAGATGTTTCAGTGACTAAAAAAGAGATAGAAGAGAGATGGATATGGCTTTCCAGTCTTTTTGGTTTTATTGTAGCAACTCAAGTAAATCTTTGGATTTGTTGTTTTGTTTTGGGTTGAAACATAAGGTGCAATGTTCTAAGCCCTAGTTGTTTTTGTTTCCCCTTGATGTTAGTGTGATTGGATCTGGTGTTGGGTCAAATCTTGTTATGTTAAAATCCGCTCGTTTGTATAATACATACAATAATAAAACATATTATCAAACTAAGTCGCGGGGTTTGATCAATAGTCTTTAGTGAATCTTTTGGATCTGCAAATCATATTTGACAAAGTAATAAAATGTAGAAAAAATAACACCATTTCTTATGAAAATAAATGCAATAACCATTTCCTACTTGGGAAGATAAAAGGGTAATTTAACAAACCAATTGAATATGCTTATAGAAAAGAACAATGACGTCTCAACATATAAATTAACTAACCAAAAATTTGACAGCAGACATGAAAGCAAGCATGACGCTCAATGAATAAGGTTCCAAAGCATCAAATAGTAATTTGCACTTTTGCATCTTTTATAAGTTTAAGATTTAGATGGCTCAATACAAGTCTTGAATTATAATTTTTTCAATCGAACAAATGATATGTTAGGGATTAAATGTGCTTTAGTGTTGACTTAAGTTGGTGAAAGCGTGTTTTGGTTAATACAATTTCCTTATAATCTGCTTTCTTATCTGAGCTTCACATGTGGTGCACTTGTGACTGTTGGATGGAGGGCTTCATTGCCTGTGTTTTTTTAAATATCCTTGATGGATCCTCATTTCTTGATAGAAGAAACTTGCACAGCCAGAGTTCCATTTTCTGATCTCTCGTCTTCTTCATCTTTCTATTTCTTTTCTCATATAGCTTTAGTGACTTTTCTGATTTTTGTAATTTTGAGATGAGAAAAGGTTTTTGTTGTTCATTTGGTGAATAATAACTTTATGTGGCCTTTTTGTCTGCCAGGGATTTCATGGTCTATAATAACTTTGTGATATTGATTCTAGTATTCAAAATTTATCCGCCGCGGTAGGTGCTCAATGGGTGAGTAGCGTTTAGAGCACGTGAACATATGAACCCGTTATTGAGTGAAAAATCTCTTGTGTTATGTTATACTTTTCGTACATGTTTGAAAAGATTATTAGGGTATTTTTTTGTGTAATCTTGGCTCATCAGTGGTATTAGAGCGTGGGAACCTGAATCTTGATATGATTTTTTGGTAAAATCAACGGATCCATACCAGACATGTAAGAATTCAATAAGAATCCAAAAAGAAACAACTAGTTTCTAAGCCTTTGTGACTCGATCAGTTCTTGGTGACCCTCACAACTTAGTTTTCTAATTGTTCTGAGATTTCTTTGATTTTATTGTTAACCATACTACCTACACTTCTTGAAACCTAGGGTTTCACGTGGTAAATTCTAACCCTTTTTTATGCATTTTTATACTTGAAGTTGATAAGGTAATTAACCATTTCCAAATGTTTTTCTTTGTCCAAGATATCTCGTGGGGATATGAGAATCTGAGGCAACATTGGGTTTTTGGGGATTATCAGCCATTAAACTTCAATTTTTCTAAAACTCAATTTGTGTGTATTCAGGGATAGAACTAGGAATTAATGTTGGGAGGGGGGGACTTAAATTTTGAGAAAAATCAATGTACAAAAAAAAATTTATAAATGAAACAAAAAATTACAATAGTTATTGATGTGGTATTCGACGATGTCCTACAGCATAAAATTCTTCTACAATAGATTCTACATCTATATTCGCAGCAAAATCTCTTTTAATGTAGATTGTCATACAATCAGCAAGAAAATCATCTTTCATTTTGTTACTGAAGTTTCGTCTTCAAAATTTTCATCATTGAAAATGCTCGCTTCGATAGAGAGTTGCGTGAGAAACAGTGCAAAAGTCAATACTATATAAATCAATATAGTCAACTGTTGATAATTCAAGCACCTCTTAGTTACAATCAATTGCCGGCATAACTCAGAAAGTGTAGGTACTTGAAATTGAGGATCCGATATCACATCGTGCTTGTAATGTTGTAACTCTACGCCCAACGCAAAAATCTCATCCAGTTTGAAATCTTTAGGATAAAACTTCTTTGTAAGCTCTAAAATATGATCCTTGTTAAATAATTCAAATGAATTTATAGGATCTAAAGCTGCACTGAGAGAAAGGAGTTCAAATGATTGTTCATTAAATCTCGTATTTAACTCCATCAAAAGAGAATCTATTACTTCATTAAAAACATCAAAATGATAGTGATGCTCAACTGTAGTATGTTCATGGGAACGACCAGTCTTATATGAACTATCAAGAACGGGTATATCAATACCTTTGTTTGAGCAAAAAGTGTTGACTTCCTAAAAAATTCTTCCCATTCATCGTCTCTCAATTCTTGAAGAACTTTTCTTGTACTAGAGACACATCTAATTGCATTCACGATGTCTTGAGTTTTTTGTTGAAGGGCTTGACAAAGAAGATATGTGATTGCTAAAATATTACGCATTAAATGTAAGACAAATACAAATTTAAAGCATGTAAATTTTCTATATGCACCAACAGCTTCACTCCTACTTCTTGCATTTGGAGAATGATCCTTTAGACCCTCAAGCACTTTACATGCTACGCAAGATACATATATTTCAAGCTCTTTATCGATTCGTAATAAGAACTCCAACGAGTAGCTCCAGCTCGTTGTAAGTTACCAATCTGATTAGCCCCACTTCTCGACTCGCGTTCTTCAATAGCCAATAAATGCTCAATATCTTTTCTTTGGACGGCTTGCAACTCAGTAATGCGCTTCGGTGAAGAAGTAATGATGTTAACAATATTGTCCACATGAGAAAAGAATTGCCAAACAACACTGACATCTTTAGCCGCAAAAACTAATATCAACTGTAATCGGTGAGCAAAACAATGTACATAATAAACATATGGACAATGTTTCAGAAATAATGCCTGAAGTCTATTCCAAGTACCGCGCATATTGCTAGCACCATCATACCCTTGACCTCGAAGATTTTCAATATGAAGGTTGTTGCGAACAAATACTTCGGATATCTTATTGAATAGATTCAATAAAGTAATATCACTAATAGGTAATCATCCAATCAGGTAATAATTAATTAACCTAATAACTAATAACTAATAACTAATTAACTAATAAATAATAATTTAATTAACCATTTATGATTTATAATTTAATTAATCATTTAACCTAATTTAATTAACTATTTAAAATAACTAATAATAATTTAATTAACTAAATAACCTATTAAATATTAATCTAAGTATCTAACCAAAAGGTCCAAAACAACAGTCAATACGGACAGCTGCACATAGTATCAAACTATAAAAAACTAGAAGCTGTGAAAAGACAAAAAAGTAAAAAAAAAAAAAAAAAAAACCTTTATGCAGAAATCATATTTCACTTCAGCCTTTGCAGAGCGTAGTAGACTGTCGACTGGGGTTCTTCCTTCAGCTACTCAGCCTACCTCTTCTTTTCTTTCGTCGGCTTTTTTTTTTTCAGGTTTCCTCAACAGATTGTAGATTAATAGATTGGATTTGGCAAATGGCAGTCCGTTCCCGTCGGTCGTTTCTGTTCTACGTTTTTTTTCTTCTCTCAATCTTATTTTGAAATCTGATTTTTGATTGTAAATTTGATGGGTTAATGAATTGAATAATTGGACTTCGATTAGGCTTTAAACATATGATAAATGGGTATGAGTTATTGTTATTGGGGTTTTATTTATTTATTTTGGACCAGACTACAAATATAATTGGGCCGGACTATAATTTTTAAAAAAAAAAACTTTCTACCTATTGGATCTGGGTTGAACTGGGCTATAGCTCAGTCTAGTCCCCCCCAGTTGCACCTCTGTGTGTATTATGCAATATTGATGTTATACATATTTTTTTAAAAGGAGTTATAGAAAATAATTGTATAAATTCTTTTTCAAATAAATCTTGATCTTATCCTTGTTAAAATTGTTAAAAGTTTGTCCTTTCTTTTTTCCTTCTTGCATGTGTAAGTGCTCTATATTTTTTGACTTGTTTTTTGATATATTAAAATAATATTTGTTATTATGTCTCCATTTCAAAATTTGAAGTTGAGTTATGGAAAGTCTCTGGAGCCAGAAAATAAGGGATCTTCTTTTATAGCAAAGATGTGCTGCTGGTCTCGATAAATCTTGGGCAACACGTATCAGCGACTCTAAGAGTAAAGAGCTTGATGAATTTTCTTGGAGCTCTATTTTTCTTCACTTGTCAGAAAATGTTATTAGAAAAGTGGGTGAGACCATTACTGTTGATACTTTATGGAAAGAATTGGAAGATCTATACCTGATAAAGTCTATTCCAAATAAATGTTATTTGTTAAGGATTTTCTATAATTTTAGGGTTGATATATCTTCAAGTTTAGAAGAAAATATTAATACATTTACCAAGCTAATTCAAGATTTAGCAAACCGTGATGAAAAGATATATGATAATCAGCAAGTTGTTGTTCTTCTAAATTCCTCAAGAGAAAAGATATAGAGAGCTTAGAAATGCCTTAAAGTATGGGAGAGAGGACTTCATAAACATAGTGGTCTCAACTTTAAGGAATAAAAATTTGAGTTGAAAGAGAAAGAAAGTAAAAGTGGGGAATGGTTGTTTGTAAGAGGAAAATTAACAAACAAAAATAACAATACAAATAACTCAAATTTCCATGAGAAAGGAAAAGATTTAAAAATAAGTTAAAGGAAAAGAAAAAGGAAAAAAGTGCTACTACTGTGGTAAAATGGGCCATCTAATTAAAGATTATTTTAAGAAGATGGTAGACATGAAAGATAAACCAAGTACACATGGTTTTGCTGCCTTAACCTGTAATAATAATGATGAAATAAATGGGGTTGTCTCAGTGGCTTCTTCTAAGGAATGTACAAATGAATGGATACTTTACTCAAGGTGTACTTTCCATATGTATCTTATTAGAGAATGGTTCACTGATGATTATGTAGAAGTTAGTGGATGACATGTTCAAATGGGAAATGATATGAGTTGTCAGATAAAAAGAATTGGAAAAATTACTTTCTTAAATAACAATTGTAGTCTGAATCAAAATAAAACCATATTTGTTCCTGATCTAAGGAGAATTTTGGTCTCCTTAGGTGAGTTAGATAATGAATATGATATTAGAGTGCATAAGGGTAATATAAAATTCCTCCTAAATTCCCAAGAAGTCCTTACCACACCTAAGACAAATGGTATCTATGTTATACAGGCTAAACCTCTTGTAGATAACACTACTACTGTAATCAACTTAGACAGCAATACAACTCTGTTGTGGCATAAAATGCTGGGCCATATTAGCAAAAAAGGGTTCAAAATTCTTAAAACAATCAGGAGCTTTCGGAAAAGTTGAAATAGAAAATCTTAAAACATGTGAAGAGTGTATTTTAGGTAAACAAACTAAGTTGTCTTTTACTACTGGAATTCACAAGACTGTGTCTATTATTGAGTACTTTCATGCTGATTTCTGGACCAGCATATGTTACTACTCTTATTGGTTTCAAATTTTATCTTTTAATAGTAGATGATTACTCATGAAAAATATGGACATTCCTCCTGAAAACCAAATCAGATACATTTCAGAGTTTTAAACATTGGAAGACATTAATTGAAAATCAAACAAGTAAGAAAATTAAAGTTCTCAAAACAGACGATGATCTGGAATACTGTAATTTTGATTTTGATTTTTTCTACAAACAAAATGGCATCTTAATGCACAGAACAGTGACATACACATCTCAGTAAAATGGTGTGGCAGAAAGAATGAATAGAGCCATTAAGTCAGGTGTATGATTCTAATTTCTGGACTGCCAATTTTTTTGATCAAACTCAGGTTCATGTTGAAGATGTTCAAAACCAAACTGATCCTTAGATTTTAGGTGATTATCACCTGATTAGAGATAGAAGTAGAAGGCAAATATTTTCCTCATACAAAATAAATAATGATGAGTTTGTGACATTATTTTTTTGCCTTAGACCTCGTTAATAGAGAACCAAGTACCTATGAAGAGGCAACAAATTATGAAGAAGCAAACTCTTGGCTTGCTGTAATGCAAGATGCAATGGCATCTTTAATAAAAAATAAAACCTAGATCCTTGTTAACAAACTAAAAACTCATAAAGTTATTGACTTCAAATGGGTCTATAAAGTGAAAGATATGGAATCAAATGATAAAAGTGTGAGATATAAAGCTAGATTAATGGCAAAAGATTTTTCTCAAAAAGAAGGGATAGACTACAATAAAATCTTATCACATGTTGCCAAGTATACTTAAATCAGAATACTTCTTACCCTTACTGCTCAATTTGACTGGTAATTAGATCAGTTGGATGTTAAAACAATATTTTTAAATGGAGAACTTGATGAAATAATTTACATGAATTAGCCCAAAGGTTTTGAAATAAAATCTAATACTCAAAAAGTTTGTTTGCCAAATAAATCTCTCTATAGTTTAAAACATGCTCCAAGGCAGTGGTATAAGAGGTTTGGCTCATATATCCAAAGTTTAGGTTTTAACAAGAGTAATTTTGATTCATGTCTCTTTTATAAAGGTAAAGGTGGCCATAATTCTGTCTATTTACTCTTATATGTTGATGATATATTGTTAGCATGTAATTAAAGGAAAGTAATTGAAAATATAAAAGAGACTGAAATTTGAATTTGAAATGAAAGATTTAGGTCAAGCAAAAAGAATTTTAGGTATGCAGATTAAAAGAGATAGAAAAAATGGCATTTTGTTTAGTCATCTTACATTGAAAAAGTTCTAGAAAAATTTTCTATGAGTACTGCAAAACTTGTTTCTCTACCTTTGGCTAATCACTTTAAACTGTCAAATGAACAATCACCTAAAATAGATGAAGAACTTGATAGAATGTATAATGTTCCATATGCTAATACAATTGGTTGTATTATGTATCTTATGATATGTACAAAGCCAGATTTAGCTCATAGAATAAGCACCTTGAGTAGATTCATGGCTAATCTTGGTGAATCTCATTGGATTGCCTTGAAATGGATGCTTAGATACATGAAAAGTTCTATTGATATGTGTTTTTGATGTTTAAAAAATGTGATGAAGGTGTAATCTTTAAAGGGTTATACGGACTCAGACGTTGTAGGTGACTTGGCTAAGAGAATGTCTACCTCCCCTTACATTTTCACACTTTGTGATATCTGTATTAGCTGGAAGTTACAACTTCAGAAAATTGTGGCTCTTTCCTACAGAGGCAGAATATATTGTAGCTTGTGATGCTGTGAAAGAGGGTCTCTCGTTAACAGGTTTTTTTGATTGAAATTGACTTCATAAATGAAAGTTACCAGATCTATAATCAAAATGTCATTCATTTGTGTAGGAATCCAGTTTATCATGATAGAACTAAGCGTGTTGACATCAAATATCATTTTGTTAGAGACATTGTTGAAAAGAATTTGATAAAACTGATTAAAATTCCAAATCAATTTAATTTTGCTTACCTTTGTACAAAAGTTCTTCCATTGAACAAGTTTAAAAACTGGTTAACTATCTTGAATGTTACTAATGAATAATTTTTGTTTTGTAGGTAAGTTACTTGTTGGAAATTAAATTGGTTTCTTTAGAACATAAACCGATTCTTTGTTTTTTTTTTTTTCTTTACAGGTAATGTAGAGAAAATAACACTGTAGTAATAGAGTCTTGAATACTAGAAGTTATGTCATCTATTCAGCAATGTGTAGTTTGTTGGGATTAAATGTGCTTCAGTGCTGACTTGAATTGGTGAAAGCGTATTTTGGTTAATACGATTTCCTTATAATTTTCTTTTTGATCTAAGCCTCACACGTGGTGTTGTGACCGTTGGATGGAGGGCTTCCTTGCCGGTGTCTTTTAAATAACCTTGATGGATCTTCATTTCTTAGTAGAAGAAACTTGCACAGCTAGAGTTCCATTTTTTGATCTCTCGTCTTCTTCATCTTTTTACTTGTTCTTCTTCTTCTTCTTCTACTTTTCTCAGATGGCCTTATTGACTTTTCTGATTTGTGAAATTTTGAGTGGAGATAAGGTTTTTGTTGTTCCTTTGGTGAACATTATAAGGAAACCTTTGAGATTTCATGGTCTATAATAACTTTGTGATACTGATTTCGATTTTAGTAATTGAATTTTATCTATTGTAGTAGATTCTCAAGGGGTAAGTAGCGTTTAGAGTACGTAAACATCTGAATCCGTTAGTGGGCTAAAAATCTTTTATGATCTGTTGTTATCCTTTTCATGCATGTTTGAAAAGATTCTAGGGGTATTTTTTGTGTAATCTTGGCTCATCATGATATTGTGTTCTCAATGTAAGAGAAATACGAGCACTAATACAAGCCGTCAAAAATTGCACCAAATAAACCACCATTCGGACCCCAGTTTTACGTCAATGTACATTTACAACATCTCCAATGCAACCATGGATTGCTAAAAATTGGGCAATTTACATTTCGTCTCTATTGTTTGTTCCCATTGTGCAAAACATCCATGTCATTTTGATTTTGGCGTCTGGGTTCTAAATAAACGTTTCTTTGTAGAAAAGATCCTTGTCATCTATATCCGTTAACATTTGTTGTTAAAATTAACAAAAGGGTTCATTAGCGCAAATAAATCTAAACTAGATAAATGATTTGCGCGAAAAAAGTGAACGATAGGTGCTCACATAAACGTTTAAAGCCAGATTTTGGATTTTTTTCTTCTAGTAACTATAAAATTCCACACAAACAAATAAAATCAAATACATTTTAATATTACACTTAAACATAGTGAAGGAAACTCATTCACATTACAAAAACTTAACACATCCAAACAAATGTATGCCGCCAAATACATTCTAAACACTTCAAGATGTAGTTTTTATAACCCATATTACAACCAATCCCCACACAATATCTAAACACCACGTTCTAAAATTGAACTTCATCTTCTCTTTTTGTAAATTCAATAATTGTTATTCATACGCATTCCTGGATCTAAGCAAACCAGATATTATCTACAAATCTAGGACACATTTCGTCCCTATCATTTGCAAAATATATTGTACAGGAAGAAGTTCTGTGTATGATTTTAACCACCTATGTGTCCCAGATCTGTAGAGATAATAACTGGTTTGCTTAAATCTAAGAATGCGTATGAATAATAATTGTTGAATTTGCAGAAAGAGGAAAAGTTGTTCAATTTTAGAACATGTTGTTTAGGTTTTGTGTATGAGTTGGTTGTAAGGTGGGTTATAAAAGCCACATCTTGACGTTTTGCACAATGAGAACAAACAATATAGACGAAGTGTGCTAATTACCCACTAAAAATTTATTGTCACATAAGTAAAATAAATAATGTCTAAAAAATTCATTTCCAATGCAAGCTGTCAAGTACTTTATCAAACTGACATGTTAGAGAAAAAAATAGACAATGTCTAGAGCCCCGTCTAAATTCAGAAGCCCTACTAGACATGTTGACTCAACAAAAAATTAAATATCGTATCTAAATCTATGTATATTTTAAAGGATTAATTTCACCGACGGTCACTGAAGGTACCTTCAAATTACAAAATGGTCACTGAAGTTCAAAAGTTTCAATAGTAGTCATTGAAGTTAGAAATTATTTCACTAATGGTTAGTCCATTAAATTTCTAATTTAAAATGGTGACGTGGCATGATGATGTGTTATTTATTTATTGCATAGTAGTCAATGTACTTTATATAATATTCACTTTAGTCCCTATATTTCAATTAAGTCCTTCAAAAATTATATTTTAGGTCCTTAATTTTTTACATCTTTATACTTTAGTCCTCAAATTATTAATTATCTTTCAGTTAAGTCCTCCAAAAATTGTATTTAGATCCTTCAACTTTTTATATCTTTACACTTTGGTCCCCAAAATTTCATCTTTTAGTTAAGTCCTCTAAAAAATTGCATCTTAGGTCCTTCAACTTTATACATCTTCAAACTTTGGTCTCCCAAATCTTTGATTTTAGTGGCCAAAATAAGTGTAATGTTAGCGGTCAAAATAAGTACACTTTCAATTAAATATTTGACTTTATACTCAAATTTTCACCTAAACAAACAAAATATTATTATAAGGTCTGACCACTAAAATGTCTACTTTTAGTGGTCAACTCTAAGTGATACGTGCGAATTTTACACTTATTTTGACCACTAAATAGTTTAT
Organism: Forsythia suspensa; assembly: GCA_023638005.1. Classification (NCBI taxonomy): domain Eukaryota; kingdom Viridiplantae; phylum Streptophyta; class Magnoliopsida; order Lamiales; family Oleaceae; genus Forsythia; species Forsythia suspensa. The sequence continues at coordinate 33,735,240 of CM042671.1, forward strand.
TATTTAATTATATTATTTTGTTCGTTTAAGTAAAAATTCGAGTGTGAAATCAAAGATTTAATTGAAAGTACACTTATTTTTACCACTAAAATCAAGGATTTGGGAGACCAAAGTTTGAAGATGCATAAAGTTGAAGGACCTAAGATACAATTTTTAGAGGACTTAACTAAAAGATAATTGAAAATTTGGGGATCAAAGCGTAAAGATGTAAAAAGTTTAAGGACCTAAGATACAATTTTTGGAGGACTTAATTGAAAGATAATTGAAAATTTGAGGACCAAAGTGTAAATATGTAAAAAATTAAGGACCTAAGATGCAATTTTTGAAAAATTTAATTGAAATATAGAGACTAAAATGAATATTATATAAAGTATATGGACTACCATGCAATAACTAAATACCACATCATCATGTCATATCACTATTTTAAATTAGAAATTTAATAGTGTGACCATTAGTGAAAGAATTTCTAACTTCAGTGATCACCACTGAAACTTTTGAACTTCAGTGACCATTTTGTAATTTGAAGGTAACTTTGTGACCGTTGATGAAATTAACCCATATATTAAATGTAATTTTGTTTTTATTTTAATAAAATAAAATACACGTATATAGCAATCCAATGAATGTATTGGAGTCCAAATTTGAACTTGATTGTCTATTAATTGGACATCATGCCCCATAAATTAGAAGTCTTTCAATCTTTGTGCAACTTACATAACAATCCATAAAATACACCCAAGACGTTCTTATAGAAATAGCAACACAGATTATTCCATGGACATAAAAGATTGTGAGGAATAGCATTTTTTGAATTAAAGACGAAAAAAGAAAATTATAGAGGTTGGTGCATACCAACATGAACCAGTATTTAGAAAATCGAACCGGATCGGCCAGTTCAACCGGGAAAACCGAACCGGCCACAAAACCAGTCCGGTTTACCTATTTAACCGCCCATCAAAAAATCGGACCGGGAACCGGGGTTTGTACCGGTTGGACTGGAAAAATCGGTTGAACCGGTCCGGTTTTAATGAAAAATCGGATTTTTTTGGGATTAATTTTTATTTTTTTAATTGAAACTTATGAAAAGTTAATTTTAAGCAAATTTTGTGAGTAATTTTATCTATAAATGTTGATTTATTTAAAAATAACCTATTTTTAGAAATTTTATGAGATTTTTAGATTAATTTTTAATATTTTAATTGAAACCGGTTCAACTTTGGTTCAACCCGGTTCGACCTTTTGACCCTTGACCCGTTGTCTTTTCCGGGTTGATGGCCGGTCCGATTTTTGAACATTGACATGAACTTGTCAATTGTAGGGTAAACTATAAAAGATTAAACCTTAACAACAAATTATTCATTTTAAAAATCCTCGGTCAACTGTATTAATCCTTAATTAACTAGATTGAAGCTTTTCCTGGATATATCATATATACAAGGAGAGAGGGAGTGTGGGAAAGATTAAAGAATTTAATTTTGTGAATGAACAGTTATTGCTATATTGTTATCTAAATTCACAGATTAAGAGCCTTCTCAAAAACCTTCAAAAAATTGGCATTTACTGAATATTTCCATCATTTCAAAATTTAATCTTTAACAAGAAGATGAAATAAATCTATTATTGACCACTATAAGTTTAAAACTGATAAGTCCACCACTTAGAACCACTTCTTTAAATTAATCTTTAACATAAAAAGGTGAATTATGTTCATATTCGAAATAAAAAGTTAATTTTGACAAAACTATTCTTGAATCGTAATCATTTTGTGCAAAAATACAAATTTTTTTTTTTACTTTATTTAGTAGGAAAACAATACATTTATCTAAATTAAAAAAAGAGATTGAGGAAACAGGAAATAAAATTGTTTGGAGTCTATTATAAACACAAAATGGTAAAATAAAATAAAATATGTAATATTCATTACGTGGTAAAAGTAAAATAGTAAAAAAGTGTTAGCATTCACTATATATAACATTTTGGGTAAATAGTACTACAAGTTCTGAAACTTTGAACTTTGTGAGATGGAGTCTCGAATCTTTAAATACTAGCAGCTCAGATCCCTTAGCTATGAAACATTAGCGTCCGACATCTTTTCTTGACAGAATCATTAACTTGACCGTTAAATAGTCAAATTTTTATTGAAAGGACAATTATAAACTTATTTAAATTTAATAAAAATAGAAAGAATAAAAAAAAAAAAAAAAGGGAAAGAGAGAAAAAAAAAAAAAAAAAAAATCAAGCACACACCCCATCCCTTCTCCACAACCAAGCCCTAGCACCCCAACTCCGCCGCCACCCCCAACCACTACTAAAACCAATCGTCGGCGGATGCCGCCACCATCTCCACCACCAATTGTTGGTGCTATTGTTGATCTTCAAATGTGTGCACTTTGTATAGGCTTTTGCAAAGGGGTCTTCGCAATTCTTCGATTTCGAGTTATGAATGTCGCTTAGTTGGCAACAAAGTGCCTATTGTTGCTAGTCGTAATGATTGAGCCAAAACCTAAAGAAAATTGATAAAATAATTTGAAATTGGTGGTGGAGATGGTGGTGGCATCCATCGGCAATTGGTTTGAGTGTTGTTGGAGGTGACATTGGAGTTTGGGATGGTAGGGCGGGGTGGGGTGGGTGGGGGGTGGGGTGGTTGATTTTTGTTTTTTTTTTCTTTCTTTCTTCCCACTTTCCTTTTCTTTTTGTTTCGTTTTGTTTTTATTTAGATTTAAATAAGTATTGAAGTATCATTTTAATAAAGTTTTGACTATTTAACAATCAAATTGAAGATTTTCTTAAAAAAAAAAAAGATGTCTGGCGCTAATGTTTTATAGATTAGGGACCTAGTGTGTTAGAAATTAAAAGTTTAGAATCGTATCATCACAAAATTCAAAAGTTTGGGACTCCAATACTATTTACGCTACATTTTAGTGTTACTTACTAGAATGATTTTCGTTATCAGTATGCCTCGCCCAAAATAAGATTGGGCTGCATGAATCAAAGCTAATTGGGCTCTGTGCAACAAACCCTAACAGCTCACAATAGGGCTTCAATAGTCAGTCTGCCCATTTTAGGAAGCATTTATGTAATTATAACAAAAAGCGAGGACATCTCACGGAAAATCAGTAAGTATATAAACCCTTAGCGATTAGGGTTTCTAATTCTCAGAGGCCCCCAAGCTCCAGGAAGAAGACGCTGTAACGAGAAGCAGCAAAAATGGTGGAGAAAGGTAGCAAGACCAGGAAAGAGGAGGTCGTCACGAGGGAGTTCACCATCAATCTACACAAACGTCTTCATGGATGGTACATTCTCTCTCCTCTCTCTTTCTCTCTTAATATATGCAAGTATGTTCGTAATTGTTTTTGTGTATGTGTGTGTATGTGTATGTGTATGTGTACGTGTTGTTAGTAATTCAGATCTGTGTTAGTTTGTTTATTTGTTACTTTCTTGTACTGTTGGGATTGAGACGAATTGAACTGCGTTTTTGCAATTTCTTTGTTTGATAAAATCCAGTTGCGTATGTTTTTGTTTTCGATGTTAAATTTTTCATGAAATCTCGCTGGCGTTTTCGAATTTACAGCTCCTTTTTACCTTTGTTCTTCGATATTTGGAAAGTATAAGAAGTTAATTTTATTGTATTTACAAACGAGAAAATAGATCTGTTGACGTATAATTAAGGATGTTCCAGCATAAAATCATCCAAGTGAAACTATATGCTGACCTTCTGTAATCTATAAATCTCGAATTTCTAATGGAAATATAAATAATTGCATTTGAAGTAAGTGCATATCTATCAAAGAGAACATCAAGAAGATGGTGTAAAATTCTAGGAAGCTAGTTGATAACATTCATATAAGCCGTTTCCAGTCGTCATCAAGTATTAATTCCTGAAGCAGGTTAAAATGAAATTATTCTCTTTTACACATGCTATGGCTATCTTACAATGCTCCAAACTCAGTTCTGTGGAACAAACTTCTGCTTTAAACAAAGACATGCTATTTTGCATCTGCGTAGCTGGTGGCGGTTTCATGTTTTCTGATTGCACTGTACTTGTTAACTATGTGCTTGGTCATTTACTCATTATTAAGTTGTACGATTTGTCCTTGTACATGAAAAATATACTGCTATGCTGTGCACTCTAGTTTCCAGTGGGCAAAATAATCTCCCCCACTAGGTGGAGGAGATCATTTCCCATCATCTTGGTGTGGCTGTCTACACGAAATGCCATCTTTCATTCAGATGTTCAGTCATTGGTAAAAGGAAAAGGTCTGTCTGAAGTTGGATAAATATGATATTTATGGAGATTTTTATTGGAAGAAGGTTTCTTGTAACTACAAATTGGAATCATTTTTGGCTAAATTGCTAAATTTGAAACATTTAGCACTAAAGTGCCAAAAGGCTAAAATTAGAAGACATGTTCATTCTATTCTAAGAGTGATGGCATAAAATGTGGCCTTTCGAGTTTATTTATAAGGTCTGCTTAAAATCTAGTTGATTAAAGTAAATGTGGTTTCTTTATGATTTAAAAATGGTTTGAAGTTGCTACATTATTTGGAACCTTGTTTGCATGCGTCTACTAGTCTTTTGGTGGATGATCTGCTCCATATCTGATTATGTTGTTTCAAAAAAATTGTTATGTTTAATTTTTTGCGTGTTGCAGCACCTTCAAGAAGAAGGCTCCAAAAGCCATCAAGGAAATCAGGAAGTTTGCCCAGAAGGCTATGGGAACTACTGATGTTAGAGTTGATGTCAAGTTGAACAAACAGATATGGAGCCGTGGAATTCGTAGTGTGCCGAGGAGAGTCCGGGTCCGCATTGCACGCAAGAGAAACGATGACGAAGATGCTAAAGAGGAGCTTTACTCTTTGGTAACTGTTGCAGAAATTCCAGAGGGTGGGTTGAAGGGATTGGGCACCCAAGTTATCGAGGATGAAGAATAAACTTTTCAGTTTTAAGATTTAGTCGAGTCAAATTTTGCTATACCCCTGATTTTTATTGAGACATTTTGGTGTATGTTTGGAGAAGTCAATTCTAAGAATTATGTCGCTCTATTTATGAAGTTCAGCTTGTTTAAGACTATTACTTCAGTGTTATAGAATTGTCTTTATTCAATGTGTGCCTTTGAAGATGTGTACCAGGTTGTCAATGCTTGTTTCTGAATTATATCGAATCTTGTTGTCAAGATTGCCAAACAGAGCTGGAGATAATACTGAAAATCCTGTGTTACATATGCGTGTAGCCATTGAAAAATAATGCCCGACAGTTTGTTCATAAATGGCCCAGCACACTTCATGCCCAATGGTTTTGGCTCGCGTACGTCTCTCGTCCCTGTAGATGCTGAATCTATTGCTTAAAAATCAAATAAGAGAACATGGTTCAAAACGGGTTCACATCCAAAAGAAGGTAGTTAGGTATGAACTTGGAGATAGAAGATTCTTTCGTTTCTTGAAGTTGAAGCACAACTTAAGAAACCAGAACTTATTAAAACGCCAAATGAACTTCTAGACTAATTATTTCTCATGTAAACACTAAGAAAAGAGCGGGCTTAAAGCACGTGTACGTCCGTCAAACCCCAAGGCTCGACCCTTATTTCTCATGTAAACCCTAAGAAAAGAGCGGGCTTAAAGCATGTGGTCGTCCGTCAAACCCCAAGGCTCGACCCTGGACAAGCGGTAGAACTACCAAGCTGAAGTTGCACTTGTTTTATTATTTAATTATAATTAATTTCTACCAAGCCCAGGCAGAAGTTCTTGTGCTTCTACCAAAACTTAGAAAAGGGGTTTGACACCATTGCCAATCTGTCCATACGAACCTACTCTCGAGACAAATCTTTATACATTTCAGAAATGAACACATTCCTAAATGCATAGAGCCAGTGAAAGACAAAAATGAGCTGAGCCTGATCTCGCACTAACAATCAAGCCCCAGCCAAAGCCTGATGCCTCCCTATCCTTTGACCAACAGCTAGAGCCTCAGGAGCCCATTACTAACTTCGTGACCCAAGCAGTGTCCTGCGGACACATACCTAGTGAAAGTATCCAGTAAGATGCTACTACTCCACTTGAAGAGTCCCACTACATATCACCTAATATAGTAGAATTCAAATGTAACTATGGAACTCCTTCATCCCCTAGGAGGACATCAGGATTTGTTTCTTCTTTCTTCCTCTTTGTTGGGTACAAACTTGCTGATATATTGGAAATGATCAAGTATAGTGCAACTTAAGCAAAAATGTCTTCAGTTACTAATGGTGTTTCACTGTCCATACAAGGTTCCAATACATCGTGGAGCTGCTCATAGTTTAGTTGTCTAGAAGCTTCATACAAAGCAATGCCAACACTGACTGATAAATTCAGACATCTAACGTATGTTTCAACCATTGGAATTCGAATAGTACCGCCGCCCAGAGATTCACTGTTACAATCGTGCAGGGCTTCAGGGGGTAAGCCACTAGTTTCGGAGCCAAATACAAGCCAATCGCCTCTCCTGTAGGAATATTCCTGCACGAAGAGAATTCCTTTTAAAAGCAAATTCATATTATTTGTGAGTGAAACTGTTCGGTGGAAATATTGCTGAACATGTTACATAACACAAATCCTTAATTATTTCAGACAAAGGACAAAATGAGTGTACGCTTGCCAAAAGTCATTACACTATTAACGAAAAAAGGATAAATATATCTATAGCATGCAACCAGGAACATGCACGCTTGGACCAAATTTTATGGAAAAAAGTGATCCAGGTAAAATTATTCAAAGGTTTAGATATTGAGGCAAGATAACAAAAAAATAAATCAGAAAAAGGTTAATTATCAATATAGTGACTTTATCCTCATGCACGGAGAAGATCCTCCAAAAGATAGTGGCGGAGCCAGAGATTTTAAATTGAGTAGGCACAAATTAAGTTACAAAAAATTTTTAAACATCAATAATGAAACTATTTGATACCATATTACAACTATTCTCTACATGTTTTCATACTTTGATAATGTTTTATAATTATACTATTACCAATTCTGTTAAATTCATCATTTTCAATATACAAAATCAAACTATAATTCAACCATTTATTTTCAATTCGATTTTGCAATTGATTCTTCACATACTTCATTGCGAATAGTAATATACTATCTCAAATGTAGCCACTGGTAGAATCAAGGCCAATGTCACAAGCTTGTAAAGTAATGGATACACTTTATTTTTTTTTTTTTTTTGTCAAAACCAACTTTTTTGCAATATCACCAAGGCCCGTAATCCTCTAAAATCTTCGTTGGAGCGCATATCAATGACATATTTCAGAAAACACCATACAATCAAGAAGATTAAGAAACCCAAGAAGCCCCTTTCAAGGTTTTTAAACTCATCCGTGTTGTAGATTTCTGCTGCTATGCTAAGCTTACGTGAGTTTTTCAATATTGAATATTTGAGTTTTTCTTGAAAATGGAAGCAATTTAATTTGTAAATTGGTGAAGAAATTAAGATTGTTTGTGCGAGTAGAATTTTGGAGAGTTGGAGAGAGAGAACTTACACGGAGGGGACTTCACATAATCACATTTGGGCTAGAAGTTGGGCTTTTGGTGTGGCAGGTTGACTAAATTTAATTTTTTGCTTTATATTAAAAAAAAAGTTTTAGTTGGAAATTTTTGGAGGTCATGTGACCTCCAAGGCCCTCCATATATTCATAATCTGTCCTAAAATAGTTAAAAAGTTAAAAGGAAAACAATAAATCAGGATAATATAGTTTTTCTCAATTTGTGTTCTCTATTCTTATTGGTGCCCCTAAATGTATCCATGGAAATTGGAATACTAAATCTTTACTGTAAGAAGTGAAAATTGTGTCATTTGATCTTGACGGTTAGGAGGGTTTACAGTTGCAGCAGGAGATTATTTCTTTAGTAAAAAAGAAGGTTTATCCAGGGACGGGCATACCCTAAGTCCTAACCAAAACCACCTGGAATGTCTCATGTGAGGAATCAGCAGATGATGTAGCAAGCTGAGCAGCCTTTGCTAATTTTTAACCAGAGACAGAAGAAAACTTGTTAAAGCAGCAGGACTCAGCATGATGGGGCTTAAAGGTCAGCAATATAACAGCTATGCACGTAAATGTAAATGCACATGTCAGTGGACCTTTCCATTCAAACGTCCCGAAATAAGAGCACGATGGCTGACAGCAGAGGCACCTAATCACTTTCTTGGGAAAATAGAAAAGGGAAGAGAATCATAAAAGAAGACTTTGAATTGAAGCTAGAGTTACTGATCACTAGCACTGTCCGCAAGCCTAAATGATTCTACTTATATAAAGCATGTTGACTTATGGTTAACTTTAACCTTAATATTTTAATCATAACAAACAAATTAGTATTGTTTACTAATGATGTATAATATTCAAAGCGCTCAAACCAATCATCGTCAAGATCAAGACTAAGACTATATTACAAATCGAACTTTCAAACAAGTCAAGATCAAAATCAATAATCCAATACAAGAGTTCAAGTGTTCAATATTCGAAATTCAAAATCGAAAATTAGATTTCCAGATGAAATGTAAAAGTACTAACTTTTTGATCTTTAGCATTTAATGGATGAAAGCTCAAAAATAATTTTATGCCCAAAAATTATGTTGATATTACTTGCATAAAATGTTTTTATCAAAGTCATAAATTAATTTTTCTAAAATTTTTGAAAAAATAAATTCGGTCATCCGTTTGATGAACCGGTCGACCTTTATGTCAAAACGGTCGACCGGTTTGGACATAAAGATCGATCATTTGAACATTCTTTTCCAAAAAGTGACTTTTCTATTTTTTACTATTCCAACGACTATTTTTGTCATCCGAAATGTTGTAGGTCAACCGTTTGATTATCCAAATGGACAGAAAGTTCTGAAAATTCAACTATATAAATTTTCCTTCATTTACTATCATTAAATACACTTACGAGAACATAAAAAGGAGAATCATATTGAAAAAATCATTCATTGAAAAATTTTGATTAATCAAATCAAACTTTGAATCATCAAAAAAGTTTATTTCTAACACTTGAGCTTTTCACTTATTGTTATTTATTAAAGTATTAATCTCTCTTAGTACTAAACTTGTATTATCATTTAGTAAGAGAGAAATACTATCTAAAATCTACTTCTTCATATTTTTGGGTCATATTGGATCTTAAAACTCAATATTGTATAAGGATCGGTGCTCATTGCTTGTAAGTCACCGAAAACATTGTAAAAATTTTGATTGCACTATAAGTCAATCAAGATAGTAGAAAAACCGTGCTCGTGACAGAGAACTTGGTAACGGAAGACGTAGATCATTGGATGGATCGAACCTCCATAAAAATATTGTTTGCACTTTCTCTACTTTTTTATTTACTTATATTGTGCTTATATTTTTACTTATTTAATTTACATTTCTTAAGTTTCTTATTTTGAGATTGTTTTACGAAAAAATTTGTAAAAACCAATTTACCCCCCTTTTGGTTAGTTGTTCTTGGGTTATCAAAGCATATAACAGTAAAATCCTTCCCTAGAATAAAACTAGACTTCTTTTTATTTTTGACAAACTTTAAGAATCCTCGGCAAATGATGAAGGAAATGATAAGAGGTTATCAGAATAACAGACAAGCAACCTGGGGAAAGTTATGGCCGGAGATTGAATAACAAGAATACATTAGATTTTGTATTATCCTCAGGTTAATTCTGAGTATCAAGGAGGTTTAGATATTCCTCAGTGGTATTCTTTAGTCTTGGGCATCAACGCATGCTTCTGTGAAATTCTGGTTGCTATAACACAAATGGGTTTGACGTCTTTGCCTTTGTGGAGTCAAGGTGACAGAAATGCTTTGACACTTCTCTCCAAAACAGCAACTTTGAGGTATCCCAAAATCACCTTTGTGAAGTCATACTTGATCAGTAAAACCCCCAGCCCACCTCCAAGAGAGAAGGAAATAAACACTGAGAAATCAAAATCATCTACATGAAGTCCTCATTGAATGCCCCAATCCTAGGGGCGATCTCAGAATCCAGCCCACCTCCAAGAGAGAAGGAAATAAACACTGAGAAATCAAAATCAGCTACATGAAGTCCTCATTGAATGCCCCAATCCTAGGGGCGATCTCAGAATCATTTTAATCAAGGTCAAATTGCATAGACAGAAAAAATTAGCACTCATAAATAGACAAATTTAAAGAACAACTCTAGCCTTGATCCACCTCAAAGAAGCCCGGTGGTAGGAAATTCTTGATTAGCACATCGCTATATTAATAGTAGCCTTGATTACATAGACCCTAATTTGTGATTAATCAAGTAGTAGCTTATCTTTCACATGTTATATTTTTCAATAGATTTGCCATCAATTTGATGAAAAGAACTAAAAGAGGTGGAGAATAGCTATAATAGTTGGACTTGAACAATGGTGTCAGGCATGCATGGATACCACAAAACATTAATTGTTTTGAACCATTTTTCTTATTTTAATGATAGAATGGTATCCAAATATAAATAGTTGTTCCATATGAGTATTCCAGCTCTAGGTAAAATAGTTATAGGAAAACCCAAGCATCCTTTTTCTAATGGAGGCACTTTAGAATACCTCTACTTTCTTCTCTCCCTTCTTCCTCTCTCTCAACAGTTCTTTAACCCCTGACTTGGGCTGTGGGAACACAATCCCAAACAAATCGAGACAAGGAGCTGAAACCCATTTGTATTTTGCTTCATCTTTGTCATGCTTGTGATATATGATCATGAAATATCATATGAATATGGTATACCTAATCACAGTGTCAGGTGACTGTAAAAGGTATTTTGACACCTTTAGAAGTGTTTAAATAACAAGGAGAAAAGACATTCCCCAGTAATTGATGGACACATTTAAACTAACTTCAGTATGTTAATGATAGGCAGAATAGTTATATTTTCATTTCATGTTTATGAGATATAAACACTAAGGTGTTGTGGCTATTGATCAAACCTGAAACAGAAAAGGAGAAAATGCATTGAAAGCTTACTGAGTGGATATTTGTCCCTCTCTTAGTAAATGCTAGAAGCCTCTTTTCTCCCTCCTGTGTGATGAAGAAAGTATTTATGCATTCAGTAAAAGACACCTCCTTTAATTTATCCCTTTGGAAAAAGAAAAAGAGATGACCTGCTGCCTGAAGTATTCCCGAAACTCTGACCACGAGCTGTGCACTTTGACAACTACATATCTAATGTAGAGAGTTAATTGTTTGAAAATTTCATGAATACTGAACTAGGATATTTTTTCTGGTATATCTACAAGGAACAGGGTACAGTAACTACAAGCCTAACTTCCCAATGCTGAACAATCTTTGAATTTTAGGACAAAAACTCATCATGCAGAATGTTTGTTCGTTGGTAGTTTCAAATACATGTTGAACTTGATATATAGTAGATTGGAAAAGATATATTGAAAAGAAAAGGCAATGGCGGAAAACTAAACTGCACAAGCGTACAAGCCCTCAATTTCAGCCCTTGGCGTGTCAAGAATGAAAGGCAGGAAAATTTTAACTTCAGCATTGTTAAGGACTAAGAACAATGTCAATGTATGAGAGTAATGGTTTCACCACAAAGTATAACTCAGCTTCAAAAGGTGATTGTAAAGGATACGGCCAGTAATCAAGTCCAGCACGCTTTAATTTTGTATCATCAACCTGGAATCCCAACGGCTGAAGCAGGAAAGAGGTTGAAATAATCAAACTAGCAGAAGAATATAAGGAGATTACTACAAAATAAAAGATTAGCTTATTCACCATTACATTCAACTTCTCAGCTAATAATCAAAACCAAAGTAAAGGTTGGTAATATTCACCTCAACTAGATGTAATCCAACAGATGTCGCAGCACAAGTTCTGGCAATGCATCCAGTGTTTCCAGGAATCTGTGAAGGACGAGAAATTTAAGAAACCACCTTGAAACATTGAAGTTGTTAATCAACCACCATAAAGAATGTATTTTGAAATTTAGACCACCTTCTGGTACAACCAATATGTGTAAAATATTTCTATCAGAAACTCCATCGAAATATCAACGATAGCGTAAAGAGGAAATACCAAGTAAGCTTCAGAAATTCATTTGACGTATATTTTTCCCTAATGATATTTAGGATAGAAAACACATTTGCTAGTTTCATGTATGAAGAGCACATATCAACCCCAACCACGCCACTGCCACCAAAAAATTTGAAAAAGTCCACTAACAATATATTAATCTCTCCAAATTAATTTAGATGCTTATTACAATCTATATTCCCATTACTTCTACCAGTTCAAAGGTTAACTCAATGGCAAAACTTAATGATAATCGGTAGCATACCGTGAAATCATACATCAAGTTATAAATTAGGATAAGTATACCTGTGGTGCCACTAGTACCACTTGAAGAAATTTGCTCTGGGGGACTTCGGCGACCACCTCACTTAGCCCATCCGGCAATGCATTCACTCGACCCCTTTCAGCTGCAATTTTCAAAGAGAAAAAATAAAATAAAAAAATCAATGTCAGCATTCATTTAAAGTGACTATACAGATAAACAATTCAAATTTCAAATATATATTTGACGTCATTTACTGCAACAACTGAAATTTAAAAGGTTGATAAAACTATGCCCCAGTATATATATACATAATACATACACAGAGAGCAAAGCGGAGAGAAGCGTGGAGAGGAAAGGGAGAGAGGGAAGTGGAATGAATTAGGCTTGAGTCGGAACGACAAAAATGGGCCGAGGAGGGAAGAAGCTCTGAACCAATGAAGGGAAGACGTGACGGCGGTGGCGGCTCTCAGGCCAGTGGCGTCCATTTTCAAGCAACCCCGCTTCTCTCTATCCTGTGATAGCCTATAACCTCGTTTGGTTTAGGTAATAACTAATTTTAAGAGTTTAAAAATAAGTGACTGCCACGGGTAGTGTTTGATGCGATTGAATGAGTGCTTGACTTTTATGTCAAATATATTTTTATTATTCGATGGCCACCATTATATTTACTATTTATTCTTCTTAAAAATAAGCCAAATGTTTTAATAAGCATTTAACTTTTAGTCACACTTTGATTATTCGATAAATTTTCAAATGTTATCATGTAATCACTCACTTTAGAAGGTTATACTCTATTAATTACTTCTCACGATTATGGGCGGAGGAGGTCCTCGGGAATCTCTCAACTTTATGGAAAACAGTTCTTTAACCCCTGACTTGGGCTGTGGGAACACAATCCCAAACAAATCGAGACAAGGAGCTGAAACCCATTTGTATTTTGCTTCATCTTTGTCATGCTTGTGATATATGATCATGAAATATCATATGAATATAGTATACCTAATCACAGTGTCAGGTGACTGTAAAGGTATTTAGACACCTTTAGAAGTGTTTAAATAACAAGGAGAAAAAGACATTCCCCAGTAATTGATGGACACATTTAAACTAACTTCAGTATGTTAATGATAGGCAGAATAGTTATATTTTCATTTCATGTTTATGAGATATAAACACTAAGGTGTTGTGGCTATTGATCAAACCTGAAACAGAAAAAGGAGAAAATGCATTGAAAGCTTACTGACAGGTGGATATTTGTCCCTCTCTTGGTAAATGCTAGAAGCCTCTTTTCTCCCTCCTGTGTGATGAAGAAAGTATTTATGCATTCAGTAAAGACACCTCCTTTAATTTATCCCTTTGGAAAAGAAAAAGAGATGACCTGCTGCCTGAGTATTCCGAAACTCTGACCACCAGAGCTGTGCGCTTTTGACAACTACATATCTAATGTAGAGAGTTAATTGTTTGAAAATTTCATGAATACTGAACTAGGATATTTTTCTGGTATATCTACAAGGAACAGGGTACAGTAACTACAAGCCTAACTTCCCAATGCTGAACAATCTTTGAATTTTAGGACAAAAACTTCAAGTCATGCAGAATGTTTGTTAGGTTGGTAGTTTCAAATACATGTTGAACTTGATATATAGTAGATTGGAAAGATATATTGAAAGAAAAGGCAATGGCGGAAAACTAAACTGCACAAGCGTACAAGCCCTCAATTTCAGCCCTTGGCGTGTCAAGAATGAAAGGCAGGAAAATTTTAACTTCAGCATTGTTAAGGACTAAGAACAATGTCAATGTATGAGAGTAATGGTTTCACCACAAAGTATAACTCAGCTTCAAAAGGTGATTGTAAAGGATACTGACCAGTAATCAAGTCCATGCACGCTTTTAATTTTGTATCATCAACCTGGAATCCCAGCGGCTGAAGCAGGAAAGAGGTTGAAATAATCAAACTAGCAGAAGAATATAAAGGAGATTACTACAAAATAAAAAAGATTAGCTTATTCACCATTACATTCAACTTCTCAGCTAATAATCAAAACCAAAGTAAAGGTTGGTAATATTCACCTCAACTAGATGTAATCCAACAGATGTCATAGCACAAGTTCTGGCAATGCATCCAGTGTTTCAGGAATCTGTGAAGGGCGAGAAATTTAAAGAAACACCTTGAAACATTGAAGTTGTTAATCAACCACCATAAAGAATGTATTTTGAAATTTAGACCACCTTCTGGTACAACCAATATGTGTAAAATATTTCTATCAGAAACTCCATCGAAATATCAACGATAGCGTAAAGAGGAAATACCAAGTAAACTTCAGAAATTCATTTGGCGTATATTTTTTCCCTAATGATATTTAGGATAGAAAACACATTTGCTAGTTTCATGTATGAAGGCACATATCAACCCCAACCACGCCACTGCCACCAAAAATTGAAAAGTCCACTAACAATATATTAATCTCTCAAATTAATTTAGATGCTTATTACAATCTATATTCCCATTACTTCTACCAGTTCAAAGGTTAACTCAATGGCAAAACTTAATGATAATCGGTAGCATACCGTGAAATCATACATCAAGTTATAAATTAGGATAAGTATACCTGTGGTGCCACTAGTACCACTTGAAGAAATTTGCTCTGGGGGACTTCGGCGACCACCTCACTTAGCCCATCCGGCAATGCATTCACTCGACCCCTTTCAGCTGCAATTTTCAAAGAGAAAAATAAAATAAAAAAAATCAATGTCAGCATTCATTTAAAGTGACTATACAGATAAACAATTCAAATTTCAAATATATATTTGACGTCATTTACTGCAACAACTGAAATTTAAAGGTTGATAAAACTATGCCCCAGTATATATAATTAGGCCCAAAACAAACTAAAAAATTCTTCTTAAAAATAAGCTAAGGCCCAAAAATCAAATTGAAAACATCTAATCATTCAATCTTCATTTCAGATATGTTGTTCATCATACGTCTTACGCCCAAAACAAACTAAAAACTAAGGCTCAAAATGTCGACTCCATTGTTGTGTGCTCTTCATTTCGTGATTTTCGTCTTCTTTCTTTTTGGGGTTTTGGAACAACAATTTAGCCGGCTCAGTGAATTGTCTTCTTATTTCATAGTATGTATTATTTATTTATTATATTATGTATATGATATATTAATTGAAATATTTCTATAAATATAATAAACCGAAAATGTGTGTTTATAATAGAAAAATTATTGGTCTAGAAAGAATATGATTTTTTGAAGAAAATTTTGTATATACTAGAAATAATATTGAATCTTATTTCAACTAACTCCATTTGTTGGTATAAAAAGAATATAAAATCAACTATTTGAAGAAAATTGTGTATAATAAATTAATAATATAGTAATATGATTTTTGATGTCCAGAAAGTGCTTGGCTATGTTCTTTCTTGAAGATAAGAATAAGCATCGCGCATCACTTGATTCACTTTCCTGACTCTCTACTTGCAGTATGGTTTGCTCAAGTCCACACATCCAGGTAAGCAATGGCTTGCCCTTGCTCATTTATTAAATTATTGAAAATGATTGCGGCCTTGTAGGCTAGTATGATTGTGGCTTTGCTTTGCTTTTATTTTTTTATTTTTGTATGTTGACTGTTGAATTAAATGTTTAACAGTAATGGAGAAGTACTTCGAAAGATTATGTAAATCTCATCATTCTTCAAGTCAGCGAAATATTGATGAAAGGAATGTCCGGAATGATGATCGGGATGTTGGAGATGAAATTAATATGGAGGATGACATAGATGAAGAGAATGAGATTGATATTTTGAATGAAAGTGATGAAATAGAAAAAATTGATGTCGGAGATGATTGTGATCAAATGAATAACATTGATGTTGGAGAAGATATGGGTGAAATTAATGTTGAACAATTGCCTTCAGATCCTTAACTACGAACACCAATTAATAAATATGATGTTAATGTTCGATATGTAATTTGAAGAGAGTATGTGCAAATGGGTCATTGACAACCTTGCAGTCATGAGTTTTTGTCGACGAAAAAAAAAAAGGACAGACGATTTAGTACTAAGTGGTATGATGAGTATCCGGGTTGGTTGGAATTTAGTATAGAAAAAATGTCGTATTTTGCTTGTATTGCTATCTTTTTAGTTCAAATCGTGATTCTTTTGTTTGTCGGTGGATTCTTAAATTAGAAAAAGAAACATAGTCTCAGAAAAACATATTGAAAAAGTTAGTAGTGCACATAACTTAGCTCGGATTAAGTTTGAATCATTCAATAACC
This sequence comes from Forsythia suspensa, assembly GCA_023638005.1. Taxonomy (NCBI): domain Eukaryota; kingdom Viridiplantae; phylum Streptophyta; class Magnoliopsida; order Lamiales; family Oleaceae; genus Forsythia; species Forsythia suspensa. Next base: position 33,751,847 of record CM042671.1, read on the forward strand.
AAGAAGAAAGTATTGAGGCTAATCTTTTCAAACAATTAGAACAAACAAGAAGTGAGTATCGAATACGTCTAACTGCATCAATCGATTGTGTTCGATATTTTCTATGACAAAGGCTTGTTTTTTGTCGAAGTGATGAGTCTGAAAATTTAAACAGTCAAGGAAATTTTCTTGAACTACTAAAATAGTTGTGTGATCATAATCCTGATATTAAGGCTGTGTGTTTGAAGAATACTCCTGCAAATTTCAAATTGACCTTACCATATATTCAAAAGGATATAAAAGTACTATTACTTTTGAAACGACAAGGGTTATTATCAGTGAGATTGATGATGGGTTGTTTTCTATTCTAGTTGATGAATCTCATGATATTTCAACTAAGGAGCAAATGTCAATTTTTTGTGATATGTGAAGAAAAGGTATGTAGTGAAACATTTTATTGGCATCCAACATGTTTCAAGTACGATGGCTCTCTCTACATAAGGTTGCTATTGAAGACTTGTTATCTAGATGTAGCTTAAGTATGTCTAATTTGATAGGACAAGGTTATGATGGAGCTAGTAATATGCAGGGTTAGTACAATGGTCTCAAAACACTTATCTTGAAAGATAACCCGAAATTACTACATTCGTTGATTTGCTCATCAACTTCAATTAGCTCTTCTAGTGTGACAAAAAGCATGAGATATCCAATCTTGGATAGTGTGATGAATGTTGTTGGAGGATCGGCAAAGCGGTGTGATCATATTCGTGAGAAACAAAGACTCAAAATTCTTGAAGGGCTCAATGTTGGTGAAATATCAAGTGGACGAGGCCTTAATCAAGAAATTGCTATCAAGCGTTCTGGTGATACATGTTGGGGCTCTCACTATGGTTGTTTATGTAACTTGATGCTCATGTTTTCAAGTACAATTGATGTTATTGATATAATTGTTATTGATAGTACAAATTGTGGAAAAAAAGTGAAGCGCGTGTTTTGTTGGTAACAATTCTTACATTTGGTTTGTATTTGGTCAAAATCTCATGATAAATGTGTTAGGAATTTCAAATGAATTGTCAAGGCATTACAAGGAAATATCAGGATATTGCTAATGGCATGAGATTGGTAAAAATATGTAAACAACAACTCTAAGAGTTCAGGAATGATGAATGAGATTCTTTTTTGGTAACGATTAATGTCTTATGTAGAGAGCACAACATTAGTGTCCCTAACATGAACGATATGTACACACCTCTAGGTCGTTCATGACTTATCTCTGTGACAATTTTACATCACTTTCGTGTGGATTTATTTTATACAGTAATTGATATGCAACTTCAAGAGTTGAATGATCGATTTTCTGAGGTGAACAATGACTTACTTCTTTGTATAGTATGTTTGTGTCCGGATAATTCATTTTTTGCTTTTAACAAGAGAAAAATAATTTAAATGTGTAAGTTTTATTCGAAAGATTTTCAAAGATCAGATATTTTGCAACTTGATGATCAAATTGACACATACATCATTGATATACACATTGATAAAATTTTTGGAGTATTACAGGGTCTTGGTGAGCTTGCACAAAAGTTAGTTGAGACAAAAAAATCTGAAGTATATCTGTTAGTATAAAAGCTTTTGACATTGACATTAATTCTTCCAGTTGCTACTACTACGATAGAGAATATTTTCTACAATAAATTATGTCAAGAATTGATTACCCAATCGAATGGTTAATAAATGGTTGAATAATAGCTTGGTTGTGTATATTCAAAATGATGTAATTATACAACATTATCAGAATATGAGAACTCATAAGGAACTCTTGTAGTAAGGTATCAAAAAAATTCTATCACTATTATGTTGTTTCAATTTTTTTTACATGTCATTTGGAGACTCCCCAATTCAAAATGTCTGGCTCCGCCATTGCTCACGATTAACTGCCAATTGACGAAATCATACACGTGGCTAACGAAATACTACGAGTTAAATATTTCAATAATCACTAAAGTTTTAATCGCTTCTTCGATCACTTACGAAACTTTAATGTCAATGGACGGAAGCACACATGTAGTTGACAAAACACCTACGTGGCACACATTTGAGTTTAAATTCTGTCAACCAATTTAAGTTGCCAATCTATGTCATCAAAGCTCTATTTCAAAATTATGAATTATATATGAGAAACGTATATTCTTTCTCAAAATTAAAATCCCTCAAAAATCTATTCTCCTAAAGTCGATTCTTAACCCTAACCCCTTATCACCCACAACAAAATGACAGTGCTACCTCACAAACTAGCTTAATTGAGGACCACCATTCAGTTTAGAAATCAATAATGTCGCACATGGATGAGCACATGGTAAGGTCAAAGTCTATTAGCTTTTTTTTGTTTGTTTGTCGTATTATGTACCCCAAAAATATGCATGTATGGAGTTCTTATTTGAAAACCTAATTCTAAATGTGAAAAGTATATATATTTTATTTTTTAAAGATTAATTTCATGTTTCATGACGTGTGTGTTAGAACATGTATTTTACATTAAAAAATATGTATTTTGACCATATTGGATCTCTTTTAGCAACTAACTCTCTTTTATTTTGTTTGTGCTGCCATATTTGGAGGAGGATTCATACTTCATTGATTTTGAGGATGTGCAATTTGTCACAGAAGCCATTGAAATGAAAGTTGAAGATAGAGTACTTAAAGGGGCCGGAGATATTGACAATGTAGTACATGACTTAGAGTATCCATAATTTCAAGAATTACTAAGTGATTATGCATCTGATGATGAAGTTGATTTCTAAATGGTGTGGTGATCCTCGATTATGCTGGTTTGTGGGGATAGCATTGTTGTTTTATCACAGGAGAAAACATGTTAGGGTTAGGGTTAGGGTTAGAGAATTGGATTTGGAGGACTATATTTTGAGGGATTTCAATACAGGGAAATAATATATGTTTCTCATGTATAAATCGCATTTGAAAAAGCAATTTGATAATATGGATGTGCAGCTTCAATTGGTTGGTGAAATTAACCTCAAATGTGTGCCACATGAGTGTTCAGTCAACCATGTGTGCACTTTTGCCTATTGGCAATTACTGAATCATGATGAGTGATTAATGAGGTGTAACTTTCTAAAGTTCAGGCAGCATGCATCAACATTTGAAAGTTCAGTGAGTGATCGAAGATGTGACTAAAAATTCAGTGATTATTGAAATATTTAACTCGTGCCTCTGGACATTCCGTCAACTACATGTATAATTCCGTCACTTGGCAGTTACGGAATCATGAGGAGTGATTAACGGAGCATGACTTTTTAAAGTTTAGTGAGTACGTAGTAACATTTGAAAGTTCAATGAGTGATTGAAGATACGACTAAAAGTTCAGTGATTATTGAAACATTTAACTCGTTTAAAAGCTTCTTGTTAGATGACTTTTAGTTTTATATTTGGCAATATAGTTAGTTAAAATGTAGAGTTATGCTACTTGTACACTCTCACTTACACCTGCTTATGTGGCAAATAATAATTTGGCCAAATCATTATTTATTTGGCCAAATAAATAATGATTTGACCAAATATTCTACTCCAAAAGTAAGAGTGTAAGTGGAGGTATAAGTGATGATGTACAAGTAGCATAACTCTAAAATGTATGATGTTAAAATTTATGCAAATATATTTACTTTCTTTTGTACTTTTATCTTCAATTTTTTTTCCTTTTCACAACACTATCCCTAACCTTTCTTATATTGGAGTCCACCATTCCTACCGTCATGTTCCATCCAAAAAATTCATTAAGTAATCATGTGCCACTCACATGATCAATTAAGCATAGGGCATTGTTGTAAAATTAAATATAAATAGTCAAAATTTAAAAATAAAATATAGATAAAGCATTTATCTTTTCCAAAGGGCTCCTCCCACTTGGAGCCACCACCTGACCACCACTATCATCCAAAGACTAGCAGCTACCACCCCCAAATTTGGCAGTCTCGCCACCTCATATTTAAACATGAAGAAATATTTTGATGTTAAAATTTAGGGTAAATATCTTTACTTCTTTTGTACTTTTACCTTCAATTACTTTTCTTTACAATGCTATGGCATTAACCTTTCTTATATTGGAGTCCACCATTCCTACAGTCATATTCCATCCAAAAATTTATTAAGTAGTCATGTGCCATTCACGTGATCAATTAAGCATAGGGCATTGTTGTCAAAATTAAATATACAGATATAAAAAGACAAAATTTAAAAATAAAAATATAGATAAAGTGTTCATCTTTTTCAAAGGGCACCTGACCACCACCCTCCGAATCCCAACAGTAGCAGCTAACGCCCTCCAAATCTGGTAGTCTCGCCACCTCATATCTAAACCTGAAGAAATATTTTGATGATTTGGTGGCTGTAATGGATAGGTATGTTTAATTTGTTTTTGGAATAGCAAGCATGCTTTGTATAAAAAAAAAAAGTCCTAATATTTAATGAATTATTTGTCGTCTATTTGTGCGGCAAATTAAATTCCAATTTATGTAATGTAGTTATGAAATTCATCATTAGACAAATATAATAGGGTAGGAACTGGGTTTTATTTTCTTGTCCATTATATTTTATCATTTCATGCTAGTAGTAGTTCAAATATGCTTTAGTTAATTTCTATTTCGGTGGATAGGAACGATACGCCAATATAGAAATGTTGGGGATAGTATTGCCAAGAAAAAAGAGGTTGGAGATAGAAATGTCAAAAAGTGTTAATGTTGAGGATGACGACTGTTATTTACTCAAGTTAAATAGTGTTTGGACATTAATGGCCTTGTTTAATTGATCATGTGAGTAACACATGACCACTTAATAGATTTTTTGGATAGAATATGTGAGTAGGGACAATGGATGTCAATAAATGAAAAGTTAGGAATAGCATTGCCAAGAAAGATGTTACGGATAATAGTGCATTAAAGGATAAACTTGGGGCACTAGCTGCTTTTTACCCTAAATAATTATTAATAATTTTCAAATATTAGATTCTATATATTAAAATGTTTAAATATTTTTGTTAGATTCTATAAAAAAAAATGAAATTATTCAATATGTAATAGTACATTGTTATGGTTACAAAATTATTTAATAGGTTTTTTTTAATCTTTAACAAGTTTTATCAAACTTTTAGTAATGAAGTTATTTAACATTTAATATAATGTTGTGATGTTATAATTTATAGTTTCGGTTATTTGAATAATCATTCATTTAATATTTTTAATAGTTTTAGCAATATTCTTAAGAGTATTTCTTTAACTAAAATAAGAGTTGACGTGAGAGTGGTTTAGTGTGAAACTCTAGCGACCATGTTTTTCCTTAGGCCACGTTTTGTATTTGCCCAATGGATAAAGATAACAGATAAAATTTGTCTTATCCTGTTTGGATAGAATTGATGTCCGGATACACTTCTATCCGGATAACAATTCAAGCTAAAAATGAAGATAAGTTTTATCCTCCAAAAGAGGAGGACAAATTTTTTTATCCGGATAAAAATTCCTCAATTTTTTAAAAGACGAATGCATTCTTATAGAACAAATCTATTTTTAGACATCCATATCCTAAGATAATTGTCACCGCTCGTCGCCACCCCCGTCCACCACCACCTGTGGTGTCCGCAGTCCCCACCCTCTGCCTCTCCCACAACCCCCACCCCACTCATTTTTTTCTCTTTTACTTTTTTTTTTTACTTTTTTTTCGTTTAATTTATTAGAATAAGATTACAATTGTCTCTTTTACAAAAAATTGGCATTTTAACAATGACTTTTTCTATTTTTATACCTAGTTGAATCAAACAGGATAATGATAAACATGTTATCCAGATATATAGTCTTATCCACAAATCAAATGGGACCTTAAAGTTTATAAAATATTATGATATTTGAAGCTAGTCATTGTTCTTAATTTACTACCAAGTAGCTTAAGATCGTCTTCTAATCCGATTACTTTAGCCAAGTAGCTTAAGATCATCTTCTAATTTGATTACTTCGAAAATTCTTTTAAATTTGACTATAGGAGGAAGAAAAAACAAAAAATGTTTCCCCTCCCACCACCCTTAGGAATACTAATTTAGAGAAGAAACGTTGAGAGTTTAGAGAGAGAGGAGGAGGAGGGAGGAAGGGGGTCAAACTAACCAAAAAGTATGTACTTTTTTGTAGGTTGATAAGTGCGGTTTTGCACTTATCTTGGCCCACCAAAAGTGGAAAATTGTGAGTACTCATAAGTGTATTTTTGCTTAATTGTGAGTTGATTTGATCATTTTAAGCAAAATCCAAGTTTCGAATGGTGATTGGAAGGAAAGGGTCAAACTAACCAAAAAGTATGTACCTTTTGTGTTGGTTGATAAGTGTAGTTTTGCACTTATCTGGGTCCACCAAAAGTGAAAAATTGTGAGTACTCGTAAGTGTATTTTTACTTAATTATGTGTTGATTTGATCATATTAGGCAAAACTCGAGTTCGGATGGTGATTGGAAGAAAACAAAGCAAAATAGGCAAAAAATGACTGACAGCGTACATAAACTTGGAACTGGACCTAAGTGTAAGAGCTTAAAAGTTGAATGACTTGGGTTGAAAATAAAAGAGGACTAAGCTGAAATGAAAGAGAAAATCTAGGGACTAAAGTCGAGACAATAGAAAGATGGAAGACTTTTGTACAAATAATCATGGACTTAACCGCAAAATTGGAAGAGACCTTAGGGCATATGATCGCATGAGCCATCAGGCTTTCGATCACAAGGCCCCTTGTACCAAACTAGTAAACCACGAGCCTTAACCACTCGATCGCGACTCAGTACTCCATGTGATGGCATGGGTATTTCGGAGCCATAAGATTTCTTCCCTTTTCATAATGGGACTTTTTTTGGTATTTGATTGGCACATGAATTCTGGGGCATTTTAGGGTTCTTGAGAGACTTATAAAAGAGCAAAAATATAAAGAGTAAGGGGAGCAAAAATTGGAGAAAAACACAATCAAGAGTGGATTTTCAAGGGAGCACAATTCAAGACCTTTGTTTCTAGCGTTATTTTGTGAAATCATGCCTAACTAAATTACTTGTACCTAGGATAAACGATACAATCTCATGTCTTTGATTAATTAGAATTTACTCATTTTCGTATGATAGTTGATTTTGGGTTGATTGTTTGTTATTTGTTAATTATGTTTTGATGTTTGATCACCATTAAAACATGTTTGTGATCTAGATTATTTTCGAGAGATTCAATATAGATAAGCACGTAGTAATAACCAATAAATGGTCTGATAACATATAGATATATGACACATTTTAAATGTTAGCACTAATACTCGATTTTGTAAAACAAAAAATAAAAAATTTTACACAAAATGATTCTACACGATCGCATGGCAACAGAACATGCAATTGCAAAAATCAGCTACATTGGGCAGAGGCCAAACTGCCCAGCCTTTGCGATCGCAAGGGTTTTTTGGTTGAAGGATTTAACCGTTAACCCGCAAACACAAGTACACTCCCACCATTTCAAATAAAAGAAAACATTCATCTTCCCCCCCAAAACAAAAATGCATATACGCTTATCTCGCAAGATCAAGCGGGAACAAGGCCATTGCTTCAAGTTCTCCTCACCTCCAAACTCATATTCCATTAACTAATCCATTCATCAATTCAAGGTAAGTGTAAATTGGTCCATTTTTCTACCCTTCTTATTATTTTCCATTTTGTTACTTTTCTCGGTGTAAGTTCAGAATTTTTGTGGAGTTTGGGACTAGTTAGGAATGTGTTTGTGTATTAATGTGTTGATTGTGATTTAGGGTGTTTATTGATTGTCTCAATTCATTCAAGATTCAGGAATACATTAGGTGCACATTAGGTGTTCGATTAAATATATCAATTGCATTTGTTGCAGAATAAGGGCAATATGTTTAAGAGGATTTTAGAATTGATCGTGAGTACTTCAAGGAAGGATTGATCTAACAAGCTTGGTGATGCTTTATGGGATACGCACTATATTCAAGACTCCAATTGGCATATCACCATACCAACCTGTGTTTGGGAAGGCATGTCATTTACCAGTCGAGCTGGAGCATCGAGTCTAATGGGCAATGAAAAAATTGAATTTTGATATCCAAGCAGCTGATGAGAAAAGATTGTTGCAATTAAATGAAATGGATGAATTCCGGTATGAGACTAATGAGAATGCTAAATTGTACAAGAAAATAACAAAAAAATGGCATGACAAGCACATACATAGAAAGACTTTTGAGATCGGGCAAAAGGTGTTACTGTTTAATTCTCACCCAAAGGTTTTTCTAGTAAAGTTGTGTTCAAGATGGTATGCACCTTTCACACTGGTCAAAGTGTATCTACATGGAGCATTGGAAGTGAATCATGCTACCAAAGGCGCATTTAAAGTGAATGGACAAAGATTGAAACCTTATTTGGGGATGATTTTCAAAAAAAAAAAATAATTCATTCGCCAAATTAGGCAATTCGGAGTGATCATCTTGCCGTAGTCAAGCTAATGGATTGCGAACAAGCACTTAATGGAAAGTAGCCCATTTATTCTACACCATATTTAATCAGTTTTGCATTGCATATACTATTTTAAGAATGCATTAATAATTTAGGCACGTTTCATGATTTTATAAATTAGGTACAATTTTATTTTGAATTTTAATTTGTGAGGCCAATCATCGCCATCCCATTTGTCATCACCGACACATTTTAAATGTTATCACTAATACTCGTTTTTGTAAAACAAAAAATAAAAAAATTACACAAAATGATTCTACATGATCGCATGGCAACAGAACGTGCGATCGAAAAAATCAGCTACATTGGGCAGAGGCCAAACTGCCCGCCCTTGCGATCACAAGGGTTTTCTAGTTGAAAGATTTAACCATTAACCCGCAAACACAAGTACACTCCCACCATTTCAAATAAAAGAAAATAGTCCTCCTCCCCCCAAAACAAAAACGCACATACACTTATCTCGCAAGATCAAGTAGGAACAAGGCCATTACTTCAAGTTCTCCTCACCTCCAAACTCATATTCCATTAACTAATTCATTCATCAGTTCAAGGTAAGTGTAAATTGGTCCCTTTTTCTACGCTTCTTATTATTTTCCATTTTGTTACTTTTCTTGGTGTAAGTTTAGAATTTTTGTGGAATTTGGGACTAGTTAGGAATGTGTTTGTGCAGTATTGGGTTGATTGTGATTTAGGGTGTTTATTGATTATCTCAATTCATTCAAAATTCAGGAATATATTAGGTGCACGGTAGGTGTTCGATTAAATATATCAACTGCATTCGTTGCAAAATAAGGGCAATATGTTGAAGAGGATTTTAGAATTGATCGTGAGTACTTCAAGGAAGGATTGGTCTAATAAGTTTGATGACGCTTTATGGGATACGCACTGCATTCAAGACTCCAATTGGCATGTCACCATACCGACTTGTGTTTGGGAAGACATGTTATTTATCGGTTGAGCTTGAGCATCGAGCCTAATGGGTAATGAAAAAATTGAATTTTGATCTCCAAGTAGCCGATGAGAAAAGGTTGTTGCAATTAAATGAAATGGATGAATTCGGTATGAGACTTGTGAGAATGCTAAATTGTACTAGGAAACGACGAAAAACTGGCATGACGAGCACATACAAAAGAAAACTGTTTAATTCTTGCCTAAAGCTTTTTCTAGGAAAGTTGTGTTCAAGATGGTGTGGACCTTTCACAGTGGTCAAAGTGTATCCACATGGAGCATTGGAAGTGAATCTTGCTACCAAAGGCGCATTTGAAGTGAATGGACAAAGATTAAAACCTTATTTAAGGGATGATTTTAAAAAAAAGTCATTAACCAAATTAGGCAATCCGGAGTGATCATCTTGCCATAGTCAAGCTAATGACCGTAAACAAGCACTTAATAGGAGGTAGCCCATTTATTCTACACCTTATTTAATCAGTTTTGCATTGCATATACTATTGTAGGAATGCATTAATAATTTATGCACGTTTCGTGATTTTATAAATTAGGTATAGTTTTATTTTGAATTTTAATTTGTGAGGCCAATCATCACCATCCTATTTTTCATCACCGACACATTTTAAATGTTAGCACTAATACTCGATTTTTTAAAAAATAAAAATAAAAAATTTACAAAAAATGATTTTACACGATTGCATGGCAACAGAACCTGCGATCGCAAAAATCAGCTACACTAGGCAGAGGCCAAACTGCCCAGCCCTTGTGATCACAAGGGTTGTCTAGTTGAAGGATTTAACCGTTAACCCGCAAACACAAGTACACTCCCACCATTTCAAATAAGAAAACGGTCATCCTTCCCCCAAAACAAAAACGCAAGATCAAGCAGGAACAAGGCCATTGCTTCAAGTTCTCCTCACCTCCAAACTCATATTCCATTAACTAATTCATTCATCAATTCAAGGTAAGTGTGATTAGTTAGGAATTTTTGTAAAACACAAATTGGTCCCTTTTTCTACTCTTTTTATTATTTTCCATTTTGTTACTTTTCTTGGTGTAAGTTCAGAATTTTTGTGGAGTTTGGGACTAGTTAGGAATGTGTTTGTGTAGTATTGTGTTGATTGTGATTTAGGGTGTTTATTCATTATCTATTCATTCAAAAATCATGAATACATTAGGTGCACGATAGGTGTTTGATTAAATATATCAACTACATTAGATTTGCGAGAATAAGGGCAATATGTGTAAGAATTAATGTCCAAGGTCCAATTAGTTGGGTCGGACTTAATTACTTATTGGGCCAAATTAATTAATAAGATTATTTAATCGGGCTCGATTGTTGATGGGTTCTAGTTGGACTAGAACTAGGGCTGTGGTTAGCCCCGCCTATATAAATACAAAGGCGCAACATATTAGGGTTAAGAGAGTTGATCTTTAATTACTTGCTAGCACTTGTAAAAGACAACCAAAATATGATTTTCTCCCAAAAGCTTTCGCTTTCATCAGTTCTTGATCGTGGGTTCTTGCTGTGTGGATCACCATTGGAGACTGGAGAATTGGACAGCTGTGGTATTGAAGATCGCACCTCCAGCTAATAAGATAATCAGATTCAAGATATTCATCAAAGGTAATCTTCTATCACGAATTCTCTCTAAGTACAAGGTTGATCCGAGCTTAAAGAAATTGAACATTTAATTTCCTATTGTGCATGTATACCTCAATTCCTTACAAAGGGTATCGAGCCGACCTTGTTACTTGTTAGAGTTCGTTAGAATACTTTAATGAATTAAACAATAATTGTTATTGGTGTATTAATTTGATTTGAGTTTTGACTCTCTAAAATAAAAATTGTGAATTTTGGAAAAAGAAATCAAAATTGTTTTGGGTTTATTTGAGAATGGAACTAATCGGCCGGAGAAGAAGGCGACCGACAAGTGCACACTTTGAAGTCCGCTGCGGAGATGGCACTGTGAGGCGGAGTCCCACCTTTTTGAAGGCGGCCGAACTCGCCACGAGAATAGTGCCGCCGCCGCTAGTTCTCGCGGCAACTCTGCAGCAGTCGCCGCTATAGCGGCGACACCGCCTTTCTTCGACTAATGGCGGTGGGGCGGTGTTGGACACCAACATGACCACCGCCAAAAGATCGATCGCCAGCGTTAGTCAAGTCCTAACCATTTGATAAAACCTTAATGGGTTTACTGCAATAGGAGTTGATTTGGGGAAGAGGGCTCTCAATGCAATTTTGGAAATTGCATAGAAAGCCCTCCTAAAATCCATCTCGACGGAGAGGACGGTTAGTCGCTTTGGAAGGCGTGACGAACGCCGCTTCAAAATCGATCTGCAGACACGTGGCGCGCATGCCAGCAACCCGCTAGGATCTCTACAATGCGTTTGGAAGAATGGGGACGGGGCCTCATTGCAATTTTAGAAATTGCATTGAAGCTCCCTAATTTCAAAAGGATGAATGGGGTCTACTATGCAATTTTTGAAATTGCATATGAAGGCCCAGTGTTTTAAAATTAAAAAAGGGGTTTTCTGTGCAATATTTGAAATTGCACGAGAAGTCCTACTGATTTAAAGAATCAAAGACTGGCTATGAAATTGCACAGTAAGTTCTCAAGTTTTAAAGAAAATTAAAGGTCTTAAATACAATTTTAATTTTTTAGAAAAATTGTAATTATTAATTTATTTAATGTTGGTCAAATATTTAAAATTAAATTAAAATCGTTTTTAAAACATATTTTGAATTTCTGACCAGATTAAATTTTAACTTATTACTTTATAAAATTGTAATTTTGACCTTATACAAATTTTGTCTTCAATTTAGGGTATGACTTTAAATTGGAAGATAAAATAAATTTTGAAAATCCCTTTTATGAATAAAATTAATTGATTAATTGGATTAATTGATTAATTTTATTGTTGAAAAATTAATTAATTAATTTGATTAATTATTTAATTCTGTCTAGTCCGTTCCAAAGTGTCTAAAAGGTTTAGACTTATACTGTCAAAGCTGCAAATTTAGAAATTAATATATTTTTAATATTAGATATTAAAATGAATTCTTAGTGGATGATTATGGACTCGACCCATGTGATTGGTTGTATGGTTAATTATTCATGTTCATTGTTGGTTGGGCTGCATGAGCCTATTATTTAATTAAATGGGCCTGCGTGCCTATTATTTATTTAATTGAGTTTTGAACTCTTTATTTAAGATGGACCTGCGTGTTCATTTATTTGGGCCTGCGTGCCAACTAGTATAGGATACTTGTTACAGATAGGCCACAAGAAAGCAACTAGTATAAGATACATGTTGCAGCAGAAGATGGAAATGATTGTATTTAGCATTCGATGAACGAATGCAACGTCCCTAGGAATTGACCGACTAATCTTCCTTTCGGCTCGGGAAGATTAGATATATAAAATCCATAATCATCCACAGTTGTTATTATCATGTATGATTGATTGCATGTTAGATGTTAGTTAATATACATAAATATGATGAGACAAACCCTTCTTTATCAAAATATTAAATTCGTATTAAATGGTTAATACAATGTGTCTTCTATTGTTATAGTGAAAAAGTAGAGTCTACTATCGATGTCAGTTTGTTGAGTCACTCAAGACTGCTCGCTCATGGATATGTTTATCACTATGAAACATTTGATGTTTCTGAACAATGGGTCGAATTTAACTAAAATTTTATTTTTTGTTGAGTCACTCAAAGAAATAAAATTTTAGGAGCACAATCAAGTAAACACATAAGATGTGTGCGACAATAAGTTGTCTACTTGATAATCTAGGAGTCACATAGAGATGTGATTGATAGAAGAATCTATCTGGATGTTTTATTAGGATTTGTTGAGTCACTCAAGGTTCTAATAAAACAAAAGGGATCCTAGCCTACTGGGAATCTAATCGGTTCTATTGATTAATGTTTGAGGGTCATTAATTCAATTTAAACAGTGGGAGTATAATTAATTTTTCTATCTTATTATTTAATTGTTGAATCATGAGTAACATATAAGTTTGAGAGGCATATTGGATGCCAACAAACATATCGGACCAAAATTTTGGACTGGCACCGCAATCTGAGAATTGTTCTCAAGCATGAAAAAGAAAAATTGGATATGTCAATAAGCAGCCAATGCCTGAAGCTCCCATTGAGGAGGCTACGCCGGAGAACATACAGGATTACAAAAAACAGAGTGATAATAGTAACACTGCAACATATGATGCTTGCAGTATGTCACTTGAGTTAGAAAAGCTGCACGAGGGTATGGATGCCTATACCAAAACATATCATTTCAAGGAGTTGAATGATGTACAATCACCGATTGAATAGTATGAGACATCCAAAAGGTTATGAAGAGGTATAATGGTAAAAGATCTTGATCGATGCTCATGTATTGAAGATGATTGATTATATTGAAAAATAAATCAATTAAGTTTTACCATAGACCACGAGCTAAGTGTTGACTTAGTTATGTAGTCCCCACCTAATAACTTTTCCCAGTTCATTATGAACTTCAATGAAATAAGATTCGATTGTACCTACTCGAAATTGCTAAACATCTTTGAAAACTGTTAAGCCCAAAGGAATGGGTAAACTTTGGCCATTGATACCTCTAAGAACACTAAGAGAAAATCTAAAGGGACCTTTTTGAAAGGATCCAATAAGGTCAAAATCTGTTGGAAAACAGTTAAGCAAAGACAAATCCAAGTCTGATGATCCGTGTTTTCACCGTGAAAATAAAAGGACATTAGAAGAAGAATTGCAAGGCATAAAATAGATAAAACTAAAAGACTCATTTATTTGGCATTGCATACTCGGTCATATAAACGAAAACACATCACCAAGTTACATAAAGATGAATACTTGGATTCAAATGATTATGAATCATTTGATAAGTGTGAATCATGCCCATTGGGCAAAATGACCTAATCCCTCTTTTCTGGAAAGGAAGACACAGTTGCAGATATTTTGGGTCTTGTACATACTGATGTATATGGACAAATGTCTAAAGATGCTAAAGGTGGATTTTCTCACTTCATCATATTTACAGATGACCATTCTAAATATGATTTTATATGCTTGACGGAATTCAAGAGTGAAGCCCTTGAAAAGTTCAAGGAATTCAAGTAAGAAGTAGAAAGGTAAACGGGAAAAATATTCTCACACTTAGATTTGATCGAGGTGGAGAATATTTGAAGGTGAGTTTTTAAACTATCTAAAATTGAATGGGATTCTCTCATGATGGACTCTACCTTATACATCAATACAAAATGGTGTATCCGAAAGACGAAACCGCACTTTATTTGATATGGTGCGATCAATGGTGAGTCGCACATTATTCAAAAATCGTTTTGGAGATATGCACTAACATCGCATGTTATACACTAAACCGTGTCCTATCTAAATCGGTTAATAAAACTCCATACGAGTTATGGAAAGGGAAAAATACCTAATCTTTCTACATGAAGGTTTAGGGATGCGACACTTATGTAAAGCGCGTTGAATCAGATAAGCTATGAGCTAAATCTGATAATTGTTTATTTGTGGGGTATCCAAAAGAAAATGTTGGATATTATTTCTACAATTCTATCGAGATGAAGGTCATCATATCGAGACTTGCTGTATTCTTAGAGAAGACAGTGGGAGCAATGTAGATCTTGAAGAGGTTCAAGAAACCACAAATAAAATTGACCAATTAGATGTTCCAATGGCTGAGCTTGCATCTGATGAAGCACAGATTGAGAAAGTGAGAACCACAAGTTCCCAAGGACACACCAGCTCCGCGTAAGTTGAGTAGAGTCATTCATTTTCCTTTGGGATACGATCTCCTGGTTACTAGTAATGTATTACTAATCGAGGAATATGAACCTACTACTTACGCAGAATCGAAGTCAAGTGTTGACTAAAATAGATGGCAGGAAGCCATGGAATCCGAAATGAACTCCATGTATGAAAACAAGGTTTGGACCTTGCTTGACTCGCCTGAAAGGGTAAAACCTATAGGCTGTAAATTGGTTTACATTAAAAAGGTTGACATGGATAGTAATGTTCATACTTACAAGGTAAGATTGGTTGCGAAGGGTTTCAAGTAAAGACAATGGATTGACTTTGACGAAACCTTCTCACCAGTAGTCTTGTCTAAGTTAATTCGGATTCTGCTTGCGATAGTAGCATACCATAACTATGAGATATGGCAAATGGATGTCAAGATTGTATTCCTTAACGAAAATCTTAGCGAGGATGTGTACATGATACAACTTGAAGGCTTTGAATCCACAGAGCCAAACAAGGTATCAAACTACAGAAATCCATATATGGATTAACGCAAGTCTTTTGAAGCTGGAATCTTCGTTTTGATGAGACAATCAAAATGTTTGATTTTTATCAAGAATGAAGATGAACCATGTGTGTATAAAAAGGTTAGTGGGAGAAAATTCGTATTTCTAATTTTGTATGTGGATGACATACTATTATTAGGAAATGATGTCCCGATGCATCAGTAAAATTGTGGTTATCCAAAAATTTCTCCATGAAAGACATAGGAGAGGCAACGTACATTCTCGGTATAAAGATCTATAGAGATAGATCTAAGAGAATGCTTGGCCTATCTCAAGATATGTACATAAATAAAATCTTGAGAAGATTTAGTATGGAAGAGTCCAAGAGAGGACTTTGTCCCATCAGGTATGGGATCTATCTCTCAAAAGAGTGTTCAAAATACAGATTGTGAGAGATAGCATGGATATGATTCCTTATGCATCAGCAATAGGATCTATCATGTATGCCATGCTATGTACTCGATCGGATGTTTCATATGCTTTGAGTGTCACAAGCAGGTTCCAAGCGAACCTTGGCGAGAAACATTGGATCGCAGTCAAGAACATCCTTAAGTACTTAAGAAGGACTAAAGACATGTTCTTGGTTTATGGAGGAAATGAACTTAGAGTTCAAGGTTATGCCGATGCCAGCTTTCAGTCTGATAAAGACGATAGCAAATCTCAATCTGGATATGTATTTACTCAAAATGGTGGTGCAGTCAGTTGGAAAAGTTCCAAACAAGAAACGACTGCTGATTCAACTACAGAAGCCGAATATATAACTGCTTCAGAAGTAGCAAAGAATACGGTCTAGATCAAGAAGTTCATTACTGACCTTGGAATAGTTCCTAGCATTGTTGATCCAATAACTTGTATTGTGATAACAATGGAGCCATCGCACAAGCGAAGGAACCCAAGTCTCATCAATAATCCAGATATATATTGAGGCAATATCATCTCATTAGGAAAATAATCTTAAGAAATGATATAAAGATAGAACGGGTCCTAACATACGATAATGTAGCAGATCATTTGACAAAGTTGTTGTCCCAGCACAAGCATGATGGTCATGCTAAATCTGATGGTATTAAGATACCTGAGTGATTGGATCTAGTTTGTATGGGACATTTTGTGATATACCCTTTGTTAGACATTGAAGTATATGAACAAATTGATTAATTAAATACTTGTCTACATTTTAATGGCACATCTGTTATTTTTTAAAATTTTTATCATTTAAAATAATAGAGTCCGAAGAAAAGTTTATAGTAACTTGTTAATCATAAGGTGTTGTGATTGTGAAATATAAGTTATAAATAACTTATTCTTGAAATATCCTAGTCATAGTAATAATGAGATACGGATATCATTATTGCGGATAGACTAGCATGTGTTGCATTTCTTTTAAAGAAAGTAGCTGATCTCACGAGCTAAGATGTAGAGGGACATCTGAATGAATACATGAATGCATTGTTATGAGAACATGACATTGGATGATCCGCCTAGAGATTTCACATGGATAACTATCCAAGCATCAGTGGTAAATCTCTAATGCGCGGTTGTGGATTTGGTCCTTTGACTTGAGGACATCATAGAATCTTATGTGAGGACCACTATACTTTGGCGAACGTTTGATGGGGCTCGAAGATTTGAGTCACCAGGAAGACGTCGTATGGGTATAGTGAGAATCATATGAAGGTTGTGAATGTCCAATATGAGGATTCGTCACTCCTGGAAAATAGGAGATTATAACCTGCATTTTGCCTACTTATGTTTATATAAATTTTCTCGGCCAGGGTGGAGTTATGAGTTGAAAAAGTTTCAATCATAACTATATTAGATCAACAAAGAGTTGAGGTAAATAATATAATTGGTTGAAATGAGATTGACGCTGATCCATATCTCTTAACCAATTGGGTTATATTGATGAAGGGATTATATTTCCATGGTAACCGCACATATATTGGTTCTGTCATACCACATGACATTTTCCTTCACATGGATTGCCTTGACACATTGCTAGATGTCAATCTTGGACGGCGACGTGAATTGATCGATCTAGGTGAATCGATGAGAATATCACTGCGTTTGCCATCGTGAATGGGAACCTAATGGGTCACACACATAAGGCGAGAATTGAGCATCTGGAGTTGGACCTTGTCCAAGTGGGAGATTGTAAGAATTAATGTCCAAGGTCCAATTAGTTGGGTCAGACTTAATTACTTATTGGGCCAAATTAATTAATAAGATTATTTAATCGGGCCTAATTGTTGACGGATTCTAGTTGGACTAGAACTAGGGCTAGGGTTAACCCCGCCTATAAATACAAAGGCGCAACATATTAGGGTTAAGAGAGTTGATCTTTAATTACTTGCTAGCACTTGTAAAAGACAACCAAAATACGATTTTCTCCCAAAAGGTTCCGCTTTCATCTGTTCTTGATCGTGGAAGTCCATA
This sequence comes from Forsythia suspensa, assembly GCA_023638005.1. NCBI lineage: Eukaryota > Viridiplantae > Streptophyta > Magnoliopsida > Lamiales > Oleaceae > Forsythia > Forsythia suspensa. Next base: position 33,770,101 of record CM042671.1, read on the forward strand.
TATGTTCTTGCTGTGTGGATCACCATTGGAGGCTGGACAATTGGACAGCTGTGGTATTGAAGATTGTACCTCCAGCTAATCTGATAATCAGATTCAAGATATTCATCAAAGGTAATCTTCTATCACGAATTCTCTCTAAGTACAAGGTTGATCCGGGTTTAAAGGAATTGAACATTTAATTTCCGCTGTGCATGTATACCTCAATTCCTTACAATATGTTCATCACATTCCCTTATCATGTAGGATCATTCTCCTAGAGTTGTACATAGTTTTATTTTGAAAAACCAAGACTTGGAGATAGAGCACCTTACGACCTGCTGTGGGCTTAGTGCGTGCCTAGTTCTGGCCACACTTTCGTCCCCTCTCCATTAGGTCCAAATAACATCAAAATGGCTTGAATTTTGAATATGTGATAGAACTAAACTTGCTATTTCTTATGTTGACTTTCTGGTTGAAATTCAACATTCTTGCATCAATTTTCACAACCCCAAAGTAGTTAAATTGATCACTTTTACCTTGTTTGCTACTTATGTTTCAAGTTAACTTTGGGGATGATATTTGCCAACCTTTGTGCTATTTCCTTCATCTTACACACAACTGATATGGATTTATTTTGTATTCTAGGTAATGGCTCTAAAACATAGGGTCCCAACTGCTGAAGAAAAGCACAAGAAGAAAGTCACTGGTGGCATGTCAAAGCGGGCTCGAGTTGATAGTGTCGATTCCTTCCGCTACTTGTCCGAGGATCACACAAAATGATTCCTCACTGTCATAAGTAAATGGATTATTTGGGACGAATGGAGATTGCAATTAGGAGACTTTCCACACTTCGAGATTTATAACTTGATCGATGCTTATGGCACAAGTAGCAGATGCACCACACAAAATTTACCAGCAGCTAGTCCATGAATTTATGCAAATTTCAAACCGGACATCGACATAGAGGGAATAGAACCCTATAACTAGAATTGGGTGTTCGGTAAGGAGATCATGTTTACCATGCAAGTTATTGATCAGTACTACAAGCTCATGCCAAAAATATCGATCCCTTCCTACAGTACATGACATGGGGGATATGGCTCGATATCTTTATGGATGAAACGACGCTTGGCCGCTACTCACCAAAGATCTTGAGTGTAGCAAGCTGACTAATTCTCTGTTGGTCCTTAACTTGTTTGTGAACCACAACATCGACCCATCAAATACCGCACCACTTTTAATAACATGGGGGCTTGATTTCTATTCCATTTGGCTCATGGGTGAAAAAATTTATTTATTGCCATATTTATACATTGATCAGCAATTTAGGCTTCCAGTCCAACACCCATCACATCGCTATCTTGATAGGATTAATTAGTGTCATCTGTGCGGCAGCAGTGGTACATATTGCCTCTGATGAGCTCTTTGTGCAACCGAAGGATATGATAAATCAAAACACCTTGCAGAATTCTATGCAACACATTACACAAGCTAAGAAACCAACTATAGCTGTTGAGGGTCACCCTCTTGAGGGCCAGCCGTTTGCACTTTCCACATTCCAGCCATCTGCACTTCTCTAAGATATAACTACCATCATTTGATAGCTATAGGAAGGCCAAGAAAAAGAGACCATTCTCATTATAGCCACTAGAACTGAGTTGCATACAATGCAATAGGAGGTGACGGCATTGCGAGCCCAATTAGACATTGTTTGAGAGACACAGGAGTTCTAGGACCACATTCTTCAGAAAAGCGACCTAGAGCAGAGGAAGATCGGAGCTGACTATGACCAGGTCAAACAAAATCTCGACTGATGTGCTGGCCAGCTAGATAATTTTCATGCACACGTATGCAGTCCTAGCACCACGACTAGAACCCTCGTCCGTCGACCCTAACATCTTCTATTTACCAGCACCATCTGATCCACCCCAGGGAGTCACTGAAATTTTTCTCTTTATATTACTACATTTACATTAAGGACAATGTATATTCTAAGTTTGGAGATGGGCCAAAAAATTGGGTTAATATTTTTTATTTTGGAAAACTTAAAAAACATAAGATTTTCTTATTAAATTGCCTGCTTGCATGTTGTTAGATGGTCTTGCCTGTTGATGATGTGATTCTTTTGAAACTTCTTTAATTCATAACTTGTGGACAAGAATGTTACTTGTGTTTTATGTTAAATTAATTATCCATGTTAGATTTTTTTTAGCACAATAGTCTTGATGATCATTGGATGAGTGGTTGTACTCGTAGAATGAAATAGGTCGCAAATTGGAACTAGAATGATCAAACTAATGCCATAAATACAACTTAACCACTTAAGCAATTGAACGGTGGTTGTGCCGTGGAAGTAGCTATGCAGAAGTGTGGTGATTCCGTGTATGTTGAACGTTGTTGTGAAGTGTTTTTGGGGGTAACAAATGGAAGCTACTAGATGCTAGGAATCTATTATGCACATATTAGTTCTTGCAAAAAAAAAAAAAAAAAAGATGCTTCACTTGCATTATCTTATGCCTCTCTTTGTAGTGTTTTTGGCTCGAGTGAAAAAGCTCATAGGAATTCTCAAAACCCGGTGCCCTATGGTTTGTAAAATTGGGAGATGTTGGCTTAAAGCTCGCAAGATAATGCTTTTGTGATTATAACGTGGAAATTTAGATAACTAGTGGATTTACCTTGCCTAGTGGAAGCTTGTTGGTTGAAACACTCAATAGATGGAGAATCATTACAAACCTAGATAGTTACTATCATTGGTTAAGGCCAACCAAACTTGTGCAAAAAAATAATGAGTGAGATTAGAACAACATCAGAATTAACACCGTGTTTAAGAGAAAAATCAAGTTTAGGGGTGGGGTAGGGTTAGGGGTAGGGGTAGGGTGGGGAAAGAAAAATTGGACCATTGAGGGTCGGGTTATCACCAACTTAGCGCATGATAATGTTTTGGTTGACTACCCACACACACACATATCGAGCATGGATTAAGTTAAAAACTTTTGTAGCAGCATTGTTTGGGAACCTTTCATTATGCATAGTATAAAAAACTGAGACGAAAAAGGCGAGCTATTTAACTTATGAAGTGTTTGTTTAGTTATTGTTTCATTTTTCATGTGTGTTCAAGTAATTGTTAGATCATCTCCAAGAGACTCTTTAAACATAAGATACTTTATATTTTAGAGAGTAAACCCTTAAAATTATGCTCTAAGAAACTCTCCAAATTAATTTTTTAAAATAGAGAGTGAATTTGGATCTACTCACTTTCTATAATTAAATGTATTCAAAGAATTTCAATTTTTAATACTCGTATGTTGACTAAATTAAATAATGTATACAAAATAAAATAGAAAAAATGGAGAAAAATCATATAATAATTAGAAGGGAAGCATGTCAAATAAAATATAGAGAAAAATAATAAATACTTATTGGGAAATGTAAATGAAGTGTTAAAAATAAAGAGGCTGTTGGAGTACTTTAAAAAATTTACTCTCTAAAATGTCAAAAATGCTCTTTATAAATAGAGAGTTTCTCGGAGATGCTCTTAGTAGATAGTTTTATTCTAGAACGAACAAATGTTTAAGTTTGGGAATATTTGATAATTATGATTTTGCACATATCTGGGCCTACCAAAAGTGGAAAATTTTGAGTGAGCTAAGTGTGTTTTTAACTTAATTGTGTGTTGATTTGATCATTTTAGGCAAAACCCGAGTTCGGTCATTGGAAGAAAACAAAGGAAAATAGGTAAAAATGGATTGAAATCATATAGAAACATAGAAATGGAGATCTAAGTGTAAGAGATTAAAATTTAAATAACTTGGGTTAAAAATAAAAGAGGACTAAGCTAAAATGAAAGAGAAAATCCAGGGACTAAAGTGGAGACACTATAAAGATGGAAAACTTTCTATGCAAATAATTAGGGACATAGGTACAAAATTGGAAGGGATCGCAAGGTTGGCGATCGCAAGGCCCCTTGTGCCAAACCTGTAACCCACCAGCCCTAACCATGCGGTCACAACTCAGTACCCCATGCGATCCTATAAGTATTTCGGGGCCAGGAGATTTAATGATTAGAAGTTACTCGTTTTCGTATTATTGTTGATTCTGGGTTGATTGTTTATTATTTGTTAATTCCATTTTGATGTTTGATAACCATTAAAACATATTTGTGATCTAGATTTCTTTTGAGAGATTCAGTATACATAAACACGTGGTAATAAAACAACGTAGAGTCCAATAATAGATAGAGATATTGTGAAATCAATTTGGAAGATCTTTGTGAGTTAATGCATGCCTTTATATTATTAATTTAACTAGAGATATTCAGGTTTGTATATAGGTATAGAATTGAATGATTGTCGAGATAGGCTTTTAATTATATTAGGATCATTGATTTTCAATCTAAGGCAATAATTTACAATGACGAGTAATGACTAATTAATTAATGGAACATGAAGCTGGATTTGTGAAATCCTAGTACTCGTAAAACTTGAATCTTATAAATACTCCATTTTGTTTGCGTAGTAATCTACATTAAATTGAGTTTAGAATAAATCCTTCTTAACATTTTTCATAACTGAAATCTTTCAAGCAAGCAGTAGTCATAGGCATCTTCATACTCAAGCCATCAATCGACAGATGCCCCCTGGTTCGTCATTCAGACATATGCACGATATGTGAGATAGAATGTCCGCCTTTATACAATCCATAAAGCAAGCTTGAAGAAACATATGAACTAACAATTTTTTGGAATAAACCAATACCAAGATAATGAGTGTATGTTAACTGAAATACCAAGTTGTTCAAAGTTGAATTGAATTCAAGTGATTAAAACCCGTATAAATTCAAATAGTTAATGAATCAAATTTGAACAATATGTTAGACTTTTTGATGATACTAAATGAGTTAGAACAACCCATGATTTTACTGAAGTTATTTTCTTTCACATTCCAAAATTAGTTAATTTGATGACTAAGTACCACCAGCACACCAAAAGTTGGAAAGTTCCATGGCATAAGATGACACACAATTGCTTGTTACAAAGCCTATTTTATATATTCGTGAAAAATTATTTTTCATAAAGAAGTTGAAGGTTAGTACTTCTCTAGGATTTTAGTACGCTTTCTAACACACAAATCCATCAACTATAATAAGAAAATGAAAGAACACAAAGATTTTTTCACTTGAAGGCCCTGATGTTCAGCCACAAGAGCTTACTCACCGGTTGAGCATCCACCAATGTAATATTTGCTCGAATCACTAGGCAAAAACCAGAAATTGCAACGTTTACACCAGAAGTAATACAAAACCTTCAGAAAGCACTACACATTTCTCAGTAACCTAAACTTCAAATAAAGTTACTGTTCACAAGTAGTTTCTCAAACCTAATCTCACTAATATTACAAAGATTCACTCATAGTCTCAAGATTACTCCACAAATGGAGATGAAATGAGAAAAAAGAATTAGAAATGCATAGAGAGGAGACGCAAATCTTCCAATTTTTTAGAGAGAGAAAATGAGAGATGAACTATGCATTGAAATGAAACATCAAGTACATATAAAGGAAAGCCACCAGCCATGCACCCAAGGGTCATATTTTTGCTATGTGTCATCATCTCGAAGAGTTCACTGACTTCACTTAAAGTTGTTATTTTAAAGAACACGCTTCTTTATAAAATGGATAAAATGAAGTAGCAATTACAACATTCTCTACCATATTGCAAGTTTGATCATACCAGTAGTCACTGTTCTAAAAAGTTCGCATAAGTTTCGCCTAGATTTGAAGCTCGGCCTCTACGCTTGACCACGCATTATGCATCGCCCTCGCCTTACCCTTATCTCGCTCTCACCTAGGACACGCCTAAGCCCAAAAAGCTTGAAGCTCGGCCTTCACGCCTAGCCACACTTTACGCTTTTTAGAACATTGCCAGTAGTGATTCACCATTAATATCCCACACTCTAGTACCTTTAAAAATAAACAACCAACTAGCCATATCTAACAAGTTCAAACAATCTCTAAACTTGATCAAAGGAAGTGATTTGGTACCAATATCTACTGGGTTATATTGAGTCGGGATTTTCTCAAGTTTAACAAAACCTTTTTCAACTAAGTTTGAAATGAAATTTCACATCCACATGTTTAGTCCTATCATGGAACATATGATTTCTATTTAGATGAATTGCACTTTGGTTACTTGTACAAACTAATACTTCTTTGTCAATAAATCCTAACTCATATAGTAACCCCTTAACCACAACCTCTATTTAAATGTATTATAAGCACACTACTAAAAATGACTTTTGGGGACGTTTACTTTTGGGGATGGTTCAAAAACGTCCCCAATACTAGACAACCGTCCCTATTAAGGACGTGGCAGTTACTATCAGGGACGGTCTTAACGACGATTCTATATAGGCGTTGGAAAAAATCTATTTATTTGCGATGGTTAGTAATCGTCCCTATATACGTCTCTTTGTTCGAATACTTTCAACTGTTTGCCACAATTTTGAACTCTCCCCAATTATTTATAACAAACAGAGACCATCCCGAAAACTGTGGCTAAAGAAACCTAATTGTACCTATGGTTATATATTTTTTCACCTATAAAATAATGACCATACCACATCCACATAATATAGTACAATAAATTAATATTCCATTTACAAGTCCAACTAAAATAAGTTTACAATATTGTATTTGACATGCATTCAATTTATAAATCCGGAATAACATATCCATATCCATTTACAAATCTAAAATAAGATCATGCACATTCCGTTCTCAAGTAAAAATAACATCCACTTGCATTCCATTCAAAGATTTAAAATAACATATCCACATCCATATACAAAACCAAAATAAGATCATGCACATTTCATTCATAAGTCAAAATAACATCCACTAGAATTGTAACAACCGGAATTTTTCACATTTTAATTTCAAGTAAATAAAAGATTTACATTCAGCATCGCTACAAAACTCCTAATAATTTTTTTTTAAAAATAAAAAAAAAAAATCCCAGCCATTTATTTTCGATTTCTTAGCCAAAACCGATTTACTTTTTTATTCCAAAATTTAACCGAAAACCCCACTCAAACAACACCCTAAAAACCACCAAAATACCTAGCCAAACAACCCCTTAAACTCTACCATTTTCCATCAACCAAACAGCTCCCATGCACAACAAGAAACCACCCCCACGATCTAACAAAAATCATCCCACCAGCTGAAAATAAACGTCCCCAGCAACTCCAGTTTCAGCCACCAAACAGCCCCCATGACAATGAAGAAAACTGCCCCATGATCCTCCACAGCTTCCCAATTTCTTCTCCCCACTTTTCCTCACTTTTCAGCCATCAACCCAGCTGATTTATTCTCCCAACTTCACCCCAAATTCGTCCTTCCAGCAACCCAGAAATCAGCCACTTGCTTAAGCAAAAATCTTCCACTTTTTCCTTCAATAATTCGCCCCTTAAGCTTCCAACTTTTGAGTGTTTAGTTCTTATTTTTTTCCAGCAACTTTCCTTCATTTCTCTCCCAAAATTTAGTACCAAAAACTCCTACTTCTTCCTTCAATTTTCGGCCAGCAGGTGCTCTAGTTTTCTGCAACTTCTGTCACAAATATTCCAACACTTCTCCATAGATTTTCAACCTCCAAAAGTCAGCAGTAAGTTCCATCTTCTTTCTTCTTTTTGACCATCATACTCTCTCCATCTCTTGGAAGATTTAGTCACAAAAATTTCCAGCACTTTTGTCCAAATTTTCAGCCAGCAAACACTCTCAAATTTTTGCAAATTTCAGTCCCAAATTTCCAGCATTTTTCCATCACTTTCAGTCAAGATTCCGGCCAGCAGTGAAAGAAATTAACCTTGCTTTTTTACTTTGCAAAAGATCCTTATATATACATCTATATATAGCGTGCGGGTTTTGATTTTGTAGAAGCCACAGAAATAAATTTTCTTCATTAAAACTTCAATCAAAAACTTGTTTTCGAGGTAGTTTTACTTAACTAATTTTACTGCGATTTTTAAATGACGTTTGGAAAATTATGATGTGATATAAATGCCATGCAAACCTAATTACGAAGGAACTTTATGATAGTGATTGAAGGTAATCACTTTAACATGTTAGTGATTGAAGGTAATCATATATGACGTTATGTGGTGCAGGCTACCAATTTTTATGTTCCTATGAACGTTTAAAAATGATGGCATGTTACATTTATGTTTACATATAATTTTCCCACATGTTTTATGTATTGCTACTGAGTGTTTTTTATGAAATACTCACCCCCAAAACGAACAAATTTTTAGATTGAATTGATTGGCATTGATGTGATGGCGTAGGCTAGCGAGCTTGTCATGGAATTTCCTTTCTAGTTTAAGTTTTTATGTCGAGATGATCAAGTCAATTATGATGTAAATATGATATTTTTAAGTCTTTGATTCAGTATTTGATTATGTAATATTTTTGGAAAATGAGATGTCGGTTTGTTGGCCGTTAAAAGTTTCAAGTTAGAAAGGCCTAGTATCATTTTGGGGTAATTTCCAGCTTACTGTCCCTACTTTGAAAAATCATAACTTATGCTACGGTTGGATTTTTGAATGAAATCAGTGGCTATAGAAAGACATATATGTGGTCTAATAACATCAATTGGAATCACTCAAAAATTTCATTGTATGAATTTATTATGAACATTTTAGCAGGCTGCCTTAAGGTACCCGGGACAGGTTTTCAAACAACTTCGGCTATCATTTTCACCTACCAAACGATGTAGTTAAGGTTTGAAATTTTACTAAATTCTAGTCTGTAGTCCATAGTATCTACAGTTAAAATTTTGGAAATTTTTGGAATTTGTTTAAATTGTCAAATAATTTGAGGTGATACCTATCACGGTATAGGCAAAACCATAGAAACTTAAAGAAAAATCATTTTTCCCTTGCACGCTTGTTATCTTCCTCAAAAGTTATATTTTTAAAAACATTCAAGGGCATGAAAAATATTATTTGGATTCATCCAATATATTTTAGAGATTATTTTAGTAACCCTCCGGGTTGAGAAAATCCGGGCATTACTTAGTATTAGAGCGCGGTTTTACTTTTCTGCAGACTCGCATAAATTTTAAAATTTTATTTATTTTATATGGTCTTTATTTTATTATGTTGATTTAAATATTTAGAAGTTAAGATTTTTGAATTTAAGTTTCGCTACTCGCCATCGCCGCGTTACGCCAACTCTGACGTAAAGAAAAGTTTGAAGAATTCTTATATACGCATTTTTATATCCGCTTCAATTATGATGAAATGTTATGTTTAGAAAAGATGAAATAGAAAATGAGTTGTGGATATTTATTCTTACGCACTAAGTATTTTGAGAACTTGAACAAATTTCACAAAATTTTTTTTTTAGTCCTCAGAATTTAATTAAAAGATGTTAAATACCCAACTAATCGGACTTTTGATAATTGGTATTTCAGACATGGTACGAACTAAGAGAACCTGCAAGAAAGATGTGCACGTTTAGGGCAATAGACAATGATAAAATTCTTAGACGATATAAGCAATATCGGTGGAACCCGAGGCATGACATGTTCAACACATCCAGAAGAAGATGTTTATATGGATGAAAGTAAGGCGACATGGTTTCAATGTAAGTGGTCGATGGGCTACGAGTCATCTCATTGACATATTGCCAGAAGAGTGGAAAGATATAGTTGAGATAATTTATGATATGTTGTGGGAGGTCGACCTCACCTACCCTATTACCAGAGATTGATTATGAAGTATTATGCGCAGAGTTGACGAAACTATAGGAATGGGCTCGGGATGACGTAGTTGAGTTTCCCGAGGCCAAAATATTGCCATCAGAGATGAGAATCTGCGAAGATGCACCGTAGATGAGTAGAGATAAAATAACTCTAGTAAGATTTCTGTTTCAAATGAATTTTAGATAGTAGTAGTTGGGAATAGGATTTTCCTCTCCAGTTGTTCGAGTGCCAAACGCTATATCTTTATCTTTATTTCTCTTGAAGGATCAAGTGAATGATAAAAGATATTATCTTTTTTTGTGAGTTCTCCTTCATTGTTATTTAATTTTTGCCAAGTATGATTGTTGTGTATTTGAGGGATTATAATAGTGTACTTGAAGTTAGTATGTCATTAGTAGGACCTATAGACACATATAAAATATCAAAGGCAGTATAGAAAAATTTTGATGGTTTGATCTTAGAAGCAGACTTGATTGTGGTAGAATGAAATTTCTTTTGATGTAATTTTGGGTATAGTTTGGCTAAGAAATAACCATGCCACAATTGTGTGCTTTGGAGAAAGAAGTTGTGTTTTTGCAACTAGGAGGTGAAGAGTTTAGGTATTATGGTCGAGGGTTAAGGCATCCTATCATAGATATCTTGTCTGTCTCACTAGCACCTCATCAGAAGAGACGATACTAGATAACGTGCCAGTAGAAGCAAGGGTGAGATTTACACCAACCACAAGATTCTCAAGTACTTTTTCATTTAGAATGAATTAAAAATAAGACAACGATAGTGGTTAGAGTTGGTGAAGGACTATGACTACACTATCATGTGCGATCCTAGTAAGGCTAATGTAGTCGCGGGTGCTCTAAGCAGGAAGAACATGGGTCAATTGTTAGCGTTGTGAACAAAGTAAGAAAAATTGATCAAGGATTTTGAGAATTTAAGAATTGAAGTGTTGGTGCCGCCAGTGTGGGCATCAACAATGATAACAAGTCTGACATTAAAACCGACACTCAAAGATAGAGTTGTGAGAGCTAAGAAAGATGATCCCTTTTGAAAAAAAAAAATCAAGGCTGACGTGGAACTAAAAAGAGGAAAGGATTTGAAATAGTCGAGAACAAAACTTTGGTGTTTAAAGGTTGGTTGTGCATGCCAAGGATGAGAGGTTGAAGAATGAGAATTTATCTTAAGCTCATTTCGCTCCTTACGTCGCACGTCCAAAAGGAACCAAAATGTATCAAGATTTACGTAACACATTTTTAGTGGATAAACATGAAAAGGATTATAGCTCGAATTGTGTCTAAATGTTTGGTGTGTCAACAAGTAAAGGCAAAACATAAGAGGTTGTCACGGCCATTAAATCCAATGGATATTCCACAATGGAAATGGAAGAAAATCGCAATGAATTTTGTTATAGGTTTTCTTTGACCGGCATGAGGTCATGAGCCATCATGGTTGTAGTAGACCGTTTAACAAAATCCGCTATAGTTTGGAGCAGTTAACACATTTGCATGTCAAAGAAATTGTTAGACTTCGTAGGGTACCAGCGTCCATTGTATCGGATCGAGACCAGAGGTTTACCTCAAATATCTGGAAAGACCTTCAGGGAACTATGAAAACTTAATTGGATTTTAGTACATCGTATCTTTCTCAAACCGACGGGCAATCAAAATAAACCATCTAAATTCTGGAAGATATGTTGAGGGCATGTGTTTTGGATCTAGGTGGTAAATGAGAAAGTCACTTACCGTTGGTAGAGTTTGCATTTATTAATAGTTTACAAGCAAATTTTGACATGGCACCATGTGAGGTATTTTATGGTCGTTGATGTCGTTTGCCAATTTGTTGGGATGAGGTTGACGAAAGAAGAATTTTGGATCCAGAATTTCTTGAGAAAATGGTAGATGCTATAGGCAAGATCAGATATAGAATTAAGACATCGCATGATCGTCAGAAAAAGTTATGCCGGCCAAAGGAGGAACGAGTTAGAGTTTGAAGTTAGCATGAAAGTATTTCTTAAAGTGGCTTCGATGAAAAGAATTTTACATTTTGGGAAGAAAGGAAAGTTGAGACCAACTTCAGCCCATTTGAGATTCTTGAGAAAATTGGAAATGTTCTGTATCGTTTGGTATTGCCACCCGAACTCTTGGCAGTGCACGACGTATTCTACGTTTCGATGTTAAGGAAGTACGTACATGATCCTACACAAGTGTTAAAAAAATGAGTTGTTGGATTTAAGAAATGATATGACTTACGAAGAAGCGCATGCGGTGATACTAGAAAGAAAAGTCCATGTTCTGTGAAACCGAAAGATTCTTTTTAGTTAAAATTCAGTGGGGGTAGACACGAGGAAGATGGGATCACTTGGGAAAGCGAAGAATATATTTAAGATAAGTACTCGGACCTTGTAAACCATGTATTTAAATTTCGAAGATGAAATTATTTTAAGTGGGAGGGTTGTAACAACCGGAATTTTTCGCATTTTAATTTCAAGTAAATAAAAGATTTACTTTCGGCGTCGCTACAAAACTCCTAATATGTTTTTTTTTTTAAAAAAAAAAACTCCCTATTATTTATTTTCGATTTCTTAGTCAAAACCGATTTACTTTTCGACTCCAAAATTTAACCGAAAACTCCACCCAAACAACACCCTAAAAACCACCAATATACCTAGCCAAACAACCCCTTAACCTCTACCATTTTGCATCAACCAAACAACCCCCATGCACAACAAGAAACCACCTCCATGATCTAACAAAAATCATCCCACCAGCTGAAAATAAACGTCCCCAGCAGCTCCAGTTTCAGCCACCAAATAGCCCCCATTACAATGAAGAAAACTGCCCCATGATCCTCCACAACTTCCCACTTTCTTCTCCCCACTTTTCCTCACTTTTCATTCCTCAACCCAACTGATTTATTTCCCCAAAACTTCACCCAAAATTTGTCACTCCAGCAACCCAAAAATCAGCCACTTGCTTAAGCAAAAATCTCCCACTTTTTCTTTCAAAAAATCGCCCCTTAAGCTTCCAGCTTTTGAGTGTTTAGTTCTTATTATTTTACCAGTGAATTTCCTTCATTTCTCTCCCAAAATTTAGTACCAAAAACTTAGCAAAAACACCTATTTCTTCCTTCAGTTTTCGGCGAGCAGGTGCTCTAGTTTTCTGCAACTTCTGTCACAAAAATTCCAGCACTTCTCTACATATTTTCAACCTCCAAAAGTCAGCAGTAAGTTCCATCTTCTTTCTTCTTTTCAACCATCATACTCTCTCCATCTCTTGCAAGTTTAGTCACAAAAAGTTCCATCACTTTGATGTCAAATTTTAATTAACTCGCAAGTGTACGAATCTATTGGAATATAGAAAAGTAGTAACAAGGCCGATCCAACAGAGACTGCAATGAGGAAGGTCTAATTTAATCCAAATTAACTATTATTCTAGGCTAGTTGAGTCGAAATGATTTTGGTTGAAATAGTTTACTGAAAGACTAATGAAATATGCTAAAAAGATGAATTGAAAATTCAAGAAGTTTAAAGTACCAAGGTTTCAGAATCCACCATTGTTTAACTTAGCAAATATCCAGTTATTGATTAATTCTAAAAAACAAACGACAACACGAAATCAATCTATTGTCGTCCCGAAAGATTTATCAATTAATTCCAGAAGAAGAAAATCAAATATAGGCTCCTCTTAAACTTCAAACATAAATTACTTAAGCGTTCTCCGTATCACATTCAATGAGAAGAAAACAAAGAATCAAAGTTCATCTAAGCATTCTATGTATCCCAAATTGATAAAATGATCACGGAGAATAAAAAGAAATTAATAGACATGTTTAAGCACCAAGGATGAATTAATTAAATCAATATCTAACTATCAGAAATACATGATATTTAAGATGAAAGAAATTTTATTTAATTAATCTGATCAAGAACAAACCATGAACGTTAAAGCTCTAAAAAGGAATTAAATGAATAACAAAATAATCACTTAATTAAAACAAGGTTTCATCGTCTACCTTGGCTCAAGAAAATTAGAAGAACATAATTAAATCAAAAAGAAAAGAATTGATAGAACCCGGCATGGATTTAATGAGAAGAAATCTTCGAACAAACTCTTGATCGCCAAGTAGTTATCTTCTCTTGTTTGTTTCGTCTTCTTCCAAGTTCGGCTCCCAAAAATCCCCCCTTGTTATGAGTTAATAACCCATATTTATACTACCCTAATTGTGCCCAAAATATCCCAAAAAAGTCACAAAATCTGCGGGCCAAAAGTTACCTAACTAGATTAGGAATAAAAAGGAAAAAAAAAAAAAGAGAAAAAAATAGCACTGGGCGATCGCCCAGTGCTTTCCCAGGCGATCGCCCAGGATGGTGATTTGTTCTCTGCTTTCAACATTAGTTGCCGGGCGCTCGACCAGCTTGGTTCTTTTACGTTCTTGCACTTTGGTCCTTCTTGTTTCAACAACCACCAATTTGGTCCTTCAACTTTAGGTCTTGGTCATTTCAATCCTCCATCTTTTCATAACATCTAATTTGGTCCTTCAACTTTACATAATCTCTACTTTGGTCCTTCAACTTTCAATTGAGTGCAATTGAGTCCTCATACTTTTGAGATATCTTCTAATTTATCGCTCTTTTCATCCAATCTTCTCCAATTGTTCACAAACAAGTCCAAAACTGAAATAGAAACAATAATAAACTATGTTAAGTAGAAAATCACTATATGACGGGATAAATGCTTAATTCAAAGGCCAAAATAAGTGCACAAAACTCACTTATCAAACACCCTCAAACTAAACCTTTGTTCGTCCTCGAACAAAAATAGAACTAAGTATAAATTCAAATTAAGCCAATAGAAATAGTCAGTGTTAAATTTCTTACCATATGCCTCAAGTTCGAAAATATAGCAACACTTTTAGAAGGATATTAAACAACAACACAAAAATTATCACTTATCCGATGCTCGACCTTTTGTGAGTGTGTGAATAGCCAAAAATTAAACTTATACATGTATTAGACCACGACCAATATTGTGTTGTTGATATTTTAGCAATCCCAAACCCTTTGTAGTCATTTATTACTCACACCTCTCGTAAATTCTCACACTTCCAATTCTTTTCTCTCCAATCTCGAGGTGTTCTAGCGAAATTGGTTCCTATTGATCAGCACAATGCTTTTTTTTTCAAATAAAGTGGTAAAAATCAAAACTTGTATTCTTAGAATTAGGATGGTGAGTGATTTCTAAATTCTCATCTTTAGTCTCTGAGGTTCTAACCTAACAATCCTTACCAAGCACTTCTACTTCTCTTTATTTATTTTACTCAAGTTAACAGTCTTACATCCTGTGCAATACTTCTCTTTCACTAGCTTTCTATGTGACCCTTGTAGCGAGCTTTGGGCGATGACTTCCAAGTCAGATGACTATAGGGCACCAGGTTTTAAAATACCCTAACAAACTTAATTGTTCGAGTCCCACAGGCTGATAGAGAAGTGAAGATGTAAATATATAAATATTTTTTTTTCAATTTTTTTCTCTTTTTTATTTATTTATATATAAATGACTCATGTAGTGAACTTTGTGCCGATGACTCCCAAATCAGATGACCATAGGGCACCTAGTTTTAAGATACCCTAACATGCTTAATTACTCAAGTCAGATATGTTGTTTTATTTTATGAGTAGTGAGTAGTACTCAGTTTAGATTCCTTAACTATAACCTATTCAACCAAAGATGAGACCCAGAAAACCCAAACCATCAAAATTCTCAGAACAAAAGTAGTAACTTTAACACCCCAAACTGTTCTCAAAACAGTTTGGTCACTAGCTTAAGGATGTAGGAACATAATTTTTCATAATGATACTCAGTCAATAGTATCAACACAAACACTTAAGTCATGTTTCCAATAAACGATAAGTCAATAGTGGCTATGTGCTTCTTTAATCAGGTCTAACATGGATAAGTATTCAAATAAAAGAACGAGTTCAAGTGTTGTCTAATAGTCTACTAAAAATGTGCTCGATTTTGAACATATATCATCATTGGCGTTAGGATATTCAACAGTAACTAGACAAATAAACTATAAATTTTTTTTTTAAAATCAAAATTACTTCAGTTAAACAAACCATAGTGATAAGCAAATTCAGGAACAATTAAGTATCCTGATACTTATTATCCCACCCCCAAACAGAAACCTTACATTGTCCTCAATGTAAGAACAAAATAAAACAAATAAAAGGAGGGAAAAGATCAGTTATTCCCCAGATATAGATGTGGAGAAGATGGATCTGGTTGGCCAAATGTCCGGTTGAAGTGGGCTCAAATGTAGTGCTGGGACCATTGGTCAAAAGATGGTTGCCTAGATATTATCCAAGCGGCTTGTAAAGTGGGACATCCTGTGCTTGACATGGTGAGGCTCAATAAGTGCATTAAACAATAAAAAAAAAAAAACTAATAAATTATTTAAACTATCTAAAAATACTACCTATAAAGCAAGTAAATAAAAGGGTTAGAAAATGGGTTGCCTCCCATTAAGCGCTTATTTATAGTCATTAGCTTGACTTATTGTCTGGTTGCTTTACGGCACTTTGAATAGTGCTTTGGAGGACCTGCTTTGCTTGCATCTATTGACTTTGCACCATTTTTCGTTTATCCTCAAAAAGTTGAATATGTGCTCCTCAATTTTCTGTTTCCAGTTAGTTGTATCCATGACAAGTGCTGATTCAAGCAAAACATTCACTTCTTTTATAGCACTATCAACATCAAAATAAGAACCAAAATGAGTTAAGCACATGTTTAAAGCAACATCACAATTAGTATAAACAAAAGAATCATCATCTAATGCTTCTATCATGTCAACATCAGCAACATCCTCATTGTCATATGGTTGCTTGTTGACATTAAAAACATTCAATTCCATTGTCATGTTGCCAAAAGATAGTTGCATAACTCCATTCCTACAATTAATAATAGCATTAGATGTTGCTAGAAAAGGACACCCAAAAATTATAGGAATATGTTTTGTAGAGTTTCGTACCGGTTGAGTATCAAGTACAATAAAATCAATAGGAAATTAAAACTTGTCAACCTGTATCAAAACATCCTCTACAATTCCACATGGGACTTTCACAGATCTATCAGCAAGTTGTAAAATCACAGAAGTTAGTTTTAACTCGCCTAGTCTAAGTTGCATATACACTGAGTAAGGAAAAAGATTAACACTAGCACCTAAATTTAGCAAAGCCTTCTCAATCTTATGGTTTCCTATGATGCATGAGATAGTAGGACAACCTGGATCTTTAAATTTTGGAGGGGTGTTGCTTTGAATTATAGAACTAACCTGTTCAGTTAAAAAGACCTTTTTGCGCACATGTAGTTGTCTCTTTTTCGTACATAAATCTTTTTAAGAACTTAGCATAAGCAGGTACTTTCTTAATAGCATCAAGTAGAGGGATATTTATACTTACCTACTTGAAGATTTCCATCATATCATTGATAGAATTACCTTGCTTTACCTTTGTGAGCCTCTGAGAAAATGGGGCTTTTGGAATGTAAGATGGCTCATTGTCCTCTTTGGGAGCTTCCTGGACTGAATCATCAGTTGGGACAGTACCTGGAGAAATTGGTTGAGATGTGTTTTGCTTTGAAATATCCACCTTGTTGTCAAACAATTTGCCACATCTCAAAGTCATGATGGATTTAGCTTCTTCCTGTTGGTTGCTGGAATCAATCCCAATTGACTAAGAAACTTTCCTTTCTCAATGGTTGTTGCTAATTGTTGGACTGATGAGGCCAGTTGTCCCATCATGTTTTCCAGATTGGAGATGGATTGTGCCTGTGAGTTCTGGCTTGTGTGTACTTCATTCTTAAATTCAACAATGGTGTGATTTTGGTGTTCTAATGCAGATTGTGTAGCTTTTGTCAAGTTTTGAATTGCATCCTCCCATAGTTGTGGCTGTGAAAAATGTTGATTGAATTGTCTGGTAGTCTGCTGAGGGGCCTGACCTGTCGTACTATCCTGTTGAACACCCTGTGACCAAGAAAAATTAGGTGGTCCCTCCATCCTGAGTTATATGTGTTGGAATAAGGATTGTAAGGTTGTTTCCTCATCATGTTTGAGGGCATTCGCTTGATCAGTACATGCATCTGGCTCTATAGGACTATTGGCTATCAACGAGGTCAACTTGCGAGAAATATCTTCTATCATGCATTTGACTTCTTTGATTTCTGAGCTAGGTTCACTGCTGCGAATCTCATAAATTCCTCTTTTCTTTATTTCAGTTCTAGAAGATCGACTCCGCTGTTGTGAATTGTCAGCCTGCTTTTGAAAGAAGCTCCAAATCTCTGTAGCATTCTTAGACATAAGCTCTCCACCGCTTGTGGCCATCAACCATTCTTGAATATGTGATAGTAATCTCTCCAAAAAATATTGGCATAAGTGCCATTTTTCATAACCATGATGTGGACATTTTATAAGAAGCCCATTGAATCTCTCCCAAGTTTCATAGAATGGTTTGATGTGTCTCCGCACAAACTCGGAAATTTCCCTGTGAATAGCATTAGTTTTGTGAACAGGAAAATATTTATTCAAAAATTTAGCAACCATTTGTTCCCAAGATGTAATACTATTAGCAGGTAACGTATTAAACCATGATCTAGATCTATCTTTCAGAGAAAAAGGAAACAGACGAAGTTTAACATTATCAGGAGAAACATTCTCATATTTAAATGTCTCACATACAACATAAAAATCTGTGAGATGATTATAGGGTTCTTCACTATCTAAACCATAGAAAGATGGAAGACAATTAAGCACACTCGGTTTTAGCTCAAAATTCCTAGCAGTTACTTGTGGGTATTGTATGCATGAGGTGCTCAAATTAGCCAATGGACTAAAATAGTCTCTAAAAGGTCTCTCCTCAATTTCATCACCCATAGCGATTATTGCTTCGGTCCCTTCAATTTTATCTAGATTGGTGGCTCGTTTTCGTTGGTGAAAAGTTCTTTCAATTTCACTATCTAGATGTTCTAGCTTAATTTCTAGAGATCTACGACCAAGCATGCACTATAAATATGTTTTTTTTTGAAATAAAATAAATAAAATCTTAAATTATAACTAGTCAAGAATAAAATTAACTAAGATTAAATTAACCTTCAGACGCAGCCCTCGGCAACAGCGCCAAAAACTTGATGTTAAATTTTAATTAACTTGCAAGTGTACGAATCTATTGGAATATAGAAAAGTAGTAACGAGGTCGATCCCACAGAGACTGCAATGAGGAAGGTCTAATTTAATCCAAATTAACTATTATTCTAGGCTAGTTGAATCGAAATGATTTTGGTTGAAATAGTTTACTGAAAGACTAATGAAATATACTAAAAGATGAATTGAAAATTCAAGAAGTTTAAAGTACCAAGGTTTCAGAATCCACCATTGTTTAACTTAGCAAATATCCAGTTATTGATTAATTCTAAAAAACGAACGACAACACGAAATCAATCTATTGTCGTCCCGAAAGATTTATCAATTAATTCCAAAAGAAGAAAATCAAATATAGGCTCCCCTTAAGCTTCAAACATAAATTACTTAAGCGTTCCCCATATCACATTCAATGAGAAGAAAACAAAGAATCAAAGTTCTCCTAAGCATTCTATGTATCCCAAATTGATAAAAAGATCACGGAGAATCAAAAGAAATTAATAGACATGTTTAAGCACCAAGGATGAATTAATTAAATCAATATCTAACTATCAGAAATACATGATATTTAAGATGAAAGAAATTTTATTTAAGCAATCTGATCAAGAACAAACCATGAACGTTAAAGCTCTAAAAAGGAATTAAACGAATAACAAAATAATCACTTAATTAAAACAAGGTTTCATCGTCTACCTTGGCTCAAGAAAATTAGAAGAACATAATTAAATAAAAAAGAAAAGAATTGATAGAACCCGACATGGATTTAATGAGAAGAAATCTTCAAACAAACTCTTGATCGCCAAGTAGTTATCTTCTCTTGTTTCTTCCGTCTTCTTCCAAGTTCGGCTCCCAAAATCCCCCCCTTGTTATGAGTTGATAACCCATATTTATACTACCCTAATTGTGCCCAAAATATCCCAAAAAAGTCACAAAATCCGCGGGCCAAAAGTTACCTAACTAAATTAGGAATAAAAAAGAAAATAAAAAAATGCGAGAAAAATAGCAGCAAGGCGATCGCCTGTGGTGGTGGATTTGTTCTCTACTTTCAACATCGATTGTCGCTGCCACGATTAAATTGCGGGCGATCACCCGACTTGTTCTTTTACGTTCTTGCACTTTGGTCCTTCTTGTTTCAACAACCACCAATTTGGTCTTTCAACTTTAGGTCTTGGTCATTTCAGTTCTCCATCTTTTCATAACATCTAATTTGGTCCTTCAACTTTACATAATCTCTACTTTGGTCCTTCAACTTTCAATTGAGTGCAATTGAGTCTTCATACTTTTGAGATATCTTCTAATTTATCGCTCTTTTCATCCAATCTTCTCCAATTGTTCACAAACAAGTCCAAAACTGAAATAGAAACAATAATAAACTATGTTAAGTAGAAAATCACTATATGACGAGATAAATGCTTAATTCAAAGGCCAAAATAAGTGCACAAAATGCACTTATCACACTTCTGTCCAGATTTTCAACCAGCAAACACTCTCAAATTTTCTGCAAATTTCAGTCCCAAATTTCCAGCATTTTTCCATCACTTTCAATCAAGATTCTGGCCAGCAATGAAAGGAATTAACCTTGATTTTTTACTTTGCAAAAGATCCTTATATATGCATCTATATATAGCGTGCGGATTTTGATTTTTTGGAAGCTGTAGAAACAAATTTTCTTTATCAAAACTTCAACTGAAAACTCATTTTCGAGATAGTTTTACTTACTAATTTTACTACGATTTTTAATTGATGTTTGGAAAATTATGATGTGATATAAATACCATGCAAACCTAATTATCGAAGGAACTTTATGATAGTGATTGAAGGTAATCACTTTAATATGCTAGTGATTGAAGGTAATCACGTATGATGTAACGTTTTAAAAATAATGGCATGTTGCATTTATGTTTACGTATAATTTTCCCACATGTTATATGTATTGCTGCTGAGTTTTCTTATGAAATACTCACCCCCAAAATGAACAAATTTTCAAATTGAATTAATTGGTGTTGATGCGATGGCGTAGGCTAGCGAGCTTGTTATGGAATTTCCTTTCTAGTTTAAGTTTTTACATCGAGATGATCAAGTCAATTATGATTTAAATATGATATTTTTAAGTCTTTCATTCAGTATTTGATTATGTAATATTTTTCGGAAAATGAGATGTCAGTTCGTTGGCCGTTAAAAGTTTCAAGTTAGAAATGCCTACTTTCATTTTGGGGTAATTTCCAACTTAGTGTCCCTATTTTGAAAAATCATAACTTATGCTACGGTTAGAGTTTCTGAATGAAATCAGTGGCTATGGAAATCCATATATGTGGTACAATAACATCAATTGGAATCACTCAAAAATTTCATTGTATGAATTTATTATGAATGTTTTAGCGAGCTGCCTTGAGGCACCTGGGACAGGTTTTTAAACAACTTCAGCTATCATTTTCACCTACCAAACGATGTAGTTAAGGTTTAAAATTTTACCACACTGTAGTCTGTAGTCCATAGTATCTGTAATTAAATTTTTGAATTTTTGAAATTTGTTTGAATGGTCAAATAATTTGTTGCGATACCTATCACGATTTAGGCAAAACCATAGAAACTTAAAGAAAAATCATTTTTCCATTGCGCGCTTGTTATCTTCCACAAAAGTTATATTTTTAAAACCACTCAAGAGAATGGGAAATATTATTTGGATTTGTCTAATATATTTTAGAGATTATCCTAGTGACCCTCCGGGTTGAGAAAATCCGGGGCGCTACAGAATCAATCCATAGATTTAAAGTAGCATATGCACATCCATATACAAAACCTAAATATGATCATGCACATTCCATTAACAAGTCAATCTCCTCTATCTGCATAACTAATATTGTTAGATACCTGCAAATGCAATAATACTTTATATTAATAATAGAAATTAAATAATATCTCACTAGAAGAGAGTGCACACTTGTAAGATAATATATGAACTCTAAAGATGATAAAGTTGCAAATGACGTAAAAGCACAACCGGTCAAGACTATATCCAATATACTTCTATAAATACCAAAGAAGTTCAAGCTTACTATTTACACATAGAAGATAACAAGTTTGAAATTTGAACAAACTTACTAATTAATAAATGTATCTACATCAGTTTTTTAAGTAGAAATCATGTTACATCAAGTGTTTATATACATTAATAAATGTAATTGCATCAGTTCTGTGACTTGTTTACATGTGAATTCAGTCCCATATGTTATAAATTCTAAATATTTAAGATTACATTCATTCTAGAGGGGAAACCTATGCTGTCGTCAAGTTCCATTCGTCCAAAATTTGTTTTATACACTGCTCAATCATTCTACTATACTACATCAGCCATATGATTTTATACTAATTGTGAATTCATGTTTATACTTATTATTTATCCACATATAGTCAATCCAAATTTTATACCTTTATACTCTTACTTGTCTAGTATGTGTGTTTTGAGAATTTAACCATAGCACTTCTTCCTGCATTGATTTAGATATCATGAGGCTCTTAAGGAAATTTACACATAGCCTTCACCTTTTCACCTTTTCTCTTCAATTTCAATATTTGGTGACTTGACAAAATACCTTTCATAAAATGAGGGATTGCACATGACGGGCTAATTTGACAGCAACAGTTCACAAAAATAGATGGTAAGGACCTTTTGTGAAAAGAATGGTTGATTTAAAGACCCAAATGCCAAAATCCAAATTATAGGGACGATTTGCACAACAGACTCAAAGAATAGGGACGAAATGTGCTAATTACCCCTTATGCTAATTACCCCTTAAGATTAGAACACTGATGATACGTGTTCTTTAATTCTTCTTGTGTGCTCTTTAATTCTTCTTCTACATCCACTACATTCTCCTTCAAGGTTCTAACATCTGCATTATTTCTATTATAGGTAGTGTTCGACGATTCTCCCGAGAAGGTTGCTCTTCCAAAACAATGCTTTCGACCTCGGCTATCAGGTCCCACGACTTGGGTGAAGATGTCACCATGTCCAAACTACATAGATGAACCCTCATCAATCGTCTTGTCACACAACTCTTTCATCTAGTCCTAAAAATATTCACATACACATTACATTAAAATAAAGAAGTTGTAATATAAATGTCTTTCAATAGAAAATATACATCATTAGCTAAAATATTCAATTCCAATTTTCCTTAGCTAAGTCATTGATCGATGTCTTATCTTTTCGAATATGAGTATTCCTGAAGATTTCTAATCAAGTCTCAGGTGTGCCCAAAGGTGCATCTCGCTCCAGATCTTCCTCTTTATGTTAGAATATGAAAAGGCGTAATAAACATCAAAAACTCGAGTATTGAGATGATGTTAGTTCAGTCTTACATCAACTACATGCTGTGTATGCATTATTTTATATTTTTTTCGATTTAGCATATTTTTTTCTACTTTTTCCTATATAAAAATTTGAAATTTTAAAAAGCAATAAGTAATGCTAAATGGTAAAAATATGTGATATGTATATTAGAACCTACAATGGTTTTAGGATTGTCTCAATACTCCACTAGCACGTCCAATGATCCTCGGGCACTTTATCTTGACAATTCACGATTCGCTCTTCCCTAGTGGTGATGTGTTGAATTGTTTAAGGACATGCTTGTTCCATTCATCTTGGAAGTCAAAGTGTTGCTTAAATTAAGAAAGAAAAAAGTAAGATGCATTAGTCATGAAAGTTTCCAAAGATTGTAGATAATTTAAAGTCATATTAAAAGCAAAACATATAAAAAAAACTGCTTGACTTTACCTTGATTTCCATCATCACTCTATTCTTATATTTAACATCCACCTATGGCCATTTAAAGGTTCACGTTCCTTCCTAGATGCCCTGCCAAAGAAGACAACTCAGTTTAGTTTGGACTAATTGCAAACCCATCCTGAAAAGTAATTGGGAGTTTTCCCATTCGGTTCTTCTCCCCAAGAATGCCAACTTGGCTTGTCCTCGAACATTTCTAGGAGCAAGTTCTTGTTCTTGAACCATTTATCTGCACATTTGTAAGAAGATCATAGAATTGATTAGATAAACAATTTAAATCACATCTAATTGAAATATATAATAACATATTGGAACATTTGATTATATTTGGTGTTGAGATGGAACTTGTTGGAACTTTGTGACCATGCTTAAGTATTTCGAGATAATCTTAACTAAAATAACAAAAAGAGACATAATGTACGGCTCCACCTATTTCTACTCGAAAGCTAAATGGATGGGCAAGTGCATCATAAAGTAAAAAAAAAAATAGTATAAATATCCATTCTAATTTGCAAAGTATGAGTGCAATGAGCTCCCTAGCCTTCTAAAATCTTCAGGTCATGCTACCATGGAGCATAATTCACGGAATAAGGCACTTAGCTCTATTAATATAGAACTAATCTTCTTTGGTGATGCCTTTCGAATAGCCACACTACAACAAAAATAGCCTTTCAC
Organism: Forsythia suspensa; assembly: GCA_023638005.1. Taxonomy (NCBI): domain Eukaryota; kingdom Viridiplantae; phylum Streptophyta; class Magnoliopsida; order Lamiales; family Oleaceae; genus Forsythia; species Forsythia suspensa. The sequence goes on from CM042671.1 coordinate 33,794,489, forward strand.
AACATTTAAACAGCAACATTCATTAATTGCTTGTTGCTAAAAATGGTTTACAACAACAATCATTAAATGTATGTTGCCATTGGTTAACATAATTGAGATTTGACAACAATATTTAAATGAATGTTGCCAATGTCTCCTTTTGCAACGTTGTGAGTCTGTTGCAAAAAAAAAAAAAAAAATTTGACATTTAACAACACGCAGAGACCGTTGTCAAAAAAATAGAATATTTCACAACGTTCGCACACGTTGTTAAAATGGGGGTATTTTGGATATTTGCAACGTTCAACGTCTGTTGCCAAAAATTAACTATTTGGCAATGTTTTCTGAATGTTGTTAAAACTTTGGCCCATTTTTAAGTAAAATTGACGCGTGAAAGTGTGAAACTGAACCCGCGAAAACTATTTTCTTGGCTCCAACCCAAAATTGAATTGAAAACCTTTGTTTCTATTCATTTCTTTCTCTGGAAAATCTGTGAAACTGAACCAAGAATTGAACTCGCCCATTTCTTTCTCCGTATCATCGGTGAGATTGAATGTAAAATTGAAACAGTTGTTCCATTTCTTTCTCCCGTGAAATTGAATGTAAATTGAACCATTTCCATTTCTTTCTCTCAGATCGTATGTGAAATTGAATGTAAATTTAATCGGTTGTTTCCTTTCTTTCTCTGTATCATCTGTGAAAACCTCATTTTAATTATGTTTTCAATGCTAGGGTTGGGAAGAAGAGCAAGCTTTTGAGCATTCTAAATCTATTGCCTTATTTACCAACTTGGAGCTATGGTGATATTTTGGATAATCGTAAATATGATACAGGTAATCAAACTCTTTATATGCTTGGGCTTAACTTTGGGTTTATATGTGGGTTGGATTACTTAGTGGAGTTTCCATCAATTTTCTACAATTTTGCTATTCAATTGAAAATTTGGGTTTAGATTTCTATAATATGATTTTATGTTGGAAGCTTAATAGAATACCTTAGTTTTTAGTAGTATTTGAGTTTGTAGGTTTTGAATGTTGTTGATTTATTCTTGTATTTTGTTATTTTATAATGTACTTTATGTGTTGTTGAGTTTTGGATCATAACTTGAAACTTTGTTAATATGTCAAGGATAGCCATCATTTAGTGATACAACCTGTTGCATTTTGGATTCTGAAATGTCATATAATTTCATATGTGTGCTTGCAACATGAATAAGGAGACAGAGGTTTAGTCCTCATGACTGAAATCAAAAAGTACATTTATTTGGAACTTTTAGTGTTCGACGATTCTCCCGAGAAGGTTGCTCTTCCAAAACAATGCTTTCGACCTTGGCTATCGTGTCCCACGACTTGGGTGAAGATGTCACCATGTCCAAACTACATAGATGAACCCTCATCAATCGCCTTGTCACACAACTCTTTCATCTAGTCCTAAAAATATTCATACACATTACATTAAAATAAAGAAGTTGTAATATAAATGTCTTTCAATAGAAAATATACATCATTAGCTAAAATATTCAATTCCAATTTTCCTTAGCTAAGTCATTGATCGATGTCTTATCTTTTCGAATATGAGTCTTCTGAAGATTTCTAATCGAGTCTCGGAGGTGTGCCCAAAGGTGCATCTCACTCGTGATCTTCCTCTTTATGTTAGAATATGAAAAGGCATAATAAACATAAAAAACTCAAGTATTGAGATGATGTTAGTTCAATCTTACATCAACTACATCACAGGTATGCATTATTTTATTTTTTTTCGATTTAGCATATTTTTTCTACTTTTTCCTATATAAAAATTTGAAATTTTAAAAAGCAATAAGTAATGCTAAATGGTAAAAATATGTGATATGTATATTAGAACCTACAATGGTTTTAGGATTGTCTCAATACTCCACTAGCACGTCCAATGATCCTCGGGCACTTTATCTTGACAATTCACGATTAGCTCTTCCCTAGTGGTGATGTGTTGAATTGTTTAAGGACATGCTTGTTCCATTCATCTTGGAAGTCAAAGTGTTGCTTAAATTAAGAAAGAAAAAGTAAGATGCATTAGTCATGAAAGTTTCCAAAGATTGTAGATAATTTAAAGTCATATTAAAAGCAAAACATATAAAAAAACTGCTTGACTTTACCTTGATTTCCATCATCACTCTATTCTTATATTTAACATCCACCTATGGCCATTTAAAGGTTCACGCTTCTTCCTAGATGCCCGCCAAAGAAGACAACTCGCTTTAGTTTGGACTAATTGCAAACCCATCCTGAAAAGTAACCGGAGTTTTCCCATTCTGTTCTTCTCCCCAAGAATGCCAACTTGGCTTGTCTCGAACATTTCTAGGAGCAAGTTCTTGTTCTTGAACCATTTATCTCAAGACATTTGTAAGAAGATCATAGAATTGATTAGATAAACAATTTAAATCACATCTAATTGAAATATATAATAACACATTGGAACATTTGATTATACTTGGTGTTGGAGATGGAACTTGTTGGAACTTTGTGACCATGCTTAAGTATTTTGAGATAATCTTAACTAAAATAACAAAAAGATAACAAAAGAGACATAATGGATGGCTCCACCTATTTCTGCTCGAAAGCTAAATGGATGGGCAAGTGCACCATAAAGTAAAAAAAAAAAGTATAAATATCCATTCTAATTTGCAAAGTATGAGTGCAATGAGCTCCCTAGCCTTCTAAAATCTTCGTGTCATGCTACCATGGAGCATAATTCACTTTAATAAGGCACTTAGCTCTATTAATATAGAACTAATCTTCTTTGGCGATGCCTTTCGAATTGCCACACTACAACAAAAATAGCCTTTCACAACATTTAAACAAAAGACATTCATTAATTGCTTGTTGCTAAAATGGTTTACAAAGAACAATCATTAAATGTATGTTGCCATTGGTTAACATAATTGAGATTTGACAACAATATTTAAATGAATGTTGCCAATGTCTCCTTTTGCAACGTTATTGAGTCTGTTGCAAAAAAAAAAAAAAATTTGACATTTAACAACACGCAGAGACCGTTGTCAAAAATAGAATATTTCACAACGTTCGCATTACGCTGTTAAAATGGGGTATTTTGGATATTTGCAACGTTCAACGTCTGCTGCAAAAATTAACTATTTGGCAACGTTTTACGAATGTTGTTAAAACTTTGGCCCATTTTTTAAAGTAAAATTGACGCGTGAAAGTGTGAAACCGAACCCGCAAGGAAAACTATTTTCTTGGCTCCAACCCAAAATTGAATTGAAAACCTTTGTTTCTATTCATTTCTTTCTCTGGGTTGAGTTTTGGATCATAACTTGAAACTTTGTTAATGTGTCAAGGATAGCCATCATTTAATACAACTTGTGCATTTTGGATTCAAAGTCATTTATGTCCTTGCAACATGAATAAAACAAAGGTTTAAAAAAATTCATTTATTTGGAACTTTTGCTATTGCACACGAGGTTGTTATCTGGAGGTAATGATTCCATTATCAATAATCTGTAGAATGTGGTGTTGTAATTTGTGAAATAACGAAGCAGATATTCTGTTTTCAATTAGTGTTGGTGAAATAGAAAGATTCTCTTATTACGATTGGAATTGAACTTAAGACTCTCTTACTTAGCAAGTTCGATTGGCTATCTTGATTCTTAGTTGAAAGAAAGATAATGTGTGATGATCGAACCTGTCTTTCTTTGTTATGTTATTTTATCATGTGGAATGTATTGGTAGAATTTTGTGCTAGCTTTTAAACATTAGTTTCAAGCTCCCTATGCCAAGTGAAAAGGATGCCATGGTGATAAAGAAAATTGAAAGTGAGACTTTGCCTTCAAGGCAACTCAGAACTCCTGGACAGATTCGAGATCAAACTCGAACGTCCGAATCTAAAAAGGAGGTGGACTGAAATTCAAATAGCGAGATATCTTGCTTATTTTTTTTATTTTATTTTTTACTTTTATGCACTTTGCAAAGTTAGGATAGTAATCATATGGAATCTTTACACTCTTCAAAACCATGCAAAAAGTTTGTTTCTCAATCTTATCCATAGAGTAGCACACTAGCGGAATATAATACTTTTTCTTATCCTCTAGCCAATTTGGGTGAAGTTCAGGCCTGACCCTTATTCGTTGTACACCCAATATTGTCTTTAAGCCATCCTTGAATTTTCCATTAAGATTGAGAATATTACCAATCACATTATCACATAAGTTCTTCTCGATGTGTATTACATCAAAATTATGTCTAAGAAAAAGGTATAGATAATATGGAAGCTAATTAAGAATAATCAACTTCTTCCAATTACCTGGCCATTGTGTTGCTCGGGTTCTTTTTCTCTGCGAACTATCATCCTCTTCACGAACCTTCCCAAATGAGTTTGGAATACCTTCTAATTGTTCCAATATATCCATCTCTATTAGTGGGGTTGGAGTTGGTCTCATTTCAATATCTCCTTCAAAAATTTCATGAGTCGACGGAACCTATGATCCATAGGTAAGAATCGACGATGACCCATATAACATTATTTCTTCCCACTCTTTAAATACTAACTACAGTATCGTTATGGCATGATGGGATAAGGAATTATTAACTCAGCATTTGAGGCCGTTTTGATTCTTTGAATCTATAGTCGGATTAGAGGCGATTTGGGAACAAGATACAAGAGGAGAATCGAAGATCAAAGCGCGGATTGAAGATCTTGACCCGAGTCACGGTTGTATTTATTTCTTCTTCTTTTTCTTTTGCGGATCGAGGATGAAGTCAATTATTGTCATAATTGACTTCAAATCATGTCTCAAGCTAATTTACTTTTTTCTAGGATGAACGATGAAATCTCATGATTTTTAATTAATTAGAAGTTTTTTTCTGCTTAGTAATTAATTGCTTTTGGATTATTTATTCTTTATGCAGTTTTTCTATTATTTTCAATGCACGATCACCATTAGAATATATTGTGATCTATATTAAGCTCTAGAGATTCAATATAGATTAAGCACGTCGTATTGAAGAACATAGGGTCCAATAATAGATGAAATTACTATTATGCTTTATGAAATCATTTAGGTATTCTTGAGATTTTTAATGCATGTGTTTATGTTCAAAGCTTAATTAGAGATAATGAGATTCGCATAACATATAGAATTGATTGACCATCGAGAGGCTTTTGATTAGATTAATTTAAGAACAATAGATTTTCAATCGGATAGTAATTATAAGTTAAAACTGCTAAATGGATATTTGATTAAGAGTGTTGGTGGATTCGGCAAATCTAGTGTTAGTAGATCTTGAATTCGTTCTCTCACTATTTTAAAGTTAATTGTTTCATATTTTAGTTTTAATTAAAATAGTTAAGTTAGTTTTAGAATCACAAAACCCAAAAAATTAAATCTGTGTTTTTTATTGTTAAAATTTAAGTTATAAATTAATTGGTTAAATTAATATACGGTCTAACCCGTGGGTTCGACACTTCATTCATCACTTTATTGCTTGTCAACGATCCGGCCCACTCTGCGGGATTATAATCGCACAACAATGGGCATGCTAAGTATCCCTTCATGCTCTAACCCAAAAGCATTGCCAAGCATAGAAAGTCACCAATGGTGTATAACACAGCTACATACATCTTGAACATGTCCACCTCTTTATTCCACAATTCCTTGATTTCATCTATTAAAGATCTCATGTAAATGTCAATGTTGTTACTGGGGCTTTTAGGACTAGATATTAGCAAATACAAGATCATGTGAGGTTTTTTCATACACATCCACAGAGACAAATTGCATAGGATAAATACCATGGGCTACGTGATGTGCGTGGAACTCGTAGTTCCAAATGGGTTAAAACCATCGGTTGCTAATCCAAGTCTTACACTTCTTGGATCTGCAGCAAAACTTGGATATTTGTTGTCTATCTGTTTCCAAGTTGGTGTGTCTGCTGGATGTCTCATCACCCTATCTTTAGTGCGGCCATCTTTATGCCATCTCATGTCAACTGAAACTTTAGATGACATGTACAAACATTGCAGCCTCGGTGTCAATGGGAAGTAACGTAGAATCCTTGCTTGTATTTTTTCTTTGTAATACCACTCTCATTAGTATATCTTGAAGTCCCACATATGGTGAATTATTCAAGTTTGGAATTCTCCTTCCGAAACAACATACAATCATTTGGGCATGCATCTATCTTGTTGTAACCCAAAAACATATCTAAAATAATCTTCTTGCTATGCGTGAAGTTTTATAGAAAAGTACATCCTTCAAAAACGCCTTTTGTAATAAGTCAAGCAATGAAATAAATATCTTATTGCTAATGTCACCAAGGCATGTAAGGTGCCATAGTTTCAAAAGAAATGATAGCTTTGTGCAATTTTGCATCTATGATAGCTTCTGCCAATTTGTAAAACTGGGCAGCACCACCATTACTAGATACACCATTAGTTTTCTCCACCACCCATTCCATAACTTCGTCTACGACCGACCTCTCAAACCTATCTCATAACATTTCAATTATGTTGTCACCATCATCACTATCACCACCTTCACTATTAATAACATCTCCTATGGTATTGGGATGAGGTGTTGTCTCAAATTTCTCCCCATGAAGATGCTGCACCTTTTTATTGCTCATCATTCTCCTAAATATCAAATGTTCATAAAGTGTTTTTTTTACATCGTTCAAGTTTTTACATGAACACTTTACTTTGCTAGCACAAACAAATCCAAACCCATGAGCAAATGCGTGCTCGATGAATGCTTTAAGTCCATAATCAAAATCCTTAGTATATGGATGAATGGGGACCCAACTCTTATCCATTGTTGACTATCCGTAAATCGACAACTACACCACACTAAAATGTTAAATTCTTCACCTAGGCATTTGTTAGCAATTATTTTTATTTTATTCCGTAAGTGTACGGATCGCACAAGTAATAAAGTAGATTTTAGAGTCTAAGTATTATACCCACAGAGATTGTGTTAGTCTAATTTCAAATTAACATAGCCTTAATCAAAACTATAGAATTCAATGGGTTTTCTAAGATTTAATTATCAAACTACTTAACTAACTATTCAATGCAAGACCTAAATACTCTAAAATTAATGCAAAGTTGAGATCAATGTAAATGTGATATAAATTTAATAAAGAAAAGCGTATTAGGATCTCGAATCCACTTATACCAATTCACTTTAACTTGAACGTTGAATTTGACAACATGATTTAATTATGAAGATCAATATTCCTAATTTGTTTAACAATTTCTCTCGAGTAGAATTAAACACATTCCTATAAGTGACCCAACTATATCTCTATGACGGATTCGAACATACAAGAATGCATTAGAATTTGTGAATACATAAAGATCGCGTAAAGCATAGCGGTATATCTCTATTCTCTATTGGACCCTACGACAATTGAAACTGTGTTTAACTTATTTTCAATCTTTCGATGGCAAGACAAGCCACAAAAATCATACAATCATTGTGCATATAATTGTAGATGAAAAGAAATCAATATCAATTGTTCAAAATTAAAAACATTTTTGAATATCAAAGATTAGGTTCAAAGAATTAAAGGTTCATGATATAAGTTTCATAGCAATCCTAACACAAAATAAATCTAGCTTAATGTTGTGTGATTTTAATCTCGCATGTGGACGGATAGTTAACAAGTAATAAAATGAGAAGTAGAGTGTCGAACCCACGAGGACTAGCTACCAATTTAACCAATTAATTTATAATTCGAATTTTAACAATGTAAAGAACACATTCATTTTTGAATTTTAATTCTAAAACTATTATAATTATGTTTAAGTGAATCTAATTTATCGCTTTCTTAATCAATTATCTGTTTAATCGCTTTAGTTTATAATTACCTTGGATTGAAAACCGGTGATCCTATAATGATCAAAAGCCTCTCTCGATGGTCAATTAATTCTATATCGATATGCGAACCTAATTATCTCTAATTAAGTTTCGAACATAAAAATATGCATTAAAATCTCAAGAACACCTAACAGGATTTTATAAAGCATAATAGTAATTTATATCTATTATTGGACCCTATGTTATTCAAAACCACGAACTTATCTATATTGAATCTCTCGACTTCAATATAGATCAAAATATATTCTAATGGTGATCAAGCATTAAAAATTAGAAAAAAATGAATAAAGAACAATCAACCCAAACGCAATTAATTACTAAAATAGAAAAACTTCTAATTAATTAAAAGCAGGAGGTTTCATCGTTCATCCTAGCAATAAGTAAATTGGCCGGACATAATTTCATAAAATATTACAAGAATTGTGTTAATCATGTTCTGGAGAAAGAAAGAAAAAAAGTAAATAAAACCCGTGATTCCGGCTCAAGAATCTTCAATCCGTTTCTTGATCTTCGATTCTTCTCTTATATTTTCTTCCCAAAATTCGTCTCTTGCGATTTGTACTCTATTATGACTTTTATACTCCTTCCCCAACTCTCCAAGACGTGGCTTAGGTAGTTGTATTAATCTATACTTTGTAGAGTTTTAATTGGTTCAAAAAACAACTTAAGTTCTACCCGAAATACCCATGCGATCGTATGGTTTTGTCAATTTACGTTCTGTAGAAAATCTTGGAGGCTTGCGATCGCATTGTCTATTAACCATGCCATCGCATGGTTAATTCTAGTGATTTCCTGCATTTTCTCTTTGGTATTTGTATGTCAAGTCGTTCAATTCTCTTTATCTTTGCAATTAAATCCCATTTTCTTCTGTTTGCTCTCTTTTCGTTAGATCGACACTTGAATTTGGTTATTATCCTATAATGATAAAAAAACAACACACCAGTATACTAAAAACAAATAAGAGTACTCATAATCGTCCCTTTTGTGAGCTCAGATAAATACAAAATTATACTTATCAAACACCCCCAAACTTGAACTTTTATTCGTCCTCGAATAAACTAGCTAAAGACAATCATGCATATAATGAGAAAAATAATAAAAAAAGTCACAATATAAATAGTTTGGCGTTCTTTTGCAACAACTTATAATTCATGACGAGTATCAAGGTATTACTATTACAAACGTGATTCTACTTAAAACATACTTGATATGTGTATGAGAGCAATTAGTCCGATCTACTTAATTTCTATGGTGGTGATAGCCCAACCATTTGGTCAACTTTTTTTTCCCTCTTGTAAGGTATACTTGCCCCCAAAATGATGTTCTCTTTCAATTTTTGAGATTTTGGGTCTAAGGTTATAGTTCACTCATTATTTTCTTGCTCGAAGTTGGTTGAGAAAGCTAATAATCGTGACTACCTAGGTTTATGAAGATTTTCCAATTTCTTAGCGCTGTCAACCAGGAAGTTTCTACTAAGTAAGTCAAACCCATTAGTTATCTAATCCCCAATGTTTACTTTGCAAAGGATTTTTCACTGGCTTTAGCATAATTTTTTTATTATATAAATCTTATGTGCAAAACTCAATCCCTTAAGCTTTCTAGATGACTCATGTAACGAGCTTTAGGTCAATGATTCCCAGATCTTTTGAACCTTAGGGCATCGGGTTTTGAAAAACCCCTACGGGCGTTTTCACTCAAGTCAAAAAGGCTACGAAAAGAGTTATAAGATATTAATAGTGTGCAAAACTCAGTCCATTAAGCTTTCTAGATGTCCCATGTAATGATTTTTAGGCCGATTGGCTTTATCACTTGAGTCAAAAAGGCTACGAAAAGAGTTATATAATAGTAATAGCTTTGTTCCTTGCGTGCAATAAGTTCATGCTCGAGGATTAGATTCCTAATATTCGGTCATTACCTAGCTTTCTCTAACTGGTCTAAAGTGCTCCACACAATTTTTCAACAAACATGGAATCAACACAAGCCTAGATAGCCACCATCACAGCTTAACTACCACACTTACTCACTCTATTGGTTACTTGTCGAGATACAAATGATTCATAGTTTCAAGAAGGTATTTTATTGTTTTCAACTTAAGCGTACCAACATAACTAAAATTCATCAAAACTGACTAACACAACACGTTATCAGATATGGTTAAGTAACCTCACATTTAAACAAAGTAATAATCTATTCACAAATCATGATTAAAGTTAAACTTAAATAAAAGGTTCCATCATTAGCCGACAAGGCTATTCATATCACATAAACATGCAAACAAACATCAAAAAAAAAATTTTAGACAAACAAAAACAAATTAATAATCAATATCAAGTATCATCATGAGATCAAGATCAAGCATTTTTCCACTACCCCCAAACTTGAAAGATATATTGTCCCCAATGTGAAAATTCAAAAGGAATATATAAAAAGATCAGAGACTACCCAGAGGTGGATCGGATGGCGCAAGATGAAGAAGTATGGTAGAATCTACTGGTGGAGAGTCTTGGTTAGGTACCGATTGGCCAATCTTCGCTTGAATGACATCCAGCTAGTAAATTATAACTCTAAAAAAATATTAAAGAATATTAAAAAAAAAATATTCTGGTTGTCCTTGCGATCGCAAGTACAAAACATCATGCGATCGCGAGGACATTAAAATCTGGGCTGAAAGTTTTCTGCCCAGGCCATGCGATCGCATGGTATAAAACTGCTAATGGTGATTTTTTTTTTCACTAAATGACGATGATCATTGGTTCCTCGTTACCTAAAATTTGATTGCGCCTACTTGAAGTTTTAAAAGCATAAAAATGTAAAATATCAACTGAAATCCTAAAATTTAAATGAATACAAAAATTTAAATAAAATGGTAGAAAAATAGGTTGCCTCCCATTAAGCGCTTCTTCAAAGTCATTAGCTTGAATTTGTCGCGATGATCACTCAAGACACTTTGAATAGATCTTTGGAGGATTTGATTTGATTACATCGATTGTCTTCGCACCAATTTTCGTTCACCTTCCAGAGTTTGATTTTTTCCCTATTATATTGATATGATTCTATTTTGCCACCCTGCTCGAATTCAACTATGAAAACTTCAGCTTCCTCATCGACTTTGATCTTAGAATCATTTTTAGAAGACACGTGGAACTTCTTTTTCTCCACATACTCTTCTTCTCTAATTGGTGCATCTTGATGTTGGGTGACAAATCTATCATCTAAACTCCCGACCTTCTGGTTAATGACATCAATCTGGAAACAAGAATCTAAAGAGCTTGGAAATTTAGTTGCTTGAAACACATCGAATGTGATATTTTCATCATTCAATCTTAGCTTTAGTAGCCTTTTTTGCACATCAATCAATGCCCGACCAATAGCTAAGAAAGGTCGACCCAAAATAAGTGGTACATTCCTGTCTTCGCATATATCCAGAATAATAAAATCAACAGGGAATATGATCTTGTCCACTTTCACTAATATGTCTTCAACGATCCCTCTTGGACATTTGATGGCCCAATCTACAAGCTGCAACGATATTGTTGTTGGCTTTACTTCTCCCAAACCGAGCTGCTTAAAAATAAAATAAGGCATTAAATTCACACTAGTACCCAAATCACATAAAACTTTGTCAAAAAATAAACTAACAATAGTGTAAGGAATAGTAAAACTCCTTAGATCTTTTAATTTCAGAGGTATCTTGTTTTGCAATATAGCACTACATTCTTCGGTAAGCATGACTGTTTCGTGCTCTTCCAACTTCCTTTTGTTTGCAAGAATTTCTTTAATAAATTTTGCATAGCTTGGCATTTGAGCTAAAGCGTCGGCAAAAGGTATGTTGATTTGGAGTTTCTTGAATACTTTGAGGAATTTCTAGAATTGCTGGTCTAGCTTATGTTTTCGCAGCCTTTGAGGAAATGGAATTGGAGGGACGTAAGCCGATGGTGGAATATAATCTGGTGGAGAGTTATATTTTTCTTGTTCAACTTCTGCATCTGATTTGTTTTCTCTCTCTTTGCTGGACACGGTTTCTTTTTCTACACCTGGTCTCTTTACATGAATTTATGGCAATTCAACTCCGCTTCTCGTGGTAATTGCATTTACTTGCTCTTTTGGACTGACCCCGGTATTGCTTAGCCATGTGCCTGGTTGTCGCTCGGTTAATAGTTTAGCCAACTGCCCAATCTAATTTTCTATATTCTTTATTGCAACATCTTGTCTTTTCTACACTTCTTTGAGTCCCAACTCCATGAGTTCTGACAATTTAGAGATTGTTTCTTCTAATCCTTTTTCTCTTTCCCAGGGTCTTCTTTGATTTGGCAAATTTTGAATGTTTTGGGTATTGCCATATGAGAAATTTGTATGATTTCTCCATCCAAGATTGCAGGTATGTGAATATGGATTATTCTGCTGTCGCTGAAAGTTCTGAGCATATGCAGTTTGTTCAGGTGATAACATATCAACTTTGGTTATAGGGCATTCTGATAATTGATTGTTTGCCCCCGAATGTTACACAGATTGGTGGGGACATCTAAACCATATTGGTTGAGTGGGAATATTTCATTGATTCCATCTGCTTTGCCAATGTATCAATTTTTGCCAATACAAGCGAATTGATTTCCACTTCGTGCCTTCCTGTTGCTTTCTTCTGCAATCCTCTATCTGGCAACATAACAAACTGTTCACTCATAGTTTTATACAGGTTGTGAAGGTCACCGGCGGATCTATTTTGGATAGAGCCAATTGCTGTAGAATCTATTGAAGAACGACTGGTTGGAGTTAATCCAGGGTAGAAATAACGATTCTGAGCTGCTAAGGAAAAACCATGACTTGGACACTTTCAGAGCAGTTGCTTAAATCTTTCCCATGCCTCGTGAAAATTTTCCAACTCAGATTTTTGGAAGTTGGATATTTCATATTTCAGTCTGTTCACTCTGGCTGGAGGAAAGTATTTCAGTGTGAATTTCTGGATCAAATATGTCCAATGAGTGATGCTCCCAGACGGTAGAAAATCTAACCATTTTCTAGCTTTATCCTTCAGTGTGTGTGGGCAGACCCTCATCTTACGTGTCTCTTCATTAACATCGTGGTTTTTGAAATTTCCACATTATTCATCGAAGCGAGAAATATGGTAATGAGGATTTTCATCTGTTGTCCCATAGAACGGCAAATTATTCAAAAACAAATTAATCACATCTAGCCTCAAATCATCCCATAAGGCGGATAGATTATGCTCGATCGATTTTTAACAATCGGTGGCATCATTCATAATTTCTGGCAATCTATATGTTGTTGGCTTTGCTTCTCCCAAACAAGAGTCATTAAAAATAAAATAAGGCATTAAATTCACACTAGTACCCAAATCACATAAAACTTTGTCAAAAAATAAGCCGACAATAGTGTGAGAATAGTAAAACTCCACGGATCTTTTAATTTCGAGAGGTAGCTTGTTTTGCAAAATAGCACTACATTCTTGATAAAAATGGTGTTTTAGTATATTCCAACTTCCTTTAATTTGCAAGAATTTCTTTAATAAATTTTGCATAGCTTGGCATTTGAGCTAAGCGTCGGCAAAAGGTATGTTGATTTGAGTTTCTTGAATACTTTGAGGAATTTCTAAAATTACTTTGGTCTAGCTTATGTTTTTGCGACCTTTGAAGAAATGGAATTGGAGGGATGTGGCCATGGTGGAATATAATCTGGTGGAGAGTTATATTTTTCTTGTTCAACACACGCATCGGATTTGTTCTCTCTCTTTCTTTGGACAAGGTTTCTTTTCTACACTGGTCTCTTTACATGAATTTATGGCAATTCAACTCCGCTTATCGTGGTAATTTCATTTACTTGCTCTTTTGGACTGCCCTCGGTATTGCTTAGCCATGTGCTGGTTGTCATTTCGATCAATAGTTTAGCCAACTACCCAATCTAATTTTCTATATTCTTTATTGCAACATCTTGTCTTTTACGCACATTTTTGAGTCCCAACTCCATGAGTTCTGACAATTTAGTGATTGTTTCTTCTAATCCTTTTTCTCTTTCCTGGGGTCTTCCTTGATTTGGCAGATTTTGAATGTTTTGGGTATTGCCATATGAGAAATTTGGATGATTTCTCCATCCAAGATTATAGGTGTGTGAATATGGATTATTCTCTTTGTCATTGAAAGTTACTGAGCATATCACGGTTTGTTCAGGTGATGACATATCGACTTTGGTTATAGGGCATTCTAATGATTGATTGTTTGCCCCGAATGTTACCTTTGAGTTGATGGGGACATCTAAACCATATTGGCTGAGTGAGAATATTTCATTGATTCCATACTGCTTTGCCAATGCATCAATTTTGCCAATACAAGCGAATTGATTTCCACTTCATGCCTTCATGTTGTTTTCTTCTACAATCCTCTATCGGCCACATAACAAACTATTCACTCATAGTTTTATACAGGTCATGAAAGTCGTGACGGATCTATTTTGGATAGAGCCGGTGTGTAGAATCTCTGAAGGAAACGGTTGGTTGGAGCTAATCCGGGGTAGAAATAATGATTACGGTACAGCCTTAAGGAAAACCATGACTTGGACACTTTGGAGGCGATTTGCTTAAATCTTTCCATGCCTTGTGAAAATTTTCCAACTGATTTTTGGAAGTTGGATATTTCATATTCAGATCTGTTCACTCTTGGTTTGGAAGAAAGTATTTGATGTAATTTGGATCAAATATGTCAAAGTAGTGATGCTCCAGACGGTGAAAATCTAACCATTTTCTAGTTTTATCCTTTAGTGTATGTGGAAAGAGCCTCATCTTAAGTGCCTCTTCATTAACATCATTAGTTTTGAAATTTCCCGAAAATTCATCGAGCGAGAAATATGGTAATGAAATTTTCATCTATGTCCCATAGAATGGCAAATTATTGAAAACAAATTAATCACATCTGGCCTCAAGCTGGAAGTTATCGTGTCCATAAAGCGGATAGATTATGCTCGTGATTTTCAACAATCGGTGGCATCATATGTAACAACCCAAAATTTTCACATTTCAATTTCAAGTAAATAAAATTTCATACTTTTCGACGTCGTTTAGGTACCTTATGATTTATTTTTAAAAAAAATATTTTGCGTGTTAAACTTCAAATACTTAGTCGGTGACTATGGAATTAATTAAAAAGCGAACCTTATTTTTATTTTCATTTGGTAAGTTTTTAAATTTATTTTGAACAAGAAATAATTTATAAGCTAGTCTAAATTTTAAAATTTGTTCTCAGTTCTATCTAAAAAATTCTTGTCCTTATATTTTTGATTCCCTAATAAAATCCAATTTACTTTTCGACTCAAAAAGTTAACAAACAACCTCTTAAACTCTACTATTTAGCATCAACCAAAGCAGTCCCTTAAATCTAAAAATAACCACCCATGTTCTTTCCCCCTCTCAGCCATTTTCATCCATGTTCAACCCCATTTCACCACCTTTTAAACTACTTAATTATCAGCTATTTTGTGCCCATATATTTTGCATAAAAACCGTCCAAAAACCTGCCCTGATCACTGCAGAAAACCGCCCAGCTGCCTTTTGTTTTCCCAACCATTTATCCTTCCACCTACCCATGTTTTACCTCACTCTCCCATCACCAAGTAACTGATTTTCCCACCTCATTAAGCATCCACAAAGTCACGTTTTTCTCCCCTAGGGCTGACCCCAAAATCGGCCCTGCAGTGTGTACTTTTCCCTCCAAAAAATTCAGCATTTAAGCTAAGCACAAGCTTCCCATTTTCCTTTTCAAGTTTTGGCCTCCACCTATAGCTCAGCGATTGTGTTTTCTGTTTACTTTGCAGCAAGAATACACTCAATTTCCTCCCTCATCCTTCCTCCAACAGTCCAGATTTCAGCCAAATCATACAGCCCCATGATCTGGTATACATGTTCCAGTAGCTCCCTCATTTGCAGCCATTTTTTTTTCCCACTTAAACTCCAGCCAAACTGCCCCATTATCCTTCATGAAACCACCCCTCCCATGACTAAAAATCACGTACCAGTAGCCCCAATTTATACCCAAAAAACTACCCCTGCAGATGGATAATTTCCCCTCTATTTTCAGCAAGTGTTCTTCCTCTTTCCTGTCCAGAAAAATCCAGCCCTGGCAATAGAATTTGTAGCCTTGGTTTTGATCCATAAAATCTATATCTTTCCTCTCATTATAAGCCCCAAAGTTCCAACAACAAATCTTCCATTTTCAACTTTTGTTTTCCTCTCATTTTCAGTCAAAAGAAAAATAGTCCAGCAGTCCTGTGTCCCTCAGATTTTGGCCAAGAGTGCTTCTCTTCAAATTATTTTACAATAAAGATCACAAATTTTCTCTCTAGATTTCTATCTCTAAAGTTTCCCAAAAGATCCCAAAATTATTTCCTGCTGTATGTGTTTCTCCTCTATTTTTCAGTCCTAAATTCACAGCCTTTCTCCCTCACTTTCGGTTCAGTTTTCGACCAGCGGTGAAGGTTGTTAACCTTGCTTTTTAATTCAAAAAGTTCTCTATATATACATATTTATATAGTTTATGGGTTTGGATTTTGAGAAGCTGCGAAAACAATTTTCTTCATCAAAGCTTCAACCGAAAACTTCGTTTTCAAGATAGTCTTACTTAATGTTTTTACTGCGATTTTAAATGAAGTTTTGGAAAAACTATGATGTTATTTAATTCCATGCAAACTTATTTACGAAGGAACTTATGATGGTGATTGAAGGTAATCACTTTAACATGTTTGTGATTGAAGGTAATCACGTATGATGATCATGTTATGTGGTGTCGGCTACCAATGTTTAAGATGATGTACGTTTCAAAAATCATGGCATGTCGAATGTATGTTTAAGTAAAATTTTCCACATGTTATAAGTATTGCTACTGAGTGTTTCTTTTGAAATACTCACCCCCCAAAATAAATAAATTTTTCAGATTGAACTGATCGGCGTTGATGCTATGGCGGTAGGCTAACGAGCTTGTCATGGAAAGTCTTATATAGTTTATGTTTTGACGGAAAAATGATTGAGTCAATTATGATGTAATTACTTATTTTAAGTATTTGATTCAGTATTTAATTATGTAATATGTACGGAAGACAAGAGGTTGGTTTAATTGTCGTTCAAGGTTTTAAATTGGAAATTTCTTAGTTTCATTTTCAAAATTTTCAGCTTAGTGTCCCATTTTTGAAAAATCATAACTCTTTCTACGGTTGAAGTTTTTGAGTGAATTCAAGTAAATCCCCTATATGTGGTCTAATAATAGAAATTGGAATCACTTAAAATTTCATCGGATGAATTTATTATGGATGTTTGAACAGGCAGTCTTAAGGCATCTGGGACGATTTTTCAAGCATCTTCGGCTATCTTTTCACCTACCAAATGACGTAGATAAAGTTTAAAATTTTACATGTTGTAGTCATAGTCCCAAGTATCTCTACAGTTCAATTTCATAATTTTGGAGTTCGTCACCATAAGAATATCTCTTGCTCATTAACTTCAACTCGGTCGAGCCTACCTGCAAAAAGATTAATGGATTCTAGAACGTCTGCTAGGTGTGGTGACGTTTCTTTTCTCTATCAATTCACGACAAACCAAACTATGAATCTCTCGACTTCAATATAGATCACAATATTCTAATGGTGATCAAGTCATTAAAACATTAGAAAAAATAATAAAGAACAATCAACTCAAAAGTAATTAATTACAAAAGGGAATAATTTTCTAATTAATTAAAAGCGGGAGGTTTCATTGTTCATCCTAGCAATAAGTAAATTAGCGGACATGATTTCATAAAATATTACAAGAATTGTATTAATCATGTTTTGGAGAAAGAAAAGAAAAAGTAAATACAACCGTGATTCGACTCAAGAATCTTCAATCCATTTCTTGATCTTCGATTCTTCTCTTGTATTTTCACCCAAAGTTTGCCTCCTATGATTTGTGCTCTATTCGACTTTTATACTCCTTCCCAACTCTCAAGGCGTGGCTTGATTGTATTAATATGGACTTTGTAGAGTTTTAATTGGATCAGGAAACAACTTAAGTTCTACCGAAATACCCATGCGATCGCATGTTTAATTTGGATACTATCTATAATGATAAAAAACAACACGCCATTATACTAAAACAAATAAGAGTACTCATAATCATGCTTTTTGTATGGTCTAATAAATTGTAGTGACACCTATCACAAGATAGACAAAACTATTAAATTTTACAGAAGAAAAATTCTTTTCCTTCGCATGCTGGTTACATCATATACTCACCATAAGAATATCTCGTTCATTAACTTCAACTGGTAGAGCCACTGGTGCAAGATTATTTCTCACATCTGCAAGTAATGGATTCTAGGTTCGGTTGTCTTCCATTGTGTCTTTTTGCTGTTGTTTCTTTTCTCTTCGCTTACGTTGTCGTTGGCGAAAGCTTCATTCGATTTATGGGTCTAAATCAAATAAATCAAGATATTTTGTTCGGTGCATACACACTTGACACCTGAAACTTTAAAAATATTTGAAATTCAACAGTAACACGAAGAACTGAAAATAAAAATAAAACTAAAAATAAAATAAATAAAATAAAAAGAATTTTTAAAAAGTAAATTATCAATTAACTTAGTAATTAATAAAACTAGTCCCCGACAACGGCACCAAAAACTTGTTGTGTGATTTTAATCCCATAAGTTGACGGATCGTTAACAAGTAATAAAATAAAAATTAGAGTGTCGAACCCAAGAGGACTAGCTACCAATTTAACCAATTAATTTATAATTCGAATTTTAACAATGTAAAGAACACAGACTCATTTTTGAATTTTAATTCTAAAACTATTCTAATTATGTTTAAATAAATCTAATTTATCATGCAATTAAAGTAAATTGTTGAAGACAATTTCAATTTTTACTAACACTAGGATTCACGAATCCACCTACACGTTTCTTAATCAATTATCCATTTAATCGCTTTAGTTAATAATTACCTTGGATTGAAAATCGGCGATCCTATAATAATCAAAAACCTCTCTCGATGGTCAATCAATTCTATATCGATATGCGAACCTAATTATTCTAATTAAGTTTTGAACATTAAAATATGCATTAAAATCTCAAGAACACCTAACCGGATTTTATAAAGCATAATAGTAATTTATATATATTATTGGACCTTATGTTATTCAAAACCACGTGCTTATCTATATTGAATCTCTCGACTTCAATATAGATCACAATATTCTAATGGTGATCAATCATTAAAACATTAGAAAAAAAATTAATAAAGAACAATCAACCCAAAAGTAATTAATTACAAAAAGGGAATAATTTCTAATTAATTAAAAGCAGGAGGTTTCATTGTTCATCCTAGCAATAAGTAAATTAGCCGGACATGATTTCATAAAATATTACAAGAATTGTATTAATCATGTTTTGGAGAAAGAAAAAGAAAAAGTAAATAAAACGCGTGATTCCGACTCAAGAATCTTCAATCCATTTCTTGATCTTCGATTCTTCTCTTGTATTTTCACCCAAAGTTTGCCTCCTATGATTTGTGCTCTATTCTGACTTTTATACTCCTTCCCCAACTCTCCAAGACGTGGCTTCGGCAATTGTATTAATATGGACTTTGTAGAGTTTTAATTGGATCAGGAAACAACTTAAGTTCTACTCGAAATACCCATGCGATCGCATGGTTAAAAACCTTGCGATCGCATGGTTTTGTCCATTTACGTTCGGCAGAAAATCTTGGAGGCTTGCGATCGCAGTGTCTATTAACCATGCGATCGCATGGTTAATTCTTGCGATTTCCTACGTTTTCTCTTTGGTATTTGCATTTCAAGTCCCTCAAGTCTCTTTATCTTTGCAATTAAGTCCCATTTTCTTCTGTTTGCTCTCTCTTCGTTAAATCGACACTTGAATTTGGTTATTATCCTATAATGATAAAAAAACAACACACCATTATACTAAAACAAATAAGAGTACTCATAATCATCCTTTTTTGTGAGCTCAGATAAGTACAAAATTGTACTTATCACTTAACTTACTAATAAGAAGAAAATCAAAAGAAAAGTTAAAATTCATCACCCGGATAAGAAGAAATGTGTAATCCTTGTTCTTCGTTCAATCTTGCCCTAATGATTCTTCAATCTTCGTTTCTTGTTTCTCCTCTTGAAATCTCCCAATATTTGACCACCCTAATTTTGGGTTAATAACTCATATATATATAGTTTCCTAATAGTACCCAAAAAGATCCCAAAAGATCCTAAAAATAATGGCTCAAAAGGTTTCCTCGAAGGAAAAAAATTCATTGGCAGAATTTTGCACTGGACGATCGCCTAGTACAATTCCGGAGTTCGCCCAGGCAAAAAAAATATGGTTATGTTTGATGTTTGTGAGGCTGGGCATTCGCCCAGCTTAAATGTTTTGCTCTGCATGTTTAAGTCTTTCATCTTTGGAATTTAGCTTCTTTAGTCCTCAAATCTTTCAACAACCTCCAATGTGATCTTTCAAGCTTCAATTGAGTGCTATTGTATCCTCGTACTTCCTAAACATCATCCAATTTGTTGCTCTTTTCATCTATTTTCTCCACTTGCTAATAAATAGGTCCAAAACTGAAATAGAAAGAACAATACACTAAATTAATTAAAAAATCTATAAAATAACATGACAAAAGCTTAGTTTTAAAGCTCGAATAAGTGCACAAAATGCACTTATCAAACATCCACAAACTAAACATTTGTTCGTCCTCGAACAAAACCAAAACTAAGCTAAGATAATCACAAGAAACTGATTGAATATTAAATTTCTTACCAAATGCCTCATGTTCAAATATAAAGAAACACTTTTAGAAATATACACTAACATGTTTAATTACTCGAGTCACACAGGCTATAATTACTCGAGTCACACAGAGAAGTGCAAGATGTAATTTCTTTTCTGCTTCTTTTTTTTTGCATGGTATTCAATTCTCAGCAGTGATTAGTGCTCGGTTTAGATTTTTTGATTAGAATATATTCAACCAAAGATGAGACTCGGAATGCCCGAACCATCAAAATTCTACGAACACATGTACTAACTTTAACACCCCCAAATTGTTCTCAAGTAGTTTGGTTACTAGTTTAAGGATTTTGAAACAAGGTTTTTCACAATAATCCTGGGTCAACGATATCAACACATAACCACATACACTCAAGTCATGTTCTCATATAAGTGTTAAGTTAATAGTAGCTACGTGCTCTATCAATATAATCTAACATGGATAAGTATTCAAATAAAACACAAGTTAAAGTGTTATCCAATATTCTAACTAAAAGTGTACTAAACTTTAAACAAATATTACCATCATTGGCGGAAAGACTTTCAACAATAACTAGACAAATATTTTTGGGTTTTTCAAAAAGTTTTCAATTTTTTTTATTTTAAGATTGTTTTTAACACTACTATGGTAGTTATACAGACCCGGATAGTAGCAGATTAAAAATAATCAAATAAGTATCTTGATATTTATCCCATCCCTAAACTAAAATATTACAGTATTCCCAATATAATAACAAAAATAAGCAAATAAAGGAAGAAATAGATCAGGTACTCTCCGTATGTATCTAGTTGGTTAGACGTGGTGTGGTGCAGCTAGGGATGAAGGTCGAGAGACGATGTCTTAGATATTATCCATGCAGCTCGCAAAGTAGAGTATCATGTGGTTGACATGATGAGGACTTAAGAGTGTAATCAATAACCTTTGGAAAAATGTGTGCCTAACTTACGAATGGAAATCCTAAAACTACGTATAATGCAGTGTTTAATCTAACTTAATTGAAAAGGATATAAGAATGGGTTGCCTCCCATTAAGCACTTATTTATAGTCATTAGCTTGACTTTTTGTCCAGTTTCTCAAGTGGAAAAAGAAAGGATTTCGAGATCATCGAAGGTGTCACTCTCAATAATCTTTTGATTTTCTTTTCCATGTTCTATGGCTTGTCATTCATCTTCTATTTAACAATTGCAATTTGTGCATTAAGGATGTCTTCTTCAACTTTAACAACATGCTCATCCATGGCAGCTTCTTACATCTGAACAATCTATTTACCATTGTCTTTCACCTGTATT
Organism: Forsythia suspensa; assembly: GCA_023638005.1. Lineage (NCBI taxonomy): Eukaryota > Viridiplantae > Streptophyta > Magnoliopsida > Lamiales > Oleaceae > Forsythia > Forsythia suspensa. The sequence continues at coordinate 33,816,437 of CM042671.1, forward strand.
GTTGGCTTCATCTCCCAAAATCTTTTAAAGAAGCTTTTTTTTTTTTATTCAAGGTCTTAACTTGATATCATGTCCAATAAGGGAGAGGTGGTGGTGCCACATCTCTACCCAACATATGAAATACCTTTATTTCATCATGAACTCTCAATGTCAATATACCTCGTAAAATATCAATGAGAGCATCCAAAGTAGCTAAGAGGAGACGACCCAAGATAATAGGGATCTCAGCATCCTTAGGCATGTCAAGAACAACGAAGTCAATGAGATATAAGAACTTTCCCACTCTCATCACCATATCTTCTACCATCCCAAATGGCTTTTTAATAGATCGATTGGCCAACTAAGAGTGATCTTTGCAGGTTTATCTTCATTAAGACCTAATTGCCTAAAAATATGGAACTTACACTAAGATCACACAATGCTCTATCAATCACAACAATACCGATGGTAATTGGAATTGCGAAGCTGCCTGGACCATTTCTTTTCTCCGATAGTTGATTTTCCACTATAGCACTTACTTCTCTTATAAGTTTTACTGTATCTCTTCTGCCAACTTTTTATTATATGCAAGAAGTTGTCTCATATACTTGGCATAATTGGGCATTTGAGTCAGGTCCTCCACAAACGATATATTAATATACAGCTTCCTTAGATGATCAAAAAATTGTGCACACTGTTGATCCTGCTTCTTCTTCTGTGATTTAACCTTTTGTGGAAAAGGGATAGGGGGTACATTTTTTTTACTGGCTCTGGAGTTTTTGTTTTTTCATAGTCTACCACTTTCTCGTGATTAGTCTGCACAACTGGATTTACTTCTTCATCCTACTCTTCAAAAACATGTTTTTTCTGGATTGACCTTTTTGTATGTATTTCAGGTAGCTGCACCCCACTTCTAGTTGTTATTGCATGTACTTGCTCACTGAGTTGACCTCAGTGTTGCTGGGAAAGGTACTTTATGATCTACCTGACATAGTGATTGCCATCTGACCATCCGCGTCTCTAAATTCTTTATTGTAGCGCTCTAATTTTGGATAGTAATCTCTGTTCTCCTCATGAACTGATTATTTGCTTCCATGTACTGCTCAGTTTTTTCCATGAACTTACCAAACATATCTTCCAGTGAGACTCTCTTTTCTGGCCACTGAAACTGATAACCTTGTGGTCTGCTGTTATTTTAATTATCTATCCAAGAGAAATTTGGATAATGACGTCAACCTAGATTAAATTTGTTAGAAAACGGATTGTTTTGCTGGGGCATTGACCACCTTGAACATACTCGACTTGCTCAAGTTGCTGTGATAGAATAGGACATTGTGATGTGCTGTGATTAGTCCACACATTCTTTACAAGTTGGTTTTTTCGTCTGCATTGCATTGACTGAATGCGACATGCTTGTCACTTTATGTCGTAATGAGTCTATTTTTACAAATAATGTAGTGAAAGTGTCTACTTCATGTACCCCTTCAATACTCTTGTGTAGCTCGGTTTGATGCTCACATGGCAGTGGTTGTAGCCATTCTCTCAAACAGTTCCAAGGCTTCAGCAATGGTTTTGATGGATAATGAACTGTTGGATGATCTACCATACTTTTAAAGGAGAGAAGTAGACTTGCATAAAAATATTGAACTTGAAGCACCTTACTAATGCCATGATAATATGGCACCTCTTTAGCATATTTTTGAATCTTTTCTATGCCTCATCAAAAGATTCAGATTCTGACTGCTGAAATATAAATATTTCATACTTCAACTTTGCAATCTTGACCGTTGGAAATAATTTTGTGCAGGATATTTGGGCTAAGTCATTCCAAGTAATGATGCTGGCAATGGGCTGTGAGTCCAATCACTCAAGAGCTTTGTCACGAAGAGTATGTTGAAACAAACGTAGCTAGAAGGTGTCGTCTGAGATCCCTTGATATTTGAAATGTTGGCACATTTCCAAGAATTGAGAAACATGTGTATGTGGATTCTCGTCGGCCTTGCCATAGAACTGATGCCTATTCTGAAAAAGATGAATAACATTGGTCTTTAATTGGAAGATTAACTGCCCAAACGGTGGGTAGACAATGCTAGATTGGCTTTAAATGATCTACAGAGTCATAAAATCATCCCACTATCATATTTTCTTCATCAACTGCTATTGCATGATTTTCTTGTATGGAGCAATCTCATTGTTATCCATGATGTCTTGCTGTTTTTTTTTTTTTTTTGTGTGCTTTTCTTGCTTCTCTTTGCATACAATGGAAAGTACGTTCGATTTCTAAATCAACTACTATTAGAGACATGTGTCTCACGCTTCGCATGAAAACACCTGAAAAGAAACAATTCAAACACTTAAATAAACTAAAAAATTAAATAAATAAATAAAGTTCGAATTAGTGCTAATATAACTGGAAAAAAAGAACTAAAACACAATCCCCACAACGGCGCCAAAAACTTTTTATCAATTATTTTTATTTTATTCCACAAGTGTACGGGTCGCATAAGTAATAAAGTGGATTTTAGAGTCCAAGTATTATACCCACAGAGATTGTGTTAGTCTAATTTTGAATTAACTTAGCCTTAATCAAAACTATAGAATTCAATGGTTTTTCTAAGATATAATTATCAAACTACTTAATTAACTACTCAAAGAAAGACCTAAATACTCTAAAATTAATGCAAAGTTCAGATGAATGCAAATGTGATATAAATTTAATAAAGAAAAGCATATTAGGATCCCTAATCCACTAATACCAATTCTTTTTAACTCGAACTATTGAATTTGACAACACGATTTAATTATGAAGATTAATATTCTTAATTTGTTTAACAATCTCTTTCAAATAGAATTAAATCTATCCATATATGTGACCCGACTATATCTCTATGACGAATGAGAACATATAAGAATGCATTAGAATTTGTGAATACTTAAATATCACTTAAAGTATAGCGGTATATTTCTATCTTCTATCGGGCTCTACGACAATTGATTTTATGTTTAACTTATTTTCAATATCTCAATGGTAAAACAAGCCACAAAAATCATACAATTATTGCACATATAATTGTAGATAAAAAGAAAGCAATATCAATTGTTCAAAATTAAAAACTTGTTTGAATATCAAAGATTAGGTTCAAAGAATTAAAAGTTCATGATATAAGTTTCATCGCAATTCTAACACAAAATAAATCTAGCTTAAAATACTAAGAAAAGGAAAATCAAATGAAAGATATAACCCATCACCCGGATAAGAAGAAATATGTAATCCTTGTTCATCGTTCAATCGTGCCCGGATGATTCTTAAATCTTCGTTTCTTGTTTCTCCTCTTGAAATCTCCCAAACATTGACCACCCTAATTTTGTGTTAATAACTCATATATATAGTCTCCTAATAATACCCAAAATATCCTAAAATATCCTAAATCATGGTCCAAAAGATTTCATAGTTGGAGTAAAACTCAAAAAGGAAAAAAATCTGGTAGTAGAATTTTGAACTCAAGCGATCGTCCTAAGACAAATTCGAATGTTCACTGAGCCAAAAAAAAAATAGGTTATGTTGGATGTTTGTTAGGCTGGGCGTTCGCCCAGCTTAAATGTTTTTCTATGCATGTTTTAGTCCTCCAACTTCAAATTTTGGCTTCTTTAGTCCTCAAATCTTTCAACAACCTCCAATGTGGTCTTTCAAGCTTCAATTGAGTGTAATTGTATCCTCTACTTCCTAAACATCTTCCAATTTGTTGCTCTTTTTATCCATTCTTCTCCACTTGCTTATAAACAGGTCCAAAACTGAAATAGAAATAACAATACACTAAATTAAGAAGAAAGTCTATAAAATAACGAGACAAAAACTTAGTTTAAAATTCGAATAAGTGCACAAAATGCACTTATCAGTATTCATATGCTATAAGTTGATTCAAATGTACACTACTTTTATTTATGATATTAAATCTGATCTTTATGAGAGAAACATGCACTAGATTATACAATGAAGATAAAAATGGTGCTCCAAGATGATAAACAAAATATGACAAATTGACAACTATCTAAAACTTTGGGATACAAATTTATCTAGTTTAATCCAAAAGAAACTCTCTGGATCAACAAAAGAAACAACAACAACAAAAAACAAAATGAATAAAACCCCAAAAATGTATAATTTATATATAACACATGTCATTTATCCAAATCATAAAATATCATTCTTAATCATAACACAAAACAAAAACACAAATATAAGAAAACACAAATATATTATTGTTTTGGAATTTGACTTGTCATTTTCATTTTTATGTATATGAATAGTCAAAAAAATATGTCCCAACGATATATATGGAGAATTATAATTGAAACTAATATTGTATTTTTATTAAAATTTTGCATGTACAATTGGAGATACTAAATAATTAGTCTCTACTTCAAAAGTAGGTAATCAGTCTCCTGGCATATCAAGGAAATTGCAAGTCTCCCCATTTCTTGTGGTTGTTTCATATTATTGGTAGAACCATGGGTAGAAATCACAACATACAAAAGTAATATGTTTATTCTGGCTGCCACCAATTTATAAAAATTATGTACTTGTCAAGAGTTTGACTAAAAATGAATACGAGGCCGTGTTAACTATATCAACCATTTAAGCTTGGTACATTAACATATGTATAAGAATTGAACTCTTCCAACTTCTCAAAGTCAAGGAGGAGTTTCTCTCCCAACCAAGTTGTATAGAAAGACAACACACAATTAGTTTAGGTAGTAAACATTATATTTATAGACCATGAAATTGGCAGGAAGCAATGCCAATTTCTTTAGTTTAGATTATAACATGCTAGAAATATATTTTTTTTTTTAAAATTTCACAAAAAATAAATTTTAATTTTCAGCGTCGTTGCAAACTTCATATTATATTTTAAACACTTTAGTCGCGTTAGATTTTTTTTTCATGTGCTGCCCTATCTTTTGTGACAAACATAGGATTTTTGCAATCACCAAGAAGAAATTATTTTTTCATGCTAATTAAATACCCAAACAGTCTCTAATCTCATGTCAAAATAAACTCCCAAATAGCCCCTAATCTCATGCCAAAATCAGCCACCAAACAGTCCCTAAACCCAAAAACTTAACTATCCATGATCTCCCCTCACTTTAGCCCATTACCAATCCGTTTTTTCACATCTTCCACCCTCTATTTTCAGTTGAACTAACTGCCATTTATTTACTATTTAGGAAAAACGTCCCAAGCCCCCAACCCCTCAGCTTCCAAAAATCGTGCCCTTGAAGCTCCCCCAAGCATGGCTGAAATTCACCCTACTACAAGGAAGAAACCCCCCCTACTCCATGATCAGCCATTATTAACCACATGTTTGCCACTTCAAACCTCAACCAACTGCACCATATTCTTTAGAAGAAACTGGCCCCTTAAGTCTCCATGATCATCCCCAATTTTTCTACTCTAAAAGCCAGCAATTCTTCAATTTCTCTCTCATTTTTGGTCCCTCTTTAAGTTCATTTCCTCCTTTTATTTTTTCCATCCTACACCTGCACTTTCACTCCATATTTCAGCCCTTAGGTTACCTTTAATTTCTCTTCTTACAAACACCAAAGAATACCCTAGCAATAGGCTTAGAGTTCTGGCTTTTATCAAGCAAAGATCAATCCATTTCCCTTCAAGTTTCGGACCCAGTAGTAAGCTTCTACACATTTGTTTTGCTTCACTTTGTTCCTCTTTTCAGTCCCCAAAATTCCAGCAACATTCATCCACCATCATTCCCAAAAATCATCTCCAATACATCAACAAAACTCTCACCTTCTCCCTTAAATGTTTGGCCAGCAAAAAAGTCCCTAATCTTCCCAAATTTCTATTCCTTGAACACATATTAGATAGCCCAAAATTTAAGATTTTTAGCCCATATTTACCTCTAATACTTTTCCTCAAATCTTTCTACTACACACAAAACTTGTAAACAAAAAGGCAATCGTGCTTTTAAGAAAGGTGCAGTGACAAGTTATTTTACAACTTCAAACGAAAATTCTATTTTGAGTTAGTTTTATTTACTACTCAAACTATTATTTATAAATGATTTTTGGAAAATTTATTATGTGAAATAGATGTCATGTTAACTTTCTATGAATGAACTTTATGATTGTGATTGAAGGTAATCACATATGCATGATAGTGATTGAAAGAAATCACATTTAAGTTCATGAGTGTTGATTGCCAAATTATGTTGTTCCTATGTATGTTTGAAGTGATGGCATGTGCATTTATGTTTCCATATAATTTTTTCTGCATGTTAGTAAATTTCTACTTAGTGTTATAAAATACTCACCCTAAAATGAACAAATTTTCAGATCGAAATGGTTGGCGTTGGCGCGATGGCGTAGGCTAGCGATCATGAAATAAACTTATTTTATTTAAACTAAGTTTTGTTATCGAGATGATCTAGTCAATCATGATCTAAATATTATAATTCATATGTTGGTTTTACAATATTTAATTATGTAAAGTAAGAGAAAAATGAGATATTGATTTAGTTGTCATTTAAATTTTTAAAGTAGAAATTGCCTTGTTTTACATTCTGAATTTTCAGTTTTTTATCCCTACTTGAAAACTCATAACTCTATGTGTATTTGGATTTTTTGAGTGAAATTAGTGGCTATAGAAAGTCTTATATATTTATAATAGAATCAATTAGAATCATTCAAAAATTCTATCTATGAATCATTACGTGACGTTTTTAGTGATGCTTTTTAAAGAACCTTTGGCTAACTTTTTCACCTACCAAATGACATATCTAAGGTCTAAAATTTTAAAATGACCTACAAGGTCCCAAGTATCTACAGTTCAAATCTTGAAATTTTTGGAGTTCATTCGAATAGTGATAAATTGTGGCGACACCTATCGCATATAGATATTAGGTAAACACCTTAAAATTTATAAGTAAATTTCTTTTCTCTTGCGCGCTTATTATTTTTTGCAATAGTTATATTTTTAGAACCAATCAACTGCATGAGAAATCTATTTGAAGTCATCAAATATTATTTAAAGATTATTTTAGTCACCCTCCGGATTGAAAAATTCGAGATGTTACAATTGGTATCAAGGAGCGGTTTTACTTTTATGTAGACTCGCGTAAATTTTATAAATTTTATTTTATTTTTTTATGATCTTCATTTTATTATATCAAATTAAAAATTTAGAAGTAAAAAATTTTAGAATTTAAGTGTCGCTACTCACAATCGCCATCACCGTACTACTCTAGTTTTGAGGTAAAGAAAGGTTAATTAAAATGTTCTTTTATGTTGTTAAGTATGATAAAAGAAACTTAAATTTTATGAAAAACTTTAATTGTTTCATTTATGATAAAATTTAAGTTTTGAAATTTTTATGTGGTTATAAATGTTTTGAAAAGGCAACTAAACTTTATGAAAATTAATGTTAGTCCTCAGAATTTAATTAAAAGATGATAGAAATCTACCTAATCGGACTCTTTATAATTTGTATCTCAGACATGGTTCTACCGAGTGAGTATTTTCTAGAACGCGCCAAGGCTGCAAGGAACGATTACATACACTTTGCTTCAAATCCCGGTGGTCAATTGGCCATCATATCGATAACCATAGGGCAGCACGTGTCAGGGCGACAAACTACAGTTTAGTAACAACCGATACAATGTCTATTACTCATGTGATTGACTCACTGATAGGACTATGACATCCAATTTCTATGGAGATTTTAAGAGATTTGGAAGAGGTCTACCACCTGGAGGTGGAATATGATGTCTATTGTAAAGCACTCATGTTATATTGGGAAAGTACAGTTTATATGGTGGCAATTTTGATCCCATCCCTGAGCCATCTCCAGTAGTTGAGCTTGTTCTCGAGCCTGCTCCAATAGTTAAGCTAAAGCTAGAGCCATTTTTAGTGTTTGACTTTCATCCAGTTATTGAGGTTGAAGAAAACTCGGAGGAGGATCTCGAGGTAGAGTCTGATGTCGAGTTTTGTGTTACCTCAGATGATGAGGCTCTACAACCAAAGAGGACTAGAGTGCACAGAGGATGGATCCACAATGATGATGTTTAGAGATATCATAGTAGTCACCAATGGTGCCACGGGCACCACAAGTACCCCAAGTGCATTAGGCCCCACCGACATCACACGGCCTTGCAGTGCCGGTGATTGAGCAATTCTATCGGTACTACCCTCATACATTCGACAGAGAGAATGATCCTCTTGCAGCCGAGGAATGGTTGCAGACAATCGATAAAATTTTCTGTCACATCGTTTGTTTGGAAAATCAGAAAGTCCTTTGCAAAGAATTTATGCTAATTGACCGATCAGATCACTAGTGAGAGTCAGCATCCCATGCCCCATCTTGAGGAAGAATAGAATAATCTCTCATGGGTCCAGTTCAAGGTCGAGCTAATGAAAAAATATATTTCCCAAGCTCTACGAGATTATAAAGATTCAAAGTTTCTGTATTTAGTCTAGGAAGATATGGAAATCATCGAGTATGAGTAAAAATTTGAGGAATTGTCGCGCTATACTCCGTGTTTGGTCAACATTGAACTAATGAAGGCAAGATGTTATGAAAGAAGATTGTATCCATAGATCAAACAGATTGTTAGTTCCCATGAGCTTCTTACTTTCAGAGTAGTGGTCAAGATGGCCAGACCGTGTCCTTCTCGAGTTTAAAGGTCAAAGTTCAAGGACAACAAAATAACTCAGAAAAGAGAAATTGGCAGGATTAGAATAGGAACCAGAATTCGGGCCAGTTCAAAAGACAGAATTATGGTCCCAATTGGGTCAGTCAAGTAACCCCATTCCTCAGTGCTAAGAAAATAATAGTGGTGATTGCCACTTTGGCAAGAACATCTACTATCGGTGTGGCGAGCTTGGCCACTACGTGTCATAATGTCGGCAAATACAAGCAAGGTTAATGATCGGTGAACAAAAAAAAAGCCAGAGTGTTTACCATGACTCATGAGGAAGCTGCCCAGAATCCAAATTTATTATGGGTATGTTATTTCTAGCGTACCTGTTTACGTTCTTATTGATTATGGTGTGACGCATTCATTTATATATGATGCATGCCTAGCTAAAGTTAATGTTTTGTAACAGAAAATTGATAGTGTACTAGAGATTAGTATGCCATAAGGGTAAACTATAGAGACGGATAAATTAGCTAGGCCAGTTCAGATAGATTTTGATGGGCTGGTTTTGTCAATAGACCTGCATGTTATAATAATGAGAGATTTAGATGTAGTAATCGCGCTACCATCGTATATTTTGAGAATGAAATAATCTTTCGAAGACCGAAAGAGAAGGAGTTCAAATTTTATGGGTCGAAGATCGCCCCATCTTAGCGTTGCAGGCAGAAAAGATGCTAAAGAAGAGAGATTATCAAGGTTTTCTTGTCAATCTCAATGACCTCTCATCTGAGAAAATATCTTTGGATAACGTGCCATGATTCGAGAGTACACCAATGTGTTTTTAGATAACGTTGTAGGTATCCCATCTAAAAGGCAAGTGGAATTTACAATAGATTTGATACCTAGAGCTGCACCAATATCAAAGGCTCCGTATCGAATGGCACCAAAAAATTGCAAGAGGTAAAAATGCAATTGGAAGAGCTGACTGGATAAAGGATTTATCAAAACAAGTGTTTCTCTGTGGAGAGTTCCAGTCTTGTTCATGAAGAAAAAGGATGGGTCGATGAGAATGTGTATCGACTACCATGAGTTGAATAAATTGACGATCAAGAATAAGTATCCACTTCCAAGAATTGAGGATTTGTTTGTTCAATTGAAGAGTGCTTCAATGTTTTCAAATATCGACTTGAGGTCGGGCTATCATCAACTTAAGAGAAGGCCATCGGATATACCAAAGTCAACATTTCAAACTCACTATGGGCATTATGAATTTATAGTAATCCTCTTTGGACGGACAAATACTCTGGAGGTATTTGTGGATTTAATTAAGTGAGTTTTTCATCAATATTGGGATCGGTTCGTTGAGCAACATCAAGAACATCTAAGGACAGTACTGGAGACCTTGCAGAGAGAAAGGTTGTATGCCAAATTCAAGAAATGTGAATTTTGGCTAGACCGAATAGGATTCCTTGGTCATGTTGTGACGGCTGAGAGAATTAAAGTAGATCTATCAAAAGTGGAGGTTATGTCAAATTGGCCGGCACCGTCAAATGTTGGGGAAGTAAGAAGTTTTATAGGTTTAGCCAGCTATTATCGACATTTCATAGAAGGATTTTCCACAATAGCTGGTCATATGATGTAGTTGACTCGAAAGGGTGTTAAGTATGTTTGGTCTAAGAAGTTTGAATGGAGTTTTCAAAAGTTAAATGACAAGTTAGAGTCTACACCAAGTACTAGCTTTATTCGAAAGTTCAGAAGGCTATGTAATTTACAGCGATGCATCAAAGCTCAGTTTGGGCTATGTGTTGATACAAAATGGAAAGGTGATAGCCTATGCTTCAAGACAGTTGAAGAAGTATGAGCAGAATTACCTAACACGTGATCTTGAACTTGCGGCGGTAGTTTATGCCTTGAAAATTTAGTGCCATTACTTTTATGGAAGAAAGTGTGAGATTTACACCGACCATAAGAGTCTCAAGAACTTTTTCATCCAAAATGAGTTGAATATGAGACAACGACGGTGGTTGGAATTAGTAAAGGACTATGACTGCCCTATTATGTACCATCTGGGTAAGGCAAATGTAGTCACAGATGCACTGAAGCAGAAAGAATATGTCAGTTGTCTATACAGCAATCGACACAAGATAATTTGATTTAGGACTTTGAGAGTATGAAAATTAAAGAGTTAGCATCCACTGGTGCGGACATCGGCATTGATAGCATGCCTGGCAACAAATTCGACACTCAGAGATAAAATTTTGGTAGCTCAAAAGGATGAACTTTTCTTGAAAAAGATCAGGATTGAAGTAGGAACTGAAAAGAGGAAAGAGTTTAAAATAGTCAAGGAAAAAAGCTTTGATGTACAAAAGTCGAATATGTGTGCCTAAAGATGAAGGTATGAGAAATAATATTTTATCTGAAGCTCATTCCGCTCCTTACGCCGCACATCCAAGATGAACCAAAATGTATAAAGATTTACGTAATACATTTTGGTGGAGAAACATGAAACGAGTTGTAGCTTGTTTTGTGTCAAAATATTTGGTGTGTCATCAAGTATGTGTGTGTGTGTGTGTGTGTCGGGCTATTTATTTGGTGTGTCAACAAATATTTGCTTTGATGTTCAAAGGTCGAATATGTGTGTCAAAATATTTGGTGTGTCAGAGGCCGTCAGGGCCATTAAATCCAATGGATATACCATAGTGGAAATGGGAGAATATTGCAATGGATTTTGTTGTGGGTTTTTCTAGATCGGTAAAAGGTCATGATGCCATCTGGGTTTTGGTAGACCGTTTGACAAAATTTGTGTATTTTCTTCCCATTTGAATGAATTTTAGTTTGGAGGAATTATCACAGTTGTATGTCAAAGAAATTGTCCAACTTCATGGAGTACTAGTGTCCATTGTATCGGATCAAGACCCGAGGTTTACCTCAAATTTTTGGAAAACTCTTCAAGGAGTTTTAGGTACTAAATTGAAATTCAGCACCGCTTATCATCCTCAGATTGACGGGCAATCAGAACAAACTATTAAAATCCATGAGGATGTGTTGAGAGCATGCATCTTGGATTTGGGTAGTAAATGTGAAAGTCACCTACCATTGTTGGATTTTGCTTACAATAATAGTTTTCAAGCTACCATCGGCATGACACCATATGAGGTACTATATGGTCGAAGATGTAGTTCGCCAATTTGTTGGGATGAAGTTGGTGAAAGAAGAATTTTAGGACCAGAGTTGGTTGAGAAAATAGTATAAGCAATAGACAAGATAAGGTCCAAAATTAAGACAATGCAAGACCGTCAGAAAAGTTATGCCGACCAGAGAAGAAAACAGAATTAGAGTTTAGGGTCACCGAAAAAGTTTTTCTGAAGGTGGCCCCTATGAAAAGAATACTACGTTTCAATAAGAAAGTAAAACTGAGACCTCGTTTCATCGACCCATTTGAGATTCTTGAGAAAATTGGAAATGTGACATATCGTTTGGCATTGCCACCCAGCTCTCGGCAATGCACGACGTATTCCACATTTCGATGTTAAGGAAGTACGTGCATGATCCTACGCATGTGGTAAAATACGAGTCATTTTATTTAAGGAATGATATGACTTATGATGAAGCATCTGCGATGATCCTAGAGAGAAAAGTCCATGTTGTGACAAACCGGGAGATCTATTTAGTCAAAATTCAGTGGGGTAGACACCAAGAGGATGGGTCAATTGGGAAAGAGAAGAAGATGTCTTAGCTAAGTACTCGGACCTCATAAACCAAGTAAATTAAATTTCGAGTACGAAATTATTTTAAGTGGGGAGGGTTGTAACAATTGAATTTTTTTTTTTTTTTGTGTTTAAAATTTCACAAAAAATTAATTTCAATATTTGGTGTCATTACAAACTTCCGAGTACATTTTAAACACTTTAGTCGTGTTAAATTTCTTTTCATGTGCTTGCCTTATTTTTTGTGACAAACATAGAATTTTTGTCAATCACCAAGACCAAAAAATTTTTCATACCAATTAAACACCCAAACAACTCCTAATCTCATTTCAAAATAAACCCCCAAATAGCCCCTAATCTCATGCCAAAATAAACCCCCAAACATCCCATAATCTCATGCCAAAATCATCCCCCAAACAGCCCCTAAAATCCAAAAACTTAACTACCCATGATCTTTCCTCACTTCAGCCCATTACCTACCCATTTTCCACACATCTTCCACCCTCTATTTTCAGCTGAAATGCCCTACCATTTACTCTTCAGAAAAAATGTCCCAAGCCCCCCCCAAGCTGCCATAAACCGTGCCCTTGAAGCTCTCTAAACATGGCTGAAATTCACCCTACCACCACGAAGAAACTACTCCATTATCAGTCATTATTAACCCCATGTTTGCCACTTCAAACCTCAACCAACTGCACCAAATTCTTTAGAAGAAACAGGCCCCTCAAGTCTCCATGATCAACCCCAGTTTTTCCACTCCAAAAGCCAGCAATTCCTCCATTTCTTTCTCATTTTTGCCCCCCCCAAAGTCCCTTTCCTCCTTTTATTTTTCACATTCTATACATGCACTTTCACTCCATATTTTCAGCCCTTAATTTATCTTTAATTTCTCTCATTACAAACACCAAAGAATACCCCAGTAGTAGGCTTAGTGTTCTAGTTTTTATCAAGCAAAGATCAGTCCATTTCTCTTCAAGTTTCGGCCCCAGCACTAAGCTTCTAACACCTTTATTTTGCTTCAATTTTTCCCTCTTTTCAGTTCCTAAAATTCCAACAACATTTATCCACCATTATTCCCAAAAATCATATCCAAAACATCAACAAAAACTCTCACCTTCTCCCTTAAATTTTTGACCAGCAAAGAAGTCCCCATTCTTCCCAAATTTCTGTCCCTGGAACACATATTAGACTTCACAAAAGTTCAAATTTTTAGCCCATATTTACCTCTAATACTTTTCCTTAGATCTTCCTACAACACACAAAACTTGTAAATAAAAAGGCAAGCGTGCTTTTAGGAAAGGTGCAGTGACAAGTTATTCTAACACTTCAATCGAAAACTCTATTATGAGGTAGTTTTATTTACTACTCAAACTATGACTTATAAATGATTTTTGGGAAAGTTATTATGTGAAATAAATTTCATGTTAATTATCTATGAATGAACTTTATGATTGTGATTGAAGGTAATCACACATGCATAATAGTGATTGAAAGAAATCACATTTAAATTCATGGTGTCAGTTACCAAATTATGTTGTTCCTATCCACGTTTGAAGTGATGGCATGTGCATTTATGTTTCCATATAATTTTTTCCTTCATGTTAGTATATTTCCTATTGAGTGTATTTTATGTTATACTCAACTTAAAATGAACAAATTTTCATATTGAAACGGTTGTCGTTGGCATGATGACGTGGGCTTGCAATCATAAAGTGGACTTATTTTATTTAAACTAAGTTTTGACACGAGATGATCGATTCAATTATGATATAAATACTATAATTTAGGTGTTGGTTTTGCAATATTTAATTATATAAAGTACGAGGAAAAATGAGATCTTGGTTTAGTTGTCAATTAAATTTTTTTTTTTTGAAAAGAAATTGTCTTGTTTTACTACCTCCTGTCTTATTACGAAAAGCAAAAGCAAAAGCAAATGAAAAACTAACAAAAACTAAAGACTTTAAAATCACAACTCTATGTGTATTTAGAGTTTCCCGAGTAAAATCAGTGGCTATAAAAGAGTCAACTGCCTCTAAAAATATGGGAAATTTCTCGATTGAATATAAAGTTGTCAATTGAATTTTAAAACTTGTCTAACGCTCATATTCTTTGAAAAATCACAACTCTATGTGTATTTATTAAAATGAATATTTTAGAAAGCCTGCTAATATAAACAATTGGCACCTCTAAAATTATATCGTATCAATTTATTATGAATATTTTTTCAAGCAAATTTTCAAGCAAACATTTTTACCTACCAAATGATGTAGCTAAGGTCTAAAATTTTAACATGACCTAGGTCAAGGTCCCAAGCATCAACAATTCAAATCTTGAAATTTTTGGAGTTCGTTTGGATGGTCAAATAAATTGTGGCGATACCTATTGCGGTATAGGTAAACACTTTAAAATTTAGAAGTAAATTTTTTTTCCCTTGCGCGCTTGTAATTTTTCGCAATAGTTACATTTTTAAAACCATTCAAGGGCACGAGAAACCTATTTGGAATCGTCAAAGATTATTTTAGTGACCATCTAAGTTGATAAAATTTGGGGGCATTACATAGATAATAATCATTATATTTATAAAGAGCATGAATTAGGTAGGAAGGAAATTCAAAAAAGAAATGAAAAGTCAAAGAATGCAAGAATTGATAATATGGAAAACATTTTTCCCATCGATGGCAAAGTTCTACTACGACACTATACAAGTTCAATGATAGATATTGTACATTTTCAAGACACGTGTATAACCCAACCTTCTATGTTGTCATTCTCTTAATTAGAGGTGGCAAATGGGCTGGCCCAGCCCGAAATTTGATGGGCCAAACAAAAAATTGGGTTGGGCTAGCCCAACCCAAATTTATACGGGCCCATATTTGTTGGGCCAACCCAGCCCGATTTTGTGTCACAGGGCTAATGAGCCAGCCCAACATAAATTTTTTAATTTATTTTTTTAAAATAATAATTAAAAAAAGAGAAAAAACTTCACAATCGTCCTCGTCCCCACCCCCAACCGCACCCCATCCCACCCCCCACCAAATCGGAGGGGAGTGGGGCGATGATTTGGACGATACGCCCTAGGTTTTTTTTTTCAAGCGTGGAAACCCCAGAACCAGAAGTAGTAGGATTCAATAAATGTCTGATAGCATGGCAATCATTTAATTCAATAAGAAATGGGAGTTAGCACTTGATTTCATTGGTAGGGGGAAGAAATCCCCCCCCCCCCCTCCGGGTCGCGAAACCAGGGATCCCTGGTTTTGTGAAAAACTGGGGGGGGGATTTCTCCATGTTTCCCAGCATCGGCGTCGATCTTTGAAAACAAGAGGAAAATTCTCCCATTTTTTGTTCTAGAGAGGCGGGGGTGGGGTGGGTGATTTGGGTCTAAAATATTTTTTGCTAAGCCAGCCCGATTTCAGCCCAATTAGCCCATTAGGTTAGTTGTACTGGGCCAATTTTTACTTGATCAATTTTTTATAGGGCTGGTCTAATCCAGATTCTGGGTTATTTGGGCCAGCCCATTTTGTCACCTCTACTCTTAATATATTATCAATCTATACTACATTCCCTTGTTGGCAAATATTCTCGTACCTCATTTTATTCATTCCAATAAGACCACACCTCCATTTTAGCATTTCCAATTCCACTAGGTTCATCTCGTAAACAATCTTTCATTTAACAACACAGAGGTTATCTTACTACGGTACTTTAAAATTGCCATTTTGCTTGGTAGATATCTTCTATCACATAATCCGTATAACACTTCTTCGTTTGGCCCCCCACAATAATCCCTATTCATATACATTACCTACTTCCATTCCCTACTTTCATATCAACAAGAGATTGAATAATTAAATTATTCTTCAATAAAATAAAATTAGACTACAATTTAGGATACTTAAATAATGTGTAACATGAAGATACTTGGGAAAAAACTAGGAACACATATCTTGTTTTCAAAAGAGAATTAAACAAATTCACCATCTGTCATGTCAACAATAAATTATTGTTTTCGAAAAAACCAGGGAACACATATATTTGATTATTAATTTTTATTAAATTGACTATTTCTGTACGAATTAAACCTACACTGAAATTCATTTGGATCGAAATGCTGCTACTTCACTGAACGAATGAGAAAAAAACAATCGACCAACATGAAGCTAGGGCAAGTGAAGAAATATGAAAAAGATGAAGAAATATAAAAGAGAATATGTGTGGAGAAATAATTCTCTATATCGATTCAATTGAATGAATAATTGAATAAGAGTACAATGCATATATATACTAATAATGAAAGGATCCTACCTAAAATAGAAATATTACATACATGATATTTTCCTATATACAATTCTACCAACAAGGTAAATATATGGAATATGATAAGTAAATATATTTGTTAATACTCCCCCTCAAGTTGGAGCATGTATGTCAAAAGTGCCCAACTTGCGAGTGAAACTGTGAAATGCCTCCTTACCCAGTGCTTTAGTAAATAAATCGCAATCGATTCTTTGCTTGGAACATAAGCGGTCTTGATCTCTCCCTTAGTGATTCGTTCACGAACAATATGACAATCTATTTCAATGTGCTTTGTCCTCTCATGATATACTAGATTAGCTGCAATATGTATAGCTGCTTGATTGTCACAATATAAGGTTGCTGCTTGTGAGTGATCTACACATAAATCAAGAATCGCCTCAACCATGTAAGCCCACAAGTAATGGAAGCCATTGCCCTATATTCGCTTTTGCTAAAGATTTGGACACGATCGTTTGCTTCTTGCTTCTCCATGATATAAGTGCATTTTCCAAAAATACACAATATCTCAGAATAATCGACAAATGGTGTGATAATATCTCCAATCCAATCGCATTACAAAATCTTGCTAGCTGCGGTTTTCCACTTGATGAAAAATATAATCCTCGTCTTGGTGCTCCTTTCAAGTATCAGAGCAATCGGTAAACTGCATCAAGGTGGGGTTGTCTAGGTGCCTGCATGAACTGACTGAGTGTATTGACCGAATATGAGATTTCTGATCTAGTAATGGTGAGATAAATGAGCTTCCCTACCAACCGTCGATAATATGTGGGATCTTTCAACAATTTTCCATCTGTCGAATTAAATTTTGATGATCGCTCCATGGAAAATCTTTGTAGGTTTTGTCCCAAGTAATCCGCCTCTTGAAGAATGTCAAGAGTATACTTCCTTTGATTTATTGAGATCCCCGATCTCGAGCGAGCAATTTCTACTCCAAGAAAGTATTTTAATGTGCCAAGGTCCTTCAACTTGAATTGAGATGCAAGAAACGTCTTCGTGGAAGAAATTGCTTCTTTATCGTTTCTTGTGACAATCATATCATCCACATATAATAGAACGATTATAAATGAATCACCACAGGACCTTGGTAAAGAGTGAATAATCGCATGTATTTGTTTGAACCCAAACTAAATAACAGAGATACAAATTTTGATACCAAGAACGAGATGCTGTTTCAATCCATATAGGGATTTATGAAGTCAACATACAACTGGTGTCTCCCCTATCGACGAAATCCAGGTGAGGGAGTCATATAGACTTCTTCATCAAGGGCACCATGAAGAAAGGCATTGTGTACATCCATTTGATGAAGTGTCCAATTGCGAATAGAGACGAGAGGGAGTAAGCATCTGACTTATGTTAACTTTGCAACTGGAGCGAAAGTTTCATTATAATCAATCCCTTCTCGTTGTGTAAACCCCTTTGCCACTAGCCGTGCTTTGTAACGTTCAACTGTCATTGCTAGAATTAAATTTGACCTTAAACATCCACTTACAACCAATAGGATGAGAACCCGGGAGGAAGTGGGACAAGGACCAAGTGTTGTTTTCCTCCAAGGCACGGATTTCATCATTCATATGACTACCCATTTGGGATTTTGACATGTTTGCCTCAAATGTTCTTGGCTCAACGATATGAGAAATATTGTATGTAAAACACGATGAGCGGAAGAAAGATTGCTATATAACACATACCTTGATATAGGATGTCGAGTCTTTGGACTTGACCAAGAGACCTGGTTTGAGTAAGCGAGCATGATTGATATAGTAATCTTTCAGGTGAATTGGGGTTTGAATTGATCTTTTGGATTGTCAAATTTGGTCATTGGGTATGACAGGAGGTTGGTTTGACTGTCTGTCAGGTGAATGTGGGAAAAACTGCTCAATCGGTCGACCGATATGTGGAGACGGTCGACCGTCTGAGCTCTCTGTAGAAATAGATGAGGGAATCGGTTGACGGATGGTCGATCGAGTGAACTCTCTATTGAAACGGATGAGGAACCGGTCGACCCGGTGAGGTCAACCGTTTGAAACGATGTCTGGGACCTTCAAGCAAGGAATTTGTTTCTGCTATATGTTGGTCCTCAGAGTAAGGTAAATGTGCCATGTCAACATCCAGAGGCATAGATTGTGGTAATCGGATGGAGTTGGTGTCTTCATTTGGCTGGGAGGCATATAGAAATATGGTTTCATGGAACACAACATCCCGGGACACCACTAGTTTTCAATCGGTGAGGTCATATAAAAGGTATCATTTTTGTCCTAAGGAGTATCCAAGAAACATACACCGTCTGGCCCGTGTGTCAAATTTATGGTTGGGCTTGAGGTTGGTGGCAAAACATAGGTAACCATAGACACGCAAATGGGAATAAGATGGTAATTTCTTGTGCAATCTCTCGTATGGTGTTTTGTGTGAAAGCAATGGAGAAGGTATCCGGTTGATAAGATAACAAGCCGTTTTGATATGTTCCCCAAAATTTTAAAGGAAGGTTAGCTTGAAATCAATGGCACGGGCTACATTAAGGAGGTGGCGGTGTTTTCTCTCCACTACTCCATTTTGTTGTGGGGTAAAGGGACATGACCTATGAAAATTTGTACCATTTTGATCTAAAAAGGCTTGCAAGGATAAAAACTCTTGGCCATTATCAGATCTTAGGACTTTTATAGGCAGGTTGTGTTGTGTTTTAACCCAAGCAAAAAAATTCTTAATTATACCTTGAGTTTCAGATTTGTGACGCATAAGGTGTACCTAAGTGTAGCGAGAGAAATCATCAACGATTGTAAGGAAATATCTAGCACCAGAGTAAGAATAAATTTTATGAGGGCCCTAGATATCACAATGAATTAAATCAAATGGTTTATTGCTAGAAATTTGGCTAACTTTAAAAGGCAATCTAGATTGTTTTGCCAAATGACATACAACACAAATATCGTGAGAATTAAAACTAATATCTAAGACATTTTGTGCTAGGAATTGAAGAGGTGAGGCTGAAAGGTGTCCAAGGCGTCTATGCCACAGATTGGTAGAACGAGTGGCAGTATGATGTATTTGTGGTCTTTATGAAAGGTAATATAGGCCGTTACTCTGCCTTCCCAAGCCAATCATCTTCTTCGTAGTCAAATCACGCATGACACAAAAATCGGGAAAAAAATGTCACATAGCAACCTAACCTTCTAGTAAGTTTCTTGATGAGATAATGATTAACTTTGAAGTTGGGAACATAAAGCACATCTTCAACAAATCATATTATTCCCTAAGTTAACAACACCAATAGATTTAATAAGGGCATGACCCCCATCCGGTAATTGAACAGTTTTGTGCTTTGGCATGGATTTATTCTCAACGAGCCCATCCTTCGTCACATGGTCAGTGGCCCCGCTATCAATAATCCAAGAACTACTCAAAGAGATAGTAGAGGAATTGATACGATGTATTAATATGAGACTCATCATTACCGTCTTGCCTTTTAGAAGTGTCATGATCTACTCGTATTCCTTGGTTGTAAGGGTTTTCCTTCCTTTGGGTCGTGTGTAAGCGCGAGGTGTTTGTGAAGCGTTTGCTTTGTGGCTTCACGTTCTTTCCATAAAACCTGCGCCCTGGAGGGAAGCCATGAATAAAATAGCAGGTATCAACAACGTGGCCAGTCATCCCACAGTGGGCACACTTTTTCATCCAGTTTAAAATCGAAGCGGTCGACCGGGTTAGCCTGATTGTCACTTTTCCGGTTTGATTTCTCCCAATTGATTGAATGTCGCCTTCATAATCTGTTGCAACTTCAACTTGTCTTTCATGTTGCATTAAAATAGCGTGTACCTTTCTCGGTATCCGGAAGGGCTCATCATAAGTATGTTTCCATGAACTGTGGAATAAGAATCATTCAACCCCATTAGGAATTGCATGGCCTTCTCCTTCTCATCCCTTACAACTAGTGCCTTAAGATTTCCTCAAGTGCATCCAATTGGGTTGTGATAAGAACCCGCCATCCTATAGTCCTTTTAATTTGGTGTAATAAGTCGACACCGATTGATTTTCTTGTCGATGCTCAAGCAATTTCTTGGCAACTCGATATATTCGCTGTCGTTACCTTGAGAAAATCGATCTCGTAGGTCGCTCCATACTTACGTGGCGATTCGGAGTATATGACACTTTCGAAGAATATCTGGATGTCTTGAGTTAAGTATCCATGATAGTACCATGTGATTACTCTATTCCCAAATAGAATACTTCTCATCTTACGCTTACGGCACTTTGATCTTTCCATCAATGAAGCCAATTTTATTCTTGGCGATGAGGGCAATTCTCATAGCCCTATTCCATTGTCCATAATTGTTTACATCAAGTGGTTTAGAAACAATGATTAAGCCGGATGATCGATTGCTATAGAGCCAAGGGATCCAATTGGGCAATCGTCGCTTCTATGATTTTTGTATCGGACATCGCGTTGCTCGTAATCGTCGCTCGATACCATGAAGAAATATGAAAGAGATGAAGAAATATAAAAGAGAATATGTGTGGAGAAATAATTCTCTATATTGATTCAATTGAATGAATAATTGAATAAGAGTACAATGCATATATATACTAATAATGAAAGGATCCTACCTAAAATAGAAATATTACATACATGATATTTTTCTATATACAATTCTACCTACAAGGTAAATATATGGAATATGGTAAGTAAATATATTTGTTAATGGGCAAGTAAGTTTGAGAGAGTAGGAGAGAGAATTATTTTAGAAAAACTTTTCTCGATAGACATGTTGGTCCTTAATTGTGAATATTTTCCGTGAAAATATTTTGGTTAAAATGGTGAAAGAAAAACTTCGTGCCAATTTTTTCAAGCATTAAGGACGGAATTTTTTGGAACACGTATGTCGTGATACAATTTTTCCGCCAAAAATTGAGCGTACAATTAAATAAACATCTGGGACGGATCAACCCGCCCTAAATGATCTATTGTTGGGGAAAAACTTGATAAAAC
This sequence comes from Forsythia suspensa, assembly GCA_023638005.1. Classification (NCBI taxonomy): domain Eukaryota; kingdom Viridiplantae; phylum Streptophyta; class Magnoliopsida; order Lamiales; family Oleaceae; genus Forsythia; species Forsythia suspensa. The sequence continues at coordinate 33,838,069 of CM042671.1, forward strand.
CACTCGTACTGGCTAGCTTTTGGGATGCATATTTCTAAAAGTACCTAACAATTGACTATTGAGGACAATTTTAAACTGTCTACAAAAAGGCGTCCCCAAAAGTCAATTTTTTAGTAGTGGCTGCTATATATTTTGTTCCAGTAGATGTCAGAGCTACCAGCTTTTGAAGCTGGGATTTCCAACTCACACAAGCATTACACAAAGTAAACGTGTAAGCTGAAGTACACCTTTTATTCTCTATCTCTTCATGCAAAGTCTGAATCAGTGTATTCGTTCAACACAATTCCCTCTTTATTCTGCTTAAACACTAAGCTTAAGTCTTGAGTTCCTTTAATGTATTTAAGTAACCAATTCATTGCTTCCCATTGTAACTCTCCTGGGTTTTCCATGAGCCTAGTTAAGGATACTTATTCCATATACTAAGTCTGGTCTTGTACATATTAGAAGATACATTACAATTCCTAGTGCATTAGCATAAATAATCTTATTCATCCTATCAAACTCTTCTTGTGACTTAGGTGACTATATTCAATTAACAATTTAAAATGACTTGCATATACAGAGACAAATTTAGCATCATACATAGATAATTTATCATGTATTTTTGAGATATAAGTTATTTGATTTAGAAACAAAATATTGTCTTTCCTACTCATCCTAATATCTATCCCTAAAATCCTTCCAGCTTGCCCTAACACTACAAGAAATAGCGGCAACAGTGAAGACAAATAGCGGCGACTATTATGTCGTCGCTATGGAATAGCGTATATAGCGACAAAAAACTCATGTTGTCGCTATAGTGTAGGGAGAGATATAGCGACGACATTTGTTATCTCTATAAATCAATATAGTCGTTGCTTTTGTTTTAGAAGATGGCGGGAAGTTTTGCCACTTTTTTATTTAACTATGGTGACAACAAAATCTACCTATAGCGGCGACAATGTCTTTATAGTTGAGTTTTTTTTTTTTTTTAAATCTTAGGTGGGGAATTTGATTTTTCACTAATATTTATTTTTTTACTTTATAAGCAATTATAGAAAATGTTGCTCATTGAACTAATATATATTATAAAAACAAGTATAATCACAAAAATTCAGTTGTCTTTAATTGTTTGGTTGTAACTTCACAACCATTAGGTTAAGGGTTCAAATAACAATACAATCATTTTAAAATAAAAATGCTTGACAAAGTTTAGTGGATCGAGTTGGGCCTTTGGTAGGTCGGGTTTCAAGCCCATAATTGGCAAGTCAGGTCAGGGGTCCACCAAGTATATAAAATTAATTTTTTCTAATTATTAAAAATTTGACTCCTATAGCGACGACTTTTGTCGTCGCTAAAGAAGCTGCGATTATAGCAACGACAAAATGTCGTCGCAATAAAACTATACCTACTAGCCTATAGAGACGACATTTAGTGATGACTTTGTCGTTGCTGCAACATTATAGCAGCGACTTTCGACTCGTCACTATAGGCAACATTTCTTGTAGTGTCCTTTATCTCAAATTTTGATTGTAACAATTATTTTATAACTTGTATTTCTTTCTTATCATGACATGCTTTTAGCCTTTCTCCTAGTAAATTGAATTTTCACCTCCGTCCCTTTATAAAAGAGACAAGCATCAACATTGCTTTTCTTAAACTAATTCCTTGGACATAAGAGTCAAACATTTTATATCATTGTCTAGGAGATTGTTTTAAGTCATATAAGGACTTCTTTAATGAGCAAACTAATTCACTTTTTTCCTTTGTTTCAAAACCTTTAGGTTGGTGCATGTATATGGTTTCTTCAAAGTCCCCATTTAAGAAAGCGGTTTTGACATATAATTGATCTAATTCTCAATTAATTAGGCAACTCAGGCAGTAGGATTCTTATTGAAGAGTGTTTTACTACAAGCGAACAAAAATTCATAGTAGTCAAGCCTATTATACTTATACTATTTTCATTAAGTTCTCCTTCCTTTATTTTTAAAGATTCATTTACAGTCAACTACTTTTTGTTCTTCAGGTTTTCTACCAAAATCAAAGTCCGATTTTTATGTAAAGATTTTGTTTCTTCTTGCATTGCTACAAGCTAAAGTTCTAACTCCTTATAGTTGACTACCTCTTCAACAGTAGTTGGCCCATTACTCAAGACTTCATGAGCTATGTCTAATGACACAAAGTCATCATTGTTAAACCTTGTTGAGGATCTAATTTGTCTTTTCTCTGTATCTTCTTAGTTGATAGTCATTTAAGGATTGTAGCATTGGTAGGACAAGTTCATTATTGATGTTTTCTTCTTGAAAATGTTCTTCTTCAAATTGTGGGTGCAGATCCTCACATTGAGGCTGCTCCACCTGAATTTGAACATCATTTTCAGGAATTTGATCACTAAAATTTTCAATTTCCAAGACTTATTTTCTTCCATTTTCAATATTTCATAACTAGTTTTGGACAAATAAGACATAAACTCTTCGTTGAATATAAAGTTTATACCTATTATTATTCTAAAATCATTTGTTTCTCTTACTACAATCTATACCACCCTCTGCATATTCTAAGAAAACACATTTAATAGATATGGGTTCTAATTTTCCTATGTTTTGGTGTGCATATGTAGCACAACCAAATACCCCAATTATAAAATAATATGTAGGTTTACCATTCCAGATTAATTCAGGGTTTTAAAGTTTATGGCTCTAGATGGACTTATATTAATTAGAAAAGTTGATGTTTTAACAGCTTTACCCAAAAATAACTGTTGGGAATTGAGATCAGTTCCTTTATTGCCCACAAGATCCTTATTCAGAGAAAGATAACGAAACAGAAAAATATAAAAAGATAGAGAAAGATTTACAGACTGGTCGTCAAAGCATTCACTATATGAAAAATTGTTACAATCATATAGATTTCACCTACCCAAATCTTCAAGTATCTCAAGAAAAATAATGTCCTAAGATTTATCACACCCACCAATTTCTACTCTATATACAACCCACAAAGAAAACAAAAAAAACAACTAGGATGTTAAGTTTACAATTTTTCTCTCAGTAAACCCTCAAGCCACTTCTTCAAAAGAGAATAAACCACGTTAATTTATAGTTAACAAATGGCCTAATTTTCTTACAAGTTTAAACTGCCAAGGAGTTCAATATTTGGAAACTTGTTCAATTTTAGTTGACCTAGATGTCTTCCAATTTTCGACTACCAAAGTGTCCAAGATTAGAAAACTTATAATTTTAGTCTATCTAGAAGTCTTCCCTTTCAACAATTGGTACATCTTTTGATTTTGGCAAGTTTTGAGAAAATATCCCAACAATAACTTGGGTAAGCCAGAGTTTAACAACATGCATCTCACTTTGTTTAATAAAATCATCTTCATCCTCTCTACTATACCATTTTGTTGTGATGTATAAGTCACAACCCTGTGTCTTAAAATTCCAGTGTCTATATAGAAATCGTCAAATTCTAAGTTACACAATTCTAAACATGTGTCTGTTTTTAACACCTTTATTTTCTTATTAACTTGATTTTCTTTTTCAATTTCCCATTGCTTAAAGGTTTGAAAAGTTATCTGATTTGGTTCTTAAGAATGAAGTCCAATTTTTTTCTCTTAAAAGCATCCACTATTAAAAGAAGAATCTGAATCCTGTACTGGTTAAGGTAGAAGCTTTCCTATAGGTCAGCATCAAGTTAATCTAAAACAGAAGAAAACTTATGAACTACTACCCCAAAATGCATTCATTACAAAATTTTATCTTCTCAATTTTATCTTTACCAGATACTCCTTCTTTTAGAAGTTGGAGACCTTTCTCACCAATATGGCCCAACTTTGTGTGCCATATTTGAGTTTTACAATATTTTAGTTCTACCAACTAGAAGAATATCTTTCAATGTATATACGATTAACTTTTCTTTATAATTTCTAAAGAATCTTTTACAATTTTAGAGTGACCTTTTTTTAATTCTCACTTCATAATCTAGGTCATCTCAAATTCCTAATGAGAGTAAGTTTATTTGCATATGTGGGACATACTAGTATTTTCAAGTACTAAGATTTGATTATTTTCCAATTTTAAGGAAACTTTGCCAATCCATTTAATTTGACAACAAATGACATTTCCCATTAGTAGTGGTCCTCCATTTATTTCTATGAATTCAGAGCAACTAGAATCCAATATCAACGCATGGTTACTTATAACTAGTAAAGCACCACAGACCACACCATTTGGTTATATTGTTCCATGAGTGGTGATCTCCTGCCCATGATGGGCAGGATAAGATTCACCAACTGCTTATGTGTAAACATGACTCAGCAGCTACCGTGGATGAGGGAAAACAAAAAAATTAGTCCATATATTTTCAGAATACAAACAGTGATCTATTTTGGCCCCCAAAAAAATCCCTCGTTTCTGTCATTTCCCCAAATTCGCGATGGGCAGTGGTTGCCCTTGATTGAGACCCAACTTGCCGGCGACCACCTTCCAGCCCCCTTTTCCGTCGAAGTGTCTGACCGGCGAACAATACATAAATCAGAAAAACAATAATAACTTCCAGCTCAAATGTAATACAAATTAAATAACTTCCAGCTCAAATGAAAATGGTTACTACATTTTCATTTCAATCTAACAAAATGGACAATACATTCTTAGATCTGCAGGATAATACTTGGCGTGGATTTGTAGTACCATTCATAAATCATGCATGAAAAAAAAATTCCAGCTCAAGGTTTCACCTCAAATTTCAGCACAACGTTTCAGCTCAAAAAAAAAAAAAAAATCGAGCCAGAATCGACTACATGGGGCAGATAAAACATAAACATTTTAGCTCAAATTTGAAATTACAGTCATGACCGAAGTGGCTTTCTTCTCCAGTGGCGACCCAAAAAAATTCAGATTTCAGCTACCTCGTGTTCAAGCTGGTCAGAGGTGGGCTTCTTCTCCGGTGGGAGCCGTGAAAGTCGCTATCGAAATGGGAGCTCAAAGGTGGTCGCCGCTCGCGTGGGCTTGTTCACACTTGAAAATGGTGGGCTGGTTCGCACTTGGCTGGTGGCGAGAATTTTCAGAATGTCGCGTGGGCTTGTCCGCCGGTCAGACTCTTCGACGGAAAAGGGAGCTGGAAGGTGGTCGCTGGCAAGTTGGGTCTCAATCAAGGGCAACCACTGCCCATCGCGAATTTGGGGAAATGACAGAAACGAGGGATTTTTTTGGGGGCCAAAATAGATCACTGTTTGTATTCTGAAAATATATGGACTAATTTTTTTTGTTTTCCCTCATCCACGGTAGCTGCTGAGTCATGTTTACACATAAGCAGTTGGTGAATCTTATCCTGCCCACCATGGGCAGGAGATCACCACTCATTGTTCCATTATAGGCAGCTGATGCCCCATTCTCATTATTAGATTTGTTTTTCATATCAAGTATTCTTTTAAAGCAATCCTTAACATAATGTCCAGTCTTTGAACAATTATACCATTTTCTAGTTTTAGGAGAGCGTCATCAACTCATCCAACTTAAATTTTAATAAATTTCATTAAACTATAGGTGTTTCCAATTTGGATTCTAATAGATCATATACAATTCTAGGTTCCCAGCAACTCGTGGATTCCTAAAAAAATCATTAGTTAGAAATATTTTAATAGATTTTAGTGAATTTCTAGCCCATAAATATAACCGAGTTCTTTAGGAATTTCAGCTCGACCCTTCTGATTTTTATAGATTTGAGTGGATTTCGAATCCATAACTTAATTAATTTTTTATTATTAAAAATTCATATTCAAATTGTGCGATCAAAATAAAAAACCACAAATACATGTCACAAACTCCATTAATATTAAATAATTATATTTATATTTATGATGTAACAAAATTTTCTAGAAAAAATTTATAACGCCTAGTATTTCAAGATACATACTCTTTCCTGGATTTAATCCAATCAACATTTTCTTGTTTTCACTTTAACTAATTGATTATCTCTTTTATTCAAATCCTACAAAATTGTAGTTTGGACACTAAATTCTAAAAATTTAATTAAAACGTTAAATGTTTTCTTTTAGATATATTATAACAAAGTGAACGTTAAATAACTTGTTTAATTTCAAATAAAAACACATTTTATTCATATAATAAGTTAAGATGTATAAAAAGTTTGGTTTTAATATTTCAAAATATATGAAATCCATAAAAATCTAAAATATACAATTTCGTTAAATCTTATGAATATTCTATGGAATTCTATTAAATCCATAAAATCCATGAGAATTCATAAATATTAAAATATCTATTAAAATTTGAGTTGAGGACTTGTTAGCCTTAGTCTTAGACTTTGATTTTGATTTATCTTTGCTCTTTTTAGATGGCCCTTTATTCTTCTTATTGTTGCTACTCGAAGAGGTGTTACTATTTTTATAAGATCGTATTTTTAGCCATTCAGGCCTCACCACTCTTTGATTCTTTAAGTCTAGATTTATCTCTTTATTCCTCGTAGGAGAGGTGATTATATCTAAGGTCCAATTCTCTCTTCTATATTCTAAAGCATTCTTTAAGTCTTTGTATTTTTCACCTAAAAAATTTAACAAAGCAATTACTAATTGGTCATCTAATATCTTTTCACCACATTTTGCTAAATCTTGAGTTATCTTATTAAATCTGTCAAGACTTTTTCTTTTTTTCTTTTCTAAATCAAGTGATGGGTCAAATTTAAAACCAAAAAATTGCTTCAAAATATAGCATTTATTTGTAGTGGTCTTTGGTAGACACAGATCGTCTAATTTTTTTCCACATAGTAGCTACTTCTGTGGTTTCAGTTGTTAATAAATATATGGTTATTTTGTTTTATTTATTTATTAATGGTAGAATAGTCTTTCCAATTTAGCCTATATATAGTTTATTTGTAATTAGGCTTCATTCAGACTTTGTATTTTTCTTTCACTATGCATAAGGAACACTAGCCTCCTCTTGTTCTTTATTTTATCCATATTATTTTCACATGGTATCAGAGCCACGAATAATAGGTAGAAGTTTAACAAATTTTTTTTTTTGCGTTTGAGGTTTTTTTTTTTTTTTTTTTGAGTTTGGTGTTTGAGAGTTTGAAGTTGATGTTCTCGTTTGACGTATTTGTTTTGCATTCGTTCATTGTTAGATTCAGTATCTACAATCTGCAATTTGGTATTTCGTTGCGCTCCAATTTTCTCTCAGATTTTGATTATGGCCACCGAAAGAGTTGATTCTCTTCATCGGTGAGTGTGAGGTTGGATGGAAAAAAATTATTTGTATTGGAATTATGTAATGAGAAATTTTCTTAAAGGTAAAAAGCTGTGGAGATATGTTAGTGGCACTTCTGTGAAACCCGTGAATACTATTGAAAATTATGCTACCTTGATAGATACCTGGGACGCCAATAATGCAAAAATTATTACTTGGATTAACAATTCTATTGAGCATTCCATAGGTGTACAATTGGCTAAGTATGACACAGCAAAGGAGGTTTGAGATCATCTCACGAAGTTATATACTCAGTCAAATTTTGCAAAGCAGTATCAATTAGAAAATGACATACGAGCTATTCAAAGAGGATAATATGAGTATTCAGGAGTTCTATTCTTCTATGACAAATCTTTAGGATCAATTAGCTCTTACAGAAGATGATAAACTAAAAACAGCTAATGTCTACGTTGCTCATAGAGAGCGACAACGGTTGGTGCAATTTTTGATGGCCTTTCGCGGTGATTTTGTAGGACTTCGAGGTTCTATTCTACATTGTTCTCCGCTTCCTTCGGTTGATTAAGTTGTTAGTGAGTTGTTGGCTGAAGAAGTACGTCTAAAGTCTAGTACCGAAAAGAGAACACTTTTGACTCCGACTCCTTCTGTGTTAGCAGTACCTCCTCAGCCACCCTCTAATAGTCAGAATAGGCCATACACAAGGCCTGCCTTGGACGAGTGCAATTTCTGTAAGAAGAAAGGTCATTGGAAGACTTAATGTCCTAAGTTGAGACAGTAGAATCAACAACAAAGAAGAAATCTCGCATTTGGAGGCCTCGGCAACCAACACCATCTCAGGGTTATAGACCACCTTAGGGTTACAGACCACCACAGTCTAATACTGCAGCAGTCGCCTCATCAAGTCCTTTCACTAATCCAAGTACTCTGGGTGAGCAATTTCAGAAGTTTGTCTCCCTTCAGCCACAAGCTATGTCTACCTCCTTTTCCGTAGGTCATTCTCCTCCTAATGTGTCAGGTATGTCATCTTCTTTATAGGTCTTGGATTCTGGTGCTTCACATCACATGTCTCCATATTCTTCGTCTTTTGCATCTGTATCTTCTTCGTCATCTATTCATGTTATATTTGCTAATAGCACTCATATTCCTTTAGCAGTGTGTTGGTTCTGTTGTTACTCCTAACTTGTCTCTCCATAATGTTTATCATATTCCACAACTCACGCGTTAAATCTTGCTTACAGAGGTCGGGTTATGTGATTCTAATTGTTTTGTCGGTTTTTCCTCTTCTTCTGTTTTTCAGGGATCTGCAGATCTCGGTTTATTCTGACGAGCCATAGATGTGGGGGACTCTATGTTCTAGATGAGTTAAAAGTACCGATTCTTTGCCACTACTAGTGTTGATTTGTCTTTTTTCATTTGAGTCATAGTTCTTCTAGTTTTTATTTATGGCATTCTCGTCTTGGTCATGTTTCATCTTCTCGTTTGAGATTTTTAATGTCCACAGGGGCTTTAGGCAATTTGCAAACTTGTGATATTTTTTATTGTAATGGATGTAAACTGGCAAAATTTTCAGCTTTATCTTTTAATCAAAGCGCTTCGCTTTCTTCTTCTCCGTTTGATTTGATTCATTCTAATGTATGGGAACCTTCTCCAATTCCCACTAAATGAGGGTCTCGATATTATATTTCTTTCTTTGATGATCATACATGTTATTGTTGGGTTTACTTAATGAAACATCATTCTGAATTCTTTGAAATATACACCGCTTTTCGAGCCCTTGTCAAAACTCAGCATTCTGCTGTTATCAAATGTTTTAGGTGTGATTTAGGTGGGGAATACACTTCTAACAAATTTTGTGAGTTGCTTGCCTTAGATGGAACTATTCACCAAACTTCTTGTACAGATACTCCTCAACAAAATGGTGTTGCAGAAAGAAAACAAAGACATATTGTTGAAACTGCTTGATCTCTCTTATTGTATGCCTCTGTTCCTAGTGCGTTTTAGGGTGAAGTTGTTCTGATAGCAATGACCTTGATTAATACCATCCCATCTTCTCATATTTCAGGTATCTCTCCTTTCGAAAAATTGTATGTGTATGCCCCGGATTACTCCTTCTTTACAGTTTTTGGTAGTACTTGCTTCGTTCTCCGCCCACATGTGGAACGCAGCAAGTTGTCCTCTCGATCTGCTCTTTGTATCTTTCTTGGTTATGGTCAAGGTCAAAAGGGATATCGATGTTTCAATCCAATTACTCAAAAACTTTATGTGTCTCGTCATGTTGTTTTTCTTGAGCATATACCTTTCTTTTCTATTCCATCTACTACTTATGACTTGACTAGATCTAATCTTATTCGTATTGATCCCTTTTCTGAAGATTCTGATAGTTTGTCGTCACAAGTTCCTACTACATCACAACCCTCTTATCGTGTCCTTCATCGTTACCTTTGTATTATACTCGTCGAGTTCCTACTAACACTTCTACAGGTACTGAAGCTCCCTCTTCTCCTACGGTCCCTCAAGCTTCGTCTGAGATTATAGATCTACCTCTACGTCAGTCCACCCGCATTCGTAAGTCTACAAGGTTACCAGATTTTGCTTATTCTTGTTATTCTTCATCTTTTACTTCCTTTTTAGCTTCTATTCATTCTCTCTCCAAGCCTTCTTCCTACAAAGAGGCAATTCTTGATCCACGTTGGCAGCAAGCTATGGATGAGAACTTTCTGCTCTGCATAAGACAGGTACTTGGGACTTGGTTCATCTCCCTTCTGGTAAGACTGTTGTTGGTTGTCGCTGGGTGTATAAGATCAAGACTCTTTCTGATGGGTCTATTGAGCAATACAAAGCTCAGTTGGTTGCAAAAGGATATTCACAACAGTATGGTATGGATTATGAGGAGACTTTTGCTCCTGTTGCGAAAATGACTACTCTTCGTACTCTTATTGTTGTAGCTTCGGTTAGAAATTGAGGTATCTCTCAACTTGATGTTAAAAATACCTTCTTGAATGGAGATCTCCAAGAAGAAGTTTATATGGAGCCTCCTGGGGTTCTCCATGGTTTTGAGTATGTTTGCAAGCTCAAGAAGGCTTTATACAGTCTCAAACAAGCACCACGTGCTTGGTTTGAGAAATTTTTTGTTGTGATCTCTTCTCTTGGTTTTGCTTCTAGCAGTCATGATTCTGCACTCTTTGTTAAATGCACTGATGTAGGCCGTATTATTCTTCTATTATATGTTGATGACATGATTATTACTGGTGATGATGTTGCTGGTATTTCAGTTTTGAAGACAAAGTTAGCTAGACAGTTTGAAATGAAGGATTTGGGCCCTCTCTGATATTTCTTGGGTATTGAGGTAGCCTACTCGTCCAAAGGTTATCTTCTTTCTTAGTCGAATTATGTTGCAGATACCCTTGAGCAGGCTAGACTTACTGATAATAAGACTGTCGATACTCTCATTGAGGTTAATGCCAAGTATTCTTCTTCTGATGGTATATCTTTGTCAGATTCTACTTTATACTGCATTATTGTTGGGAGCTTGGTTTATCTCACTATTACTCGTCCTAATATTGCATATGATGTTCATATTGTCAGTCAGTTTGTTGCTTCTCCCACTACAGTTCACTGGGCCACTGTTCTTCGCATTTTGCTATATCTTCGAAGTACAATCTTTCAAAGTCTTCTACTTCCATCCACCTCTTCCTTGGATCTGCGTGCATACTCTAACTCTGATCATGGAAGTGATCCTACAGATCGCAAGTCTATTACTAGTTTCTATATCTTTCTGTGTGATTCTCTCATTTCTTGGAAGAGCAAGAAATAATCTATTGTTTCTCAATCTTCCACCGAAGCAAAATATCGTGCTATGGCCTCTACTACCAAAGAGGTTTTTTGGTTACGTTAGTTACTTGTAGATATGGAAGTTTTTCTTTCTCATCCCACTCCTATGTATTGTGACAATAAGAGTGCTATTCAGATTGCTCACAACTCGGTTTTCCATGAACGAACCAAGCACATAGAGATCGATTGTCACCTTACCTGTCATCATCTCAAGCATGTCTCCATCACTTTGCCTTTGTTTCATCTTCTTTACAGATCGCAGATTTCTTTACCAAGTCGCATTCTATTTCCCGTTTTCATTTTCTCGTTACCAAACTCTCAATGCTTGTCGCTGCTGCATCGTGAGTTTGAGGGGGGATGTTAATAAATATATGGTTATTTTGTTTTATTTATTTATTAAGGGTAGAATAGTCTTTTCAGATTAGCCTATATATAGTTTATTTGTAATTAGGTTTCATTCAGACTTCACTATGCATAAGGAACTCTAGCCCCCTCTTGTTCTTTATTTTGTCCATATTATTTTCACATCAGTTACCTTTCTCATTACACTATCAGAAATATGAAGGAAAATTGAACTCTATGTAAGTTCATTCAAATCATCTCTCTTATGTGCACTAATTTCTACAGTTCATGATGACCCATCTGAGGCTTGGGCACACATTTGTTGAAGTAAAATGACTCATCTTCTAGCGCCAGAGAGTGAAATCTCCTCTTCTACACCAGAGCTCCACCTCAAACTTACTGGTTGACATTTTATAAAAAATTCCCACTAAGTGTGAACCTAAAGAGAAATCTATTGCAGTTCCACTAATATGTCACAAAAACCTTCACAAAGTAATATTCTCAATTTGGAAACCAAATCGATAATAATTGGAAACCAAGTGTCTAGAAACATATGTTGCATGTAATCCTTGTTTCACACACATAGTAAAACTTAAACCATGCAATTTACTCACAGTACTGAAGAATTATTTCAAAAATTCTCATGCAATTACAAAATTGTCACTTAAAAGAAAAATTCATACATTTAGCTTGTGTTCTTAATTCATAGTTTTTCAAGTTTATTCTAGAGGAAACAATATATTTCATAAGTTTGCAAGATTTTTTAAATAGAGAATTCTATGTGTACAGAAATATACAGATCAACATTACAAGTTTCTTGCATATATTCACATATTCTTGTTTAAAGAATTACAAAATGTAATCACACACAATGTTATTCCACAGAGAACGGTGTATCAACACTTCATCTCACAAATCTAACAAAGAATGATCAAGAACTTGTTATTTCAAGAAACAGACTCAAGGCCCGGCTCGGTCCTTTGCCATCCGAGCCTAGCTCGGTCTAAGGGACAAGCTAAGCTCGGCCCGTGTGGAGGTGAGCCAAGCCTAAGCTCGGCTAGTGTCCCACTAGGTCACTCGGTTTGGCAAGTGGATCATGGGCCAAGCCAAGCCGCCCACGAGCCCGACTCATTTTTTTTTTTAAATTAGCAAATTTCTGAGCTGCAATGTGCCGAGTTCTTCCAAAATCGTGGTAGCCCAACTTGAGTTGGCTCAATTTACACCTCTATTTCTAATAATTAAGAAGACATACAATGTAATTCAAAGCAACGTTAGTGAAGAAAATAAGAGAAATTTGACAAGACTCCTACATTTTGTAAAAAAATAGAAAAATACATTATTTTTTAATTTAAAAAAATACCTTACTTTAATTAAAATTAAAATTTTATAATTTATGTCTATTTATAATTTTTTTTAAATACATTATTTTAATTTAAAATCAATTTTTCAATTTTTCATTATCTAAAATTAAACTATTTTTATCTAAAAATATCATATTTGTATAGTATTTCAAATATAATAGTATTTTTTATAATTTTCACAATTCATATCCTTTTATAATTTTATTCAAAATACATTATTTTTATTTAAAAATTAATATTTCAATTTTTTATTAGAAAACAACATATTTATACGGTTAATATATGTTACTTCTTTATTTTCATTAAAATTAATATTTTACAATTTATTTCATTTAATAATTTTTTAAAAAAATACATTATTTTCATTTAAAATATTTTTTATTGTAATTATGGAAAACAATATTGTTGACCATATTTAGATATTTCTTACCTAGTATACTAGTATTTGAACCCCTATATATATAGATCCATCGTTATAATAAAATACATATTTTCTCATTATTCTCTTCTATTATTCTCTCTAGTTTATAACATGTTATTAGCACGAAAAGCTCACCCAAAATAGAAGGAAAATCTGAGAACAATAGTTTAGAAAATTCGCAGAATTTGGACAATCTACGCAATTATAATCAAACGTTAATATCTCTCAAATGACCACGGTCCGATCTTCGTCAAATTTGGATAGTAAGTTCAAAACTCATTGTTCTTCAAATTAACGGTTAAGATCAAGATCCAACGGTTTATTCATGAAAAATATTTGAATTGGTAATTGAATTCAAAAAATACAATAAGATCTAAAAAATCATTTTCATCCAATTGATATATTTCAATTCCAAGTGCATGTGGAGATGAAGCCAATTGAGTTAACAAATTGATCTTTATTTTCTATTCACGGACAAAGGTTAGCATTCTCTTTGCTATCGTCTTTGAGTATACTTTTTTTTTATATTGATAAATGGTAGACAAATATTGTTTGAATATTATTAAGTATTACATATCAATATTCAAAGTAATATTGTGTTACGATTCCATAAGAAATATCAACTTATATAAATCAATTTTCTAGAAGAATATTATATTATTGTTCTTCAATATCACAACTTTATATGAATTTTTTAATAGTGCTTTTCTTGAAAAAGAAACATACCTTTATTAATATTCTAAAAGAATAATGCGTTATTGATTTGTTTTTTAATATAACACAACTTTGGAAATATCAATATTCTATTAAAATGTTACTTGCTCCCGAAGAGCATAATTATATAAGATATAACATCTATTATATTTTTGCTCATGATGAGTAAATCCTTATGTGATTTAAAATTCATAAATATTAATTTGTTATTGCTTTTGATGTAGCATAACATTATATTATATTTCAATAGAATATTAATTGCTCTTGAATAGCGTAGTTTTATAAGATCTAATCTTTTATAAAATATTATGTTCATGTTCTGGAGAAACATAAAATTTATAGATGTTAATATTTTAGAAAAATATTGAGTTCATCCTGAAGAAGAACAATTATTTGTAATATTTTATAAAAATATTGTATTAATACTCTTAAAAAGTATAACAACATGAATATCAATATTCTAAAAGAAAATAATATTATTGATCGTCAAGAAACATAAAGTAAAGATATATTCTAGAAGAATATTGCGTTTTTGCTTAAGAATCACAACTTAATTAAAAAAAACATTATATGATTGCTTTTGAATAATCATAAATTTGTACATATCAATATTCTAGAAAAATGTTGTGTTATTGTTCATAAAAAATTTTATAATTTCAGAATATTAATGTTGTGTGATATTAAAGTATCGATACTACGAAAGAAGTACATCTTCAACGTTTCAACTTAAAGGTTTGAGATGTTTCTGAAAAATCGATTTTGAAGATGCTCCGCTTTGGGTTTGTGACTAACGTGTATATGAATTGGATGCAAGTTGTCAAAATTTCTCCTCTAATTAGATTAAGGTAAATATCATTAAACAATTTTTAATTTAGGATAAAAATCTGTAATTATAAAATTAGAGTAAGTTTCATTGTGTTGACATATGAAATAACAAGGACCTAAAAAGAGACTTAAGAAAAATTGTACATGTAGGCCCATAATAAATGCCCAAGCATATAGGTTTAGAAAATATGTCGGCCAGCCCAACGGATGCCCAAATAAATTTGTATATAGGCCCAATAGAAATTGTCCAAGCCGGAAGGGCCCAAAATGGACATCGCCCGGATCAAAACGCTTTCGGCTGTTGGGCGATTAGAATGGTCAATCGCGGCATAAGAGTAACTGCTCATAAGTAGTTTTTCTCATTTTCTTATCATTGTTCCCACGTTGTCGGGAGTTACAAACTTGAATTATCATGAAGGAGTTACAAGAAGTTGGATCATCATGGGGAAGTTACAAACAGTTGGGATCATCATGGGAGAAATGGGCGCTTATTGGACGATTTAGGTGATTGCTTCATGAAGGAGTTACAAGAAGTTAAATCATCATGGGGAAGTTACAAACAGTTGAAATCATTATGGAAAAAATGGGCAGTTATCGGGCGACGAGGTGGTTGCTGGGCAATAAGGAAGAAACTGGGCGATGAGGAGTTTTCATGCAAGATTGAAGGAAAACGTGTGATAAAACCGTTTGGCAAGGTATAAAAGAAAGGAGATTGATTGAAGAAGAAGAAAAAGAAGAAGGAACTCTCAAAAAAGAGAAATGTAATTTCATTCCATTTAGTCTTAAATATTTCTTTCAATGAATTCTAGTGTGCTTGTGCCTTTGGAGGCATTTCGTTTTTGCTCTTTTCATCCTTTGTCATTATTGTAGTCTTCATAAATCAAACACCCTTGTTGGGACTTTGTCTCAAAAGGTTTGGCGTCCCTACACATCGTCTCGAATCCTTTAATTGTTAGCGAAAGATCCACATTCCTTGAAAACAATTTGGCACGTCCGTCGGGGGACACTTTTGGTGTTAGAAGATACAAGAGGGTGGAACAATATGCCTCACAAGAACTCGGATAAGGAACCACAAAGCGGCCGAATTCAATCCGTGATCGAGCGATATGAAGAACAAAAAAATACACCAACAACGGAGGGACAAAATCAAAGCCGTTATGAACCAATGACGGAATTGAGTCCACGAACCATGCGCAAGCATTACTTGGCGAACTCACGCAAGATGTCGTGGGACGGTAAGCTTGCAAAATGTTCATGATATGGAAAAATTTGTTCAAACCGAAATGTGCATTACGACAACATGGCCAAACAATTAAGTACTTTAAATGAACTTATAACTAGGTTAGTAGGCCAGACATGTCAACCAAATTTGCCAAATATAGGGAATCATTTCCAAGCTAGGACAGTTGTGGGGCACAATTCACCAACAATGAACCCTATAAATCCTAGTCAAGGAATAGAAATGCCTTTTATACCATCGACGTCAAATGTGGGTGGAGGCAACATGGCCAATTTGAGTGGTCATAATGTGGGATCGTCCAACTTGGGGGGTAGCCCGAATGCAAGAGAAAATATGCCAAATATAGGACAAAACGCAACACGTGTTAACGAAGGGGCAAATGTCCAAGTAAATGGCAATAACACCATGAGTAATGGTAATTTGGCCACAAACCCGAGTGTTTAAACAATAGACCTCAAATGATTCCACACAGTGAATCAACCTATAGGAGTCCCGTACGATCCAAACATGGCCTTAAGAAACCAAATCACCGAGATAATGCAAGATCAGATGGCTTTTGGAATGCGTCCTTTCATTAGGCCAACATATGGGAAGCCATATCCCGATTGGATAGACCAAGCCTATCCGTGGCCTAGGGGATATAAAGTCTTAGGAATTTTCACTATTCACGTGTTTAGGGAGGTCTCAACATTGGAACATGTAGGGCGATTTACACCGCAATGCGGTGAAGTAAGTGATTATCATAAAATAAGGTTGTTTCCTAGTTCGCTAATGAGGGTAGCTTTTTCATGGTTCATTAATTTACCAAAGAAACTCGTTCGAGACATGGCAACAATTAGAACAGATTGTTCCACGCCCAATTCTATAAAATCGAATCAAAGTCACCTTGGCCGATTTGGCGAATTTACGTCAAATGCCAACCGAATAAATGAGTTTTCCTTCAAAGGTTTAAAAGCGTTAGGAGTAAATGCTTTGTGCCCTTACCCGAAAAAGAGTTTGTTAAGATCGCTCAAAGTTGTTTGAGTTTCGACTTGAAAAAGAAATTTCAGGATAGGGAGTTTCCTGATCTCTTCCAATTAACGGCCAATGTGATTAGGTATGAGTGTTTGATAAGGGAAGAAGAACAAATGAAAAATTCCAGCAAAGGGACTTACTATAGAGACCCAAACTTTGACGTTCACGTTGTGGATGAGTATTATGATCAAACTGAAATATGTTTGGCCGAATTGATTAAAGGAGATGCTTATGAATGTCCGTTAATAATTAATTCAGGGATGACGGTGAAAAACGAGCCTCTAAGAGATACAAGCAAGAAAGCTAGAACGTTTTCGTTCGATATAACTAAAACAGATACTATATTTGATAGATTGTATAAAGACAAGCAAATAAAAGCGAAGCGATAAGCACAAATTGCCAAATCCTGAGCAAATTAAGGATAAAAAATATTGTAAGTGGCATAATGCATGGTCTCATACAACTAATAATTGTTTGGTTTTTCGTCATGTATTACAGGATGCCATCGAATCAGGGCGAATTACTTTTGAAGCTAAAAAGAAGATGGCAGTGGATGAAAATCCTTTTCTGCAGCCACTAGGAGTCAATATGTTGGCGGCGAGGTTTCAAAAGTGGTTTACCTAAATTCAAATTGGTAGTCGATAATGGAGACGAAGATCTTGAAACGACATCCCAAATGTTTCGAACGTCTCAAAGGTAAAGAAGTTGAAAGGAACAAAAAAGTGTTGTGTGCTAGATGTAGCAGAGAAATAGATGAAGATGAGGAGAAAATGGAAGTATGGGAGCGTCACAATCATCCAAACGCGACCCAAAATTTCCAACCTATTCAAGGATGAAAGGTATCACGGCCTCCTTTTGAAAGACAGTTCAGGCCAATGTATGATGGCAGGCCGATGTACAACGGCAGGCCGATGCTCAACAATAGAACGTTCAGGCCACAGCCCCATCGATCGAATGTATGGCACTCATTCCAATACAGTGCGGGAAGGGTGATACCCTTTGATCAAATGACTAGGACACAGCGAGACGTCATCAGAGAAATTATGGACGAATGATGAGGCAGCAACAAGAAGTGATACGTCCCAAATTGCCCAATTTCTCCAACACATGCTATAAAGAAAATCTCGAAGATGAGAAGGAACATAATGTGAACGATTCAACGGAAGAATTGCCGTAAGATTCTTCCGTAGGTCAAGTTTGAAAGACACAAAGAAAGACGAAGATGAAGATGATCCCGGATAATCCATCACCATTCGGTTTGGTTCTTTACCCCAATATTGGCTAATAATTATCTCGCTTGCCAATGAATTTAAAGGCAAAGGGATGAGGGGCCACAAGACGATGAGAGGAGGAAGCATGCACATTGGAATGTGAGGGAGAAATCGGGCAAACCTCCGGAGATATCTACGGAGGAGAAGAAGAAGGTGATGGCTTGATGGATGTGGAAGAAGAGATTGACTTAGAATCGAGAAAGAAGAAAAGAGGAGTATCATATAACAATTTGCTAAAACAAATTGTATCAAGAAGGTGTCCGAGAAGTAGATTTGTTGGGTGAACCATCCGGGCGATCTTTTGATTATTACGTGTTATCACGGGGGCCCCAAGAGGAAAATGAGAGTACCACGCTACGAAAAGTATGGATCACCTCCAACGATATTGCCACCCCTACGGGTTGGGAGGAAGTGAGCGACATAGAAGCTCAAGAGCCCAAAGATGAAGATCGGTCTTGAAATGTTGCACGAAAACCGACACATTTTTCATCCAAAGGATGATGGGAGACAAGAAGTGGAGATAGAGGCGACTGAAAAGGTCATCTTTAAGAAGCCAACGCCAATCTAACCAAACATTTGAGGCCATTATATGTAAAAGGCTCTAGTCAATGGCATCCTCAGCCAAAAGTTCTCATCTATAATGGGGCGCTATTAATACCATTCCATCTAGAATGATAAAGAAATTTGCAAAGACAGAGAGCGACTTGATCCCTCATGAAGTTATTCTTCACGAGATTCAATGGCGGGGTGACTTCGCCAAAGGAGTAATGCCTTTGGACGTGGCAGAACTCTAACCAAAACCACAATATTCTTTGTAATAGACGGGCCGACTAGCTATAATGTGTTGTTAGGAAGAGATTGGATTCATGGAAATCGTTGTATACCTTCGCCACTCCATCGGTGTCTAGTTTTTGGAATGATAAAGGTGAGGCCAAGTGGTGCAAGCGGATCATAGACCTTTTTGTTACGAAGCAAACTCGATCAAGAAATTCATGTACGAAGGAAATTATGGGCTGTAAGAGTAGTCCAAGATGGTGAAGAAACTTTCGGATCATCGCGGAGGCGAGGAGCCATTATCGATGAGATGCATTTACTGAAATGTTCGATCAAATGAGGCCAAACATAGTGGCCCTTTGAAGAGCCAATGATTGGCAAAAAGATATTCGATAAATGTTGAAGAAGGTGTCTAGCCTTCAGGATGTCGAGCCAAGCCAATGGCTTTCGAAAGGTGCGAAGGAGAAATAAGAAATAAAACGCGGCTTTAAAAATTTTAAGGGATAAATTAGCGTTGTTCGAGTTAGAAACAGAATATTGGCCGAGAAGTGAATAAGGTGGATTGTTTGGATGCGAAGACATCACTACAAGGAGCTTGGACGACGATGTGATAGGAGTCATGAAGAAGGCAGGCACGCCCAAGCACAAGACCCTTTGGTGAAAGTAAATATTGGAGATGAACAAGAAGATCGCCCAACGTTTGTCGATCGGATGCTTAGCAAAGAGGTAAGTGACCGATTAATTGCTTTGTTAAAAGAGTATAGAGATTGTTTTGCTTGGGAATATGAACACATGCCTAGTTTAGATAAAAATTTGGTAGAACATAGGCTACCAACTAAGCCACACTTTAAACCACATAAGCAACCCCAGACGTTTTGCTCCTAATGTATTGCCCAAGTAAAGAAAGAAATAGAACGATTGTTGAAGGCGGGTTTTATAAAGACACCCGACATCGTTGAATGGTTGTCTAATATTGTGTCATATCAAAGAAAATGGTAGTATTAGGGTTTGCATAGATTTCGAAAATTTGAACTTAGCAACACCCAAAGATGAATATCCAATGCCAACGGTAAATTCCTTAGTAGATTCAATCTTGGACATGTGATGTACTCTTTTATGGATGGATATTCGAGATACAACCAAATTTATATAGTCAAGAAGATATACATAAAAGCGCATTCGGATGCCCAGAGCTCTAGAATGTTTTGAATGGGTGGTCATGCCTTTTGGTTTAAAAATGCAGAGCCACTTATCAAAGGGCAATGAATCTAATTTTTCATGACATGATAGGAGAATTCGTTGAAGTTTATGTTGATGATATAGTGGTTAAATCATTGAAAAAGAAAACCATCTCCAACAATTGAAACGTTCATTCGAACGGATGAGACAATATAAATTAAAATTGAATCCGTTGAAGTGTGCATTTGGTGTTAATGCGTGAAATTTCCTAGGATTCCTAGTGCATGAAAGAGGAATTGAACTTGATAAAAATAAAGCAAAAGCCATTTTAGAGGCTAAACCACCTAAGAACAAAAAGGAATTACAAAGATTCCTTGGGCAAGTGAACTTCTTCGACGTTTCATATCTAATTGTGCAGGGCGAACGAAAGCTTTCTCGCCTCTTCTAAAGTTGAAAAATCGGGGCGACTTAAATGCGGAAGGAGGAGCATCAAGAGGCTTTCCATAGCACGAAGACATATTTGTCAAATCCACCAAAGATTAGTTTCACCTATCCAAGGTCGGCCAATGAAAGTTTATATATCGGCCGAGCGAGTCAATAGTGGACTAGTCGCCCGGGGCGACCAGGTTTGGAGAAGAAAGGCGATATATTATCTCGATGAGATCGACTTCTTGTGTGTGAATGTAATTATTCGCTATTGAAAAATTATGTCTTGCTTTGTATTTTACATGTACCAAATTAAGGGCTTACTTACGACTGTAACTATTTACTTAATTTCTAAAGTAAATTTGGTTAAGTACATGTTCTCTCGTCCTGTTTTGCATCAAAGGATTGGTCTTTGGACTTTAGCACTATCAGAATTTGAAATACAGTTCATACCACAAAAGGCGGTAAAAAATCAAGCATTGGCTAACTTTTTGGCCGATCATCCATGCTTGGACGTACCTAAGGAAATCGAATTAGAAGTCAATTCGCTCGAGCTAAAACCCTGGATTTTATACTTTGACGGTTCAAAAACCGCTAGAGGTGCAGGAGTAGGGGTAGTGCTAATAAACCCACTAGGGGTTTGTTACAAGTTTGCTTTCGCCCTAACTGAAATGTGTACTAATAATCAAGCCGAATACGAAGCGTTGATTGTCGGTTTAGAATTATTATTGGATTTGGGGACGAAAAACGTGCTTATCCGAGGTGATTCTCAACTAATAATTTATCAATTGAATGGCGATTTTAAATGCCAAAGTGACTCATCATAAGTCAATATGGCATCACTCAAGAGCTCTTAGACGAGTTTGACCAAGTAGAGCTTCAATACGTTAATAGAATGTATAACGATTTGGCAAATGAGTTGGCCCAATGGCATCGAGTTATTCAAAAATGTTGAATAACGATTACTGCGTCTTGATGCACGAACGATATTGCCATGCTTTCAACGAAGGACGAAGGGGTTTAATGTGCATTGTATACAAAATGGAGACGCATTGGATTGGAGAGAAGAAATACAAAAATTCCTGGAAGAACCCAATAAGAAGAGCGACAGGAAGTTAAAATTACGTTCACTGAACTATTTGCTGGTTGAAGGAGAATTATATAAGAAACGCTCAGATGGTGTACTTTTGAAGTGCATAAATTTGCAAGAAGCTAAAGTGGTTATGGCCGAAACACATGAAGGAGTGTGCGGAGCACATCAAGTCGGCCAAAAGATGAAGTGGTTGATCATCGTGAATGGGTATTATTGGCCTAAAATGGGCGAGTATCGCTCAAGATGCCAAAAGTTGCTTGAGTGTCAAAACATGGCCCAATCCAAAGAGTGCCAACCAGAAAATGGTACCTATTATTAAACCATGGCCTTTCACGTGTTGGACGATAGACCGATAGGAAAGATTTACCCACCATCGCCCAAGCAACACACCTTTATAATAGTCGCTACCGATTTTTTCACTAAATGGGTAGAAGCGATACCCTTAAAAGAAATTTCCCAAGGAAAGGTCATAGAGTTCATTCGTGATCATATCGTATATAGATTTGGGATACCTCAAACTGTAGTGATGGACCATGGAACTTCTTTGAGCGGGAATCAAGTGAAAGAATTTCGAGCGAGTTTGGAATCAAGTTGGCAAACTACTACGCCTTATTACGCCCAATCCAACGACCAAGCGGAATCGTCAAATAAGGTTTTAAAGAGTATCATAAGGAAAATGATAGGCGAAAATGCTAGAAATTGGCATGAATGCTTGAATAGGGCGTTATGGGCCTCTGAGAACTTCAGCCGCGATCTAGTACTAAAGTAACTCCTTTCCGGTTGACATATGGGCAAGAAGCAATGCTGCCTATGGAAATTAATGTGCAATCAATCGTAGTACGTTTGCAAAATAATATAGATGAAAATGAGCATCTTGAACTACTTGTTCGTAATCTATTAGAATTGACGAACTAAAGTTGAGCGCGTTTGGATAGATTGCAAATTCGAAAAAGACAAGTGGCTTCATATTATAATAAAAGGGTTATAGCCAAATGTTTTAGCACGAAACGATTTGGTATGGAAAACAATACTCCCATTGGATAGTAGTAATCCAAAGTTTGGGAAATGGTCACCAAATTGGGAAGGACCATACGAAATTAAAGAGGTGTTGCCAAATGGGGCATATCATTTAGAAAATTTGGATGGTATGAGGCACATGAAATCTATTAATGGCAAATATTTAAAGAAGTACGTTCCGTCGGTTTGGAATTTTGAACGATTAGAGGTTTAAACATTAAGGATGCAATTCTATAAACGAATAGAGCCTTTCATTTCATCGAGATAATTTGGTTGCCATAAATGGTCGCCATTACAAAAGGGAAACTGGATAAAACAAAAGTTGTCCTTAAAACTTTAAAATCCTAACTACATCCTTCCCCAAATAGGCGCATTTGCTCTCTAAGTTTTTCCCACTCATCATATTTGTTGAGCAGAAGCGACGGATAGTTCATCCATAAACCCATCGTCCACTTCTAAACTTGAATAACGCTCAAGTAAAGATTTAGCCCGTTCAACTTCACCGTGAAGCATTGCGCTTCTTGGTCGCCACCGCCTTACAGATCGTCCATCTTTTCTTGGATTTCTTTCATCCGAGCAGCCCAAACTCATCATTAAGGAGTCTTCAACCATGACCTCGGAAGAAATCTCGCTCAAATTGTTTTTGGCTTGATCGATTTCTGGTGAAGGGATTCCTTTTCGGTCGTGGCTTCGACATATTGAGTCTTCTTGACTTTGAGCTCCACATTCTTGGCCCAATGCACTTATCTCTTGATGAATGACTTTCAACGATAACTTGAGATCCGTGGGGAGTTTGAGCGAAGGAAGCTCAGTGCTTGAGCCATTTGGTGGCTTAAATGCTCAAATTTGTCCCGATGGTTGGCAAAGACTAGCATGTGAGATATCCATGTCCATGAAGGAAGTATATTCAAGTCTTTGCACCTTTAGGATGTTCATGTTTTCCATGGAGAAAGCACCAGAAGCAGAAGAAGGACGACTGGTCGAAGACGAACGAGCGGCCTGACTAGCCTTCACTTGTTCCCATGATGTAAACAAGTCCTGAATAGAGCGCAAGATGGTATCAGCATCCTGTAAAGGTAAAACAATTACTTAGTGTTTCTTTGGAAATAAGCAAGGTAAGGGAAATCGAAAGAAAAATTACCTCATCAGTGGTCTTAGAGGAAGAAGAGGGAAGTGTGCCACTGGGCAATTTTACCGCCTGTGAAGAGTCACCCCTATCCGAACGTGATGGCTCAGGTGCAATCGGACGTATTGGTTCAGGTACAACCGGCAAGTCAATTGGTCTTTCTGCAAAAGGACGAATGATGATAAGTGCTTCAAGAGTAAAGCCATGTCAAATGGTAGAATTCGAAAAATGATTACAACTATAAGCACATATTACCATCCGGTTCTACACCGGAGGAAATACCTGAAATGATGAAGATTCTTCAACCGCACAGGCGATTGAAGCGGCCGGAATCTCCAAATCCTTTTTCGGGCAAATCCACATCTATGGTCGGCTCGGACGATCAAGAATTGAAGGGGCTCGGGCGATGTGGATTTTTCAAAGGAGAAGTAACTCCCTCCGGTTTAGAATACAAAGAGAATGTCAATATTCATGCTAAAGAGTTCTTTAAATGAAGGAAAATCAGTTACCTTTCTTACGCTCGGAGAGGAGTACCACCGTCATCATCACTTTCATCATCGCCTTGATCCGACGGGTCCGATCGCGGCCGTTTACGGTGGATGTACCTCTTGCAACTCCGGTTTGGGCGGGGAGGCTGGATTGAATGGTGGGTGCGAGAGAACGTCTAGTACGCACTTTGTTGAAGGCTTTGTAGGGGGAAGATGAAGGAGCAGTTGTTGTTTAACGGATATGGGTACAAAGCAGGATAGGAATCAAGTAGAAGAAATGGAAGTTCTCGAAGACCCTGACCCCTCAAGTATGTGGAATGCTTGGTTGACATTGGTAGTGAAGAGCCTACGTTTCACCGAAGGCCAAAACTGTTCAAAAAGAGGGTGAACGGCCAAAGTGGGATTAAAAGGAGCCAAAGAAAACCCGTTCATTAAGGAAGCATTACGCTCATCTATAGCTTGGGCTTCCACTTTGGTGACGGTATGGAAGCGTTCTTGAAAACTCTTTGAGTAACAAGGAGGAAGGGGCCAAGTTTGGCCAAAACCAAGCTGTCGGGCAAAGAACTGGAGAGCATAGACCTCGACCCCCGCCTTGGCATTAGTGCCCGTGAGAATGTCATGAAACAATTCTCGCCCGGTCAAGTATTGGATCCAAACGGGCAAGACATTACTCACCTCGCTCAAACTAAGAGGAGGTTGGACGTGGTGGGACTTGATGAATGGAGAAAGGAAAGAAAGAGGGAATTGAATTTAAATTATAAAAGAATGTAAAGACGTCCGGTTAGACATATCAACGGGAGCTAGTTGGTTAATAATTGCCCGTAACAACTCAACACGGACACTGGGGAATTGAAGGAACACCAAGTTGTGGAAAGTATGCTCTCAACCACAATTGAGCGAGCCAAAGAGGCCCACTTCCAGTAGGAGAAGCATTGGTCCTAAGCTGATGTTGAAGGTAAGCCATACCTCTATAGAAGGTGCGGCCGAAACAGAGAACAGAGGTTTAAAGACCTACCAAGAGCTAACTCATGGGCGATAGGCAAATAGGCCATGGAAGGTTTAAGACTAGGAACACAAAGAATGTACCTACACAGCCAAACTTGGAGGAAAGCTACACGCTCTGCATGTGTGGGATCTTTGCCCGTGTTTTCATAAAGCTCTTGCATGCCTGAATAGGAGTCCGTAAACTTCTTATCAAACTTTGGGCGAGGAGGATATCAATATAGCAGGAGAGATGGTATCGCCCGGAGAGGAGGAAGATTGACCAAAGCACCAACATCCCTTAGAGTAACCGACATCGCCAGGGGGAAATGAAGGTATTATACTTAGAAGACCGAAGCTTAGAGCGATGGGGAAAAAGAACTGGGTCATATAGCGGGGGCGTGTGGCAATTTCAAAAGATCGAAAATCCTAGCACGATCAAAAAGCGCTTCGTGAGGGCATGCTTCATCATACGCGCATGCCGCGGCGGAAGGTGGTATCGATTTGGGCCATGTCACGAATGCTTTTCTCGCGGATTGGCTTCAATGAGAATGGGTCCAAGAAAGGAGGTCCTTGGGTACAAGGAAAAAATTGGGCTGTGGCCAGTCGCCCAATAGAGTCTGCATCCCTGAACGACGGGCCCAAATAGAACTCGTTCATATCCGGCCTAGAGGGCAGAAGATTCGATGAGTTTACGTAGGGTTTGGTCAGGAGGTCTTGGAAATCTTCGAAAGTAATGCTGTTGTTGGAGGAAGCTCGACGTCGACATGGTTTCGAAAACGGACAAGAAGATTGCAAGTGAAACGATCGGGTTTGGAAGGATGAGTGAGAGTTAAGGAAAATATGAATGAATAGTGTCCTTTTTATAGAGAGAAAAGGGACAATGATGTGATGAGGGCTTGGACGTGGTTATTGGTAATGGCGCCTTTTGGGGTTTATATAAATCGTGCTCTTAGGATTTCGGAATTAAGGCGCCAAAAACTTTCGAGAAGATGAACGCCACCAAGTGAATATGGCTAATTAAATAAGCAATTATGTTAATTAAGCCATATTGAAATAATCATTGGCATATGAAATAACAAGGGCCTAAAAAGAGACTTAAGAAAAATTGTACATGTAGGCCCATAATAAATGCCCAAGCATATAGGTTTAGAAAATATGTCGGCCGAGGCCCAACGGATGCCCAAATAAATTTGTATATAGGCCCAATAGAAATTGTCCAAGCCGGAAGGGCCCAAAATGGACATCGCCCGGATCAAAAACACTCGTATGTTGGGCGATTAGAATGGTCAATCGCGGCATAAGAGTAACTTGCTCATAAGTAGTTTTTCTCATTTTCTTATCATTGTTCCCACGTTGTCGAGTTACAAACTTGAATTATCATGAAGGAGTTACAAGAAGTTGGATCATCATGGGGAAGTTACAAACAGTTGGGATCATCATGGGAGAAATGGGCGCTTATTGACGATTTGAGGTGATTGCTTCATGAAGGAGTTACAAGAAGTTAAATCATCATGGGGAAGTTACAAACAGTTGAAATCATTATGGAAAAATGGGCGGTTATCGGGCGACGAGGTGGTTCTTTGGGCGATAAGGAAGAAAGCATGCGATGAGGAGTTTTCATGCAAGATTGAAGGAAAACGTGTGATAAAACCGTTTGGCAAGGTATAAAAGAAAGGAGATTGATTGAAGAAGAAGAAAAAGAAGAAGGAACTCTCAAAAAACAGAGAAATGTAATTTCATTCCATTTAGTCTTAAATATTTCTTTACAGTGAATTCTAGTGTGCTTGTGCCCTTTGGAGGCATTTCGTTTTGCTCTTTTCATCCTTTGTCATTATTGTAGTCTTCATAAATCAAACACCCCTTGTTGGGACTTTGTCTCAAAAGGTTTGGCGTCCTTCTGCATCGTCTGAATCGGCTTTAATTGTTAGCGAAAGATCCACATTCCGCACGAAACACATTGGTTTTGGGAAATTTTCGCTTATACCTAAAAAAAGAAAAGAAATTCAGAAAAATATTTTTGCCAAAATTTTATTCCCAAAATACTGGATATTTGACCTAAATTTAGTAACTGTCTCAAATTTATAAAAAAAAAAAAAAAAAAAAAAAGGTAAATATTAAAATATTTGAACACAACTTCACATAAATTGGCCAACATTAAAGATGGAATTGAATTCACGTCATTTCTGACAAAACAATCGGGATCAGATTTCTTCATTGTCGAACGAATTGTGTAGAATAAATTGATCTATTATTTTATTTTATTTTATTTATATAAATATTTTGATAAAATTAGAGTATAGTAGAAATTTTGTTTCGAATATGAGATTTTGAATAATTGATCTCGAATTCTATTTAAAGTAAAGAGACGTGGCTTCAAGACAACATGTCAAATTATGAATTTAACAAGACAATAGCCTGTTATAGTAATTTGCTGTTTAGATTTTGATAAGACAACAGCGTTCTCATGTCATGTATTGAACAATGCGTATCAATTTTTAATACATTTCTGTGTAGATTTTGACAAGTTATATGTTTGAACAAATGTCAGTTGTGACAAATCGTAGATTATGTACTTTTATTCACGATTTATTACGTGATATACTTGAATGTCATTATGTGTACATAATTTGTCATTTAACATTAGCTTATTTGTTACAAAACATGTTATATCTACAATCAATAACATATATTGTATACTATATTACTATGATTACATATGCACTGTTGTCGGCGGTGGGTGGAAATAAAATATTTTAAATATCATCCACCGTCGACACCCTCGGCAGTTGATTGATAAAGAGATCAACCAAAAAATTAAATATCATCAACAATTGAGATAAAGAGACAACCAAAATTCTTGTCATGACGAAATGCACGTACACCAAATTATTGATATGGTACAGACAGGATTGAAGATCTATCAAAGAATGTGTACTAGAACAATATATGGGATGTCAATAAAAAAATTCAAAATTAGCATAGTCTGTTATAGATTACGTATTTAAAAAAAAAATTATATGATTTCTTTCAATTTTTAAGACTAACATCAATAACCTATTATTGAAATGGTTGGCTAACCCAAAACGAGATAGTTTAATTGTTTAAATAAATAAATAAATAAATATGTAGTATCAAAATTCACTTTTAATTTTTTTATACTAGTCCCTCTTATGATTAAATCATGGCTGAGCCCTTGCCAACAGACTAGCTTTTGTGATCTACGCAGTAGTCCTAATCATAGAATTTAAGAATAAAATATATTAACAAACATACATATTCATTAAATAAATTGAATATTAAAATAAATTTTCAAAAATAAGTAAATGGGCATTAGTCAAAATTACAAACGTAATGAAATGTAACAAGTATTATTTAAAAATTACAAAACAAATTATGTTATTTCAAAATTACAAATGTAACAAGTTATTTTATTTCAAAATCACAAATGTAACAAGTTATGTTATTGTAAAAATAGCTAATCCTAATCTACAAATGTATTAAAAACCCACACAACTCTTTCTTATAAACTAGTGACTCAATACTTGAATTTTAACTATACTTACATAAAACTCTTCTCCAATGTAACAAGTTATGTTATTTCAAAATTACAAATATAACAAGTTATTTCAAACTAACAAATGTAACAAGTTATATTATTTCAAAATCACAAACGTAATAAGTTATGTTATGTAATTAGTATACCATGTTGCATTGGCACCAAGAAAACCAAGATAGAATAATCTACAACTGCGATTTCCATCCCAAATGCAATTTTCTATGTTTCTTTTTCCTTTTTTATTTTTTAAAAAGAGCTATTACAAAGTTTAACAAAATTAATCACAACTGCTCACGATTTAAGGTAAAATCATAATTCATGATAGTCTGTAATTTCAATTTGTTGACAATGAAAAAACCAAAACTTGTCATCCCTCTCTATACATTTAAGGGATGGAATGACAGAAGACGTTGGCATCCCTTCTAATCAGGAATCATACATTCTGTATTTGAATATACCAAAATGATACAAGTTTTATAATTTTGATGGTAACAACATAAGATTCGAGTTCATGACATATATAGTGCCAAATACACTAGAAAAAATCATATATGAGATAGAAAAGAAAGTGATAGCAATACCAAAGGGACATAATAGCATCAAGAAGCCTACCCAATTGCCCAGTCATAAAAAGATAAGTCATGAGAATTGCCAAAGCAACATCTCTAAAACCCTTATAGTTTCACTTTCTCTCATCCACCACCGCCACGCCATACCACCACCTCCGCCACCCCACCCCCCCC
Organism: Forsythia suspensa; assembly: GCA_023638005.1. NCBI lineage: Eukaryota > Viridiplantae > Streptophyta > Magnoliopsida > Lamiales > Oleaceae > Forsythia > Forsythia suspensa. The sequence goes on from CM042671.1 coordinate 33,867,673, forward strand.
CCACCAATACCATTAAAACTTTTATTAATCTCATCAATACATTCAAAACTGATTCTATGATGCTAAAAGTAGGTAGGCAATTTTTCAAGAGGATTGCAATTAGAAACGAAAATATTTAAAATAAAATTAGTAATGTGGTGGAATTTGATCAATAATTATGCTTGAAATTAGGAGAAACTAAGAAATAGAAATATTATGAAACAATATCTTTGAAAATGGGACTCAAATTTGTTAGCTTAATTTGAGGGTTTTGAGAGTGGTTTTGTGTTTTTCATTTTTTACTTTTAAACTCAGTATTTTTGAAATAAAAGAACGTCAATAGTATATTGGAATTTGAAACATATTTGAAGTTCCCGTGTAATTAATTTCCTGTTCTTTGTCTAAAAAGAGGGTACTGAGCCTAATTTTTCCAAATAAGTAGACAACATTTTAGACCCAATAGAGTTGGGCCATTGAGAGACCAAATGGCCCAATCTACATTTGTGGGTACTTTTGAAATGCAAAATTACACCCATTACTAAAACTTTTTTACAAACTTAATTTTTTTTATTTTAAAAATATTGTCCATAATTTATTTTTTTAATAAATAAAATAAAATAAATATACAAATTGTCCTTAAATATCGTAAACAATAGGAAAAGAACTCCAAAATTGAAGGTGAAATATTTAATCCCAAATTTATCGACATCTTCCATTTTCAAATTCTACCCCAACAATTTCCACCATTCTCCGAAATCGAAAATCCTAATCACTTACACCAATCATCTTACTTCACTGTAATCTTTATCATTTGGATTGGGTTGAAGGACACTCCAAATTGTAGAGGGGCTTGCTCAATAACAAAAATTAAGTCTCCAATTGAAAATAAGCAAAATGTAATATGCTTGAATATATCAAGAGACCGGGGTCTAGGTCGAAGAAAACATTGCCAAGAGAACAAGGTAGGCTCGAGTCAAACATTTCAATGTAATAATAGTTTGTAATTGCCCCAATCTAATATGTACCACATATTGTTACAATTGAACTTATCCTGAATTCTACTTATGGATTATTACAATATTTTTTGACACAAATAATATATATTTGACAGTTGTGTCTACTAATTATTACATGTGATTATTACAGTTGTTTTTGACACTAGTAATATATATTTGATAGTAGTGTTACATTTGATTGGTTACACAAAGTGTTACTACGACATTTGATTGAGGAATCCGATTGAAATTACATGTAATTAATTGACTTGTTAATATGATGTAACATGAAGTGAAGCGTATGAGAATGTATATGGGTAGTACTATTTGAAATAATGTTTTGATTTTGCCTTCACGTCATTTGTATCACGGATTGTTAATAATGTTACCTTTTATTCTATCATTAGTTTTATGTGTGAAAGTTGGTGATATTTGTTACATCTATGATCCTATCATATAGCATAAAATGAAGTGAATGAACATGTATACGAGTTATTACTTTTGAAATAATGTTGTGAAACAATTTTTAGTTTATGTTATGTTATGTTATGTTATATTATGTTGTATTTATGATACATAATTGTTGAATCAATGTCAAGTTCATCTGCAAATTTTTCTTATGCAGTCTTACATTAAAATTATTATTATCCCAGTGTAAGGATATATATATTTCACATATAATATTTATATGTCACTTTTCATCTCTCTTTTAAATCTTTTTTCATAAGAACTTCGATAAGACGTTCGCTCACTCAATCAAACCACGATACATGGTAATTATGTATCATAATTAATTTTTACCAAATTTAGTTTTAATTCTTATTCTCTCTTAGTTTCTATTCAAAAATTATACCGACTCATTTGAATTTATGCAGTTAAACCAACTCAAATTTAAATAGATTTTAAAAATTCATATAAATCTAAGTGTCCCTAACTCAAATTTTAATATATTTCATTGTAAATTAGGTGTCATCAACTCGAATTTAAATAGATTCATTAAAAAATCTAAGTGTCCTCAATAACTAGTGAATTTCTAAAAAAATTATTAATTTGTGAATTTTAACAGATTTCAATAGATTTGAAACTATAATTATAATTAAATGTTTTAACAATTCTAGCCTCAATTCTCAAAATTTCAATTGGCCCCTCTCTCTCTCTCTCTCTCTCTCTCTCTCTCTAACACCTCACCTTTCACATACTATTTTGCTGAAACCATATTGTATTAATTGACTTCTCTCTTTTTTGTCTTCTTCCTCTCAAACTTCTCATCTTTCATATAAGATTTTGCTATAAATTCTTTTGTACCAATTTGTAATTTTTCATGTAATTATTCTATTTTTCTCCATTAACTTCTATAATTTAGAATTTTTTTCAAAAGTTAAAACGTCTCATTACTCATTTGTAATATTTAAAATATAAATTATATGTATCAATATATCATGAATAAGTTTTTTTATTTATTTATGAGCTATTAGTCTAGTTCTTTGGGAGAAAAAATTGTGTTTTATAGAGTGTTGACTTGTCAACATCAATTTTAGAATAAGTTTCTCGTCAAGATATTAAATTTTTTTCGTAAAATTACGGTTGACAAAATTACTTTTAACAATTTAGGAGATTGTTGTGTAATTTCAATCCCGCAAGTGGACATGTCGATTACAAATAATAAAGTGATGTGAAAAGTGTCTAACCCACGAGAACTAGCTATCAATTAACCAATTAATTATATAATTAGAGTTTTAACAATAAAAGAACACATATTCGTTTTGTGGTTTTAATTCTAAAATTATTCTACATATGTTAAATTAAAACTAATTATCTCACAATCAAAAGTAATTTTTAAGAATGAATTCGAATTGTACCAACACTAAGATTTGTGAATCCACCTACACATTCATTAATCAATTATCCGTTAATCACTTTAGTTTATAATTACCTTAGATTGAAAATTGGTGATCTTATAATAATCAAAAGTCTCTCTCGATTGTCAATTAATTCTATATCGATATACCAACCTAATTATCTCTAATTAAATTTCAAACAAAAAAATATGTATTTAATTCACAAGAACACCTAACTAGATTTCACAAAGCATAATAGTAATTTCTATCTATTATTGAACATTATGCTATTCAATACCATGTACTTAGTCATATTGAATTTCTTGACTTTAATATAGATCACAAAATATTCTAATAGTGATCAAGCATTAAAACATGAGAAAAATGAATAAATAATAATCAATCCACAAACAATTAATTACTAAAACGAAAAACTTCTAATTAATTAAAAATATGAGGTTTCATTGTTCATCCTAGCAATAAAAAATTTAGACGGACATGATTCTTATAAATATAGCGATATTAATAAAAATTCATGAACCGGAAGAAAAAAATAAGAATAAATACAACTCTTAATGTTGAATTAATCTAAAATCAATGATTACACCGTGATGAATGTTGCCCGAGAATTCTTTTTTTCTTTGCTCTTGATCTTTTTCTCTCTTCAATTGTATAACCTTTCAAAAGACCTAGAAGATGTCTATTTATAGTCATTGGAAAGCCTTCAAAATTGTGTCTTAAAAAAATCATAATCCCACTTAACTTTAGAAAACCGTATTTAAAACTTTCCTTTAGTGTAGGTCGCACCTAAGTCGCATAATGCATTTTGCTACCTAGGTGCGACCTCCAGTAAGTTTTCACTACCGCACCTAGGTCGCACTACCCAAGTGTGACATAAGTTTTGAAAACTTACAATTTGGTCTCCAATTTGGTTTCTTATGTACGGTTTTGGTCATTTTTCTTTAAATATTCTCAATTCAATCCAAAAGCTCCCAAATGCATTCTAATTGATCCTCACCTTTCTAAATTCTTCCAAAGTGGCTTTCCAACTATTTAAAATTGTAAAAATTAATCCTTGAACTTTAAGAAATTTGATGTTTGCTCCCGAAACTTTTGAATTCACCACAGTAAGCGTCAATTAAGTTTCAAACTCTTCTTTTTCGTTCCAAACTCATCCAAATAGGATTTTGTACCTACATATACAATAATTAAACTTATTTAAATAGAAATACGCTCATATAGTGAATATATAATAAGTTTACAAGTATAAATAAGCGTATAAAATACACTTACCAAACACTTCAAAACTTAAACTCTTGTTCGTTTTGAGTAATCTTGAGTAAGATTATCTACTCAAAACATACAAAATAAAATAAAATAGAAAAAAATAGATTCGTTAGATAGCATATTGTATTCACCTCAGGATTTGAAACTATTCAACTAATTCATGAAAAGCTTATAAATAATACTACCAAAACTAATTTTTAACTTATACGATGTTTGGCGGTGTTTGTGTGTGTATAGTCACACCTATTGTCATAAAGCTCTAAGTTGGTTCTTTCCCAACCCTAAATAGTCAAATATTTTCTCTTCCTCTTGTGAGATGCATCACCAAACATGGATTTTTTTTTTTTTTTGGAATCTCTTACTCGGGGTGTTAATTCTAAGGTTGCTCTCAAATCACTCATTATTTTTCTGATTAGGTTTGGTTGGGTCTAACCAATAAAAGTAATTACTTAGATCTATGATAATTCTCTTTAGATTTAAATGCTCGACCTTCAAGCTTCCACTAGGCAATTCAAACCCGTTAATTGTCTAAATCATCATGTTAACTCAGCAAAGGACCATTTTTGCTGTCTTTGCAAATTTTTTTTTTTTTTAATCTTATGTATAAACCTCAGTCCCTTAAGCTTTCTAGATGACTCTTGTAACGAGCTTTAGGGCGATTGGCTCTCAGATTTTACAAACCTTAGGGCACCGGATTTTTAGAACTCCAACGGGCTTTATCACTTGAGTTAAAAAGGCTATGAACAAATGTATAAGATAGAGCCAGTGCCAAGCTTATGTATAAACCTCAATCCCTTAAGCTTTCTAGATGACCTTTGTAACGAGCTTTAGGCCAATGGCTCCCAGATTTTACAAACCTTGGGACACCGGGTTTTAAAACCCCTACGGACTTTATCACTTGAGTCAAAAAGGTTATGAACAAAGGTATAAGATAGATCCAGTGTCAAGTCCTTTGCGTGCAAGAGTTTATATGTGAGGTCTAGATTTTTAACATCCGGTCATCACCTAACTTCATTTTGTTAGCCACAACACTCCACACCAATATTTAACAAGCATGGAATCAACATATCTCTAAATAATTACTCTCACCAGCTCTACCATTCCCAAACAATCTCACACATGTTCATATGATATTTTTGATGTATGTGGTATATGATATATTTATTACTTGGCAACCTAACTCTCACAATTATACAAATATAGCCTGCTTCCGTAACGATGGTTGTGATTATAGTGATCGAAGATATTTAAGTCTCACATGGATAAATAATTACACAATATAAGCATATATAGCATCACTTAATCACCATTCATGAATTGATTATACTTTCCAATATAAATTTCATCATCATAAGCCAACAAGGCTATCTAACATCACACAAGCATACAATTTTTTTTTAAACAACAGATTCTAAATAGATTAAACTTAAAAGACTCGATAAGCAGACTCGGGGTGTTAATTCTAAGGTTGCTTTCCTATCACTCATTATTTTTCTGCTTAAGTTTGGTTGGGTCTAACCAATAAAAGCAATTACTTAGATCTATGATGATTCTCTTTAGATTTAAGTGCTCCGACCTTCAAGCTTCCACTAGGCAATTCAAACCCATTAGTTGTCTAAATCCTCATGTTAACTCCCCAAATGACCCTTTTTTGTCGCTTTTTGCAAAAAAAAAAAAAAAAATTTAATCTTATGTAAAAACTTGAGTCCCTTAAGCTTTCTAGATGACTCTTGTAACAAGCTTAAGGCCGATGGCTCCAAGATTTTACAAACCTTAGGACATCGGATTTTTAGAATCCCTACGGACTTTATCACTCGAGTCAAAAAAGTTACGAACAAATGTATAAGATAGAGCCGTGCCAAGTTTATGTGTAAACCTCAGTCCTTTAAGCTTTCTAGATCACTCTTGTAACGAGTTTTAAGCCAATGGCTCCCAGATTTTACAAACCTTAGGACACCGGGTTTTAAAACTCCTACGAATTTTATCACTCGAGTTAAAAAGACTACGAACAAAGGTATAAGATAGATCTAGTGCCAAGTCATTTGCATGCAAGAGTTTATATGTGAGGTCTAGATTTTTAACATCCGGTCATCACCTAACTTCATTTTGTTAGCCACAACACTCCACACCAATATTTAACATGCATGGAATCAACATATCACTAAATAATTATTCTCACCAGCTCTACCATTCTCAAACAGTCTCACACATGGTCATATGATATTTTTGATTTATGTGGTATATGATATATTTATTACTTGGCAACATAACTCTCACAATTACATAAATATAGCCTGCTTGCATAACGACAGTTGTGACTATAGTGCTCGAAGATATTTAAGTCTCACATGGATAAGTAATTACACAATATAAGCATATATAGCATCACTTAATCACCAAATCATGAATTGATTACACTTTCTAATGTAAATTTCATCATCATAAGCGAGCAAGGCTATCCAACATCACACAAGCATGCAATTTTTTTTAAACAACAGACTCCAAATGGATTAAACTTAAAAGACTCGATAAGCGGATAACATCATAGCACTCTCAATCATTCAAAATAGAAGCAACACACAAAAATGGAGTACACCCCCAACTTAGACACTACATTGTCTCAATGTAAATAAAAGAAATAAATAAGAAGAGTTTAATATACTTCCCGTAGAAGCGTGGTGAACTTTGACTGTTTCTGGCTCATGTATCATTCAGAGATGGTGAAGGAACATGTGGAATTTGGACCACTATCTCATTACACCATAAACTTCATGCTGTCCAAGAAAAGTCTGGAAATGGTTATGATGATTATTTTTCTTCGTTACCTTAAAAATTGGAAAAACCTATTTTAAGTCCTAAACAACTAAAACATGCAAAAAATGTTTATTGAAATCCTAAACTAAACTGATAAGAAAATTGAAATAAAAGGGTAGAAAAATAGGTTGTCTCCCATTAAGCACTTCTTTAATGTCATTAGCTTGACTTTGTCGTGGTGATCACTCAAGACACTTTGAATAGATCTTTGGAGGACTTGATTTGCTTGCATAGATTGTCTTTGCACCAATTTTTGTTCACCTCCCAAAGTTTGATTTTTCTCTTATCATATTGATATGACTCTATTTTGCCACCCTGCTCAAACTCAACTATGAAGATTTCAGCTTCCTCATTGGCTTTGATCATAAAAGACGGATGGAACTTCTCCTTCTCCACATACTCTCCTTCTCTAATTAGTTCATCCTGATGTTGGGTAACAGCTCTATAATCTAAATTCTCGGCCTTCTAGTTAATGACATCAATCTGAAAACAAGAATCTAAAGAGCTCAGAAATTTAGTTGCTTTGAACACATTGGATGTAATATCTTCATCATTCAACCTCAGCTTTAGTTGCCCTTTTTGCACATCAATCAATGCTCGACCAGTAGCTAAGAAAGGTCGACTTAAAATAAGTGGTACATCCCTGTCTTCGCACATATCTTGAATAATAAAATAAGCAGGGAATAGTAACTTATCCACTTTCACTAATATGTCTTCAACGATCCCTCTTGGACGTTTGATGGTCTTATCTACAAGCTGCAACGATACTGTTGTTAGCTTTGCTTCTCCCAAACCGAGTTGCTTTAAAATAGAATAAGGCATTAAATTTGCACTAGCACTCAAATCACATAAAGCTTTATCAAAAAATAAACTACCAATAGTTCAAAGAATAGTAAAACTCCCTGGATCTTTTAATTTCGGAGGTAGCTTGTTTTGTAATATAGCACTGCATTCTTCGGTAAGCATGACTGTTTCGTGCTCTTCCAACTTTCTTTTGTTTGCAAGAATTTCCTTCATAAATTTTGCATAGCTTGGTTTAAGCTAAAGCGTCGGCAAAAGATATGTTGATTTGGAGTTTCTTGAATACATTAAGAAATTTCTTGAATTGCTGGTCTAGCTTATGTTTTTGCAGCCTTTGAGGATGAAATTGGAGGGACGTAAGTAGGTGGTGGAATATAATCTGGTGGGGAGTTCTATTTTTCTTGTTCAACTTCTGCATTTGATTTATTTTCTCTCTCTTTGTTGGACACGGTTTTCTTTTCTACACCTAGTCTCTTTACATGAATTTCTGGCAATTCAACTCTGCTTCTCGTGGTAATTACATTTAGTTGCTCTTTTGGATTGACCTCAGTATTGCTTGGCCATGTGCCTGGTTGTCGCTCGGTCAACGGTTTAGCCAACTGCCCAATCTGATTTTCTATATTCTTTATTTCAACATCTTGTCTTTTTTGCACTTCTTTGAGTCCCATATTCATCTGTTCTAACAATTTAGCGACTGTTTCTTCTAATCCTCATTCTCTTTCTTGGGGTCTTCCCTGATTTTGCTGATTTTGAATATTTTGGATATTGCCATATGACAAATTTGAATGATTTCTCCATCCAAGATTGTAGGTCCATGACATTCTCAACTTTGTTATAGGATATGCAACTTGTTCGATGATATCAACTTTGGTTATAGGGCATTTTGATGATTGATGGTTTGTCCCGCATGTTACACAGATTGGTGGAGACATCTGAACCATATTGGCTGAGTGGAAATATTTCATTGATTCCATTTGCTTTGCCAATGCATCAATTTTCGCCAGTACAAGTAAACACTTTGTGCCTTCTTGTTGCTTTCTTCTGCAATCCTCTGTCTTGCTACATAATGAACTGTTTACTCATGGTTTCATATAGGTCGTGAAGGTCACTAGTGGATCTATTTTGGATAGAGCCACCTACTGCAAAATCTACTGAAGAACGATTGGTTGGAGCTAATCTAGAGTAGAAATAATGATTCTGAACTGATAAATGAAAACCATAATTTGGACACTTTCGGAGCAGTTGCTTGAATCTTTTCCATGCCTAGTAAAAATTTTCCAACTCAGTTGTTGTTAAGTTGGATATTTCATATTTCAATCTGTTTACTCTACTTGGAGGGAAGTATTTTAATGTGAATTTCTGGATCAAATCTGTCCAAATAATGATGCTCTTAGACGATAGAGAATCTAACCATTCTCTAGCTTTATCCTTCAGTGTGTGTATGGAAGAGTCTCATCTTAAATGCCTCTTCATTAACAACATGGTATTTGAAATTTCCACAGTATTCATTGAAGCGAAAAATATGGTAATGAGGATTTTCATCTGTTGTCCCATAGAACGACAGATTATTCAAAAACAAATTAATCATATCTGGCCTCAACTGGAAATTGTCGTGTCCATAAGGTGGATAGATTTTGCTAGACCGATTCTCAACAATCGTTGGCATCATATACTCACTCATAAGAATATCTCGTTCATCAACTTCAACTGGTCGAGTCGCTGGTGCAAGATTATTTCTCACATCTGCAGGTAATTGATTCTGGATTCAATTGTCTTCCATTGTGTCTTTTTGTTATTGTTTCTTTTATCTTCGTTCACGTTGTCGTTGATGAAAGCTCCGTTCTATTTCTAGGTCTAAATCAAATAGATCAAGATCTTTTGTACGGCGCATACACACTTGATACACCGAAACTTTAGAAAATAACTGGAATTCAACAATATTACAAAAAAAAAAAAAAAAAAATCAAATAAATAATAGTAAAAAGAGTTGTTAAAAACTAAATTATCAATTAACGTGGTAATTAATAAAACTAGTCCCCGGCAATGACACCAAAAATTTGTTGTGTGATTTCAATCCCGCAAGTGGGCGGATTGGTTACAAGTAATAAAGTAATGTGAAAAGTGTCGAACCCACGAGGACTAGCTATCAATTAACCAATTAATTATATAATTAGAGTTTTAACAATAAAAGAACACATATTTGTTTTGTGATTTTAATTCTAAAATTATTCTACTTATGTTAAATTAAAACTAATTATCTCACAATCAAAGTAATTTTTAAGAATGAATTCGAATTGTACCAACACTAGAATTTGCAAATCCATTTACACATTCCTTAATCAATTATCCGTTAATCGATTTAGCTTATAATTACCTTAGATTGAAAATCAGTGATCCTATAATAATCAAAAACCTCTCTCGATGGTCAATTAATTCTATATTGATATGCGAACCTAATTATCTCTAATTAAGTTTCGAACATAAAAATATGCATTTAATTCGTAAGAACACCTAACCGGATTTTACAAAGCATAATAGTAATTTCTATCTATTATTGGACCTTATGTTATTCAATACCATGTGCTTAGTCTATATTGAATCTCTCGATTTTAATATAGATCACAAAATATTCTAATAGTGATCAAGCATTAAAACATTAGAAAAAAATGAATAAAGAATAATCAATCCACAATCAATTAATTACTAAAACGAAAAACTTTTAATTAATTAAAAATACGAGGTTTCATCGTTCATCATAGCAATAAAAGATTTAGCCGGACATGATTCTTATAAATATAGCGATATGAATAAAAGAATTCATGACCAGAAGAAAAAAAAAATAATAAATACAACCATTAATCCTGAATTAATCCAAAATCATCGATTACACCGTGATGAATGTTGCCCAATAATTATTCTTTTCCTTGCTCTTAATCTTTTTCTCTCTTCAATTGCGTAACCCTTTAAAAAGACTAGAAGATATCTATTTATAGTCCTTGGAAAATCATCTTTATAAATTTTGTCTTTTAAAAGAAATCAAAGTCATAATCTCAAATCTTAACTTTTGTCTGCAGATACACACTTGACACACGAAACTTTAGAAAATAACCGGAATTCAACAAAGATTACAAAAAAAACTAAAAGTCAAATAAATAATAGTAAAACTTGTTAAAAACTAAATTATCAATTAACGTGGTAATTAATAAAACTAGTCCCCTGCAAATGACACCAAAAACTTGTTATGCAATCCTAAGTCGCGGATTGGTTAGTGTCGACCCACGAGGACTAGTATCAATTAACCAATTAATTATATAATTAGAGTTTTAAAAATAAAAGAACACATATTTGTTTTGTCTTAGGTCTACTTATGTTAAATTAAAACTAATTATCTCACAATCAAAGTAAGTTTTAAGAATGAACTACATTGTACCAATACTAGAATTTGCAAATCCATTTACACATTCCTAGTAAGTTCTCACTTATCGATTTAGCTTATAATTACCTTAGATTGAAAATCGTTGATCCTATAATAAGTCGCACTACCGCACTTGTGTCGCACAATGCATTTTACTATATACGCTTTGAAAACTTACAATTTGGTCCCCACCGGTGTGACATCGTTTTGAAAACTTACAATTTGGTCCCCAATGTACTGTACGTTGTTGGTCATTTCTTCTTTAAATATTCTCAATTCAATCCAAAAGTTTTCAAATGCATTCTAATTGGTCATCACCCTTCTAAAGTCTTTCAAATTGGCCTTCCAACTATTCAAAATTTGGCAAATTAGTCTCCAAACTTTTAGAAATCTGATTTTTGCTCTCAAAACTTTTGAATTCACCATAGTGAACGTCAATTAAGCTTCAAACTCTTATTTTTCGTTCCAAACTCATCCAAATTGACTTTTGTACCTACGTATACAATAATTAAACTCAGTTAATGAATATATAATAAGTTTACAATTATAAATAAGCGTATAAAATATACTTATCAAAGATAAAAATATAATTTTAATAAAATAACACAAATTCATTAAAATCAATAAAATCCATTAGACTTATTAAAATCTATAATATAAAAATCTATTAAAATTTTATAAAATCTATCAAATTTTATTAGTGCTTGTTTGATAGAGATTTATAAATTAAGAAATAGTTTATTTGGTTTCGACCAATTGTCTCACATCTGCCATTTCATTTAATTTGAGTGTGAGTTTACCGTTTTATCCCTGGTGAAACATTGAAGACTAGCCGGAAATTTTGACAATTCTACCATGCTACACCTTGAATTTTGGCCAACAATTGATCTGTCAATGGGCCCTTCCTTCAATCAGCACACTAATTGGTTGTATGTTTCCCTTGGTACAATACAAAAATAGGGGCATTTTTGAAAGTTGTTTTGTGGCTGAAATATTTTAATGTTTCAATACACGTGAATGTGGGCCCGTTTTTAAAATAATTTTGACTAACCCAAAATAAAATGTTTTTAATGTCTGCCAAACAGGCACTAAATTTCATGAAACCTATAAGAATTTATAAATATTAAAAAATCTATAAAAGTCCAAATTGAAGATACCCTTGTTAGTTTTTATTAAAAAATTATACTGACTCATTTGAATTTATGCATTTAAACCAAAAATTAGAAAATTATTTTGATGAAATTAATTGGTCACATATTTCAAAATTAGGAAAGGATAATTATATTTACACAATACTTTTTTTTGGCACCATATTTTAATTATATTTAACATCCTTAATCTATTAACATTAAAACACTCATGTCTCCAACTTTTTTATCACATTTTTATCCTCAACTTTTCATTAATTAACACATCTTGTGTTTGATAACAATTTTCGTCTAAAACATTTGTTAGGAATTCGTAAAAAGATTTATTTGTCTATCATATTTCTAAAAAAACAACAGATACAAAAGTACGATAAAATATATTTTTTCTCATTTCAAAGCATGTAAATAAAATATTTTGACATAAATCATTATTAATAATAAATATACTAATTAATAAAAATTGAAGATAGGAATCCGATAACAAATACTTAAAAATATAATTGTAATAATAAACAATAGTTGAAAATTTTAAATATAATTAAAATATAGTTATATTTATAATAAATTGTAGTGTGAATATACATAAGAAAATCAAGAAAATAAGTATGAGAGCAATGTCGGTATTACTGTAATGCCCATTGATATTATTGTCTCGAATTGTGTCGGCAGCTGGTGGGGTCCAAATCAAAGTGACGACAAAACATTAGGGGCCCATTCAACCTTTTTACCACGATAAGAGAATAACCTTAAAATGTACGCATATAATTGTTTTAGGTTTTCATATGCTGTTTTCCATTTCAGGTACACAACCCTCCCATCAAATCAATAATAGACAAAAAAAGAATCCAAGTAAAAGATATGGCTGCTCAAATCAATTCCGAATCTAATTACTATCCATACAAACCTAAAAGTAAATCTAATTTAAGGTCACTTTTAACAAAGGTTTAGATATTAAAAAAAAATTAGCAGTTTTTGATAAAAATTAATTAAATATGTAATTGAAAAATTGATAAAAATCATGAAATCTCAAAAAATACGTGATTAAATATGTAAAGACGCACTCTTGTTTTTTTTTTTTGGCGAGCATGTTTTGGCTAAGTGTATAAAGATTTATTTTAAGTAGGTTTATTTATAATGTAAATTAAGTAAATTTTATAAAAAAAAATAATTTGTTTATTAGTTAGGGTTAGAAATAAGTAAATTTTTATATTTTTCAAGAAATCAAGAGTTACTTTAACATTTTTTTTGTACTTATAATTAAGAAAAAAAGTACAATATCCAAAAATGTTTGGAAAGAAAAAGTTATTAAAAATAATTGTACTTTTAAGACTTAAAAGTATGTTTGGCGAGCTTACAAAGTTTCCTAATTTATAAAAAAAAGTTTTAGTAAATTAAAGTTAACTTTAACACAGTAAAGAATTACTTTTAAAACAAGTAACTTTTTTACGTAAAAAAGAAAAGAAAGTAACTTATTCAAAGACAACAAATGTAACAAACCGTGCAATAAAGCTTTACTTATAGAGCATCTTCAATGGAAGCAATTTTGACATTTCACGTCAAAATAGCGTCTCAATTCCCCTCCAACTGTGCTAAAAAATGACACACCATTTAGGTGCCATGAATAGTATTGCACCAAATTTGGCGCAACACAGTTCATTTAGTGTAGAATTTAGAGCTTTTTATTATTTCAATTGTCTTTCCTTTTCTAAAACAAAAATTAGCTATTCCTTTAATATTTTTTGTTGTTATATCCTTTTATTATTTTATAATTTTTTTATGCTATATGTAACTTTTTATGATATTAAATGTTTTATTTAGTTAATTGTGATATTAAGTGTAATGTCTTATTAATTTATTTCTAATAATGTAATATTTTAGTTAATTAAATTAAAATTAAAATTTATAAATTAAAGTAGTAATAGAATATATAATTAAATATTTTTGAAATAAATTAATTGTAGAGAATTAAATAAATAAAGAAAAAAAAAGTATAATGTTCATTTGATGTAATCGGTCATGTTGTCCTTCCTAAAGTGGAGAAGATTTATTTTCCCCACGTGCTTACACTTGGTCAATAAAAACATGCCATGTAGGTAGACTGTGAAGAGGAGAACAAGATCGGTGGTGTAATATGTTAAAGATAAGTAAAATTGTACTATTTTAGTGTAAAAGTTGCATTAATTAATAATCTGAGTAAACTCGCTTATAAATAAATAAGATAGTTTTAGAATAAAGAAATTTTAAAAATAAGAAAGTTTTTAATTTTGAAAATAAAATTTAGCATAAAAATAAGAATTTACTAGTTTTGAAGTTACCCAAACATGTGACAACACATACTTAAATGCAAAATTTGTAGTAATTCAAGGAAACAAGTTAAGAGTTGATGTGTCCTTTTTCTTTAACACGTTGAATAAGGTTATTGGGAGATATAAATATCTTTTTTCTTTCTACATCTTGGACTCACCTCCTTTGAGTGTTTTGTAAAATATGAATTAAATATACAAAATATCTGTTGCATCTAATAATTTACCATTGTTGAGTATTCACCTAAGGGACAAAAAATTGTTACCTAACCACTCGAGAAGACTTTCAAATTTCCAAAAGTTCATCCTATTTCTTCACAGTGATTGTGACTTTTTAAGCATCTTAAGTAAATAAAACTGCAAAGAGTACTGGATGGTCAAATCTTTTTTTCATTTTCAGATAAAGTTATTTTGTGTGTGTGTTAAAAGTAGCAATTTCATTACGTGAAATTAAATAATATTACATTAACAAATTTTGATATATATTTCTATTATGTAAAAATATCCGACATTATTCAATTTTACAAAAGATACACTCGATTATTAAGAAAAGATACTTGATCTCTCAAATGATATCAACATATACATATATTTATACATATATACACTTAAATATATATCATTCGTGCAAACTATTCTTCTTATATAATGATCTTGTTTTCTTTCTAATGAAATTTTTTATTGTTATACCCGTTATAATAAAAATCACTTATTTTCCTCATATAACATATGTTACTTTCTACATAATGAACACTTTATTTAAATATTTAAATTATTAGTTAATCTATGCATATCCGGTTCCGGTTCTGCAATAAGGTGAGTAAGGCTATTGCTTCAAGCCCAAAAATAAAGAGGCCCAAAATTCTAGATTTTTTAAGGAAAAATTGCATATAGTGACTTGTTCTCAATTAAGTCAAAATATTTTTCAAAATTATGATTAAGTTATACTTTTCAACAATATTTTAAAATAATCCCAAAATTACCCTGTGATCCATATTTTTCATCTGCGCCTTTTTCCACTTCCGCAAACCTCCTCCGTCGCGGTTGAGCAGCATACAGAGAATGCTTTTTCTATGGCGCAGTGGCAGCCTTCTTCCACTTCCACAACCCTCTCCCTTAAGGGAAAAAAGCATACGGAGAGTGCTTCTTCTACGGCGGAGGTGGATTACTGGGCTTGAAGTCGGACTCCTTGTTGGGCTTCCTAACAATCGCACATTGTGTAGCTAATAGCTTGAATTATTGTATAGTAGCCATTATTTATTGCTGTAAATTGTTTAATTTGATGAATTTTTTTAGATATGATATTGTATTATAGAAAATAATATCTTAATAAAATAGTATCATAGAAAATAGTATCATAATAAAACAATATCATAGAAAACAGTATCATAATAAAACAGTATCATAGAAAATATTATCATAACAAAACAATATATTAAAAAACAGTATCAGAAGCACATTTGTTTCAATATCATAATAACAGTATTGTATGGTTAAAGTAGCAAATTGATGGCATAGAGAATCTAGCTTTGGCTTATATAGACGCGAGGGATCGTGATCGCCGTTTTTTAAAGAAATGAGCATAGAATTCGCATATGTGTTCAGAATTTCTATTATAATATATTTTCGTAATTGTCTCGACGAGTCGGTCAAGGTAGTCGCTTCCCCATTACTAAAGATGAATTTTAGCAGTTTAAAGTTATCTCTTTAGTTTAAAACAACAATTTTTAATTTGTCATATTTTAACAGTATCATACTAAAACAGTATCATAGATAAATGTATCTTAATATATACTTAATATATCAATATCATACATGATAGTATCTTGATAACACAGTATCACATACACAAACTACAACCCAATAAAATAACAGTAACATAGATTTAAACAGTATTTACGACGGTATTTTGAATGAAAACTGTATTAATGATCTTGTACTACTAATAAAGCATTTTGAACAGTATAATTACTTCAACCATAAAATATTTAATTTTGAATGTTGTTTGTTTGTTTAGTGAAGTTTAAAAGTCGTTTTTTTTTTTTGTGAATGTGGTTGAAAATAAGTTCGAGAAAAAAAAGAATTAGTAAATCTAGCCAAACATGCTATAATGTACTAAAAATTAGTGTACAATATTAAAAATAAAACAGTATTAAACTTTTTTTCGCAAAGCAGTATCTTAGTAAAACAGTATTTTAATAAAATAGTATCATGGAAAACAGTATCTTAATAAAACAGTATTATAGAAAACAATATCATAGAAAATAGTATCATAATAAAAAAGTATCATTGAATTAGTATTTTTTTTGCAATTGTAGGTGCACGTTTGTCTTTTAGCACCGAAATATGACTTTAATTGAATTAAGTTTGGGTCATATGACTTAAGAGCTCATAAGCGCATGAACAACGACCAACCTTGAATTTTCCCATTTTTTATAGTTATACCAAGACCATCAAAAAATTAAAAAACAACTTAAATTGGTTAGTTGGGCCAACTAATGGCTTGGACCATGTCTCCAACTTTTGATTCCATCCCAAATTCTCAATATACTCAATTTTCATTCCACAGACTTTGTCAATTCCATCCCAAATTCTCAATATACTCAATTTTCATTCCACAGACTTTGTAACTCTTTTGTCAATTTGCTCATTTCGCAATTTGTAAATTAGCACTAAATTGTAGAATCTTAAAATCAATTGTAGCAAAAGAAAGAATGTCATTAGTTTGTTCTCAAGACAAAGTATTTAGCTAATCTTGATGTATTTTTAATTTATACTTTAAACTCATTTGATTCTTATTCCAAATTTTAAATTTTATTTATTTCTGTTCTAAAAATTAGAGTAGGTTCTTCTATTTATTGTACTATCTGAATTTAGTGTTTTGAGTATCATTCTTACTACGTGGTTTGAAAATTTTAGAATTTAAGTTTTGTTCCTTTTTTTACTATTTTTTATGGGCGTATTTTCTTTTGATATATACCAACGAATTCTTATAAATATATCACTCATAGCACTTTGAATTTTTATGTTGATTTTAATTGTAAGATGTTTGAAATATTTTATAATTATTTTTTTAGGCTAATAATTGAAAATAGTCATATACCATGCCTGAGTCTGGAAGGTTTGAATATTTTTTTTAGCACTTTGAATTCTTATTATTTTTTTCGTTTTGGAACGTTTTCAACCTTTCACTACTAGAAAATGAGGAAACAAAGACGGAATTTTAGCGACATGTGACTTCCGTTGCTATTACATACAGATTAACAACAATTTAGCAATGAAATACTAATTTATCATTTTTTTAAAAAATAAATATTAAATTACAGACAGAATTACCAATAGAAGACTTCCGTTAGTACAACTCTGTTGCTAATCTGTTGGTATAAGTTAAAAAATAAATAAATAATAAGTTAAATAATTTATAGACGGATCTTCCAACGGATGATTCCGTTGGAAACTATATAAATGAATAAAATAATTACCAACAAAAAAATTTGTTGGTAAACTTTTTAAGTAAAATTAATAAATTAATAAATAGTTACCAACAGAAGAAATTTCGTCACAAATTTTTGAAAAAATAAATAAATATCTATTAAATAATTTCTTACGAAAAAATTAGTTGGTAATATTTTAACAAAAAAATATTTTAATACAATAACTACTAGAAATGGAGGCTTTAGAGACGGATTTTTACTAAGGGACATTATGTGCCACTATTACTAACGGATTGCTTATGATTTTGCAATGAAACAATTTAAAAAAAATCATAAATATAAAATAAATGACGTAGTAATGAGATTACCAACGACATATAGTCGTCATTAAGATTTCGTTGTTAAACTATTGCTCAACTAGCGTCTGTCAACATTAGCCCGCGACTCGCCTTCCTCTCTAGCGGACAGGGATGACCCTTTGATGGTAAGAAGATGGCGTAAACTGTTGTATTATTTGGGAATTAGAGAATGAACCTTTGACATATGCAATTTGTTTAATATTTATAATAATTATTCGCTACAAAAAATTAATTTGTGCCATATCCATTTAGTAATTAATTTGTTATCTGGTTTTCTCAACTAATTTTAAAAGCTTTTTATTTATTTTTACCAAAATTCAACATTTCACAATTTTATCTATAATGTCACTTAAAGAATGAATAATTAATAATCAATAAATTTCCTTCCTTTTATCCCCACATTTTCTCAGATATGGCCCAAAATACAAAATCAATTAACGGGATAAAATTTTCACAACCATTCCCAAATCTCTCCTGAAAATTTTCATTCCCTCCCAAATCTTCCCAAAATTTTCAATTCTTGGCGCTAATTCTTACACAATACATAGGAAATTTTCTCAAATTGCTTCCCAAATACGCGCTCATTTTTCCCAATTATGTCCAGTGTGTTCCCGACTTCTGAAAACCTCAATGCTCTCTCCATTCTGAACTCTTTCGGCCATCTTCTTTCTCATACCACAAGTTGAATTTTACTTCAATTGAATATGCCTAATAGAGTCAGATGGAGCTCCATGCCTAGGAGTCCCAAGTTGCAAGATGAGGACGACAATGACTTGGGCGAGACTAACTCTGAGACTGATACTGAGGTGTCTCTTTCTGCAGAGGACAATGAAGGATTTGATGGTAGGAAAAGAGGTCCTAACCTGGGTACTAATGGTCGTGCATATGATTGTGGAAGAAATTTAATTGTGGATGACAATAGGTATAAAGCTGAACTTCATTTTGAATAGCTGAAATGCCCCCTAAATGCCTTTTCTACTTTACCTTGATGTCTTCATTGAAAATGTTGTAGATTATATATGTGCCCTGACTTGAAATATTGTAATCCTGCTGTTCGAATTAGAGTTTGTGGAGATTTTGTTGTTAGCTTACCTGAGAATTTTTAAGTTGTGATGCAAATGTCTGGGTTGATTTTTTTTTTTTTTTTCACCACAATATCTTTTGTTTTAATGATACATTGGTGAATTATCACTGGCCAATGCATTGGACATTTTGATTGAAGACATGGCATTTTGATTGAAGACATGGCAGTAAACATACTATGTAAAAAATTGTTTGCCTTTATTCATCTTGTTTCAAACATACTATGTAATAAGATGGTTAAATATAAACACATATTGTAATTGTTTGGCATGCTTGATTTCTTCATTCAAATGATCATGAATGTGTGTACTAGAAAATTCATTCTCTTGTTCATGGGTATTGCTGTTATGATTGCAGATTCATTACTCAATCGGCATCGCGTGCTCTAAGTGCCAATTTGAAGGCTTATTTGGGTGGGCCTTACCTAAGTTCAGTTTGGTGCCAATTGACACAAAAAAAATTATTATGGAAAAGATTTGAGGTAGTATGCTTATGTTTTTATTGTTTAAATATACTTATTGGCTTTAAAGTTTTGTAATTTCATACTAATTGAAGTTGCACTTTCATTAGCAACAATATTCTTGGCCAAAACATAACGACAACGAAGTGGCGAAGGCATGGAATACTGCCTCAACTGATTGACTTCGAGTCATTTTTTGTGTGGCTTGAAAGAAGGATAACGAAAGTAGTGGATTTGATAATGTAACTCATTGGAAGGGATTTGGACCATAGTGGTTAAGTGCAGAGCACTAGAATGAGATAATTGAAAAATAGTGAAAAATGAACGATGGAAGACGAAGTCTAAGTCTGGCCATGATAACCGGTTAACTCTGAAGTCAGGAACCATCACTAAGCACACTGCTGGTTCAATAACAATTGCTGCCCACAAGCTTAAGCTAGTATTGTTCATCTTTAAATGAATCAAGATCATAGGTGATTGACATATTTTATAAGAGTTGTGTCTTCTTCTCTCCATTTTTTCAATTGTCTATTATCAAATTTATGGAAATATTAACTGGGTGCATATGATGTTGAAATGAAACTGAATTAGGGGCTGAATAGGATAAAAATCAGCATGCATGGCAAATACTGTATGACTGAGATGTACTTTTATTTTTTAAGAGGTGTGTCATTCATAAAATCAGATTGCTGCACTTATTGGCAGTCTGCTTGCTGCATTTTCACGTATAAAAATCAGACCTTATTTGGCTAAGTGCTTTATTCATAACACGTGCATAATATTCAAGTAAAATACTTACTGAACTGGAAAAGAAAATGTTGGACAAACACTGGTACAAATGAGTTTAAATTTTATTTTCTTAGGAACATATAGGATGATTGGTTACACTAATTAGAAACATGTTGCTTGTTTACATGGTGAGACATTATGCAAGACTAATATTAAAAATGAAAGAGAATGAGGTGTTGAACGAGAGAAAGACATGCCTACAGTTTGATTTTGTAAAGTGTATGACACGTCAGCCTTCTTACTTCAAGTAATCAAAAATTTATTGCTTGTTTTTAGCATGAGAAATTAGGCAAGTCACATATTGCTTCACAGTTGTTCGAACGTGCACACCTGCAGAAGAAGGAAGAAGGCAACTTTGTAGACAACAAATCAAGAATTGTCTATGTAAGTATAGTTAAATTATAGTTATTGACTAGTAATTTTTGAAAGGGTAACCTTTCATTTTGAACTCAGCCTTTGAGTCTTCATTATTTTCATCAAGTAATATTTGAAACTCAATTCTAGTAAATTTATTTAGTGTCTTTTCTACTTTGAATATCAAGTCCTTCTCTCTGCTATCTTTTCCCCTAAAACCTTATCATGAACCATTCTACAAGAAAATATAAGTATTACAAATCAAAATAATATTTACACAAATAGTGTGCTACAACACACTTTACATTCATAGTTGCAATTTAAATGGTTAATTTTCACATGGTCTAATGTGGGATTTAAATTTGTTTTGCGAAAAATATATCATCTCAATTGAGTTCACATATGTCAACACAACCTGAATTTGACATTCATGCATGGTGTGAAGCAAGTTAAGGCATTGGTAAGGGTGGTTGCGTGTATGGGCTTGGAATTTGTCGTCCAGTTTTGGACAAAGTTGCCACCTCCTTTGGTTTGCCTTTTGTTCCATTAGATGGAAATGCTTCTTTAATCACTTTGGAAGAGGAATATCGTGGTGCTTACGATAAGATAGATGATCTTACACGGGAAAATAATGTATTACTTCAAAAGATGGAAGATGGCAGATGTGAATAAGAGAAGAAGCGCATTGAATTCGAACAAACCATACTTCGAATGTTGGAACAAAAGGAATATGTCAGGTGATTAGGCCATTTAAGCACAATGATCTTCAATGGATGAGCATGGAAATGTTAATTTTGTTTATAAATATTCCCATTGAAATTGGTTAGAACTTTTTTTGTTTATAAAAATAGTTGTGCAAATTTTTTGGGTTCGAACTATGACGGAATGTAATTTAGTGTCATTTTGAATTGTTAATTTATGGAATGGAAATGTTTGTAATTTCATATTTGTTTGTTGGTGTATTTTAAATAATTCCACTTTTTAAACATGTTTAATTCACAAGAAAAATATATTAATATAATAATTAGTGGCATTTTTTTTTTCAAATGTAATTTCAGATAGATTCATTTTTGTTGAAAATTTGTGTGGAAAATTGGAAACAAATGTAGCAACGAACTATTAGTTCTTATTTAGCAATGATTAGTTTCGTAGGAAAAATCGTTGCAACTTAACAATAAAAATAAAAACGGAACATCCCCGTAGTTATATAGCAACAAATAAGCCGTAGTTATATAATGTTATTCTCAAGTTTGATATGGCTAAAGTCTATGACCGCATGGATTGGGGCTTCTTGATATTTATTTTGGAGGGTTTTGAGTTCGATACTCTTTGGATTGATCGGATACGGAGGTGTATTTTAGAGTGTCGATTCTCAATCCTACTTAATGGAAGGCCATGTGATTTTTTCTCATCATCTCGGGGCTCAGACAGGGTGATCCTATATCTCCATCGCTGTTTATTATTGCAGCAGATTATTTTTCACGACTACTCACTTAGCACATCAGCATATTTCTTCGATGGCATACAGACATGGGGGTAACGCTCTTATCTCTCATTTGTCCTTTGTAGACAATATGATTATTTTCGTCAATGGCCAAAAGCAGTCTATCAAACGAGTTTTACAGTGTATTGAGCACTATGAGGGGGCTTCTGGACAGTTGGTAAACAGAGATAAGAGTAGGATTATCTTATCAAGGAGATTTTCTACTAGTCAGATACATAGGCTGGATCATCTAATAGGGTTTCGTCATCAGCAGCAACCTTTCATTTATCTTGGTATTCCTTTATTTAAAGGAGTCAAGAAGATCTTCTTGTATGATGACTTAGTCCAGAAAGTCTGGAGTAGAATCTCTGGCTGGGCTCTAGACTCCTATCATTTGGGAGACGGATTACTTTGATACGATCAGTGCTATCTTCTATTCCTCTCTTTCTCCTTTAGATTATGAAACCTCCCAAGGCTATCTTGAAGAAGTTAGATGTCGTATTTGCTAGATTCCTTTGGGACTCCAGAGACCATGCACACAAATTACATTGGAGGAGATGGAAAGACCTTTGTATTCCTACTGAGGACGGTGGACTAGGCTTTAAGAGACTACATGATCTTGTTGATACATTCTCTATGAAGCTCTGGTGGTTATTTAGATCTCAGCGGTCATTATGAACTCAGTTTTTATAGAGTAAGTATTGTCATGGTACCCATCCATTACTGGCTACTATTCCTTACAATACTTCAACTGTATGAAAGAGGCTAAATCACATAGCCCCACAGGCGGAGACACACATTACTTGGCAATTAGGGCATGGGCAGATATTCTTTTGGCATGACTGCTGGATGGACAAGTCTACATTAGCTGATCAACATCCACACTTGCCACATTCTACTATCCAGGTTAGAGACTTATTTGATGATTCTGGATTGAATATTGACCAACTTCTCCAGCTAGTACCATTTATTATTGTTGAGCAGACATGGAGCATCCCTATCACTGCAGATGTGCACAATCATATTATGTGGAATGATATTTTGGATGGTAGATTTGCTACCAAGTCTGCATGGTAGCTAGTTCGCACGGGGTATACTATTCAGGTTATATATAGCATGATTTGGAGTTCTATTATTCCGACGACTGTCTCATTCTTCTGCTGGAGACTATGGCAGGGTCTTATCCTAGTTGATGTTGTGATTCAGAGATGGATTGGGAGTCATATGGCTTCTAGTTGTCAGTGTTGGTCAGCTATTGAGACTATCCATCATTTATTTATCGACAATTGTATTGCCGAGCAGGTTTGGCGTCATTTTTCTGACATTTTTTATATAACCCTTCGGCCAGTGGAGGGATTTTAGTATCGCTTTTAGTCTTGGCGTTTCTCGGGTTAGTTTGTCAGGCAAGGTCATATTCGCACGATCATTCCTCTTTTGATTCTCTGGTTTATTTAGACTGTGAGGAATAATGTGAAGTACCAGGATATCTCTATGGAGCCGAGACGGATCATCTGGATGGTATACCATACTATCTCCCTACTACATATAGGCCGTTTATTTCGGGTTATTCATTGGCGATGAGATATAGATATTGCTCATTTTTTATATCTTTCTTACTATTCCATATCCCTTTGTGTTCGTTTATTGGCGTACTCCACCATTGGAATCTTTTAAGGTCAACAACTGATGGATGCGTCAAAGATGGATTTGCGAGTAGAGGGGGAATTATTAGGAATTCATTAGGTCAGTGTGTTCACGCCTTCTTCTTTTCATATGGCGAGTGCTCTATTCTAGAGGCCGAGCTCAGGACTATTCTCGACGGTATCATTCTTGTTCATAGGATTGTACTATCAGACTTATGGATTGAATCTGACTCTACTTTGGCCATTCACTACATCACCAGAAGTGGAGGACATTGGTCTATCCAGACCACTATTCGCCACATCAGACATCTCATTGCCTTCGATCGTAATACTATTTTTCATATTTGTCGCGAAGGCAACCAGGTGGCTAACTTACTTGCATTAGAGGGTTGAGATCGTCGTTGCTATTTCGAGTACAGTGCCCAGGACTTACCGTGACATTACCGCGGCTTAGTTCAGATTGATAGATATGGACTTCCTACAGTTAAGGGTCTTTAGATTTTTTTTTTTTTTTTTTTTACAATTATTTGTATAGGAAGTAGTACTTCATTATTTATTGCTTTATTATTTATTCATTTATTGGTTACTTTAGCTTTTATGATTGGAGGTAAGGTTTTATGCCCCCCTCCCATGTATTCTTTTATGAATTATTTATATATAGTTGGGAAATCCGAACCCCCAATCTTTTCCTGGTGGAGGCATGACAACCACACTGGGATGTGATGGTGTGTTGAAAAAAAAATCAGCAGTTATATAAATACATTGAAAGGCGTAGCTAATCACCAACAGATTAGAGACAACCAATGATGTTGCTTATTAGCTACGGAAACACGTGTTGGTATCACCAACAACCATTTTCTGTTGCTCATTTACCTACAGCCGAAGATATCTGTAGGTAATTTACCGGCGCTAGTATCATTGTCGAATTTACCTACAAACAATTTCTGTCGATAAAAGTGGTTAACTATGGAAATTAAGGCATTAGCGACGAAAAATTCCGTATCTGATGCCGCATTTTCTTTTAGTGTTTTATAATATAAATATTTTTTATAATAGATTTTGTTTACCGTTTTATTATTGAGTTTTAAATTAACAATTAGTTTTGTAAAATTATCATGAATTTTGAATGCATACTACAGTTTGGTGCCTATAAAGAGCTCAATTTATGAAGTTTGTCTCAAGCTCGAAAAATCATAGGAGCAACCTCAAATCTATGTGAAATTTTCATAAAGAGAGGAGGAGAGATTTGAATATAAATTGTTGTTTTATTATTACTGCATTGAACAAGTTTATCTAAAATTTAAATTATTATATGAATCAGAAAAGTTTTGTTTTTTGAACTTGAGGATGTCATTACATCTGCCTGCTGGCGTATGGATATGGAGTCATAGGGTTACAAGAGCACCTCTATATTGAATTATGGAGACCCCTCACACAACAATAAAAAATGTTTAATTAATTCATTTTTAATTCACTAATATAATACTTTGTATGTAGCAAACAACATATTATACATTATAAATTTTACCTAATTATCTATTTTATTTATTAATAAATCTCCTCATCTTGGTCCAAGAAAATAGTCATTCTCATCAGTCACAATTGATAGTAATATTAAAATTTAATTTACATATTAGTGGAATTTTAATATACGAAGCTATATCTCTACTCTTTAGGAAGTTAATTTTTGTAGATCTATTTACATGATCTTTAATTATATCCACTTGCACATAATTATTGCCTTTCATAAAAATATTTGACTGGTTTGAACATTGATTGAAGGAAATAAATGACAGTAGGTTGAAGTCATACACCATTTTTTTTTTTTTAAAAAAAAAATTGTTTTCGTATATAAATACTGACTTATAATGAATCGCTTTTTCTTTAAGGTAGGTTGAAGTCATACACGACTTTTTTTACTTGTAAAAATAATTTCTGTATAACTATTGACTTCAAATGAAGCATTTCTTTTTTAAATTACATGAATTTTATCATGCTAAAGAAGTCGCGTGACACTTCACCTAACTTCTCTCTCCATGAGTAGCTTTGAGAGTTCATTCTATATCTCATTTGAAATTGTCCAATTTTAGTGGTCAAAGTAAAAATTATTTACTTATAAGTTTTTTATATATTTAAAAAGTCTTATTTGTACACCTAATATCTAATTCACCTTAATTTAGAAATGGCATTCTCTTTCGTCAATTCATTTTCTTCTTCACGCCTACCTTCATCTCCAACGTTCCTCCTCTCCTTTGCTAACCTTTCTCACATCTTTCTTACCTTCCTCTTCCACCCTACTCTTGGGAGCTTCTCGAACTCCCAAGCGGCTGGTGAGGTGTAAGGGAGTCAACGGGAGTAAGAGGTGAAGCAGTGGTAGTTGTAATGGTCATATCCAATTTCGATATTATATATTTAATAATTATTGTAGATGAGCGAAACACAGACTCTTCGTCTCCAGTAAATATCTAAGCCATGAACTAGATTTTTAATATTATATAATCTTGGTTTGGTGTGTAGAGCCAGATTTTTGCAAGTGTGAATATGAATTTCAGTTGCTTACAAACAAAGTTGACCTCAAATTTCCCAAAATTAAGCCCAACATCAAAAGATAAGCGTTGACTTTTTTATAGTCAACTAAGAAACAGTGTTGGTATAACATCACGTGTGAAAGAGTGTAAACACTGGCATGCAAATGGCTACAGTACTATTTAGTATAAAAACAAAGAATGATAAATCCAGCTGTATTAGCCATTTGATCTTTTGTTAAACTAAATTATTTATCTTAATTCCTTCCGTAATCCAAAAAAAATTTAAAATATTTTTAAACACGGCCTTAAGATTTCAAGAGTGTAATTTGTCTTGTTCTCGGCAATTTTTAATTTGGTCGCGCTCCATAATAGGACTAAGATTTGAGGCAGAAGTGCTCAAACTATGAAATTTGTGCAAATGAGTCTATAAACATTTTTTTGAACATTTATATTCTCAACTTTTTTCTTTTGTATCACCTTAATCTCTAGTGACGAATACAATCTAAATTACTGATAAAAATTTACGTTTTATTAAAAAGACAATTAACCCCTTCTTTTTAGTTAAAAGTAAAAGAATAAATACAAAGAAATAAAAGAAAAAAAAAAATAAAAGAGTGAAAAGAAAAATATCTGGCTGTGGACTTGTGGTTGGGGTTGGGTGGGGTAGGGGCTAAGGGTTTGTCATTTTGTGAGAGACAGAGATGGCAATGTGGGGACACATTGGTGGGGTGGAGGGTAAATTTACAATTTTTCTTTTTTCTCCTTCTTTTTAATTTGAGTAACAAATTTTTTTTTTGCAACAACATTTAAATTACACTTAACATCCTTAATATTTGAATATTATAGCATTCATGTTCCAAACTTTTTTTTTATTTATTTTTTATCACAATTTCATCTTCAACTTTTTATTAATTAGTACATCTTGTGTGTGGTAATATTTTTCGTTCAAAATATTTGTTGAGAATTCTTAAAACTAATTATTTATCCATCATATTTTTTTTAAAAAAAAAATAATAAATACAAAAGTACGATAAAATATTTTCTCATTTCAAAATATATAAACAAAATATCTTGAAACATACCATAATTAAAGATGAAATGTACTTGAATTTAATAACTCGATAAAAATAAGTTAAGAGCATAATTGCTATATTGAACAAATATTGATGACCTTAAGTACAATTAAAATGTAGTGTACTTATAACAGATTCTATAGAAATAGTATTCTCTAGTGCGAATATAATCACTATTTTTATTTGTTTTATTAGAATTAAATGTTTACTCATTTGACATTTCAAAATGAGAATCATGCAATAATTACGAATCTTTTAACTAAATTTGGATAAGTTCGTATCGTTTTATCTTAAATTTGGATGAAGTCCATCCATTAACGACTAATCGCAACAAAAGTAAATATTGGAGAGAAATAGGGTGGGCATTTAAACCGCTAAACCGCTAAACCGACCGAACCGAACCGAATCGGGTTGGTTTGGTTCGATTTTCACACCTGACGGTTTGGTTCGGTTTTATAATTTAAAAATATAGTCGGTTTGGTTCGGTTATGGTTTGAGGAAAAAAACCGAACCAAACCGCTTATAAACCGAACAAATAAAAAATCCTAAAATGAGAATTCTACCCAATTGTAATATTTTCACCTTTTGTTATCACATTATATTATTTTTCTCTCCTGAGGTAGAGTGATTAACACTGTGTTTAAATAGTCTCGACGACGTCATATAGCTTTAGCTTCATAGGTTTTCTACTCAAGGACCTAATTAAACGTCTTATACACCATGGCTAATGCTTAGCTTCCTATAATACGGTATGTTGGCTTTGGGGACCTGGACACTAATATGGCTAAATGGACAATAATTATTCGGTTCGAATCTTAGTGAGAATTTCTTTGATGAATGAAAGTTGAATATTATTGCTAAAATAAGCTAAAATTGCTATAATTCGGTATGTTTGTGATATTTTTCATTCCAAAGGATGAATTGGATGTGGAAAGATAGAATATTAAGAGAGTTTATATAGGGAAAGATGGAATAATAAGAAAAAAATAAGCAATTCTTTCTGGCAAATAACTATCTTTTTATTAGTTTTAGGACTTTTGGAAATGAGTTATTATCATTAGGCCCAAACCGCTCAAACCGAACCAAACCGAACCAAGATTGGTCGGTTCGGTTTGGTTCGGTTTCATCGATGCGGCGGTTTTGTTTGGGTTAATGGCCAAACCGATTTGGTATTTTGGTTTCGGTTTGGGTTCAAAACCGAACCAAACCAACCCACGCCCACCCCTGAGACAGAAATATCAAAAAGCAATTGATTACAATTTTTCTATAAAATTTGATTTTGACGATAGAAAATAATTGATTTAAATACAACTTTGAACACTTTATCCGAACCATTATCCATAATGATACTTAGTAATCAAAAGGGTTGCGACCAAAATTAAAATATATTATAAGTTACAAAAATGTCCCTCTCAAGTCTCAATACATGCATCTTCTTAGATGGTTTCAAGAGTCAAAAAAAGTTGGATATTTTGGTGGCTCAAATTCAGCAGCAGGAATACCTACCTCATCGGTTTGCATTAAACCACACATCCTTCCACAATATATTATTTTAATTTTAAAAAATATACAAAATAAACTTTTAATTATATTTAAAGTTTTCAATTGTTATTTATTATAATACTTTTATCTTCAATCTTTTATTAATTAGCACATCTAATTTCTAATAATGATTTTTGTCGTGTAAAACAAACTATTTCTCCATCATACTATAAAAAAAAAAAAAAGTGCGACGATTTTTTTTTTCCCAAAGCACACAAAATAGATTAATAGAAGGTTGAAGATAAAAATTCGACCCAAAAAAAAAAAAATATGAACATAAATACCACAATGTCCAGAGATTGATAACCTTAAATTTAATTATAATGCAGTGCAACAAATAAAAACTGTGGCATCATCTTAACAACATTTTTACATATTGTGTTTGTTAAATAGTTTATAAATAACTGTAAATACCAAAATACCCATATTTAAGATTAATGAATCACACTCTATATGTTTAATTATCTAACACTTCACATTTTTTACTTTTTTATTATTTTGAAAAAAAAAATTGAAGTTTTTCTTTATATATTCTTAATACTTAATAACTTATTAAAGTTAATTTCTTATTTATTTAAGTTAGAAATAAAAGAAAAATGAATATAATAAATTTTGTAAGATTTTTTTTAAAAATAAATATTACGTAAATAGTTAGATAATGTAATGTATACAGGTGCGATTTGTTATTTACAATTAAAAATATTTTGTTTGTTCAGTTATTTGTGATGTCATAATTATAAATCTTTTAATTTTTTTAATTATCATTATTATTATTTGTAAATATTACTTAGTAAAATAGAATATACAAAATAAATAATTTTTAAAATATGGTATGTAAATTATAAATATACTCTATCTATAGGGTGTATTTTGTAAATTTCCCTTTAATCTAATAGTTTAACATACTTACATAAAGTAATCAATCTACAAACCAAAAACGATTGATTTAATGACAATTAAACGTGATTAAGAATTAGTTACAGCTCATAAAAGTCACCCCATTTTGCCCCTTCCCACTGGTCAAACGCCTCCCAACCACGCATTTAGTCGTCAATTGAACCTTTAAGCCAAGTTTCCTATTCTTCAAAGCATTGGTTGACGTTTCCTTAAATAAAAATTAATTTTAAAAAATTAAAATTGAGAAGAGCTCGACTTGTACAAAAGCAAAATAACTTGCTAAATTAGATTAAATAAATAATTTATTTTCTCTACAATTTTTATATTAATTTAAATAATTAAATATTTGTTTAATTTTACTTACAAAATTGATTAAAATTAAAATTAAAATTAATTTTAATCACCAAGTACAAAAAGAGTATTTATTTGTTCGTCACTACGTCTTCATTATCTCAAACCAAAACCCACATCTCTCTCTCAATTTCTCCATATTCTTCAAAATCAAACCCCTTCAAACAAAATTCTCTCTCTCTCTCTCTCTCACTCTCTCACGCCAATTTTCAATGATTAACAACTATTCAATCTATTAAAATTACTACTATTTGGATTCCAATCGACGCAATAAAAAGCGATATATTAGTTATATATTTATCAAATTTTCAATAATATATTTTTATTAATAATATAAAATGTTAGTAACATGAATAAAAGAAAATAATATATTACGACGAATTAATACATCAGTAAGAAAAAATTAGTAATTATAAATTAGGCTAAACATATTGAGAAATAAAAATCTTCTTTAAAATATTTTTGTCAGGTCAGCTGGGGGCACTTTTGTCAATAAAAGTGACTTTTCAAGCATGGTGTAATGGGGTATGGGGTTGTGCTGACGCATCAATCGATTTGTGTAAAAATGGATAAAATCGAGGGCTTTGTTTTAAGGAAACTCAGTCCATAAATAAATATTGAAACTGCTTTGCAATCTCCATTTCCATTCACAGAAATAGCAAAAACTCTGTCCACTCTCAGTTTCAACAGTTTTTCTTCAAAAATATCCTCTTGTTTTCAGTGTTCTCTTTCTTTTTCAAGAAACCCAAGATCTAATTTTTATTTTTCTATAAACGAACTTCTTTTGAAGTTTTTTTTTATAGCTTCTTCTATGAATTTGTAGTGAATTTTAACCCAGAAACTATTCCAAGAGATATGAGTAGTAGCGGTTGTTATTTGTTTCCCAATAATAACAGTGTGAAGCGTGTTTCTGAGGGAGAATTCTTGAAGAGTAGAGAAATGATGGATTCAGATTTTTCCAGAACCAGCCGGGGGCGCCGCCGCCGCCGCCGCAGCAGCAGCAGCAGCAGAGCTTTGGATTGGCACGATACCGGTCTGCCCCAAGCTCGTTCTTCACAACCCTTCTCGAATCTGGTAATGAATCCGAGAGTATGTTTTCTGCCCTGATGAATGAGACTTCGGATGATCTGAATCAGAAGAATCAGCTGCAGTATTCTTCTGGGGCTATGAAGGAAGAAATCAGTGTCGAAATGGAGACCAGTACCCAGAAAAATGGATTTTCTAATGGATCTACTTCACAAGTGGTGTATGAAAGTGGAGGTGCTATTGTTGGATCTTATTCAGTAGGAATGGAGAATCAAGTGCAAGTGAGGATGAATAATGGGAATGGTAGTAGCTCAAATCTTGTCAGGCAAAGCAGTTCTCCAGCTGGATTTTTCTCTGGTATGAATATCTTTTATTATTTTCTAGCAAATTTGCTGGATTAAATTGGGATTTGGATTAATTTCAGCCTGGATTAACTTGTTTAATTAGTTAATTTATGTTGGAAAATTGAGCTTGGAAAGTAGCATTGATACATGTTTCTTCATGGTTGACTTTTAGCCTATTTTTGGATCTTGGAAGAGGTGAGGAAAGTGGGGAAAAAAAAAGACAAAATCTTGTTTCTGATTAATTGCTCCTCCATAAATAGTTCTTTATACATAGGGATAATCTTATTAGGGAGAAGGAAATGTATGCAATTGAGTATTTCTGGTGAAGCAGATAATATTTAACTACAGCAGGAAGAGATTTCTTGGAAAATTTTGAATTTTCAGCAAATGGTTTCTTTCTCTCTCTCCCCTCCCTTTTTTGGGGGGTTGGAGTACTTTTAGTTTTTGTTGTTGTTGTCGTCATCGTCCCATGGAAGGAGGGGGTGGGGAAGATTTTAGTTAATGATTCTGAATATCTGTGCGTTCCTGACATTTCCTGTACATGTGATTATAGATTACCTTACGAGTATAAACCCCGAAACCCTGAAGGGCAAAGTACACAATACTGACTCAACCGTCTTATGAATAAATTTTACCCATAAATGGATTCTGCGGCCGATAGCAATGAGAATAGATGTTTCAAGCAGTTCTCTTGTTAGTATTCATTTTCTTGGTATTGTATCTCGGGTATCATTGAGAATGGATTGCTAAATACTTGTTGTTTAATCTCAGGCTATGGTGTAACTGGAGAAGTAGGAAATTACAGAGTTAGTAATGGGACAAGTGCAGAAGCCAATTCATCAGCAAATGGTTTGAACAATTACATGAACTTCTCATCCAGTTCACCTTCTAAATCAAGGTTCATGCCGAGCATACCAGAAAATGGAAACGAAGGCATAAGCATGGATAACCCCGAGAACGGACAATGGGGAAATGGTGATAGTGCTAATGGTAAAGAATACGATGCCACATTTCCAAAAGACTTGTGGAATGATTCTTCCTTCAATAGAATGAAAAGAAACAGAGATGGTGACTCAAAGATGTTCTCTAATTTCAGTGGATCAGAAAATCAGGTAGACTACTTCTTATTTTGCACTTCGATTTTCGTGTTGTTCCCTTAAACTACATAAATTGCTAATGTTATTTTCAATTCAGAGTGTGGAAAGTAGAAACAATAATCAAGGTTTAACACACCATTTGAGTTTGCCAAAAACTTCTGCTGAACTGGCTGTGGTAGAAAAGTATCTACAATTTCAACAAGAAGTTGTTCCTCTTCAAGTTCGGGCCAAAAGAGGTTGCGCCACTCATCCACGAAGCATTGCAGAAAGGGTAATTTTTTCTTTTATCATATTCAAATTCAGTTGGCTAGTCGTTCAAACAATATTTAACTTTTTGTTGGCAAATTTGTAGATGAGACGCACACGGATTAGTGAAAGAATGAAGAAGTTGCAAGAACTATTTCCAACTATGGATAAGGTAGATTTTGTA
This sequence comes from Forsythia suspensa, assembly GCA_023638005.1. Lineage (NCBI taxonomy): Eukaryota > Viridiplantae > Streptophyta > Magnoliopsida > Lamiales > Oleaceae > Forsythia > Forsythia suspensa. The sequence continues at coordinate 33,901,146 of CM042671.1, forward strand.
GGCTCAATTGTGTTAGTGCATTTTCGTTTCCTTCTGGAAGTCACTAAGAATTTAGAACTTTTCCGTGTCATTTCTTGCAGCAAACAAGCATAGCTGATATGTTAGATTTGGCCGTTGATTACATTAAAGACCTTCAGAAACAAGTCGAGGTAATTGAACAGATGAATCCCTTCACACAAAATCTTTCACCAACTTCATCTTCGCTCATTATATTTTCTCCTTTCTTGTGTAGACTCTCACGGACAAAAGGGCAAAGTGCACGTGTTCTAGTAAATCAAATGAAGCAAATGCTAAAATGTGAGTTGCTTCCATACATACTATAATAGGCAAGATGGGGTTTCATACGTATGCTGTCAGACACATGCACAGACATTATCATCTAAGTAGATAAGCACAGTAATCTTTCAACGAGGAGACAAACTTTATTTCCTCAGTGTAATCAGGAGTGTCATAAGGGGAAGACCGGTGTAATCTTTAGTGTATTATCGACATTTATTTAGTTATCGTACAAATAATTTGTGTAATGCCAGGTTTGTTGAGGGATGATGGAAACTTGTCCTTTTTGGATTTGGCAACCTGAGCAGTTAGCCACAAAGAGTTCGGAGCAATGTACTATAGTTCGACTCTTCTTAGAATTATCCCAGACCTCTTGTGGCAAACTCTGGTCGTCTATTATTCCGTCAAGATGGTATAATTCTTCAGATTTTGTAGTAGTATAGCTGTATATAAGTTAATTTTGTTGGGAACCTGGACCAATTTAGAATCGGCCGAAGTTTTTGTTTTTGTGGGTGTACAAGAGAAAATATTTCATTGCTTTCAAGCATAAACCTTTGCAGAATTTGAACATGTCAAATAAAATGTAAATTAATGGTGTTTATAGGACAGCGTTGGACTTTAAATTAGCGTGTCCCTATGCCAAGACAAGTTAATAGACCAAACACTCTGTTATTTTGATCATATGTGAATGTGATTTATAAGAAAAGAACAACAATAAAGGAAATTTGTTTACGAGGTTGAGCAAATGCGTACATTTCTCGAACTAACTTTGTGTCAAGAGTGGGTTAAAAATACTGGAGGTCTCTCGACTTGACGGTATTTAAAGTTAGTCGCTATACTTTTTTAATTCCAATTGAGTTATGGAACTTCAACTATGTTACAATTGGATCACTAAACATGAATGTTTGTTCACAGTTTGAACAGTAAGTTCCAAGGATCAACATAAAATTTTGCTAAAAGTTCAGTGATGCACATTGTTACTAACCCGTCAAGAGCAGCCAACTTCATATTCGCTATCATACAACAAATTTAACGTCAAGAATAATAAAAAAAATAAAATAAACTAGAGAAATCCAGACACACCATCAACTTCAGCAGTCATAAACTGCGTAGCACAATGCTCCATATGGCAAAAACAACTCAAGATGATTCGTTTCATCTTTTGGTGAAAAATAAGTTAACAAGCTTGTGATCTTGTTGCAGATTTCAAAATTTAGGCAAGATTGAATATAATCCAAAATACTATGATAATTTTCAATGATGTTAGAGACATCTTTTCAGGTTTTGAGCAGATGTTGCATGTAAACATATATAGAAATCCCCTCACATTTATGGTAATTGGAGCATTAAATTCTAGAAAAATAAGAATTGGGTGAGAGATACCGAGAAGCTTGAAGCAGCTCCATATGGCACAGCTGATTGTTATTACAGCCAGTTCCGTTGTTCCTGATCAGTCCTAACAATGACAGCTGTATGCTGTTCAGATTTCTTAGTTCCATGCTTTTTATCTAATGGATAAACTTCCCAGCAACCATTCCTCCAGTATGTGTGATTTACTTCTGGAATATGTGCAATTTTCCAGTAATCTTGACCAAGTTTTTCTGGAGAGAGTGGCACAATAAATTCATCTGGCATATCAAAAAATTCAAGCACTTTTAGGTCAGCGAGACGTTCAATTCCTTCAGGCACACCCTTCAACGAGTTGCATCGCTGAATGATAAGCTTCTCCAGATGAGGCATGGCACCCTCCTCAATGATCACCTGACTCAAGGTTTCTAATTTGTCAAGACCCAATAATTTCAGCTTCGGAAACTTTCCAGACTTGAAACACAGTTTCTTCCCCACATAACTTGCGAGAAATTCAATATGGACAAGATTAGGCAAATCTTGGAGATATTCAAGTGGATCATCGCTTAATTGACTCCATCTGAAGTATACTTTAACCAGGCTTGGAAGAGATGGTATCCACTTTGGAAAATTTGCTAAACGCCCTGTCAAATATAGCCGTTGAAGGGAAAGAGGAGGCGAAGACAGGTGACTAAGATCAAGGACATCTCCCTCTATTGATCTTAGACCTAACGAGCATAGCTTTTGGAGCTTCTCAATGCACAAACATAGAGCTACTCCATCGTTGGTTCTCAACTTTGTAATGCTAACTCTCCTCAGTTCGGTCATCATGGCTATTTCTTTAAGTGCTATGCTTCCTGGATATGCATCGACAAAGCCAAGTTTCTGCAAGAATTTCAAGCGGCCCATTCCTTTGAATACTTTGAAACCATGTACATAATCATAAGGTAGATATGAGCCCGGTACATGACGATATACTAATAGATGGCGAAGATTTTGAAGTTTTAGAATCTCAACTGGCAACTCATTGATACCCGTCTCTTTAAGATCTAATATCTCTAGCTTCTGGAGCTTCTTAATAGATCTTGGGAGGCTTTTGATCTTGGTGCTTCTCAAGCTTAGATACCTTAAATGAAACAGTTCGAGAACAGCCTCTGGGAACTTCTCCAGAGGAACCCCCCTCAAATCTAAAACTTTCAGCATTCTACAGCTTTTAAGCAACTGAAGAATGCTCAAAATGGATTGGGGATCTTCCACATGAAACGATTGAAGGGAACAGAGTCTGGTGCCATAGCGCTTGACATCTGTATCTATGAAGCTCCCATGGACTGAGAGGTGTCTAACTCTTCTGGGCCGTGTCATGTTCTGCTCATTGGTGCTTGTTACAAAATTCTGATCTCTTGATTTTGGAAGAATAATCTCCCGGTAGAAGTCATGGATACGGCTCGTTTTGATGCTTCCATCATCATTAGTTGTCACGGGACTAAGCAAGCTTCTGTTGACAAGCTCATTGAGGTACCCTTGTGCAACTTCTTCTACTGATCTTCCCACTATTTGTTTCACAAAACCTTCTGCTATCCACTGTCGAACTAGTGTATTGTGTTCAATCTGATGATCCTCGGGATAATTGCCCAAGTACAGGAAACATGGTTTGAGGTAGTATGGCAGATAATTGAAACTGAGTGACAAAATGATTCTCATACTCTCAAGTTTATCATTACCTTCCAACTCGGAGCCAAGGCTGGAATTGAGCTTCTTCCATTCATCAACATTAATCTCCTTTTTCGTAGACAGCACCCCACTGATTGCAACAATGGCAAGCGGCAATCCTCCACATCTTTTCAAGATGCTTTTGCAAATATCAATTAAGTGTGTAGGGCATGGGTTCCCCCTGAATGTCTTCTGCGAAAATAGAATCCAGGACTCTTCTTCAGACAAAGGATTCAACTCGTGCACATAGCCATCAGTTTCTTTGCTACAAGATGAAGCCACATCCATGAGCCTGGTCGTCAGGATGACACGACTCCCATTATTCTCATTAGGTAACGCATATCTGATAGCTTCCCATGCTAGAATGCTCCAAACATCATCAAAGACTAGCACATACCTGTGAATATATAGACACCATAACAGTAACACTAAGAACACTAGACTACACTCTTTGGATGATCACTGAAGTTAGGCAAGAAAGAAGAATTTTCGAGGAGCAAAAAGAAACTGAATTTACTAATTGTTTTCAGAACAGATAATGCATAAACTTTTGTTTTCTTTCAAACACTACCACACAAACCACAAACTAGGATTTTAATATACTTCAAAGAAGACTAGAAATATTTAAAATTTCCAGCTATAACATTATTAGCACAAACTGTAAAATGACTTCTAGCATTCAAAACAATTAAGAAGAGAAATTAGCAAAGAGTTCAATGGTACCTTCTTTCGCGCAAGAAATCTTTGATTATGGCTTTCAGTCTATTACCATTCATGCTGCTAAAGTTTTCAGGAGGAGTTTGCTTCATTTGATCAAACAGTTGCTGAATTGTGTCTTTCAGTAGTTCCTCCACCTCGAATGACTGAGAAACCGTAATCCATGCATGGTTCTGGAAATGTTTCTTCACAACAAAATCATCATACACCTTCTTAATCAAAGTGGTTTTCCCCATACCTCCCATCCCTACCACTGAAACCACCTTAAATCGTGATTCCCCCTCCACAAGCCACCGAATTATCTGCCTTTTCGGGTTTTCAATTCCCACAAGCTCCGTTTCTTCTAATAAAAGTGCATCGCCTCGCCGATCAATCCCTCTATTAATCGCAAATTGCGATGTTGAAACTTCCCCTGGAATATTAAACCTATAACTATACCGCCTATGTCCCTCTGCAATATCTATGATTCTGGATTTGATGTTTTGGATTCCAGAAGCAATTTCCAATTGGGCTCCCATATTTCGTACACAGAAAAATAGTTTCCCCAGAAAACGATCATTGTTGAGGTGGGATTGGAGTGTGACATCATCTATAATGTTTTCAGTTTCATATGCAACATCTCGGACTTGCTTAACCCAGACTTTGAGCTCTGGATCATTGTATTCTTCGGCATCAGCAACTCTGAGAAAAGCTATCATTCTCTCAAGTTCATCTCTTATATATTCAACTTCCTGCTTGACATTTTTGACCAGATTCACCTTTTCCTCCAATAAGATTGCGAGTTTGTCAAGAACAAATAACACTACAGACTCTGCCATCTTTTTGGTCCCGAATTCTATGATGGCAAATGAGAAATGCTATAAATCAAACCGTTATTGGATAATTTGTAAATGTTTGCTGCATGAGGCATCAAACAGCAGAAAATTATATATCTGAGGACATAACTCCCCTGTATTTGTAGAAGAAATATTGAAATAGAGGGTAAACTTGGGTTGGACTGGACTTGGGGATTAGGTATGTTTGAGTAATTAATATGGCTCGACTATGTTGATAGGTCGTTACATTTATAGTAAATTTGGAAATGCTTACGACATTCGCAGAAAATTGTTGGGTTATACCAGTCAACTTCTTTAGCTCGGCTTGAAATAAAACTTAGTATTAAACCCTAAAAATGGTAAATTTCCCTGTTATTGTCAAGCAATTTCCTTAAGAAAATGAGCTGGGATAAGGACTTAATGATTCAAGTAGATTTTAAAGAAATGACAAAATAGAGGCCCCATAATAGCGAAAGGGGAGGTCACAACAACCCACTTGATCTAAATACCTTTAAATAACTCATGTAGTAATATGTGTCCAATGCCAAATAAGGTTCTTTATTAGAATTGAATTACCAAGAAATGTATTGGTGGCAGGATATAAAAAGACATTTCTAAGTCAAATTGTTTAATTTGTCAACAAATGAAGGTGCATGGAACATCAAAGACCGACAAAAAACTTGAAAAGTCCACATTCTAGAATGAAAATGGGAGAAAATTTCAATGTACTTCTTAGTAAGATTACCAAAACGTCAAAAGGTTGTGATGCTATTTGAATTATAGTAAACCTTTTGATTAAATTAGCACATTTTGCTACCTGTAAAGATGGCCTACAAAATGGATCAATATGTGAATCTTTACATTCAAGAAATTGTAAGTCTACAAGGACGACAACACATGAACTAATGTTTTCTTGTCTATTGGGTTTGGCAAAATAACGAAGAAGTTTCTTTAATATTTTTATTAAAAAAAAAAAAAGACAAATGATTTTCACTATTTTCAAAATAGTGACCAATCTTGCCATGACTTCCTGTTGGAGGAAGCTAATATGTACTCCAAATTCTGAAGTGCAAAAGATAGAGCATGTTAATTGGATTATATCAAGGCAATGTGACAACATATGCTATATGGGAAAAATAAGCTTTTGAAATAACTTTTTATATTAGATATATAGTAAAACAAGTTACTTATTTTAAATGTTAAAAAAATTTAATTATTTTAAAATTTGTTCGATGAAAGCACAAAATATTCATAAGAATTAAACAATATTACAACACAAATGGTAGCCATTTATAGTTAAAAAAAGGTCAAAAAATTAATATCTTTTAAATATTGTAATTTATATAACAACTTTAAAATAATAAATTAACATAATGATTTGAAATTTGAATAGTAAATTCAAATGTTCACAATTTTTGGAAAATTTACTATTAAATTGTAAATAATTCAAAGATTTTTTTATTTTATTTTATTCAACATACCATCACATTCCCAATGAGGTGGCCATTCAGTGTGTACGTGTAGTGGAATCAATAAGTGAGGTAAGACAACATATCAAGAGGCACCAATCAAATACCGTAAGGCTTTTTGAGAAATTCTTCTTTATCTTATGATTACATGATGTTCATTTGGTATCTAATGTTTCTATCTTCCATTAAGTGTTTAATTTTCGATCATGCCTCCACCAAAAGAGAGGGGGTTGGGGGAGATTCAACCATATAATCTAATATTAACTTATTAAAATATAAATTCAAATATTCTGTAGTCTAAATGAATATGTGAGCAATACAAGCTCAAAATAACAAATTGTTAAACTTGTTTAAATTATGAAATACTAAGTTTAGATATATTTTAGTATTAAATTATATTTAAATGAATTCTTTAGTGAAAATTAATATTCCATTACCTATAATTAATAATTTAAATATAAAAATATTAAAAAGTGTTTAAATGATAAAAATTTTATTGCATAAATTGTTAATTAGCAAGTGACATAAGCAAGTTCAAATCGTACGTAGTAATCATTGTAAATGCAAGAAAACACGCTCTACCAATAAACAGAAGAAGGTTACAATCTCAGAGGAGCTCATGGATGCGTCACGCCTTGTTCAACTTGAGTACAAAGTCCAATTACACATAAATACTCAGCTTAAACTTGGAAGATTAATATTATATATACCCATATATTACTTGACATTGTGACGAGATAAGGTCGTGCTTAAGCTAACTAAGCAATGGGTATGCCCTTTTTAAAGCTTTCGAGTTTACCATATAATTCTCAGGCATTGGTCTATAAAGCAACTCAACGACATCTTGTTAGATATTAGCCAAATATTAGATCTTAAGTTATATAAGTCAAATCTTTCAATTGTTTGTGAGGTCCTCATGAGTCTATCTACTCTTGTATGAATTTATCGAAATTTCCAAGGATATGTGAAAGTAGGCGTGACAGAGAATATAACACCTCTACTGACCACCATTTGCACCTACCACTACCACATGAGTCCTGAACCTTTGGTCTACTTGGTACTCTAACGTTAATTAGTGAAATATTTAGAAGAAAACATTTCATATTATTATTGTAACATCTTGGAATTTTTCATTGATGCTTAGAAAATTTTCGGGGATTTTTAGAGATTTTAATAAAGTTTATGAGGTTGAAAAGGTAATTAGTAGAAGTTTTGAGAAAAAGGATAATTGTAAGAGTTACCTTGAAGATTTGAAAGAATAAATAAGAGATTTATCTTAATTGCGGCAAAGCTCTTAAAGAAAACTATAAATATGGTGTTGGGGGAGGGAGGAGTGGAGTGGGGCTTTTCATCTAGAAGTTTGGAAATTTTCTTGTTAGTTAGCTGACTACTCGACTAGAAAAGGTAATTTTCATTTATATAGTGTGTATAATTCTTTTAAATAAACAAAAATAGTAAAAGACCGTACGTACAAATGATCTCGACACAATATCGCATGCATGACTTACAAAAAAGAGCAAAAAGCCAACTTTTGGTTAAAGGGATTAACACCCATTGCCTTGGGGGTCGAAACCCCTATGACGGGCATAACAGCTCAGACAAAAATGCATATTAATTTTGTAAGAAATTCTGAATTGAAATCTGTAAAATGTGTTAGACTCTAATTAACTCGATAAGCATTTCAATGATATATTTTATGCATTTTGGAGATTTTTGTATCAATCCTGACACTCAAATTTCTCCACATGTTTTGTACATTGGTTCTCTAGTATCAACACCCATCCCCATGTTTCATCCCAAACCCCATTTTTGTTACTTTTAGCCCAGTTGACCCTGACCCTGTATTTCACTGATTATGTAGTATGATCATGATTAACATATTAACACTTGATTTATGCAGGTTTTAACCTAAATATGAAAAATTAAGTTAGATATCGATGATCTATACGAAATATAGATTAATGAAACCTTGAATGCTAGAATAAGCAATGATAGGTGTGAGAAATTGTTCAACTACAATGCAAAAAATACCATCTATATTATAATGAGCATCTATGTGTCTACCCGAGATGCATTGTTGTTGCTATGTACATGTGTATCTTACATGGAATAAAATGCAGCTCTTGAATATTTGTATATGATTCGAGTATTCGGGATATGATGTGGTTATCAATTATATGGATTTACATTAGAATATTTTTATATGTCATTATAACTCGTATATAATGTACGAGATATATTGTGGCTTTCATGTGCATGTGCATTGCATATGCGTGGACTTAAGAGAATAGTCATGCATAACTCATAAAGGAAGAGATGATGAAAGTAAGAGAAAGATGATTATGAATACTAAGAGATGACATTCGGAATGGGATGATAAAAGTGAAAACTTTTAGATAGATAAACTTCAAGAAGTTCCTCACGGTCATTTAAGGTAGCTGATGATAAGACATTGGTGGTCCAATGCCGATATATGGGCAATGTCAAAAGGTCCTTTGGTAGCTTTGGGATTGCAGATTGGCACAACGAGCACAATATACATAGGCTAGACCTAATTTATATGTTATATTAACTATGAATTTTGGTGGGCAATGATAGATACACTGTGATCTCTTGATTAGTTTTGATGGACGACGACAGACCCACAAGCACTGGATTGTGTGCATGTTATTAGCTATATTGATATTTGAGCTCATACGATACACCGTAGTGGGATTCGAGGTCCAAAGAGATATAAAAACGAATAAGATGTAAATCTCAGATCAAGTAAAGTTATTGAGAAAGACGTGAATTTTGACCACGAGATCATAATGAAAGAAATGATTAGAAATCATGCATATATTCATGAATATCTTTACTAATTGAGTAACCGTCATATAATTTTGCATTGGAGGAGTTATTACTTTAGGTTGGTGCCTAATCTCTTATGACGGGACTATTGTATACTAGATACCTAATTGTGGTTTAATGTGTCCATAACTAGGAAAATTTGAAAAGGTTAAGTCATTTCTAAAGGATTTATTTAGCTTTTGAAAATATTGAAACATATTTTATTAATGCTTTATCAATTAGGGTTAAAGTTATATTAATAGAGTAATATTAAAAATATGTATTATTTTAAATATATTTATACTTGAACAAGATAAGGAGGTTTTGACGTTAAATACTTATATTTTCTATGGTTATATGATATCGTCAAATGATTTCACAATCATTTTTGAACAATATTAGAATTGTTTGATATAGTATTATTTACTTTGTTGTTTGAAAACTTGGTAGTAAAATTAATTAAATGTATAGAAATTAGAATAAAATTTGAGTTGCTGCCACAATTATCATGCTTTCAAACCAAAGTGACTATTGGAAATGAGATCGACTACCTTTCTTGAGTGTGGTCAAGCTTACTTATGAAGTCTTGTTTTGCATATATGTAGAGGGAATCAATCTATTCATTAAGGAGTCTAACCAGATTTTAATGTCACACGCTACAAAGAAGACTCTAGAAACATCAAGAATTTTCAACTATAGCTTTATTGACAAACCTGTAAAATAATTTCAAGTATTTCAAAACTTCTCAAGCAGTTTCAATAATATAAGCTTGACATTTTTAGGAAGCTTATTATTTTTTGAATCCATTCTACATTATAATCTATGTTGTATTAATGTCTAATAAATAGACAATCAAATTCAAATTTAGTCTCTAATATATACTATGGATTGCTATATATGTGTATTTTATTTTATTAAAATTAAAAAAAAATTATATTTAAATATACATAGAAAATATAATCTGCATAAGAATTTAAATTTTGTTAATTTAGTATGTGTAGTACAACTTTGCTTTCTCGCATTTGTGGAATCAGGAATGTACCAGGAACTATACTTTGGGTATATAAGGTGAGAAAGAATAAATAACATTACATTTCGATCATGCATGGAATTCAAGAATGTACCAGGAACTAGACTTTGGATATTTTAATAGTCTTTATAGACAAGAGGGTGGTTAGCCACTTGATCCAAAAACATCAACTTCAAAACATTTTTTAAAACTTTAATTTACAATGAAAAGTCTTCTTTTGATCATGCATGCAATTTTATTCATGTATACGTCACGTTGTCATGTGTGTCTTCTTCAAGATGTTTTCATTGTAAATTACCATAGAAATTCTCTTAATTGAAGATCAATATGAAAATTGAACATGATTCAATGAAATCATGAAAAAGTAGAAATAATCGAGATGGGGTCGGAAAAGTTTTATTTAATATTTTCAAAAAAATTACAACTTTGACCGTTTACCGTTAAACAAGGTATTTTTTAAATAATTAATTATATATGGCAACATGGTTCAAATGCCAACAAGCAAACACAGTAATGTCCTGGCAATGACTGGTAATTTACTTATTTTAAAGTTTGTCCAATAAAATAACTAAATATCCTTTATAATTTAACCATATTACATCACATTTACTAGACCTATAAATTAAAAAATTCAAATATTTAATATCTAAATTATTATTATGATATAAAGAGTTTAAAATAACAAATTGATATAGTAATTTGAAATATGAATACTGAAGAATATTCACAAATTTGGGAACATTTACTATTAAATGGTAGTCATGATAATTCAAACATAATAAAATATAAAACAAATTTTGAGTCCCATAAAAATGTGCGAGTCCCACAAAATATGTAGTTAAAATTAATCGTTGATTTTAACTTTAACTTTTTAATAGTTTTAAACTCTACCAAACAAGTTCTAAATTGAAAGCTGAATTCACATATTCATAAGTCCAAATTAATATATCAACAACAAGAAATTTATAAACTAGTTAAAAATATGAAATACTATATCAGATTATATTTTTGATTGAAAATTAATATTCAATACCTGATTAATGTTATGCATATAAATATATCAAAATGTATTTAAATAATATTTTTTTTTATTTCATAAATTGTTAAATCATATTTATTTTATTTTATGATTTTCTAAAATATAATTGAAAAGTATGTTGATATTTCATTAATTATTAAATAATTTCATATATTACATTTTTTGTGATATTAGAGGAAATGCTTCCTCTTAAGGGATCGAAAAGATTATGGTAGAATGTGTTTCAAGAAATTACATGGTTGCTTCTAGCCTTTTTCGACTGTTTCTGCACTATTATCTTCTTTATTCTAAGTGATCATTTATAAACCTTAATTGGTAATCCGCCTTTGATTTTTCCAATGCGTGACTATTCTTAGCATGAAGCAAGCTTTTGTAGATTCTACGGTACATTTCATTTTCCTTAGACTTATCCAATTCCCATAAGAGAAGATTAGTGCATTTTTATAAGAAACAAAAGCGCCATTAAAGGAAACATAATAAAACAGGCAAACAAGAAGATCTGCTTGAGTTGACGATAGTGACAACACGAGAAAAATTAATACATTTTTTTATAACATTCAAAATTTCATATTTTATTACATAAAAATATTATATGTAATCCTCAGTCGTCAATTACATGTATTCAAAAAAGTATTGGTAGTTGTAAGTAAAATAGTAAACTACTCATGAAAAATGTCAAATTTTTCATTTATTTTTCTACTTACACCTCCTTTTGTACTTTTGTCTCCCACATTGGAAGGTGGCAGCAGCTAGTATCCCCACATATAGATTGAGCGTGTTAAGTTTGTTAGTGATATGTCGTAAGTCCAATCATTGATAGGATATAAACACTTTATTTGATTAATGTATTTATTTTTTATGAAAGATGTGTTATTTTATTTATGCTTATGTTACTAATTAAATATAATAAAGTTAAAAGATTAAATTTTGATAACTTGTTAATAAAAATATTGAGATTGTGAGATACATGTCATAAATAATTTGGTCTTGAATTATTCCTATTTATAAGTGACAATGAGATACATATAATGTTATTACAGATACGCTAACACGTGTTGCATTCTTTTCTTATGAAGAAAATAGCTCATCTCACAAGCTAAAATGTAGAAACATGTAAATGAATACGTGGATGATTTTTTTATAAAAACAAAAAAATTGGATGGCCCGAAATGGAGATTTCATATGGATAATTATCTTAGTTCAGTGGTTAATCTTTAATGCTATGTAGTAGAATTGGTCATTTGACTTCAGGTCATCATAGAATTTTATATGAGGATCATCATATTTTGTTGGTGTTGATGTTGTCCTTCTTGGATTGCTAATATGACGTTGTTTGGATATGAAGAGAATTGTATGAAGATTGTTGAATGAACAATAAATAATTCATCACTTTTGGATAGTCATAGACTATAACGTGTCTTTCGTTCACCTAAGTTGATAGACAAACTCTTTGGCCAAGGTGGAGTTATATTTGAAAGGGATTTGAAGTATAACTCATTAGATCAACATAAGACCGTGACGAATAATATAATTGATTAAATTGATTGACATTGAAAGACTAAAAGAAAAAGAACTTTCATCCACACGTTGAGTCCTTTAATGTTGCAATGGGCATTTACTTTTAAGACAAACACGTTGTCATTTTTTTTAGCAACCTGTTTTTGTGGTAAATGTCATTTAACAACGTTTAATTGTACATTGTTATTGTCTTTTTAGGGTGTGTTTGATTGGAAGATTTTCCATGGAAAATGTCTAATCCATGGAAAATCTTGTCACATCAGTGGAAAATATTTTTCATCTTTGGCTGTTTGATTGCACATGAAAAATGAAAATGATTTCCAAGGTACAATCAGTTAAAGCATGGTTAAGAAGGAAAAGTTGAAAAATATTTTCTTGCCAAAATAGGTGGTTTTTTTTTTCCTACTTACATGGAAAATCTTTTCTTTTCCATGGAATCAATCAAACACACCCTTAACAACATGCAATGCTTGTTGTAACAAATCTTTTTAACAACATACCTCTGTCCATTAATGTCATTTATTGCTAACAACGTTCCACTGTCCATTGTTGTTTTACTTTAACAATGTTGCCTTGTATGTTGTCGTTTCATTTTAACAATTCTTTAGCACGTTGTTATTATTATTTTTTAGCAACAGTCTTGCGCACATTGTCTTTTCTTTCTTTATTTTTTTAAAAAATATCTTTAACAACATTCACCGGCATTTTATGGGTTTTTATCTATTTTTTTAGAACATATTTTATACGTTCCTAGTAAATATATATGTATAAAACTCAATCCATACACCACATCAACGCTTAAATAAAATTTATACAAAATCAATAAAATATGAACAAGATTTAAACAAATTAAATATATTATAAAATAGGAGAATATATAATCATACAAATTATGACCTAGAAATTTCTTCAAACATGAAAGTTCGAACCAAAATCTAACAAAATACACATGTACTGGCACGACAAACATTTAATCTACCAAAATCTTAAAACCGGCAATCCTGCACTTTACAAAAATATCAACAAAAACTCTTCTACCACCCCTCAAGTAAAACCAAGACCCCACAAGCACCTATACTACCAGTTCCAACTATGCACTTCAAAAAAAACAACGAAGATTAAATTGATATATAAAGGGACATCACATGCACAAACAATTAATAATGAGTTTTGGCACCACGTAGTAATAACATAAAGTACAACATGTGATCAATTGATAATATCCTGCAGATTTAGCATTCCATTTTCCAATCAAACTTACAAGTGCCACCATTTATGTCATGTAATAGAGCTACAATATCATAAAGAACTAAAATCAAATTGTATACTTTGAATAACACGTAATGTGTCACATTCAAAATAAGAGAGAAATGAAAACAATATAAAAATTCCTATAATATAACGACATGTCTCTACGGTTTAATACGTGTATAAAACATGCCTCATGTAATATGAAAAATTTGAGCTGTAATGTAGTTTTTCAAATTGAACTGCATGCACACACATGAAAGTATATCCAGCTCCATATGTGCAAAAGAAAAATATTGTATAATTTATTAGCATATATATACCTTTATTCTTTCCACTCATGTTGAAATTAAATAACATAAAAATTCGACCCAAAATTAAAACACAATGCAAAATAATATGTCACACGTGTAAATTGACATTAAGATAAAAGTATAAAAGTAATAAAAATGGTTAGGTAACAAGCCCAAGCCCTCGTGAAACATTGATGCATACTATGAACATACACGTGAAATTGTGTAACACAACATTCAGGTAGATACCCATAGTTTTTGTCTGACAGTATCTTAAATTAAACTCATGAATTAATTAATTAAGTACATAATCATGTATTAATTAAGAGGAAAAACGATCAGACACGTGGGCATCTACAAATGGAAATATGTAACAACATCCAAAATTTAATTTGTACTTTCAAACGATTAAACAACTAATTATATACCTTAAATAAATCCCTTTTCTCTTAATCATATATTTTAGTCGACAGGATATTAACATTACCAGATAGCAACAGCTTTTTTCCTGCATAAAATAATCTAAGTCTGAGTTATTTTTGTAGATTTACAGATTAAGTTGCGCAAAAATTTGTACTTTGCACACTCAAGTACAGTTTATACTCATTAAGTTGAGCAAAATCCACAAAACTTTTACGGAACAAATTGCAAACTTAAAACTCGAAAAAAATGACAAACAAAATATAATATATAAAAAATTTATATTATAATCAATTAATAAGGGTGAAAATGTTCTAAACTATCACTTAAATACAACTCGTATTTAGGAGGCATGTCTAGCTTAAAAAAAAAAAAAAACATTTCAATAATCTCAAAATTAAAGTCCAAAAGGCCACAATCATATAAGCCGACAAGACCACAATCACATATAAGCCGGTAAGGCTTCAACTATTTCTAATAAGTCAATAAATAAGCGAGGGATTACTTGAGAGTGAGACTTGAACGACAATTATAAATGACAAAATGTGAAAAACCAAATTTTCTTCTTCTTCTTCTTCTTGGAGGTTTTAAACCTAAAATTGAGTCAAAATTTTAGATGAAATCAACTTCAATCACAATTCATAATATTCACAACACACAATATTCAGAATTTCAAGTTTCAATGAATATTAAGTCATTACCCAATACCCATTAACAAAGATTAAGAAAAAAAAAAAGTTCCTATATACATATTGAATCTGGGGCATTTATTTTAATTATCAAAAACTCAGATTTGATTTAAAGTTCTCACGACACATGGAAGGTAAGCTAACCTATGGCATGTTCTGGATAGTAGATCTGGATGAAACCTTTGGAGAAGTTCAGAATTTTTAAAGGCAATGATGAACTTTTCAACCAAAATGAAATGAAGATAAAAATTTTTGCAGAAGAGAATGAATTTTTCAACCGGAAGCAATATGTATACATAATATATTAATATGTTAATACATTCCCCCAAAAATCGATATAAAGACAATTAGACAAACCTGTATACATCATACAAATTCAGTTTTCATCAAAACTTGACACATACATGATATAAGTTATTTAAATACATAACGATGATACTTGAACACGCAACTTATGAAATTGAATCATTTAATCTAAAAGTTTAAATTACTCAACGAAAGAAAGAATCGAATGCCAAACGAAGCAAATAAAGATGGTTGAAACATCATGATTCTTGGAGTACTGTTATCCCTTGTGACGAGTTTCGCATGTTTACAGGAAAAGCTAGTGAACTTAATTTAATTAGTGGATAGTACAAATTTTTATTTTTAAGAACATATAATAATTTTGAATTATAACAAGTGATTTACAAAGGAAGACAAAGCTTTTATCACCCACTGATATAAATGGTGGCACAAACAATCCATAACCCAGAAATACCATAAACAACCATACTACTGATTTCAAGAATTAGAAAGAGTTCATGAAACTGACACGGTTCATTTTGTAGCATATACTGTGCTCTGTTTTGTTTTGTGACCTACAAGAAACTTTTGAAACAATTCATTGCTAGGCTGAAGATGTTGACATCCTCAATTCTGTGGCTGAAATATCAATATTTTGTTGAACACTTTCGTTTATATAACTAATTATGCCTATTAGATATATTTCTTTTAAATGTACATGTCGGTCACAATTAACATATTAATAAGAAAGCACTACACATTAAAAAAGAACCAAGTAAAATACCTTCTTTAAAGAAGTTTAATACTATTCTTTGGCCAAGCAATAGTACTTGTCAAAGCTTCACTAAAAACTTGAACCTCAGCAATAGATCTATATAAGCTTAAATTTTCCATATAGACTTCTTCAACCCAAACCTTCCAATAGTCTCGTCCAAGAGGCATGTGATGCACCTTTGCACTTGAGTATGTTGATGCAATCTTTCCTTTTGCTACAACTTCTTCTCCATCAAACTTGTACCAATGCAATAGTTGACAACTTGTATTTTCCATCTGTTCATCGCCTCCTTGAAAACCACTTCCTTGTTGTGACT
Organism: Forsythia suspensa; assembly: GCA_023638005.1. Lineage (NCBI taxonomy): Eukaryota > Viridiplantae > Streptophyta > Magnoliopsida > Lamiales > Oleaceae > Forsythia > Forsythia suspensa. The sequence goes on from CM042671.1 coordinate 33,917,922, forward strand.
ACAAATTGATATTAACATGATAATATCCTCTTTAATTTTGCTAGATATAATCTTTATTTATAATAAATAAACAACTATATATCATAGTAAGATACAAAAACTTGATTAGTAAATGCATGTAAACTTATGTCCTCAACATTCTTGTTTTGATTCTGTAAAATGATACAAAAATTAAATTAAAATTCTACAGGTGAAGTTATATTTACCTAAATTATCATAGTACATTAGAAATTTTTTACGTGTTGAGATAACTTGAGAAGCGCTTCAACATTTTCTTCTAGTGTCCCATCCTCTCTGATTGAGTTTGCAATTAGCTTTTAAGTTCTCTTACTCTTCCATTACTTTGAATTTGAGCATCCACTTTTGAAGGTGTAGCGCCAAATCCAAGCCCCCTAACCTTTCCACGATGTTCAGGGCCTAAAACTCGAGCAATAGCATCATCGTGTATGGAATCTTCTACTGGTGTATCAGAGATTGATTGGGCACAATCTTCTATCTTTTTTCTACAGGTATGAAACTCAAAGTTTATACAAGCATGTAATACATATAATAGTAAAAGAACATTTATAAAATAATCATACCAAGGTTTCAAAAACTGCTTCATTTATTTGTTTTCCATCATTTTTAAGATGTCAACAAGTCCACACTTTAGTTCTTAACCTTGCGATATTTGGATTTTTTTTTTTTTTTTTTTTTACCCTGTGATATTTGGATTCATTTTTTTTTTTTTAAATCATACGTTTTGTGAATAAGAAAAAATGAAATCATACGTTTTGTGAATAAGAAAAAATGAAATAAAATAACTACGGAATAAATTAAAAAGAAAGACAAGTTTGTAATTACCATATCATGAGCCGTACGTGGATAACCATTTCTCCTCATAGACAAGCTTTTGACTAGTTCTCATTCTACTAAACTTGGAACTTTTTTCCTATTAAGAAAACAAAAAATTATATACCAAGTAGAATCAAATAATATTTTGTAAGCTTAATACACAAATTACTTAATTTAAAGTCTGTAGAAAAAGTCTCATCGAAAAACTTTTCCCATATGCTTCATCTAAGTTTACATTCTTTGGTCTAAGAAGGGCCAACAATGCGTACGTGTTCTATTCACTGATTTTGTTAGTTCATTTTTTATTTCTTTTCTCAACCTTGATTTGAATATCCTCCAATAATTTTCCATACTTTGAAACGTCATTTTTTGGTGGCAATCATTCACATTGAACCTTTGCTGTATTTATACATAAATAAAAATTACCAACTTAGAAGAAACATAAAAGAAGGCCAAAGTTAAGAAGGAAAAGATAAGCATTATGAAATAACAAATAGACAAAAAATAGATCATATGTAAGAAATATACCTATATGAAAGACCAAAATTCAATTTTTTTCTTTTCATCTACCGAATGCCAATCTTTAATTACATCTGGCACATGTTCTCGTACAATGGCTCCGACTATGAATGGAAATTTATCAGAGTTTTTACCAACAATGTGGCCCAATTCATTGAATTCAAGCCCCATTCTCTGAAAATTATTTTCAGTTACTATTCTCAATTTGGTTGGGCCTCTTTACTTCTTTGGAGCATCCACATTTGTTGATTGCACGTCTTGCTCATTTGTAATTGGAGTTGACATAGGATTTCCTAGTTCATCGAAAATTGATAGTCCTTGATTTTCATCTCGAATTGCTGCAGCAATTACAACTCTTTGTTGCTTAGTTCGTCTCTTGGAAGCTTGCTTAGAAGGCTATATCAATTCAATATTAAACAAAAGATAAACATTAACATTTACATAATTTAAAATATATCTTATAAAGTAGGAGGAGACAAACTCACCTCAACTCTATCCATCTTTTAAGAATTTCCTTCAGACAAGAACATACATCTGTTACATCAAAAGAAATTAAGGTAAGAGATCTACATCAATTAATGCAATTAAAAGGATGAATTAAACTATATAAAAAGTACTTTAGCTACAAATCTCAATTAAAAGGAATAACTATATAAAGCAATAAACATTCATCATTCACCATATTAATCTATGTAGCACATAATATGCCTTCGACATCTAACCTTACATAATTCTAATCATCATCATGATTTTCTTCAATCTATGATATATCAAATGGAATAGTTGCCCCATAAGTAGTTTTTCTTCGTCCATATTTAACGCGTGAAAGCCTTTTGGTGGCACTTGCAAAGCAACATACCAATTAGATGTTTCATTCTCTCTAGAATAAAACAATTGTTTCACCTGTAAGCCAAAATGAAAGGATCATCTTCAAATTGATTGTCCCCCTCATGAAGGTTAACCAAAGTAAATCCATCTTCCTTTTTTACTCCATTCACGATATTTGCCCAATCACACTTGAATATTGGAACATGAAACGTATTGTAATCAAGCACTATAACATCTCCATAATAAATGGCTTTCCCAACAACATGTGCATTATCTTTTGCACTAGATCTACAAATGGTCGTTGCTTCAACTAAAATGTCACTGTTTTGGCGAGACTTTTTTGTATCTTTAGTATGAAACCGAAGACCATTTATGAAAAAACTAAAATATGACATGGAAAGGCATCTAGGACCACGTGCAAGCCACTTTAAATTATTTGAAACATTGTCGATCATCACTTGAACTTTAATCTGTCATAAGTTTAAACATATTACGAATAAATGAATAAAATACATTTTTTTAAACTTGAACTTTTGACACATTAATTTGTATTTAAACTTTATCATCCAACCTGGTAGCAAATGAGTCAATGTGTTTTTTATGCAGCAACGTCTCTTTTCTTTCAAGTCGTTTGTCAAAATTATTGAGTTCATCCATATCCATCCTAACGAGGAAATAATTAATCAAAAAATTTATATGGTCGATTGACTTAAAATCTAACAAAGTAGTTTTTAATAAACAAACTTAATGTATCGTTGAACTTGTGTACCATTTCGCAACACATAGCGATGAGCAACTTTAAACATATCGTGAGATAGAGGGAATAAAATACTGACCATTCAAACAATGTTTAAAAAATTCAATTAACTAATAAAATGCACTCACATTCTTTCTCAGATGAATATAGTGCACTCACATTCTTTGTCCAAATTTAGAAGTTAAAATTCGAACCAAGAAAATGTGTAACAAATATTCTTTTAATTTTAGGTTGAATCACACAGGTAAGAAAATCACTTCAATGACCATTATTTACAAGAAACTACATTGTCAAATAAAATTAATCATTATATCCACAAATTGCAAACTATTGGTTACTACAAAGATTCACAAAATTTCCATCAACCTATAGACTTATTTGTAAAAGATGGTTTACACATGATTCACTTATCTAGTTTTAATAGACAAATTTGGAAGCACCGTATAAGTTACATCCTGCTAATTGGTTACTCTCATTATGTTTACACGTCTTATGTCAAAAATTGATTTCCTCATTTCTCTCCCACTTTCATATTTCCCTTGCTATCTGACATATATGAACTGTTGAAATAAATACTTGAATTGTGATATGAATCCATATTTGATAGAAAAGCCAGATATAATTGATAAGTACTATTTTGTACTTATCTAGGCTCACAAAAGATGATTATTAAGTCTTTCTTAGTTGTTTTCGGTTTAATTGCGTATTATTTTCTTATTATTTTAGGAAATAATCAAATTCAAGTGTCAATCAGACGGAAAAGAGCGCAAATAGAAGAAAGAGGACTAAATTGAACATACAAAGATACTTGAGGGCTTGATGTGCAAATACCAAGGCGGAAAATTCAAACTCAAAGACTGTAATAAACCATGCGATCGCATGGTGTTATCTGATGCGATCGCACGAGGATGAAAAATCTAGCAGAATGTTAAACAGACAAGCCATGCGATCGCAGGTCCCAAAGCCATGCGATCGCATAGGATAATTTCGACAGAATTTGTGCAGAAACCTGATTCTATTAGAATTCTACCAAAAATAACTTCAACAACTTAAACACACGTCTTGGAGTCTTTGGAGAGCATTATAAAAGCCAGATGATAGCCATAACAAGAGGGAGACGAATTTTGGAAACAAGATACAAGAGGAGGATCGAAGATCAAGGCACGGGATTGAAGATTCTTCATCCAGAGTCACGGGTTGTAATTATTTCTTCTTCTTTTTCTTTCTTTTGCGGGATTATGATGAAGTCAATTATTGTCATAATTGACGAAATCATGGCCGACTAATTTACTTTTTCTAGGATGAACGATGAAACCTCATGATTTTAATTAATTAGAAGTTTTTCCGCTTTTAGTAATTAATTGCTTTTGGGTTGATTATTCTTTATGCGCTTTTTCTATTATTTTAATGCCCATCACCATTAGAATATATTGTGATTTATGTTGAAGTCGAGATTCAATATAGATTAAGCACGTGGTATTGAATAACATAGGTCCAATAATAGATAGAGATTACTATTATGCTTTATGAAATCTTTTGAGGTGTTCCCGAGATTTTAATGCATTTGTTTATGTTCTTAATTAGAGATAATGAAGTTCGCATAACATATAGAATTGATTGACCATCGAGAGAGGCTTTAGATTAATTTAGGAACACCGATTTTCAATCTATGGTAATTATAAGCTAAAATGGTTAAACGGATATTTGATTAAGGAAAGTGTTGGTGGATTCGCAAATCCTAGAGTTAGTAGATCTTGAATTCGTTCTTACCTTTTTAAAGTTATTTATTGTTATTTTCAATTTAATTAAAATAGTTAAATTAGTTTAGAATCACAAAAATCAAATTGAATCTGTGTTTTTTTTATTGTTAAAATTTAGGTTATAAATTAATTGGTTAAATTAATATCTGGTCTTCGTGGGTTCGACACTCTATTTATCACTTTATTACTTGTCAACGATCCGTCCACTTGCGGGATTATAAATCGCACAAACAAGTTTTTGGCGCCGTTGCCGGGGACTAGTTTTATTAATTACTACGTTAATTTATAATTTAGCTTTTAACAATTCTTTTTAGTATTATTTTATTTATTTTATTTTATTTTATTTTTTTTATTTTATTCTTAAATTTTTCGTGATATCTTTGAATTGTATATATTTTCTAATTTTTCAGTGTTAAGTGTGCATGCCCGCACAAAAGATCTTGATCTATTTGATTTAGATCCGAGAAATTGAACGAAGCTTTCACCGACGACAACGTGAAAAGCGAGAAAGAAAATACGTGAAAAAAAAGACACAATGGCGGACCATCAAGTACATGATCAACTACCGCAGATTTGATACAAGCACCAATAGTTCGACCCGTTGAAGTTAATGAACGAGATATCCTTATGGGTGAGTATATGATGCCACCGATTGTTGAGAATCGGTCCAAAGATAGTCTATCCACCTTATGGACATGATAACTTCCAGGTTGAGGCGGACGTGATGAATTTGTTCTCGAACAACCTGCCGTTTTATGGGATGACAGATGAAAATCCTCATTACCATATTTCTCGCTTCGATGAATACTGTGGAAATTTCAAATACCACGGTGTTAATGAAGAAGCACTGAAGATGAGGCTCTTTCCACACACATTGAAGGATAAAGCTAGAGATTGGCTAGATTCTCTACCGCCTGGGAGCATTACTACTTGGACAGATCTGATCCAAAAATTCACATTGAAATATTTTCCTCCACCCGAGTAAACAAATTTGAAGTATGAAATTTCAATTTTCAACAATCCGAGTTGGAAAATTTTCACGAGGCATGGGAAAGATTCAAACAATTGCTCCTAAGTGTCCAAGTCATGATTTCCTTTAGCGACTCGTAATCATTATTTCTATTCGGACTAGCTCCAACCGGTCGTTCTTGAAGAAATTCTGCGCAGGTGGCTCTATCCAAAGTAGATCCGCGGTGACCTTTATGATCTATTCGAAACCATGAGTGAACAGTTTTATTATGTGGCGGAAAGAGGATTGCGTAAGAAAGCAGCAGGATACGAAGTGGGCACCAATTCACTTTTATTGGCAAAATTGATGCATTGGCAAAGCGGATGGAATCAATAAAATATTCTCATTCAAATAATATGGTTCGGATGCCTTTACCAATACATGTAACATGTGGAGCAAACCATCAATCATCGAGTGTCCTTTGACCAAAGTTGATATATCATCCTCCTCGAACAAGTTGCATATGCTCGAATTTTCAACGCCGCCGAGAATAATCCTTATTCACGGACTTACAATCTGGATGGAGAAATCATCCAAACTTCTCATATGGCAACACTCAAAATATTCAAAATCCACCAAATCGGGGAATGCCACAAGAAAAAAGGAGGATCGGAAGAAGTCATCACCGAATTGAAGGAGATGCGAAAAAGACAGATGTTGCTATCAAGAATATGAAAAATCGAGATTAGGCGGTTGGCTAAATTGTTGGTGAGAGACAACCAGCACATGGCCAAGCAATACCAAGTCAATCCAAAGGAGCAAGTAAATGCAATTACCACGAGGAGCGGTGTTCGCTTGTAGAGATTCATGTGACTAGGCGGTGTGTGTAAAAGGGAACCGTCCGACAAAGCGAGAGAAAATAAATTAGATGCGAAGTTGCACGAGCAGGACTCTCCACCACTTATATTCCACCACCGGCTTCGTCCCTCATATCCCATTTCCTCGGAGGTCTGCGAAAACACAAGTTAGACCAAGAATTCAAGAAGTTCTGGATGTATTCAAAAGCTTCACATCAACATACCATTCGCCATGCCTTAGCTCAAATGCCTAGCTATGCCAAATTCATGAAGGACATTCTTGCAAATAAGCGAAAGTTGGAGGAACACGAAAACAATGAGCGCTAAACGAAGAATGCACACGTATTGCAAAAACAAGCTACCACCAAAACTAAAAGACCCGTGGAGTTTTAATATTCCTTGCACTATTGGTAGTTTATATTTTGATAAAGCTTTGTGTGATTTAGGTGCTAGTGTAAATCTAATGCCTTATTCTATTTTTAAGCAAATCGGTTTAGGAGAAGCAAGGCCGACAACAAGAACACTTGACTTGCGCGTGATAGAACAATCAAACGCCTAGGGGAATCGTTGAAGACATATTGGTGAAAGTGGGCAAGTTCATATTCCTGCTGATTTTATTATTCGGATATGTGTGAAGACGAGATGTACCACTCATTTTGGGTCGACCTTTCTTGGCTCTTGGCAAGAATTGATGTTCCAAAAGGAGAACTTATGTTTGAAAGTGAATGATGAACACATTACATTCAATGTGTTCAAAGCAATTAAATTTCCAAGCTCTTGATTCTCGCTTGAGATTGATGTCATTGACCGAGAAGGAAGGGAGCTTAGATGATAAAGTTGTTACCCAACACCGGAGGCACCACTTGAGAAGAAGAATATGTGCGAAAGAGGAGTTTCATCCGACTTACGTAATCAAAGTGATGATGAGGTTGAAATTTTCTAGTTGAATTCGAGCATGGCGGCAAAACAAAATCATATCAGAATGATAAAGGAAAGATCAAGCTGGAAGAAACAAAATTGTTCGAAGTTGATCAAAGCAAGAAAAAAGGGGCCTCAAAGATTTATTCAAAGTATCTCTTGATATCACCACGACAAAGTCAAGCTAATGACTTTAAAGAAGCGCTCAATGGGAGGCAACCTATTTTTCTACCCTTTTATTTAAATTTCGTATTATTTCAATTTTAGGATTTCAATTGATAATTTGCATGTTTTAGGTTTCTAGCATTTAAAGTAGGTTTTAATTCTTAGGTTTTGAGGCTACAATCATCGTCATCTTGCATAATCACGTTGTTCAATTATTTTAAATTTGTATTAAAAAAAAAAATTATTTTCGTTTTTCAAAAAAAAAAATTTTTTTTTTTTCGCTTTTAAAAAAAAAAAAAAAATTATTTTATTATTGTTAATAAATTTTCTTTTCTTTTTAGGGTTACAACCTAAGGACCGATGTTGGATGACATTCAAGTAAAGATTTGTCGACCAACTTATGCAGATCTCTCCACCATTGTTCATACCATACTTCTTCTTGAAAGACCATCCGATCCACATCCGGGTAGTCTCGATCTTTATATACTCTTTTGAATTATTTTTACATTGGGGACAATGTATCTTTCAAGTTGGAGGTAGTGAAAAATGTTTGGTCCGATGATAATACTTGATATTGATTGTTAATTTATTAAAAAAAAAAAATTATTTATATTTATTTGTTTTGCATATTTATATGATATGAATAGTCTTGCCGGCTAATGATGCAACTTTTTATTTAATTATTTAGCTTTAATCCATGACTTGTGAACAAATTATTACTATTGGTTAAATGTGAGACTATTTGACCATGTTTGATATTAGTTTGTGTCGGCCAGCTTAAAATGATTTTTAGCTATGTTGGTGCACTTAAGTTGAAAATAATAGGATACTGTTTAAACCTAAAATCATCCGTATCTCGAACAAATAACCAATATAGTGAGAAAATGTGGTAATTAAACCGTGATAGTGGCTATCTAGGTTATGATTGATTCCATGTATGTTGAAAATTTGTGTGGAGCACTTTAGACCAGTTAGAGGAAACTAAGTAATGACCGAATGTTAGGAATCTAATCCTCACGCATGAACTTATTGCACGCAAGGAACAAAAATTATTATTATTTTTGCTTAACTCTTTTCGTAGCCTAATTGACTTGAGTGAAAAGGTCCGTAGGGGTTTCTCAAAACCTGATGCCCTAAGGTTCGAAAGACCTGGGAGTCATCGACATCAAGCTCGTTACATGAGTCATTTAGAAAGCTTAATGGACTGAGTTTTGTACTTTATTAATATCTTATAACTCCTTTCGTAGCCTATTTGACTCGAGTGAAAAGGTCTCATGGGGTTTCTCAAAACCCGATGCCCTAAGTTCGAAAGACCTAGGAGTCATCGACCTCAAGCTCGTTACATGAGTCATTTAGAAAGCTTAATGGATTGAGTTTTGCACATAAGATCTATATTAAAAAATAAAAATAAAAATTATTTATTTATTTAAATTTAATTTTTATTTACATCGAAAAAAAAAAAAAAAATTCTTTGCAAAGTAAATTTGGGGATTAGATAACTAATGTGTTTGACTTATTTAGTAGAAACTTTACGGTCGAGAGTGCTCATAAATTGGAGAATCTTCATATACTTAGGTTGTCACGATTATTAGTTTTCTCAACCAACCTCGAAAAAGAAAATAATGAGCAAAGTGTTACCTTTGAACCAAAATCTCGAGAATTGAGAGAAAACATCATTTTGGGAGAAGTGTACCTTATGAGAGGAAAAGGAAAGTTGACCAAGTGGTTGGGCTATCACCACCATAGAATTTAAGTTGATCGATTAACGGGTCTCACACACATATCAAGTGTGGTTTGAGTATAATCAGATTTGCAATAGTATAACACATCTAAAAGATTGTTTTAGCTTTTATTCGTTGTTCAAGTTTAGGGTATTTGATAAGTACTATTTTGTACTTATATTATTAGTGTTGTTTTCGGTTTAATTGCATGTTATTTTCTTATTATTTTAGGAAATAATCAAATTCAAGTGTCAATCGATTTAAAAGAGCGAAATACCAAGGCGGGAAATTCAATGTCGTTCGTGAAAAATCCAAATAGAATGTTAATATCGCCTCTATTAGAATTCTAATAGATTAGTGCCTCTAACTAATTATGTCTTCACTAAATACATTTGAATTTATACCGAATTCAAACCTCATGATTTTTAATTAATTAGCCTTTATGCGTTTTTCTATTACATTGTATATTGTGATTTATGTTGAAGTCGTGCTCAATGTAACGCTTTTGAGGTGTTCTGAGATTTTAATGCATGTGTTTATGTTGAAGCTTATTACATTGTCGTTTTGATTAATTTAGGAACACCGATTTTCAATCTATGGTAATTATAAGCTAAAATGGTTAAACGGATATTTGATTAAGGAAAGTGTTGGTGGAAAATCCTCTTGAATTCGTTCTCGATGTAAGCGTAAACATTAGCAACGGCCGTATATCGCAAAAGATTATTCACTCTACAAGAAAGGAGGTCTATAGTCGCTGGGCAAAAACAAATCGACCCAAACCGCTCAACCCGACTGACCCGAGCGTTTAGGGTCGATTTTTGAGCTTAATTGAGTTAGGTTCAGGTTTGGGATTCCAAAATAACGTCGGGTCGGTTTTTGAGCTTAAAAAAATTGGTTGATTGCAAGATAAAAATGCCCTAATAAACTAAAAGGGCTTACACTTTGGTAAGCCCATTTCAAACAATCAGAAGCCTCCACTCTCCTTTGACCTCAACAACACAAAACGTAGCAGCGTACACACAGTGAAGCGAAGTACCTCGCCAGTCTCCAGTTGCCACTAATTGTCTCCGGCGAAGTCCTTTACATCGATTCATCCACCAGCCACTGAAGTATCCCCTCGTCAATCTCCACCAAGGTAAAATTATATAACCCTTCAAATCTTCAATCTTGAAATGTGATTATGAATAAAAATGCTTTTCTCCTCAAATCTTAAGGACTTATGGTATGTCGGACGTGAATATTGATTATTGTTCCCAAATATGACAGATTTTTGAAACAAAATCGAGCCCATAAAACACTAGGGTTTTCCAAAATAGGGTCCGGCCTGGTTTCAATTTCAATTTTTTTGTAGATATTTGAAATATGACTTCAATCTTTAGATGTTTGAAACATTAGAGATTAAGGAATCTGAAATATGATCTGAATTTTTAGACGGCATTAGATTTTTTTTTTTGTGTTGATTTGTTGTGATGTTTTTTTAATCTTTTTTTGAGTTGCTGATTTTTTTTTTTTTTTTTAATCTAAATTTGTTGTTGAATTTTTTTTTTGGATGATTATTTGTAGGTTCAATTTTGTTTCGGTGTTTGTTGGCGGTTGAAGAGAGTGAAAAAAATGGACAAAGGCCCAGGCCCAAAAAAAATGAAAACTCTTAGTATGCCAAAAAAAAAACTAGGAATTGGGCCAAAGCCCAAATTGCCAACTCGACCCGACCCGACCCAGCCGAAGCTTGATTGTGTCGGTTTGGGTTGGGTTTACATCTGTGGACGGGTTGGGTTGGGTTGGGTTGAATTTTTGTTAAACCGATTTTTTTGGGTTGGGTTTGGGTTGGACCCAAAACTGACCCAACCCAACCCAACCCAACCCACGCCCAACCCTAATCGCTGCTATTATCTTTATATTATTAGCGACGACCTTGTCACCGCAATATATGTAGGATATATAGTGATGACAATGTCATCGTAAAAATACAAGACATGTTTTTATTTTAGTGATGAATATGTCGTCGCTATTAAGGTTTTAATTTTTTTTTTAAAAATAAAAACAATTCAATTGTACATAAATGCTACGGATCCCCCAAACCCCCATCGTCGTTCTCGTCCTCACCAACATCCTCATCATCGTCTGCATAACTTTCGATAATCTCTACTGTAGATTTGTCGTAAGACGTTCAATTGTCCTCTCCATTCGTCGGAGCTGGGCCTCATACATTACAAACCGAGGGTCATCATTCTAGGCATTTTCACAACTAGTTGGATGTTCCTCGGGGGACGTTCGATGCAGCGGTTGAATCCAGGAAGAGAGAGCTGTCCTTCGGAACTCGTCCAACCCCACAGACGTGTCCTCATTGTTATCTAAGAACCTTCTTCGCAATAGCACGCTCGTCAATCGACATGCCACTAGAGGTGACCTGAGTCTGTTGAGTCTTCCTCACTTCAACAAGTTTATGCTGTTTAGTGAGAAAAAACAAATAATAAATAATAATACAATGTCAAATAGAATTAACAACAATAAAAAATAGAAATTTTTGCTCACGTAGTCACCAGCTGCCTCCAAATTCACCCAATTGCCATCTCAAAAATTGTGGAAAGTCTGGACCAACTCAATAATGCATGGCCACTGCTGGGTCTCGAGGACCCTCTACAAAAATTTAAATGTGAAATTTAGTTAAAAAAAACATGTATATGTAATGCATTGAAAATTTGTAAAATGAAAATAAAAATTTACTTGTACCTGATCGTAATGCGTGGCAGAGAAGCTCTTCGACCCCTGCACGTTCAAGTATTTAGCATTACCTCGATTGACCTTATTCTTTGTCGACCGTTCTTGGAGATATAAAAAATAATTGATTACTTAACTCTGAAGTTTATCAAAATATTAGCATAAAACTAAAAAAACTAAATGATAGTATGTACCACGAAAGTAGAACTTGTGAAGAAGTATATACACTTTTGCCGTTACTCGATAGACAGCTTGCCGTATGGATGGCTCGGCTTGTGCTCTGTCAAATGATTATGCGCCTTAAGTTTATAATCACGATAACGATAAGCTTCCAGACGATCTACAGTAGCACAGATCACCTGGTACTCATCGGGCAACCGATCGCCCTGAAGATCAAAGTAGCTCTGCAACATCGGAAAAGTATTCGTTAATGTATATTACATGGAACAATGTGTTTAGAGAATGTACTAATGTAAAAACCATTTAGATATTACCTCGATGATGCTATGTAACCGTACCCGCTGCTCCTCTAGAACCTCTGTAGTATCTCTTTATTTGCTGTAGTTTGAGGAATTTTTTTTCATTCGTTGTATGCTTGGAGGTCAGGTTCATATTCCCCTCCTGTGTACTACCTTTTTATATAAATACAGTGGTAGGGACATCCAAACTCCCACCAGCCTGTCCTGGTAGAGGCCTAAAAACCATATTGGGACTGTGCTGGTGCTTCGAATAAAAAAAAAAAAACCTCTGTATAGGAAGGATAGCAAGGAGGCACGATGAACCTCATTTGGTTCCCAACGAACCACGTAAAGTACTTCGTGTTATTTCTGATCGACTGCATTTTTTGTTCAACATTGTCGAATGTGATGGGAATTGGCATCTTCCCATTCGCCTGCCAAACCTTCTTAAGGTTAATGCATCGAGAGATACCCTGTCGCCTAGACGGCGACGCTGAAAAAGAACAAATACAATATATTTGATTAGAAATTCAACGGTAATGAAGTTACTATAAAAAATAACAAAATAAATAATATTGAAAAAAATTCTTACCAGACTCACAGGACGAATAGAGCCAATGTGGTGGCTGATGAGGAGATTGCCTGCACCATCACCTCCGTGCGACATGACGTCGGCCATCGTATCAACTGACAAAAGAAAACATTAAACAAAAACTAACATTGAAGCAAAATTGGTGGAAGCATCACAATATTGTGAGGATTTTAAATGTTGTCATTAAATAATCTTTACTTATAATATTTATTTTGTAATGTAAATATTAAACATAGTAAATATTAAACATAGTAAATATTAAGTAATCTTCACTTATTCACTCTTAAATCGAATCAACATATCTTTTTGTTGACGTCGGAACTTGCAACGTCCACGTTTCAACAGATCTCTAGTCACTCATCTGTCAACCTGTATGTTATCTGCACACTCGGACAATCGTTAGGCACCAAGATCTCTAGAAAAAAAGGTCCGGCGATCGTTGGTACTCCGACAATCAAGTCAACTTCCGGTATTAGAGCAATACACGGGGGAGCAAAAGTAATTGGGTGTGGGAGCGACAAGCAGGTAGAGATTTGAGCAGAGTTTATGGTGAGATTTTGAGTGCAAAAAGAGCGTACCCTGTAACAACCGGAGACATCATATAGCGCAAGAGTCCTGATTGATTTAGGTAACAAATCAATCAGATACCTAATCGGATCCTCCCTCCTTATGGGATAGGGATCATTCATTGTCAAGGCAATCTCCAAGATTACCTTCCTTATTTGAGCTTATCACGTTGTATGATTTTAGGAGATTATGATTCAGTTTCCTTGTGAGGATCCGTGCTCCAAACCAAAGCAATCTGTCTTTAATTATCTCTCTGGTCATTTCAGAACGTTGTACTATCCACTAGTTAAAGTTGATACGAAGTCCTGCGAGGCCCTATGGCTCGGCTGTGAGTATCGAGGCCTTCTATGGGCCTCGTGAAATTTTAGCTGCAGAAGGCTAAGATGTCTGGTGGGCCTCCGAAGCCCTTTTCAGAATTTACGAGGCCCTTACTGGGCCTATATGATAATCTCGTTGGGCTTTTACTGACGTGGAGGCCCTATCAAAATCGAGTGGTAACAATAGTCCCCCAAGTCCAAGTCTATTATTCATAATAGGCGTGGGACTTTGAGAGTGAGGAGAGAAGTTTTTGACAAAGAAAATTTTGAATTTCTGAGAAAAATACAGAATGTGGCCCTCGCGTATGGTCCATGCAAATTGGGTTATGAACTGGACTTCATCCAGTATAGTCTCTCAAGTCCGAGGTCGAACATTTATGACAGGTGAGGGCTTCAGGAGACCATGCCTTTGGTGACATGTCCGCGGTTGGTGTTATACTACTGTCAATCAAGGCTGTCAATCCGTGGCCATGCAATCATGAGTGAGGAGATGTATGTATTTAATGCAATGGCGCGTGGTGGATAATGGAGGCACGCGTGAGGCGTGTGCGTTCTTGTTGTACTAAACGCTTGGGGTTCCATTTCCTGCTTGTTGCCCAATTTTAAACAAGTGTCCACCATCCGACGGCTCAGATGTAACGCTTGGAAGTTGGACGGTGGGGATTGGAATGCCTCAATCTATAAAGCTTGGCGCCCTCTCATTACAACTTTTTCTTTCTTTTGTGTCCATTGTGAATGTTGTGGATGCTCTGCCGGTAATCGAGAAAATCCAAGTGTGGGTGTCGTTCCAACTGCATTTCAGAGGTAAGCGTGCCGAGAGTTGCTGTGATTAGTTTCGTTGGTTGCTTTTGTGATTATGTCTTGGTTCCGTAGTGTGGGGATTATAACTTGTTGCGCTGCGTTCCGGTGACAATAGGGGCATCAACTTTCGGGATAGAGAAGGTTTTGAAATGTCGTCCGAAAACGACGACTCACAGAATCAATCGGACGCCCGGACAAACCCTAGTATTCGGGGTAAGTCATCAACATCTGCCTCACCGGCTTCCTCCTCTGAGGTCGTAGGAGAAGTCAACCAGGAACCTTTAGCCGAAGTCCCGTCGACTCCATCCACAAGTGGGAGGGAGGTCCGTCCATCCGGTCTATCTAAAGAGACCACGGAAAAGAGGGGGCTGGACGTCGGGGTGCTTGAGATGAGGGGGTCGCTTAATAAGAGGGATGTCCCAGCAGCCAAGGGGCTTGACGAGGAGCTCAAGCGGTCGGCTACCGAAACGCACTCAAGGATCGCTGAGGGAGAATTAGAGGTTATACGGCTATCCTATGATATTTCTACGTCTATAATACTTAAGGCTCCGGGCCTAGAAGTACACGCTGACGACCCTCTTGAAGGATTTGTCGCGATTTATGAACCTGCGATGCAGTACGGCCTTTGCCTGCTTATGCATAATTTCTTTGCGAGGTTCTGAAGGATTGAATTCGGCCCCTTGCCAGATAACACCGAATGGTTGAGGACAGATGGTGGCCTCATATCTATTGTGGGGCATTGTCGATGTGGGAGAGAACCTGACCCTAAGGGAGTTTGAGTCCATATACCGGCCCTGCCGATCCGTGGGTTAGTTTAACATTTCTCCTCGGCCAGGCCAGAAATGGAGGACGGCCACCTAAAGTCCCAACAAAGTACATAACTGGAAGAAAGGTTAATCTTTGTAGGCGGTGAATAAGAATTTATGCCAGATGACCCTCTTCCCCATGTGTCTATTCCTCATCAATTTGGGAAACTTGGTATATACCCCGCATTTGTATGGGATTTTGATCATAGTTCCTGACTTAATGTATTGCTTGCTTTTGTAGATTGCGGGAAGCTACCAATCCCAAAGAGGGGCCAAGGGGAGCTGAGGTTGAAGTGGAATAAGGTGCGAGCTCTTAGCAGCGACTTCAAGAGCCTCAACAACTTGTTGAAGGACGACAAGTTATTGGCCAGCTGCGGACTGATGGGTGATTTCTGTAAGTTTCGATATATCAGTGTTGTTGTGAAGAGTTGCCTAAACGTGTTGCATATTGGCGTTTGTGCTAACAGCTTTCAGGTTCAAAAATATTCTTGCACTCCATCTTGCCTGTCCCACTAGTGGAGAGGGTTCTTCTGCCTAGGTGCCTGCGAAGGAGGCGTCTGGTCTATCGCAAGAGGTCCAGGATGCTATGCCATCAGGGTCCGTCCACCCACCGGCTTCCGATCCCCCAATTCTAGCCAGAACGTTCTTCCTCCGCCCCACCTTCGTCCTCCTGCCCTCCACCCTGCCTCGTTCCATCCAAGGATAAGGAGAAAAGAATTGTCGAGGACACGGGTGATGTGGCCTCGTGAAAGAAGAAGGCTCCCGTACCCACGGGAGGGTTTATGAGGAATTCTCGCAAATCGAGTCAGGCTGATGGTGCAAAGAAATTTGGCTCCTCGTTGAACAGAGAAGTCCTGTCCACATTTCCCAGTGCAAAAGAGAACTAGAAACCTCCATCATGGAAATACTCCCTACTTACCTTACAATGATGGTGGTGAGCGTGCACAAATACTGGACCCAAAAGTGGAAAAAGGCGGCCGAGGAAGCCACTGTTCTGAACGGCTACAGATGGTGGAGATGAATTTAATACGGGGATTGGTTATGACTAAGGAGCTATTCAGCACCTTGGAAAGCTTTGATGGTCAGTGTAGCGAGGATGAGGCCAAGTCCAAAAGGTTGGCCGAAGAGCTGAAGGCCATGAGCCTCAAAAAGTCGCAGCTGGCATCTGAAAAAAGGGTCTCCAGTTCAAGTTGGACTTGGTTGTGACGAAGGAGGCAGACATGAAGGGCAAATATGAGATCGAGCTGAAGGCTTCCAAAGAGAGTTTGAAACAAGCCCGAGATCAGAAGAGGGCTGTCGAAGCTTCTCGGCGTGCGCCGAGAGGCTCGCTCGGTCGCCAAAGATCGGACCTCTTGCAGTTGAGATCGTGCTAGCCGCCTCGAATGTTGGGGTAGAGATCATCATCACGGAAAAGGAGAAGTCGCTGAATGAGGCGAGACTAGAGTTGGAGAGAGTCCGAGCCGAATGTGCGGGTGCCAAGGCTAAGGTGGTAGAAGCATACCAGGATGCGTTCGTGGATACGCCTGAGTATCAGGACCTCGCTCATCGCTTGATGACCATTAGGGACAAATAGTTGGTAGAGCGGATCGCAGAAATCCATCTAGAGTGGGACCTCTCTTTCCTTCAGTAGGCTTCCACTGAGGATTTGGTGCCTGAAACCGTCCCCGATGAAGCCAATGATCATACTCCTCCACCGGTTGTGGAGGAAGGCCTGCAATGTGCCGACCCTTAGAGAGGCGGCGGGGCATCTAGACTTTCGTGTCATTTTCTTTCGCATATGTTCCAGAATTAATTGTCGAACTTATTTTTCCTAATGTATTCCTGTCCCAGCATTTAATTTTATGAATGATTGTACATGGGGAGCAGCTCCCAAACTTTAGGAATCACTCCATTGGGAATTAATGGTGCTAACTATTGGCAGAATCTGAAGAGTCATCGTCTTTAATGTCCTGGAGAGGCAGCACATTTGTGTGGCGTTCCAAATCCCCCTGGAACATTCGTATTCATTGCTTTGTGTCAAGTTCCAATGCAGCCTCTATATATAAGTGAAGAATACATTGAGAGCCTTCCATCGTGCTCCTCATGCATGTGCAACTCCAGTAAATTGCGTAAATTAGACTCTTGCGTCACGAAATTTCTCGAATTGTTTGATTGGGCCTTTCGTTTCGAACGTGCTATGGAATTACGGATAGAGAGCTGGTGTTTAGAATGCCTACCAACTTGAGAATCAACATTTAGAGGAATAAACGCCCATATAATCAACGTTCAGGAGACCAAACGTACGGAGTGGTTGGGCCTAGCAGCTTTAGCTTGACCATGCCCCGAACGGGGGGTTCCTGATTTAGGTGATGGGGTTGGGGGCCTACTGCCAAAAGGTGTCAACAGTATTTTTTGAGTTGTGTGGCCTAATTAGTCACCAAATCAATTCATGTTGGTTCTGGGAGACTCCAGATCATGGTGGAATCAGATCTCCAACTCCTGATGACGCTCGGGGTGACGAAGACCAGAGAATAGGCTTAGTATATCTAATATCCCAACATGTGCTGACCCAAAGAGGTGGCAGGGTAGTAGGATAATTATCCTACGTATTTTTTTCTGCCCTGTATTCCAAATTATGTTGAATAAAACACGATTGTGCCGAAATTCCCATGGTTGTTTCATTTATGTTGATTGCTTGTGGTACCTGGGCTTTAGATTTTGTTGACATTTGTGGCGCGCTGCACATCGCTGTGTTTCAGCAGTTCGCGAAGAATAGTCAATACTTGCCCTCCATATTGAAGTTCTAGCGATCGCGCGATAGTGAGGCATATGGATCGGGCCGTCCTCGCCTGCTTTGCGGCGCTATCACCCTTTACGTTTTCACGTGGGATAGGTGTTGGTGATGTTACCATGCACTGACGTTCGTACAATTTACCAGGCGCGTATCCTCACGCATCCTTTACATCTTCCTAGGGTTTACCTGATGTGCACTTACTCATTTCTAATATGCTAGTTTATCTGACTGTTAGTATTCTGCCGCGCCTATATATGTGTTTGCAAGACTTCACTTTATTTTCCTTATCATTGCTCTCCTACTGCTATATTCAGATCTTGGTTATTGCTGACCATGTCGGGCTTTTATTTTTCTAGTGTCCCAAAGCTTAAGATAAGGCGTGGAGGGGTTGTAGATGACACTCCTCCCATTTAGTACCTTCCGCGGCATCTGATCCCAGGGTTACTGTTTTACAAACGTCGGAGATAATGGTGGGTGGCCCTTTCTTTATCCCTCTAGCACCGGAGACGACATCGTAGGTGCTTCCCGCCTCATCTCCCGTGAGACCCGTGCCTTCACCGGAAGTGCCAGACAATCGGGTAAGAGAAAGACAGGCGCCAAAAGTGGAGATGAGGCATTTCGGGCCCTCCTTCTCCTCCTCCTCCTCCTCCTGGCAAGTACGAATATATCAACATCGGGTCCCACCGGGATAAGCTGGACCCAGCGGTCTTAGGAAAGCTTCCAACCCCGGCTGCCAATAAGGCAACATCAGTGCATAAGTATTGGACATCTGCCTTTGGAAGGGCGGACGACAACACAAAGTTAACAGAGTTGTTGAAACTAGCCGAAATGTATACCTCTCGCAGTCACGTGCTTAACTGCGAGTTGTATAAATTGTTGGAGATGAAGATTGATGAATTGCACTTTACCGCTAGGGGAGATGAGGATGTTGAGGCGTTGCGCGTGGAAAACAAAGATCTTCGGGAGCAACTCGCATTCTCCGAAGAGGCGAGGGCTCGCGCAACGTATGACGTCGTTAAGGCCAGGACAATCCAGATGGCATGTGTCAATGTTTAGAAAACAGCGGAGTCACAGCTGAAATCTTGCCAGGACATGATCTATGCCAAAGATAAAGAATTGAACAAAGCGCTGGCCGAGTGTCGAAGGCCCAGGGTCTACTAGCTAAACTTGAGGCCTCGGGTCGCACTTATCCAGAGGGCCCGACCAGGATTTAAGGACCCTCTTTGTTCTTCCCAGTGTTGCGTTTTGATTTGTAAATGTAGGCCTTTGAAAATGTATCATCTTATATTGTTTCATCTGATAATGTGGGTTAATGGGAATGCATCATCTTTATTTGTTTAAATACGCGTTGAATGTTTATCTAGCGAGTTGATAGAGTTGGTTACAAACCATACTCCCTCGTTGCCGAATCACTTTTACTTGCTTGTTTACGCGTTGAATGTTTATCTAGCGAGTTGATAGAGTTGGCCGTGAACCACACTCCTCGCCGAATTGCTTTTGCTTTTTGTTTACGCTTTGAATGTTTATCCATCGAGTTGATAGAGTTGGAGAACACTTTAGATTCATATTTGTGTGGTTGTATGGAGAACACTTTAGATTCATAAAACGACGAATTTTATTAGAAGGCGTGTCTTGAGGTGCCAGACAAAATGCTGGAAAATTGAATAGTGAAAAATAAAACTATTGATGATACGACCTCAAATGGGCAATGTTCCAAGGGTGCCTTGTCTTCGTGCCTTCCGAATCTTCCAATCTGTAAGTTCCGGAGCAAATTTCTTCGATGACTCTGTAAGATCCTTCCCAAGTGGGCCCGAGGGTTCCGGCCCCAACCTCTCTATTAGCTTGGAATACCTTCTTCACGATGAAGTCATTGATGTAGAAACTCATGTCCCTGACTTTTGACTTGTAGTATCTGGTCATCTTCTGCTGGTAAACTGCGAGACGGAGTTGCGAGTCCACATGCCTCTCATCTTGCAAATCGAGGTTTGCCATTTGCAAACCCTCATTGGTCACCACATCGAAGTGCAGGAACCTAGGAGAGGGTATTCCTACTTCGATGGGAATCATCGCCTCTGCTCCGTATGCCATGGAGAAAGGGGTTTCACCAGTAGCCGTCCGAGAAGTGGTCTGATAGGACCATAGAGTTTCGGATAGTTTTTCAGCCCATCATCCTTTCACGGATTCTAACTTCCGTTTAAGGGTATGCTTGATGATCTTGTTCACGGCTTCCACCTGGCCATTAGATTTGGGGTAGTAGGGGTGGAAAAGTCTCTTCGAATACCGAGGTTCTCGCAATTCGAGTTGAACTTCTTTCCTGCGAATTGTATGCCATTTTCGGAGACAAGAGAGTGGAGAATCCCAAAACGGCAGACAATATTTTTCCATACAAATTTCCACACGTTTTCCTCTGTGATCTTGGCCAAAGGCTCGGCTTCACACCACTTGGTGAAATAATCCACTGCTACAATCGCGAATTTGACCCCACCCCTTCCCGTCGGGAGGGGACATATGAAGTCGATTCTTCACTTGGCGAAAGGCCAATGACTGGTGACCGGAGTAAGGTTTTGAGCCGGGAGCTTCGGTATCGTGGCAAATTTTAGGCATCTGTCGCACTTCTTTGTGTAGTTGTGGGAGTCTTTCTTCATGGTTGGCCAATAGTACCTCTGTTTCAAGGCTTTCTGTACTAGGGCCATTCCTCCTGAATGGTTACCGTATATCCCATCGTTATCTCTTTCTTTATGTACACTGCTTCGTTTTGTGTCAAACAGGTAAAAGGAGGTGGCTGAAGCCCCTCTTATATAAGATCTCGCCTTGTAGCACGAACTTCGCGGTCCTTCTGCAGAGTTTTTGTACTTCTTGTTTGTCACTAGGCAGTACTTGGTTGGTCATATATGCGATGATCTCCTTCATCTACCTAGGAGAATCAGATATCGTCGTGACAGTGGGTGCGGGAGAGTCGTCGATGGAAGGCCGGTTGAGCCTCTCAACTGGGATGGCCCTCATCAAGTCGGAGTCTCTGCTACTCGCCAATTTTGAGAGGGCGTCCGCATAACCATTTTCCACCCGTGAATCTGTAAAAGATCATATGCCTCAAAATGGGGCAACAGGTCTTTGGCCTTTGTGAGGTATGCCACCATGGATTGCTTGTGTGCCGCGAAGGTCCCATTAACTTGACTGACAATCAGCTGTGAATCGCTATGAATCTGGAGCTTCCTCGCCTTCATCTCTTGTGCCAGCCTCAAGCCTGCTAGGAGTACCTCGTATTCCACTGCATTGTTGGAGGCTTTGAACTCGTGCGGCTACATAGTTGAGATTGTGGTCGCTGGGGCTAACCAAGAAGACCCCGCTTGACTCCGGCCTCACCTGAGGATCTATCAACATATAACTTCCATGTTAGTACCTCTTGGGGTCGAGCTTCGAGAAAACCCTCAGGGATGTGGTACCTCCTAGGGTTAGGCTACAAAGTCTGCTAAAGCCTGTCCTTTTATAAAATGTCTTGGCTTGTAGTTGATATCAAACTGGCTGAGTTCGACCGACCATTTCATCAGCCTTCCTGATGTGTCTGGCTTTTGAAGTATCTATCTCAGAGGGAGGTTTGTCAAAACATCTATGCTATGGCTATGGGACTAGAAGTACGGCCGGAGTTTTTGGGTAGACAGGGCGAGCTTTTCCATGTCCGGGTATCTCGTTTCTGCGTCCTGTAGGGCTTTGCTTACGTAATAGACAGAAAGCTGCGCCGGCCCTCTTCTCGGATTAAGACCGAGCTACCTGTCTTTTCGAATACGGTGAGGTAAACGAGCAACGTCTCTCCATTCTTTGGTTTAGACAACAGTGAGGATTTTTCGATGAGGACCTTGAGGTCCTGGAAGGCTTTCTCACACTCCTCGGTCCACTCAAACCTCTTCTCCCCCTTGATGGTTTGAAAGAAGGGCTGGCAATGGTCGGTCGCCTTAGATATGAATTGATTCAGGGCCGCTAACCTTCCCGTCGGGCTTTGGACTTTCTTGGGAGGAGATGGTGATTGCATCTCAATAAGCACCTTAATCTTCTCGGGATTAGCCTCTATCCTGCGTTGGTTGACCATGTAGCCGAGGAACTTTCCGGATGCGACTCCGAATGTGCACTTCAAGGGTTAAGTTTCATGCGATATTTGCGAAGGACTCCGAACATACCTCTTAAGTACCTTATATGGTCCTCGGCGTTCACGCTTTTTACAAGCATATCCTCGACGTATACCTCCATGATGTTCCCGATCTATCCGCGAACATGCGGTTTACCAACCGTTGATACGTGGCTCCCACGTTCTTTAGGCCGAAGGGCATCATCCTATAGCAGTATAACCCTCGGTCCGTGATAAACGAAGTGTGATCCTCGTTTCCCGCAAACATCGGGATCTGGTTGTAGCTCGAGTATGCGTCTATAAAGCTAAGTAGTTTGTGGCCGGCAGTCGTATTGACCAGCTGGTCGATGCGCGGTAACGGAAAGCTGTCTTTAGGGCATCATTGGTTCATATCTGAGAAGTCTATGCATACCCTCCATTTTTTGGGATTTTTCCTTACCAGCACTGAGTTAGATACCTATTGGGGGTAAACTGCTTCCCTGATGAACCCGTTGGCTAACAGCTTGTCAACCTCCTCATTCAATGCACTATACCTCTTGGCACTTAAAGTTCTTCTTTTCTGAATCTTGTGGCGTATCTTTGGATCTACCTTTAGAGCGTGGCACGCTACAAATGGGTCGATCCCGACCATATCGCTATGCTTCCATGCGAAGACGTCAGCGTTCTCCCGGAGGAACTACGTCAGTTTTTCCTTAGTTTTTTCCTCGAGTTTCTCTCCCACCTGCAACACCTGGGTTGGTTCTGAGGGGTTCACCAGAAATGTTTCTAGCTCCTTGGCCTGGGAGGCAAGAGAGTCTGAGCCTATGATCTGAGTGTCCAGGTCCTCGTCTAATATCAATTCCTCATCCATCTTCTCATGGTCAATGCCCATTGGTTCCGAATGTATGGTCATCACTGCTGGGGCGATATCTTCACATTTTACGACTTTTCGCAATGCGTTCATATAACATGCCCTCTCCTCTGTCTGATTGCCGCAGATTTTGGCCACCCCTCCAGGCATTGAAAATTTCATTGCCAAATGGTGTATGGACGTGACCGCCTGCAAATCCTTCAACGCAGGCCTTCCAAGGACTCCATGGTAGGTGGAGCGGGTGTCCACTATAAAAAACTCTATGAATTTCCTAAGGTGGCACGGAGGTTCTCCGAAGTCTACCGCAAGGGTAATCCTTCCTTGCGGGACGAGGCTATCTCCCGTGAAATCAAATAATGGCTCTGAAATAGCCGTTAGTTCATGATCCACGTCCATTTGATCGAAGGCACTGCCGAACAGGATGTTCACGGTACTTCCATCATCGAACAACATCCGTCCTAGGCCGTTTCTGGCAACGACGGCGCAGACTACCAGGGCATCGCAGTGCGAGTAGTGTATGCCCATCTCGTCTTTGTCAGTGAACGAGATTTGCAGTGCTCTTGGTTGGTGTCCGTGGACTTGCCAACTCTCCATGGATTCTTCTCTTGTCGCCTTTGTGTAGTTACGCCGCGAGTTCATTGTGTGCCCTCTGACATAGGGCCCTCATATGATCGTGTTTATTTCTCGAATAGGAGGGGCTCCGCGGGTCCTTCCACCATTGGCAGGTCCTTGTTTCTGTCATTTCCACCCCCATCACGTCGGGGTCCATTGTTCTGGCACCAAAGAGGAGGTCTTCGCCCCTGTGTGGGTGGCCCTCGACGTCCTCGCGTAGGTCGATTCCACACTCTCTGCCCGTGGGTCCTGCGATTGATGAATTCTCTCACGTCTGGACAATCCTCCGTATTATGCACCCTAGTCCTGTGTATACGATAGAACTTGGGTAGTGTTGTGGCTTGGCATAGGAGCCACTACGAGCACTATGGGTTGGGAGATAGGGGCTACCTCCGTCTGATTGAACCTCCTGTAATGGTTGTTTGGCGGTCCGAGAGAGCACCTTCTCTGAAAGCGAGAGAAACGAGGTTCGAGAGAGCGTCGCCCCTCTCTTTTGTAACGATCTCCTCTCTCCCTCTCAGCCTTCTCCCTATTCTCGATCGTCTCTTCTTATCGAATTTTGTGCTGGACCAAGTCCAACAGCTGACTGTAGGTCTTTGGTTGACTGTTCTGTACATCCCTCCAGAAGAGAGTGCCACTACAAGAAATATCACATTCAACCACCATAAAAATAGTTGTAAAATATACATTTTTGGTTGTTGATTAGATTCAACGACCAAAACCAGTTGGTCGTTTGTTGGTTGGTAAAGGAGTGTTGGCGAATGTATTCAACGACTACAAAACGTTTGGTCGTTAAATGTGATGTTTCAGCAACTAAATAACTAGTCATAAAAAAATTGTATTGACAACCAATTCTTTTTATCCCAACCACTTATTTAGTTGTTGTATCAAATATTTTTGTCGTTAAAATTTAATAAAAGTAACCAAATTTTAGTTACATTTCATTTCAACAACAAAATAAATGGTCATTAATATTTAATAGTAACAACCGATTTTTATTTACCAACCACTTGTTCGTTTGTTGTATCAAATATTTTTGTCGTTAAAATACAATAAAAGCAACCAAATTTTAGTTGCATTTCATTTCAACAATGAAATAAATGGTCGTTAATATTTAATAGTGACAACCGTTTTTTATTTCAACAACTGTTTGATTTGTAATTATTTTGTCGTTAAATTACATTGAAAGCAACAAAAGTTTAGTTTCCTTTCATTTCAACAACAAAAGGAATGGTCGTCAATATTTAATATTGAAAACTAATTTTCATTTCAACAACTGCTTGGTTTGTTATTGTATTAATTATTTTGGTCGATCAATGAACAATGATGCAATAAGAATTTAGTTGTCTTTCTTTTTAACAACAAAAGAAGTGATTGTAAAAAGTCTATATTAATAACCGAATATTAAAATAACGAGTAATATGCTTGGCAAAAATAATATTCATGGCTTCATAACTTTCACACATTCAAATCATACTACAAGCAAATCTTTCCCACAATCATAAATAATTATAAGAAGTGAATGAAATAAATAACATTAACAAAAACTAAAATTTCTATGGACTTTCAATCAATTAAAATATTACAATATCAATTACAACTATATGTCAATATCAAATGTTATGATTTAAACAAAGATTACACCCAATTCAACCATTGGTGTTCTCAATATAAAAACAAGAAATGTAGAGTTACATACTATTGTCTCGATCAAAGAAAAATATATAAATCTATTACCAACGTCACCAAAAAAAAGTTAAAACTCATTAATTATCACTATTTGAACCATTACACAGAGATGCATCATGTTGAATAGATCGCAAAAGAAACTCTTCAGGAATACGATTTAAGCATGTCTGCACAGATTTAGGAATGTCTGCACAAAAAATGTGGAGAAATTTTTTTTGTAATCATTCAATACAAGAATAGGAGAAAAAGGAATTAATTGAAGAGTAATTCAAACAAAAATATGAGAAAAAGAAAGTAATCATTTAATATAAGAATTTTCACACGACTTGAACAGAGAACAAACTCCAATGGCTGTCTACAGCAATTGAAGAGTAGGAGAAAAATATGAAGTTGATTTTTCTTATTTTAGAGCAAAAGAAAATAATGGGATTTGTGAACTTAGGTTTTCCAAATGTAATATGGAAAGATTTTGTGGTATTGGAGATTTGTGAAATTATTATATAGATTGATGATTCTACTCAATTTGGGTTGCAATATTTTGGTATTGTACAAAGATTTTGTACTTATATATGTATGTATCCGTGTGTTTATATATAATCACACAGACGACCATATATAGATTTACACACGGCTGAAAATATATAAAATACATATAACACGCGCTTAATTGCCAAAGAAAAAGAGAAAATATATAAAAACACCCACTTATATTGTATAAAAGAAAGAATAAAAAAAATTAATGATCTCTGCATTTGTTTTAAATTAATGCTGAACCCATGTTATACTTCAATCTAAATACACACTATTAACTAACTCAAAATTCAATTGTATATGATTTATTGTCAACAATCAAGTATATCATTTAGTTGTTGAAAACGATTTTTAATGACCAAGTTTGTTGGTTGTGAATAGTATTTTTTAACAACCATCTAATATGGTTGACAAATATTCCTTTTAAAGACAAAAAATATTAGTTGTAATTTTTTATCACTTTTAACCACTAAAATAAGATGGTCGTTCATTTATTCTAACTATAACTAATTTTTCGGTCGTCACATATATTGTTTAGTCGTTGATTGTTTTGGTGCCACACATACAACGACCAGCTTTAACTTCGTCGTATAACATAAAACATTTACAACTAATGTCGTGATTGTTAAAGCTCATCTCCAACTTACTCAATATTCAATTGTTTGTGACTCACTATTTACTACTAAAGATTTATTTTGGTCGTTGATAAATATTTTTTAACGATCATATTTATTTGGTCGTCAAAATATTAGTTGTTAATTCTCATTTTGACCACTACAAGAAATATAGGATTAACAACTAATACTTTGGTCGTTACAACATATTTCTAGCTAACTCAAAATTTGATTGTATATGATTCATTGTCAGCAACCAAGCATGTCGTTTAGTTGTTGAAAACAGTTTTTAATGACCAAATTTATTGGTCGTGAATAGTATTTTTAACGACCATCTAATATGGTTGACAAATATTCATTTTAACGACCATCTAATATTGGTTGTATTTTTTTTTATCAATTTTAACGACTGAAATAAGATGGTCGTTAATTTATTCTAAATACAACCAATTATTCGATCGTCAAATATATTGTTTTAGTCGTTAGTTGTTTTGGCGGGTTTCAATGTTTTGGCGCCACACATACAACGACTAGCTTTACATTGGTCGTTGAACGTAAAAAATTTACAACTAATGTCATGGTAGTTAAAGCTCATCTCCAACTAGCCCAAAATATAATAGTTTGTAACACACTATTTACGACTAAATATTTATTCTGGTCGTTGATAAACATTTGTAACGACCATATTTATTTGGTCGTTAAAAAAATAGTTGTTAATTTTCATTTTTCTTGTAGTGTGCGCATGTGCAGTCCAGTCACCAGTGCATCCAAGGCTTTTTCATCGGTCACAGTCTCGATTTTGTTGTTGACGTTACTGAACCTCTTGAAGTAGCTCTTGACAGTTTCTCCTTCCTTCTGCTGGATGTTGTTGAGCTGGGCAATGTCAGCTATCATCGTCTGATTGCCAATGAAGGCATTGACGAACTCCCTTTTCAGTTGAGGCCAGCTCCGAATGCTCTCCAGTTTCTGCTTATTGTACCACCCCTGCGCGTCGGATACGAGCATGGTATGGAAGTTTCGACACTTCACCTCAGGAGACTGGCCTTAGAGCTTCATCTAATATGTATTTATATGATCCATGGAGTCACCCCTCCCATTGTATTTGTCCATGAGAGGCATTCGAAAGTTCGCGGGTATCTCCATGGCCTTCATGTAGTGGGTAAATGGGAGATTCTCGTCATCGTCATCCTCGTAACTTTCCAGCTTCTCTTTCTCCTCCTCGTGCTTTTCGTGACTTTGCTTTGGGTCCTTCTTCCTCTCCATTTGGGCCTCGCTGTGCTCACTGCGCCTGCTGTGTGCGGGTAGGGGTGGATCTATGGAGGATCTCACCCCCAACCTGTCGAACACGCTAGCAGTAGGAACAGGGCAGCTTTCCCGCACCAGGAAAGGTCTTCTCCTTTGGTCACCCTGCGAGGGCTTCGAGGCGAAGTTACGAGGGTTTCGGCCGTTTGAGATGGGGGGTTCCTCCTGGGAACGGCGGCTTTCCAGTGAATCGGACCATAAAGGGCTCCTCCGAGCACGACTGAGCTTGGGTCCATGTTGGAGGGATTGATTCTCCAATAGTTCAAGCGCGACCTTCATCCGGGCATTGTCCAGTTTCAGATCCTGGTTCTCTTACTCTATCGTTCGCTTTTACTATTGTCTTCTCCTCTTGCGGCAGGTCATGTTCTGTAGGTCCTGAACGCTCTCTTGTCGTAGGTCAATATGGTGAGACTCTACTTCTTCCTCTATGGAATGTTTGGTTACCATGCTCTTCCTGGTAGAAAACATGTTTTTACCACAAGTTTCTGGTTGTGTAACATTTCTCGTTTCCCACAGATGGCGCCAATCTATTGACGTCGGAACCTGTAACGTCCATGTGCCAACAGATCGTCAGTCACTCCTCTGCCAACCTGTATGTTACCCGCATACTCGGACAATCGTTAGACACCAAGATCTCTAGGAAAAAAGGGTCCAGCGATCGTAGGTACTCCGACGATCAAGTCAACTTCTGGTATTAGAGTAATACATAGTGGGCAAAAGTAATTGAGTGTGGGAGCGACAAGCAGGTAGAGATTTGAGCAGAGTTTAGGGTGGGATTTTGAGTGCAAAAAGAGCGTACCTTGGAACAACCGGAGACGTCGTATTTATAGCACAAGAGTCCTAATTGATTTAGGTAACAAATCAATCAGATACCCAATCGGATCCTCCTCCCTTATGGGATAGGGATCATTCCTTGTCAAGGCAATTTCCAAGATTACCTTCCTTATTTGAGCTTATTACGTTGTATGATTTTAGGAGATTATGATTCGGTTTCCTTGTGAGGATCCGTTCGCCAAACCAACGCAATATGTCTTCAATTATCTCTCTGGTCATTCTAGAATGTTGTGCTGTTTGCTAGTTAAGGTTGATACGAAGCCCTGCGAGGCCCTATGGCTCGGCTATGAATGTCTAGGCCTTCCATGGGCCTCATGCATTCTAGCCTGCAGTAAGGCTAAGATGTCCGTGGGCTTCAAGCCCCTTTCGAAATTCTGAGGCCCTTACATCGGGCCTATATGGAAATCTCGTTGGACTTTTGCTGACATGGAGGCTCTATCAAAATCGGGTGGTAACACTTTAAAGCTTTGAAAATCCTGTTAATTACCAAAAACCTAAAGTAAGTTTAAGAAACATGATAGCTTTTTTTTTTTTTTTAACATATTGAACCAATTGTATTCTCTCTTATATTTTTCTATAATATTTATTTATTGATATAGTACTAAAAATAATGAGATTATTAATATAAATTTGGTTTGGTTTTTCTTGTGATGGATTTGGATAATGTTTGACACAGTGTATAAATGACAGTATATTATCAATTATAGAATTTTTTTTTTTTTTTTTAAAGTTGATCAACCATTTTGCACAAATTGACTTGGTCATGAAATTCTTTTGATCCTAGTCATAAAAACACTTCTTATTAGAGTCTTAAATTATAGTTGTGTAGCTTAATTCAGATGGTCTAGGGTACGTCCTTACCTAAATATTGGTGCATATTGTCAAAGAATACGTGACTGTGTATTATCGAAAGAAAATTTACACTGGTTCAAGTTTGACCCCCACAACCCCTAAGTGTTCAGATTCTCAGTAACACTAAAAAAATTTACAATGGTTCAAGTTTTTGTTATCAGTAACTCTAAAAAATTTATTCATATTCTAAGAAAAAAACTGTAAATGCCAAATTGAATAATTCAATTTCCCAAGCTTGTTACAGATACAGGCCAAACACAAACATAAATAAACAAATCACATGAACAGATTAAAGAATTAGGATCGATTCCTTCGTACTACAAATTGCTGTTCGCTTACTAATTAAAGAACAACAATCTGTTAAAATTTCCAAAAAAAAAAAAAAAAAATCAAAACAAATAATTACAGTGAACTTAATTCAATGCCAAATTTAAGAATTCATCAATTATAGTTAACTTAATTCAATGCCAAATTGAAGAATTCATCAACAAAAAAATTAATTACACTTAACTAATTCAATGCCAAATTGAAGAATTCATTAGAAAAAAGTAAATTTCAGTGAACTTAATTCAATGCCAAATTGAAGAATTCACTAGGAAAAAATAATAATTATAGTGAACGTACTTCAATTCTCACTAGAAAATGTAGCAAAATTGAAGAATTCATCAGCGGACTTGGCAAAAATAATTGGCAACAATGAAAAAAAAAAACTAAATAATAGGATGGGAAAGAAGAAATCACCGGAGTTGGAGGGAGCGGCGGTGGCGACGATAATGTTTGCAGAGTAATCCAAACCTTACTACAAAAAATAAAAAATTAGGAAATTATAAATAACTAAATAATAGGCAATAATGGGGAAGAAGTGGTCACCGGAGTTGGAGGAAAAAGAAGTCATCAGAGTCTTATGGAGGCGGCCGCGATACTGTTTGTGGAAGGCGGTAGGGAAGATGGGGTAGAGGGTAAAAAAACGGGGAAGAAGAAGGTTTTGGCGGGTTTTAAAGGGTTTAGTTTATAGCGACGACATTTGTCATTGCTATTAGTTATAGCGAATTGTTTTTAATTTTTTGTTGCGCGCCAAAAATGTGCCGCTTTTTTGTAATAAATTTTTTTAGCATATAGCGACGTCAAATTGTCTCTATATACATCGTCGCTGCTTAGTTATTTGCAGTTAGATCCCTTATCTTTAAATCTCATTCATTTTGGTCTTTATATTTCCTCTTTTATTGCAATTTCATTCTCTTTTATTTGCAATGTAAGTCCTTCAACATTTACGAGGTTACATGTAGGTTCTCATTTCCATGTTTTTGTACAATTGCAGTCCTTCTTTGCCTGTTTTTCCTGAACAAAATTTTCAATTCCATATGAACTCGAGTTTTGACCTAAACCAATCACTTTAGTGACGAATAACAACATTCCATATGATTCACTAACAACAACAACGAAATTTTTATAAATCTATGAAATAAATTTTAAGTGAAGAACAACATTCAATCTGATTCACTATCATGATACGTTGATCCACATCGTCATCACTATCATCCTCATCGCTTTCATTGCATGTTTTGTCATCCTCATATTCTTCATGTGTGTCGTCTTCCACATCCTCGTCATTAATGAAAGTATCTCATGCAGTATCAGATGATGCTATCTTGATAAACGGTGCTCCTATCTCATCAGCTTCCCCATCATCTCGGTGCAAGGATATGTGCTCTAAGTTGCCAAGATCAACGATTAGAAAAAACGAGAAGAGTTGTTATTGTGGAGCATGTCTATCTCAGTGATGTTAGATCCTATAATATCCCACATGCTCCTGTGACGCCAGTTCGGACCATGAGAATGATTTTCAATGTAGAACACGTGTTGTGCTTGGCTAGCAAGTATGAACTGACCATCCTTGCATGCCTCTGCACTGATGTCAATATTGGTAACGTTATTCTCAGTTACCATCCATCTCCTATCACACATAAACTATTTGCATCGTAACATAAAAATGAAAGTTCGATCCGAACTCAGAGCTCCAAATCTCTCTTGCAACTACCCGTAGTAAATATCACCCCCAATCCTTGGGACAGACACACCACTATTTTGCGTTTTCTTTCGAAAATCAAAATCATATGTTTGGAAGCGAACACCTTTTACAACACAGGTTGTGTAAGACATAACTTGCATGTAACATCCACAGGCCAATGAAAACAACTCATGAGAAACTTGAGATGCGTAGCTTTGGTGCAGTGTATATACCTAGATGAAGTGGAAGTTGGTTTTAGTCAATGTTACATTAAAGAAAAACATGGACATATTTGAAATGTATTTGATCGTTGTTTGTAAAACCAACCGTAAAAGTCTCTTCTATGTACTTGGTCGATGTTTGGGCAGCCATTGTGCAATAGCTCCTGCCTATGTTTCCTTTACAAGGCATATAAGATCAACTAATTAGTCTCGTTTAAATTGACAAGGTGATGAAGAGAATTGAATAATATTTAAGAACGAGGTCTTACTGCAAGAATGTCTCAATTTCAGTATAGTTGTCGAGGACGTAAAACATTGCCTGACTTCGAACATCGGCAGGAAGCACTGTTGGTGTCTTCTTTCCAATTGGGTGACACTACGACTAAAAAATAGAAAGTTGTCTTCGTAGAACACTTACATTCTCATTTCTTTCTGGTTGGTTGAACCTTGTTTCTATGTCCTCGAAATACCTCGAACAAAAAGTCAATGCCTCGTCAACAACATACCCTTCCGCTATTGAGCCCTCGGGCTGAGCTCGATTTCTAACCTAATTCTTAAGTTTGTTCAAGTATCGCTCGAATAGATATATCCATCTCACGTGCACTGGACCACCAAGGATTGTCTTCTCTGGCAGATGCATTACAAGGTGAATCATGATGTCGAAGAAGGCTGGCAGAAATATTCGTTCCAACTTGTAGGTGATGAGTATTAGGTGATAGTAGGCAGCCATCATGTCGCTAACTTTTAGTGTTGTTGTACAAAGCTATTTGAAGAACGTGCACATTTCAATAATTGTAGTAAAAATAGTTTTATTCAAGAATGCGCGACATCTGACTCGGCAATAACCATTGCATGATAATGTGGCAATCGTGTGACTTCAACCCAATAATGCGGTTGTCATTAAGAGCAATATTCTTCCCAAGATTAGAAGCGAAGCCATCTGGAAACTTAACGGATCGGATGAAGTTGCAAAACCTTTTATGGTTTGCAATGGACATGGTGTTACACGCCGCAGGCTTCATACACCTTTTCCCGATATGATACAAGTGCAACACTCTTTTTATACCTAATTGCATCAGATCCCGCTGGCATTCACCGTGTCCTTTGATTTGAATGGATCATTCAGAATTGTGCCGAGCAAGCTGTCACACACATTCTTCTCTACGTGCATGGCATCGATTTTATGTTTTAGCTCAGTAGAAGACCAATACAACAACTCGTAGAAAATGCTCAATTTTCTCCGATTTAGCTCGTCATCACTTTTCCTCTTTCTAGCACCCCTGCAATTAGGGTGCTTTCCCAGAATACTATGTCTCACATGGCTTAACTGTGCTAAAATGTCTGCAGGTGTGAACTGATGCAGAGGTGGTCGCCTCTCTGTCTTCCCGATGAACTCTTAATTGCTCTTAAAATGATGCTTGGATGGCAAAAACCATCGGTGACCCACGTAAGCTGTCTTACCTATCACACAGACTAAAGGCATCTTCTCGTTGTACATAGGACATGCCATGTATCCCTGACCTCTCCAACCCGACAAACTACTTCTCGCTGGAAAATCGTTAACTGTCCACAACAACGCTGCATGCATTCTGAATCATGAATGTCAATTCCATTGGCCCATAACTCCTTCAACTCATCCACTAATGGTCATAAGAATACATCAATGTCCTTACCCGATGCTTTAGAGCTAGGTATCAAGAGAGTAAGCATGAGTTTTATGCATAACCAAGGTGGTAAGTTGTAAACTGTTGCAATTATCAAAATCCCACCATGCTTTCCCATCCACGGAATGCTGCATTTCATATTTATCCCTAGACCTTCATTTATTGTACCATTGCATGAGTTTTGCAATATCCTTCGTTGCAAACATATGTTTTAATCTGGAGGCCAAACAAAATATTGCAACACCTTGTGCAGAACATTTTTTCTGTTCACTCTCCCAGAAGTGTGCACCCAATGACTTTTCTGGCAGATCGGACAAGTTTGTCTACTAGCATGCTCACCCCAAAACAGTGCACTGTCATTCTTGTAGGCGTGAATTGATTGGTAATCCAAACCAAGTTTCGTCATCATCTTCTTAGCTTCGTAGTGAGAGTCCACCAGGTTCATGTTAACTTAATTAAGTACATCATCGTGTATTAATTAAGAGATAAAAATATCAGACACATGGGCATCTACAAATGGAATATGTAACAACATCCAAAAGTTAATTTGTACTTACAAACATTTAAAGAACTAATTATATACCTTAAAAAAATCTCTTTTCTCTTAATCATATAATTTAGTCGTCAGGATTTTAACATTACCAGATAACAATAGCTTTTTTCCTGCATAAAATAATCTAAGTCTGAGTTATTTTTGTAGATTTACAGATTAAGTTGAGCACAAATTTGTACTTTGCACACACAAGTACAGTTTATACTCATTAAGTTGAGCAAAATCCACAAGACAAACTCAAAAAAATGACAAAAAAAATATATTATACAAAAAATTTATATAATAATCAATTAATAAGGCTGAAAATGTTCTAAACTATCACTTAAATATAACTTGTATTTAGGAGGCATGTCTAGCCTAAAAAAAAACATTTCAATAATCTCAAAATTAAAGCCCAAAAGGCCACAATCATATAAGCCGACAATGCCACAATCACATATAAGCAGGTAAGGCTTCAACTATTTCTAATAAGTCAATAAATAAGCGTGGGATTACTTGAGAGTGAGACTTGAGCGACAATTATGAAATAACAAAATGTGAAAAACCAAATTTTTTTCTTCTTCTTCTTCTTGGAGGTTTTAAACCTAAAATTGAATCAAAACTTGAGATGAAATCAACTTCAATCACAATTCATAATATTCACAACACACAATATTCAGAATTTCAAGTTTCAATGAAAATTAAGTCATTATCCAATACCCATTAACAAATATTAAGAAAAAAAATAAAAAGTACCTGTATTTGGGGTATTTATTTTAACTATAAAACTCAGATTTGATTTAAAGTTCTCACGACACAGGGAAGGTAAGCTAACCTATGGTATGTTCTAGGCAGTAGATCTGGACCGAAACCTTTGGAGAAGTTCAGAATTTTTGAAGCCAGTGATGAACTTTTCAACCAAATTGAAATGAAGATAAAATTTTTGGCAGAAGAGAATGAATTTTTCAACCTGAAGCAATATGTATACATAATATATTAATACATTCCCCCAAAAATCGATATAAAGACAATTAGACAAACCTGTATACATCATACAAATTCAGTTTTCATCAAAACTTGACACATACATGATATAAGTTATTTAAATAGATAACGACGATACTTGAACACGCAAATTATGAAGGTGATGTTCATATATTGAATCATTTAATCTAGAAGTTTAAATTACTCAACGAAAGAAAGAATCGAATGCCAAATGAAGCAAATAAAGATGGTTGAAACATCATGATTCGTGGAGTACTGTTATCCCTTGTGATAAGTTTCGCATGTTTACAGGAAAAAGCTAGTGAACTTAATTTAATTAGTGGATGGTACAAATTTTTATTTTTAAGAACATTTAATAATTATGAATTTTAACAAGTGATTTACAAAGGAAGACAAAGCTTTAATCGCCCACTGATAAAAATGGTGGCACAAACAATCCATAACCCAGAAATACCAGAAACAACCATACTACTTTTTCCAAGAAAGCTCTTCTTAATCTTTGTGACTTTTGGAATGTGAATTACAAATACTTCACATATTCTAGTGGTTGGTTTATTTTCAAATTTGGAAAGCGTCTTAAGTGGAGGTTAAATGGAGGTCCATATTTCATCTTTAGAAGACCCCTGCTACTTATAGTTATGCCGGAAAGTTTTGAATTTGATGACGAAGATATAAGCAAAATGCCGGTTTGGGTGATGTTACCGGGTATTCCCTTGGATTATTGGAATCCCAAAGCACTTGGCATGATTAGGGAGGCCGCTTTCAATGGATAACCTTACTTATACAGGAGGAAGACTCTCTACTGCTCGGGTGTTAGTTGACGTGGATGCATCAATTGATTTAGTTCATTCGGTAAATATTCGTCTGGCAACCGGGAAAGAACGTGACAAAAAAGTCATTTTTGAACATGAGCCCAAGTTCTGTCCAACTTGAAGAGTATTTGGACACTCACTCAAAGGATGTACCATGATTGACAAATCATTTGAGATCGATTTGAAGGCCCCTGTTGCAGCAGCAGTTACTAACGACATCTCCCACGAAGTGCCGAATGTTCAGCCTAAGGTTATGCCGAATGGGGATAATGTAGTTCAATCACCGCCTGCAGCCCCTATACCTGTGCCGGTCAGCGAGATTGTTATTGATTTGTCCATGGACATTTCGAGTAAAAAAGATCTGTGGATGGTGCGAATCATACGTTGGTGAATACTGATGTTTTAGATGATACAAGGATTGATTTGGTTGATAAAGAAGACGAGGCTGCCTTCACTTTGGTTCAAAAGAAGAAGAAGTAGATTGCTAAACAGAAAGGGATTCATCATACAAATTTGAAACTGTCAGGGAA
Organism: Forsythia suspensa; assembly: GCA_023638005.1. NCBI lineage: Eukaryota > Viridiplantae > Streptophyta > Magnoliopsida > Lamiales > Oleaceae > Forsythia > Forsythia suspensa. The sequence goes on from CM042671.1 coordinate 33,954,438, forward strand.
CATTTTGGCAGGAAACTCATCACGATTAGGAGCTGCTCGGACAGTGACTAAATCCAAAAAATCAAAAGATGTTCCAGTGAAACATGGTAACCCCTCTTCCTCATTGGATAAATTGAAGGGCTCATCCCTTCCTTTATCACCATGAAGTGTGCGTGTTGGAATGTTAGGAGATTTAATAATCCCCTAACACAAAATGGGGTCCGGGACTTAATGAAACACCACAATATTGATTTGATGGGTATTTTGGAAACGAAAATTAATTTGGCTAAGCTTCATCGGATTATGCAGAACAAATTTAACGGTTGGCAACAAATAAATAATTTTCAGATGCATGAGGCTGGTAGAATACTTGTACTATGGGATCCTGCTAAGGTTGATTTTAAAGAGACGGAATTTTCAGCTCAAGCCATTCATGGAGTTGCTACTTGTAAGGTATCCTCTATTACTTTTCAAGTTAGCTTCGTTTATGGGTTGCATTCAATTGTCAATCAAAGGCCATTATGGAATTCATTAGTGGAACGTAGTATTACTTGCTCATTGCCTTGGCTTGTTATTGTAGACTTTAATAATGTATTAACGGATGGCGAACGAATTAATGGGGCACAAATCACACCATGTGAGATCAAAGACTTTGCTAATTGTTGCCTTTTGACAGGGTTATCGGATATGAAATCGGTAGGATGCTTCTTTACTTGGAATAACTCTTCGGTTTGGACGAAATTAGATAGGGCCATGGTTAATAACAGATGGCAGCTTGCTGGATTTTTTTTGAAAGCTCTATTTACACATCCGGGAAGTTTTTCGGATCATTCTCATTGCATTGTAACGCTTTTTGATCCTATCCACAAGCGAAAAACAAACTTTAAATTCTTCAATATGTGGGTTAATCATCAAGACTTTAATGTCGTGGTTCGGGATAATTGGGTGCATAATGGCTTGGGCACGAAGCAATTAACTCTTTGTGCAAAACTCAAAAGGTTAAAGGGTCCGCTAAAATCACCCAATTGAAGGCACTTTGCTCAGATCGCTGTAAGGTCTGAAAATGCCAGAAATTATCTTATTGCAGCCCAACAAAAAGCTGGAAGTTTTAGAATTAAGAAAGCGGACTGCTTTTCTTTCAAAGTTTCTTCTTTTAGCAAGATAAATGTAAGTACATGGTGAATAGCGATAAATGCACAATTTCAACCAAACGATGAATTGCTACCTTGCTACCTTGCACTCAACGATGAACTTTCGATATGAGGTAAATGAAAGAAAAAGACTCTCAGCAACCTCAAATACAAAACAGTAATTGAGGGGGCTAAAAAAGTGTCTACCTCTAGTTAAAGTTTCAAGTCTGAACATTTGTAGGTCTAAACTGGGAGTAGGCAGTACTCTGTAGGCAGCCCTTGAGGCAGTGGATGGCCTGTTCTGACTAGCAGGTGTGGGCTCTTTTGCAGCATCACCAATTTTACCTTTGACACGACTTGTCCCGAATAACCCTAGTAAACCCTAGACATGCCATGTGCCAATGATGGATGCCAGCTGGATGCAGGACCCACTATTAAGTCTACTTAGACTTTTCTATGACTGACTGACTGACTTTTCTTTGATTAAAAAGATTTTATAAAAATTTTGACAAAACTTCCCCTGTAAATTGGACTAAACCAAACTTGAAAAGCAATAAAATTTCCCAAACACAATGTGCCAAAATAAATTGGAGACCACCTGCCCCTTCAAAATACATATAACCATTCTTCAACATAAAACTAAATTCAACAATCCTAACTAATGTAATAAACAGTGCATAAATCAAAGTAAAATGCAATGAGTCCATCTAACTTCTACATGTGTTACAAAATGACTCATACAAATAAAACGAACATGTACTCTAAAATTAACAACTACATGGCCTAAAGAATGAATCATGAAAACTAATAGATTGTGTGGCTCCAACTAGGCTCAACAGGCTCTCGAATCTGCTCAAAACTCAACTACCAGATTAGAAGAAAGAATAGAAAATCTGTGAGCTGATAGCTCTGCGAGTGGAGAGTTTGCAATTAATTATAATTTTCAAGAAAACTTATTTCTCATGTTATATATATTGACTAATGCGGACTGTATATTATAAACAAACTAGATAATCTGATATTTTAGTAAATCTGCAAAGAATATATGCAACCATGTTTTCGTGCAAACTAAATAAGTTATCATATACTGAAAAATTACACCAGGAAGTATCATGAAGCACTGATAATCTGTAATCTGAAATCTAGTCATACACGCGTAGAATGGTTGAGCACTCCCGTACACGGCCCAAAGCCCCTCTGTGTACAAAAGTGGGTCCCAAAGACCTCTGAAATAAGCACCCTTATACACGGCCCAAAGCCCCTCTGTGCATAAGAGTGGGTCATAAAGACCTCTCATAATACACCCTAGTACACGGTCAAGACTCCTCAGTAAACTATATGTACACGACCAATTCGACCCCTCAGTGTAATATAAAACACGGCCAAGACCACTCAGTGCACTAGAATAGGTAAAATTATGGGCACTTTTCTGGTAGATTTCAATATCACATATTTCTCGCATTCCATTTTACAAGTAATCAATTTACAATCTTTGTAATTTCACAAATACTATAACGTAATAAACATTTAATTATAATCACGTAAAATAACAAATAAGTCTGTAAAATCACAAGTAACATAATAATCTAATTAATTGTCATTCTCTATAAATATTTAATTTTTTCTACTCACAAAGCTAGTGACCGAAACCTAGTTCAGTTGATAAGTCTGACCAATCTCGTCATCTCCTGAAAGTTAAAATAGGAATTCAGATCAAACTTAAATTATCTCAATTAATTATCACTTGCTCAAAGTAAATCCACATTCAAAATACTAGTCAAACCCATACTTTACTTCCAAGTACTACGGCTGGACCTCTTTCAAATCCACAAGAAATTACTTTATAGTGGCTAATCCATTTTCCCTTTAATTTATAATTCCAAAAGAATGCACATTTATACCAAATCTCCTTTTCAATTAACTTCATAATTGACCATAATTGAACTTATATACATGGGTGTGCTAAACTCCAAATAACTCCACAAAATAAGCCTTTTGAACAAGAAATAAACTAACATGGGCTTAATTAACTTAAACTTTCTTAAATCTTGAATTTAATACACTAGTTTCAAGAACCCTAAATTTCCACCATTAATTCCATCACTAAACTTGAATAAATAGCCCATTGAACTCAAAACAATCATTTAACGTTCGTAAATTTCACATTCAAAACAATAAACGAAAACCCTAATTATTTACACTTTTCTTAAATAAGTAATTTCTTACTTACTTCTTGAAATTGCAAAGGAAATGGACAACCCCAAGCCTTAAAAGTTGATTTCGGTCCGACCCTTTATTCTTCTTCTTTTCTTTCATTTTCCTTTCTTTTCTCTGAGACTCACTCTGTGCTGGCGTTTAGTAGTGAAGACAATGGACCCAAATTCATTTTTCAATTAAGCATATTTGCAACTTATGTCCTCAATTTCCATGTAGTGTTATTTAAATCCACAAGTAATTATACTTTACAAAATAGCCCCAAACATAATTATTTACTTAATTTAAGTTCTATTTTGACTATTTGACTTGGACTTGACCAAAAATTTCCTTGACTTTGATTAATTTAAAACGGGTTGTAACAATCTTACCTTCTTCAAAGAATTTCGTCCTCAAAATTCGATTGACTAAGCTTGAAATAAATGAAGAAATTGAGCACACATCTGATTCTCACTTTCTCATGTAACCTCTTCTATCGTATGATTCTTCCAAAGGACCTTAACTAGCGGAACGATCTTGTTTTGCTGAAGTTGCTCATTTTTGTCCAAAATTTTAGTTGGCTCTTCTTCGTAAGTTAAATTCTCTTTCAATTCCACTGGCTAGAATTCTAAAATGTGAGAGAAATGTGGAATGTACTTGCGAAGCATAGAAACTTGGAATATACTATGAATTCTAAACTACTGAGCTGATAAGGTTAATTGATAAACAACTAGACCAATTCGTTGAATAATCTCATTACAGCCAATATATCGTCGACTCATTTTTCTCCATTTACTAAATCTAAAATACTCATCCATGATAATAATCACAAAACTTCATTCTCAATTTAAAATTCAAGATACTATCTATGATGATTTTCAAGAATTCAAGTTATTTGTTTGACCAAATAACTTTCTTCACCAATTTTGACCCAATAATTTAGTGTTCTGCAAAATTAACCCAAACAATAGTCATCGCAGACTAACTATTATTGTACATAAATTCTATTCAAGGCACGAATACTATAATATCCATCACCATCATTCTAACTATGAGGAAGTCCCAATAAAAGTCTAAAATAATATGATCCCATTTCGCTGGACTAGAAGTGTGCAACAATCTAACTAACTCCTTACAATAAGGTTTACTTATAAGGTACATTGTAAAGGGGTGTGCTTTTTTTTAGAATCTCTTTCTTCAACTCTGCATTACTAAGAACACACAACCTATTTTCCAGAACAATGATCTTGATATCTCTAATAGTATAATTTGTTTACACGCCATTACTAGCTTCTGCTTCCAATGTACTTAGCTCATGATCTTAGATTAAGTTTCACTAGCACTATCAAACAAAGTAAATTTCACTTAAATTAGCCAACAACGCTTCTAATATGAATACTGATAGTTGAGCATGAAGTTCAATAACTAAATGGCAAACTATAATGATAAATTGTAGAACCACACATTCTTCTAGTGAAAACATCTCATTAGTTTTCCCTTGATGACATTGACTTTTGCAATTATAATCTTTTATCGATTCTAACTATTTTCATTACCACAAGTTCAATTCTTTTTTTTTTTTGACCAAAAATATACTTTGAGCTCGTTTAGTCTATAAATATCCGACATTTCTCATTATTTAGGCAATAGCTGCAAATCCTCAATGTCAACACCTATAGTTAACTCTAGATCATGAATTGGATAAATTCAATCAAATTCCTTCAGTTGTGTAGAACCATAGACTATAACCTTGTCATTCTAGAGTTGAACAATCCTAGGCCCTGAGTTGCAATATTACAGTAAATCACAAACCTTTCACATGTAAATAAAAGAGTAAATATTGTAGTAAAAACTCTAGTTCTTGGAAACTCGTTTGTCATTCTATAGTAATCACAAAGTTGATGATCTTTCTAACAAGCCATTCTAACGAAAAGCTACTTGGAGAAACTTTCAAGAAGAGATAATAGTTAGCTTCCAACCTATGAAAATTTTGTACTTATCACATTAAAAGAGCTTCTCATATCAGCATTGTTCTATTCTTTTAAAGGTTTACAACACTTACTGTTGAAATCACATAACCTAAAATACCATAGAGTCTTAACCAAAATTTGCATTTGCTAATCATCATAGCCTTATAATACATGGATATGTCATTGGTGAATCCCATAATATATTTATCTCGACAACCATAAATTATTCTGCTCCTAATATCTAAACATACAAATGCTTGTAAAAAATATCGTAAAATATCGTTAAACTCATCTCATTTTTGATAATCCCCAATCAAATATATTATGACATAATAATTTCAACAATGGTCATAAGAAGATCAATTCACTTCGTAACCCAAATACACTATCACCTATTATATTGAGATCAAACCAAATATATCTCATGTTTATCGTTATCTACAATGTCCACTATTGTAATCATATAATCTAGCTATATGAATATTATCATACCATATGGCCTCAATGTTTAACTATATACGTATCGTAAGATCATGAATAATTATCATCATTTTTATCTTTGTTGACCTTTTAAATAACCAAATATCTCTAAAACTATGTGTACCAAATTCACAACCTTAAAAGATATCAACATATCTCTCCTTACTGGTTTCTTTCATTTCTTATTTCTTAATTCATATGGACTAACTCCCATCTACACAATGCATGTATAGAATTAAGGTTAATCTCTTAACACCTTACTAAATTTCTCATGAACGCATATCTGACGTATCCGTTTTATTTGTCTTTTAATTCTTTGGTTTTGAATCTATCACACTTACCTTCACAATACATGAGGGATGAAGTCAATGAGCTATTCTATTTTCTCGGATGCTCACTAAAGCTTCCAGCCAATTTAATTACTTATTTTTCTTGTCTAATTGTACTTTTCTCGATTTTCAAATCTTAATATACACTGTACATAAAGAGATTCTCTAATCCCATATTTCATTCTATTTTCTTCAATTAAGCTTCTTACCTATTTTTCTTCTTCAACCTTTGGTCCATTTCTACTCAATCTGAACATACACATGCTTACACAGAATCCAATGCCATTTCTTTTTTCCTACCCTTAAATTTATACTAACATTTCTTACCTTCTTGCTGCTTAAAAATGAAAGTGATGGTCAAGACTTTATACTAATAATACAATTTCCCAATCATTGAAGTCAACACCTCCTCTCAATCCATTATTCATTTCATCTCTTTCATTATCATTTCTTCATGAATTTTCAATTTAATCTATCAATCAAGTTACCCTCTTAAATCCTATGTGTAGTTCTATAATTTATATTTCGTTTAATTACCTTCTTTCAATTGTACCTCGTGCTACAACTATTTTCTCAATTCCTCAAGGCCCAACATATAAATTAACACCAAGGTTTATACCAACGCTCCACACTCTTCATTTTTGTTGTGATCAAGATTTTTATCTAGTAATACACCATCATGCTTTTCAATCATAAGCATCATGCTCTCATACTACATAGTAGTCATAAATTTCTTTTAAATTTCTCATAACACAACCACCGTTTAATTACTCAAGACAATCATAAAAATATCACATAATATTTTCCAAGTGCACATGTATCAAAATATTTGTCAGCGCTCATCATACAAGACACCAAGAATTTCCTCATAATACTTGTAAAAAAAAAGCCCATAATTTTTATAAACTACTTATTACTTGTTCTCTCATTTATGCCTATAGATAAATAATCTTTGAGGCCTCAAAACTTTTGCCCCCAATTTTATTTTCGGTTGAATATTGAGTTCTTTTTACTTCAATAAACTACATATAACATAGTGCCAACACACTAATTGTAATAACCCCCCCTCCCCCCCTTTTTTTACCATCACATCAATCTCAACACTTTGTCATATACTAGTTGTTCTAAAAACAAATTTTTCTATCATCTCGAGTTTCATGCCATCTTCCCCATCCTCGAAGAGTGATTGAGTTTCGAACACAGAGATTGGAGCACATGAGTTCGCCACCACGACATATGACAAGCATATTCAAAATGCATGATATGTTAAAACATCAAATGCATGAACTATGCAAGCCCAGTGATTCTATAAACAATGCTCTAGTACCAACTTGACACGACCCGTCCCAAATCACCCTAGTGGACCCAAGACGTGCCGTGTGCCAATGATGGATGCCACCGGATGCAGGACCTACCATTAAGGCTACTTAGATTTTTCTATGACTGATTGACTTTTATTTTTACTAAAAAGATTTTATAAAAAATTTGACAAAACTTACCCAGTAAATTGGACTAAACAAACCTGAAAAGCAATAAAATTTTCCAAACACAATGTGCTAAAATAAATTGGAGACCACATGCCCCTCCAAAATACATATAACCATTCTTTAACATAAAAATAAATTTAACAATCCTAACTACTGTAATAAACGATTGTATAAATCAAAGTAAAATGCAATGAGTCCATCTAACTTCTACATGTGTTACAAAATTACTCATATACAAATAAAACGAACATATACTCCAAAATTAACAACTACATAGCCTAAAGAATGAATCATGAAAACTAATAGATTGTGTTGCTCCAACTAGGCTCAAGAGGCTCTCCAATTTGCTCAAAACTCAACTACCGATTAGAAGAAAGAATAGAAAATCTATGAGTGATAGCTCAGTAAGTGGAGAGTTCGCAATTAATTATAATTAAGAAACTGATTTCTCATGTTATATATATATTGAGTAATGTGGACTGTATATTATAAACAAACTAGATAATATAATATTTTAGTAAATCTGCAAAGAATATATGCAACCATTGTTTCATGCAAACTAAATAAGTTATCATATAATGAAAAATTACACCAGAAGTATCATGAATCACCGATAATCGCAATATGAAATCTAGTCATACACGTGTGGAATGGCCAAGCACTCCCGTACACGGCCAAAAGCCCTCCTGTGTACGAAAGTGGGTTTCAAAGACCTCTAAAATAAGCACCCTTATACATGGCTCAAAGCCCCTATGTGCATAAGAGTGGGTCATAAAGACCTCTCATAATACACCCTAGTACATGGTCAAGACCCCCCGTGAACTATATGTACATGGCTAATTCGACCCCTCAATGTAATATAGAACACGGCCAAGACCCCTTAGTGCACTACAATAGGTAAAATCATGGGCACTTTTCTGATAGATTTCAATATCACATATTTCTCGCATTCCATTTTACAAGTAATCAATTTACAATATTTGTAATTTCACAAATACTATAACGTAATAAACATTTAATTATAATAACGTAAAATAAAAAATAAGTCGATAAAATCACACGTAACATAATAATCTAATTAATTGTCATTCTCTAGAAATATTTAATTTTTTCTACTCACAGAGCTAGTGACTGAAACCTAGTTCAGTTGATAAGTCTAACCAATCTCGTCACCTCCTGAAAGTTAAAATAGGAATTCAGATCAAACTTAAATTATCTCAATTAATTATCACTTGCTCTAAGTAAATCCACATTCAATATACTAGTCAAACCCATACTTTACTTCCAAGTACTACGGCTGGACCTCTTTCAAATCCACAAGAAATTACTTTATAGTGGCTAATCCATTTTCCCTTTAATTTATAATTCAAAAAGAATGCACATTTATACCAAATCTCCTTTTCAATTAACTTCATAATTGACCATAATTGAACTTATATACATGGGTGTGCTAAACTCCAAATAACTCCACAAAATAAGCCTTTTGAACAAGAAATAAACTAACATGGGCTTAATTAACTTAAACTTTCTTAAATCTTGAATTTAATACACTAGTTTCAAGAACCCTAAATTTCCACCATTGATTCCATCACTAAACTTGAATGAATAGCCCATTGAACTCAAAACAATCATTTAACGTTCAGAATTTCACATTCAAAACAATAAACGAAAACCCTAATTATTTACACTTTTCTTAAATAAGTAATTTCTTACTTACTTCTTGAAATTGCAAAGGAAATGGACAACCCCAAGCCTTAAAAGTTGATTTCGGTCCGACCCTTTATTGTTCTTCTTTTCTTTCATTTTCTCTTTCTTTTTCTACCGACTCACTCTATGTGCGTTTCCGTGAAGACAATGGACCCAAATTCATTTTTCAATTAAGCATATTTGCAACTTATGTCCTCAACTTCCATGTAGTGTTATTTAAATCCCCAAGTAATTATACTTTACAAAATAGCCCCAAACAAATTTATTTACTTAATTTGAGTCCTATTTTGACTATTTGACTTGGACTTGACCAAAAATTTCATTGACTTAGACTAGATAAATTTTGACTTAGACTAATTTAAAGTGGGTTGAAACAACCTTTCCCCTTTTCAGCCCTTGTGGCTCTTCTAGGTAGAGGAGGTGTTGGAGTAGACTTTGAAGATTTATCAAAATTAACTTCAAAATCAGAATTTGATTTTTGAGACGGGGTCTTATTTAAACCTTCAACGATTGGAGGAGGACGCTCATACTCCTAATCACCAGTCCTTTCATCCTCACGACCGTCTTCTTCACTTTCATGATGTGCAGACCCATTGTTACTAGTTGCAGATCGATCACTGTCGTCTCCTTCTTTATTAGACTCTTGAAGACTTAGCGAAACTTTCTTTCTCAGAAAAGTAATTGGGTCTTTAGATGTTTGATGGGGCTGTTATTTAGAATGGTTGAACGACGGCTGTTAGGCAACAATGTCCGTTGATTGGTCAGCCTGAGATGCAACAAACGTTGGAGAAGTGTCTGGGTCTGAACTGGAGGGTTCAGTCTTTGTGTGCTTCGCTGGAGACTTGTCACCTGAGAAATTTGTGGCTCCTTCTCAGTTTCAGCAGCAGACGTTCTTGGATGAACCACCAGGATTTTTCTTTGATTTTGGCATTTTGGTTTTCACCATTGTTTGAATCTGAAATAAAAACTCAAGACAACTTTGAAATCAAATATTAGAGGCAGAGATTGAGTTTTGTACTTGAACACACACGTGAAGAATGAAGAGCAAACCCTAGGTTGTGGTTTAAAAAGGAAAATTTGTAAAATTACACAAAGAATGAATGGTTAATTTGGGACGTATGCAAAGCAATTACCAAAAATAAATTGAGGATTAACAGTTATGGACATAAAACCTCCACTAACCAAATATTTGAAATTTGAAATTATTCTCCTAAAAATGCTATTTTATGGAAAATGGAATTTTTTGAATTAGGAACATCAATTTAAAAAAAAAAAAAACCAAGTACAAAATAAGATCGGATTCCGTGAAAGATTCATCCAGATTTTTCTCAGTTAAAGTTGATTGTTCTACCAAAATTAGATTGTTGATTGAAAATCCTACAAAAAGACCCACACAAGACAATCACACAAAAATTAAAGAGAATATTTTATGAGATAAAAATAAATCTTTTATTTATGGAGAAATTTCATAGTCCATAAATTATATAATCAGTCCAAAATATCAAAATAAATAGGAATCTTCCAATCAGATATATGCACATAATAAGATTCAATTATTTTGTCAGATTTATAATGTGAGTGTGTGATATGACATATTAAACCAGTCAATCATAACATGTCCTACTAAACCAAACTGAACTTTGTTAAGAAGATAAGTACATAGATGTATTTCAAATCAGTCATTATCTAAACATATCTTTTTAAATAAAAAAATATGTACGTGCCAGACAGGAGTACCACCCGTCTCGACTCGAAATCGCGGACCGGTCTATGAACCGGGCGGGCTGTTCACGACCCAGGTGGTTCGGTCTTTAACTGCTAGCCTATTTTGATTTTTTTAATAAATGGCAGAGAGCCGTTTAAAGTGAAAGATGTGACACATGCATGCTGTTGTAGTCTTTAAATATATAAAAAAATAGAAATTGAATTAAAAAATTAAAAAATGTGAATTTATCATTGTTATTATTTATTTTTTATTTAGTAATTTAACACATTTTTTGCTATATATGTAAACATTTTTTTTAAATTACAATAGATAACTAAATTTTTTAGTAATTTTTTTAAAAAAATTTTTATTCATACGGGCAAAATTGGATTGAATTGCAACCCACATGGGCTCGACCCGGATGGATCGACGGGTGGACCAGACTCGTATTCAATTTTTGTGGGTTGAGTTGACTTTGCCCGCAATCTGCTGTGGTGCGGGCTTTTTCTAATGCATCCGTCATTGGGCTTTATCGGAGGTGGGCCCCCTCACCCGGATTGACACTTCTAGACAATAGAGTGCCAACTTGAATCCTAATTTTTCAATAGGCATAATTAGTACCATCTAATATTGGTTGTCTAAACGGAGCTCCATCCATATCTAGTTTTTTCGGATCACACTTATAGAAGTGTACTCGCTGTGATATTGAAAGTTATAAAACCTAGATTAATTAAATTAAAAAAAATTTTAATCTTAATTTATACTAGCAATGGACAAAACGCAGTCAAAATTGGCGTGTTGTATTGAGAAACAATTTTGACACGTACTTGCAGATTAAAATGATGTTTGTTTACCTTACTTGTGTATAGCGAAATTTAAACAATTAATATGAATACAAGATGTAATGTGGTAAACCACGAAGAGAAACATCCACGAGCCCCCATACCATAGGTAAATACAATCCAATAATAATCTTGATTAAAAATACAATATTATCCAATTTTTGTAGTTTCACAAAATTAACAAAACAATTCCCTTTGATACTTATTCTTCTGCCTTGTTGATGAAGTGGAATCAAACCCACCGGTCTTGAATATTTCGTCACTTCCCTATTGTACTTGACCGCAACCACCACTTGGATTAAGAATCCCAGTTCTTAATGATAAGTGTATTTTGTGAACTTATTCGAGCCTTTAAACTAAGCTTTTATTCCGTTATTTTATTGATTTTTTACTTAGTTTAGTGTATTATTCTTCTTATTTCAATTTTGGACATGTTTATAAGCAAATAGAGAAGAATGGACGGAAAGAGCAACAATTTGGTGAAATCGACAAGTAAGTTGAGTTTTTGAAATGAATATCAAAAGCCAAACATTGAAGAATGAGGAAGATGATAAAATTATTAAGTTTAATGTGTTTTGGAGTGACAATGAAGAGTTGAATCAATGGTTCAAACACCGGAAAGCCAAAGAACCAAATTGAGAAACTACATATCGAAGTATGTGGAGAAATTCGAGCACAACTTTTGATATTAAAATCTCCAAAAGGCAAAAGATATACTATTGGAAAGATAATTGAATTACGAGTCCAACAGTTTTACGGATTTCAATTTGGAGTTTCCTACAAGAAGTTATGGCCATTTGAAAAATAGTCGCCATAAATGAAGCAAAGATGTAAGTCGGGCGATCACCCAGGCTTAAATCTGGGCAATTGCCCAACCCTATTTTTCAACAGCAGAATGGTTTTCCCTTGGCCAAGGCTACTGCCCGAGTTTGCACTGGGCGATTGCACAGTGTATTTTAGGCCGAAACGGAATTATCTTACCTTTTTGAGTTCTAATTCAATTAGAAAACTTTTTGGGCACAATTTTAATGAGAAGAGTGTAATCTTCATTTTGGGTGCCTGTGTGGCCATGCTTACTATCAATGCCTGAAACTGGAGGGCTATTAACAAAGAAGACCAAGACATAGCAGTCCAAGAGATTTGATGGTAGAATAGCAAGCATCAGAGAATGTGGCTAAATGGAGAAACTGCAGGTCTGTTTACGAGGTACCTGTTTGAGCTCGCTATAGAATGTTTTCAAGTATAAAGACTCTTGTCTTCTCCATTGGAACTAAAAATTCTTATTGTTGTTCAACAAAAATTTCCTCTTCTAGCATCGTGTTTTTTTTTCCTATCATATTCATTTCTTCATTAATGATCTTCACCCATACTTCTTGCTGTTATACTTGTTCTAAATTTTTTGGTTCAATAACTAAAATGCAGACCTTACAGAAAACGTCCCCTGACTGGCAATATGTGTATTGATGATACAACTTGATCAACTGACCAATAGCTCGAAGAAATGTGTCTCTTTTTCGACAGAATGTGCACTGGATAATTGAAGCCACAAAACTGAAAGAGAAAGCTGGGGACTATTGAAAGTATCCAACCTCTTATAAAGAAAAGTTTATTCACTCCCAAGAGAGACAACAATAAAGGTTAGACAAAAAAGAATACTTCTCTTAAAACTCTTCTAAGAGATCTGTCTATCTTATTCATAGCTTCTCTTTGTTATCTTTTCTCACAAATGTATCTAACTTGATTGTCGGAGATGAATCCACTTCCACCATCCACTTCAGCAGTCATAAACTGCGTAGCACAATGCTCCATATAGCAAAAACAACTCAAGATGATTCGTTTCATCTTTTGGTGAAAAATAAGTCTAACAAGCTTGTGATCTTGTTGCAGATTTCAAAATTTAGGCAAGATTGAATATAATCCAAAATGCTATGATAATTTTCAATGATTTTGAAGACATCTTTTCAGGTTTTAGTTTCATGAACCATGATTGTGCAATAAATTATTATAAATAACAGAATTTATTGTCTGAGATGGAACAAGAATCATGTATTGAAAGAGTTAAGGTATGGTAACGAATTCTTGAAGCTTGTGAAAATTCTAACAATAATATAAATCAAACTAAGTAGAGAAGAACAAAGAGGAAGAAAGAAGAACCAATCTTATTAAGCAAATGGTATGATATAACGAATCTTATTAAGCAAACGAGATAATAAAATAATAGATAAAACTCGTATTATATTAATACAAACCCTAACCTATAAAAGGTAAAACACTATATTATTAATGCTAATATATTACCAGTATAACTCTACTATATATAATATATTACTTGTATAACTTTAACACCCCTCCTCAAACTCACGATACTACAATAAGAAGCAGCGAGAGTTTGCCAAGCAAGAAACAAAAACGATGGACGTGATGAGACTTCGTGTAAAAGTCAATAAGTTGCAACGATGAAGAGACAAAATGTAAGGAAATAGTGTCATGCTGAAGAAGGTGGCGAATGAGAAGACAATAAATCACAAATCTCAAATCTCAATATGATTCGTTCGCTCATGGAACATAAAGTTGTAAGAGATCTAGATAGCACTCTTATTATCACAATATATAGGAGTTGTAGAAGAAAGATGAACACCTATGTCTACAAGTAATCAACACAACCACACAATCTCAGTGCTAGTGAATGCCATAACACGATACTTTGCTTTAGTACAAGAATAGTCTGCTTCTTACTCTTCTAAGAGATAAGAGAATCACTAAAAAATAGACAAAAACTAGTATTATAGAAATAAGAGAAAATGGGAGAGAAGAATAAGAGAAAGGAAATGAGAAGAGAAGAAGGAGATATCAAGGGATGAGACCGACCGAGAGAGAGAGAGAGAGAGAGAGAGAGAGAGAGAGAGAGAGAGAGAGATCTTTATTCAATAATCAATTAAATTATCAATTAAATTATCAAATAACCAAATTCAACTAATTCCTGTTCTGACCAAATTCCAAATCCAAATTACTATATACAAATACCACATACAAAATCTCATACCAACAAAATCAAACAAATTCCATATTATCACATAAATGCAAAACCAATCAAATTCTAGAATAGAACAACTAGAGAAATTCCAAATTACAATATGACTTGGACATAAATACCCCAAACTAGCCAAAGGATCCAAGTAATCTAATTAGTCAAGACCAAAACAACCTGACGAACCTACAATAAGACTCTAAAAAACAAAACAAAGCCGGATGACAATATCTAAAAGAAACAAAAAAAGACTTGGCCGGACGAGTGGCTCAAAGCCACTCGCCGGAGAACAGAAGCAATTTCAAGTTTAAACCAAGTCGGATATAACTTGCTCTAATACCATGTGAAGCAGCTCCATATGGCACAGCTGATTGTTATTACAGCCAGTTCCGTTGTTCCTGAGTCCTAACAATGGTTGCTGTATGGTGTTCAGATTTCTCAGTTCCATGCTTTTCATCTAATGGATAAACTTCCCAGCAACCATTCCTCCAGTATGTGTGATATACTTCTGGAATATGTGCAATTTTCCAGTAATCTTCACCAAGTTTTTCTCGAGAGAGCGGCACAATAAATTCATCTGGCATATCAAAAAATTCAAGCACTTTTATGTCAGCGAGACGTTCGATTCCTTCAGGCACACCCTTCAACGAGTTGCATCGCTGAATGATAAGCTTCTCCAGATGAGGCATAGCACCCTCCTCAATGATCACCTGACTCAAGGTTTCTAAGTTGTCAAGACCCAATAATTTCAGCTTTGGAAACTTTCCAGCCTTGAAACACAGTTTCTTCCCCACATAACTTGCGAGAAATTCAATATGGATTAGATTAGGCAAATCTTGGAGATATTCAAGTGGATCATCGCTTAATTGACTCCATCTGAAGTATACTTTAACCAGGCTTGGAAGAGATGGTATCCACTTCGGAAAATTTGCTAAATGCCCTGTCAAATATAGCCGTTGAAGGGAAAGAGGAGGCGAAGACAGGTGACTAAGATCAAGGACATCTCCCTCTATTGATCTTAGACCTAACGAGCATAGCTTTTGGAGCTTCTCAATGCACAAACATAGAGCTACTCCATCTTCGGTTCTCAACTTTGTAATGCTAACTCTCCTCAGTTCGGTCATCATGGCTATTTCTTTAAGTGCTATGCTTCCTGGATATGCATCGACAAAGCCAAGTTTCTGCAAGAATTTCAAGCGGCCCATTCCTTTGAATACTTTGAAACCATGTACATAATCATAAGGTAGATATGAGCCCGGTACATGACGATATACTAAAAGATGGCGAAGATTTTGAAGTTTTAGAATCTCAACTGGCAACTCATTGATACCTGTCTCTTTAAGATCTAATATCTCTAGCTTCTGGAGCTTCTTAATAGATCTTGGGAGGCTTTTGATCTTGGTGCTTCTCAAGCTTAGATACCTTAAATGAAACAGTTCAAGAAGAGCCTCTGGGAACTTCTCCAGAGGAACTCCCCTCAAATCTAAAACTTTCAGCATTCTACAGCTTTTAAGCAACTGAAGAATGCTCAAAATGGATTGGGGATCTTCCACATGAAACGATAGAAAGGAACAGAGTCTGCTGCCATAGCGCTTGACATCTGCATCTATGAAGCTCCCATGGACTGAGAGGTGTCTAACTCTTCTGGGCCATGTTATGTTCTGCTCATTGGTGCTTGTTACAAAATTCTGATCTCTTGATTTTGGAAGAATAATCTCCCGGTAAAAGTCATGGATACGGCTCGTTTTGATGCTTCCATCATCATTGGTTGTCACGGGACTAAGCAAGCTTCTGTTGACAAGCTCATTGAGGTACCCTTGTGCAACTTCTTCTACTGATCTTCCCACTTTTTGTTTCACAAAACCTTCTGCTATCCACTGTCGAACTAGTGTTTTGTGTTCAATCTGATGATCCTCGGGATAATTGCCCAAGTACAGAAAACATGGTTTGAGGTAATATGGCAGATAATTGAAACTGAGTGACAAAATGATTCTTATGCTCTCAAGTTTATCATTACCTTCCAACTCGGTGCCAAGGCTGCAATTGAGCTTCTTCCATTCATCAACATTTATCTCATTTTTGGTAGACAGCACCCCACTGATTGCAACAATGGCAAGCGGCAATCCTCCACATCTTTTCAAGATGCTTTTGCAAATTTCAATTAAGTGTGTAGGGCATGGGTTCCCCCTGAATGTCTTCTGTGAAAATAGAATCCAGGACTCTTCTTCAGACAAAGGATTCAACTCGTAAACATAGCCATCAGTTTCTCTGCTACAAGATGAAGCCACATCCATGAGCCTGGTTGTCAGGATGACACGACTCCCATTATTCTCATTAGGTAACGCATATCTGATAGCTTCCCATGCTAGAATACTCCAAACATCATCAAAGACTAGCACATACCTGCGAATATATAGACACCAAAACAGTAAAATTAAGAACACTAGACTACACTCTTTGGATGAATGAAGTTAGGCAAGAAAGAAGAATTTTCGAGGAGCAAAAAGATAATGCATAAACTTTTGTTTTCTTTCAAACACTACCACACCAACCACAAACTAGGATTTTAATATACTTCAAAGAAGACTAGAAACATTTAAAATTTCCAGCAATAACATTATTAGCACAACCCGTAAAATGACTTCTAGTATTCAAAAACAACTCGACTAATTGAAAACAATTAAGCAGAGAAATGAGCACAGAGTTCAACGGTACCTTCTTTCGCGCAAGAAATCTTTGATTATGGCTTTCAGTCTATTACCATTCATGCTGCTAAAGTTTTCAGGAGGAGTTTGCTTCATTTGATCAAACAGTTGCTGAATTGTGTCTTTCAGTAGTTCCTCCACCTCGAATGACTGAGAAACCGTAATCCATGCGTGGTTCTGGAAATGTTTCTTCACAACAAAATCATCATACACCTTCTTAATCAAAGTGGTTTTCCCCATACCTCCCATCCCTACCACTGAAACCACCTTAAATCGTGATTTCCCCTCCACAAGCCACCGAATTATCTGCCTTTTCGGGTTTTCAATTCCCACAATCTCCGTTTCTTCTAATAAAAGTGCATCGCCTCGACGATCAATCCCTCTATTACTCGCAAATCGCGGTGTTGAAACTTCCCCTGGAACATTAAACCTATAACTATACCTCCTATGTCCCTCTGCAATTTCTATGATTCTGGATTTGATGTTTTGGATTCCAGAAGCAATTTCCAATTGGGCTCCCATATTTCGTACACAGAAAAATAGTTTCCCCAGAAAACGATCATTTTTGAGGTGGGATTGGAGCATGAAATCATCTATAATGTCTTCAGTTTCATATGCAACATCACGGACTTGCTTAACCCAGACTTTGAGCTCTGGATCATTGTATTCTTCGGCATCAGCAACTCTGAGAAAAGCTATCATTCTCTCAAGTTCATCTCTTATATATTCAACTTCCTGCTTGACATTTTTGACCAGATTCACCTTTTCCTCCAATAAGATTGCGAGTTTGTCAAGAACAAATGACACTACAGACTCTGCCATCTTTTGGTCCCGAATTCTATGATAGCAAATGAGAAATGCTATAAATCAAACCGTTTTTGGATAATTTGTTAATGTTTGCTGCATGAGGCATCAAACAGCAGAAAATTATATCTCTGAGGACATAACTCCCTTATATTTGTAGAAGAAATGTTGAAATAGAGGGTAAACTCGGGTTGGACTGGACGTGGGGATTAGGTGTGTTTGAGTATGTTGATAGGTCGCTTACATTTATAGTAAATTTGAAAATGTTTATAAGTACTTATATGTTGATTATTCACGACATTCGCGGAAAATTCTTGGGTTATACGAGTCAACTTCTTTAGGCTCTGCTTGAAATAAAACCTCGTATAATCAATACAAATGGTACATTTCCCAGTTAATGTTAAGCAATTTCCTAAAGAAAATGAGCTGGAACAAGGAATTGATTATTCAAGTAGACTCTAAAGAAATACAAAATAGAGGACCCATAATAGCGAAAAGGGAGGTCACAACAACCCACTTCATCTAAATACCTTTAAATAAGTCATGTAGTCATGTGTGTCCAATGCCAAATAAGGTTCTTTTTTAATTGAATTGCCAAGTGCTGTATTGGTGGTCGGTCGGACATAAAAAGAGATTTTGTAGTCAATTGTTTAATTTGTCAGCAAATGAAGGTGCATGGAACATTTCAATGTACTTTGTAGTAAGATTACCAAAAACGTTAAAAGGATGTGATGTTATTTGAATTATAGTGTACTGTTTGATTAAATTTGCACATTCAAGAAATCTCAAGTCTACAAGGATGACAACACATGAACTAACGCTTTCTTGTCTATTGGGTTTGACAAAATAACAAAGTTTCTTTAATATTTTCATTAAAAAAAAAAAAAATGATTTTCACTATTTTCAAAATAGTGACCAATCTTGCCATGTCTTCCTGTTGGAGGAAGCTAATATATGTACTCCAAATTCTGAAGTGCAAAAGATAGAGCATGTTAAGGATTACATCAAGACAATGTGACAACATATGCAATACGTATAGCAAGTTACTTATTTTAAAATTATAAAATATTTGTTAAAATAAATTTAATTATTTTAAAGTTTGTTCGAACAAAATATCCATAAGAATTAAACAATATTACAACACAAATGGTAGCCATTTATAGTTAAAAAAAGGTAAAAATATTTAATATCTTTTAAATATTTTTATTTATATGGCAACTTTAAAATAATAAATTAACATAATAATTTGAAATTTGAATAGTAAATTCAAATGTTCACAATTTTTGGAAAATTGTGAACATTTGAATTGTAATAATATTTCAAAGATAATAAATTCAAAAAAAATATAATATTAAATTATTAAAATATAAATTCAAATATTCTTTAGTCTAAATAAATATGTGAGCAATTGGTACCATTATTAAACTTAAGTGCTTCATAAGAAGAGATCATGGGTTCGAATTGACACGACCCGTCCCGAGCAATATTATATATCCGAGACGTGACGTGCGCCGTTGGCGAATACCAACCAGTGGTTGGACCCACCACCAAAGCTAGTATAATTACAACTCATTATTTCTTATTTTTAAGAAAATTTCGGCATTATCTCCTCCGTAATTTAGACAAATCAACCTGAAATAAAATACCACATATCCCAACAAACTATATTCATAACTAAATGGGACCATTTGCCCATCCAATACTCATAACAAAACAACACAGAAGAGACTAGCCGAATCATAAAACTTTTACTATTTAATTAACATAAACTGTACATACGGATACAAAATATATTGTGAGCCCACCTAACTATTTACATATCATGCAAAATGATATCCAAAACTGAACATGCGTCCCAAAACAATGACTACATGTTCTATGAAGTGAGTCATACTAAATAACTCTATCGTAGCTCGACTTGAACTCAACACTTTTATATCCAAAAGCAAAATTTCAAAACTCAACCACTACCTGATAAGAAAAATTATTGTTGAAAAATAAATGAGTTGATAGGCTCAGTGAGTGGAGATTTCCAAAAATAATTATACTCTTTTCATTTATAGATATTATCGAAAACGAGCTCACGTCACTTAACAATTTACAATAACTTCAACAAATAATATCAGCTCATAATCGTAGAATATTAATCAACTAAAATATATATATCATCATTTCATCATATCCTCATATCACAGTGTAATGGAAAATCTTATCAAATGTACTCATTTTGTATAATCTCAGCATGCGTGAACAAACCGCCTCAAATGACTAAGCTTTCTAGTATACGGCCAAGACCCTCAAATGTATATGATACACGGTCAAGACCTCTCGATTATAATGAATACCACCCCTCGATACAATACATGGCCAAGACCCCTCAAGATACTAGAATAATCAATGAATTCATCGTACTTTTATGGATTTAAACGTCATCTCAATTCATATTTAATTTCATAATAGGCAATTTCACAATCTTTAGAATTTACAACACAACATAATTCAATAAACAATTATAAGAAATCACGTAATTTAACATTTAACGATATAATATCTTATAATTGAAATCTAAATTTTCTAAAATATATTTTTCCACTCACAGAGTTATATCTATTGAAGATTAACTCGGCTGATAAACTGTCCCGATAATTGAGTCACTTCCTGAGATAACAATAGAATTCAATTCAAAAATCACTTATAATTCTATTTCTATAAAATCCAACAATTAAAGCTAGGAATTGAACTGCTAATTTTTAACTCACTAAAAACATACAAATAGACCAATTCTTAAAATCAAAGTTTCTCTCCTTACCTCATATAGTAGCCAAAGCCGGAAATTATATTCTTCAAACTTAATATTTCATATTACTTCTCCCACTTTTCAATTTTTCTCCTTAAATTTCAAAATTTGCTATATAATTTGAGCAAGAAAGAAAGAGAAAAGGATGCAGGCAAGGGTAAAAGAGATTGCTGTGAAGAAGATAAGTGGAAAAAAGAAAAATGGAATTTTAAAAGATAATGAAGGATTGATATGCATGCATTATCCACCGCCTGCTTTCAGCCTTTATCTTCTTTTATATATATATATATATATATATATATTTATATGTTGGCTTGATATTGTTGACCAAGAAAGTTTCCAAGTTGACAGAATTGTTACAAACTCACCCCCTTCAAAAAATTTCGTCCTCGAAATTCAATCGGTTATGCACTGAAGAGCTGAGGATACTGAGAACGTATCTGATCTTCATTTTCCCATGTAGCCTCTTCTATTGCGTGATTTTTCTATAACACTTTAACCATTGCTATAGTTTTACTCCGTAGTACTTGTTCTTTCCTATCTAATATTCCAATTGGCTTTTCTTCATATGTAAGATTTTCTTTCAATTCAACTGGTTGCGATTCCAACACATGAGACGGATCTGGAATATATTTACGCACCATAGAAATATGAAACACATCATGAATTCTAGATAACTATGTTGGCAAGGCTAAACGATAAGCAACTGGGCCAATACGCTCAATAATCTCATATGGGCCAATATATCGTGGACTCAATTTTCCTTTTCTACCAAATTTGAGAACACCTTTCCATGGAGATAATCGTAGGAAAACTTTATCTCCAACTTCAAATTCAAGATTTCTTCTACGTTTGTCTGCGTAATTTTTGTGTCTGTCTTGAGCCGTCTTTAGTTTTTCTTTGATTAGTTTCACTTTGTCAGCAGTAATTTGAACAAGTTCAGGGCCTAACAGTTTTCTTTCACCAACCTCATCCCAACAAACTGGAGTTCTGCACTTTCTACCATATAGTGCTTCAAAAGGAGCCATTTCTATACTAGAATGATAACTGTTATTATATGCGAATTCCATTAAGGATAGATGAGTATCCCAATTTCCTTTAAACTGAAGAACACAGGCCCGTAACATGTCTTCTAAAGTCCAGATATAGTCCTTTCGATTGGCCATCCGTCTCATCCGTCAGTGGGTGAAAAGCTGTACTAAAATGTAGTTTAGTACCCATGGCTTTCTGTAAACTAGGCCATAATTTAGAAGTGAAACGCGAATCTCTATCTGAAACAATAGTTACTGGTGTTCCATATAAACTGATCACTTCATCCACATATATTTTTGCCAACTTATCCAATGAATATGTAACTTTAATCGGCAAAAATCTGGCAGTTTTTATCAATCTGTCTACCAAGATCCATATACCATCATGACCATTCTGAGTACGATAAAGCCCAAATAAGAAATCTATAGTAATGTGCTCCCATTTCCACTCAGGAATAGGCAATGTCTGTAAGAGTCCAGTTGTTCTCTGATGATCTGGTTTCACTTGTTGGCAAATAAGACATCTAGATACAAACTCAGCTATTTCTCTTTTCATTCCGTGCCACCAATAATGTTCCTTAAGTATATGATACATTTTAGTACTACCTGGATGCATTGCATAAGCTGAACTATGTGCCTTTTCTAGAATTTCTTTCTTTAACTTTGAGTCGTCTAGAACACATAGTCTATTTTCTATAACCAAAGCTCCGTCATCTCAAATAGTATAATCTGCGTGTTTACCGTTACTAACTTCTTCCTTCAATTTACTTAATATCAGATCTTGAGTCTGAGCTTCTCTAACTTTGTCAATCAAAGTAGGTCTCACTCGAAAATTAGCAGATAATGCTCCCAAACTAGTCGCTGATAGTTGAGCATTCCAAACTTTGAATACATTAAACAAGGAATAGCAAATTTCATTAGTCTAATTCATAGAAGTAGATGTCTTTTTATTGAGGGCATCAGCAACTACATTGGCCTTTCCCGGATGATATTCGATTCTGCAGTCATAATCTTTTATTAGCTCCAACCATCTCCTTTGTCTCAAATTCAGTTCTTTCTGATCAAAGATATACTTTAAGCTTTTATGGTCTGTAAAAATTTGACATCTCTCACCATACAAATAATGTCTCCAAATTTTCAATGCTAAAACAACTGCGGCTAGCTCTAGATCATGTGTAGGATAATTCAGCTCATGTTTCTTTAACTGTCTAGAGGCATAGGCTATGACCTTTCCATTCTGCATCAAAACACAACCCAAACCTTGACGTGAAGCATCACTGTAAATCACAAATTCTTCACCCGGAGATGGAAGAGTAAGCACTGGGGCAGTAACTAATCGATGTTTCAATTCTTGGAAACTCTTTTCACATTATTCAGTCCACACAAATTTAACATTCTTTCTAGTCAAACTAGTCAAAGAAAGAGCAATTTTGGAAAAGCCTTCAACAAAACGACGATAGTATTCTGCTAAGCCAAGAAAACTACGTACTTCTGTCACATTAGTAGGTCTTTCCCATTTTACCACTGCTTCAGTTTTATGTGGATCTACATAAATTCCCTCTGCTGATATAACATGTCCTAAAAATATCACTTTGTCGAGCCAAAATTCACATAAATTCCCTCTGCTGATATAACATGTCCTAAAAATATCACTTTGTTGAGCCAAAATTCACATTTACTGAATTTAGCATATAATTGTCTATCTCGCAAGACCTGTAAAATGATTTTAAGATGCTCGGTATGCTCATCTTGATTTTGAGAATATACCAGTATATCATCAATAAATACAATCACAAATCTGTCAAGATACGGATGAAACACTATGTTCATTAGATCCATAAATGCTGCTGGGGCATTGGTTAACCCAAACGGCATCACAAGAAACTCGTAATGGCCATATCGTGTTCTGTAAGTAGTTTTTGGTACATCCACATCCCTGATTTTTAGTTGATGATATCCTGAACGCAAATCAATCTTTGAAAATAATGTAGCACCCCGAAGCTAATCAAATAGATCGTCAATACGTGGTAAAGGATATTTATTACGGATTGTCACTTTATTCAACTGTCTGTAGTCAATGCACAATCGCATGGTGCCGTATTTCTTTTTCACAAACAAAACTGGTGCTCCCCACGGAGACACACTAGGTTTGATAAAACCTTTGTCTACCAATTCCTGTAACTGTACTTTTAACTCTTTCAATTCTGATGGAGCCATTCTATATGGTGCTTGTGAAATAGGTGCAGTTCCTGGAATTAGGTCAATAGTAAACTCAACTTCCCTATATGGGGGTAGACCTGGTAATTCTTTTGGAAATACATCAGGAAAGTCTCGGACAACTGGGATGTCTTCCAGTTTTATCTTACTAACTTCTGCATCAATTACATGAGCTAAATACGTAAAACAACCCTTCTTGAGTAATCTTCTAGCGTCAATAGCGGATATCATATAAAATGGCAAGATTCTAAATTGTCTACTAAATATAACTTCAGGTTGTCCTGATCATCTAAACACAACCTCTTTACGAAAACAATCAACAGAAGCATGATTTGTAGCTAAAAAGTCCATGCCCAAGATAACATCAAAATCATGAATGGCAAGAGGTATTAAATTTTCCTTGAGCTCCTGATCATTCACCTTGATCCCACAATCTCGATATACATTCTTAGCTAAAAGAGATTCTCCTACTCGTGTTCCCACTACCAAACAACTATCCAAAGGTTCTAGCTCTTGATTCGCATATATGCAAGTGCAATTGAAATAAAAGAGTGTGTAGATCCAGGATCAATTAAAATACGAGCATCTCTATCAAAAATAGATGACATACCCATAATTACATCTGGTGACTCTTCTGCTGCCTGCTGTGTCATAGAAAAACTCTTGCCTGATTCTTTGGACGTCCTACCTGGCCTTTAAGTTTTACCCCGCTACTACTTGCTACATTGGGCTGAACTTCACTATTTGTGCCTACTTTATTAGTTAAAGTATTTTCTTGGATCTGGTTCTGTCGTGTACTACCCACACTCTACTGGGGAAATATCCTTGGTGATATGCCACTCTCTGTATTAGAACTGGGCAATTTCTTCGTATATGCCCTGCTTGGCCACAATGATAACAGACACCAAATCCCTTGAACTTCAAACACTCGCCCAAGTGAAATTTTCCACACAGTTGGCATTGGGGAAATTTAGCATTTTTGGAACTATCACCATGCCTTGACACAGCTGGTCCCTGAGAAAAACTCTGGGACTGAGTACGACTACCCACTGGCTGTTGTACTGTGCTTTGACTAAATCTTGAAGTTTGACCTCCTCGAAATCTAGTCTTGAAATTACCTGAGTTGGAAACTCCTAGCCAAAATCCTCTACTCTCTCTCTGAGGTGGTCTATCACGAAAAGTTCTTGTCCATGTTTGACTACCACTATCTTTGAATTTCATTTGCTCTCTACCACCGCTGTCGCTCTCAAGTACTTTTCTCTCGCTCTCGCGTCGCTTCTACCGCTTACCAAAATCTTCATAACCTCGCAACTCACACCACCGATCTAATTTCTTCTCTCAACCCACCTTCAAAACGTCTGCATTTGTCAATTTCATTTCCAATCATGACTTGTGCATATTTTGAAAGTTCAATATATTTCTTCTGATACTCAGCAACAGTCATCGAACCTTGTACTAAGTTCAAGAACTCGCTTTGTTTAGCATCCTTGTAGACCCGAGGATGGTACATTACATAGAATGCTTGCTTGAAATTTTCCCAAGTGATCACAGAAGGGTCTAGATAAGTACTATGTACCGACTGCCACCAATCAAATGTCCCTTCTTCTAACAAAAAAATAGCCAAACGAAGCTTCCTATCATCTAGGCATCCCATAACATCAAACACCCTTTCTATTTTAACCATCCAGGGTTCGATAACTGCAGGATATGATGTACCTGTAAAGACTTTTGCTCCTGATT
Organism: Forsythia suspensa; assembly: GCA_023638005.1. Taxonomy (NCBI): domain Eukaryota; kingdom Viridiplantae; phylum Streptophyta; class Magnoliopsida; order Lamiales; family Oleaceae; genus Forsythia; species Forsythia suspensa. Next base: position 33,980,582 of record CM042671.1, read on the forward strand.
TTGTTGTCCTTTCAATACTGAACTCTGTATTTTTACTCCGCAGAGCTGCAACCACTACAGTAGTCAACCCTTCAAGAGTGATGGGTTCATTTCCAACTACATTTTGTCCCCTCGATCTACGTGTAAAAAGGCAACTGATGCTCTGATGGTTGATGGACTGACTCGTCCATTAATTTATCCTCTCCAAGATTATCCCTATCAGGAGCAATATGAGCCTGGGGCAAAATATCTTGGAGCTTGCGATTTTTACCACCACGATGCATGACTCACCTACATGAAATACATGATATGCTAGATGTCAGAATACGTGTCTCATGCAAGCAAACCTATATGGTTCAGATACCAAACTGACACGACCCGTCCCGAGCAATATTATATATCCGAGACGTGACGTGCGCCGATGGTGAATACCAACCCGAGGTTGGACCCACCACCAAGGCTACTATAATTACAACTCATTATTTCTTATTTTTAAGAAAATTTCGGCATTATCTCCTCCGTAATTTAGACAAATCAACCTGAAATAAAATACCACATATCCCAACAAACTATATTCATAACAAAATGGGACCATTTGCCCATCCAATACTCATAACAAAACAACACAGAAGAGACTAGCCGAATCATAAAATTTTTACTATTTAATTAACATAAACTGTACATACGGATACAAAATATATTGTGAGCCCACCTAACTATTTACATGTCATGCAAAATGATATCCAAAACTGAACATGCGTCCCAAAACAATGACTACATGTTCTATGAAGTGAGTAATACTAAATAACTCTATCGTGTGGCTCCGACTTCGAACTCAACAACTTTATATCCAAAAGCAGCCCAAAAACTCAACCGCTACCTGATAAGAAAAATCATTGTTGAAAAATAAATGAGTTGATAGGCTCAGTGAGTGGAGATTTTCGAAAATAATTATACTCTTTTCATTTATAGATATTATTGAAAACGAGCTCACGTCACTTAACAATTTACAATAACTTCAACAAATAATATCAGCTCATAATCGTAGAATATTAATCAACTAAAATATATATATCATCATTTCATCATATCCTCATATCACAGTGTAATGGAAAATCTCATCAAATGTACTCATTTTGTGTAATCTCAGCATGCGTGAACAAACTGCCTCAAATGACTAAGCTTTCTAGTATACGGCCAAGACCCCTCAGTGTATATGATACACGGTCAAGACCCCTCAGTGTACGAATACACGGCCAAGACCCCTCAGTGTATTACTAATACATGGCCAAGACCCCTCAGTATACTAGAATAATCAATGAATTCATCAGGTACTTTTATGGATTTAAACGTCATCTCAATTCATGTTTAATTTCATAATAGGCAATTTCACAATCTTTAGAATTTACAACACAACATAATTCAATAAACAATTATAAGAAATCACGTAATTTAACATTTAACGATATAATATCTCATAATTGAAATCTAAATTTTCTAAAATATATTTTTCCACTCACAGAGTTATCTACTGAAGATTAACTCGGCTGATAAACTGTCCCGATATTTGAGTCACTTCTTGAGATAACAATAGAATTCAATTCAAAAATCACTTATAATTCTACTTCTATAAAATCCAACAATTAAAGCTAGGAATTGAACTACTAATTTTTAACTCACTAAAAACATACAAATAGACCAATTCTTAAAATCAAAGTTTCTCTCCTTACCTCGTATCGTAGCCAAAGCCGGAAATTAAATTCTTCAAACTTAATATTTCATATTACTTCTCCCACTTTCCAATTTTTCTCCTTAAATTTCAAAATTTGCTATATAATTTGAGCAAGAAAGAAAGAGAAAAGGATGCAGGCGAGGGAAAAAGATATTGCTGTGAAGAAGATAAGTGGAAAAAAGGAAAATGGAATTTTAAAAGATAATGAAGGATTGATATGCATGCATTATCCACCGCCTGACCACCGCCTGCCTTCATCCTTTATCTTCTTTTATATATATATTTATATGTTGGCTTGATATTTTTGACCAAGAAAGTTTCCAAGTTGACAGAATTGTTACACGAATCACTGGGGACGCGAAAGAAATCCGTGAGGGATTAAGAGGGCTCCAGCCCTCCCAAATCAGACAGTATGGATGAGTATCGACTGGGGGTAAGATCCCGACTAGAGGGATCCTGGTCGTTACACATAAGTTGTCATCTTCCCCATTCGTGGATTCTTCTTTTTCTTCAACATTTTCATCTGTAAAATCTGAGCCTGATTTCTGTTGTTCTTCTTCAAGATGCTCAGTCTGTGGAGACTCCCTCGAACTTTCCTCGGACTCACTGCCAGATTGAGACCCAGTTCCATGATCAGAACCCGTGTCCTCTCAAACTTCCCTTGACTCGTGACTTGTACGCTTCTTAATTTTCTCAACCCGGAGGGTCACTGACATAAATCTCTAAGATATATATGACGAATCTAAATAATATTTCCTATGCCCTTGAAGGGTTTTAAAAATGAAATTGATGCGGAAAAACTAACAAGTGTGCAAGGGAAAAGGAATTTTCTTCAAAACTTCATAGTTTTGTCTATACTGTGATAGGTGTCGCCACCATTTATTAGACCATTCAAACGAACTCTAAAAATTTCAAAATTTGAACTGTAGATACTTGGGACTACGGACTACAACATGTTAAAATTTCAAACTTTATCTACGTCATTTGTTAGGTGAAAAAGATAGTCGAAGATGATTGAAAAACTGTCCCGGGTGCCTTAAGGCAGCCCGTTCAAACGTCCATAATAAATTCATCCGATGTAATTTTTGAGTGATTTCAATTTCTGGTATTAGAAAACATATAGGGCTTTCCATAGCCACTGATTTCACTCAAAAAATCCAACCGTACCAAAAGTTATGATTTTTCAAAAAGAGGACAGTAAACTAAAAATTTTGAAAAATGAAACTAGGCGAGTTCATAAAACTTTGAACGACAATTAAAACAATAACTGGTTTTCGTACATTTTACATAATTAATTACTAAATAAAATACTTAAAATATAATAATTACATCATAATTGACTCGATCATTTCGATGTCAAAACATAAAATAAATAAGACTTTCCATGACAAACTCGTTAGCCTACCGCCATCGCATCAACGCCAATCACTTCAATCTGAAAATTTATTCTTTTGGGGGTGAGTATTTCATAAGAAACACTCAGTAGCAATACTTATGACATGTGGAAAAGTTTACTTAAACATGAATTCGACATGCCATGATTCTTGAAACGTACATCATATCATAAACATTGGTAGCCGGCACCACATAACATCATCATCACCATCATCATCATACGTGATTTCTTTCAATCAAAAACTTGTTAAAGTGATTACTTTCAATCACTATCATAAGTTCCTTCATAAATAAGTTTGCATGACATTCAAATAACATCATAATTTTTTCAAAACTTCAATTCAAAATCACAGTAAAAACATTAAGTAAAACTACCTTGAAAATGAGTTTTCGGTTGAAGCTTTGATGAAGAAAATTGTTTCTACAGCTTTTCAAAAATCCAAACCCGTAAACTATATAAATATGTGTATATATAGAGAACTTTTGTGAATTAAAAAGCAAGGTTAACAACCTTCACCGCTGGTCGAAAACTGAACCGAAAGTGAGGGAGAAGGCTGTGAATTGAGGACTGAAAAATGGAGGAGAAACACATACAGCAGGGGCCGAATTTTGGGATCTTTTTGGGGAACTTTAGAGATAGAAATCTAGGAGAGAAAATATGTGATCTTTATTGTAAAATAATTTGAAGAGGAGCACTACTGCTGGCCGAAATCTGAGGGACACAGGGACTGCTGGATTATTTTTCTTTTGACTGAAATGAGAGGAAAACAAAAGTTGAAAATGGAAGATTTGTTGCTGGAACTTTGGGGCTTATAATGAGAGGAAAGATATAGATTTTATGGATCAAAACCAAGGCTACAAAGTCTATTGCCAGGCCGGATTTTTTTGGACAGGAAAGAGGAAGAACACTTGCTGAAAATGGAGGGGAATTCTACACACTGCAGGGGGGGGACGTTTTTGGAGATAAAACTAGAGTTTGGGAAGGCCAAAAAATGAAAGGGGAGGAGTAGGGATGGCACCGTGACTTAAGGGGTGAAATCTGGAGAGAAAGGGTGAAAATAAAACTAGAGTTTGGGAAGGCCAAACAAATGAAAGAAGAAAAAAAAAAAAAAAAAAATTATTTCGGCTTAAGAGAGGAGGCCGAAATACAGGTTTGCTGGGCAGTTTTGGGACATTTTCCAGCAGTTTTCATAGAGCACTTTAGCTGTAAATTAGGTGGGTTAAAAGGTGGTGAACATGGGTAGAAGGGGGGCGGTTTTGCATGATTCATGGGGCTAATTTAGCTGATAAAAAAGTAGTTTAAAATGTGGTGAATAAGTGCTGAAAATGGGTTGAACATGGCTGAAAAGTGGGAGAGAACATGGGCAGTTTCAGCTTGGGTTTTAGGGGCTGTTTGGGAGTAAAAAATTGTAGAATTTAAGGTGTTGTTTGGGTGGGCCTTTTGGTTAAATTTTGGAGTTGAAAATAGGTTGGGTTTTGACTGAGAATCGAAAATAAATGGCCGAGATGTTTAGATAGAACCGGGGAAGGAAATTTAAAATTTTAGACTAGCTATGAATTATTTCATTCAACTTGAAATTAACAACTTACCAAAAGAAAATAGAATAAGGTTCGTTTTCAAATAATTTCAATAGACGTTGACTAAAATTTTGAAGCGAACATGCACAAAATTCTAACATAACTAATATTTTTAAAATAAATCATGGGGTACGAAGCGACGCTGAAAGTAAGAAATTTTTATTTACTTGAAATTGAAATGCGAAAAATTTGGGTTGTTACATGACTTGCGTGGGAATGGCGACGGTGGAAGGAACTTCACTGGTGGCGGCTGTTGGTTGAGGAGACGAAGAAGATGGATTAAGTGGTAGCAGCAAAGGCAGTGATGTAGAAGGTGGAGGTGAAACCACTAGTGCCCGTGGTGGTGTGGACGCTGGAGGAACAGATGTGGCTGTTGCAGTGGCGGCGCCGCGACGGCTACGGTGAATCTCCGGGTGTTGATTGGTGGTCTTTGACCTTGCCATTCATTATTTTCTAAACACTCTTGCAAGATCAAGTTATATCAAAAGAAATTAAGAAATTAACACAAGAGAAATTTGGGGTTTTAGAGTTTTGAAAAGAAAAGGAAGAAGATGAAGATATAAGTACTTATTTGCTAACTAAATGAAATGAAGACTCTATTTGAGAAGGAACTCTTTTTAAAGTGGGACAAGAAAATAAGACTTCTAATCCTAAAACAATTTGAATGCAAAAAAAAAAAAAAAAAAAGAGAAACAAATAATTAAAAAATGTTTTTTTTTACAAAAATTATTTTTTTATTTTTATTTTTAAATATAAATGCAAAATTCATGAGCAACTTTGAAGTAATCCCAATCATTTTTCTAGTCAGCCCTTATCATAGAAAATTGTTAACATAGTTCAAAATCCCTTATATTAATCATGAAGAGGAGTGTAGTGTATAAATAAATAATCAAAATAAAATCAATAATATCGAAACAAATCAGCACCACCTTCTAAATCATATAACCTTTTGTAGAATAGAGTTTCAAACCAGCCATCATCTTATTTGTCCTTTTATGAAGAAAATATTTGACCTGCCAAGCTTGAGTGAATTTTTTTTTTATTTCAACTCTGGCCTATTTTTTTCTTTTATTTAAAGAATTTACACATTTATTTTGTGTTTGCATAGCCAGTTAAGTATATAAGAAGTGACTTTCACACTTTGAAGGCGGCAACCCTTTTCTCATGATTTTTATTTTATTTTATTTTATCAAGGATGGCTTCTCATCATCCACAGAAAAGTAGCCCTCCTTCAAATATACCCGCTTGTTTAACAAGACAAAATATTATGGTTTCGAAAGATATAGATACTGACCATAGGTCTTCAGTCCATATTTAGTCAGTAAATCAGAGCGTAGAATACATAATTTATCAAAAGATTATCAAGCCAATTTCGACATCTATTAAGTGCATAAACAAGAGATGAATATATGGAGAATCAAACTATATTTTCAAATTTTAGGGTAAGAGCAATAACACATTTGAAAATCAGTATTTATTGCATAATTAACTCAAAAGTATGTACAAATATATAATTTTTTTTTTAATTTTTATGTACAAAGGTAACACATTTAGACAATGATACATATCCCTAAAACTTTTCTTAGATTTTCGAATCTATTAGTATCTAGAGCTATAGTAAATAAGTCAGTGAGTTGATTTTCAGTTTTATGTGTTCGATTGTAATGATATTACTCTCTACTAGATCTCTAATGAAATGGTGCCTAATATCTATGTGTTTCGTTCTTCAATGTTGAACAGGATTTTTTGATAGACTTATGTCACTAGTATTATCGCAAAACATAGTGATAGAGTTTTGTTTGATACCGTAATCATCCAGCATTTGCTTCATCTATAGTAATTGTGTACAACAACTACCTGCTACGATGTTTTCCGTTTCGGCTGTAGATAGTAAGATGGAGTTCTGTTTTCTACTAAGCCAGGCTCTGAGATAGTTTTCCAGATAGAAACATCCTCCCGTGGTACTTTTTCTATCATCATTACACCTTGATCAAGATCACTAAAACCAAATTAAAATGAGAGTTAGTATCACTTGAGTATAACAACCCATAATCAACAATGGCATGAACATATCGAATTATTCTTTTTACAGCAGCCACATGTGACTCTTTTGATTTTGCCTGATATCTAGCACAAACTCCTACACTAAAAGCTAATATCAAGTCGACTAGTAGTAAAATATAATAAACTTCCAATCATGCTGCGATAGAGACTAGAATCAACATCTGTTCCATTTTCATCTTTAGTGATTTTTAAATTTGTGGCCATAGGTGTTCTAATTGGTTTGGAGTTATCAAGACCAAATTTTTTGATAAGATTTTTTGCATATTTGGATTGAGATATAAAAATATCGTTGCCCATTTGCTTAACCTGCAGACCAAGAAAGAATGTTAGTTTTCCTACCATGTTCATCTCAAATTCCTTTCTCATTAAGTTTATGAGATCAGTAGATTGTTTTTCTGAAGTTGAGCAAAAAATAATGTCATCGATGTAAATTTGAGCAACAATTATACCATCATTTAAGTGTTTGATAAAAAGAGTTCTATCGACTCCTCCTCTCTTGTACCCTTTTTCAATAAGATAAGTAGTTAGACGATCATACCAAGCTCGTGGAGTTTTATACATATGGTTTGAAAAATGGGGATCTATAAAATCTTTAGGTTGTTCAACATAAACTCCTCATTAAGATAGCCATTTAAAAACGCACTTTTGACATCCATTTGAAATAGTTTAAATTTCATTTGGCAAGCAATAACAAGTAAAAGTCTTATAGACTCTAATCTAGCAATAGGAGCAAATGTTTCTTCAAAGTCTAATTCTTCAATTTGACTATATCATTGGGCTACTAAACGGGCTTTGTTCCTAAGTATAATTCCATGTTCATCGGATTTGTTCTTATAAACCCACTCAGTTCCTATTACATTTATATCATTTGGTCAAGTGATTAAATTCCAAACCTTATTTCTTTCAAATTGGTTAAGTTCATCTTGCATGGCTAACACCTATGATTCATCTTCTAATGCGTCTTTCACATTTTTTGGTTCAACATGAGAAATATAACACACATGACTTATCTCATTTGAAGCTTTCCTTCGAGTCACCATACCGTTATCCCAATTCCCAATGGCATTAGATGTAGGGTGTGCTTTTTGTATCCAGATAGGTGGTTGCCTTCGGGAGCTCTGATCTTCCAAAGTGTGTACTATTAGCTGTAGTATTATTTTGTTCAGTTTGTTTTGTCTGCTTAGTTGCATTAGTTTTGGCAACGTCTCTAGGAATGTTCTGACTTTCGTCAGTGTTTTTCCCAACATTCTGATGTTCGCTTGTTGCCTTAGATTTTTATGTCAATGTCTGAATAACTTGTTCATGTGAATACTCAGCAAAATTATTAGTATGGTCCACTACAACATTTATTGATTCAATTATGTTTTGAGTACACATGTTGTAGACTTGGTAAGCCCGATTATTTTCAAAATATCCCAAAAATACCACTTCATCACTTTTATGATCCAATTTTCCTATTTGTTCACGATCATTTAGGATATAACATTTGCTACCAAAAGTGTGAAAATACTTAAGATTAGGTTTTCTGCCTTTCCAAATTTCATAAGGTGTTTTAACAAGCAGTACTGACTGCCTCACTCCACAATTTTACAGGTAATTTTCTACTATTCAGCATTAACCTGGCCATTTCTTGAAAATTTCTATTTTTCTTTCAACTATCCCATTCTATTGTGGTGTCTTAGAGGCTCAATATTCATAAAAGATACCATTATTTTCACTAAAGTCAAAAAAACTAGTATTCTCAAATTCTTTGCCATGGCCACTCCTAATTCTACCAAGTTTTTGTCAATGGTTATCTTTTTCAATGGTCATTTTAGCATATAAAATTTTGAATATTTCAAATGTGTTAGATTTTACTTTTATGAAGCTAACCCAGATATATCTAGAAAAGTCATCAATACACACAAGAATATACCTTTTTCCACCAATGCTTTTGACTTGTATGGATCCCATTAGATCTATATGTATTAATTCAAGGACATTTGAGGTGGTCGATAGTTGTTCTGTTTATGCGATCCTCTAGTTTGCTCACCAAGTTGACATGGGCTACATATACCTGCAAGTTTGTCCTTCAATTTTGGTATTCCTCTTACAACATTACCTTAGCTTAATCTTACTAGATCTTTGTAATTAAGGTGCCCCAAGCATTGATGCCATAGTTCTATGGAATCAATTTTAGCTACAAGACATGAAAGACTATGATCAAGTAAATACCATCTATCACTAGCTCTAGTTCGTGTCAACAAGCAAATATCTTTACTGTTTACAACCGTGCATGTTTTTTGGTTAAAAATAACAATAAGATCATCATCAAAAATTTGTCCCACACTAATTAGATTTGCTTTTAGGCCTTCAACAAGGAGAACATTTGTTTAAGGTGGTGAGCCTTTAATTATTATACATCCAGTCCCAATTACTTTACCTTTTACACCATCACCAAAAGCGACGATTCGACTCCTAAAATAGTTTTTAAAATTGGACAAGAGTGATTGATTTCCTGTCATATGCGTAGAGTATCCACTGTCGAAATACCAAGAATTAGTTACAAAAGCATGGAATGCCAAAGCAACCACATAACAGTTCAAGTCAATTTTCTTCAACCATATTTGTTGGATTTTATTTTGACTTCTTTCATTTGGTAAAAGGTTTCTTAAGTTCATGTTAGTTCTACAAATAGTTTTCTTGTGCTTAGGTGGATGATTTGAGATGTTAGCATGCTTTTGTTCTATCTTACCACATGTTGGACAAGTAGGAGATGAGAGTATGTTATCTTTAAATTCACCTTTGGTTAAGCTTGTCAGCAATTTCTTAATTCGTGATTCTTTCAACATCTGACCTTGATTACTGATTTAGTGGACATCAGGACATTATCTGAAATATTAGAAACTGTTTCTATTTTTCCTTTGACAAACCTGATTTTCTTTGCTTCTTGATCTTCTACATGCTGAGTATATCCTAACCCATGTATGATATTGGTGGTTCTTCCATAGCTTAGCACCTTGTTCAATCGAGCAGCTCCAATGGTCAATTGTTTGTTTGTTTCCTTACTTTGTTTCAATTCTTCTTGCAAATCACACAATTGTTTATTTTTAAGAGCCAACAATATTTTGAAATGATTTATTTTATCATTGGAGAAACTTTGTTCTTTGGTGGAGATAGTAGTCAAAGCCTTTAGGTTGACCCTAATGTCATCGGTTCCAACGTTCGTTTCTACGTCAGAACGTTCATGAAAAAATCAGATAATTCACAATCAGAAATAAAGCATGCTGTAAATGAAATATCTTGAGTATTAGAAACTTCTCTGTCTTGATTGATCATCGGTTGATTCTTCGTCCTCACTCCAAGTTACATTCATGGCCTTTTTACCAAAAGTTTTCTTTTATGGTTAGCACAATCAGAGGCAATATGACCATATCCTTCACAAGTATGGCACTTGATACAATTTTCTGTTATTTTTAGAGGATTTGATGAACTCATCATTTTGGTCTATTTTTTTGGTCGATATTTATTTCTTTCTTTCCAAACTATGATCCCACTATCATTTTTGATTTTTGATTTAAATCTTTTTCTAGATCATTTCAAAACTTTCCAAACTGTTTGGTAACTAATGCAATATCAATATCTCGAATCACTATCATGACTCTCGGTCAATAGTGACATCCACAATCATCGCCTATTAGTCTTTGTAATTAACAACATTTGTCAACTATCACCACTCTTATGTACAACAAAGTACAAAACAAAAGATATAGCACACATTTTGAGAGAAACTTTTATACACATGTGCATGAAAGAAAACACTTAACACCATTATTTCTTCACAAATTTTATGGAATATAATCACCTCCCAATGCCAAAACAGAGCAGTGGGCAGATCTAAGAACATAACCCTCTTTTCTTCTGTATACGCAGAGACTTCACATCCCTCTCACTAATGAGATAAGCCATGTATTGTACAACAGCCTGAAAACAAAGAAATTAAGCACCTTAGGTTTTACTGAATGTGATGCTAATTTGAGCATCAAAAATCCAACTTAAACAATATACTTGTGATTCTGATTTTGTTATTTGCATTGGTGGCACTTCCAATGGAGTTTGATCGACACGAACAATTCTTAACCTCCATAAGAATCTGAAGGAATCAGGAAAATTTTTGAACATATTGTCATTGGTATCTAGCTCTTCAAGCATCTCAAGATTTCCAATAGATTCCGGCAAGGTTCTCAGGTTTGCAAAAAATTTCCCAACGTTCAATTTTTTTAAGGCTAACAGCAAAACAAAGGCTTTCTGGCATGCTTTCAAGTTCATTGAAGCTAACATCAAGCTCCTTGAGCTGTGAAAGATTCCCCATCGCCGCTGGCAATCCTTTTACCCTGTTATAGTGCAAGGTAAGAATCTCAAAGAATTCAAGCTTCTCCATTGCCTCCAGAAGAACTCTAAGCTGATTAAAGAGCTAAGATCCCAATGATATTTGGTAAATTCCAAACTTATACATATTGCGGTGAGCAACATGTTTGCATGTGAAAATAAAAGAAATTATTTCATATTTGAGAAATTGAAAAGGAAGACGACTTTGGAGTCGTGGTTCACCGTTGATTGCCAATGTGGGATGATGGGATTTTGAAATTTGATTCAATTGGTTACGCTTTGTAATCAATCGACCGACCACCACCGTATATATTGTGAGGAGGTTTTTCACCTCCACTCAATCGTAGAAACCTCAATTACGTCCTGCCTTATCTCCAAAATAAAAAACCCATCATCTCTTCAAATTCTGATCAATCTGTTGGCAATCACAAATGCAAGTCACTCATGAGGCTTGAGAACTTAAGCTTAAAATTTATGTTCTAAATAATCTAGTATCTGAATAAATGCATGCAAGTTGACCTTGGCTGTATTTTTCATAATTTATTAATATGCTTGGTGCTTTAGGGAAAGTTGTGATACAACTAATATGTTGGGTACGTTGGTTGCTTAATGCTGTTAACTCAACTTAAAATGTGAATGAGTATATTTATTGAGCTTTGTAGTGAAGCTCAGGTTGGATTTTTCTTTACTATCCCTAATTGATCTCGAGCAATGTCCTAATGTGAGTCATTCACAAGGCTTAAGAACTTGAGCATAAAAATTGTGTTCTAAATAAATGCATGCAAGTTGAGATTGGCAATTTTCTATAATCATTCGTCAGTTTCCACGATCTTCTCTATTGCTAATTTGAAATTCAACTTGGGTGAACTCACATTTAGCTTCAATTACCATACATAAGATCTTACTGTAAGGACATCTCTATAGTTGAGTCTGGAATATTGAATTGAAAAGTCATAAAGTACTTATTCCTTGTTTGAGTGTATAGAATGAAGAGACAGAGAGGAATGCAGAATTACAGAGCTATTCCCATGCTGCTTTGTGCTGTGAAAAAGTCAAGTCAAGGTGATAAGTTGGTGCTTGAGCTTAGCTTAAATTTTGAGCTCTATGAAACCCAATTTTTGGTTAATCTGTCTCTTAATTGATCTTAAGAGAACCTAAATAGGATAGAATGGCCTGAAGTTGTCTAGTTCTTTTGGTATAGTATTTTGTTGGAAAGATGAACAATAAATAAGTCAAGATCGTTGAAATTTACTTCTAAGTTGGCATTGTTTATTCAGGTTGAATTGAAAAATCATAAGGATTTCATCGTCCCGAAATGAAGGAAGGAGGAGCCAAAGTCAAGTGGACTTCTAGCCTTGTATTTGGAAGAGGATAGGTATATAACATCACTTAATTGTCTTGATTATTTGTCTCACTATTTTCTATGATTAGCTAGTAATAATTTATTAATTTGTATCATTATATTTATACAGAGCAGATATTTTGCCCGAGCTAATATTTGGGTTATTATAATTTGTATTTGTGGTCACTATTTGGTATTAGATTATGCTCATTTCTGTCTGTGTTAGCAGTTACTGCTTTATTTGATACTTGTTCTCGTTCTTTCCCTGTGCTTCCCCTTTTGAGAATTTCCTGATAAACCGTCAAAAGTGTAGTCTTTTGTTTCATCTTGATGCTTGACTCTTGTAGATTTGTAAAACAGCACAATCATGAAATTGCCTCGGCATATGTGAAGCCTTCTTTAAGATGTGGACATGCAATCTTAACTGCAACCATTTATGGTAATGGTTGTGTGTTAGAATAATCATTGGTGAATGTTGTACACTAACTTGTATTAAATAGTTTTCTCCTAGCAAAGATATGTTGTGATATCTACATCATTATGGGAAGGGTTTATATTTCTGTTTTTAGTATATATTGGAAAACACCACCAAAATTATATGAAATATAATTAATGATTTTTTTTTTTTGTATCATGTTTTGTTAAGCTTATGCCAAAAGTATGTAAAGTGTCTCATAGAATATAATTCATGTGTGTCAATTTATGTGCTTTGAGTTGGTAAGAAGCAGCTAGAGAATTGGACAATTATGTATGTGTTTAGTCCTCTGTGCCATCTCTTCGACTGCTACACTGCTTCTCATTCTAATATAAATATACAATTACTAATCACTATTTTGTCATTCTTTTGCAGCTCTGCTTCGTGATATTGACTTTCTATTGAATTTGAACCGTAACGTTATGGTCGGATCCCACCGCGGATAAGCGGTATATACTAGTTAGTTCAATTTGATCGAACCATTTGCTTAACATATTTTTCTTTTTTAGTCCTATATTTAGTCGAACAAAAAATGTAGGAAAATGTAGTTAATTAGTTCAATAGTTACTTTTGAAATGTTGATTCGACAGAAAATGTAGGAAAATCATAGTAACTATGAGTAATTGTTTGAAAATATAAGACCATCAATGGATGTCTTCTTAAACTGAAGTGGATAGAAAAAAGAATTTGCATGCTGAACAATCTCCTTCAGTCCAAGACTTGTATGTATCAAATCCAATGAAGACAACCCTAAAGGGCCAAAAAAGTTAAATAAAAAAAGAGGAGGTTCTTAGTTAAATCATAAGCCAAACACTAGTTCGATAGTAATGACTAAACTGTTTTCTCTCTCTCTTATATATTGTTTTATTCATTTTGCAAACTGATTGCACAAAGAAGTGGTTCTTGGTTTTCATGTAACTAAAGTTGGTGAAGGCAACCATCTTGAAAAGGTAAAATATTTCTCAACAAATTTTTAATTAAATGTAAAATCCACTTATTTTAATTTCGATCAAAAGGTCAGAGTGTTCTAGATTTCCTTTATTAATTGATTGTGAGGTTATGATGTAACTAATACTCGTTATGCTTTTTATTAAGTCAACCTCCAGATATCTTACTATGAGGTGAAATGGCCTTTATTGATTGAAGTGGTTTACTGCTATAGTTTAGTGCCTTGGGATTGCACTTGTTAATATGCTGTCTTTTAATTTATTGTGAAGCTACTTTCAGTTTTGATTACAGAGTGAGTATTAAATAATTTTTTTTGATGCTAATGAATGTGATTTTGCGATCTTAGGTTATGAGTACTCTAGTAGTAATGTATCAAAAATATACTAGGTTGAACTTTGAAGTATCAATCTAGAATCATTGCTACCATTTGCTCTATATGGTTTAATTCTGATTCTTAATTGGCTGATCATTCTAGAGAAAATTAATTTTAGGGATGAAGTCTACATAACATTAGTTTTAAGTCATCCTTTATAGAAATGATGCATCACGCAACTGATGCATTTAGAGTTCCACTTGTTTCTTAGTTTGTCGATCTGTCGTCTTGTTATCAAAATGTTGAGCCAATTGATGGTTTGTAATATAGTTTTGATGGACAAAATAGTGGAGTACGACAGCGTAATGTTGTCAAGCATTCGCGAATGAGTGAAGCAATGATCACAAATGCTGGTTTTGTTACTTCTTAGATAGTTTGATATATTAGTCTACTGGATTAAGATGTTGTTGCTCAATCTTCAATTGTGCTTTTATTGAACTTATTTCCCTCAATTATGCTCTTATAGCATCATTGTTTATCTAGAGAAAGATATATTTTTTGAAAATTGATAATGAAGTCATTGTACAACAATATCAAAGTATAAAACTCACAAGGAACAATTATAATGCATGTCATTTTTGTATTGTTGTGTTATTACATTGTTACCTTTATTAATTTCCACCCGCATTGGATAAAATTTCTAGCTCCATCCCTCATTCATTTCACTATTGACTTTGCCTTAGGACTACCTTTAGGTGGCTTTATATGCTGCAACTTGTGAACATTCATCTGTAATCATTGTTGATAAGGAAACTGGTGAGTGGAAATAATTCTAAAAATAATTCACTTGTTGATTAAGTGTAGTTTTGTGGCTAATCCAACAGACCTTTTGAAATTTTGACTTCAAGCACAATCCGTCCTAAAGTATTTGTTTTGAGAAAAATTTGGCAAAAACACAGTTTACATATATTAATCTCTAATATCATTGCATCTTTTTTATATTGTTGAATCCATATTCCTTGCCTTTTCTGCTCATGTGTTAAATTTTTGTTGTATTTAGGCTGACTATTATAATTTGTTTCTTGAGTTTTATACATTCGTGAAGGGAATGTGGTAGTTAACTAATGTCACTAAACCAAATGTGTTGTAAAGAATCTAACCTAAGAATATCCTTTTCATTAGCTTATTTTTTTAAGTGAATACGTTAATATACACGATGGATAGGAGTTGGATGCGACTTCATAATAGTAAAGATGATAGTGACATTGATAAATATATATTTTTATTTTTTTTCTTTATATATTTTTATTTCGAATTGTCTTTCTACTCTGTCTTTCTACTCTGTCTTTTAATAATTATTTATATATTTTCTTTTTCTATGTAGATTTCAGCATAGATGATCCATCTATTAAGAGTCAATAAGAGATTGATGATTTTTGGCACTATCTTCACAATCTTTAGTATCACAATTTTAAGACAATAATATTATTTATATTTGATTAATTGTACAAACGTTAATACTGTAAGTTACATTTTTCAAATAAATGTGTATCTTTGTAACAATTTTACTGCGATGCAAGAAATTGAAAATTTATTGTTGTTGAAAGTATTATGCAATGAAAATTCATATTGTTACAAAATAATATTTACATATTGTGAAATAGAATACGTGATATATATAAAGAATTACAAAATAAATTGTGCAACAATTATAGAGTGTTGCATAAATGTTGATGCGACAAATTCTGTGTTGTAAAATAAATTCAACTACAAATACAAATACAAATTGTCACATAAAAAAATATTCATTGTCACAAAATAATATTTGTAACAATTTTATTTGTTGTAAAATAGAATACGTGACATACATTAGTACAAATAAACTAAATTGCGTAACAACTATACATCGATACGCGACAAACTGTGTTGCAGAATATATTCAACTTCAGACACAACTTGTCATATAAACGAATATTCATTGTCACCAAATAATATTTGTAACAATTTTATATGTTGTAAATTATAATACACGACCTATATAAATAGTCACCACATAAATTAGGCAACAACTATACGTCGTTGCACAAATGATGATGCGACGAACTCTCTACGTTGTTGAATGAATTTAACTACACACAAAACTTGTTACATAATAAATTATACTACAAACATTGAATATCTTATAATATATTCTGTAACGAAGCAATCTCATTGTAAAATAAATTACGCGACAAACATGACCTATTATAAAATGTATATTGCTATAAGCATGTTTTGTTGCAAAATAGAATAGGTAACAAGCGTTATACTTTTAAAATAGTTTTCGCAACAAATATTTCTCCTCGCAAATTGTGTTTTGGAACAAACATTGCGACAAATTAACTTGTTGCCTTTTTAATTTTTTGCGACATCTATGTATTGCAGCGACATTATGGTGACAAATATGTTGTTGCTATTTCAAATTTTCTGCGGCAAACAAAAAATGTTGCAAGTTTGTTTATGTGACGAGTGACTGATAGTTGTTGCAGAATACATTATGTGGCGCTCATAGCGCGACAATGCCCGCAACAAACAATTAGTAGTCGCTAAATTAATTTTACGACAAAATCTCTATTTAAGCGACAACATTTTTTTTGTCACAAAATGGGTATTTTTTTGTAGTGTCATCGCATTCATCTTTTTCTTCCTCAACTCGAAATGCTATGCTTGTAACTTTTTCTTTCTTTCTTGTGCCAATGTTTAGTTCATAAGTCATTAATGACCCAACTAACTCTACAATTTTGATTTCGTCTATGTCCTTGCTTTCTAAAATTGTGGTCACCCTGGAGTGAAACCTATTTGGCAAATATCGCAGGACCTTTTTGATCAATTTTGACTCTGAATATTTTTCTCCAAGGGAATGTGCTTGATTTTATATGTCACACAGCTGTGCATAAAAATCTTTGAATGCTTCATCGTCTGTTATGCGTAGGTTTTCAAATTCTGTGGTGAGCATTTTTAGTTTAGACGATTTCACCTTGGGTTCCTTCATGTGCGATTTGTAGGATCTCCCAAGCTTCTTTTGCTATCCTGCAATTAGATATTAGCCTAAATTGATTAGCATTTACAAAACAAAAAATAGCATTCAAGATTTTGCTATTCCAACTAGCATTATTGAAGTCAGTAATTACCCATTGTTCACATGATTTTTCTATCTCAATATCATTTTCAATGATAGTAGGAGGACTATAACCTCTAATGATAGAATGCTATGATTTTTCATCTAGAGCTTGAATGTAAACAGTCATATGGTTCCAATAATTATAGTTTGATCCACCCAAGACTGGTGGTCGAAAAGAAGCACTGTCCATACCTAGATTCATAGGATCTCATTTTCTAGAAGTGCCAATTGTTAGTTTTAAATCTAGATAACAATCAACCTAGAAGGGGGGGAGGGGTTGAATATGTTGTCACTGAAAGTCCGTAAATATATATTTTTTTTTAAAAAACACAATGTTCACTTTAATGTTCTGATGTTGATGAAAGTTTGTTGAATGTCAGAATATTTCACTGAACGTTTTCGCAGTTTCGAGATAGTTAATATGTAAGACAATTAAAATATTGATTAATACCAGATATAGCATCGTAAACCCTTAAAGGAAATATCCACGGGCCCCCATACCACGGGTAAATAAATCCACTATATTAGAACATGTCACACTCATCTCAACTTTTTGAAATTACAATTTTAGACCTAATCTAAAACTTTATCAGCAATTTACAAAAAGTAAAACTCAGTTAAGAACAATAATAAAATTTCACTGTTTTATATCTTTTTTAACTAGTTAAGAAATGCAATCAAGTACTTCGGTCTTGATCTTGGTCCATTCCACGAGTGTCCCCAAATTGATTCCACAAATCAGAATAAGACCCAGTCCTTATCTTGCCGTGAAAATGCCGTTTTCTCTCACAATGGATTTCTTCTACGCTCAGTTTCTCAGAGCCGTTTTTAAAAAATAGAATTATGATCGGGTTAGGACTTTGGAATATTTTCTTTGGAACTCACAACTCACAAATAATTTTCTCTTAGATGCTTGAGTATCTTTGCTTTCAAAGTCCGTAGGATTCTTGTAATACCACGTGTCTTATTTATAGCACAAGAAGTTTTTCTAAACTTAGTGACTTATAGTATTTATCTTATATAGAGATAAGAAAAATAATTATTTAAGTTTAAATGAACTTTATAAAAGATAAGGTGAGATGTATCACAAGAATATGAAAATAAATCCAGTTATATATTTTCATTTAAGTAGAAAAATAAAAAGATAGCCCCTTTCTCTTCAAAATTTTGGCCCCCCATCTCTAAGTCTCTAACCCTTTGGTTTGCTTCATTTTCCCTCTTTTTAAGTCCCCAAAATTTCAGCAACAAGGTCCCTTTCTCCTTCAGCCGTAAGTCACTTTTCTCCAGTACAAAAGTCCCCATTTTCGGCCAACAGAAAATCAGATTTTTACCCCTTCTGTGCAATCCGTTTTTGGCCCCAAAGTTACACCAATAAGTTACAATTTTGTCACCTATTTCCATCTCTTTTCTATCTAGAATTCGGTCCCAAAAGTGAGAAATCGACAACCATTTTCACCCATTTTCAACTCAACAAAAGCGTCGTTTTTCAAAGTAGTTTTACTAACTATGTTTATTGCGATTTTAAATGTTGTTTGGAAGATTATGACGTGATATAAATGCCATGCAAACCTAATTACGAAGGAACTTTATGATAGTGATTGAAGGTAATCACTTTAACATGTTAGTGATTGAAGGTAATCACATATGACGTTATGTGTTTTCGGCTCTATGCACGTTTTAAAATGATGGCACGTTGCATTTATGTTTATGTATAATTTTCCCACATGTTCTATATATCACTAATGAGTGTTTATTATGAAATACTCACACCCAAAATGAACAAATTTTCAGATTGATTTGATTGGCGTTGATGCGATGGCGTAGGCTAGCAAGCTTGTCATGAAAATTCCTTTTTAGTTTAAGTTTTGACGTCGAGATAATCGCGTCAATTATGATGTAAATAAAATATTTGAAGTCTTTGATTCAGTATTTAATTATGTAATATTTATGGAAAATGAGATGTCGGTTCATTTTCCGTTAAAAGTTTCAAGTTAGAACTGCATAGTTTTATGTTTTTGAAATTTCCAGCTCACTATCCCTACTTTGAAAAATCATAACTTTTTCTACGGTAAGAAATTTTGAGTGAAATTAGGTGATATGGAAAGCTCTATATGTGATTTAATAACAGAAATTATAATCACTCAAAAATACCATTGTATGAAATTTTTATGAACATTTTAGCGGACTGCCTTAAGGCACTCGGGACAACTTTTCAAGCAACATCGGCTATCTTTTTCACTTGACAAACGATGCATTTAAGGTTTGAAATTTTAACATGTTGTAGTATTTAGTCTCAAGTATCTACAGTAAAGTTTTTGGGATTTTGGAATTCGTTTGAATGGTCAAATAATTTGTGGCAACACCTATCACAGTTTAGGTAAAACCAAAGAAACTTCCGCTCTTGTATTTTTTGGAAATGTTATATTTTAAAAATCATTCAAGGGCGGGAAATAATTTTTGGAGTCATCAAATATATTGTAGAGATTATTTTAGAGAACCTCTGGGTTGAGAAAATCCAGGGCATTACAATGACTGCCATAAATGCATGGATCATCGTTCGCGACCATTTGTGCTTCAAGGAGTAATGATTGTGGTCATTTCATTAGATTGTGGGACAAAGAGCACAGATTTTGACGTGGTCGTGCGGTGCGTGGTTCATCTCGGTTGCTCATTGAAAATTGATCTTGGCACCCTCATAGTTTCTAGAAATCTAATCTAGGATGAACGAGTTGAGATTTGTGATATCTTGATCCAATGGATGAGCCTTGAGGTGTGTTATCTATAAAAGGGCGAGATAAGTTTGCTAGCAATTTTGCTTCAAAGTTTTTCCTTGAATCCTTTATTCTTTTTCCATGAAGAAAGTAAACCAAAATGTCTATCCAAGAAGTTCACACCCGCAAGGAGAGTAAATACTCCAGTTGTGGTGACAGTGACCTCTGTGAAGATGACAAAAAAGAATAGGGCCTTTATTTGAAGATTTTCAATACCTCATATAGCCTAAGAGATTTGTTGTCAAGTTTGCTGGCATAAATAGAACTGGACGGAGCACGGATCCAAGGTGTTAATTAAGTGGGCTCTCGCTGCTGATGCTCTTCATACACATGATTCATTTAGAGAAGATAGCCTGATGCCCCCACATGAAGCTATTCAAGCTCTTGATGTCGTTCTCTGAGGAGGGCATATGTCAAACAAAAAGTTGTTGGAAGGTATTTCTCTCAACTCCAAAGTTGGAAGGGATTCTTTTTTTTCCCCGACTTTACTTTGAGGCATGTTTGCATTAACCTTCTAGTTTTGTCTTTCAAGACTACTTACACTTGATCTCCAAATTTAGGGGCATGACTGACTAATTTTGAGTGACCCAGCAGGGTGCGACCCTTTCAAAATGAAGACATAGCAGAGGGTTCAGTAGAGGAAAGGACAAAAAATTACCCTCATGAAGTTGAAGTCCCATCAGCATCGGCCAACATGCAACCATATAACTATTATTTCTCCATTTGTGTCGACCCTCCAAAGATGGCAGGGGGTTCTTTTCTTCTCTTTTTTGACATTGTACCGATGTTATAGTACTCTTATTCATCAATGAAATTCAAACATTTCTCTTGCAACTTTTCTTGCATTGTTTTAATATTAAAGCATTGAAATAAAGCCTCGAACGAATCGAGCAAGTAAGATCTTCAATTAATCGTAAAGTTACCAATGACTTGTAAAAGATTAAGTTTAACATTCTATTGAAGATGAAAACATCTTAACCCGTTACAAAAATGGGTGAGCGAAGGACTTAACTTCTACTGGTAATACTTCTTCAAATGCTCAGTATTCTATGAGTGAGTATGGCTCGTCCCGTCTGAGCATTCAATTCGATATGTTCTTGGTCAAACTTCAGCAATGATGCAGTAAGGTCCCTCCCAATTTGGACCTAAAGATCCTGAGCAGCATTCATTAGTTGAAGAGAAGACCTTCTTTAGTACTAAGTCGCCAAACCGAAATACCCTTATGCTGACCTTAGAGTTATAATACTTGGCCATTCTCTTTGAGATATGGTCAGCCTAGTCTGAGACCTGCCTCTAGCTTTATCCAACAAGTCAACTTCCACCAATCTAAAGTTATCATTAGATAACTCATTAAAATGGATTAGCTGATGTGAAGAAAGCCTGACTTCAACCGACACCACAACCTCAATCCCATAAGTTAGGAAAAATAGTGTTTTTCTAGTGACCGTTCGGATGGTGATTTGTAAGCCCAAAGGACATGGGAAAGCTCGTCCACCCATGCACATATCAAAGTGTCCAGTTTTCTTTTCAAAATAGCTTTGATTATTTTATTTACATCATGGACTTGCCCATTTGCTTGAGGATGATAAGGAGTAGAAAACTATTTCTAAATCCTTAAATCATCACATAAGTTCTACAACTTCTTGTTGTCAAACTGTTTTCCATTATCTATAACAAGGAAATGTGGGATCCCAAATCTGCAGATAATGCTCGTCCAGATAAACTTGGCTGTGTTTGCCTCGATGGTAGAAGTTAGTGTTTCAACTTCAACCCATTTTGTAAAATAATCAATGATCACTATCATATATTGAGCGCCGAATATACTCTTGGGGAGTGAACCTACAATGTCAAAACACCATTTAGCAAAAGGCACAGACTAATTAAGAAAAGTTGAAGTACCGAAGAAAATCTTTGGTTCTTGTCACAGTGCTTGACATAGCTCAAAGCGTCATTTCTCACTGTCGACCAATAGTAACCTCCTCGAAACATCTTATGCGCCATCGACCGTCATCCTTCGTGGATGTCACAAATTTCTTCACGGATTTTTGTAAGAGGTATTCAGCTTCAGCTGGTTAGACACAACAGATGAGTGTAGTGGAAAAACCTTTCTTATAAAGTACCCCATCTCTAATGATAAAGCAGACGGCTCTTAGCCTTAGCCTTTTAGCCTTATTTTTATTTGACGGAAGGTTTTGAATTGTTAGAGAGTCCCTAATTTTTGCCATCCACTTAGGCTATTCACTTATTGTTATTACTTCTTCTTTTATACAATAGAAGGTCTTCCCAAGTGCTATATGGGAATGACTTTCAGAAACTTAGAATCCTTGCTGTTGGCTAACTTTGATAGAGCATCAGCGTTGCTATTTTTCTCTCGAGGGATTTGAGATATCTTAAATTTATCTAAGGTATTGGTAGTTGTAGGTAAAATAGTAAACAACTCATAAAAAATATCAAATTTGTTCATTTATTTTTCGCAACTTGCATCTCCTTTTGTACTTTTGTCTCCCACCTTGGAAGATGGCAACAGCTAGTATCCCCACATATAGATTCAGCGTGTTGAGTGTGTTAGTGATATGTCGTAAGTCCAATCATTGATAGGATATAAACACTTTATTTGATTAATGTATTTTTTTTTATGAAAGATGTGTTATTTTGATTAGGGTAAATAACACTAGAGGTTCCGAACCTTAAACCTTGTGACGATAGTGATAACCCAAGAACAACTAATCAAGAGGGGGGGAGAATTGGTTTTTACAAAAAAATTCGTAAAACAATCTCAAGATAAGAAACTTAAGATATATAAATTAAGCAAATAAAAATATAAGCACAATATAAGTAAATAAAAGGGTGGAGAGAGTGCAAATGATATTTTTATGGAGGTTCGATCCAAACAATGATCTACGTCTCCCGTTACCAATCTCTCCGTCACAAACACGACATTTCCACTATCTTGATTGACTTATGGTGCAATTAAAACTCTTTCAACGTTTTCGGTGACTTACAAACAAAGAGCAACGATCTTTATTTAATATTGAGCTTTTGAAGGGATCTCAATATGACCCAAATATATGAAGAAATAGATTTGAGATAGTATTTTTCTCTTAACAAATGATAGGTACAAGTTTAGTACTAAGAGAGACTAACACTTCAATGAATAACAATAAATGAAAAGCTCAAGTGTTAGAAAGAAACTTTGATGATGATGATGATGATTCAAAAGTTTGATTTGATCAATCAATGTTTTTTAGTAATAGATTTTGAAGATGTAAGTGCAATAAAGTTGGAATGATTTTTTTCAATATGATTCTCTCTTTTTATGCTCATGTAAGTGTGTTCAATGATAACTAATTAAGGGCAATTTATAAAGGTCAATTTTCAGAGTTTTCTGTCCAAACGGATGATCAAACAGTCGACCTACAACATGTCGGATGACCAAAAAGAGTCGTTGGAATAGTAAAAATCAAAACGATTTTTGGAAGAAGACGTTCAAAAGGTCGACCTTTATGTCCAAATGGTTGACCGGTTCTTCAACCGGATGACCGGTTAAAATTTTCAAAAATTTTTGAAAAATTAATTTGTTGACTTTGATAAAACATTGTATACAATTGATATCAACATAGTTTTTGGGCATAAAGTTATTTTTGAGCTTTCATCCATTTAATGCTAAAGATCAAAGAATTAGTACTTTTACAATTTTATCTAGAAATCTAATATTCGATCTTGAATTTCGAATCTTGAATTCTTGAACTCTTGTATTGATTGACTTTGATCTTGACTTGTTTGAGAGTTCGATTTGCAATATAGTCTTCAACTTGACGATGATTGATAACGCTTTGAATATTACTTGAGATGATTGATAACGCTTTGAATATTACTTGAAAATAGATCGTTAGTAAACAATACCAATTTGTTTGTTATAATCAAAACATTAAGGTTAAAGTTAACTATAGGTCAATAATTTCCCCCTTTTTGATTATGACAAACAATATGATGTGTATTTGAGAATATAACAAATAATACGATAAATGGTAGCGTATATATTTCCCCTTTCTTTTTCAAGCATAGTGTGATGAATTTATAGCATGCTATACTTTCTATCATAATATTTATCAATTTGATTTCAATAGTTTTCCATGCCAATTTTATCACATACGTTAATCACGACTTATTTACCAGTTCCATCACACATCCAACGTTATACACCATTTTCATCATATCCTATGTTTTCCCCCTATTGGCATAAACAAAAAGATAACATCAATACATTAAGGTTAAATAGATAAGTTTTCCCTAAATGAAACAAAAGATGCATTTCATTGATAAACTCAAATTTAAAGACAATCATAGTTCAAACAAAAATAAACATTAATTAAAACTAGTTCCAAAAACATATAAACTAAAACTAGAGGCACTAGTTCTCCAGCGGAGGAGGTGGAAGAAATATCGTGTCAAGGCAGGAGTGAAGTGCTTGATGTGAAGCTAGCACTTGTTGAAGCAACGATGTCATGCCGTCTACCGATTGTTGTAGACTTCCCATCGTGTTTTATAAACCATCCACCGTAGTAGTGAGCGAGTCAATCCGACCATTAAGGAGATTGTAATGGTTGTCGGTGAAGGAGAAGCCAGAGGTGGAGGATGATGGCATATGTGAGCTCGGTATATCACGAGGATGAGATGGTAGAAGAGCATCTTCATCATCATCGGCTTCATCCATTTTCTCACTATCCTCAAATGGTAAGTAGAAGGTCCCGACTCGGCATCAAATCTTTTTGTTTTAGCCACCCACTGCCCATATTCTTTCACAATTTTCATGCGCTTAAGGGTATGAATATTGATGGTGTCGGTGGGTTTTGGATTAAGTACGACCTCATCACGGAAGGAGATTTCGAAGTGACGAAAGATTTTGATAAGAATCATAACCATATGGTAAGGCCGTAACCCTATGGGTACGACAAATAGTGTTCATATGGTTTAACATATTGAATAGAAAATCAACTTTTCGCCCAACTAAGAATGAGTCGAGAAGGAAGAGGTCGAAATGATTGACTTCATCTAAATGACCTTTCCTAGGAACGATAATGTGGGCAATGATGTCATGCAAGACTCGACAAGACAAGGTGAGTTGATTTGAACTAAGTCTTACAAGAGTCTCAAAAGGTTTGCCGGTGACTCGACTACAAGCTTCGGCGGGATTGTACCCTTCGAGATGAGGAGCTATTATTTGACTAAACAAACTGGTTTTACACTCCTCAAGTTTAAGGATGGAACAAAAAGAGTTGGAGTAATTTTTATCCCTTTTTTTTTACCATGCAAGAAATGCTCGACCCCGGAGAATAAACCTTACCTTGGTAGAATTCTTTCATGAGATATGGGTAAGCTTTTTCATCAAGAGTGACAATTGAAACCCAACCCATGGAAACAAAGTAATCTTCGATATGGAATGAAGGGGCGTCAAAAGTAAATGAGGCAAGATTGACATTTTTACCTGTGAGAATTGAGAATTTATCAATGCGATTTTCCGGACGAGCCTCGTCGTCGGAAGATGGTATAGGTAGCCCTTCCCTCCTTTGAATTTTACTCAGTATTTTTACTCAATGCATGTTGATTAGAATCGGATTATGATATCTAGGGTTCTGGAAGACCGATTGAAAATTGAAATTGATGATTTTGTGGTTAAAAATTGGGAATTTTTCGTTTTGTGAAAGGGAATGAGGTGGGTTTTTGATTTTGAGTGTAAATTTTAAGGAATTGGTAAAGATTTGATGAATAGAGAAGGATTTGGAGAGAAGAACGTAAGTTTGCGGAAAGTGGGTAATGAACAATTTGAAAAATTTATGACTTTAAAAACCTGATTCCCGTCAAACCGATCAACCGTATTTCTCAAACGGTCGACCGTTTGAATCAGGGATTTCAACTTGAATTTCTTTGGACAGACGGATGAGGTGACAGACAATGACACGATCAACTGTCTGAGATGAAACGGTCGCCCGTTTGGCTTAAACGGTCAACCGTAAAAATGTGACATTTGGACCAAAATTCATTGGACAGACGGATGAGCAACCGGTCGTCCGTTTGATGAAACGATTGACCTATTAGACTGTTTTGTTGAAATTTCACAAAGTTTATGGATTTGTTCTTTTGTCAAAGATTTTTATACCACCTTTATCATATGAATTTCAATTGATTATAAGATTCATTAATTGTTAGCCACATACTTCACATTCATCAATTATGCCTATATTTCGTTGAATGTAGGAGAATTTTTCAAGTGCTAATGTTTTTTTGAGAATATCGGCTAATTGCTATTTTGTATTTACAAACTCTAAAGTTATATCTCCCTTTTGTGCATGATCTCGTAGGAAATGATGTCTAATCTCAACGTGTTTGGTTCGAGAATGCAAAATGGGATTTTTAGATAAATTGATAGCACTTGTGTTATCACACACATGACATGTACATTTTCAAATGATAGGTGATAATCACTTAGAGTTTGCTTCATCCATAGGATTTGAACACAACAACTAGCGGCTGATATATATTCGACTTCGGCGGTTGATAAAGCAACGAAATTTTGTTTCTTACTAAACCATGGTACTAGAGCAAAGCCTAGAAAGTGACAAGTTCCGCTAGTACTCTTACGGTCAACCGTGTACCCGGCCCAATCGGCATCCGAATAGCTAAGTAAATCAATATAAGTATTGTTAGGATACCAAAGACCTAAGGATCTAGTGCCACTAAGATAGCTAAAAATACATTTCACAGCACTAAGATGGGAATTCTTAGGATTATATTGATATCTTGCACATAAGCATACACTAAACATAATATCGGGCCTACTAGCAGTTAAATAAAAAAGAGATCCGATCTTACCTCGATATTTGGTTATATTTATGAGAGTACCTTGATTATCTTTGTCTAATTTGATCGATGAGTTCATTGGGGTATTCATTGTTTCAATTCTTCCATTTCAAACTTCTTGAGCATATCCACGATATACTTGGTTTGACTAATGAATATTCCATCATTAGTTTGTTTGATTTGGAGCCCAAGAAAGAACTTGAGTTCTCCTATCATACTCATCTCAAATACCTTGCTCATACACTTAGAAAATTCTTCACATAGTAAAATGTTAGTAGCACCAAAAATATTATCATCAACATAAATTTGAACAACAATCATATCATCCTTTTTGGTTTTCATAAAAATTGTAGTATCTGCTTTACCTATTAAAAAACTATTTGATAAAATGAATTTGCTTAATCTTTCATACCAAGCTCTAGGAGCTTGCTTTAATCCATAAAGAGCTTTTCTAAGTTTGAAAACTTTGTCCGGGTATTTATGATTTTTGAAACCGAGAGGTTGCTCAACAAATACTTCTTCTTAAATGCACCATTTAAAAATGCACTTTTGACGTCCAATTAAAAGAGTGAAATTTTTATGACAAGCAAAAGCAAGAACATGTGAATTGATTCCAATCTAGCAACCGGTATAAAGGTTTCTTCAAAATCTATACCTTCTTTTTGATTGTAACCTTAAGCCACTAATCTAGCTTTGTTATGTACAATTATGCCATTTTCATCTTGTTTATTTAGAAAAATCCATTTTGTACCAATAACGGTTTGAGAACTTAGTCTAGCAAATAAATCCCAAACATGATTTCTTTCGAATTGATTTAGTTCATCTTGCATAGCTAGAATCCAAAATTCATCAAACTCGGCTTCTTTAAAATTTTTTGGTTCAATTTGTGAAAGTAAAGCACAATTGTTAAGAAAGTTTTTAGTAGAGTTTCTACTACTTACTCCTTTGGATGGATCACCAATGATGAGATCTTTTGGATGAAAAGGAACAAACCTCCATTCTTTAGGTAAATATGAAGTATTTTGTTTTTTAAGAGATTTTTCTCCATTTTGTTGCATGGTTGATTCCTCTTCACGTTGATTTTCAACATTATTTGGATACTTCTTGTCTTGATTTTGAACATTTAATTGTTCAAATGGAATTTCCAAATCGCCATCATCATCAACGTTTTTCTCATGTTCAAGAGAGTTAGTCTCTTCATATACAACATGCATGGATTCTTCAACTACCAAAGTTCTTTTGTTAAAAAGTCTATAAGCCTTGCTAGTCGATGAATATCCAAGAAAAATTCCAATATCGGATTTTGAATCAAATTTTTCCAAAATTTCTTTCGTATTTAGTATAAAGCATTTACAACCAAAATCTTTAAAATATCCTATATTGAGAACTTTATATTTCCAAAGCTCGTATGGAGGTTTAGTTTTCTTTCGACTAACTAAAACTCTATTCAAAATATATCACGAAGTATTAACGGCTTCGACCCAAAAATACTTTGTTAAATTATTTTCATTCAACATAGTCCGAGCCATTTCTTGCAATGTATGATTCTTCCTTTCTACTACACCATTTTGTTGAGGAGTTCTAGGAGCCGAAAAATTATGTTCATATCCATTTGATTTGCAAAACTCATCAAATGCAATATTTTTTAATTCTTCACCGTGATCACTCCTAATTGTAGTAATAGTGTATCCTTTTTCTTTTTGAACCCTTTTGCAAAAATGTTTAAATGCATTTAAAGCCTCATCTTTTAGATTTAAAAATGTAATCCAAGTAAATCTTGAAAAATCATCAACGATAACAAAGGCATAGTGTTTACTACTTAAACTTGCGGTTCTAAAAGGTCCAAATAAATCTATGTGGAGAAGTTGTAAAGGTCTTGTAGTAGAAGAGTGTTGTTTAAGTTTAAAAAAATTCTTTACTTGTTTTCCAAATTGATAAGCATCACAAATTTTATTTTTGGCAAACCTTTTACAAAGAAAGTTTCAAAGATTTTGGAAAGTAAGTCCATACTTACATGACCTAATCTACTATGCCATAGCCAAGAGTCATCTTTTATACTTGATAAGCATTTTATCTCTCTTTCAAGGTCAAATTCAATATTTATGATGTAAACATCCTTACTTTAGCTCCCTATGAATATTACCTCTTTAGATATAGCATCCTCAATGAGGCATTTGAAATAATCGAATTTAATGAGATAACCTTTATCATAAAATTGACTTATACTAAGCAAGTTATGTTTGAGATTATCAACTAATAAAACATTTTCAATCGAGGGAGATAAATGGTTACCGATATTTCCAATGCCTATGATTTTTCCTCTAGCATCATCTCCAAAAGTGACATGACCCCCATCCTTTCTCTTGAGGCAAGATAGCAATGTTTGATCACCGGTCATATGCTTTGAGCAACCACTATCCAAGAACCAATTGCTCTTCATTTTTTGTGGTACCTACAAAAAATATTTCAATTTTTGATTTTTGGTATCAACATAAGTTTGGGTCCTTGATAGTTAGTGTTTGTGGATTCTTTTACCCACTTATGTTTGTTTTCAAAGTCTAGCCTCTTCTTGATTAGACAATTAAATGCAACATGACCAAATTTCTTACAAAAACTACATGTCATATTTTGTTGAGAGGAATTGGATGATTTGACAAATATATTTTCAAGAGATTTTTGTTTCAAAAATGATTTGTATCCAATACATCCTTTATCAAAAACGCATTACCAAGCATTAATTCAAAATATTTCTTTCCTAACAATGTTTGTCAAGTCTACAACTTTTTCTTTCAAGGAAAGATTTTCTTTAATTAAGGATTTTTTATCCTTTTCTTTTTCAAAATCTTTTTGTGCTACAAAAAGTTTCTTAACTACCTTTTTCAACAGAAAATGTTTATTATTAAGAGTAGAGTGTTTTTTAACAAGTTTTTCAAATTCTTCAAGGATTTCATCATAAGAAGTAGATAAATCATTGTATGAATAATTGTTATTTACACTTACCTCATCATCTGTAGCCATGAAACACATGTTGGCAATTTCTTCTTGACTTTCATCTTCTTCATCATTATCATCCCAAATTGCTTGAAGAGCTTTCTTCTTGGTGAAATTTTTCTTGTTTGGACATTTGGTTCTTTTGTGACCATGTTTGTCACGATCATAGCAAACGATCTTCTTATTTTTCTCTTCACCCTTTACTTCTTTCTTTTGGAATTGCCGATTGTTTCGAAAGCCTTTCCATTTCTTGGCAAGAAGAACTAGATCATCGAGTTGTTCATCACTCATGTTCATATTTAAAGAGCCTTCATCATTTGTTGATTTTAAGGCAATTTGCCGCTTTGGAGGCTCATTCATCTCTTCTTTGCTCTTTTTTGTCTTCTCTTTTGTTTCAGCATTGTTTAGCTCATAAGTTATCAATGTTCCATAGAACTCCTCCAATGGATATGTGTTGACGTCTTTTGTATTTTCAATCAATATTCTCAAGGAATTCCAATCTTTTGAAAGAGACCTAAACATTTTACTAACAAGTTCACCATTAGTAAATTTTTTATCAAAGCCCTTAAGGCCATTAATATTGTTGGTGAAACGAGTAATCATATCTACTATAGGTTCATTTTGTTTCATGAAGAAATTCTCAAAATCTTTTGTTAAAATATTTATCTTAGTTTCCTACTTTCTTTTACTTTGTTAGTACCTAAGTGAGTGATTTCTAAAGCATGCCAAATGTCATAAGCAGAATCACATTTGCTAATTAAATTTATTTTTATCTAAAGTACAATAAAGCAAATTTTTGGCTCTAGCATTTAGAGATAATTTTCTTTTGTCTTCTTCATCATATTCCTCTCTAGATTTTGGAATAGTTTGGTCCGGTTTATCATCAGCCTTAATAATTTTTGTTGGCGCATAAGGACCAAATTCAAAGACTTCTCAAATGTTATAATCTATTGATTGTATATATATCATCATTCTAGTTTTTCAATAATTATAGTGGGTTCCATTAAATAAGGGAAGACGATCGTAGAATGCCCCTCAAGACTTTGAATATTATGGTTAGCCATTACTCAAGACTGCAAAATCTTATTTTCAAAAATGAGCACCTCGCTCTAATACCAATTGATAACCCAAGAACAACTAACAAAGAGGTGGGTGAATTGGTTTTTACAAAAAATTTTGTAAAACAATCTCAAGATAAGAAACTTAAGAGATATAAATTAAGCAATTAAAAATATAAGCACAATATAAGAAAATAAAAGGGTAGAGAGAATGCAAATGATATTTTTATTGAGGTTCGATCTAACCAATGATCTACGTCCCCCGTTGCAAAGCTCTCCATCACGAGAACGACCTTTCCACTATTTTGATTGACTTAAAGTGCAATCAAAACCCTTACAATGTTTTTGGTGACTTACAAACAATGAGCACCGATCCTTATACAATATTGAGCTTTTAAAGTGACCTTAATATGACCCACAGATATGAAGAAATAGATTTGAGATAGTATTTATCTCTTTGATTGATTTGATCAATCAAAGATTTTCAATGAATTATTTTGAAGATGTAAGTGCAATAAAGTTAGAATAATTTTTCTCAATATGATTCTCTCTTTTTATGCGCTTGTAAGTGTGTTTAATGATAACAAATGAAGGGCAATTTATAAAGATCAATTTTCAGAGATTTTTGTCAAAACGGATGATCAAACGGTCAACCTACAACATGTCGGATGACCAAAAATAGCAGTTGGAAAAGTAAAAATCATAAAGGTCACTTTTTGAAAAAAGACGTTCAAACAATCGACCTTTATGTCCAAACCGTCGACCGGTTTAATATTTTGAAAAGCTTTGAAAAATTAATTTTTTGACTTTGATAAAAACATTTTATGCAAGTGATATCAACATAGTTTTTGGACATAAAATTGTTTTTGAGCTTTCATCCGTTTAATGCTAAATATCAAAGAATTAGTACATTTACAATTTTATCTAGAAAACTAGTCTTCGATCTTGAATTTTGAATCTTAAATTCTTGAACTATTGTATGGATATTGACTTTGATCTTGACTTGTTTGAGAGTTCGATTTGCAATATAGTCTTCATCTTGTCGATGATTGGTAGCGTTATAAATATTACTTGAAAATAGATCGTTAGTAAACAATACAAATTTGATTGTTATAATCAAAACTTTAAGGTTAAAGTTAACTATAGGTCAATAGACGGGGTCCCAAACCTTCAATATCTTATACCCCGAGTCATTAACCTTTAAAGAATGCACGAGCAAAGTCATTTTATTAAAAAAAATGTCAGTTTACCGTTAAATGGTCAAAATTTTCTTAAACTGACAAGATTACCCTTTTTCGAATTAAAACATAAAGAATAGGAAAAAAAGAAGCAAATATTACAGCAAAGCCCCTCATTCACTTCTTCTTCTTCTCTAACCAACCCCTAACCAACTAAAAAAATTGCAATCAATCCCCATCCTAAAACTTCTTCTACTCCAAAACCGCCATCGGCCACCACCCACTAGAAGCTCTATTCCACTACAAAAACCCATGCTTGCATATTTTGCAAAGTCCAATAACTAACTCTACATACCACTACTGGAGTGTTTTATTTTCCAAAGTCTACTGAATGCACTTGCCGGCCGGGTCCACCACGGCCACGACCTCGCTGGAAAAGTACTTGCTAATGACCGATTCTGAGAAAAAATAGGTTTTGTAGCTTTTTCCCCACTTAACAATTTGGTGTTATGCTCACTTTTAAGTTGCCAAATTCTATGTTCAAACAAGAGAAAATCTCCATTGCAGAATATGTCGTGCGAGATTTGTTGATTCTAGACGAGCCCACATCGGGACTAGACTCAACGATGACGTTCTGGCTGGTAGAGACGCAGGCGGCGTTGGCGGCAGAGAAGGAGAAGACAGTGGTAACTTCTAATTTCAAACTTATAAATCAAAACCACACGATACATTCAAATTACTGTAACCACATTTGGCCTTAAAAAACAAAAATTAGCATTTACTGAATCCATCGTGAACGAGGTAATTGAAGGTGTGGTTATCGCAGTTGTAGGTGAACTTGTTGTTGGAAGAAGGGAGTTTTTGAAGGCACTGGTAAGCTATGGAGTTGAAGTTGCCGCTGAACTCTATGTACTTTGCCAGTATCATCGGTGGCATCCCACTCGACACCAGCACATAGATCAACATCTTCTTGCTGTTTTGCACCATTTTCCAAGTGGGTGGTGGGTGACGGCGATTTTGGAGTAGAAGAAGTTTTAGGATGGGGATTGACTGCAATTTTTTTAGTTGGTTGGGGGGCTGGTTGGAGAAGAAGTAGTGAGGGAGGGGGTTTGTTGTAATTTTTGCTTTGTTTTTTTTTTAATTCGAAAAGGGTAATATTGTCATTTTAAGAAAAATTTGACCATTTAATGGTCAAACTAACTACTTTTTTAACAAAAGTATTTTGCTCGCGTATTTTTTAAAGGTTAAGGATCCGAGGTGCTAGACATTGAAGGTTCAGGACCCATCGTCACAAGGTTCAAAGGTTCAAGACCTCTGGTGCTATTTACCCTTTTAGTTATGCTTATGTTACTAATTAAATATAATAGAGTTCGATGATTAAATTTTGATAACTTGTTAATCAAAAATATTGAGATCATGAGATACATATTATAAATAATTCGGTCTTGAATTATCCCTATTTATAAGTGATAATGAGATATAGATAATGTTATTACAGATAGGCTAGCATAGCGTGTTGCATTCTTTTCTTATGAAGAAAGTACCTCATCTCACAAGCTAAACTATAGAAACATTTAAATGAATACCTAGATAATTTTTTATAAGAACAAAAAATTGAATGGCCCGAAATTGAATGGATAATTATCTTAGTTCAGTGGTTAATCTATAATGCTTTGTAGTATAATTGGTCATTTGACTTCAAGTCATCATAGAATTTTATACAAGGATCATCATATTTTGTTGGTGTTGATGTTGTCCTTCTTGGGTTGCTAATACGACGTTGTTTGGGTATGATGAGAATTGTATGAAGATTGTTGAATGAACAATAAATAATTCATCACTCTTGGATAGTCATAGACTATAACCAGTCTTTCTTTCACCTAAGTTGATAGACAAACTCCTTGGCCAAGGTGGAGTTATATTTGAAAGGAATTTGAAGTATAACTCATTAGATCGACATAAGACTGTGACGAATAATATAATTGATTAAATTGAGATTGACACTTCGGGTATATCTCGTAATTCATTGGGTTATATTAATGAAATGATTATATTTTTACGATAACTATACATCTTAGTTTTGTCATACAACATGACATTTTTCATCACATAGATTGCCTTGATAGATTGCTGGACAAACAATGTGAATCGATTAATCTAGGTAAATTAATGATAAATTAAAAAAATGTTTTCATTTATCTTTTTCTAATAGATCAGAATAATAATCTATTTCGTTTGTCATAGGATTGACAACCTAATAGGTTACTCACAAAAAGATGAAAATTAGAAGAGTGAGATTCAGGAAAAATTAATTGAAAAATGTAAGACATTTTTGCAAATTAAAGTCCAAATTAATTAACGGGGCTTTTTAATTTTAATTTTTTAATTAAAACAAAAAAAGTCGATTTTTTTTATATCACCTTATTATTTTCCATAAATCTCTACCTTTCTCAATCTGAAAGTGTTATAATCTCCATATTAACTCTTTTATTATGCAATCTAAAATTTTAATGTCTCTAAACTTGCTTAGTCCACCCTAATTCTAGTATAAACTTTCTTATTCTACATATTTTTTTTATATATTATTTTAAATGGATTACAACATATTCTTCTTGGAAACTGGTGAGTTCAACAAATTCCTTTGTAGTTCCAACAATCTAGAAAGTAGTTCACAATTATATCATGATTTCAGTGGTTTAAATGATGTTCTAATTTCTCATGATTTGGATGATGGGAGTAAGAATCCTCTAATTAATTTGGATGTGATCTTGAAGAAGAAGAAAAAATGCTGATATGAGCAAGGAGAAAATGGCGAACTACGAAACAAAAGTCAAAGTGTTGGAAACACTTCAAATTAGTGAAAACTAGTACTTTAGTAAATGGACAACAAGATTACAAAGCAATGTGTAATTACTACAAAGAGAAGTTATCTTGGCAAATGGAGTATTGTCACGACTCATCTAAATAGATAATATAGTAGATGTACAATCAAACATAGAGGTCTGAAAAAATAATAGGCCGCAACTCTAGTTTGTTTCGATTGGAACAAGTTGTTCTAGTACTAGTGTTACCAACTTGGTCTATTCAAAAGAAAACATGCGTGAAGGTCTAACCATGTTTGTAGTTAGTTGTGAGTTTCCTCTTATGTAGTAGAAAATGTTCATGTTGACGTCAAAATCCATAAAATGCATATAGAAAATGAATATGGAATAATCTTATGTATTTGTGCATGTATTTTGCAAAAAAATATATCATTTAACTTCAAATGATAATAGGGCCTAGTATTTTTCGGTAAACGTTCAAGAGCATTCAGGTAATTTTTTAGACCTTGTAATAATTTGATTTAGAAACAATATGCCATTTCAATCTCAATGTCACTAAATTTGATCAATTTTAGGGTTTCAAATAAATAGATTTGACATGCAAGTAGGGACGTGTTGTATACATATAGATATGGCGCATTAAGATTGTAGTGGAGAGTGTTAGAGTTTGTACTACGAAGTGTTGTTAGATCTGAGGCTGGGTCGAGACTACATAGGTATCCTTCACTATTTCCAATTATTTCCATGTGTTGAATTTATGCTATGTCGAACGAGGCTTTCTGACAAGCCTCGGTTTCCGTAGTTTATGTATTAAGCTCAGGGTCACCCGATGTATTTTTGTCGTCATGCCACGTGTGCTATTTACCCAATTTGGCATCAACGTAAGATGGATATAATTTTATGTACAACATTAGTCCCCCAAGTCCGAGTCTTACATTTATTTAAGGCAAAGGACTTCCTGAAATACTCAGCTTGTCATGAAGCTTTAGGTCAATGTGAGGTTTTTCTTTCATCTTACCAATTCCTCCAATTTTTTTATTTTGAAATTATTTGTAAACTTCTTGTCATTCCATGGCCTTGTGTATGTTAGAAACTAAAGTTTTGTAGAATTGGTATATATATTTTTTTAATATGTAGTTTTTGTGTCGTGTAGATTCGAAGCTTAAGCCTTGAGCATCTTTTGATATGTAGCCTTTATACCAAGAAGATCTGAGGCTAATGAATTGGTATATTTTTTAACATTTTTTTATCTGTAGCTTCTGTGCCAAGCAGATCCGAAGCTTAATTCTTTAGCGTCTTTTGATTTGTAGCTGCTATGCCAAGCAGATCCGAAGCTTAATTCTTTAGCGTCTTTTGATTTGTAGCCGCTATGCCAAGCAGATCCGAGGCTAATGGTTTGTTATACTCTTTAACCTCTTTTTGATATGTAGCATCCATGCCAAGCAAATCCAAATCTTAATTATTGAGCGTCTTTTAATTTGAAGCTTCTATGCTAAGAAGATTCGAGGCTCAAATTGCTGTTTTTTTTCTCTTCGAGGCATATCACGTCAAACAAAGTTAGAAGCTCTTTGAATTTATGATGATTCGTTTCAACTGAATTTGAAATTTTTATGCGTATGTGCACTGGTTTCTTCTTTCTTTGAGGCCAGGCACACAAGTAGCATCATCATTTTTTAAGTTGTTTAAATCAAGTTTGAGAGACTTTAGAAGACCAAATCTTCGTTGTTAAAAGAACTTTATATTTATATAAGGTGAATGACTTAACTAAATGTTGTAATGCCCCGAATTTTTCAACCCGGTGGGTCACTAAAATAGTCTCTAAAATATATATGACGAATCTAAATAATATTTCTTATGACCTTGAAGGGTTTTAAAAATGAAATTGATGCGGAAAAATAACAAGCGTGCAAGGGAAAATGAATTTTCTTCAAAACTTCATAGTTTTGTCTATACCGTGATAGGTGTCGCCACCATTTATTAGACCATTCAGAAGAACTCCAAAAATTTCAAAATTTGAAATCTAGATACTTGGGACTACGGACTACAACATGTTAAAATTTCAAACTTTATCTACGTCATTTGGTAGGTGAAAAAGATACCCGAAGATGATTGAAAAACTGTTCAAACGTCCATAATAAATTCATCCGATGCAATTTTTGAGTGATTCCAATTTCTGGTATTAGAAAACATATAGGGATTTTCATATCTACTGATTTCACTCAAAAAATCCAACCGTGACTAAAGTTATGATTTTTCAAAAAGAGGACAGTAAACTAAAAATTCTGAAAAATGAAACTAGGCAAGTTCATAAAACTTTGGACAATTAGAACAATAACTGGTTTCCGTACATTTTACATAATTAATTACTAAATAAAATACTTAAAATATAATATTTTAAAAAAACCCCCTTTGTTTGAAAGGGATTTAAACCAACCCCTTTTTTAAAAAACCTAGATTTAGCCCGTTTTAAATTTAAAAAAATTTAAAAATTTTAAAGTTAATAAAATTTAACCTTTTAAACAAACAAAGTAAAATTCATTTGACACTTTTTAAATTTTTTTTTAAAAAATGTTAAACTTAAACCGGAAACTTTAAAATCAGGGTCCAAAATCCCAAACCCCTTTTGGGCCCTTTCAACCAATTTTCCATTTTTTTAAAATTTTTTTAAAAATTTTTAAAAATAAATTTAATTGGAATGTTTTTTTAGGGTTTTGGTTGACTTAAAAATTTTGGGGTTTTTAATTTAACCTAACCCTTTTTAAAAAATTTTTCACTTTAATTTTTTTTTTAAAAAAAAGGGTAAAATTTTTTATGAAAATTTTTTTTCCCCAAAAATTTTATTTAATTCTAAAATTTTTTAATTTGAAAATTTGAAAACTTTTAAATTAAAATTAAAAATTTTTAAAAAAAATTTTTTAAAAAAAAATTTTTAAAAATTTTTTTTTATTTAAAAAATTTTTTTTTTAAAAAATTATTTAAATTTTTAAAAATTAAATTTATTTTTTTTAAAAATTTGGGTAAAAATTTAAAAAAATTTGGGAAAAAAATTTTCAAACCACTTTGCCCGTAAGTTTTTTTGGGGTTTGGGTTTATTTTAATCTTTTATAAATTTGGGAAAAAAATTTTTTAAAAAGACTTTTAAATAAAAAAATTTTTAACTTAAAAATTTTTTTCTTTTTAAAACCAAAAAATTTAAAAATTTTTTCAATTTTGGCCCGAATTTAAAAAATTTTTTTCCTTTAAAAGTAAAAATTTAAAACCCTTTCAAGGGCAATTTAAAAGAAAAAAGGAAAGAACTTTTTAAATTTTAATTTGAATATTTAGTTTTAAAAAAAGGAAAAATTTTAATAAAGAAACCCCTTTTTTTAATTGAAATTTTAGATTTAACCCATTTTCCCCCTAAATTAATTTCCCCACCCTTTAATATTTCATTTAAAAAAAGTTTTAAAATTTTTAATTTAAAAAAAGTTTAAGGTGGGTTTTTAAATTTTGCCCAATAATTTTTTTTTAAATTTAACAAAAAATTTTTTTTTTTAAAAATTTTTTTTTTTTTTTTTAAAATTTTTGGTTTTTTTTTTTAATAATTTCAATTTTTTTTTTAAAATTTATTTAAAAAAAGTTAATTTTTTCTTAAATTATTCTTTTAAAATTCTTAAATTTTTTAAAATTTAAATTTAAAAAATTTTTTTAAAATAATTTTAAAAATTTTAACGCCTTTTTAAAAATTTTTTTTTTTTAAAAAAAATTTTTGCAATTTGTTTTTTTAAAAAGAAAATGTTTTATTAACAAAAAATTTTGGGTTCAAATTTGGGTTTAAAAAAAAAAAATTTTTAAATTTTTTAAATGAAAAAGG
This sequence comes from Forsythia suspensa, assembly GCA_023638005.1. Taxonomy (NCBI): domain Eukaryota; kingdom Viridiplantae; phylum Streptophyta; class Magnoliopsida; order Lamiales; family Oleaceae; genus Forsythia; species Forsythia suspensa. Next base: position 34,019,467 of record CM042671.1, read on the forward strand.
TGGTTTAATTGAAAAATTTTTCAAAAATTTTTAAAGGGAAAATTTTTTAAGATCATATAAAAAAGGTTTAATTTTAAAATTTCAATTTTTTAAGGGAAAAAAATTTTAATTTTAATGCCTTCGGGAAATTAAAGGTTAAAAAATTATTTAAAATAAATTTTAACCCTTTTAATTCCCCCTTTGGGGTTTTGAAAACCCCAAACCAAAATTTTTTTAACTTGTTTAATTTTGAAATATTTTTTTTTAAAAAGGCCACATTTTTTCCCTTTTTGGGAAAAACAATTTTCCCAAATGTTTAAATGGGTTTCCCCCTTTGGTTTTTAAAAATTTCCCAAATTTTAAAACCCTTGGGTTTTTTTCTTTAACTTTTAATTTTTTAATTTAAAAATTTTCAAAAAACCTTTTTTGTTATTTTTTTTTTAAATTTTCCCCAAAATGGAAATTAAAAATTTAAAGTTTTCCAAATTTCAAAGTTTCCCATTAAGAAATTTTTCAAGGGGAAAACAAACAAAGTTTAAATTGAAACCCCGTTTTAAATAAATTTTCTTTGAAAAAAAGAAAAAAAAAAAAATTTTTTAAAATTTTTTAAAAAAAAAGGGGGGAAATTTTTTTCCAAAAAAAAAAAAATTAAAAAAAACCAAGGAAATTTTTAAAAAAAATCAAAATGTTCCCAAGTTTGCCGGCCCAATTTTTTTTTTAATTTTAAAGGCCAAAATTTTTTTAATATTTTAAAATTTTTTCCTTTTTTAAATAAAAATTTTTAAAAATTTTTAAAAGTTAAAAAATTTTAAACTATAAAACAAAATTAAATTTCCAAACCTTTTTTAAAATTTTGTTGAATAAAAAATTTTCTTTTTAATTTTTCTTTTTTAAAAGGTTTTTCCTAAAATTTAACACCTTTTTAAAAAAAAACAAAATAAATTTTGGGAAAAAACAAAAGGGAAAAAAAAAAATTTAACCCTTTTAAAATAGAAAAAAAAAAAAAGTCCCCTTTTACTTCTTTTTTCCCCATTAATTTGGGGAAAACAAAGAAAAAGAAAAACCCAGTTTCCAATTTTAAATTAAAAAAAATTTTCAAAAAAACCCTATAAATTTCAAATTTTGGACAAAAATTTCAAAAACCTTTTTTGAAAAAAAAAAATTTTTCCTTTTTGGTTTGTAAACTTTTTTTCCCTTTAATAAAAAACCCCCTACCGAAACCCAAATTTTTCAAAACCCCACGAACCCAAAAATTTAAAATTGTAACCCACGGGAAAAATTTTTAAAATTTTCAAAAAAAAGAAAAATTTTCCTTTTCTTTATTAAAGGCAAAAAATTTAAAAAAATTTTCCCAATTATTTTCCCAATTTCCACAAAAACAAAAAACCCATAAACTTCAAGGATTTTTGGCATTTTTCAAAATTCAATTTTCAAACCCCCCAATCATCCTTTGGGTTAATTTTCAATATTCCCAAAATTAAAACCTGACCAAGTACAATTTAACCCTTAAATTAAAATTTGTAATTTTTCCGATCTTTTTAAAATTGGAATTTCCCTCAGACTTTGTTGTGTTTGGACCATCTGACGAAGTTCAACATTCTCGTGTTGGGATGAGAAAGCTTGACACGTCTTCTTTGGAGGCTTTGGCCTCCTGCCAAATCCAATACAATAGCTAGATCGGTGTCAAGAATCTCATTGGCTACATCATTAGCAGTAAGCACCAGTGGTCGATCACCCCGTCATCACTTTGACTTTCATTTCTAGCCTGTTGCTATGAAGATAAAAGCGTGACCATATCATCCTACAAGAGAAAGCATAAATAAGTTAATGACATATAATTTCAAACAATTCATTATTTTTTAAATTGAAAGTAAAATTACATATTTCTTTTTAAATGAGTTAATGACATATATTTTCAAACAATTCATGTAAGGTTACTGCTGAACACTATAAGCCATATGATATTTTATTATAATTATTAATAATGTAGCGCCGAGGCAAAATACCAAGCAGAACCTCAAATATCATATTATGAGAAAAATATGAACAATAATCCTTGGAAGATATAAATTCACGGATGACAAAAAGATTTCACGTAGAAACAAACTTTGTTTTTGGCTTGTGTTTGCAATATTAAAAAAGAAAAATTTAACCTTTCCCAACTATTCATTTTATTTTCAATGCTGTAGAATAATTTTTGGGTTAGAATATAAACAATTACTGTTCATGATAGTATTTATTTATTACTTGCACAATATGTAGGTTTTAGCATCTTATCCCATATGCAACCCCTAAATAAAGATTGTTTTCTGGCTTCCCTTCTTGACTGCACCACCTGGGCATTGGCAAATAGAAACCAAGATCTAGTATTTTAGGTTGGCAACCTATTGAGTGTACATGAGCTGCATTCTACATGTTTAGGTTGTTGACAAAGCTCAAAATGCCCACATATTATATTTACGACTTTTTGCACATAACCATATGCTTAAGGAAAAATTATATTAGTAATGTTACATAACAAGCAACTTTGCAATAATCTTTACCTATTGTGACTTGGCAAACTATGTAATTTTGTATTGTCCTTGACCAGCTTTCACAATAAACTAAGAACCCACAAGGTGCCACATTTTTGGTAAGGCTTTGAAAAGTAAAATCGGGAAGATTTAATGATCTTTCATTTTTCAAAAAAAAATAAGATGACGTGATTGTAAGATATGTCATAATTTGTATATTGTAGAAAGTTGCACGTGTTTGTTGAGATAAGAAAATAGGGATTTTTAAGAATTGGAGAATATTTGAGTTTGATTAATTCTCATTGATTGCAAGAAGAAACAAAGACACCATTTATAGTTTCCAGCAACAAAAGAATAACAAAAGAATAAGGACAGAAGAAACTAATTGCTAACATTTAGGGGAACAAAATCCCATAAAATAACTCCTAACATAAGGAAATCTTAAACCATAAAAGACAGTGGAAATTTTAAACCATAAAGAGAACAAGCACTCCATTCCAAACTAAACATAACCCTGCATTGAAGATATTACTTGCCCTCATTGTGCAAAGAGCTTACAAGATAGAGCAAATACCACAACAAAACAAGATGACTACTTCCAACAAAACTTGCCCTAATTTAGTTTAGTATGGATCTCTTAAGATCCTTAATTATTTGAGAACAATAAGTTGCCCTAATTCAGTTTGTAAAAACAATAGGGCAAGATATCACAGAATTTAGAGGTTAAAATACCTGTTGGAGAGAATAGAGCTCTTGAAATCTCTTATCTAGCCTATTGGGTAATATAACCCAAATCCATGAAGAAATCCCTAATTATCACATTACTATCTGAAATTTAATATGGTACACATAACAGAAAAAGAAAATGTATGAAATGATGAACTTAAAATTGGTATAAAAAAGGTATCATGATATAAACGGGATTAATATAAATGATGTACACGAGCTTGAATGTCTTGTTTGAAAATTGAAGTTCAAATTTCTCCTCATTTTATAAGATAGCCCTATGCACCTGTTAAAATTTTCTTTGAAGGCAAATCAACTAATAAATTATGATATACACGTGAAACATATGACTGTTTTCGACTAATACCACAATTTAGTCATCAATATGCATGTTGTTCGAGGATAATGTTCCAATAGGGCACTCAATTATCGAATGAGCAAGAATGTTTAATGGTAGCACCTAATTTTTACCAATACCTTCTTATAGATCTCACTGAACTAAACCAACACAACTATGTTATATATCGTGCTCTAATTTTGTGCTACGGACTGATCAATAAGAAAGGCTGCACAAGGATGATTCTAATATCTTTCTCTCTCTCTAACCCAGAAACTAAGGGCTATAAAATAATGAATTTAATTTTCTCCACCACGTTCCAATTACTTAAACAAAAACATCAATCCCAACTCAACCAAAATGTAAATACAATGTCCTAAACTCCAGTTGTTCGTCAATCCTCACACATATTCCAAACAGAGCAAAAATGTTACAAGGCATATTCGGAGGATAGTCTAGTACCAATGATATCTCACCTCTTCATCACCTGATTTTGGACATGAAAAGGACTTAGTGGAATAGGTAAGAATGCATAAGCATGAGCACAAGGAATCCCATAATTCTTCACCACTAGATGGCATATCATCGCTTCCACACCTGCCAAAAGATCTATACCCTGCAGTCATAAAAGCATGAATTAAAATGATACGTGAGCTTATACTACTTTATGATGGCTATTAGTTTTTTACTTCAGATTAGTGACACACTCATTAGAGATAGCTAAAAGACTTGGACTTACCTTGAGATACCCATGGTTTAGAACACAATCTTAATGTAGAATAACATGCAGTGAAATGGTTGAATTAAGAGCAAAATTGGGTGATTTAGTTGACGGAAACAGAAATCATCGCAGGAAACAATGAGCATATCTCTCTGTTTGTAAGTCTCTGTGTTTTTGGGATTCTAGAGGCAATAAATATGGGTGATTTAGATGCTTCCACAATCTTAAGTGTAGACACTATATCCTACAATTCATGTGTTCCCATTTCAGGGAGAGAAGAAAAAGAAATGCAAATATGAAGCAAACACCTGATCAATACTAGCAACTGCAATAGGTAGTTCTTCAAACTCCATAAGCAATTGATCAATTGGAGCACCCAATTCTGTTTCAATGAAGTTCTTTAATTCATAATTGTAACCAAATGGATTGATGTTCAATGTTTTCTCTTTTTTGTTTTGCATCAATGTAGAAAATAAAAAATTTGAATTGAAGCTGCAAATTAAGGCATAAGGAAAACCCAATAAAATGTTATGCAGCAAAACCCAATCAATTATATTACATTTAAATGTTATTGTGCAAAATCCAATCAAACACAAAATAGGACAATCAAAATTTAAACCTAGAGAATTGAAGCAGCAAAAGAGAACCTGTACAGAAAATAGAAACTAAAAAGTAGAGAAATTACCTTGAATATCTAGAGTGAATCTAGAATGAAGAATTTGACTGGCGATGGTAGTGGAAAACTGAGACCGGTGAGGGCATATCAACAAATATAAGAAAAAAATGGAAAAGAGAATGAAATTGAAAAGATAAAACAAGAGAATGACTTACTATGATTGAGACAAATTGGTTGGAGACAAAGAAGAGAATGGAGAAGAGAAGAACATGAGATTGGGTTGAAGAGAATGGAAAAGAGAATGACGTGAGTGAGAGAGACTTGAATATTGAGGCAATGAAATTGGATACACCAAATGAGCCAAGAGCGCCAATATTTTTTATTCAGCCCGCCAACAATTCAATTCCCACCAAAATATGGGCCGACTAAGAATATTACATAGTCGGCCCATTAATTATCGACCACCAAAATTTAGTCAGCCATAATACCCCCGACCCAATCCTTTAGTTGGCCATTAAGTCTCGCCAATTCGTCAAACGCATGGAAAAGTCCCGTGTAAAATTTGGCCGACCACTATTTTTTTAGTCGGCGTTAACACCTTCGCCGACTACATATTTAGTCGATGAATTCTTTAATGGGTTGGCCAACCCAACTCCTAATGTTTAGGCGACCATATCCTATTGGTAGTCGGTAAAAACAATTTTTGCCGACTACATTTTGTTAGTCAGTATAATTTGGCCGACTAAAAAAAATTCAATCGGCATTAACACCTTCACCGACTAGATATTTGTAGTCGGTAATGTTTAGGTGACCATAAAATAATTGTAGTCGGTAAAAAAAAAACCTTCACCAACTAAATATTTTAGTCGGTAATGTTTAGGCGACCATAAACTAATTTTAGTTGGTAAAAAACATCTTCGCTGACTAAATATTGTAGTTGGTAATGTTTAGGCGACCATAAACTAATTGAAGTCGGTGAAAACAATTTTTACCGACCACATATTTTTAGTTAGTAAAATTTAGTCGGTAAAGGCCTCATTCCTTGTAGTGATGAGATGGAGATGATTGCATTTAGTATTCGATTAACGAATGCAACGTCCCTTAGGAATTGGCCGACTAATCTTCATTTTGACTCTAGAAGATTAGATAGATAAAGTCCATAATCATCCACAGTTGTTATTATTATTATTATTATATATATATATATATGATGAGACAAACAACTCTTTATCAAAATATTAAATTCGTATTAAATGGGTAATACAACGTGCCTTCTATTGTTATAGTGAAAATCAGAGTCTATTATCGATGTCAATTTGTTGAGTCACTCAAGGCTACTCACTCATGGATATGTTTATCACTATGAAATATTTGATGTTTCTGAACAATAGGTCGAGTTTAACTAAATTTTTTTTTTTTAGTCACTCAAGGAAATAGAATTTTAGGGCATAATCAAGTAAACACATAAGATGTGTGTGACAATAAGTTGTCTACTTGATGATCTAGGAGTCACATAGAGATGTGATTGATATAAGTATCTACCTGGATGTTTTATTATGATTTGTTGAGTCACTCAAGGTTCTAATAAAACAAAATAGATCCTAGCCCACTAGGAATCTAATCGGTTCTATTGATTAATGTTTGAGGGTCATTAATTTTATTTAAACAGTTGGAGTCCATGTTAAATTATTTTTCTGTATTTATTTAATTGTTCTATCTTGTTATTTAATAGTTGAATCATGAGTAATCATATGAGTATGAAAGGCGTATTGGATGCCAACAAATATATCGGACCAAATTTTCTAAACTGGTACCACAATATGAGAATTGTTTTCAAACATGAAAAAGAAAAATTGGATTTGTCATTGAGCAGTCAATGTCCGAAGCTCCTACTGAGGAGGCTACGCCAGATAACATGTAGGCTTACAATAAATATAGTGATGACAGTAACACTGCAGCATGTGATGCTTGCAATATGTCATTTGAGTTAGAAAAGCTGCACGAGGATATGGATGTATATACCAATATATATCATTTCAAGTAGTTGAATGATAAATAGTCACGGGCTTAACAGTATGAGAAACATCCAAAAGGTTATGAAGAGGTATGATGGTAAAAAGATCTTCAGTCGGTGCTCATGTATTGAAGATGATTAGTTATATTGAAAAATTAAACCAATTGAGTTTTACCACGGACCACGAGCTAAGTGCTGACTTAGTTATGCAGTCTCCACCTAATAACTTTTCGGAGTTCATTATGAACTTCAACATGAATAAGATTCAGTGTAAAATACTATTTGAGTACGCTAAACGTCTTTGAAAACTGTTAAGCCCAATAAAATGGGTAAATTTTGGCCATTGACACCTCTAAAGGAACTAAAAGGAAATCTAAAGGAGCCTTTGACAAAGGATCCAAGAAGGCCAAATTTGTTGGAAAACAGTTAAGCAAAGACAAATCCAAGTTTGATGATCAGTGTTTTCACTGTGAAAACAAAAGAACATTAGAAGAGGAATTGCAAGGCATAAAAGGGAAACAACTCAAATCTTTGGCATTGCAGACTTGGTCAAATAAATGAAAATGCATCACTAAGTTACGTAAAGATGGATACTTGGATTCAAATGATTATGAATCATTTGATAAATGTGAATCATGACAGTTGGGCAAAATGACCAATACACCCTTTTTTGGAAAAGAGAGTCAGAGTTGCAAATATTTTGAGTCTTGTACATACTGATGTACATGGACAAATATCTAAAGATGCTAGAGATGGCTTTTCTTGCTTCATCACATTTGCAGATGACCATTCTAGATATGGTTTCATCTACTTGATAGAATTCAAGATTAAAGTCCTTGAAAAGTTCAAGGAATTCAAGTAAAAAGTAGAAATGCAAACTGATAAAAATATTCTAACACTTAGATCTGATCGAGGTGTAGAATATTTGATGGTGAATTTTTAGACTATCCAAGAGAGAATGTGATTTTCTCACAGTGAACTCTACTATATACACCACAATAAAATGGTGTATTTGAAAGGAAAAACATCACCTTATTTGATATGGTGTGATCAATGTTGAGTCGCACAGTTCTTCCAAAATTGTTTTGGAGATATCCACTTAAAATTACATGTTATACACTAAACTGTGTCCTATCTAAATCGGTCAATAAAACTCCTTACGAGTTATGGAAATGGAAAAAGACCCTATCTTTCATGCAAGAAGGTTTAGAGATGCGACGCTTATGTGAAGCACGTTGAATCGGATAAGTTGAGAGCTAAATCTGATAAATGTTTATTTGTGGAGTATTCAGAGTAAACTGTAGGAAACTATTTCTACAATCCCATCGAGATAAATGTTATCATATCGAGACTTGTTGTATTCTTAGAGAAGACAGTTGGAGCAAATTAGATCTTGAAGAGGTTCGAGAAATCAAAAATAAAATTGACCAATTAGATGATCCAATGGCTGAGCTTGCATCTGATAAAGCACAGATTGAGAGAGTGGGAACCACCAGTTTCCAAAGACACATTAGCTCTGCGTAAGTCGAGCATAGTTATTCATTTTCTTCTGAGATACGATCTCGTGATTACTAGTAATGTATTCCTAATCGAAGAAGATGAACCTACGACTTACACATAATTGAAGTCAAGTGTTGACTCAAAAAGATGGCGGTAAGCCATAGAATCTGAGATGAACTCCATGTACGAAAACAAGGTTTAGACATTGGTGGACCCGTCTCAAGAGGTAAAACCTATAGGCTATAAATTGGTTTACAAGAAAAAGGTCGACATGGATGGTAATATTCATACTTACAAGACAAGATTGGTTGTGAATGGTTACAAGTAAAGACAAGGGATTGACTTTGACGAAACTTTCTTACTAGTAGCTATGTCTAAATCAATTCAGATTCTGCTTGCGATAGCAATATACTATGACTATGAGATATGGCAAATAGATGTCAAAACTGCATTCCTTAACAAAAATCTTAGTGAGGATGTGCACATGACACAACCCGAAGGTTTTGAATCCACAGAGCCAAACAAGGTATGCAAACTACAGAAATCCATATATGGATTAAAGCAAGCCTCTCGGAGCTCGAATATTCGTTTTGATGAGACAATCAAAATGTTTGATTTTATCAAGAATAAAGATAAACCATGTGTGTACAAAAAGGTTAGTGGAAATAAAGTCGTATTTCTAATTTTGTATGTGGATGACATACTATTATTAGGAAACGATGTCCCAATGCTAAAATCAGTAAAATTGTGGTTATCTAAAAATTTCTCCATGAAGGATATGGGAGAGGCAGCGTACATTCTCGGTGTAAAGATTTATAGAGATAGATCTAATAGAATGCTTGGCCTATCTCAATCTACGTACATATATAAAAAAATCTTGAGAGGATTTAGCATGAAAGAGTCTAAGGAAGGACTCTGTCCCATCGGGCATGGGATCTATCTCTCAAAAGAGATGTGTCCAAAGACACAAATTGAAAGAGATCACATGGATAGAATTCCTTATGCATTAGCAATAGGATCTATCAAGTATGCAATGCTATGTACTCAACCGGATGTTTCATATGCTTTGAGTGTCAGAAGCAGGTTCCAAGCGAACCCTGGCCAGAAACATTGGATCGTAGTCAAAAACATCTTTAAGTACTTAAAAGGACTAAAGACATGTTTTTGGTGTATGGAGGAAATGAACTTATAGTTCAAGGTTATGCCAATGCCAGCTTTCATTCTGATAAAGATGATAGCAAATCTTAGTCCGGATATGTATTTACTCTAAATGGTGGTGCGGTCAGTTGGAAAAGTTCCAAACAAGAAACGATCACTGATTCAACTACAGAAGCTGAATTTATAGCTACTTCAAAAGCAACAAAGGAAACGGTCTGGATCAAGAAGTTCATTTCAAAAATTGGAGTAGTTCCTATTATTGTTGATCCAATATCTCTGTATTGCGATAACAATGGAGCCATCACACAAGCGAAGGAACCTAGGTCTCATCAACGATCCAAGCATATATTGATGCAATAGCATCTCATTAGGGAGATAATCTTAAGAAATGGCATAAAGATGGAACGGGTCCTAACATACGATAATGTAGCAGATCCTTTGACAAAGTTGTTGTCCCAGCACAAACATAATGGTCATGCTAAATCTGGTGGTATTAAGATACTTAAGTGATTGGATCAAGTTTGTATAGGACATTTTGTGATATATACTCTTTGTTAGACATTGACGTGTATGAACAAATTGATTAACTAAATGTTTGTCTACATTTTAATGATAGATCTGTTATTTATTAAATTTTATTATTTAAAATAATAGAGTCTGAAGAAAAGTTCATAGTAACTTGTTAATCACAAGGTGTTGTAGTTGTGAGATACAACTTATAAATAACTTATTCTTGAACTATCCCTAGTCATAGTAATCATGAGATACGGATATTATTATTGCCGATAGACTGGTATGTGTTGCATTTCTTTTGAAGAAAGTAGTTGATCTCATGAGCTAAGATGTAGATGGACATCTGAATGAACACATGAATGCATTGTTATGAGAACATGACATTGGATGATCCGCCTAGAGATTCTACATGGATAACTATTCAAGAGTCAGTGGTAAATCTCTAATGCGCGATTGTGGATTTGGTCTTTTAACTTGAGCACATCATAGAATCTTATGTGATGACTACTATACTTTGGCGACCGTTTGACGGGACTCGAAGATTTGAGTCACTAGGAAGACGTCGTATAGGTATAGTGAGAATCATATGAAGGTTGTGAATGTCCAATATGAAGATTCGTCACTCTTGAAAAGTAGGAGATTATAACTTGATTTTTGCCCACTTAAGTTGATATAAAATTTATTCGGCCAGGGTGGAGTTATGAGTTGAAAATATTTCAATCATAACTAGATTAGATCAACGAATAGTTGAGGTGAATAACATAATTGGTTGAAATGAGATTGACCCTGATCCATATCTCTTAACCAATTGGGTACATTGATGAATGGATTATATTTCCACGGTAATCACACATATATTGGTACTGTCATACCACATGACATTTTTCTTCACATGGATTGCCTTGACACATTGCTAGATATCAATCTTGGACGGCGACGTGAATTTATCGATCTCGGTGAATCGATGAGAATATCACTACATTTGCCATCGTGAATGGGAATCTAATGGGTCACACACATAAGGCAAGAATTGAGCATCTGAAGTTGGACCTTTTCCAAGTGAGAGATTGTAAGAATTAATGTCCAATGTCCAATTAGTTGGGTCGGACATAATTATTTATTGGACCAAATTAATTAATTAGATTAATTAATTGGACCCTTTTGTTGATAGATTCTAGTTGGACTAGAACTATGGATAGGGTTAGACCTGCCTATAAATACAAAGGCACAACTTATTTAGTCATAAGAGTTGGTCTTCATTACTTGCTAGCATAAGCAAAAAACAACTCAATACAATTACACCCAACAGTTCTACTTTCATCTATTCTTGATCGTAGAAGTCCATATCTGTCTTGCTGTATGGATTACCATTGGAAGCTGGACAATTAGACAGTTGTGGTATTGAAGACTGTTTCTAAATCCTTAAATAATCACATAAGTTCTACAACTTCTTGTTGTCAAACCGTTTTCCATTATCTGTAACAAGAGAATGTATGATCCCAAATTTGCAAATAATGCTTGTCCAGATGAACTTGGTGGTATTTGTCTCGATTGTAGAAGTTAGTACTTCGACTTCAACCCATTTCATAGACTAACCAATGGTCACAATCATATATTGAGCGTGACTATACTCTTGCAGAGTGGCCCTACAATGTCAACACACCATTTAGCAAAAGACCACGGACTACATAAGAAAAGATGAAGTACCGAGGTAAATCTTTGGTTCTTGTCACTATGCTTAACATAGCTCAAAGCATCATTTCTCATGGTCGACCAATAGTAACCTTCTCAGAACATCTTATGTGCCATCGATCGTTCTTCTTCGTGGATGTCACAAATTTTTTCATGGATTTTTTGTAAGAGGTATTCAGCTTCAGCTGGTTAGACACAGCAGATGAGTGTAGTGGAAAAACTTAAAAAGTACCCCATCTCTGATGATAAAGCGGGCAGCTCTTAACCTTATTTTAATTTTACGGAAGCTTTTAAATCGTTAGAGAGTCCTTAATTTCCATCATCCACTTAGGCTATTCACTTATCGCTATTACTTTTTCTTTTACCTCAATAAAAGCCCTTCCCAAGTGCTCTATGAGAATGACTTTCAGAATCTTAGAATTCTTGTTGTTGGCTAACTTTGATACAGCATCAGCGTTGCTATTTTTCTCATGAGGGATTTGAGATATCTTAAATTTATCAAAGGTGAATAAGAATTTCGTGACATGCTTAATATAAAACAGAAATCCATTATCTCTTGCTACAAAACTACCATTTAGCTGACTCACCATAAGTTGGAAGTTGTTGACCATGATCATTTTTACTTTCATTTCCTTGGCCAACTTGAGACCTTTTCCCTACAAAATCAAAGTCTCGCAATCAAAGTCTCGTGGTGTAATTAAAGTGATGAACCTCGAGGCTTATATACAAGAATTTTATTTGATACAAAATAAATTTGTAGGCTTTTGTGGGGAAAAGCCTTTCCCGAAAAAATACGTTAAATAAGACGTGGAGAAAGTGTAATTAAAGTGATGAACCTCGAAACTTATTAGTATTATACCTTTAGTGTCAATCAATGACTCTATCTATTATAATGCATCTAAAAAGAAAACCTAACACTTCATCATAAATTTGATGTGCTACTCCTCATCAAAGTCATTCTTTTCATCCCCAATAGCATATCTTCCTCATTAACATCATCCTTTGTTGACAATGATCATAGAATGATGTCAATACGTTGCCCATTCTCCGACCATCTCTCAACTCAAAAATTTGACGTTCGGGCTTCATGATCAATCCACCTCTTCAAATAGGAAATATCTCTGAGCCATAGAATCAACTCAAGGACTTGTTAAAACACAATGCTATTTTTCACTTTGCACATTGCAAGAAGCTCAAATATCCAACATCCAGTTAAGTGTACAAACACTCTTTGCACATTGCAAGAAGGCATTCTAAGAATTTCTCAAATATCCAACATCAAGTTAAGTGTACAAACACTATCCAAATGGGCAGTCAAAGGCAACCTTGTGTAGTCAACAATCCATCAAAATTATATTCTTTTTATCATACTTTATCTCCATATGAATTATAAAATCGCATTATATAAATCCTAAAATATTACTTTATCTCCACATGTCAAATAGTTAATCTCAAGAGTAAATGCTTGCGCTTTCACAATCACCATTATTGCACAAGATTACATATTCAACCCTCCAAAGCGAGTCAAGGCAATGGACTGGATGATTTCTCAACTATAAATCGGATGTCAAATTATCTCGAATCCCAACTCAATGTCCCTAGATTTAGCAAATACAAACAATGATGTCAAGATTAGAGAATGAGAGGAGTTTGGGTGCGTGAGTCCGAAGATGCATCAGCTCAATGTCCCACTTTAGCAAACTTCTTGAAGTATTAGGTTTTGGAGCACCTGTTTTAGTGCGTAAATTGGTTAACATTCTATTTTAAAACACAAGTGCTTAACCACTTAATTTTGTTTGTCGGTATATTTTACCCAACGTAATTTTGTTCGAGATAACATTTTCGTCGATCACATGACCCGAAAATAGGACTTCAATTTTTGTCTCCTAAAAGCAACCATGTGATTCTCCAGATGATCTAATGCAAGCTTCTCCATATTTGGGTATCGTATCTTGTTGTCTTAAATATGTTTACTCATATAATAATGTCCCACTTTAGCTTACTCCCCTGTCAATTGGTTATGTACTAGCACCGTCTTGGTTGCACTTGTTGAAACAATACAGGGACCTTCTCAAGGTAATCCTTCAAGACGGCCAGGGCCTCTTTGTACTCCGTTGTCTACTCGAACTTCTTCACTCTTTCAAAAATTAAAACAATGGTGAACATCTATTAGTGGATTGAGAAATGAACCGATTTAATGTGATGACCCTTCCTATAAGACTTCGCACTTCTTTAGATTTATGTGGTGACTTCATCTCTAACCTGGCTCTAATCTTTTATGGATTAGCCTCAATCCCATGTTGATAAACCATATAGCAAAAGAATTCACTTAAAGCTACTCCAAACCCACATTTGAGCAGGTTGAGTATTATTTGTGTACTCGATACCTAATTGTGGTTTAATGTGTCCATAACTATCTGAAAAGGTTACAGTCATTTCTAAAGGATTTATTTAGCTTTTGAAAATATTGAAACATATTTATTATTGCTTTATCAATTAGGGTTAAAGTTAATTTTAATATAATAATATTAAAAATATGTATTATTTTAAATATATTTATACTTAAACAAGATAAGGAGGTTTTGAAATTAAATACTTACATTTTGTACGGTTATACAATATCGTTAAAAGATTTCATAATCATTTTCGAACGATATTAGAACTCTTTGATATAGTATTATTTACTTTGTTGTTTCAAAAAATTGGTAGTAAAATTAATTAAATCCATAGATATTAGAATAAAATTTGGGTCACCACAATTATCATGCTTTCAAACCACGGTGACTATTGGAAATGAGATGACTACCTTTCTTGAGTGTGGTCTAGCTTACTTATCAATTCTTGTTTTGTATATATGTAGAGGGAAGCAAGTCCAATCTATTCATTAAGGAGTCTAACTAGATTTTAATGTCACACGCTTCAAAGAAGACTTTAGAAACATCTAGAATTTTCAGTTATAGCTTTATTGGCAAACCTGTAAAATGATTTCGAGTATTCCAAAACATCTCAAGCAATTTCAAAAAGATAAGCTCGACATTTTTAAGGAGATTTACCTTTTCCTCCAAGAAGGTTGTAAGCTTGTGAAGACTCAGCCATCTTTACAAGGGTGCTAGATTTAGACCCAGATTCTAAGAGAGAAAATGAGAAATGCCAACTCAAATATTATTTGGATAATTTGTTAATATTTAGTATTTACACCATAAAACATCAAACAGCATAAAATTCAATCTTCAGTACACAACACCCTTATATTTACACTTGTATTTATAGTAAAAAAATGTTGAAGTACAGTTGGGTCAGACGGTCCACTGCCAAGGCAGTCCAGTAGGTCGAGGACCTACCATCACTCACCTTTGTAGGTGGGTCGTGAAGTATTCAACCTATGTAGCCAAGTGCACCGAAGCTTTTTAATTTTTTTTTTCAAAATTAAAAAATAAAGTTACATGGAATGGATGGTGTTTTAGGGCTTGTTAGAACTTAATAATTTTTGTGTGTTTATTTTTAACAAATAAACTGTAATTTTTTATTTATTTATTCCCACTTTCAATTGTTTTTTTTTTCATATTACTATTCCGATGTAAACATTATTATGAAGCTTATTATTTTTTGAATCAATTCTACACTCTATTCTTATTAGCATTCTATGGATTGTTATTTAAGTGGCACAAATGTTGAAACACTTTTAATCCATGTGACATTAATGTCTAATAAATAGATAATCATGTTCAAACTTAGTTTCCAATATATATAGTTATTTATTTTATTAAAATAAAAAAATTATATTTAAATATACATAGAAAATATAATTCTAATGCAACTTTGCTTTCTCGCTTTGGCGGAATCAGGAATGTACCAGGAACTAGACTTTGGGTAATATAAGTCAACCTACTTTTGTTCCACTTGTAGTTGTGGGTGAGAAAGAAAAAGAGTGGGATATTTTAATAGTCTTTATATATAGACAAAAGAAATGGTGGTTACAAATAAAGCCACTTGATCCAAAAACATTAACTTCAAAACATTTTCTAACTTTAACTTACAATGAAAGTCTTCTTTCGATGATGCATGCAGTTCTATTCGTACGTCACGTTGTTATATGCGTCTAATGTCAAAAAAATATCTTTCAACAAGGTGACAAACTTTATTTCCTCAATGTATTCACGAGTGTCATAAGGGGAAGACCGGTGTAATCTTTAGTGTATTATCGACATTTATTTAGTTATCTTACAAATAATTTGTGTAATGCCAGGTTTGTTGAGGGATGATGGAAACTTGTCCTTTTTGGATATTGCAACCTTAGCAGTTAGCCACAAAGTGTTGGGAGCAATATACTATACGAGTAATGATCTCCTACCCACGGTGGGTAGGATATCATTTGCCCACTGATGATATGGGTTGACATGAGAGTGCCACATCAGCCCACACAATACGAGTAATGTTCTCCTACCCACGGTGGGTAAGATATCATTTGCCCACTGATGATGTGGGTCGATGTGAGAGTGCCACATCAGCCCACACAATACACAATTGTGTGTGGACACAAATGTGTCCACACGCAGTGGGCAAATGATATCCTACCCATCGTGAGTAGGAGATCATTCTCCTTTTGTGCTTGTGCGGTTTGTGCTTAACTAAGGGTTCAACCTCAGTCCAGCAGCTTGTGTAAAAACCTTTATTTGGGCCATCAAAAATGACGTAACTCTTCTTAGAATTATGCCAGACCTCTTGTGGCAAATTCTGGTCATCCAATATTCCGTCAATATTAGATGGTATAACTCTTCAGATTTTGTAGTAGTATAGATGTATAAACGTAATTTTGTTTTATTAAAGAGACGAAATATTTCATTGCTTTCAAGTAAACCTTTTGTTTGAACATATCAAATAAAATGTAAATTAAAGGTGTTTGTAGGACAACAACTTTCAATTAGTGTGTCCCTATGTCAAGACAAGTTTGACAAGTCTAGATCTACTATTTCAAGTATATGTCTCATTAACCATCCCACGACATCAAATCTGGATTCAAGTTTGGCTCAGTTAATAGACCAAACACTTTGATTTTGATGCACAATGCCGAATGTTGTAATGAATATTTTGATCAAATGTAAATGTGATTTATAAGATAAGAACAATAATAAAGGAAATTTGTTTACGAGGTTCAGCAAATGCCTACATTTCCTCACAGAGAGAGAGAGAGAGAGAGATGTGGAGATACATGCTAATTACGAGATAGCTTCGTGTCAAGAGTGGGTTATAATTGGTTATAATTTCATTATTTAATCAATAAAAATTATCTCTTAACATGTCCCCACGAGATGGTGGCTCGTTGGAGAACACCAATCTTAAAATTTGTGTGCTCGTTTAAGTCTTAGCCTATGTTTGTCAAAGCTTAAATTATTATTTAAATTTATCAAAATGGTCAAACATATTTTTTTATCTACATATTTTGTAGGATTCACAACTTACTATCAATTATTGTCTATACAATCAATATGATTCACAACTTATAAGTACTCAAAAAATAATTTCAGTACTATAAAACATGCGAGTGAGATTAAATTGCTCATTGGAACCTAATGAATTTTAATACTATATTAAGACTTGAATCAGCACAAGTCTTTACATCTTGGTTATAATTTCGATATTTAATCCATATGAAAATTATCTGTCCCTAACCTCAAGAGACATATATTAACGAACTTCTCTAGTTCAACACTTTGCAATTTCACCTGCACGAAAACCATGTAAACAGCCTAAAGTCGTAATAATATTCTTACAGCCGGGAAGAAAACAAACAAAAGATTAACATATAGTGACCCTTGTTTAAAGTGAGAAACTCAACATTGTCAAAATCAAGCAGGCAACAAAAGATAAGCGTATAATCTACATTGCGGGGGACCTGTGTGGCCATGTTTACCATCAATGCCTGAAATTGGAGGGCTATTAACAAAGAAGACCAAGACATAGCAGTCCCAGAGATTTCATGGTAGAATAGCAAGCATTAGAAAATGTTGCTAAATGGAGAAACTGCAGGTCTGTACCAAGTACTTATGACTTACGAGGCACCTGTTTGAGCCCGCTAAAGAATGTTTCCAAGTATAAAGACTGTGTCTTCTCCCTTAGAACTAAAAATTCTTAATGTTGTTCAACATTTGTTGAGATTGATAACTATAACAATCATTACAATCTCGTTTGAATGTGAAAAATAAAAGAAAAAACTCTCCCTTCTACTATTTTGTTCTTGGTTAAACTTGTGCGCTCAGATTCTTGCTACAATGAACACTGCACTGCAACCCAAGGGAACAGCATTAGGATTTGTTCACCAGCCAACCAACTGGAGATGACCAAGACTTTTAAACACTTAGTCCAACCTCACTATGAGAAAAGAATAAAAAAGGCTCCTCACTTTTCTCTTCTCTTTTCTGACCTGGATGAAAGACAAATATGATATATATATGAAACCCTAGTAAGATTTCATCCATCTATTATATCTAACGGTCCACACAAAACAAACCATATTACCCAATAGACTAGTGCCAAGTGGATTTAGTGACCCACATTCTCACAAACTTCACATTGGTTCACAAATCCACTACCAAGTTCTCTGGCTGCAAGTGCTATCCTTTTGTGGTCTTATTTCATCATCATCTCCCACTCCAGCCCGGTACCTACTTCACCAATCCCCCACTGCAGCAAGTACCTATCACATAAGTTAACCCGTATCAATATTCAATATTGATATACACTTATTGAACTTACGAGCAGCAAGTACATTGGTTCCAACATGTGCAGGTTATCATCAGTTGCAATTTTAAGCAATTTAAATTCACCAGAAGCTAACTTCTCCCTAATGAAATGGTATTTCACCTCAATATGCTTAGATCTTTCATGATACACGGAATTTTTACATAGCATTAAAGCACTTTGACTATCAGTAAAGATCATGGCATTTTCATTCAAGAAGTTCAATTAACATAAAAGGCCTTTCAGCCATATGCATTCTTTAAAGGCTTCAGTTAGTGCAACATATTCAGCTTCAGTGCCGAAGAGTGTAACTAAATGTTGCATCTGTGATTTCCATATGATACAATTATCACCTAACGTGAAGAAGTAAGAAGTGGTAGATTTCCTCTCATCTTTATCTCCTGCAAAGTTAGAATCTACATAACCCTTAAGCTCAAACTTATCACTCCTCTTTTCGAACACTAACCCCATTTTAACTGTCCCAGTTAGGTATCTCAACAGCCATTTAAGAGCAATCCAATAATGTTTACCTGGGTTAGATATAAACCTATTCAAGAAACTAATTGCATAAGCTAGGTCAAGTCTAATGGTAATCATAGAATACATTACAGAACCAATGGCATTAGCATAGGGGACATTACTCATTTTATATTTTTCTTCTTCAGTTTTAGGGCATTGAGCAGATGATAAAATTATGTGTGCAGCTAATAGTACATTGACAGACTTAGCAAATTTCATACTAAATTTTGTTATTACATTTTCAAATAAGACTCTTGATTAATATTCAACCTATTTTCAGCTCTATTCCTTTTAATAACCATACCAAGAATTTTCTTGCACATCCTAAATCTTTCATGTCAAATTCAGATTTCAAAAGGTTTTTCATTTTTATGATATCAGCTTTACTACAACTAGCAAGCAACATGTCATCAACATATAACAACAAATAAACCTCACAGTCTATCTTAGTGTTATTATAATATAAGCATGCATCAAATTCACTCCTTTTGAAACCAATTTTAAGAACATAAGCATCAAAACGTTTATACCAATGCCTAGGACTCTGCTTAAGACCATTCAAGGATTTGTTAAGCAAGCATACAAGCTCAGACTTCCTTTTCACCTCAAAGCCTTGAGGTTGAGACATATAAATGACCTCATCTAACTCTCCATGAAGAAAAGCAGTCTTAACATCTAGTTGTTCTAATTTCCAATTGAATTGGACAACTAAGGCCAATACTAACATGATAGTCTTATACTTAATCACCGAGGAAAAACCTCATTATAATCAATCCCATCTCTCTGAGTAAATCCCTTAGCTACCAACCTTGCTTTGTATCTTAAAGGGTCATTTGGTTGTACTCCTTCTTTCAACTTGTAGGTCCATTTACAATGGACTAACTTTTAATTCTTTGGTCTCTCAACCAACTTTCAAGTATCATTCTTGCCTAAGGAATGTATCTCCTATCTCATAGCCTTCTTCCAATTTTCAAAATTTTTACAGTTAACCACTTCTTCATAAGAAAAAGGTTCAACTGACTCCAAGGCTTCACCTAAAACTAGGACAAACTCCATTGGTCTTACCTGTCTTCTTTCCCTATCTCTCACTAATTGATAATCTCTCAAATTAGTATCTTCGTGTTGTTCTTAGTTAGGGATCACAGTCTTAGGAATTTCTAGTTCATGTTGTTCTAAGACTTCTTCTTGTTTAGTCTCAACTTGAGGATGAATTTGTTCAGGTTCTCTAATCTCTTGATTAATATCTAATCTCTTCACTTCAGTCTGAATCTTCTTCCCAGTAGAAGATTCTCTTTCCATACTTTATTTAACCTGATTATCTGGAGTTTTTAGGCAAGGCATATCAAGCTCATTAAACTTCACATCTCTACTGTTAATTATCTTAATACGCTTAACACCTAAAATCTACAATCTATACCCCTTGACACCCTCTGGGTATCCTAACATAACACACTTAGTAGCCCTAGGGTCTAACTTACTCTCAACCTAATGTGCATAAGCAGCACACCCAAGCACTCTAATATCTCACGACTCCTGGATAGTTTTAAAGTTAACAGAACTAGAAGGAGACCTATTTATCAAATAAGTCACACTACAGAAGGCTTCAGCCCAAAAACCTTTGGCCAATACTGAACTAATCAACATACATCTGACTTTATTAATTAAAGTCCGATTCATCCTCTCAGCCACCTCATTTTATTGGAGGGTATTTCTCACAGTCCTATGCCTCGTGATACCTCTCTCTTTGCAAAAGTCATCAAATTCAAAATTGCAAAACTCTAAACCAATGTCTGTCCTAAGAGTTTTTACACCTTTTTCTATTTGATTTTTAACTAAGGTATGCCAGGACTTAAACTTGCTAAGAGTTTCAGATTTTGACTTAAGTGGAAAACCCAAACCTTTCTAGAGTAGTCATCAACAATAGATAGGAAAAACTTGTTCCCACCATGTGGAGGGTGTTTTTTGGACTCCATAAATCTGCATGAATGTAATCTAATGGTCTCTTAGTGCTGTGTTGACCTATCTCAAAGCTAGCTATATGTGTTTTCTTAGAACACAAGTCTCACAAAAGCTCAAAGGTGCAACAGTGTCTTTACCTAGTAAATTTAGGTCACTAAGATATTTTAGTCCCTTGTTCCTAATGTGTCCCATCCTCCTATGCCATAGATCTGATCTATCAGTATTGATTGAAACCAATCCTGAATCTTTGACATGTAAAACTTCACCTTGAAGGTAATACAACTTATTCCTCTTGGGACCTTTCATAACTATACTAGAGAACCTTTAAGAATCTTTAAAGTACCAAAATCAGATTTGAACATACACTCTTCATCTTCAAGAACTCCTAAGGAAATTAGATTTCTCTTAAGGTTTGGGAGAAACCTAACACTAAGAAGGGGTCGACAATGCCATCATGTATCCTAATAGCAATGTCACATATTCCTTCAACTGTTTGAGAATTGTTATTCCCATGTATACTTTCCTATGTTCAATTTCTCTATAGTTATAACTAAGACCTCACGGGACACAAATGAGAGGTGGCACCTGAGTCTAATATCCACTCATGGTCAATCTCACCATCAGACACAGTCATAACATGTAAACCATCTAGGGCATCCCCAACAGCAGCAACATTTTGATCTTCATTCTGCTGTTGCTTTGTTTTTCTCTTAAGCTCGTAGCAATCTTTCTTGAAATGTCTTAACTTCCCACAATGGTAACATTTCTTATTGCCTTTATCCCTAGACTTAGACCTACCATTAGATTTTCCTCTACCTTTCTTACCCTGGTAATTGTTTTCTCTCATTTCATTTCTCCATCTCATGAACAAACTCTCGTCTCTAGTATTTTTCCTAGACTCTTTTTTTACTTCTAAATCCTTTGATCTCAAAGTATCTATCACAATAGCTTGAGTCAAAATATCTCTAGCATACTTAATCGCATTCCTAACATCTCTATAAGAATCAGGAAGAAAATTCAAAAGTATAAAAGCTAGATTCTCATCGTTAAATTTTTTATCATTGTGGGCCAAGCTTTTGACAATCTTGCTAAAATCACTCAGATTGGATTCAAGATCCTTTCCCGAATCCATTTTAAAACTGAAAAGTTTTTCTAGCAAATAAATCCTATTTGGCAAAAATTTTGTCAAAAACAACTTGTCAAGAACTTTCCACAATTCTCTACCAGTCTTAGCATCATCAACTTGTCTAACAATATTATTAGATAAGTATAATATTATAGAACTAAATGCAATTTCATTCATCTCCTCAATTTGATCAAGTTTAGCTTTTAATACATCAGAAAATTTTTCTGGATCATCAAGGTCTTTGGAAACCCTTTGTTGAACCAGAATAGCTCTTATTTTTTGTTTCCAAATTGAATAATCACCCTTTCCATTGAATTGTGATAATTCAACCCTTGAACCAATGGATGGAAAATCATCCATGAATGAGAATAATTTTGAAATTTACTCACACAAATGCAAACCTAGAACCAAACCCTTTTCAATTACTAACTAACATGACATGCAAACACAATTTATCAACACACAAGTTATTAAAGCAACAAATTACACTAAGGAGTTGTAAGCTCTAGCCACCTATTTTGTTTTTACCTCAAATAAATTGACAACATGTAAAATTAACTAAGAGGGTTCAAGAAAATGCAAACTCAGCGGAAAAATCTGCTATCTGTATTTATAGGAGAGTCAAAACGAATTTTCTCGCTTTCCAAGGTCAACGCTACCCTTCTTAGAATAACCAATAAGCCTGCACCATTGCTCTACCGACAAAGTAACACCACCAAAAGGTCAGAAAAAAGCCAGTAAGCAATCTGCTCCAAAAACTTATGTCGAAAATTACTGAATGCGCGCTGACGCGCCTCCTAAAGTCACTGTACGTGCCGCTGCCAGAGCTCACGTGTAACCACCAGACTACCAGATTGTACGTCTCATCCAGGGGAGTCGTCTGCCTCAAATCACACGCAAAATGGAGCTCGAACGTGCTTCCACGCATCGAACGAAGCTGTTCTGGGTCACTTTTTCACGTCACCCACGCGCCGGTGGGCTTTGTTCACCTCTTCGCCGTGAACCCAAATATGGTCTCAGATCTCCCAAACGATGAGTGGTTTGTTTAGAATCTTGGTTTGAAGTCTCGGATAATTTGAATCTATCCGGATCTGGTTCCAACTTTCGATCCACCAACTTTTCTTGATTTTTTCACACCCTAGATAAATAATATAGGCTCTGATACCATTTTTTGAGATTGATAACAATAACAATCATTACAATCTCGTTTGAATGTGAAAAATAAAAGAAAAACTCTCTCTTCTGCCCTTTTGTTCTTGGTTAAACTTGTAGGCTCAGATTCTTGGCACAATGAACACTGCACTACAACCCAAGGGAACGGCAATATGATTTGTTCACCAACCAACCAACTGGAGATGATCAAAACTTTTAAACTCTTAGTCCAATCTCACTGTGAGAAAAGAATGAAAAAGACTCTTCACTTTTCTTCTCTTTTTCGACCTAGATGAAAGACAAATATGATATATCTAGCTTTCTATTCACCAACTTCCACATCATGTGTTTTTTTTCTATCATATTCATTTCTTCATTTATGGTCTTCACGCATACTTCTTGTTGTTATACTTTTTCTAAATTTTTTGGTTCACTGACTAAAAAGCAGACCTTATAAAACGTCCCCGGACTGGCAATATGTGTATTGCCGATACAACTTGATCAACTTATCAATAGCTCGAAGAAATGTGTCTCTTTTTTTACAGAATGTGCAGTTGATATTTGAAGCCACAAAACTGAAAGAGAAAGCTGGGTACTATTGAAAGTATCCAACCTCTTATAAAGGAAAGGTCATTCACTCTCAAGAGAGACAACAATAAAGGTTAGACAAAAAAGAATACTTGTCTTAAAACTCTTTTAAGAGATCCGCTCTATCGTATTCATAGCTTCTCTTTGTTATCTTTTCTCACGAATGTATCTAACTTGATTGTCGGAGATGAATCCACCGCCACCATCCACTTCAAAGAGTCATAAATCACAGTAGCACAATGTCTCCGTATGGAAAAAACAACTCAAGATGATTCGTTTCATCTTTTGGTGAAAAATAAGTCTAACAAGCTTGTGATCTTGTTGCAGATTTCAAAATTTAGACAAGATTGAATATAATCCAAAATGCTATGATAATTTTCAATGATTTTGAAGACATCTTTTCAGGTTTTAGTTTCATGAACCATGACTGTGCAATAAATTATTACGAATAACATATTTTATTGTCTGAGATGGAACAAGAATCATGTATTGGAGTTAAGGATGGTAACGAATTCTTGAAGCTTGTGAAAGTTGTAACAATAATTTAAATCAAACTAAGAAGAGAATAACAAAGAGGAAGTAAGAAGAACCAATTGTATTAAGCAAATGATATGATATGATACAACCAATCTTATTAAGTAAACGAGATAATAAAATAATAGATACAACTCGTATTTATAATAATGCAAACTCTAACCTATATAAGGTAAAACACTCTATTATTTATGCTAAAATATTACTAGTATAACTCTACTAAATATAATATACTACTAGTATAACTCTAACATCCCCTTTCAAACTCACGATACTACAACAAGAAGCAGCGAGAGGTTTCCATGCAAGAAACAAAAACGATGGACCGGATGAGACTTCGTGTAAAAGTCAGTAAGATGCAATGATGAAGAGATAAAATGTAAGAAAATAGTGACATGCTGAAGATGGTGGTAAATAAGATGACAATCAATCTCAATATACTTCGTTCGCTTATGGAACACAGAGTTGTAGGCTATTTGAATTGCATTCTTATTATTACAATATATAGGAGTTGGAGAGGAAAGAGGAACACACATGTCTGCAATAAACCAATGCAACCATACAATCTCAGTGGTAATGGATGCCATAGCATGATACTCTGCTTCAGTAGAAGAACAGTTTGGTTTTTACTCTTCCAAGAGATAAGAGAATCACCCAAAAATAGACAAAAAACTAGCATTATAGAAAGAAGAGAAAACGGGAAAAAAGAAGAAGAAAAATGAAAGGAGAAGAGAAGAAGGGGATATGAAGGGAGGCGAAACACCATGAGAGAGAGAGAGAGAGAGAGAGAGAGAGTGTGTGTGATAAAGGGAGAAAATAGTCTTTATTCAATCATCAAAATATCAAATACCAAATTTCAGATAAACCAGAAACAAAACCAACCAATTCTAGGTTACTGGACTAAATTTCAAATCCAAATTACTAGATAGAAATACCAAATACCAAATCCCAGATTAACAAAATCAAACAAATTTCATATCATCACCTGGATGTAAAACAAACCAAATTCCAAAATAAAACAACTCGACAAATTCCAAACTGATTTAAACATAAATACCGCAACCAAACCAAAGGGTCCAAGTAATCTAATCAATCAAGACCAAAACTATCCAACGAACCTAGAACAAGACTCTAAAAAATAAAACAAAGCTAGATGATAGTATCTAAAAGAAACAAAAAAAAAGACCATAGCCGAACGAGTGGCTCAAGCCCACTCATCAGAAAACGGAAGCAATTTCAAGTTTAAACCAAGTCGGATCAAGTTTAAACCGAGAAGCTTGAAGCAGCTCCATAAGGCACAGCTGATTGTTATTACAGCCAGTTCCGTTGTTCCTGATCAGTCCTAACAATGGAAGCAGTATGCTGTTCAGATTTCTTAGTTCCATGCTCTTTATCTAAAGGATAAACTTCCCAGCAACCATTCCTCCAGTATGTGTGATTTACTTCTGGAATATGTGCAATTTTCCAGTATTCTTCACCAAGTTTTTCTCGAGAGAGCGGCACAATAAATTCATCTGGCATATCGAAAAATTCAAGAACTTTTAGGTCAGCAAGACGTTCGATTCCTTCAGGCACACCCTCCAACGAATTGCATCGCTGTATGATAAGCTTCTCCAGATGAGGCATGGCATCCTCCTCAATGATCACTTGACTCAAGGTTTCTAATTTGTCAAGACCCAATAATTTCAGCTTCGGAAACTTTCCAGCCTTGAAACACAGTTTCTTCCCAACATAACTTGCGAGAAATTCAATATGGACTAGATTAGGCAAATCTTGGAGATATTCAAGTGGATCATCGCTTAATTGACTCCATCTAAGGTATACTTTAACCAGGCTTGGAAGAGATCGTATCCACTTTGGAAATTTTGCTAAACGCCCTGTCAAATACAGCCGTTGAAGGGAAAGAGGAGGCGAAGACAGGTGACTAAGATCAAGGACATCTCCCTCTATTGATCTTAGACCTAACGAGCATAGCTTTTGGAGCTTCTCAATGCACAAACATAGATCTACTCCATCTTCGGTTCTCAACTTTGTAATGCTAACTCTCCTCAGTTCGGTCATCATGGCTATTTCTTTAAGTGCTATGCTTCCTGGATATGCATCGACAACGCCAATTTTCTGCAAGAATTTCAAGCGGCCCATTCCTTTGACTACTTTGAAACCAAGTACATAATCATAAGGTAGATATGAGCCCGGTACATGACGATATACTAAAAGATGGCGAAGATTTTGGAGTTTTAGAAGCTCAACAGGCAACTCATTGATATATGTCTCTTTAAGATCTAATATCTCTAGCATCTGAAGCTTCTTAATAGATCTTGGGAGGCTTTTGATCTTGGTGCTTCTCAAGCTTAGATACCTTAAATGAAACAATTCAAGAACAGCCTCTGGGAACTTCTCCAGAGGAACTCCCCTCAAATCTAAAACTTTCAGCATTCTACAGCTTTTAATCAACTGAAGAATGCTCAAAATGGATTGGGGATCTTCCACATGGAACGATAGAAAGGAACAGAGTCTGGTGCCATAGCGCTTGACATCTGTATCTATGAAGCTCCCATGGACTGAGAGGTGTCTAACTCTTCTGGGCAATGTCATGTTCTGCTCATTGGTGCTTGTTACAAAATTCTGATCTCTTGATTTTGGAAGAATAATCTCCCGGTAAAAGTCATGCATACGGCTCGTTTTGATGCTTCCATCATCATTGGTTGTCACGGGACTAAGCAAGCTTCTGTTGACAAGCTCATTGAGGTACCCTTGTGCAAGTTCTTCTACTGATCTTCCCATTTTTTGTTTCACAAAACCTTCTGCTATCCACTGTCGAACTAGTGTTTTGTGTTCAATCTGATGATCCTCGGGATAATTGCCCAAGTACAGAAAACATGTTTTGAGGTAATATGGCAGATAATCGAAACTGAGTGACAAAATTATTCTCATACTCTCAAGTTTATCATTACCTTCCAACTCGGAGCCAAGGCTGAAATTGAGCTTCTTCCATTCATCAACATTAATCTCATTTTTCGTAGACAGCACCCCACTGATTGCAACAATGGCAAGCGGCAATCCTCCACATCTTTTCAAGATGCTTTTGCAAATTTCAATTAAGTGTGTAGGGCATGGGTTCCCCCTGAATGTCTTCTGTGAAAATAGAATCCAGGACTCTTCTTCAGACAAAGGATTCAATTCGTGCACGTAGCCATCAGTTTCTTTGCTACAAGATGAAGCCACATCCATGAACCTGGTTGTCAGGATGACACGACTCCCATTATTCTCATTAGGTAATGCATATCTGATAGCTTCCCATGGATGAATACTCCAAACATCATCAAAGACTAGCACATACCTGTGAATATATAGACACCAAAACAGTAAAACTAAGAACACTAGACTACACTCTTTGGATCAATGAAATTAGGCAAGAAAGAAGAACTTTCGAGGAGCAAAAAAGAAACTGAATTTACTAAGGCAGAACTGATAATGCATAAACTCTTGTTTTCTTTCAAAACAATTTAAGAAGAGAAATTAGCACAGGAGTTCAACGGTACCTTCTTTTGCGCAAGAAATCTTTGATTATGGCTTTCAGTCTATTACCATCCATGCTTCTAAAGTTATCAGGAGGCGTTTGCTTCATTTGATCAAACAGTTGCTGAATTGTGTCTTTCAGTAGCTCCTCCACCACGAATGACTGAGAAACCGTAATCCATGCGTGGTTCTGGAAATGTTTCTTCACAACAAAATCATCATACACCTTCTTAATCAAAGTGGTTTTCCCCAAACCTCCCATCCCCACCACTGAAACCACCTTAAATCGTGATTCCCCCTCCACCAGCCACCGAATTAGCTGCCTTTTCGGGTTTTCAATTCCCACAATCTCCGTTTCTTCTAATAAAAGTGCATCGCCTCGACGATCAATCCCTCTATTACTCGCAAATTGCAGTGTTGAAACTTCCTTTGCAGGAACATTAGACCTATAACCATACCTCTCATGTCCCTTTGCAATATCTATGATTCGGGATTTGATGTTTTGGATTCCAGAAGCAATTTCAATTTGGGACCCCGTATTTCGTACAAAGAAATTTAGTTTCCCCAGAAAACGATCATTTTTGAGGTGGGATTGGAGCATGAAATCATCTATAATGTCTTCAGTTTCATATGCAACATCTCGGACTTGCTTAACCCAGACTTTGAGCTCTGGATCATTGTTATCTTCGGCATCAGCAGCTGTGAGAAAAGCTATCATTCTCTCAAGTTCATCTCTTATAAATTCAACTTCCTGCTTGACATTTTTGAGCAGATTCACCTTTTCCTCCAATAAGGTTGTGAGTTTGTCAACAACAAATAACACTACAGACTCTGCCATCTTTTGGTCCCGAATTCTATGAGAGCAAATGAGAAATGCTATAAATCAAACTGTTTTTTGGATAATTTGTTAATGTTTGCTGCGTAGAGGCATCAAACAGCAGAAAATTATATCACTGAGGACATAACTCCCTTGTATTTGTAGAAGCAATGTTGAAATAGAGGGAAAACTAGGGTTGGACGTGGGGATTAGGTATGTTGAGTAATTAATATGGCTCTACTATGTTGACACTTCGTTACATTTATAGTAAATTTGGAAGTGTTTATAAATAATTAATTATATATCCACAATTTGTATTCACTTTCTATCCAAACTATATAACAAGTAATTATTCTTTTTCATTGTTTAGGATCAGACCTCAGATTTTGTTGTATGCTAAAACCTTTCTAAGAGATTTAATAATTGTAATATGTAAAATTATATAGTTTATTACAACTTATTTCTAACTATATTACAACGTGTTTTTGTCAATACTTTTGAACTAATTCTAAATTTGCATGATTGGTTGGTTATGCATTCATTTAAAAAAAAAAAAAAAAAGTTTATTTGTAATATACTAGTATACCGTTTCCTTGCGGTGAGATCCGATACGCTCTATTATGATAATGGATTGAGGCGGTGAATAGATTTTGGAGATGATCGAATCAGGCATATAGATTGAGCAGTCAACAAAATTTGGATGAGGGAATTAGGCATATAGATTGAGCGGTCAGCAAATTTTGAAGAAGATGATTTTGTGAGGATAGAAATTGAATATATAGTGACACAAAGATATTTAAGTACTTTTTTTTCGTAGCGCAGAAAACTCTCTACGGTTGTGATTAAATGCAATATTATCTATTATTGTATATCAATGTCCCTAAAGGTATTATTCACGTCATTCGCGGAAAATTGTTGGGTTATTCGAGTCAACTTCTTTAGGCTCCACTTGAAATAAAACCTAGTATAAATACTACAAATGGTATATTTCCCAGTTATTGTTAAGCAATTTCCTAAAGAAAATGAGCTGGGATAAGGAAGTGATTATTCAAGTAGACTCTAAAGAAATATAAAATAGAGACCCAATAATAGCTAAAGGGGAGATCACAACAACCCACTTGATCTAAATACCTTTAAATAAGTAAGTCATGTAATCAAATCATATGCATCCAATGCCAAATAAGGTTCTTTTATTTACAAGTAAATTTATGTTTAATTTGTCAATAAATGAAGGCGGAACATGAAAGACTAGAAATATTGAAACATATTTTATAATGTTAATTCTCGACTATCTCCTCTCTCTCTCTCTCTCTCTCTCTCTCTCTCTCTCTCTCTCTCTCTATATATATATATATATAATTTAAATATATTTATACTTAAACAAGATAAGGAGTTTCAAAGTTAAATACTTACATTTTGTACGATCATATAATATCGTTAAATGATTTCACAATCATTTTTGAACGACATTAGAAATTAGAATAAAATTTGGGTCGGAATTAAATGCATAGAATTAAAGACCTTTTTTGTGTCAATTTAATTTACATTTCTATATTAAATCCTTTCTATTAAAATTGATATATTTAATGTGTGTTTATTAAAATTACATTTAAATATACATAGAAAATATAATCTACATAAGAATTTAATTTTGTTAATTAAGTATGTTTAATGCAACTTGGCTTTCTCCCTTTCGTGGAATCAGGAATGTACCAGAACTAGACTTTGGATAATATAAGTCAACTTACATTTCGTGTTATTGTTATGCAATATTTCAATAGTCTTTATAGACAAAAGAAAGGTGGTTACAACTAAACCCACTTGATCCAAAAACAATTTTTTATCTTTAATTTACAATGAAAGAAGAACTTCAAAACATTTTTTTTTCTTTAATTTACAATGAAAGTCTTCATTCGATGGTGCATGTAGTTCTATTTATGTGTATGTCACGTTGTCATATGCTTCTAATGTTAAAAAAATGATCTTTTTATTGTAAATTACCATAAATATTCTCTTGATTGAAGATCAATATGAAAAGTGAACATGATTCAATGAAATCATGAAAAAATAAAAATAATCGAGATGGGGTCGGAAATTGTTTATTTAATATTTCAAAAAAAAAAAATTACATCCTTGACCGTTTACCATTAAACAAGATATTCTTTTAAATAATTAATTATATATGGCAGTATGGTTCAAATCCAATGGAACGTAGACAAGGGAATAAGGAATAATCAATCCGGAAGTATTAATTACGAAAACGGATAAAATTTTAATTAATTAACAAAATGAGGTTTTACCATTCATCCTAGCAAAATTATTTAGCCGGACATTATTTCGTAAAATATTACAAAAATTGAATTAATCATGTTCTAGATGAAAAATAAGATAAAAGAAATACAACCCATGATTTCGGCCAAATAATCTTCAATCCGTTCCTTTGATCTTCGATTCTTGTAATATATATTTTTCTCTATTTTTGCCTCCCGCGATTTCTCTATTCTATATACTTCACCAAACTCCTACAAATATGTTTTACGTTATTGTTTTATCTTAGATTAAATAGAGCTATGTTTCCATCATGAAACAATAAAACTCTTCACATTTTAACCACGCGATCGCATAGTTTTGTCCAATTAGGTTCTACAAAAGAAATCATTGGCTTGCGATCGCACCCTTGATTAAACATGCGGTCGCATGGTTAATGATTTCCAGTTCTTGAGTTTTTCTCTTTGGAATTTGCAAGATAAGCTCCTAAATTCTCTTTATGTGTTCAATTGAGTCTTTTTTTTCCTCTCTGCTTTCTTTTCGTCTGATCGACACTTGAATTTGGTTATTTTCCTATAATTATAAAAAAAATACACCATTATGTTGAAAATATGTAAGAGTACTCATAATTGTCCTTTTTATAATGTTAATTCTCTCTCTCTCTCTCTCTCTCTCTCTCTCTCTCTCTCTCTCTATATCTATATATATATATATATATATATATATATATATAGACACACACACATTATGTTCTAAACAATATTGCTTTATCAATTAGGGTTAAAGTTAATGTTAATATTAATAGAATAATAATAAAAATATATATTATTTTAAATATATTTATAATTAAACAAGATAAGGTGGTTTTGAAGTTATACTTACATTTTGTACGGTTATATAATATGTTAAATGATTTCACAATCATTTTCGAATGATATTAGATTTGTTTGATATAGTATTTACTTTGTTGTTTCAAAAAATTGATAGAATTAAAATTTAATTAAATACCTAGAAATTAGAATAAATTTTTGGTCGCCACAATTATCATTCTTTCAAACCAATGAGATCGACTACCTTCCTTGAGTGTGGTCGTGCTTACTTATCAAGTCTTCTTTTGCATATATGTAGAGGGAAGCAAGTCCAATATATTCATTAAGGAGTCTAACAAGATTTTAATGTCACATGTTTCAAAGAAGACTCTAGAAACATCTAGATTTTTCAACTATAGCTTTATTGGCAAACCTATAAAATGATTTCAAGATTTCCAAAACATCTCAAGCTGTTTCAAAAAGATAAGTTTGACATTTTTAAGGATTTCACATTTTCCTCCAAGAAGTTCGTAAGCTCATCAAGACTCTGCCATCTTTACAAGGGTGCTCGATTTAGTCCCAGATTCTAAGAGAGATAATGAGAAATGCCAATTCAAATATTATTTGGATAATTTGTTAATATTTAGCATTTACATCATAAAACATCAAACGGCATAAAGTTCAATCTCGAGTATACAACACCCATATATTTACACTTGTATTTATAGCAAAAAATGTTGAAGTACACATGGGTCGAACAGTCTACAGCTAAGGCAGTCTAATAGGTCGAGGACACTCACCTTTGTAGGTGGGTAGTGAAGTATTCAACCTATGTCTTAAAGTGCACCAAAGCTTTTTAATTTTTGAAATTTTTATTTTTATTTCAAAAATTTTAAAAAATAAAGTTACATTTCATGAATGGTGTTTTAAGGGTTGTAAGAACTTAAGGTTTATTTTATTTTATTTTGTTTTGCGTCGATTTACTTTACACTTCTATATTAAATTATTTCTATTAAAATTGATATATCTAATGTGTGTTTATTTTTAACAAATAAACTGTAATTTTTAATTTTTTTATTCCCACTTTCAATTTTTTTTTCCTATTGCTATTCCATGTAAACATTATTATGAAGCTTATCGTTTCTTGAATCAATTCTATATT
This sequence comes from Forsythia suspensa, assembly GCA_023638005.1. Lineage (NCBI taxonomy): Eukaryota > Viridiplantae > Streptophyta > Magnoliopsida > Lamiales > Oleaceae > Forsythia > Forsythia suspensa. The sequence goes on from CM042671.1 coordinate 34,052,427, forward strand.
ATAGTCTTATTATAGCATTTTCAATGCATTCTATAGATTGCTATTTAAGGGCACAAATATTGAAATACATCTTATCTATGCATTGCTATATTTTAGTAATAAAAAAAATCATATTTAAATATGTATAGAAAATTTTGTTAATTCAGAATGTCCTATGCAACTTTGTTTTCTCGCTTTTGGTGGAACCAGGAATGTAACAGAACTAGACTTTGGGTAATATAAGTCAACTTACATTAGGTGTTACTGTTATGCAATATCATAAAGAAAATGAGTGGAATATTTCAATAGTCTTTATAGACAAAAGAAAGGTGGTTACAACTAAACCCACTTGATCCAAAAATATTGACTTCAAAACATTTTTTTCTTTAATTTACAATGAAAGTCTTCTTTTGATGATGCATGCAGTTTTATTTATGTGTATGTCACGTTGTCATATGTGTCTAATGTCAACAAATGATATTTTGATAGTAAATTACCATAGAAATTCTCTTGATTGAATATCAATATCAAAATTGAACATGATTCAACAAAATCATGAAAAAATAAAAATAATTAAGATGGGGTCGGAAAAATTTTATTTAATATTTCAAAAAAAAAAAACTACGACTTTGACCATTTACCACTAAACAAGATAATATTTTAAATAATTAATTATGTATGGCAGTATGGTTCAAATGCCAACAACCAAACAACAATTGTTGTCGATTTTAATTCCACAAGTTTACGGGTCGTTAACAAGTAATAAAGTGGTGAGAAAAGTGTCGAACCCACAAGAACTAGCGATGAATTAACTAATTTATTTATAGTTCGAATTTTAACAAGATAAAAACACAGATTTGTTTATAATTTCTATCATAAAATTATTCTACTAAATCTAAATTATCACGCAATCAATAATAATTTAAGAATAAATTCAAGTTTTACTAGCACTAGGCGAATCCACCTACATATTCATTAATCAATTATCCGTTAATCGCTTTAACAAATAATTACCCTAGATTGAAAATCGGTGATCCTATAATAATCAAAAGTCTCTCTTGACGGTCAATCAATTCTATATTGATATGCAAAATTAACTATCTCTAGCTAAACTTCGAATATAAAAATATGCATTTAAATCACAAGAATACCCTAAATAGATCTCATAAGGCATAATAGTAATCTTTATCTATTATTAGACTATTGTTCAATACAATATGCTTATCTAAATTGACGCTTCTCGAAATCAATAAAGATCATAAAATATTCTAATGGTGATCAAGTATTAAAACGTAGAAATGGCAATGAGGAATAATCAATCCGGAAGCAATTAATTACGAGAACAAAAAAAATTTCTAATTAAATAAAAACATAAAGTTTTATCGTTCATCTTAGCAATAAGTAATTTAGCTGAACTTGATTTCGTAAAGTACTACAAAAGTTGGATTAATCATGTCCAGAGGAAAAAGAAGAAAAAAGAAATAAAACCCGTAATTCTGGCCAAATAATATTCAATTCGTTCATTTGATCTTTGATTCTTGTGATATATTTTTTCTCTGCTTTCATCTCCCTCGATTTCTCTATTCTATACTTTTTATATACTTTTTAAGTGCTTATATTATAAGTTGTTAGTGAATGTGTGAATAAAAAATAAGTTGTAAGTTGTGGGTCCTATGAAATGTGTGGATAAAAAATATGTTTGATCAGTTTGATATGCTGAAATTATAATTTAAGCAATCCCAAACATATGCTAAATGTGACCATTTTCCCTTTCAATATCCACAACAAAACAACGTGGTTGAGACTAGCCGAATCATAAAACTTTTACTATTTAATTAACATAAACTGTACATACGGATACAAAATATATAGTGAGCCCACCTAACTATTAATATGTGATGCAAAATGATATCCAAAAATAAACATGTGTCCCCAAAATATAATGACTACATGCTCTATGAAATGAGTCATACTAACTAACTCTGTCGTGTGTCTTTAACTTCAAACTCAAAAGATTTATCTCCAAAGGCTGTCAAGAAACTCAATTGCTACCTGATAAGAAAAATTATTGTTGAAAAATACATGAGTTGATAGGCTCAGTGAGTGATGATTTTCGAAAATAATTATATATTTTTTCATTTATAGATATTATCGAAAACGAGCTCACGTCACTTAACAATTCACGTTATAACATCTCATAATAATAATAATAAAGATTGAAATACATTCTCATAACATAAATGAGCCCAAAATCTAAACCAACATTTACATCACATTAATTTCAACAAGTAATATCAGCTCATAATTATAGAGTATTCATCAGCTGAAATATATATTATCATTTCATCATATCTTCATATCACAGTATAATAAAAATCTCACCAACATGTACCTTCTAATTAAAATCTGTAATATAGTCATGCATGTGTAAATCGCCCTCAAATCTATGGCACTTCCATACATGGGCTTAAGCCTCCTCAGTGTACAAAACTGGGTCCCAAAATCCTCTAATAATACATCATAGTACATGGTCAAGACCCCTCAGTGAACTATATTTACACGGTCAATTAGACCCCTCAATATAGAACACGGCCAAGACCCTCAGTGCACTAGAATAGATAAAATCACAGGCACTTTTCTAGTGGATGTCAATATCACATATTTCTCACATTCCATTTTTCAAGTAATCAATTTTCGATCTTTATAATTTCGCAAATACTATACGAAATAACGTTTAATTATAATTACGTAAAATGACAAATAAGTCCATGAAATGACACGTAACACAATAGTATAATTAATTGTCATTCTCTAGGAATATTTAATTTTTTCCACTAACGGAGTTATCTATTGGAGACTAACTAAGATAATAAACTGTCCCGATATTTGAATCGCTCCCTGAGATAACAATAGGATTATCCAAATCAAAACTCGCGTATAATTCTCGTTCTTATAAATTTCAATAATTAAAGCTAGGAATTAAATTGCTAATTCTTAACCCACTATAAACACACAATTAAACCAATTCTTAAAATCAAAGTTTCTCTTCTTATCTCATATTGTAGCCGAAGCAGGAAATTAATTTTCCAAGCTTAAACTTTCATCACTTTTCTACTTTCCAATTTTTCTCTCTGATTTCAAATTTTTTAATATGAATTAAGGTGTGAGTAAGGAAGAAAAAAAGAAAGAGAGAGAACAGTTGCTATTTCTTTTGCTGAAGATGATAAGTGATAAAGGAAATGAAATGTTAAAATGAGAAATAAAATGGATTTGCTTTCCAAATCCATCCACTGTCTAACTCAATCTTATCCCTTTATTTTTTTAAAAAAATTTGAAAGTTGGCATAACATTTTTGACCTCCCAAGTTTGACTGAATTATTACAGACTTTAACCGACACCACAATCTCAATCCCATGAGTTAGGAAAAATAGTGTTTCTCTAGTGGCCCTTCGGCTGGTGATTCGTAAGCCCAAAGGACATGGTGAAGCTCATCCACCCATGCATCTTTCAAGGCGTCCAATTTCTTAACCCTTTTTTGGGTTTTAAACAAATTTTAAAGAAAACTTCAATTTCTTTTTAAAACCCAAATAAAACCCCTTTAATTAACCTTACCTTTCCCCAAAGGAGGTTTTTTAAAACTCCAAAAATAATCTTTAAGGGAAACCCAAAAACCTAATTTTTCAGTCATTAAATTTTAAAAACAAAAACTTTTTAAATTTAAAAATTTTACCTTTTAATTTTCCCCCAAAATTTGAACTAAATCAAATTTTAAAACCATTTTTTAATTAAAAAAATTCAACCTCCCTTCCCAAATTTCAAAATTTTTTTAAAGTTTTTTTAAAAAATTTAATTTCCTTTCCCCAAAAAAATTTCCAAAATTTGGGAAAACCTAAAAACCGCAATCCCCAAATTTAAACTTTTCCCATTTGGGATTTTACCAAACTTTTCTTTTAAATTTTTTTTTTTTGGGACCAAAATGGGAAAACCCCAAAACCTTTTTCCCAAATTATTCCACGGGTTTTCCCCCAAAAATTTTTTTTTTTTTTCTCTAAAATTCCTTTTTTTAATTTTTCTTTTTTTTTTTTCAAAATCAAAATTTTTTTCTTAGAATTTTTCTCCAAAATCCCAAAAAATAAAAATTTTTAATTTTTTATTTTTTTAAACCCTTTTTTCAAAATTTCCCAAATTCAAAATTTTAACATTTAAAAATTTTTAAACCAAAAAATCAAGAAAATTTTGTAAAACCTTCAAAATTTCTTAAACGAAACTTTAAAAAATTTAAAGTTAAATTTGAAATCATTTACCAAATTTTAAAATTTAAATTTCTTTAATTTGGGAAAATTTTTAAAAAGGGCAAATCCTTAGTTTCCTAATTTACTTTTTAAAATAATTTTAACCTTGGAAAATTTTTATTTTTTAATTTCTTTAAAAAACCAAAAATTTTATAAACAAATTTGGGAAAAAACCCTTTTAAACCAATACCAAATTTTTTCCCTTTTTTACCCTTTCCAAAAAAAAATTAAAAAATAAACTCCAAAAAAAGGGAAAATTTTTTAAAAAACCCTTTAAAAACCCCTTTTCTTTTTCTAAAAAAAAGGAAAAAACCCCAAAAAAACCAAAATTTTCCTTCCCCCTTTTTTTTCTTTTGACCCACTTTTTAAATTTTCCCAGTTTTCCCCCAAATTTATTTTATTCCAAAAACCCCCCGGGTCCGATTTTTGAACCCAAATTCCCAAATTCCCCGATTTTAAAAAATTTGGGAAAAAGTCCAAATTTAAAATAAATTTTCCCAACCCCAACCCCCCCCTTTTTAACCCCTTTTTAAAGATCCCTTTTTAAAAAAAAAAATTTCCTCGAAAAAAATTTTTCCCCCCTTTTTTGGAAAGCCCCGGGGTCCTTCCCCAAAAATACCAAAACCCCAAAAGATTTTTTAAATCTTTTTTAAAAGGGAAAATTTCCCTTTTTTTTTTTTCCCAAAATTTGGCAAAAAAAATTTCAAAACCCTTTCCCAAATTTTTTAAAATCTTTTCCTTTTTCTTTAAATTGTTTCCCTTTTTTGAAAAAAAAAGGGCAAAGGGCCCAAAACCCCAAGGGGGAAATAAAATTTTTTTATCAAAATTTTTTTAAAAGGGTTTTTTTCCCCCAAAAAAGGGAAATGTTATTGTTTCCAAATTAAAAAACTTTCCAAAAAAATTTTTTTAAAAAAATTTTTTAAAATTTTTGTTTTTTTTAACTTTCCCTTTTGAACAAAGAAACCCCCTTTTTAAAATTTTTCCCAACATTTGATCAAATTACCCAAATTTTAAAAAAAAACCCAAAAAAATTACTTTTTGTTTAATCAAAAAAATTTTTACAAAAAAAAATTAAAAAATAAAAAAATTTAAATTTCCCAAATTTTACCTTTTTTATTTTAAATTTTAACCGTTTCTTTTAAAAACCCCAAAATTAAACGAAGAAAAAAAGAAAAAAAAGGTGAAACCCAAACTTTTTAAAATTTAAATCAAAAAAAATTTTGGGTTAAAAAAGTTTTAAAAAAAATAACCCAATTTTGGCATTTTTTTAAAAACCCAACCGATTTAAATTTTCAATTTTTTAAAAGGAAAAATTTTTAAAAAAAAACCAAATTTAAAATTTAAAAATTTTTCCCCAAAAGAAATTGGGGTAAGGGACAAAAAAGGGGGGGCCCCTTTTGTAAAAAAATAAAATTGAAAAATTAAAAAATGGGTTAAATTTTTAAAAACCCAAATTTTAAAAATTTAAATTTAATTTTTAAAAAAAAATTTCCCAAAATTTTAAACCCTGTAAATAAAAGGCGAACCTTTTGGAAAAATTTGGGATTTAAAATAAAAATCAAAATGAAAATTTAAAAAAAAAAGAAAATTTGGGGGGGGAAAAAAAATTGGGAAACCCATGAAAAAGGGGGATTTTAAAAAAAAATAGTTTTTAAAAAAACAAAACCCAAAAACAAAAACCAAACCCCAAATCAGGAAAAAAAAAAAACCTTTTTTCCTTTCCTTTTTCACCTAATTTAAAAAAAAAAAAAAAAAAATAAAAAAAAAAAGGGTTTTTCAAACCCAAAAAGGGGGAAAAAAAGAATTTTTGGAAAAATTTTTTAAAAATATTTAAAAAAAAACAAAAAAAACCCCAGGTAAAATAAAACAAAACAATTTAAAAAAAAAATTTCCAAAACAAATTTCATAAAACCCACCGAGAAAACACCAAAATTTTTCCAAAAAACCCCTAAAAAAAGTTTAAATTTCCCCCAAAAGGGCCAAATTTAACAAAAAAAAACTTCCCAAAAACCCCTAAAAAAGAGGTTTTCTTTAAAAAAAGTTTTTTACCCTTTTCTCAAACGGAAATAATTAAAATTTCAAATGCCGAAACTTAAGCAATACCAAAATTGAAAAGTTCCGTTGGAAACACCCTCAAGAAAGTTTCTTTTTCTTTTTAAAAATAACCCCCCAATTTAAAAAGGGTTTTTCCCAAAATTTTAAAAGAGGGAAAAATTAAAATGGCTAAAAATTAAGAGTCACTAGGAAGACGTCGTACAAGTATAGTGAGAATTATATAAAGGTTGTGAATGTCCAATATGAGAATTTCTCACTCCTGGAAAGTAGGAGATTATAACCTGATTTTTGCCCACTTAAGTTGATATAAAGTTCCTCGGCCATGGTGGAGTTATGAGTTGAAAATGTTTCAATCATAACTAGATTAGATCAACTAAGAGTTGAGGTGAATAACATAATTGGTTAAAATGAGATTGACGATAATCCATATCTATTAACCAATTGGGTATATTGATGAATGGATTATATTTCCACGGTAACTGTACATTTATTGGTTCTGTCATACCACATGACATTTTCCTTCACATGGATTGCCTTGACACATTGCTAGATGTCAATCTTGGACGGCGACGTGAATTGATCGATCTCGGTAAATCGATGAGAATATCACTGTGTTTGCCAACGTGAATGGGAACCTAATGGGTCACACATATAAGGCAAGAATTGAGCATCTGGAGTTGAACCTTGTCCAAGTGGAAGATTGTAAGAATTAATGTCCAAGGTCCAATTAGTTGGATTGGACTTAATTATTTATTGGACCCAATTAATTAATTGGACCCGTTTGTTGATGGATTATAGTTAGACTAGAACTAAGGCTAGGGTTAGCCCTGCCTATAAATACAAAGGCACAACTAATTTAGTCATAAGAGTTGGTCTCCATTACTTGCTAGCACAAGCAAAAGACAACTCAATACAATTACTCCCAAAAGTTCTGCTTTCATGTATTCTTGATCGTAGAAGTCTAGAGTTGTTCTTGCTGTGTGAATTACCATTGGAGGCTGGACAATTAGACAGTTGTAGTATTGAAGATTGCACATCCAGTAAATCAGATAATCAGTTTTCACGATATTCATCAAAGGTAAACTTCTATCACGAATTCTATCTAAGTACAAGGTTGATCCGGCTTAAAGGAATTGTAGATTTAATTTCCGCTGTGCATGTATACCTCAATTCCTTACATTCTCTGGTGGCCGTTCGGCTGGTGATTCGTAAGCCCAAATGACATGGTGAAGCTCATCCACCCATGCACCTTTTAAGGCGTCCAATTTTCTTTTCAAAGTAGCTTTGATTATTTTATTTACATCATCGACTTGCCCATTTACCTGAGGATGATAAGGAGTAGAAAACTGTTTCTAAATCCTTAAATCATCACATAAGTTCTACAAGTTCTTGTTGTCAAACCGTTTTCCATTATCTGTAACAAGGAAATGTAAGATCCCAAATCTGCAGATAATGCTCGTCCAGATGAACTTGGTGGTGTTTGTCTTGATTGTAGAAGTTAGTGCTTCGACTTCAACCCATTTCGTAGACTAACCAATGGTCACGATCATATATTGAGCGTGACTATACTCTTGCAGAGTGGACCTACAATGTCAACACAACATTTAGCAAAAGACCACGGACTACATAAGAAAAGATGAAGTATCGAGGTAAATCTTTGGTTCTTGTCACTATGCTTGACATAGCTCAAAGCATCATTTCTCATGGTCGACCAATAGTAACCTTCTCAGAACATCTTATGTGCCATCGACCGTTCTCCTTTGTGGATGTCACAAATTTTTTCATGGATTTTTTGTAAGAGGTATTCACTTTCACCGGTTAGACACAACGAGATGAGTGTAGTGGAAAAACTTAAAAAGTACCCCATCTCTGATGATAAAGCGGGCGGTTCTTAGCCTTATTTTTATTTTACGAAAGCATTTAAATCGTTAGAGAGTTCTTAATTTCCATCATCCACTTAGGATATTCACTGATCGTTATTACTTCTTCTTTTACCTCAATAAAAGCTCTTCCCAAATGCTCTATGAGAATGACTTTCACAAACTTAGAATCCTTGATGTTGGCTACCTTTGATACAGCATCAGCGTTGCTATTTTTCTCACGAGGGATTTGAGATATCTTAAATTTATCAAAGGTGAGCAAGAATTTCGTGACATGCTTAATATAAAACGGCAATCCATTACCTCTTGCTACAAAACTACCATTTAGTTGACTCACCACAAGTTGGAAGTTGTTGACCGTGATCATTTTTACTTTCATTTCCTTGGCCAACTTGAGACCTGCAATCAAAGTCTCGTACTCTACTATGTTATTTGAGGCAGTAAATACGAAACACGTGCTATAATTAAGATGATAAACCTCGAGGCTTATTAGTATTATACCAGCACCCGATCCTGATTCTCCAAAAGATCAATCCACAAATAAGAGCCATCAAATCAACTCATAAGTCTTAGCATCCCCAACATCCATCAAAATTATAGGCCTTCTTATGAATTCTGCCATAAAATCCGCAAAAGTCTGACCTTTAACGGATGATCTTGGTTGAAACTGGATGTCAAACTGAACGAGATCAATGTCCCACTTTAGCAAACTTCTTGAAGTATTAGACTTTTGGAGCACCTGTTTCAATGCGTAATTGGTTAACACTTCGATCACATGACCTGAAAATAGGACTTCAATTTTCTGGAAGCAACCATGTGTGCTAGTGCAAGCTTCTCCATATATGGGTATCGTGTCTTGGTGTCTTAAACATGTTTACTCATATAATAATACTGCTTACTCCCATCAGTTTGTACTAGCACCACACTGGTTGCACTTGTTGAAACAATACAGGGACCTTCCTGAGGTAATCCTTCAAGACGGCCAGGGCCTCTTTGTACTCCGTTGTCCACTCGAACTTCTTCACTCCTTTCAAAACTTAAAAGAATGGTGAACATCTATTAGCTGATTGAGAAATGAAGCGATTTAATGCGATGACCTTTCCTATAAGACTTCGCACTTCTTTAGATTTATGTGGTGACTTCATCTCTAACCTAGGTCTAATCTTTTATGGATTAGCCTCAATCCCTTGTTGATAAACCATATAGCATAAGAATTCACTCGAAGCTACTCCAAACCGATATTTGAGCTGGTTGAGTTTTATTTGTGTGCTAGATACCTAATTGTGGTTTAATGTGTCCATAACTATCTGAAAAGGTTACGGTCATTTCTAAAGGATTTACTCAGCTTTTGAAAATATTGAAACATATTTTATTATTGCTTTATCAATTAGGGTTAAAGTTAATTTTAATAGAATAATATTAAAAATGTGTATTATTTTAAATATATTTATACTTAAACAAGATAAGGAGGTTTTGAAGTTAAATACTTACATTTTGTACGGTTATATAATATCGTTAAAATATTTCATAATCATTTTCGAATGATATTAGAAATTAGAATAAAATTTGGGTCGGAATTAAATGCATAGAATTAAAGACCTTTTTTGTGTCAATTTAATTTACATTTCTATATTAAATTCTTTCTATTAAAATTGATATATTTAATGTGTGTTTATTTTTAACAAATAAACTGTAATTTTTTTTTTTTTATTTCCACTTTCAATTGGCTATTTTTCTATTGCTATTCTGATGTAAACATAATTATGAAGCTTATTATTTTTTGAATCAATTCTACATTATAGTCTTATTAGAGCATTTCTAATTCTATAGATTGTTATCTATGTGGTACAAATGTTGAAATATTTCTAATACAAGTAGTATTAGTGTCTAATAAATAGACAATCAAGTTCAAATTTAGTCTTCAATATATATGTGTATTTTATTTTATTAAAATAAAAAAAATAACATTTAAATATACATAGAAATTATAAGCTACATAAGAATTTAAATTTTGTTAAGTAAGTATGTCTAATGCAACTTGGCTTTCTCCCTTTTGTGAAATCAGGAATGTACAAGAACTAGACTTTGGGTAATATAAGTCAACTTACATTTCGTGTTATTGTTATGCAATATTTCACTAGTCTTTATAGACAAAAGTAGTCTTTATAGACAAAAGAAAGGTGGTTACAACTAAACCCACTTGATCCAAAAACAATTTTTTATCTTTAATTTACAATGAAAGAAGAACTTCAAAACATTTTTTTTATCTTTAATTTACAATGAAAGTCTTCTTTCGATCGTGCATGTAGTTCTATTTATGTGTATGTCACGTTGTCATATGCTTCTAATGTTAAAAAAAATGATCTTTTTATTGTAAATTACCATAGATATTCTCTTGATTGAAGATCAATATGAAAATTGAACATGATTCAATGAAATCGTGAAAAAATAAAAATAATCAAGATGGGGTCGGAAATTTTTTATTTAATATTTCAAAAAAAAAAAAAACTACATCCTTGACCGTTTACCCTTAAACAAGATATTCTTTTAAATAATTAATTATATATCCACAATTTTTATTCACTTTCTATCCAAACTATTTAACAAGTAATTATTCTTTTTCATTGTTTAGGATCAGACCTCAGATTTTGTTGTATGCTAAAACCTTTCTAAGAGATTTAATAATTGTAATATGTAAAATTATATAGTTTATTACAACTTATTTCTAACTATATTACAACGTGTTTTTGTTAATACTTTTGAACTAATTCTAAATTTGCATGATTGGTTGGTTATGCATTCATTTAAAAAAAAAAGTTTATTCGTTATATACTAGTATACCGCTTCCTTGTGGTGAAATTCGGTGGACTCTATTATGATAATGGATTGAGGCGGTGAATAGATTTTGGAGATGATCGGTGAAAGGAGATGATCGATTGAAGAAAATGGATTGAGAAGGTGAGCATATTTTGAAGATAATCTAATCAGGCATATAAATTGAGCGGTCAACAAAATTTGAAGGAGGGAATCAGGCATATAGATTGAGCGGTCAACAAATTTTGAAGAAAATGATTTTGTGAGGATAGAAATTGAATATATAGTGACACAAAGACATTTAAGTACTTTTTTTTTCGTAGCGCAGAAAACTCTCTACGTTTGTGATTAAATGCAATATTATCTATTATTGTATATCAATGTCCCTAAAGGTATTATTCACGTCATTCGCGGAAAATTGTTGGGTTATTCGAGTGAACTTCTTTAGGCTCCACTTGAAATAAAACCTAGTATAAATACTTCAAATGGTATATTTCCCCGTTATTGTTAAGCAATTTCCTAAAGAAAATGAGCTGGGATAAGGAATTGATTATTCAAGTAGACTCTAAAGAAATATAAAATAGAGACCCAATAATAGCTAAAGGGGAGATCACAACATCCCACTTGATCTAAATAACTTTAAATAAGTAAGTCATGTATTCAAATCATATGCATCCAATGCCAAATAAGGTTCTTTTATTTACAAGTAAATTTATGTTTAATTTGTCAATAAATGAAGGCGGAACATGAAAGACTAGAAATATTGAAACATATTTTATAATGTTAATTCTATCGACTATCTCCTGCTCTCTCTCTCTCTCTCTCTCTCTCTCTCTCTCTCTCTCTCTCTATATATATATATATATATATATATATATATATATATATATATATATATAATTTAAATATATTTATACTTAAACAAGATAAGGAGTTTCAAAGTTAAATACTTACATTTTGTACGATCATATAATATCGTTAAATGATTTCACAATCATTTTTGAACGACATTAGAAATTAGAATAAAATTTGGGTCGGAATTAAATGCATAGAATTAAAGACCTTTTTTGTGTCAATTTAATTTACATTTCTATATTAAATCCTTTCTATTAAAATTGATATATTTAATGTGTGTTTATTAAAATTACATTTAAATATACATAGAAAATATAATCTACATAAGAATTTAATTTTGTTAATTAAGTATGTTTAATGCAACTTGGCTTTCTCCCTTTCGTGGAATCAGGAATGTACCAGAACTAGACTTTGGATAATATAAGTCAACTTACATTTCGTGTTATTGTTATGCAATATTTCAATAGTCTTTATAGACAAAAGAAAGGTGGTTACAACTAAACCCACTTGATCCAAAAACAATTTTTTATCTTTAATTTACAATGGAAGAAGAACTTCAAAACATTTTTTTTATCTTTAATTTACAATGAAAGTCTTCTTTCAATCGTGCATGTAGTTCTATTTATGTGTATGTCACGTTGTCATATGCTTCTAATGTTAAAAAAAAATGATCTTTTTATTGTAAATTACCATAGATATTCTCTTGATTGAAGATCAATATGAAAATTGAACATGATTCAATGAAATCGTGAAAAATAAAAATAATCAAGATGGGGTCGGAAATTTTTTATTTAATATTTCAAAAAAAAAATAAAACTACATCCTTGACCGTTTACCCTTAAACAAGATATTCTTTTAAATAATTAATTATATATCCACAATTTTTATTCACTTTCTATCCAAACTATTTAACAAGTAATTATTCTTTTCATTGTTTAGGATCAGACCTCAGATTTTGTTGTATGCTAAAACCTTTCTAAGAGATTTAATAATTGTAATATGTAAAATTATATAGTTTATTACAACTTATTTCTAACTATATTACAACGTGTTTTTGTTAATACTTTTGAACTAACTCTAAATTTGCATGATTGGTTGGTTATGCATTCATTTAAAAAAAAAAAGTTTATTCGTTATATACTAGTATACCGCTTCCTTGCGGTGAAATTCGGTGGACTCTATTATGATAATGGATTGAGGTGGTGAATAGATTTTGGAGATGATCGGTGAAAGGAGATGATCGATTGAAGAAAATGGATTGGGAAGGTGAGCATATTTTGGAGATAATCTAATCAGGCATATAGATTGAGCGGTCAACAAAATTTGAAGGAGGGAATCAGGCATATAGATTGAGCGGTAAACAAATTTTGGAGAAGATGATTTTGTGAGGATAGAAATTGAATACATAGTGATATAGAAATATTTAAGTACTTTTTTTTTCGGTGCGCAAAAAATTCTCTACGGTTGTGATTAAATGCAATATTATCTATGATTGTATATCAATGTCCCTAAAGGTATTATTCACGTCATTCGCGGAAAATTGTTGGGTTATTCTAGTCAACTTCTTTAGGCTCCACTTGAAATAAAACCTAGTATAAATACTACAAATGATACATTTCCCAGTTATTGTTAAGCAATTTCCTAAAGAAAATGAGCTGGGATAAGGAATTGATTATTCAAGTAGACTCTAAAGAAATATAAAATAGAGGCCCAATAATAGCTAAAGGGGAGGTCACAACAACCCACTTGATCTAAATACCTTTAAATAAGTAAGTCATGTAATCAAATCATATGCATCCAATGCCAAATAAGGTTCTTTTGAGAATTGAATTACCAAGTAAATTTATGTATTGGTGGCAGGATATAAAAAGAAATTTCATAGTCAAATGTTTAATTTGTCAATAAATGAAGGTGAATGGAACATCAAGGACCGACAAAAAACTTGGAAAGTACTCATTCTTGAATGAAAATGGGAGAAATTTCAATGTAAGATTATCAAAAAGGTCAAAAGATTGTGATGCTATTTGAATTATAATAAACCGTTTGATAAAATTTGCACATTTCCTACCTATAAAGATGGCCTACAAAATGGATCAATATGTGAATCTTTACATTCAAGAAATCATAAGTCTACAAGGACGACAACACATGAACTAATGCTTTCTTGTCTATTGGACTTGACAAAATAACGAAGAAGTTTCTTTAAAAATTTTATTAACAAAAATAAAAAGACAAATGATTTTCACTATTTTCAAAATAGTGACCAATCTAGCCATGTCTTCCTGTTGGAGGAACCTAATATGTACTCCAAATTCTGAAGTGCAAAAGATAGAGCATGTTAAGGATTATTTTGTAAATGCCCTTTTTAAAGCTTTCGAGTTTACCATATAATGCTCAGTCATTGGTCTATAAAGCGACTCATTGACATCTTGTTAGATATTAGTCTAGAGTAATGATATAGTACCTATGTTGGGTAATAATTATGGCACCCAATTGACACGTGGCATCACCACATTGATCACTTTTTAAAAAATTTAAAAAGTTATAAACAGTTTTTTAAAAAGCAACAAATGTGGTGATGACACGTGTCAAGTAGGTACCATAATTATTACCCACCATAAGTGCTATATCATCTTTCATCTAGTCTAATATTAGATCTTATGTTATATAAGTCAAATCTTTCAATTGTTTGAGAGGTCCTCATGAGTCTATCTACTCTTGTATGAATTTATCGAAATTTCCAAGGACGTGAAAGTAGGCGTGACAGGGAATGTAACATTTCTACTTACAACCATTTTCACCCCAAACCCGTTTTTGTTACTTTTAACCCCATTTGACCCTGCATTTCCCCGATTATATAGTATGGTCATGATTAACATATTAACACTTGATTTATGCAGTGCTAACCTAAATACGAAAAATTAAGATAGATATCGATGATCTATATGAAATGTAGATGAATGAAACCTAGAATGCTAGAATTGGCAATGATAGATGTGAGTAATTGTTCAACTACAATACAAAACAATATTACCTATAATTTAATAAGATCCTATGTGTTTACACAAGAATACAAGATGTATTGTTGTTAATGAGTTGACCATCCACCAATGAGTACTCTTCCTTATATTCTTCTTTGGAAGTAGAAATTCACAAGATTTACATGTGATGGCATATGCATTTATAATGGTATCTTACTATTGGGAAATACATGAAAATAGCCCAAATGATCATATGGCCTTTCCATTTTGGCCTTTGACTATTTTGATAATAGGAACTACCTGAAATACCACCTTACATAGAATTTGAAACCAAAGCCACTAAAAAATTTTAGAAACTTCAAATTAGTCCCAAAAATTTATGAATCCAGAATTTTTGATTGATTTAACCCCTGAAATTATACAAGATTTTATTGATCTGAGAACTACAACATATAGTATATTAAATTATCAAAGAGAAGATCTAAAAGGATTCTTTACAGAATATTTAGATCCAATATTAAAAAATAGAAATGCTTATATAGATAATCAAGCAATAAAAATTGAAAAAGATATACAAAGAAAGATTTTTCATCTAGAAAGAAGAATCGAAGAATTAAATATAATTATTGAAGAAAAAACTTTAACAAAAGATAGTCAATTTTACGTATTTTATTGCAATATCTTTAATATCTACAAAGATAATTCTAATTCTGCTATGCCCTATCGATAAAAATGGTATCAGAGCCATGTAACGAACCTAAGATAATGATGAATATAATGGATGAAGAAAATATAATTGAAGAATTTTTTTAAAAAGTTGAAAAACAAAAAACCAAGTTATCCTTATTTACCTAAAAATAGCGCAAACGAAAATTTTGAAGATATACACAAAAGATTGAAAAATCTAAAATATAATATACAAATAGGAAATGCTCTTTTAGATAAAAATCTTAAGGGAAAAGATAAGATTATAATTAATCCACCTCAAGATTTCAGGATAACACAGAGAAATCTAAATAAAGAAAAAAATCATGAGATAAAATAATATATCATTACAGAAGTTGAAGAATTGGAACAAAAATCCTTAGAATCTACTGGTGAAAAATATAATGAATATAAGAAACAGTTAGAAGAATTAACTAAAAAATTGGAAAATACAAAGATGAAAACCAATCCATCTAGTCATAATATAAAAACAGAATTTAGTAGTGATGAGGAATATGAATGTAATTATGGACACCAATACCTAATAAGGATGGTATTAATTAATACAGAAAAACACATAAAAGATATACTGAAAATATAAGAAAACAATCCATAAAAGAAATAAATCCAATGAAATCTTACAATCAACCAATCCCTACAACAGGGATATGGTTAGATCTTGAATGTATAGATAAAGAAAAAGCCATTGAAACATGGATAAAAAGTACAAACTTAGTTATACAATTTAACAAATGGGAAACATATACAACCTTCAGGTCTATAGAACATACATTCAAAGGAATTGTATCTAAATGGTGGAGGAAGTTACTAGAAAATATAAAAAATAAAATAAAATATGGGAAAAATACAACTGAAGTATTAGATAATAGAAATGCTTTGAATGAGCAAAATATACAAGAAATATTAAAAAGATTTAAAAGAGTACTGAGAACAGAATTCTTAGGAAACAAATTTACAGCTAATGAAGAAACTAGGAAACAAAAAGAGTATAATGAAGGAATGATAGCAATAGAAAATTTAAAAATATGTAATATGTGTGAACTAGAAAGATACACATGTAAATTTGAAGAGATATACTATATATTGAATCAAGGAGACTATCAAGAAAATAAACCTATATTAAGGTCTTATTTTACGAAGTTACCATTCCCATGGAGAATTGAGTTACTAAAAGAATATGAGAAACTACTACCTCTTGGAGAAGAAGAAGGTGTAAATATAGATAGTCTTGGAAGTAGGATTGAATTTATAAAAAGAATGATAAGCATCTGATGTAGAGAATCTTTAGAAAGCAAGTTAAAATGTGTTGAGGTAGGAGGAATCCAAATCATGATAAAATAGTTCTTTAGAGAAGGTATGAATATACCAATAGAAATATATTGCATCGACAATAGAATCTTACAAGATCCTATAGATACTCTATTAAGAACTGTTGTAGGAAATCTAGTTTACTAGAAGATAATATTTACAGAGTAAAACCAAACTATGATGTATCACTAATTGATAAAAATATTGACCAAAGTTTCAATCTATATTATAGAATTGGAAACCTAAAAATGTTGCGAAAAAGTAAGGCTATTAGTATTATCATAAAATCAATTTTTGCTTTTAGTACTAGCCATCACCATAACCTAAGAAAGATAACTGATAATATTATCATACATAAAGATTTTGAAGAATTAGCTCAATATATACATCCCAAGAAATATCAAGAATGTGAAATTACCATACCAGAACAAATAATGCTTGATTTTCACAAACAAGCAAGAGAAATCAATTCTGAAGAAAAACTGATAAGAAGGAATAGTGTCAGTCTAGAAAAAGATAATCTCATTGCAAGATTCCCTTACAGACAAGGCCCTAAGATAAGCCAACTTAGAAAACTAAGTATTGCTGAAATATCAAGTTCTCAATATTACATCAAAACAAAGTATGTCAATTAAGAAGGATACAAGAAGAATCTTCTTGTCCTTATAGATACTGGAGCAGATAAAAGTCATGTAAATGCTAAATTTGTAAGCCATTTATTAGATTTTGAATTACCGAAACCATATATATTCAAGGATTATTTGGAAAATAATCTTGAAATAAAAAATTATGTGAAATTCCCTCTTATATTTGTAGGAGAGGATCACAAAGAATATACCAAAGAAATAATTCTATATAAAGATGAATTATATGGAGTCAATCGTTCACCTATACTATTAGGGATCAACTTCTTTGAGAAATTTAGTCCTTACAAAATTTGTCAAGGATATTTAAAAATAACAGTTGATGACAATCCAATCATCATATCAAGAATAGATGAAAATATGAAATCATTGTTATCATGGAAAGAATAGTCAGTGCTAATCCTATTAGTCCATATATTGAAATAATACTCAATATATGAAGTTATTGCAGAATTAAATTTCATGCTTATCTAGATACAGGAAGTACAATAAGCTTATGCTTACCAAATGTACTACCATCTGAATATTGAAAATATGATTTAAAGAAGGTTGTCACCGCTACAACAGCAGGTGGAAACAAGGTAATATATAGCAAATATGCTACACAAGTACCTTTTCTACTAACATTTAGGGAAGTATTTGTTGATATAATATATATGTCACCACAATTGGATGTGATATTTTATTATGACAAAATTTCCTACTAAAATATTCACCACTTACACAATATATTGGCAGATATATATTCAAAACTCCTTGTGCACACAAGATATCTACACCAAAATAACTAAAGTCATTAGCATAGCATACAAAGAAATTAATCATCGAGCTCCTCAACCCAAATATGGTGGATGTTGGAATAAAGAAAAATTTAAACCAATTACAGTTTTGAAGATGACAACAGAAGATAAATTAGAAAAATTGAAAAAATAAATTTCTAAAACCTATTCTAAAACCCATTAGAAAAATGGAGCACGGATAAAATAAAAGCAAATATAGAAATAATCAATCCAGACACTATAGTAAGGGTCAAACTATTGAAATATAGTGTAGAAGACCAAAAAGAATTTAACGACCAGATAAAAGAACTACTAGAAGCCAAATTGATTAAGCCTAGCAAAAGCCCACATATCAGCCCAGCCTTTATGGTTAGAAAACATAGTGAAATAAAAAGAGGAAAAGCTAGGATGGTGATAAATTACAAGAAGTTAAATGAAGTTACCAAGTTTGATGGATATTATTTACCTAATAAGGACACCCTTATTAAACAGATACAAAACAAGAAGATATTCTCAAAATTCAATTGTAACTCAGGATTTTGACAAATTGTACTTACAGAGGAAACTAACCCACTAACTGCATTTAGCACCTCCAATCGTTTAGGACAATGTGAATGGAATGTAATGCCATTTGGGTTAAAAATTGCACCACGGATATTTCAAAGAAGAATGGATGAAGTAATCAAACCAATCACTCATTTTTGCATTGCTTATGTAGATGATTTACTTATTCATTCAAATGTTATAAATGAACATATTGAACATCTTGAGAAATTTTGTTACGTTATGAAAAACATGATATTACACTTTCTCAAAAGAAAGTTGAGTTAGCTAAAACAGTGATAGAATTTTTGGGATTATTGATAAAAGAAGGAGAATTACAATTACAATCTCATATTGGTGAAAAACTTTAAGAATTTTCTGAAGAAATCAAAGATAAAAAACAATTACAAAGTTTCCTTGGTATATTAAATTATGCTAAAGGATTCATTGAGAAATGTGCCAAGTTGAAAATTATTTTCTTACAAAGCTAAGAAAGAATGTAATATGGTATTGGGAAGAACAAGACTGCGAAAATATAAGAAAGGTAAAAGAAGTATTAAAGGTCTTACCTAAACTTATAATTCCACAAGAAGAAGATTTCTTTATTCTTGAAACTGATGCTTCAGATAATTATTGGGGTGCGGTATTAAAAGTTAAAAGGAACCATAAACAATATAAATATGAAAAGAATTGTTTTTGTTCTAAGGTACTTGCAGGTTACACATCACGAACATTCAAAGAAGTTGAAATAAGATATGAGACGAACACGAAAGAGCTCATTGTTGTAAAGCGAGGAGTACAAAAATATGAAGATTATTTATTACCAAAGAAGTTCTTAATTAGAACTGATAACACTCAAGTTAAATCATTTTTGAAAAATAATGTTGATCTATCTATTGCCAACAGATATATTATCAGGATTCAAATTTGATATTGAACATATAAAAGGTGAAACTAACTTTCTTCTTGGTTATCTTAGCTGCGATGGAGCTAGATCAACAAAGGGCAAAAATCCAGATACTTGAGATAAAAGTCTCCTACTTGGAAGCGCAAATCCAAAATATACAAGATAGCCTTCAAGACAAAATGAATATAGCCTTTAAGGCAGATGTTACTTGTACCAAGACTAGTATTCCTTTATAGGACCAGTGGATACGAGCACTTTTCTCGAAGATAAAGAGAAAGAAAATAAGGTAACAGGAACTCCTTCACAGTGAATACTTAAACCTATTACTGGTAAAGAAAAGATGAAAATTCATATCAGGGAAGATATACAAGATATCAAAAATAGCAAAGGTAGCTCTTCACCGAGCCAAACTTTATCTAAGCTAACTATCAAAAATATTGATCCGAAGGATATTGTCAAGATATGCCATGAAGTAAAAATTTCTAAAAAAGATAACTATGAAGAAGTAATATTCTTTATTGTTATTTTTAATATCCTGTCCGATTGGTACTTTGAGATAGGAAAGTGGATGAAACCCCTCCACTACGGAAAATATAACAAGATAAACTTTTATCCAGGAGCACCAGGCAATTGGGTACGAAATTGCTTTGAAATAAAAAATATACTTTGTATATATCCAAGTAAAGATCTCAGAGAAATAGCCCAACTTCCAATTGATGTCAGGAAAGCGGTAAAAAGATATACTGAAGTCATCAAAAGCACCAACATATAAATCAGGTTCCACTCAGCAACCATGGAATGGGATCTTGTCCTTCAATTTATGCAGCCATCATTCCATGTTATTAAAATGGGACGTACAAATCAATATTATTTGCCAAATAGTCAAAAAATTGTTAAAAATGGTTACCAAGATATCATAAATATGATGCCATACAGAAGAGCAAAAAGATATAAAGAAATATTCGAGCATGTAACTCAAATAATTACTGAAACAGAAAAGATATGGATTTATCCTTTTGAAGAACATATAATTTACTTCAATGCTAGGATTACCACAAATGAAGAAGATATATGTTTTTTTGACTATTTATTATCCACTATAATCTCAAACCAAGTAAGTGGGCCAGAAGATATGGCAAAAGAACTGTGCAAAATACTCTGGGACTATAGTGATCACCATTTGTGAACATTGTGTTATAGAAGATATAAGCCAAGCATCTCTTAACAGTGAAGAATTCCTCGTAAAGTTCTTTGATTCGCGAATGGAAAAATAATGGAGCCAAGATAGTGACCATTTATCACTACTTTAATAAAGTTACTTTATTAAAGAAAAATTGTGGTCACTAAAGGACGAAAGATAATACAAAGAAGTCGCTGGGATTATGATCCTCCATCCACCAGTGGATAAAAGTCACGGACCAACTTAAAAGATAAAGCCAGCTAACACTACCAACAAAAGAAGATGGCAGACATCTTTGAAGATAAGATTCATCAGGACCTCTATAAAAGGAAGGAAGATAGAGAAGAAAGGCATCTCGAAAAAACTACTTTTGTAATACACCACTTGTATTCAGAAGTATTTTGTATTTAGAAATATTATATAGTCTGAAGATAGCAAAACTTGTAATAAGGTAATCACTTATAGAGTTTTAAACTTCATAAGGTGAGTACCAAAGGTATGTAAATATAGCGTGTAAGCATGTACTATTTCAATTCATGAATATTAAGATGGAGTTTGCTTTCATAAAATGATTTTTTAAGTTTCTCATGATTCCTCGGTAGTACAGATAGAGATTTTAAAAGATTTTCAAAACATTGTTTTTAATAGATGTTAGTTATGCCAAAGTACCCATCTTTGATGAATGTTTTGGGAGAAAAAGGCAGTTTTCGAAAAAAATTGTAGCACATTGTGTGTGAGTTTATCTTTTAAAATTTCGTTCTAAGTAAGAACTTGATTTTGAAAAGAGTTTGAATAGAGGTGAAAACAGAGACTCTGAATACTGTGAGATAGCGTATGTAGAAACACGACTAGTTCTCTAGAGTGAGAAATGCAACCTTAAATGAAAGCCTTTTACGAAAGCATTTGTGGACCCAAGTGATTTCAAGGTATTTCAAACATTCATCTGATTCTAAAGATTGATTAAGTACATGTAAGACAACTATAAGGACATATTGGAGGGAAAGCTTAGTCATTTTCCCCTGATTATTGTAAGTTATTTACCTGCTTTTATATACTTATGCTTTAATTATTATTGATCTTTATGAACACTTCACAAGCATCTACATCGAATGGTTGTTGTTTTAAATTATATTTAGATAAAAAAGATATTTCATTTTTACTAAAAATAATTGAAAAATCTGAAGATATACTTCTTGTTGGCCAAGAAAAACTTTGAGAAATATATTCTGATATAGACTATGCTTGTAAACATAATATAGAATTTGATCCTGTAGAAACTTATAAAGAAATAAAGAAGATCAAATATATCATAACTGAATACGAAGATATAGGAGAGGAGGTTTCAGAAGGAATTGCTTTTGGATATATAACTAAAGAATACCAAACTAGAGCTTTTGAAAAATTATCAAGATATAAAGAATATTTAGAACAAATTGATAGATTGAAAGGAAAGGAAAGGAAAGAAAAGATATTAAAGATTAACTAAGATTCCAAGGATTAGTTCCAAATAGAGGAATTGTGAGATATAACCCTAGAAGACCTAATAACTAAAAATACAACACATACTTTGCAAATATAGAAAGTAAGGGCAAAATAGTATTTTTATCAACAAAGCCCAATAGTAATGTTGACTAGGCTATTTTGGAAAATTCTCCCTTACTATCTTCTAATAAAGAACATAACTCTTTTAATTTGCATCTTACAATGTGGATCGACCACTTCCCTAATTGATTAAAATAATTAATTCATTAATTGTTCAAACTTTAAACGTACGTACGAAGATGTACACATTGATCAATGATGCATTTGATTCTTAAATAGCTAGGTGATGGTCAAAGCTCGTAAATTAATTAAGATGCTTAACAATATTATATAATAATTATTTTTGTTATGTTCTCATTTGATTCTTTCACAACCATAAATTCGCTTTGAACAAAGAAAGTTATTTAGTTTCATCGAAAAATAATTATTCAGAAATTTTTTATGATAAAAGTTTTTATCAATAAAAATGATATTTCTTGTAATA
Organism: Forsythia suspensa; assembly: GCA_023638005.1. Classification (NCBI taxonomy): domain Eukaryota; kingdom Viridiplantae; phylum Streptophyta; class Magnoliopsida; order Lamiales; family Oleaceae; genus Forsythia; species Forsythia suspensa. The sequence continues at coordinate 34,075,396 of CM042671.1, forward strand.
ACTTCTTATAGTGTTAATTTTAATAGGCCAAATTGTTCATGATGAATCGACTAGTCCAGTTTAAGTCTAGGTCTGCACATTAAACCCCAAATCAATTCTTGTTTATCTTTGACTAGACTTTTATATCGATAAATCGAATCATAATTGAACCGTGACATGAATATTGAGTTTTTCATTTTTATCGGATGGGTTGGGGGTAGGAGTGGGGTATGGGGAACCAGAAGAAGCCATTGGTTGAAAAGAAAAAAGATAAGATAAACTAAGATGAAAATGAAAAGGCAAAAGAATGCATGCATGAACTGGAGTTGTGAATGTGGGCGGTGGTGTGTCAGGTTTCCTCGTAGCACCAAATTTGAAGCAGACTCCCATTTTGAAGCCCAATAAATTATGATGACCAAATGTTAACTGAATTTGGTCCTTCTGCAACGAGTCTGATTTTCTTGTCGTTCGAGAAGGGGGGAAAAAATCTATCCAATATTAACTATGAATCTTGTTGGAAAACGACAGATGCACTGTGATCTCTTGAGTATTGGTGGATGACGATAAACACTAAAGCACTGGATTGTACGTGTGTTATTGGCTATATTGTTATTTGAGCTCATACAATACACCGTCATAGGATTTGGGGTCCAAAGAGATAAAAATGAATAAGATGTAAATCTGAGATGAAATTAAGATATTGAAAAAGACGTGAATTCCGACTATAAGATCATAATGAACGAAAGGATAGGAAATCATGCATATATTCATGAATGTCGTTACTTATTGAGTAACCATCGTATATATAGTTTTGCATTTGGGGTGTTATTATTGAAGGTGTAAGAATTAATGTCCAATGTTCAATTAGTTAGATCGGACTTAGTTATTTATTGGATCAAATTAATTAATTGGACATATTTGTCGATGGATTCTAGTTTGACTAGAACTAGGACTAGGGTTTGCCTTACCTATAAATACAAAGGCTACGACAAATTAAATAAAATGTTGATATTTAATTACTTGCTAAAGACACGTAAAGAAACTAAAATACAAATACTTTCAAAAGTTTACGTTTTCATCCGTTTCGATGCGTGGGGTCAGGATCTGTTTTTTCTTTGTGTGGATTATCATTGGAGGCTGAGACAATTGGACATCCGTGGTATTGAAGATCGCACCTCCAAATTGTCGAAATTAGATTTCACGAAATTTATCAAAGGTAAATTTACATCACGAAAATCTCTAAGAAGACAAGATTGATCCTAACAAGCGAATTGAACATTTAATTTCCGTTGTGCGTGTATATATCAATTCATAACATGATTGGTATCGGTTGGTTCATCTCTCACCTTATTAATGATAGAGTTTGCTTATACTTGTTTTGATTAATCAAATAATAATTGTTATTCATATATTAATTTGATTTGAGTTTTGATAGTTAAAATAAAATTGTGAACTTTTAAAACTAAAATTTGAAATTGTTTTAGGTTTATTTGGAATAAATCAAGGTTGAAAAGATGTCGGATAAGTTGGTGAATGGGGGCGGCGCTTTTGAAGTCGTTGCCGCCGGAAGAAGGAACCACGCAGTGACGGTCACTGTGAACAGCGCTGTTCGCGCTGCTGTTCGCTTCCGCTACGCTGGCCAATTTTTTTTGCTACTATTCAACACATAACGGCGGTGGCCACCGGTGTTAGACACCGGGGCGACCACCTCCAATCGATCTGTTGGTGGCGTTGTTTGTAACGGTGCCGCCATAAAAAAAAATGGTTTTCTGCAATGTTCAGCCTGCTTTTCTGATATTGGAGCCGGGGCCTCTATGCAATTTTGGAAATTGTATGGAAAGCCCCCTAATTTCAAAAGAAGTTGAAAGGCCTCTTATGCAATTTATGTGGACCTTAAAATTAAATGTTTTGAAATTAAATTGCATAAGAAAGACTTACTATTTTAAAATTAAATATGGACCTTCCATGCAATTTCAGAAATTGTATTAAAGGTCTATTTATTTAGGGACTCATTGTACAATTTTAGAAATTGCACATTAAGCTCCCAAAATTTAAAAGAAAAAATAGAGTCTCAAATACAATTTTAATTTTTTGGAAAAATTGTAATTATTAATTATTTTAATGTTGATCAAATATTCAAAATTAAATAAAATCGTTTTTAAACTATGTTTTGAATTTCTAACCAGATTAAACTTTAACTTAATACTTTATAAAATTGTAATTTTGACCATATACAAACTTTATCTTCAATTAGAGTACGACTTTAAATTGGTAGATAAAATAAATTTTGAAAATTCCTTTTATGAATAAAATTAATTGATTAATTGGATTAATTGATTAATTTTATTGTTCAAAAATTAATTAATTAATTAGATTAATTATTTAATTCCGTTTAGTTCATTCCAAAATGTCTAAAAGGTTTAGACTTATACCGTCAAAGCTGCAAATTTAGAAATTAATATATTTTTAATATTATAAATTAAAATAGATATTTAGTGAATGATTATGGACTCGGTCCATGTGATTGGTTGTATGGTTAATTATTCTTGTAGATTGTTGGTTGGGCCTGCGAGCCTATTTTTTAATTAAATAGGTTTGCGAGCCTATTATTTATTTAATTTAAGTTTACGAGCTATTTATTTATTATGGACCTACGTGTCCATTTATCAGGACACCTCTGTGCCAACTAGTATAGAATACATGTTGCAATTGGGGCACAAAGAAGTAACTAGTATAAAATACAAGGTTGCAACAGGAGATGGAGATGATTGCATTTAGCATTCGATGAACAATGCAACGCTTCTTAGGAATTGACCGACCGATCTTCCTTTTGACTCAAGAAGATTAGATAGATAAAATCCATAATCATCCACGCTTATTATTATTATGTATGATTGATTGCATGTTAGATATTAATTAATTAATTAACTAATATATATATATATATATATATATATATATATATATATATATATATATATATATATATATATATATATATATATATATATGATGAGACAAACTCCTCTATATCAAAATATTAAATTAAGTATTAAATGTTTAATACAATGTGCCTTCTATTGTTATAGTGAAAAACCAGAGTCCATTATTGATGTTAGTTTGTTGAGTCACTCAAGGATGCTTGCTCATGGATATGTTTATTATTATGAGACATTTGATGTTTTTGAACAATGGGTCAAATTTAACTAAAATTTTAGTTTTTGTTGAGTTATTTAAAGAAATAGAATTTTAGGGGCACAATCAAGTAAACACATAGGATGTGTGCGACAATAAGTTGTCTACTTGATGATATAGGAGTCACATAGAGATGTGATTGATAGAAGTATCTACCTGGATGTTTTATTAAAATTTGTTGAGTTACTCAATGTTCTAATAAAACAAAATAGATCCTAGCACACTGGGAATCTAAATGGTTCTATTGATTAATGTTTGAGGGTCATTAATTCAATTTAAATAGTAGGAGTATAATTAATTTAATATAAGTCCATGTTAAATTAATTTTCTGCATTTATTTAATGGTTCTATCTTGTTATTTAATAGTTGAATCATGCGTAACCATATGAGTTTGAGGCATATTGGATGCCAACAAACATACTGACTAAATTTTCTGGATTGGCACCGTAATCTGAGAATTGTTCTCAAGCATAAAAAAAAAATAGATATGTCATTGAACAGCCAATATCGGAAGCTCCTATTGAGGAGGCTACGCTGGATAACATGCAGGTTTACAATAAACATAATGATGACAATAATGCTGCAGCGTGTGATGCTTGCAATATGTCACATGAGTTAGAAAAGCTGCACGAGGGTATGGATGTATATACCAATAAATATCATTTCAAGTAGTTGAATGATAAATAGTCATGGACTGAATAGTATGAGACATCCAAAAGGTTATAAAGAAGTATGATGGTAAAAAGATCTTCAGTCAGTGCTCATATATTGAAAATGATTGGTTATATTGAAAAATTAAACCAATTGAATTTTACCATGGACCACGAGCTAAGTGCTGACTTAGTTTAGTGATGGCAAAATATCCGATCCGTCCCAGGCCCGATGGATACCCGATCCGATTGGAGCAAAAAATACCCGATCTGCGGATCGGCGGGGTGGATGGGGACGGATATCCGTGATGCGCCATGGAACTCGGTCGGGACGGATCGGGCAGCCCCGATCCGCCTTCGCCTCAATTAAAAAAAAAAAAGGATTCAATTGTAAAAAGATCAAAATTTTGGGACTAGGACTGAAAATACAATTTTCAACTTCCTAAACCTAATGAAATCTGAAATGAAATCTGAATCTCTCTAACTCTCTTCTCTGTAAGGCTGTAACCTGTTCCGTCATCCTTGAGCTTCCAGAGTTCCAATCCATATTGAATTGGAGAAATCGGCTCCAGCAGCACCATTAGAAGCTCTGCCAACTGCAAGGCATGTTCTCTCAGTCTTCCTCTGGTAGGATTTGCATTCAGGTACTTTTTTCAGTTGGGTTCCTGGAAGACGATTTGTAGACTTGCAGAAATCCAGAAATCACACATTGTTCCTTGGTTGAATATTGAAACCGAAATGGGTTCATCTTAATGAGGCCGCTGAAGAATGGCATCGAAGATTCGAGCAATGGATTATTTGATGGGATTTATGTATTTTCTTCATTTATTGAATTTTTGGAAGACAAGATTCGTGACTTCTATGATCCATGTGATTCCTCCTAGATTTTCTTCATAAAAGAAAAATATGTTGCGGAAAATAAATAAATAAAAAAAAACGGATCAGTATATGGATCAGGGCTCCGATCCGCCCCGATCTGCCCCGAAAAATGGCGGATTTGGATCTCCTACAATTATTGCAGGGCACATTTGGATCAGGCTGATCCGCCCCGTTGCCATCACTAACTTAGTTATGCAGTCCACACCTAATAACTTTTCGCAATTCATTATGAACTTCAACATGAATAAGATTCAGTTTACTCTACTCGAGCTGCTAAACATTGCTAAAAACTGTTTAGCCCAAGAGAATGGGTAAATTTTGGTCATTGACACCTCTAAGGACACTAAGAGGAAATCTAAAGAGACCTTTAGAAATGATCCAAGAAGGCCAAATCTATTGGAAAACAGTTAAGCAAAGACAAATCCAAGTCTGATGATCCATGTTTTCAATGTGAAAACAAATGGCATTAGACGAGGAACTACAATGCATAAAAGAGATAAAACTAAGAACTCATATTTTTGGTAATGCATACTCGGTCATATAAATGAAAAACGCATCACCAAGTTTCATAAAGATGGATACTTGGATTCAAATTATTATGAAGCATTTGATAAGTGTGGATTATGCTCGTCGGGCAAAATGACCTAGACCCCTTTTCTAGAAAGGGAATCAGAGTTGCAGATATTTTGGGTCTTCTATATATTGATGTATATGGACAAATATCTATGTATACTAAATGTAGCATTTCTTACTTAGAGACGACCATTTTAGATATGGTTTCATATGCTTGATAGAATTCAAGAGTGAGAAAAATATTTTGACACTTAGATCTAATCAATGTGACGAATATTTTGAATGGTGAGTTTTTAGACTATCTAAAAGAGAATGAGATTCTCTTGCAGTGGACTCCACCTAAATTGGTGTATTTGAAAGGAAAAATCGCACCTTATTTAATATGGTGCTATCAATGGTGAGTCGTACTGTTCTTCCAAAATTGTTTTGCAAATATGCACCTAACACTGCATATTGTACACTAAACCGTGTCCTATCTAAATCGGCCAATAAAATTTCATACAAGTTATGGAAAGAGAAAAAGACCCGATCTTTCATACAAGAAGGTTTATGGATGCGACGCTTATGTGAAGTGCGTTGAATCAGATAAGCTAGGAGCTAAATCTAATAAATGTTTATTTGTAGAGTATCGAGTAAACTGCATGATACTCTTTCTACAATTCTATCAAGATGAAGGTCATCATATTGAGACTTACTGTATTCTTAGAAAAGACAATGAGAGCAAAGTAGATCTTGAAGAGGTTCGAAAAACCACATATAAAATTGACCAATTAGATATTCTAATGGCTAAACTTGCATATGATGAAGTACAGATTGAGAAAGTGGGAACCACCAGTTCCCAAGGACACACCAGCTCCATGTAAGTCGAGCAGAGTTATTCATTTTCTTCTGAGATACGATCTCCTGATTAGTAGTAATGTATTACACATCGAAGAAGATGAACCTACTACTTACATAGAATCGAAGTTAAGTGTTGACTAAAAGAGATGGCAGGAAGCCATAGAATTTGATATGAACTCTATGTACGAAAACAAGGTTTAGACCTTGGTTGACCCGCGTGAAGGGTAAAACTTATATGTTGTAAATTGGTTTACAAGAAAAAGGTCGACATAGATGGTAATGTTCATACTTATAAGACAAGATTGGTTGTGAAAGGTTACAAGTAAAGACAAATGGATTGACTTTGACGAAACCTTCTCACTAGTAGTCATGTCTAAGTTAATTCAGATTTCGCTTGCAATAATAGCATACCATAACTATGAGATCTAGCAAATGGATGTGAAAACCGCATTCTTTAATGGGAATCTTAGCGAGGATGTGTACATGACACAACTTGAAGGTTTTGAATCCACAGAGCCAAACAAGGTATACAAACTACAGAAATCCATACATGGATTAAAGCAAGTCTTTCGGAGCTGGAATCTTCATTTTGATAAGACAATCAAAATGTTTGATTTTATCAAGAATGAAGATGAACTATGTGTGTATAAAAGGTTAGTGGGAGTAAAGTCGTGTTTTTAATTTTGAATGTAGATGACATACTATTATTAGGAAACGATGTCCCTGATGCCAAAAATTAGTAAAATTATGGTTATCCAAAAATTTTCTCCATGAAATATATGGGCAATGTAGCATACATTCTTGGAATAAAGATCTATAGAGATAGATCTAAAAGAATGCTTGACCTATCTCAATCTACGTACATAGATAAAATTTTAAGAAGATTTAATATGAACAGATTGATTAATTAATTTTAAATGTCAGATCTGTTATTCTTAAATTTTATTATTTAAAATAATAGAGTCCAAAGAAAAGTTCATAGTAACTTGTTAATCACAAGGTGTTGTGCTTGTGAGATACAAGTTATAAATAACTTATTTTTGAAATATCTCTAGTCATAGTAATAATGAGATACATATATCATTATTGCAGATAAACTAGCATGTGTTGCATTTGTTTTGAAGAAAGTAGCTGATCTCACGAGCTAAGATGTAGAGGGACATCTGAATGAACACATGAATGCATTGTTATGAGAACAAGACATTGGATGATGCGCCTAGAGATTCCACATGGATAACTATCTAAGCATCAGTGGTAAATCTCTAATGTGCGGTTGTGGATTTGGTCCTTTGACTTGAGGACATCACAGAATCTTATGTGAGGACCACTATACTTTGGCGATCGTTTTATGGGCTCGAAGATTTGAGTCACCAAGAAGACGTCGTACGGGTATAATAAGAATCATATGAAGGTTGTGAATGTCTAATATGAGGATTCGTCACTCCTGGAAAGTAGGAGATTATAACCTGATTTTTGCCCACTTAAGTTGATATAAATTTCCTCGGCCGAGAGGTGGAGTTATGAGTTGAAAATATTTCAATCATAACTAAATTAGATCAACGAAGAGTTGATGTGAATAACATAATTGGTTGAAATGAGATTGACGCTGATTCATATCTCTTAACCAATTGAGTTATATTGATGAAGGGATTATATTTCCACGGTAACTGCACATATATTGGTTCTGTCATACCACATGACATTTTCCTTCACATGGATTGCCTTAACACATTGCTAGATGTCAACCTTGGACGGCGGCGTGAATTGATCGATCTAGGTGAATCGATGAGAATATCACTAAGTTTGCCATCGTGAATGGGAATCTAATGAGTCACACACAAAAATGGAGAATTGAGCATATGGAGTTAGACCTTGTCCAAGTGGGAGATTGTAAGAATTAATGTCCAAGGTCCAATTAGTTGAGTCGGACTTAATTATTTATTGGACCAAGTTAATTAATTGGACTTATTTGTTAATGGGTTTTAGTTTGACTAGAACTATGGCTAGGGTTAGCCCTACATATAAATACAAAGGCCATGAAAGATTAAATAAAATGTTGATCTTTAATTACTTGCTAGCACATGTAAAAGACAACCAAAATACATAACTTCCAAAAGGTTTCGCTTTCATCTGTTCTTGATTGTGGAATTTCGGATCCGTTTTCTTTGTCGCAGATTACCATTGGATCTTTGGATAATTGACACCGTGGTATTGAAGATCGCACCTCCAGCTAACCAGAAATTAGATTTCATGAAATTCATCAAAAGTAAATTTCTATTACGAATTCTCTCTAAGTATAATGTTGATCCAATTTAAAGGAATTGAACATTTAATTTTCACTATGCATGTATACCTCAATTCCTAACAGAAGGTTGGTGCCTACTCTGATATGAAGGGACTATTGTATACTAGATACCTAATTTGGTTTAACTTGTCCATGACTGGAATAATCTGAAAAGGTTATAATTATTTCTAAAAGAATTATTTAGCATTTGAAAATATTGAAATATATTTTATAATGATAATTCTCAATTATCTTTTGCACAATCTCTCTCTCTCTCTCTCTCTCTCTCTCTCTCTATATATATATATATATATATATATATATATAATATTCAAAACTATATTGTTTTATCAGTTAGGATTATAATTAATATTATATTAATAGAGTAATAATAAAAATATGTATTATTTTAAATATATTTATACTTAAACAAGATAATGTAGTTTTGAAGTTATACTTACATTTTGTACAGTTATATAATATTGTTAAATGATTTCACAATTATTTTCGAATGACATTAGAATTGTTTGATATAGTATTTACTTAGTTGTTTCAAAAAAATTGATAATAAATTTAATTAAATGCTTAGAAATTATAATAAAATTTGGGCCACCGTGATTATCATGCTTTCAAACCACAATGACTATTAGAATGAGACTGACTTCCTTCTTTGAGTGTGGTCGTGCTTACTTATCAAGTCTTCTTTTGCATATATGTAGAGGGATGCAAGTCCAATTTATTTATTAAAGAGTCTAACAAGATTTTAATATCACATGCTTCAAAGAAGACTCTAGAAACATCTAGAATTTTCAACTGTAGCTTTATTGGCAAACCTATAAAATGATTTTGAGTTTTGCAAAACATCTCAAGTTGTTTCAAAAAGATAAGTTTGACATTTGTAAGGATTTCACATTTTCCTCCAAGAAGGTTGTAAGCTTGCCAAGACTCTGCCATCTTTACAAGGGTTGATCGATTTAGTTCCAGATTCTAAGAGAGAAAATGAGAAATGCCAATTCAAATATTATTTGGATAATTTGTTAATATTTAGTATTTACATCATAAAACATCGAACAGTAGAAAGTTCAATATCAAGTATACAACACCCTTATATTTACACTTGTATTTATAGCAAAAATTGGTGTGCACTATCATCAAACGGCACTATCATTTCGTGCCAACTAATAACATTTCGTGTTACTGTTATGCAATATCATAAAGAAAATGGGTGGGATATTTCAATAGTCTTTATAGACAAAAGAAAGGTTGTTACACTTACAAGTAAACCCACTTGATCCAAAAATATTAACTTCAAAACATTTTTTTTTCTTTAATTTACAAGGAAAGTCTTCTTTTGATGATGCATGTAGTTTTATTTATGTGTATGTCACATTATCATATGTGTCTTAAGTCAACAAAAGATCTTATGGTTCATATGCCAACAACCAAACGAAGTGATGTCATGGCAATTGTTGTCAATTTTAATCCTATAAATGTACAGATCGTTAACAAGTAATAAAGTATTGAACGAAGACTAGATATAAATTAACTAATTAAAATTCGAATTTTAACAAGATAAAAATATAGATTCGTTTATAATTTCAATCATAAAATTATTCTACTTAAGTTTAACTAAATCTAAATTATTACGCAATCAAAAGTAATTTAAGAACAAATTCGAAGCGATTAATTACGAAAAGAGTAAGGAATAATCAATTTGGAAGCAATTAATTACGAACACAGAAAAAGTTCTAATTAATTAAAAACACGAAACTTCGTCGTTCATCATAGTAATAAGTAATTTAGTAAGATATGATTTCATAAAATAAAACAAATTTGAATTAATCATGTTACGGAGGAAAAAGAAGAAAAAAAAAATGCAATACTTGATTCCGGCCAAAGAATCTTCATTATGTTCCTTTGATCTTCGATTTTTGTGATATTTTTTTTTCTACTTTCGCCTCCCACGATTTCTCTATTATCTGCCTTTTATATGCTTTGCCAAACACCCAGAAACGGGTTTTATGTTATTTTTTTTTTTGGAATGAATAAAGTTATGTTTCCATCGGGAAACAATAAAACTTTTCACGTTATAATCATGTGATCGCACGGTTCAATACCTTGCGATTGCATGGTATTTTCCAAGTAGGTAATGCAGATGAAAACCTTAGCTTGCGATCGAACCCTTAATTTAACATGCAGTCGCATTGTTAATTGATTTACAGTTCCTGAGTTTTTCTCTTTGATATTTGCATGACAAACCTCTCAATTCTCTTTATCTGTTCAATTATGTCCATTTTCCCCTGGTTTGCTTTCTTTTCGTTGATCAACACTTATAAATTAAAAAAAAATTGAAATATTTAATATCTTAATTATTATTATGATATAAAGAGTTTAAATAAAAAATTGATATTGTAATTTGAAATATGAAGAAATCAAAATATTCACAATTTTGGGAACATTTACTATTAAATGGTAATGATAATTCAAACATAATAAAATATGAAACAAGTTGTGGGTCGCTTAAAATGTGCAGTTAAAATATTGATAAAAGTTGTAACTCTCACAAAATATATCGTTAAAATTAATTGTTGACTTTAACTTTAACTTTAACTTTTTACTAGTTTTTAAACTCCACCTAACCAGTACAACTTTTTTACTTATTAAAAACTCTCAAACTTGAACATTTATTCGTTCTTGAATATACTAACTAGACAATCATGCACAAAACGAATTAAATAGTGACAACTTTCACACCATAAATAACGTATCATTCTTGCTTAAGTTTTTGTAACGACTTATAATTTATGACAAGTGTCCAGATATTTCTATTGCAAACATTATTCCACTTAAATTATACTTGATATGTGTGTGTAAGTAGTTAATCCGATGTATTTAATTTCTACGGTGATGATAGTCCAACCTTTTGCTTAAATACTCATTTCTCTATCGTAAGATACACTTTTCCGCAAATTGTTGTTTTCTTTGAATTCTCAAGATTTTGGGTCTAAGGTTATGTTTTATTCATTATTTTCTTCTTCAAAGCTGGATGATAAAGCCAATAATCATGACTAACTAGGTTTTATAAAGATTCTCTAATTTTTGAGTGCTCTCGACCAGAAAATTTCTACTAAGTAAGTTAAACTCAATAGTTATCTAATTCCATGTTAACTTTGCAAAGTATCTTTCACGTTGGTTTTAGCAAATAATAATTTTTTTTTTTATAGTTATATATTTTTTATGTGCAAAAATCAATTCATTAAGCTTTCTAGATGACTCATGTAACGAGTTTTAGGTCAATGAGCTTTATAATTATTTGAGTAAAAAATGCTGCAAATTCCAGAATAAAACCACTGGACATTCCAAATTCTAAACAGACTTTGACACAAATACCCCAAACAAGCCAAAAAGGTCTAAGTAATCTAATCAGTCAAGACCAAAATAACCCAACGAAACTACAAGAATACTCTAAAACATAGAATAAAGCTGGATGATAATATCTAAAGGAAACAAAAAACTTGGCCGGACGAATGGCTCAAGGCTACTCGCCAGAGAACGGAAGTGATTTCAAGTTTAAACCAAGTCGGATCAAACTTGCTTTGATACCATGTGAAAGTTATAACAATAATATAAATCAAACTAAGAAGAGAACAACAAAGAGGAAAAAAGAACAACCAATCTTATTAAACAAACGGGATGATAAAATAATAGATACAACTCGTATTTATTATAATGCAAACCCTAACTTTTATAAAATAAAACACTCTATTATCAATTCTAATATATTACTAGTATAATTCTACCATATATAATATACTATTTGTAAATTTTGGCGTCACAGTGTAACAGAATTGGGTGAGAGATACCGAGAAGCTTGAAGCAGCTCCGTATGGCACAGCTGATTGTTATTACAGCCAGTTCCGTTGTTCCTGATCAGTCCTAACAATGGCAGCTGTATGCTGTTCAGATTTCTTAGTTCCATGCTCTTTATCTAATGGATAAACTTCCCAGCAACCATTCCTCCAGTATGTGTGATTTACTTCTGGAATATGTGCAATTTTCCAGTATTCTTCACCAAGTTTTTCTCGAGAGAGCGGCACAATAAATTCATCTGGCATATCAAAAAATTCAAGCACTTTTAGGTCAGCAAGCCGTTCGATTCCTTCAGGCACACCCTCCAACGAATTGCATCGCTGAATGATAAGCTTCTCCAGATGAGGCATGGCACCCTCCTCAATGATCACCTGACTCAAGGTTTCTAATTTGTCAAGACCCAATAATTTCAGCTTCGGAAACTTTCCAGCCTTGAAACACAGTTTCTTCCCCACATAACTTGCGAGAAATTCAATATGGACTAGATTAGGCAAATCTTGGAGATATTCAAGTGGATCATCGCTTAATTGACTCCATCTGAAGTATACTTTAACCAGGCTTGGAAGAGATGGTATCCACTTTGGAAAATTTGCTAAACGCCCTGTCAAATATAGCCGTTGAAGGAAAGAGGAGGCGAAGACAGGTGACTAAGATCGAGGACATCTCCTCTATTGATCTTAGACCTAACGAGCATAGCTTTTGGAGCTTCTCAATGCAAAAACATAGAGCTACTCCATCTTCGGTTCTCAACTTTGTAATGCTAACTCTCCTCAGTTCGGTCATCATGGCTATTTCTTTAAGTGCCATGCTTCCTGGATATGCATCGACAACGCCAATTTTCTGCAAGAATTTCAAGCGGCCCATTCCTTTGACTACTTTGAAACCAAGTACATAATCATAAGTTAGATATGAGCCCGGTACATGACGATATACTAAAAGATGGCGAAGATTTTGGAGTTTTAGAATCTCAACAGGCAACTCATTGATATATGTCTCTTTAAGATCTAATATCTCTAGCATCTGAAGCTTCTTAATAGATCTTGGGAGGCTTTTGATCTTGATGCTTCTCAAGCTTAGATACCTTAAATGAAACAATTCAAGAACAGCCTCTGGGAACTTCTCCAGAGGAACTCCCCTCAAATCTAAAACTTTCAGCATTCTACAGCTTTTAATCAACTGAAGAATGTTCAAAATGAATTGGGGATCTTCCACATGGAACGATAGAAAGGAACAGAGTCTGGTGCCATAGCGCTTGACATCTGTATCTATGAAGCTCCCATGGACTGAGAGGTGTCTAACTCTTCTGGGCAATGTCATGTTCTGCTCATTGGTGCTTGTTACAAAATTCTGATCTCTTGATTTTGGAAGAATAATCTCCCGGTAAAAGTCATGCATACGGCTCGTTTTGATGCTTCCATCATCATTGGTTGTCACGGGACTAAGCAAGCTTCTGTTGACAAGCTCATTGAGGTACCCTTGTGCAAGTTCTTCTACTGATCTTCCCATTTTTTGTTTCACAAAACCTTCTGCTATCCACTGTCGAACTAGTGTTTTGTGTTCAATCTGATGATCCTCGGGATAATTGCCCAAGTACAGAAAACATGTTTTGAGGTAATATGGCAGATAATCGAAACTGAGTGACAAAATTATTCTCATACCCTCAAGTTTATCATTACCTTCCATTCATCAACATTAATCTCATTTTTCGTAGACAGCACCCCACTGATTGCAACAATGGCAAGCGGCAATCCTCCACATCTTTTCAAGATGCTTTTGCAAATTTCAATTAAGTGTGTAGGGCATGGGTTCCCCCTGAATGTCTTCTGTGAAAATAGAATCCAGGACTCTTCTTCAGACAAAGGATTCAATTCGTGCACATAGCCATCAGTTTCTTTGCTACAACATGAAGCCACATCCATGAACCTTAGTTGTCAGGATGACACGACTCCCATTATTCTCATTAGGTAATGCATATCTGATAGCTTCCCATGGATGAATACTCCAAACATCATCAAAGACTAGCACATACCTGTGAATATATAGACACCAAAACAGTAAAACTAAGAACACTAGACTACACTCTTTGGATGAATGAAATTAGGGAAAAAAGAAGAACTTTCGAGGAGCAAAAAAGAAACTGAATTTACTAAGGCAGAACAGATTTTGTTGTTTTCTTTCAAAACAATTTAAGAAGAGAAATTAGCACAGGAGTTCAAAGGTACCTTCTTTCGCGCAAGAAATCTTTGATTATGGCTTTCAGTCTATTACCATCCATGCTTCTAAAGTTTTCAGGAGGAGTTTGCTTCATTTGATCAAACAGTTGCTGAATTGTGTCTTTCAGTAGTTCCTCCACCACGAATGACTGAGAAACCGTAATCCATGCGTAAATCAGGAAATGTTTCTTCACAACACAATCATCATACACCTTCTTAATCAAAGTGGTTTTCCCCAAACCTCCCATCCCCACCACTGAAACCACCTTAAATCGTGATTCCCCCTCCACCAGCCACCGAATTAGCTGCCTTTTCGGGTTTTCAATTCCTACAATCTCCGTTTCTTCTAATAAAAGTGCATCGCCTCGACGATCAATCCCTCTATTACTCGCAAATTGCAGTGTTGAAACTTCCTTGGCAGTAACATTAGACCTATAACCATACCTCTCATGTCTGTTCAATAAAAGAGCAGAATGTATTGCTGAGAGAAAATCCTCTCAGGATGTTTTTGTATTATTTCCTCACGTTTCAAATGCAATTGAATACAAGATATATATAGAGAAATAATGAAGACTGCATGCATAACAATACATAACAGAAAGAAATGAAAAGCTAACAGAATGAAAACTAACTGAAACTAAAATTGATTCTGTTAATTCTTCATCCCCCCCTCAAGCTGGCAATTGGTGAAGGTCAGCCAATCCCAGCTTGGGAAGTACACTACAAGAAAAGAGGTCTATAGTGGCGACACCTATAGGGACGACACCAAATTAAATCTCTATATATAGCATTTTTTTAGGGACGACAATAAAATGGCGTCCCTACAGATTGTAAAAGCTATAGAGATGACTAAAGTCGTCCCCAATACATAATAGTCGTCCCTATAGGTTCAGCATCTATAGAGACGACTTATTTTATCGTCCCTATAGGTCTATCTATAGAGACGACTTATTTTGTCGTCCCTATAGCTAAAAAAATTTGTCTAAAAATTGGCGCATTTTTTCCCGCTTTGTAAGCTGTCGTCCCTATAGGGTTACATTTCGTTTCTAAAGGTTGAGCGTCTATAGGGACGACAAGAGACGACTTATTTTGTCGTCCCTATAGATCTATCTATAGAGACGACTTATTTTGTCGTCCCTATAGGTCTACAATCTATAGAGACGACTTATTTTGTCGTCCCTAGAGGTCTACAATCTATAGAGACGACTTATTTTGGCGTCCCTATAGCTAAAAAAATTTGTCTAAAAATTGGCGCATTTTTTCCCGCTTTGTAAGCTCTTGGGACGAATTATTTGTCGCTCCTATAGGGTTACATTTCGTCTCTAAAGGTTGGCGTCTATAGAGGCGACTTATTTTGTCGTCCCTATAGGTCTATCTATAGAGACGACTTGTTTTGTCGTCCCTATGGTTCTACAATCTATAGAGACGACTTATTTTGTCGTCCCTATAGATCTATCTATAGAGATGACTTCTTTTGTCGTCCCTATGGGTCTACAATATATAGAGACAACTTATTTTGGCGTCCCTATAGCTAAAAAAATTTGTCTAAAATTGGCGCATTTTTTCCGCTTTGTAAGCTCTTTGGGACGGAATTATTTGTCGTCCCTATAGGGTGACATTTCGTCTCTAAAGGTTCAAGATCTATAGAGGCGACTTATTTTGTCGTCCCTATAGGTCTATATATAGAGACGACTTATTTTGTCGTCCCTATAGGTCTACAATATATAGAGGCGACTTATTTTGTCGTCCCTATATATTAAATATTCGTCCCTATAAGTCCTAATACCCACAAAGCAAATTGGCGGGAATTTTTGGCGTAATTCCATCAATTGGGACGACAAAATGTCGTCCCAATTGATCCTCAGATACAAATTTCCAAAGCAGAAGCACCATTTCTTCATTTTCTCTTTCAAGTCTTAGGCCACAAATTCTACCAATTTAAAGGTCTTACTTGTCATCTTCAAGATATCCTTGGTAAGTCAAACTTACTTATTCCACTTACATATTTAAGTATTAGTTTTCTTTTTTGCTCTTTTATTTTCTATTTTTCCTTTCATTTTCACAATACATTGCACTTTAATAAACCTTAGAATGCCGTTTGAAGATTAGTTTGTTAAGCACACACAACCTCATTTTAGGTTGTTTGATGTTTACAAACTAATCCTTGAATAATCTCCTGTTTGAGACGGTTTGACATTGATTTGTAAGTTACGAGTTGTTGTATCATACATTTTCCTATGATTGCCTCGACTATCACGTATGATTTTTGGTATTGTCTCCATTTTATTCTCCGGGTGTGGACTATGTTTAATATAGTGCGCGCACTTAGGAGAATAGAAGGAGATGTCTTTGCCGAAATTTACACGTGAAACATAGGCAATAATAGAAATAATGAACACAACTCATAATTTTACAAATCAATGTCGAATAACTAGGGCCCATACCCGAAATTAGTATTGGAGCGACAAGGAGTTAGAACATTCTCACACCACTTGTATCCGCACTTAATTATTGTTTTTTTTTTTTTTTTTGACAAATCTAAAGCGGAAATGGAAATTGATAAGAGTTGGATAAAGTTGAATAGAAAAGCGGGCAAAGTCTGTAGAGTTTTGGCATGGTCTTAAAGCATTCATAAATATGGCGAGGCCATTAGCAAATGATAGGGGATGATTCAATGTCCGTGCAAAAGATGTATAAACATGATGATGCAATTGGTAGATGATGTTGAGTCTCACATATTTCGTCACGGTTTTTATGATAACTACGAGAGGTGGATTTATCACGGGAGAGTGAGGAAGGGCTGTGAATATGCAAGGACGAGCGAAGGGCTTGTTGCGTAAGATGAGATGGCGGATATTCTTAACGATGTGGTCGGGGATGAATCATCTGCTTTGCAACTTCGATTTAAGTTATGACGCTTTGTTCGATGCTATGCATTCGAGTTGTATCCGTGAGTATCTTCTTTCTCGTCTCTAAACTTTTAACTAAGTGATGCATTTGAAGGTGGTCAATAAGTGGACAAATAAATCAGAGATGGGCTATTGAAGTTGTTAAAATTGGCCTTCCCAAAATCAATCTTGTTGACTCTCACTACGAGGCTAAAAAATTAATGTCGAAGTTGGGATTGGGGTGCGAAAATATTCATGTTTGTAGGAATGATTGTGCGTTATTTTGGAAGGAAAACGCGATAAAGAAATTTGTCCATCTACTGCGAAAGTCGTTGGGTGCAAATAGCTGGCAAATCCTCTGGGAAAAATGTCCCGCATAAAGTGTTGCGTTATTTTCCATTGACCCCTAGACTGAAGCGTTTGTTTGCAACAACACATACTGCTAGACTAATGAGGTGGCATAATACAGGTCGCTCGACAGACAATGATGAAATGGGTCATCCCGTGGATGGAAAAGCTTATGGGCCTTCGACAAAAATCACCCTGATTTTGCATGTGAGATAAGAAATGTTCGGCTGGGATTGTCGTCAGATGGTTTCAATCCTTTCGGTAATATGAGTCAGTCTTACAGCCATGTGGCCGGTGGTTTTGGCAACTTATAATCTACCGCCTTGCTATGTATGAAAGAAGAAAATTTAATGCTAACCCTTTTGATCCCAGGTCCCCAATCACCAGGCAAAGATATGGATGTATTTTTACGGCCATTAGTGGATGAGTTGAAGGAATTGTGGACATCTGGTATCGATACGCGTGACGTATCAAATAATAACTGTATATTCAGAATGCGGCAGCTCTATTATGGACAGTTAGTGATTTCCCTGCTCGTAGCAGTTTGTCAGGGTGGAGCGGTCAGGGTTACGACGCATGTCCGACTTGTAATGAAGAGACACCTTCGACGCGTGTCATTGGTAAGACGGCTTATGTGGGTCATCGACGTTTCTTACCAAGTACTCATCATTGGCGAAATGACCGTACTTTCAATGGACAAACAGAGAGGCGTGGGCCACCGCCTCAATTGACTAGTTCGTATATCCTCTGAAGAACTTAGTCGTGTGAAAATTAGAACACTGGAAAACACCCAAGCTATGGGGTGTAAAAAGAAAAAGGGACAAGGATGAGCTAAAGCTGGAGAAAGAAGAGCATTTTCTATGAGTTGCCCTATTGGTGGTCGACAAATGAGTTGAAACACAATCTCGATGTCATGCATGTAGAAAAGAATGTCTGCGATAGTTTGTTGGGTACATTGTTGGGCGATCCTCATAAGTCTAAGGATACGAGACAACGCGAGGCGTGATTTGATGAAATTAAAAATCGGACACGAGCTGCACTTGTACGAAGATAAAGAGAGATTGATGAAGCTCAAAGACATTACACGTTTATTAATGCGGATCGTCGAAAGTTTTGCAATTTTATACGGAATGTCAAATTTCCGATGGTTTTGCATCGAATCGAGAAAGAACGTTGCACCTAATGAAAGCCGAATAATTGGTTTGAAGTCACATGATTGTCATATCCTCATGCAAAGATTGTTGCCCGTCGTGTGTCGAGCTTTTCTAAATAAGGCAATTTCATCCACTATCATCGAACTTTGTACATTTTTCAAAAATTGTGTGCCGTGTCTATACAAAGAGCGACATGGTGGATGCTCAACAACATTCATCCTCATATTGTGCAAGCTTGAACGAATCTTTCCACCGGCTTTTTTTGACATTATGATTCACCTTGTGATGCATTTGCACAAGAGGCAATTCTTGGTGGGCCCATTTACATGAGGTGGATGTATCCTTTTGAGAGATATCTGAAGAAACTAAAGGACTATGTGCGAAATCAATCGAGCCTCGAGGGTTCTATAGCCAAGGATATGTTGTTGAGGAAGCATTGACATTTTGTTCACGGTATTTCGAGACGTCGAGACACGATTCAACCGACCGAGGCGAAAATGAAGATCTATGCGTTCCCAAAAAGCAGCTATATCTATTTTGATTCCCAATGTCGTCCTATAGGAAAGAGAAGTTTAGTTGTCCTCGAAAGTGATGTTCGAGCTCAAGTTTGAGTTTTATGTCTTGAACAACCGTCTGGAGATTGAAACGTTCTTAAAGTGAGTAGTTACTAATTATTTTCATTATATTTAACATTAAAATGTTTAATTATTATAACAATTGCTCAATGTAATTTTTACTATCAACAAATGAGCACAAGGATCGATTGGAGACTCGTGGAGTTACCAATGTTAACCAGATTGCATAGAATCGAATTTCTGCTTGGTTTCATAAAGGTAGAACAATAATAATGTTTGCATTGACAGTTAGTATAATGTTTGATCGGTTAATGACTTCACATATTATTAACACGATTTATGGTCTACATCGGATACAAGCGATCTTTGTGTCATCGAAATTGCTATCTTTGGCGTCTCGGCCAAATCTTTGTCGTGCATTCCTACCCGGCATGTATCGTGAGCGGAGTTCGATTTCTAACTTATGATCGTGATAACCGACGTAAAACACAAAATAGTGGTGTGAGTATTGCGGGGAGCGGTGGTGAAATATTTTACAGGCGACTTTCGTGGATATATTGGAGCTTTCATACATAAACGGTTTCTCGGTGGTGGTGTTTCGATGCGAGATGGTTTAAGTGTGACGGAAAAGTAAGGTCACAGAGAACAACATCACAATCATTGACATTAGCGAGAGGCTTACAAAGATGACCGGTTCATACTTGCTTTGCAAGCGAGGCAAGTGTTCTACATTGATGACCCGACGCGTAGTCAAATCGGGCGAGTGGTTCAAGAAGTCAATCATCGTACTACGTGGGATACGCCATCGAGGGTTTTGACCGAGATAGATTTCTTTGCACGATGATAGCTCATCAAACTTCTCATTGTTTGTTGATCTTGGCAATATAGACCACATTACTATGCAGCGGGACGACATTGGCGCCATTCGGTTGGATCGTCCTGCTAAGAGAGCGTCATCGTCGAATGTTAGTGGAGACGAATATAATTTTATTAACGATACGGATGAGGATAATGAGGACGAGGACGAGGACGATAACGATGAGGGCGAAAATGGAGGTGAGTATGAGGCGTCAGACACGGAGACAGCATCGCCTGAAAGGTCGAAGATGGCGATGATGCTGATAGAAGTAATGATAGTGACTATGAGTGATCAAAACAACACTTTGTCATATTGTACTCTGTTACTTAGTATGAAATTCGCAATTGAATAACATTTTGATAATATGTTTTGTACTTTTTTATTTGCATTATTTATGATGCGGAATCATATAGAAGAGAAGATTGTAAAACGACTTGAGGAGAAGAAAGATCGTAACTTTTCATTTCGGGTGTCGATTTAGATGAGCGAGTACATTTCGGAGCGTTTTTCGATTCCGCACATTTTTGTTTGGTGATAATAATGGCCTTGACCAACATTGTCAAACTTTAAGGGCCAAATTCCATCGTTTAGGTGTCCGCTTTTAGCGAGTTTTATGTTTTAATTCGGTTTAAGGGTATTTTCGTCATTTAATCGATCTTTCGGTTTTAATCGGTTTTGTCTAGCGAAGGGTTTTAAATACTTGTCTAGGTTTGAAGAGGACGGCACTTTTCGTTTTTGAGAAATTAATAATATTTTCATCTTTTCTTTCGTTAATTGGTGGATTCCAATATTTCTCACGTCCGTTCGAGCGCGAAACTCGATCAACACCCGTTAGGTATGTTCTGAACAAGAAATTTTATTGTTATTCACGTTCCGTTCTGCGTCAATTTAAATAATGACGTTAACATAATTTGACAAGTACTAAATTTGAACATAAATTTGATAATGACGTTTACGCTCAAACGTATGAAATGAGGTTAAAGCGGTCGACCGTTTGTGTAAAAAGCGATCGACCGTTTGTGTGCTAGGCCTAAATGGTGGAACTCTGTTCAAACGGATGAGGTAGCCGGTCGACGATACGGTCGACCGTTTGGCCTCTTCTGCTCAACGGACGACACAAACGGTCGACCGTGTTGGCATGCGAACGCGTGCTCGGCTTATTTATTTTTTGGGACGACTTTAATCGTCACCAGAGCCCGAATTTTACAAAATCAACCGGAACACATTCGGACTTATGATTTTCATTTCCCACCAAATGCCATTTCTCCTCCCAAAATCGACTTCCCTTGTGTTCATCAAAAGGGAATTCTACACTCCACAACCAAACCTCCATCAAGAATCATCTCCAACCCTTCTACCCTCTTTCAATTTCGTGGGTTTTTTGATTTGATGAAATAGGGTTGAGTAATGAGATTTTGGTATACAAGAGAAGATCTGTTCCTTATCAAATTAGGCTATTGAACTTTGCTTCCGGAGTAAAGAAGGACATTTGGAGCGAGCAACAGAGGAGCTGTGGGCTATGAAACTGGGTCTGAAGCTTCTACAAGAAAGAGAGACAACTGGTTCCTTCTGGTGGCCATATATGAGCAACCTTCCAGAAAGTGTTCTACAAACCCATTTTCTTTCCTGGTGAGGATATCAAGAACTTGAAGTACGCTCCTCTTCTTTATCAGGTACTTCACCACTTCCATGGAACCTCCCACAAATTTGTACAGAATTTACTTGTCTACATACAATTGTCGGTTATGAACTCTGCATTTGCGATATTGAGAGGAGATAATTGATAAATGTTCATTTTTTCTCGTCACTTGGTGAAGTTGAGATGTCGGTTTCTTCTTATTGTGGAGAAATTAGTGAAATCTATTCTTCAAAGTCGAGCAAAAATTAGTTTATTACGGTCGATCGCTTTTGTAATCCGGTCGACCGTATGACACACCGGCCTAATTCTCATGATTCTGTTGAAACGGATGATGTAGCCGGTCGACCATACGGTCGACCGTTTCAGCTCTCTGCTAAAACGGACGACCCAAACGGTCGACCGGATTGGCGACCGTTTGGGGTCCCTGCTCAAACGGTCGACTCATCCAGTCGACCGGTTTGTCGACCGAGCACATATCTGAGTTTTTTTTTTGCCGAACTATTTGCTACTTGCTAGGATACTTTGACATTTGGGATCCTTCTAAAAATTGATCATCTCAAATACTATATACGTTTATCTATCTATTCATTTTTATATCTCACTCTTTACACAATTATACGTTTAAATTGTAGTTTGTTTTATAATAGAATAAGATCATTTTCACCTTGTGATTATTTTATTCAATTAGTGAAAGCTTATAAAATTTGTTGGTCATCTAGATATTGACGAAGATATAATGGCCGATGTATTACACCATGGAGGTGATGGTGGAGATGAGCCTCCACATCAGCATGCAAATAGTCTACAAGCGGATTGCCAGACAGGTAAGATCATTTTTTTGGCAAAACATGGAGTGTATTCATAGTCATTTACATAGTAAACCAATTTGTATTTTTGTTTGAAATCGTAGCATCATGCGGCAAAAAAACGGGCCCTTCGAGATCGTTACATCTTGTGAAACTGTTTCGAGTCTAACGGAAAAAGACCCCTCCCCATAGAGTTTGATACAAAAGAAGGGACATATTTACCTACAGGAGACAACCAAAAATACGTATCGAGGGTTGTAGGAACACGTGTGAGACAATTTGTGCACCCCTACTTCGATAGATGGGCGAATGTTCCAGAGGAACAAAAAGCCCGTGCCACACGGCTCTCGTGATCGTAAGTAAATTAGTGTCATCATTTTATACCGTAAGTACTTTTAATAAAGTCTAACTTCATACATAAGTGATTTGCTATAGGAATATTTTGATGTCAATCCAAGCCGTTACTCCAACGATGATTACAAGCTCATTGTTGACGGTATCGAAGATATAGCGGCCCGAAGATATCGTCAGTACAAGTCCGATGTGAATGCATACATAAGAGATAAAGGTACTGCCGTACCTTACCAGTAACTTCGACGACGGAGGTATGGGAAAAGTTCATAGAGCGCTCGTCGAGTAAAAAATTTAAGGTAAGCACAATTCGTTTTATTTAATTAATTGAATTTCCATTAAATATTAATATTAACATTGTAATCATTTCATTTTATTTTTTATAGGATGTTTCAATGACGAACAAAATTAACAGGGAAAAAATAAAGTATACTAGCTTGCAGGGGTCAAAAACTATAGTTGCCACGCGTTTCGATATGGTAACAGATATTATTTGTCATCCATAATTTCATTTTCAATGTCTTCATGACGTTTCAGTAATTCATTTCATATGCATACGTGTACACTGGTAGGACCGCCCGAGACCTGTGGAGTGGCCGAGTGTCATTGAAACATTTAAAGTCAACCATCAAATGAAATGGCGAGTGGGTGAACGAAAGGTGCGTCAGATTATGTGCGATGACAAGTTAATACAAAGTGATGTAATACGAGCATTATTTCAATTTCACATTTTCTTGACAAATATTTTAAATTTGATTATGTAAGGAAAAAATGGTGGAGGAACGGAAGAGCAAACGCAGACAAGCTAGCTCAATAGCGTGGCGAACGAGAACGACGTTGTTCTTAAGGTCCCAGGAGAGAGGAGGGACACCGCGCGCAGCTTGGACGGGTTACGAGGGGCACTTCCGCTCTCACTCGTCCCTCTCACGAGATTGCGGGACCAACACGCATGCAAAGGAATCTATTCGAGCAACCAATGCATTGAAGTCCAAAATGGAGACATACATGCAAAGAAATGAATGAATTTATGACACCGTTATCTAGTAATCTGCAATCATCATGCCGGAATTCACCGCCGACACCGCCACCACCACCTCCCTCATCGTACGACGCATGAAGAAGAGTTAGATTCTTCTAGGGACTAAGATTATTTATCGATCTTTAGTCTTCCTCTCTCTATCAATTTTATTTGTAAATACTTTTGTTTTGTACATTATGGTTATTTTGTGATGGAAGTTATTGTGCATGGTTTTTAGGATGTTTTGATACAATTTGTTTTGTCCATAATATAATTAATATTATTTATGTTATTTTAAAACTTTTTATTTCATGTTTCTATTCACCATTGTTATTAAATTCATTAAATTAGTAAAGAAAGTGTTATTATTTATTAGAATAAATAAATTTCAAAAAAAAACATTTAAGATGGATATTTTGTCTATTGGGACAACTATTGTCGTCCCAATAGTTCAACATATTGGGACGACTTATAGTCGTCCCAATAGTGAACACCAATTGGGACGACAATAAGTCGTCCTAATAGGTTCGACCTATTGGGGACGACAATAAGTCGCCTCTATAGGTTCGACCTATTGGGACGACAATAAGTCGTCTCTATATGTTCGACCTATTGGGACGACTATTGTCGTCCCAATAGGTCGAATCTATGGGACGACTTATTGTCGTCCCAATAGGTCGAACTATTGGGGCGACTATTGTCGTCCCAATTGGTCTGTTGAAACGAATAATTCGACGATTGTAGAAGACGAAAATAAGGGCTATAGGGACGACAAAAGTCGTCCCTATAAATCTTGAAGCTATTGGGGCGACTATTGTCGCTTTACATTTACTTACTAGGGCGGGCTTATTGGGGACGATCTTTAGGGGCGACTATGTCGTCCCTCAGCACACCTATAGGGGCGACATTTGTACCTATAGGGGCGACAAAAGTCGTCCCTATAGCCCTCTTTTCTTGTAGTGGTAATGTGTGGAATTGGGGGCGCCAATGCTTTAGTGAAGATGTCCGCAATCTGTTGAGAAGAAGGAACGTGTTGAGGCAAAATGAAACCTTCTTTGAACTTATTTCGAACAATATGACAATCAATCTCCAAGTGTTTAGTTCTTTCATGGAAAACTGGATTTGCACTGATGTGTAAGGCAGATTTGTTATCACACCACAAAGGGATAGGCAAGGGAATTGGTAAACCGAAGTCCTTTAATATGTAATTGATCCACACTATTTCACAGACTGTTGTTGCCAAACTTCTATATTCTGCCTCAGCTGTAGATCGGGATACTGTGGTTTGTTTCTTGGTTTTCCATGAAATCGGTGTGTCACCAAGGAAGATGCAGAACCAAATGAGTGACCTTCTAGTGTCATCAAGCAAGAGGCCCAATCAGCATCGAGTATGCGATCAGATCAAATTTCATTGAGCTGGGAAATAAAGGCCAAGGGATGGACATCCTTTCAGATAACGCAGTAGATGGATGGCTGTGTCCCAATGAACTTGGCAAGGGCTATGGACAAACTGACTTAGCTGTTGTATGCCATAGGTAATATCTCGTCAGTCGATTGAGGTATAACACCTTCCAATGAGCCTTCTATATCTCTGCTGGTCTCGAAAATGGAGGCTTGATCCTCCGTGACGATTTGTACCTTTTGGGATTGGGCCGAGGCCGGGCGGGCCCCATGAGTCCAACATCTTTGATAATATCCGAATGTATTTCCTTTGATTAACATAAGTTCCCCTTTACCTCTAGCAATCTCAAGTCCAAGGAAATACTTTGCACCCCCATATCTTTGATGGTAAACTGTGAATGCAAATAATTCTTAACCAACACTATATCAGATTCATGGGTACCAGTAATTAAGACATCATCCACATAAATGAGTAGAAATAGGCTGCGATCAGAGGTGTGCTTGAGGAATAGGCAGTGATCATGATTGGATTGGATAAAACCATATTCTGTAAGTTTGAGGCTCAGTTCTGCATTCCACTGTCTTGATGCTTGCTTCAAGCCATATAAGCTCCTTTTTAGTCTGCAAACTTGGTTGGTAGTTGCCTTCCTATATCCTGGAGGTGGCTGCATATAAATTTCTTCATCAAGATATCCATGTAGAAATGCATTATTTATATCTAGTTGATGAAGAGGCCAACATTTAGCTGATGCTAAGGCAATGAAAATCCTTACAGTGACCAACTTGGCTACAGGTGAAAAGCAATCAAAGAAATCAATTCCTTCCAACTGATTGTAGCCTTTTGCTACCAATCTTGCTTTAAGTCTATCCACATTTCCATCCGGTTTAAGTTTGACTTTGTACAACCACTTACATCCAATAGCCCTTTTCCTGCAGTAGGTCGGTGAGATCCCAAGTGTTGTTTGATTCCAATCTTCGCCATTCATCATTCATGGCTTGTATCCAACCTTCATCTTTACATGCCCGTGATAGAAAGTTGGTGCTTGGATCTTTGACATATTTGCGGATATATACCACATAAGAATGATGCAGCTTTGGTGAGGTAGTGTAAGGGTATGTAGGTGGTGTAAATTGTGGTGTCGGCCTCATTTGGCTATAAGGATCTTGGTGGTCGCAGCAGAATCACTTGAACTCTGGGTTACACTAGTTATGTAATCCTCCATCCAGCGGTTTGGTTTTCTGTCTGAGTGCTATGTCTAGGTGCTAGATTATTAGATGACACATTCTCCGGGGAATCGTGGGAAAGGCACATGGACAAGAGGTATGGAATTATGATCGGTGGAGGAAGAATCAGTGATGGCTTCTCCACGGTGATGTGTCTATATTGTCATTTCGAAAATGCTCATTGTGTTGATTGGTGTAGGTAGTACAAAGGGTGTGACAACCGGAGCATCATCACGAGATTCGGATGTGAAATGATAGGAGTGGACTCATCGACAATGTGCGACCGACATCGATTTAAAAGGAAAGCAATTTTCATAAAAATGACATCCTCGCCACTTGAACTGTTTGGTTGATAGATTGTACACCTTAAAACCCTTTTGTCCAAGGTTGTAACCAACAAAGACACATTTGTATCCCTTGTATCAAACTTATCTTTGTGGGGTTTAGTATTGGTCAGATAATGAGGCACCCAAAGGTCCTAAAGCCAGTGTAGTCGGGTTCTGTTATGCAATATTTCAAAAGGACTTTTCCAATCTAGGATGAGCTTGGGATTCTATTTATGATGTGCGTGGCCATCAAGATAGAGTGTGACCAGAAATATTTAGGTAAGTGTGCTTGGAACATGAGGATCTGGCCATTTGAAGTAGGTGTCTATGCTTCCTTTCTACAACTCCATTTTGTTGTGGAGTGTAGACACAAGACCTTTGGTGAAGGATTCCTAAGGACTCAAGTTAGGGGTTTGACATTCCCTACCAGTGAACTCACTTCCATTGTCAGTTCTTATAGCTTTGACATCCCTTTCAAACTGATTTTTGATCATTTTAAAGAACACATCTAAGGTTTTGACAGTTTGGGATTTTTGGAAAAGCATGAAGGTCCATGTGGCTCTACTATGGTCATCCACAATAGTGAGCATGAAAGGGGTTCCAGTGAGGGTGTATTGCCTGTATGGTCCCCACAGTCAATATGCATTAATTCAAAAGTGCTTTTGGAATGAATATGTGAGTCTTGGAATGGGGATCTGCTACGCTTTGCCTTATATGCGCGAGACATCACATGGTTGCAATTTTCATCGGCATTGCTCATTTGTTTGATGAAGTTCAGGTGTTTCAAACATTGATATGAAGCATGGCCAAGTTTAATATGCCAATCAACAAGAGAAAAGGAACAGGATTTATTGATGACAAATTTCTCATTTCTGGAGTTCAGATCATTCATAGACATGAGGGTACAGACATTCATTTCCTTATTACAACATTCTACTTGACCTTTCAAGACACTATGATCATCAAGAACATACAATCTTCCTTTCAACTTCCCAACAGCCAGGGTCCTATTATCCTTCAGGTCCTGCAGCAAGCAATATGTAGGGTAGAATGTGAACTTAATCTGTGCAGTTTGGCAGAGTTTAGGAACAGACAGCAAATTTAGTTTGAAAGTGGGAATATGAAGAACATCAATTAGTTTGATTCTGTGATTAATTTCAATGTTTCCAGTGTTTTTGACAGATTTACTAGAACCATCAGGCAACAAGACAGAGGTAGGCATCACGACGGGTTTCAAATTGGACATTTGTCTTTGAGTTTGTACATATGTGATTCTCGGCACTTTTGTGTCAATGATCCAAGAGCCACATTTCAAATCATCAAGTGAAGTAAAGGCAAAGTGTTGAGTACACATACCGTAATAGTCTCCGAGATGCAAAAGTTGGTTTGGTTCTCATTATCAGTCAGTGTCTTTCCTTTCAGCATTCTTATTAATTCTTGTTGGACTATGGCAGCTATGCTGGAATGTGGTGATGTTGTATCCTTTACATTTGCAACATGGTGATCATCTTCAAATTCAAGAGGTGAGTAGTCTTTCATCACATTGTTTGCTGTATTCTTCCAACCAGTTTCTTTTCCCTTTTGATCTTTCTTGTACCAGTCTGGGAAGCCAATCAACTTAAAGCACCCCTCCTTTGTATGTCCATTCATTCCACAGTGATCACAACGCAGCTGTTCTTTGTCAATATTCCCATATCTCCTGCTGGTTCCCCTACCCCCAGCATAGTTTCCTCTACCAAAGTTAGATCTCCCTGTCCAATTTCCTCGGCCGATCCATTTCTTGTATGCCCATCATTCCCGGTGTTGAGTCCCTAACCATCATTGCGACATGATCATTGTTTTCGAGGATCTGACATGTGTACTTCCTCTGTTTTTCACCACCGTAACCATCGAATATGCCTTATTCATCGATGGTAAAGGATCCATCACAAGCACTTGATTTCTAACATTATCATATGAATCGTTCAGCCCCATCAGAAACTGCATCAGTTTGTTGAAAGAGCCAAGATCAGAGACTTCCTTTGCAGCTCCACAAGTGCAAATTGGTAATGGCATAAGACAAGCAATCTCATCCCACAATTTTTTAAGACTGGTGAAATATTTTTCTACCGTGAGTGATCCTTGGGTCATGCTACTTATTTCTCTCTGCAGTTGATACAACAATGGTCCATTACATTCACCATATCTTTCATTCAGTTCATCCCATAGATCTTTGGCTGATGTTGTATATATGAATGCTTCTACAATTTCCTTTGATATTGAATTTAAAATCCAAGATCTAACCATGCAATCGACTCTATTCCATTGATCAAAATTTCGAGATTCATTGTCCGGTTTTTTCACATTTCCCATTTATAAATCCTAACTTCAATTTCGCCCCCTAATGCTATCTTTTATTGATCTACTCCAATTGAGATAATTCTTACCGTTAATTGTGATGTTACCAACGTCATTCTGGATGGTCTCGAGCCTTTGCAAGTCCAATGGATCACCATTGGAATATTCCTTTGCTTGCCTCTCCTCGTCCCACTTTGGAGGCATCTCAGAGATCATCTTGATCGTTGTAGTCGACCATCCTCTTGCTTTAGGTGCTTATGGATGTGGAAGGCTTTATGGCTCTGATACCATGTTCAATAAAAGAGCAGAATGTATTGCTGAGAGAAAATCCTCTCAGGATGTTTTTGTATTATTTCCTCACGTTTCAAATGCAATTGAATACAAGATATATATAGAGAAATAATGAAGACTGCATGCATAACAATACATAACAGAAAGAAATGAAAAGCTAACAGAATGAAAACTAACTGAAACTAAAATTGATTCTGTTAATTCTTCAATGTCCCTTTGCAATATCTATGATTCGGGATTTGATGTTTTGGATTCCAAAAGCAATTTCAAATTGGGGCCCCGTATTTCGTACACAGAAAACGATCATTTTTGTGGTGGGATTAGAGCATGAAATCATCTATAATGTCTTCAGTTTCATATGCAACATCTCGGACTTGCTTAACCCAGACTTTGAGCTCTGGATCATTGTTATCTTCGGCATCAGCAGCTGTGAGAAAAGCTATCATTCTCTCAAGTTCATCTCTTATAAATTCAACTTCCTGCTTGACATTTTTTAGCAGATTCACCTTTTCCTCCAAAAAGATTGTGAGTTTGTCAACAACAAATAACACTACAGACTTTGCCATCTTTTGGTCCCGAATTCTATGAGAGCAAACGAGAAATGCTATAAATCAAACTGTTTTTTGGATAATTTATTAATGTTTGCTGCGTAGAGGCATCAAACAGCAGAAAATTATATCACTGAGGACATAACTCCCTTGTATTTGTAGAAGCAATGTTGAAATAGAGGGAAAACTAGGTTGGACGTGGGGATTAGGTATGTTGAGTAATTAATGTGGCTCTACTATGTTGATACATTGTTACATTTATAGGAAATTTGGAAGTGTTTATAAGTATTTATAAGTTAGTTTACATTATTTTTATTCATTCATTTTATATAATTCACAATTTTTATTCACTTTTTATCCACACATGCCATATGACACATTGTCTAACAAGTAATAAACCTTTTCCATTGTTTGGGATCAGATTTTTTAGTAAGCATAACATTAGAAAACTAAAATTAAATTAAATCTCGTGTGACACCTCTATGCTAAAACCTTTCTATGAGATTTGATAGTTTTAATATGTAAAATTATATAGTTTATTACAACTTATTTCTAACTATATTACAATGTGTTTTTGTTAATACTTTTGAACTAATTCTAAATTTGCATGTTTGGTGTGTTATACATTCATTTAAAAAATAAATAAATTATTAGTTATATACTAGTATACCGATTTCTTGTGGTGAAATTCGACCGTAGACTCTATTATGATGATGGATTGAGGCGGTGAACAGATTTTAGATATGATTGATGGAAGAAGATGACTGATTGAAGGAGGTGGATTGAGGAGGTGAGCAGATTTTGGAAATGATCGAATTAGTGATATGGATTGAAGTGGTGAGTAAATTTTGGAAGATATGATTTTGTGAGGGAAGAAATTGAATACGTAGTGACACAAGGACGTTTAAGTAATATTTTTTTTTTGTAGTGGAGAAAAACTCCATACGGTCATGATTAAATGCAATGTTATCTATTATTGTATATCAATGTCCCTAAAAGTATTTTTGAAGACATTCGCGTGTATTGGGATATACAAGTCAACT
Organism: Forsythia suspensa; assembly: GCA_023638005.1. Taxonomy (NCBI): domain Eukaryota; kingdom Viridiplantae; phylum Streptophyta; class Magnoliopsida; order Lamiales; family Oleaceae; genus Forsythia; species Forsythia suspensa. The sequence goes on from CM042671.1 coordinate 34,106,687, forward strand.
TCTTTAGGCTCCACTTGAAATAAAACTTAGTATATACACGAAAAATGGTACATTTCCCTATTGATGTAAAGCAATTTCGTAAAGAAAATGAGCTGGGATAAGGAATTGATTATTCAATTAGACTCTTAAGAAAATAATAGCTAAAGGGGAGGTCACAACAACCTACTTGATCTAAATAAATTTAAATAAGCAAGTTATGTAATCAAATCATATGCATCCAATGCCAAATAAGGATCTTTTTAGAATTGAATTACCAAGTAAATTTATGTATTGGTGGCAGGATATAAAAAGATATTTCGTACTCAAATGTTTAATTTGTCAATAAATGAAGGCGGAACATCAAAGACTAGAAATATTGAAACATATTTTATAATGTTAATTTTTAACTGTCTTCCGCTCTCTATTACACACACACACACACACACACACACACACACACACATATTATGTTCTAAACTATATTGTTTTATCAATTAGGGTTGAAGTTAATATTAATAGAATAATGTTAAAAATATGTATTAATTTAAATATATTCATACTTAAACAAGATAAGGAGTTTCGAAATTAAATACTTATATTTTGTACGGTTATATAATATCGTTAAATGATTTCACAATCATTTTTGAATGACATTAGAAATTAGAATAAAATTTTGGGTTGGAATTAAATGCATAGGGATTAAAGACCTTTTTTTGTGTCAATTTAATTTACATTTCTATATTAAATTCTTTCTATTAAAATTGATATATTTAATGTGTGTTTATTTTTAACAAATAAACTGTATTTTTTTTTTTATTCCCACTTTCAATCTGCTTTTTTTCCGATGTAAACATTATTATGAAGCTTATTAGTTTTTGAATCAATTCTACATTAAAGTCTTATTAGATAATTTCCAATGCATTCTATAGATTGTTATCTATGTGGTACAAATGTTGAAATATTTCTAATATATGTGGCATTAGTGTCTAATAAATAGACAATCGAGTTCAAATTTAGTCTTCAATATATTCTATAGATTGTTATATATGTGTATTTTATTTTATTTTATTAAAATAAAAAAAATTACATTTAAATATACATAGAAAATATAATCTACATAATAATTTAAATTTTGTTAATTAAGTATGTCTAATGCAACTTGGCTTTAATTAAGTATGTCTAATGCAACTTGGCTTTCTCCCTTTCGTGGAATCAGGAATGTACCAGATCTAGACTTCGGGTAATGTAAGTCAACTTATATTTCGTGTTATTGTTATGCAATATTTCAATAGTCTTTATAGACAAAACCCCCTTGATCCAAAAACATTTCTTTATCTTTAATTTACAATGAAAGTCTTCTTTGGATGCATGTAGTCATATTTATGTGTATGTCACTTTGTCATATGCGTCTATTGTTAAAAAATTATCTTTTTATTGTAAATTACCATAGATATTCTCTTGATTGAAGATCAATGTGAAAATTGAACATGATTCAATGAAATCATGAAAAAATAAAAATAATCGAGATGGGGTCGGAAATTTTTTATTTAATATTTCCAAAAAAAAAAAAAAAAAACTACATCCTTGACTGTTTACCACTAAACAAGATATTCTCTTAAATAATTAATTATATATGGTAACATGGTTCAAATGCCAACAACCAAATTGTTGTCGATGTTAATCATACAAGTGTACGGATCGTTAACAACTAACAAAGTGATGAGAAAAGTGTCAAACCTACGAAAACTAGCAATTAATTAACTAATTAATTTATAATTCAAATTTTAACAAGATAAAACACAGATTAAACATAATTTCAATCCTAAAGTTATTCTACTTAAGTTTAACTAAATCTAAATTATCACGCAATGAAAAGTAATTTAAGAACAAATTTGAGTTTTACTAGAACTCGTGAATCCACCTACACATTAATTAATCAATTAACCGCTAATCACTTTAGCTAATAATTATTCTAGATTAAAAATTGGTATTCCGATAATAATCAAACGCCTCTCTCGACGGTTAATCAATTCTATATCAATATGCAAAATTAACTATATCTAGCTAAAGTTCGAACATAAAAATATGCATTTAAATCATAAGAACACCCTAAACAGATTTCATAAGGCTTAATAATAATCTCTATCTACTATTGGACCCTATGTTATTCAATATAATGTGCTTATCTAGATTGACTATTTCGAAATCAATAAAGATCACAAATCCAATGGAACGTAGATAAGGTAATAAGGAATAACAATATGGAACTAATTAATTACATAAACAAAAAAATTCTAATTAATTAAAAAATGAGGTTTCATCATTCATCCTAACAAAATAATTTAGCCGGCCACGATTTTGTAAAATATTACAAAAATTGAATTAATCATGTTTTGGAGGAAAAAAAGATAAAAGAAATACAACCCGTGATTTCGGTCAAATAATCTTGAATCCGTTCATTTAATCTTCAATTCTTGTGATATATTTTTTTCTCTACTTTTGCCTCCCGCGATTTCTCTATTCTCTACCTTTTATATGTTACGCCAAACTCTCAAAAACGTGTTTTACGTTATTGTTTTATCCTGGACTAAATAGAGTTATGTTTCCATCATGAAACAATAAAACTCTACACAGTGTAACCATGTGATCGCATGGTTCAATACATTGCGATCCCATTGTATTGTCGAATTAGGTTCTGCAGAAGAAATCATTGGCTTGCGATCGCACCCTTGATTAAACATGCGGTCGCATGGTTAATGATTTCCAGTTCCTGAGTTTTTCTCTTTGGTATCTGCATGACAAGCTCCTCAATTCTCTTTCTCTATTCAATTGAGCCCATTTTTCTCCTGTTTGCTTTCTATTTTTTTGATCGATATTTGAATTTTGTTATTTTCTTATAATAATAAAAAATAATACGACATTATGCTGAAAATATGTAAGATTACTCATAATTGTCCCTTTTATAATGTTAATTCTCAACTCTCAACTCTCTCTCTCTCTCTCTCTCTCTCTATATATATATATATATATATATATATACACACACACACACACACACACACACACACACACACACACATTATTTTCTAAACAATGTTGCTTTATCAATTAGGGTTAAAGTTAATGTTAATATTAATAGAATAATAATAAAAATATGTATTATTTTAAATATATTTATGATTAAATATATATATATATATAGACACATAAACATTATGTTCTAAACAATATTACTTTATCAATTAGGGTTAAAGTTAATGTTAATATTAATAGAATAATAATAAAAATATGTATTATTTTAAATATATTTATAATTAAACAAGATAAGGTGGTTTTGAAGATATACTTACATTATGTACGGTTATATAATATCGTTAAATGATTTCACAATCATTTTCAAATGATATTAGAATTATTTGATATAGTACTTACTTTGTTGTTTAAAAAAATTTGAATGAATGAAAATTTAATTAAATGCCTAGAAATTAGAATAAAATTTTGGTCGCCACAATTATCATTCTTTCAAACCAATGAGATCGACTACCTTCCTTGAGTGTGGTCGTGCTTACTTATCAAGTCTTCTTTTGCATATATGTAGAGGGAAGCAAGTCCAATATATTCATTAAGGAGTCTAACAAGATTTTAATGTCACGTGTTTCAAAGAAGACTAGAAACATCTAGATTTTTCAACTATAGTTTTATTGGCAAACCTATAAAATGATTTCAAGATTTCCAAAACATCTCAAGCTGTTTCAAAAAGATAAGTTTGACATTTTTAAGGATTTCACATTTTCCTCCAAGAAGGTCCTAAGCTCGTCAAGACTCTGCCATCTTTATAAGGGTGCTCGATTTAGTCCCAGATTCTAAGAGAGATAATGAGAAATGCCAATTCAAATATTATTTGGATAATTTGTTAATATTTAGTATTTACATCATAAAACATTAAACGGCATAAAGTTCAATCTCGAGTATACAACACCCTTATATTTACACTTGTATTTATAGCAAAAAAATGTTGAAGTACGCATGGGTCAGACGGTCCCCAGCCAAGGCAGTCTAATAGGTTGAGGACCTACCATCACTCACCTTTGTAGGTGGGTCATGAAGTATTCAACCTATGTTGTCAAATGCACCGAAGCTTTTTAATTTTTGAATTTTTTTTTTTAAAAATTAAAAAATAAATTTAAATGTCATGGAAGGTGTTTTAGGGCTTGTTAGAACTTTAAGGTTTATTTTATTTTATTTTGCGTCGATTTATGTTACACTTCTATATTAAATTCTTTCTATTAAAATTGATATATCTAATGTGTGTTTATTTTTAACAAATAAACTGTAATTTTTAATTTTTTTATTCCCACTTTCAATTTTTTTTTTCCCTATTGCTATTCCATGTAAACATTATTATGAAGCTTATCGTTTCTTGAATCAATTCTACATTATAGTCTTATTATTGCATTTTCAATACATTCTATATATTGCTATTTAAGAGTACAAATATTGAAATACATCTTATCTATGCATTGCTATATTTTAGTAAAATAAAATAAAAAAAATCATATTTAAATATGTATAGAAAATATAATCTACATAAGAATTTAACTTTTGTTAATTCAGAATGTCTAATGCAACTTTGCTTTCTCGCTTTTGGTGGAATCAGGAATGTACCAGAACTTGACTTTGGGTAATATAAGTCAACTTACATTTCGTGTTACTGTTATGCAATATCATAAAGAAAATGAGTGGAATATTTCAATCGTCTTTATAGACAAAAGAAAGGTGCTTACAACTAAACAAGATAATATTTTAAATAATTAATTATGTATGGCAGTATGGTTCAAATGCCAATAACCAAACAACAATTGTTGTCGATTTTAATTCCACAAGTTTACGGGTTGTTAACAAGTAATAAAATGATAAGAAAAGTATAGAATCTACTAGAGAACTAGCGATTAATTAACTAATTTATTTATAGTTCGAATTTTAACAAGATACTTGTTTATAATTTCTATCATAAAATTATTCTACTAAATCTAAATTATCACGCAATCAAAAGTAATTTAAGAACAAATTCGAGTTTTACTAGGACTAGGCGAATCCACATACACATTCATTAACCAATTATCCGTTAATCGCATTAACAAATAATTACCCTAGATTGAAAATCGGTGATCCTATAATATTCAAAAGTCTTTCTTGTCAGTCAATCAATTCTATATCGATATGGAAAATTAACTATTTCTAACTAAATTTCGAATATAAAAATATGCATTTAAATCACAAGAACACCCTAAATAGATTTCATAAGGCATAATAGTAATATTTATTATTGGACCATATATTGTTCAATACAATATACTTATCTAGATTGACTCTCTTAGAAATCAATAAAGATCATAAAACATTCTAATGGTGAACAAGTATTAAAACATAAAAACGGCAATAACGAATAATCAATCCGGAAGCAATTAATTACGAGAACAAAAAATTTTCTAATTAAATAAAAATGTGAAGTTTTATCATTCATCCCAGCAATAAGTAATTTAGCTGAAAATGATTTCGTAAAATACTACAAAAAGTTGAATTAATCATGTCCAGAGGAAAAGGAAGAAAAAAGAAATAAAACCCGTGATTCCGGCCAAAGAATCTTCAATTCGTTCATTTGATCTTCGATTCTTGTGATATATTTTTTCTCTACTTTCGTCTCCCTCGATTTCTCTATTCTATACCTTTTATATATGTTTTTAAGTGCTTATATTATAAGTTGTTAGTGAATGTGTGGATAAAAAGTGATTTGTAAGTTGTGGATCCTATAAAATGTGTGGATAAAAAATATGTTTGACCAATTTGACCTGCTGAAATTATAATTTAAGCAATCCCAAACATATGCTAAATGTGACCATTTTCCCTTTCAACATCCACAACAAAACAACGCGGTAGAGAGTAGTCGAATCATAAAACTTTTACTATTTAATTAACATAAATTGTACATACGGATACAAAATACATAGTGAGCCACCTAACTATTTACATGTGATGCAAAATGATATCCAAAAATGAACATGTGTCCCCAAAATATAATGACTACATACTCTATGAAATGAGTCATACTAACTAACTCTGGTGTGTGGCTCTAACTTCAAACTCAAAAACTTTATCTCCAAAGCCAGTCCAGAAACTCAACTGCTACCTGATAAGAAAAATCATTGTTGGAAAATACATGAGTTGATAGGCTCAGTGAGTGATGATTTTCCAAAATAATTATATTTTTTTCATTTATAGATATTATCGAAAATGAGCTCATGTCAATTAACAATTCACATTATAACATCTCATAATAATAATAATAAAGATTGAGAGACATTCTCATAACGTAAATCAGCCCAAGATCTAAACCAACATTTACATCACATTAATTTTAACAAGTAATATCAGCTCATAATCATAGAGTATTCATCAGCTAGAATATATATCATCATTTCATCATATCTTCATATCACGGTATAATGAAAAATCTCACTAACATGTACCTTCTAATTAAAATCTGTAATATAGTCATGCATGTGTATACCGCCCTCAAAGCTAGGCACTCCCATATACGGGCTTAAGGCCCCTTCAGTGTACGAAACTGGGTCTCAAATTCTCTAATAATACATCATAGTACACGGTCAAGACCCCTCAGTGAACTATATTTACACGGCCAAGACCCCTCAATGCACTAGAATAGATAAAATCACAAGCACTTTTCTGGTGAAGGTAAATATCACATATTTCTCACATTCTATTTTACAAGTAATCAATTCACAATCTTTATAATTTCACAAATACTATATGAAATAACGTTTAATTATAATTACGTAAAATGACAAATAAGTCCTTAAAATCACACGTAACATAATAGTATAATTAATTGTCATTCTCTAGAAATATTAAATTTTTTCTACTCACAGAGTTATCTATTGGAGACTAACTCAGCTGATAAACTGTCTCCAATATTTGAATCGCTCCCTTAGATAACAATAGGATTATCCAAATCAAAACACGCTTATAATTCTCGTTCTTGTAAATTTCAATAATTAAAGCTAGGAATTGAATTGCTAATTCTTAATTCACTATAAACACACAATTAAACCAATTCTTAAAATCAAAGTTTCTTTCTTATCTCGTATTGTAGCCAAAGCAGGAAATTAATTCTTCCAAGCTTAAACTTTAATCACTTTTCTACTTTCCAATTTTTCTCTCTGATTTCAAATTTTTTAATATGAATTAAGGTGTGAGTAAGGAAGAAAAAAAAAAAGAGAGATAATGGTTGCTATTTCTTTTGCTGAAGATGATAAGTGAAAAAGGAAATGAAATGTTAAAATGAGAAATAAAATGGATTTGCTTTCCAAATCCATCCACTGCCTAACTCAATCTTATTCCATTTTTTTTTTTGAAATTTGAAAGTTGGCATGACATTTTTGACCTCCCAAGTTTGACTAAATTATTACAGACTTCAACCGACACCACAATCTCAATCCCATGAGTTAGGAAAATAGTGTTTCTCTAGTGGCCCTTCGGCTGGTGATTCGTAAGCCCAAAGGACATGGTGAAGCTCGTCCACCCATGCACCTTTCAAGGTGTCCAATTTTCTTTTCAAAGTAGCTTTGATTATTTTATTTACATCATCGACTTGCCCATTTTCCTGAGTATGATAAGGAGTAGAAAACTGTGTCTAAATCCTTAAATCATCACATAAGTTCTACAACTTCTTGTTGTCAAACTGTTTTCCATTATCTGTAACAAGGGAATGTGGGGTCCCAAATCTGCAGACAATGCTCGTCCAGATGAACTTGGTGGTGTTTGCCTTGATTTTAGAAGTTAGTTCTTCGACTTCAACCCATTTCGTAAAATAACCAATGGTCATTATCATAAATTGAGCGTCGACTATAGTCTTGGAGAGTGGAGCTACAATGTCAACACACCATTTAGCAAAAGGCAACAAAATACTTAAGAAAATATAAAGTACCGAGGTAAATTTTTGGTTCTTGACACAGTGCTTGACATAGCTCAAAGCATCATTTCTCATGGTCGACCAATTGTAACCTTCTCAGAACATCTTATGCGCCATCGACCGTCCTCCTTCGTGGATGTCACAAATTTCTTAGTTTTTTTTTACGAAGCTTTTAAATCGTTAGAGAGTCCCTAATTTCCATCATCCACTTAGGCTATTCATTGATCATTATTACTTCTTCTTTTACCTCAATAGGTCTTCCAAAGTGCTCTATGAGAATGACTTTTAGAAACTTAGAATCCTTGCTGTTTGCTAACTATGATAGAGCATTAGCATTGCTATTTTTCTCACGAGAGATTTTAGATAAATTAAATTTATCAAAGGTGAGCAATAATTTCATGACACACTTAATATAAACCGGCAATCCATTATCTCTTGCTACAAAACTACCATTTAGCTGACTCACCACAAGTTGGAAGTTGTTGACCGTGAGCATTTTTACTTTCATTTCCTTGGTCAACTTTGTTGGTGTGAGCTGTCATTTAGGAGGAATTATAGGACATAATTTGTATGAAAAATCTTCTTTCTATGGTAGTGATTTTATAGCCTAAAATAGGATGTAAAATCTTCTTTATATAGTAATGATTGTATAGCCTAAAATTAGACCTAATCTCCTCATACAAATATGTATCATTGCTGGTGAAATAATATACAAGAAAATACTTTTTCTACATAGTATCAGAGCCAGGTTCCGATCCTGGACCTGTGGGTTATGGGCCCACTACGCTTCCATTGCGCCACTCTGATAACGCTATTGTTAAAGAATGGCTGATTAATTCCATGAACTCCTTACTGATTGGAAATTATATCCGTTTTCCTACGGTAAAAGACGTGTGGGATTTAATTGCTACTATGTTCTTTGATGGCAGTGACACATCTCAGGTATATGATCTCCGCCGTGTGTGACTCGATTGAAGCAAGCCGATGGTTCCCTGGAAAAATACTACACCAACCTGCAGGGAACTATGGCGTGAAATCTATTCATTCAAGAAGAACGAGTTTATACCTTCTTGGATGGTCTTGATGATCGACTAGACAACATTCGGAGTGATATTTTACAGATGATTCCCTTCCCAACCATTGAGCAAGCTTATGCCCATGTCCGACGGGAAGCCACCAGACAACATGTGATGACTGCCAGCGATGGGGCTCAAGGGGCTGTTTTAGCCTCCAAAGGCCTTACATTGGGCCCTTCTACCGGTGGAAAAACTACCAAGAATCAGGCCTCTAATGATGGTATCAAGTGTTTTCATTGTGGGAGCACTAAGAATACTCGTGAAAACTTCCGCTTAATCGTACCTCGACCGGTGGCATGATTTTCAAGAAAAAAACAACGTGATGGATGAACAAGCAAAGCTGCGGTTGCTGCAGCTGAGCCACACCTCTCTCTCATACCACCATCCTCGGCTGAAACCTCTCACTCTGACGCAAGTATCTTTGGTCTTGCTCTTCTTAATTCTCACAAAGATGCAGATAACACTACTTGGCTTATTGACTCAGGGGCCACTGATCACATGACCTTTGATGCCAAGGGCTTTCTCAGACTTATACTCCACAATGCACTAGAATTGCAAATGCTAATGGTGTTATTTCTCCGGTCACTCGAGCAGGATATGTGACTCTATCTCTTTCTCTACATTTATCTAATACATTACTTGTGCCATCACTTTCTCATAAATTGTTATCTATTGGGAAAATTACTACAGAATTGGGTTGTGTTGTACTCATATATCCCACATTTTGTCTTCTTCAGGATATTCTCACAAAGGAGATTATTGGGCATGGTACTAAGAGGGGATTATATTATGTGGATGATGTCAGTTTTGGACGAGCTCAACTCATGAACTATTCAGTCAGTGCTAAAGAAAAACATATTTGACTTTGGCATTGACGGTTGGGGCATCCATCATTTTCTTATTTGAGGCATGTTTTTCCTAGTTTATTTAAGCACTTAGAGATTTTGATCTAAAATGTGATACATGTATCCTGGTTAAAAGTCACCGGGCCACTTATCCGTTAAGCATAAATAAAAGTGATACCCCATTCGTATTAATTCATTCTAACGTATGGGGCCCTTCCCCTATTTCAAACTTGTATGGAGTTCGTTGGTTTGTCATATTTGTGGATCATTGTACTCGTATGACGTGGCTCTATTTAATAAAATGCAAAGATGAAGTCCTCGGTATATTTGAAAATTTTCATGCTATGGTACATATTCAATATGGAGCAAACATTCGTATTCTTCAATCCGATAATGGTGGCAAATACATCAATCAACGACTCCAAACGTATTTTAACAAACATGGCCTAATTCATGAAACTTCATGCCCAAAAACACCTCAACCGAATGCCTTTTAAAGTTTTTTCATTTAAGACACCACTCCAAGCTCTATCAACTTATGCGTCACTTCCTACAGCCTTAATGCTTCCACATCGAGTTTTCGGTTGTGTTGTCTATGTCCATCTACATAAGAACCAACGCACTAAATTATATCCTTGTGCAATTTGGTGTCTCTTCTTGGGCTATGGCACTCATAAAAAAGGGTACCGCTGCTATCATCCCACCACTAGACGACTCTATGTGACTATGGATGTACAATTCTTGGAAGCGGACATGTTTTTCTTCCATTCTGTATCCAATTCTCTTCTTCTAGGAGAGACATATGATGAAGAGTAAAATTAGCTAACACTTGATGTGCCTACTTCTCATGACAATGGAGTAGGACCTAGTGATGATTTGCATGAACATCCGACGAATGATGAATCAAAACTCGTTTCAATCTTTGATACCGACCTTCGGGTGGAGCATCTTACTTGTCCAAATGAAGCATATGCACCTCCTAACACCAAAGCTGCATCCTCTCACTCTGAAGTACCCACTGCCTCATCTTCCGAGAATACTCCTGAGGTAAGTGCACTCACTATACCCCTAGATACTAATAACATAAATTCTTCTTCTGTTGGATACTCTCCAGACCTTGAGGAACGAAAAAAATATCCAATTGCTAATTATGTCTCCACAAAAGGATAATCTAAACCTCTCAAGAAATTCACTCGAGAGCTATCCTTATGCCAGACTTCCACGGGTGTTGAGGAGGCATTGGTAAATACCAAGTGGACCCAAGCTATAAAGGAAGAAATGGAAGCATTAATTAAAAATAATACATGGATTCTTGTCCCATTATCTAAAGGAAAGAAAACAGTCAGATGTAAGTGGGTATTCTCTATTAAACATAAGGCAGATAGATCTATTGAACGATATAAAGCAAGACTGGTAGCGAATGGATATACACAAACATATGGCGTTGACTATCAAGAGACGTTCTCACTAGTAGCCAAACTAAACATAGTTCGGGTGTTATTGTCCCTTGTAGCTAACCTGGATTGGCCTTTACATCAATTTGATGTAAAGAATGTATTTTTCCACGGCGATCTTGAAGAGGAAGTCTACATGGATATTCCTCCAGGATACACGACATCCTCTACAGTTGTGTGTAAACTACAGAGGGTACTATATGGGTTGAAGCAATCAACATGAGCATGGTTCGGGCGATTTATCCTAGCAATGAAGAAATATGGCTTTCCGACAAAGTAACTCTGACCATACCCTGTTCTTAAAGCATCAATCTGGAAAATTAACTGCTATGATAGTATACGTAGATGACATGATTATTATAAAAGATGATACAGATGAAATCTCTCTACTTCAGAAGCAGTTGGCAATTGAATTCGAGGTGAAGAACCTGATAGGGCTTAAGTACTTTCTAGGAATTGGAGTTACCACATCTCCACAAGGTATATTTCTCTCCCAACAAAAGTATATTCTTGACTTACTGACCGAGGTAGGAATGCTGGATTGTATACCTACAGACACACCTATTGTTCAGAATCACAGATTTAGAGAATACTCAAGTCATACGCCAATAGATAAAGGAAGATAATAAAGATTAGTTGGTAAACTCATTTATCTCTCTCATACTCGACCAGATATTGCATATGCTCTAAGTGTTGTCAGTCAATTTATGCATAATCCAAGTAAGAGTCATATGGAGGCAGTAATTCGAATACTTCGATATTTGAAGTCATCTCTAGGGAAAGGACTTATGTTCTCAAAGAATGACGGTTAGTTAAAAGTTGATGGCTATGTAGATGGAGATTGGACAATCCACCTCACGATACTTCATGTTTGTCGGGGGAAATCTTGTAACATGGAGAAGCAAGAAAGAAAAGGTTGTTGCACTGTCAAGCACCGAAGCTGAGTTTAGAGAAATGGATAAAGGTCTATGTGAGCTTCTATGGCTAAGAAAGCTACTATCAAAAATCTGTTTTGCTCTTAATTCTGAGATGAATCTTTTTTGCGACAGTAAGGCGGCAATTTCTATGTCTCACAACCCTATCCAACATGATCGCACTAAACATGTCGAGGTAGATAGACACTTCATCAAAGAGAACATTGAAGCAAAAATAGTTCGCTTTCCGTTTGTGAAGTCTGAAGATCAGCTGGTGGATATACTTACAAAGGCTAGGTCTAGCAAGGGGTTTTACACCTCACTTGCCAAGTTGCGCTTTCAAGACCCCTATGTATCAACTTGAGGGGGAGTGTTGGCGTGAGCTGTCATTTAGGAGGAATTATAGGACAAAATTTGTATGAAAAATCTTCTTTTTACAGTAGTGATTATATAGCCTAAAATAGGATGTAAAATCTTCTGTATATAGTAATGATTGTATAGCCTAAAATAGGACCTAATCTCCTCATATAAATATGTATCATTGCTGGTGAAATAATATACAAGAAAATACTTTTTCTACATGGTATCGAAGCTACTCCAAACAAACATTTGAGCTGGTTGAGTTTTATTTGTATACTCGGATACCTAATTGTGGTTTAATGTGTCTATAACTAGAAAAATTTGAAAAGGTTACAGTCATTTCTAAAAGATTTATTTAACTTTTGAAAATATTGAAACATATTTTATTATTGCTTTATTAATTAGGGTTAAAGTTAATATTAATAGAATAATATTAAAAATATGTATTATTTTAAATATATTTATACTTAAACAAGATAAAGAGGTTTCGAAGTTAAATACCTACATTTTGTACGGTTATATAATATTGTTAAAAGATTTCACAATCATTTTCGAACAATATAAGAATTGTTTGATATAGTATTATTTACTTTGTTGTTTCAAACAATTGATAGTAAAATTAATTAAATGCATAGAAATTAGAATAAAATTTGGGTCGCCACAATTATCATGCTTTCAAGCCACAGTGACTATTGGAAATCTGATGGTTATACTAAATCTGATGGTATTAAGTGATTGTATCTAGTTTGTATAGGATATTTTGTGATATACTATTTGTTAGACATTGACGTGTATGAACAAATTGATTAACTAAATGCTTGTCTATATTTTAATGGTAGATCTGTTATTTATTAAATTTTATTATTTAAAATAATAGAGTCCGAAGAAAAGTTCAAAGTAACTTGTTAATCACAAGGTGTTGTGATTATGAGATACAAGTTATAAATAAATTATTCTTGTAATATCTCTAGTCATAGTAATAATGATATACATATATCATTATTGATTATAGACTAGCATGTGTTGCATTCCTTTTGAAGAAAGTAGCTAATCTCATGAGTTAAGATGTAGATGGACATCTGAATAAACACATGAATGCATTGTTATGAGAACATGACATTGGATGATCCTTCATTACTTGCTAGCACAAGCAAAAGACAACTCAATACAATTACTTCCAAAAGTTTCACTTTCGTCTGTTCTTGATTGTGGAAGTCCAAATCTGTTCTTGCTATGTAGATTACCATTAGAGGTTGGACAATTAGACAGTTGTGGTATTGAAGATTGCACCTCCAATAAATCAGATAACTCAGTTTTCACGATATTAATCAAAGGTAAACTTCTATTACGAATTCTATCTAAGTACAAGGTTGATCCGGCTTAAAGGAATTGTAGATTTAATTTTCGCTGTGCATGTATACCTCAATTCCTTACATTCTCTAGTGGCCGTTCTACTGGTGATTCGTAAGCCCAAAGGACATGGTGAAGCTCATCCACCCATGCACCTTTTAAGGCGTCCAATTTTCTTTTCAAAGTAGCTTTGATTATTTTATTTACATCATCGACTTGCCCATTTATCTGAGGATGATAAGGAGTAGAAAACTATTTCTAAATCCTTAAATCATCACATAAATTCTACAACTTCTTGTTGTCAAACCGTTTTTCATCATCTGTAACAAGAGAATGTAGGATCCCAAATCTGCAGATAATGCTCATCCAGATGAACTTGGTGGTGTTTGTCTCGATTGTAGAAGTTAGTGCTTCGACTTCAACCCATTTCGTAGACTAACCAATGGTCACGATCATATATTGAGCTTGACTATACTCTTGCAGAGTAGACCTACAATGTCAACACACCATTTAGCAAAAGACCACGGACTACATAAGAAAAGATGAAGTACCGAGGTAAATCTTTGGTTCTTGTCAGTATGCTTGAAATAGCTCAAAGCATCATTTCTCATGGTTGACCAATAGTAACGTTCTCTGAACATCTTATGTGTCATCGACCATTCTCCTTCATGGATGTCACATTTTTTCATGGATTTTTGTAAGAGGTATTTAGCTTCACCTGGTTAGACATAGCAGATGAGTGTAGTGGAAAAACTTAAAAAGTACCCATCTCTTATGATAAAGCGGGTGGCTCTTAGCCTTATTTTTGTTTTATGGAAGCTTTTAAATCGTTCGAGAGTCTTTAATTTCCATAATCCACTTAGGCTATTCACTGATCGTTATTACTTCTTCTTTTACCTCAACAAAAGATCTTCCCAAGTGCTTTATGAGAATGACTTTCAGAAACTCAGAATCTTTGCTGTTGGCTAACATTGATACAGCATCAGCGTTGCTATTTTTCTCACGAGAGATTTGAGATATCTTAAATTTATCAAAGGTGAGCAAGAATTTCATGATGTGCTTAATATAAAACGGCAATCCATTATCTCTTCCTACAAAACTACCATTTAGCTGACTCACCACAAGTTGGAAGTTGTTGACCGTGATCATTTTTACTTTCATTTCCTTGGCCAACTTGAGACCTGCAATCAAAGTCTCATACTCTGATATGTTATTTGAGGTAGTAAATACGAAACACGTGGTGTAATTAAGGTGGTGAACCTCATGGTTTATTAGTATTATACCAGTACCCATCCTAATTCTCCAGAAGATCATTCCACAAATAAGAGTCATCGAATCAACTCATAAGCCTCAGCATCCTCAACATCCATCAAAATTACAGGCCTTCTTATGAATTATGCCATAAAATCCGCAAAAGTATAACCTTTAACAGATGATCTTGGCTGAAACTGGATGTCAACCGAATCAGCTCAATGTCCCACTTTAGCAAACTTCTTGAAGTATTAGGCTTTTGGAGCACCTGTTTCAGGGGTAATTGGTTAACACTTTGATCACATGACCTGAAAATAGGACTTCAATTTTCTGGAAGCAACCATGTGTGCTAATGCAAGCTTCTCCATATCTGGGTATCGTATCTTGGTGTCTTAAACATGTTTACTCATATAATAATACTGCTTACTCCCACCAGTTTGTACTAGCACTGCACTGGTTGCACTTGTTGAAACAATACAAGGACCTTCCCGAGGTAATCCTTCAAGACGGCCAGGGCCTATTTGTATTCCGCTGTCCACTCGAACTTCTCCACTCCTTTCAAAACTTAAAAGAATGGTGAACATCTATTAGTGGATTGAGAAATGAAGCGATTTAATGCGTTGACCCTTTACTTCTTTAGATTTATGTGGTGACTTCATCTCTAACCTGGCTCTAATCTTTTATGGATTAGCCTCAATCTTTAGTTGATAAACCTTATAGCATAAGAATTCACTCGAAGCTACTCCAAACCCACATTTGAGCTGGTTGAGTTTTATTTGTGTACTGGATACCTAATTGTGGTTTAATATGTCCATAACTATCTGAAAAGGTTACGGTCATTTCTAAAGGATTTATTTAGCTTTTGAAAATATTGAAACATATTTTATTATTGCTTTATCAATTAGGGTTAAAGTTAATTTTAATAGAATAATATTAAAAATATGTATTATTTTAAATATATTTATACTTAAACAAGATAAGGAGGTTTCGAAGTTAATTATTTACATTTTGTAAGGTTATATAATATCGTTAAAAGATTTCATAATCATTTTCAAACGATATTAGAACTCTTTGATATAGTATTATTTACTTTTTTGTTTCAAAAAATTTGTAGTAAAATTAATTAAATGCATAGATATTAGAATAAAATTAGGGTCGCCACAATTATCATGCTTTCAAACCACAGTGACTATTGGAAATGAGATGACTACCTTTCTTGAGTGTGGTCTAGCTTACTTATTAAGTCTTGTTTTGCATATATGTAGAGGGAAGCAAGTCCAATCTATTCATTAAGGAGTCTAACTAGATTTTAATGTCACACGCTTCAAAGAAGACTTTAGAAACATCTAGAATTTTCAATTATAGCTTTATTGGCAAACCTGTAAAATGATTTCGAGTATTCCAAAACATCTCAAGCAATTTCAAAAAGATAAGCTTGACATTTTTAAGGAGATTTACCTTTTCCTCCAAGAAGGTTGTAAGCTTGTGAAGACTTTGCCATCTTTACAAGGGTGCTAGATTTAGTCCCATATTCTAAGAAAGAAAATGAGAAATGCTAATTCAAATATTATTTGGATAATTTGTTAATATTTAGTATTTACACCATAAAACATCAAACGGCATAAAATTCAATCTTGAGTACACAACACCCTAATATTTACACTTTTATTTATAGCAAAAAATGTTGAAGTACACTTGGGTCAACGGTCCACTGCCAAGGCAGTCCAGTAGGACGAGGACCTACCGTCACTCACCTTCATAGGTGGGTCGTGAAGTATTCAACCTATATAGCCAAGTTCTTTTTAATTTTTTTTTCTTTAAAAATAAAGTTACATGGCATGGATGGTGCACCAAGCTTGTTAGAACTTACTAATTTTTTTTTTTTTTTTTTTTTTGTGTTTCCACTTCTATATTAATTCTTTCTATTAAAATTGATATATCTAATATGTGTTTATTTTTAACAAATAAACTATAATTTTTATTCCCACTTTCAATTGTTTTTTTTTTCCTATTTCTATTCCGATGTAAACATTATTATGAAGCTTATTATTTTTTGAATCAATTCTATATTATATTCTTATTAGCATTCTATGGATTGTTATTTAAGTGGCACAAATGTTGAAACACTTTTAATCTATGTGACATTAATGTCTAATAAATATATAATCAAATTCAAATTTAGTTTCCAATACATTCTATATATATATATATATATGTCAGACACATGCACAGACATTATCGTCTAAGTAGATAAGCACAGTAATCTTTCAACGAGGAGACAAACTTTATTTCCTCAATGTATTCAGGAGTATCATAAGGGAAGACCGGTGTAATCTTTAGTGTATTATCGACATTTATTTAGTTATCTTACAAATAATTTGTGTAATGCCAGGTTTGTTGAGGAATGATGGAAACTTGTCCTTTCTGGGTATTGCAACCTTATTAGCAGTTAGCCACAAAGAGTTCGAGCAATATACTATACGAGTAGTAGTGATCTCCAACCCACGGTGGGTAGAATATCATTTGCCCACTGATGATGTGGTTGACATGAGAGTGCCACATCAGCCTACACAATACGAGTAATGATCTCCTACCCATGGTGGATAGGATATCATTTGCCCACTGATGATGTGGGTTGATGTGAGACCCACATCATCTTGTGGCAAATTCTGGTCATCCAATATTCCGTCAAGATGGTATAACTCTTCAGATTTTGTAGTAGTATAGATATATATACGTAAATTTTTGTTTTTGTGGGTGTGTAGGAGAAAAAATATTTCATTGCTTTCAAGCATAAACCTTCGCAGAATTTGAACATATCAAATAAAATGTAAATTAAAGGTGTTTATAGGATAGCGTTGGAATTTCAATTAGCGTGTCCCTATGTCAAGACAAGTTTGACAAGTCCAGATCTACTATTCCAAATATATTTCTCTTTAGCCGTCCCATGACAGATATCTGGATTCAAGTTTGGTACAGTTAATAGACCCAACAGTATGATTTTGATACACAATGACGACTGCTTTAATGAATATTTTGATCAAATGTAAATGTGATTTATAAGAAAAGAACATCAATAAAAGAAATTTGTTTACAAAGTTCAGCAAATGCCTACATTTCCTGAGAGAGATGTGGAGATACATGTTAATTACGAGCTAACTTCGTGTCAAGAGTGGGTTATAATTGGTTATAATTTCATTATTTAATCAATATAAAAATTATCTCTTAACATGTCCCCGCAAGATGGTGGCTCGTTGGAGAACACCAATCTTGAAATTTGTGTGCTCGTTTAAGTCTTAGCCCATGTTTGTCAAAGCTTAAATTATTATTTAAATTTATCAAATTGGTCAAACATATTTTTTTATCTACATATTTTGTAGACTCACAATTTACTACCAATTATTATCCATACAATCATTATGATTCACAACATGTAAGTATTTAAAAAATAATAATTTCAGTACTATAAAACATGCGAGTGAGATTAAATTGCTCATTGGAACCTAATGAATTTGATACTATATTAAGAATTGAATCAGCACAAGCCTTTACATCATGGTTATAATTTCGATATTTAATCCATATGAAAATTATCTGTCCCTAACCTCAAGAGACATATATTAACAAACTTCTCTAGTTCATCACTTTGCAATTTCACTGCACGAAAACCATGTAAACAGCCTAAAGTCGTAATAATATTGTTACAGCCAGGAAGAAAACAAACAAAAGATTAACATATAGTGACCCTTGTTTAAATATAAGGGTATAATCTACATTGTGGGGGACCTGTGTGGCCATGTTTACTATCAATGCCTGAAACTGGAGGGCTATTAATAAAGAAGACCAAGACATAGCAGTCCCAGAGATTTCATGGTAGAATAGCAAGCATCAGAAAATGTGGCTAAATGGAGAAACTGCAGGTCTGTACCAAGTACTTGTGACTTACGAGGCACATGTTTGAGCCTGCTAAAGAATGTTTTCAAGTATAAAGATTGTGTCTTCTCCCTTACAACTAAAAATTCTTAATGTTGTTCAACATTAATTTCCTCTTCTAGCTTTCTATTCACCAACTTCCACATCATGTGTTTTTTCTATCATATTCATTTCTTCATTTATGGTCTTCACCCATACTTCTTGCTGTTATAGTTATTCTAAATTTTTTGGTTCACTGACTAAAAAGCAGACCTTAAAGAAAACGTCCCCGGACTGGCAATATGTGTATTGTCGATACAACTTGATCAACTGATCAATAGCTCGAAGAAATGTGTCGCTTTTTTTACAGAATGTGCATTGGATAATTGAATCTACAAAACTGAAAGAAAAAGCTGGGGACTATTGAAAGTATCCAACCTCTTATAAAGAAAGGTCATTCACTCCCAAGAGAGACAAAATAAAGGTTAGACAAAAAAGAATACTTCTCTTAAAACTCTTGTAAGAGATCTTTCTATCTTATTGATAAGTATAAATATGAACTTATCTAGGCCCACAAAAAGGAACGATTATGAGTTATATTAATTGTTTTTAGTTTAATGGAACGTTATTTTCTGATTATTTTAGGAAATAATCAAAATCAAGTATCAATCTGACGAAATGACAAAAGAGAGCAAATAGAAGAAAAATAGATTCAAGCTAATAGACACATAGACTTGGGGGACTTGACATGCAAATACCAAAGGAATAAACACAGGAATTCAACAAATCTAATCATGCAATCGCATGGTTAATAATGGCTACGATCGCAGCAGAAGATAATAAATTGCACAACTTAAAGTGATTGAACCATGCGATCGCATGGCTTCCTGAGACAGCAACTTGGCAGTTTCTTGATTGGATTACAACTCTACCAAGTTCAAACTAATTCAACCGCCTAAGCCACATTTTGGGGATTATAAGGAGAGTATAAAAGTCCAGAGAATAAACATATTGCAATAGACAAATTTTGGAGAACAAGATACAAAAGAAGAATCGAAGATCGAGGAACAAGATTAAAGATTCTTGAGCTGAGATCACGGTTTTTATTTATTTTTTCTTCTTTTTCTGCTGGAACATGATTGATACAATTCTTGTGTTAATTAACAAAATCATGTCCGGCTAATTTACTTATTTCTAGGATGAACGATGAAACCTCATGTTTTTAGAAATTTTCCGTTTTAGTAGTTAATTGCTTTTGATTGATTATTCTTTATTCAATATTTTTAATGTTTTAATGCATGATCACCATTAGAATATTTGGTGATCTATATTGAAATTGAGAAATTCAATATAGATTTAGTACTTGGTTTTGAATAACATATGGTCCAATAATAGATAGAGATTACTATTATGCTTTATGAAATCCGGTAAGGTGTTCTTGAGATTTAAATACATATTTTTATATTCGAAACTTGATTAGAGATAATTAAGTTCGTATATCGATATAGATTTGATTGACCATCGAGAGAAGCTTTTGATTATTATAGGATCACCAATTTTCAATATAGAGTAATTAACAGCTGAAGCGATTAATGAATAATTGATTAAAGAACATATATGTGGATTCGCAAATCCTAGTATTAGTAAAAAATTGAATTCTTTCTCACCATTTGAAGTTGACTATTGATAGTTAAGATTTAATTAAAATAGTTACAATAGTTTAGAATTGAAACCAAAAGCAAATCTATGTTTTTCACATCGTTAAAACGTAACTTATAAATTAATTGATTAAATTGATATATAGTCCTTGTGGGTTCGACACTCCATTCATTACTATATTATTTGTTAACGAACCATACACTTGCGGGATTGAAATCGCACAACAAATTTTTGGCGCTGTTGCCGGGGACTAGTTTTATTATCAATTACCACGTTAATTGATAATTTAATTTTTAACAACTCTTTTTATTGTTATTCATTTTATTTTTAGTTTTGTATTTATTCTAAATTCTTTGTGTAACTGTTGAATTCCAACTATTTTCTAAAGTTTTAGGTGTTAAGTGCGTATGCGCCGTACAAAGGATCTTGATTTATTTGATTTAGATCCAGAGATCGAACGGAGCTTTTACCAACGATGACGTGAGCGAAGAGAAAAGACACAATGGAAGATAACCGAATCCAAAATCCGTTACCTGCAAATGTAAGAAATAATCTTCCACCAGTGGCTCGATCAGTTGAAGTTAATGAACGACATATCCTTATGGGTGAGTATATGATGCCATCGATTGTTGAAAATCGGTCCAGAATAATCTATCCGCCTTATGGACACGATAACTTCTAGTTAAAGACCAGATGTGATTAATTGTTCTCAACTAATCTGCCGTTCTATGGTATAACAGATGAAAATCCTTATTACCATATTTCAATGAAGAAGCGCTTCCATGAATAAAGCTAGAGAATGGAAATTTCAAATACTTTCCTCTGGCCAAAATAAACAGACTAAAGTATGAAATTTCCAATTTCCAACAATCTGAGTTGGAAAACTTTCACAAGGCATGGGAAAGATTCAAACAACTGCTCAGAAAGTGTCTAAGTCACGGTTTTTCTTTAGCAACTCAGAATCATTTCTTCTACTCTAGTTTAGTTCCAAGCAGTCGTTCTTCAGTCGATTCTGCAACAGGTGACTCTATCCAAAATAGATTTGCCGATGACCTCCATGACTTGTATGAAACGATGAGTGAACAGTTCATTATGTGGCCAGACAAAGGGTTGTAGAAGAAAGCAACATGGATACATGAAGTATACACCAATTCGCTTGTATTGGTGAAAATCGATGCATTGGCAAAGCAGATGGAAGCAATGAAATATTCTCATTCACCAATATGGTTCAGATGTCTCCACCAATATGTGTAACATGCAGGGCAAACCATCAATCATCAGAATGTCCTTTGACCAAAGTTAATATATTATCCCTTGAACAAGTTGTATATGCTCAGAACTTTCAGCGACAGCAGCATAATTCGTACTCACAGACTTACAATCTAGGATGGAGAAATCATCCAAACTTCTCCTGTGGCAACACCCAAAATATTCAGAATCTGCCAAATCAAGGGAGACCACAAGATAGAAAATGAGGATTGGAAGAAATTGTCACGCATATGGAACCTGAGTTAAAGGAGATGCAAAAAAGACAAGATGTTGCGATAAAGAATATAGAAAATCAGATTGAGCAGTTAGCTAAACTATTGAACGAGCGACAACCAGGCACATGGCCAAGAAATACCGAAGTTAATCCAAAAGAGCAAGTCAATGCAATAACCACGAGAAGCGGAGTTAAGTTGCCAGAAATTCATGTGAAAAGATCGGGTGTTGAAAAGAAAACTGGGTTAAGTAAAGAGAGAGATAACAAATCAGATGCAGAAGTTGATCAAGAAAAAGAAAGCTTTCCACCAGATTATATTCCGTCACCAGTCAAAGCTTATGTTGTTCCAATTCCATTCCCTTAAAGGCTGCGAAAATATAAGCTAGACAAGCAATTCGAGAAATTTCTTGATGTTTTCAAGAAACTCCAAATCAACATACCTTTTGCTGATGCTCTAGCCCAGATGCTGAGCTATGCAAAATTCATGAAGGAAATTCTTTCAAACAAAAGGAAGTTGGAGGAGCACAAAACATTCATGCTTACCGAGTAATGCAGTGCTATCTTGCAAAACAAACTACTGTCGAAATTAAAAGATCCAGGAAATTTCTCTATTCCTTGTATTGTTGGTAGTTCATTTTTCAAAAAGGCATTATGTGATTTAGGTGCTAGCATTAATTTGATGCCTTATTCTATTTCAGGCAACTAGGTTTTGGAAAAACAAAGCCAACTACAATATCACTACAGTTAGCTGATCGATCAGTTAAGCGCCCACGTGGGGTTATTAAAGATATTTTGGTAAAAGTAGACAAGTTCATATTCCCAGCTGACTTCATTATCTTGGATATGGAGGAAGACATGGATGTACCACATATCTTGGGATGACCATTCTTAGATACTGGACGAGCACTAATTGATGTGCAAAAAGGATAGCCAATGTTGAGATTGAACGAAGAGCAAGTCACTTTCAACGTGTTCAAAGCAATCCAATATCCAAGCTCCTTTGACTCATGCTTTCAGATCGATATCATTGATCACGAGGTAGCTAACACTTTTTCTTTAGAGAATCCTCCAGATCCATGGAAAGCATGTATTATACATTCTCAAGAAGAAAATTCTGACTCTCCAATTCTTGAAGAATGTGCCAGATATTTACAAGAGTTTAACAGATGGAAAGAAGAAATAAATACATGGATCTGGGTACCACACATCCTCAACAGCCACCTTCAATTCAAAAGGCTCCAACTCTTAAGTTAAAGCAATTACCTTCTCACCTTAGGTATGCTTATCTCGGTGAATCATCTACTCTTCTAGTCATTATTGCGAATTCTATCAATTAAGATCAGGAAGATAAATTACTCCGAGTTCTGAGAAATTACAAATCCCATCGTGGACTATAGCAGACATCAGAGGTATCAGCCCGTCCATATGCATGCACAAGATTCTAATGGAAGAGGCATATAAACCAACAGTACAACATCAACGCAAATTGAATCCTCATTTGCAAGAAATAGTCCGAGCTGAAGTTTTAAAACTACTTGATGCCGGTATCATTTATCCTATTTCAGATAGTACTTGAATAAGCCCGGCCTCGTAGTGCCTAAAAAAGAAGGGATTACGGTTGAGAAGAATGATAATAACGAGCTCATACCAGTCAGATTGACCACCGGCTGGCGAGTTTATATTGACTATAAGAAGTTGAATGATGCCACCCGAAAAGACCATTTTCTTCTACTATTCATTGATAAGATGCTAGAACGGTTAGCGGGTCATTCTCATTATTGTTTTCTCGATGGGTATTCAGGCTACAACCAGATTCATATAGCACCAGAAGATCAAGAAAAGACGACATTTACTTGCCATTACAACAAGTTTGCATATAGGCGTATGCCATTTCGCCTATGCAATGCTTCTGCTATATTTCAACGTTGTATGATGTCTGTTTTCTCAAATATGGTCGGAAAATTCATTGAAGTTTTCATGGATAAT
Source organism: Forsythia suspensa (assembly GCA_023638005.1). NCBI lineage: Eukaryota > Viridiplantae > Streptophyta > Magnoliopsida > Lamiales > Oleaceae > Forsythia > Forsythia suspensa. Next base: position 34,130,946 of record CM042671.1, read on the forward strand.
TTTTCGTTTTTAGATAATCATTCGACGAATGCCTCAAAATTTCACCCTGGTACTTCAGCGTTGCGAGAAAATAAACTTGGTACTCAATTGGAAAAAGTGCCACTTTATGGTCCAAGAAGGCATCGTGTTGGGACACATGATTTTTGCTAAAGGCATTGAGGTCGACAAAGCAAAAATTCAAGTTATAGAGAAACTACCTCCTCAGACAACAGTTAAGAAAATTCGGTCTTTTCTAGGACATGCAGGTTTCTATAGATGGTTTATAAAAGATTTTTCAAAAATAACTAAACCGTTGTGCAGTTTGTTGGAAAAAGAAGTCAAGTTTGAATTTTCAATAGACTATCTTAAAGCTTTCAACATTCTCAAGGAAAGCCAAATTTCATCACCAGTCATTGTACCACTTGATTGGGATCTACTGTTTGAACTCATGTGTGATGCAAGTGACTTTGCCATCGGGGCAGTTTTGGGGCAGTGTAGAGAAAAAGTCATACATGTCATATATTATGCCAGCTGAACTTTGAATAACCCTCAAATAAATTATGCCACTACAGAAAAGAAATTACTAGCAGTAGTATTTGCCTTTGAAAAATTTTGATCATACCTCATTGGATCGAAAGTGATAGTGCACACGGACCACGCATCATTGAAATATCGTTTTGCTAAAAAAGATGCAAAACCAAGACTGATTTGGTGGATACTGCTTCTTCAAGAGTTTGACTTGGAAATTCGGGATAAAAGGAGAGCGAGAACGTGGTAGCCAACCACTTATCAAGAATAGAGAAGTCAGAAGGGAATGAAGAAGGTGAAATAAATGAGAAATTTTCAGACGAGCAGATTTTTGGAATAGAGCAGATGGAAAGCGCACTATGGTATGCAGATTATGTGAATTACCTTGCAACCAATATCGTGCCGCCTGATTATGATCATCAACACCGAAAAAGTTCTTTTCAAAACTTAAATACTATTTTTGAGAATATACTATTCTCTATAGACGGGGTGCTGACCAAGTAATTCGAGAGATGTATACCTGGAGAAGAAATGGGGACTGTCTTGGAGTAATGTCATTCCTCACCATACGGAGGTCATTTCGGTGCTACCAAAACAGCAGACAAAGTCTTACAATCCGGGTTTTATTGGCAGACATTATTCAAGGGTGCTTACAGTTTCGTAAAAAAATGTGACAGGTGCCAAAGGACGGGAAACATATCCCGAAAGCAAGAAATGCCCCTTCAAAGTATTTTAGAGGTTGAACTTTTTGATGTATGGGGAATAGACTTCATGGGACCGTTTCCACCATCGTTCTCAAATTCCTACATTTTGGTGGTTGTGGACTACGTTTCAAAATGGGTAGAAGCTGTGGCCTTACCGACCAATGATGGCAGGGTGGTGGTGAATTTCCTCAAAAAGAATATTTTCACGCGTTTCGAGACTTCTCTAGCAATCATAAGTGACGGAGGTAAATATTTTTGCAACCGGCAGTTTGAAACACTCTTGGAAAAATACGATGTGAAGTACCGTGTGGCTATTCCTTACCATCCACAAACTAGTGGCCAGGTGGAAATCTCCAACCGGGAGTTGAAACGGATGCTAGAGCTTACAGTGAGTACCTCGAGAAAAGATTGGTCGAGAAAACTAGATGATGCTCTATGGGCATATCGAATGACATTTAAAACTCCAATTGGAATGTCACCATATCGCTTAATTTTTGGGAAGGCGTGCCATTTACTAGTTGAGTTGGAGCATCGAGCCTATTGGGGATTGAGGAAGTTGAACTTTGACTTGAAAGAAGCCAAGAGAAACGATCGCTTCAATTGAACGAAATGGAAGAATTCAGTTTGAGGCTTATGAAAATGTCAAACTGTACAAAGAGAAAACCAAGAATTGGCATGACAAAAACATTCAAAAAAGGCAGTTTGGGGTGAGACAAAAAGTTCTCCTATTCAACTCACGACTCAAGCTCTTTCCTGGGAACTATGTTCAAGATGGTCCGGGCATTCACGATAGTGAAAGTCTATCAACATGGAGCGGTAGAAATAGCTCATGACACAAAGGGCAGGTTCAAGGTGAACGAACAAAGGCTAAAGTAGTACTTTGATGGTGATTATTCGAAAGAAAGGTCTTTCACCACTTTGAGCAATCCGGAGTGATCACCACGACAAAGTCGAGCTAAAAACTTCAAACAAGCGCTCAATGGGAGACAACCCATTTTCTCCCTTTTATTTCAATTTCAACATTATTTCAGTTTTAGGAATTGATTCACGTTTTTGCATGTTTTTATGTTTTTAGGACACAACGTATGCATTTTCAATTCTTAACCATTTAGCCACTTTAATCATCATTATTTTGCACGAGCACACACTTAATTTTACTTAATTCATGTTTAGATTAAGTAGTTAAAAAAAACTTTTTTTTTTGAAAATTGAAACATGGTGCTTACTATGCGATCGCATGGTTAAACCCATTGCAATCGCATAGCTTGGGCTGTAAACATTCTGCCCAAAAACTAGTAGTCCTGCGATCCCAGGAAATTCCCTCATTGCGATCGCAAGGACTACTAGTTAAGTTAAAAACCGGGAAAAGCCATTCATTTCAAAACATAAACTTTCAATCCAAAAACCAAGTCTCTTCTTCAATCCATGATTCCAAACATAAACATACACACAGCGGGCTTCCATTTCTTGTTAATCATTCATCCATAAGCATCAACTCTACGAATTCAAGGGTAAGTTCACAATTTTTCAAATTATTTTTGGATTTTTGACATTATTTTACATAAATTCATGCATTTTGATAAATGTAGAGAAAATGTTGATTAGTTTAGGCTTGAATCGAAAAGGGACTACATATTTGATTGGGTTTAGATGAATAGGTTGTGGAAATTTTTGCCTTTGATTGAATTCCCCAATTTAGTCAAACCCATGAAGAACAAACCTTGCATACAAGGTGTTTGACAAAATGCCCCAACCAAAATTTGGCACAAATTTTGGAAAAATGTGATCCTAGGCTAATCTATTTGACTAATGCTATCACTTAGGATCATTCACTTTTATTACCAAATTCCACCCTTAATCAAAAACGGAAATCGGGCCCCGCCATGGTCACCCACCGCAGCCACTTCACTGTTTACATTAGCACTTTGTCTCCGTCCATTTAGCCCAAATGACCTCAAAACCCTTTGAAATTTGAATATGTGGTAGACCAAACCATTTGGCCCAAATGTACTCAAAATCCTTTGAAATTTGAATATGTGGTAGACCAAAGTATCTACTTCCATGCCACCATCTTCCATTTCACTTTTGCACATTCTTAGGTAGATTTCTCAGAGCACGAAGTAGCCTAGTCTAACACAAATTTTCGAGAAATCTTACCTAATGTTTGCGATAGTTTGGGGGTGACAACTTAAACCATATATGTCATTTTTCATATCTAACTTGTTTTTGTTCATTTTATAGGTCATGGCTCCAAAACAACCCCCAACCGCCACCAAAAGAGAAAGAAAAAGGCTTTTGGAGTCACTTCAAAGAAAGCTCAACTAGAAATCGCCGACTCTCGCCACTATCTTTCTGAGGAACACGAAGAAAGATTAAAAAAGTTCATTAGCCGCCGGACCAAATGGGGGAGCGGAGAATACAATTGAGGACTTTCCTCACTCCGAGCTATGTAACATCATCGACGTATGTGGCTGGTCCATGATTCTCGACACACCGCATAAGATGTACTCCCACTGTCCATGAATTCTACACCAACTTCAACCATGAAATTGACATTCACGAATGTAGCACTACAAGACGCATATGGGTACGAGATAAATGGTTCATGCTTACCGAAGGTCATCAATGAGTACTATGGTATAACTATTGAAGATATTCACCTACTACCCACTATTCAGGATATGGGTGAGGTGGCCCAGTTTCTATATGGCCGAGATGATGGATGGCCACTACCCGAGAGGGACTTAGAGCACAACAAATTGACAGACTCCATTCTTATCCTGAATGTGTTTGTCAGCCACAATATCGAGTCATCGACCCAATAGCGCACTACACTACTATAAATGATGTAAGGGATCGACTATTATACCATCTCGCTCACAAGAGGAAGTTGAATTCGGGAAATTATATCTACACCCCTCGATCGGACGATCGAGAGCTTCCAAACAGACAAGAGGCACACTGCCATCTTCCCAACTCTGATCAGTGGCATCTGTGAAAAAGTGAGGGTCCAGATCTTACGAGCTGAGCCATAATTGAAAGCCAAGGGACCTATCAACCGCTATGCCTTGGAAAATGCAAGAAGCACACTGACGAGCTCCGAGGTAGCCCCACCCCAGCAGACGAGCAATCTCAAGAAGAGCACCCGGCCACACCACGACCGGCCGCACCTCTTGGAGACATAGCATCCATGATACATCGACTACTAGAGGGTCAGGCTGAGCAAACACAGCTCATTGTTGCTACGTGGATCGAGTTGCACATGGTGCAGTGTAGGAGTTGATGACGTTGTGATCTCGAGTTGATACCGCCCGACACACTCGTGATAAATATCGAGACCGGGCCAAGAATGATCGAGCCGAACAGAGCCAAATTCGATCCGACTACAACCGTGTCAAGAGGCGGCTGAGCATGATGTCCGGCAAGTCGGATGATATTCATGACCAGATTTGCAGGCTGACTCATATGCCGGCCCCTCCACCAGTAGAATGTTCCACACTACTTCTCCCGGCACCATCCGACCCACATCTGGGAAGTCTTTAAATTTTTATATGTTATATTTCTTTTGAATTCTTACATTGGGGACAATGTATGTTTCAAGTTTTGGGATGTTGATGTACTAAAATGAAAAATGTTGATGTACTAAAATAAAAAATTTGCTTGACTTGATAAATGATATTTGATATTTGATTTTTAATTTTTGATTTTTCATTTTTAAGTTATTTTGGTTTGACAAAAAAAAAGCACGTTTATGTGATATGAATGGCCTTGCCGAAGCTAATGATGCAATTTTTTTTATTATTTAAAGTTTAGCTTTAATAATGAATTGTGAACAGATCATTACCTTGTTTAAATGTGCGGCTATTTAACCATGTTTGATATAGTGATGTGTTGGTCATTTATGATGATTTTCAGCTATGTTGATGCACCTAAATTGAAAACAATAGGATATTTTTTTGAAAATTAGAATCATCTGTATCTCGAACCAATAAACAATATAGTGAGAAAGTGTGGTAGATAAACTGTGATGGTGGCTATCTAGGTTGTGATGGATTCTATTTATGTTGAAAAATTGTGTGGAAAGACTTGGGAATGATCGACCTAAAGCTGATTACATGAGTCATTTAGAAAGCTTAATGGACTGAGTTTTGCATACTATTAATATTTTATAACTCTTTTCGTAGCTTATTTGATTTGGGTGAAAAGGCCCGTATGGGTTTCTCAAAACCCGATGCCCTAAGGTTCGAAAGACTGGGAGTCATCGACCTAAAGCTCGTTACATGAGTCATCTAGAAAGCTTAATGGATTGAGTTTTGCACATAAAATTTATATATATATATATATATATATATATATATATATATATATATATATATATATATAAAAGGAAAAAATTAAATAAATAAATAAATTTTTTTTACGCTAAAGCCAAAGAAAGTTCCTTTGCAAAGTAAATATAGGGATTAGATAACTAATGTGTTTGACTTACTTAGTAGAAACTTTCTGGTCGAGAGTGCTCAGAAATTAGAGAATCTTCAAAACCCTAGGTTGTCACGATTACTAGCTTTCATCCAGCTTTGAACAAGAAAATAATGAGTGAACTGCAACCTTTGAACCAAAAATCTTGGGAATTGAAAGGGAACATCATTTTGGGAGAAGTGTACCTTACGAGAGGGAAATGAAAAGTTCACCAAGTGGTTGGGCTATCACCACCATAGAACTTATGTGGATCAGATTAACTACTCTCACACACATCTCAAGTATGGTTTAAATAGAATCATGTTTGCAATAGTATTACCTAAACACTCGTCATGAATTATAAGTTTTTCTTTTTACAAAAGCTGAAGCAAGAACGGCAAGCTGTTTATGTTGTGAATTGTGTTATAGCTTATTTCATTAATTGCACGATTATCTTTAGATAGTTTATTCGACGATGAATAAAATTTCAAGTTTGGGGTGTTTGATAAGTACAAATATGTACTTATCTAGGCCCACAGAAAAGAACGATTATGAGTTATATTAATTGTTTTCAGTTTAATGGCATGATATTTACTTATTATTTTAGGAAATAATCAAAATCGAGTATCAATCTGACGAAAGGACGAAAAGAGAGCAAATAAAGAAAAATAGATTCAAGCCAATGTATTACGAGACTTGAGGGATTTGACATGCAAATACCAAAGGAATAAACACAGGAATTCAACAAAACTAACCATGCAATCGCATGGTTAGTAATGGATGCGATCTCACCAGAAGAAAATAAATTGCAGAACTTAAAGTGATTGAACTATGCGATCGCATGGCTTTCCGAGGCAGCAACTTGGCAGTTTCCTGATTGGATTACAACTCTACCAAGTCCAAATTAATTCAACTTCCTAAGCCACGTTTTGGGGATTAGAAAGAGAGTACAAAAGCCAGAGAATAGACATATCATGAGAGACGAATTTTAGAAAACAAGATACAAAAGAAGAATCGAAGATCGAGGAACAAGATTGAAGATTCTTGAGCCGAGATCACGGGTTTTATTTATTTTTTCTTCTTTTTCTGCCAGAACATGATTGATACAATTCTTGTGTTAATTAACGAAATCATGTCTCACTAATTTACTTAATTCTAGGATGAACGATGAAACCTCATGTTTTTAATTAATTATAAGTTTTCCATTTTAGTAGTTAATTGCTTCTTGATTTATTATTATTTATTCAAAGATTTTAATGTTTTAATGCCCGATCATCATTAGAATATTTGGTGATCTATATTGAAATCTAGAGATTCAATATAGATTTAGCACGTGGTTTTGAATAACATAGGGTCCAATAATAGATAGATATTACTATTTTGCCTTATGAAATCTGGTTATGTGTTCTTGAGATTTAAATACATATTTTTATGTTCGAAACTTGATTAGAGATAATTAAATTCGCATATCGATATAGATTTGATTGACAATCAAAATAGGCTTTTGATTATTATAGGATCATCGATTTTCAATATAGGGTAATTAATGTAAATAAAGCGATTAACGAATAATTGATTAAAGAACGTGTAGGTGGATTCGCAAATCCTATTATTAGTAAAAATTGAATTGCTTCTCACCATTTGAAGTTCATTATTGATAGTTTAGATTTAATTAAAAGAGTTAGAATAGTTTAGAATTGAAACCAAAAGCAAATGTGTTTTTCACTTTGTTAAAACATAAGTTATAATTAATTGATTAAATTGATATCTAGTCCTCGTGGGTTCGACACTCCATTCATTACTATATTACTTGTTAACAAACCGTACACTTGCGGGATTGAAATTGCACAACACTTATTCATAGCTTCTCTTTGTTATCTTTTTTCACAAATGTATCTAACTTGATTGTTGGAGATGAATCCACTGCCACCATCCACTTCAACAGTCATAAACTGCGTAGCACAATGCTCCATATAGCAAAAACAAATCAAGATGATTCGTTTCATCTTTTGGTAAAAAAAAGTCTAACAAGCTTGTGATCTCGTTTCAGATTTCAAAATTTAGGCAATATTGAATATAATCCGAAATGCTATGATAATTTTCAATGATTTCGAAGACATCTTTTTAGGTTTTAGTTTCATGAAACATGATTGTGCAATAAATTATTATGAATAACATATTTTATTGTCTGAGATGGAACAAGAATCATGTATTGAAAGAGTTAAGGATAGTAACGAATTCTTGAAGCTTGTGAATGTTCTAACAATAATATAAACCAAACTAAGAAGAGAATAACAAAGAGAAAGAAAGAAGAACCAATCTTATTAAGCAAACGGTATGACATGATAGAACCAATTTTATTAAGCAAACGAGATAATAAAATAATAGATAGAACTCGTAATTATACTAATGCAAACCTAACCTATATAAGTTAAAACACTCTATTATTAATGCTAAAATATTACTAGTATAACTCTACTAAATATAATATACCACTAGTATAACTCTAACATCTCTCCTCAAACTGACGATATCACAACAAGAAGCAGCGAGAGGTTTCCAAGCAAGAAACAAAAAACGCACGGGACGGATGAGACTTCTGTGTAAAGGTCGACAAGTTGCAATGATGAAGAGATAAAATGTAAGGAAATAGTTCCATGTCAAGATGGTGGTGAATAAGATGACAATCAATCTCAATATGCTTCGTTCGCTCATGATACACAGAGTTGTAGGAGATTTGAATTGCATTCTTATTATCACAATATATAGGAGTTGGAGAGGAAAGATGAACACACATGTCTGCAATTAACGAATGCAACCATACAATCTCAGTGGTAATGGACGCCATAGCACGATACTCTGCTTCAGTAGAAGAACAATTTGGTTCTTACTCTTCCAAGAGATAAGAGAATCACCCAAAAATAGACAAAAAAAGAAGATTATAGAAAAAGAGAAAACGGGATAAAAGAAGAAGAGAAATGAAATGAGAAGAGAAGAAGGGGATAAGGAGGCGACACCATGAGAGAGAGAGAGAGAGAGAGAGAGAGAGAGAGAGAGAGAGAGAGAGAGAGGGAGAAAAATAGTCTTTATTCAATAATCAAATTATCAAATACCAAATTTTAGATTAACCAGAAACAAAACCAACTAATTATAGGTTACTAGACTAAATTTCAAATCCAAATTACTAGATGCAAATACCAAATACCAAATCCCAGATTAACAAAATCAAACAAATTTCATATTGTCACCTTGATGCAAAACCAACCAAATTCCAGAATAAAAAAACTGGACAAATTCCAAATTCCAGAATAAAACAACTGGACAAATTCCAAATTCCAAACTGACTTAGACATAAATACCCCAAACAAGCCTGTTGACGTTGAAAAATGTTTTGTATTGATTCCAAGCCAACTTAATGTTAAAGTAGTGAGCTCAGCTATGACCGTAGTGGGTAACAGATATGTAAATGTGTTGGAAAACCTGTTGGTATAATCTTTTTAAGAATGCTTTTTATTTTAGCAATTGAATATCCGACTTGAAGGATATTTATGTCTCTTATTTATAGGAAAATATGCAATCATGACTAGTAATTAATGCCAAGCTCAGCATTAATTACTTACAAGACATCCTCTTTTTGAGCATTTATTGTGAAGTGACTCGCATTAATTGGGGTGGCTAGCTTGGCGCCTGACATCTGAAAGGACGGGCTAGGTAGGTGACGTGAGCCTGACCAAGAAAGGATAAGGTCCGACCTGAATGTTCATGGATGAGGTCCGACCTTCATGCATTCTAAACTCGAACCTCGATCAAAGCTAGGAAGAGGTCTGACCTGGACTATCCTCATAATTGGGATCAGAACGGCATTCCCATTGGTTGGCTAATCGAAAATTACATGGTTGATGTGACAGGTCAGTTCGGATATCAACTGCCAAAACAACCTTGGAATAAATCAAGGGTGCTTTTGGTTCACTCTTCAAACTGCTATCCATATTGATCTCAATTCTCATATGACAAATGGACGTGGCCTATCTTGCGATCCGTGCCGCTTTGTTGACAAATGGCACAATCCCAGGTGATGTCGGGCTTTTGTATGGCTCGAGGACGTGTTTTAATAGAGCGCCATCATTGCTCGACATCTCATAAATAGGGCATTGATTGAGTTGACCATTTATATTCTCTATATGAATAGAGTGAGTGACATTCATTTTGTAGTCTTACCTTAACACGCTCTATTTAAAATACCGATTCATCGATCCGATTACCGAGCGGTCTCTTGTATTCGAGCTAAGGGTCAAAGCGATATCATTGTATCTGAGCTGAGGGTTAGCTGGGACATCTTGCCGTTATTTCCAACTTAGGTACCCATTCTTCTTTCTTTGATGTTATTCCTTTTGTCTTCTTCTGGTTGGTAAGATGTCCAGTGAGACCGGGGGCGAAAGTGAGAGAGAGGCAATGTCTTGGAGAGGAGGTCAGGAGGAGGAGGTTAGTTCTGGTAGGATAGTAGAGGGGATAGATGAGGATAAAGTCCTTAATCCAACTCCCTTGACCACTGTTCCTCCATTAGCTAGGTCATCCCCATAGGCTGAAGTGAGTAGTAGCAGGAGAGGCGTGCCTGAGACTTTAGGTCGGCAAGAAATAGAGGTTGAGTTCAGCCATAGGTCCGCCCCGATCTAGAAATGTAAGTCATTTCCCTCCGAAGTCAATGCAAAACAACTTGGAAACTAGCATAGGGCTTATAAAGTTCCTAACGAGATAGAATTCTTTGTCCCCGGTCCCGAAGACCGAGCTGATGATCTGCCGTTGGGCTTCGAGGCTTTAAACCAGGACGTGCTGGCTGCCGGACTCTGTCTTCCCTTCCCTAGAATAGTTAGGAAGTTCTTGCGAGAGTGGAGAATAGCTCCGACCCAGCTTTGCCCTAACAGATGGAGGATCTTCATAGGTTTTATTATTTTGTGGAATCAGCTCGGATTCTCCCGACCTTCTGTTAGGAAATTTAATAGTCTGTGGTCGGGCTGGTGGTATGCGTCGGTCAAAGCGAAGACAAGAGGTAGCATCATCACCCAGACTCTGGACTCCGTTATGAATTGGAAAATTTTTTGGTTCTTTGTCCAAGGTCCCTGGTAGTTCTCCGAACATGATACAAGGCAGGACGTAAACATTCCAGTTCGTTACCACGAACTAAGTAAGCCAAATTTTATTCATTTAGGTTAGTACACCGGATAACTTACTGATCTGTCTTACTTGTTTCCTCTTCCAGGGTATAACTCATACGACCCTACAAAAGAATCTTTAGAGAGAGCTTGGAAGGCTCGAGCCATCAGCAAGGACTTTCAATCTAGCAGTGTTTTAATAACCGAGGAGAACTTGATATCGCCTCATCTCTCTCTCGCATCCCTTTCTCGATCATCCCCAACCTTGTGAGTTTGAATTGTGACTCACTACTTGGCTGTTATTTCATTCACATCCGTGTAGTTCAGTTCTAACTTCGTCCATTTTCAGGTCAATCCAGAGAAGAGATGAAGGACATATCTGCCCTCTTAAAAAAGAAAGGTTAGACTGGGAAGGGCAATAGAAAAGCTCTTGCCGATGATCAAGTGCCTTCGGCTCGACCTCGACCACAATCAGAGGCTGCTTCCTAGCACGTTCTAAGCCCAGCACAGAGTGTTGAGGAGATAACTTCCTTTTCGGTGTGCTCAGTCCACATGTTAAAGAATTTGAATTGCTTACGTCTAGTTTCTTGATAAAGGAAAAGAGTGACCAGACAATGGGTGTGACCCGAGAGGCATCCTGGGTACCGTAAAGTCTCCTTCACCAGAAATCCAAGAACCTTCCATCTACAATTAACCACGGCTCTATTAAGTTTACTCCAGATAGAATTATTAGTCCAAGTAAAAAAACATCCTTTGAATCTGATATCTGAAAGACCCGCATCCATACAACAATCTAAAAGATCATTAGTTTCGTAATGGGAGACATCTGAACCATTACATCTTTCTTCACAAGAAATAACACTATTAAAATCACCAATGAGCAGCCAAGGATCTGAAATAGAGATAGCAAGATCCGAAATGAAATTCCATAATGGACGCCTGCTGACTATAGAGTGGAAGGCATAGATGAAGCTAATCTGAAACGAAATAGAAGTAACCTTGCAAGTGGCATTGCAATGGATAATTTGCTGACCAATGTGAAGTACTTGAAGATGTACCTTACCCGGATTCCAGAGGACCAAAATCCTTCCAGCTTCATGCACGCTGAAATTATTAATTTGGTTTAAACCAATAAATTTATTTCTCATGACTCGAGCTAATTTTTGAGTGCACAACTTTGTTTCCAAAATACCCAAAAGATCAATATTCTTCCGAAAAATAAGGTCCCTAACCCCATTCTGCTTTAGGGGCTTATTGAAGCCCCTAATGTTCCAGCTAGCAATAATCATGATGATAACGGAAGGTTATCCCCCTTCCTTTTATCTGATTTTCCAATTTTTGATAATTGGTCCTGCTGCGTGTTACGCAATCTTGAAGATGAGGCACCCAAATAGCTTCCAGCCAGGCCATTGTCCTCTAAGACCCTACCCGTGGGAATGTGATTGCCTGTTGCCTTCCCCTTCTGTTTGTTCTTTTTCTTAGCGACCTCAAGAAAGGCCTTTTCAATTTCAGCTCCTTGTTGTAATTTTTGAGAATTATTTCCAACCTCTTTTGCCTTCAGATTTACAGTCGGAGGATTAGTTGGGACAGAAAGAATGTCCAGAGCATCTTTTCTTCCCGAAGGATCAGGAGCCGCAAAATTTTTATCAATGTCAACTTCATTCAAGAGGTGCTCACGTTCTGCATGAATCCCATTGCTTTCCGTGGACTGAATATTAGCAGGGCCAGAATTATTTTGATTTGCAACATCAATAATTTTGAATGCTACTTTATCCATAACACTATTAATCTTACAATCAGAGGGGTAATTACCAAAAATTTTACAAGTAGTGCAAAATTTCGGTTCATGTTCATAAAATACTTTATGTTCTCTAATAGAACCCGTAGGTAATTTCATATGGACACTCCTAATCAACTCCTTAGAGGCGTCAATCTGCACCAAAACATGAGCATAAGAAAGCCTTTCCTAGGTTAACTTATCAGTAGTGATGGGTTTTCCAACCTTGGAAGAGATTTTACCTAAGGCATCCGGAGTCCAGCAGTCTAATGGAAGACCCAGGAGAGTAATCCAGACGGGTAAGAGGCTGATTTCCTTATCATCAAACTCAAAGCATTTAGGCAGAATTTTCAGCATTAATGGACGACCAAAAACAAAGTAAGGACCACCATTTAACACCTTTTCTCTATCAACAGCATTGCCAAATTTAAAAACGAGCCAACCATCAAGTATGAACAAAATAGTGATACTAATATTCCAAGAATCGCATAACTTAAGGAGAGCAGACTTACTAGGAAACTTACCTGCGATATAACCAACAAGACAGCAGCCCCACGCGGAGTCCACATCTAAGACATCAGAATGTTCAATAACAATTTCCTCAGCTTGGTTTTCATAAAACTTTGGCTTGAATCCTTGTTCCTGATTTCTATTGTCCTTGAACAAATTAACCCACGCACCGGTTTTTTCTCTAGGTCAGGAATTTGATCGAGCACCATGTGTTCATTACTTTTCCCAGCTTCTTCTTGCAACTTTTCAGATGAACAATCCGCTTCCGTGTCATTTTCACCCAAGGTTCTAGAAACGGAGGAGGATTTAGAGCAGCCCACAACAAATTTTCGAGTCGCCGACATCCTTCCTCACAAAATCCATAGTCAAGAGGAATTCGTGATCTTCCGTAGCATGACTCGGAGCTAAGTTTCTTTCAACCAGATTTTGACTTTCCCAAGGAGTCTAGCGGAAGGAATAGCATTTAGCAATGATGATTTTCTCCTACCCATTGAGAAATGAGCAAGAAAGAAGAATCCAAGAGAAATCGCGACACTGCATCGAGATGTCTTTGAAACCCTCGAACTCGCGAATCGAACTCGCACTCAAGAAATCCGAAATAAAAACCCAAAAACAACTCTCAACAACTCGGAGAAGAGAGCAAGGAGGAGAACAAAGCTTAACAGAACGATTGAAGCAGTAAATCAAGGAAAGAACAAAAGCAAGAAGCAAACTAGAGAGTTTCTCTCTCTAGAATGAAACAAACTAGAGAGTTTCTCAATGTTCTAAAAAAACAAAAGGGATCCTAGCCCACTGGGAATCTAACAGGTTCTATTGATTAATGTTTGAGGGTCATTAATTCAATTTAAACATTGGGAGTATAATTAATTTAATATAAGTCCACAATTAAATTAATTTTCTACATTTAATTAATTTTATGTCTTGTTATTTTAGTATTGAATTATGAGTACCACATGAATTTGAGAGGCATATTGGATGCCAACAAACTTATCAAGCCAAATTTCTGGATTGGCACCGCAATTTGAGAATTGTTCTCAAGCACAAAAAAATTTGGATATGTCGTTGTGTCACGGACCGACTCTTCTAGTAGCGCAGCACGACTATTTTTCGCTCCATGCGACAGTAGTTTCACTATATTCAACTACCTTCCGCCTTTTCCATCACGAGTCTAAACATAACCCGTTGCACATTTTACCCACAAAGCTTACTAGCGTGTAAACACTTGAACGCAATCCATGCGCCGTACTTGATGCCAAGGCGCTCGCCTATTCGTAATGCACATCTTCGTCTATGTTCTCCAACTCTGTTGAACCAACTTAGCTAGCATGCCCGTATGCCCATGCACAACCTACGGTCCTCTCGAAGCATACTTGTTCCAACAACAACGGACCCCGCGGCAAGGCTAGAACCTATAGCCAAAGTGCACGAGTTAGCATACGAGGCCTTTAGAGTACTTTTCTCGATAGCTCAATCGGCCTAGAGGTGTTACCGTATCGTTAGCGTAGCCCCGGGCATAGCAATACTCTAACAAGAACCTCAGGCCTCTTCCGAGTGCCCAACGAAGGCCCCAAAAGCCAACGCCACCCGAAGAGTTCTCAAACTTTAACGGATACTTTAGCCCTCTCTTGAGGTGCCTAAAGTAGGCCCTTAAGTGCCCCTATGGCCCCTAAGGATTGCTCATTTAGTGCACGAAGTTAGCCCGCAGGCTACCCCTTCGTTAGGACGGAAGCACGGAAGAGACTGGTTGACTGCTAACCAAGCATGCCTCCCTTATAATAGATACGGAGAAATATCCCAAGTGACACCAATAGACGTCTTTTGGCCGAGGAATCATAATTTCTATAACCGGTGTTCCAGACCTCCAAATGATGCTCTGTTTGATCCGTAGCGAAGCTAACATCTTCAATATAAAGTCCAATAAGTTTCAACCCCAACGGATACTCGACCACTGAGTTGCAATATTCTAAAATTACGACAGCGCCACTGCACAACCCTGTCACCTTCGGCCCTTACGTTTCATAACCTAACGGACTCCGCTTGTCGCCTCCATTGATAGGAAGCTTCCTAACTCCTTAGGGAAGCTCTCTATAAAACGGCTTCTCCAAACTCTATTGTTAAGGTTCTCTACTCATCACACGAAGTTGCTGCCATTACGGCCACCTATAATCTCATGTCAAGCCAACTTCACATGTCATCCCCAATAGTCACGGATATTAGCGTTAAGATAAGATGCGATCCGTGACATCCTCTTCCACTCAATTCTGTCAACGTCCTCGTTGACATGGAGTATACTAAGAATTTAGTATACATAATCTCCACCATTTCGATCAAGCAGCATCCCGCACAATCTAGCTCTTTAGGCTCTCAAGCCAGTTAACCCTTGAATCAACAATGCTAAATCAACTCAGAACCAAGCCATACCATATCTTGACTAATTATCGTTGATAAGCCATCTTGTCTTGATCGACAAGTTGTTGCTGTTCTCTAACACAAGTGCACGATCCTGTGACAAATACACTCTTCTAGGCTCTCAAGCCAATCGACATTTGAATCAACAACGCCGAAACAACTCTCAACCAAGTCATCCCATACCGACTAGTTATTTCTAATAAGCCATCCCATATCGATCGTTTGTTGCCGATGCAATGTCCTCAAACACACGTGCACAAGTCCATCTCGCGACACCTCCATGCCGATGCAAAGTGTCCTCAAACACACGTGCACAAATCCATCTCGCGACACCTCTATGCCGATACAATTTCCTCAAACACACGTGAACAAATCCATCTCGCGACACTCCAACACACGCGGCACGCGGATCCATCTCGTGACACCCTCATCTACTCAATGTGTTGATGTCCTCGAAAACATGCCAACATATAAGAATTCGTGTTTTCCTCTTGATAATTTTTGGTACACCCCACCGGTGTGGTTATCCTAACCAACCACGCATCGCGACAACGCCCCTAAGAATCTTAAATTATATTCGGTCCCAATCTTCACCCTATACCCAAAGCATTAGTTCCTCGATTGAACGAATTCATATGTCCATAGTACCAATCTGCCCAACGATCTCTTGTTCAAAGCTTCTGAGTGTTTGGAAACCTGGTGCTTCCTTGTCATCTATGTTTAATACATTCGTAGAGACACAACATGGTTCGCCCAGGAACATTTTGAAATTTTTGACACAACTCAGTTTTCTACTCAGCACATACCTTGCAATATATGCAAAGGTTCCCAAATCATTGGCGCATTGCGCCTAAGAGCTCAACAGCTCAATTTTAAAATTCTGCACATGCCTTGCCCATTCGCTAAGCACTCATGTCATTGGCGCCCAAAGGCCTAAGGTAGAGACAATATGTCCCATTATGATTCTATACATGCCTTACCTGCTCATTAAGGCTCTCATGTCATTGGTGCCCAAATACCAAGGTAGGAACCAACACGTCCCTCTTAATTTCATACAGTTTTGTTCAATGCCTTGCCTTTTTTCCTAAGGCTTTCTCAAATCATTGACGTCCAACGCCTAAGTTAAGGACTTTAACGTCCACTCTTTGCAAGCAGAAAGGATGCCTTGTCCAAAGGAAGCAATTTAATCAATTACCCGGTTTTAACACCAACTCCAAAGATGGCAATTAGCTAATCCGACTAATGCCCCAAATAGATATGGTAAGCGATCAATAGCTTTACTCAACCCATATCTCCACCGTAACAAGCAATCAACTCTTTGATACAAGTTTGATCCTAAAACCTGTGGGTGCAACCGCTTGCACAACACTAGAAACGCCTCATTGCGTCCATAAGGTGACTCTTCGCCATTATCTCTAAACTTCGTACTCCCGCAGCTTAGAAGGTTCTCAACAAGGTTACTTACCACCGCATGGACAATCACTGCCTACATCTGTCTCTAAAAGCTCATCCATCTTCTGTCTTCCACTGTTTGGAAGATTATCCCAAAAAGGTGGTATTCTACCACCATAAGGCTACGCTGCCTTAGATTCACCTTTTGACTCGCAGCCTTTCCGCGACATGGTCACAATAACTTGTATTCATGGCACCATTGTCCACCCGACCAATCGGCATGTCTCTTCTCGGAAGTCAGATGTACATGTACGTTAGATTCTACCTTTAGTACCCATGGAAAAAGGTTAACAACCATCTTATTGGCCTTATTGACTCAAAGCTATCGTCAACACAAGTTACTTCAGATAGCTAAGCGTCTTGCCCGAATCTGACTGCCAACCAAAAAGCTAACAATTCATTACGGCCTTAATAACACAACCATCATTCCATCCGAGACTTCTAATAATGATCGTATCAAGCCCAAACAAACAGTTAACTGATGCTGCTCATAGATCCCTTCTGATGCTATCAACAAGCTCACCATAAATCAAGCTAATAAACTTTACCCAATTGATAGTAACCAATAACCATAAACAAAGCTACTCCGCTTCACACCGTCTATAGCTGTCAACAACATAGTGCGACATTCCTCTTGGAGCCAAACTGATGCACTATAAGCTCAATCTCTGAAGCTAGCATTCACTACTCTTACAAGGATGTCAATTGATACTCAATCGACTCTCGGCATCTCCAAAATCATACACAATTCACAATTGAAACTATTTAAGCAGTTTAAAGCCCATGGCAACAATCCTTCACCAACGTATTGTAAACTGACACAATTTTATTTTCTTGATCTAGGTTTAAACCATCGTCCCCTGACGAGTTCCTTCGATCAATTCCATATTGCAATAGTATCTGGGTCTGTACAAAATACTCTGATAACACACAAATCTATGCTCTGATACCAATTGTCACGGATCGACTCTTCCAGTCGCACAGCATGACTATTTTTCGCTCTGAGCAGCAGTAGTTTCCCTCTATTCAACTACCTTTCATCTTTTCTATCACGAGTCTAAACATAACCCGTTGCAAATTTTACACACAAAGCTTACTAGCGTGTAAACACTCGAACACATCCCTGCTTATTCACAATGCACATCTTCGTCTATGTTCTCCAACTCTGTTGAACCGACTTAGCTAGCATGCCTGCATGCCCATGCACAACCTACGATCCTCTCGAAGCATACTCGTTCCAACAACAACGGATCCTGTGGCAAGGCTAGAACCTATAGCCAAAGCGTACGAGTTAGCATACGAGGCCTTTAGAGTACTTTCCTCGATAGGTCAATCGGCTTAGAGGTGTTACCATATTGTTAGCGTAGTCCTCGGGCATAGCAATACTCTAACGATAACCTCAGGCCTCTTCTGAGTGCCCAACAAAGGCCCCGAAAGCCAACACCGCCCAAAGAGTTCCCAAACTCTAACAAGTACTTTAGCCCTCTCTTGAGGTGCCTAAAGCTGGCCCTTAGGTGCCCCTATGGTCCCTAAGGATTGCTCATTTAGTGCATAAGGTTAATTCACAGGCTGCCCCTCCGTTAGAATAGAAGCACGGAGGAGATTGGCTGACTGCTCACCAAGTATTCCTTATGTATAATAGATACGGAGAAATATCCCAAGTGACATCAATAGACGTCTTTTGGCCAATGAATCATAATTTCTATAACCGGTGTTTCCGACATCCAAATGACGCTCTATTTGATCCGTAGTGAAGCTAAAATCTTCAATATAAATCCAATAAGTTTCAGCCCCAATGGATACTTGACCGCTGAGTTATTTCTCTTGCAATATTCTAAAATTATGGCAACGCCACTGCACAAACCTGTCGCCTTCAGTCCTTATGTTTCATAACCAAATGGACTCCGCTTGCCGTCTACCTTGGTAGGAAGCTTCCTAACTCCTTAGGGAAGCTCTCTATAAAACGGCTTCTCCAAACTCTATTGTTAAGATTCTCTGCTCATCATCACAAGTCGCCATTACGGCCACCTATAATCTCATATCAAGCCAACTTCACCCGTCATCTCCGATAGTCATGGATATTAATGTTAAGCTAAGATATAATCCGTGACACGTTGACCAACCAATGCCGTAAGTTCCCTCTCGAGGAAGCTCCGCCAGAGAGAAAGTGCAGGCTTATAATAAACACAGTGATGACGAAAATACTACAATATGTGTGATGTTTGTAGCTGTGTCACCTGAGTTACAAAAGCAACATGAGGGTATGAATGCCTATACCAATATATATCATTTCATGAAGTTGAATGATGTACAAATACGAATTGAACAGTATGAGACCTCCAAAAGTTATGAAGAGGTATGATGGTAAAATATCTTCATCAATACTCATGTATTGAAGATGATTTATTATATTGAAAAAATTAAACCAATTGAGTTTTTTCATGGACCACAAACTAAGTGCCAATTGAGTTTTTCATGGACCACAAACTAAGTGTTGCCTTAGTTATGCAAGTCCCCACTTAATAACTTTTTGCGCTCATTATGAACTTCAACATGAATAAGATTCAATGTACCCTATCCGAGTTCTTGAATATGCTAAAAACTGTTGAGCCCAATATAAACAAAAGAAAAGGGCAAATTTTGGCCATTGACACCTCTAAGGACACTAATAGGAAATCAAAAAGGACCTTTCAGAAAGGATCCAAGAAGGCCAAATATGCTGGAAAATAGTCAAAGCAGACATGGTAAAATCCAAGTTTGATGACCTGTGTTTTCACTGTGAAAATAAAAGGACATTAGAAGATGAATTGCAAGGCATAAAAGAGATAAAACTAATTACTCATATCTTTGGTAATGCATACTCGGTCATATAAATGAGAAACGCATCACCAAGTTATATAAAGATGGATACTTGGATTCAAATGATTATGAATCATTTGATAAGCGTGAATCATGCCATTGGACAAAATGACCAATACACCATTTTTTGGAAATAGAGTCGGAGTTATAGATATTTTGGGTCTTGTACATACCGATGTACATGGACAATTATCTAAAGATGTTAGAGGTGGCTTTTCTTACATCATCACATTTACATATGACTATTCTAGATATGGTTTCATCTACTTGATAGAATTCAAGAGTGAAGTACTTGAAAAGTTCAAAGAATTCAAGTAAGAAGTAAAAATGCAAACTGAGAAAAATATTCTAACATTTAGATCTGATCAAGGTGTAGAATATTTGAAGGGTGAGTTTTTAGATTATCTAAAAGAGAATGAGATTCTCTCGCAGTAGACTCCACCGTATACATCAACACAAAATGGTATATCTGAAAGGAGAAATCGTACCTTACTTGATATGGTGCAATCAATGGTTAGTCGCGCAGTTCTTTTAAAATTGTTTTGGATATATGCACTTAACATCGCATGTTATAAACTAAACCATGTCCTATCTAAATCGGTCAATAAAACTCCACATGAGTTATGGAAAAGGAAAAAGACCCGATCTTTCATACAAGAAGGTTTAGGGATGCGACACTTATGTGAAGCGCGTTGAATCAGATAAGTTAGGAACTAAATCTGATAAATGTTTATTTTGTGGAATATCCAGGGTAAACTACATGATACTATTTCTACAATTCCATTGAGATGAAGGTCATCGTATCGAGACTTGCTGTATTCTTAGAGAAGACAGTAGGAGAAAAGTAGATCTTGAAGAAGTTTAAGAAAGCACAAATAAAATTGACCAATTAGATGTTTCAATAGCTAAGCTTGCATCTGATGAAGCACAGATTGGGAAAGTGGGAACCACCAGTTTCCAAAGATACACCAGCTCTGCGTAAGTCGAGCGGAGTCATTCATTTTTCTCTGAGATACGATCTCCTGATTATTAGTAATGTATTACTAATCGAGGAACATGAACCTACTACTTACGTAGAATTGAAGTCAAGTGTTGACTTAAAGAGATGGTAGGAAGCCATGGAATCTGAGATGAACTCCATGTACGAAAACAAGGTTTGGACCTTGATTGACCCACCTGAAGGAGTAAAACCAATAGGCTGTAAATGGGTTTACAAGAAAAAGGTCGACATGGATGGTAATGTTCATACTTACAAAGAAAGATTGGTTGCGAATGGTTACAAGTAAAGAGAAAGAATTGACTTTGACGAAACTTTTCACCAGTAGCCATGTATAAGTTAATTCGAATTTCGCTTGCGATAGTAGAATACCATAACTATGAGATCTGGAAAATGGATATCAAGATCACATTCCTTATTGGAAATCTTAGCGAGGATGTGTATATGGTACAACCTGAAGGTTTTGAATCCACATAGCCAAACAAGGTATGCAAACTACAGAAATCCATATATGGATTAAAGCAAGCCTTTCGGAGTTGGAATCTTCGTTTTGATGAGACAATCAAAATGTTTGATTTTATCAAGAATGAAGATGAACCATGTGTGTATAAAAGGGTTAGTGGGAGTAAAGTCGTGTTTCTAATTTTGTATGTGGATGACATCCTATTATTAGGAAACAATGTCCCCGATGCCAAAAATCAGTAAAGTTGTGGTTATCCAAAATTTCTCCATGAAGGATAAGAGAGTGCCAGCGTATATTCTCAGTATAAAGATCTATAGAGATATATCTAATAGAATGATTGGCCTATCTCAGACTACGTACATAGATAAAATCTTGAGAAGATTTAGCATAGAAGAGTCTAAGAAACGACTCTGTTCCATCGGGCATGGGATCTATCTCTCGAAAGAGATGTGTCCAGAGACACAAATTGAAAGAGATCACATGGATAGAATTATTTATGCATCAGCAATTTGATCTATCATGTATTCAATGCTATGTACTCGACCGGATGTTTTATATGCTTTGAGTGTCACAAGTAGGTTCCAAGCAAAACATTGGATCATAGTCAAGAACATCATTAAGTTCATAAGAAGGACTAAAGACATGTTCTTGGTGTATGGGAGAAATGAACATAGAGTTCAAGGTAATGCCGATGCCCATTTTCAATCTAATAAAGACGATAGAAAATCTCAATTTGGATATGTATTTACTCAAAATGGTGGTGTAGTCAGTTGGAAAATTTCCAAACAAGAAACGACTACTAATTCAACTACAGAAGTCGAATATATAACTGCTTCAGAAGTAGCAAAGAAAACGGTCTGGATCAAGAAGTTCATTACTAAACTTGGAATAGTACCTAGCATTGTTGATCTAATAACTTGTATTGTGATAACAATGGAGCCATCGCACAAGCGAAGGAACCCAAGTCTCATCAATTATCCAGTTATATATATTGAGACAGTATCATCTCATCAGGGAGATAATATTAATAAATGACATAAAGTAGAACGGGTCTCGACAGACGATAATGTAGCAGATCCTTTGACAAAGTTGTTGTCCCATCACAAGCATGATAGTCATGCTAAATTTGATAGTATTATGATACTTGAGTGATTGGATCTAGTTTGTATGGGACATTTTGTGATATACTCTTTGTTAGACATTGAAGTATATGAACAAATTGATTAATTAAATGCTTGTCTACATTTTAAATGGCAGATCTGTTATTCTTAAATTTTATTATTTAAAATAATAGAGCCTGAAGAAAAATTCATAATAACTTGTTAATTACAAGGTGTTGTGATTGTTAGATACAAGTTATAAATAACTTATTCTTAAAATATCTCTAGTCATAGTAATAATGAGATACGGATATCATTATTGCAGATAGACTAGCATGTGTTGCATTTCTTTTGAAGAAAGTATCTGATCTCACGAGTTAAGATGTAGAGAGACATCTGAATGAACACATGAATGCATTGTTATGAGAACATAACATTGGATAATCCGCCTAGAGATTCCACATGGATAACTATCCAAGCGTTAGTGGTAAATCTCTAATGTGTGGTAGTGGATTTGGTCTTTTGACTTGAGGACATAATAGAATCTTATGTGAGGACCACTATACTTTGGCAAGCGTTTGATGGGATTCGAAGATTTTGAGTCACAAGGAAGACGTCGTACGGGTATAGTGAGAATCATATAAAAGTTGTGAATGTCCAACATGAGGATTCGTCACTCCTGGAAAGTAGGAGATTATAACCTGTATTTTGCCTACTTAAGTTGATATAAATTTCCTCGGCCGGAGTGGAGTTATGAGTTGAAAATATTTCAATCATAACTAGATTAGATCAACAAAGAGTTGAAGTGAATAATATAATTGGTTGAAATGAGATTGGCGCTGATCCATATCTCTTAACCAATTGGGTTATATTGATGAAGGGATTATATTTCCACGGTAACGATACATATATTAGTTCTGTCATACCACATGACATTTTTCTTTCACATGGATTGCCTTGACACATTGCTAGATGTCAATTATGGACGGCGACGTGAATTGATCGATCTCGGTGAATCGATGAGAATATCATTGCGTTTGCCATCGTGAATGGAAACCTAATAAGTCACACACATAAAGCGAGAATTGAACATCTAGAGTTGGACCTTATCCAAGTGGGAGATTGTAAGAATTAATGTCCAAGGTCTAATTAGTTGGGTCGGACTTTATTATTTATTGGACCAAATTAATTAATTAGATTAATTAATTGGGCCCATTTGTTGATGGGTTCTAGTTTGACTAAAACTAGGGCTAGGGTTAGCCCTACCTATAAATACAAAGGTCACGACAGATTAAATCACAAGTTGGTTTTCATTACTTGCTAGCACAAGAAAAAGACTGTCAAATACAAATACTCCCAAAAGGTTCTGTTTTCAAATGTTCTTGATCGTGGAAGTCCAGATCGGTTCTTCTTGTGTGGATCACCATTGGAGGCTAGACAATTGGACAACTGTGGTATTGAAGATCACACCTCCAGCTAGTCAGAAATCAAATTTCATGATATTCATCAAAGGTAAACTTCTATCATGAATTATCTCTAAGTACAAGGTTGATCCGCTTAAAGGAATTGAACATTTAATTTCCACCGTGCATGTATACCTCAATTCCTTATAGCTCAGTATCCGTAATACCGTAGCATGAAAACAAGGTACTAGAAGTACAAAGTCATGGAACGCCTTGCACTGTGCAACTTATCGCAATAACTTTTTATGGTTTCAAATAGAATATTTTAAAGTTGCTCAATATAAAATATTCAACTTAACTACTTCAAGAAGTTAAATTAAGGTTCTATGAGACGTTGGAACATTTGAATATATTAAATTTTGATAAAATACAACAAAGAGAAATTTGGTACTGCTGGAAATAAAAATTATGAATTACATACATATAAACTACCAAACTACTCCTTAGAACTTTATAACTCTCTGTAATTGAACAACTTGTGAAAATAAATGAACAATATCATGTTGGAATAAGAAAAACCACTGATTATAAGGCTGGAAATTGAACTCTTAATCTATAAAAACAACAACTTCAGTAAAGAAAAGGGCATAGTATCATTGCAGAATTATAAGAAAGGAAACTTAGAAATAAATAGAGATCTCTAAAGGAAATTTCTTGATTTTAACATAGTCTAAATAAAATTATAAAATTCCAACATAAACACCAATTAATTTAACATAAACAAGGAAAAGAATGAATAATTTATGAGCTAGTGCGGAATTATTTCTTAACTTAGGAATAAAATGGACATAAAGACAATTAAATATTTTCCTCACATAAATTTCTTGATCTCAAATAAGATAGATTAGAGTTGCTTAAAGTAAAAATATTATATTGAACTAACTTCAAAAGTTGAATTAACTGATATAAATCCTTTGAACTTTGTAAACACTTAGTCTTTATGATTTAGTTGTAGAAATTCAGCCAAAAGAAAAGTACAACTCACAGTGGTAAAAACTCAAGAGATTAAATACATGTAAGGCAAGAAACTAACCTTTAAGAACCTTAAAAATTTCTGAATTTAATTTCCCATTTTGAATGAGTGAAAACATTGTTTTAAAGTAACAAATAATCTTCTTTGAAATCGAAAACAAGTGCAAGAAACAACATACTGTAAATGATGGAAACTAATAAGTAATTGCAAGAACATAATTGCTGTATTTTCTAGAAAAAGATGAAGAAATTGCTGGAATATCATCGGTAAAGTAAGATAATTAAGGAAATTTTCTTGATTCCAACACGTATATAGCAAAAGTCTAAAATCCACATAAACATCAATTTTCTTGAATGAATTACTGCAGAATTTCTTCTTACTTATGAACACATAGAGAAACAATTCTAAAATTCTAGCATAAACATTAAAAGTAAAGAAAGAACAAAATCAAAAGTATTAATTACTGCAGAATTATAAACACATAAATGTTTTACTCACTTCTTTTTTGTGTGAATTTCTTAAGGGCTGAAGTAATCTATTTATAGGAAAATCAAAGGTCACGTTTGGTTTTACTTATTTCTTTGCTTTCAAATATTTTATTTTATGTTCAGCCAAACAACCCTTAAGAAGTCATGATGACTTCTTGACAAGTGTCCCTTAAATATATTATTTTAATAGAAAAATAGGCAGATTTTAATGTTTGAGATGCCATGTTCGGGTCAATATTTGAAGGTCTTAACGAGATCCAAACTGAGAGAACTTTATACCATTGCGAAGTTCTTGTTACAAGCTTCGTAACGCATATACATGCAAAATGAACGGATCATCCGACTACTCGTACGACTCACTCAAAATAGGTTGCTTGACCACGAAATTCTATACTTGGCCAAAATTTCAGATTTCACTTAACTTTGGTTCAACTTTGGTTCGACTTTCTGTGCTTATTCCAACTCGAAAAGTCTACAAATTTGATACCAAAACGAAGGTCTCGACATAAACTTCGAGGTGGTATAACATGCATCGCACATACTTTAACGTACTACTCATAAAATGCTTATGAATTAGGCTCGAATATAATGGTAAAACTCTAATTTATCCAAAATTTCCAGATTTCTGATTTTGGTTCCCATCTTTAATTATAAAGTATGACTAAGTTGGTCCTAATATTCCAACCTCAATTTCTTCTATTTTGGTCCTTAAAACTTAATTTACTCATTTATCTCTACTTTTTACATCATACGCTATAGAAAAATTTCAATTCTTGAAGAAATTGATCTTTTGAACTTGAAGTATATTAACAACCGCAATAAAATTTTAAAATAAAATTTTCAGGACGTTACATATTCTCTTGATCACTCTCGTGCATTGGGATTTGGTTGTAGCCAAAGTATGTATCCATAAAGCTCAAGAGTTCATGCCCGGCCGTGGCATCCACCATTTGATCGATTCTGAGGAGTGGAAAGTTATCTTTTGGGCATTCTTTGTTCAGGTCAGTGAAGTCAATGCATACTCTCCAAGTTCCATTACTCCTTTT
Organism: Forsythia suspensa; assembly: GCA_023638005.1. NCBI lineage: Eukaryota > Viridiplantae > Streptophyta > Magnoliopsida > Lamiales > Oleaceae > Forsythia > Forsythia suspensa. Next base: position 34,157,302 of record CM042671.1, read on the forward strand.
TACTCGGACAGGATTGGCCACCCATCGGGGATATAGTGATTCCCTAATGAAACCACATTTGAGTAACTTGTCAACTTCTTTGGCAAGGGCTTCATACCTTTCCGGATTGAGGGGACGTCGTCGTTATTGCTTTGGTTTGACATTCGTACTGGTGTTCAACCTGTGGCATGCGACCTTGGGGTCTATTCCCTCCATAACTGCGTGTTCCCATGTGAAGATATCCACGTTATCCTTCAGGAATGTTGTGAGTTGAGATTTCATTGGTTCGTCGAGCTCTTTCCCAATACGTAGGACCTTCTCAGGATGGTTGGGCCGACCTCAATCAGTTTCAGTTCTTCCACTGGTTCGACCTTCTACTCATTTTGGTCTGACCTAGGGTCTAGACGTTCGAGCTCTTCTACTGGCTCTTTTTCCAATTCGTCCATGTTTCACCTGGGGTCAACTTGTCTGAACTCTTCTTATAGCATATCGATACCTAATTGGGGAAAGGTGACGTTGCAGCTCCTTGCCACCATCTTACTTTCTCTTACTATTCATACTTCGTAGGGAGTGGAGAATTTTATGGAATAGTGATAGATGGATGCGGCCGCTTTGAGTTCATGCAGTATTGGTTGTCCCAGAATGGCATTATAATTAGACGGGAGGTCTACAATCACGAAATTTGCAATGACCCTATGGCATGGAGGCAGGCCGAGCTCCACCACAAGGGCAATCTGTTCCTTTGGATTCACGTAGTCCCCCGCGAACCCCTGTAGAGGCTTTGGGAATGGCCTAACATGTCAAACGTCGATCTCCATTTTCTTGAATGTTCTCAAGTATAGAACATTTACGGAGCTCCCGTCGTCCACTAGCATTCGATGGATATTAATTCTCGAGATGGGCATAGTAATGACGAGTGCATCCGAATGTGGTTGCAATACGTGGGACGCATCTTCCTTGTAGAAAGAGAACTTCTTCAGAACTAGATTGGTTATAACACTTGACAGCACTTGATAACTGGTATGAGCTTCTCTAGAGAGTTTGTGGCGTTGCCTCATTGATCCTTCTAGGTATTAAGTTCCTCTAACTATCATGTGAAATTCACCCCGTCCCTGTTGATGTGGAGGTGAATGTGGCGGCGCTCATTTGGTCATGTGGTAGAGGTGGCTCAACTCTTCCCGACGGTCATGCTAGGAACTCTTTTAGGTGACCACACCTAATGAGGCTCTCTATTTCACCTTTCAAGTCTCGATAAATCATCGGTGTCGTGCCCGAGGACCGATGATATTTGCAGTACTTCCTTTGGGTTTAGTTCGAACGAGTTTGCCCTCATAGGAACCGGTTTTTGGAGGATTTCCTTGCCTTTGGTTTTCATCGTGACATTCTCAAGTAAGGTATTCAAGATGTGGTATCCTGGAACCTCTACTTGAGCGGGTCTTGGCCGACTGGTCTTTGGAACTCCCGGTGATTTCTTGGGACTTTCTTTCTTCTCCGATTTGAAATCTTTTTCACCGCTTTTGACATTATCTCTAGTTGGACTTGTCATTCTCTTGGTCTGAGGTTGCTTCTTCAACACCGATGTACTTCTCACTCTAGCTAGGAATTTTGGTATGTCACGGTCCATCCTCGTGAATGCACCACCCGTAATTGAGTTTTGGTTCGTAATCCCGATAAGACAGCCATTAGAGTAGCGTCGTCGGAGATTTTATCCACTTCTACTATCTTTTTGCTAAATCTGTCCATGTAGGACCTCAAGGATTCAGTTCGGCCTTGCTTGATGCTGACAAGGCGTTCTTTGGAAGTAGACCGAGTTCTTGCCCCTATGAAGATGGAGATGAACTGAGCTGATAGGTCACTATAACTCCGTATAGAATGCTGCAGTAGTTTTTTTAACCATATCATTGCTCTATTTCTGAAGGTTAGAGGAAAAGCTCTGCACATGATTGCATCACTGGGCCCCTGGAGTTCCATCCAAGAAGTATACCTATCAAGGTGTCCGATCGGGTTGTTTCTCATCCTCATAGTCGGTTAGCCGTGGTATTTTGAGCTTTTCCGCGTAGGTTCTGCTAGGATGTCCTCCGAGAATAGAGAGTGTCGATCAGTTATGTACTCTTTTGGGACGTTATTTTGTTTAGCTTCGAGCTCGGCTAGACATTGTTTCATCATATCTAGTTCGTCTGGAGAATTTTGTACACGCGATACTACTGTAGATGGGGCTCTTTCTCTCTTTTAGACTTTCTCTTCACGCGGTGTAGGTGGGACCAGAGAGGGATGACCTAGATGGTGAAAGACGCTCACCGATTGTTGTGTGGCAGCCTTTTTAGGAGGACTGGGGCATCTGTTCTCGCCTTCCTTGCTTCCTGATAGATTTTTCTCGCTGAAATCCAATCTTCTTTTCACGCGACGATCTTTGGATTTGTCACGTGCTGGTGACTCTGCTTCTGAGTTGGAGATATGTCTAGTGGTAGCTTGATTTTTCTCAAGTCATTCAACAGCGTGAGTTAGGTATTCTAGCTTTTGTAAAACTACGTCCTTTTCGAGGGCGTGGGTTTGAGCTGAAATTTCTCCTTGATGTCTCCGACGGAAGACCTAGGGGAGATCAACGTGTTGGCTTCCAGTTCTTTTGTGGCTGAGAATCCTTGAGTCGTGACTGCGGCTCATGTTGAAGGTGTCTTTATGGGCTGAAGTGTTTAGGTATGATGATTGGGTGTTGATTTTTTGGTGAGTATGTGGAATATAGAGAGCTTTTTAGCGTCCCCTCCTTCTAGCGCCAAACTGTTGACGTTGAAAAATAGTTTGTATTGATTCCAAGCCAACTTAATGTTAAAGTAGTGAGGTCGGCTACGACCGTAGTGGGTAACAGATATGTAAATGTGTTGGAAGACCTGTTGGTATAATCTTTTACTGAATGCTTTTTATTTCAGCAGTTGAATGTCCGACCTGAAAGATATTTATGTCTCTTATTTATAGGAAAATATGCAATCATGATAGGTAATTAATGCCAAGCTCAGCATTAATTACATACAAGACATCCCATTGTTGGACATTTATTGTGAAGTGACTCACATAAATTGGGGCGGCTAGCCTGGCGCCTGACATCTGAAAGGACATGCTAGGTAGGTGACGTGAGCCTGACCAAGAAGGGATGAGGTCTGACCTGAATGTTCATGGATGAGGTCCGACCTGAATGCATTCTAAACTAGAACCTCGGTCAAGACTAGGAAGAGGTCCAACCTGGACTATCCTCATAATTGGGATCAGAACGGCATTCCCATTGGTTGGCTAATCGAAAATTATGTGGTTGATATGACACGTCAATTCGGATATCAACAAAGCCAAAGGGTCCAAGTAATCTAATCAGTCAAGACCAAAACAACCCAACGAACCTACAAGAAGACTCTAAAAAATAAAACAAAGCCAGATGACAATATTTAATAGAAAAAAAAAAGACTTGGCCGTGCGAGTGGCTCAAGCCCACTCGCCGGAGAACGGAAGCGATTTCAAGTTTAAACCAAGTCGGATCAAACTTGCTCTGATACCATGTAAAAGTTATAACAATAATATAAATCAAGCTAAGAAGAGAAGAAAGAGGAAGAAAGAAGAACCAATCTTATTAAGCAAACGTTATGATATAACGAATCTTATTAAGCAAACGTTATGATATAACCAATCTTATTAAACAAACGAGATAATAAAATAATAGATACAACTCGTATTTATTGTAATGTAAATCCTAACAAAACACTCTATTATTAATGTAAATATTTGCATCACAATGTAACAGAATTGGGTGAGAGATACCGAGAAGCATGAAGCAGTTCCATATGGCACAGCTGATTGTTATTACAGCCAGTTCCGTTGTTCCTGATCAGTCCTAACAATGGCAGCTGTATGCTGTTCAGATTTCTTAGTTCCATGCTTTTTATCTAATGGATAAACTTCCCAGCAACCATTCCTCCAGTATGTGTGATTTACTTCTGGAATATGTTCAATTTTCCAGTATTCTTCACCATGTTTTTCTCGAGAGAGCGGCACAATAAATTCATCTGGCATATCAAAAAATTCAAGCACTTTTAGGTCAGCAAGACGTTCGAGTCCTTCAGGCACACCCTCCAACGATTTGCATCGCTGAATGATAAGCTTCTCCAGATGAGGCATGGCACCCTCCTCAATGATCACCTGACTCAAGGTTTCTAATTTGTCAAGACCCAATAATTTCAGCTTCAGAAACTTTCCAGCCTTGAAACACAGTTTCTTCCCCACATAACTTGCGAGAAATTCAATATGGACTAGATTAGGCAAATCTTGGAGATATTCAAGTGGATCATCGCTTAATTGACTCCATCTAAGGTATACTTTAACCAGGCTTGGAAGAGATTGTATCCACTTTGGAAAATTTGCTAAACGCCCTGTCAAATATAGCCGTTGAAGGGAAAGAGGAGGCGAAGACAGGTGACTAAGATCGAGGACATCTCCCTCTATTGATCTTAGACCTAACGAGCATAGCTTTTGGAGCTTCTCAATGCACAAACATAGAGCTACTCCATCTTCGGTTCTCAACTTTGTAATGCTAACTCTCCTCAGTTCGGTCATCATGGCTATTTCTTTAAGTGCTATGCTTCCTGGATATGCATCGACTACGCCAATTTTCTGCAAGAATTTCAAGCGACTCATTCCTTTGAATACTTTGAAACCAAGTACATAATCATAAGATAGATACGAGCCCGGTACATGACGATATACTAAAAGATGGCGAAGATTTTGGAGTTTTAGAATCTCAACTGGCAACTCATTGATATATGTCTCTTTAAGATCTAATATCTCTAGCTTCTGAAGCTTCTTAATAGATCTTGGGAGGCTTTTGATCTTGGTGCTTCTCAAGCTTAGATACCTTAAATGAAACAATTCAAGAACAGCCTCTGGGAACTTCTCCAGAGGAACTCCCCTCAAATCTAAAACTTTCAGCATTCTACAGCTTTTAATCAACTGAAGAATGCTCAAAATAGATTGGGGATCTTCCACATGGAACGATAGAAAGGAACAGAGTCTGGTGCCATAGCGCTTGACATCTGTTTCTATGAAGCTCCCATGGACTGAGAGGTGTCTAACTCTTCTGGGCAATGTCATGTTCTGCTCATTGGTGCTTGTTACAAAATTCTGATCTCTTGATTTTGGAAGAATAATCTCCCGGTAAAAGTCATGCATACGGCTCGTTTTTGTTGGGGATTCAAGCTCACAGATATACCATACTTACAGCCTTGAGCACAGAAACATGAAATAACAATACATGTAAAGTAAAACAAGAAATAACACCAGATATGATTGTCCCGTCTTAGGGGACAGGCAGTTCGGCAAGGATATGCCTACATCTGCCTTTGAGGCTCTATAAAAATAGATACGGCCTCTCTTTCACTATAAAGAATCACAAACGTTCAAGATAGAAGATTACAGACTCAGACCACTCAGAACAGCCCTAAGTTCTTCCCATTTACACACTCTTTAGAGGATATCAAGAAAAGCCCTAACACAACAGTATAGAGAACTAATCACGACACACGTAATAAAGTAATCGTGGAACGATTACTGTAGCAAATCCTTCTCACACACGCAGGAGAGAACCAAAGGTTCACCAGAAAGAAAAGGAAACCGAAAGAGAAGAAGAGAAAATCAGAGAAGACGAAAAGAAGGGCTGCGCACACGTAAAATTGTTGCCCTAATTCGATGGATGAGCCTATATAAATGGCGTACCAACGGTCGAGATCAAAGGCACAATATCAACGGATGACAAGCAACCAAATATTTCAACTTCGGGCCTCTCATTTTCAAAGATTAATCATAAGCGTGTTTCATCGGACATGGGCCATCACTTACGGGCACAATCTTCTTGGGCTTTTCCTCATTGTGGGTAATCAATGATTTGGGCCATTCATCACAAAGGGCTTCCAACACGAATTTGGATCATATTTCAACAATCTCCACCTTGAACCAAATGTGACTCCTTAGTGCAAAAAGAAAGGACTCAAATCTCTCTTATATCACACCTCAAGTACCGCAAAAAATTTAAACAAGTTAGTGAAAATTCACAAATTTAAAAACAAGATAATCTAAACTAACATGTATACTACCTAAACTATTGATTAGATATCTTTAAAACATTCAACCTGAATCAATATTAAGCAAACTTAAACATGATTTAAACTTGTTTAAAGGTAATGGTTTAGTTCCCATATCAGATGGATTATACTGAGTAGGGATCTTATCAAGACTAATTAATTGCTTTGCCACTATGTCCCTAATGAAATGCAATCTTACATCCATATGTTTTGTTCTATCATGAAACACAGGATTCTTACAAAGTCAGATAGCGTATTGGCTATCAGAAAAAACAACTACAGGATTATGGAGCAAGTTTAATTCAGATAACAAACCTTTCACCACAAAGCCTCTTTCACAGCTTTCAGTGATAGCAACATATTCAGACTCAGTAGTGGACAAAGCCACTATATGTTGTAACTGAGACTTCCAGCTTATGCAAGAGTTACAAAGAGTAAACATATATGAAGTAGTGGACTTCCTACTATCCCTATCATTAGCATAATTAGCATCAACATACCCTTTAAGTTTTATCCCTTCAGAACAATGCTTAAAACTAAACCAACATTTGCAAAGATTTTTTCGGATACTTCAAGAACCATTTTAAAGCCTCCCAATGTTGTTCCCAGTGGTTAGACATGTATCTACTTAACACACCGACACAAGATAAGCAATATCGTGTCCGGTACAAACCATGGCATACATTACGTAACCAATCACATTAGAATAAGGCACTTTATTCATATATTCTAACTCTTCAACATATTGGGGACATTGGTCTTTACTAAGAATGAAATGGTTAGCCAACTGCATGCAAAACACCTTTACAATCGGGACATAGAAAACTTCTTCGAATTTTCAAGATATAAGACTGTTGCTTTAGCAATAAAATGTATTAGATCTATCTCTAATGATATCCATACTAAGAATTTTCTTGGCATTGCCAAGATTTTTCATATCAAATTCGAACTTAAAGCAGATTTAATATTACTAATTAAGTCAATACATGAACTAATAATTAGCATATCATCCACATAGATCAAGAAAACACAGAATAATATTCTTTGGGAAGTTCAGATTTAAAGTAGAGACAATGATCAAAATCACTTCTATGAAAACCTAAAGATAACATGAAAGTGTCAAATCTTTTATTCCATTGTCCGGGGATTGCTTCAAACCATATAGGATTTCTTCAAGAACACACATAATCGGACTTGTGTTTATCAACAAAGCAAATAGGTTGATTCATGTAAATATTTTCATCCATTTCACCATGTAAGAAAGCGCTTTAACATCAAGTTGTTCCATTTCTAAATTGGAATGAGCAACTAGAGCAAACATAACTCTTAAAGTAGTATACTTTACCACAGGAGAGAAAATTTCATTATAATCAACACCATGCTTTTGAGTAAACCCCTTAGCAACAAGTCTAGCTTTAAACTTAGGTGGGTCAGAAGAATTATTACCTTCTTTTACCTTATACAGCCATCTGCAATCCACAATGGACTTATGAGGAGGTTTGGGAACCAACTCCCAGGTTTGGTTTTTATACAAAGAAGTCATTTCTTCCTTCATTGCATTCCACCAATTAACAGATTCACTTCCATTCATAGCATCATCAAAAGTTTTAGGTTCATGATTACTCAAATCATCAAAAGAATTTACAGCTAAAGCAGCAAGATCATAATCAGAAAATCTAGAAGGGACCCTAATAGTTCTTTTAATTCTATCTCTAGTTAAAAGGTAATCATCAGAAGCCAAGTTTTGATTCTGATCAAGGCTTTCATCTCTAATCTGATTAAGGTTAGAGTCATATCCAGAGGCTACAGGTTGAGGGTCATCTCTGGGATTTTGATCAGTAGGAGTAATAACTACATTATCGTGCTCCACCTCAACATCTCAGACAGTGGGGTTACTTGCATCACTAATCTCGTGAGATTGTTTCAAACAAGGCATTTCATTTTCCTTAAAAAATAACATCTCATCGACGATGTGAGTTTTAAAACCTCCCGCACTCCTAACCCATAATCTATACCCTTTTGTTCCCTCGGATAACCTAAGAACACACACTTTTGAGATCTGGGTTCAAGCTTATCATCTTTTAGATGGGAGTAAGCAGTACATCCAAAAGTTCTAAGATTGGAATAGTCAGTGGGCTTACCATGCCAAACCTCTTCAGGAGTCTTACCATTTAAGGCAGCAGAAGGAGACCTATTTACCAGATAACATGCAGTAACCACAGCCTCACCCCAGAAAGGTTTAGATAGACCAGAACTAGTTAACATGCATCTAACTCTTTCCAGAAGGGTTCTGTTCATCCTCTCAAAGAACACCATTTCTTTGAGGGGAGTATGGACACGCTTTTGTGCCTCTTAATACCACATTGATTACAAAAATCATCAAAAGCCTTATTACAAAATTCAAGGCCATTGTCTGTTCTTAAACACCTAACAGATTTTCCAGTTTGATTTTCAAGAAGAGATTTCCAGGTTTTGAACTTATCAAACACATCAGATTTATTTTTCAACAAATAAATCCACACTTTTCTAGAAAAATCATCAATTATAGACAGAAAATATCTGTTCCCTCCATGTGTAGGTGTGCTAGATGGACCCCATAAATCGAGTGCACATAATCAAGTATGGAGGAAGATTTATGTAAGCCAATGAAAATTGAACTCTATGTTGTTTTCCCATAATGCAAGTTTCACGTAAGGAATATTAGAGATTTTATCTTTCCAAAACACCCTTTGATTTTGTAAAATACTTAGCCCTTTATTACTTAGGTGAGCTAGTCTTTTATGCCAAAGATCGCTTTGAATCAATATTGACAGGATTAGTCACAAAGCAGTAGAACAAGAAGAAGATTTTTCATTGAGTAAAATACAAGCCATTTCTTTTATATCCTTTGATAGCAAGAAGAGCACCTTTAGATATTTTAAAACAAACCATCACCAAATTTTCCAACAAAATTAGAATCTTCTAATGTGCCAATAGAAATCGATTTTTGGACAAGTCGAGAATGTGTCTCACATTTTCAAGAGTATAAACAAAACCAAGATCAAACTTGACTCTTATATTTCCTATTCCATGGACTTTACATGAAACATCATTACCCATAACAACACTACCGTAGTTCACTTTAGAGTAGGTACGTAATATATCAAGTTTGGGTGTCATATGAAATGTACATCCGTAATCAAGCAACCATTCATCAAATTTACAAGTTGGAGACACGTAATTCACATAGATATCAGTGCCTCTTTATCAAAGACCACATATAATTCACCAAGAGTGTCGAAACTTGTGGTAGCAACATTACTTTGTTCGGGGCTTTATTTTTTTCGAGAATTGTTAATTAATTTATAACAATCTTTAATATAATGCCCCAACTTACCACAATTATAACATTTTCTCCTTTTACCTTTGATTTAGATCTAGACTTACCCTTGCCTTTCTTTTTGTGACCTTGGCCATTAGAATTATTACTTTCTCGATTATTTGACCTGCCTATGCTTGAGATCCGCCTCTAACATACAACCCTTCACCATTACTTCTCGTTCCTTTATCGCTTTTAACTCATGACTCTTACTTCTTAGAGCATTCATAATCATATCAACAATCGATCATCCCTACCATATTTGATGGCACTTTTAACATCTTTATAGGCTTTCAGTGTATTGAGTTCAAGAAGATAATAGCTTTGTACTCATCAATACCTTTATCACCACAGTTCTTAATATCTTGGATCAACTTATTGAAAATGTCAAAATTTTCATCAAGATCCTTTGAGGATCTATTCTAAAGCTAAAAATTTTTCCAACAAAAACAATTTATTTGGAAGGGATTTTTCAAGATAAGTTGATTCAAGGGTTTCCCATAAAGATTGAGCATCATCAAGGGTACCAATTTTTCTTAACACGTAATCGACAAGTGAAGTATGATAGAGGTATAGGCTAACTCATCACCTCCAGCCTTTTGATCATCGTACTTATGGCCTTGGAACCTTTTTTGTGAACTAAAATGCCTTCATTTTTTGTTGCCAAATAGCAAATCTCCTTTTCCATTAAATTGATATCGTGTGCAATAGTAAAGACAAAGAAGGTTGTGTCATTGGAACTAAACCCATTTTATCCACAATAGTTACTTCAAAATGTAAACAAATAGTATAGACAAAAGTGGATGTAGGTAATATTGGTGAGCATCTTTGATTGCAGTTAGTCAGTTCAGGAGATCAGCCTAAGTGTTGCCAGATATGATGATGGATCTTCTGTGTTGATCAATAAAATTCTGATGGTAGTCGATGTCACGATGGACTAATGGGAGAGTGTGGAAGCAGGTTGAATGATGTTGATTAACTGGTTAGTTCTTCTTGCTCTACTTCTGAGTTGACGTAAAGGCAAGAAATATCGAATCACTCTAAACTCTTGATTCAAAGTGAATGTCCATTGACACGATTTAGGGCCCTGCCCGCTTCGATTCCTCAACGCTGGTCTAGAACATCACGGCAGGCTTCGAGTCCTCAGTGGTCTTTCAGGCCTATAAATACGTGAATACTTAGGCTGAAGAGATACTTAGGCTCAAACGAGACGCTGAGATTAGATGGAATCGACATGATGTGTGTGACATCTTCCAGACCAGGTCGGGGATGCAGTGTAGGGTGGGCGAGGGCGTAGTCCGGTCTATGATAGTGATCCTACTCCGGCCCCACCGCCAGGCGTTACACTGGCTCGGCAGCTCAACGGACTTTTGCTCTGTTGAGGAGGCTTTTGGAAGACAAAAGGGCTCGCTGAGTTTGTGAGAGCATCACAACACCGTTATTTTCATTCTATGGTGCGGGGGTGAGGATCCGATCCTGATCAGATCTGTGTACTTCCCGAAGTCGGGGAGGTGTTTGACTCAACCAGGCTGTCAACGTTAATTTGTGTCATTTTTTCGTGGAACTTTTGTTATTTTGCTCCTCGACTGCAATCGATCCTAATCGACCCGCTATTATTCCTAGGCGGTGTCCGATGAGGATAATTTGCGCGACTCAACCCAGGACACGACTTTCGGGCCGAGGTTCGGGAGGCTATCTTCGATGTTGATCGACAGCCGTGTAGCGGGGCAGATGGATTTTCTTCACATTTTTGAGTGTTGGGATATTATCTCGATGATGATGTTTTTAAGAAGATGTGGACTTCTAACCAGCGGGGGGTATTTTCCGAGGGTTTTTCGACTACCTATAAGATTGATCCTATGCGGATAATGCATGTAAATTGATCACGGTTTTCGTCGTCCACGGCTTATCACATGCTTTTATAATAAGTTGGATTCTAGCAAAGTTGCCGAAGATTCGCCGAATCGGTAAATATACTCTCAGATTATTTCATCACCTCGGAGGCGGATTCATCCCGAGGGCGACTCACTGGGGATAACATCCTCCTGCAGGCGAGCTTCTACACACCGGAAGGATGCGAGGGTGCGTGAGGCGATGCTATCCTCAAGCTGAGATGTAAGCTAAGGCTCTGGCCTTTGGATTGGGGTTTCTTGATCTCTACATTTTGGAGGGCTTTGGATTTGATGCTATATGGATAACGGGCTAGGATGCGAGAGGTGCATCTCAGTGTCACTTTTAGCATCTCCGATCAATGGTAGACCATGTGGTTTTTCCCTCATCCGGGGGCTTGACAGGGTGATCCCCATCTCTCCATCGATTTTATTCTAGCGGGTGACTATTTTTCGCATCGTTACTCGGCGGTATCGGCTAGATAGCTTCGATGGCTTGGGAGACACGGAGGGGATGCTCTTTATCTCCACATCTATGTTTTTCGCGAGATGATATGATCATTTTCGCTAATCTGAATTGAGCGGGTCTATTGGGGACGGGTCCTACGATTATCGAACACTAGCTATGAGCGAGCTTGGGGCCGCTTAATGAATAGAGATGAGGCATTATTTTACCCAGACGGTTTACTATTCGGTTAGATACATAAAGCCGAGCAGCATCGGCGAGGCTTTAAATGCATACTTAATGACACTTTTCACTTATCTTCGGTGCCCCTGTTCCAAAGGGCATCGTGAAGATATTTCCATCACTGATGATCTCATTGAAGTCTAAGCGGAGATATCATTTGAAGCCGAAGTTACTTTACACTGGAGGACGGATTACTCGATTCGATGCATTACATTCTTCTAACTTCTCTACCTTCTTGATTTTGAATCCTCGAAAACATTTTCAATGGAAGATGGAAGGACTTATGTTTCCGTGAGGAGGAGGGCGGGGATTTAGGCTATTCTGAGGACCTTGTTGACACTTTCTCATTGAAGCTATGGTGGTTATTCGGGATCTCGAGGAGATCTCTTTGGGCTCCGATTCTTCACAGGTGAAATCTTGTCGGGGCACCTGCATCCGAATCTGACTCTTGTTCCTTATTATGCTTCGCTTTGTTTGGAGGCTAATTTGAAGATTATAGGACCCAGGGTAAAGTCCTATTCGTATGGAAGCTAGGGCGTCACGTATTTTTTTCGGCATGATTCTTTGGATGGGCGATACTACTTTGGCCGATCCGGATTGTATGGGTGATGCGCCGATATGACGAGTTACCAAATCGCATGGCGGTTCTGTTCGCATGTCTGAGGCTTTATTCGGTATATATATCGTATGATATGATTCGATTGACATCTTCGATTACCTGTTCCTTTTTACATTGGAGATTGCGGCAGGGGCTTATACCAGATGAATGTGGTGATCGAGAGCCGGAGGAAAGTCATATGGCGTCGAGGTGCCGCTGTCTTTTATTCAACTATGTAGGCCTACCGAAGACTCTATTCATTGATAGTCCGGACGGCCATAATCTTGTTTTGGAGACACTGGACATCTTTCATATTATCACCCTCGGGCAGCTTTCAGGATTCCAATGGTCGCTTCCAGACTTGGAATTCTCTGATTCAGGTTGTCGACCCACGGGACATTACTCACATCGATCATTCCTCTATTGATATTATGGTTTCTATGGATCTGCGAGGAATGATCTTGGCAGCAGATATAGCTATGGGCCGAGGAGGATCATTTGGAGAGTTTACCACACCATCTAAACTCGCATACTGGTAAGCTTATTTGAAAGCACATCCATTGGCGTGGAGACATGGACATCGCTCCGCTTTGGTGTCATATTATTACCACCCCCTCCCTCCTCCTCCTCACTTTAGTTTTTGGCGTACTCCGCTGGTGGGATCTACAGATCAACAACGCGATGGATGCGTCGAGGACGAGGTTGCTAGTGGCGGAGGGATTATCGAAGATTCGTCGGGACCGATTGCATTCGGGCATTCTTCTCTTTACATGGTGATTGCACCATTCTCGAGTATGGAGCTAATAGCTATACTGCCAGACGGGATCATTACGGCCTCGGAGGCACGGGTTATCGGGTTTTTGGGTGAGTCGACGAGGACTCCTACATTAATCCACCTGCATCACCAATGGAGGAGGACCTTAGTATTCGAAGGCTACTCACCGCATCGACGTCTACCAGCACCGGACGGATACTATCACTCACATCTTCAGAGAGGGCAGCATCTTCTGTGATCTTCTTACATGCATCGGTGGGATCACGCTACTATTATAAAATACAGCTCTGAGATCTTCGCACGGCTTGACATTAATGCCATCTAATCGGTTAACAAATTGGACTTCTAATGTTAGAAACTTATAGTTTCTTTTTGGACATTTGTATGGGAGGTGGTACCTCCTTGTTTATTGATTCTTTTTGCATTTACTCTTTCATTCGATTGTGCTTGGAGGTCAGGGTTTTATACCCCCCCTCCCTTGTACTATTATGAGCTTTTTATATATGGTTGGGACTTCCTTAACCCCCAGTCCTTCCACGATGGGCCTAAAAACCACATTGAAATGCTGTGATGGTGTACGTTGAATAAAAAAAAAAAAAAAAAAAAAAATGAAAGTCTCCTTTCGATGATGCATGTAGTTCTATTTATGTGTATGTAAGCGATTGTCATATGTGTCTAGCGTCAAAAAAATGATCTTTTATTGTAAACAACCATAGAAATTCTCTTGATTGAAGATCAATATGAAGAATTAAACATGATTCAATGAAATCGTGAAAAAATAAAAATAATCGAGATGGAGATTCGGAAATTTTTATTAAATATTTACAAAAAAATAAAACTACAACCTTTGACAAAACTTCTGCTAAACAAGATATTTTTTAAATAATTAATTTTATATGGTAGCATGGTTGAAATGCCAACAACCAAACACGGCGTTTAATTAATTTTTTTCTTTTAAGTAGCGGAAAAGCATACTCTGATGCATTGATTAAACACAATGTTATCTATGCTATATCAATATCCCTAAAAGTATTATTCCACGAATATTCACGGAAGTTATTGAGTTAACACAAGTCAACTTCTTGAGGCTCAACTTGAATTAAAATTAGTATATATAAACACTACAAATGGTACATTTCCACATTATTGTTAAGCAAGTTCCTAACGAAAATGAGCTATAATATTAGATCATATGTTATATAACTCAAATCTTTCAATTGTTTGAGAGGTCCCCATGAGTCTATCTACTCTTGTACGAAATTATCAAGATTTCCAAGGATGTGAAAAAAGGCGTGACAGAGAATGTAACATTTCTACTTACCACCATTTTCATCCCAAACCCCGTTTTTGTTACTTTTAACCCCAGTTGACCCTGCATTTCCCCGATTATATAGTATGGTCATGATTAACATATTAACACTTGATTTATGCAGTTTCTAACCTAAATACAAAAAATTAAGATAGATATCGATGATCTATATGAAATGTAGATGAATGAAACCTAGAATGCTAGAATTGGCAATGATAGATGTGAGTAATTGTTCAACTACAATACAAAACAATATTATCTATATTATAATAAGATCCTATGTGTTTACACGAGATGTATTATTGTTAATGAGTTGAGCATCCACCAATGAGTACTCTTCCTTATATTCTTCTTTGGAAGTAAAATTCAAAAGCTTTACATGTGATGGCACATGCATTCATAATGGTATCTTACTGTCTTCTAATAAAGAACATCAACTCTTTTAATTTGCATCTTACAATGTGGATCGAGCACTTCCCTAATTGATTAAAATAATTAATTCATTAATTGTTCAAACTTTAAACGTACATACGAAGATGTACACATTGATCAACGATGCATTTCTTAAAAAAATAAATAAATAAATAAATAAAAATGTAAACTTACTAATTAATTAACTAAATTACAGGTTATTGACTCCTAATTAATAAAGAAAATGAAACCCATTATCGATAACAATTAAACTATTTAGAAATTTAATTATTACCTTAGCTAGGTGATGGTCAAAGCTCGTAAATTAATGAAGATGCTTAACAATATTATTATGTAATCATTATTTTCCTTATGTTCCCATTTGATTCTTTCACAACCAGAAATTCACTTTGAACCACGAAAGTTATTTAGTTTCGTCGAAAAATAATTATTCAGAAATTTTTTATGATAAAAGTTTATATCGATAAAAATGATATTTCTTGTAATAACTTCTTATAATGTTAATTTTAATAGTCCAAATTGTTCATGATGAATCGACTTGTCCAGTTCAAGTCTAGGTCTGCACATCAAACCCCAAATCAATTCTTGTCCATCTTCGAATAGACTTATATATCGATGAATCGAATCATAATTGAACCGTGACATGAATATTGAGTTTTCCATTTTTATCGGATGGGGTGGGGGTAGGAGTGGGGTATGGGGGAGTTATTTGATAAACCAGAAGAAGCCATTGGTTGAAAAGAAAAAAGATAAGATAAACTAAGGCTGTGTTTGATTGGAAGCATGGAAAATGGGTGGAAAGAAAATGTTTTCCAGGGAAATGATTTGCCAAGAAAATATTTTACAGGGAATTGTAAATGTAGTGCGTTTGATTGGATGAAAATTCATCCTAGAAAATGTTGTAATTTTTCAACTTTTGGTGTTTGATTGTCTTTATTTTCCATGGAAAATGTAGTATTTTTCAACTTTTGTTATTTGATAGCAACTATTTTCTAGGGAAATTATCACATTTTCCATGACTAAAATATTGGAGAGAAAAATTGAAAGTTTACTATTGACAATTGTTAAATTATAATTTACCATTTTTTATGCATATTTCCACCATACATTTTATATAATCTAATACAAATTTTGAAAAATTCTATTGTACGTTGAATTACCACAAGCATATGGGTTTGTTAAAAGGTAACAAAAGTGAGTTAAATAGTAGCATTCTCATGAGGCCTACGATTTACACTTTACGTAAACTAAAATAAAATGCCCTATATTTTGAATAAACACAATGGACTAACTTAGTTAACTACATTAAATTTACTTAATGATTTAGAGCAACTTAAATTTGCTTAAAAATTAATAATTTTGCCAACTTAAAAATTAATAATTTTGCTTAAAATTATTAATTTTATTAATAATTTGCTTAAAAATTAGAGCAACTTAATGATTTAGAGCATTTTATATAATTTGCTTAAAAATTAATAATTTTTCCAAGACATTATTTTGCCAACTTAAAATTATTATTTTAAGCAAAATTATTAATTTGCTTAAAATTTAGAGCATTTTATATAATTAGCTTAAAAATTAATAAAGGCTTCTTAATTTGTATTCTTGCCAATTTTCATTTGCCATGGAAAATTGATTCTACTCATTTGGCAAGAAAATGTTTTCATCATTTTCATGGAAAAACCATCACGTGCATGGAAAATGGAAAATTTTTTACCTAGAAAACTTAGGCAATCAAACAGAGCAAAAGTTGGAAAATGGGTGGAAAATTTTGATTTTCCATGGCAAATTTAGGCAATCAAACATAGCGTAAGATGAAAATCAAAAGGCAAAAGAATGCATGCATGAACTGGAGTTGTGAATATGGGCGGTGGTGTGTCAGGTTTCCTCGTAGCACCAAATTTGAAGCAGACTCCCATTTGGAAGCCCAAGAAATTATGATGACCAAATGTTAACTGAATTTGGTCCTTCTGCAACACCAAATAATGGAATAACGAGTCAGATTTTCTTGTCGTTCGAGAGATCTATCCAATAATAATTATGAATCTTGTTGGAAAACAACAGATGCACTGTGATCTCTTGAGTATTGGTGGATGACGATAGACACCAAAGCACTGGATTGCATGTGTGTTATTGGTTATATTATTATTTGAGCTCATATGATACACCGTTGTGGGATTTGGGGCCCAAAGAGATAAAAATGAATAAGATGTAAATCTGAGATGAAATTAAGATATTGAGAAAGACTTGAATTCCGACCACGAGATCATAATGAACGAAAGGATAGGAAATCATGCATATATTCATGAATGTCGTTACGTATTGAGTAACCAACGTATATATAGTTTTGCATTTGAGGTGTTATTATTTAAGGTTGGTGCCTACTCTAATATGACGGGACTATTGTATACTAGATACCTAATTTGGTTTAACGTGTCCATGACTATGATAATCTGAAAAGATTATAGTTATTTCTAAAGGATTTATTTAGCATTTGAAAATATTGAAATATATTTTCTAATGTTAATTCTCGATTGTATTTTGCTCTCTCTCTCTCTCTCTTGATAAGTGCATTTTGTGCACTTATTTGGAGCTTTAAACTAAGCTTTTATTTCGTTATTTTATTAATTTTCTACTTAATTTGGTGCATTATTCTTTATATTTCAGTTTTGGACCCGTCTGTAAGAAATTAGAGAAGAATAGATGAAAAGAGGTATAAATTGAAATATATTTTGAAAGTATGAGGATCTAATTGCACTCAATTGAAAGTTGAAGGACCAGATTGACCAAATCAAAGCTGATGACAAATGTTGAAGGATCAAAAGTTGAAGGACCAAAGTACAAATTATGAAAAGTTTGAGGACTAAAATGACCAAGACCCAAAGATTGAGGACCAAATTAGAAGGTGTGAAAACTGGAAGGACAAAAGTGTGAAGACTAAAATAGCCAAGCTGGGCGATCGCCCAGATTAAAGTTGGTTGAGCGCCCAGCATTAAAACACAAAAGCAGAATGATATCTGCATTAACTAGGCGATCGTCTGGAAATACACAGGGCGGTCGCCAAGTGTAAATTTTTGTTGCGACATTTTTTTTTTTTTTGAATTCTAATATAGTTAGGTAACTTTTGGCCCATGATTTCTAGATATTTTTGGCATATTTTTGGGCACCATTAAGGTAGTATATATATAAGTTATTAATTCATAATAGGTTGTTGAGTTTTGGGAGAAGAACATAGACGAAAGCATCAAACGGAGATCAAGATTACTCTTTTGAAGAATTCAACGAAGATTAAGATCAAGCAATTATTCTTTTAAGTTTTCTTCTTCTCTAGGTGATGAATTCCATATTTTCTTCCCCTTCTTATTTTCTTATTATTAGTATGCTAGGCTAGTTTAATTAGTGCTAGAATTACGATGAAACTTTTTGTTTAAATTCTTTCATCTTGAGACTTGGTTTTTGATAATTTATTTCAATATAGTTTTGAATAATTAATCTTGATTTGTTTGCATCTGCAATTATATACGTAGTAAATGTATGATTGTTGTGGTGTGTTTTACTATCGAAAGATCGAAAGCTTGCTAGACGCTATTTTAATTATCTTAAAGTCCGATATGGGATATAAATATATTGTTATACTTTAAGTGATCTTTAATTATCCACAAGAATTTAATACATTTGTTTTTATTCGCATTCGCATTCATCATAGAAATATAGTCGAGTCATATATATGAATAGGTTTAACTTTATTCGAGAGAAACTGTTGAACAATTTAGGGATATTGATCTTCATAACTGAAGTAATTTGTCAAGACCAAGAATCAAGATAGAAGAAATAACAACTACAAGTGGATTCGGAATTTTAGTACTTTCCCTTTCTAAATTTAAATCAATGTTTTTCACCAATTTAATCTTTCAATTATTTGACCCATAATTATTTAATTGTCTTTAGTTTACCATTTTAATTAGTTATTAAACACAAAATCTTCCAAAGTTCATTAGATTTGGTTAAGGTTAGTGTGATTGTAACGGAATTATCTAAATCTTCGTGAGAACGATACTTGGACTCAAAATCCATTTTACTACTTGAGCGATCCGTGCACTTGCGGAATTATTTAAGATATCAAATCGCTGACAAGTTTTTGGCGCCATTGCCGGAGATTTAGTTTTAATTCTTTTCAATTACTTTAACACTAATTCGAATTTATTTATTTATTTGCTTTAATTGCTTATTTTCTTTAAGATATTACAGTGTTTGCTTTGTTTCTTTTCAGACCATTGCATGCGAAGTGTGAAACACGAATATCTAATTCCAATTGATCCAGAGATTGAACACACTTTTCACTGTAGGCAGAGAGAAGCAAAAAAGACACAACAAAAAGACCAAAAATAGCAAGACATAATGCAGAACAACGAGATTGTTCGGGCAAGACAAGAGACTTTTTGACTCCACAGATCATTCAGAACCAATCTAGCATTGTCTACCCACTTTTTGAGCAGCCGAACTTTCAGTTGAAGACTAACGTCATTCATCTATTCCAGAATGGTCATCAATTCTATGGCAGGACCGATGAGAATCCACATACACACGTTTCAAGATTCTTGAAAATGTGTCAACACTTCAAATATCAAGGAATCTCAGACGATACTATCCAGCTACGTTTGTTCCCACATACTCTTAGGGACAAAGCTCTTGAGTAGTTGGACTCACTGCCAATTGATAGCATAACCACATGGAATGATCTAGCCCAAAAGTTTTGCACAAAATTCTTCCCACCAGCAAAGGTTTCGAAGTTGAAGCATGATATATCCATATTTCAACAGTCAGAAAAAGAATCTTTTGATGAAGCATGGAACAGATTCAAGAATATGTTAAGAAAGTGTCCTCATCACGGTGTTGGCAGGGGGCAACAAATTCAATATTTCTATGCTGGACTACTCCCTTCATTTAAAAGCATGATTGATTCTTCATCCATCAGTTCTCTATCTACCAAAACAGTGGTTGAAGCTTTGAATTTGTTTGAAAGAGTAGCTATCACCACCACCATGTGGCCATCAGATAGAGTTGTACAAAAGAGAATTGTAGGAGTACATGAGATAGATACTTTCACAGCATTATCTGCATAGATAGAGTCCTTGGCACACAAAGTAGAAAGTATGTCATATTCAGCCAATGCAGTGTAAATAAAGAAATCAACATGTGAAGAATGTGGAGCCAGACATAGTACATCAGAATGTCCTATTCTATCACTACATCCTAAACATGTCGATTATATTCAAGGTGGTCAACGCCAGCAAAATAATCCATATTCCAACACATATAATCCAGGTTGGCGAAACCATCCAAATTTCTCTTGGAGGGATAATCAGAATAATGCTAGGCCACCGTTCCAACAGCCAGAAAAGAGTACATCATTAGAAGATTTGCTCAACAAATTTATCGTGAAAACGGATTACTACATGGAAACTACTAATCAGTTCATGAGAAAGACAGACACCTTTCTTCAAAATCAAGGTGCTTCAATAAAGAATCTAGAGACATAGATGGGGCAGATGGCAGTTGCTTTATCAGGCAGAGCACCAAGTACTTTGCCCAATAATACAGAGGTGAATCTCAAAGAACATGTTAAAGCTATTACTACTAGAAGTGGGGTTCAGTTACTAGAGATCCATGTAAAGAGATCATTTGCAAATAACGAAGTGGTACTTCTACTGATGAGGAACACGTGGAACAAACTGAGCAGACAACATCTATGAAAGAGAGTTTAGGCACACCACAGGTTAAGGCAACCGTTCCTATCAAGCCATATAATCCTCCGATCCCATTTCTTCAGAGGCTACAAAAGTACAAGTTAGACAAGCAATTCGAAAAATTTCTTGAGATCTTCAAGAAACTACATATCAACATCCCCTTTGCAGATGCACTTGCTCAGATGCCCAGTTATGTAAAATTCTTGAAAGATATTCTTTCAAATCAACGCAAGATGGAGGAACATGAGACGGTGATGTTGATGAGAAAAGTGTAGTGCTATTTTACAAAATAAACTACCTCCTAAACTCAAAGATCTAGGGAGTTTTACAATACTTTGCACAATTGGTGATTTTTTTTTTTGATAAAGCTTTGTATGATTTAGGAGCTAGTATTAACTTGATGCCGCTTTTATTTTCAGGAAATTAGATTTGGGAGAAGCTAAAGCAACTATGGTAACTCTGCAGCTAGCTGATCGGTCTATTAAACATCCAAGAGGAGTTGTTGAAGATCTTTTGGTAAAAGTGGACAAATTCATCTTCCCAGCTGATTTTATCATTTTCGACATAAAGGAAGATAAAGATGTCCCACTTCTTCTTGTTAAACCATTTTTAGCCACTGGTAGAACTCTAATCGATGTACAAAAAGGCCAACTAATTCTGAGGCTTAGCGAGGAGCAGGTCACATTTGATGTCTTCAAGGTAATCAAAAATCCAACCGAGTCAGATAGATGCTTCAAAGTTGATGTGGTTGATGATGTAGTTCATGAAATTTTCCATCTCCATAATCTATCAGATCCATTGGAGGCTTGCATTGTGCATTCTCAATCCTTTCACCCTGATTCTAGTGAGGTTGAGATGTGCGCAAGATATCTTGAAGCTAATCCTCCATATACACCCCGACCACGCTTTGAAGAGTTGGGCACAAGTTCTACAAAACATCTGCCTTCTGTTCAACAACCTCTAAAAATAGATCTCAAGCAGCTGCCCTCTCATCTCCATTACGCCTACTTGGGGAAATCCTCTACTTTGCCTGTAATCATTGTAAATTCTATTAATAAGCTTGAAGAGGAAAAGTTACTCCGAGTGCTTCGAGAACACAAGACAGCTATTGGGTGGTCTATTGCTGACATCAAGGGTATCAACCCTACTCTGTGCATGCATAAAATCCTCATGGAGGATGATTTTAAACCAAGTATTGACAATCAGAGGAGGCTGAATCCTAATATGAAAGAAGTGGTCAGAGCAGAAGTCATTAAGCTAATGGATGCTGGGATAATCTACCCAATCTCAAACAGTTCTTGGGTCAATCCAGTTCAAGTAGTGCCAAAGAAGTGAGGTATCACTGTGGTTCAGAACGAAAATAATGAGTTGATTCCAACCAGAACAATCACAGGATAGAGAGTTTACATTGACTACCGCAAACTCAATACTGCTACTAGGAAGGATCATTTTTCCCTTCCGTTTATTGATCAGATGTTGGAAAGATTGGCTGGATATTCTCATTACTGCTTTTTGGATGGCTATTCCGGGTATAATCAAATTCCAATAGCACCTGAGGATCAAGAGAAGACCACATTCACGTGTCCCTATGGCACATTTGCTTACCGTAGGATGCCTTTTGGTCTATGCAATGCTCATGTCACTTTCCAGTGTTGCATGATGGCCATTTTCTTTGATATGGTGGAGAAATTCATTGAAATATTCATGGATGATTTCTCGGTATTTAGCTCATCCTTCAATGAGTGCTTGGAGCACTTACACCTAGTTTTGAAGCGGTGTGAAGATACAAATTTGGCTCTCAACTAGGAAAAGTGTCACTTCATGGTTCAAGAGGGCATCATGTTGGAACATCGAATTTCAGCTAAGGGGATTGAAGTGGATAAAGCAAAATTCAGGTTATAGAAAAATTGCCACCACCAACTTCCGTCAAGGGTATTAGAAGCTTTCTTGGGCATGCCGGGTTCTATCGTCACTTCATCAAAGACTTTTCAAAAATCAAAAAACCTTTGTGTACTCTGCTGGTCAAGGATGTGCCATATGTCTTCTTTGAAGAGTGTCTGTTGGCTTTCAACACTCTAAAATAGAAGCTCATTTCAGCACCTATGATAATTGCGCCTGATTGGAGTCTACCGTTTGAACTAATATGTGATGCAAGTGATTATGCAGTTGGAGTAGTGTTGGGGCAATGAAAAGATAAAAATTTTCATGTGATACACTATGCTAGCAAGACTTTGAATGATGAACAGCTCAATTATGCCACTACTGAGAATGAGCTCCTAGCTGTAGTCTATGCCTTTGATAAATTCAGATCATATCTTGTTGGATCGAGGGTGATAGTTTACACTGATCACGCAGCCTTGAAGTATTTATTGGCAAAGAAAGATGCAAAACTGAGGTTGATTAGATTGGTATTACTTCTACAAGAATTTGATCTCGAGATAAGAGACAAGAAATGAAGCGAGAATGTAGTAGCTGATCACTAATCCAGACTTGAGTAGGAAGAGCAGATCGAGAGTTTGGATATTAATGAGGTGTTTCCAGATGAACAGATTTTTCATTTGGAAAAAGCACCATGGTTTGCAAATATAGTGAATTTCTTGGCCAAATCCATCATCCCGCCAGATTATTCAAGTAATCAAAAGAAGAAATTTTTCTCTAACTTGAAGCACTATTTTTGGGAGGATCTCATTCTCTATAGACGGGGTCCAGATCAAATAATTCGGCGGTGTATTCCTCAAGAAGAAGCCTCTCAAATACTTGGGCATTACCATTCTTCAGCCTACGCTGGACACTTTGGTGCCTCTAAAACAGCTACTAAAGTTCTACAGTCTAGGTTCTACTGGCCTTCCATCTTCAAAGATACTTACCTTTTTGTGAAGGAATGTGATCGATGCCAGCTCAAGGAAATGGTCCTAGATAGCCACCATCACTACTTAACTACTACCACACTCAATCGTTCTATTGGTTACTTCTTCGAGATGCAAATGGTCCTAAGTTGATAGTTCTAGTCTCAAAAATGAATCCTATTGTTTTCGAGAAAATTGCACCAACATAACTAAAAATCATCATAATTAACCAGCACAACATGATATCAAATATGGATAAGTAGCTTCACATTTAACCAAAACTACAAGTCATGAATTTAAGCAAAACTTAAAAGAAACAATTTGCATCATTAGTTGGCAAGGCTATTCATGACATGTAAGCTTACAAGCAAACAAAAATATTATTATTATTTTTAAACTTAAACATATCATACAATTGAAGTGTGTGCCTGTGTTGAATGACGATGAAAATTGTTCTTCGTTACCAGAGATTTGCAAATGCCTACTTTAAGTCCTACAAAAAAATTTACAAAAAGTCAATTGAAATCCTAAAACTATATGATACAAAAATTGAAATAAAAGATTAGAAAAAATAGGTTGCCTTCATTAAGCGCTTATTTTTCGTCTTAAGCTTTACTTTGTCATGGTGATCACTCCATATTTCTTAAGGTGGTGAATTACTTTTCTTTCGAAAAATCACCATCCAAGTATTGTTTTAGCCTTTGTCCATTCACCTTAAATATGCCCTTCATGTCATGAGCAACTTTTGCTACACCGTGAATGGCATGGACCATCTCGAATGTAGTTTTTCCAGAAGGATCTTTAGGCATGAGTTGAACAATAAAACTTTTTGTCCAGCCTCAAACTGTTTTCGTTGAATGTTTTTGTCGTGCCACTTCTTCGTCCTCTCCTTGAATAATTTGGCATTTCCGTAGGCCTCAAACCAGAATTCTTCCATTTCGTTCAATTGAAGCATTCTCTATTCACCGACTCTTTTAATTAAATCAAAATTTAGCTTTCTCAATGACTAGTAAGCTCAATGCTCCAACACGACCGGTAACATTCCAATTAGAGTTTTGAATGCAGTGTGATATGCCCATAGAACATCATCAAGCATGTTCGAACAATTTTTTCTTGAGGTACTCACGGTTAGCTCCAAAATCATTTTTAGTTCGGAAATTTCTATCTGGCTGCAAGTTTTTGGATGATAAGGAGTACACACTCGATACTTCACACCATAGGATTGCTCGAGGGGTCCTGAAATGCGTGAAAATGTTCTTTTTGAGATAATTCACTACCAACAACCATCATTAGTGGGGTAAAGCTACAGCTTCTACCTATTTTGAGACGTAGTCTACAACCACTAAAATGTATAAATTTGAGAATGATGGTGGAAATGGTCATATAAAATCAATTCTCCATACATCGAATAATTCAACCTCTAAAATGGTTTGAAAAGACATTTTTAGCTTTCAGAATATGTTTTCCGTCCTTTGGCACCTATCACACTTTTTCATCAAACTCAAGCATTCTTAAACAATGTCGGCCAATAAAATTCAGATTGTAAGACTTTGGTTGAGGTCTTAATAGCACCAAAGTGCCTCCGTATGATGAGGAATGGCATTGTTCTAAGACAGTCTCTATTTTTTCTTCAGGTACACACTTTCGAATTCTTTGATCTACACCCCTTCTGTAGAGAATATGATCTTTTCAAAAGTAGTATTTAAGTTCTGAAAAGAAATTTTTTCGGTGTTGATGATCATAATCAAGTGGCACAATGTTGCTTGCAAGGTAATTCACATAATCGGCATACCACGATGCACTATCTTCTTTTTCTAACTGCTCTATTCCAAAAATCTGCTCATCCATGAATTTTTCATTTATTTCACATTCTTCATTCTCTTCTAACTACTCTATATTTTTTGTAGTGGCATAGATTTAGCGTCATTGAGAGTTCGGCAGGCGTAATATACGACCTGTATAATTTTTTCCCTTCTCTGTCACAAAACTGCTCTGACAGCAAAATCATTTGCGTTGTACATGAGCTCGAATAGTAAATCCCAATCACATACCAAAATTATTGGTGCGGAGATTAGGCTAGCTTTAAGGAATGTCCCAGAAATAATCGAATACCTTTAACTATTGTCGGCGGATGATGTTTCTCTATAACTTGAATCATTGCTTTGTCAACCTCAATGCTTTTAGCTAAAATTTGGTGTCCTAATACAATCATTTCTTGGACCATAAAGTGGCACTTTTCTCAGTTAAGCACCAATTCATTTCTCTCAATGCTGAAGTACAAAGGTCAAATTTTTTAGACATTCATTGAATGATGACCCAAAAATCAAAAAATCATCCATGAATACTTCAACGACTTTTTTGACCATATACAAGAAAATTGACATCATACAATGTTGAAATGTGACAGGAGCGTTGCACATGCCAAATGGCATATACCTATATGTACACATGCGGTAAGGACATGTAAAGGTCATCTTTTCTCGATCTTTTAGGGCTATATGGATTTGATTGTAGCCTGAATACCCATCAAAATAGAAATAACTAGAATGACCTGCCAATCTTTCCAATATCTGATAGATGAATGGAAGAGGAAAATGGTCCTTTCAAGTTGTGTCATTCAACTTCCTATAGTTAATACATACCCGCCATCCGATATTTAATCTGATTGGTATAAGCTCATTATTGTCATTCTTTTCAACAGTAATTTTTTCTTTCTTAGGCACCACCTAAACTGGGCTTACCTAAGTGCTATCTGAAATAAGATATATAATACCTACATCGAGTATTTTAAAAAATTTGACTCAGACTATCTTCTACAAATGAGGATTTAATTTGTATTGATGTTGCACTATTGGTTATATGCTTCTTCTAATAGAATCTTGTGCACGTAGATGGACGGGCTTATATATCTAATGTCTGCTATAGTCCAACCAATGCCTGATTTATATTTTCTAAGTACTCAGAGTAGTTTATCTTTCTAATCTTGATTGATGGAGTTTGCAATAATAACTAGGAGTAGATGACTCACCTAGATAAGCATACATGAGGTGAGATGGTAACTACTTCAGCTTGAGAGTCGAGCCTGTTGAATTGAAAGTGGTGGTTGAGGAGGTGTAATGACTAGTTCCATGTATTTTTTCCTTCTATCTATTTAGCCCCTTGTACATATCTGGCACATTCCTCAAGAACTAAAGAGTCAGAATTTTCTTCTTGAGAATACATAATGCATGCTTCCCATGGATATGAGAGATTTTTCCAAGTGAATGTATTGATTGCCTTGTGATATATGATATCGGTCTGAAAATAAGAATCAGAGGAGCTTGGATATTGATTTACTTTGAACACGTTGAAAGTAACTTCCTCTTCGTTTAATCTCAACACTAGTTGTCCTTTTTGTACATCAATTAGTGCTCGTTTGTTATCTAAGAAAGACTATCCCAAGATAAGTGGTACATCCATGTCTTATCCCACATCTAAGAAAATGAAGTCAGCTGGGAATAAGAACTTGTCCACTTTCACTAAAATATCTTCAACGACCTTACATGGATGTTTAACCGATCGATCAGCCAACTACAGTGACATTGTAGTCGACTTAGCTTCTACGAGACCTAGTTACCTAAAATAGAATATGACATCAAATTAATGCTAGCATCTAAATCACATAATGCTTTTTTGAAAAATAAACTACCAACAGAGCATGGAATACTAAAACTCTCTTGATCTTTTAATTTCGATAGTAGCTTATTTTGCAAGATAGTATTGCATTCTTCTGGTAAACATGACTATTTCATGTTCTTCTAACTTCTGTTTGTTTGAAAGAAATTTTTTCATAAATTTTGCATAGCTTGTCATTTGAGCTAAAGTGTCGGCAAAAGGAATGCTGATTTGAAGTTTCTTGAACACATCAAGGACTTTTTTTGAATTACTTGTCTAGTTTATGTTTTTGCAACTTCGGAAAAAAATAGAATTTGATGAACATAAGCTTTGACCGGGGCAGAATAAAATCTGGTTGAAAGCTTCATTTTTCTTGTTCAACTGCTTCGTCGGATTTGTTTTCTCACTCTTTAATGAACACAGTTTCCTTTTCTCACCTATTCTTTTCACATGAATTTCTGGCAACTCAAATCTACTTCTCATGGTAATTTCATTTACTTGCTCTTTTAGATTGACCTTAATATTGTTTGGCCATGTGCCTGGTTGTCGCACGGCCAATAGTTTAGCTAACTACCCAATCTGATTTTCTCCATTCTTTCTGATAATTTAGTGAAAGCTTGTTCCCATCCTCATTTCTTTCTTGTGTTTTTCCTTGATTTGGCTGATTTTGAATATTTTGGGTACTTTCATATGAGAAATTTGGATGATTTCTCCATCCAGGATTAGAAGTCTACGGGTATAGTTTATTCTGCTGTCGTTGAAAATTCTGAGCATCTGCAGTTGTTCAAGTGATGATGCTTCTACAATAACCATATGGCACTTTGATGATTGATGGTTTGCCCTGCAAGTTGTACATATTGGTAGGGACATCTGAACAATATTGGATGATTGAGAGTGTTTTAGTGTTTGTATCTGCTATGCCAATGAATCAATTTTCGGTAATCGTGAAGGTCGCCAGCTGGTCTATTTTGGATAGACCTGTTATAGAATCTATTAAAGAACGACTGTTTGAATCTAATCCAGAGTCGAAATAATTATTCTAACCCGCTAAAGAAAAACCATGACTTGGACACTTTCAGAACAGTTCTTTGAATCTTTTCCATACCTCGTGAAAATTTTTCAAGTTAGATTTTTGAAAATTGGATATTTCATGCATCAGTCTGTTCACTTTGGTTAGAGGAAAGTATTTCAGTGCAAATTTTTAGATCAAATCTGTCTAAGTAGTGATGCTTCTAGACGATAGAAAATCTAACTATTCTCTAGCCTTATCCTTCAGAGTGTGTGGGAAGAGTCTCATCCTAAGTGCTTCTTCATTAACACCGTCATATTTGAAAATTTCATAGTATTCCATTAAGCGAAAAAGATGATAATGAGGATTTTCGTTTGTTTTCCCATAAAATGGCAGATTGTTCGATAATAAATTAATCACATCTGGTCTTAACTAAAAGTTCTTAAGTCCAAAATATGGGTAAATTATATTGGACCGATTTTCAACAATCGGAGCATCATATAATCATATTTAAAAATATCTTGTTCATTAACTTCAACTGGTCGAGCCACATGTGCAAGATTATTTCTCATATCTGTAAGTAGTGGATCATGGACCCAGTTGTTATTGTTCATTGTGTCTCTCTGTTGTTTTTTCTTTTCGTGTTGTTCACATTGTCGTTGGTGAAAACTCCATTTGATTTTTGGGTCGAAATCAAATATATCAAGATCTTTTGCATGGCGCATACACAATCAACATCTAAAACTTTAGAAAGTAGCTAAAATTCAGCAGTTACACAAAGAACTTAGAAGGAAAATAAAAATAAAATTTGTTAAAAATAAATTATCAATTAACTTAGTAATTAATAAAACTAGTCTCCGGAACCGGTGCCAAAAATTTGTAGTCGATATTAATCCCGCAAGTGTACGAATCATTAACAAGTAATAAAGTGATGAGAAAATTATCTAACACACGAGGACTAACAATTAATTAACAAATTAATTTATAGTTCGAATGTTAACAAGATAAAAACACAGATTCATTTATAATTTCAATCCTAAAGTTATTCTACTTAAGTTTAAATAAATCTAAATTATCACGTAATCAAAAGTAATTTAAGAACAAATTCGAGTTTTAGTTGCATTAGGATTCGCGAATCCACCTACACATTCATTAATCAATTATCCATTACCGCTTTAGCTAATAATTATCCTAGATTGAAAATTGATGATCCTATAATAATAAAAAACTCTCTCGATGGTTAATCAATTATGTATCGATTTGCAAAATTAATTATCTCTATCTAAAGTTCAAACATAAAAATATGCATTTAAATCACAAAAACACCCTAAAAGATTTCATAAGGCAAAATAATAATTTCTATCTATTATTAGACCCAATGTTATTCAATACAATGTGCTTATGTAACTGACTCTCTTGAAATCAATAAAGATCACAAAACATTCCAATGGTGACCAAGCATTAAAACGTAGAAAAGAGAATAAGGAATAATCAACCCGGAAGCAATTAATTACAAAAATGGAAAATTTTCTAATTAATTAAAAACATGAGGTTTCATCGTTATTCCTAGCAATAAGTAATTTAGATAGATATGATTTCGTAAAATATTACAAAACTTGAATTAATCATGTTATGGAGAAAAAAAAGAAGAAAACAGAAATATAACTTGTGATTTCGGCCAAAGAATCTTCATTCTATTCCTTTGATCTTCGATTCTTGTGATATATTTTTTTCTCTATTTTCGTCTCTTGCCATTTCTCTATTCTTTGCCTTTTATATGCTTTCCAAACTTCTAGAAACGTGTTTTACGCTATTATTTTATCCTATACTGAATAGATTTATATTTCCATCAGGAAACAATAAAATTCTTCACTTTATAACCATGTGATCGCATGGTATTGTCCAATTAGCTAGGTTCTGCAGATGAAATCTTTGGCTTGTGATTGCACTCTTGATTAACCATGCGGTTGCATGGTTAATTGATTTCCAATTCCTGAGTTTTTTTTCTTTAGTATTTGGATGACAAGTCCCTCAACTATCTTTATATGTTCAATTAAGTCCATTTTTTCATGTTTTCTTTCTTTTCGTTTGATCGACACTTCAATTTAGTTATTTTTCTATAATATAAAAAAAATACTACTCCATCATGTTGAAAACATGTAAGAGTACTAATAATTGTTCTTTTTACGGGTCTAGATCAGTACAACTTTTGTACTTAGATTGGGAATGAGAAATTGCCACTTCTCAAGGACACGTCAACTCTGCGTAAGTAGAGCAAGGTCATTTGTTCTCCTTAGAGATACCATCTCCTGATTACTAGTAATGTATTACTAATTGAGGAAGATGAACCTACTACTAACGTAGAATAGAAGGCAAGTGTTGAAAATCAAAGAGATGACAAGAAGCCATGGAATCCGAGATGAACTCCATATATGAAAACAATGTTTGGACCTTAGTTGACCCGCTTGAGGGGGTAAAACCTATAGGTTATAAATTGGTTTACAAGTAAATTGTCAGCATAGATGGTAATGTTCATAGTTACAAGGCAAAATTGGTTGCGAAGGGTTACAAGCAAAGACAGGGAATTGACTTTGACGAAACCTTCTTACCAATAGTCATGTCTAAGTCAATTCATATTCTATTTACAATAGTAGCATACCATGACTATAGAACTGGAAAATAGATGTCAAAATTGCATTCATTATTGGAAATCTTAGTGAGCATGTGTACATGATACAACCCGAAGGTTTTGAATCTACAGAGCCAAACAAAGTATGCAAACTACAGAGATCCATATAAGGATTAATGCAAGCCTCTCGGAGTTGGAATCTTCATTTTGATGAGATAATCAAAATGTTTGATTTTATCAAGAATAAAGATAACCATGTGTGTATAAGAAGGTTATTGGGAGTGAAGTCGTGTTTCTAATTTTGTATGTGGATGACATACTATTATTAGGAAACGATGTCCTAATACTAAAATTAGTAAAATTGTGGTTATCCAAAAATTTCTCCACGAAAAATATGAGAGAGACAATTTACATTCCCGATATAAAGATCTAATAGAATGATTGGTCTATCTTAATCTACGTACATAGATAAAATCTTGAGAATATTTAGCATGGAAGTGTCCAAGAGAAGACTATGTCCCATCGAGCATGAGATCGATCTCTCAAAAGAGATGTATCGAAAGACACAAATCGAAAGAGATCGCATGGATAGAATTTCTTATGCATCAACAATATGATCTATCATTTATGTCATGCTATGTATTCGACCAGATGTTTCATATGCCTTGAGTGTCAAAAGTAGGTTCCAAGTGAACCCTTGTGAAAAATATTGAATTGTAGTAAAGAGCATCCTTAAGTACTTAAGAAGGACTAAAGACGTGTTCTTGGTTTATGGAGGAAATGAACTTAGAGTTCAAGGTTATGTCGATGCTAGCTTTCAGTTTGATAAAGACGATAGCAAATCTCAATCTAAATATGTATTTATTCTAAATGGTGATACGGTCAGTTAAAAAAGTTCTAAACAAGAAACGACCGCTGATTCAACTATATAAGTCGAATATATAGCTGCAGTGAAAGCAGCGGTCTAGATAAAGAAGTTTATTTATGAACTTGGAGGAGTTCTTAGTATTGTTGATCCAATACCTTGTATTGTAATAACAATGGAACCATCGTACAAGCTAAGGAACCTATGTCTAATCAATGATCCAGATATATATTGAGGCAGTATCATCTAATTATGGAGATACTCTTGAGAAATGACATAAAATAGAATAGGTCCCAACAAACGTTAATATAGAAGATTATTTGACAAAGTCGTTGTCCCAGCACTAGTATAATGGTCATGCTAAATTTAATAGTATTAAGATACCTAAGTGATTGGTCTAGTTTGTTTGGGACATTTTATGATATACTCTTTGTTAGACATTGATTTGTATGAATAAATTGATTAATTAAATATTTTTCTACATTTTAATAGTAGATCTGTTATTTTTTAAATTTTATTATTTAAAATAATAGAGTCCAAAGAAAAGTTCATAGTACCTTGTTAATCACAATGTGTTGTGATTGTGAGATAGAATTTATAAATAACTTATTCTTGAAATATTCATAGTCATAGTAATGATGAGATATGAATATTATTATCGCGGTAGGCTAGCATGTGTTGTATTTGTTTTGAAGAAAATAGCTGATCTCACGACCTAAGATGTAAAGAGACATATGAATGAATACATAATGCATTGTTATGAAAACATGACATTGAATTACCCGCCTATAGATTCCACATGGATAACTATTCAAGCGTCAATGGTAAATCTCTAATGCGCAGTAGTGAATTTGGTCCTTTGACTTGAGGACATCATAGAATCTGATGTGAGAATCGCTATATATGAGCGCTTGATGGAGCTCTAAGATTATGAGTCACCAATATGATATCGTACGTGTATAGTTAGAATCATATGAAGGTTGTGAATATCCAATATGAGGATTCGTCACTCTTGGAAACTTGAAGATTATGCCCTACATTTTGACCACTTAAGTTGATATAAATTACCTCGGCCGAGGTGCAGTTGTGAGTTGAAAATGTTTCAATCATAACTAGATTAGATCAACGAAAAGTTGAGGTGAATAATACAATTGGTTGAAATGAGATTGACGATGATGATCTATATCTTTTAACCAATTGGATTATATTGATGAAGAGATTATATTTTCATGGTAACCACACATATATTGGTTCTGTTATACCACATGACATTTTCCTTCACATGGATTGTCTTGACACATTATAAGATGTCAATCTTGGACGGCGATGTGAATTGATTGATCTAGGTGAATAGATGATAATATCACTACGTTTGCTATCGTGAATGGAAACCTAATGGGTCACACACAAAAGGAGAGAATTGAGCATCTGGAGTTGGAATTTGTCCAAGTGGAAGATTGTAAGAATTAATGTCTAAGGTCCAATTAGTTGGGTCGGACTTAATTACTTATTGGACCAAATTAATTAATTAAATTAATTAATTGGGTCTGTTAGTTGGTGAAAGTTCTAGTATGACTAGAACACAAAATTCTAGTAGGACTAGAACTAGAGTTGCGCCGCTTCTAAATACTAGGGCCACAATAGTTTATGCAACAAAGTAAATATGTCTTCATTACTTGCTAGGACAAGCAAGAAACAGACCCAATACAAACTTTTCATCTATTCTTGATCGTGAAAGTCCAGATCTATTCTTGTTGTGTAGACTACCATTGGAGGCTGGAGAATTGGACAGCTGTAGTATTGGAGGTTGTACCTCCAGCTAATCAAATAATCAGATTCTACGGTGTTCATCAAAGTAAACTTCTATCACAAATTCTATATAAGTACAAAGTTGATTCGGTTTATAGGAATTGCAGATTTAATTTTTGTTGTACATATATATGTCAATTCTTTACACACCTAACATACCTTCATCCAAGACAACGGTCGAACAAAACAATCTCCAAGTAGACCAATCTGACACCGTAAACACCCAAACACCACCACCCAAACTAATAAATCTTAGAAGATTCAAAAGGGTCTGAAGACTTTCTTCTTGGCTAAGAGACTTCATGTGTTCCCAAGTCTCAACAATCAATCCTAACCAAGACTCAACTCTTATAGCTAAGGCACCAAAGGCACCAAGTATACCATTTCTAACTATGTCCCTTGTTCAAACGTATCACCCAACCATACGTGTCTATTTGCCAACATTTCTTAATGAGTTGAACCAACTACCTTTGCACAAGATGTACATGATTCAAATTGGAAAGCAACCATGGATATTGAAATTCCAGCCTTAGAAGAAAATGGGACTTGGTCTTTCATTGTCTAGCCTGAAGGGAAGAAGCTAATCTGTTGTCATTGGGAGTAAAAATTAAACAAGAGGCAGATGGTAGCATCAAAATATACAATGCTCACTTAGTTACCAAAGGATACAACCAGATAAAAGGCATGGACTACAAGGAAACCTTTGCACCAATTTCCAAGCTCACAACAATATGGTGTTTATTAGTCATATTTGCAGCCAATAAAATGTTCATTGCATCAAATCGATGCCCAGAATGCCTTTATCCATGGTGATCTCGAAGAAGAAGTCTATATGCTTCCGCCACAAGGTTATATTCGATAGGGAGAGACTTCACTAGTTTTTCAACTTTACAAATATCTTTATGGACTTAAACAAGCTTCCAAAAATTGGTATTCTTTGTTTTCTGATGTTATATGTCAAGTGGGTTTTAAGCAGTCCTTCACAGATTATTCCCTATTCACTAAAGGTAACCACAAGTCAATTACTAAATTTTTAATTTGTGTAGATAACATGTTTATAACTGGGAACGATGAATAATAAATTGCAAAGCTAAAGAAAATTGTTCCATTACATATAACGTGTTCCTCATGTATCTTTGACATCATGACATTGACATCGATATGATAACAATAACGACCTTGATGTCGTTACATGTCCAATAACAACATTGAAGTAGTTTCAGTTTAGTAACAGGCCATGTATGGATTTGACATAACGATATTGAAGTCGTTATGATACAAATAATAACATTGAAGTAGTTCCAATACATTTTAAGCCTCGGCATTGGTCCATCCTTAATCTGGGAGTTCACCTAGTAAAAGCAAAAGTAAATCTGCTTCTGTTTTCACCAAGTTGGCGAACACCCTCACCCAGGCTAATTTCATGTGAAATATATATTTTTTTAAAAATAATTTCTTTCCATTTCATTTACCAATATTTGAACAATATTACAACACATATAACTTATGCACATGTATCGGTTTGACATCACGAGATTGATGTCATGTTGATAACAATAACAACATTGAAGTCGTTTCAGTGTAGTAACGAGTCGTACATGTATCGATTTGACTTAACAATATTGAAGTCATTATGATAAAAATAACAACATTGATGTTGTTTAGTACATATAATTTGCGCATTTGTTGATTTGAGATAAAGACATCGACATCGTTATAGTAATATTAAAGATATCGATGTCGTTTCAATATGAAATACAGCTATAACTACAATGAAGTTGTTTTAGTTAAAAGGTAACAAGATTGATATTGTTCCACATAAAAAATCTGAATTGAACGTCTACAGCCACTCAACATGCCTCCGACATACTTAGGAGGTCCGAAAAAGGTTATCAACTGTGATGATTCCCACTCTGACGTTGAAGGAAAGATGAACGGAGTTACCTTATTCCCATCATAGAACTTCAAAGGTGGTTGACAACACTAGGAACTTCTAAGGTAGTCGATACGAGCACGTCTCTCGAACCAATTCATTGGTTTCACTTGAAAGTAATGCTTATACTAAGGAATGATACTTTGAGTCGACCGAAGTGCTAAACGATAGTCGAACTCACATAACGACATTGGGTCGTTCCAGTTCTAGGGAGATGACATTTATGTTATTCTAGTACAAAATATAACTATTACTACGTTGAAGTTGTTTCATTCAGAAGGTAACAAGATTGGTATCGTTATGGTTAAAAAGACTCAATCGACCATCCACAGCCACCGAATATGTCTCCAACATATCTAGGAGGTCCAAAAAAGGTTATCAAGTAGGTTGATCCCATGCGAACGAGGAAGAAAGGCAAACAGAATGACCTTCTTTCCATCAAAGAACTTCGAAGGTGTGGTAGACAACATTAAAAGGTAAATAGCACAAAACGTCCCTACCTATTGAGGGTATTGTGAAAACGTCCCTACCTTCAAAATTTTGGCATTTTCACCCTTACCTCTCGGATTTCCAAAACAAAACGTCCTTACCTTCAAAATTTTGGCATTTTTCACCCTTACCTCATCGGATTTCTGCAAAAAGCGTCCTTCATTCAAAAATCACCATTAACTTAGGGGTAAATTAGTCCAACCATTTTTTCACATATATATTACTTCTTTTAAAATTGGGGGCTTCCCATGCAATTTCCAAAATTGCATGGCAGCCCCGCTCTCTAAATCGATTCTAGAAATAGGCTGGCGTAAAGAATTTCGAGAAACATTTCTTGAAATCGTACCCATGACCATCAAGAAAACAAGCTAGAAGCTTTTCCTTTGTTCACCATTCGACCTATACATACATACATAATCGGCTAATCGCACAGCTTTAAAAAACCCGAAAACATGGGTGTGGATTATTACAATATTCTCAAAGTTAACCGCAATGCGAGTGATGATGACTTAAAGAAGGCCTACACCCTGGCCATGATTTGGCACCGGACAAAAATGCCAACAAGCTAGAAGCCGAGGCCAAGTTCAAGCAAATTTCCGAAGCCTCACGACGTTTTGAGCGACCCGAGAAAGTGCGGATCTACGATCTATATGGCGAGGAGGGCCTCAAGTCCGCCAAGCTCCACCGCCCAAACGGCGCCCGAGGTTATGGGAGTAATCAGCATCCTGACCCCGAATTTTCGGTTTAATCCCGGACTCTCGATGATATTTTGCGAAATTTTGGGGAAAGTAGTAATGGTGTTTATGGTAGTAATGCGAACAATGGTGGTGGCGGTGGGGTAAAGAGAGATGGGTTTTTAGGAGTACAACCACGAATGGTGGGACGAGTTATGGAGGTGGGGAAAATTCGGTGGTGGGTCGAGGGATTGAGAAAGGCGCCACCGGTGGAGATGGGCTACCATGCAATTTTGGAAATTGCATGGGAAGCCCCAATTTTAAAAGAAGTAATATATATGTGAAAAATGGTTGGACTAATTTACCCCTAAGTTAATGGTCGATTTTTGGGGTGAAGGACGTTTTTATGCAGAAATCCGATGAGATAAGGGTGAAAATGCCAAAATTTTGAAGGTAAGGACGCTTTTGCGCAGGAAATCCATTAGGTAAGGGTGAAAAATGCCAAAATTTTGAAGGTAAGGACGTTTTGTTTTGGAAATCCAGTAGGTAAGGGTGAAAATGCCAAAATTTTGAAGGTAGGGACGTTTTCCACAATACCCTCAATAGGTAGGGACGTTTTGTGCTATTTACCCCATTAAAAACATTAAAGGTAGTCGATACTAGAATGCCCCTCGAGCCCATTCGACGGTTCTTACTTGGGAATGATACTTGCACTCAATAGCGATGCTTCAAATCGACCAGAGTGCAAAAACAATAGTCAAACTCACATAAGGACATTGTGCTCGTTCTAGTTCTAGGGTGATAATATTGATGTTGTTCCAGTACAAAATACAAATACAACTACATTTGAAGTCATTTCATTAAGAAGATTACGAGATTGGTATTGTTCTAGCTAAAAACAACTATAACGACATTGAAGTTGTTCCAGTTCCATATAACGACATCGAACTCGTTCGATTACAAATACAACTATAATGACATTATAATGACGTTTAAGTCATGCAATCCAAATGTATATGATATTTCTCTCACTTCAGTACAAACACAACTATAATGGCATTGAAGTCTTTCAGTTCATTCGTGACATTTATGTCGTTTCAGCTCAAAACTATGAAAAAGAAAACAATATGTATGTCGTTTGTTTTTAGAAAAAGGAAACGATATATGTAATTGAAATAATTATATTGAAGTCATTTCAGTTTATTCTTAATGACATTTATGTGTTTGGTTTCAAAAGGATTTTAGTCATGTATTATTCATTTTTTCATTTTGTTGTACCTCTAGGGCTTTTAGCTAAATAACATTGAAATGAGGTTTTTTAAATGAAGATATTGATTGACTAGGCCTATTAAATGAATCCCCCATTGGATTTGTCACCTGGTTAGAGAGAAGATTAAAGCTGATCTAGTAGTCGCACAATTTGTTAATTCAGTAAGATAAATAGTTGATATGTTTACAAAAGCCCTTGGGAAGTCACTTTCCAAGAGTCATATGGGCAAGTTGGGCATTTCAAACATTTATGCTCCAACTTGGATTGGAGTGTTAAAGTTTAATTTCCAAAATAGGAAGATACTGATGTTGTGCATAATTTGTGATTGTGGAAATTGTGGAGATTTTTCTATACTCGGTGAATATAGCTTATTTTTAGGTAGATTTATTTCTTTGTAATTTTTGTCAAGATGGTACGAATTATTTGAATATGTAGCAGATTCTTTGTAATCAAACTAGTGATGATTGATTTTTCAAAACTTTTCTTGTGTTGATTGACTTTACAATTGATATTTGTAATATGTTTGTTTATTTAACAAATAAACTGATTTTTTTTTGTTCCTATTACTATTACAATGTATACATTATTATAAAATTGAAAATTTTCATTTGTTTTCAATTAAAATTTTGTTAAAAAGTTGAAATCAAAGTAAACAATTAATTTTAACTACACATTTCATCAATTTTTACAAAAACTATGATTTAAATCAAAATCAAAGATACCGTAGTCTTATTATTTGTTACGTACAATGATATATAAGTGTATTTTGTGCACTTATTCGAGCTTTTAATCTAATCTTTTATCCCGTTATTTTATAGAATTTCTACTTAATTTAGTGTATTATTGTTTCTATTTCTGTTTTGGACCCGTCTAAAAGAAATTGTAGAAGAATGGATAAAAGAGCAATAAATTGGAGGATGTTTCGAAGTACGAGGACACAATTGTACTCAATTGGAACTTGAAGGACTATTTTGGAGGCTATTGGAAGATTTGAAGAATAAAATAACTAAAAATCCAAACTTGGAAGACAAAAAGTGCAGGTTTGAAAAGCTTAAGCTAGACGATCTCCCAAGATTAAAGCAGGGCGACTGCCCAGCACCTAAGAATAAAATCAGAATGCCAAATAGTTGGACTGGGCGATCGCTCGTAATGCACTGGGCGATCACCCAATGTAAAAAATTTTGCGGATTTTTTACTTACCTTTTAGAGTTCGACTCCAATTAGGAAACTTTTGGGAAGCAATTTTAATAATTTTTTGGGATCATTTTGGGCACTATTATGGAACTATATATATCAGTTATTAACTCATAACGAGGAGCCAAATTTCGAGAGAAAAACAAGAGATGAAACACGAAACGGAGATCAAGATTTATTCTTTCAAGAATTTAATGAATATCAAGATCAAAATAGTTTTTCTTCTTCTCCGAGTTATGAATCATATTTTTTCATTTTATCTTTATTTTCTTCTTCTTAGTAGGCTAGATTATTTTGTACTAGGATTACGATGAAACTTGTAGCTTAATTTTTCTATTTGGAAACTTGATTTTGACGATTTATTTAAATATAGTTTTGAATAATTAATTTTACAATTATATACGTAGTAATTGTATGATTCATGTGATTTTTTTTACTATCGAGAGATTGAAAACAAGCTTGACATAATTTTAAGTGATAATTTCACCATATACTACAAAATATAAAATAATTTAAAAAATACTATTTAACTTTTTTTATTCTAAAAATACTGTTTTTTATTTTTATAACACTTGTTGTTACATTTGTTATGTTTATTAATAACAAATGTAACACATTTATTATAACTAAAATAAAAAATGTAACAAATCTAAGAACAAGTGTTACAAAACTAAAAAAACAATATTTTTAGAATAAAAAAAACATGATAGTATTTTAAGAAATAGTTTAGTTATTGTGGTTATTTCTGAAAAAACCCCTAATTTTAATTATCTTAAAGTTCGATAAGAGATAGAAATATACCATTATTCTTTATGTGATCTTTAATTGTCCATTGCAACTTAATGCAATCTTATATATTTGCATTCATTATAAAGATATTGTCGGGTCATACATATGAATATATTTGATTTTATTCGAGAGAAACTGTTAAACAATTTAGAGATATTGATCGTTATAATTGATGTACTTTATCAAAATCAAGAATCAAGATAGATGAATTAACAACTATAAGTGGATTTGGGATCCTAATACTTTTCTTTTCCAAAGTTAAAGTAATCCTTATCAAATTTAATCTTTTATTATAGTTATAATTATTTAATTATTCTTAGTTTATATTTTAGTTAGTTTAAGAAACCAAATTTCGCATTTGGTTAAGATTATAATAAACAATTGAAATCTAAATTTCGATGGAGTGCGCTTGGACTCAAAATCCAACATATATATATAATAAACAAAAAATCCATTATATTATATACATAATCCATTATGTTATATCAAATGCGTGCAAAAGTATTATTAGTTACACTTTTCCATACACCTATAATTGTCGAGCATTTGCTTTCTCGCTTTCGTGTACGTATGTACAAGAACTAATCTTTGGGTAATATAACTCAATTTATTTATTTTCCGCTTGTAGGTGAGAAAGAATAAATAACATTATATTTAATGTTATTGTTATGCAATTTCATAAAGAAAATTAGTGGGATAAAGACAACTAACACTTTAATAGTCTTTAAAGAGAAAAGAAAGGGAGGTTATATATAGCTAAAGCCACTTGATTCAAAAACATTCAAAACATTTATTAACTTTAATTTGCAATGAAAATCTTATTTTGCTGGTGCATATAGTTCTCTTACTGTACACTCCACTTTGTCATATGCGTCTAATGTTAAAAAAAGGTTTTTTTTTTTTTTTTTTTTCCTTTCAATCGCAAATTATTATAAAAATTCTCTTAATTAACGTTTAATATAAAAATTGGATATGATTCAATGAAATCATGGAAAAAAAAAAAAACCATGATGAAGTAAGAAATTTTTATTTAATATTTAAAAAAATAACTACAACTTCGACAGTCTACCACTAAACAAGATATTATTTTAAATTGAATATATGGCATTGTTCAATCAACAAGCAAACACACTAATGTCGTGTCAATGACTTAGTAATTCACTTATTTTAAAGTTTGTCCAAATAAGAGAACTAAATATCCTTTATAATTTAACCATATTACGTCACATATACTAGACTTACAAATTAAAAAATTCAAATATTTAATATCTTTATTATTATTATGATATAAAAATTTTAAAATAATAAATTGATATAGTAATTTGAAATATGAATACTAAAGTCAAATATTCACAATTTTGGGGAAACTTACTATTTTTTGATAATGATAATTCAAACATAATGAATTGTAAAACAATCTAAGGTATTTCTTATTTAAGTTGAAAACTAAATTGAGATATTCATCAGTCTAAATTAATATTTCAACAATAAAAAAATAAGAAATTTATGAACTGGTTAAAAAGAACTAAATTAGATTAGGTTTTTGATTCACAATTAATAATCAGTACCTGATTAATGTTATTAATATAAATATATCAAAATTTATTTAAATAATATATTTTTTATTTCTGTAAATTGTTAAATCATATTTATTTTGTTTGTGATTTTCTAAAATATAATTAAAAAGTATGTTGATAATTCATTACTTATTAAATAATTTCAAATATTATATTTTCATTAAAATTATAGGAAATAGTTCCTCTTAAGAGATCGAAAAGATTATGGCACATCATGTTTCAAGAAATGACATAGTTACTTATACCCTTCTTGACCGTCTCTCTATGCACTCGTACATTCTTTATTACTAAGTGACTATTTATAAGCCTTAATTGGTAATCCTGATTGATCTAGAGTCCCTTAATTGCTACTATCGTGAACCACCTCCTTTGCCAACTGAAAGTGGACAATAAAATTGATCTCCCATTGACGAAGGGCCATAGGCTGATGACTGGAGTGATATCTTGGATGAAGAGCTTTGGGATGATAGCAAATTGCTGGCACTTTTCATATTTTTTCATAAAATCATGAGAACTTTTTTTTCATTGTTGGCCAGTTGTTCCCTTGTGTGAGTGCTTTCTTAGCAAGGATGAATCCACATGCATGGTTGCCGCAAATGCCCTCGTGAACCTCGCGCATGATGTAATCAGCCTCTTCTTTATATATACATTGTAGAAGGGGCAAAATGAACCCCAGTTTATACAGTATCCCATATTGTAACATGAATTTTGTGACCCTTCTACGAAGCTTACAAACCCTGTCTTTTTCTATCGGTAATATCGGGTATGTCAGG
The DNA here is from genome assembly GCA_023638005.1 of Forsythia suspensa. Classification (NCBI taxonomy): domain Eukaryota; kingdom Viridiplantae; phylum Streptophyta; class Magnoliopsida; order Lamiales; family Oleaceae; genus Forsythia; species Forsythia suspensa. The sequence continues at coordinate 34,199,701 of CM042671.1, forward strand.
TAGGCTATGATTTTATTCATCCAATTTAAATTTCTTTGACCACATTGTCGTTGGTATCAAGACATATTTGTTCAAGTAATAAAGTGATGAGAGAGTGTCGAACCACGAGGATAGATAATTTTTGTTAAAATCCAATTCAATCTAGCCCTATTTTAAACACACAATTAAACATGTTGTTTTGATGAATAAACTAAGAATTAAAAGTCGATGAAAATAAGCTAACAAGAAAATTACTAAAAGAGAATTTTTGGAAATAAAATCAAATAGAGAAATACACTAGGAATTCGACTTCACCAATTACTCCACTTTAAAGCTTCATTTTCTATTATCAATTCCAAAACGAGGTTAATATGACAATCAATGTTCCTAAAATATCTAGCAATCTCTTCCCAAGTAGAGCCAAATCTATTTTTACACAAAACTCTCAAGCATTCCTACCGAGAGAACGCATATGTAAAAATGCTTTAAAACTCAAGAACACCCATTTGTGATTGCACAAAGTATGAAAGTGTATTCCCTACATTCCATCAACTCTATGTTGTTAATTAAATGTACTAACCTAATTTCGACCTCCTAGTAGTAAACTAGGTTACAAAAGTATTTCAATGGTGATCAATCATTTCAATACACAATAAAGCTCAATAATAAACAACCATAAAATACAAGAATATGAAATCAATAACAAGATAATTCAACTTTAAAGTTTCATAAATGGATTCATCTCATTCCTAGTAAAATAAAGTTAGCCAATCATATTTACAAAGACAAAATAGGAAATAGATACAAAACATATCACCGGGTTTAATGAAATTTAGAGAAATTGAAGATTGAGCTTGAGCCCATGGTTGTCTAAGATTGTCCAAAATGAATCTTCTTTCATCTTCATCTTTCTCACCAAAATAACCCAAAATGATATGCAAAAACTAAGAAAACCCATTTCCATGGAGTTTTCTAAGAACCTATTTTGTTTCTCCTTCCCTTTTAGAGGGTTTTAGTGAGGGAGAGAATCCAAAATCTGTAAGAAAACGGCCACTTAAAACCCTAGAAGAGATAAAAGTTGAAAGACAAAACAGCCATTTAAAAACTGAACAAAAACTCGGACTGCCAGAAAATGAACCATGCAATCGCATGGTTATATTTCTTGCGATCGCATGGTAATACCCAATAACATTATGCTGAAAAATTTTGCATGTTGCTATTGCGAGAATTTTTGCCAATGCTATCGCATGGGCAAAACTACCATGCTATTGTGGTTTGATTTCAATTAATTGCAATTTTAGTCCTCAACTATTTGAAATGCTGACTTTAGTCCTTGAATTTTTGGTTATCTTTCATATAGGTCCTCCGTAAATTGCAACTTTGGTCCTCCATCTTTTGACATATTTATCATTTGGTCCTCAGAATTCTTGATTTGCACAAATTTAGTCCTTTTTGCTCATTTTTCGCATGGATCTCTTCCAATCAACATCCAAGCTCGGGTTTTTACCTAAATAATCAAAAGAACATAAATAAATAGTAAACTAATTAAAATAACTCACAATTATCCATTTTAAAGGCTAAAATAAGTGCAAAATCCGCACTTATCAGCAAGCATGCAAGTAAACACAAATATTATTATTATTTTTTTAAATTTAAACATATCGTACAATTGGTTTGTGCATGTGCTGAATGACGATGATAATTGTTCCTTGTTACCTAAGATTTGGTAATGCCTACTTGAAGTCCTAAAAAACAAAACCTGCAAAACGTCAATTGAAATCCTAAAACTATATGATGTGGAAATTGAAATAAAAGATTAGAAAAAATGGAATGCATCCCATTAAGCGCTCATTTGCTGTCCTAAGCTTGACTTTTCACGGTGATCACTCCGGATTGCTTAAAGTGGTGAATGACTTTTATTTTCGAAAAATCACCCTCCAAGTATTGTTTTAGCCTTTGTCCATTCACCTTAAACCTGCTCATCTTGTCATGAGCAACTTTTACTGCATGGTGTGGATAAACTTTCACTATCGCGAATGGCTCGGACCATCTTAAACATAGTTTTCCCAGAAAGAGCTTTAGGCATGAGTTGCACAATAAAACTTTTTGACCAGCCTCAAACTGTTTTCGTTCAATGTTATTGTCATGCCACTTCTTCATCTTCTCCTTGTACAATTTGGCATTTTCATAGGCCTCAAATCGAAATTCATCCATTTCGTTCAATTGAAGCATTCTTTTCTCACTGGCCTATTTTAAATCAAGCAGTAAGCTCGATGCTCTAACTCGACCAATAAATGGCATGCCTTTCCAAAAACTAGACGGTATGGTAACATTTCAATTGGAGTTTTGAATGCAGTGCGATATGCCCATAGATCACCATCAAGCTTGTTCGACCAATCTTTTCTTGAGGTACTCACGGTTAGCTCCTGAATCCTTTTCAGCTCCCAGTTGAAAATTTCTACCGAGCCGCTAGTTTTTTGGATGATAAGGAATAGCCACTCGGTGCTTTACACCTTATTTTTCCAATAGAGTTTCAAAATTTCGGTTGCAAAAATATTTACTTCCATCACTTATGATTGCTAAAGGGGTCCCATAAAATCGATTCTCCATACGTCGAATAATTCAACCCCTACTTTCGGGATAAATTTCCTGGCCTTTGGCACCTATCACACTTTTTCACCAATCTGTAAGTATCCTTGAACAATGTCGGCCAAAAAAATATAGATTGTAAGACTTTGGCTGCAGTCCTAATAGCACCGAATTGGCCCTCGTATGATGAGGAATGACATTGTTCCAAGACAGTCTCTATTTCTTCTTCAGGTGCACACATTTGAATTTCTTGATATGCACCCATTCTATAGAGAATATGATCTTCTCAAAAGTAGTATTTAAGTTTTGAAAAGAACTTTTTTCGGCGTTGGTGATCATAATCAAGTGGCACAATGTTGCTTGCAAGGTAATTCACATAATTGGCATACCACGATGCACTACTTTTTTTACTGCTCTATTCCAAAAATATGCTCGTCTAGGAATTTTTTATTTATTTCACATTCTTCATTCTCTTTTGACTGCTCTATCATTGACATGTGGTCGGCTACCACGTTCTCGCTCTCCTTTTATCCTAAATTTTCAAGTCAAATTCTTGAAAAAATAATATCCACTTCAGCCTCGGTTTCACATCTTTTTTAGCAAAGAGATATTTTAATGCCGCATGGTCCGTGTGCACAATCACTTTCGATCCAATGAGGTAATACCGAAATTTTTTGAAGGCAAATACTACTGATAGTGGTTCTTTTTTTGTAGTGGCATAGTTTAATTGAGCTTTATTGAGAGTTCGATTGGCATAATATATGACATGTATAACTTTTTCATTTGTTGTTCCAAAACTGCTCCGACGGAAAAATCACTTGCATCGCACATGAGCTCGAATGGTAGACCCCAATCAAAGACAACAATTACAGGTGTTGAGATTAAGTTGGCTTTAAGGGTTTTAAAAGCTCTAAGATAGTCTATGGAGAAGTCAAATTTGATTTCTTTTTCCAGCAAACTATACAATGGTTTGAAAAATCTTTTATAAACCGTATATAGAACCCTGCATGTCCCAGAAATAATTGAATACATTTAACTATTGTCGACAGATAAAGTTTCTCTATAACTTGAATCTTTGCTTTGTCAACCTCAATTCCTTTAGCTAAAATCTGTTGTCCTATACAATCCCTTCTTGGACTATAAAGTGGCACTTTTCCCAGTTAAGCACCAAGTTTGTTTTCTCGCAACGCTGAAGTACAAGGGTCAAATTTTTTAGACATTCATCGAATGATGACCCAAGAATTGAAAAATCAACAATGAATACTTCAATGACTTTTTGACCATATTTGAGAAAATTGACATCATACAACGCTGAAATGTAGTAGGAGCATTGCACTGGCCAAATGCCATACGCCTATAAGCAAACGTACTGTAAAGGCATGTAAAGTTTGTCTTCTCTTGATCTTCTGAACTGTATGGATTTGATTGTAGCCTGAATACCCATCAAGAAAGCAATAATGAGAATAATCTGCCAATCGTTCCAACATCTAATCGATGAATGGTAGAGAAAAATGTTCATTTCGAGTTATGTCATTCAACTTCCTATAGTCAATACAAATCTACAATTCGTTAGTTAATCTGACTGGTATAAGCTCATTATTGTCATTCTTCTCAACTATAATTTCTCATTTCATAGGCACCACCTAAACTAGGCTTATCCAAGTACTATATGAAATATGATATATGATACCGGATCGAGTAGTTTTAAAATTTTGGGTTAGACTATATCTTTCAAATGTAGATTTAATCTGCGTTGATGTTGTATTGTCAGCTTATATGCTTCTTCCATTAAGATCTTGTGCATGCAGATGGACAAGATGATACCTCTAATATTTGATATAATCCAATTGATGGCTGATTTGTATTCTTTAAGTACTCGGAGTAGTTTGTCTTCCTGATCTAGATTGATGGAGTTTACAATAATAACTGGAAGAGTAGATGACTTACCAAGATAGGCATACCTGAGGTGAGATGGTAATTGCTTTAGCTCGAGATTCGAGCATGTTGAATTAAAGGTGGTGGTTGAGGAGATGTGGTGCCTAGTTCCATGTGTTTGTTTATTCATTCCATCTATTTAGCCCCTTGTAAATATCTGGCACATTCCTCAATAACAATAGAGTCAAAATTTTCTTCTCGATAATGCATAATGCACGCTTCCATGGATCCGATGGATTTTTCAAAGTGAATATATTAGTAGCCTTGTGATCTATGATATTGATCTTAGCTGTCAGAGGAGATTGGATATTGAATTTCTTTGAACACATTGAAAGTGACTTGTTCCTCGTTTAATCTCAACACTAGCTTTCCTTTTTGTATATCAATTAGTGCTCGTCCGGTAGCTAAGAAAAGTCGTCCCAAGATAAGTGATACATCCCTATCTTTCTCCATATCCAAGATAATGAAGTCAGCTGGGAATATGAACTTGTCCATTTTCACTAAAATATAACTAAACTTGTCCACTTTCACTAAAATATAACTAATCGATCAGCCAATTGTAGTGATATTGTAGTCGGCTTAACTTTTCCAAGACCTAGTTGCCTGAAAATAGAATATGACATCAAATTAATGTTAGCACATAAATCGATAATGCTTTTTCAAAAAAAATGAACTACCAACAGTGTAAAGAATAGTAAAACTCCCTGGAACTTTTTAATTTTGGTGCATTCTTCGGTAAGCATGACTGTTTCGTGTTCTTCTAACTTCCGTTTGTTTGAAAGAATTTTTTTCATAAATTTTGCATAGCTCGGCATTTGAGCTAAAGTGTTGGCAAAAGGTATGATGATTTCAAGGTTCTTGAACACATCGAGGAGTTTTTTGAATTGCTTGTCTAGCTTATATTTTTGCAACTTTTGAGGTAATAGAATTGGAAGAATATAAGCTTTGACCGGTGGCGAGAATATAATCTGGTGGAAAGCTTCATTTTTCTTATTCAACTGCATTGTCAGATTTGTTTTTTCTCTTTACTGCACGTAGTTTCTTTTTCTATACCGGGTCTTTTCACATGAATTTCTAGTAACTCAGCTCCACTTCTCGTGGTAATTGCATTTACTTGCTCTTTTGGATTGACCTTGGTATTGTTTGGCTATATGCTTGGTTGTCACTCGGTCAATAGTTTAGCCCATTGCCTAGTTTGATTTTCTACATTCTTTATTGAGATATCTTGTCTTTTCTGCACTTCTTTGAATTCAGATTCAATTCTTTCTATTTACATACTGAAAGCTTCTTTCCATCTTCATTTTCTTTCCTTGTATTTTCCTATGAGAAATTTATTTTCTCCATCCGGAATTATGGATTTGAATATTTTGCCTCATAGGTATTTCCATATTAGAGAGAATTACTTTGCAAATGAATTTCTCCATCATTCTTGAATTATGTTTACTCGTCATCAAAACTTATTGTCAATTTTAATATCACAAGTTATACGGATCGTTAACAAGTAATAAAGTGACGAGAAAAGTGTCGAACCTACGAACTAGGACAAAATCATTAATTAATAATTTATTTAATTTCAATCCAGAATCATTTATTCCTAAAGTTATTCTACTTAAGTTTAACTAAATCTAAATTACTACGCAATCAAAAGTAATTTAAGAACAAATTCGAGTTTTACTAGCACTAAGATTCGCGAATCCAACTACACGTTCATCAATCAATTATCCGCTAACCGCTTTAGCTAATAATTATCCTAAATTGAAAATTAGTGATCCTATAATAATCAAAAGTCTCTCTAGATGGTTAATCAATTCTATATCGATAAGCAAAATTAACTATCTCAAACTAATGTTTGAACATAACAATATGTATTTAAATCACAAGAACACCATAAACAGACTTCATAAAACATAATAGTAATCTCTATATATTATTGGTTCTATATTATTCAATACCACATGCTTATCTAGATTGACTCTCTCAAAATCAATAAAGATCACACAACATTCCTAATGGTGATCAAACATGAAAATGTAGAAAAGAGAATAAGGAATAATCAATTTGGAAGCAATTAATTACGAAATTAATTACGAAAACAGAAAAACTTCTAATTAATTAAAAACATGAGGTTTCGTCATTCATCCTAGTAATGAGTAATTTAGTTGGACATGATTTTGTAAAATATTACAAAAGTTGAATTAATCATGTTCCAGAGGAAAAAGAAGAAAAAAGAAACATAACCCAAGATTTCGGCCAAAGAATCTTCAATCTGTTCGTTTGATCTTCGATTCTTGTGATACATTTTTTTTTCTCTTTTTGCCTCCCACGATTTTTCTATTCTTTGTCTTTTATATGCTTCGTCAAACTCCCAGAAACGTGCTTTACATTATTATTTTTATTCTGGACTAAATAGAGTTCTATTGGAAACAAGAAACAATAAAACTCTTCACGTTATAACCATGTGATCGCATGGTTCAATACCTTGCAATCACATTGTATCGTCCAGGTTAGGTTCTGCAAATGAAATCCTTGGCTTACGATGGCACTATTGATTAACCATGCAGTCATATGATTAATTGATTTCCAGTTCCAAAGTTTTCTCTTTAGTATTTGCATGACAACCCTTCAATTCTCTTTATCTGTTCAATTGAGTCCCTTTTTTCTTTTTTACTTTCTTTTCATTTGATCGACACTTGAATTTTGTTATTTTCCTATAATAATAAAAATACGCCATTATGCTAAAAATATATAAGAGTACTTGATAAGTACAATTTTATATTTATTGGAGCTCACAAAAATGGACGATTATAAGTACTCTTGCATGTTTTCAGTTTAATGGCGCGTTGTTTTCTTATTATTTTAGGAAATACTCAAATTCAAGTATCAATATGACAAAAAGACAAAAAATAGAAGAAAATGGGACTTGATTGCTAAGAAAAGATACTTGAGGGGCTTAACATGCAAATATGAAAGAAAAGAATCCAAGAAAGCATCGAAGATAACCATGTGATCGCATGGTTGTCCAAGGCTGGGATCTCAAGTCTACCTTTTCAACTGCAGAACTTAAAACCATAGAACCATGCGATCGCATGGCTTTCACGAGCAGTTAGTTGGCAGTTTTCTGATAGGATTGAAACACTACAACTCCAAGATAAAACAAAGACCAAAGACACGTTTTGAAGGGTTCGAAGAGCAGTATAAAAGGTAGAATAGACAAATCGCGGGAGACGAATTTTGGAGAACAAAATACAAATCAAGAATCGAAGATCGAAGAACAAGATTGAAGATTCTTGAACCAAGAACACGTATTATATTATTTATTCTTCTTCTTTCTCCGGAACATGATGAACTCAATAACTGTATTATTTTACATAATTTTGTCCGGCTAATTTACTTATTGCTAGGATGAACGATGAAACCTCATGTTTTTTAATTAATTAGAAGTTTTCCGTTTTAGTAGTTAATTGCTTCTTGATTGATTATTCTTTATTTATTATTTCTAATATTTTAATGTTTGATCACCATTAGAACATCGATATTGAAATTGAGAGATTCAATATAGATTAAGCACGTGGTATTGAAGGGTCCAATAATAGATAGAAATTACTATTATGCTTTGTGAAATCGAGTTATGTGTTCTTGTGATTTAAATATATATTTTTATGTTCGAAACTTGATTAGATATAATGAAGTTCGTATATCGATATAGAATTGATCAAGCATCGAAATAGGCTTTTAATTATTATAGGATTACCGATTTTTAGTCTAAGAGTAATTATAAGCTAAAAGCGTTTAACGAATAATTGATTAAGGAGCGTGTAGGTGGATTCGTAAATCCTAGTTTTAGTAAAACTTAAATTCATTCTCAGACTTTTATTTTGATTGCTTGATAATTTAGATTTAATTAAACATATTTAGAATAGTTTAGAATTAAAATTACAAAATGAATCCATGTTTTCACATTGTTAAAACGTAATCTATAAATTAATTAGTTAATTGATAGTTAGTCCTGGTGGGTTCGACACCTTTCACACCACTCTATTACTTGTTAACGATCCGTCCAATTACATGATTAAAATCATACAACATTACTCATAATTATTCTTTTTTGTTTGTCCCGATCAGTACAACTTTAGTACTTATCAGCAATTACTAGTAATTCACTTATTTTGAAGTTTGTCCAATAAAAGAACAAATTATCCTTTATAATTTAACCATATTACATCACATATACTAGACCTATAAAAAATTCAAATATTTAATATCTTAATTATTATTATCACTACGAGAAATGAGGTCAATAGCGGTGACATAAGTCGTCGCTAAAAGATAAATTGTTGTCTTTTTAATTATATAGAGACGACAATATCGTCGATGTATGTCGTTTCAATAGATTAGTCCCTCTAGGTTAATAGCGATGACATATTATCGTCGCTACATACATATGAATCTATAGCGATGATGCTGTCGCCGCTACATTGTTGTGGTTTGTTTCTCGAAGTTAGAGAAAATGTGATGACAAAGTCGTCGCAAATGTCATCCATGTTATCTGAAATAGTAGCGAGTTTGGATCGTCGCCATTAACGTTTAGATACTATATTTATTTATATAATATATATATAGAGACGACAAAGTCGTCGCTAATGTTCATTAATTTGTTTTATTATAGCGACGACTTTGTCGCCGCTATAAACATTCTAAATTTTTTTAAATTTTTTAATATTTTATATTTTAAATAATATAAATAATTCTATTATACATAAAATCTACATATCCACCAAACCCCCAACGTCGTCATCATTCTCGTCCTCGTCTTCCTCTGGCACAACCCCCAGTATACTATAATTCAGATTCGTCGTAAGACGTTGAATTATTCTCTCTATTCAGCACGGCTGAGCCTCATAGAATTAATTTCATTCTGGGGAACTCCAGAGAAGTGATTAGATGTTCCTCGTAGGGCGTTCGATGCAGCGATCGAATCTATAGAATGAGAGATGCCCTTCAGAATCTGTCCAACCCCCACGGACATGACCTCATCGTTCTCCGAAAACTTCTTTTGCAATAGTACGCTAGTCTATCAACTCGTCACTAGAGACGACTTGTGTATGTTAAGTCTCTCTCAACTCAACAAATTTATCCTACTTAGTGAGAAAAAATAAAAAATAATAATATAATATCGAATAAAATTAACAACATTTAAAAATAGAAATTTGTCCTCACGTAGTCACCACCACACTTCGGGTTCACTCAATTTCCATCTCAGAAGGTGTTGAAAATCCAGAACGACCCAATAATACTCGACCACTGCTGGGTCTCGAGGTCCAGCTACAACAATTTAAGCATGAAATTAAGTTAAAAAACATGCATATGTAATGCATTGAAGATTTCTATAATGATATTGAAAACTTTATTTGTACCTCATGGTAAAGTGTGGAAAAGAAGTTCTTTGACTCCTACACACTCGGGTATTTAGCCTTATCCCGATTGGCCTTATTTTTTGTCGACCCTTCATGAAGACATAAAGAATAATTGATTAGCAGAAAACTTTATTGTTATAAAAATATTAACATAAATCGTACCACGAAAGTAGGACTTGTGAAAAAGTCGATGCACTTCTACTAGTGCTCAGCAGATAGCTTGCCGTATGGACAGCTCGATCTATGTGCTTTCAAGTTATGATCCTTAAATTTTTTATCTCGATAATGATCGGCTGCTAGGGTGATCTACAACGGCACAGACCGTCTGGTACTTGCCTGGCTACCGATCGCACTGAAGATCGAAGTAATTCTACAACATAGGAAAATTTTTTGTTAATATATATTATATGGAACAATTATTTATAGAATGTGCTAATATAGGAAATATTGTAAGTAATTACCTCAATGATGCTACGTAATCGTGCCCACTGCTTCTCTGGAACCTTTGTCCATGAAGGATAGCAAGAGGGCACAGTGAACCTGACTTGGTTCCCAACCAGACTTGGATCCCAACCAAGTGCGTGAAATTTATGGACAAAAATTTCTTTTTGTAGTTTAGGATTGAGCTAACTTGAAATGGTCCTTAAACTTGAAGATTTATGTGTTGGAGTTCACCCCTCAAGTCACCGTGGGCGGAATGTTGCAAACGACGGGACTAAGGACTAACAATTGAAATGGGGTGAAAGGAAAAAAAGTACAGAAAAGGCAAAATGGGGAAGAAGAAGGTTTGACGCATGAATTTAAAGGTTGACTCTATAGCGGCGACGATATAGATCAATAGTTGCGACATGTTTTTAATTTTTTTGACCACGCGCTTAAAACGTGGCGCCCAATTTTTCACATGTATAGCGACGACAGATGTCATCGCTATTGACATTATTTAATTGTTGTTAGGTCCCTAATATTTACATATTATTCATTTTAGTCCTCTTATTTCTTATTTTTTTTCAATTTTATCCTCTTAATTTTGCAATTTAAGTCCTTCAACTTTTAGAAAGTTACATGTGGATCACCAATTATTTGTTATCGTAAAAATTAAGTCATTGTTTGCCTATTTTTCATTACAAACACCAACATTCAACCTGATTCACCAACAACAAAATTTTTTTAAGTTCATTTCATACAATTTAGTGACGAAGGACAACAATCATTCTAATTTACTAACAACTCTAAGATGTGTAACAAAATTATTTAATCTGATTCACTATCATGATACGATTGATCCTTATCATTTCTCTCTCGTCCTAATTGCTTTCAGTCGATGTTTTGTGATCCTCGTATTCTTCATGTGTGTCATCTTCCTCGTTGTTAATGAACGAAGTATCTTCTACATTATCAGACGATGCTCTTCTGATAATCGATGCTCCTATCTCATCAACTTCACCATCATCTCGGTGTAAGGATATATGCTCTAAGTTGTCAAGATCAATGATTAGATATAAATGAGAAGAGTTGTTATTGTGGAGTAGGTCTATCTTTGTGACGTTAGATCTCATCATATCCCACGTACTTCTATTATGGACTACTTGTACTACTCACCGCCTCGAACCACGAGAAAAATCTTCAATGTAGAACACTTGTTGTGTTTGGCTAGCAAGTAGGAACCGATCATCTTTAAATACCTCTACACTTATGTCAATATTGTTAACGTTATTCTCATTTACCCTCCATCTTCCATCACACCTAAACTATTTGCATCAGAACATAAAAACTGAAAGTTTCGATATGAATTGTAGCTCTAGTATCTCTTGCAGCTATACATATTAAACCTAACCCCAATCTCTGGGACTGACACACTACTGCTCTATGTTTTTCTTCGAATATCATGATCAAATGTTAGGAAGCGAACTCCTTTCACAACACAGGTCGTGTAAGACATATCCTGCTGGTAACATCCAGTGGCCAACAAAAACAACTCATGAGAAACTTGATGGGCGTGGCTTTAGCGCATTGCATACATTTGGATGATGAGGAAGTTGATTTTAGTCAATGTTTTTGTAATGAAGAATGTGGACATATTCAAAATGTATTCGGTCGTTGTTCGTTTACTTCCTATAAAATCAATCATAAAAGTCTCTACTATGTACCTGGTCGATGTTTGGACAGCCATTGTTCAATAGCTCCTGCTCCTGTCTATATTCCCTGTACAAGGCATATAAGATGAACTAATTGGTTTGTTTAAAATGACAAAGTTTATTCAAGATAATTTAATAATATTTATGAACAAAGTCTTACTACAAGAATGTCTCAATTTTAGAATAGTTGTTGAGGACGTAAAACATCGCTTGACATCGAACATGAGCAGGAAGCGTTGTTGGTGTCTTTTATCTAATTGGGCGACATTGCGACTGAAAAATAAAAATTTGTCTTCATGGAACACTTACATCCTTGTTTCTGTCCGATCGGTTGAACATTGTTTCTTTGTCCTTGAAGTACCTCAAACAAAAAGTCAATGCCTCGTCAACAATATACCCTTCAGCTATTGAACCCTCGGGCCGAGCTCAATTTTGGACATAGTCCTTCAGCTTTTTCAAATATCGCTCGAACTGATACATCCATCTCATGTGCACCAGACCTCAAAGGATTGCCTTTTCTGGCAGATACATTATGTGATGAATCATGCTGTCAAAAGGCTGGCGAAAAGATTCATTCCAACTTGCAGAGGATGAGTATCAGGTGAGTGTAGAAAGCCATCATGTTGCTAACATTTAGTCAATAATTGTAGTGAAATAATTTTATTCAAGAACGCGCGACATCAGATTGGAAATAACTGTTCCATGATAATGTGGCAATCATGTGACTTCAACCCAATAATACAGCTATCATTAGGAGCAATATTCTTTTGAAGATTAAAAGTGAAGCCCTCTAGAAATTCAACCGATCAGATGAAGTTGCAAAACCTTTGATGGTTTGTAATGGACATCGTGTAACATACGGAAGGCTTCATACACATGTTTTCATTCTGATACAAATGCAACTCTCTTTTGATCTTTAATTGCATCATATCGCACCTAGCATTGATTGTGTCTTTTGATTTGAATGGATCGTCCAGAATTGTGCTGAGCAAGCTTTCACAAACATTCTTCTCTACGTGCATGACATCAATGTTATGTTTTAGCTCAGTATAAGACCGATACGACAACTTATAGAAATTACTCATTTTTCTCAAATTCAGCTCGTCATCACTTCTCTGCTTTCTAGCACCTTCGTAGTTAGGGTGCTTTCTCGGAATACTATATCTCACACAACTTAATTGTGTTAAAATGTCTCAGAGCCATTAATGATCCATGTAAGTTGTTTTACCAATCAGAAGGTCGCCTCTCTGCTCTTCGTCAAAGTCTAAATTGCTCTTAAAATGATGTCTAGACGATAGAAATCGTCAGTGATCCATTAGCCCACAACTCCTTTAACTTATCCACTAATGGTCATAAGAATACATCAATGTCTTTATCCAGTGTTTTAGGGCCAGGTATCAAGAGAGTAAGCAATAGGTATTTGGGTTTAATCCATAACCAAGGTGGTAGGTTGTAAACGGTTACAACTACTGGCCACATGCTGTATGCTAAACTCATGTCACCAAATGGATTGAATCCCTCTGCGGCCAAACATAACTGGACATTCCAGATCTTACTTGCAAACACTGGATGTTTCCTGTCAAAATCCCGCCACGCCTTTTCATTAACAGGATGTTGTATTTCATCTTCATCCCTAGACCTTTCTATACTATGCCATCGTATGAGTTTTGCAGTATCCTCCGTCGTAAACATATGTTTTAGTCTGGGGCCAAGGGAAAATAGTGCTACACCTTATGTAGAACATTCTTCTCGTTCACTCTCTAAAATAGTGTATAGTCGTTCTTGCATGCGTGAATGGATTTGTAACCTAAACCAAGCTTCGTCATCATCTTCTTAGCTTCATAGTAGGAGTCTACTAGGTTCATGTTTGGGAAAGCTAACTTCAGCAACTGTAAAAGTTTATCGACAGACTTATTTGTCCATTTATTCACAACCTTAATATGCACCAACTTTACAAAAAAATTAGGGACGAAAATGATAAAACTCTTGGGTATATTTTTGAATACAAAGCCTCAAACAATTTATCATAGTAACCATCGGTGCTTGTACTAGCATGCTCATCACTTACTACATTGTCCATGACATCTATCATTTCATCCTCCAGAACTGCTCGATCATTCTATATCTAAACATTCGTAGTTTGAATCTCAATCCCGCCATGGTATATCCAGGTTACACAACTCTCCACAAAACTATGACGAAATATGTGAGGCTCGACAATTTCTAATAGAAGTGTGAGACCGTTAAAACATCTTGTGTACGGACATTTAATCATTCTCTTGTCATTTATGTATGGCCAGCCATATTTAAAAATATTTTAAAACTGTTTTAAAAATCTGACGATTTTGTGCAATTTTTAATTTTTGTCCAACTTGTACAAATCCAATAAGGTTAATAGATGGAGATGGAGAAATGAAACGTAAAAAAGATGGTTATGAAGAAAAGAGATGGAGTTGGAGAACAATTATGGAGAAGAAAATGGAAATATTGCATAAATTTAGTACTGAAATGCGGGGATGGTGAGCTGAAAAAGGAGATTCTATAGTGGCGACATGTGTCATCTCTATAGATTAAAAATATCGTCGCTATATATAACAAATGGACGCTAATTTTTCCCGCCAATATTGATAACTCTATAGCAACGAGATGTGTCGTTTCAATAGGCTTCATTTCAAATTACGAGGAGAATCATGATTCACGTGAGTTACAAGATCATGTATAGATCTATTGCGACAACAATAGTCGTCGCTATTGTCACAAAAATTTGGCGCTATTTATTCCTGCCATCTGGAAAGTATTTACATATGACTTCTTATGTCGCCGCTATATATTAAAAATACTAGCGATGATATATTGATTATAAAGACGACTTTTGTTGTCACTATAGTTTTCCATCTTATATCAACGACATTTCTTTGTCATCGTAATTGTACAGCATAAGTGACAATTTATTGTCGCTATTAACATCACCACTATATCTACTTTTTCTTGTAGTGTATGATAAGAACATTTTAAAATAAAAAATTGATATAGTAATTTGAAATATGAATACTAAAGTCAAAATATTCATAAATTTGGGAACATTTACAATTAAATTGTAATGATAATTCAAACATAATAAAATATGGGGATAATTTCATCAAAGGTCCCCAACGTTTCAAAAACGTTGGGGATATGACCCTAACCTAAAATAATTGCACCAAACGTCCCCAACGTTTTAAGAAATAGGCATGGGAGGTCCCTCTTCACACTTTCTGTCAAATTTTGCCGTTAAAACACAAGTGTGGACTCAGCGTGCAAATTTATTCCAAAAAAGGTGATTGGAAATGGATAAGTTGGAACCTTCAAGGTCACCAACACCATATCTTTCATCACTCAACATTTCTAAAGAGGAATCCTTTTCAAACTTTGGCCACTCAATTTCTTATCGAAAGTAGGTAAATCCGGTGAAATGGGCGGCGATATTATTAACGGCAATCTTCGTACTTCTCCTAAGCATGTCACCGTCGTGCGTTTGGTGCACGAAGAATACTCACGCATCAACACTACAAATCACGACGGCAATTGGGCCGGAGATTGAGAAAGTCTGGCGAGAAAACTAGTGAAGGATAGCAAGAGCATTTATGGATCCTCCAAACCTTTAACGTTTCAATACGATGCCGTTAGCTATTCGCGAGAACTTCGATGATGGATGCCACAAAGATGAATATGCCCTCCATGTCCATCAAAGATCGTTTGAGATTTCGGATGGAATGTACATAATTAATATTTGCAATTTTTTCTTTTTCCTTTTTTTTTGTGTGGATCACTTTCTAGATCCAATGGGTTCTTGGAAAGCATATAAAAATTTTTGATTTAACTTCGATCTGCTCTATATTTGTTGCTATCAACATATAATAGGAAAATGTTGGCCGACTTTGCACTAAATCGAGGATTTGATTCCTCTTTTTTGTGATTTTTTTCACCGGCTTGAGCCTTGAAGGTTCCAGCTTTATGCGATCAACATATAATAGGAAAATGTTGGCGATTTGCACTAAATTAGAGGATTTGATTCTCCTTTTTGTGATTTTTTTTTCACCGACTTGAGCCTTGAAGGTTCCAACTTATCCATTTCAATCGCCTTTTTGGAATAAATTTGCGTCGATCCACACTTTGTATTTTAACGGTAAAATTTGATGAGAAAGTGTGAAGAGGGTCCTTCCATGCCTATTTCTTAAAACGTTGGGGACGTTTGGTGCAATTATTTTAGGTTATGGGCATATCCCCAACGTTTTTGAAAAGTTGGGGACATTTGATGCAATTATCCCTAAACTATAAAATAAGTTGTGGGTCCCATAAAATATGTAGTTTAAATTATTCGTTGACTTTGACTTTAACTCTTTACTAGTTTTTAAACTCTACCAAACAAGTTCTAAATTAAAAACTGAATTCACATATTCATCAGTCCAAATTAATATATCAACCATAAGAAATTTATAAACTAGTTAAAAATATGAAATACTATATTAGATTGTATTTTTTATTGAAAATTAATATTCAATATCTGATTAATGTTATGCATATAAATATATCAAAATGTATTTAAATAATATATTTTTTATTTCATAAATTGTAAAATCATATTTATTTTAGTTTGTGAATTTATAAAGTATAATAGGAAAGTATGTTGATATTTCATTATTTAATAAATAATTTCACATATTATATTTTTTGTGATATTAGAGAAAATGCTTCCTCTAATAAAGAGATTGAAAAGATTATGGTAGATTCTGTTTCAAGAAATTACATGGTTACTTCTAGCCCTTTTCGAATGTTTCTGTACTATTACCTTCTTTATTACTAAATGATCATTTACAAGATTTAATTGGTAATCTTGATTGTTTATCTCTCGACGATCCATATTTTCAAAATAGCCTTAGATCTTGTTATGATTTGAACTCCAGAGAAGAGGAATTCAAATTATAACCAACCAACAACTAAAATTTATAAGAAATAAGCTGAACTTTTCATTAAGGAGCTGATAATCTCAGCAGAGAAGAACAATTACACGGAAGATAAATGAAAAGAAAATGAAGAAGAAAGGGAATGAAAGCAAGAATTTCAGAAAAATGGTGGAAAGAGGAATCTGCCGGAAATCTGTTATCAACAACTTGCCCTTTCTCTCTCTACAGATGCGTATATAAAACTAAAATAGGCTAAGTCATGTTTTCTACCTATTATAACTTAAAAAGTGCAGAAATTAATTAAACTAATCCAAATGAAGCCAAACGACGCTGCTTTCCGGATATTTGAATTTCAGTTAATTGCGGTTGGACCTCCTTCTCCTTCTTCCCCATTTCCAGTTACCAGCTTCCTGCTCTATTTCGGTTGGTTGCTCTTCCAATCCTCTTCTTTCATCTTCATGACAACCCTCCTCCTTATCTAAACCTTGTCCCCAAAGTTTAAACGATGGATATTGCTGCTGTATTTCCTTCGAATCTTCCTAGGTTGCTTCTTCCTCCAACTGATTAACCCACTGTACTAACCAGTTAACACCAGCCCTGTCTCCTTTCCTGAACATTCTAGCTTGGATGATCTTAAATGGATATTTATCTTCATATTGAGTGCTTGTATCCGATGGTAATTCCGTTACATTTACAGCTTCATTCCCAATCCTATTCTTGAGCAAGGATACATGAAAAGTGGGATGGATTTTGGTACCCACTGGAAGTGCTAATCTGTAGGCAACCTCTCCAACTTTCTCTTCAACTTTGTAAGGGCCATAGTACTTTGGACTCAATTTCTGATTCTCTCTTCTTACCACGGTTTGTTGCTGATATGGGTGAAGTTTTAAGTAGACCCAATCTCCAACTAAGAATTGCCTCCCGCTTCTTTTCTTATCGAAGATAGTGCTTCGTCCTTGCAGACCGGCTTGAGTTAAACACTTTTTCACCGCTTATTCATTCTATATCTCTCATGTAATAATTATTCAACAGTAGCTATGTTAGTTTGCTGATAGGGTCCCAATGCCAATTGAGGAGGAATGACACCATAGAGGGCCTCAAAAGGAGTTCTCTGAATGGCCGTATGGTAGGTTGTGTTATACCACCATTCAGCCAAAGGGATCCACTTAGCCCAAGCCTTAGGTTTTCTATGAATCATACATCTAAGGTACATCTCTAGGCACTTATTCAGCCTCTCAGTTTGGCCATCAGATTGAGGATGATATGCTGTAGTCAACTGTAATTTGGTGCCCAACAGTTTAAACAACTCTTGCCAGAATGAGCTAGTAAAAACCCTATCCCTGTCTGAAACCATGGACTGAGGTAGACCATGTAATTTGCTAATATTGTCCAGGAATAACTGGGCCACCTTCTTTGCTGTAAAAGGGTGAGATAGTGTAATGAAGTGCCCATATTTTGTAAATCTATCTACAACCACCATTATAACATCTTTCCCTTCAGATTTAGGTAGCCCTTCTAGAAAGTCTAAAGAAATGTGACTCCAGGATTGTTGTGGGACTGGCAAAGGCTGAAGGAGACCTGGGTAAGGAGTATGTTCTCCCTTACATCTTTGACACACATCACATTGTAAAACTTCATTCTTTATATTCCCTATCATGCCTAACCAAAATAAATTTTGTTTAGCCCTCTTGACACTTGCCTGCACTCCAGAGTGATCCCCATCTTGGGATGAATGAATACATTGTATCAACTTCCTCCTAATGTCTCCTCCACTGCCAATATATAGCTTGCCCTGGTGCTTAAGTATTCCATTGTAGTAATGGTAAGATGGATCTGCTCCTGGATCAATCACCAAGGATTCAATTTTTTCAGCTGCTAGATTGTCCCCTTCATAGCTGTTGATTACTTCTTGTACCCATGTAGGTGTTACTTGGGTTATAGCATTGTACTCTCCTTCTTCTCTTCTGGACAGAGCATCTGCACTACATTTTCCACTCCCCTTCTATATTGTATTTCATAATCCAATCCCATAAGTTTAGTGAGCCATTTCTGTTGCAATGGGGGTAGTGATCCTTTGTTCTAGTAGGTACTTCAATGACTGGTGATCTGTTTTAATCACAAAGTGGTGTCCCTCTAAATAATGTCTCCATTTCATCACAGCAGTCACCAGAGCCAACAATTTTTTCTCATATATTGACATCTCCATGTTCATTTGTCCCAAAGATTTACTGATATAAGACAATGGTCTCCTATTCGCATCGTAATGTACCCCTATTCCTCCATAGCGTGCATCGCCTTCTATGATGAAAGGTCAACGAAATCTGTAGAGCAAGCACAGGAGTGGTACTCATGGCCATCTTGAGGTTATTAAAAGTCGCCTCGCCATCTCAGCACCACCTAGAAACTATCCTTCTTTAAGAGTTCAGTCAATGGTTTGGCCAAAGTTCCATATCCTTTCACAAATTTTCTATAATAGCCCGTTAACCCCAAAAACCCTCTTAACTGCTTAAGGTTAGCTGGTGATGGCCATGATTGCATAGCTTCAACCTTTTTTGGATCTGCTGAAACCCATGCTCATCAATTATGTGCCCCAAGTATTCTACTTTAGTTTGCCCAAAACTGCATTTGCTAAATTTGGCATACAACTGATGTTGTCTCAATAACTGCAATACACTCCCCAAATGTTCCATATAACTGGCCATGTCTCTACTATATACCAGAATGTTATCAAAAAACACCAAAACATACCTCCCCAGCTGATCCATAAAGATCTCATTCATCAACCCTTGAAATGTAGCTGGTGCATTTGTCAACCCAAATGGCATTACTTTAAATTCATATAAGCCATGATGAGTTTTAAATGCTGTCTTGTAAACATCCTCTGTGTTCACCCTTATCTGGTGGTAGCCAGCCCCGAGATCTATTTTAGAGAAATACCTAGCACCATTCAATTCATCAATCAATTCATCAATAAATGGCGGAGGTATTTGTCTTTCACAGCTTAAGTTGTTGAGTTGCTCAGTAGTCTACACACGAAATCTCCAGCTACCATCCTCTTCTTTACTAACAACACTGGAGAAGCAAAGGGACTATTGCTAGTTTGAATAAGTCCAGAAGACAGCATCTCTTTCACCAGTTTTTCTACTTCAGTTTTCTGAATGAATGGGCATCTATAAGGCCTAATTTTGAAAGGTTGTGCCCCCTCCTTGAGTGGAATATGATGGTCATGGGTTCTAGCTGGTGGCAAACCTTTAGGTTCCTCAAATACATCACTAAAATCAGATATGATGGGCTTCAGTTCTTCTAGAGTTTCTGTCAAATCTTCTCCTGAGATTGTACACAATTGCCCCATTACTCCATAATTTTGTTTAGCCATCAGGGATTTCATTTGTGTCCCAGTAATCATGTCCAGTCATTGTTGGTGACTCCAACGCTCAATGTCACCTGACTCCCTTTATTAGCAAAACTAATACATCCAAGATTGAAATCAAAGGCCACTGGCCCAAATTGGCTAAGCCAGTTAACCCCTAACACCATGTCACTACCTCCCAATTTAAGTGATTTAAGTTAAACTGAAACTCCATACCCTGCATTTGCCAACTCACTGGGGGATAGACTGACCTACTTTCCAAATTTTGCTCATTAGCCACGGTTACCATCAATGGGTTGGACAGGTTATCTTGGTAACCCAATGATCTACTCAGCCTCCCATCAATGAAGCCGTGGGTGCTCCCATTGTCTATTAGAATAGATATCTTCCTCCCTTTAATCTTTCCTGGTATCCTGATTGTCTTGTGCTGTATACTCCCTAGTAGGGCATCAAGTGAGATTTGCATGATCCATTCTTCTTCCTCCTCATTAGTTTCTCCCTTCTCCTTTCCCTCATCATCCCTGTCATCTTCCTCACTCTCCTCTTTAACGACCATATAATTCAACATCCTATTTTTACATATATGCCCTGGTGTGTATTTTTCATCACATCTAAAACAAAGTCCCAAGGCTCTTTTGGTTTGTATATCAAGAGGGGTAATGGTTTTATATGGTAAGGTTGGTGATCTTTTGGAGGTGGTTCAAGTGATTTTTGAGGGTCAGTTGGATTTTTAGGGTTGGGGATAAATCAGTTTGGTTTTTGGGTTTTACTCAATCTTTGAAATGGTGGTCTCTTGTAGTAGGGCGCTTTCAAATGCTTGTGTTAAGGTTGTGGGTTTAATCATCTTCACCATGGACTTAATCTTTCCCTTCAATCCACTAGTAAAGACACTAATGTAGTACGAGGCGTAGGTTAGGTAGTGATTGCATAGTTTGGGCTTTAAGATCCTCAAATCTCTCCATGTACTCAGCTACCCTCCATACTATCGCCTAATCTTACAAAATGTTTCTATCACCTCTTCCCGAAGGGTTTCAAAAACCTTCTACATATCTCGCTTGTCAATACAAAATTTCAACCTCAGTATTTGGGTTACTAGATAGAAATCCATGGAACCATATATCACCCTACCCTTCAAATACATCTCGCCTATGCCTACTTTTAACTCCTCGTGCACTTGGTGAAGTTGGAAGTATTTGTTGGATTTTCTCACCCATTCTCTCGTGTTATCCCTCCAAAGACCGGAAAATCAATCTTGGGTAATTTAGTGTAGCCCTTCCTTCGTTAAATCCTCTCTCGATTAGGGACATTTCTGATTTCTCCCTCAGTACCCTAAATCTCAGAACCACTACTAGCGCCCTCAACCCGCTTATTCCTTTGGTCATTTTGATTTACACTCATCCTAGCCATCATAGCTACCAGAGATTCATATTTAGAGTTTATATCCAGCAATACATCATCCACCCTATCATGTTTACGACATAGATCTGCAAGGACTTTATCAGAGGAATCCATCTTACCAACCAAGTTAGAATAAGCAAGACCCGTGTCACTAAGATCCTTATCCATCTTCCTAAGGTGCTCCTCGCTTGCCTTTTGTCTAGTTTCCATGGTTGTGTCTCCGTAAATCTTAATGCTCGATACCACTTGTTATGATTTAAACTCCGAGAAGAGGAATTCAAATTATAACCAACTAACAACTAAAATTTATAAGAAATAAGCTGAACTTTTCATTAAGGAGTCGATAATCTCAAAGAGAGAAGAACAATTACACGAAAGAGAAATGAAAAGAAAATGAAGAAGAAAGGGAATGAAAGCAAGAATTTCAGAAAAATGGTGGAAAGAAGAATCGCGTAAATCATTATCAACAACTTGCCCTTTCTCTCTCTCTGAATCGTATATAAAACTAAAATAGGCTAAGTCGTGTTTTCTACCTATTACAACGTTAAAAAGTGCGAAATTAATTAAACTAATCCAAATGAAGCCAAACGACGCCACGCTTCCGTATATTTGAATTTCAATTAATTGCGGTTGGACCTCCTTCTCCTTCTTCCCCATTTCCATCTACCAGCTTCCTGCTCTATTTCGGTTGGTTGCTCTTCCAATCCTCTTCTTTCTTCTTCATGATAGATCTTTTCAATGCGTGACTAATCTTGGAATGATAGCAATCTTTTGTATATTCGACGCTATAGTTTATTTTCCTTAGACTTATCCAATTCTCATAAGAGAAGATTAGTGTATTTTTATAAGAAACATAAACACCATTGAAAGAAACTTAATAAAATGGGTGATGTCAAATTTTAATTAACTCGCAAGTGTACGAATCTATTGGAATATAGAAAAGTAGTAATGAGGTCGATCCCACAAAGACTGCAATGGAGAAAGTATAATTTAATCATAATTAACTATTATTCTATGCTAGTTGAGTCGAAAAGATTTTTGTTGAAAGAATGTAATTTAAAGACTAAGTAATTATGCTAAAAAGTTGAATTGAAAATTCAAGAAGTTTAAAGCACCAAGGTTTCAGAATCCACCGTTGTTTAACTCAGCAATTATCTAATTATTGATTAATTCCCAAAACACACGACGACGCGAAATCAATCTATTGTCGTCCCAAATATTTATCAATTAAGTCCACAATAAATAAATAAAAACTAATATAGGCTCCCCTTTTGCTTCAAATATAAATTTCTTAAGCGTTTTTTGTATCAAGCTCAATTGAAAGAAAACAAAGAATCAAAGGTTTTCCAAGCATTCTATGTATCCCAATTCGAATTAAAGATGACGAAAAATAAAAAGCAATTAATAGAACATATTTAAGCATCAAGCATGAATTAATTAAATCAGTTTCTAACAATCAAGAATACATGATATTTGAGATGAAAGAAATTGTATTTAATTAAACTAACAAGAACGAACCATGAACGTTAAAGCTCTAGAATGGAATTAAACGAATAACAAAATAATCGCTTAGTTAAAACAAGGTTTCATCGTCTACCTTAGCTAAAGAAAAATAGAAGAACATAATTAAACTAAAAAGACAAGAATTGACTTAACCCAGCTTGGATTTAAGGAGAGGAAATCTTCGAAGAACTCTTGATCGCCAAGGAGTTGTCTTCTCTTGTTTTCTTCCGTCTTCTCTTGATTCGGCTCCCAAATATCCAACCATTTGATAAGATAATATAACTCATATTTATACTATCCTCATTGTGCCCCCAAAATATCCCAAAAGATTACAAAATTCGTGGGCCAAAAGTTACCTAAAGAAATTAGAACTAAAAAAGGAAAGAAAATAAATAAATAAAAAACGCTGAAAAACAAATAGCCTGGGCGATCGCCCCCAAACAAAAATCTGACATTGTCCTCAATGTAAGAACAAAATAAAGCAATGAAAAGGAGGGAAAAGATCAGTTACACCCCAGAGATAGATGTGGAGAAGAGAGGTCTCGGCAGGCCGAAGGTCCAGGTGAGCCCCTATGCACCCCAAGAGCAGTTGTAACAACACATAGTCCTGGTAAGAAAAATAAGAAGAAAGGACAAAAATCTCTTTTTTTTGTTGTTTTTTTTTCGTGTGTTTTTTTTTGTTAGGAAGGACGGGTAGGCTCACCCAATTCAATTTCTTCCTCCTCATCTCGAGAGTTAAACTCCAAATATGGTTTTAATCTTTGGCCATTAACTTTAAAAATGTCACCATTTTTGGGGTTTTCAACCTCTATAGCTCCATGGGGAGAAATTGTATAAATAATAAAAGGGCCTAACCATCTAGAACGTAACTTACCCGGATATAGATGCAGGCGAGAATTGTATAATAGCACTTTATGACCTGGAGTGAATGATTTTTGACTATGTGCTTGTCATGAAAGATTTCATTCTTTACTTATAGATCTTTGCATTCTCATAAGCGTCGTTCTGAATCTCCTCAAGTTCGCCTAACTGCAACTTCCTTTTCGACCCTGCTTCCTGCATATCAAAATTGAATTTCATAATGGCCCAATAAGCCCGATACTCTAGCTCAACCGGTAGGTGACAGGCTTTCCCATACACCAGTCTATAAGGGGACATTCCAATTGGTGTTTTAAAAGATGTCCTATATGCCCACAATGCATCAGTAAGTCGTAGAGACCAATCGTTTCTATCAGGTCGAACTGTTTTCTCCAAAATATGCTTTATTTCTCAATTTGAAATCTCAACTTGACCACTAGTTTGTGGATGATATGGAGTTGCTATTTTGTGTGTGATGGAGTATTTTACTAGTAGGGTTTGAAAATGTTTATTGCATAAGTGAGATCCAACATCACTAATAATGGCTCGTGGAGTGCCAAAGCGAGAGAAAATATTGCTTTTCAAAAATGCCACTACGCTTTTGTGATCATTGGTCCTACATGGAATTGCCTCGACCCACTTGGAAACATAATCGACACCTACTAATATGTAAAGATAACTAAATGATAGAGGAAAAGGTCCCATGAAATCAATCCCCCAGACATCAAAGATCTCAACTACGAGAATAGGATTAAGCAACATCATGTTTCTTTTTGAAATGCTTCCCATGCGTTGACACATGACACATGAAGAACAAAAAATATGAGCGTCACGAAAAAGAGTAGGCCAATAAAAACCACATTATAAAATTTTGGCAGTAGTCTTTTTAGCACTAAAATGGCCTCCACAAGCTTGGTTATGACAAAAGGATAGAACACTGTGGAATTCACTTTCCGGGATTTTCACAGATCTATCAGCAAGTTGTAAAATCACAGATGTTGGTTTTAACTCGCCTAGCCCAAGTTGCATGTACACAGAGTAAGGAAGGAGATTAACACTAGCTCCTAAATCTAGCAAAGCCTTTTCAATTTTATGGTTACCTATGATGCATGAGATAGTAGGACAACATAGATCTTTAAATTTTGGAGAGGTGTTGCTTTGAATTATAAAGCTAACCTGTTCATTTAAAAATGCCTTTTTGCATACATGTAATTGTCTCTTTTTAGTACATATGTCCTTCAAAAATTTAGCATTAGCAGAAACTTGCTTAATAGCATCAAGCAAAGGAATATTTAAACTTACCTTCTTGAAGATTTCCATGATATCGTTGAGAGAACCACATTGCTTTACCTTTGTTAGCCTCTGAGGAAATGGGGCTTTTGGAATGTAGGATGGCTCATTGTCCTCTTTGGGAGCTTCTTGGACTGAATCATCAGTTGGGGCATTACCTAGAGAAGTTGGTTGAGATGTGTTTTGCTTTGAAATATCCACTTTTTGTCAAACAATTTACCACGTCTCAAAGTCATGATGGATTTAACCTCCTCCTGCTGGTTGCTTGAATTAGTCCCACTATTGTGCACTCCTTTAGGATTAGGAAATGGCTGACTAGGAAATTTACCTTTCTCAATGGTTGTTACCAACTGTTGTACTGATGAAGTCAGTTGCCCCATCATGTTCTCCATATTGGAGATGGATTGTGCCTGTGAGTTCTGGCTAGTGCGCACTTCCTTCTTGAACTCGGTAATGGTGTGATTCTGATGCTCTAATGCAGCTTGTGTAGCTTTTTTCAAGTTTTGAATTGCTTCCTCCCATGGTTTTGGCTGTGAAAATTTTTTGTTGAATTGTTTGGTAGGTTGCTGAGGGGCCTGACCTGCCGTACTATCCTGTTGAAACACCCTGTGACCAAGAAAAATTGGGGTGGTCCCTCCATCCTGGGTTGTATGTGTTTGAATAAGGATTGTAAGGCTATTTCCTCATCATGTTGAGGGCATTAGCTTGATCAGTACATGCATGTGGCTCTGTAGGACTATTAGATGTTAATGAGGTCAACTTGCGAGAAATATCTTCTATCATGAATTTGACTTCTTTGATTTCTGAGCTAGGTTCACTGCTGCGAATCTCATAAATCTCCATTTTCTTTGGTTCAGTTCTAGAAGATCGACTCCAGTGTTGTGAGTTGTCAGCCTACTTTTGAAAGAAGCTCCAAATCTCTGTAAGCATTTTTAGACATAAGCTCTCCACCACTTGTGGCTATCAACCATTCTTGAATGTGTGATAGCAATTCCTCCAAAAAATATTGGCATAAATGTCATTTTTCATAGCCGTGATGTGGACATTTCATAAGAAGCCCATTGAATCTCTCCAAAGTTTCATATAATGGTTCTTAGTCTCTCTGCATAAATTCTGAAATTTTCCTGCGAATAGCATTAGTTTTGTGAACAGGAAAATATTTATTCAAAAATTTAGCAACCATTTGTTCCCAAGATGTAATACTATTTGCAAGTAGTGTATAAAACCATGATCTAGATCTATCTTTCAGAGAAAAAGAAAACATACGAAGTTTAACATTATCAGGAGAAACATTCTCATATTTAAAGGTCTCACATACCGCATAAAAATCAATCGATGATTATAGGGTTCTTCACTATCTCAACCATAGAAAGATGGAAGACAGTTAAGCACACTCGATTTTAGATCAAAGTTCCTAGCCATTGTTACTTGTGGGTATTGTATGCATGAGGTGTTCAAATTAGCCAATGGACTAAAATAGTCTCTAAAAGGTCTCTCCTCAATTTCATCACTCATAGCAATTATTGCTTCAGTTCCTTCAATTGTATCTAGATTGGTGGCTCGTTTTCGTTGGTGAAAAGTACTTTCAATTTCACTATCTAGATGTTCTAGCTTAAGTTCTAGAGATCTACGACCAAGCATGCACAATGAAATTTTTATTTTAATAAAATAAAATAAAACAAATAAAATCCTAAATTATAACTAGTCAAGAATAAAATTAACTAAGATTAGATTAACCTTCAGACGCAGTCCCCGGCAACGGCGCAAAAAACTTGATGTCAAATTTTAATTAACTCCCAAGTGTACGAATCTATTGGAATATAGAAAAGTAGTAACGAGGTTGATCCCACAGAGACTGCAATGGAGAAAGTATAATTTAATCCTAATTAACTATTATTCTATACTAGTTGAGTCGAAAAGATTTTAGTTGAAAGAATGTAATTTAAAGACTAAGTAATTATGCTAAAAAGATGAATTGAAAATTCAAGAAGTTTAAAGCACCAAGGTTTCAGAATCCACCATTGTTTAACTCAACAATTATTTAATTATTGATTAATTCCCAAAACACACGACAACACGAAATCAATCTATTGTCATCCCAAATATTTATCAATTAAGTCCACAATAAAAAAAAACTAATATAGGCTCCCCTTTTGCTTCAAACATAAATTCCTTAAGCATTTTTCATATCAAGCTCAATTGAAAGAAAACAAAGAATCAAAGGTTTTTCAAGCATTCTATGTATCCCAATTCGAATTAAAGATGACGAACAATCAAAAGCAATTAATAGAACATATTTAAGCATCAAGCATGAATTAATTAAATCAATTTCTAACAATCAAGAATACATGATATTTAAGATGAAAGAAATTGTATTTAATTAACCTAACAAGAACGAATCATGAACGTTAAAGCTCTAGAATGGAATTAAACGAATAACAAAATAATCACTTAATTAAAACAAGGTTTCATCGTCTACTTTGGCTAAAGAAAATTAGAAGAACATAATTAAACTAAAAAGACAAGAATTGATAGAACCCGGCATGGATTTAAGGAGAGAAAATCTTCGAAGAACTCTTGATCGCCAAGGAGTTGTCTTCTCTTGTTTTCTTCCGTCTTCTCTTGATTCGGCTCCCAAAAATCCAACCCTTTGATATGAGAATATAACTCATATTTATACTACTCTCATTGTGCCTCAAAATATCCCAAAAGATTACAAAATTCGTGGGCCAAAAATTATCTAAAGAAATTAGAACTAAAAAAGGAAAGAAAATAAAAAAAAAAAAAAACGGTGAAAAACAAATAGCACGGGCGATCGCCTGTGCTATTCCTTGCCCGCCTGTGTGTGGCCTTTTGGTCTCTTATTCTCTGCGCAGCGTCTTTGCTTGCCTCGCCCAACATTAATCTGGGCGATCGCCCAGGTTGGATCTTTCACTTCTCACACTTTGGTCCTTCTTATTTCAACAGTTACCACTTTGGTCCTTCAACTTTAGGTCTTGGTCATTTCAGTCCTCCATCTTTTCATAACATCTCATTTGATCCTTCAACTTTACATAATCTCTAATTTGGTCCTTCAACTTTCAATTGAGTGCAATTGAGTCCCCATACTTTAGAGATATCTTCTAATTTATCGCTCTTTTCATCCAATCTTCTCCAATTGTTCACAAATGAGTCCAAAACTAAAATAGAAATAATAATAAACTAGATTAAGTAAAAAATCACTATATGACGGAAAAAATACTTAATTCAAAGACCAAAATAAGTACACAAAACACACTTATCAATGGACAAACAAGAAGATTGATTGAGTTGACGATAGTGACAACACGAGAAAAATCAACAAATTTCTTTTATAACATTCAAAATTTCATATTTTATTACATAAACATGTTATATGTAATCCTTAGTCTTCAATTACATGTATTCAAAAAAGTATTGGTAGTTGTAAGTAAAATACTATTCATAAAAAATGTCAAATTTCATTCATTTTTCACAACTTACGTCACTTTTGTTTCCCACGTTGGAAGATGGCAGTAGCTGGTATGCCCACATATAGATTGAGCGTGTTAATTAGTGTGTTAGTGATATGTCATAAGTCATAAGTCCATGTTAACATATTAACACTTGATTTATGTTAACATATTAACACTTGATTTATGTACGTTCTAACCTAAATACAAAAAATTAAGATTGATATCGATGATCTATATAAAATATAGATGAATGAAACTTTGAATGCTAGAATAGGCAATGATAGATGTGAGTAATTGTTCAACTATAATGCAAAACAATACTATCTATATTATAATGAGCTCCTATGTGTTTACACGAGATGTATTGTTGTTGCTATGTACATGTGTATATTACATGGAATAAAATATAGCTGCTTAATATCTATATATGATTTGAGTATTCGGGATATGATTTGGTTATCAATTATATGGGTTTACATCAAAATACTTTTATATGTCATTCATGTGCATGTGCATTGAATATGCGTGGACTTAAGAGAGTAATCATGCATAACTCCTAAAGAAAGAGATGATGAAAGTAAGAGAAAGATGATTATGAATACTAAGAGAAGACATTCGGAATGGAATGATTAAAGTGAAAACAATGGAATCACTCTCTAGGTGTACCGTACTAATGTTCGCGTCTCGATAGATATACTTCAAGAAGTTCCTAGCGGTCATTTAAGGTAGCTGATGATAAGGTGTTGGTGGTCCAATGCCGGTATACAAGCTATGTCAAAAGGTCCTTTGGTAGCCTTGGGACTACAAATTGGCACAATGACCACCGAATACATAGGTTAGGCCTAATTTATATTTTATATAAAATATGAATCTTGGTGGGAAACGACAAATACACTGTGATCTCTCGAATATTAGTGGATGACGTTAAAGACCCACAAGCACTGGATTGCACGTGTTTTATTGATTATATTGATATTTCAACTCATATGATACACTATAGTGGGATTTGGGGCCCAAAGTGATAAAATGAAAAAGATGTAAATCCGAGATGATGTGAAGATATTGACAATGACGTGAATTACGACCACGAGATCATAATGAAAGAAAGCATTGAAAATCATGCATATATTCATTAATGTCATTATTTACTGAGTATCCGTCATATAGTTTTGCATTTGAGGTGTTATTATTGAAGGTTAGTCCCTACTCTGATATGATGGGACTATCGTATACTGGATACCAAATTTGGTTTAATGTGTCCATTACTAGGAAATTTTGAAAAGGTTGGAGTCAATTCTAAAAGATTTATTTTGCATTTGGAAATATTGAAATATATTTTATAATATTAATTCTCAACTCTCTCTCTCTCTCTCTCTCTCTCTCTCTCTCTATATATATATATATATATATATATATATATATATATATATATATATATATTTTTATTATTATTCTATTAATATTAATATTAAATTTATTAATATTTATATATATATACACACACACACACATTATGTTCTAAACTATAATGCTTTATCAATTAGGGTTAAAGTTAATATTAATATTAATAGAATAATAATAAAAATATATATTATTTTAGATATATGTATACTTAAACAAGATAAGGTGGTTTTGATTATATACTTACATTTTGTACGGTTATATAATATCATTAAATGATTTCATAATCATTTTCGAATGACATTAGAATTGTTTGATATAGTATTTACTTTGTTGTTTTGAAAAAATTGATAGTAAAATTAATTAAATGCATAGAAAGTTGAATAAATTTTGGGTCGCCACAATTATCATGCTTTAAAACCACATTGACTATTGGAATGAGACCAACTACCTTCCTTGAGTGTGGTTGTGCTTACTTATCAAGTCTTCTTTTCCATCTATGTAGAGGGAAGCAAGTCCATTCTATCCATTAAGGAGTTTAACTAGATTTTAATGTCACACGCTTCAAAGAAGACTCTAGAAACATCTACAATTTTCAACTATAGCTTTATTGGCAAACCTATACAATGATTTCGAGTTTTCCAAAACATCTCAAGCAGTTTCAAAAAGGTAAGTTTGACATTTTTAAGGATTTCACAATTTCTTCCAAGAAGGTTGTAAGATTGTCAATACTCTGCCATTTTTACAAGGGTGCTCGATCTAGTCCCAGATTCTAAGAGAGAAAATGTGAAATGCCAATTCAAATATTATTTGGATAATTTGTTAATATTTAGTATTTACATCATAAAACATCAAATGGCATAAAGTCAATCTTGAGTGTACAACACCCTTATATTTACACTTGTATTTATAGCAAAAATTGTTTAATTACGCATGGGTCGGATGGTCCACAACCAAGGCAGTCTAATAGGTCGAGAACCTACCATCACTCACCTTTGTAGGTGGGTCGTGAAGTATTCAACCCATGTTGCCAAGCACACCGAAGCTTTTTAATTTTTGAAAATTTTAATTTTTTTTCAAAAATAAAAAAATAAAGTTACATGTCATGGATGGTGTTTTAGGGATTGTTAGAACTTAAGTTTTATTTTATTTTATTTTATTTTGCGTCGATTTACTTTACACTTCTATATTAAATTCTTTCTATTAAAATTGATATATCAAATGTGTGTTTATTTTTAACAAATAAACTGTGATTTTTGAATTTTTTTTTATTCCCACTTTCAATTATTTTTTTTCCTATTGCTATTCCAATGTAAACATTATTACGAAGCTTATTGTTTTTTGAATTAATTCTACATTATAGTCTTATTATAGCATTTTCAATGCATCAATGTTGAAACATATCTTATCTATGTAACATTAATATCTAATAAATAGGTAATTAAGTTCAAATTTAGTCTCCAATATATTTTATGCATTGTTATATTTTATTAAAAAATTACATTTAAATATTCATAGAAATATAATCTGCATAAAAATTTAAATTTTGTTAATTCAAAATGTCTAATGGAACTTTGCTTTCTCGCTTTTGATGGAATCACGAATGTACTAGAACTAGAATTTGGGTAATATAAGTCAACTTACATTTCGTGTTATTGTTATACAATATCATAATGAAAATGTGTGGGATATTTTAATAGTCTTTATAGACAAAAGAAAAGTGGTTACAACTAAACCCACTTGATCCAAAAATATTAACTTTAAAACATTTTTTTTTCTTTAATTTACAATGAAAGTCTTCTTTCGATGATGCATGCAGTTCAATTTATGTGTATGTCACGTTGTCATACCATCTAATGTCAAAAAATGATCTTTTCATCATAAATTACCATATAAATTCTCTTGATTGAAGATCAATATGAAAATTGAACATGATTCAATGAAATTATGAAAAAAAGTAAAATAATTGAGATGGGGTCGGAAATTTTTTATTTAATATTTAAAAAAAAACAAAACCTACAACCTTGACCATTTACCACTAAACAAGATATTCTTTTAGATAATTAATTATTTATGGCAGCATGGTTCAAATGCCAACAACCAAACACAATAATGTCATGGCAATTGTTGTCGATTTTAATCCTATAAGTGTACACAGGTCGTTAACAACTAACAAAGTGATGAGAAAAGTGTCGAACTCACGAGGACTAGCAATTAATTAACTAATTACTTTATAGTTCGAATTTTAACAAGATAAAAACACAGATTGATTTATAATTTTAATCCTAAAATTTTCTACTAAAGTTTAACTAAATCTAGATTATCACACAATCAAAAGTAATTTAAGAACAAATTCAAGTTTTACTAGCTGTAAAATTGGCAAATTCACCTACACGTTCATTAATCAAATATTTGTTAATACTTTAGTTAAATACCCTAGATTGAACTTCGGTGATCCTATAATAATCAAAAGCCTCTAATCAATTCTACATCGATATGCGAAATTAACTATCTCTATCTAAAGTTCGAACATAAAAATATGCCTTTAAATCATAAGAACACCATAAACAGATTTCATAAGTCATAATAGTAATCTCTATCTATTATTGGATCATATGTTATTTACTACAATGTGTTTATCTAGATGGACTCTCTCGAAATAAATAAAGACCACAAAACATTCCAATAGTGATCAAGCATTAAAACATAGAAAATAGAATAATCAATAATCAATTCGGAAGCAATTAATTACAAAAAGGAAAAACTTCTAATTAATTAAAAATATGAGGTTTCATCGTTCATCCAAACAATAAATAATTTAGCTAGACATGATTTCGTAAAATATTACAAAAGTTGAATTAATTATGTTCCGAGAGAAAGAGAAGAGAAAAATACAACCCATGATTCCAACCAAAGAATCTTTAATCCATTCCTTCGATCATTGATTGTTATGTTATATTTTTTTATTTACTTTCGCCTCCTGTGATTTTTCTATTCTCTTCATTTTATATGATTCACCAAACTCTCATAAATGTGTTTTATGTTATTGTTTTATTCTGGACTTAATAGAGTTTTATTTCCATCATCAAACAATAAAACTCTTCATGTTATAACAATGCGATCACATGGTATTGCCCAATTAGATTCTGCAGATGAAATCTTTGGCTTGCGATCACACCCTTGATTAAAATGCGGTTGCATGGTTAATTGATTTCCAATTCTTGAGTTTTTATTTTTCGTATTTGCATGATAAGCTCTTCAATTCTCTTTATGTGTTCAATTGAGTCTCTTGTTCCCTTTTTTACTTTTTTTTCGTTTGATCGACACTTGAATTTGGTTATTTTCCTATAATGATAAAAAAATAGTACACCATTATGCTGAAAACATGTAAGAGTACTCATAATTTTTTTTTTAGGTCTCAATCACTACAACTTTTGTACTTATCGGCAATCACTAGTTGTTTACTTATTTTAAAGTTTGTCCAATAAAATAACTAAATATCCTTTATAATTTAACCATATTACATCACATACCTATAAATTAAAAAAAAATCAAATATTTAATATCTTAGTTATGATTATGATATAAAGAGTTTAAAATAATAAATTGATATATAGCAATTTGAAATATGAATAATTCAAAATATAAAACAAATTGTGGGTCCATAAAATATATAGTTGAAATGTTGATAAAAATTATAAGTCCTACAAAATATGTGGTTAATATTAATCCTTGACTTTAACTTTAACTTTTTATTAGTTTTTAAACACAACCAAACAAGTTCTAAATTAAAAAATGAATTCATATATTCATCAATCCAAATTAATATGTCAACAATAAGAAATTTATAAACTAGTTAAAAATATGAAATACTATATTAGATTATATTTTTGATTGAAAATTAATATTCAACACCTGATTAATGTTATGCATATAAATATATCAAAACGTATTTAAATAATATATTTTTTATTTCATAAATTTTTAAATCATATTTATTTTATTTTATTATTTTATAAAATATAATTGGGAAAAGTACGTTGATATTTCATTACTTATTAAATAATTTCACTTATTATATTTTTGTAATATTAGAGGGAATGTTTCTACACTATTACCTTCTTTATTACTAAGTGATCATTTATAAACTTATATTAGTAATCTTGATTGTTTATTTCTCAACGATCTATAGTTCCAAAATAGCGTTAGATCTTTTCAATGCGTGACTAATCTTAGCGTGATAGCAATCTTTTGCAGATTCGACGCTATCTTTTATTTTTCTTAGACTTGTCCAATTCTCATATGAGAAGATTAATGCATTTTTTAAGAAAAAGAAACACCATTGAAAGAAACTTAATAAAATAGGAAAACAAGAAGATTTGATTGATTTGAAGATGGTGACAACACGTAGATTCGACGCTATATTTTATTTTCCTTAGACTTATCCAATTCTCATAAGAGGAGATTAGTGCATTTTATAAGAAACAGAAACACCATTGAAAGAAACTTAATAAAACAGGAAAACAAGAAGATTTGATTGAGTTGAAGATGGTGACAACACGAGAAAAATCAATAAATTTCTTTTATAACATTCATAATTTCATATTTTATTACATAAACATATTGTATGTAATCCTTAGTCGTCAATTACATGTATTCAAAAAAGTAATGGTAGTTGTAAGTAAAATAGTAAAACTATTCATAAAAAAATGTCAAATTTCTTTCATTTTTCGCTAACTTACGTCTCCTTTTGCACTTATGTTTCCCACTTTGGAAGATGGCAGATGGTATGCCCACATATAGATTAAGCGTGTTAAGTGTGTTAGTGATATTTCAAAAGACCAATCATGATACTATATAAACACTTTATTTGATTGATGTATTTATTTTTTATGACATATATGTTATTTTAAGAGAGAATTGGACAAACTATCTAAATCTAGAAATGTATTTTGAAATATCACTACAAGACATCTAGAAATGTATTTTGAAATATCACTACAAGACAGAAGACTTTTATCGACTAAACAATTAGTCGGCCATATTATAAACTCCGTTGGCGAATATTATCGCCGAATTGAAATTTGTTGGTTGGCAAGTCGGCGAAAGCCTGTCAACGAATCCAATACCGACTAAAATATAGTGTAGTCGGTAAATATTATCTATGACTAACATATTTTTGGTCGGTGTTTTATTCACCAACTAAGATATTGTTTAGTCAGTAAATATTATCTACCAACATGATTTTTGGTCGTTGTTATATTCATCAACTAAGATATTGTATAGTCGGTAAATATTATCTACCAACATGAACTTGGACAATGTTATATTCAACGACTAAAATCTATCTGGTCGGTTTTATGTTCACCGACTAAGATTTAATATAGTAGACAAACCAAAGGTATCCATCAGTTGGTAGGATTGAATGAGTCATCTTTTATAAACTACCGAACTCCTACATTAGACGGCAAATCCATTGAGGTAAATGTATGGTCTAGGTGGCCCAACAGATTTTAATAGCTCCTCTACGCTGCCACACCTTTGTAAACTGAGGTAACCCACCCCATCGATCCACCCAACCCAAAATCCTAGAATGCACAAAACCAGAAAACAACACAAAAACAAACAAATGTACTCTACAATCGAGGCAAAAAAAAAAATTAATTAACTAAATGTGATTTTTGGCAATTGAAGGCAAAGAATAATAGAAAAAGAAAATATGTGAACGGAGATAATATTTTAAAAAGACCACAATTAAAAAATTATAAAAATTCATGTCATTGAAGAATGTCTTCCATTCTAAAGAAAAGATAATTGAAGCAATATTTCCATTCACTACAAGAAATAGTGTCTATAGCGATGACACTAATTGCGACAACAAGTCGTCCTTATTGGTACTGTACAATAGAGACGACAAAGAAATATCGTCGCTAAAAGTTCAAAAATTATAGCGACGACAAAAGTCGTTGCAATAAATAATTAATCGTCGCTAATACTTGTAATTTATAACGATGTCTTTTAATGTCGTCACTAATTACTTTCCAAAAAGGCGGGAATAATTTGCACCATTTTGTTGTACAAATAGCGACGACATATGTCGTCACAATAGATATGTGGATGATGTTGTCAGTCACGTGAATCATAATTTTTTCGTAAATTGTGATGTGATATACAACGACGACAATTGTCATCGCTATAGACTTGTATCAATTTAGATGGGAAAATTGGCGCCCATTTGTTGTCTGTAGCGACGACATATGTCGTCGCAATAAACGTATTGATGATTTTGGTAGGCACGTGATGTATCAATTTCCTCAGAAGTTGGGAAGGATTCTGTAGCGACGACTGTATCATTTAGCGACGACAAATGTCGCCGCTATAAAGTCTTCTTTATCTTCTCCAAACTCCGCATTTCTGTATTGTATCATTACACAAATATTCATTCTTCTACCCATCAGCACAATTCTATTGTTTTCCTCCATAATCACCTTCTTTACATTTCATTTCTTCATCTCCATTTGTCATCCTTACAGTATTTGTGAAATTATTGTATTTTTCAAGTATGGATATTGATAAAACTTGGACAACAATTAGAAATCGTACAAAATCTGCAGATTTTCAGAACGGTTTGCAAGCATTTATAAACATGGCGAGGCCATATGTAAATGACAGGAGAATGATTAAATGTCCGTGCAAAAAATGTTTAAATGGTCTCACACATCCATTGAAAATTGTCGATGTTCACATATTTCGTAATGGTTTTGCGGAGAGTTATGTCACCTGGATATATCATGGCGAGACCGATGTTCATACTACGAATATGTATAGACAGAATGAGCGAGTTGGTGTGGAGGATGAGATGATGGATGTCATGGATGACGTATCTGGTGATGAGCATGCATGTACAAGCACCGATAGTTACTATGACGAATTGTTTCAGGCTCTGCATTCAGAACTGTACCCGGGAGTTTCATCATTTTCATCCCCAAATTTTTTAGTCAAGTTGATGCATATTAAGGTTATGAACAAATGGACAAACAAGTCTATCGATAATCTTTTGAAATTGCTGAAGTTAGCATTCCCAAACATGAACCTGGTTGACTTCCACTATGAAGCTAAGAAGCTGATGACGAAGCTTGGTTTGGATTACAAATCCATTCATGCCTGCAAGAACGCACTGTTTTGGGGTGAACATGCTGATAGACAAACTTGTCCGATTTGCCAGGAAAGTCGTTGGGTGCACACTATTGGGAAAGTGAATAGGAAGAATGTTTCGTATAAGGTGTTGAGATATTTTCCATTGGCCCCCAGACTAAAATGTATGTTCGCAATAAATGATACTACAAAACTCATGTGGTGGTACAGTATAAGAAAGGTCTAGGGATGATGATGAAATGCAGCATCCCGTTGATGGAAAGGCATGGCGGGATTTTGACATGAAATATCCATTGTTTGCAAGTGAGATTAGGAATGTCAAGTTAGGTTTGGCCATAGATGGATTCAATCCATTCGGTGACATGAATTTGGCGTACAGCATATGGCCAGTAATTGTAATAACTTTACAACTTGCCACCATGGTTATGCATAAAACCCGAATACCTCATGCTTACTTTGTTGATACCTGGTCCTAAAGCACCGGTAAAGACAATGATGTATTTTTACGACCATTAGTGGATGAGTTGAAGGAGTTGTGGGCCAATGGGATTGACATGTATGACGCTGGAACCAACAACAGGTCAGTATTCAGACTGTGTGCAGCGTTGTTGTGGATTGTTAACGATTTTCTAGCGAGAAGTAGTTTGTCGGGTTGAGTGGTCAGGGGTACATGGCATGTCCTACATGCAATGAGGATACTCCTTCAGTCCGTGTGATAGGTAAGACAGCTTATGTGGGTCACCGTCGGTTCCTGCCATCCATACATCATTTTCGAGTAATTTAGACTTCGATGGGAGGACAGAGAGGCGACCATCTCCGTGTCGGTTAATGCCTACAGACATTTTAGCACAGTTAAGCCGTGTCAGATATAGAACTCCAGGAAAGCACCCTAACTACGGAGGTGCTACAATTCGGAGAAGTGATGGCGAGCTAAATTGGAGAAAAAAAGCATTTTCTATGAGTTTCCGTATTGGACTTCTACAGAGCTCAAACATAACATCGATGTAATGTCGTAGATAAGAATGTTTATGATAGCTTGCTCGGCACAATTATGGATGATCCATTCAAATCAAAGGACATAGTTACTGCGAGGCGCGATCTGATGCAATTAGAGATCAAAAGAGAGTTGCACTTGTATCAGAACGGAATAGGTGGATGAAGCCTTCCGCATGTTATACCATGTCGTCTGCAAATCGTAAGAAGTTTTGTAAATTTATCCGATCGGTTGAGTTTCCAAATGGCTTCGCTTCTAATCTTCAGAAGAATATTGCTCCTAATGACAGTCGTATTATCGGGTTCAAGTCACATAATTTCTATATTATCATGCAATGATTATTGCCAGTCGGATGTCGGGCGTTCTTGAATAAAACTATTTCCACGGAAATTATTGAACTGTGCACGTTCTTTAAAAAGATTTATGCAAAAACACTAAAGGTTAGCGACATGATGGCTTCACATGATCACCTTGTACTCATTCTCTGTAAGTTGGAACGGATTTTTTTGCAGCCTTCTTTGACATCATGATTCACCTCGTAATGCATTTTCCAGAAGAGGCAATCATTGGAGGTCCGGTTCACATGAGATGGATGTATCCATTCGAGCGATACCTGAAGAAATTGAAGGGCTACGTCAAAAATCGAGCTCGGCCCGAGGGATCAATAGCTGAAGGGTATGTTGTGGATGAGGCATTGATTTTTTGTTCGAGATACTTCGAGGACATAGGAACAATGTTCAACCGACCAGACAGAAACAAGTATGCTAGTGTTCCACAGACCCAACTTTCTATTTTTCAATCTCAGTGTCGCTTACTTGGAAAGAAGTCACCAACGACGTTTCCTACTCATGTTCGAAACCAAGCGATTTTTTACGTCTTGAACAACTGTTATGAAGTTGAGCCATTCTTGCAGTAAGACGGCGTTTATGGATTATTATTCATTTCAGTCGAATAAACTTTGTCATTTGAAGCGAACTAATGACCTTTGATCTTCCATACTTTGTACATGGAACATAGGCAGGAAGCTACTGCTGAACAATAGTTGTCCAAACATCGAACTAGTGCACAGAAGAGACTTTCACGGTTGGTTTTACAGAAAGGTAAACGAACAACGACCGAATAAATTTAAAAGTTTTCCACATTATTTATTTCAATAACTGAGAATAATCCTCATCATGTAGGTATATGAAATGCGCCAAAGCCACAACCATCAAGTTTCTAATGAGTTGTTTTCATTGGCCAGTGGATGTTACCAGCAGGTTATGTCATACACGACTTGTGTTATGAAAAGAGTTCGGTTCTTTACATATGATCGTGATATTTGAAGAAAAACTCATAGCAGTAGTGTGTCCGTCCTAGGGATTGGGGTGAGGTTTACTACGGACAGCTACAAGAGATACTGGAGCTATAGTATGGACCAAGACTTTCAGTTTATCTATTCCGATGCAAGTGGTTTAGGTGTGATGGGAGATGGATGATAACTGAGAATAACGTTATACCAGTATTGACATCAGTGTAAAGGCGTTCAAGGATGATCAGTTCATACTTGCGAGCCAAGCACAACAAGTGTTCTACATTGAAGATCCATTTCGTGGTCCAAACTGGCGAGTAGTACAAATTGTCCATCACAGGAATATGTGGGACAAAGTGGGAACTAACATCGCAGAGATTGACCTGATCCACAATAACTACTCTTACGGTTTATCTCTGATCGTTGATCTTGGCAACATAGAGCACGAATTCTTGCACTGGGATGATGGTGAAGCTGATGAGATAGAAGAATCGGTTATCAGGGGAGCCTCGTCTAATACTACAGGACAAACTTTGTTTATCAACGATGATGATGTGGAAGACAATACAAATCACGTAATATAAGGATGACAAAATATCGAGTGAAATCAATGAGGACGATAGTGACGATGATGAGGATCATTCGTATCATGATAGTGAATCAGATTGAATGTTTTCACTGCGTCATAGAGTGTAGTTAACTATCATAAAGTGCTTCATTTATTTATAAAATATTTAGGAACTATGAGTTGTTCATTATTATCATTGTAGATTAAATTTAAAATAATTTATTAAATATACAATTATATTTTTAAAAATTTAATATATTAAATTAAATATGAAAAATACCCTCAAAAGAGAAATATATTTAGAATATTTTTTAGACTCCAAAAATTGTATAATATTTTTTGTATGAATAAATTTGTTAATTTATACTTTAACAATTTCATTATTAACAACAAAAAAAAATTACTTTAATTGTAAAAATAAATTGTTTGATAATCTTAAATATTAACAATTACTAATATTAAAATTTATTCCAAATATAAATACCCCATTTTATTCAAGTGTAATGTAATTTACTTTATTGTATTGTCTATAGCGACGACATATGTCGTCGCTATATTCCTGAAAATAAGGCGCCACGTTTTAGGCGCGTGTTCTAAAAAATTGAAAAAAGTCAACACTTTATTGACCAATAGCGACGACCTATGTCGTTGCCATAGAGTCAGACCTTTCAATTCACGCCATGACCTTCTTCTTCTCCATTCTGGACGTTCTTCTTCTGTTTCCTTCGCCGCCGTCTTCTGCCTTCTAGTGTCTTCGCCTGAGAATCTTTGTCGCCATCTTTGCCCCCATCTGCCGTTGTCTGCTGCCGTGATTTCTTTCCCTAAACTTCCATCTACCGCTGTGATTTCTTTCCCTACACTTCCGTCTAGGTTAAGATTTCTGATTATTTTCATTTTTCATTTTCATTTTCATAATTTGTTGTGTTATGCCGAATTCCATTTGTGTTATGCCATTCAATTGATTTATTGAGTTGATGAACTGGAGTTTTAGTTGGAGTTGGTTTACTGAGTTGGAGTTGGATTTGGTCTGATTTCTTTTCGTTTTGATTATGCGTCGTGATGCCAACTTCCCTTGGTTTAGTGTTGTTGGTAGAAATTCTTTACAATCCCTTGTGTGCAGTTTTCAATCAGAGCCATGAATTTTTTTGTGGCTCACTGCAAGGGGAATTATACAAATTGAAATAAAATGGAAGAAAGTTGTATAATTTTTTGTAATGTGAAGGCATGGGTTTTTATCTGAAGTTATCAGTGCATTGACGATAATGTGGAAAATTGGAATCTAAAAGACTTTAATGTGACTTTTTGAGAAATCATGTTTAGTTTAGTATACTTGGAGAAATTAAATTATTTTAAATAACCAAGGAGTTTTATGAAATAAATTTGTGTAACAAATATGAATTGCAATCGAAAATAAGGTGTTGATAAGGCAAGAAACATGACGAGTATTCATAATTATATTTTCTAATTCCATTATCCAATTGTCCCATTTCTCTTGAATTTATTATTTCAATATTTTTCATGAGATTCTAATGATTCTATTTCTTCATAAATACATAGAGTTCACTATTGATTCTATAACAAATACATGTTATTTTTTACCCTAAACACTCGTATGACAATAAATTAAAAATGCAATGAAAATTGTAAGGACCTATTTGAAATTCCATAAGTTTAGGGCCCAATTAAGCAACAAATTAAAATTTATTAGAAATTACGAAAAAATTAAAAGTTTAGGGACGTATTTGAAATAAAAATTTTCATTAGGGACCTATTCATAGAAAAATTAAAACGTATTAGAAATTACGCTAAAATTCAAAGTGTAAGGACCAATTTGAAATTTCATAAGTTTATGGACCAATTAATCAACAAATTAAAATTTATTAGAAATTACGAAAAAATTCAAAGTTGAGGGACCTATTAGATATAAATTATAAGTTTAAGGACCAATTCTTCAATAACTTAAAACTTATTAGAAACTACGTAAAAATTCAAAGTTCAGGGACCTATTTGAAATAAATTCAAAGTTTTGGGACCTATTTAAAATAAATTAGAAGTTTAAGGACCAATTCATCAACAACTTCAAAATTATTTGAAACTATGACAAAATTCAAAGTTCAGAGACCTATTTGAAATAAAGTAAAAAGTTTATGAACCTATTTACAAAAAAGTAAAAGTTTAGGGACCTATTTGAAATAAAAAATTTCATTAGGGACCTACTTATAAAAAATTAAAACATATTAGAAATTACACTCGTTTATCAAAGTGTAAGGACCTATTTGAAATTTCATAAGTTTAGGGACCAATTAATCAACAAATTGAAAGTTCTTAGAAATTATGAAAAAATTCAAAGTTGAGGGACCTAGTACATATGAATTAAAAGTTTAAGGTCCAATTAATCAATAACTTAAAACTTATTAGAAACTACGTAAAAATTCAAATTTTAGGGACCTATTTGAAATAAATTCAATGTATAGAGACTTATTTAAAATAGAGTCAAAGTTTATGGACCTATTTAAAATAAAGTAGAAGTGTAAGGACCACATCATCAACAACTTGAAACTTATTATAAACTATGTAAAATTTGAAAATTCAGGGACCTATTTGAGATAAATTATAAATTTAGGGACCTATTCATAAACATATTACAACTTATTAGAAAGTGCAAAAAAATTCAAAATTTAGGGACCAATTTCAAATAAATTTAAATTTTAAGGTCCAATTTATCAAAAAATTAAAACTTATTAGAAATTACGAAAAATTCAAACTTATTAGGATCAATTTCACTAAATGTAGGGACCTATTCTGCACTAATTGATGTTCGCAATTATTTCATGTGTTAGTATGGCTGACGTGATATCGCACTGAGGTGATAGTGCAGGAGATCCTCCACAGCAGCCATCTCACTGGCTTGCTTTGGCTTGGAGTCTGATAATAATTTTCGTTCAGAATATTTTTTTTTTGTATTTTATAAATATCATTACATTTCGTATGATAAATATGGTTCGTATTTGTTTTTTTTCAGTGCCCCCGCCAAAGCGACGGGGTATCTCTCGAGGCATCAACCTTGAGAAGGTTTGGTAGGTTAACGGGAAGATGTCACTTCCTATCGAGTTCGACAATGTTGAACACAATGCAGCCGATCGGGAATAATGTGAAGTACTTCACGCGCTTGGTTGGGAACCAAGTGAGATTCACCGTGCCCGCGTGCTACCCTTCATGGACAGAGGTTCTGGAGGAGTAGCGGGCATGGTTACGCAGCATTATCGAGGTATGAACTTAAATTAGTTTTGTTATTAGCGCAATCAATAAATAATTGTTCCATGACTTCTACGTTAACGTAATTTTTTACCCTTTTGCGAGCTACTTGATCTCTGTGCGCGATCGGTTGCCCGACGAGTATAGGGCGGTTTGTGCCGTTGTAGATCGCTTGGCGGCCGATCGTTATCGCGATTACAA
The DNA here is from genome assembly GCA_023638005.1 of Forsythia suspensa. Classification (NCBI taxonomy): domain Eukaryota; kingdom Viridiplantae; phylum Streptophyta; class Magnoliopsida; order Lamiales; family Oleaceae; genus Forsythia; species Forsythia suspensa. The sequence continues at coordinate 34,243,453 of CM042671.1, forward strand.
ACTCAAGAGGCATAATCACTTAAAAGCGCATGGACCCAGTCGACCATACGGCGAGATGTCTGCCGAGGATTGGCAATAGTACATTGACTTCTTCACCAGTTCTACTTTCGTGGTACGTATTGTTTATTTATTTTTTACGATTTGTTTTATATATTTTTTTAACTATTGAGTTTTATGCAAGTCACAAATATTTTTTATACCTTTAGGAATGGTCCTCGAAAAATAAGGCCAATCGGGGTAAGGCAAAATACCTCGTCGAGAGATCGAAGAGCTTCTACATCGATCAAACTTAAATTTTCAATATCATTATACAAATCTTCACTACATTACGAAAAATGTCTACTAACTACATTTCACGTTTAAATTGTCGTAGTGGGACCCCGAGACCCAGCAGTGGCCGGGGATTATTGATTCGTTCTAGACGTTTCACACCTTCCGGGATGGCAATTGGGTGAACCCGCAGGCGGCTGGTGACTATGTGAGGACTTTTAAATTATGTTAATATAATTTTATCTAACGTGATATTATTATTTATTATTTTTTCACTAAACAGGATAAACTTGTTGAGTTGAGAGAGACTCAACATACACAGGTCGCCTCCAGTGGCGCGTTGTTAGAGGAGCGTGCTATTGCAAATGAGGTTCTCGGAGAACGACGAGGTCACGTCCGTGGGATTGGACGGGTTCTAAAGGGCACCTCTCCCTCCTTAGATTCGACTGCAGCATCGAAGTCCCCATAAGGAATTTTCCATCAGTTCTCTAGAGACTCCCAGAATAACAATCCTCGGTTTGCCATGTACGAGGCTCACTTACGCCGAACGCAGCGGCAAATTGAACTTCTAAAAAATAGCATGCCAGTGGTTGTGCCTGAGGAGGACGAGAACGGGGACGATGACGAGGGTTTGGAGGATCTGTAGATATATGTAGAATTTTTTATACATTATTTCAATTATTTGAAAAAAAATTTTTAAAAATTCAAATTGTTTATAGCGGCGACATTGTCGTCAAATGTTGCCGCTGTAGGAAAAAAAATCATTTATATTTAGCGACGATAATATAGTCTCTATATTAGAAGTACATATAGCTACGACATAATAGCGACAATTTTACGTCGCTACTATTTTAGTTAACAGTGACGACTTTAGCGATGACATTGTCGTCTCTTTATATCTATTTTCGAGATATAAACCACGACAATGTTGCGACGAAGTTGTCGTCGCTATAGATTCAAATATATGTTGCGACGACTAATTGTCGTCACTACATATCTAGAGACACTACACTATTGAGGCAACATTGAGCGACGACTTTGTCGTCCCTATACATTTAAAGGGACGACTATGTATGATTTAGCGACGACTTATGTCACCGCTATTGTCCTCCTTTCTTGTAGTGATTTTAGAGAACCGAGAATTGAAGTGGCCAAACCCATAAAGGAAGAAAAAAATTAAAAATTCTCAAGGTGCAGAGAAGTTACCTTGAATGGATGGAGTGAAGCTAGAATGGAGAAGCTGACCGACGGCGATGGCGACGACGAAGGCGACAGGAGCAAGGGCTCTGGACAAAGTACATTTACCACTTGTGGTTTCAAGAAATATAAGCAAAACGGAAATAAATTAACAAAACAATATACATACCACCGGCGGGTGGGGACTTCAGACCACGCCGATGAGAAGAATGCGTCAATGGAGAGAGAGAGAGAGAGATGGATAGAAGAGACTTAAAAATCGGCCATTATGTATGAGAGTTTGAGAGAGATTGAGAATGGAAAACACGTACGAAATGGGAATTTTTTAATGAGTCCGCCATTAGTTTCCCCCAAAATATAGGCCAACCAATTTCATTCATAGTCGGCCCAATAACATTCCGACCCATTAATCTAGTCGGTCATTGTTCTTCCGCCATTTTATTAAACGCGCAAAAACGTTCGCGCATTTTTTGCCTACCCCATTTATGTAGTCTGTATTAGGATCATCCCCAACTAATTACATGGTCGTTGAATCCCTTATTGGTTGTCCAACCTCAACCCCTAATGTGGAGGCGACCATGTTAATTTTTAGTCGGTTAAAAAGGTTTTGCCGACCAGAAATTTGGCATTCGGTAAAAATTGTTTAGTAAAAGTCACCCTCCTTGTAGTGTATGCCTATTTTTTTATAATATTTGATAAATTAACTAAATTTAAAAAAATTGGACAAAGTTACTCATAGATTACCAAATGAATATCTATTATATCCATTTTCTTATCTTACCAAACTTACTCTTTCTCTCTAACTTAAGCGTTCTCTATCTCTCAATTTCTCCACCATTGCAGTAGCCATAAGCTCCATTGCTCACTCCAACTACAATGCAAAACAATACCATCTATATTATAATGAGATCCTATGTGTTTACATGAGATGTATTATTGTTGCTATTTACATGTGTATATTTCATGGAATAAAATGTAGCTGCTTAATATCTTTATATGATTTGAGTATTCAGGATATGATGTGGTTATCAATTATATGGGTTTACATTGAAATACTTTTATATGTCATTATATCTCGTACATAGTGTACAAGATATATTATTGCATTCATGTGCATCCGCATTGCATATGCGTGGACTTAATAGAATAGTCATGCATAACTAGTAAAGAAAGAGATGTTGAAAGTAACAAAAAGATGATTATGAATACTAAGAGATGACATTCGGAATTGAATGAAAAAAGTGAAAACAATGGAATCGCTACCGTACTAATCTTCGCATCTAGATAGATATACTTGAAGATGTTCCTGGCAGTCATTTAAGGTAGCCGATGATAAAGTGTTGGTGGTCCAATGCCGGTATACAGGCTATGTCAAAAGATCCTTTGGTAGTCCCAGTCTATGTCAAAAGTCATTTGGTAGTCTTGGGACCTGCAGATTGGCACAATGAGCACCATAGTAAATCGAGAGATGAAGTAAAGACATTGAGAAAGACGTGAATTCCGACCATGAGATCATAATGAAAGAAATGATTGGAAATCATGCATATATTCATTAATGTCGTTACTTATTGATTAACCATCATATAGTTGCATTTGAGGTGTTCTTAGTGAAGGTTGGTGCCTACTTTGATATGACGAGACTATTGTATACTAGATACCCAATTTTGATTAATATGTCCATCACTAGGAAAATCTGAACGTTATAGTCATTTCTAAAGGATTTATTTAGCATTTGAAAATATTGAAATATATTTTATAATGTTAATTCTCGAATGTATTCTTTTCTCTCTCTCTCTCTCTCTCTCTCTCTCTCTCTCTCTCTCTCTATATATATATATATATATATATATATATATATATATATATATATATATATATGTTCTAAACTATATTGCTTTATCGATGAGGGTTAAAGTTAATATTAATATTAATACAATAATAATAAAAGTATGTATTATTTTAAATATATTTATACTTAAACAAGATAAGGAGGTTTTGAAGTTATACTTACATTTTTTTCAGCTACATAATATCGTTAAATGATTTCACAATCATTTTCGAACGACCTTAGAATTGTTTGATATAGTATTTACTTTGTAGTTTCAAAAAAATTGATAGATAAATTAATTAAATACATAGAAATTATTATAAAATTTGGGTTGACACAATTATCATGGTTTCAGACCATAGGTCATATTGGAATGAGATCGACTACCTTCCTTGAGTGTGGTCGAGCTTACTTATCGAATCTTGTTTTGCATATATGTACAGGGAAGCAAGTCGAATCTATTCATTAAGGAGTCTAACTAGATTTTAATGTCAAACGTTTCAAAGAAGACTCTAGAAACATCTAGAATTTTCAACTATAGCTATATATTGGCAAACCTGTAAATAATTTTGAATATTTCAAAATATCTGAAGCAATTTCAAAAAGATAAGTTTGACATTTTAAGGATATTTACCTTTTCCTCCAAGAAGGTTGTAAGCTTGTCAAGACTCTGCCATCTTACAAGGGTGCTCAATTTAGTCCCATATTCTAAGAGAGAAAATGAGAAATGCCAATTCAAATATTATTGGATAATTTGTTAATATTTAGTATTTACACCATAAAACATCAAACGGCCTAAAATTCAATCTCGAGTACACAACACCCTTATATTTATACTTGTATTTATAGCAAAAAATGTTGAAGTGCGCATGGGTTGGACGGTCCACAGCCAAGGCAGTCCAGTAGATCGAGGACCTACCATCACTCACCTTTATAGGTGGGTCATGAAGTATTCAACCTATGTAGTTTCAAAAATTTTAAAAATAAAGTTACATGGCATGGATGGTGTTTTAGAATATATATATATATATATATATATATATATATATATATATATTGCGTCGATTTACTTTACACTTCTATATTAAATTCTTTCTATTAAAATTGATATATCTAATGTGTGTTTATTTTTAACAAAAATAAACTGTAATTTTTTTATTTTTTTATTTCCACTTTCAATTGTTTTTTTTTCCTATTGCTATTCCAATGTAAACACTTATTATTTTTTTAATCATTATTTATTATAGTCTTATTAGAGCATTTTCAATGCATTCTATGGCACAAATATTGAAATACTTCTAATCTATGTGACATTAATGTCTAATAAATAGACAATCAAGTTCAAATTTAGTATCCAATATATATATTCGATGGATTGCTATATATGTTTATTTTATTTTATTAAAATAAAAAATAAAATTATATTTAAATATGCATAGAAAAAATAATTTACATAAAAATTTGAATTTTGTTAAATTAGAATATCTAGTGCAACTTTGCTTTCTCGCTTTGCTGAATGTACCAGGAACTAGACTTTGGGTAATATGTATAAGTCAACTTACTTTTGTTCCACTTGAGGGTGAGAAAGAACAAATAACATTACATTTGTTGTTATTGTTATACAATTTCATAAAGAAAATGAGTGGGATATTTTAATAGTCTTTATATATAGACAAAAGAAAGGGTGGTTACCACTAAAGCCACTTGATCCAAAAACATTAATTTCAAAACATTTCTTACCTTTAATTTACAATGAAAGTCTTCTTTCGATGATGCATGCAGCTCTTTTCATGTGTATGTCACATTGTTATATGTGTCTAACGTTAAAAAAGGATATTTTCATTGTAAATTACTATAGAAATTTTCTTAATTGAAGATCAATATGAAAATTGAACATTATTCAATGAAATCATGAAAAAATAATCGAGATGGGGTCGAAAAGACAATAATTTAAATGTTTTTCCTGACACTAGTAATTTACTTATTTTAAAGTTTGTCCAATAGAAGAACTAAATATCCTTTATAATTTAACCATATTTCATCACATTTACTAGACCTATAAATTAAAATATTAAAATATTTAATATCTTAATTATTAATATGATAACAAATTTGAATCTAAAGAATATTTACAAATTTGGGAACATTTACTATTATATGGTAGTGATAATTCAAACATAATAAAATATAAAACAAATTTTGGGTCCCATAAAAATGTGCGATTGATAAAAGTTGATAAAATTCTTGAGTCTCACAAAATATGTGGTTAAAATTAATTTTTAATTTTAACTTTAACTTTTTAGTAGTTTAAAACTCTACCAAACAAGTTGTAATACTAGTCCAAATTAATATATCAACAACATGGAATTTATAAACTAGTTAAAAATATGAAATACTATATTAGATTATATTTTTGACTGAAAATTAATATTCAATACCTGATTAATGTTATTCATATAAATATATCAAAAAGTATTTAAATAATATATTTTTTATTTCATAAATTGTTATATCATATTTATTTTATTACTGATTAAATAATTTCATAAATTATATTTTTTTTGTTATATTAGAGGAAATGCTCCCTCCTAAGAGATCGAAAAGATTATGGTAGATTGTGTTTCAAGAGTTTACATAGTTGCTTCTAGCCCTTTTCGACTATTTCTGCACTATTACATTCTTTATTACTAATTGATCATTTATAAACCTTAATTGGTAATCCGCCTTTGATTTTCCAATGCGTGACTATTCTTATCATGATAGCAAGCTTTTGTAGATTCGATGGTACATTTTATTTTCCTTAGACTCATCCAATTCCCATAAGAGAAGTTTAGTGCATTTTTATAAGGAACACAAGTGCCGTTAAAAGAAACATAATAAAACAGGCAAACAAGAAGATCTGCTTGAGTTGACGATGGCGACAGCACGAGAAAAATCAATGCATTTCTTTTATAACATTCAAATTTTCATATTTTATTACATAAACTAGTTTTTGACCGCTTGCGTTGCACGTGTTGTTAATATTAATATGTATGAAAATAGGCTTAACAAAATGTACTTAGCAAAATAGGATAATATATTTACCTGTATGCAACATTTTAAGAAATTGCTCATTAAGGAGGAAAATATATTATGAAAAGTAAAATTTGTCCGGAGTTTCCCAGTGGATTCACACGATGTTTTTTGAAGGGCATAGAATGGAATCTCTATGAGCATGGCTTGGGTATGTTTAAACAATTCACTTATATAAATAAATAACTAAGTTTTAAAACAAATAATTTATTATGTGTTACCCATCCTTGCTAGGAATAAGACAATACTACCTGGGAAACAACAAGAAAAGCAGTTTATGGAATTGAAAATTTTGATTCAACATGTGAACATAACATTATCCGTTTTTTTTTTTTTTTTATTCAAGCACCAAAGAGGTCCAAGATGGTTTTAGGCACCGTACATGTGGGGTTTGGACATAATATAAATCCGTTATAAACATTATCCGTTTAATAAACTCGAAACTCAAAGTACAAAAAGGCTCCCATGCAATGTGAGACGAGAGCTTGCAATGCAAATCAACATTCTAAAGTACATATTTTAGAACGATAAAAACTAATAAATGAAAACAAGTCAATCCAAATTCCACCGAAAAACTCATGGTTTACGCATAGGGTCCAATTCAATTGCTTATTCGCATCGGCAACGACTTCAAGTTGACCTATATAAACATGCTTTTTGTAAGTTATAACTTGAAACAACATTAAAAATAAATGGCTTTTGTTGCATGTGAATCGTGAAGTTAACGCATGTCAGAATTTAAAAGATAATTATCAAAATAACTAAGGAGGACAAATGTCGAGTGAATTAAAAGTGAAAAGATATGAGAGGAACAGGATAAAAAACCTAGACTTGAATTATAATATGAGATGTAGCGGGAGAAGAATATGACTTTGGAGAATGACTATATCTCCTGCAACAATATTATTAATAAGAATGCATTTTATTGGAAATCAAGTCGACTTGGCTGAGTGTTAATTCATTAGTTAGCATTTTTTGGCAGAATTCACCATACAAAGCAAGAGAGGCTCCTCCCGTTAGTTCATTCACTCTACCAAGTAAGAATGGAGTTTGAAAATGCCGGTTATATTTTGCTCTTTGAATTGCACCTCCAGTGAAAACCAATTTGAATAAAGACATATAACATATATACTAAATAAGAAGTAATTAGTCTAGTATAATTGTTTCACAATTAAGGTGATCAAGAACAAAGATATACTGAGCTTCCTTGAGAGATTTTTGTATTGCAGACTCCATAAGATTTCCTAAAGCAGAGTATTCTTTTGGAATAGGGATTGCTACCAAAATTCCACTGTTGATGCCAAGATTCATGTTGAATCTGCGGAACTAGAAGCGACGAAAATTACTAAACATATGCAAAGATGCATAATAAATAATGAAGAAAACGTCCCTTGCCTATCAATCTACAGGTGAATCAACTCGACATGGTGCCTAGCATTTTTTGGCAGAATTCACCATTTAATAATTTAAAAGAAAGTGGAAGAAAGAAATTCAAGAAATAACTCCACCAGCAAAAATATTGTGGAAAATGCAAGTCCATAATTTGATGTAATACAAAGGTGATGGATTAGGTAAATATTTAGACACATTCATAGATTTTGCAACTAAGGATAAGAAACAACACATGGGTCGGAAGAGTTACTATAGAGACTCCTATAATAATGATATGAGCCTAAATGCTGTAAAAATATAGACCTTGCAGCCACTTGTTTCTGTGAAAAACGCAGGGAACTCATGTCATATGCAGCGCAAACCTCTTGAGTTTTCTGTAGTTTAACAAACTATAGTTTTTTTTCTGTTATTATGCATAAAGCTATAAGATTTTTTTATAATATTTGAAGCAACAAGGAATTACTAAATATTTGAGGGTTCTATGAATATCAAATATTCATTTTACACCTGCAGAAATTACTGTAATTGGAGTCCTTCTTAGCTTTGTAAGATCAAAAGATATATCCATTGCTGCAAGAAGAATGGTTGAATAACAATCTGAAACAAGTTATGCAAATAACATAAGTTTTTCCAAGATCAGGTAACATATAAGAAGTAGAAACCTAGAGAGAGAGAGAGAGAATTTCATATCTATGCTTGTTTAAAATCGAAGGGTTAAAAAACAAAATAGATACAAAAGCAACATAGAGGAAAAACGAACTCATATAATAATTATTAATCATTAATTGTGTTAGATTTTACTATTAATCTTATTGTTTCCAGTACTTTATTCAAACTGATTGGAGAGGGGACTTCAGAACCATTTCAAATATAACCCAAATACTCATGGCATGTTGCATAAAATTCAAGCCCCTACATCCATGAACAAAATGGCAGGGGTTGAGAGAAACTATAGGCATACGGTGGTTTGTGATTGAACTCTTTTAGCTCATTCTTTTATTAGTATAGCTTATTGGTCTTATCCTTTCCAAACTGCAGTACACTTGATCAACATACTACCCTAACCAACTTTGTCCCACATGTCTCGTTATGAACAAAATCCCCTCCTTTGGAGTCTATTTTGGGGTATAACTCTCACCATTAGGGATACCAATGCCTAGATCCCTTCTTTGGTAGACTTTATGTCTCCAGGTATGTAGTATTTCATGAGGTTTTTCCTTTTGCTGCCATTCAAAATTCAGAATCACCTGCTACCACCGTTTCAAATTCACTTCTTCTCAGCCCCAGGAAAGTAGTCTGGGGTAAGCTAGTTAGTCCAAACCACAGATCTTGCAAAGAACCTTGTTTCAGGGCTTCCAAGGGGTAAATGTGATGTGCTTTAATGGTTCATCTTGTGTATATCATTTATGCATTGTTTAACAATTTAAAGTTTCCAATATGGTTTCATTTAGGTGGAGGAGAAAGATATAGCATGGTTCGTGAAGTTGTGTCCCTTATTGTAAGCACTGGCAATTGTTTCCCTTTTGTTTGCTGTTTTATACTGATGTTTATGCTCACCTACATCTGTAGAAATCCAATATAAGATATTCCTTGCTTCATAACAGTTGAAAATTTCTTTTAGGAAGAACTTTGTTGAAGAACTTTGAAACATTATGGGAGGATTTGGGAACGATGATGGAAGGCGGTAATGAAATAGAGATCGGAGAAGTTGACTGCACAACAAATAAACCAGTGCGTAGAACTTGATATTCATTCATACCCTATGTTCAAACTATTTAATTATGGAGAATAAGTTGCAAAATACCAAGGTAACTAATTTTAGCCCACAAGGATCAATGGATCATGCACTTTTTATTTTTTAACAAATTCCTGCAAGGTTCATAATTGCTTGATTGTGTCCACAATGATCGTTCACTTACTATTTTTAACTAATCTAATCATAATTGATTGTTTTTACCCACAAGGATAATTTACTCACTATTTGTTAACTGATTTCTGCATGGTTCACAAGTGTATAGCTGTTTCATGCATGTGGTTTCTATTGTTTAGAAACATATTAATCATAGCACTCCACTTGCATTGATTAGTTGATACCTAATGTCTATCGAGGGAAAGGTTAGAATAAAAACAAAAGAATTCATAACCAAATAACATTGAATTCCTCGAGGTCCCTTAATGTGCGTGTAACGTTTTAGTAAAGGTGTTCCACTAATTCTTAGGTTTTACCAAATTCTCAAATGAACCGGATATGCTTGTGGTCATTCTGGGCATTGGCGAAATCAACTTGAGAATGTAGAGATAAAGTCTTTATACTTATTTCGTTGTCATCATTTTGTGATTTTCCATTCACTCTGTCTCTTGCTCTACACCTTGAACACACATTTTTCTTTATTTTGGGTCAACAAGTAGACAATTTCTCTCTTCTGTGATTTTCGTTGGTCACTTCCTTGAAGTTTAAAGCTCGAATAAATTAAAGAATTTAACAAAGACCTTGGAACTCGAATATATCATTGATTCAAATTATATAAATGTTTAACTCACATTTCTGACAGTAATTCTTCTCGCTTTCTACGGTTGTTGATATTAGCATGAACACACATCTGAAGACTATAAAGCTTTGCTTTAAGGGAAAGAATCCAGTGACTTTGGATCATCTGAGTGTAAGGGAGCAACACTATCCGCTATCATATCCTTTCTTAAATCTAGAGACTTTATATAACACCCCGGATTTTCTCAACCTGGAGGGATACTAAAATAATCTCTAAAATATATATGACGACTCCAAAAATTATTTTCCGTTCCCTTGAATGATTTTAAAAATATAACATATGCGGAAAATACAAGCACGCATGGAAATAATGATTTTGTTTTACCATTCAAACGAATTCCAAAATCCCAAAAATGTTACTGTAGACACTTGAGACTACATACTAAAACATGTTAAAATTTCAAACCTTATCTACGTCTTTTGATAGGTGAAAAAGATAGGCGAAGTTGCTTGAAAAGCTATCATGTGTGTCTTAAGGAAGCCCGCTAAAATGTTCATAAAAATTTCATAAGATGGTATTTTTAAGTGATTCCAATTTCTATTATTATATCACATATAGATCTTTCCATAGCCACTAATTTCACTCCAAAATTCCAACCGTAGAAAAAGTTATGATTTTTCAAAATAGGGATACTAACTTGGAAATTTTAGAAACATGAAACTTTTGAAACTTTTAACGGCAAGGAATCGACATCTCGTTTTCCATAAATATACATAATTAAATACTAAATCAAAGATATAAATAAATTTTATTTACATCATAATTGACTCGATCATCTCAACGTCAAAACTTGAACTAAAAAGAAAATTTCATGACAAGCTTGCTACCCTTCAATCAAATATAAAAAACGTACATAGAAACATAAAAATTAGTAGTTGGTACCACATAACGTCATTACACGTGATTACCTTCAATTACTAACATGTTAAAGTAATTACCTTCAATCACAATCATAAATTTCATTCAAAAATAAGTTTGCATGACATTTATATCACATCATAATTTTTCAAACGTCATTTAAAAATTGCAGTAAAATTAGTAAGTAATACTACCTCAAAATTTGGTTTTTGGTTGGAGTTTTCATGTACAAAATTCATTTATTTCAAGGAACTTTAAATTTTGTGATTTAGTAAGTAAGGTTAACCCTTCACTTGTTGGCACAAAAATTGAAGGAAAAGTGATTTTTGTGATTTATAAGGAACTTTTGTGATTTAAAAAGTAAGGTTAACAACCTTCACTGTTGGCCAAAAATTGAAGGGAAAAGTGAAGGAAAATGATGGAAATTTCTCATTGTTGGACCAAATTTTATTTTGACAGAAAAGAGGGAAAAACAAATGCTAAAAATGGAAGATTTGTTGTTGGAACTTTGGGGTTGGTATGGATGGAGGATGAGGGAAGAAAATGAGTTTATTTTTGCTGAAAAAACTGAATAGAAAACACCAAACTTGCTGAACCAAAGATGGAGGCCGAATTTGATGAAGGGAAATGAGAGGTTTTTTGCTTAAGTTAGGGATGATTTCTGGGCTGCTGGATGAACGAATTTGGGGTGAAGAAATCAGTTTGTTTGAGGGCTGACAAGTGAGGGAAAATGGGAGGAAAGAAAGTGGGAAGTTGTAGAGGATCATGGGGCAGTTTTATTGAGTGTTGGAAGGCAGTTTACTGAAGAAAAATAAAACAGGATGCTGGGGTTGAACTCTTTAAGTAAAAATGCATGAGTGCTGGACGTTTTTGTGATGATTAATGAGGTGGATAATTTCAGTTATTTGGTGATGGAAGAGTGAGAGAGAACATGGGTAGGTTGAAGGGTTTAAATGCTGGAAATCGTTGATGGTGGGCGGTTTTATTTAGATCATGGAGGGGCTGTTGGTTGATGGTAAATGGTTTTATTTAAGGGATTATTTGGCTAGATTTTTTTTGTGGAATTTTAAGGTGTTGTTTGGGTGGGTCTTTGGTTAACTTTTATAGTCGAAAAGTAAACCGAGTTTCGGCTAATAAATCAAAAATAAATGGCCAGAATTTTTAAACAGACCAGAGAACAAATTTTAAAAATTTAGGCTGGCTATAAATTATTCTTCGTTTAACTTGAAATTCAAAACTAACCAAATGAAAATAGAACAATGCTCGTTTTCAAATTAATTCTATAGTAGTCGAAGTAAAAAAAAAAATTGAAGCGAACACGTGCAAAATTTTAACGTGACCAAATATTTAATATGAACCATGAGGTTCAAAGCGACATCAAAAGTAAGAAATTTTATTCATGAAAAAATTTCTGGTTGTTACACTTTACTTGTGGAAGAGAAACAAAAAAGAAATCCACAAACCCAAACATAAGAAAGGGAAGAAAAACAAATCAAGACCACATATAATACATAAAACGCCAAAAGCATAATTACTTAGAGTTTTTCAAAAAAATACCTAAAAATCATCTTAATAAAACCCTAGGAACACGATCTTGACACAAATGACATTCCACCAGAAATCTCATCACCACCGTCATCAAGAAGTGTATTCCATTAGTAATTCTTTTTTTCCATCTTTTTCTTCAATTTTGTTCTTTGATTTTTGTGGAGGGTAAAATAATTGAATCCAAATTCTTGGATTGCCAGAGCGTTTGCAGAGAGAGAGAGAGAGAGTTTTGTGTGTTGTAATGAAAAGTAGAGATGGTGTGTGTCAGGTGGCGTGTGAAAAGTAAAAGGTAAAACGGAGTAGTTTGATTAAAAGTGAATACAAAAGTAGAAGCAAGATAAAAAATTGACATCATTAATATGTCACCAAAACGATGTAGTTTTGGTTGAAATGTGAATAGTAAATTTCAAAAGTGGCTCTTGTATATTGTGAGGAAATATTATATGTAATCCTCAGTCATCAAATTATTCAAATAAGTATTGGTAGTTGTAAGTAAAATAGTAAACTACTCATAAAAAATGTCAAATTTTTCAATTATTTTTGGCAACTTACATCTCCTTTTGTACTTTTGTCTCCCACCTTGGAAGATTGCAGCAGCTAGTATCCCCACATCTAGATTAAGCGTGTAAGTCCAATCATAGATAGGATATAAACAATTTATTTGATTAATGCATTTATTTTTTATGAAAGATGTGTTGTTTTAATTATGCTTATGTCACTAATTAAATATAATAGAGTTCGAAGATTAAATTTTGATAACTTGTTAATAAAAAATATTGAGATCGTGAGATACTAGTTATAAATAACTTGGTCTTGAATTATCCCTATTTATAAGTGATAATGAGATACAGATAATGCTCTTACAGGTATGCTAGAACGTGTTGCATTCTTTTCTTATGAAAGAAAGTAGCTCATCTCACAAGCTAAAATGAAATATTTAAATGAATACATGGATGATTTTTTATGAGAACAAAAAACTGGATGGCCCGAAATATAGATTCCACATGGATAATTGTCTTAGTTCAATGGTTAATCTTTAATGCTCTATAGTAGAATTGGTCATTTGACTTCAGGTCATCATAGAATTTTATATGAGGATCATCATATTTTGTTGGTGTTGATATTGTCCTTCTTGGGTTGCTAATACGACGTTGTTTGGGTATGATGAGAATTGTATGAAGATTGTTGAATGAACAACAAATAATTCTATCATTCTTGGCTAGTCATAGACTATAACCTGTCTTTTGTTCACCCAAGTTGATAGACAAACTCCTTGGCCAAGGTGGAGTTATATTTGAAAGGGATTTGAAATATAACTCATTAGATCGACATAAGATTGTGATGAATATTATAATTGATTAAATTGAGATTGACACTTCTGTATATCTCGTAATTCATTGGATTATATTAATGAAATGATTAAATTTTCACGATAACTAAACATCTTGGTTTTGTCATACAACATGACATTTTTCGTCACATAGATTGCCTTGATAGGTTGCTGGACAAACAATGTGAATTGATTAATCTAGCTAAATTAATGATAAATTAAAAAAATGTTTAAATTTATCTTTTTATGAACAGATCAGAATAATAATCTATGTCGTTTGTCATAGGATCGAGAACCTAATAGGTTACACAAAAAGACAAAAAATATAATAGTGAGATGGAGAAATAATTCATTGAAAAATGTAAGACATTTGTGCAAATTAAAGTACAAATTAATTAACGGTGCTTTATTCAATTGGGCTTCTACTTTTGTGACTGGCTCATGATTAAATAGAAGCTATAAATATATGGTATTGTTTAAGCATTTAAGTGAAAAGGCATTACAATCTTGATAAGAGAAGTCAAAACCCTAACTCTAACTTTTCCTCCCCATCCCATCCACCTGCTGTGATTAGGGGTGGAAAATGGGCTAAGTCTCCTATAAGCTCGCAGGATCATTTTGTTTGGACTCAGCTCGTGAAAATACGAGTTTAACTCATTGGAGGCTTTTGGTCCTAGCCATGAGCATGGCCTACGATCGGCTCGTGGCTAATGGGCCAACGCCCAATGGTCACATCATTTGGCGTTGGTCAGTTTAAATGACAGTTTGAAAATGTTCAATTTTTTTAATTAAAACAAAAAAGTCGATTTTTTTATATCACTTTATTTTTTTTCCATAAATCTCTATTTTCTCAATCTAAAATTGTTATAATCTCCATATTAACTTTTATTGCACAATCTAAAGTTTTCTTGTCTCTAAATTTGCTTAGTCCACCCTAATTCTAGTATAAACTTTCTTATTCTACATCTTTTTTTATATATTATTTTAAATGGATTACAACAAATTCTTGGAAACTGGTGAGTTCAACCAATTCTTGTGCAGTTCCAACAATCCAGAAAGTAGTTCACAATTATATCATGATATCATCTAAATGATGTTCTAATTTCTCATGATTTGGATGATGGGAGTAAGAATCCTCTAATTAATATGGATGTGATCTTGAAGAAGAAGAAAAAACGCTGATATGAGCAAGGAGAAAACGGCGAACTATGAAACAAATGTCAAAGTGTTGGAAACACCTCAAATTAGTGAAAACCAGTGCTTTGGTAAACGGACATCAAGATTACAAAGCAATGTGCAATTACTGCAAAGAGAAGATAGCTTGGAAAATGGAGTATTGGCACGATTCATCTAAATAGATAATACAAAAGATGTACAATCAAACATAGAGGTATGAAAAAATAATCTGTCGCAACTCTAGTTTGGTTCAATTGGTACAGGTTGTTCAAGTACTAGTATTACCAACTAGGTCTATTCACAAGAAAACATGAGTGAAGGTCTAACGATGTTCGTAGTTAGTTGTGAGTTTCCTCTTATGTAGTAGAAAATGTTCATGTTGACGTCAAAATCTGCTAGACCTGAAGTCAACATATATAAATTCTCCACTCACGGTTTGCAGAAAGCTGACACTTGAACACTTGAGCATATGTAGACTATCGATGACCTGTTTCATGGGGTTGGTACAATAGGCGAAGGCACTCCGATGACCAAGTCATGCACCATAAAATGCATAGAGAAAATGAATATGGAATAATCTTATGTCTTCGTGCATGTATTTTGCAAAATATATATATCATTTACCTTCAAATGATATTGGGGCCTAGTTTTTATTGGTAAACGTTCAGGTAATTTTTTAGACCTTGTCATAATTTGATTTAGAAACAATATGACATTCCAATCTCAATGTCACTAAATTTTATCAATTTTTGGGTTTCAAATAAATGGATTTGACATGCAAGTAGGGACGTGTTTTATACATATAGATATGGTGCATTAAGATTGTAGTGGAGAGTGTTAGAGTTTGTACTTAGATCTGAGGCTGGGTCGAGAATATATAGGCATCCTTCATTATTTCCAATTATTTCCAAGTGTTGAATTTATGCTACGCCGAACGAGGCTTCCTAATAAGCCTTGGATTCTATAGTTTTTGTATTAAGCTCAGGGTCGCTCGATGTATTTTTGTCGTCATGCCACGTGTGCTATTTGCTATGTGGCATCCACGTAAGATGGATATAATTTTATGTACAACATTAGTCCCCCAAGTTCGAGTCTTACATTTATTTAAGGCAAAGGATATCCTGAAATACTTAGCTTGTCATGAAGGTTTAGGTCAATGTGAGGTTTTTCTTTCATCTTACCAATTCCACCAATTTTTTTATTTTGAAATTATTTGCAAACTTCGTGTCATTCCAAGGCATTGGGTATGCTGGAAACTAAAGTTTTGTAGAATTGTTATATTTAATTTTTTTGATCTGTAGCTTTTGTGCCGTGTGGATTCGAAGCTTAAGCCTTGAGCATCTTTTGATATATAGCTTTTATACCAAGCAGATCCGAGGTTGAGGAATTGGTATACTTTAACTTTTTTTTTTTTTTTTGATATGTAGTTTCTGTGCCAAGCAAATCCGAAGCTTAATCCTTTAGTGTCTTTTGATTTGTAGCTACTTTGCCAAGCAGATCCGAGGCTAATGGATTGGTATACTTTTTAACTTCTTTTTGATATGTAGCTTCTGTGCCAAGAAAATCCAAAGCATAATTATTGAGCGTCTTTTAATCTGAAGCTTCTATGCTAAGAAGATCCGAGGCTCAAATTAATGGTTTTTTCTCTCCGAGGCAAATCACACCAAACAAAGTTAGAAGCTCTTGAATTTACGATGATTCATTTAAACTGAATTTGAAATTTTTATGCATATGTGCAACTGGTTTCTTCTTTCTTTGAGGACGAAGTAGCATCACCAGTCCCCGAAGTTTGAACTTCATATTTATATAAGGTGAATGACTTAACTAAGTCTTATAAGAATTTTCCAATGCCACATGTCGTAGATGGATTGTGGAGGTTGAAAGGTGTGACAGAGGCCACTTATGATTGCCATAAATGCATGGATCATCATATGCGACCATTTGTGCTTCATGGAGTAATGAATGTGGTCATTTCAATAGATTGTGGGGCAAAGCATACATATTTTAACGTGCTTGTGTGGCGCAGTGATGAGCGCAATTTTAGAATAAATGTTACCTGTTTATTTTATTTTGTTAGTAATTATTCATTGATAAAAGTACTACTTAATATTTTATTTGAATTAGGACATATTGTGAACAACTATGAAGATTTGAGGACCAAGATGGAAGTTTTTGAAGTATTGGGACCAAATATAAAACATTGGAGTAAAAAGGGCTGAACGTGGAATTAAAACATGAAGTGGGGACCAAATAAAATACACATCAAAACTTGGCGGACTAAAGCTTGCAAATTGTGATTGGAATCAAACTTCTGAGCAAAATTTTATGTGCCCTGCAATGAGCTGCTGGCTCGTCTGGACTTTTTTTGTCTTATTTTCAACTCTAGTCAGGATCTTTTTTGTCTTGTCATGTACACAAGTTTTATAATTAGTAAAACACTAAATAAAAACAAAATTTAGGTCAAATTAAGGAAGGAAGACAACAAGAAACAAGGAAGAAAAATTACATGGCGAATAAGAGTTTTTAGAAGATTTATTCTCCTTCAATCTATGCCGAGGTTCTATCAATTCTTTTGCTTTTAATTTAATTATGTTCTTTTAATTTTCTTGAGCCAAGGTAGACAATAAAATATTGTTTAAATGAAGTGATTATTTTGTTATCCTTTTAATTCTATTTTTGAGCTTTAACTTTCATGGTTCGTTTTTGTTGAATTAATTAAATAAAATCTCTTACATCTTAAATATCGTGTATTTTTTATAGTTAGAAATTATTTTAATTAATTCGTGCTTGGTGCTTAAACGTGTTCTATTAATTTCATTTGATTTTTCGTTATTTTATTATCGATTTGAGATACAAAGAATGCTTAGGATGCGAAACCTTTGATTCTTTGTTTTCTTTTAATTGAGTTTGATACGGAAAACGCTTAAATAATTTAAGATTGAAGCAATCGGGAGCTGATATTGGATTTTCTTCTTTTAAATTTAATTGATAAATATTTTAAGATGACAATAGATTGATTTCGAGTTGTTTGTTTTTTAGAATTAATCATTAATTGGATAATTGCTAAGTTAAACAATGGTAAATTCCAAAACTTTGGTACTTTAAACAACTCGAATCTTCAACTTAACTTGTTAGCATAATTAATTAGTTTTTAAGTTAAATTCTTTCAACTAAATCTTTTAACTAACCTAGAATAATAGTTAATTCGGATTAAATTAAACTTTCTTCATTGCAGTCTCTGTGGGATCGACGTCGTTACTACTTTTCTATATTCCAATAGATGCATACACTTGCGAGTTATTTAAAATTTGACATCAAGTTTTTGGCACGTTGTCGGGACTGTGTTTGAAAGTTACTTTAGTCTTATTTAATTTTATTTTTGACTAGTTATAATTTAGGATTTTATTTTTTAAAACAAAAAATAAATATATTTGTAGTGCATGCTTGGTTGTAGATCTCTAGAAATTAAGCTAGACCATCTAGTTAGTGAAATTGAAAGAACGTTTTACAAAAGAAAATGAGCTACTACTTTAGATAAAATTGAAGGAACCAAAGTAATAATCGCTATGGGTGATGAAATTGAGGAGAGACATTTTAGAGATTATTTTAGTCCATTAGCTAATTTGAGCACTTCATGCATACAATACCCACAAGTAGCTGCTTGGAATTTTGAGCTAAAACCGAGTGTACTTAATTGTCTTCTATCTTTCTATGGTTTAGATTGTAAATAATCATATAATCATCTGACATATTTTTATGATGTATGTGAGACATTTAAATAGGAGAATGTTTCTCCTAATAATGCTAAACTTTGTCTGTTTTCTTTTTCTCTGAAAGATAGATCTAGATCATGGTTTAATACGTTACCTACCAATATTATTACATCTTGGGAACAAATGGTTGCTAAGTTTTTGAACAAATATTTTCATGTTCATAAGAATAATGCTATCCGCAGGAAAATTTTGGAGTTTGTGCAGAAAGACGAAAACCATTCTATGAAACTTGGGATATATTTAATGGTCTCCTTATGAAATGTCCACATCACGACTATGAAAAATGGCACTTATGCCAATATTTTTTGGAGGGATTACTATCACATATTTAAGAGTGATTGATGATCAGAAGTACTGGAGAGCTTATGTCCAAAAATGCAACAGAAATTTGGAGCTACTTTCATAAGCAGGCTGACAATTCAAAACAGTGGAGTCGATCTTCATGGACTGAACCAAAGAAAAGAGGAATCTATGAGATTCGAAGTAGTGAACTTAGCTCAGAAATCAAAGAAGTCAAAGGCATGATAGAAGATATTTCTCACAAGTTAACTTCATTGACAGCCAACAATTCTGCTGAGCTAGATGTATGTTCTGATCAAGTGAATGACCTCAACATGATGAGAAAACCATCTTACAATCCTTATTCTAACACATATAACCTAGGATGGAGGGACCACCCCAATTTTTCTTGGTCACATAGTGTTCAACATGATAGTACGATAAGTCAATTCCCTCAGCAAAATACTAGACAGTTCAATTAAAAAATTTCACAGCCAAAACCATGGGTGAAGACAACTTAAAATTGACAAAAGCTACACAAGTTGCATTAGATCACCAGAATCACACCATTACTGAGTTTAAGAATGAAGTACGAACTAGCCAAAACTCACAGGCACAATCCATCTCCAATATGGAAAACATGATGGGACAACTGGCCTCATCAGTCCAACAGTGGGCAACAACTATTGAGAAAGGAAAGTTTCCGAGTCAACCACTTCCTAATCCTAAAGAAGTGCACAATATTGGAACTAATTCAAGCAACCAACATGAGGAGGCTAAATTCATCATGACTTTAAGATGCGGCAAATTGTTTGACAACAAAGTAGAAATTTGAAAATATATATATATATCTCAACCAGTTTCTCCAAGTAATACACCAACTGATTATTCAGTTCAAAAAGCTCCCAAAGAGAACAATGAGCCATCTTACATTCCAAAAGGCCCATTTTCTCAGAGGTTAAAAAAAGTAAAACATGGTAGTGCGATCAATGATATCATGGAAATCTTCAAGTAGGTAAGTATAAATATCCTCTAATTGAAGCTATTAAGCAAGTTCTTGCCTATGCTAAGTTCTTGAAAGACTTGTGTACGAAAAAGAGACATTTGCATTTACACAAAAAGGCCTTTTTAACTGAACAGGTTAGTTCTATAATTCAAATCAACACCCCTCCAAAATTTAAAGATCCAGGTTGTCCTACTATCTCATGCATCATAGGAAACCATAAGATTGAGAAGACTTTGCTAGATTTAGAAGTCAGTGTTAATCATATACAACTTGGACTAAGCGAGTTAAAACCAACATCTGTGATTTTACAACTTGTTGATAGATCTGTGAAAGTCCCTAATGGAATTGTAGAGGATGTTTTGATACATGTTGACAATTTTTATTTTCCTGTTGATTTTATTGTACTTGACACTTCAACCAGTACGAGACTCTTAAAAACACGTTCTTGTAATTTTTGGTCGTCCTTTTCTAACAACATCTAATGCTATTATTAATAGTAGTAATGGAGTTATGCAGTTATCTTTTGGTAAGCATGACAATAGAATTGAATATTTTTAACGTCAACAAACAACCATATGAAAATGAGGATGTTGCTAATATTGATATGATAGAAGCATTAGTTGATGATTCTTTTGTTTCTACTAATTGTGATAATACTTTAAAGATGTGCTTAACTCTTTTTGTTTCATATTTTGATGTTGATAGTGCTATAAATTAAGTGAATGTCTTGCTTGAGTCAGCATCTGTCATGGATACAATTAAGTGAAAGCAGAAAATTGAGTCACTTCCAACAAGTGAGAAGAAGAACATCCCATCAGTCCAACAACCACCAAAATTAGAGCTTAAATTATTGCCTGACACTTTGCAATATGCATTTTTGGGAGAGGTTGATACTTTACCAATAATTATCTCTTCTTCCCTTGATGATGCACAAAAAAGTAAGTTGTTAAGTATTTTGATTGAACATAAAGAGGCACTATAGGATGGACCATTGCTAATATCATAGGTATAAATACATTGAATGTAATCATCATATCAATCTTGAGGAGAATTCTAGGTCTACTAGAGAGATGCAATGTAGGTTAAATCCTAAGATAAAAGAGGTGGAAGAACTGAAGTGTTTAAATTGTTAGATGCTGGGATTATTTATCTGATTTCTGATATCACATTGATAAGTCCCGTACACATTGTCCCAAAAAAATCAGGTATCACAATAGTTACTAATACAAACAATGAATTGGTTCCAACTAGAATAATCACATATTGGTGTGTTTGCATTGATTACAGAAAATTGAATTCAGTCACTAGAAAAGATCACTTTTCTCTTATATTCATTGATAAAATGCTTGATAAGTTTGCAGGTCATGATTATTATTGTTTTCTAGATGGTTATTCTAGCTACAATAAAATTTTCATAGCTCCAAAGGATTAGGAGAAAACTACTTTCCCTTGTCCTTTTGCAACCTTTGCGTATAGAAGAATGCCATTTGGTTTGTGTAATGCACCTGCTACTTTTCAAAGATGTATGCTTAGTATTTTTTGTGACATGGTCGAGAGGTTTCTTGAAGTATTCCACTACAAGAAAGGAGGTCAATAGCGGCGACAATTGTCATCGCTGAATCATCCGTAGTCCCTTTAAATGTATAGAGACGACAAAGTCATCACTCAATGTCGCCGCAATAGTTTAGTGTCTCTAGATATTTAGCGACGACAACTTCGCTAACATTGTCGTGGTCTATATATATATTTGAATGTCGTAGCTACATATATTTGAATCTATAGCGACGACAACTTCATCACAACATTGTCGTGGTCTATATCTCAAAAATAGATAAAAATGGATGACAAAGTCGTCGCTAATGTCATCGCTTTAATATGAAATAATAGCGACGTGAAATACGTCGCTATTAGATCGTCGCCATACGTCCTTCTCATATAGCGACGACTTAAAACTAATTGATTTGTTTTACTACAGCGACAACAATGTCGCCGCTATAAAAATTTGAATTTTTTTAAAAAAAAAAATTTATTCAAATAGTAGAAATAATGTATAAAAAAATTCTAAAAATCTACGGACCCTCCATACCCTCGTCCTCGTCCTTGTTCTCTTCCTCCGCAGGCACAACCACTGTATTCTATTTTTCAGAATCTTAATTTCAAGCTGCAATTGGCGTAGCTGAGCCTCGTACATGGCAAACAGAGGATCGTTATTCTGGGAATCTCCAAAGAACTGATGGAAAGTTCCTTGTGGGGGCAAACGATGCAGTAGTTGAATCTAGTGAGGGAGAGGTACCATTCGGAACCCGGCCAACCCCACGGACGTGACCTCGTCGTTCTCCCAGAACCTCCTTTGCAATAGCACGCTTGTCTAACGACGCGTCCACTGGAGGCGACCTGTGTATTTTGAGTCTCTCTCAACTCAACAAGTTTATCTTGTTTAGTGAAAAAATAATAATAAATAATAATATCATGTCAGATAAAATTATATTAACATAATTTAAAAGTCCTCACATAGTCACTATCCGCCTCCTGGTTCACCCAATTACCATCCCGGAAGGTGTGAAACGTCCGGAACGATTCAATAATCCCCTGCCACTGCTGGGTCTCGAGGTTTCGCTACGACAATTTAAACGTGAAATGTAGTTAGTAGACATTTTTACGTAATGTAGTGAAGATTTGTATAATGATATTGAAAATTTTAGTTGTACCTCATCGTAACGCGTGGCAGAGAAGCTCTTCGACCCCTACACGCTCGGGTATTTAGCCTTACCCGATTGGCCTTATTTTTGGAGGACCGTTCCTGAAGGTATAAAATATAATTGATTAGCAGAAAACTTAATAGTTAAAAAAGTATATAAAAAATCTTAAAAAATAAATAAACAATACATACCACAAAAGTAGGACTGGTAAATAAATCAATGCACTTCTGCCAGTCCTCAGCGGACAGCTGGCCGTATGGTCGGCTGGGTCCATGCGCTTTTGAGTGATTATGCGCCTTGAGTTTGTAATCGCGATAACAATCGACCGCCAGACGATCTACAGCGGCACATATTGCCCGGTACTCGTCGAGCGACCGATCGCCCTGTAGATCGAAGTAGCTCTACAAGAGTTAAAAAAATTACGTTAATGTAGAAGTCGTGGAACAATTATTTATTAACTGTACTAATAACAAAACTACTTTAAGTTCATACCTCGATAATGCTACGTAACCGTACCCGCTGCTCCTCTGGAACCTCTATCCACGAAGGGTCGCACGGGGGCACGGTGAATCTCACTTGGTTCCCAAGCAAGCACGTGAATTACTTCGTCTTATTCCCGATCGGCTGCATTGTGTCGAACGCGATAGGAAGTGGCATCTTCCCGTTAGCCTGCCAAACCATCTCAAGGTTGATACCTCGAGAGATACCCCGTCGCTTTGGCGGGGTAAAAAATGAAAAAATACGTTTTTATTTGTCATACGAAATTCAACGATATGTATAAAATAATAAATAATTACAATTTGAACTAAAATTATTACCAGACTAGCAGGTTGAAGCGAGCCGGTGAGATGGCTACTGTGGAGGATCTCCTGCACCATCATCTCCGTGAGACATCACGTCAGCCATACTAACACATGAAATAATTGCAAACATCAATTAGTGCGAAATAGGTCCCTACATTTAGTGACATAGGTCCTTACATTTAGTGACATTGATCCTAATAAACTTATTTCTTTATTTCAAATATGTCCCTCAACTTTGACATTTTTTGTAATTTCTAATAAGTTTCAATTTGTTGATTCATTGGTCCTTCCAAAAAATCCTAAAATTTACAACATTCAAAATTTTAACATTCCAAAAGAATCCTAAAATCCTAAAATTTACAACATTCCAAAAGAATCCTAAAATCCTAAAATTTACAACATTCCAAAATAATCCTAAAACATTCCAAATTTTGACTTTAGTCCCTAAAATTTACAACATTCCAAATTAATCCTATAACATTCCAAAATTTAACTTTAGTCCCTAAAATTTACAACATTCCAAAATAATCCTAAAACATTCCAAAATTTAACTACAGTCCCTAAATTTTACAACATTCCAAAATTTAACTTTATCCCCTAAACTTTTATTTTTTACAAATTAGTCCCTAAATTGCTCCTAAATCCAACTCTAGTTAACAAATCCCAACTCCAACTCCAACTCCAACTTCAACTCCTTTTCCTCAACTCAATAAATCAAAGTAATGAAATCAACAAAATCAAAAAATGAAAAAATCAAATAAGTCCTT
Organism: Forsythia suspensa; assembly: GCA_023638005.1. Classification (NCBI taxonomy): domain Eukaryota; kingdom Viridiplantae; phylum Streptophyta; class Magnoliopsida; order Lamiales; family Oleaceae; genus Forsythia; species Forsythia suspensa. Next base: position 34,268,000 of record CM042671.1, read on the forward strand.
AAACTTTGAATTTAAGTGAAAATTTGAATTTATAATATTTTTTTCAAATTGGTCCCTAAACTTATTTTATTGCAAATAAGTCCTTAAACTTTTAATTTATGTGAAAATTTGAATTTATTATATTTTATTTTAAATTGGTCCCTAAACTTATTTTATTGCAAATAAGTCCCTAAACTTTGAATTTATGTGAAAATTTGAATTTATTATATTTTATTAATTAATTGGTCCCTAAACTTATGTTATTGCAAATAAGTCCATAAACTTTGAATTTATGTGAAAATTTGAATTTATTATATTTTATTTCAAATTGTTCCCTAAACTTATTTTATTGCAAATAAGTCCTTAAACTTTGAATTTATGTGAAAATTTGAATTTATTATATTTTATTTCAAATTGGTCCCTAAACTTATTTTATGTCAAATAAGTCCCTAAACTTTGAATTTATGTCAACATTTGAATAAGTTTTATTTGATTGATGAATTGGTCCCTAAACTTAATTTATAGCAAATAAGTCCCTAAACTATGAATTTATGTAAAAATTTAAATTTATTAATTAATTGGGCCCTAAACTTATTTTATTTCAAATAAGTCCCTAAACTTTGAATTTATATGAAACTTTGAATTTATTATATTTTATTTCAAATTGGTCTCTAAACTTATTTTATGTCAAATAAGTCCCTAAACTTTGAATTTATGTCAAAATTTGAATAAGTTTTATTTGATTGATGAATTGGTCCCTAAACTTTAAATTTATGTCAAAATTTGAATCTAGCGAGGAATAAGAAGATTATGTCAAATATGCCCCTAAAATTCAACCTCATTCAACCTCAAATTCAACCATCTTCCTCTCTATAAAAACATAAAGATAGTGAAAAGCCATAATCAAATAAAAACTTCATCCTCAATCAAGCGTCATCCAAATTAAAACAAACATGATCCCTAATGTTATTCAATGTTATTCAAGGATTATTCAATGTTATTCAATATTCAACCTCAAAAAATCATCCCAAATTCAGTTAAATCAAAATCCAAAAATCATCCCTAAAACTTCATAAAGCAAAATCAGTCAATAAATCATCCCAAATTCATAAAGCAAATTCATTCCCAACTTTTTTTTCTCAACTTTGGCAATCAATATCAAAATCAGTCCCTAAACCGGAAGTTAATGAAGATTACCTCAAACAGGTATGAACTTGATTTCATAAATGCTTGGTTTGGCCGACGGTGGACGCAAAATCTGGAAAATGGAAAGCAAATGATAGGCAAAATCTGGAAAATGGAAAATGAAAATGAAAAATCAAAATAAACCAACAAATTGAAAAATCAAAATGAAAATCATAATGACAATCAAGAAAGTGAAATCCAAACCTTGTGACGGCGGAGATGACGGCGGAGATGACGACGACGAACTCAAGCGACGGCGCTGGAAGAAGATGAGTATCCAAAATGGAGAAGAAGAAGGTTAGGTGTGAATAAAAAGGTCTGGCTCTATAGGGACGACATATGTCGTCGCTATTGGACCCTAAACCGACGACATTTTATTCAACTTTTTTAAACACGAGCCTAAAACGTGGCGCCCAATTTTCATGCATATAGCAACAACATATGTTGTCGCTATTAACAATACAATGGTGGCATTTAAATGACATATCTAATTATAAAGGGGTTTTTTTATTTGAAATAATTGTTAATATTATTAATTATTAATTATTAATATTATCAATAAATTTATTTTTAAAATTATCAAAAAATTTATACATTCTTATTCTTAATTTCAAAAATTCACAAAAATTAAAAATTCTAAAATATTTAATTCTAAAATGTTGGAAAAAAATTATTAAAAAGTAAAAATAGTTAAAACTCTTATTGGTTATTAAAAAAAGGAATTTTAAAAATTTTATTTGAATTTTTAAAAGATTAAAATTCTTAATCAACAACATTACATTTTTTTTTCTATTTTGGTAATTTATTATTTGTTTGTATATCATTTTTGTAGTGAAAAAAATTATTAGAAGATTTATAAAATTATTCTATGAATAACCAATTAATTGAATAAAATGTCGTAAAATAATTTGTCAAAATTCCATAAAGTTTTTCAGAATGACAAACGAAACGTATTTTCTGCAACATTCAATCTGATTCACTATCATGATACGATTGATCCTCATCGTCATTCTCGTCCTCATTGTTTTCACTCGATGTTTCGTCATTCTCGTATTCTGCATTTGTATCATCTTCCACATCATCGTCGTTACTAAACCAAGTTTCTCCTCGAGTATTAGACGAGGCTCTCCTGATAACTGATTCTTCTATCTCATCAGCTTCATCATCATCCCAGTGCAAGGATACGTGCTCTATGTTGCCAAGATCAACGATCAGAGATAAACCGGAAGAGTAGTTATTATGGAGCAGGTCAATCTCTGTGATGTTAGCTCCGACTGTGTCCCACGTGCTCCTATGATGGACAATTTGTACTACTCGCCAGTTTGGACCACGAGATGGATCTTCAATATAGAATACTTATTGTGCTTGGCTCGCAAGTATGAATTGATCATCTTTGAATGCCTCTGACTGACGATTTCAATCTTGTAACGCGTTATTCTCGCCACCATCCGTCTCCCATCACACCTAAACCACTTGCATCGGAATAGATAAACCGCAAGTTTCGGTCCATACTGTAGCTCCAATATATCTTGCAACGCCGTAGTAAACCTCACACCCAGGTCCACAGGGCGGACACACCATCTGCTACGAGTTTTTCTACGAATATCACGATCATATGTCAGGAACCAAACTCCTTTGACAACACAAGCCGTGTATGACATAACCTACTGGTAACATCCACTGGCCAACGAAAATAACTCATGAGAAGTTTGATGGATGTGACTTTGGCGCATTGTATATAGCTGCATGACGAGAATTATTCTCAGTTATTGAAAGAAATAATGTTGAAAACTTGCAAATTTATTCGGTCAATTTTTGTTTACCTTTTGTAAAACCAACCATGAAAGTCTCTTCTGTGCACTAGTTCGATGTTTGGACAGCCATTGTTGAGTAGTTCCGGCCTATGTTCCCTGTACAAAGTATGGAAGATCAAAGTTCATTAGTTCGTTTCAAATGATAAAGTTTATTCGAGATAAATGAATAATAATCAGGAATAAACGCCTTCTTACTGCAAGAATATCTCAACTTTATAACATTTGTTCAGGATGTAAAAAATCGCTTGATTTCAAACTTGAGTATGAAACCAAGTGACTTCTTTCCAAGTGGGCGATCTCATGCGGTCGAAAAGCAGTTGTGTATGTGGAACACTAGCATCCTCGTTTACATGCAGTCGGTTGAACTTTGTTCCTATGTCCTCGAAGTACCTCGAACAAAAAGTCAATGCCTCATCTACAACATACCCTTCAGCTATTGATCCCTCGAGTGAGCTCGATTTCTGACGTAGCCCTTCAATTTCTTCAGGTATCGCTCGAATGGATACATCTATCTCATGTGCACCGAACTTCCAAGGATTGCCTCGTCTGGTAAATGTATTACGAGGTGAATCATGATGTCAAAGAAGGCTGGTGGAAATATCTGTTCCAACTTACAGAGAATGAGTACCAGGTGATCGTGGGAAGCCATCATGTCGCTAACCTTTAGTGTTCTTGAACAAAGCTGCTTGAAGAACGTGCACATTTCAATAATTGTTGTAGAAATAGTTTTATTCAAAATTGCCCGACATCCGACTGGCAATAACCGTTGCATGATAATATGGCAATCATGTTACTTCAACCCGATAATACGGCTGTCATTAGGAGCAATTTTCTTCCGAAGGTTAGAAGTAAAGCCATCTAGAAACTCAACCGATCGGATAAATTTACAAAACTTCTTACGATTTGAAGACGACATGGTGTAACATGCGGCAGGCTTCATCCACCTATTCCCGTTCTGATACAAGTGCAACTCCCTTTTGATCCCTAATTGCATCAGATCGCGCCTCATTGACTGTGTCCTTTGATTTGAATGGATTGTCCATAATTGTGCCGAGCAAGCTATCACAAATATTCTTCTCTACGTGCATGACATCGATATTATGTTTGAGCTCTATAGAAGTCCAGTATAGCAACTCATAGAAAATGCTATTTTTTCTCTAATTTAGCTCGTCATCACTTCTCCGAATTGTAGCACCACTATAATTAGGGTGCTTTTCTGGAATTCTATATCTGACACGGCTTAACTGTGCTAAAATATATGTAGGCGATAACCGACACGGAGGTGGTCGCCTCTCTATCCTCCCATCGAAGTATAAATTACTCCGAAAATGATGCCTGGATGGTAGGAACCGACGGTGACCCACATAAGCTGTCTTACCTATCACATAGACTGAAGGAATATCCTCATTGCACGTAGGACATGCCTTGTACCCCTGACCACTCCAACCCGACAAACTACTTCTTGCTGGAAAATCGTTAATAGTCCACAACAACACTGCACGCAGTCTAAATACCGATTTGTTGTTGGTTCCACCGTCACCGTGTCAATCCCATCGGTCCACAACTCCTTCAACTCGTCCACTAATGGTCGTAAAAATACATCAATGTCGTTACCCGGTTCTTTAGGACCAGGTATCAACAGAGTAAGCATGAAGTATTCGGGCTTCATGCATAACCATGGTGGCAAGTGGTAAACTGTTATAACTACTGGCCACATGCTGTACGCCAGACTCATGTCACCGAATGGATTAAATTCATCTGCAGCCAAACCTAACCTGACATTCCTGATCTCACTTGTGAACAGTAGATGTTTCATGTCAAAATCCCACCATGCCTTTCCATCAACGAGATGTTGCATTTCATCATCGTCTTTAGACCTTTCTATACTGTGCCACCTCATGAGTTTTGCAGTATCCTTCGTCGTGAATATACGTTTTAGTCTGGGGGCCAAGGAAAAATATCACAACATCTTATGCGGAACATTCTTCTCTTTCACTTTTCTAGAAGTGTGCACCCAACTACTTTTCTGACAAATTGGGATCTGTCTATCAGCATGTTCACTCCAAAATAGTGCACAAATCGTTCTTGTAGGCATGAATGGATTTGTAACCCAAACCAAGCTTTGTCATCAGCTTCTTAGCTTCGTAGTGAGAGTCAACCATGTTCATGTTTAGGAATGATAACTTCAGCAATTTCAAAAGATCATCGACAAACTTGTTTGTCCATTTGTTCATAACCTTAATATGCATCAACTTGACTAAAAAATTTAGGGATGAAAATGATGAAACTCCCGGGTATAGTTCTGAATGGAGAGCCTGAAACAATTCGTCATAGTAACCATCGGTGCTTGTACCTGCATGCTCATCACCAGCTACATCGTCCATGACATCCATCATCTCATCCTCCACACCAACTCACTCATTCTGTCTATACACATTTGCAGTATGAACATCGGTCTCGCCATGATATATCTAGGTGATATAACTCTCCGCAAAACCATTACGAAATATGTGAGCCTCGACAATTTCTAATGGATGTGTGAGACCATTTAAACATTTTTTGCACGGACATTTAATCCTTCCCCTGTCATTAACGTATGGCCTCGCCATGTTTATAAATGCTTGCAAACCGTTCCAAAAATCTGCAGATTTTGTGCGATTTCTAATTGTTATCCAACTTTTATCAATATCCATACTTGAAAAATACTATATTTTTACAATTACAGTAAGGAGAATAAATAGAGATGAAGAAATGAAATGTAAAGAAGATGATTATGAAGAAAAACAATAGAATTGCAAGTGACCGGGGAGATGTAGAGAGGTAGAAGATAATTTTTTTCTTTTAGCCTGCAATACAGAAATGCGGAGATGGGGAGAAGAAAAAGAAGACTCTATAGCGGCAACATTTGTCATCGCTATATGTAAAAGTCGTCGCTGCAGGATCCTTTCCATTTTACGAGGAAATTAATAACTCACGTGCCTACCAAAATGAACAATACGTATATTGCGTCAACATGTGTCGTCGCTACAGACAACAATTGGTCGCCATTTTTCCCGAAATTGATATAGGTGTATAACGATGACATATGTCATCGCTATATATCTTATCGCATTTTACGAGAAAAATCATGATTCATGTGATTGAAAATATCATCCGCAAATCAATTGCGACGACAAATGTCGTCGCTATTTATACACCAAAATGCCGCAATTTGTTCTGCCGTTTCTGAAACTAATTAGTGACGACATTGAAAGACGTCGTTATAAATTCTATATAATATCGACGACTTATAATCTATTGCGACGACATATGTTGTTTCTATACTTATAGCGACGACATTTCTTTGTAGTCTCTACTGTATAGAATCAATAGAGAACATTATGTCTTCGCAATTGGTGTCGCCGCTATAGACGATATTTGTTGTAGTGTTCATGGATGAGATTTTTCTGTATATGGAGATTTATTTGATGAATGTTTACGCCACCTAACTTTAGTTTTGCAGAGATGCGAGGAAAAGAACTTAGTTTTGCAATGGAAAAAATGTCACTTCACAGTGAAACAATGTATTGTTCTTGGTCACATTATCTCTAGTAGTGGTATTGAAGTCGACAAGGCCAAAGTGGATCTTATCTCCAATCTTCCACCTCCAAAATCAGTGAAAAAAGTAATATCTTTCCTTGGGCATGCTGGTTTTTATAGAAGATTCATTCAAGATTTTAGTAAAATCTCTAGACCCTTATGCAATTTAATTGTTAATGATGCACCTTTTGTCTTTAATGATTCTTGTTTAGAAGTGTTTGAAAGACTTAAAAAATTGTTGACCACTGCACTTATCATTCGACCACCCTATTGGAATTTACCTTTTGAACTCATGTGTGATGCATCTGATTATGCTATAAGAGCGGTTTTAGGATAGAAATTAGATCGATTGCCTTCTGTTATTTACTATGATAGTAGGACTCTTAACGATGCACGATTGAATTATTCTACTACGAAGAAAGAAATGCTATTAGTTGTATTTGCATTAGATAAATTTCAATCATATCTTTTAGGTGTAAAGTAATTATTTTTCCTAACCATGCTGCTCTCAAATATCTTCTCACTAAGAAAGATGCTAAACTAAGGTTGATTCGGTAGATTTTTCTTTTGCAAGAATTTGACATTGAGTTTAGAGATAAAAAGGGTTCCAAAAATGTTGTAGCTGACCACTTATCTCGTATTGTGCTTAACTCTATACAGGAAAAACTACCGTTAAATTAGTTGTTCCCAGATGAACAACTTATGAATATTGATGTTATACCTTGGTTTACTGATATAGTTAATTATCTTGTTACAGGTAAGTTTCTAGAACATTGGACTAAACAAGATAGAACTAAGTTCTTAGCTAAAGCGTGGGATGATCCTTATTTGATTAAATACTATGCTGATCAAATTATAAGGAGATGTGTTCTAGAAAATAAATTCCAAAGTGTGATATCTTTTTGCCATGACCAAGTTTGTGGAGGCCATTTCAGTGTTAAAAAGACTTCTGCCAAAATTTTAAATGTGGTTTTTATTGGCCTAATCTTTTTCGTGATACTTATGTTTTTTGTTCTTCATGTGATAGGTGCCAATCCATGGAAAGCATTTCGAAAAGAAATATGATGCCACTTAATCATATTCTCGTAGTTGAGATATTTGACATATGGGGGATAGATTTCATGGGACATTTTCCTCCATCATTTGGCAATCTTTACATATTGGTTGGTGTTGACTATGTTTCCAAGTAGGTCGAGGCAATTCTATGTAGGACCAATGACCACAAAAGTGTGGTGGAATTTTTAAAGAGCAACATTTTCTCTCGCTTTGGCACTCCATGGGCCATAATTAGTGATGGTGTGTCTCATTTCTGCAATAAGCATTTTCAAACCCTGTTAGCAAAATATTCCATTACACATAAGGTTTCTATCCCATATTACCCACAAACTAGCGGTCAGGTGGAGGTTTCAAATCGAGAGATAAAGTAGATTTTCGAGAAGACAGTTTGACCTAATAGAAAAGATTGGTCTCTACTACTTACTGATGCATTATGGGCATATAGAATAGCTTTCAAAACACCCATTGGAATGTTTCCTTATAGATTGGTGTATGGAAAAGTCTGCCACCTACCGGTTGAGCTTGAGAACCGGGATTATTGGGCTATTAAGAAATTCAATTTTCATTTGCAGGAAGTTGGGTCAAAGAGAAAATTGCAGCTGGCAAAACTTGAGGAGATTCATAATGATGCTTATGAGAGTACAAAGATCTACAAGCACAGAATGAAAGTCTTTCATGACAAGTACATAGTAAGAAAATCGTTCACTCTAGGTCAAAACTACTTTTATACAATTCTCGTTTGCATTTATTTCCAGGTAAGTTATGTTCTAGATGGTCAGACCCTTTTATTGTTCGTACAGTTCATCCCCATGGAGCGATTGAGGTTGAAAACCCCAAAAATGGTGATATTTTAAAGTTAATGGCCAAAGATTGAAACCATATTTGGAGTTCAACTCTCGAGAGGGGGAGGAAGATATTGATTTGAGTGATCCTACCAATCCATCTTTAAAAAAAAACCCCACAAAAAATTTAATAAATGAAGAATTAAATGAAAAAAAAAAAGCAAAAGAATTGTATCTTAATGTTTTTCTTAATAAGAGTGCGTGGTGGTGCAACTCATCTAGGTACATTCTTTCCAACTTATTTTCTTCTCTTTTTGTCTCTCTTTATTCTTATATACTATTTATAATGATTATTTTTGCATGCACTTAATTGACTTGTACATTTTAGAACATTAAGGACAATGTTTATAATAGATTTGGGGTGTTTATTTTGCATGTTGATGGAGTAAGAACTTTTGATTTCATTAGTCACACCTTGTTTGTCAATTTTGCATGTTAATGTTAGTCACAAGTGTGAAAAGAGAAGTTCGACGAGTGAAAGTGATTAATCAATTGAATAGAATTCACATGTTAAATAAAACATTTAAGTGAGTCTTGAGCCTTATATCTTCTCGGAGAGAACCTTTTTTATGCCTAATTTTATATTCACCATGGTTAGTTTTCTTGATTTTTTCTAGGTATCACTGCACTTGAAAGCCCATAAGATTAGTGTCGTTGGATGAGTAATTTGCTCTCTAGAAAGTGATAGTGAGGCCATCTTTGATGTGTTTAAGCCTTTCTAGCCTACCAAATGAACATTGATCCTTAGCAGTCAGTTTGAAGCTTTATGTTAAATAAAATAAAAAAAATCCTTGAATTTTTCTTTGTTAGCCAACTATCCCTACATTGAACTAATACATGTTCATAATGTAATCCATATTTTATATCCTTTTCATGATTGAAGAACGTATAGATAAATCTATATCAAAGGGTTGTGCAAAAAAAAATTTGTGAAGGGTGAATGAAGAAGAAGGAGATGGTGAAAAAAAAAATCAGAAGATGAGAATGAAGGGTATAACGCGAAAGAGATCAAAGTCAAAAAGTATCTCTTTTGAAAAAAAAATAAAAAAAAGGGGATTTCAAAAAAAAAAATGTGCACTCACTACATATGGTGCACTTACACACACACACACACACAAAGAAAGAAAGAGAAGTTTATTTGGAAATTGTTTTGAAAAAAAAAAAAAAATAGGAGAAAATGCACAATAACCATTGTCTTTAAAAAAATCTCTATTATTCTCACTCATATTTTGTTTATCCACTTATCCCATTATTTGATTAGCCCTATCCCGAGCCTACATTACAACCAAATAAAAGTTCATCTTGCTTTTAGAGAGCAAATGTCTGAAGTCGATGCTAGCACTGTGGATTGTAGGGGATAGTGATATTTGGGAGAAAAAATTTTTGACTATACTTGTTTACTAATATCTGAGAGATTGTACTCACTTCTAAATCATGAATCTTGGGATGAGTGTGTGATACTATTTTTATTCAATATCACTCACTTTAGCATGTTATTTGAGCACATACAAATTGAGATTATTTTCTTTAGAGAGTATTGTTCTTATATACATATTGTGAGATTTGGAGATTGACATGTTATTCTTGGAAATTGTTTAGTTATTGTAGCTTTGATAGCTATTGGAAATTGTTTAGTTATTGTAGCTTTGATAGCTAATATGATTGCACAAGTGTAATAATTGATATATGTGAATTGATGGATGTGATAGTGATATTTCTTCAAAACTTTGATAATATTTGTACTTTTATTCATTAGTTGTTATTAGTTTAATTGATGAAGTGAGTGCAAGGTGCCTTGATAATATATATATATATATATATATAATATATATATATATATATATATATATATATATGTAAATAATTTGTAATTTGTAAAACATTATAATTTGTACTTTTCATGTACACAAGTTTCATAATTTGTAAAACATTATATAAAGACCGAATTTAGGTCAAATTAAGGAAGGAAGACGGAAAGAAATAAGAGAGAAGAATTAAGTGGCGAATAAGAGTTTTTAGAAGATTTATTCTCCTTCAATCAATGCCGGGTTGTATCAATTCTTTTGCTTTTAATTTAATTATTTTCTTCTAATTTTCTTGAGCCAAGGTAGACGATGAAACATTGTTTAAACAAAGTGATTATTTTGTTATCCTTTTAATTCCATTTTCGAGCTTTAACTTTCATGGTTCGTTCTTGTTGAATTAATTAAATAAATCTATTTAATCTTAAATCATCTTAAACATCATGGTTCCATTATTTTATTATCGATTTGGGATACATAGAATGCTAAGGATTCGAAATCTTTGATAATTTTTTTTTTTTTAATTGAGTTTGATACGGAAAACGCTTAAGTAATTTAAGATTAAAGCAAATGGGAGTCGATATTAGATTTTCTTCTTTTGGATTTAATTGATAAATATTTTAAGACAAAAATTGATTAATTTCTAGTTGTCATTTGAGAATTAATCAATAATTGGATAATTGCTAAGTTAAACAATGGTGGATTCATAAAATTTGGTACTTTAAACAACTTGAATCTTCAACTTAACTTGTTAGCATAATTAATTAGTTTTTAAGTTAAATTCTTTCAACTAAATTCCTTTCGACCCAACTAGTCTAGAATAATAATTAATTCGATTAAATTAGATTTTCTTCATTGTAGTATCTGTGAGATCGACCTTGTTACTACTTTTCTATATTCCAATAGATTCGTACACTTGCGAGTTATTTAAAATTTGACATCACGTGTGGTTCATCTCGGTCGCTCATTAAAAATTGATACTGGCGCCCTCACAGATTCTAGGGCCCAAATCTAATCTCGGATGAACGAGTTGAGATTTGTGGTATCTTGATCCAATGGAGACCCTTAAGGTGTGTTATCTATAAAAGGGAGATATAAGTTTACTAGTAATTTTGCTTACTCCCTGCAATTTATAAAGCACTCGTTGCAATCGCTTTGAATATTCAAAGTTTTTCCTTGAAACCTTCATTCTTTTTCGATGAAGAAAGTAAAACAAAATGTCTATCCAAGAAGTCCATACCCGTAAGGAGAAAAAATGCTCCAGTTGTGGTGACAATGCCCTCTGTGAAGATGACAAAAAACGAATAGGGCCTTTATTTGAAGAATTTTAATACCTCATACAGCCTGAGAGATTTGTAGTCAAGTTTGCTGGAAAAAATAGAACCGGGAGGGAACATAGATCCAATGTGTTAATTAAGTGGGCTCTCGTTGCTAATCCTCCTCATTCACAGGATTCATTCAGAAAAGACAGTTTGACGCCCCACATGAAGCTATACAAGCTCTTGATGTCGTTCTTTGAGGAGGGCATATGTCAAAGAAAAAGTTGTTGGGAGGTTTTTCTCTCAACTTCAAAGTGGGAGGGGATTTCTTTTTTCCCCGAGTTTACTTTGAGACATGTTTGCCTTACCTTCTAGTTTTGTCTTTCAAGACTACTTCCACTTGATCTACAAATATAGAGGCATGACCAACTAACTTCGAGTGACCCAGCAGGATGCGACTCTTTTAAAATGAAGACATAGCACAGGGTTCAGTCGAGGCGAGGACAAAAAATTTCCCTCATGAAGTTGAAGTCCCATTAGCATCTGTAGAAATATAAAAGAGATGAAGAAATATAAAAGAGAATATGTGTGGAGAAATAATTCTCTATATTGATTCAATTGAATGAATGATTGAATGATGAATATTACAAGAGTACAATGTATATATACTAGTAGGAAAAGAAATCTGCCTAAATATATAAATATTACATATATGATATCTTTCTATAAATACAATTCTACCAACAAGGTGAATATAAAATATGGTAAGTAAATATATGTTAATACTCCCCCTCAAGTTGGAGCATGTATGTCAAAAGTGCCCAACTTGCGAGTGAAACTGTGAAATGCCTCCTTGCCCAGTGCTTTAGTAAATAAATCTGCAATCTGATTGCTGCTTGAAACATAGGCAGTCTTGATCTCTCCCTTAATGATTCGTTCACGAACAATATGACAATCTATTTCAATGTGCTTTGTCCTCTCATGATATACTGGATTAGCCGCAATATGTATTGCTGCTTGATTGTCACAATATAAGGTTGCTGCTTGTGGGTGATCCACACATAAGTCTGTCAGCAACTGTCTCAACCACGTAAGCTCACAAGTAATGGAAGCCATTGCCCTATATTCTGCTTCTGCTGATGATTTGGACACAGTCGTTTGTTTCTTGCTTCTCCATGATATAAGTGCCTTTCCCAAGAATACACAATATCCAAGTGGCGACCGATCGTAGTAGTAATATCTCCACCCAATCTGCATCATCAAAAATCCTGCTAGTTGCAATTTTCCACTTGATGGGAAATATAACCCTCGTCACAGTGCTCCTTTCAAGTATCGGAGTAATCGGTGAACTGCATCAAGATGGGGTTGTCTAGGTGCTGCATGAACTGACTGAGTGTATTGACCGAATATGAGATTTCCGGTCTAGTGATGGTGAGATAAATGAGCTTCCATACCAACTGTCGATAATATGTGGGATCTTTCAACAATTGTCCATCTGTCGAATTAAATTTTGATGATTGCTCCATGGGAAATGTTGCAGGTTTTGCTCCAAGTAATCCGGCCTCTTGAAGAATGTCAAGAGTATACTTTCTTTGATTTATCGAGATCCCTGATCTCGAGCGAGCAATTTCTACTCCAAGAAAGTATTTTAGTGTGCCAAGGTCCTTCAACTTGAATTGAGATGCAAGAAACGTCTTCGTGGAAGAAATCGCTTCTTTATCGTTTCCTGTGACAATCATATCATCCACATATAATAGAACAGCTGTAAATGAATTACCACTGACCTTGGTAAAGAGTGAATAATCTGCATGTGACTGTTTGAACCCAAACTGAATAATAGAAGATACAAATTTTTGAAACCAAGAACAAGATGCTTGTTTCAATCCATATAGAGATTTATGAAGTCGACATAGAACTGGTGTCTCCCCACCGACGGCCGAAATCCAGGTGGAGGAGTCATATAGACTTCTTCATCAAGGGCACCATGAAGAAAGGCATTGTGTACATCCATCTGATGAAGCGTCCAGTTGCGAATAGAGGCGACAGCGAGTAAGCATCTGACTGTTGTTAACTTTGCAACTGGAGCGAAAGTTTCATTATAATCAATCCCTTCTCGTTGTGTAAACCCCTTTGCCACCAGCCGTGCTTTGTAACGTTCAACAGTACCGTCAGAATTAAATTTGACCTTAAACACCCACTTACAACCAATAGGATGAGAACCCGGAGGAAGTGGGACAAGGGACCAAGTGTTGTTTTCTTCCAAGCACAGTTTCATCATTCATAGCAGACTACCACTTGGGATCCCATCTTTGCCTCAAATGTTGCTGGCTCAATAATATGAGAAATATTGTATGTAAGGGCACGATGAATGGAAGAAAGATTGCTATATGACACATACCTTGATATAGGATGTCAAGTGCTGGATTTGACCGGAAGAGACCCGGTTTGAGTAGGCAGAGCATGATTGATATAGTAATCTTTCAGGTGAATTGGAGTTTGAATTGATCTTGTAGATCGTCGAATTTGGTCATTGGGTATGACAAGAGGTTGGTTTGGCTATCTGCCAGGTAAAGGTGGAGAAAAGTGCTCAACCGGTCGACTGGAATGTGGAGACGGTCGACCGTCTGAGCTCTCTGTAGAAACGGATGAGGGAACCAGCTGACCAGACGGTCAACCGGGTAAACTCTCTGTTGAAACAGATGAGGGAACCGGCTGACCAGACGGTCGATCGGGTGAACTCTCTGTTGAAATGGATGATGGAACCGGTCGACCGTTTGAACAGTGTGTGGGACCTGCAGGCAAGGAATCTGTTTCTACTATATGTTGGTCATCAGGGTAAGGTAAATGTGGCATGTCAACATCCAGAGGCATAGATTGTGGTAATGGGATGGAATTGGTTTCATCATTTTGTTGGGAGGCGTATGGAAATATGGCTTCATGGAATCTGACGTCCCGGGATATTATTAATTTTACGTCGGTAAGGACATATAAGGTGTATCCTTTTGTCCCGAGAGGTCAAGAAACACACACCGTCTGCTCGTGTGTCAAATTTATGGCGGGACTTAAGGTTGGTGGCAAAACATAGGCAACCATAGGCACGCAAATGGGAATAAGGTGGTAATTTCTTGTGTAATCTTTCATATGGTGATTTATGTGAAAGCAATGGAGAAGGTATACGGTTGATAAGATAACAAGCAGTTTTGATATGTTCCTCCCAAAATTTTAATGGAAGGTTAGCTTGAAATCTGATGGCACGGGCTACATTAAGGAGGTGACGGTGTTTTCTCTCTACCACTCTATTTTGTTGAGGGGTATAAGGACATGACATATGAAAATTGGTGCCATTTTGATCTAAAAATGCTTGCAAGGATAAAAACTCTTGGCCATTATCAGATCTTAGGGCTTTTATAGTCAGATTGTGTTGTGTTTTAACCCAATCAAAGAAATTCTTAATTATGCTTTGAGTTTCAGACTTGTGACGCATGAGGTGTACCCAAGTATAACGAGAAAAGTCATCAACAATTGTAAGAAAATAACTAGCACCAGAATAAGAATAAATCCTGTGGGGTCCCCAAATATCACAATGAATCATATCAAATGGTTTATTGCTAGAAATTTGACTAACCTTAAAGGATAGTCTAGATTGTTTAGCCAAATGACAAACATCACAAATATCGTGGGAATCAAAACTAATATCCGAAATACTTTGTGCTAGGAATTGAAGAGGTGAGGCGGAAGGGTGACCAAGACGTCTATGCCATAGGTTAGTTGACCCACTAGTAGTATGATGTATTTGTAGTTTTTGTGAAAGGTAATATAGGCCGTTACTCTGCCTTCCCAAGCCAATCGTCTTCTTCGTAGTCAAATCCTTCATGACACAAAAGTCAGGGTAAAATATCACATAGCAACCTAATCCTCTGGTAAGTTTACTGATAGATAATAGATTAACTTTGAAGTTGGGAACATAAAGCACATTATCAACAGTCATATTATTTCTCAAGTTAATTGCACCAATAGATTTAATAAGAGCATGACCCCCATCCGGTAATTGAACAGTTTTGTGCTTTGGCATAGATGTATTCTCAACGATCTCATCATTCGTCACATGGTCGGTGGCCCGCTATCAATAATCCATGAATTTCTCAAAGAAGTAGTAGAAGAATTGATACACGGGTGTTAACATAAGACTTATCATTACCCGTCTTGTTGTTTAAAAGTGTCATGATCCTTTCGTATTCTTTGGTGTGTGAGTTCTTCCTTCCTTTGGGTTAAGTGCGAGCGACAGCGGTGTTTGTGAAGCGTTTGTTTAGTGTGGCTTCATGTCCTTCCCATGAAACTTGTGCCATAGAGGAAGCCATGTATGAAATAGCGGTATCAACAATGTGGCCATTCATCATACAATGGGTGCATTGTCGCTTTGTCCGGTTTAAAATCGAAGCGGTCGACCAATAAGATGAAACGGTCGACCAGTTCGGCCGATCTTCACTTTTCCAGTTTGATCTCCAATTGATTGAATATTGTCCTAGTGCTTTGATTTTCTCATTAAGTAGTTTAGAAACGGGGATTAAGCCGAGATGATCGGATTGCTGTATAGCCATGAGATCCGATTGGGCAATCGTCGTTTCTATGATTTTTCTATCATCGTTTGTGCGAAGCATCGTCGCTCAGAATCGTCGCTCTGATACCATTTAGAAATATAAAAGAGATGAAGAAATATAAAAGAGAATATGTGTGGAGAAATAATTCTCTATATTGATTCAATTGAATGAATGATTGAATGATGAATATTACAAGAGTACAATGTATATATACTAGTAGGAAAAGAAATCTGCCTAAATATATAAATATTACATATATGATATCTTTCTATAAATACAATTCTACCAACAAGGTGAATATAAAATATGGTAAGTAAATATATGTTAATAGCATCGGCCAGAGTCGCATCCTGCTGGGTCACTCGAAGTTAGTTGGTCATGCCTCTATATTTGTAGATCAAGTGGAAGTAGTCATGAAAGACAAAACTAGAAGGTAAGGCAAACATGTCTCAAAGTAAAATGAAGACATAGCACATGTTCAGTCGAGACGAGGACAAAAAATTTCCCTCATGAAGTTGAAGTCCCATTAGCATCGGCCAGTGTGCAACCATATAGCTTTTATTTTCTATTTGTGTCGACCCTTCATAGATGGCAGGGGTTCTTTTTTTTTTTTTTTCGACATTGTGCCGAGGTTGTAGTACTCTTATTCATCAATGAAATTCAAACATTTCTCTTCCAATGTTAGTCTTGCATTATTTTAATATTAAAGCAATGAAATAGAGCCTCGAACGAATCGAGCAAGTAAGATCTTCAATTAATCGCAAATTTGCCAATGACTTGTAAAAGATTAAGTCTAACATTCAACTTAAGATGAACACATCTTAGCCCGTTACAAAATGGACAAGCGAAGGACTTAACTTGTACTGTTAAAACTTCTTTAAACGGCTCATCACGTCCAAGCATTTAATTTGATGTGTTCTAGGTCAAACTTCAGCAGTGATGCATTAAGGTCCCTCCCAATTTGGAACTAAAAATCCTGAGCTGCTTTCATTAGTTGAAGAAAATACCTTCTTTAGTACTAAGTCGCCAACCTGAAATACTCTTCTGCTGAACTCAGAGTTATAATACTTAACCATTCTCTTTTGAAATATGGTTAGCCGAGTCTAAGACCTGTCTCTAGCTTTATCCAACAAGTCAAGTTCTACCAATCTGGAATTATCATTAGATAACTTATTAAAATGGACCAGCCGAGGTGAAGAAAGCATGACTTCAATCGACACCACAACCTCAATCCCATAAGTTAGGAAAAATAGTGTTTCTCTAGTGGCCGTTCGGCTGGTGATTCATAAGCCCAAAGGACATGGTGAAAGCTCATCCACCCATGCACATTTCAAGGCGTCTAGTTATCTTTTCAAAGTAGTTTTGATTATTTTATTTACATCATCGACTTGCCCATTATCTTGAGGATGATAAGGAGTAGAAAACTATTTCTAAATCCTTAAATCATCACATAAGTTCTACAACTTCTTATTGCCAAACTGTTTTCCATTATCTGTAACAAGGGAATGTGGGATCCCAAATTTGCAGATAATGCTCATCCAAATGAACTTGGTGGTGTTTGCCTCGATTGTCGAAGTTAGTGCATCAACTTCAACCCATTTCATAAAATAACAAATGGTCACTATCATATATTGAGTGTCGACTATACTCTTGGGGAGTGGACCTACAATGTCAACACACCATTTAGCTAAAGACTGCAGACTACTTAAGAAAAGATGAAGTACCGAGGTAAATCTTTGGTTCTTGTCATAGTGCTTGACATAGCTCAAAGCATCATTTCACATGGTCGACCAATAGTAACCTTCTCGAAACATCTTATGCACCATCAACCGTCTTCCTTCGTGGATGTTACAAATTCCTTCATGGACTTTTTGTAAGAGGTATTCAGCTTCAGCTATTTAGACACAGTAGATGAGTGTAGTGGAAAAAACCTTGCTTATAAAGTCAATGAAATTTTTGGTTGAGTCTTAGCCTTAGTTTTTTAGCTTTATTTTTATTTGACGGAAGATTTTGAATCGTTAGTGTTACGACCCATTTTAAATTAGTCAAAGTCAATGAAATTTTTGGTTGAGTCTAAGTCAAATGGTCAAAGTTGGACTTAAATTAAGTAAATAAATTTGTTTGGAGCTATTTTGTAAAATATGGTTACTTAAGGATTTAAATGTCACTATATGGAAGTTGGGAAGCTTAGGTTGCAATTAGGCTTATTGAAAATTGGATTTGGGAACCTTTTTAAAACTAGAAACTTCAGCAAAGAGGGAAAGAAACGCGCAGAGAAGAAGAAAAGAAAAAAAAGGAAAAGGAAAGAAAAGAAAATGAAGAAAAGGAAAAGGAAAAGGAAGAAGGAGAAGAAGGGGCCGACCGAAATCAACTTTTAAGGCTTGAGGTTGTCCATTTCGTTTGCAATTTTAAAAGGTAAGTGAGAAATCACTTATTTAAGAAAATTTTAAATAATTAGGGTTTTTGCTTATTGGTTTAAATGTGAATTTTATGGAAGGAGATAAGTTGATTTTAGTGACATGAGCTATATTTAATTTGCATGTTAAATGAAAGATTTAATTGATGAAATTTTTGGGTTTTTGACTTATTGGGTTTAATTCAAGATGTAAGCTATTTTAAGCATATTAAGATTTGTATTGGCTTATATATGTTATAAGTTTGAAATAGTGATTTTAGCAAACCCTATAATTTCTATTTGGGTCATTTGAGTGAATGTAATGTGAAAGAGTATATTTATGAGCTTTATGGAAGATTAAGAATTGTTGAAAATATTAAGGAGAATTACATGTTATTGAGTTAATAGAAATTAGTTTCTAGTTTGGTGATTTTATTACTAAATTTAAGGAAATTATTCTTGTTGGATTGTATATGCTAGAGGTTAATATGTGAAAAAGACAAGTGGTAAATTAACATGAGGTTAGATCAAAGTGAATAAAGGAACTTTGTAGGAGTTTTTCTTAAGTACGGGTAGGTTAAGTTTAGTCTTGCTTTTAATTATTAGTGTTACATGGGATGGTTATTTATTAATTCGAGCAATTATATTCTATTTCATGAGGTGACGATGGTGCCTCGTACCGACCAACCCAATTTATAGTAAAAGTTTTGTGAGTGAAAAACTTATTTTTTAGAAAATAAGTATTTAATTATAGAGATAATTGCACGAAAGGTTCCCAACCTTTCAAAATCGTTGGGGATATGCCCCTAACCTCAAAAAATAGTACCACACATCTCCAACGTATGAAAAACTTGGCATGGTATGTCCTTTATGACAATATTGCCCTTCCCTTTAAATAAAAAAAAAAACAAAAAACAAGAAAAAAGAAAAACATGATTGAAAACTAACCAAATGTACCCCCAAAAAATAAAAAGTAAGAAGTATACCCAAAAAAAATAAAAAGTAAGAAAGATGTCATCTTTTCCAAAAACCCAAAATCCAACAATAAATAATAAAATAGTTCTTTAGCAAGGCTAGCTATGGTGGTTCCGATGATAAGGTCAGCCTTGAACAATTTCAGACTATATTTCTGGCCCCATTCGAGTATTGGAAAACGTACTGGAGGCCTAATATGAAGCTCCTCGCCGACGACTGGTTCTTGAATTGCCGGAGTGGATCGCTAGAAAAATACGGATATAGATAAATTGAAGGGGGAAATAAGCAAATACAACAAGGGAATTATATATATAGATCAAACTCCACTACAATTTATTATATAAATGTAAACAAGAATCAAGGTTTTGAAATGCTGTTTTCTTCCTTGTTAATTGGCATGATGATGCCTAAAAATCCACTTCCAAACCTTGTGCCCTTTGCTCCCTTTTTTCAATCCCCTCTCATTCATTGTAATTCTACAAGATCCCCCATTATTTTTCAGATTTAATTGCAAGAGAAATTCCAGATTGATCAGATTTTGCTTCTGCTGTGGTGGTGGGATTGCTACACTGTGTACACACTTTTCAAAATCTATGTTACCCATTTTCGAGGCCAAAATCAATCCTTTTCTAAACTTTTAGGCTAAAGCACCGAAAGAAGATATATTGTAGTTGTATGTATAGAGAGATAGAAGAAGAAGAAAAATGAGGTAGTGTGATGGGGGTACGATGGAAAGGGGTTTTATTTTTTGGGGGTTACATTTCATACTTATTATTTTTTGGGGATCTGGTTAGTTTTCAATCATTTTTTTTTTGTTTTTGTTTTTGTTTTTGTTTTTGTTTTGTTTACATTTCATACTTATTATTTTTTGGGGATCTGGTTAGTTTTCAATCATTTTTTCATTTTTTTTTTTTTTTTTTGTTTTGTTTTGTTTATTTAAAAGGAAGGGCAATTTCATCATAAAGGACCTACCATCCCAAGTTTTTCAAGCGCGGGGATGTCTGATGTTATTTTTAAAAGTTAGGGGTATATCTCATACGTTTTTGAAAGGTTGAGGACCATATATGCAATTGTCCCTTAATTATATTATGTTAATTCGTAAAATTATATGCATTGTTTCATCGCTTCTAGTAAATTACTTAAATTGCAAAAGGGAATTATTTTTCAAGTAAGTGTTGGACAAGCATGATTTTTAGTAAAAATTAGTCTTTATAAATGAGTAATTCTTTCAAAGTCTAAATTCAGTTTTATTAAATTTATTATTAGAATATTATGTCATTATTAAATGTTTCAGTAAAGTTAATTTCAAAAACCACCAAAAAGTACCCAGGTGACTTTTACCCGCTCTGCACTGGTGTGAATGTGTTTCCACAGTGTATGACCAGATAGTGATTTTACCCGCTCTGCATTGGTGTGAATGTGTTTCTACAGTGTATGACCAGTTATGGTGATTTACTCGTTTTGCACTGTGCGAATCTATTTCTACAGTGTATGATCAGATTATCAGAAGTCTTTATGACTCACTCTTATGCACAGAGGGGCTTTGGGCCGTGTATAAGGGTGCTTATCTCAAAGGTCTTTGGGACCCACTTTCATACACAGAGGGGCTTTGGGCCGTGTACAAGAGTGCTCCGCTAGTCTATGTGCATATGACTAGATTCATATTACAGATTACAAATTATCAGTTGTTGAGTATACTTTTTTTTAGTGTGGTATATATTTCAGAATAATCAGTATACATATTTAAGATTTTAGATCTCAAATTTCAAATTTACGATTTCAGATTTCAAATCATAGATCATGCAGTATCAGACTTTAAATTCCAGATTACAGTTAAATCAATATACATTTTATTTGAGATCTACAGTTATACTAGCATTTCTCAGTTCTTCTATGCTTCTAATTATTTTACTTATATCAAGTATAAGGAATTCTTAATCTTTACTACTTACAAGTATTATAGAACAATTCAAAATTTTAGTAAATATTGATAAACTAGAAAAAGTATAATTATTTGCAAACTCTCTACTCACCGAGCTATCAGCTCACATATTTTCTATGTTTTCTTACTTAGGTAGTAGTTGAGTTTTGAGCAACAGTTTGAAGAGCCTATTGATGATTTATTTTGGGATATATGTTCTAGGCCTTTTGATGATTTATTTTGGTATTATTTGTGGCATGTTGAAGTTAGATGGGCTTGCTGCCATTTGGGATGTAAATGTTATAAATTCGGGATGTTTTGTAAATGATAGTAGAAATGGTCAATTTGGCTATACTTTACTTTTGATTGGTTCATATTAGGGGGTATGTGGACCCAGTTGCCACTGTATATACATTGTGTTTGAGAATTTGTTGATTTTCAGGTTTAGTTTAGTCCAATTTACAAGGGCAATTCTGTCAAAATTTTTATAAAATGTTCTTAGTCAAAGAAAAGTCTAAGCAGCTTTTAATGGTGGGTCCATATCCATCTGGCATTCATCATTGGCGTACGGCACGTCTTAGATCCACTAGAGTGATTCGAGATAGGTCGTGTCAGTTAGTGTCCTTAATTTATCTCATCCACGTAGGCTATTCACTTATCATTATTACTTGTTCTTTTACCTCAATAAATAGTCTTCCCAAATGATCTATGAGAATGACTTTCAAAAAACTTAGAATCTTTCTTGTTGGCTAACTTTGATAGAGCATTAGCGTTGCTATTTTTCTCACGAGGGATATGAGATATCTTAAATTTATCAAAGGTGAGCAAGAATTTCATGACACACTTAATATAAACCAGCAATCCATTATCTCTTGCTACTAAACTACCATTTAGCTGACTCACCACAAGTTGGAAGTTGTTGACCATGAGCATTTTTACTTTCATTTCCTTGGCCAACTTGAGACTTGCAATCAAAGTCTCGTACTTTGCTACATTATTTGAGCCAGTAAATACGAGACACGTGGTGTAACTAAGGTGATAAACCTCGAGGCTTATTAGTATTGTACCAGCACCCGATCTTGATTCTCCAGAAGATCAATCCAAAAATAAGGGCCATCGGATCAACTCATAAGACTCAGCATCCTCAACATCCATCAAAATTACAGGCCTTTTTATGAATTCTGCCACAAAATCAGCAAAAGTCTGACGTTTAATGGATGATCTAGGCCGAAACTGGATGTTAAACTGAATCAACTCAATGTCCTACTTTATCAGTGGGTAATTAACACTTCGATCGCATGGCCTGAAAATAGGACCTCAATTTTCTGGAAGCAACCATGTGTGCTAATGCGAGCTTCTCAATATTTGAATGTCGTGTCTCAGCGTCTTAAACATGTTTACTCCTATAATAATATTGCTTACTCCCATCATTTTGTACTAGCATCGCACTGGTTGTAATTTTTGAAACAATACAAGGACCTTCTCGATGTAATCCTTCAAGACGGTAGGGTCTCTTCGTACTCCATTGTCCACTCGAACTTCTTCACTCCTTTCAAAACCTTAAAGAATGGTGAACAGCTATCAGGGGATTGAGAAATGAAACAATTTAATGCGGTGACCATTCTTGTAAGACTCCGCATTTCTTTAGATTTATGTGGTGACTTCATCTCTAACCTGGCTCTAATCTTTTATGGATTAGCCTCAATCCCTTGTTGATAAACCATATAGCATAAGAATTCACCCGAAGCTACTCCAAACCCACATTTGAGCTGGTTGAGTTTTATTTGTATACTAGATACCTAATTGTGGTTTAATGTGTCCATAACTAGGAAAATCTGAGAAGGTTACAGTCATTTCTAAATAATTTATTTAGCTTTCGAAAATATTGAAACACATTTTATTATTGCTTTATCAATTGGGATAAAGTTAATATTAATAGAATAATATTAAAAATATGTATGATTTTAAATATATTTATACTTAAACAAGATAAGGAGGTTTCAAAGTTAAATACTTACATTTTGTATGTTTATATAATACTATTAAAAAATTTCACAATCATTTTTGAATGATATTAGAACTGTTTGATATAATATTATTTACTTTGTTGTTTCAAAAAATTGATAGTAAAATTAATTAAATGCATAGAAATTAGAATACAAATTTGGGTCGCACAATTATCATGCTTTCAAACCACAGTGACTATTGGAAATGAGATGACTACCTTTCTTGAATGTGGTCTAGCTTACTTATCAAGTCTTGTTTTGCATATATGTAGGAGAAGCAAGTTCAATCTATTCATTAAGGAGTCTAACTAGATTTTAATGTCACACGCTTCAAAGAAGACTTTAGAAACATTTAGAATTTTCAAACTATATCTTTATTGGCAAACTTGTAAAATGATTTCGATTATTCCAAAACTTCTCAAGCAATTTCAAAAAGATAAGCTTGACATTTTTAAGGAGATTTACCTTTTCCTCCAAGAAGGTTGTAAGCATGTCAAGACTCTGCCGTCTTTACAAGGGTTCTAGATTTAGTCTCAGATTCTAAGAGAGAAAATGAGAAATGCCAATTCAGATATTATTTGGATAATTTGTTAATATTAGCAAAACATGTTGAAGTACACATGGGTCAGACGTGCCACAGCCAAGGCAGTCCAGTAGGTTGAGGACCTACCATCACTCACCTTCGTAGGTGGGTCGTGAAGTATTCAACCTATTTAGCCAAGCGCACCAAAGCTTTTTAATTTTTTTTTCTAAAATTAAAAAAATAAAGTTACATGGCATGGATGGTGTTTTGGGGTTTGTTAGAACTTAAGAATTTTGTTTTTTTCGGATTTACTTTACACTTCTATATAAAATTCTTTCTATTAAAATTGATATATCCAATGTGTTTATTTTTATCAAATAAACTGTATTTTTTTTTTTTATTCCCACTTTCAAAATTTTTTTTCCTATTACTATTCCAATGTAAACATTATTATAAAGCTTATTATTTTTTGAATCAATTCTACATTATACAAAAATGTTGAAACACTTTCAAAATATGTGACATGATAAGTGCATTTTGTGTACTTATTCGGACCTTTAAACTAGGCTTTTATCCCATCATTTTATTGAATTTATACTTAATTTTGTGTTTTATTCTTCATATTTTAGTTTTGGACCCGTTTATAAGCAAATGGAGAAGAATGGACGAAAAGAGCAACAAGTTGGTGAAATCGATGAGTAAATGAAGAAGAAGATAAAATCAATAAGTTCAGGTGTGTTGGAGTAACAATGAAGATTTGAAACAAATGATATACCATTGAAAAGATAATCGAATTACGAGTCTACTACTTTTTACGGATCTCAATTTGAAGCTTCCTACAAGAAGTTATGACCGTTTGAAAAACAGCCGCCTAGCTAGTGTTATTTTTGTTTCTTTGAATTCCAATTTTGTTTCCTTTTTTAATTCCTTTTAGGGATAGTTTAGTTAACTATATATATGATTTATTAACTCATAACAAGGAGGAATTTTGGAGAGCCGAATTTGGAAAGAAGAACGGAGACAAATCAAGAACGAAGATCAAGATTCATCCTTTCAAGATTAAAACGAAGATCAAGTTCAATATTTTATCTCCCAATTATTTTCTTCTTATCCGGGTGATGAACTCCATATTTTCATCTCTTCTTTATTTTTGTATTATTAGTATGCTAGGCTAGAATTAATTAGTGCTAAGATCGTGATGAAGTTTGTATCATGAATCTTTAATTCTTCGAACCTAGTTTTTGATATTTAAGCATGTTTTTATTTTTGAACAATTGATATTGATTTTCTCTTCATCTACAATTATATGCGCAATAGTTGTATGATTCTTGTGGCTTATTTTACCTTCGAGACATGGAAAATAGGTTATACATATATTAATTGTCGTAGAGTCCGATAGGGGATAGAAATATACCACTATACTTTACGTGATCTCTAAGTATTCACGAATTCTAATGCATTCTTGTATACTCGCATTCGTCATAGAAATATAGTCGGGTCGTATATAAGAATATGTTTAATTCTACTTGAGAGAGATTGTTAAATTAAATTAGGAATATTGATCTTCATAAGTAAATCATGTTATCAAATTTAATAGTTCGGATTAAAGATAATTGATATAAGTGGATTCGAGATCCTAGTACACTTTTCTTTTCTTTTCTTTTCCAATTTTAAAATAATTCTTATTTAGTTTAATTTCTTATTTGTTTGATATATAATTAGTTAATTAATTTTAGTTCATGTTTTAATTAGTTTAAAAAACAAACATTCAAAAGTTCATTAGATTCGGTTAAGGTTAGTATAATTGAATTGAACTATCTAAATCTTCGTGGAAACGATACTTGGACTCAACATCCACTTTATTATTTGAGCGATCCGTGCACTTGCGGAATTATTAAAGATATAAAATCACTGACAAGTTTTTGGCGCCGTTGCCGGGGATTTAGTTTTAGTTCTTTTCAATTATATTAGCACTAATTTGAACTTTATTTAATTAAATTTTTTTTATATTTTTTAGTTATTTCAGTGTTCAACTTGTCTCGTTTCATACCACAACACAAGATGAAAGACTAGGAGATTGATGAAGACAATATGCTAGTTGGACACTTTTTTACTCCACAGACCATCCAAAGACAATCTAGCATTGATGAGGACAACATGTTGTTTGGAGATTTTCTTGCAATGCAGCATGCCAATACAGCGAGATATGAGGCTAATTCTGAAATTGATGAGGACAATATGCTCTTTGGAGATTTTCTTGCAATGCAAATGCCAATATAGATATGGGGCAAGTTCTGATATTGATGAGGACAACATGCTTGTTGGATAATTTATCACAGATCATCCAAATTTCTCTTGGAATGATAATTACAATAATATCATATCACAAGGTCCTCACTTTCAAGAGCTAGAAAAGAGAACTTCACTAGAAGACATTCTCGGTAAATTCATCGAAAAAATTGATCAATTCATGATACAGACAGAGATCAATCTTCAAAATCAAAGCGCTTCAATAAAAAATTTAGAAATCTTGATGGGTCGATGGCGGTTGATATATCGACCCGAGTAACAAAATACGTTGTCGACCAATCTGACAGAATGAGTCCCAAGGAAAGTGTTACAAATATTACTATTAGAAGTGATGTTCAATTACCGAAATTCATGTGAAGAGGCATGTTGCAAATAAAGAAAGATACCGTCCAATCGATGAGGAGCATGTGAAACAGATGAAAGCGGACATCGATATTAAAGAGAGTTCGAGATACACCACGATTACGTCTACTGTTCCTATCAAATCCATATGAGCCTCCGATCTCACTTTCTCGAGAGATTACAAAAGCACGAGTTAGACAAGCAATTATCCAACTCTTCTATCTTTTCTAAAATTGATTTTGTGATCAAGGTCGATGAAGAAGTTGAAATTTTTGTGGTTGTGTTCGAGCATTGTGCTACACTAAAATCTTATTTTTATGGGGATCACAAATTCAAAATTTTAAGAATAAATGAAAAATGGCACAAAGTCAATAGATGCAAGTAAAGCAAGTCCTCAAAAGCACTATTTAGAGTACCGTGAGCAATCAGACAATAAGTCAAGCTAATGACTATAAATAAGCGCTTAATGGGAGACAACCCATTTTCTAACACTTTTATTTACTTGCTTTATATGTAGTAGTTTTAATTAGTTTAAATAAATTATTAGTTTTTATTTCATTTATCTATGCCTTTAAAAAGCTTTACTATGTCAATCACAGGATGTCCCACTTTGCAAGAGTCCCAGCTCCACATCTGATTCCACTTCAACCGGACCTTCAGCCAGCCAAATCCATCTTCTTCATATCTATCTCCAGGGAGTCACTGACCTTTTTCCTCCTCTATGTGCTTTATTTTGCTGTTACATTGGGGACAATGTAATATTTTAGTTTGGGGGTGGGTTAAGTATCAGAAAACTTAATTATTTTGAATTTGCTTATTATTCAAGTTTATAACTAACTACCAATCTTTCAAAAAAAAAAAAAAAAATTTAGTTATTGTTGAATATCTTGCCGCCAATGATAATATTTGTTTGAATTTAAGTACGTTTTTAGTTAGAATATTAGACAACACTTTAATTCATGCTTTTACCTGAATACTTATCCATGTTAGACTATATTTGAAGCACGTAGCCACTATTGACTTATCACTTATTGGAAACATGACTTGAGTGTATGTGTTGATATTATTGACTTAGATCATTGTGAAAAAAATTCCGTTCCTAAAATCTTAGACTAGTAACCAAACTGTTTGAGAACAGTTTGGGGATGTTAAAGTTATTACATGTTTTTGTAGAATTTTGATGGTTTGGATTTTCTGGATCTCATCTTTGGTTGAATAGGTTGTAGTCAAAGAATATAAATCGAGCACTACTCACTGCTGAAAAAAAAAAAAAAATAAATAAATAAAATATCTGACTCGAGCAATTAAGTCTGTTAGGGTATTTTGAAACCTGGTGCCCTAAAGTCATCTGACTTGGGAGTCATCGGCCCAACGCTCGTTATATGAGTCACAAAAAAATATATCTTTACTTCTCTTAAGCCTGTGGGACTCGAGCAATTAAGTCTGTTATGGTATTTCAAAACCTGGTGCCCTATGGTCATCTGACTTGGGAGTCATCGGCCTAAAGCTCCTACAAGAGTCACATAGAAAGCTAGTGAGAGAGAAGTATTGCACAAGATGTAAGATCATTTATATGAGTAAAATAAATAAAAAGTTGTTAAAGGTGCTCGGTAAGGATTGCTATGTTAGAACCTAAGAGACTGAAGATGAGAATTTAGAAATCACTCACCATCCTAGTTCTAAGATTACAAGTTCTAATTTTTATCACTTTATTTGAAAAAAATATTGTGTTGATCAATAGGAACCAAATTTGCTAGAACACCTTGGGATTGGAGAGAAAAGCATTAGAAGTGTGTAATTTACGAGAGGTGTAAGAAATAAATGACTAAAAAGGGTTCGGGATTGTAAAAAATATCAACAACACAATATTGGTCATGGTCTAATACAGGTATAAGTTCAATTTTTGGCTACTCACACAACCACTAAAGGTCGAACATTGGATAAGTGAAATTTTTTTGTGTTGTTTGATCTCTTTCTAAACGTGTTACTTTATTTTTCAAACTTGAGGCATATGGTAAGAAATTTAACATTAATTCATTTCCTGTTAATTCTTTTAGCTTAGTTTAAAGTTCTAGTTTTTTTTATTTTTGTTCGAGGACGAACAAATGTTTAGTTTGGGGGTGTTTGAAAAGTGTATTTTGTGCACTTATTCGGATCTTTAAACTATGCTTTTATCCCATCATTTTATTGAATTTATACTTAATTTTGTGTTTTATTCTTTATATTTCAGTTTTGGACCCATTTATAAGCAAATGGAGAAGAATTGATGAAAAAGAGCAACAATTTGGTGAAATCGATGAGTAAATGAAGAAAAGATAAAATCAATAAGTTAATGTGTGTTGGAATGACAATGAAGAGTTGAAACAAATGATATACCATTGGAAAGATAATCGAATTACGAGTCTACCACTTTTTACGGATCTCAATTTGGAGCTTCCTACAAGAAGTTATGACCGTTTGAAAAACAGCCGCCCAGTGTTATTTTTGCTGCGGGAATTTTGTTTCCTTTTCGAATTCCAATTCGATTAGGAAACGTTTTAACCCACGTTTTTAAGGACTTTTAGGGATAGTTTTGGGCACAAATTAGGTAACTATATATATGAGTTATTAACTCATAACAAGGAGGGAATTTTGGAGGTCGAATTTGGAGAGAAGAACGGGAGACAAATCAAGAACGAAGATCAAGATTCATCCTTTCAAGATTAAAACGAAGATCAAGTTCAATATTTTATCTCCCAATTATTTTCTTCTTATCCGGGTGATGAACTCCATATTTTCATCTCTTCTTTATTTTTGTATTATTAGTATGCTATGCTAGAATTAATTAGTGCTAGGATCGTGATGAAGTTTGTATCATGAATCTTTAATTCTTGAATCTAGTTTTTATATTTAAGCATGTTTTTATTTTTAAACAATTGATATTGATTTTCTCTTCATCTACAATTATATGTGCAATAGTTGTATGATTCTTGTGGCTTATTTTACCTTCGAGAGATGGAAAATAGGTTATACATATATTAATTATCGTGAGTGTCGATAGGGATAGAAATATACCACTATGCTTTACGTGATCTCTAAGTATTCACAAATTCTAATACATTCTTGTATGCTCGCATTCGTCATAGAAATATAGTCGGGTCGCATAAAAGAATAGGTTTAATTCTACTCGAGAGAGATTGTTAAATTAAATTAGGAATATTGATCTTCATAAGTTAATCATGTTATCAAATTTAATGGTTCGGGTTAAAGATAATTAATATAAGTGGATTCGAGATCCTAGTACACTTTTCTTTTCTTTTTTTTTCTTTTCCAATTTTAAAGTAATTCTTATTTAGTTTAATTTCTTATTTGTTTGATTTATAATTAGTTAATTAATTTTAGTTCATGTTTTAATTAGTTTAAAAAACAAACATTCAAAAGTTCATTAGATTCGGTTAAGGTTAGTATAATTGAATTGAACTATCTAAATCTTCGTGGGACGATACTTGGATTCAACATCCACTTTATTACTTGAAATGATCCGTGCAGACTTACGGAATTATTAAAGATATAAATCGCTGATATGACATTAATGTCTAATAAATAGACAATCAAGTTCAAATTTAGTCTCCAATATATTATATATATATATATAGCAAAGTTGCATTAATTAGAATTATATTTTGTATGTATATTTAAATATAATTATATATATATATATATATATATATATATATATATATATATATATATATATATATATATATATACTATATATCATGTTATTGTTATGCAATTTCATAAAGAAAATGAGTGGGATATTTTAGTAGTCTTTATATATAGACAAAAGAAAGTGTGGTTACAACTAAAGCCAGTTAGATCC
This sequence comes from Forsythia suspensa, assembly GCA_023638005.1. Classification (NCBI taxonomy): domain Eukaryota; kingdom Viridiplantae; phylum Streptophyta; class Magnoliopsida; order Lamiales; family Oleaceae; genus Forsythia; species Forsythia suspensa. Next base: position 34,298,448 of record CM042671.1, read on the forward strand.
AAAAACATTAACTTCAAAACATTTTCTAACTTTAATTTACAATGGAAGTCTTCCTTCGATGATGCATACAGTTCTATTCATATGTACGTCATGTTGTCATATGCATCTAATGTCCAAAAAATATCTTTTCATCGTAAATTACCTTCAAAAAGCATAACTGATATGTTAGATTTGGCCGTTGATTACATTAAAGACCTTCATAAAGAAGTTGAGGTAATTGAACAGATGAATCCCTTCACACGAAATCTTTCACCAACTTCATCTTCATGTTGGGTGCGGAAGTGAAGTGTTTAAGAAAAATTAGAAATTTTATTGATAATTTTGAGTTGCTACATCACACTCATTTTACAATTGTTTTTTCTTATACCACTCTTGATTCATTTGATACTTTGTTGATTATTTTTAACATTACAACTCCACTCTATTTACAGTGGACAAATGAAAATTCTAGAAATTGTGGAAAGATTACAAGTTGTTGAATTATTAAAAACAACATTCAATACTCCATAGTTCCAAATGCAACATTTCAATCTTCCATGTAGACTTGTATTTTCAAAGTGCAAGTCTTCTTGTTTCAAAGTAGTATTGTGGTCTTCAAAATTTTATTGAAGATTGCAAATTAATTAATCATGACTTTTAACACTCCCATTTAATTTGTAATCTTCAATTGTTTCTTGAACTTCTCAAACTTGTCAATTGTGATTGATTTTGTCAAAATATGTGCTAGTTGATCATTTGTGTTGATGAACTCCAATAAAATTTCTCCCTGATTTGCCAAATCTCGAATGAAATGATGTCGAAGCTTAATATGCTCTTTGCCATTTCAACAATGGTGCAATTTTTCTTTCGGTAACGCTATTTTGATCTGCTAACTGTCAGCTATCTTTGAATGCCATTATTCTTCCAATACTCAATAAAGGGATTGTAGAGAAATTCTCCTCCACGATCGGTCATTAGAGTCTTTATTAGAAAACCACTTTGTTTTTCTACAAGCGCTTTAAACTGTAGAAATATAGAGAATGCCTCGGATTTTTGATTGAGAAAGAAAATCCACATCATTCTCTTGTAGTCATCAACAAATAGAATAAGTATCTCTTCTTTCCAGGAGTAGGAGTTTGCATATATCTGAATGAACAAGCTCCAATGTTGCTTTTGCTCGCCACGATGTTTTAGGAAATGGAAGCTTATGCATTTTTCCATAGATACAGCCTTCACAAACTTTGTTTGTCATTTGGATGTTAGGAAATTCGATCACCATATTATTCTCCTTGAGAAAATGAAGACCCTTACCATTTAGATGACCATATCGCAAATGCCATAGATGTGACAAATCTGCATTTTCAACCTTAAGTGCACAATTATTTCTTAGTGGTAGTATGATTGGAAAAGATTTGTTTCTCATTTCAACATTCGCCACGATGATATTGTTCTTCTTATTAAAGATTTTGCATTTTCCATCATCAAAGTGGACCGAAAAATTCTTTTGAAGGAGTTGTCCAATGATTATGAGGTTATATGATAGATTTGTGACATAAAGAACATCAGTAATGAGTTTTCTGTAACCTTGCATAGTTTGAACAACAATGATACCTTTTCCTTCTGTATTTCTTCATATCCTATCTCCAAGAATGATTTGAGAGGTGATATTTAGATTAATGTCGACAAAGATATCTCTATTTCCTATCTTGTGATTGCTAGCACCGCTATCCAAATACCATCGATCTTTTGATTCAAAGTCACCATGTTGGTGAGAATAGAATAAAATTTCATTTTCACATTCTTTCAAAAAATTTGATACGGCTGCATCTTCTTTTTTTAAAACTATTTTGAAACCAACAATCCTTTTGAGAATGATTAGGAACTTTGCATCTTTTGCATTTGAAAAAACAATCTTTTGATTCATGATTAGTCTTTTTACAAATAATGCAAGATTGAGTGTTACCGGATTGTTGTGGGCCCTTGGCTTTCCAATTTGCTTCGCTTTTCATTTTGCCACCACTTGCCGATTTTTCATTTGTTTTTTATCTCAAGGCCACTCGCCAAAGAACGGAAGCGATTTTATGTTTAAACCAAGTCGGATCAAATTTGCTCTTATACTATGTATAAGTTATAACAATAATATAAATCAAATTAAGAAGAGAAAAACAAAGAGGAAAAAAGAAGAACCAATCTTATTAAGGAAACGATATAATATAACCAATCTTATTAAGCAAACGGGATAATAAAATAATAGATATTACTCATAGTTATACTAATGCAAACCCAAACCTATATAAGGTAAAACACTCTATTATTAATGCTAATATATTACTAGTACAACTCTACCATATATAATATACTATATGTAAATTTTGGCGTCACACTGTAACAGAATTGTGTGGGAGATACCGGGAAGCTTGAAGCAGCTCCATATGGCACAGCTTATTGTTATTACAGCCAGTTCCGTTGTTCCTGAGTCCTAACAATGGTATGCTGTTCAGATTTCTTAGTTCCATGCTTTTCATCTAATGGATAAACTTCCCAGCAACCATTCCTCCAGTATGAGTGATTTACTTCTGAAATACGTGCAATTTTCCAGTAATCTTCACCAAGTTTTTCTCGAGAGAGTGGCACAATAAATTCATCTGGCATATCAAAAAATTCAAGCACGTTTAGGTCAGTGAGACGTTCGATTCCTTCAGGCACACCCTTCAACGAGTTGCATCGCTGAATGATATGTTTCTCCAGATGAGGCATGGCACCCTCCTCAATGATCACCTGACTCAAGGTTTCTAATTTGTCAAGACCCAGTAATTTCAGATTCAGAAACTTTCCAGCCTTGAAACACAGTTTCTTCCCCATGTAACTTGCAAGAAATTCAATATGGACTAGATTAGGCAAATCTTGGAGATATTCAAGTGGATCATCGCTTAATTGACTCCATCTGAAGTATACTTTAACCAGGCTTGGAAGAGATCGTATCCACTTGGGAAAATTTGCTAAGCGCCCTGCCAAATATAGTCGTTGAAGGAAAGAGAAGGCGAAGCCAGGTGACTAAGATCGAGGACATCTCCTCTATTGATCTTAGACCTAACGAGAATAGCTTTTGGAGCTTCTCAATGCACAAACATAGAGCTACTCCATCTTCGGTTCTCAACTTTGTAATGTTAACTCTCCTCAGTTCGGTCATCATGGCTATTTCTTTAAGTGCTATGCTTCCTGGATATGCATCGACAATGCCAAGTTTCTGCAAGAATTTCAAGCGGCCCATTCCTTTGAATACTTTGAAACCATGTATATAATCATAAGGTAGATATGATCCCGGTACATGACGATATACTAAAAGATGGCGAAGATTTTGGAGTTTTAGAATCTCAAGTGGCAACTCATTGATATATGTCTCTTTAAGATCTAATATCTCTAGCTTCTGAAGCTTCTTAATAGATCTTGGGAGACTTTTGATCTTGGTGCTTCTCAAGCTTAGATACCTTAAATGAAACAGTTCGAGAACAACCTCTGGGAACTTCTCCAGAGGAACTCCCCTCAAATCTAAAACTTTCAGCATTCTACAGCTTTTAAGCAACTGAAGAATGCTCAAAATGGATTGGGGATCTTCCACATGAAACGATAGAAAGGAACGGAGTCTGGTGCCATAGCGCTTGACATCTGTATCTATGAAGCTCCCATGGACTGAGAGATGTCTAACACTTCTGGGCCATGTCATGTTCTGCTCATTGGTGCTTGTTTCAAAATGCTGATCTCTTGATACTGGAAGAATAATCTCCCGGTAAAAGTCATGGATGCGGCAAGTTTTGATGCTTCCATCACCATTGGTTGTCACGGGACTAAGCAAGCTTCTGTTGACAAGCTCATTGAGGTACCCTTGTGCAACTTCATCTACTGATCTTCCCACTTTTTGTTTCACAAAACCTTCTGCTATCCACTGTCGAACTAGTGTGTTGTGTTGAATCTGATGATCCTCGGGATAATTGCCCAAGTACAGAAAACATGGTTTGAGGTAGTATGGCATATAATTGAAACTGAGCGACAAAATGATTCTCATACTCTCAAGTTTATCATTACCTTCCAACTCGGAGCCAAGGCTGCAATTGAGCTTCTTCCATTCATCAACATTACTCTCATTTTTCGTAGACAGCACCCCACTGATTGCAACAATGGCAAGCGGCAATCCTCCACATCTTTTCAAGATGCTTTTGCAAATTTCAATTAAGTGTGTAGGGCATGGGTTCCCCCTGAATGTCTTCTGTGAAAATAGAATCCAGGACTCTTCTTCAGACAAAGGATTCAACTCGTAAACATAGCCATCAGTTTCTCTGCTACAAGATGAAGCCACATCCATGAGCCTGGTTGTCAGGATGACACGACTCCCATTATTCTCATTAGGTAACGCATATCTGATAGCTTCCCATGCTAGAATACTCCAAACATCATCAAAGACTAGCACGTACCTGTGAATATATAGACACCAAAACAGTAAAACTAAGAACATTAGACTACACTCTTTGGATCAATGAAGTTAGGCAAGAAAGAAGAACTTTCGAGGAGCAAAAAGAAACTGATTTTACTTTCAAAACTAAGGCAGAACAGGTAGTGCATAAACTCTTGTTTTCTTTCAAAACAATTAAGAAGAGAAATTAGCACAGAGTTCAACGGTACCTTCTTTCGCGCAAGAAATCTTTGATTATGGCTTTCAGTCTATTACCATTCATGCTGCTAAAGTTTTCAGGAGGAGTTTGCTTCATTTGATCAAACAGTTGCTGAATTGTGTCTTTCAGTATTTCTTCCACCACGAATGACTGAGAAACCGTGATCCATGCGTGGTTCTGGAAATGTTTCTTCACAACAAAATCATCATACACCTTCTTAATCAAAGTGGTTTTCCCCATACCTCCCATCCCCACCACTGAAACCACCTTAAATCGTGATTCCCCCTCCACCAGCCACCGAATTAGCTGCCTTTTCGGGTTTTCAATTCCCACAATCTCCGTTTCTTCTAATAAAAGTGCATCGCCTCGACGATCAATCCCTCTATTACTCGCATATCGCAGTGTTGATACTTCCCCTGGAACATGAAACCTATAACTATACCTCCTATGTCCCTCTGCAATATCTATGATTCTGGATTTGATGTTTTGGATTCCAGAAGCAATTTCCAATTGGGTTCCAGTATTTCGTGCACAGAAAAATAGTTTCCCCAGAAAACGATCATTTTTGACGTGGGATTGGAGCATGAAATCATCTATAATGTCTTCAGTTTCATATGCAACATCTCGGACTTGCTTAACCCAGACTTTGAGCTCTGGATCATTGTATTCTTCGGCATCAGCAACTCTGAGAAAAGCTATCATTCTCTCAAGTTCATCTCTTATGTATTCAACTTCCTGCTTCACATTTTTGAGCAGATTCACTTTTTCCTCCAATAGGATTGTGAGTTTGTCAAGAACAAATAACACTACAGACTCTGCCATCTTTTGGTCCCGAATTCTATGAGAGCAGATGAGAAATGCTATAAATCAAACTGTTATTGGATAATTTGTTAATGTTTGCTGCATGAGGCATCAAACAGCAGAAAATTACATCATTGAGGACATAACTCCCTTGTATTTGTAAAAGCAATGTTGAAATAGAGGGAAAACTCGGGTTAACGTGGGGATTAGGTATGTTGAGTAATTAATATGCATGGCTCTACTACGTTGATACGTCGCTACACATATATAGTAAATTTGAAAGTATTTATAAGTACTTATAAGTTAGTTAAACATTATTTTTCTTCATTCATTTTGTATGATTCTCAATTTTTATTCACTTTTTATCCACGGATGCCATATGACACTGTGTTTAACAAGTAATTAACCTTTTTCATTGTTTAGGAACAGACCTCAGATTTTTTTGTATGCATAACGTTAGAAAACTAAAATTAAATTAAATCTCCGTGTGACACCTCTATGCTAAAACCTTTCTAAGAGATTTGGTAGTTGTAATATCTAAAATTACATAGTTTATTACAGCTTATTTCTAACTATATTACAACGTGTTTTTGTTAATACTTTTGAACTAATTCTAATTTTGCACATTTGGTAGGTTATACATTCATTTAAAAAAAAAAAAAAAAAAGTTTATTAGTTATATACTAGTATACCGTAGGTTCTATTATGATGATGGATTAAGGCGGTGAACAGATTTTGAAGATAATCGGTAAAGGGAGATGACTGATTGAGTGAGATAAATTGAGGAGGTGAGCAGATTTTTGAAATAATTGAATTAGGGATATGGATTGAAGCGGTCAGCAAATTTTGGAGGAGGTGATTTTATGAGGGTAGAAATTGAATACGTAGTCACACATAGACAGTTAACTACTTTTTTGTTTTCGTGCGCGAGAAAAAACTCTACTGATCACGATTCAATGCAATATTATCTGTTATTGTATATCAATGTCCCTAAAGATATTATTTACAACATTCGCGAGAAATTATTGAATTATACGAGTCAACTTCTTTAGGCTCCGCTTGAAATAAAACTTAGTATAAACACTACAAGTGGTACATTTCCCTATTATTGTTAAGCAATTTTCTAAAGAAAAATATTGTTAAGGAATTGATTATTCAAGTAGACTCAAATGAAATAAAAAATAGAGGCCCCATAATAGCGAATGGGGAGGTCACAACAACCCACTTGATCTAAATACCTTTAAATAACTCATGTAATCAAATCATATGCATCCAATGCCAAATAAGGTTCTTTTTAGAAATGAATTACCAAGTAAATTAATGTATTGGTGAAAGGAAAGGATATAATAAAAAGAGATTTCGTAGTCAAATGTTTAATTTGTCAATAAATGAAGGCGGAACATCAAAGATCGATAAAAAACATGGAACCAACATGGGAGAAAATTTCAATAGACTTCGTAGTAAGATTACCAAAAAATCAATATGTGAATCTCTATATTCAAGAAATCGTAAGTCTACAAGGACGACAACGCATGAACTAACGCAAGCCGTCCAGATTATGAAAACCCTGGTTTAACTCCTAAAGCACTTATATTTGCATAAATTTCATACCAAGGCTTTGCAACAACACGATAAGATATGAAACTATGTCCTTTAGTACTCGAAAAATAGAATAGCCTCGTAGTACAAGCATTAACTTTAGGCATAAATTATTAAAGAAACACAATTCTTAAAAAAAGGGTAAATAGCAATAGGAATCCCGAATCTTTGAACCTTGTGACGATGGGGTCCCTAACTTTCAATGTCTAGCACCCAGGGTCCTTAACCATCAAAAAAAGCGTGCGACCAAAGTCCTTCATTAAAAAATCATTAATTTGATTGTTAAATAGTCAAAAATTTCTAAAAAGGGTAATCTAATCATTAAAAAAAAAAAAGACAAATGATTTTCACCATTTTCAAAATAGTACTTCAAATTCTGAAGTGAAAAAGTAAGAGCATGTTAAGGATTATATCAAGACAATGTGACAACATATGCTATATGGGAAAAATAAACTTTTGAAATAACTTTTTATATTAGATATATACATACAGTACGTTACTTATTTTAAAAGTTAAAAATTTTTGTTAAAATAAATTTAATTATTTTAAAGTTTGTTCGAACAAAATATTCAAAGAATTAAACAATATTACAACACAAATGGTAGCCATTTATAGTTAAAAAAAGGTCAAAATTTTATTATCTTTTAAATATTTTTATTTATATAGCATCTTTAAAATAAATACACATTTGTGTACTGTACTAATCTTCGCGTCTAGATAGATTATACTTCAAGAAGTTCCCAGCAATCATTTAAGGTAGATAATGATAAGGTGTTGGTGGTCAATGCCGGTATACGGGCTATGTCAAAAGGTCCTTTTGGTAGCCTTGGGACTACATATTAGCTGTGAGCACCGTATACATAGGTTGGGCCTAATTTGTATGTTATATCTATGAATCTTGGTGGGCAATGAAAGATACACTGTGATCTTTTGAGTCTTGTTGTAAGATGATGACCCCACAAGCACTATATTGCATGTGTGTTATTGGCTATATTGATATTTGAGCTCATGGGATTTGAGGCCCAAGGAGATAAAAATGAATAAGATGTAAATCTAAGATGAAGTATAGGCATTGAGAAAGATGTGAATTCCGACCACGAGATTATAATGAATGAAAGGATTGGAAATCATGTATATATATTCATGAATGTGGTTACTTAATGAGTAATCGTCATATAGTTTTGCATTGGAAGCGTTATTATTAAAGGTTAGTGCCTGCTCATATATATATAAAAATTTAAATATATATATATATATATATATATATATTATGTTCTAAACTATATTGCTTTATCAATTAGGGTTAAAGTTAATATTAATAGAATATTGTTAAAAATATGTATTAATTTAAATATATTTATACTTAAACAAAATAAGGAGTTTCGAAGTTAAATACTTACTTACATTTTGTACGATTATATAATATCGTTAAATGATTTCACAATAATTTTGAACGACATTAGAAATTAGAAAAAAATTCAAAAATTGGGTTGGAATTAAATGAATAGAATTAAAGACCTTTTTTGTGTCAATTTAAGTTACATTTCTATATTAAATTCTTTCTATTAAAATTGATATACTTGATGTGTGTTTACTTTTAACAAATAAACTGTAATTTTTTTATTCCCACTTTCAATTGGCTTTTTTTCTATTGCTATTCCGATGTAAACATTCTTATGAAGCTTATTATTTTTTGAATAAATTCTACATTATAGTCTTATTAGAGTATCTCTAATGTATTCTATAGATTGCTATTTAAGTGGTACAAATGTTGAAATACATCTTATCTATGTGATATTGCTATCTAATAAATAGACATTCAAGTTCAAATTTAGTCTTCAATATATTCTATATATTGCTATATATTATATGTATTTCATTTTATTAAAATAAAAAACAAAATTACATTTAAATATGCATAGAAAATATGACCTACATAAGAATTTAAATTTTGTTAATTTAGAATGTGTAATGCAACTTTGCTTTCTCGCTTTTGGTGCAATCAGGAATGTACCAGAACTAGACTTTGGGTAATATAAGTCAACTTACATTTCGTGTTACTGTTATGCAATATCATAAAGAAAATGAGTGGGATATTTCTATAGTCTTTATAGACAAAAGAAAGGTGGTTACAACTAAACCCACTTGATCCAAAAATATTAACTTCAAAACATTTTTTTCTTTAATTTACAATGAAAGTGATCTTGATTGAATATCAATATGAAAATTGAACATTGTTCAACAAAATCATGAAAAAATAAAAATAATTGAGATGGGGTCGGAAAAATTTTATTTAATATTTTCAAAAAAAAAAAAACTACAACTTTGACCATTTACCACTAAAAAAGATAATCTTTTAAATCATTAATTATATATTGAGTACGGTTCAAATGCCAACAACCAAACACAGTAATGTCATAGCAATTGTTATCGATTTTAATCCCACAAGTATACGGATCGTTAAAAAGTAATAAAGTGATGAGAAAAGTGTCGAACTCACGAGGACTAGCGATTAATTAACTAATTAATTTATAGTTCGAATTTTAACAAGATAAAAACACATATTCGTTTATAATTTCAATCCTAAAGTTATTCTACTTAAGTTTAACTATATCTAAAATATCACGCAATCAAAAGTAATTAAAAAACAAATTCAAGTTTTTCAAGCCCTAGGATTCGCGAATCCAGCCACACGTTCATTAATCAATTATCCATTAAACGCTTTAGCTAATAATTACCCTATATTGAAAATCGGTGATCTTATGATAATCAAAAGTCTCTCTCGATAGTCAATCAATTCTATATCGATATGTGAAATTAACTATCTCAAGCTAAAGTTCAAACATAAAAATATATATTTAAATCACAAAACACCATAAATGATTTCTAAAAGCATAATAGTAATCTCTATCTATTATTAGACCCTATGTTATTCAATACAATGTAATTATCTAGATTGAATCTTTCAAATCAATAAAGATCACAAAACATTCCAATGGTAATCAACCATTAAAGCGTAGAAAAGAGAATAAGGAATAATCAATTTGGAAGTGATTAATTACGAAAATAGAAAAAGTTCTAATTAATTAAATATATGAGATTTCGTCATTCATCCTAGAAATAAGTAATTTAGTCGGACATGATTTCATAAAATAATACAAAAGTTGAATTAATCATATTCCAGAGAAAAAAGAAGAAAAAAGTAAATACAACACGTGATTCCGGCCAAAGAATCTTCATTATGTTCCTTTGATCTTCGATTCTTATGGTGTTTTTTTCTCTACTTTCGCCTCCCGCGATTTCTCTATTCTCTTCCTTTTATATGCTTTGCCAAACTCCCAAAAACGTGTTTTATGTTATTGTTTTATCTTGAAATGAATAAAGTTACATTTCCATTAGGAACCAATAAAACTCTTCACATTATAACCATGCGATCGCATGGTTCAATACCATCTTGATCGCATGGTATTGTCCAATTAGGTTCTGCACATAAAATCCTTAGCTTGCAATCGAACCCTTGATTAAACATGCGATCGCATAGTTAATTGATTTTCAGTTCCTCAGTTTTCTCTTTGGTATTTGCATGATAAGCCCCCAATTCTCTTTATCTATTCAATTGAGTCAATTTTCCTCCTATTTGCTTTCTTTTCGTTGATCAACATTTGAATTTAGTTATTTTCCTATAATGATAAAAACAATACGCCATTATACTAAAAATATATAAGAGTATTCATAATTGTTCTTTTTGTGGGCCCCGATCATTACAACTTTTGTACTTATCGTGAATGACTAGTAATTTACTTATTTTAAAGTTTGTCCAATAAAAGAACTAAATATCCTTTATAATTTAACCATATTACATCGCATATACTAGACCTATAAATTAAAAAATTAAAATATTTAAATCTTAATTATTATTATTATTATTATTATTATTATTATTATTATTATTATTATATAAAGAGTTTAAAATAAACATTTGATATTGTAATTTGAAATATGAAAAAGTAAAAATATTCACAATTTTGGGAACATTTACTATTAAATGGTAATGATAATTCAAACATAATTAAATATAAAACAAGTTGCGGGTCCTTTAAAATGTGCAGTTGAAATATTGATAAAAGTTGTGAGTCCCACAAAATATGTGGTTAAAATTAATCATTGACTTTAACTATAACTTTTTACTAGTTTTTAAACTCCACCTCATCATTACAACTTTTGTACTTATTGAACACTCCTAAACTTAAATCTTTATTAATCCTTGAATATAATAACTGTTGAAAATCATGCACAAAACGAATAAAATAGTGACAAATTTCACAACATAAATAGCTTGCCATTCTTGCTTCAACTTTTGCAACGACTTATAATTTATGACAAGTGTCCACGTATTGCTATTGTAAACGTTATTCTACTTAAACTATAATTGATATGTGTGTGTAAGCAGCTAATCCGATGTACATAATTTTTATGGTGATGATAGTCCAACCATTTGCTCAAATTCTCTTTTCCCACTCGTAAGGTATACTTTCCCCAAATTGCTTTTTTTTTTTTTCAATTCCCAAGATTTTGGGTCTAAGGTTATGCTTTATTCATTATTTTCTTGCTCAAAGTTGGTTAAGAATACTAATAATCATGACTAACTAGGTTTATGAAGATTCACTAATTTTTTAGTGCTTTTGACCAGGAAGTTTCCACTAAGTAAGTCAAACTCATTAGTTATCTAATCCCATGTTAACTTTGCCAAGTATCTTTCACGTTGGCTTTAGCAAATAATAATTTATCTTATAGTTATATATATATCTTATGTGCAAAAATCATTTCATTAAGCTTTCTAGATGACTTATATAACGAGCTTTAGGCCAATGAGCTTTATTATTCGAGTTAAAAAGGCTACGAAGAAAGTTATAAGATATTAATAGTGTGTGTGTATATATATTATGTGCAAAACCCAGTTCATTACGATTTTTAGATGACTCATGTAACGAGCTTTAGGTCGATGAACTTTTTTACTCGAGTAAAAAAGGCTACAAAAAAATTATAACATATTAAAAGTGTGCAAAACTCAGTTCATTAAGCTTTCTAGATGACTCATGTAATGAGCTTTAGGCCGATGGACTTTATCACTCGAGTGAAAAAAGGCTACGAAGAGTTATATAATAATAATAGCCTAGTTCCATGCGTTCAATAAGTTCACGCACAGGGATTAGATTTCTAACATTCGGTAATTACCTAGCTTCCTCCAACTAGCCTAAAGTGCTCTACACAATTTTTCAACACTTGTTTGAGATGCAAATGGTTACTTGTTTGGGATGCAAATGGTTCTAAGTTTATAGTTCTAGTCTCAAAAAGGCATCCTATTGTTTTTGAGAAAAGTGTACCAACATAGCTAAAAATTATCATAACTAACTGGCAAAACACAATATCAAATATGGATAATTAGCTTCACATTTAACCAAAAGTAATATTTATGTCTAGAAGTCATGAATTTAAGCAAAACTCAAAAGGAACAATTTACATCATTAGCTGGCAAGGCTATTCATGACATGTAAGCTTGAAAGCAAACACAAATATTTTTATTTTTTAAACTTAAACATATCATACAATTGAAGTGTGTGCACATGTTGAATGATGATGAAAATTGTTCTTCGTTACCTAAGATTTGCTAATGCCTACTTGAAGTCCAAAAAAAAAAAAAAAATTGCAAAAAAAGTCAATTGAAATCCTAAAACTATATGATATGGAAATTGAAATAAAAGATTAGAAAAATGGGTTACCTCCCATTAAAAGCGCTTATTCTTGTCTTAAGCTTGACTTTGTCACGGTGATCACTCCAGATTTCTTAAAGTAGTGAATGCCTTTTCTTTCAAAACATCACCCTCCAAATATTGTTTTAGCCTTTGTCTATTCACCTTAAACCTGCCCTTTGTGTCATGACCAACTTCTACTACACCGTGAATGGCCCGGACCATCTCAAATGTAGTTTTTCCGGAAAGAGCTTTAGGCATGAGTTGAACTATAAAACTTTTTATGCAGCCTCAAACTGTTTTCATTGAATGTTCTTGTCATGCCACTTCTTCGTCATCTCCTTGTATAATTTGGCATTTTCGTAAACCTAAACCCGGAATTCATCCATTTCGTTCAATTGAAGCATTCTCTTCTTACTGGCCTCTTTTAAATCGAAATTTAGCTTCCTCATTGCCCAGTAAGCTCAATACTCCAACTCGATGGGTAAATGGCATGCCTCCCAAAAAATAGGCAGTATGGTAACATTCCAATTGGAGTTTTGAATGTAGTGCGATATGCCCAAAGAGCATCATCAAGCTTGTTCGAACAATCTTTCCTCAAGATACTCACAGTTAGTTCCAAAATCATTTTCAACTTGTGGTTGGAACTTTCTATCTGGCCACAAGTTTGTGGTTGATAAGGAGTAGTCACTCGGTGCTTCACACCATATTTTGCCAAGAGGGTTTCAAACTATCAGTTTCAAAAATGTTTAACTCCATCATTTATGATTTCTCAAGGGGTCTCGAAATGTATGAAAATGTTCTTTTTGAGAAAATTCACTACCAACGGCCATCATTAGTGGGTAAAGCACAGTTTCTACCCATTTTGAGACGTAGTCTACAACCACTAAAATGTATAAATTTGAGAATGATGATGGAAATGGTCCCATAAAATAAATTTTCCATATGTCAAATAATTCAACCTCTAAAATGGTTTGAAGGGGCATTCTTGCTTTCGAGATATGTTTCTCGTCCTTTGGCACCTATCACACATTTTCAAAAAAACTGTAAGCATCCTTGAACAATGTTGGCCAATAAAATTCAGATTGTAAAACTTTGGTTGTAAGACTTTGGTTGCGGTCTTAATAGCACCAAAGTGCCTCCGAATGGTGATGAATGACATTGTTCTAAGACAGTCTATATTTCTTCTTCAGGTACACACCTTCGAATTACTTGATCAACACCCCTTTTGTAGAGAATATGATCATCCCAAAAGTAGAGAATATTTAAGTTCTAAAAAGAACTTTTTTCGGTGTTGATGATCATAATGAGGTGGCACAATGTTGCTTTCAAGGTAATTCACATAATCGGCATACCACAGTGCGCTTTCTTCTTTTTCTAACTTCTCTATTCCAAAAATCTACTCATCCAGGAATTTTTTATTTATTTCACCTTCTTCATTTCCTTATGACAGTTCTATCTTTTCTGTAGTAGCATAGTTCAATTGAGCGTCATTGAGAGTTCGGCTGGCATAATATACGACATGTATGAATTTTTTCCTTCGCTGTCCCAAAACTGCTCCAACAGCAAAATCATTTGCTTTGTACATGATCTCGAACAGTAGATCCCAATTAGATACCACAATTACTGGTGATGAGATTAGGCTGGCTTTAAGGATTTTAAAAGATCTAAGACAGTCTATGGAGAAGTCAAATTTGACTTCTTTTTCCCAAACTGCATAATGGTTTACTTATCTTTGAAAAATCTTTTATAAACTATATATAATGTCCCAGAAATGATCGAATACCTTTAACTATTGTCAGCGGAGGAAGTTTCTCTGTAACTTGAATCTTTGCTTTGTCAACCTCAATGCCTAAAGTGGCACTTTTCCCAGTTAAGCACCACGTTCGTTTTCTCGCAACGCTGAAGTACAAAGGCCAAATGTTTTAGACATTCATTGAATGATGACCCAAAAATCAAAGAATTATGCATGAATACTTCAATGACTTTTTTGACCATATCCGAGAAAATTGACATCATACAATGCTGAAATGTGGCAAGAGCGTTGCACGTCTCTCTCTACCAAGTACTTACGACTTACAAGGCACTGTTTGAGCCAGCTACAGAATGTTTTCAAGTATAAAGACTATGTCTTCTCCATTAAAACTAAAAATTCTTAATGTTGTTCAACATTAATTTCCTCTTCTAGCTTTCTATTCACCAACTTCCACATCATGTGTTTTTTCTATCATATTCATTTCTTCATTTATGGTCTTCACCCATACTTCTTGCTGTTATACTTTTTCTAAAAAAATTGGTTCAATGACTAAAAAGCAGACCTTACAGAAAACGTCCCCGGACTGGCAATATGTGTATTGCCGATACAACTTGATCAACTGATCAATAGCTCGAAGAAATGTGTCTCTTTTTTGACGAATGTGCAGTGGATAATTGAAGCCACAAAACTGAAAGAGAAAGCTGGGGACTATTGAAAGTATCCAACCTCTTATAAAGAAAAGGTCATTCACTCCCAAGAGAGACAACAAAAAAAATACTTCAATTAGGCAAAAAAACTCTTCTAACTTCTAAGAGATCTATCTTATTCATAGCTTCTCTTTGTTATCTTTCTAACTTGATTGTCGGAGATGAATCCACTGCCACAATCCACTTCTGCAGTCTTAAACTGCGTAGCACAATGCTCCATCAGGGGCGGATTTACAACATGGCGAGATCCCGCGTCCGCCCGTGCTAGAATTTTGCAAAAAAATAGTGTTGGAGTTTTGAGAAATAAAAGAAAAATGGAGAGTGAATCTCTGCGTGTAAGTATATGTGTATATAAGTGTGTGTGTGTGTGTGTGTATATATATATATATATATATATATAACTTACAGAGTGAAGGAGAAGAGAGAGAAAGAGAAAGAGAAATAGATATTTTAAATTCAAAATTTCACTTATGGTCCCTAAATTTTGAAAAAATTAAAATGTAAGATAATTGCATTACTAAATCCTCAAGTAAGGATTTATTATTATTTTTTTAAGTGGATCAAAATTGAATAATACAGAAAGTATTTTTAGAGTTTTTTACTCTCGAGTTAATATTTTTGGAGTTGTACTAAACACATTTTAGCATTATTACGGCTTGTATCGAATTATATTTCACTGTTAAATAATTTTTTTGTTGCTTAATAAGTTACGTATTTATTAAAAATATTTTCACATTATTTTTTCACAAGCATCGGCCGTTAACTGGTCAACGGTCCAGTCAACGGCCGTCCTAGCTGAACTTCAACCCTAGATCAGCCACTGTGCTCCATATAGCAAAAATAACTCAAGATGATTCATTTCATCTTTTGGTGAAAAATAAGTCAAACAAGTTTTGATCTTGTTGCATATTTCAAAATTTAGGCAAGATTGAATATAATCCAAAATGCTATGATAATTTTCAATGATTTTGGAGACATCTTTTCAGGTTTTAGTTTCATGAACCATGATTGTGCTATAAATTATTATGAATAACAGATTTTATTGTTTGAGATGGAACAAGAATCATGTATTGAAAGAGTTAAGGATGATAACGAATTCTTGAAGCTTGTGAAAATTCTAACAATAATATAAATCAAAATAAGAAGAGAACAACAAAGAGGAAGATAAGAAGAACTAGTCTTATTAAGCAAGTGATAGTGGACGCCATAGCATGATACTCTCCTTCAGTTATGGAACAGGAAAGAATAATCTGCTTCTTATTCTTCCAAGAGATAAGAGAATCACCCAAAAGTAGACAAAAACCAGTATTATAGAAAGAAAAGAAAACGGGAGAAAAGAAGAAAAATGAAAGGAGAAGAGAAGAAGGAGATATGAAGGGAGGCGACACACCAAGAGAGAAAGAGGGAGAGAAAATAGTTTTTATTCAATAATCAAATTATGAAATACCAAATTCCAGATTAACCGGAAACAAAACCAACCAATTCCAGATTATTAGACCAAATTTCAAATCCAAATTACTTGATGCAAATACCAAATCCCAGAACAACAAAATCAAACAAATTCCATATTGTCACTTGGACGCAAAACCAACCAAATCTAGAATAAAACAATTGGACAAATTCCAAATTTCAAACTGACTTAGACATAAATACCCCAAACAAGAGAGTCCAAGTAATCTAATCAGTCAAGACCAAAACAACCTAACGAACCTACAAAAAGACTCTAAAAAATAAAACAAAGCCGGATGACGATATCTAAAGGAAACAAAAAAAGACTTGGCCGGATGAGTGGCTCAAGGCCACTCGCCGGAGAACGGAAGCGATTTTAAGTTTAAACTAAGTCGGATCAAATTTGCTCTTATACTATGTAAAAGTTATAACAATAATATAAATCAAATTAAGAAGAAAAAAACAAAGGAAAAAAGAAGAACCAATCTTATTAAGGAAACGGTATAATATAACCAATCTTATTAAGTAAACGGGATAATAAAATAATAGATACAACTCGTAGTTATACTAATGCAAACCCAAACCTATATAAGGTAAAACACTCTATTATTAATGCTAATATATTACTAGTACAACTCTACCATATATAATATACTATATGTAAATTTTGGCGTCACACTGTAACAGAATTGTGTGGGAGATACCGGGAAGCTTGAAGCAGCTCCATATGGCACAGCTTATTGTTATTACAGCCAGTTCCGTTGTTCCTGAGTCCTAACAATGGTATGCTGTTCAGATTTCTTAATTCCATGCTTTTCATCTAATGGATAAACTTCCCAGCAACCATTCCTCCAGTATGAGTGATTTACTTCTGAAATACGTGCAATTTTCCAGTAATCTTCACCAAGTTTTTCTCGAGAGAGTGGCACAATAAATTCATCTGGCATATCAAAAAATTCAAGCACTTTTAGGTCAGTGAGACGTTCGATTCCTTCAGGCACACCCTTCAACGAGTTGCATCGCTGAATGATAAGTTTCTCCAGATGAGGCATGGCACCCTCCTCAATGATCACCTGACTCAAGGTTTCTAATTTGTCAAGACCCAGTAATTTCAGATTCAGAAACTTTCCAGCCTTGAAACACAGTTTCTTCCCCACGTAACTTGCAAGAAATTCAATATGGACTAGATTAGGCAAATCTTGGAGATATTCAAGTGGATCATCGCTTAATTGACTCCATCTGAAGTATACTTTAACCAGGCTTGGAAGAGATCGTATCCACTTGGGAAAATTTGCTAAGCGCCCTGCCAAATATAGTCGTTGAAGGGAAAGAGGAGGCGAAGCCAGGTGACTAAGATCGAGGACATCTCCCTCTATTGATCTTAGACCTAACGAGAATAGCTTTTGGAGCTTCTCAATGCACAAACATAGAGCTACTCCATCTTCGGTTCTCAACTTTGTAATGTTAACTCTCCTCAGTTCGGTCATCATGGCTATTTCTTTAAGTGCTATGCTTCCTGGATATGCATCGACAATGCCAAGTTTCTGCAAGAATTTCAAGCGGCCCATTCCTTTGAATACTTTGAAACCATGTATATAATCATAAGGTAGATATGATCCCGGTACATGACGATATACTAAAAGATGGCGAAGATTTTGGAGTTTTAGAATCTCAAGTGGCAACTCATTGATATATGTCTCTTTAAGATCTAATATCTCTAGCTTCTGAAGCTTCTTAATAGATCTTGGGAGACTTTTGATCTTGGTGCTTCTCAAGCTTAGATACCTTAAATGAAACAGTTCGAGAACAACCTCTGGGAACTTCTCCAGAGGAACTCCCCTCAAATCTAAAACTTTCAGCATTCTACAGCTTTTAAGCAACTGAAGAATGCTCAAAATGGATTGGGGATCTTCCACATGAAACGATAGAAAGGAACGGAGTCTGGTGCCATAGCGCTTGACATCTGTATCTATGAAGCTCCCATGGACTGAGAGATGTCTAACACTTCTGGGCCATGTCATGTTCTGCTCATTGGTGCTTGTTTCAAAATGCTGATCTCTTGATACTGGAAGAATAATCTCCCGGTAAAAGTCATGGATGCGGCAAGTTTTGATGCTTCCATCACCATTGGTTGTCACGGGACTAAGCAAGCTTCTGTTGACAAGCTCATTGAGGTACCCTTGTGCAACTTCATCTACTGATCTTCCCACTTTTTGTTTCACAAAACCTTCTGCTATCCACTGTCGAACTAGTGTGTTGTGTTGAATCTGATGATCCTCGGGATAATTGCCCAAGTACAGAAAACATGGTTTGAGGTAGTATGGCATATAATTGAAACTGAGCGACAAAATGATTCTCATACTCTCAAGTTTATCATTACCTTCCAACTCGGAGCCAAGGCTGCAATTGAGCTTCTTCCATTCATCAACATTACTCTCATTTTTTCGTAGACAGCACCCCACTGATTGCAACAATGGCAAGCGGCAATCCTCCACATCTTTTCAAGATGCTTTTGCAAATTTCAATTAAGTGTGTAGGGCATGGGTTCCCCCTGAATGTCTTCTGTGAAAATAGAATCCAGGACTCTTCTTCAGACAAAGGATTCAACTCGTAAACATAGCCATCAGTTTCTCTGCTACAAGATGAAGCCACATCCATGAGCCTGGTTGTCAGGATGACACGACTCCCATTATTCTCATTAGGTAACGCATATCTGATAGCTTCCCATGCTAGAATACTCCAAACATCATCAAAGACTAGCACGTACCTGTGAATATATAGACACCAAAACAGTAAAACTAAGAACATTAGACTACACTCTTTGGATCAATGAAGTTAGGCAAGAAAGAAGAACTTTCGAGGAGCAAAAAGAAACTGATTTTACTTTCAAAACTAAGGCAGAACAGGTAGTGCATAAACTCTTGTTTTCTTTCAAAACAATTAAGAAGAGAAATTAGCACAGAGTTCAACGGTACCTTCTTTCGCGCAAGAAATCTTTGATTATGGCTTTCAGTCTATTACCATTCATGCTGCTAAAGTTTTCAGGAGGAGTTTGCTTCATTTGATCAAACAGTTGCTGAATTGTGTCTTTCAGTATTTCTTCCACCACGAATGACTGAGAAACCGTGATCCATGCGTGGTTCTGGAAATGTTTCTTCACAACAAAATCATCATACACCTTCTTAATCAAAGTGGTTTTCCCCATACCTCCCATCCCCACCACTGAAACCACCTTAAATCGTGATTCCCCCTCCACCAGCCACCGAATTAGCTGCCTTTTCGGGTTTTCAATTCCCACAATCTCCGTTTCTTCTAATAAAAGTGCATCGCCTCGACGATCAATCCCTCTATTACTCGCATATCGCAGTGTTGATACTTCCCCTGGAACATGAAACCTATAACTATACCTCCTATGTCCCTCTGCAATATCTATGATTCTGGATTTGATGTTTTGGATTCCAGAAGCAATTTCCAATTGGGTTCCAGTATTTCGTGTTAGAATTAATCTACCGAATTCATAAATACGTATGATTACATATCTATGACTTAAAACCATCATCTTTGTAATTACCAAGATTAATCTTGGCGGGCGTACTGAATCCATGATTACATTTGATCGAGCGAGTTATGGTCTTCCAATTGATCCGTGGTTTTCTCCTTAGTGTCTCTTGTTGATGGGGATACAAAGAGTTATGAAAAGCCACGCTCAATTGGGGACCATGACCTGTATATATAACTGCAGGGCAGTTATTAAGTTTCAATGTTGTTAAATTGGCCCCTCATCAATTTAAAACATTGTATCCGTCTCTACACTTTAATCTCATGACACTTAATACCCATTAGTCCAAAATAGTCTTTAGTGGATCACTTTATTGACTAAAACCTTAAGATAGCACCACACATTTTAATATATACATGTTTGGCCCCACATGTTGAATTTTATCCAACAATCTCCCACTGGGCCATACATGTATCCTTATAAATATGCACAACCTTATGAGCTCAAAATTTTGCTATCAACATTAAGGGTATTTCCAAACAATCTAGTCTATCAATCATATCAATGTAGGATCAAAGCGACTTTCGTTACATTAATCGTAACTAAATCCATCAATGGTCACATACACTAATACAACCAAATGACATAGATCAATCATGAGGTGTAGTATGAAAATTACATGTTATGTGATCCAAACATGTCTATTTTCAATTGGTCCGACTTTATTTCTTAAGTGAGATCAATACCAAACATAATGTAACAGAATGGAATGAATGAATACTTTATTTACATACGAGAAAATTATCCAAATACACAAATGTGTCCAAAAACAAACATAAAGCAACCAAAACACAAACTCCCACTAAAACATGATATCCTCAAGAAATACAACACCCATCTGACGGTGTGCTCATGAAAAACCTTGGGTGGTAATCCCTTAGTAAGCGGATCCGCAATCATGGAGTTTGTCCCAATATGCTCTATGGAAATCATCCATTACATGCCACTTTCTTTCACAACCGGGAACTTAATGTCAATGTGTTTTGACTTAGTTGAACTCTGTTGTTATTAGAATATAACTACTTTGAGTTATTGTCACAATATAACTTTAATGGTCTATCAATACCATTCGAAATCGCAGCCCGGTGACAAAATTTCGCAGCCATATCCCATTATTAGATGCCTCATAATATGCTACAAACTCCGCTGCCATAGTGGAAGAAGCTACGAGTGTGTCGCTTAGCACTCCTCCGAGGATATAGCTCCTCCGACTAGCGAGATATATGCGACTGATGTGGATTTTCTACTATCTTGGCATCCCGCAAAATCGAATCGGAGTACCCTACGATCTCTAAGCGATCCGATCTGCGTATGTAAAGCATGCAATCTCTTGTTCTCTTCAAGTACCTCATAACCCTTTTTCTTTGCTATCCAATGATTCATCCGGGTTACTTAAATATCGCCCGACATTCCAACAATGAATGCTATATCCGGGCGAGTACAAACTTGAGCATACATCGGACTCCCAACGGTGATGCATGCAGGGAATCTTCGCATTTCCTTAACTTCAAGATTATTTTTGGGTCTTGATTGAGACTGAATTTGTCTCCCTTAGCAACAGGGTGTCCCACGGTTTACTATCTGCATGCCAAACCTTTTAAGAACTTTATCGATATAGCTCTTTTGTGACAATCCAAGAATACCCGAGAAGCGATCCGGTGTATCTGAATCCCTAATACAAAGAGGCGTCCCCAAGATCTTTCATCTCAAAATTCCTTGACGAAAAGTCTTGGTTTCGTGCAACATGCCTATATCATTAGTGGCAAGCGGTATGTAAATCAACATACAAAACCGGGAAAATATGCTTACTCCCATTTGAACTTGTGATATACACAATCATCAACAATATTTATCTCAAAACCAAGCGAGATAATCACTTGATGAAATTTGTAGTACCAGCGACGGGAAGCTTGCTTAAGTCCATAGATAGATTTCTTTAATTTGCAAACCATATTCTTTGAGTCTCGACACGAAGTTTTCGGGTTGCACCATATAAATCGTCTCATCAATGTCTCCATTGAGAAGCTTATTGTCTTAACATCCATCGATGTAACTTCGAAGATCAAAATGTGCAACAAGTGCCATGATTGTCCTCAAAGAGTCTTTCGTTGAAACCGGAGAGAAAGTCTCTTTGAAGTCAATACCTTCCTTTTGTGTAAAGCCTTTAGCTACAAGGCGAGCACTTATATCTTTCCACATTACCTTTGAATCCCGTTTGGTTTTAAAATCCATTTACAACCAATGGGCTTCGCACCTTTTCTACAGTAATGGGACAAGATCCCAAACTTTATTGTCTTGTATAGACTTATACTCCTCATTCATGGCATCAATCCACTTTTGAGAATCGAGAACCCTTCATGGCACGATGGAAATTGATTGGATCATCTTCCATCATTCCATTATTTTCCTCATGTTCTTGGAGAAATACTATAAAATCATCCGAAATAGTATTTTTCCTTTCTCGAGTGGATCTCCTTAATAGTATTGGTTCTTGAGGTTGTTGAGTTTGTACTTACGGAATGGTGGGAGGTTCTTCAACATTATCTTCTTGAGGTTCCGGATATACTTCTTGATCAATGATGTATATAAAAACACGCACATTGTCAAAAGTAATAGTAGGAATCGAAATCGATCCTTCTTCGATTTCTTCCTCAAAGACAATGTCTCTAACCTTATTTCCCCCCAAACTCAACATCCTCAAAAAATGTTGCGTTCCGTTTCAAAAATTGACTTAAGTGTGGGATTATAAAATTTGTAGCCCCTTGATCGCTCGAATAACCAATAAAATAGCTTCTTACAGTTTTGGGTCAATTTATTTTCATGTGGCCTATAAGGCCTAGCCTCATTGGACATCCCCAAATGTGGAAATGCTTTAGAAACAGGTTTTACACTTTGTCCAAAGCTCATAAGGTGTTTTAGCAATGATTTAGTTGGTACTCTATTCGAAATATAAGGCTGCAGTCTTTAATGCTTCTCCCAGGTGATTTTGGTAAAGTAGAATGACAAATCATACTCCTTACCATGTCCTTAAGAGTCTGTTTAGTCTTTCGACTACACCATTTATGCTAGGTGACCACGGCATGGTGTCTTGTGGGACCATTCCACATTCCTCTAGGAATTTAGCAAATGGTCACGGGCGTTGTTCACACGATCCGTCATATCTGCCGTAGTACTCACCACCACGATCGGACCTGACGCTTTTAATCCTTTTGTTGAGTTGATTCTCAACTTGACTTTGAAAGCCTTGAACATGTCCGATGACTCAGTTTTTCATGAATAAGATATAGATGCCCATAACGTGAGTAATCGTCTATGAATGATATAAAATATTGTTGACCATTCTAAGAAGTCGTAGTGGGAATGGTCCACAAATATCTGTGTGTATCAATTCTAAGGCGTCCAGAAGTTCTATTGGCACCTAACCTTTTTGTTTTGATGCATTTTCCTTGATACAATCAATACAAACATCAAAGTCTCTGTAAAGTCCGGGGAATCAAAATGCCATCGACACAAGTCGTTCAACTCTTGTTTTTGAGATGTGACCTAAGCGCTTGTGCCATAGTTTTGCTTTGAATTTTCTTTATTTAATTTTAAGCTTAGTACCACGTGATTCCACATGCAAGGTTTCATTATATGACCTTAATAGTATCAAGCAAATATAAGTTATCATGTGAACATAATAAACCGATACCAACAATATTTGAATTTAATGAAAGACTAAACCGACAATTTCCAAAAGAACAATGATATCCAAATTTGTCCAATAAGGAAATAGAAACCAAATTCCGTCTAAACGACGGTACAACAAAAGTGTCTTTCAAATCCAAATAAAAACCAGTTCCTAACAATAACCTAAAAGTGCATATTGCTTCAACTTCCACCGATTTTCCGTCGCCCACAAAGATGAATCTTTCGACATCATTTGGCTTTTCGGTGAGCAGGCAACCTGCATAGCAACACTTATGTGAGTAGTAGCACCAGAATCTAACCACCAAGTGTTTCTAGGTACTGAAGCTAAATTAACCTCAGAACAGACCAAATTAAGAAATGTACCTTTCTTTGCACGCCAAGCGTTATATTTGGTACAATCCTTCTTTAAATGTCCAGGTTTCTGGCAAAAGAAACAACCATCTTTGTCTTTATGTTGTTTCTTACATTACGGACCCTTAGCGACTTCATATTCTATTTTCTTTTCTTGCCCTTATCTTTGGAGGTACTTGCCAAGTTAGCAATTTCGATTACATCTGCTTCAATCTTTCTTCCTCTTGCACACATAAGAAATGAGCTCATTTAGAGTCCATTTCTCCTTTTGACGATTATAATGACCTTAAATTGATTGAAATGTGCGAGGCGATATTAATACTAAATGCACGAGCAAGTCATCGAACAAGTCGAGCTTTAGTGCCTTAAGTTTTGAAGCGGTATGAGACATCTCGCATGATGTACTCCTTATATTCCCTTGCTTTTATACTTCATTGAAATCAAGCTTTGCGAGCGTGCTTGTTTTTCAACCTTATCGTTTTCATAAAAGCGCTTTTCAATTTCGACAAAGGAATTCCTTGGCATCGATTACCTCCTCGACATCTGCGCCCTAAAGGCTTACGGAATGCCGCGCTTAATGATCATAAGACTAAATGCGATTTGGCGTTCCCACTTCTCAAAGTTCCTCACATCATCGGTGAACTTACATCCGTAAGAAGCGGGTTTCTCAATCACGAGAGCAAGGTCGAGATCCATGCGACCAAGAACAATTAAAACGTTCTCTTTCCAATCCTTGAAGTTTGACCCATTAAGCATGGGGATTGAATTGATATTCTGAGATATTGTGGAAGTGGATGAATGAGTTTGTATAGAAAGAGATAGAAATAGCTTACATTAGTACTTCATTATGCAAATAATAATTTCAAATATATTGGTAAGGCCCATCACAAGATACCTAGCACAACATCAATATTTAGTCTTTGGACGAAAACATTGACTCGTAAGTGGTACCTCGATGTAGCAATCAAACAACGACAATAAGACATGTCAATCAATAAACCTTTCTTTGGACCGATTTATTGATCACCGTTTAAACAAATAATCATCACGCGCGTTTATCACCACGGTGCATGTGAAATTCGACCCAAACATTGACCTTCCTTTGGGCCGATCAATATCTGCATGAACAGCACACACACAAAACCTTCTAATATTCTAAGTGAATTAATTTCCACAAGAGAGGTTACTTTGGCAACATGTTGCTTCAATTAATTCACTTTGGAATATTATATTTCTCAAAAGAGTCCATCATACCAAAATTTGAACCTGAATTGACTGTTTTGCATATCTTTAAAACCTTAGGATTTGAATTTTTGAAGTTCAAAGCTTTAGGATTAAGTAATCATTAAGTTGGAGGGTTAAATTGCAATTTAATTAAACTTGATTGGCCAATTATGAAAATTTTTTAAGCTTGAAGGACTAAATTGCAATTTTACCAAAACTTTAGTGGCCAATTAATTAAAATCTTAAACTTTAGGGAATGAATCATAAAATTCGAACTTTAAGGGCCCAACTTAAGTGATTACTAAAGCTGTAGGGACTTATTTTATAAATTTAGAAGACTAAAGGGCCAACTTTAATAGTTTTAAGACTTTTGGGTTTAATTAAATGAAGGAATAATCAGGAGGACTAGTGATTAAATAAACCAAAATTTAGAAAATTGCAAACCAGCCCCTTAAATCTTCTAATTTCCGCATGAAGTCCCTAGGCCAAAAAAAAAAAAAAAAAGCAGCTAGGGTTAGAAACCCTAGGCTGCTTGCCACCCACGATCGCGAGAGATCGCCGCGGTTCCATGCGCCAGCGCCATCTCCGGCGCTGCATTCTCCTCACGACGCCAGCCGGTGCATCCCATCCCATCGTCTTGGCGGCGCCTTGCGCGGCTGTAAACAAAAACCACACGCAAGATCGTCTCCGGCACGGCGGCTGCTGCGTTCCGCTTCTCCAACGACGGACTTCAACTCAACCAACAACAACCAACAAACACCAAAATCCGACCACAAAATCCGATCATTGAAATCCATAAATCCGACCATAAAATCCAATCATTCCGACAACCCAAAATTCGATGAAATCATATACATATTGCAAAAAAAATTGAAATTCCATATTCTTGAACAATATATATATATACATCTATATATATTCTTGGAATATACATGCATAAAATTGGAATCATATATATCTATACATGAACACGAGTTTTCAAGAATTGCACGTATGTATATACATAATATATATGAATTCTCCATGAAATATATGCGAGGCCATGAATTCAAAAATTCATAAAAAAGATCAAGTCCATATAAATATAGATCTGATAATACAACATGAAGGTGGCTCTGATACCACTTGTTAGAATTAATCTACCGAATTCATAAATACGGATGATTACATATCTATGACTTAAAACCATCATGCTGTAATTACCAAGATTAATCTTGAAGCGAGCGTACACGAATCCATGATTACATTTTGATCGAATCGGGTTATGGTCTTCCAATTGATCCGTGGTTTTCTCCTTAGTGTCTCTTGTTGATGGGGATACAAAGAGTTATGAAAAGCCACGCTCAATTGGGGACCATGACCTGTATATATAACTGCAGGGCAGTTATTAAGTTTCAATGTTGTTAAATTGGCCCCTCATCAATTTAAAACATTGTATCCGTCTCTACACTTTAATCTCATGACACTTAATACCCATTAGTCCAA
Organism: Forsythia suspensa; assembly: GCA_023638005.1. Taxonomy (NCBI): domain Eukaryota; kingdom Viridiplantae; phylum Streptophyta; class Magnoliopsida; order Lamiales; family Oleaceae; genus Forsythia; species Forsythia suspensa. The sequence continues at coordinate 34,325,465 of CM042671.1, forward strand.
AATAGTCTTTAGTGGATCACTTTATTGACTAAAACCTTAAGATAGCACCACACATTTTAATATACATGTTTGGCCCCACATGTTGAATTTTATCCAACATTTCGTGCACGTGAAAAATAGTTTCCCAGAAAACGATCATTTTGGCGTGGGATTGGAGCATGAAATCATCTATAATGTCTTCGGTTTCATATGCAACATCTCGGACTTGCTTAACCCGGACTTTGAGCTCGGATCATTGTATTCTTCGGCATCGACAACTCGAGAAAAGCTATCATTCTCTCAAGTTCATCTCTTATGTATTCAACTTCACCTTCACATTTTGAAGCGATTCACTTTTCCTCCAATAGGATTGTGAGTTTGTCAAGAACAAATAACACTCTGAGACTACGCCATCTTTTGGTCCCAAATTCTATGAGAGCGGATGAGAAATGCTATAAATCAAACTGTTATTGGATAATTTGTTAATGTTTTTACGCATGAGGCATCAAGCAATGAAAAATTACATCACCGAGGACATAACTCCCTTGTATTTGTAAAAGCAATGTTGAAATAGAGGGAAAACTCGGGTTAACGTGGGGATTAGGTATGTTGAGTAATTAATATGCATGGCTCTACTATGTTGATACGTCGCTACACATATATAGTAAATTTGAAAGTATTTATAAGTACTTATAAGTTAGTTAAACATTATTTTTCTTCATTCATTTTGTATGATTCTCAATTTTTATTCACTTTTTATCCACACATGCCATATGACACTGTTTAACAAGTAATTAACCTTTTTCATTGTTTAGGAACAGACCTCAGATTTTTTTGTATGCATAACGTTAGAAAACTAAAATTAAATTAAATCTCCGTGTGACACCTATATGCTAAAACCTTTCTAAGAGATTTGGTAGTTGTAATATCTAAAATTACATAGTTTATTATAGCTTATTTCTAACTATATTACAACGTGTTTTTGTTATAATACTTTTGAATTAATTCTAAATTTGCATGTTTGGTAGGTTATACATTCATTTAAAAAAAAAAAAAGTTTATTAGTTATGTACTAGTATATACCGCTTCCTTACAGTGGGATCCAACCGTAGGCTCTATTATGATGATGGATTGAGGCGGTGAACAGATTTTGAAGATAATCAGTGGAGGGAGATGACTGATTGAGTGAGATAAATTGAGGAGGTGAGCAGATTTTTGAAATAATTGAATTAGGGATATGGATTGAAGCGATCAACAAATTTTGGAGGAGATGATTTTATGAGGGTAGAAATTGAATACGTAGTCACACATAGACAGTTAACTACTTTTTTGTTTTCGTAGCGCAGAAAACTCTCTACGGTCATGATTCAATGCAATATTATCTGTTATTGTATATCAATGTCCCTAAAGATATTATTTACGACATTCGCGAGAAATTATTGAGTTATACGAGTCAACTTCTTTAGGCTCCACTTGAAATAAAACTTAGTATAAACACTACAAGTGGTACATTTCCCTATTATTGTTAAGCAATTTTCTAAAGAAAAATATTGTTAAGGAATTGATTATTCAAGTAGACTCAAAAGAAATAAAAAATAGAGGCCCCATAATAGCGCATGGGGAGGTCACAACAACCCACACTATAACAAAGAGGGTCTATAGCGGCGACATATATTGCGACGACAATAAGTCGTCTCTATTGATTCTACATAGTAGCGACGACAAAGAAATGTCGCCGCAATACAAACAAATCTTATAGCGACGACATATGTCGTCGCTATAAAACATAAATCGTCTACATTACTTAGAGGCTATAACGACGTCTTTCCGTGTAAATCGCGCCACTAAGATTCGGAAAGAGGCGGGAACTAATGGCGGCATTTTGATGCATGAATAGCGACGACCAATGTCGTCGCAATTGATTTTGCGGATGATGATGTAAGTCACGTGAATCATGAATTTTCTCGTAAAGTGTGATGGGGTCTATAGCGGCGACATATGTCGTCTCTATTGACCAACCTCATTTTAGGCGGAAAATTGGCGCCCATTGTTATATATAGCGGCGACATATGTCGTCGCTATACCTATGTTGATCAAACGTTGCGGGCACGTGACTAATTACATTCCTCGTAAAATGTGTATGCTCCTTTAGCGACGACATTTATCTATAGCGACGACATTGTCGTCGCTATAACTCTTCTTTATCTTCTTCCCATCTCCGCATTTCGTATTGCATACTACACACAAAATAAATTCTTCTCCATTTCTTCAAAATCATCTCCATTTCTTCATAATCATCTCCATTTCTTCATAATCATCTCCATTTATTATCGATCTTGTATTTGTAAGAATATAGTATTTTACAAGTATGGATATTGATAAAAGTTAGACAACAATTAGAAATCGCACAAAATCTGCAGATTTTCGAACGGTTTACAAGCATTTATAAACATGGCGAGGCCATACGTTAACGACAGAGGAAGAATTAAATGTCCGTGCAAAAAATGTTTAAACGGTCTCACACATCCATTGGAAATTGTCGAGGCTCACATATTTCGTAATGGTTTTGCGGAGAGTTATGTCACCGGATATATCATGGCGAGATCGATGTTCGTCTTTGCGAATGTGTATAGACGTAATGAGCGAGATGGTGTGGAAGATGAGATGATGGATGTAATAGACGGCGTAGTTGGTGATGAGCATGCAGTACAAGCACCGATGGTTACTATAACGAACTTTTCAAGCTCTCCATTCGAATCGCATGGGGAGTTTCATCATTTTCATCCCTAAATTTTTAGTCAAGTTGATGCATATTAAAGTTATGAACAAATGGACAAACAAGTCTGTCGATGATCTTTTGAAATTGCTGAAGTTAGCATTCCCAAACATGAACTTGGTTGACTCTCACTACGAAGCTAAGAAGCTGATGACGAAGCTTGGTTTGGGTTACAAATCCATTCATGCCTGCAAGAACGTACGCTTTGTTTTTGGGGTGAACATGCTGATAGACAAACTTGCCCGATTTGCCAGAAAAGTCGTTGGGTGCACACTTCTGGGAAAGTGAACGGGAAGAATGTTCCGCATAAGGTGTTGCGATATTTTTCCTTGGCCCCGGACTAAAACATATGTTCGTGACGAAGGATACTGCAAAACTTATGAGGTGGCACGGTATAGGAAAGTCTAGGGACGATGATGAAATGCAGCATCCCGTTGATGGAAAGGCATGGCGGGATTTTGACATGAAACATCCAATGTTCGCAAGTGAGATCAGGAATGTCAGGTTAGGTTTGGCCGCAGACGGATTCAATCCATTCGGTGACATGAGTCTGTAAATGCATGCGATGTCATGCCGATGGTTGTAACGATTTACAACTTGCCACCACTGGTTATGCATGAAGCCCGAATATCTCATGCTTACTCTGTTGATACCGGTCCTAAAGCACCGGTAAGGACATTGATGTATTTTACAACCATTAGTGGATGAGTTGAAGGAATTGTGGGCGATGGGATTGACACGGAGAGGCGGTGGAACCAACGACAAGTCGGTATTCGAGATCTGCGTGTAGCTTTGTTGTGGATCATTAACGATTTCCCAAATGAGAAGTAGTTTGTCCGGTTGGAGTGGTCGGTACAAGGCATGTTCGACGTGCAACGAGGATACTCCTTCAAATCCGTGTGATAGGTAAGACAAACTTATGTGGGTTATCGTCGGTTCCTGCCATCCGGCCATCATTTTGAACAATTTAGACTTCGATGGGAGGACGATATGGCGACCACCTCCGCGTTGGTTAACGCCTCTGGACATTTTAGCACGGTTAAGTGGTGTCGATATAGAAGTGCGTGAAAGCACCCAAATTACGGTGGCGCTACAATTCGAGAAGTGATGACAAGCTCAATTGGAAAAAAGAGCATTTTCTATGAGTTGCCGTATTGGACTACTACCGAGCTCAAACATAACATCGATGTCATGCACGTAGAGAAGAATGTTTGTGATAGCTTGCTCGGCATAATTATGGACGATCCATTCAAATCAAAAGAGACACGATCAATGCGAGGCGCGATCTAATGCAATTAGGGATCAAAGGGAGTTGCACTTGTATCGAGCGGGAATAAGTGGATGAAGCATGCCGCATGTTACACCATGTCGTCTTCAAATCGTAAGAAATTTTGTCAATTTATCCGATCGGTTGAGTTTCCGGATGGCTTCGCTTCTAATCTTGGAAGAATATTGCTCCAAATGACAGCCCGTATTATCGGGTTGAAGTCACATGATTGCCATATTATCATGCAATGATTATTACCACTCGGATGTCGGGCGTTCTTGAATAAAACAATTTCCACGGTCATTATTGAATCGTGCACGTTCTTGAAAGCTTTGTGCAAGAACACTAAAGGTTAGCGACATGATAGCATCCCACGATCACCTTGTACTCGTTCTCTCAGAAGTTGGAAAGGATATTTCCGCCACGCTTCTTCGACATCATGATTCACCTCGCATTTACCGTAAGAGGCAATCCTTGGAGGTTCGGTGCACATGAGATGGATGTATCCATTCGAGCGATACTGAAGAAATTGAAGGGCTACGTCAGAAATCAAGCTCGGCCCGAGGGATCAATAGCTGAAGGGTATGTTGTGGACGAGGCATTGACCTTTTGTTCGAGGTACTTCCGGGACATAGGGACAAGGTTCGATCGACCGCATGCGAGAATGCTCTTGTTCCACGTGAACCGCGACTTTTCATTTTTTCGATCGCAGATGTCACCCACTTGAAAAGCAATCCAACGACGCTTTCCTACTCAAGTTTGAAATCAATCAATTTTTACATCCCGAATAAGCATGTTATGAAGTTGAGCCATTCTTACTGATGAAGGCGTTAATTCTTGATTATTATTCTTTTATCTCGAATTAACTTTATCATTTGAAACGAACTAATGAATGTTGATCTTCAATACTTTGTTTAGGGAACATAGCGGGAACTAATGAACGATGGGTCATCCAAACATCGAACTAGTGCATGTAAGAGACTTTCACGGTTGGTTCTACGAGAAAGGTAAACGAACATCGATCGAATAAAATTGCAAGTTTTCAACATAATTGCTTTCAATAATCGAGAATAATTCTTGTCATGCAGCTATATGCAATGCGCCAAAGCCACAACCATCAAGTTTCTCATGAGTTATTTGCGTTGGCCAGTGGATGTTACCAGCAGGTTATGTCATACACGGCTTGTGTTGTCAAAGGAGTTCGGTTCGTGACATATGATCGTGATATTCGAAGAAAAACTCAAAATAGTGGTGTGTCCGTCCCAGGGACTGGGGGTGAGAATTACTACGGGCAGCTGCAAGATATACTGGAGCTACAATATGGACCGAAACTTTCAGTCTATCTGTTCCGATGCAAGTGGTTTAGGTGTGATGGGAGACGGATGGTAACTGAGAATAACGTTACCAGTATTGACATCAGTGCAGAGGCGTTCAAGGATGATCAGTTCATACTTGCTAGCCAAGCACAACAAGTGTTCTACATTGAAGATCCATCTCGTGGTCCGAATCAAGGAGTAATACAAATTGTCCATCACGGAGCACGTGGGACACGGTGGGAGCTAACATCACGAGATTGACCCGCTCCACAATAACTACTCTTCCGGTTTATCTCTAGTCGTTGATCTTAGCAACATAGAGCATGTATCCTTGCACCGCGATGATGATGAAGTCGATGAGATCGATGCATCGGTTATCGGGAGAGCCTCGTCGACATCTTGCGGGAGAAACTTCGTTTATAAACGGCGATGATGTTGAAGACGATACAAATGCAGAATACGAAGATGAAGAAACATCGAGTGAAATCAATGAGGACGTTAGTGACGATGATGTAGATCAATCGTATCATGATAGTGAATCAGATTGAAATGTTATTGTGCGTCACTAAATTTGCAATGAAATTACTTTAAAAAAATGCATGTTCAAATTGGTGTTATTGTTTTCGGCTTGAATGTTTGTCATTCATTCATCGGTTCATTGGTATTGGTCAAAACGCGAGTTTGGATGGAGTTTCAACATTTGTGAACATAATGTAGAACAAAAAAGTTCTACGATTGTACAAAAAACATGATTTCATTTTCCCATTATATCTTCAATCGTAAAACTTGAAGGACTTAAGTTGCAAATAAAATTGAAGGAAATTGAAATAAAAGAAAAATTAAGAGAACCCAAATGAAAAATGTTTAAAGTTGAATGACCCAAATAAATATGAAAACATAAAAATTAAATATTCAATATTAAATACTAAAAATTATTATTCATAATATTAAATCTCATTAAAATGAAATATTAAAAATTAAAAATTAAAAATTCAATATTAAATACTAATAATTTATAATTGATATTATTAAATATCAATAAATATGAAAACATAAAAATTAAATACTAAAAATTATTATTGATAATATTAAATCTCAATAAATATTAAATATTAAAAATTAAAATTAAAAATTCAATATTAAATACTAATAATTTTTATTGATATTATTAAATCTCAATAAATATTAAATATTAAAAATTCAAAATTAAATAATAATAATTATTATTGATAATATTAAATATTAAAAATAATTGATAATATTAAATATTAAAATTTTTTCATAATATTAAAAAGCGGAAAATTAATAATTATAAAAAATTATTTCAATTAAAAATCCCTTCAAATGAGAAAGCAACATTTAATTTTCATTGTATTGTCAATAGCGACAACATTTGTAGTCGCTATTGTCCTGAAAATTGGGCCACCTTTAAAGCGCGTGTTCAAAACAGCTGGAAAAATGTCGTCGCTATTAGTGATTAAACCTTTTAATTCACGCGTAGCCTTCTTCTTTTCCATTTTGGCTTTGATCGTGTTCTTTTTCAGTAACCTGGCCACCGCCGCCGCCATAAATGCCCGTCTGTAGTCCGCCATCCGCCCATTTATGTAAAAACCCCAAAATTGAATCAGCGCCCCATTCCAACAAAGAAGAAGACTACCACCGACGCTAGCTCTCTCTCTCTCTCTCTCTCTCATCTTGGCTCGCCAGGGCCCGAACCTGCACTCCAAAGATGAAGAATCTCCTCCGCCTCCGCCTCCGTCTCTGTCTCCGCTTTTCTGTGTCGGTATTGGTCTCCTCATGGTCTTGTCGCCTGTGTACATTTAATTTTTTTTGAGTTTTTCTTAATCTTTGTTATGATTAATGTTGATTAGAGCTTGAATTGAAATTACGAATAGTTGTTACTCCTTAAGAGTTAAGACTACTCAATCCGATACTTCATATATATGTATTCGCAATTTGTCTTTGTGAATATTCGAATTTTTGTGAGTGAATAATCTGATATTATTTGTGAATATTCTGCAATTCTAATTTGAAGTCAATTTATTTTGAATATTGTGAGTTTGGTTTTATAAGTAAATTGAAAGCTCTGTTAATGTCTTCAAATTTCATCTCATGCTTGAAGTTGATTTTTCCCATTTTGAATTTGATTTCATCTCAAAATTTGGCTCAATTTTAGGTTCAAAACTTCCAATTCCAAACAGGCTTCCCACGAGAGTTTTTCCACTGTCTCACTATGTGATTTGTATAGTTGTTTGCTAAAGTCTCAATCTCAAATAAACAATAGCTATCTCTTGCCTATTTATTAAATTGTTAGAAATAGTTGAGCTTATATGATTGTGGTCTTTTCAGCTTATATAATTGTGACGAAACTGTGGCTTCGTCGGCTTTAATTGTGAGATTGTTGAAATGCTTTATTATTATTTTTAGGCTAGTCATGCCTCCTAAATGGTTAAACAATTAAATTATTTAATTTTGAGTAATATTTTTGCTTCTAAAACTGCAAGGCGGGTTGTATTTAAATGATAGTTTAGAACATTTTCGACTTTGTTATTTGATTTTAATATAATTTTTTTGTATAATATATTTTGTTTGTCGTTTTTTTTTTCGAATTTTAAGTTTACAATTAGTACCGTAACAGTTTTGTAGATTTTGAATGCATAGTGCAATTTGGGGTCCACTGGGGCCTAATTTATAGAATTTGACTTAGGGACCAAATTGAAATAAAATATAATACATTCAAATTTTCCTATAAATTTAAAGTTTAGGGATTTATTTGCAATAAAATGAGTTTAATTAGTGACCAATTTGAAATAAAATATAATAACTTCAAAATTTTTCCATAACTTCAAAGTTTAGGGACTTCTTTGCAATAAAATAAGTTTAGGGACCAAATTGAAATAAAATATAATACATTCAAATTTTCCTATAAATTTAAAGTTTAGGGACTTATTTGCAAAAAAATAAGATTAGGGACCAATTTGAAATAAAATATAATAACCTCAAAAATTTTCCATAAATTCAAAGTTTAGGGACTTCTTTGCAATAAAATAAGTTTAGGGACCAAAGTGAAATTAAATATAATACATACAAATTTTCTCATAAATTTAAAGTCTAGGGACCAATTTGAAATAAAATATAAAAACTTCAAAAATTTCCATAACTTCAAAGTTTAGGGACTTCTTTGCAATAAAATAAGTTTAGGGACCAAATTGAAATAAAATATAATACATTCAAATTTTCCTATAAATTTAAAGTTTAGGGACTTATTTGCAATAAAATAAGATTAGGGACCAATTTGAAATAAAATATAATAACCTCAAAATTTTTCCATAAATTCAAAGTTTAGGGACTTCTTTGTAATAAAATAAGTTTAGGGACCAAAGTGAAATTAAATATAATACATACAAATTTTCTCATAAATTTAAAGTTTAGGGACCAATTTGAAATAAAATATAAAAACTTCAAAAAATTTCCATAACTTCAAAGTTTAGGGACTTCTTTGCAATAAAATAAGTTTAGGGACCAAATTGAAATAAAATATAATACATTCAAATTTTCTTATAAATTTAAAGTTTAGGGACTTATTTGTAATAAAATAAGATTAGGGACCAATTTGAAATAAAATATAATAACTTCAAAATTTTTCCTATAAATTTAAAGTTTAGGAACTTTTTGCAATAAAATAAGTTTAGGGACTAAATTGAAATAAAATATAATACATTCAAATTTTCTTATAAATTTAAAGTTTAGGGACTTATTTGCAATAAAATAAGATTAGGGACCAATTTGAAATAAAATATAATAACTTCAAATTTTTTCCATAAATTCAAAGTTTAGGGACTTCTTTGCAATAAAATAAGTTTAGGGACCAAAGTGAAATTAAATATAATACATTCAAATTTTCTCATAAATTTAAAGTTTAGGGACCAATTTGAAATAAAATATAAAAACTTCAAAAAATCTCCATAAATTCAAAGGTTAGGGACTTCTTTGCAATAAAATAAGTTTAGGGACCAAAGTGAAATAAATATAATACATTCAAATTTTCTCATAAATTTAAAGTTTAGGGACTTATTTGCAATAAAATGAGTTTAATTAGTGACCAATTTGAAATAAAATATAATAACTTCAAAAATTTTCCATAAATTCAAAGTTTATGGACTTCTTTGCAATAAAATAAGTTTATGGATCTAATTGGAAATAAAATATAATACATTCAAATTTTCACATATATTTAAAGTTAGTATGGTGACGTGATATTCACAATTATGTCATGTGTTAGTATGGTCGACGTGATGTCGCATTTGGTGATGGTGCAGAGAGATCTCCACGTGACCCATCTCACCGGCTCCCTTCGACATGCGAGTGCAGTAAGACTTTTCGTTCAAATTGTAATTATTTATTATTTTATACATATCGTTGAAAATCGTATGATCAATACATTTTACATTTTCTTCATTTTCAAAGACCCATGCCAAAGCGACGGGGTATCTCTCGAGCATCAACCTTGAGATGGTTTGGCGGGCGAATGAGAAGATGCCACTTCCTATCGCGTTCGACAATGTCGAACGCACAATGCAGCCGATCGAGAATAACGCTAAGTATTTCACGCACTTGGTTGGGAACCAAGTGAGATTCACCGCGCCCTGCTACCCTTCATGGACGAGAGGTTCCGGAGGAGCGGTGGGCGCACGGTTACGTAGCATTATTGAGGTATGAACTTAAATTAGTTTTGTTATTAGTACACTTAATAAATATTTGTTTTACGACTTCTACAAGAACGTATTCTTTTTTCACTCTTGCGAGCTACTTGATCTCTCGCAGGCGATCGGTCGCCCGACGAGTACACGGCGTTATGTGCGCGATGGATCGTCTGCGCGCCGATCGTTATCGCGATTACAAACTAAAGGCGCATAATCACTTAAAAGCGCATGGACCGAGCCGACCATACGGCGAGATGTCCACGAGGACCGCAGCGTATGCATTGACTTCTTCACCAATCCTACTTTCGTGGTAAAGTATTGTTTATATATTGTTTACGATATTTTATATACTCTTTTAACTAATACATTTTTGCTAATCAATTATATGTTATACCTTCAGGACCGGTCCTCTAAAAATAAAGCCAATCGGGGTAAGGCTAAATACCGAGCGCAGCGAGGGTCAAGAGCTTCTCCGCCACGCGTTACGATCGTGTACAACATATAAATTTTCAATATCATTATAAATATCTTCACTACATTACGTAAAAATGTATACTAAATTTCACGTTTAAATTGTCGTGGCGGGACCCCGAGACCCGTAGTGGCCGGGATTATTGATTCGTTCGAACGTTTCACACCTTCCGGGATGGCAATTGGGTCAACCCAAGCAGGTACTGGTGACTATGTGAGAATTTTTAAATTATGTGAATATAATTTTATCGACATGCATGATATTATTATTTATTATTATTTTTTCATTTGACAGATAAACTTGTTGAGTTGAGAGAGACTCAGCAGACACAAAAAGTCGCCTCCATATAGCGTCATTAGATGAGCGTGCTATTGCAAAGGAGGTTCTCGGAGAACGACAAGGTCACGTCCGTGGGGTTGGTCGGGTTCAATGGCACCTCTCCCTCGCTAGATTCGATTGCTTTGCATCGTTTGCCCCACAAGGAACTTCCCATCGGTCCTCTGCACTTTAGAATAATGATGTTCGGTTTGCCATATGCGAGGAGCAGCTACGCCAAATGCAAATGTGAAATTGAGCTTCTAAAAGTAAAATACCAGGTGCGCTGCGGGATGAGGAGGACGGGGACGGGGGACGATGATTTAGAGGGTCTGTAAATTTTTGAATTTTTATATATTATTTATATTATTTGGAAACAAAAAATTTTTTTAAAGAAAATTCAAAACGTTTATAGTGGCGACAATGTCGTCGCTATAGTTACTTACATAATTTGAATTAGCGACGAAAAAGTCGTCGCTGTAATGGATGCACGTATGGCGACGAGACAATGGTCTCTATTATTTTGTCTATAGCGACGATTATTGCGACGACTGTGTCGTTCCTATACGTCCGTTTTCGAGATATGGTCACGACGCTATTGCGACGATGTTGTCGTTTCTATAGATACAAATTTATATAGAGACGACGTAAAGTCGTCACTATAACTCTAGAGACACTAACTTGTTGCGGCGACATATAGCGACGACTATGTCGTCTCTAAAACATGAAAGCGACGACTTATGGATATTCAGCGACGACAAATGTCGCCGCTATTGCCCTCATTTCTGGTAGTGCCACTTGATCTAAATACCTTTAAATAACTCATGTAATCAAATCATATGCATCCAATGCCAAATAAGGTTCTTTTTAGAAATGAATTACCAAGTAAATTAATGTATTGGTGAAAGGAAAGGATATAATAAAAAGAGATTTCGTAGTCAAATGTTTAATTTGTCAATAAATGAAGGCGGAACATCAAAGACCGATAAAAAACTTGGAACCAACATGGGAGAAAATTTCAATAGACTTCGTAGTAAGATTACCAAAAAATCAAAAGGTTGTGATGCTATTTGAATTATAGTTAACCATTTGATTAAATTTGCACATTTCCTACCGGTAAAGACGCCCGACAAAATAGATCAATATGTGAATCTCTATATTCAAGAAATCATAAGTCTACAAGGATGACAACGCATGAACTAACGCTTTCTTGTTTATTTGGTTTTACAAAATAACAAAGAAGTATCTTAAATATTTTCATTAAAAAAAAAAAAAAAACAAATGATTTTCACTATTTTCAAAATAGTGACCAATCTTGCCATGTCTTCCCGTTGGAGGAAGCTAATAAGTACTCCAAATTCTGAAGTGAAAAAGATAGAGCATGTTAAGGATTATGAGCTTGTTTGACAAAGATTATAAATCCATTTTTGTTTTTTTAAGCCGTAATTTTTGACTTTTCAACCTATTTTTAACATAAAAAGTCAACAATTTCAACTTAAATAAACCAATATTGGTCAAATAAACCAAAAATTGGTTTATAAACTAGTTCATAATCTCTATCAAACGGGCTCTATATCAAGACAATGTGACAACATATGCTATATGGGAAAAATAAACTTTTGAAATAACTTTTTATATTAGATATATACATACAGTAAGTTACTTATTTTAAAAGTTAAAATTTTTTGTTAAAATAAATTTAATTATTTTAAAGTTTGTTCGAACAAAATATTCATAAGAATTAAACAATATTACAACACAAATGGTAGCCATTTATAGTTAAAAAAAGGTCAAAATTTTATTATCTTTTAAATATTTTTATTTATATAGCAACTTTAAAATAAATACACATTTGTGTACCGTACTAATCTTCGCATCTAGATAGATTATACTTCAAGAAGTTCCCAGCGGTCATTTAAGGTAGATAATGATAAGGTGTTGGTGGTCAATGCCGGTATACGGGCTATGTCAAAAGGTCCTTTTGGTAGCCTTGGGACTACATATTGGCACAACGAGCACCGTATACATAGGTTGGGCCTAATTTGTATGTTATATCTATGAATCTTGGTGGGCAATGAAAGATACACTTTGATCTTTTGAGTCTTGTTGTAAGATGACAGACCCACAAGCACTATATTGCATGTGTGTTATTGGCTATATTGATATTTGAGCTCATGGGATTTGAGGCCCAAGGAGATAAAAATGAATAAGATGTAAATCTAAGATGAAGTATAGGCATTGAGAAAGATGTGAATTCCGACCACAAGATCATAATGAATGAAAGGATTGGAAATCATGTATATATTCATGAATGTGGTTACTTAATGAGTAATCGTCATATAGTTTTGCATTGGAGCGTTATTATTGAAGGTTGGTGCCTGCTCATATATATATATATATATAAATATATATATATATATATATATATATATATTATGTTCTAAACTATATTGCTTTATCAATTAGGGTTAAAGTTAATATTAATAGAATATTGTTAAAAATATGTATTAATTTAAATATATTTATACTTAAACAAAATAAGGAGTTTCGAAGTTAAATACTTACTTACATTTTGTACGATTATATAATATCGTTAAATGATTTCACAATAATTTTTGAACGACATTAGAAATTAGAAAAAAATTGGGTTGGAATTAAATGAATAGAATTAAAGACCTTTTTTGTGTCAATTTAAGTTACATTTCTATATTAAATTCTTTCTATTAAAATTGATATACTTGATGTGTGTTTACTTTTAACAAATAAACTGTAATTTTTTTTTTTTATTCCCACTTTCAATTGGCTTTTTTTCTATTGCTATTCCGATGTAAACATTCTTATGAAGCTTATTATTTTTTGAATAAATTCTACATTATAGTCTTATTAGAGTATCTCTAATGCATTCTATAGATTGCTATTTAAGTGGTACAAATGTTAGAATACATTTTATCTATGTGATATTACTATCTAATAAATAGACAATCAAGTTCAAATTTAGTCTTCAATATATTCTATGGATTACTATATATATGTATTTTATTTTATTAAAATAAAAAACAAAATTACATTTAAATATACATAGAAAATATAATTTACATAAGAATTTAAATTTTGTTAATTTAGAATGTCTAATGCAACTTTGCTTTCTCGCTTTTGGTGCAATCAGGAATGTACCAGAACTAGACTTTGGGTAATATAAGTTTAACTTACATTTCGTGTTACTGTTATGCAATATCATAAAGAAAATGAGTGGGATATTTCAATAGTCTTTATAGACAAAAGAAAGGTGGTTACAACTAAACCCACTTGATCCAAAAATATTAACTTCGAAACATTTTTTTTCTTTAATTTACAATGAAAGTCTTGATTGAATATCAATATAAAAATTGAACATTGTTCAACAAAATCATGAAAAAATAAAAATAATTGAGATGGGGTTGGAAAAATTTTATTTAATATTTTCAAAAAAAAAAAACTACAACTTTGACCGTTTACCACTAAAAAAGATAATCTTTTAAATCATTAATTATATATGGCAGTACGGTTCAAATGCCAACAACCAAACACAGTAATGTCATAGCAATTGTTGTCGATTTTAATCTCACAAGTATACAGATCGTTAACAAGTAATAAAGTGATGAGAAAAGTGTCGAACTCACGAGGACTAGCGATTTATTAACTAATTAATTTATACTTCGAATTTTAACAAGATAAAAACACATATTCGTTTATAATTTCAATCCTAAAGTTATTCTACTTAAGTTTAACTATATCTAAAATATCACGCAATCAAAAGTAATTAAAAAACAAATTCAAGTTTTTCAAGCCCTAGGATTCGCGAATCCATCTACACGTTTATTAATCAATTATCCATTAACCGCTTTAGCTAATAATTACCCTATATTGAAAATCGGTGATCTTATGATAATCAAAAGTCTCTCTCGATAGTCAATCAATTCTATATCGATATGTGAAATTAACTATCTCAAGCTAAAGTTCGAACATAAAAATATATATTTAAATCACAAAAACACCCTAAACAGATTTCTAAAAGCATAATAGTAATCTCTATCTATTATTAGACCCTATGTTATTCAATATAATGTAATTATCTAGATTGAATCTTTCGAAATCAATAAAGATTACAAAACATTCCAATGGTAATCAACCATTAAAACGTAGAAAAGAGAATAAGGAATAATCAATTTGGAAGTGATTAATTACGAAAATAGAAAAAGTTCTAATCAATTAAATATATGAGATTTCGTCATTCATCCTAGAAATAAGTAATTTAGTCGGACATGATTTCATAAAATAATACAAGAGTTGAATTAATCATATTCCAGAGAAAAAAGAAGAAAAAATAAATACAACACGTGATTCCGGCCAAAGAATCTTCATTATGTTCCTTTGATCTTCGATTCTTATGGTATTTTTTTCTCTACTTTCGCCTCCCGCGATTTCTCTATTCTCTTCCTTTTATATGCTTTGCCAAACTCCCAAAAACATGTTTTATGTTATTGTTTTATCTTGGAATGAATAAAGTTCTGTTTCCATTAGGAACCAATAAAACTCATCACATTATAACCATGCGATCGCATGGTTCAATACCATGCGATCGCATGGTATTGTCCAATTAGGTTCTGCACATAAAATCCTTAGCTTGCAATCGAACCCTTGATTAAACATGCAGTCGCATAGTTAATTGATTTTCAGTTCCTCGTTTTTCTCTTTGGTATTTGCATGATAAGCCCCCCAATTCTCTTTATCTATTCAATTGAGTCAATTTTCCTCCTATTTGCTTTCTTTTCGTTGATCAACATTTGAATTTAGTTATTTTCCTATAATGATAAAAAACAATATGCCATTATACTAAAAATATATAAGAGTATTCATAATTGTTCTTTTTTGTGGGCCCCGATCATTACAACTTTTGTACTTATCAGCAATGACTAGTAATTTACTTATTTTAAAGTTTGTCCAATAAAAGAACTAAATATCCTTTATAATTTAACCATATTACATTGCATATACTAGACCTATAAATTAAAAAATTAAAATATTTAAATCTTAATTATTGTTATTATGATATAAAGAGTTTAAAATAAAAATTTGATATTGTAATTTGAAATATGATAAAGTAAAAATATTCACAATTTTGGGAACATTTACTATTAAATGGTAATGATAATTCAAACATAATTAAATATAAAACAAGTTGTGGGTCTTTTAAAATGTGCAAGTTGAAATGTTGATAAAAATTGTGAGTCCCACAAAATATGTGGTTAAAATCATTAACTTTAACTTTAACTTTAACTTTTTACTAGTTTTTAAACTCGACCTGATCACTTCAACTTTTGTACTTATTGAACACCCCCAAACTTGAATCTTTATTAGTCCTTGAATATAATAATCATTGAAAATCATGCACAAAATGAATAAAATAGTGACAAATTTCACAACATAAATAGCTTGCCATTCTTTCTTCAACTTTTGCAACGACTTATAATTTATGACAAGTATCCAGGTATTGCTATTGTAAACGTTATTCAACTTAAACTATACTTGATATGTGTGTGTAAGCAGCTAATCCGATGTACATAATTTCTATGGTGATGATAGTCCAACCATTTGCTCAAATTCTCCTTTCCCACTCGTAAGGTACACTTTCTCCCAAATTGCTTTTTTTTTTTTTCAATTCCCGAGATTTTGGGTCTAAGGTTTTGCTTTATTCATTATTTTCTTGCTCAAAGTTAGTTAAGAATACTAATAATCATGACTAACTAAGTTTATGAAGATTCTCTAATTTTTGAGTGCTTTCAACCAGGAAGTTTTCACTAAGTAAGTCAAACTCATTAGTTATCTAATCCCATGTTAACTTTGCCAAATATCTTTCATGTTGGCTTTAGCAAATAATAATTTATCTTATAGTTATATATATATCTTATGTGCAAAAATCATTTCATTGAGCTTTCTAGATGACTTATACAAGATGACTTTAGGCCAATGAGCTTTATTATTCGAGTCAAAAAGGCTACGAAGAAAGTTATAAGATATTAATAGTGTGTGTGTATATATTATGTGCAAAACCCAGTTCATTAAAATTTTAGATGACTCATGTAACGAGCTTTAGGTCGATGAACTTTTACTCGAGTAAAAAGGCTACAAAAAAATTATAACATATTAAAAGTGTGCAAAACTCGGTTCATTAAGCTTTCTAGATGACTCATGTAAATGAGCTTTAGGCCAATGGAAAAGGCTATCACTCGAGTGAAAAAATAATACTAAGAGAGTTATAATAATAATAGCCTAGTTCCATGCGTAATTATCTAAGTTCCTCCAACTAGCCTAGATTTCTAACATTTTTTAATTACATGCTTGGAATCAACTAAACATAAATAGCTCTACACAATTTTTCAACACTTGTTTGAGATGCAAATGGTTACTTGTTTGAGATGCAAATGGTTCTAAGTTTATAGTTCTAGTCTAAAAAAGGCATCCTATTGTTTTTTCGAGAAAAGTGTACCAACATAAATAAAAATTATCATAACTAATCGGCAAAACACAATATCAAATATGGATAATTAGCTTCACATTTAACCAAAAGTAATATTTATGTCTATAAGTCATGAATTTAAGCAAAACTTAAAAGGAACAGTTTACATCATTAGCTGGCAAGGCTATTCATGACATGTAAGCTTGAAAGCAAACACAAATATTTTTATTTTTTTAAACTTAAACATATCATACAATTGAAATGTGTGCCTGTGTTGAATGATGATGAAAATTGTTCTTCGTTACCTAAGATTTGCTAATGCCTACTTGAAGTCCAAAAAAAAAAAAAAATTGCAAAAAGTCAATTGAAATCCTAAAACTATATGATATGGAAATTGAAATAAAAGATTAGAAAAAATAGGTTACCTCCCATTAATCGCTTATTTACTGTCTTAAGCTTGACTTTGTCACTTTGATCACCCGCATTTCTTAAAGTAGTGAATGCATTTTCTTTCAAAACTTCACCCTCCAAATATTGTTTTGTCTATTCACCTTAAACCTGCCTTTGTGTCATGACCAACTTCTACTACACCGTGAATGGCCCCGGACCATCTCAAATGTAGTTTTCCTGGAAGAGCTTTAGGCATGAGTTGAACTATAAAACTTTTTGTGCCTCAAACTGCTTTCATTGAATGTTCTTGTCATGCCACTTCTTCGTCATCTCCTTGTATAATTTGGCATTTTTGTAGACCTCAACCTAGAATTTATCCATTTCGTTCAATTGAAGCATTCTCTTCTTACTGGCCTCTTTTAAATCGAAATTTAGCTTCCTCATTGCCCATTGCTCATTACTCCAACTCGATGGGTAAATGGCATGCCTTCCCGAAAAAAATGGCGGTATGGTAACATTCCAATTGGAGTTTTGAATATAGTGCGATATGCCCAAAGAGCATCATCAAGCTTGTTTGAACAATCTTTCCTCAAGATACTCACGGTTAGTTCCAAAATCATTTTCAACTTCCGATTGGAAATTTCTATCTGGCCGTAAGTTTGTGGTTGATAAGAAGTAGTCACTCAGTGCTTCACACCATATTTTTCCAAGAGGGTTTCAAACTATCAGTTTCCAAAATGTTTAACTCCATCATTTATGATTGCTCAAGGGGTCTCAAAATGTATGAAATGTTCTTTTGAGAAAATTCACTACCAACGGCCATCATTAGTGGGTAAAGCACGCTTTCTACCCATTTTGAGACGTAGTCTACAACCACTAAAATGTATAAATTTGAGAATGATGATGGAAATGGTCCCATAAAATAAATTTTCCATATGTCAAATAATTCAACCTCTAAAATGGTTTGAAGGGGCATTCTTGCTTTCGAGATATGTTTCTCGTCCTTTGGCACCTATCACACATTTTTAAAAAAATTGTAAGCATCCTTGAACAATGTTGGCCAATAAAATTCAGATTGTAAAACTTTGGTTGTAAGACTTTGGTTGCGGTCTTAATAGCACCAAAGTGCCTCCGTATGGTGAGGAATGACATTGTTCTAAGACAGTCTCTATTTCTTCTTCAGGTACACACCTTCGCATTACTTGATCAGCACCCTTTTGTAGAGAATATGATCCTCCAAAAATTAGTATTTAAGTTCTAAAAAAGAACTGTTTTCGGTATTGGTGATCATATCAGGTGGCACAGTGTTGCTTTCAAGGTAATTCACATAATCGGCATACCATGGTGTGCTATCTTCTTTTTCTAACTTCTCTATTCCAAAAATCTGCTCATCCGAGAATTTTTTATTTATTTCACCTTCTTCATTTCCTTATGACAGCTCTATCTTTTCTGTAGTAGCATAGTTCAATTGAGCGTCATTGAGAGTTCGGCTGGCATAATATACGACATGTATGAATTTTTTCCTTTGCTGTCCCAAAATCGCTCCAACAAAGAAAATCATTTGCTTTGTACATGATCTCAAACAGTAGATCCCAATTAGATACCACAATTACTGGTGCTGAGATTAGGCTGGCTTTAAGGATTTTAAAAGATCTAAGTCAGTCTATGGAGAAGTCAAATTTGACTTATTTTTCCCAAACTGCATAATGGTTTAGTGATCTTTAAAAAATCTTTTATAAACTATATATAATGTCCCAGAAATGATCGAATACCTTTAACTATTTTCGACGGAGGAAGTTTAACTTGAATATTTTCTTTGTCAACCTCAATGCCTAAGGTGACACTTTTCCCAGGTAAGCACCATGTTCGTTTTCTCGCAACGCTGAAGTACAAAGGTCAAATGTTTTAGACATTCATTGAATGATGACCTAAAAATCAAAAAATTATCCATGAATACTTCAATGACTTTTTTGACCATATCCGAGAAAATTGACATCATACAATGCTGAAATATGTTAAGAACGTTGCACAGGTCAAATGGCATATGCCTATATGTACACATGCCTATAGGATACATTTTTGTCTTTTCTCAATCTTCTAGGGCTATAAGGATTTGATTGTAACCTGAATACCCATCAACAAAGCAATAATTAGAATGACCTGCCAATCATTCCAATATCTGATCAATGAATGGTAGAGGAAAATGGTCCTTTCAAGTTGCGTCATTCAACTTTCTATAGTCAATACAAACCCATCGCCTAGTATTTAATCAAACTGGTATAAGCTCATTATTTTCATTCTTCTCAACCGTAATTTTTCCTTTCTTAGGCACCACCTATACCAGGCTTACCCAAGTGCTATATGAAATAGGATAGATGATACCTACATCAAGTATTTTTAAAAATTTGACTCGACTATCTCCTATAAATGAGAATTTAATCTACATTGATGTTGTACTGTCGGTTATATACTTTTTCCATTAGGATCTTGTGCATCCAGATGGACGTGCTGATACCTCTAATATTTGTTGTAGTCCAACTGATGGTTGATTTGTATTCTCCAAGTACTTGGAGTAGTTTATCTTTCTGATCTTGGTTGATGGAGTTTGCAATAATAACTAGAAGAGTAGATGACTTACCTAGATAAGCATACCTGAGGTAAGATGGTAACTATTTTAGCTCGAGAGTCGAAGCCTGTTAAATTGAAAGTGGTGGTTGAGGAGGTGTAGTGAGTAGTTCTATGTATTTGTTTCTTTTTCTATTTTTCAACCCCTTGTAAATATCTAGCACATTCCTCAAGAACTGGAGAGTCGGAATTTTCTTCATGAGAATGCATAATGTACACTTTCCATGGATCTGAGAGATTTTCCCAAGTGAATGTATTGGTTGCATCGTTATCTATGATATCGATCGGAAAACAAGAGTCAGAGGATCTTGGATATTGATTTGCTTTGAACACGTTGAAAGATACCTCCTCCTCATTTAATCTCAACACTAGCTGTCCTTTTTATATATCAATTAGTACTTGTCTGTTAGCTTAAGAAAGGCCATCCCAAGATAAGTAATACATCCATGTCTTCTCCCATATCTAAGATAATGAAGTCAACTGAAAATATAAACTTGTCCACTTTTACTAAAATATCTTCAACAACTCCGTATGGATGTTTAACTGATTGATCAGCCAACTATAGTGATATTGTAGTCGGCTTAGATTTCCTGAGACCTAGTTACCTAAATATAAAATATGATATCAAACTAATGCTAGCACCTAAATCACACAATGCTTTTTCAAAAAATGAACTGCCAATAGTGCAAAGAATAGTAAAACTCCATCGATCTTTTAATTTCAGTAGAGCTTATTTTACAAGATAGCACTACATTCTTTGTTAAACATGATTGTTTCGTGCTCTTCTAACTTCCATTTGTTTGAAAGAATTTCTTTCATAAATTTTGCATAGCTCGGCATATGAGCTAAAGCGTCGGCAAAAGGTATGTTGATTTGAGATTTCTTGAACACATCGAGGAATTTTTTGAATTACTTGTTTAGCTTATGTTTTTGCAACGTTTGAGGAATATAGAATTGGAGGAATATAAGCTTCGACCGGTGAAAGAATTTAATCTAGTGGAGAGCTTCATTTTTCTTGTTCAATTGCTTCGTTGGATTTGTTTTCTCTCTCTTTACTGAATGTGGTTTTCTTTTCTACATCCGTTCTTTTCACATGAATTTTTGGCAACTCAAATCTGTTTCTCATAGTAATTTCATTTACTTGCTCATTTGATTGACCTTGACATTGCTTGGCCATGTGCCTGGTTGTCGCACGATCAATAGTTTAGCCAACTACCCAATCTGATTTTCTATATTCTTTATTTAGACATATTATCTTTGGTGCACTTCTTTGAATTCAATTCTTCTTCTTTCTGATAACTTTGTGAAATCTTGTTCCCATCCTCATTTTATTTCTTGTAATTTCCCTTGATTTGGCTGATTTTGAATATTTTGGGTACTGTCATATGAGAAATTTGGATGATTTCTCCATCCAGGATTATAAGTCTATGGATATTGGTAAGGACATCTGAACCATATTGGCTGATTAATAGTGTTTCAGTGTTTCCATCTACTTTGTCAATGAATCAATTTTCACCAGTATGAGTGAATTTATTTCCACCATGTGCATTTTTTGTTACTTGCTTTTGCGACACTCTGTCTGGCCACATAATGAACTGTTCACTCATCATCTCATACAAATCGTGAAGGTCGCTAGCTGATCTATTTTGGATAGACCTGCTACAGAATCTACTAAAAACTGACTGTTCAGAGCAAATCCAAAGTAAAAATAATGATTCTGACCCACTAAAGGAAAACCAATGACTTGGACACTTTCGAAACAGGTCCTTGAATCTTTTCCATTCCTCATGAAAATTTTCCAAGTTAGATTGTTGAAAATTGGATGTTTCATACTTTCAATCTGTTTACTCTGGTCGGAGAAAAGTATTTCAGTGTGAATTTTGAGATCAAATCTGTCCAAGTAGTTATGCTTCCTGACGATAGAGGATCTAACTGTTCTCTAGCCTTATCCTTCAGAGTGTGTGGGAAAAGTTTTATCCTAAGTGCCTCTTCATTAACACCGTGATATTTGAAAATTTCACAGTATTCCATGAAGCGAGAAAGATGATAATGAGGATTTTCGTTTGTTCTCCCATAAAATGGCAGATTGTTCGAGAATAAATTAATCACATCTAGTCCTTGAGTCCAAAATATGGGTAAATTAGGTTGGACCGATTTTCAACAATTGGAGCATCATATAATCATCCTTAAGAATATCTCATTCATTAACTTCAATTGGTCGAGCCACTTGTGCAAGATTATTTCTCTCATACCTGTAGATGGTGGATCGTGGACCCGGTTGTTGTCGTCCATTGTGTCTCTCTACTTTTTTTTCTTTTTTCATTGTTCACATTGTAGTTGGTGAAAACTCCATTTGATTTCTAGGTTGAAATCAAATATATCAAGAACTTTTACATGGCGCATACATAATTGACATCTAAAACTTTGAAAATAGCTAAAATTCAGCAGTTACACAAAGAACTTAGAAGGAGAATAAAAAAAAATTTGTTAAAACTAAATTATTAATTAACGTAGTAATTAATAAAACTAGTCTCCAAAACGGCACCAAAAACTTGTTGTCCATTTAATCTTGCAAGTGTACAAGTCTTTAACAAGTAATAAAGTGATGATAAAAGTATCAAACCCACGAGGAGGAGCAATTAATTAACTAATTAATTTATAGTTGGAATTTTAACAAGATAAAAACACATATTTATTTATAATTTCAATCATAAAGTTATTCTACTTAAGTTTAAATAAATCTAAATTATCACGTAATCAAAAGTAATTTAAGAACAAATTCAAGTTTTATTAGCACTAGAATTCGTGAATCCACCTACACGTTCATTAATCAATTATCCTAGATTGAAAATCGGTGATCCTATAATAATCAAAAGTCTTTCTCGACGGTTAATCAATTTTATATCAATATACGAAATTAACTATCTCTATCTAAAGTTTGAACATAAAATATGCATTTAAATCACAAAAACACCCTAAAAGATTTCATAAGGCATAATAGTAATCTCTAACTATTATTGGACCCAATATTATTCAATACAATATGCTTATCTAGATTGATTCTCTCGAAATCAATAAAAATCACAAAATATTCCAATGGTGATCAAACATTAAAACATAGAAAAGGGAATAAGGAATAATCAACCTAGAATCAATTAATTACAAAAATGGAAAAACTTCTAATTAATTAAAAACATGAGGTTTCATCGTTGATTCTAGCTATAAGTAATATAGCTAGACATGATTTCGTAAAATATTACAAAAGTTGAATTAATCATGTTATGGAGAAAAAAAAGAAGAAAACAAAAATACAACTTGTGATTCCGGCTAAAGAATCTTTATTCTGTTAATTTGATCTTAGATTCTTATGATATATTTTTTTCTCTATTTTCACCTCCTGCGATTTTTCTATTCTCTGCCTTTTATATGCTTTGCCAAACTTCTAGAAATGTATTTTACATTATTGTTTTATCTTGGACTGAATAGAGTTCTATTTCCATCAAGAAACAATAAAACATGTTATAACCATGAGATCACATGGTATTGTCCAATTTGGTTCTACAGATGAAATCTCTAGCTTGCGATTGCACCCTTGATTAACCATGCGGTCGTATGGTTAATTGATTTCTAGTTCTTGATAACGAGTTTTTCTCTTTGGTATTTGGATGACAAGTCTCTCAACTATCTTTATCTGTTCGATTGAGTCCATTTTCTCCTATTTTATTTCTTTTCATTTTATCGACACTTTAATTTAGTTATTTTTTTCTATAATGATAGAAAATAATATGCCATCATGTTGAAAACATGTAAGAGTACTAATAATTGTTCCTTTTAGCGAGTCTCGATCAGTACAACTTTTGTACTTAGATTGGGAATGAGAAACTGCCACTTCTCAAGGACACGTCAGCTCTGCGTAAGTAGAGCAAAGTCATTCATTCTCCTTAGAGATACGATCTCCTGATTACTAGTAATATATTACTAATTGAGAAAGATAAACCTACTACTTACGTAGAATCAAAGTCAAATGTTGAAAATCAAAGAGATGGTAGGAGCCATATAATCTAAGATGAACTCCATATACGAAAACAAGGTTTGGACCTTGGTTGACTCGCCTGAGGGGGTAAAACCTATAGGCTGTAAATTGGTTTACAAGAAAAATGTTGGCATAGATGGTAATGTTCATAGTTACAAGGAAAGATTGGCTGCGAAAGGTTACAAGCAATGATAGGAGATTGACTTTGACGAAACCTTCTCACCAATAGCCATGTCTAAGTCAATTTAGATTATGTTTACAATAGTAGCATCCCATGACTATGAGATCTGGACAAATGGATGTCAAAACCGCATTCCTTAATGAAAATCTTAGTGAGGATGTGTACATGATACAACCCGAAAGTTTTGAATCTACAAAGCCAAACAAAGTATGCAAACTACAAAGATCTATATATGGATTAATGCAAGTCATTTGGAGTTGGAATCTTCATTTTGATGAGACAATCAAAATGTTTGATTTTATCAAGAATGAAGATGAACCATGTGTGTATAAGAAGGTTAGTTGGAGTAAATTCTTGTTTCTAATTTTGTATGTAGAAAACATACTATTATTAGGAAACAATGTCCTGATGCTAAAATTAGTAAAATTGTGGTTATCAAAAAATTTCTTCATGAAGAATATGAGAGAGACATCATATATTCTTGGTATAAAGATCTATAGAGATAGATCTAATAGAATGCTGGGTCTATCTCAATCTACATACTAGATAAGATCTTGAAAAGATTTAGTATGGAAGAATCCAAGAGAGGACTCTGTCCCATCGGACATGGGATCTATCTTTCAAAAGAGATGTATCCAAATACACAAATTGAAAGAGATCACATGGAAAGAATTCATTATGCATCAGCAATAGGATCTATCATTTATATCATGCTATGTACTCAACCAGATGTTTCATATGCCTTAAGTGTCACAAGAAGGTTCCAAGTGAACCCTTGCAAAAAATATTGAATCGTAGTCAAGAACATCATTAAAGTACTTAAGAAGGACTAAAGACGTGTTCTTGGTTTATGGAGAAATGAACATAGAGTTCAAGGTTATGTCGATGGCAGCTTTCAGTTTGATAAAGTGATAGCAAATCCCAATCTAGAATGTATTTATTCTAAATGGTGGTAGGATCAGTTAAAAAAGTTCTAAACAAGAAATGATCGCTGATTCAACTACAAAAGTTGAATATATAGCTACTTGATAGCAAAGGCAATGATCCGGATCAAGAAGTTTATTTATGAACTTAGAGTAGTTCCTAGCATTATTGATCCAATACCTTGTATTGTGATAACAATGGAGCCATTGTACAAGCTAAGGAACCCATGTCTCATCAATGATCCAGATATATTGAGGCAATATCATCTAATTATGGAGATAATCTTGAGAAATGACATAAAATAGAATGGGTCCCAACAAACAATAATGTATCAGATTCTTTGACAAAGTCGTTGTCCTAGCACTAGCATGATGGTCATGCTAAATTTAATGGTATTAAGATAACTAAGTGATTGGATCTAGTTTGTTTGGGATATTTTGTGATATACTCTTTGTTAGACATTGATGTGTATGAAAAAATTGATTAATTAAATGCTTGTCTACATTTTAATGGAAGATTTGTTATTTTTTAAATTTTATTATTTAAAATAATAAAGTCCGAAGAAAAGTTCATAGTAACTTGTTAATCTCAAGGTGTTGTGACTTATTCTTGAAATATCTCTAGTCATAGTAATGATGAGATACGAATATTATTATCGCGGTAGACTAGCATATGTTGTATTTCTTTTGAAGAATGTAGCTAATCTCACGACCTTAGATGTAAAGGGACATCTGAATGAACACATAATGCATTGTTATGAGAACGTGATATTAAATTATCCACCTAGAGATTCTACATGGATAACTATCCAAGCATCAATGGTAAATCTCTAATGTGCAGTAATTGATTTGGTCCTTTGACTTGAGAACATCATAAAATCTTATGTGAGAATCGCTATACACGAGCACTTGATGGGGCTTTGAGATTATGAGTCACCAAGATGACATCGTACGTGTATAGTGGGAATCATATGAAGGTTGTGAATATCCAATGTGAGGATTCGTCATGCCTGAAAAGTAGAAGATTATGACCTACATTTTGACCACTTAAGTTGATATAAACTACCTCGGTCGAGGAAGAGTTGTGAGTTGAAAAATTTCAATCATAACTAGATTAGATCAACGAAAAGTTGAAGTGAATAATATAATTGGTTGAAATGAGATTGACGATGATCCATACCTCTTAACCAATTGGATTAGATTGATGAAGAGATTATATTTTCACGGAATCGCACATATATTAGTTCTGTCATACCACATGACATTTTCCTTCATATGAATTGTCTTGACATATTGCTAGATGTCAATGTTGGACGGCAACGTGAATTGATTGATCCAGGTGAATCGATGAGAATATCACTATATTTGCTAACGTGAATGGGCACCTAATGAGTCACAAACAAAAGGAAGAATTGAGCATCTGGAGTTGGTCCTTGTCCAAGTGAGAGATTGTAAGAATTAATATCTAAGGTCCAATTAGTTGGGTCAGACTTAATTACTTATTGGACCCATAATTAATTAGATTAATTAATTGAGTCCGTTAGTTGTTGGATAACAAAGTTCTAGTAAGATTAGAACACAAAATTCTAGTAGGACTAGAACTAGAGTTAACGCTATCTATAAATACTAGGGCCACAACAATTTATGCAACAAAGTGAAACTGTTTTCATTACTTGCTAGCACAAGCAAGAAATAGACCAAATACAAACTTTTCATCTATTCTTGATCATGAAAGTTCAGATGTGTTCTTGTTTTTGGACTACCATTGGAGACTGGACAATTGGACAACTGTAGTATTGAAGATTGTATTTCCAGCTAATCAGATAATCAGATTCAACAGTATTCATCGAGGTAAACTTCTATCATGAATTCTATCTAAGTACAAAGCTGATCCAGCTTATAGGAATTGCAAGTTTAATTTTCATTGTACATGTATACGTCAATTTTTTACACACCCAACATACCTTCACCCGAGACAATGGTCGAACAACACAATCTCCAAGTAGACCAATCTGACATCATAAATAGCCACCAAACACCACCACCCTAACTAAAAATTCTTAGAAGATTCAAAAGGGTCTGAAGACCTTGTTCTTGGCTAAGAGATTTCACAACAATCAATCCTAACCAAGAGTCAACTCTCATAGCTAAGGCATGCAAAGGCACCAAGTATACATATCTCACTATGTCCCTTGTTCAAACGTATCACCCAACCATACGAGTCTATTTGCCAACATTTCTCAATGAGTTGAACCAACTACCTTTCCTCAAGTTGTACATGATTTAAATTGGAAAGCAATTGTGGATATTGAAATTCCAAATTTTTAGAAGAAAATGGGACTTGTTCCTTCATCACCTAGCCCAAAGGGAAGAAGCTAACCCGATGTCATTGGGAGTATAAAATTAAACAAGAGGCAGATGGTAGCATCAAAATATACAATGCTCACTTAGTTGCCAAAGGATACAACTAGATAAAAGGCATGGACTACAGTGAAAACCTTTGCACCAATTGCAAAGCTTACAACAATACGGTGTTTATTAGTCGTAGTTGCAGCCAATAAAATGTTCTTTGCATCAAATGGATGTCCAGAATGCCTTTATCCATGGTGATCTCGAAGAAAAAGTCTACATGCTTCCACCACAAGGTTACGTTCGACAGGGATAGACTTCACTAGTTTGTTGACTTTACAAATATCTTTATGGACTAAAAAAAGCTTCCAAAAATTGGTATTTCTAAGTTTTCTACTATTATATGTCAAGTGGGTATTAAGTAGTCCTTCGCAAATTATTCCCCATTCACTAAAGGTAACCACAAGTCATTTACTGAATTTTTAATTTATGTAGATGACATGTTTATAACTGGGAATGATGAAGAAGAAATTGCAAAGCTAAAGAAAATCATTCTATTACATATAACTTGTCCCGCATGTATCTTTGATATCACGACATTGACGTCGTTATGATAACAATAACGACCTTGATGTCGTTACATGTAAGTCCAATAATGACATTGAAGTAGTTTTAGTTTAGTAACAAGCACATGTATCAATTTGACATAATGATATTGAAGTCGTTATGATACAAATAACAACATTGAAGTAGTTCCAATATATTTTAAGCCTGGACGCTTGTCCAGCCTTAATCTAGGCATTCACCCAGTAGAAGCAAAAGCAAATCTGCTTATGCTTTCACCAAGTGGGTGAAAACCCACGCCTAGGCCAATTTCACGTGAAAAGTATATTTTTTAAAAAATAATTTCTTTCCATTTCATTTACCAATATTTGAATAATATTACAACACATATAACTTGCACGTATGTATGGATTTGACATCACTAGATTGACGTCGTGTTGATAACAATAACAATATTGAAGTTGTTTCAGTGTAGTAACAAGTTGTACATGTGTCAATTTGACATAACGAGATTGAAGTCATCATGATAAAAATAAAAACATTGAAGTTGTTTAGTACATATAAATCGTGCATTTATTGATTTGACATAATGAAGATATTGATATCGTTTCAATACAAAATACAGATGTAACTACATTGAAGTCGTTTTAGTTAAAAGGTAACGAGATTGATATCGTTCCAGATAAAAAAGCCGAATTGAACGTCCAAGACCACTCGACATGCCTCCGACATACTTAGGAGGTCCGAAAAAAGTTATCAATTGGGTTGATCCCACTCCGACGTTGAAGAAAAGATTAACAGAGTTACCTTATTTCCACATGAGAACTTCGAAGGTGGTTGACAAGACTAAGAATTTCTAAGGTTAGTCGATAGGGCACATCCCTCGAACCAATTCGTCGGTTCTCACTTGAAAGTAATGCTTATACCAATGAATGATGCTTCGAGTCGACCAAAGTGTAAAACGATAGTCAAACTCACATAACGACATTTTTATCATTCCAGTTCTAGGGTGATGACATTTATGTTGTCCAGTACAAAATATAACTATCACTACGTTGAAGTCATTTCATTCAGAAGGTAACAAGTTTGATATCGTTCTAGTTAAAAATACCGAATCGACCATCCACAGCCACCTGGTATGCCTCCAACATACCTAGGAGGTCCGAAAAAGGTTATCAAGTGGGTTGATCCTATGCAAATGGTGAAGAAAAGGCAAATGGAATGACATTATTTCCATCAGAGAACTTCGAAGGTGTGGTTGACAACACTAAAAACATTGAAGGTTGTCGATACGAGAATGTCCCTCGGCCGATTCAACGGTTCTTACTTGAGAATGATGCTTGTACCTAATAAACGATGCTTCAAATTGACCAGAGTGCAAAATAACAGTCGAACTCACATAAGGACATTAGGTTCGTTCTAGTTCTAGTTAGACGACATTGATGTCGTTCCAGTACAAAATACAAATATGACTACATTTGAAGCCATTTCATTCAAAAGATAATGAGATTGATATTGTTCTAGCTAAAAACAACTATAACAAAGTTGAAGTTGTTCCAATTCACGTGTAACGACATTGAACTCGTTCGATTACAAACACAACTATAATGACGTTTAAGTCATGCAATTCAAACATATCTGAAATTGCTATCACTTTAGTACAAACACAACTATAACGGCATTGAAATCTTTCAGTTCATTCATGATTTTTATGTCGCTCCAGCTTAAAACTACAAAAAAGAAAACGATATGTATGTTGTTTGTTTGTAGAAAAAGGAAACGATATCTGTAAGTGAAATAATGATATTGAAGTTGTTTCAGTTTATTCTTAACGACGTTTATGTGTTCCAGTTCAAAAGGATTTTAGTCATTTAATTATTCATTTTTTCATTTTTTGTACCTCTAGGCCTTTTAGCTAAATAACATTGAACTGAGGTTTTTTAAATGAAGATATTGGTTGACTAGGCCTATTAAATGAATCCCCATTGGATTTGTCATGTGGTTAGAGAGAAGATTAAAGCGGGTCTAGTAGTCATACAAGTTTGTTAATTCAACAAGATAAATAGCCGATATGTTTACAAAAGCCCTTGGGAAGTCACTTTCCAAGAGTCATATGGGCAAGTTGGGCATTTCAAACATTCATGCTCCAACTTGGATTGGAGTGTTAAAGTTTAATTTCCAAAATAGGAAGATATTGATGTTTTGCATAATTTGTGATTGTCGAAATTGTGGAGATTTTTCTATACTCAGTGAATATAGCTTATTTTTAGCGATTTATTTCCTAGTAATTTTTGTCAATATGGTAGGAATCATTTGAATATATAGCAGATTCTTTGTAATCAAACTACTGAATAAAAAATCTTTCTTCGACCAATATTTTTCTTTTACTCTTATTCAAAAAATTTCTTGTGTTGGTTGACTTTACACTTCAATAATAAAATCTTTCTACTAAAATTGATATTTGTAATACGTTTGTTTATTTAACAAATAAACAGATTTTTTTTTTTTTTATTTCAACTTTCAATTGTTTTGTTCCTATTGATATTACAATGTATACACTATTTTAAAATTGATTAGCTTTGTTAGTTTTCAATTAAAATTTTGTTAAAAGCTAAAGTCAAAGTCAACAATTACTTTTAACTACACATTTCATGGATCCAAAACTTTTTACAACTTTTCAATCACACATTTTATCAACTTTTCTAAAAAAATATGATTTTAAAAATCAAATACACCATTGTCTTATTAGTTGTTACATACAATGATAAGTGCATTTGTGCACTTAATCGGGTCTTTAAACTAAGGTTTTATCCCATCATTTTATGAATTTTCTACTTAATTTTGTGTATTATTTTTTCTATTTCAATTTTGAACCCGTCTATAAGAAATTGGAGAAGAATGGATAAAAGAGCAATAAATTAGAAGATATTTCAAAAGTACGGGACTCAATTGCAATCAATTAGACTTGAAAGACCATTTTGGAGGCTATTGGAAGATTTGAGGACTAAAATGACCAAAATCTAAAGTTAGAAGACTAAAGGTGTAGATTTGAAAAGCTTAAGCTTGGCAATCGTCCAATCTTAAAGCTGGGCGACCGCCTAGAAACCGAGAATAAAAACAGAATGCAAAATAATTGAACTGGGCGATCACTCCCGGGTGATCGCCCAATGTAAAATTTATCACGGATTTTTTTACTAACCTTTTAGAGATCGACTCCAATTAGAAAACTTTTCAAGATGCAATTTTAATAATTTTTTGGGATCCTTTTGGGCACTATTATGGAACAATATATATCAGTCATTAACTTATAACGAGGAGTTGAATTTTGATAGAAAAACAAGAGACAAAACACAAAAAGAAGATCAAGATTTACTCTTTCAAGAATTAAACGAAGATCAAGATCAAGATATCATCTTTTAAGTTTTCTTCTTCTCCGGGGTTTGAATCATATCTTCTCTTTTTCTCTTTATTTTCTTCTTCTTAGTATGCTAGGCTAGATTATTTTGTGCTAGGATTACGATGAAACCTGTAGCTTAGTTCTTCTATTTGGAAACTTGATTTTTGATTATTTACTTCAATATAGTTTTGAATAATTAATTTTGATTTCTTTTAATCTACAATTATATACATAGTAATTGTATGATTATTGTAGTTTATTTTACTATCAAGAGATTGAAAAGCAGGCTAGACATAATTTTAATTATCTTAAAGTTCGATAGGGGATATAAATATACTACTATGCTTTATGTGATCTTTAATTATCCATTGCAACTTAATACATTTTTATCTATTCACATTCGTCATAGAGATATAATTATGTCATATATATAAATAGGTTTGATTTTATTTGAGAGAAATTATTAAAAAATGTTGGGATATTGATCGTCATAACTTATTTATTTTGTCAAAATCAAGAATCAAGATAGAGAAATTAACAACTATAAATGGATTCGGGATTATAGTACTTTTCTTTTCCAAAATTAAAGTAATTCTTATCAAATTTAATCTTTTAATTACTTGAGTTATAATTATTTAATTACTCTTAATCATATTTTAATTAGTTTAAGAAACCAAATTTTGAAAAGTTAATTTGATTCGGTTAAGGTTATTATAATTGAATTAAACTATCTAAATCACTATGGGTAAGATATTGGACTCAAATTTACTTTATTGCTTGTGCGATCCGAAGACTTACGGAATAATAAACATAAAAATTGCTAACAAGTTTTTGGCGCCGTTGTTGGAGATTTAGTTTTAGTTCTTTTTCAGTTTTATTAGCACTAATTCAAACTTTATTTATTTAATTATTTATTATTTATTTTTTTAGTTTATTTCAGTATATAAATTGTTTCTTTTCAGACCTTTGCATGCGAAGCATAAGACACGAGTCTCTAATACCAGCTCATCTCAAGATTGAATGCACTTTTCATTGTAGGCAAAGAGGCAAGAAAGACACTAAAAAGACAAAAAACAACAAGACATATTAAATAACAATGAGATTGTTCAGGCAAGACATTAGAATAATGAAGACAATATACTAGTTGGAGACTTTATGACTTCGCATCTCATCCAGAGCCAATCTAGCATTGTCTACCCACCTTTTGGATAATCAAACTTCCAATTGAAGACCAATTTAATTCATTTATTTTAAAATGGAGGCTAAAGAGAATCCACATACACATGTCTTGCTATTCTTAGAACTAGGCCAACATTTCAAATATCAAAGAATCTCAGATGACACCATCTGTGAACAAGAGAACTGCAGTATATAAAATAGATACTTTCACGGCGTTATCTGCAAAGATAGACTCATTGGTACACAAGGTGGAAAGTATGTCACATTCAGCCAATACAGTGCAAATAAAAAAACCAACATGTGAAGAATGCGGGGCTAGTCACAGTACATTAGAATGTCCTATTCTATCTCAGCAGCCCGAGCCTATCAAGTATATTCAAGGTGGTTAGCGCCAACAAAATAATCCATTCTCAAACACATTTAATCCAGGTTGGCAAAATCATCCTAACTTCTCTTAGAGAGATCATCATAATAATATCAGACCACATGGTCCTCAGTTCTAACATCCAAAAAAAGAATCTCACTAGAAGACATGTTTGGTAAATTCATAGAGAAAATCTAACAGTACATGAATAAGACAGAGACTACTCTTCAATATTAAGGTGTGTCAATAAAAAATTTGGAAACACAGATGGGTTAGATGGCAATTGCTATATCAAACAGATAACCAGGTACTTTGCTTAGCAATACAGAGGTAAATCCCAAGGAACATGTTAATGATATTACTACCAGAAGTGGAGTTTAGTTACCAGAAATCTTTGTAAAGAGACCAACTGTAAATAAAAAAAAAAGTACTATCCAATCATGATGAGAGAGCACGTGGAGCAGAGACGAGATGTAGATATTGAAAAAAGTTTAAATACACCAATGGTTAAGGCAACCGTTCCTATCTAACCATATAAGCCTCTGATAATTTTCTCAGAGACTACAAAAGTACAAATTAGATAAGTAGTTCGCAAAATTTCTTGAGATCTTCAAGAAGCTACATATCAACATTCCTTTTATAGATGCAATTGTTTAGATGCTTAGTTATGTAAAGTTTATGAAAGACATTCTTTCAAATAAACACAAGATGGAGGAACATGAGACGGTGATGTTGATAGAAAAGTGTAGTGCTATTTTGTAAAATAAGCTACTTACTAAACTAAAAGATCCAAGGAGTTTTACAATACCTTGCACCATTAGATATTTTTGTTTTGAAAAAGTTTGTGTGATTTAGTGCCATCATTAACTTGATGCCACTTTCTATTTTTAGAAAATTAGGTTTGGAGAAGGCTAAAGTAATTACGATAACTCTACAGCTAGCTGATCGGTCTATCAAACATCCAACACGAATTGTTGAAGATCTTTTGATAAAAGTGGACAAATTTATCTTTTCAAATGATTTTATCATTCTTGACATGGAAGAAGATAGAGATGTGCCACTTCTTTTGGGTGGACCATTCTTAGTTATCGGTAGAACTCTTATTGATGTACAAAAAAGCCAACTGATTCTGAGGCTTAGTGAAGAGTCGGTTACTTATGATGTGTTAAAGACAATAAAATATTCAACCAAGTTAGGTACCTGCTTTAAAATAGATGTGATTGACACTGTAGTGCATGACACTTTCAACTGAACAATCCATCAGATCCATTGGAGGCCTGTATTGTGCATTCTAAATCCACTCACACTGATTATGGTGAGATTGAGATTTGCGCAAGATATCTTGAAGCTAATCTTCCATATATAAGTAGACCACGCTTTGAAGAGTTGGACACGAGTTCTACAAAGCCTTTGCCTTCTGTTCAGCAGCCTCCAAAAATAGAGCTCAAGCATTTGCCATCTCATCTCTGTTATGCTTACTTGAGAGAATCATCTACTCTACATGTGATAATTGATAATTCTATTAGTGAGCTTGAAAAGAAAAAAAAAATTGCTCCAAGTGCTTTGAGAACACAAGACAGCTATTGGATGGTCTATTGCAGACATCAAGGGCATCAGTCCTACACTTTGCATGCATAAAATTCTCATGGAGGATAATTTTAATCAAAGTGTTGACAGTCAGATGAGGTTGAATCCTAATATGAAAGAAGTGGTCGGAGCAGAGGTCATAAAGCTAATAGATGCAAGAATTATCTATCCAATCTCAGATAGTGCATGGGTAAGTCCAGTTAGGTAGTTCCAAAGAAGGATGGTATCACAGTGGTTCAGAATGAAAAGAATGAATTGATTCAAACCAGAACAATCGCATGATGGAGAGTTTGCATTGACTATCGTAAACTCAACATATCTACTAGGAAGGATCACATTTCTCTTCTATTTATTAATCAGATGTTGGAAAGACTGTTTGGACACTCCCATTACTACTTTCTAGATGGGTACTCCAGATATAATCATATCCCAAAT
This sequence comes from Forsythia suspensa, assembly GCA_023638005.1. Classification (NCBI taxonomy): domain Eukaryota; kingdom Viridiplantae; phylum Streptophyta; class Magnoliopsida; order Lamiales; family Oleaceae; genus Forsythia; species Forsythia suspensa. The sequence goes on from CM042671.1 coordinate 34,360,816, forward strand.
TGTCCTTGATGAAGATCAAGAGAAGACTACCATTACATTTTCCTATTGTACGTTTGCATACCATAGGATACCTTTTGGTTTATGCAATGCTACATCCACTTTTTAGCGTTGCATGATGGCCATCTTCTTTGATATGGTGGAGAGATACATCAAAATATTCATGGATGATTTCTCAATGTTTGGCTCATCTTTTGATGAGGGCTTGGAGCACTTACACCTAGTTTTGCAGCGGTGTGAAGACACAAATCTGGTACTTAACTAGGAAAAGTGTCACTTTATATTTCAAGAGGGTATTATGTTGGGACAATGAATTTCAACTAAGGGCATTGAAGTGGATAAGGCAAAGATCAAGTTACTGAGAAATTACCACCACCAACCTCTGTCAAGGGTATTCGAAGTTTTCTTGGGCATGCAGGGTTCTATAGTTGCTTCATCAAAGACTTATCTAAAATCAAAAAACTGTTGTGCACTTTGCTAGTCAAGAATGTGTCCTATGCCTTCTCTGAAGAGTGTTTATTGGCATTCAACACTCTAAAAGATAAGCTAATTTCAACACTTGTGATAATTACACCATATTGGAATATCATTTGAATTATGCAGTGGGAGTAATGTTGGGACAAGGAAAAGATAAAAATTTCATGTGAAAAATTATGAGACTTTGACTGATGCACAGCTCAACTATGCCACTACTGAGAAGGAACTCCTTGTTGTAGTCTATGCCTTTGATAAATTTCGATCATATCTTGTTGGATCAAAGGTAATAGACTACACTGATCGTGATGCCTTGAAATATTTGTTGGCAAAGAAAGATGCAAAATTGAGGATTACTTCTACAAGAGTTTGATTTGGAGATAAGAGACAAGAAGGAAAGCAAGAATATAGTAGTTGATCATCTATCCAGACTTGAGTAGGTAGAATATACTAAGACCATGGATATTAATGAAGTCTTTCCAGATGAGCAGATTTTTAGTATGGACAAAGCACCGTGGTATGCAGACATAGTGAACTTCTTAGCAAAGTCTATCATCCCATCAAATTATTCAAGTCACCAAAATAAGAAATTCTTCTCTGACTTGAAGTACTATTTTTGGAAGGATCTCATTCTCTATAGATGGGGTCCAGATCAAATAATTAGGCAATGTATTTCTGAAGAAGAAATTATCCATATACTTGAGCATTACCATTCATCAGCCTACGCTGGACACTTTGGTACATCTAAAATAGCTGCCAAAATTTTACAGTCAGGGTTCTATTGGCCTTCACTTTTCAAAGATGTGTACAATATTTGTGAAAGGGTATGATCGATACCAGCACACATGAAATATCTCCAAAAGGAATGAGATGTCTCTAAAAGTATATACTCGAGGTAAAGCTTTTTTATGTATGGAGTATTGATTTCATTGGGCCATTTTCTCCTTGTTCTCAAATCAATACATTTGGGTTGCTATTGACTACATCTCCAAATGAGTTGAAGCAGTTGCATCACCTACCAATGATGCGCGTGTTGTGATGGATTTATTAAAAAATCCATTTTTACTCGTTATGGCACACCACGAGCTATAATTAGTGATGGGATAAACACTTTTGTAGTCGTCTATTAGAGTCATTATTGGCAAAATATGGTGTTCGGCATCGTATTGCTACTCCTTATCATCTTCAAACTAGTGGACAAGTTGAAGTCTCCAACCAGGAGTTGAAACAGATTCTTTAGGTAATGGCTAGTTCATCAAGGAAAGATTAGTCAAAGAAATTAGATAACGCTTTATGGGCCTACCGAACAGCTTTTTAAACTCCTATAGGCATGTCTCTCTATCGGCTAGTTTTGAAAAAGCATGCCATTTACCAGTTGAGTTGGAACACCGGACATATTAGGTAGTCAAGAAGTTGACCTTTGATTTAAAAATGCCGGTGAAAAAAGATTACTTCAATTAAATGAGATGGATGAGTTTCGGTTGGAGGCCTATGAGAATGCAAAATTGTATAAGGAGTGGACCAAAAAGTTGCACAATATACATATTCAAATGAGAAATTTCTATGTTGGATAGCAAGTGTTATTGTATAATTCTCGCCTCAAGCTTTTTCTAGGAAAGTTGAGGTCTCGATGGTCGGGTCCTTACACAATCACAAATGTTTATCTATATGGAGTCAGAAAATCAACCACGAGAGCAAATGCACTTTTAAAGTCAATGGGCAGAAATTGAAGGCTTATTGGAGAAGTGGATTCTCGAAAGAAAAATCCAACATTTATCTTGTAACACCGATTAACCACTCCAAAAAATCGAGCTCTAGACTATAAATCAAGTGTTTAATGGGAGGCAACTATTCATTTCTATTTTTTTCATTATAGTTATTACAATTGCATGCATTTATAGTGATTGCTTTAGATTTTACGCGTATTTTCTTATGCTTTGGTTTTTAACTAGTTTTCTTTGCTTATTGATTTTAAAAGTTCATGGTATGCTCCAAGATACACTAAAATAATCCCATATACACTTTTGCACGCATCCCAAGAAATATTGTTTAAAAAAATTTCATTGTAAAATGGGAGATCTCCTAGTCTAATGACTCGGGTGATCGCTGGGTCCTTAAAACATGGAGAACGCCTGTAGCGAACTCACGACGATCGCCTGTGTTATAATCGGGCATTCTCCTAAAGCTCATACTGGGGTTAAATAACCCCAGCCGCGAGCCACTTAGCTAAAACTAAGAAATTTTGATGGTCTTCAACCCCGGTTCTTGTCTAAAACCATATGCATCCTCAGAGGTTCGTCGCTTATTGTAAAAATGGACTTCTCCTCTTTTGCAAACATATTTTTCTCTTCCATCCACATTCATCTTCCCTATATATCAAGTTTCAATCCAATTCACTTGTCATCACATTGCATTAATATCAAATTTATCATTTTGGCATTTTTCTTCCAAATGCTTTTCTTCCTCTTTTCTCATTTATACTATGACTTGAATTTTTTTTGATTTTGTCTTGATCAATTGAGGAGAATGGGCTTAGGTAGATGATGGATTATTGAATTTGTGATTTTAAGTTTAAATTTTGGGCTAGATTCAAGTTCTCAATTTATTTAAACTCCCATGTGTTCAATGAAATGACTAAGTGACGATTCTTCTACAATTAGGGCTAGCCTTTGATTGGGAATTTACACATTTAGTCATAGTCCAAGACACTTAGGGACACCATTTGGCTAGGCACCAACCACTTCACATCAATATGATAAAGACCAACCTATGATGAAACATCTGTCCAAAGATCCAAATAAACTTCACTATTTCATCCAATTCTCCGGTTTCGTAGTCCGAATAAGCAATCCAGCTAGTAGTTTGAGAGATTGAGCAACCTTTTCTTAATATATTGGTTTACTATAGGTGCCCTAAGCCTCCTATTTCCAACACATTGTCTAATTCATACATTGAGTGCACAACTTGGGTTTCACTTTTTATGCCACATAGAAGGGTAGTTTGGAGATAATCCACATTGCACTCTACTTTGATTTTTTCTTATCTATTATATTAATTGTTCTATGTTTCATCTATTAATAGGTACCAATGGCACCAAAAAAAAAACCAAAGCTCAAGAGAAAGGAAAAAATGTAGGTGAAGGTTCTAATCGTCGTAAACCAGCTGAAGAACCCACAAGTGATGGATGCATACCACGGTTTCAAACTACAAAAGCACAAGAGATGTACGACGAAAAATTGAAAGGTAAGAACTACCACCAAGAGAAAAGAGTACATTGGGCAGACTTTCAGGATAATCTGCTAGAGCATGTGATACAAAAGTGTGGATGGAGTAAGGTGGCTGGAGCTCCACATTTGGCATACATGACTATGGTGAGGGAATTCTTTGTCAATTTCAACCAGGAAATTGATACGTCGGAATCATCTCATAGGTACAAAACATGGGTGAGTGGCGGTGGATATGGCAGGTGGATATGGTTCAACCCTGCTATTATTGATTGATACTATGAAGTGATCTGCACAGGGATAGATCATCTACCTAATGAACATGACATGCAGTCAATGGCAAGGTACTTGTATTGTAGAGAGAATTCTTGGCCGTTAGAAACTTCGCACTTTAAACATGATGGGCTGAATAGGGAGCTAAGAGCTTTACATATTTTTGTCTGTACAAATATCAATCCTATCACTCAGCAAACTAAATTTACCAAAGAAAGGGCTCGCCTTCTTTACCATTTGGTACGGGTCAAAAAATGGACTTGGAGATACATATCTTTGACTATGTTAGAGAGTTAGAAACTTCGGTAGACTCCCAGCGCCTATTATGTTCCCATGTTTGATAAGTGGGGTCTGTTTAGAGGCTGGAGTGCCCTTATTGCCATTTGAGAAAGCCGACACTCTTGATATCCCATTCAACTCTAAGACTATTGACAATTCAAAGGCGAGGATGCGAGCAAGAGAAAACAGAGCACATCGTGCTCCAGCGGTACAGCCAGATAATGAAGATCGTGATCCAACACATCCAACACCCTAGCCAGCTCTCACTGATGTGTCCAACCTTAGCATACAGTTCACTCAAATCAAAATATCCCTGATGGAGATTAGTAGATTAGTGAACAACATGCAGGACACATTGGTAGAGGTGCAACACCCACAGTATAACATGCAGTAGGAGCTGCAACGAGTAAGTATGAAAGTACGTAGACTGCAGTATGAAGATGTCAGCATTAGGTCATACCAAAGACACTATCACATATGCATATGATGAAGTAAACAGAAAGATGATCCACTTTGGAAGCTATCCAAAGCCATCGACTCTTCGACCTTCTACTTCAATTGCACCATCCGATCGGCCAAGACTGTCTTCTCCACACTTACCTCCCTAAGTACCTAATCTTTTCTTCTTTTATTTTTTACTCTATTTTGCTATTACATTGGGGACAATGTAATATTTTAGTTTGGGAGTAGGTTAAGTATCAAGATACTTAATTGATAAATTTTGAATTTGCTTCTTATTCGGGTATGTAAAATTGAAATATTTGTTTAAAAAATTAATTTAAAAAAAGTTTATTTTTATAGTTATTGTTGAACATATTACTGCTAATGATGATATTTGTTTGAAGTTGAGTACGTTTTTAGTTAAAATTTTAGACAACATTTTAACTCATGCTTTTACTTGAATATTTATCTTTGTTAGACTATACATATGGAACATGACTTGAGTGTACGGGTTGATATTGTTGACTTAGGATTGTTGAGAAAATCTCATTTTCAAATCCTCAAACTAGTAACCAAACTATTTGAGAAGAGTTTGGGGGTGTTAAAGCTAGTACATGTGTACATAGAATTTTGATTGTTTGGATTTCTAGTCAAGGAATCTAAACTGAGCACTAATCATTGCTGAGAATCGAGTACCACAAAAAACAAATTTACATCTTTACTTTTCTTATAGCCTGTGTGACTCGAGCAATTAAACATGTTAGGGTATTTTAAAACTTGGTGCCCTTTGATAATCGACTTGGGAGTCATAAGCCCAAAGCTCACTACATGGGTCACATAGAAAGCTTCTTTGGAGAAAAGTATTGCACATAAGATGTAAGACTATTTACATTAGTTAAATAAAATAAAAGAGTTAAAGGTGCTCAGTAAGGATTGCTAGGTTAGTACCTCCGAGATCGGAGATGAGAATTTAGAAATTGCTTGCCATCTTAGTTCTAGGAATACAAGCCTCTCATTTTTACCACGTTAATTGAAAAAAGCATTGTATTGATCAATAGGAACCAAATTTGCTAGAACACCTCAGGATTAAAGAGAAAAGCATTAGAAGTAATAATTTACGAGAAGTGTAAGGAATAAATGACTTCAAAGGATTCGAGATTATAAAAATATCAACAACACATTATTGGTTGTGGTCTAATATAGGTATAAGTTCAATATTTGGCTATTCACACACTCACTAAACGTCGAGCATCGGATAAGTAAAAATTTATTTGTGGTTTTGTTTAATATCTTTCCAAAAGTGTTGCTTTATATTCTGACTTTTAAACTAAGTCGTTCTCCTTTCATTTTATGGATTTTTGCTTAATTTAGTTTATTATTCTTTCTATTCAGGTTTTGGACCCGTCTATAAGAAATTGGAGAAGAATGAATAAAAGAGCAATAAATTGGAAGATGTTTTAGAAGTACAGGGACTCAATTGAACTCAATTAGAACTTGAAGAACTATTTTGGAGGCTATTGGAAGGTTTGAAGACTAAAATGACCAAAATCCAAAGTTGGAGGATTAAATGCAAATATTTGAAAAGCTTAAAGCTTGGTGATTGCACAAGCTTAAAGCTGAGCGACCGCCAAGCACCTAAGAATAAAAATAGAATGCAAAAGCTGGGCGATCACCTAGTGTAAATTTTTTTTGCAAACTCTTTACTTACCGTTTAGAGTTCGACTCCAATTAGAAAATTTTTTGGGACTCAATTTTAATTATTTTTTGGGATGCTTTTGGGCATTATTATGGAACAATATATATGAGTTATTAACTCATAATGAAGAGACAAATTTTGAGAGAAAACAAGAGATGAAACACAAATCGGAGATCAAGATTTACTCTTTCAAGAATTCAACGAAGATCAAGATCAAGATTTCATCTGCTAAGTTTTCTTATTCTCTGGGTTATGAATCATATCTTTTCTTTTTCTCTTCATTTTCTTCTTCTTAGTATGCTAGGCTAGATTATTTTGTGCTAGGATTACGATGAAACTTGTAGCTCAATTCTTCTATTTGGAAACTTGATTTTTAACGATTTACTTCAATATAGTTTTAAATAATAATTTTTTATTTCTTTTAATCTACAATTACATATGTAGTAATTGTATGATTATTGTGGTTCATTTTACTATCGAGATATTGAAAATAGATTAGTATAATTTTAATTATCTTTAAGTCTGATAGGGGATAGAAATATACCGCTATGCTTTATGTGATCTTTAATTATCCATTGTAACTTAATGCATTCTTATGTATTCACATTCTTCATAAAGATATAGTCATGTCATACATATAAATAGGTTTGATTTTATTTGAGGAAAACTGTTGAACAATTTAGGGATATTGATCGTCATAACGGATTTACTTTCAAAATCAAGAATCAAGATAGATGAATTAACAACGATAAGTGGATCAGGGATCTTAGTATTTTTCTTTTCCAAAGTTAAAGTAATTCTTATCAAATTTAATATTTTAATTACTTGAGTTATAATTCTTTAATTACACTTAGTTCATTTTTAGTTAGTTTAAGAAACCAAATTTGAAAAAGTTAATTTGATTCGATTAAGGTTATTATAATTGAATTGAATTATCTAAATCCCTGTGTGTACGATACTTAGACTCAAATTCTACTTTATTATTTGTGTGATCCGTACACTTGTGAATTAATAAACATAAAAATCGCTAATATACAATATACATAATCCATTATGTCATATCAAATGCGTGCAAAAGTGTTATTAATTACACTTTTCGGGAGGCCTATAATTGTTGAGCATTTGCTTTCTCGCTTTCATGTACATGTGTACCAAGAACTAGACTTTGGGTGATGTTACTCAATTTATTTATTTTCCACTTGTAGGTGAGAAATAATAAATAACATTAAATTTCGTGTGAGTACATCTTCGGATTTATTTTCCACTTGTAAGTGTCAACATATAATTTTCACGTTAGTACCTCTTCAGATTTGCGAGTGGGTAGCCCTTCCCGGAGGTGTGCGAACTCTGCTACGATGTCTATGACTGACTCATCTTTGATAAATAGTCTGGGTTTGTAAGAGATGTCAAACTTACTAAGCTCGATAAACCATTTCATTAGGCATCCAAAGGCATTAGGCTTCCAGATCACCTACTTCAAATAGAAGTTAGGTGAGTACGTCGATATTGTGGGCCTGAAAGTAAGGCCAAAGTTTTCAGGTCGCGGTGATATAGGACAAGCTTTTCCATGTCCGAATGTCGTAACTCAATGTCATGTGGTGCATTGTTAACATATTATAATGGGAGCTATTGTGACCCTTCTTCTAGGATCAGTACTGAGCTAACAGCTTTCTCGAATATTGCTAGGTAAATAAGTAGTCGCTCATCGGGCTTTAGTTTGGAGAGTAGTGGTCCCCTTCCAAGATGATCTTTGCCCCTCCAATATGATCATTGAGCTCTTGAAATGCAGCTTTGCAGTCCTCTGTCCACTTGAATTTCCTTCCCACCTTGATGGTTTGGAAGAATGAGTGGCAATGAGCGGCCAACCTTTCAATCAGACTCTAGATTTCTTGAGGTAAAGATGGAGACCACCTGTTTATCAGTGCTTTGATTTTATTTGGGTTAGCTTCTATTCCATGCTAGTTCGCCATATACCCTAGGAATTTTCTAGAAACAACATCGAATGCACACTTTAGAGGATTTAATTTCATTCGAAATTTTGAATGATTTTGAACATTTTCTCTATGCGTGAGACGAGGTCCTTAGCGTGCTCTGCGAACTTGCAATTCGTTAGCCTTTAGTATGTAGCTACGTTCTTCAACCCAAAGGGCATCGTCTTGTAGTAGTATAAGCTCTTGTCAATTATGAAGGATGTGTGTTGATCATCTCCGGAGAACATAGAGATCTAAATGTACCCAAAGTAAGCATCCAAGTAACTAGGAATACGAGTCCAGCCACGACATCGACTAGTTGGTCAATGTGGGATAGTAGGAAGCTGTCCTTAGGGCATGCTTGGTTTAGATCACAGAAATCTATGCTTACTCTCTATTTGTTATTGCTTTTCTTTACTAATACTGGATTGGACACCCATTGGAGATACACCGCCTCTCTGATGAACTAGTTTACCACTAGTTTTCCAACTTTTTTCTTAAGTGCAGCATATCTCTTAGATATTTATGGTCTCATTTTCTGTATTTTGGGATGAGTTTTTGGATCAATTTTCAGGGCGTGGCCTCCCATTGAAGTCTTTATCCCAACCATGTCAACTATTCCTTTAATCGATCTCTGGGGTGCTTTGCCTAGTTGCAACATCTTAGTAATATCCGAGGAGTCCACACATAATGCCTTTAATTCTCATTTTCGGTGATGCTTGCAAGTCCGAACATGTGATTTGAGGGTCCAGATCCTCTTCAAGTATTATCTCATCGTCTTCATCATTCTCTTCGGTCTCTACCATCTTGGTATCAACCACCATGATCGAGAGGGCTTCACGAGAGACCACTTTCTAGAGGGCATTCATAATGCAGGATCTAGCCTCCATCTGGTTACCCCGTATAGCTGCAACCCCTCCAGAGATTGGGAACTTCATCATCAAGTTGTGAATTAAGGTGACGACTTGTAAGTCCTTCAAGGCGGGCACTCTGAGGGCCCCATGGTAAGCTAATTAGGTGTCTACCACCAAGAATTCCATGAATTTTTTGATGATAGGTGGTAGTTTTCCCATTTCTCTGAGAAAAGTATTCGTCCTTGTGGAATAAGACCATCGTCTATAAATATAAATAGTGGATCTAGAATCCTAGTCAACTCGTGGTCTACTTCCATTTGATAAAAGGCGCTTCCAATGCTGACGTCGTCAATCAACATCCTACCAAGCTCGTTATAGGAGACGATGGCTCAAACAATGAGTGTGTCGCAATACAGGTAGTAGACTCTGACCTCATCTTCCTCCGTGAAAGTAATTTGTGGGACCTTGGGTTGGTGTCCATGAACCTGCCATCTTTTCAGTGGTTTTTTTTCCTGCTACTTTTGGATTGTTTCTTTGTGCCATTCATCATGTGTTTGACACCGGCAAGTCCACTGTTGCTCAATTGACCGACGGTGCCTGTCATTTTTTGCGCTAGCAAGGTCGGAACCCAAGAGAGGGTTTTGGCTCATTGAATTTGGGAAGAGGGCTTCTCATTTCAATTTTTGAAATTGTATGACAAGACAACTAATTTCAAAAGTTTTAAATGGGCCTTCTATGCAATTTTAGAAATTTTATATGAAAGGCCCATTGTTTTAAAATAAAAATAAACAACCTTATGTACAATTTCATAAATTGTATAAGAAGGCTGGTGATTTTAAAATCAATGGACTATCTGTGTAATTTCCAAAAATTTAGTAAGTCCTAAAATTTTAAAAACAAAATAGGGTGTTAAATGCAATTTTAATTTCTTGAAAAAAATTGTAGTTATTAATTTTTATGTTGGTCAAATATTGAAAATGAACTAAAATAATTTTTAAACCACATTTTGAATTTCTGACTGGATTAAATTTTAACTTATTACTCTATAAAATTGTAATTTTAACCCTATACTTTTTTTTATTCTCAATTTAGGGTAAGACTTTAATGATCTGGGCACGTGTGCCAACTAGTATAATATACATGTTGTAGTTGGACCAAAACAAAGTAACTAGTATAAAATACAGGTTGCAACAGGAGATGAAGATGATTGCATTTAGCATTCGATGATCGAATGCAACCTTCCCTAAAAATTGACCGACTAGTCGTCCTGTTTGGCCCAGAAAACTAGATAGATAAAGTCCATAATCATCTACAATTAAGCAATTCGGCAATGAGGGTGTGATTCATGCGGCCTACTCTTTCAACTCGCTGGATAAACATTCAACGCGTATTTAAACAAGTGCAAGCGATTCGACAATGAGGGTGTGTGGTTCATGACCAACTCTATCAACTCATTGGATAAACATTCAACGCGTAAACATGCTAGTAAGTACAACTCGGCAGCGATGGAGTGTGGTTCACGACCAACTATATAAACTCGCATTGGATAAACGCTAAACGCGTAAATATACAAGTAAATACTATTCAGAACAATCACAAGTTGATAATTACACCATAAAAAAATAAAAAACTTTACAATAGCATAACCAAGAGGCATCGCCACTAAGCACGTGCAAGATTTCTACGGCTCGGCATAACCGAGGGCCCCAAGATTGGCCAATAAGCCCTTAGCCTTCGCCAACTCGCTTAGCGCCTCGGTCAGTTCTTTGTCTTTTGAGTGAATCATGTTTTGGCAAGATTTTAGCTGTGACTCAGCCTTCTTCCGGGCATCGACACATGCCTTCTAGATTGTCTGGGCCTTCGTAACATCATACGTGGCATGAGTCCTAGCGTCTTGAGAAAATACGAGTCGTGCCCGAAGATGTTTGTTTTCGGCCCGCATCGCTTCGACATCTTCGTCCTCTTCAATGGCGGAATGCAGTTCATCAACCTTCATCTCCAACATTTTGTACAACTCACAGTTTAGAATGTGACTACGGGAGGTATACATTTCGGCCAACTTTACCAACTACGTCACTTCTGTGGTGTCTACCGCCTTCCCAAAGGTAGAAGTGCAATATTTATGAACGAATGTCGTTGCTGCAATGGCAACCGCTGGAGGTAATTTTCCTAAGACTGCTGGATCCAAACTTGTCATGGCGAGACCTAATATTAATGTATTTTCACTTGCCAAGAGGGGGAGACGTTGACGCCCATGATGTCTCCTCCCGCTCTCGACTCTGCTTTCCTTTTCACCGATTGTCTAGCGATCCCGGGTGGAGGCACGGGTCTAGCGAGAATTGATCTTGATGAATCGTCTCGTTGTCGCCTCCAGCGGAGGGAGAATATGAGAGTTATCCGTCGCCGCTTTTTGCCGCTTGTATCTTGTGGATAAGGCGTGGGGGAGGGGGGTGTGGAGGATGCCTCCTTCCACACTTGGCGCTGTATCTGTGGACTGGAACCCGACGCCGCAGATGGCGCCAAGTGTGGAAGGAAGGCATCCTCCACAACCCCCCCCCTTCCCCCACGCCTTATCTTAAACTTTGGAACTTTGGAAAAATGAAAGCCCAAAGATGACCGGTAATAATCAAAATCTGAGTATGACAACAGGAGAGCAAGGAAGATGATGATAAAGTGGAGTCGTACCAACATATATAGGCCCAGCAGGATACCAACAGTCGGATAGACCAACACGTGGAAGAAGACTGAATGCACATTTGATAAACCCTAGGAAGATATAATGGGCGCGTGGAGATACACTATCCATGAATTGTGCGAACGCCAAGGCATGATAACGAAGCCACCGACGCCTACCCACGGTGAAGCGATCTAGATTACGTTCACCTTAACCTAGTCGGAATTCCAACATAACAAGGGGGTATTAATTATCCCTCGCGAACCCCTTTGTCTCTCCGGGCGTATTTGATGGCCCCTAATGGTACCAACGGCTTCATGAGTGCCACGTAATGCCAACGAAGTCCGAAACCTAGGTAACAAACAAATGATAACACACATGCAAATAAGAAGGTAAACTTGGTACGATTTTATTTTATTAAACCCGAAATACAGAGCGTAAACAAATACGCCGACATATATTCTATCACCCCGCGCCTCCAAAGTCGGGACACGTGGGGTTATTAGATCTCCTAAACCTATCCCCCGGTCTTCGCCATCCCCAAAGATCATCCGGATTGGAAAATCTGACGCCACCATAATAGGAAGTCTCCCAGAACCAACATGAGTTGATTTGGTGACTAATTAGGCCACACTTCTCAAAAAATGTCGTTGACGTTTTTTCGCAGTGGGCCCCTCCTAGCCCCATCAACCGTGTCAGGCACGCACCGTTCAGGGCATGGCCGGGCTAAGGCTGCAAAGCCTAAAACCCCACCACATACGTTTGGTCCCCTGAACATTGATTGATTGGGATTTTGGTCCTCTGAATGTTGATTCTCTGATTGATAGGCATTCTGGATGCTAGTTCTCCAACCGTACTTCCATCACACGTCTGTTACACGATCCCGATCACACGACTCAGAGAAGTTGGGTACAAAAGGTTCATGGTAGAAGGGCCTTAGTACGTTTTCATTCTATATATAAAGACTGCGTTGGAACTTGATACAGTGCAATAAATACGGTTATTCCAGGGAGATTTGGAACGCCGCACAGCCGTTCTACCTCTCCAAGACATTAAAGACGCCAACTCTTCAGATTCCACTAAAAGTCTGCGCCATTAATGCCCAAGGAGATGATTCTCAGATTTGAGGCGTTCTCCCCACGCGAATAAATTAAGTAAAGTACGTCGAGCAATTTATTCGAGGACATATACAAAAGCAGATAACAAGATTCAATAGTTTGGATGCCCACGCCTCTTTAAGGGTCAGCACATTGCGAGCCTTCCCCCACGGTTGGAGAGGGTATTTGTTCATTGACTACACCGGGTTCGATGTCGAACCCGAGCCCGGAGGAAGCCTCCCAAAGGAAAAAGAGGTCCCACTCCGGATGGATCTCCGCGATACGCTCCACCAACTGTTCATCCCCAATGGTCATCAGGCGGTGGGCGAGGTCCTGATACTCGGGCGTAGCCACGAACGCGTACTGATAGGCCTCCACCGCCCTGGCCTCGGCATCCATACATTCGGCCCGGACTCTCTCCAACTCCGGTCTCGCATCCGACAGCAACTTCCCCTCTTCCGCGATGATGATCTCTAACTCGCTGTTCATTCGCGGCTAGCTGCTGCCTCGACGGTAAGGGTCCCGTCTTCGGCCGGTTTCTGAGCCTCCTCGGCACGCTTCTAAACCTCCTCGGTAGCCCTCTTCTGATCTCAGGCTTGTTTCAAACTCTCTTTGGCGGCCTTGACCAATCTCATATTTACCCTTCACGTCCGCCTCCCTCGCCACCGCAGAGTCCAACTTGAATTGAGTCCCATTTTTTCGGACTTCACCGCGCTTACAAGACTCACGGCCTTCAGCTCCTCAGATAACTTGGCAGACTTAGCCCCTTCCTCGCTGCATTGGCCGTCAAAACTTTCCAGGGTACTGAACAATTCCTTGGTCAGGACCAGGCCCCGTATCGACGTTCATCTCCACCATCTTTAGTCATTTCATGACGGTGGCTTCCTCAGCCACCTTCTCCCATTTCTGGGTCCAGTATTTGTGTACACTCGCTGCAATCATTGCAGGGTGGGCAGGGAGCATTTCCATGACAGAGGTTTCCAGTTTTCCCTGGCGTTGAGAAATACGAACGAGGCTCTCCTGCCCAGACGAGGAGCTAGATTTCTTTGCACCCTCAGTCCCACTCGACTTGCGGGCATCTCTCATAAACCTTCCCGAGGGTGCGGGAGCCTTCCTCTTCGTGAGGTCGCATCACATGTATCCTCGGCAATTCTCTTCTCCTTATCCTTTGGTGGAACGGGCCGGTGAAGGACCTGGATAACGGGCGTCAAAGTGGAGGAGGAACATCCTGCTGGGAGGGGGATCGGAAGCCAGTGGGTGAGCGGATTCTGATGGCACAAAGATCCCGGACCTCTTGCGACGACCCACCCACTCCTCGCGCAGCCATCGGAACCGACGAACCATCTCCACTGGCAGGGCGGGTGGGACGGATCGTAGGGATATTTTTTAATCTGAAAGCTGTTAACATAGACACAAATACGCGACACGCTCAAGCAATTTTCCACTATAACATCGATGACGTTCAAGCAATTTTCCACTATAACATCGGTATATCAATGCGTGCGAGACTTACACATCGATCTGCAATGGCCAATGGTTGTCGTCCTTGATCCTTCAAAGAGACTACCGAGACTCAAGTCGCCATCGAGAGCTCGTGACTTTATTTCACTTCGACCTCAGCTTTCCTTGGTTTCTCTTCAGGATTGGTGGCTTCCTGAGTCTCAAAAGCAAGCAATACATTAAGTCGAAACTATAAACAAAAATTCCACACAAATGCAAAGAAGATATACCAAGTTCTCCAAATTGCCGAAGAACAGACACATGAGGAAGAGGGTCCTCTTGCATAAATTCTCGGCCCCGCCTATAAAGATGAACCTCTCCTTCCAGTTGTGTACTTTGTTGGGACTATCGGTGGTCGACCCCATTTCTCGACCCGGTCGGAGAAATATTATACCAACCAGCAGATCGGGGCGGCCGATATGGACTCAAACTCCTCGGAGACAAGTTCCTCCTCGCCCCGGAACACACCCCACAATATGTACAAGGCAACCATCTGGTCCCCACCATTCGTCGTTATCCGACAATGGGCTAGGTTCCGCCTTTTTTTAACACCTCACGGAAGAAAGGGTGCATAGGTAGGTGAAGGCCTTGTTGCATCGCAGTTCAGTAATCACAACGTACCCTTCGGGGAGATTGTCGGCGCGTTCCTCTGGACCTGGAGCTCTGAGTTTCACGGGCGTAAGAATGTCATAGGACAACCGTATGTCCTCCAACTCCGCCTCGGTGATCTTCGACTAAGCCATAGATGCTTCGGTGGCTGACCGCTTTAACTCCTCGTTGAGCACCTTCGCGGTGGGGCATCCTCTTATCAAGTGATCTCATCATTTGGTGCCAGTCAGTCCCCATTTCGCCGCCATTTCTTTTCGCGGGCAGCGATGGACAAGCCCCCTCTCTCACTCGTGAGACGGAGTCAAAGGGAGGCTTCAGTTTATCTCCCCTACGACTTCAAAAGATGAAGATGATGTGGCGGCCGATGATGACTCACTCCCAATAATACTAGGGTTTGTTGGGGCATCAGATAGGTTCTGTGAATCGTCGTTTCCAGACAACATTACGCTTACAGGGTATAATTCCCAAGCTATGGAAACGGGCAATAAGCATGAAAGGAAACAACATAAACAAATCACAACAACTTTCAGAACGCTTACCTCGAAAATGCGATTAAAACGACACACCTACTAGGAGCTTCTCGCTTATCGGCAGAGTATTCACAATGAGCACAAATGCAAGAAGAAGTTGTAGTATTGGGGGGGATGCCTGGTTTTATAGTGATGCATTCTCATATCCACCGTCCAAATCCCAAGCGTCACATCTAAGCCTGCGGACAATGGACGCGTGTTTTAAATTGAGCAACGGGCAGGAAAGTGAAACCCCATACGTTTAGTGAACCGAGAACGCACGCACCCCCATTTTCTGCCACGCGCAACTGCATTAATTGCATACACCTTTCACTTATGATTGCTCGGCGCGGATAGACAAATTGATTGATGTAACCACACCAACCGTGGACACGTCACCAAATGTCTGGCCCCCTGAAGCCCTCACCGGTCATGAATGTTCAGCTTCGGACTTGGGGGGACTATACTGGGTAAGTTGAAGTCTAATAGCTAAACGCGTGAGGACCACATTCCGTGGAACCCATGGAGACCGAAATTATTCTGCGCACAAAATTATTCTTTTTATTCTTAAAAGTCCCACGCCTATTATGAATAATAGGCTTAGACTTGGGGGACTATTGTTACCACACAATTCTGATATGGCCTCCACGTCAGCAAGGACCCCATCTAGGCCCAAACAAGAGGGGCCCCATCTCGAGCCCATCGAGAACCTCAGCTAGGCCTCGCTAGGGCCTCGAAAGTTCTAATAAAGCACCTCGGAGGCCCATCGAACGCCTTGGCCTTCTGCAGCCAAAATTCTACGGGGCCCATGGAGGGCCTTGACACTCACGGCCGACCCATAGGGCCTCACCAGGCTTCGTATCAATTATAACTAGCAGCGGATGATATGCCGGAATGACCAGAGAAGTAATTAAAGAAAGATTGCGTTGATTTGGCGCACGGATCCTCACAAGGAAACCGAATCATAATCTCCTAAAATCATGCAACGTGATAAGCGCCCAGATAAGGAATGTAATCTTGGAGATTGCCTTGACAAGGAGTAATCCCTATCCCATAAGGAATGAGGATTCGATTGGGTACCTGATTGATTTGTTACCTAAATCAATCAGGACTCTTGCACTATAAATACAACGTCTCCGGTTGCTCCAAGGTACGCACTCTTTTATGCTTAAGAATCTCACCCTAAACTCTACTCAAATCTCTGCCTGCTTGTCTCTCCCACACCCCATTATTTCTATCCCCGTGTATCATCCATATACCAACAGTTGACTTGATCGTCGGAGTGCCAACGATCGCCGGACCCTTTTTCTCCGGAGATCTTGGTGCCTAACGATTGTCCTAGTGTGCAGGTAACATACGAGTTGGCAGAGGAGTGACTGAAGATCTGTTGACACGTGGACGTTGCAGGTTCCAACGTCAACAGAGTTCATCTCAGATTCTATGGCTTCCTCGCCATCTCTTTGAGTCAATACATGACTTCAATTACGTGTAAGTAGTAAGTTCATCTTCCTCAATTAGTAATACATTACTAGTAATCGTGAGATCGTACCTCCAAGGAGAATGAATGACCCTGCTCAACTTATGCAGAGCTAACATGTCTTCAAGAACTGACAGTTCCCTTTCCTAATCTATGCATCATCAAATGCAAGCTCAGCCATTGGATCATCTAATGGGTCAATTTCATTTGTAGTTTTTTTAACCTCTTCAAGATCTACTTTGCTCCAACCGTGTTATCAAAGAATACAACATATTTCGATAAGATGACCTTCATCTTGATAGAATTGTAGAAATAGTATACTACAGTTTTCTTTGGATACTCCACAAATAAACATTTATCGAATTTAGCTAATAGCTTGTCCGATTCAACGCACTTCACATAAGCGTCGCTTCCACAAACCTTCTTGTATTAAAGATCGGTCTTTTTCCCTTTCCATAACTCATATGATGTTATATTGATCGATTTAGATAGGACATAGTTTAGTGTGTGACATGCAGTGTTAAGTGCATATCTCCAAAACAATTTTTGAAAAAACTGCGCAGCTCACGATTGATTACACCATATCAAGGTGCGGTTTCTCCATTCACATACACTATTGTTGTGGTGTATACAGTGGAGTCTACTGTGGGAGAATCTCATTCTCATTTAGATAGTCTAAACACTTACCCTTAAATATTCGTCACCTCGATCATATCTAAGTGTCAAAATATTTTTTTTCAGTTTGCATTTCTACTTCTTGCTTGAATTCCTTTAACTTTTCAAGTGCTTCACTGTTGAATTCCATCAAGCATATAAAACCATATCTAGAATGGTCATCTCTAAATATGATAAAGTAAGAAAAGATACCTCTAGCATCTGTATACAATTGTCTATATATATCAAGTATGTACAAGACCCAAAATATATACAACTTTATCTCCTTTTCCAAAAAAGGGGTTCTAGGTCATTTTGTCCAAGGAAAATTATTAACACTTATCAAATGATTCATAATAATTTGAATCCAAGTATACATCTTCATGTAATTTGGTAGTGTATTTTTCATTTATATGACCGAGTATACAATACCAAAGATATGAGTTGTTAGTTTTATCTCTTTTATGCCTTAGCAGTTCCTCTTCTAATGTCCTTTGTTTCCAAAGTAAAAACACGGATCATTAGTCTTGGATTTGTCTTTGTCTGCTTTAACTATTTTCCAGTATATTTGCCCTTCTTGGATCTTTTCTGAAAGGTCATTTTAGATTTTCTCTTAGTGCCCTTAGAGATGTTAATGGCCAAAGTTTACCCATTTCTTTGGGCTCAACAGTTTTCAACATGTTTAGCAGCTTGAGTAGGGTACACTGGATCTTATTCATGTTGAAGTTCATAATGAACTGCAAAAAGCTATTAGGTAGGGATTGCATAACTAAGTTAACACGCAGCTCGTAGTCCATGGTAAAACATAATTGGTTTAATTTTTCAATATAACCAATTATCTTTAATAGATGATCACGGACTAAATATCATTTTACCATCATACATTTGTATAACATTTTTGGATATCTCATACCGTTCAGTCTGTGACTGTTTATCACTCAACTACTTGAAATGTTATATATTGGTATAGGCATTCATACATCGTGCAGCTTTTCTAACTCATTCAACATATTGCAAGCATCACATGTTGCAGTGTTATTGTCATTATTGTATTTATTGTAAGCCTACACGTTCTCCATCATAGCCTCCTCAGTAGGAACTTCTGCCATTGGTTGCTCAATGACATATACAATTTTTCTTTTTCATGCTTGATAACAATTATCATATTGCGGTGGCAGTCCAGAAATTTTGGTCTGGTATGTTTGTTGGCATCCAATATGCCTCTCAAACTCATATGGTTACTCATGATTCAACAATTAAATAACAAGATATAACAATTAATTAAATGTATAAAATTAATTTAACATGGACTTATATTTAATTATTTATCCTCTCACTGTTTAAATTGAATTAATAGCCTTCAAACATTAATCAATAGAACCAGTTAAATTCTTAGTCGACTAGGATACCTTTTGTTTTATTAGAACCTTAAATGACTCAACAAATTCTAATAAAACATCCTATTAGATACTTCTATCAATCACATCTCTATGTAACTCCTAGATCATCAAGTATACAACTTATTATTACACACATCTTGTGTGTACTTGATTGTGCCCCTAAAATTTTATTTTCTTGAGTGACACAACAACAACAAAAATTTTAGTTAAATTCAACCCATTGTTCAGAAACATCAAATGTTTCATAGCGATAAACATATCCATGAGAGAGTAGTCTTGGGTAACTCAATAAACTGACATCGATAATAGAATCTAGTTTTTTACTATAGCAATAGAAGACACATTGTATTAACTATTTAATACGAAAATAATATTTTGATAAAGAGGGGTTTGTCTCATTACATTTATGTATATTAACTAACATCTAACATCTAATCAATCATACATAATAATAATTGTAGACCTTCTTTCCTATCAGTGAGTTCTGAGCCACTTTCTTTTGCTTAACCGGCAATCTCTGATCTACGAATACCGGGTTCTTTCATAACAATAACACTCTTTAACCCATTAGTAAGGTAAAAACCGAAGGATGAAAGCTCGAGGTTAAAAGAAGACCAATCGCCCACTCAGAAGTGGATTGGACTTGAGTAGGTTGAAAAACTACATACAACCTTGGCAAGAACGGCGTTCCCGCAATATATGACTCATGCTCCTTTAGGTTCTTTAAATTACGTGGGTGGTGTAGCTACCGAGATTAATGCGATCAATTATGTCTCTCCTAGAAGTTGGTTAGCTACCTCTCATTTAGTTCTAGGATTCTTTTTCTTCGTGGTTGTTTGTGGCACACGGAAGGGCTCGTCACATTGCTTATGTACTTTATCTATCTAGTCTTCCTGAGCCAATAGAAAAACTAGTTGGTCAATTCCTAGGGGACGTTGCATTCGATCAACAGCAATTTGGGACTGCTACATGCAATCATCTCCATCTCCTGCTGTAATTTGTATCATATACTAGTTGATTCATTGTAGCTCAATAGCAGCGTGTATCATATACTAGTTGGCACACATGCTCATAATAAATAAATAGCTCAAAAATCTAATTAAATGAATAATAGACTCGCAGTCCTATTTAATTAAATAATAGGCTTGCAGGCCCAACTAACAACCAACAAAAATAATTAACCATACAACTAATCACATGGATCGAGTCTATAATCATCCATTAAAACTTCATTTTAATATCTAATATTAAAAATATATTAATTTCTAAATTTACAACTTTGACGGTGTAAGTTTAAATATTTTAGACATTTCAGAATAGACTAGGTGGAATTAAACAATTAATTAATTAATTAATTAATTTTCAACAATAAAATTAAATAATTAATCAAATTCAAAAGAGAATTTTTCAAAATTTATTTCATCTACCAATTTAAAGTCATACCCTAAATTGATGATAAAATTTATATAGGGTTAAAATTACAATTTTATAAAGTAAAGTCAACATTTAATCTGGTCAGAAATTCAAAATATGGTTTAAAAACGATTTTAGTCAATTTTAAATATTTGACCAGTATTAAAAGTTTTAATAATTACAATTTTCCAAAAAATTCAAAATTGTATTTAAGATATTAATTTTTTTTTAAAACTTGAGGACTTACTGTACAATTTCTAAAATTGCACATTCATGCCCTTAAATTTTTAAAATAGTGGGCTTCTTATGCAATTTTTAAAATTGTATAACAGGCCCCTTTGATCTTTTGAAATAGTGGGGGTTTCCCATGCAATTGCATGGGAATTGCATGGGAGGCTCCCACCCCAATTCTAAAGGAAAGATGAAACATTTCTTCAAGGTCCAGACACCGCACACGATCTCTTTGCAGTGGTAGCTCGGTGTCTAGCATGGGGATCTACTACTGTTATGCGTCCAACAACAACCTCTTTTGAAGGCAGCACCACTACAGGTCACCGCCACGAGAATCGGTGGCGACTGGGAGGGATCTAGGATTGGACAATGGGGTCGGCTGGTTTAGGGGGGTTCGCTGCCCCCGAATTTTTTTTTTCTAAGTTCACAATTACTTAACCTATTTTTATAAGAATCTAATTTTTTGTATAAGTTATAATCATTAAAAAGTTTACAAAAAGCCATTACACAAAAATATTCAAAATCTAAAACCAACTAAAGAAAGTTGTGTCCGACGATCTTTTACAGCTGCGAATTCTTCTATAATAGAATCTATATCTATTTTGTTAATAAGGTCTTTCTCAACAAAATTTGTTATGTAAAACATATAAAATTCTAAGCACTTTTTTTCTTTTTTCTACTTATTGAATTTTGAAATAATTTCTTAAATTCAATTAAATATCATTATTTATCACTCAATAACAAATCAAAATTCATATAAAATTATAATTTATAGATTGTAAAATAAATAGAAAAATGGAAAAAGATAAATAAATCCAATTGGATTTGGCTCTTTTGGAATTAGCCATTTAAGAAGTGGGCTTTTTTTTTTTTTTTTTTTGGATGAGATGGATTTTAATGTTTAAATGATTTAAATTTTATTGAAGTGGGCTATTTTTATGTTTTGGATGAGATGGATTTTAATGTGTAAATGATTTAAATTTTAATTTAGCTCACTTAAAAAGTAGGCTATTTTTTTTTTTTTGGGGATTGGATGGATTTTAATTTGTAGATGATTTAAATTTTAATTTAGCCCATTAAAAAGTGGGCTATTTTTTTGTTTGGAATGTAATGAATTTTAATGTGTAAGTTATTTAAATTTTGTTAGCCCACTTTTTTTTTGTTTGGGCCAAACTATTGTTTAAAACAAAAAAATTTACACACAAATTTATCATTTGGGCTTGGGCTTGGGCTCACCCCCATTCTATCCGTCCTCGGTGGCGACGATTGCGAGCTACGGTGTCCGTTGGTTTGACACGCCACTTTCGATGGAAT
This sequence comes from Forsythia suspensa, assembly GCA_023638005.1. Lineage (NCBI taxonomy): Eukaryota > Viridiplantae > Streptophyta > Magnoliopsida > Lamiales > Oleaceae > Forsythia > Forsythia suspensa. The sequence goes on from CM042671.1 coordinate 34,382,902, forward strand.
TCATTTCACAACTCCACCACGCCACCGGGCTTCCTTTTTTCTCCCAACCCATTCCAATTTCAAATTTTACGTTTCAAAAACTTATAACTATATTTTACTATTAAAATTTAAATCAAATTAATATATCAATAACAATTATTGTTCGATTCATCAAATCAGTCTAACAAACTCTAACAAGGAACAAGTCAGGCTCTGATACCAATGTAAGGAATTGACGTATACATGCACAAAATTAAATTTGCAATTCCTATAAGTCGGATCAACCTTGTACTTGGATATAATTCATGATAAAAGTTTAACTCGATGAACACCTTGGAATCTAAATATCTGATTAGCTGGAGGTACAATCTTCAATACCACAGTTGTCCAATTGTCTAGCCTTCAATGGTAATCCACACTGCAAAAATAGATTTAGACTTCCACGATCAATAACAGATGAAAGAGGAAATTTGGAAAAAAAAAATTGTATTGGGTTTTGTTTCTTGCTTGTGCTAGCAAGTAATGAAGACCGATTCTCTTGATTCTCATTATCCCATAAACTATTGTGGTCCTAGTATTTATAGACGGCGCTAACACTAGTTCTAGTCTTACTAGAATTACGTGTTCTAGTGTTACTAGAACTTTGTTAGCCTACAACTAACTGACCCAATTAATTTAGTACAATAAGTAATTAAGTTCAACATAACTAATTAGACCGTGAACATAAATTTTTACAATCTTGTTCCTAGTGCTATAACAACGTGTTTTTATTAATACATTATTGTAAAGCTTATTATTTTTCGAATCAATTCTACATTATAGTCTTATTGGTTGTTACGTTAAATATAATCCATTATTTCATATCAAATGCCAAAAGTATTATTAATTACACTTTGCCGGCCGCCGGTAATTGTTGGGCATTTGTTTCCTCGCTTTCGTGGAATCCGGTAATGTAAGTCAACTTATTTTTGTTCCAATTGAGGGTGAGAAATAATAAATAACATTATATTTCCTGTTATTATTATACAATTTCATAAAGAAATGAGTGGGATAAGGACTCGACTAATATTTTAATAGTCTTTATAGACAAATGAAAGGGAGGTTACAACTAAGGCCACTTGATCCAAAAACATTAACTTCAAAACATTTTTCAACTTTTAAATTTGTAATGAAAGTCTTCTTTTGCTGATGCATGTCATATATGTCTAATGTCAAAAAAGAATCTTTTCATCGTGAATTATGCTGGCGGATTTTGTGTAAAGTGATTTCAAAGCAAGAAAACCGAATGAAATGGATAAAAATTAAGTCGAGGCAAGTATTGAACACTTTGTCCTTAAGTCGAATTTGCCCATAACAATGCTTACGGTTATGGCAATCAACTCTCAAGATACAACGATTTCTACTTGTGTTTGAAGCACTTCAAAACACAAGCACAACGAACCAAAATTGGTTTTGTACTCCAAATGATGAAATGAAATGGAAAAACTGAATTTAATGCAACAAATGCAATAAACTTGGTTCAAGTGATGATAATATGAGTTTGTTGTATTTGCATATGAATTCTGTATCAAAAGGACCAAAGAGGCATATTTAATGTTGATGAACAGTTGAAAATGAATTGGTGTGGAGCCAATTCGTGCAACACATCAAAAGGACATGTCTGTTCGCGTAAACCTATGCGATCGCATGGTTTTACCATGCTGCGATCGCAAGGTACAGTTTTGAAAACATAACTTAATCTAGGCTAACCATGCGATCGCATGGCTTTGTCTCCTATGATCGTATGGAAGGACCAAAAAATATTTTGCTTAAAATTTAGGCAAGTTGCGATCGCAGGTTGAAATACCCATGCCATCGTATGGTCAAACTTTGACCCGAATTTGTTCTTTTCCATAATTTCTCATTCATTCGACATTGGTTTCGAGATGCCAAATATACCCATCAATACATGCAGAGAAATTTGAATTCTCTTTCAGGGGCATTGCTTCCGAGCCCTCACGAGGGGCGCTGCCCTCTCGACCCCCACTTTGACGCCTAGAAGCGGTGAAGTGGCAAACTAATTTGCCTAAACGGATTAGGTCAAGTCTCAGATATTTTGGCCAAATTGACACTAAGTCACTTTAGTTGTTTTTAAATACTTAGTAAATTTCTCGACAAATTAAACCAATTTACAACAATCCCCCACATTAATGAAAATTCATTGATACGCTAAACACGATGCAAATGAAATACAGACTCTAACAATGGAGTACATGCGACAAGTCATAGCAACAAGATAGGTGGCTTGTGGCTTTGAACCTTCTTTAGTTGAGTACAATCGGATTTACTAGGCTAGTTGGTGAACGCGATGTTTTGAACCATCCAGCCATTCGTGTAAACCCAAACAATTGTACCAATACTATAACTTGTCTAACCAATTCGGTTCTCATGGTTTTGTCCATTTTGGCCCTGTACAACTCTTGGTTTCATAAGTGCTCTAAGAGAATTAAGCCTCGAATTCTCGTAGAAGCGACCTCACTTCACACTTATATACGTGATCTCCTACCTTTCTACTTCAAGGTTTTGAATCATTAGAAGTATATATGTATACTTATCCTTATACATATTTGACATAGCACTTCAAAAGTTAGGAATGGGAATGACTGCTTTATTCCGAATCTTTTATAACTTAGTTGTCCTATTGAACCAAGATTTTGGGATCTCCAATCTACAAGGTTTGGTTTCCGTTATAGTAATTATATTCAATAGGCTTTAGGCCCATTCCCTCGATAGATGATATACTTGATCTTTTGCAAGTCCTTTCGTCAAAGGATCAGCTAAGTTCTCTTTTGACTTCACATAGTTAATAGAGATTATACCATTCAATAGTAATCGTTTAATGGTATTATGTCTCCGACGGATATGTCGAGACTTACCATTAACCGGCTTTTCCCAACATGGAATTTCTTCAAGGAAATTATGAATCTAATACAATAAACTCAGATTCCATTGTGGATCGAGCTATACATGTTTGCTTAGAAGACTTCCAGGACACGGCTCCACCTTCAATGGTAAACACATAACCACTTGTAGATTTTAAATCATTAGTGTCAAATATCCAATTTGCATCGATATATCCTTCTAACACCGCGGGATATCTTGAGTAGTGTAATCCATATTCAACTGTGTGTCTTAAGTATCTAAGAACTCAGTTTAATGGCTTCCAATGTTCAACACATGGATTACTAGTGAATCTACTCAACTTGTTGACTATGTATGCTATATCCGGTCTTGTGCAGTTGGTAATGTATATCAAACTGCCTATGACACATGAATATTCCAATTGAGATACGAGCTCACCAGTATTCTTGGCTAAGTGTATACCTAAGTCAACTGGTGACTTAAATGGTTTGTCGTCATACGCTTTAAACTTCTTAAGTAAAGTCTCAACATAATGTGATTGAGATAATGATAAACCATCGAATGTCTTATAGATTTTAATCCCTAATATCACATCCGCCACTCCCATGTCCTTCATGTCAAAATATTTTGTTAACATTTTCTTAGTCGAGAAAATGACTTTTGAGTTATTTCCATAATTAGCATATCGTCAATGTATAGGCATACGATTACATATTCGTTAGGTGTAGTTTTAATGTAGACACGCTTTGTCACATTCATTGATTTTTAAGCCATTTGATAACATAGTTTTATCAAACTTTTCATGCCATTGCTTTGGTGCTTGTTTTAATCCATACAATGATTTTACAAGTTTACACACCTTATTTTCATTTCCTGGTGCAACAAACCCTTCAGGTTGTTTCATATAGATTTCTTATTCTAATTCACTATTTAGAAACGCAGTTTTAACATCCATTTGATGTATTTCAAGATCATGCAATGCCGCGATTGCAATCAAGATACGATATAGACGTGATTCTTATCACAAGTGAATAAGTATCAAAGAATTCGAATCTTTTATTTTGTCTATACCCTTTGGCTACTAATCTAGCCTTGTATTTATCTATTGATCCATCGGATTTCAATTTCTTTTTGAATATCTATTTGCAGCCTAAAGCTTTGTTTCCTGAGGAGTTCAACCAATTCCCAAGTATGGTTACTCATGATGGATTCAATTTCACGCACGCCTGACTTCTTTCCAAAATGAGCTTTCGAGAGTGGACATTGCTTCATCAAATGTCCTTGGATCATTTTCAAGTAAATTGGTTCTGAATTACGACCGAATGTCCTATGAATTCGCTTTCCTTTTACTACGTCTTGGTTGTTCATTTATTTGAAGATTGTCGTCATTTCCATGTAAATTATCATAAGTTCGTTTAATCGAACTTGTTTCTTTTTCTTTACAAGAAAATTTGTCCTCAAAGAAGACCAGTATCTCTTGATTCAATAATCGTATTTCTTCATGTACATCAAGTACTTCGGATTTATGTACCAAGAATCGATATACACTACTATTGATTGCATATCCAATAAAGACACAATCAATTGTCTTTGGTCCAATCCTAACTTGTTTAGGTTTGGGTAAAACAAAAGATCAACCAAACCAAGAGTTGTCACTTACGTAAACAGAAATGAATACAATTGGTAATTCTGATACCAATTCGAATGATACTTCGAATGCGGGAACTTCTAATGGAAGTATCCTATCGGTGTGATTCATCCGGTTGTGGCTTTAGTTGTGGCCCCCTACTATCGTACATTCAAATTCCGTTCCACATGGAGAAAAACCAGAAAAGTTCATTGGGGTTAAGTTCAAAAAATGGCATTAGAAAATATTTTTCTATCTCACGACCATCAATTTGGCAAAATTATTGAATGAAGATCCTCCCGCCATACAAGAAGGAGAAAACAATCAGGCATCATTGATTGCTTTGGATGCATGGAAATATTCAGATTTATTATGTAAGAATTACATTCTGAATGGTTTGGACAATACTTTGTACAACGTGTATTGTTCCAAGCAATTTGCGAAGGATTTATGAGAATCCTTGGAAAGGAAATACACGATTGAAGATGTGGGAACAAAGAAATTCATCGTGGGAAAGTTCTTGGACTACAAAATGGTAGATTCAAAGACGGTCATCAGTCAAGTGCAAGAATTACAGATCATACTTCATGACATTCACGCAGAGAATATGTTTCTAAGTGAATCATTTCAAGTGGCTGCAATCATTGAGAAACTCCCACCTATGTGGAGGGACTTCAAGAACTATCTCAAGCATAAACGCAAGGCGATGAACATTGAAGAACTTGTGGTCCACTAAAGATTGAAGAAGACAATCAAAGTTTGGACAAGAGTGTTGGAAATAACATACCACAATCAAAGGCTAATGTGGTGGAATCCAACAATAACAAAGGAAAGAAGAGAAAGCATTCCGTTGAATCTACAAAGAAGAATGCAAAGAAGTTCAAGGGCAATTGCTATAATTGTGGAAAGGCTGGACATCACTCCGTTGATTGTCGTAAACCAAAAAAGCAAGCCCAAGAGAACATAGCCAAATCTGATGTCATATCAAATGGCATATATGATATGAACTTATCGGTAGTTGTTTCAGAATGCAACAACGTTGGAAATTCCATGGAATGGTGGGTTGATATGGGTGTAACCCGTCACATATGTGCTGATAAAGATATGTTCACATCCTACATTTCAACCGGGGGAGAAAAACTGTTTATGGGAAACTCCTCAACATCCAATGTGGAAGGACAAGGTAAAATGATATTGAAGATGACATCGAGAAATGAACTTAGCCTCAACAATGTTCTTCACGTATCGGATATTCGCAAGAACCTTGTGTCAGGTTCTTTGTTAAACGAGAATAGCTTTAAGTTAGTCTTTGTTTCGGATAAGTTTGTACTTACCAAGAATAACATGTATGTTGGCAAAGGCTATGTAAAAGATGGACCATTCAAAATGAATGTCCTAACTGTTGTACCGAAAAATATGAATGAAACGTCATCTTTCGTTTATATTCTTGAGTCATCTAATCTATGGCACCATAGATTAGGACATGCAAACTTTAATTCAATACGCAAGTTGATGAATTTAAGTTTAATCCGGAATATGCATTTTAATAATAGAAAATGCGAAACATGTGTAGAGGCAAAAGCGGCCAAAACACCTATTCATTCGGTTGAATGAACCACAACACCTCTAGAACTAATTCACACGGATGTATGTGATTTAAAGTTCGTACAAACAAGGTGTGGCAAAAAGCATTTCATCACGTTCATAGATGATTGTACAAGGTACTGTTATGTATACTTGTTGAAAAGCAAAGATGAAGCTTTGGAAGTGTTCAAACACTACAAAATCAAAGTTGAAAATCAACTTAGAAAACGAATGAAAATGATTCGTAGTGATAGAGGTGGAGAATACGTTGCACCATTTGAAGAATTCTGTGCAAATTTTGGAATCATGCATCAAACTACTGCACCATATTCACCTCAATCAAATGGGATTGATGAACGTAAGAATCGAACACTAAAGGAAATGATGAATGCAATGTTAATAAGTTCGGGCTTACCTCAAAACTTGTGAGAGGAAGCCATACTTTCAGCAAATCATATCCTAAATAAGATACCACACAAGAATAAGGATGAATCACCTTACGAATTATGGAAAGGTCAGAAATCTTCAAACAAATATCTCAAAGTATGGGGGTGCTTAGTAAAAGTACAAATACCCAAACTTAAACAAGTTAGGATTGGACCAAAGACAATTGATTGTGTCTTTATTGGATATGCAATCAATAGTAGTGTATATCCATTGGATTTAATAGCCCCGACGGCCTCTGATGCTCTGCTTTCACTTGTTGACACACCAAATATTTTGACACGAAACGAGCTACATCTCCTTTTATGTTTCTCCACCAAAATGTATTACGCAAATCTTTATACATTTTGGTTCCTCCTGGATGTACGGTGTAAGGAGCGGAATGTACTTCAGATAAAATGTCATTTCTCAAACCTTCATCTTTCGGCACACATATTCGACCTTTGAACATCAAAGACTTGTCCTCACTATTTCAAAGTCTTTCCTCTTGTCAGTTCCTACTTGATTCGATATTTTCTAAGAAATGATCATCCTTTCGAGTATCAAAATTCTATCTCTCGAGTGTCGACTTTACTATCAAATCTGCTATCACTGCCGACATTCAGATCGGTGGAGTTAATACTTCAATTTTCATATTCTCAAAGTCTTTGATCAGATTATTTTGTGTCGATTGCAATGCAGACAACTTACCCACATTCTTTCTGCTTAGAGCATCCGCGACTACATTTGCCTTACCTGGGTGGTAAAGGATAGAGCAATCGTAATCCTTTACTAATTCCAACCATCGACGTTGTCTCATATTTAACTCCTTCGGGTGAAAAAGTACTTGAGACTTTTATGGTCGGTGTAAATTTCGCACTTGCTTCCATAAAGGTAATGGCACCAAATTTTCAAAGCGTGAACTACCGCCGCAAGTTCAAGATCATGTGTCCTGCACTGTTACACTCATACCGCTTCAACTGCCTTGAAGCATAAGCTATCACTTTGCATCAATACACAGCCCAAACCGAGTTTTGATGCATCACCAGAAATTACGTAGCCTCTATGAACCTTCAGGTAAAGCTAGTATCGGTGCAGATACTAGTTTGTTCTTTAATTATCGAAAATTCTGTTCATACCTCTCAGACCAAACATACTTAACCCCTTTTGAGTCAATTGTGTCATAGGGCCAGCTATTTTAGAGAATCCTTCTATGAAACGTCGATAATAGCCGGCTAAACCTTAAAACTTCTTATTTTCCCAACATTTGATGGGGTCGGCCAATTTGACATGACTTCAACCTTGGATGGATCTACTTCAATTCTCTTGGCCACATAACATGTCCAAGGAACCCTATTCGTCCAACTAAAATTCGCACTTCAAAATTTGGCATACAACTTTTCTCCCCAAGGTCTCCAATACTATTCTCGTGTGCTCTTGATGTTGCTCGGATTCTTGGAATAAATCAAGATGTCATCAATGAACACAATGACGAACCGATCTAAATATTGATGAAAAACTCGATTCATTAAATCTATAAATACCGCTGGAGCATTCGTCAGTCCAAAGGGCATTACTGTGAATTCATAATGCCCATAGCGAGTACGGAATGCTGACTTTGGTATATCCGATGGCCTGATTTTTAGTTGATGATAGCCCGACCTCAAGTCGATCTTCGAAAACACAGATGCACCCTTCAATTGATCAAACAAATCTTCAATTCTTGGGAGTGGATACTTGTTCTTGATCGTCAATTTATTCAACTCACGGTAGTCGATGCACATTCTCATCGATCCATCTTTCTTTTTCACAAACAGTACAGGAGCTCCCCACGAAGAAACACTTGGTCGGATAAACCCTTTATCCAAAAGTTCGTCTAATTGCATTTTAAGCTCTTGCAATTCTTTTGGTGCCATCCGATACGGAGCCTTTGATATGGGTGCAGCACCAGGTATAAGATCTATCATGAATTCACTTGTTTATTAGGTGGTATGCCTACTAGATCGTCTGGAAATACATCGGCGTACTCCCGAACTACTGGTAAGTTATCCAACGATACTTCTTCGGATGGGTACCAGTGAGATTTACAAGAAAACCTTGACAATTTATCTTCTTAAGCAACTTTTCTGCCTATAAGGACGGGGAAGTGCTTTAATCTTTGACCCATAAAATTTGAATTCTTTCTCTCCCGGCCTTCAAAATATTACTTCCTTCTCAAAACATACAATGGTAGCACGATTACTACCCAATCAATCCATCCCCAAGATAATGTCAAAATCTCATACTTATGACATGCAGATCTGCTGACAAAACTAACCCATCAAAATCTATCTGAACTGCCTTAGCTAATTTATTTGTTTCTATAGTTCCTCTTGATGGCATACTAACCTCTAGTATACTATCACTTTTCTGACATAGAATATTAACTTTAGCTAGGCATACTTCAGATATAAACGAATGTGTCGCACTAAAATCAATAAGAATGTAAACATGTACGCTAGAAATAGATAACATACCCGTAATAACATCCGGATTCTGGGCAGCCTCTTCATGGGTCATGGAAAACACTCTAGCTTTTCCTTTGTTCGCTTGATCATTAACCTTCGCTGGCTCTGCCCGACATTGCAATACGTAGTGTCCTGGCTCTCCACACCTATAGCAGACGTTCTTGCCAAAGTAGCAATCACCATTGTGATTTTTTTACACTTAGGGCACTGAGGAATATTATTACTTGATTGACCTCTAATGGGACCTTGATTCTGTCTCTTGAACTGGCCTGAATTTTGATTCCTATTCTGATCCTGCCAATTTCTCTTTCATGAGTCATTCTGTTGTCCCTGAACTTTGACCTTTAAACCCGAAAAGGTCACAGTCTGAGCCATCTTGACCACTGCTCTGAAAGTAGGAAGTGCATGGGAACTAATAATCTGTCTTACCTCTGGGCGCAATCCTCTTTCATAACGTCTTGCCTTCATTAATTCTGTGCTAACCAAATATGGGGCATAGCACGAAAGTTCTTCAAAATTTCACTCATACTCGGTAATTTCCATTTCTTCTTGAACCAAATGCAGAAACTCTTATTCTTTGTAATCTCGTAGAGCCTGTGGAAAATATTTTTTCATTAGCTCGACTTTGAATTAGGCCCACAAGAGATTATTCTGTTCATCCTCAAGACGGTGCGGGATGCCGACTCCCACCAGTGACCTTCTCTACCGCTTAGTATGAACTCCGCACAAAGGACTTTCTAATTTTTGGGACAAGCGATGTGCCGAAAATTTTTCTCAATTGTCCGCAACCATTCCTCGACTGCAAGAGGATCAATCCCACCGTTGAAAGTAGGAGGCCGGTATCGACGAAATTGCTCAATCACTGGCACAGAAGGGGCCACGTGATGTGCTGGTGGAGCTTGATACACTTGGGACATTTACAGTGCATGTGGCGCCATTGGCGGTTGTGGCACTAGGGGTGCCGACTGAGTTGCCAACGCTCTTCTCATTTCCTCAACCGCTAGTTGTAGGTCTCTAATAGCTCTTGCTTGCGTAGTTGGTGCCATTTCCTTTAGAATAAACAAAACGAAGAAGTTTGTAATTCATCGAAATAACCACCATATACAAAGCCATGAATATCTGAAAGACTATCGATAAAGAAAAATTTAAATAGCATCTTTTATATATTTAAATCATCCTTCAAGAGGTACAATAAGTAAAAGCATCTAGTGCTAAACAACGGTAAAGTAACTGTACATGGGAGAACCGAAATCTTGAAAGGAAAACATCTAACTACTAAAAGTCTCTAAGCATCGCTGTCACGATCCATCCTCCATGTACTCTAGGCTTCTTGGGCGTGGAGCCTCGTCGTCCGAGGTAACACAAGACTCAACCTCAGACTCTATCTCAAGATCCTCATCCGGGTCATCTTCGACCTGGATAACTGGATCACCCTCAAACATTAACACTGCTCCGGCTCCTGCTCGACATCGGAGCAGACTCGGAATGGGCTCAACTACTAGAGCCGGCTCGAGGATAGGATAGGGTGCACCATAAAAAAGCTGTACTCCTCCCAAGCAGTATAATGAGCGCTTTACAATACACGCCATATTCTACTGCGGATGGTAAATCTCTTCCAAATCTCTTAAAATCTCTTCGGCAATCAGCTTGTCCCAGGCCAATCAAAATGAGTCAATCACATGAGCAATAGACTCAAAGATTTGGTTACTAAACCATAGTTCATCGCCCTGATACGAGCTGCCCTATGGTTACCGATATGATGGCCAATTGACCATTCGGGATCCGAAGCAAAAAGTATATAATCGTTCCTAGCCGCCTCGGCATGTTCTAGGGAATCATCACATAGAGGAACCATGTCTGAGATACAAATTATGAAGGGTTCGATTAGGTGGATTTCTATCATCTTTTAATTTAAAAATATCGAACTAACATAAATTTTCATCTTAACTTAACATTTCATCATAAAATGAAACAATTAAAATTTTCCATAAGTATGAGTCCCACTTATCATACTTAACTGCATAAAAATAAAATTTTAATCAACCCCATATTTTAACTCAGAACTGGCGTAGCGTGACGATGGCGAGTAGCGATACTAAATTTCTAAAATTCTCAACCTCTTAAATTTCATCTTGACACATCAAAATAAATACCAAAATAAAATATAATAAATAAAATAAAATAAAAATTCATGAGTTTACAGAAAAGTAAAACCGCTCTCTGATACCAAGCTATAACGCTCCAGATTTTCTCAACCCGGAGGGTCACTAAAATAATCTCTAAAATTTTATTTGACGACTCCAAATAATATTTCTCATGCCCTTGAAAGGTTTTAAAATTTTAATTGTTGCGAAAAAAAGACAAGCGTGCAAGGGAAGAGGAATTTTCTTCAAAATTTCATAGTTTTGTCTATACCGTGATAGGTGTCGCCACAATTTATTAGACCATTCAAACGAACTAAAAAATTATGAAATTTAAATTGTAGATACTTGGGACTGTATACTACAACATGTAAAAATTTTAAACTTTAACTACGCCATTTGGTAGGCGAAAAAGTTAGCCAAAGATGCTTGAAAAAGCGTCCCGGTGTACCTTAAGGCAGCCCTTTCAAACGTCCATAATAAATTCATCCGATGGAATTTTTAAGTGATTCCAATTTCTGTTATTAGAAAACATATAGGGATTTACATAGAAACTGAATTCACTCAAAAAATTCAACCGTAGAAAAAGTTATGATTTTTCAAAAAGGGGACATTAAGCTGAAAAGTTTGAAAATGAAACTAAGAAATTTCCAATTTAAAACTTTGAACGGCAATTAAACCAACATCTTGTCTTCCGTACATATTATATAATTAAATACTGAAACAAATACTTAAAATAAGTAATTACATTATAATTGACTTGATCATTTCGACGTCTAAACATAAACTATATAAGACTTTCCATGACAAGCTCATTAGTCTACCGCCATCGCATCAACGCCGATCAGTTCAATCTGAAAATTTATTCATTTTGGGGGGGTGAGTATTTCATAAGAAACACTCAGTAGCAATACTTATAACATGTGGGAAATTTTACTTAAACATAAATTTGACAAGCCATGATTTTTGAAACGTATATCATCTTAAATATTGGTAGCCGACACCACATAACATCATCATCATACGTGATTTCTTTCAATCACAAACATGTTAAAGTGATTACTTTCAATCACTATCATAAGTTTCTTCATAAATAAGTTTTCATGACATTCAAATAACATCATAATTTTTTCGAAACATCATTTCAAAATCGCAGTAAAAATATTAAGTAAAACTACCTTAAAACGAGTTTTCGGTTGAGGATTTGATGAAGAAAGAACTGTTTCTACAGCTTCCCAAAACCCAAACTTGAACACTATATAAATATATGTATATATGGAGAACCTTTGTGAAATAACAATCAAAGTTAACAACCTTCACTGCTGGTCGAAAACGGAACTGAAAGTGAGAGAGAAAGCTGGAAATTTGGGACTGGACAAATGCAGAATGTAGGGCTATTTGCTGGACCAAAATCTGAGGGAAAAGGAAATTTTTTGCTTAACTTATGGACTGGTTTCTGGGCTGTTGTATGGACGAAATTTGGGTGAGAAAAGTGGAGTGTTAAAGGAACTAAAAGCTGAAACTTATGGCTAATTCTGGGGGACCGAAACTGGAGTGCACAGGGGAAATTTCGGACTGTTTGTTGTCAATTCGAGATTAATTGGGATATGAGGGGGGCCAAATCACAGGGGAAATGGGACTAATAAATGGAAGTTTGGGGTGGTTTTAATTAGGAACATGGGTCAGTTTTGGATGAACTGAATTGGAGTGGGAAAATGGGGCATGAAGTGAGGAAATGGGCGGTTTCTCTCCATCAAAGTGGGTGGCAGTTGGCTGACTTTTTGGGAAGGGAAATGTACCAGTTAGGGCCGAATTTCTTGAGAGGAAAATATGTAGTTTTTGCTTAATTAAGTGGTTGAATTGTAAATATAAAACTGCACTTGTAAGGGCCGAAATTCGGGACAGATTTGGGGAAAATTTTGAAGAGAAAAGTGGTTTAGTTATTGGATAATGGGTTGATCTTTGGGCCGAAAGTAAATCGATTGTTGGGCTAGAGAAGGCCAGTTTTCTATTGGGTTTAAAGTGACCAAAATTAAATAAATAAATAATAATAATAATAATAATAAAATTTTAAACGTATTAGAAGGTTCGTGGTGGCGCCGAAAGTAAAAATTTTATTTGCTTGAAATTAAAAGCCGAAAAAAATTCGGTTGTTACACAAACTTCTTTAACATCTTCTCAATGGCAATTGACTGATTTAGTAGAATTCTTTCAGATGTTTTCCTTAATTTCATTCCTAAATTATATGAGCTTCTCCCAAATCATTCATCTCGAAATTCTTTGACAAATATTTCTTCACATCATTAACAACACCTAGATTTTTTCCAAATATTAATATGTCGTCTACATATAAACAAAGTATCACATGCTCATTATCATCTTCCTTTCAATACATAGACTTGTCGTGTTCATTGACCTTAAGTTCATATCTTAGTATAACTTTGTTGAAATTTTCATGACACTGTTAAGGAGCTTGTTTTAACACATATAATGATTTCATCAATTTACACACCTTATGTTCTTGTCCTTTAACATTATAAGCCTCTGGTTGATCCATATATATTTCTTTGTTCAAGTCACCATTCAGAAATGCAGTTTTAACATTCGTTTGATAAATGATCGATTTATGAACATTAGCTAATGCTAACATAGTTCTAATAGTAGTTATTTTAGCAACAAGAGAATATGTATCAAAATGATCAACTCATTCACTTTGAATGAATCCTTTGCTATTAACCTAGCTTTATATTTATCAATATTACTATCAGGTTTCAACTTCTTGAATACCAACTTACATCCTATATCATTACTTCCTTGAGGTAACTCACACAAAACCCATGTATTATAATTTTGTATAATTGACTCATATTCATCATTGATAGCTTCTTTCCAATAAGGTGCGTCTATATATGACATTGCATCTTCATAAGTTTTAGGTTCACCTTTAACTAAATATGTGAAGAATTCATCTCCAAGACTTTTCTCCTTTCTACTCATTTTACTTCTCCTAAATTCATGTTCAACTTCTAAAGATGAACTAGATGGAGTACTATATAAAATCACATTCCTAGATGTAGATGGTTCACTTGAAATCCTAGTCTTTAAAGAAAAAACATCTTCAAAATAGGTAGCATCCCTAGCTTCTATGATATTATTGTTTGAAATGATACTAACTTACGGAATTTACAACTAAAAACCAATTCGCATACTTTTTGAGCATATCCTATAAAGACATCATCTACAGTTTTCGGTCATATTTTCTTCCTTTTAGGATTAGTTATAATAATAACCTTAGCTAAGCACCTCCACACTTTCATGAAACCTAACCTAGGAAATCTCATTTTCCATAACTCATATGGAGTTTTAACATTGTTCTTAATAGTCACCCGATTCAATATATAACAAGAAGCTAGAATAGTTTCACCTCATAAATTATAGAGTGCTCTAGAACTTATCAACATAGTATTAACCATGTCCATCAAAGTTCTATTCTTTCTTTCAGCAACCCCATTAGATTGTGGTTAATAAGGAGGTGTAACTTCATGTATTATACCAAAAATATTAAGAATCTTAAGACTTTTATCTTATTCTCTAATTGATTTTCAACCTCAGCTATATAGATCTTGAACTTATCAAAGACTTCATCCTTAGTCTTTAATAGATAAACATAGTAATACTTAGAGAGATCGTCTATAAAAGTTACAAAGTACTTATTCTCATGTCTAGTTGGAGACCTATTTGAATCACAAGCGTCACTATGAATCAACTCTAAGATATTTGTATCTCTTTAAACCGATTTAAAAGGTTTCTTGCTTTTTTTAGCTTGTACACAAACTTCACACTTTCTATTATCAACTTGAACTTTTGTAATCAAGTTTAGATCCATTAATCTCTTAATTTTCTTATAACTAACATGTCCCGATCTTTTATGCCATAAACAACTAGATTCAACATTAAGAACAATAGAAGAATTTTGATAACTTTCATCAACAACATTCAAAATTAAACAGTCCATGATTTTTCCAATGAATACATCATTCTTGGTTATTACAATTTTATTGGACTCCAATACAACCTTAAAACCTTATTGAATAAGATAAGATCCACTTACTAAATTTCTTCTAACTTCAAGAACAAGCCGAACTTGATCTAAAACCAAAATCTTTCCAAAAGTCATTTTAAGCTCAATTCTTCCAATTCCCAATACGCGATCAATAATATCATTTTCCAAAGCTACACTCTCTCCACTTGAAGTCTGATAAGATTTAAACAAACTTTATCAAAACAAACATGGATATTTGCTCCAGAATCTAACCATCAATCATTACTTTTATAAGTAAAATTACTTAAAGGGGTTAATGATTCACACCTAGAAGGTTCACTGTCTTCCAACATATTCACTTGATCTTTTTGAGATTTAGATTTAGTCTTTTACTCTTTAGTTTTTCTAAATTAACAATCTTGCGCTACGTGATTCGTCGTTACACATACAAAACATGGCGTTGATTCTCCTTTGCCTTTGCCATCCCTAATGTAATTATTCTCTGACAAAAAAATTTTCTTATTATGGTGAAAGTTCTTCTTGAACCTAATACTTCAAGACTTGAACTGTTTTGAAGTATTAGTAGTATTTTTAGAATTTTTTACCAATTTTGCCTTAGCCTTCAACCCGTCACCTTCACTAAAAACCTTTCTATGTTGTTCTTCAACTCTCAAATAATTAAATACTTGGTTTAATATCATAATCCCTTGCTTATATCTAAGACTTTTAGCAAAGTCTGGCCAAGAGGGTGGAAGTTTACCCATAGGGCATGATACCTTATAATCTTCACTAAAATTTGATCCTTCTCTTCTACAAGTCGTAACAAATCTTGAAATTTATGAATTTGTTCATTAATAGATTTCTCATTATCATAAAATATTTATTAAAGGTTGATGCATGTCACTCCATATCCTGGCCAGAGTCCTCCGTTCCCATCACAGAGGAGGAGCTGATGGAGCCACCGAAAGTGTACCTTTCTTAGGTATGGATTATGGCGCCACCACTTTTGATGTGCGTATCACAGTTGCAATGAAGGGTTGTGATGCAATTTCTATAAGGTCTTGCCAAGAATTGGAAGGACCCATGTGTGACTATTTGTCAAGCCAATATGAGAAGCCTATAATTCTAACATGGCCAATTTTGCCAGAGACACCAAAAGGACAATCGGAAGAAAAATGGGACAAATGACTAAGCAAATTTGAGCCAAAATATGTGGTGTACTATGCATTTGGAAGCCAATTGATTCTCCAAAAGAAGCAATTTCAAGAACTTGTACTGGGTTTTGAGATGACAGGGCTACCATTTTTCATAGCCCTTTCAAAACCAGCAAGGGTTTGAAGAGATGATCAAAGTGAGATGGGTGGTTTATGGTGGGTACAATAGACTCATATTCTTAGCCATCCCTCAGTTGGGTGTTTTGTGAGTCATTGTGGATTTGGATCCATGTGGGAATCATCACCGCCGACAAGTTTGAAGACGAATAGACGAGCCTCGCATTCAGGATTCTGGGATATGAATGGAAATGATAGGTTTCTCCGGCGTCGATATTGCATAAAACGAAGAGAAATTGCACCGGAATTCCGAGGTTGGTATATATAAATTACCCCAACGATGAAAAACATCATATCCGGGGTCGAATTCGATAATCTCTAAGTGGGTTAAGATTCTATATCCCGCTTTCTTAAGGCATTTAAGGAAATTTTTGGATATTGTAGTTGGATTCTAGTTTCTTGGCGAGCATTAATCGATCATGGGGTGGGGTGGGGTGGGGTGGGGTGGGGTGGGGTGGGGTGTTGGAGAAGAATACATATCTGTATAAAGTAAAATAGTTTATGATTTATTTGTACTTTTGAAAAAGTTAAGGGTTCAATTGCAATGCTTTCATTGTATTTTTTTCTATCATTTTAATTTATTTAAGTCAAGGGGAAAAATTGTCAAATAATTGTTAGAATAGTGAAAAATAGTGATTTGGAGACCATCTTTGAGAATAAATGGAAGAATGAGGATGATATCTGCTAAAAAAGAATTAGGATGAAATCGTTACAAATATGAAAGAATGGATACCATTAGTGTAATTAACCATTGATTTTAATAGATTCTATTGAAATTTTAGCGTCCACAACTCGAATTTAAATAGATTCTTTATAAATCTAATGTTCTCAATAACTAATAGATTTTTAAATATTTCATTAATTAGAAGATTTTAACATTTTTTTATGGATTTCGAGTCCATAAATATAAATATCAAATTCATTAGAATGCCCGACTCCTCAAAATTTTAATCCACCACTTCTCTTACGCCTCTTTCCTCTCGCCTCTCTCATCCCTTCTCTATTTGTGTCGCAAATTTTTGTACGAACTCATGTTCTTGATTTTCAATTTACTAATATGTATTAGAACAATAATTTATTAGAATATTTAATTTTTATTCAAATCTGATTTTTAAAATCTATTCAATGGAAACTTAAGATTATTTGTAATATATTAAAAAAAAATTATTTTTGCTTATTTATATCTATACTACATCTAAAAAGCCCTTAAAAATGAGAAATATTTTTAAACTATTCTATCCTTACAAAAAATTTAAAATTTCATATTCACCCTTATTGTCCATTAATGTACAATTATCTTATAATATTTTATTTATTATATTACATTTTAAGTTTACTTATTTAAATTAATATTTTATTCATTCATAAAACGTCTTTTGCCCTCCCAAAAACACTTTCAATGATCCTACATTGAATTTTTAACAATTTATTAAATATACAATTAAAATTTTTAAACATTTAAAATTGTGGTTTCTTCCTTTTTATTGCTAATTTTATAGAGTTTTTTTCCCTTACTAAAATAGTTATAATATATCTAAAATGCACTAAAAGAACGAAATATTTTAACGTAATAGTTATTGTTATTATTATGTTATATTTTATACTACATCTAAAAGGCTCTAAAAGGAAGAAATATTTTTAGACTATTCTATCATTACAAAAATTTTAAAACTCCATATTCACCCTTATTGTTCATTAATGTACAATTATCTTATAATATTTTGTTTACTATATTACATTTTAAATTTACCTAATTAAATTAATATTGTACTCATTCATGAAACATCTCTTGCCATCCCAAAACTACCTCCAATGATCCTACATTAAATTTTGGGATTTTTTATAAATAAACCACTTTTTAAAAATAATTCCAAATCTAACAACTTCACAAATTTATTTTAAAAATACTACATTCCTAAAATTATATTAATTAATAAAATAACAAATTAAAATCAAAATACACCTCCACGTAAATTCTAAAGAATTTGACCCAAATTTGCTTCTTAAGTCATTAATTATTTGCATGATAAGTCCTTCATCTTTATAATATCTCCACTTTAGTCCATATACTTCCTCTTTCATTTCAATTTCATCCTCTTTTAATTGCAATACAAGTCCTTCAAATTTTAAATTTTTACAAATCCATCCCTATATTTATACTTTTATATCAATTTAGTCCTTTATAGTATCACTATTTAATACATATGTTACAAATTATATTGTGTATCAATGTTTGATACAAATATTACAAATAATATTTTGTAACAATCTGTGTTACAAATTGAGATGTAAAACGTCAGTGATACAAAATATCAATTCATATAATATGTGATGTGTAAAATAACATAATATAATTTGTAACAAATTCAGTGATACAAAATATCATTTATAACATCTGTATCAAACAGTGATACAAAATATCATTTGTAACATCTGTATCACATCGCAATACTAAATAGAAACTATTACAAATGTTACAACTGTAAAATCAACTCTAAATTTCAACAAGTTTGTATTAATATACACATTGGACTCTAAAAATTTATTGATATTGTATAACATCGCATGATATAGATATGTAACACAATGTCAAATTTAACAAATAGAACTCATGATTTCAACATTTGTAACATATGTAACATCAGTGATACATAATACAAATTCATGTAACATATGGTGTGTAAAATAACATAATATAATATGTAACATATTCAGTAACATATTCAGCGATATAAAATATCATTTGTAACATATGTATCAAACATTGATACACAATATCATTTGTAATATCTGTATCAAACAGTGATACAAAAGACTAAATTGACAAAAAAGTATAAATATGGGGACCAACTTGTAAAAATTCAAAAGTTGAAGGACTTGAATTGCAAATAAAAAAGGACAAAATTGAAATGAAAGAGAAAGTACATGGACAAAAGTAGAGATATTATAAAGATGAATGACTTATTGTGCAAATAATCAATGACTCAATCAACAAATTTGATAATTCACGTGGTCTTGGTCCATTTGATTTTAATTTATTATTTTATTAATTAATATAATATTAATTATGTAGTATTTTTAGAATAAATAAGCTAAGTTGTTAGATTTGCAATTATTTTAATATTGGTAAGTAGTGAGTGTAATATTCCTTAAATTTTTAACAATTTATTAAATATATAATTAAAATTTTTTAACACTTAAAATTGTGGTTTATTCATTTTTATTGCTAATTTTATGAGTTTTTTTTTAACTACTAAATGAGAACGTAATATTTATTTTTAGGAGAGATTTGAGACTATGGTTGAAACGTTTATAATGTTTGACAATTCGGTATTTTTATTTATGTATTAAAGGCCATAAAATCGAGATATATTTTTGACTATTCTATTCTTACAAAATTTTAAAATTCCATTTTCACTCTTAGTATTAAATAATGTACAATTATCTTATAATATTTATTTTATTATATAACATTTTATGTTTACCTAATTAAATTAAAATTGTATTCATTCATGATCATGAAATATCTCTTGCCCTCCTAAAATCACCTTCAATCATCCTACATTAAATTTATAACAATTTATTAGATGTACAATTAAAATTTTTAAACATTTAAAACTGTGGTTTATTCCTTTTATTGTTAATTTTATGTTTTTTTTTTTGCTAAATGAGAACGTAATAGTTATTTTTAGGGGAGATTTGGAGCTATAGTTAAAATTTTATAATATTAGACAATTAGGTATTTTTAAAAACTGTGAATAGCAACCAAAATTTTTTGGTGTTTTTTCCCCCTCTCCATTGATTATAAAATATTATGAGGCTCTTTCTTCATATTTTGTCTAAATTATTGGTATTTTTTATAAATCAAAGAGCTTTTGGAATGCAAGTCATTTTTCGTATTTATTTAGGTACATCACTATAGACGTATATGAAATATCGCAATATTACATTAATGCTCCTCTTTATAAAAGTCTTGTCTTCAAAATTTATATGTACTTAAAATATTATATATTTGTTATCAATATATAAATTTCTTCTATTTTTCTTAAATTAATAACTTGACAAAGAAGTATTAACGATCAACTAAATGTAGATAATCATGTCCAAAAGGAATAAAAATAAATACACAAGACTTTCTCAAACTTCAATAATCCAAATATTATATAGTAATAAGACCATGAAAAAATATGTAATTATCATACAAAAAAATCTTAAAATTTGATATTTAATTTACGTTATACAGTGTCAATTCTCAAAAAAGTAAAATAAAATAAACTTTTCATATTAGATTCCTTTAATAAATCACATTTAACTATTAAAAACATTTGAGAAAACAAAATTTTTACGGGTTGAACAACATTAATTCATAATTATCTTGATAATGAGCATTAAAAGATGATATTCTACATATCTACGAAAATGTCAATGATATGTGATTTTTACGGACTCATTTTTAGATTTGTTTGTGACATATTTATCCAGTATGCAATCTGCAAGTGCTCAACAATTTGGTATACTCATCATATTAATATGAGTTGTACCAACTTGCACAAACTATTCACCATTGTATCTCTTAACTTTACTTTAATTTAATATGATGCTTGAAGGAGAATTATAATGTAAAATTACTCTTTTATCTCAATTTTGATCCATTGGAATTCATATCAATAATAAAAATCATACTTCAGCAAATAGTGAATCAAAATTTTCATAATATCACTGAATAAATCAGAATAGTTTATTTATTTAAACCGAGAATACTAATACCTATAAGCCTTCTTCCAAGCTCGGACCACGAAACGACTTAGATGATGTCCTATTTTCTTTATCAAAGTTCGACTTAAAACTAATGGCAATCCAAGCCTAAAAGTAGCAAAAAGTTTAAAACGTCATTAATCCAAACAATTTTATTTCTAATTTAAGTTGAATCATAGTATGTCAAAAATAACATGCCCACCCATTTAATTTAACATAATTTTCTATTTAATTTCTCTATTTTCTCTTTAATAAGGGGTCTGTAGTGCTCACCTATAATGATTTTTTCTTAATATATTCAAAGAATTAACTTATTTGCTTTCAAATACTAATTAATTAACTTTTTTCTTGATGGTTTGAGTACTTAAGATCAAAATTGATTAGAGAAACTTGGATCAATGTCTCATGTTTGAATTTTTTCAAGAATAGTGAAGTGGGCTACACGTTCAGAAGGGGGGGTAGGCAAATCCAAAAATATACTTCTTCTAGATATATATTGCAATTTTTTTTGATTTAATAGAAAAAAAATTTACTTATACATGTCAACTATGACATGTATGTCTATCATTCTCTCATACTAAAATTAGTAATTATTAATTTTATTCTTTGTAAAATACAATCATGAAGACATTAACAATTCCATAAAATTTTATATCAAAGGTTCGTCAATCACCAAAAAATATTAATTGGATTCAAGTTACTATTGGTATTACTACAATTTAAAACTCATCTCGATTACAATTGTACTTCTATGAATATAAAAAAAAATATCAACAACTTTAACATTTTAACTATTAATAATTAAAAAATAGAAATTTTGAAAGTATTAAAAATTAACAAAATTATTACAAACCGTTGCACGTGTGTTCTAACTAGTTTTAAGTAAAAGTACATCACCACGTCAACAAATTGATAAATAGATGATTATGTGTGTTCTAACTAGTTTTAAGTAAAAGTACATCACCACGTCAACAAATTGATAAATAGATGATTAATTTTTTCGACTAAGCTCCTTTTTTGACAATATTGGGGCAAAGAAATTGCGAGAATGGAGGCATATTAATCAGTGGAGAAGCTTAATTGCTATGGATTTTATGCATTATTCAAAGCTATAACCTGGAATCGGGAATCTGGAATCTATGTGATGCGAACATGTCATAATCAACATTTAGCAAATTGTAGTATACATTGTTATTTGTGAGTGCAACAATTAAAACAATCTATATGGACATGTCACATTTGAGAGCTATATCTATTTCTTTTAATAGTAGTCATGAATTAGTTGTGTATTTCTATTTTTTTGAAAAAAAAAAGTTATGTATTTTTGTGATGGGTTAGGTCGTTAACATTAATTCTAGAACAAGTTGATTGTTGTGACTTAGCCCTTGTTTGGAAAAGCTAAAAGTTGCTAAAAAGTTAACAATTAATTATAACCATATAACACATTGGACCCACGCAACTTTTATTAACTTTTCAAACACACATTTTATCATTTTTTATCAAAATATGCTAAAACTTTTATCAAAAGCTTTGTCACACAAGACCTTAATTTGGTTCCCCCAAAAAAAAAAAAAAAAAAAAAAAAATAGACATTAAAATGGTATGGTGGAATTTTAAAATTTTCCCACCTCAGGTTGAATGGAGGTAAAATTAAATCTATAAAAATCTATATAAATCCATAGGAATTCATGAAAATCTATAATATAGTATTCTATTGAAATATATAAATTATGTGGAATTCTATTAAAATTCTTGAAACTTAAGACAATTTATAAATACTAAAAAAATTAAAATCTAGAGTTGAGGACACTATTCTTAATGATAATAATGTATTTTAAAAAAATTAAAAAAGATGGCTTTTCAACTTTTTAAAAAATGTAAGGTTGTTGTCAATTTTGTCCTTATTTAAAATCATTCAAATGTAAAGCAATTTATCTATTTAATGATAAATCGGTTCTCCTTTTTATGAACTTCTCCTTCAACTCATTTATTAAAAAAATCCTATGTGAAATCCCTTTCATACATTTAGGTGGTATTCTTTTTGCGTCTCGCTTTCTATTTTGAGTTTTGAATTTATTTTCAATTTTGTGTTTTGAGTGTCTATTTTGAGATTTATGAAAATACGTTTTGGAATTTTCAAAATTGTTTCTCAAAACAGAAAACTCGAAAATCCGCTTACATGAAATATTTTATTCAAACAATTATTAATTATTCAATACCTTAACAAGTATATTTATAGATTATCAACTCTAATACACGAAAAGGTGTCAAACCAAGCCAATAGATGCCAAAACGTAATAAAACGTCACCGAATTTCAAAAATAAATTGAAGAAATTATTGTACTTGTTCGCCCAACCTAAAATATTTTTAAAAAAAAATAATCCTACGGATGTGATTCGAAACACATACCAAACCACCAAAATGTGTGTTTTGGCCGTTTTGGAAATGAGCGCGTTTTGTAAAGAAAACTCGAAAAATGATAAAATCATCATTTTCCATTTCCTTTGTAATTTTTTTAGGTGTTTTGAAAAATGCATTTTCAGAAATGGATAAGTAAACACGTTTTCACTATTTTCAAAAACAGAAAACTAAAACCGAGTTGAAAATGGTAAAGAGAACACACCCTTATTATTTAATAAGTGCTAAAACTTTACTAAGATATTTTATTTTTTCCCATATCGAAAAAATATCATTCATGTAAGAAAAGAAATGTTTATAAATGATAAAAAAAATTTACATTCTTTTAATGTCTTTAATAATTTTAAGGATGTGTTTTCGATTGTGACTTTTAGGAGGGTTTATTGAATTGGGACTTTTATAAACTTTTGTAAGTTGGTGACTTTTAAATGACTTTTGTGGATTTATTAAGAATTAATAAAGGTCGTTCATAAATTTTTGTAGACTTTCATTAAAGAATTCTGTTGACTTATATAGACTTTTATTATTTAAAAAAAATGTTAAGCTAAATTCTTGTAAAATATAAAACACTTTTTAGATTAACAGTCATATAGTCAACAACTTTTAACCAAGTTCTACCGCTAAAAATTCTACTACCAAAAGCTCCATCGCTAAAATTTCCACTCACAATAGTTGTTTCAAACAAACCCTTAGAAAATTCTCTAGTTACCAAACTTTTGGAGATTGTTTAGTGGAAAGTACAAATAGCGAATCTCATATATCCGTGAGATTTGTAAAGATTCCATAGCCCTAAAATAAAGAACTAATTTTTTCTTTTTTTGTATCTCTTTCGGTAAGAATTTGATTTTCCTTGTTCTAGATACATCATTTTTTTAATTTATATGAAATCTGAATTTACTATTTTCCAGTGTGAGTTTTTCTTGATTCCATTATGATTTTTTTTTTAAATCAATTGATTTAATGAATTCTTATAATTGTAACGAGTTGTTTGCTTTCTGGTTACTACAATTTTGCCTTTTGATTATTTCAATGCATGAAGTCTGGTAGTACTCCCTAAGTGCTAATATTTAATTGACAAGTATATTGAATAATTGGGACCCACTGCTTAATTGGGATCTAAACATATACATGTCAATTAAATTAAATAGTGAGAGTACTGAGTTCTATATTGTGAGAGTACTATAAGTTTTCTCGTCGGAAGGGGTTGTTTTGGCTTGGGAAAATGTTAATGAACAGCAGAGGATTAACAAGCCTGAAAACAAGTGAGAAATGCACAGTAGCCACTGCTTCTTCTTAAGCAGAGCTACACAGAGATTCCAAATCATTGAAGAGGAATAAAAATGGGAGTAGAAATAACTCAGGACATGTTTGGTGGTGCTTAAATTATAATTTCAACATATGGAACTAGTCAAACATACATTTTATTCACACATTTTATAAGACCTACAACTTACAACCTACTTTTTATCCATACATTCACCTACAATTTAAAAAATAATTTCAATATTATTAAACATAAGCTCAATATCAAATATGAAATTAAAATTACTTATAAGAAATTCACAGATAAACTTGAATTCTTATAAAAATGGTTATTTTCAGTCTTCAATTACTTCCTAGAATTATTGGCCTCTTTTTCCAGGTAGTTTCCAAGAAAGTATCATGTATCTAACATAAAACAAGATTATAAATATATCTATTGATCAGTCTAAGAAATACATAAAATCTGGTAACTCCAAGCCTGATTTGTCATCTTGCAAACATTAACCAAATTGGCTAAAACCAGTGTTTTTGTCATCTCCGTCCTATCATTGAGGCTAACGGAAAAGCTGCAGAACCAAATCAGGCCACCTTGTGGAGAAAGAAGAGATGGCAGCGGATGCAGTGACATTTGTTCTTGACAAGCTCACAACCTTATTGGAGGAAAAGCTGAATATGGTGAATGAGGTAAAGCAAGAAGTTGAGTACATCAGAGATGAACTTGAGAGAATGATTGCTTTCCTCAGAGTTGCTGATGCTGCTGAAGACGATGATCCAGAGCTTAAAGTCTGGATTAAGCAAGTTCGGGATGTTGCTTACGAAACTGAAGATATTATAGATGATTTTGTGATCCAAATTCACCGAAAAAATAATTGTCGTTGGGGTGGATTCTGTGATTATCTTGGGGTATTAGTTTGCTCTGTTAGAAATCTGAAAACCCGTTATGAAACTGCTTCTGAGATCCAAAGCATCAAATCAAGAATTACGGAGATTGCAGAGGGACATAGGAGATATCGTTACAAGTTCAATGTTCCAGGGGAAGGATCAGCTTCAGGTTTAGGCAGTATCCACGGGATTGATTCTCGAGTTGATGCACTTCTTTTGGAAGAAAGCGAGCTTGTGGGGACTGAAAAGCCGACAAGGCAGATAATTCCGTGGCTTGTGGAGGGTGATGCACGCCTTAAGGTGGTTTCAGTGGTGGGGATGGGAGGTTTGGGGAAAACCACCCTGGTTAAGAAGGTGTATGATGATTCTGTTGTGAAGAAACATTTCCAGAACCATGCCTGGATTACAGTTTCTCAGTCGTTCGAGGTGGAGGAACTCTTGAAAGACATGATTCAGCAACTGTTTCATCAGATGAAGATATCTCCACCAGAAAATTTGAGTACCATGAATGGTAATGAGCTGAAAGTGATAATCAAAGATTTCTTACGGGAAAAGAGGTATTTTTGAACCACTTCATCTAAAAGCTTAAGTTACTTATTTAAATTGTCTTCAACACACCTCCTCACGTGTATGCCAGATTCATAAAGGCCTAACACTTGCACGATTTTTAATAAAAATAGATGCCAATGTGTTTGATATGATACCATCTTGAATAACCTTTTCTAAAACCCTAAAGCGATATGACAAATTTATATATTTAAGTTGTCTTCAACAGGTATCTGCTTGTTATTGACGATGTTTGGAGCATTCATGCTTGGGATGCTATCAAATATGCGTTGCCTAATGAGAATCATGGCAGTCGTGTTATACTAACAACCCGGCTCATTGATGTAGCTTCATCTTGTAGCAAAGAAATGAATGGCCATGTGTATGAGTTGAGTCCTTTGTCTGAAGAAGAGTCCTGGATTCTATTTTGCCAGAAGACATTCAGGGGGAGCCCCTGTCCTACACACTTGATTGAAATTTGCAAGAACATCTTAAAAAGATGTGGAGGGTTGCCACTTGCTATTGTAGCAATTAGTGGGGTATTGTCTACAAAGAAGGAGACGAGTTTTGATGAATGGAATTTGCTCAATTGCAGCCTTGGCTCCGAATTGGAAGGAAATGATAAACTTGAAAGTATGAGAATCATTTTGTTGCTCAGTTTCAACAATTTACCATACTACCTCAAACCATGTTTTTTGTACTTGAGCACTTATCCTGAGGATCATCAGATCGAGCACAATATAATGGTTAGACAGTGGATAGGAGAAGGTTTTGTGAAACAAAAAGAGGGAAAGACAGTAGAAGAAGTGGCACAAGGATACATCAACGAGCTTGTCAACAGAAGCTTGCTATGTCCCATGAAGATTAATGATGATGGAAGCGTCAAAGTGAGCCGCATCCATTACTTTTACCGAGAGATTATTCTTTCAAAATCAAGAGATCAGAATTTTGTGACCACCAACAACGAGCAAAACATGGTTTGGCCTAGAAGAATTCGACATCTCTCAGTCCATGGGACCTTCAGAAATACAGAAGTCAAAAGGTATGGCACCAGACTCTGTTCGTTTCTATCTTTTGGTACGGAAGATCATGAATCCATTTTGAGCATTCTCCAGTTGCTTAAAAGCTGTAGACTGTTGAAAGTTTTAGATTTGAGAGGAGTTCCTCTGGAGAAGTTTCCTGAGGCTATTCTCAAATTGTTTCATTTAAAGTATCTAAGCTTGAGAAACACCATGATTAAAAGACTTCCAAGATCTATAAAGAATCTCCAAAAGCTAGAGATATTGGATCTTAAGGAGACGTACATAAATGAGTTGCCGATTGAGATTCTAGAACTCCAAAATCTTCGCCATCTTTTGGTATATCGCCATGTACCAGGCTCATATCTACCTTATGATTATGTACATGGATTCAAAGCGTTCAAAGGTATGGGCCGCTTGAAATTCTTGCAGAAAGTCTGCTTTATCAAGGTGTATCCAGGAAGCACAGCACTTAACGAAATAGCCACAATGAACGAACTAGGGAGAGTTAGCATTACGGATTTGAGAACTGAAGATGGAGTGGCTCTGTGCTTGTGCATTGAGAAACTCCAGAAGCTATGCTCATTAGGTTTGAGATCAATCCAGGGAGACATCCTTGATCTTAGTCACGTTTCATCTCCACCTCTTTCCCTTCAGCGGCTATATTTGACAGGACGTTTGGCGAAGTTTCCTACTTGGATACAATCTCTTCAAAGCCTGGTTAAAGTATACTTGAGATGGAGTCAATTAAGGGATGATCCACTTGCATATCTCGAAGATTTACCTAATCTTGTCCACCTCGAATTTCTTGCAACTTATGTGGGAGAGAAACTGTGTTTTAAGGCTGGTAAGTTTCAGAAGCTGAAATTACTAGGCCTTGACAAATTAGAACCCTTAAGATGTGTGATAATTGAGGTAGGTTCCATCCCTCATCTGGAAAAGCTTATCGTTCAGCGCTGCAACTTTTTGGAGGTTGTGCCTGAAGGAATCGAATGTCTCGCTAACATGAAAGTGCTTGAGTTTTTCGACATGCCAGTTGAATTTATCTTGCCACTCTCTCTTGGAAACCTTGGTCCGGAGTACTGGAAAATTGCACATATTCCTGAAGTGTATCATACATACTGGAGGAATGGCTGCTGGGAAGTTCATCCATTAGACAAAAAGGAGACAATAGAGAAATCTGGACAGACTGCCATTGTTAGGACACAGGAACAGAGGAATTGGCTGTAATTCCTGTCAGCTATGCTATTTTGATGTTCACTGCTTCAAACTTCTTGCTATTTCTTACCCAATTCTTTTTGTTTTAAGCCTACCCAATTCTTTTTGTTTTAAGCCTACCCAATTAGCTTTTGATATTTTTAATGTTTTGTGTAATTTTATCTGTCTGTATTTAGAGTCTGCTCATAGCCTCAAATTTATATTGTGATGTATATATGATTAATGGCTGGAGTTCAATATTGTACTAGATTAATTTTATCCAAAATGCACATGCTACAAGGGCTCAACCAACCTTTGTAAATTGGTTAAAAAATTTAAAGTAGGCTTGACATTTTTATAGAAGTGTTCACAAAATTGGACCAGTCATCCACTCAAAAAAAGACAACGGGTCAAGGGTCAAATATCGAATCGAGTCGAACCGGTTTTAATTAAAAATTAAATTTCTAATTGATGATGTATTAAAATGGTTTTCATAACTGCATTTTATGAAGAATAAATTTAATAATTACTAATTTTAGTTTTAGAGAATGGTAGACATACATTTCATAGTTAACATATATCTTATACTTTTCTAAATTTTACCATTATTTAGGTAAATTTTATATCTACTAAAAAAAAAAATTGCAACATAAATCTTAAAGATTGAGGAAGAAGTATATTTTTGGATTTACTCCCCCTCCGCCCGCCCAACCGTACATGTCCCACTTCATATTCTTAGAAAAAAAATTCAAATATGAGATTGATATAAGTTTCTCTATTCATTTTTTATCTCAAGTCCTCAACCCATCGAACAAAAAAAGTCACATTAGTATTGGAAAGTAAATGAGTTATTTTTTTGAATATATTAAGAAAAATTATTTAACATGAGTGAGCACTCTAGACCCTTTATTAAAGAGAAAAATGGAGAAATTAAATAGAAGATTATGTTAAACTTAAATTAAATGGGTGAGCATCTTATTTTTGGACTACTATGATTCAACTTAAATTGTAAATAAAATTGTTTGGTCTAATGACATTTTAAATTTTTGCTACTTCTAAATTTGGATTGCCGTTGGTTTTTAAGTCGAGTTTTGATAAAGGTAATAGGACATCATTTAAGTTGTTTCGTGTCCTCCCCCACCCCCCCGGGGCGGGTGTGGAAGAAGGTTCATATTGAAAATGTCCTTGAGGACAACTGAAAGCTGTAAGAGGTTTTGTTGATTCTTCAAATCTAACTTGATGAAAGCTAGATTTTAAATCAAAAGATGAAAAGATCTTTTTTCCTTTAATAAGGTGAAGAAAGCTTTGCATGTTTGGAAGAATGTATCCATCAGCTTTAGTTATTTTGTTTAGTTGAGAATAGTCTATGATCATTCTAGCTTTTCCTCTTCGTTTTTCTACTTCTTTCCTGACCATGAAGGCTGGAGAAGAGAACGGTGATTTACTTGGCTCAATAACTCCAAGTTCAAGGAGTTCTTTGATTTAATATTAGTATTCCCAATTTAAATACATAAATTACTCTGATTTATTCAGGAATATTATGAAACTCTAGTTATTTATAATTTGAAGAAATAATTATGTGAGAGTCCGTCTTTGTTTGTTGCAGTTTTAGTGATATTGCTTTAAACACAAAGGGTGAAGACAACATATAACCTTTCTATAATCACTAATGTGCATAAGACAAATCAAGTAATTATTATATCTTGTTATAAGGAATGTTTCTCCAGCTATGTACATGTTCTATTTAAATATTTAATAGACTATCTCATAATCTCCAATATACATGAAAATTTTCTGGCAAAGGAAAAGAATAGTATATGCATTCCAACGTTTTTCAAAAAATAAGTACTTGATAATGTTGACCTATGATTAACTTTAACATTAATGTTTTGATTATCACAAACAAATTAGTATTGTTTACTAACGATCTATTTTCAAGTAATATTCAAAGAACTACCAATCAAAGTCAAGATCAAGATTATATTGCAAATCAAACTATAAAACATGTCAAGATCAAAGTCAATCAATACAAGAGTTCAAGATTCGAAGTTCAAGATCGAAGATTAGATTTCTAGATAAAATTGTAAAGGTACTAATTCTTTCATTTTTAGCATTAAATGGATGAAAGCTCAAAAACAATGTTATGCCCAAAAACTATGTTGATATCACTTGCATAAATTGTTTTTATCAAAGTCATAAATTAATTTTTCAAAACTTTTTGAAAAATTAAAACTGGTCATCTTGTTGATGAACTGGTCGACTATTTGGTAAGAATCGGTCAACCGTTTGAATGTCATTTTTCAAAAAGTATCAATTCTGATTTTTACTGGTTCAACGGCTATTTCTAATCATCCAACATGTTATAGGTCGATCGTTTGATCATCCGTTTTGGTAGAAAACTTTGAAAATTCTTCTCTATAAATTGTCCTTCATTTATTATCATTCAATACACTCATAAGAGTATAAAAAGAGAGAATCAAATTAAGAAAATTTAGTCAAACTTTATTGCACTTACATCTTCAAAATCATTCATTGAAAAACTTTGATTAATTAAATCAAACTTTTGATTCATCATCATCATCAAAGTTTCTTTCTAACATTTGAACTTTTCATTTATTGATATTTATTGAAGTGTTAGTATCTCTTAGTACTAAACTTGTATCTATCATTTATCAAGAGAAGAACACTATCTCAAATCTATTTCTTTATATCATTGGGTCATATTGAGGTCCCTTCAAAGCTTAATATTGTATAAGGATTGGTACTCCTTGTTTGTAAGACATTGAAAATATTGTAAGGGTTTTGATTGCACCATAAGTCAATCAAGATAATAGAAAGGTCGTGCTCATGACACAGAGCTTGGTATAGGGGACGTAGATCATGGGTTGGATCGAACCTCCATAAAAATATTGTTTACACTCCTTCTATCCTTGTTTGTAAGACACCAGAAATATTGTAAGGATTTTGATTGTACCATAAGTCAATCAAGATAGTGGAAAGGTCGTGCTCGTGACAGAGAGTTTGGTACTGGAGGATGTAGATCATTGGTTGGATCAAACCTCCATAAAAGATAACGTTTGCACTCTCTCTATCCTTTTATTTACTTATATTATGGTTATATGTTTACTTGCTTAATTTATATATCTTAAATTTCCTATTTTGAGATTATTCTACGAAAAGTTTTATAAAAATCAATTCACCCCCCTCTTGGTTAGTTGTTCTTGGGTTATTAATTGGTATCAAAGCGTGGTGCTAATTTTTAAAAGTAAGATTTTGCAATCTTAAATAATGGCTAACCATAATATTCAAAGTCTTGAGGGCATTCTACAAATCTTCCTCCTTATTTAATGGCACCCACTATAACCATTGAAAATCTAGAATGATGATATATATATATATATATATATTATAACATATTGTACAATCAATAGATTATAACATTTAGAAAGTCATTGAATTTGGTCCTTATGTGCCAACAAAAATTACTAAAGTTGATGATAAACCGGAACAAACCATTCCAAAACATAGAAAAGAATATAATGAAGAAGATAAAAGAAAATTATCTCTAAATGCTAGAGCCAAAAATTTACTTTATTGTGCTTTAGATAAAATGAATTTAATCAAATTAGCACATGTGATTCCGCTTATGATATTTGGCATGCATTAAAAGATTTTGAAAATTTCTTTAAGAACAATGAACCTATAGTAAATATGATTACATATTTCATCGATATTATTAATGGTCTTAAGGGCTTTGATCAAAAGTTTACTAACGGTGAACTTGTAAGTAAA
Source organism: Forsythia suspensa (assembly GCA_023638005.1). NCBI lineage: Eukaryota > Viridiplantae > Streptophyta > Magnoliopsida > Lamiales > Oleaceae > Forsythia > Forsythia suspensa. The sequence continues at coordinate 34,415,310 of CM042671.1, forward strand.
ATACTTAGGTCTCTTTTGGAAGATTGGAATTTCTTGAAGATGTTGATTGAAAATACAAAAGATGTCAACATTTATCCATTGGAGGAGCTCTATGGAACGTTGATGACTTATGAGCTCAACAATGCCGAAACAAATGAGAAGACAAGAAAGAGCAAGGAAAAGATAAAGGAACCTCCGAAGTGGCAAATTGCCTTAAAATCAATAAATGGTGAAGGCTCTTCTAACATGAACATGGGTGATGAAGAACTTGATGATCTAGTTCTTCTTGTCAAGAAATGGAGAGGTTTTCAAAACAATCGGCGATTCTAAAATAAAGGAAAAAAAAAGGAGAAGAGAAAAGTAAGAAGATCATTTCTTATGATTGTGACAAACCCGATCACAAAATAATCAAATGTCCAAACAAGAAGAAATTCACCAAAAAGAAAGCACTTCAAGCTACTTGGGATGATAGTGATGAAGATGATCATGAAGAAGATGAAAGTCAAGAAGAAATTACCAACATGTGCTTCAAGACTATTGAAGATGAGCTAGTGCAGTGCAAATAACAACGATTCATACAATGATTTATCTACCTCTTGTGACGATATTTTTGAAGAATTTGAAAAACTTGTTTCAAAATACTCTACCCTTAATAATAAATATTTATCATTGAAAAAGGCAGTCAAGAAACTTTTTATAGCAAAAAAAAATTTGAAAAGGAAAAGGATAATCAAAAATCTTTAATTAAAGAAAATCTTTCCTTGAAGGAAAATGTTGTAGACTTAACAAACATTGTTCACAAGTTTACCTAAGAAAGAAAAAATTTGAATTAATACTTGGTGAGCAAAAATGCGTTTTCGATAAAGGAATGATTGAATACAAACCATTTTGAAACAAAATCTCTCGAAAATATATTTGTCAAATCATCCAATTCCACTCAACAAAACATGACATGTAGTTTTTGTAAGAAATTTGGTCATGTTGCTTTTAATTGTCCAATCAAGAAGAGACCACACTTTAAAAATAAACATAAGTGGATAAAAGAATACACAAACACTAACTATCAAGGACCCAAACTTATGTAGGTACCAAAAATCAAAATTGAAATAATTTTTGTAGGTACCACGAAAAATGAAGAGCAATTAGTTCTTGGATAGTGGTTGTTCAAAGCATATGATCGGTGATCAATCATTGCTATCTAGCCTCAAAAGAAATGATGGAGGTCATGTCACTTTTGGAGACAATGCTAAAGGAAAAATCATAGACATTGGAAATATCGGTAACCATTTATCTCTTTCTATTAAAAATATTTTATTAGTTGATAATCTCAATCATAACTTGTTTAGTATAAGTCAATTATATGATAAAGGTTATCTCATTAAATTTGATTCTTCCAAATGCCTCATTGAGGATGCTATATCAAATGAGGTAATGTTCATAGGGAGCCGAAATAAGGATGTTTACATCATAAACATTGAATTTGAGCTTGAAAGAGAGATAAAATGCCTATCAAATATAAAAGATGAATCTTGGCTATGGCATAGAAGATTATATCATATTAGCATGGACTTACTTTCAAAATCTCTAAAAATAGCTTTGTAAAAGGTTTGCCAAATAGAAAATTCGAGAAAGATAAGATTTGTGATAATTGTCAATTTAGAAAACAAGTAAATAGTTCTTTTAAACTTAAATAACATTCATCTACTACAAGACATTTACAATTTCTCCACATGGATCTATTTGGACCCTCTAGAACCGCTAGTTTAAGTGGTAAACATTATGCATTTGTTATTATTGATGATTTTCAAGATTTACTTGGTTCATATTTTTAAATCTAAAAGATGATGCATTAAATGCATTTAAACATTTTTGTAAAAGAGTTCAAAACAAAAGGGATATACTATTACCACAATTAGGAGTGATCACGGTGGAGAATTTGAAAATATTGCTTTTGATGAGTTTTGTAAATCAAATGGATATGAACATAATTTTTCAGCTCCTAGAACTCCTCAACAAAATGGTATAGTAGAAATGAAGAATCGAACATTGCAAGAAATTGCTCAGCCTATGTTGAATGAAAATAATATATCAAAATATTTTTAGGCCGAAACCGTTAATACTTCATGCTATATTTTGAATAAAGTTTTAGTTATTCGAAATAAAACTAAAACTTCATATGAGCTTTGGAAATATAGAATTTCCAATATTGGATACTTTAGAGTTTTTAGTTGTAAATGCTTTATACTAAATACAAAAGAAAATTTGATTCAAAATCCGATATTGGAATTTTTCTTGGATATTCATCTACTAGCAAAGCTTATAGAATTTTTAACAAAAGAACTTTAGTAGTTGAAAAATCCATTCATGTTGTATTTGATGAAACTAACTCCCTTGAACATGAGAAAAACGTTGATGATGGTGGAGATTTGAAAATTCCATCTTGAACAATTAAGTGTTCAAAATCAAGACAATGAGAATTCAAATAATGTTGAAAATCAACCGTGAGGAGGAAACAACCATGCAACAAAATGGAGAAGAATCTCTTGAAGAACAAAACACTTCATCTTTACCTAAAGTATGGAGGTTTGTTCCTTCTCATCCAAAATATCTCATCATCAGTGATCCATCCAAATGAGTAAGTACTAGAAACTCTACTAAAAACTTTTTTAACAATTATGCATTTTTTTCGCAAATTGAACCAAATAATTTTAAAGAAGTTGAATTTGATTAATTTTGGATTCTAGCTATGCAAAATGAACTAAATCAATTTGAAAGAAATCATTTTTGTGATTTAGTTGCTAGACCAAGTTCACAAACAATTAATGTTACAAAATGAGTTTTTCAAAACTAACGAGATGAAAATGGTATAATTGTGCGTAACAAAGCTAGATTAGAGGCTCAAGGTTACAATCAAGAAGAAGGTATAGATTTTGAAGAAACCTTTGCACCAGTTGCTAGATTGGAATCAATTCGCATGCTTCTTGCTTTTGCTTGTCATAAAAATTTCACTCTTTTTCAAATGGACGTCAAAAGTTCATTATTAAATGGAGTCATTCAAGAAGAAGTATTTGTTAAGCAACCGCCCTATTTCAAAAATCATAAATACTCGGACAAAGTTTTCAAACTTAGAAAAGCTATTTACGGATTAAAGCAAGCTCCTAAAGCTTGGTATGAAATATTAAGCAATTTTTTTTATCAAATAGCTTTTTAATGGGTAAAGCGGATACTACACTTTTTATAAAAACCAAAAAGGATGATATGATTATTGTTCAAATTTATGTTGATGATATTATTTTTTATGCTACTAACATTTCACTATGTGAAGAATTTTCTAAGTTTATGGGCAGGAAATTTGAGATGAGTATGATAGGTGAACCCAAGTTCTTTCTTAGACTCCAAATCAAACAAACTAATGATGGAATATTCATTAGTCAAACCAATTATATCATGGATATGCTCAAAAGTTGAAATGGAAGAATTGAAACCAATGAATACCCTAATGAGCCCATCAATCAAATTAAACAAAGATGATTAAGGTACTCCCTTATATATAACCAAATATCGAGGTATGATCGAATCTCTTCTTTATTTAACTGCAAGTAGGCCCGATATTATGTTTAGTGTATGCTTATATGCAATATATCAATCTAATCCTAAGAATTTTCATCTTAGTGCCGTGAAACGTATTTTTCGATATCTTAGTGAACTAGATCCTTATATCTTTGGTATCACAAAGATACTCATTTTGATTTACTTAGCTATTTGGATGCCAATTGGACCAGTTGCACCATTGACCGTAAGATTACTAGCGGAACTTGTCACTTTTCTAGACTTTGCTCTAGTATCATGGTTTAGTAAGAAATAAAATTTTGTTGTTTTATCAACCACCGAAGCTGAATAGATATCGACCGCTAGTTGTTGTTCTCAAATCCTATGGATAAAGCAAACTCTAAATGATTATCACCAATCATTTGAAAATGTACCTATCATGTGTGATAACAATAGTGCTATCAATTTATCTAAAAATCCTGCTTTATACATTCTCGAACCAAACACATTGAGATTAGACATCATTTCCTACAAGATCATGCACAAAAGGAAGATATAACTTTAGAGTTTATAAATATGGAAAAGCAATTGGCGATATTCTCACAAAACCGCACTAGCACAAAAAATTTTGATCTTGAAAGTCTCTCGAAGATTTTCCTATTTCTATTCGATGAAATCTTTGTTAAGTATAATTGATGAAATATAAGTATAATTGATGAATGTGAAATATGTAGCTAACTCTTAATGGATGTTATAATTGATTGAAATTCATATGATAAACGTGGTTTAAAAATTTTTGACAAAGGACCAAATCTATAAACTTTGTGAAATTTCAGCAAAACAGCCTCAACGACGACTATTTACTCGTCCTGTTCATCATCCGTTTGACCATGAATTTTTGTGAAAATTAAGAGGTTTTAACGGTTGACATTTTCATAAAATGGACTACCGTTTCTTCATAGATGGTCTGTCGTTTAGTCATCCGTCACAGCGTCCGTCTATCCGGAGAATTAAAACTAAAATCCCAAGTTCAAACGATCGACCGTTTCAGCAGAAATCAGGTTTTTAAGTCTAAATTTTTTCAAATTTCTCATTACTCTCTTCACGCAAACTTGTTTTTTTTTCTCTCCAAATCCTTCTCCATTCATCAAATCATCTCCAAATCCGTAAAAAATCAAAAACCCTTAACATTCCCATTCTCAAATCCAAAAAATCTCCAATTTTTTACCACCAAATCATCAAATTCCATTTTCAAACGGTCTTCCGAAATCCTAACTACTATAATCTAATTTTATCAAAATGCCTCAGGTAAAAATGGCAAGTAAACATCAAAGGAGGAAAATTCTACCTTCACCATCCTCCGAAGACGAGGCTCCACTGAAAAATCGCATTGATAAATGTCCAATTCTCAAAGATAAGAACGTTGATCTTGCCTCTTTTACATTTGATGCTCCTTTATTCCATATCGAAGATTTTTTTGTTTCCATGGGTTGAGTCTCCATTGTCACTCTTGATGAAAAAGCCAACTCCAATCTCATGAAAGAATTTTATAGAGATATGATTTATTCTCCGGGGTAGGGTATCACTTTCATGCTAAAAAACAAACGAATTAAAATTACTCGAACCCTTATTCGTACTATCCTTGAACTTGAGGATTGTGAAACCCGTTTATTTAGTTCAAAAATGGTTCCTCATCTTGAAGGGTACAATCCCATTGAAGCTTGTTGTCGTGTCACCGGTAAACATTTAGAGACTCCCGTAAGACTTAGTTCAAATTAACTCACATTGTTTTGTCGAGTCTTGCATAACATCATTGCCTACATTATCGTTCCTAGAAAATGTCACCTAGATGAAGTTAATCATTTCGACATCTTCCTTCTCCACTCAATCTTAGTTGGACGAAAAGCCGCTTTTCCATATATTATGCTAAATCATATGAACACAATTCACCACGCCCATATAGTTACCGCCTTACCATATGGTATGATTCTTATCAAAATCTTTTGTCACTTTGAAATCTCCTTCCATGATGAGGTCGTACTAAATCCAAAATCCACCGACACCATCAACATTCATACTCTTAAGCGCATGAAAATTTTAAAAGAAGATGGGTAATGGGTGGCAAAAACAAAAGGCTTTGATGCCGAGTCGGGGTGGTCTACTTTGCCATTTGAGGACGGTGAGGAAACGGACGAAGGCGATGATGACGAAGATGCTCCTCCTCCATCTCATCCTAGACCGAACTCACATAGTATATCATCTTCCACCTCTGCTTCTCCTTTACCGAGGACCATTATAATCTCCTTAATGGTCGGATTGACTTGCTCACTACTACGGTGGATGGCCTACAACATACGGTGGATGGCTTACAAACCACGGCGGCTAACTTACAACATTTGGTTGACAGCCTACATCACTCAGTCAACAGCTTGACATCGTTGCTCCAACAAGTACTAGCTTCACAACAAGCAATTCACTCATGCCTTGACACCGTGTTTCCTCCGCCTCCTCCACCGGAGAACTAGTGCCTCTAGTTTTTAGTTTATATGTTTTTGGAACTATTTTTACTTAATGTCTATTTATGTTTGAACTATGCTTGTCTTTACATTTGATTTTATCAATGCAATGCATCTTTTGTTTTGTTTAGGGGGGCACTTATTGATTTAACCTTAATGTTTTGATGTTATCTTTTTGTTTATGCCAAAAGGGAGAAAACGTATATGTGATGAAATGCATGGTGAAATTGGTGTATAAGACGTTATTAACAACATATAGGATGTGTTGAAATTGGTATCAAAATTGATAAGTATTGTGATCAATTAAATAGAAAATATAGCATGTTATAAAGTTATCAAACTATGCTTACTTGAAAAGAAATGGGGAATAATATTTATTATATTCTCAACTATACATCATGTTGTTTGTCATAATAAAAAGGGGAAATTGTTGACATATGGTTAACTTTAACCTTAATGTTTTGATTATCACAAACAAATTAGTATTGTTTACTAACGATCTATTTTCAAGTAATATTCAAAGCTCTACCCATCAAAGTCAAAATCAAGATTATATTGCAAACCGAACTCTCAAACATGTCAAGATCAAAGTCAATCAATACAAGAGTTCAAGAAATTCAAAATTCAAAATTCAAGATTTGAATTTCAAGATCGAATATTAGATTTCTAGATAAAATTGTAATTGTACTAATTCTTTGATTTTTTAGCATTAAATGAGTGAAAGCTCAAAAACAATTTTATGCCCAAAAACTATGTTGATACCACTTGCATAAAATCTTTTTATCAAAGTAATAAATTAATTTTTCAAAATTTTTCAAAATTAAAACCGGTCATCCGGTTGATGAACTAGTCGACCGTTTGTGCTTATAGGTCGACAGCTTGAATGTCATTTTCAAAAAGTATTTGTTCTGATTTATACTTTTTCAACAGCCATTTTTTATCATCCGACATGTTATAGGTCGACCATTTGATCATCCGTTTTGGTAGAAAACTCTAAAAATTCATCTCTATAAATTGTCTTTCATTTATTATCATTCAATACACTCACAAGAGCATAAAAAGAGAAAATCACATTGAGAAAATTCATTCAAACTTTATTGCACTTACATCTTCAAAATCATTCATTGAAAAACTTTGATTAATCAAATCAAACTTTTGAATCATCATCATCATCATCATCAAAGTTTCTTTCTAATACTTGAAATTTTCATTTATTGCTATTCATTGAAGTGTTAGTATCTCTTAGTACTAAACTTGTATCTATTATTTATCAAAAGAGAAATACTATCTCAAATCTATTTCTTTACATCATTGGATCATATTGAGGTCCCTACAAAGCTCAATATTATATAAGAATCGGTGCTCCTTGTTTGTAAGACACCAAAAACATTGTAAGGGTTTCGATACACTATAAGTCAATCAAGATAATTGAAATGTCGTGCTCATGATGGAGAGCTTGGTAACGGGGACGTAGATTATTGGTTGAATCGAACCTTCATAAAAATATCTTTTGCACTCTCACTACCCTTTTATTTACTTATATTGTGCTTATATTTTTACTTGCTTAATTTATATCTCTTAAATTTTCTATTTTGAGATTATGCTACGAAAAAGTTTATAAAAATCAATTCACCCCCTTCTTAGTTAGTTGTTCTTGGGTTATCAGATAATTCGATTTGCTATTTGCTAAAATATGATTTTTATTATTGATATGAATGCAATGGATAAAATTGACATAAAGAGCAAATTTACATTGGATTTCTCCTTCAAGCATCATATTAATGTAAAGTCGGGAGATACAATGGTGAATAGTTTGTGCAAGTCGATACAACTTTTATTAATATGACCTAGTATACCAAATTGTTGAGCACTTGCGGATTGCATGCCGAATAAGTATGCCACATACAAACCTAGAAATGAGTACAAGAAATCATCCTCATTGGCATTTTGGTAGAAATGCTCATTATTAAGATAATTATGAATTAATGTTGTTCAACCTGTAAAACTTTTGCTTTTTCAAATGCTTTTAATAGTTAAATGTGATTTATTATAAGAATCTAGTATGGAAAGTTTATTTTATTTTACTTTTTCAAGAATTAACACTTTATAACATAAATTTATAAGTATCAAATCTTGAAAAAATTTTGTATGATAATTACATATTTTTTTGATTGTCTTATTGCTATGTAATATTTGGATTATTGAAGTGTGAGAAAGTACTGTATTTATTTTTATTCATTTTGGGCATGATTATCTACATTTAGTTGATTGTTAATACTTCTTTGTCGAATTATTAATTTAAGGAAATTAGAAGAAATTTATACACTAATAACAAATGTATAATCTTTTAAGTACATGTAAATTTTAAAGACAAAAATTCTATAAAGAAAATTATTAATCTAATATTGCGATATTTCATATACGTCTACAGGAAGTAATGTAGCTGAATAAATATGAAAGAGACTAACATTCCAAAAGCTCTATGATTCATAAAGAATACCAACAATTTAGATAAAATGTGAAAAAAGAGTCTCATAATATTTTATTATCAATAAAGAGAAAAATAAAACACCAAGAACTTTTGGTTGCTATTCACGATTTTTAAAAATACCTAATTGCCAAACATTATAAATATTTCAATTATAGTCCCAAATCTTCCTAAAAAATAATTATTACGTTTTCATTTAGCAAAAAAAAAAAAAAAAAAAAACCCATAAATTAAGCAATAAAAGGAATAAACCACAATTTTAAATATTTAAAAATTTTAATTGTACATTTAATAAATTGTTAAAAATTTAATGTGTGATCATTGAAGGTGGTTTTGGGAGGCGGGAGAGCGTTTATGAATGAATACAATTTTAATTTAATTAGATAAACTTAAAATGTAATATAATGAATAAAATATTAAAAGATAATTAAATACTAAAGGTGAATATGGAATTTTAAATTTTTTTTAAAGATAGAATAGTCTAAAAATATATCTCCCTTTTAAGGCATTTTAGATGTAGTATAGATAAAAATACCTAATTGTCAAACATTATAAATACTTCAACCATAGTCACAAATATTTCCTAAAAATAATTATTACGTTCTCATTTAGTAAAAAAAAAAAAAAAACCTATAAAATTAACAATAAAAAAGAATAAACCACAAATTTAAATGTTTAAAAATTTTAATTGTATATTTAATAAATTGTTAAAATTTTAATGTAGGATCATTGAAGGTGGTTTTGGGGGGGCCAAGAGACATTTCATGAATGAATACAATTTTAATTTAATTAGGTAAAATATAATATAATAAATAAAATATTATAAGATAATTGTACATTAACAATAAAGGTGAATATGGAATTTTAAAATATTTGTAAGGATTAAATAGTTTAAAAAAGTTTCTCTCTTTTAGGGCATTTTAGATGTAGTATAGATTTATAGATTAATATTTGCAGAAAAATATTTAAATAGAATTACAAAATATAAAAAACATTTTTTTTCACAAATGGTCTTTACATCAAATGGATTTCCAGAATGTCTTTATCAATGGTGATCTCGAAGAAGAAGTCTACACGATTCCACCACAAGTTACGTTCGACATGAGGAGATTTCACTAGTTCGTCGACTTTACAATTATCTTTATAGACTAAAACAAGCTTCCAAAAATTGGTATTCTAAGTTTTCTACTACTATATGTCAAGTGGGTTTTAAGCAGGTCCTTCGCAGATTATTCCCCATTCACTAAAGGTAACCACAAGTCATTTACTAGATTTTTAATTTATGAAGATGATAGGTTTATAACTGGGAACGATGAAGAAAAAATTGCAAAGCTAAAGAAAATTTTAAGCAACCATTTCAAGATAAAAGACTTGGGAAAGTTGAAGTTCTTTTGGGAATTGAAGTGGCATACTCAAGCAAAGGCATAAGTATCTTACAAATGAACAAAAGAAGTATGCACTTGATTTGCTACATGAAGGACTGTTGGGCACTATACCTATAGCATTTCCAAGGTAAGAGAACGTTAAACTGAAGTCAATAGAACAAGACCTGTTGAAAAATCCTTCTCAATACGTAAGAATGGTGGAAAAGCTCATTTATTTTACTATCATAAGACCAAATATTCAATACTCGGTGAATTTATTGTGTCAATTTATGAACCAACCAAGAAAACCTCACTGGGATGCTATATTGAGTGTGTTGAAATACGTAAAACGGACACATAGTTAAGTTTTTTTTCTTCTCATGTCAGAATGATTTCAAACCACTAGAAGATCATTAACTAGTTTTTGTGTTTTTCTGGAAAATTCTCTAGTATCTTGGAAGACAAAATAGCAAACTATAGTGTCAAGATCTTTACCAGAAAGGCAATGGCTTCTACAATAGGTGAAGTTATGTGGCTATGGTATTTGTTCAAAGATTTACATGTTAATCTTACAAAACCAGTGACACTTTTGTGATAATCAGGCAGCATTACATATACCTGCAAAGCCAGTATTTTGTGGTAGAACTAAGCGGAATGAGGTGAGATAGCCTCCTTTCAACAATTTTTGTTTAAAAGGCCATTGACCATAAAAATAATAAAAAATAAATTTAAAATATAAAAAATAATAAAAAGACATTTATACCCTTACCTCTAAATCGTATCTTCCTGACTTCTCTATTGAAATTTACAAAATCATATCTTTCTGACTTCTCTGTTGAAATTGAATCCACCATTTTCTCCAATTTCTCTTCTTCTCCACTCTCCTTCTCCATCACCTTGCTATTTTAGCTCACAAGTGCCGCCATTTTCGCTGCTGCCTAACTCAAATTTTATCTTTCCACTCTCTTTTCTCTTACAAAAACCTAATGTTTTGTTTTGTGAGAACCGAACATCAAGAAGGTAAATCGATGAAATTATTCTTCATTTTTTATTTTGCGCAGCATACCTTTAATAGATGTTTAATTTATGGGGAAAAAAGTGATACGTATTTTGGAATGAAATTTCATTGATTGGATTTTAGGATTTTGATTTTTTTGTCAATGTTTTATATTGATTATGAGTTGAAGGGTTGAATTTGATTTATTTAGTTGAAAGGCTGGAAGTTTTGGAAAATTTGAAGGACTGAAGTTTTGGAAATGTTGATTGCATGTTTATTTATGATATGGGAATTTAGTGCTTTAGTCAAATTGCTACATTTGGTGATTTTCAATATGAATTTGACCATGTATACATCTTTATATTTTATTTATTTTTTGAATTTTGAATTTTGAATTTACATACCAATTGATGTGGTCATTATATATTTATGCCTTGTCATTTTCTTTCTAGAAAACATTTCTGCTATCATCTAGGATTGGAAGCATCCGCGTTTCTATTGTTTCATTGTCTTGCCTTTTGTTCAATTTATATACACTCTTTTGAATCGTTGTATAACTAACGTATAATTATTAATTCTTTTGTATTTTGCAATAATATGAAAGGGATGAATGATATTGAAAATGACAAAAGAGTTGAAGCAACAATCATGAATCGATGCAAAATTAGAATGGTATACGAAGTATTTACCAAATTAGATGCAACGCACAAAAATAAGTTTCAGACGAGCTTTTTTGGACCACTTCTGAAACTGATAAAAATAAAGTTGGCATCTCAGCTTGTGCATCAATTACATACAAGGTCAACCAAGACAGCCAAAAAAGAAGAAACGTTGTTTAGAATTGGAAATAAACATGCATGATTTAGGTCACAAGAGTTTGTACTTGTGACCGACTTAAATGCATGTGGTTGTAAAGATATAGATAAGAGTCTAGTGGCAAATTGTCGAATTGTGAAAGATCATTTCAAGAAAAGTGAGAGAAAGATTACAAAGGGAGATGTTTATGAAGTGTTTAAAGAGTCATGTCCGCAAAACAGATTTAGAAAATTCCATTATGCCTCTCCAAGTAGTAACACCTTTGCTATTGAAATTGCATGTGAAGTGTGATGACAGTTATAGCACAGAGAAGTTCAGAATTATCAAGATAAAAGAGGTTCCTCAACAACAAAATGGGTAACGTTGCTATTATAATTGTTTGATATTGCACTATTTTTGGGAGATTTAACGTAACTACACAACTAATTTATAGATCTGGCTGTGGGATATTCACCGTGAAGCACATAAATTTCTACAAGCAATTATAGATGTAAATGCAATTCGTCCAGAATGTTTACCGAAGTGGAGGAAGAAATTGGCTGCGGAGTTGTTAGCATGACACTTTGAACCTTAGATTCTCACTTCAACGGGAGGTATTGAGGCAAAAAATCTCCATGCATCTGTTGGAACAAGTCAGGATCAAATCAATTGCCGTATACATGACATGTCTTTTGACTTTCCTAAATGCCCAGCAAAGTGCATGGTAGCAGACCGTGTCTTCTCAAAGAGCACAATGTTTATGGTTCCAAGGATCTAGTACTCAAATGCATTTTTTGGAATTTTGGTTCGAATTTAGGGTTGGATTTGGTTCGAATTTTGGAATTAAATACTGATTTGTTAATATTCACACAAAAAATGAATATAGTTAGTTACTGTTATTAGTTCTTCAAATTTATTTATTTTTTATTTTATGAATTAATGATTTTACATTGAACTGTGATATTCGAATTGAACATCAAATTTTGGGATGATCAATTTAACCAAATGATGTTGGCGAATTCTGGAAAAATTTGAGCTTTTTTCCATTTATCATTTTCTGGTGAAATATTCATACATAGTAGTAATAATATGATGTACCCATGCATTTAAAAGTTATCATTTGCTGGTAAAATGGGTTCTCACTAGTAGATAAAGTTGGAGAGAGAGTCTATTTCTTTAGTTCAAAATTAAAAAGAATTTATTCACTATGTGGATGTAGTTTTTGTTGGTTTTTCCGTTTTGACATGTTCAATAATGACATTGAAGTCGTTTCAATTTAGTAACAAATCGCACATGTATCAATTTAGCAAAAGAAAACATTGAAGTCATTATGGTAAAAATAAATACATTGAAATCGTTCCATTACATATAACTTGTCCCCATGTATCTTTGACATCACGACATTGACGTTGTTATGATAACAATAACGACCTTGATGTCGTTACATGTCCAATAACGACATTGAAGTCGTTTTAGTTTAGTAACAAGCACATGTATCCATTTGACATAACGTTATTGAAGTCATTAGATACAAATAACAACATTGAAGTAGTTCTAATACATTTTAAGCATGGGCGAACACCCAGGCCCAAGCCAATTTCACATGAAATATTTTTTTTTTGAAAATAATTTCTTTACATTTCATTTACCATTATTTGAGCAATATTACAACACATATAACTTGTTGCACATGTATTGATTTGACATCACAAGATTGACGTCGCGTTGATAGCAATAACAACATTGAGGTCGTTTCAGTGTAGTAACAAGTCGCACATGTATCGATTTGACAATAACGAGATTGAAGTCTTTATGATAAAAATAACAACATTGAAGTTGTTCCAGTACATATAACTTGCACATTTATTGATTTAACATAACGACATTGACGTCGTTATAGTAATAATAATGATATTTATATCGTTTCAATACAAAATACAGATATAACTACATTGAAGTCGTTTTAGTTAAAAGGTAACGAGATTGATATCCTTCCAGATAAAAAATCTGAATTGAACGTCCACGGCCACTCGACATGCCTCCGACATAGTTAGGAGGTCCAAAAAAGGCTATAAACTGGGTTGATCCCACTCGACGATGAAGGAAAGACGAATGGAGTTACCTTATTCCCACCGGAGAACTTCGAAGGTGGTTGACAACCCTAGGAACTTCTAAGGTAGTCGATACGAGCACGTCTCTCGGACTAATTCGTCGGTTCTCACTTGAAGGTAATGCTTATACCAAGGAATGATGCTTCGAGTCGACCGGAGTGCAAAATGATAGTCGAGCTCACATAACAACATTGGGTCGTTCCAGTTCTAGGGAGATGACATTGATGTTGTTCCAGTACAAAATATAACTATAACTACGTTGAAGTCGTTTTATTCATAATGTAACGAGATTGATATCGTTCCAGCTAAAAATACCAAATCGACTATCCACAGTCCCCTGGTATGCCTCCGACATACCTAGGAGGTCCGAAAAAGGTTTTCAAGTGGGTTGATCCCATGCGAACGGCGAAGGAAAGGCACACAGAATGACCTTCTTTCCATCAGAGAACTTCGAAGGTGGTCAACAAAACTAAAACTTTCGAAGGTGGTTGATACGAGAATGTCCCTCGAGCCGATTCTATGGTCCTTGGGAATTATGCTTGCACCCAATAACGATGCTTCAAATCGACCGAAGTGAGAAATGATAGTTGACCTCACATAAGGACATTGGGTTCATTCTAGGTCTAAGGAGACGAGATTGATGTCGTTCTAGTACAAAATGCAAATATAACTACATTTGAAGTCATTTCATTGAGAAGATAACGAGATTGATATTGTTCAAGATAAAAACAGCTATAACGACATTGAAGTTGTTCCAGTTCACATGTAACGACGTTGAACTCGTTCGATAACAAACACAACTATAATGACGTTGAAGTCATGCAATTCAAATGTATCTGACATTGCTCTTGCTTTAGTACAAACACAACTATAATGACATTGAAGTCTTTCAATTCATTCGTGACCTTCATGTCGCTCCAGCTCAAAACTACGAAAAAGAAAACGATATGTATGTCGTTTGTTTGTAGAAAAAGGAAACGATATTTGTAAGTGAAATAATGATATTGAAGTCGTTTCAGTTTATTCTTAACGACGTTTATGTATTCTAGTTCAAAATGACATTTTAGTCATTTAATTATTCATTTTTTCATTTTTTTGTACATCTAGGCTTTTTAGCTAAATAACATTGAAGGGAGATTTTATAAATGAAGATATTGGTTGACTAGGTCTATTAAATGAATCTTCCATTGGATTTGTCATGTGGTTAGATAGAAGACTAAAGCGGGTCTAGTAGTCACATAGTTTGTCAATTCAGCAAGATAAATAGCCGATATGTTTACAAAAGCCCTCAGGAAATCACTTTCCTAGAGTCATATGGGCAAGTTGGGCATTTCAAACATTCATGCTACAACTTGGATTGGGGTGTTAAAGTTTAATTTCCAAAATAGGAAGATATTGAGTTTTGAATAATTTGTTATTGTCGAAATTATGGAGATTTTTCTATACTCGATGAATATAGCTTATTTTTAGGCAGATTTATTTTCCTCTAATTTATATCAATATGGTAGGAATCATTTGAATATATAGCAAATTCTTTGTAATCAAACTACTGAATAAGAAATCTTTCTTCAACCAATATTTTTCTTTTTCTCTTACTCAAAACTTTTCTTGTGTTGATTGACTTTATACTTCTATATTAAAATATTTCTACTAAAATTGATATTTGTAATATGTTTGTTTATTTAACAAATAAACTGAAATATTTTTTTTATTTCCACTTTCAATTGTTTTGTTCATATTGCTATTACAATGTATACATTATTATAAAATTGATAGGTTTCATTTATTTTCAATTAAAATTTTGTTAAAAAGCTGAAGTCAAAGTCAACAATTAATTTTAACCACACATTTCATTAACTTATCCAAAAAATATGATTTTAATCAAAATTAAACACACCATAGTCTTATTAGTTGTTACATATAATGATAAGTGCATTTTGTGCACTTATTCGAGCCTTTAAACTAAACTTTTATCTCATCATTATATGAATTTTCTACCTAATTCAGTGTATTATTCTTTCTATTTCCGTTTTGGACCCGACTATAAGAAATTGGAGAAGAATGGATGAAAGAGCAATAAATTAGAGGATGTTTCGGAAGTACGGGGATTCAATTGTACTCAATTAGAACTTGAAGGACTATTTTAGAGGCTATTGGAAGATTTGAGGACTAAAATGACCAAAATCTATAATTAGAGAACTAAAAGTTCAGAATTGAAAAGCTTAAGCTGGGCAATCGCCCAGCACCAGCACCTAAGAATAAAAATAGAATGCAAAACAGTTGGAATGGGGAATCGGCCGGGTATGCTGTAAAAATTTTTGCGGATTTTTTACTTATCTTTTAGAGTTCGACTCCAATTAGGAAACTTTTTAAGACGCAATTTTAATGATTTTTTGGGATCTTTTTGGGTACTATTATGAAACTATATATATGAGTTATTAACTCATAATGAGGAGCCGGATTTTGAGAAAAAAACATGAAATGGAGATCAAGTTTTATTTTTCAAAAATTCAACGAACATCAAGATCAATATTTCATCTTTTAAGTTTTCTTCTTCTCCAAGTTATGATTCATATCTTTTCTTTTTCTCTTTATTTTCTACTTCTTAGTATGCTAGACTAGATTATTTTATATTAGGATTACGATGAAACTTATAGCTTAATTTTTCTATTTGAAAACTTGATTTTTGACGATTTACTTCAATATAGTTTTGAATAATTAAGTTTACAATTATATACGTAGTAATTGTATGATTCTTGTGATTTGTTCTACTATCAAGAGATTGAAAACAGGCTAGACATAATTTTAATTATCTTAAAGTCTAATAAGGGATAGAAATATACCGCTATACTTTATGTGATCTTTAATTATCCATTACAACTTAATGCATTCATATGTATTTGCATTCGTCATAGAAATATAGTCGAGTCATACATATGAATAGGTTTGATTTTATTCGAGAGAAACTGTTAAACAATTGAGGGATATTGATCGTCATAACTGATGTACTTTGTCAAAATCAAGAATCAAGATAGATGAATTAACAACTATAAGTGGATTAGAGATCTTAATACTTTTCTTTTCCAAAGTTAAAGTAATCCTTATCAAATTTAATATTTTAATTACATGAGTTATAATTATTTAATTACTCTTAGTTCATATTTTAGTTAGTTTAAGAAACCAAATTTCAAAAAGTTAATTTCATTCGAGTTAAGGTTATTATAATTGAATTGAATTATCTAAATCCATGTGGATACGATACTTGGACTCAAAATCTATTTTATTACTTGTGTAATCCATACACTTGCAAAATAATAAACATAAAAATATCTATCAAATGCGTGCAAAAGTATTATTAGTTACACTTTTTCGGACGCCTATAATTGTTGAGCATTTGCTTTCTCGCTTTAGTGTATGTATGTACCAAGAAGTGACTTTGGATAATTTAACTCATTTTATTTATTTTCCACTTGTAGGTGAGAAAGAATAAATAACATTACATTTCATGTTATTGTTATGCAATTTCATAGAGAAAATTAGTGGGATAAAGACAACTAATACTTTAATAGTCTTTAAAGACAAAAGAAATGGAGGTTATATATAACTAAAGAAACTTGATTCAAAACATTCAAAACATGGAGGTAGGCCACCATCGTTTGTTCTTTGGCAGTGAAGATGCCATTAACTTGATTTGTGAGTTGTTGTGGACCTAGATTCTTTTGGCTTTCATTTCGTTTGCCAATCTCGGGCATGCCAGGAGTGCCTCGTACTAATCTACGTTGTTTGAATCTTTGAAGTCAAAGCGGAGGGTACAATTGAGGTTATACCCAGCTCCAGCATCAAAAGATCTATCAACATATAATTTTCACATTGGTACCTCTTCGGGTTCGCGAATGGGTAGCCTTTTCGGGAGGTGCGAACTTTGCTACGAAGTCTGTGAGTGACTCACCTTTGACTGATGGTCTGGATTTGTAAGAGATGTCAAACTTACTAAGCTCAATAGACCATTTCATCAGGCATCCGAAGACATTAGGCTTCTAGATCACCTACTTCAACAGGAGTTTGGTGAGTACGTCGATAATGTGGGCCTGAAAATAAGGCCAAAGTTTTCGAGACACGGTGATGAAAGATAAGGCGAGCTTTTCCATTTCTAAAGTTTGTAACTTAGTGTCATTTAGTGCATTGCTAACATAGTATACTGGGAGCTGTTGTGACCCTTTTTCACATATCAATACCAAGCTAACAAATTTCTCAAATATTGCCAGGTAAATAAGTAGTCTCTCATCGGGCTTTAATTTCGAGAACAGTGGTGCCCTTCCAAGATGATCTTTGCCCTTCTAATATGATCATTGAGCTCTTGAATGGCAGCTTTGTAGTCCTCTGTCCACTTGAATTTCCTTCCAACCTTGATGGTTTGGAAGAATGGGTAACATCGAGTGGCCAACCTTTCGATCAAACTCTGGATTTCTTGAGGTAAAGATGGAGACCACATGTTTATTAGTGCATTGATTTTATATAGGTTAGCTTCTATTCCATGATAGTTCACCATATACCCTAGGAATTTTCTAGAAGCAACATCGAATGCACACTTCAGTTTAATTTCATTCGAAATTTTCGACAGATTTTGAACATTTTCTCTAAGTGTGAGAAGAGGTCATTAGCATGCTCTGCGAACATGTAGTTCACTACCGCTTTAGTATGTAGCTCCTACATTCTTCAAACAAAAGGTCATCGTCTTGCGTAGTAGTATAAGCCCTTGTCAATTATGAAGAATGTGTGTTGATCATATCCAGAGAACATGTAGATCTAATTGTACCCGGAGTAAGCATCCAAAGAACTAAGCAATGCATGTCAAGCCGTGGCATCGACTAGTTAGTCAATATGGGGTAGTGGGAAGATGTCCTTAGGGCATGCTCTGTTTAGATCAAAGAAATCTATGCATACTCTCCATTTGTCATTGCTTTTCTTTACTAATACGGGATTGGACACCCAATGGAGATACAACGCCTCTCTGATGAACTCGTTTACCACCAGTTTCCCAACTTTTTTCATAAGTGCAGCATATCTCTTAGCTCTTTGTAGTCTCATTTTCTGTATTTTGGGATGAGTTTTTGAATCAATTTTCATAGCGTGGCATCCCATTGAAGTGCTTATCCCTACCATGTCGAGTGTTTCCATGCGAAGACATCTTGCTCGTAGGAACTGCTTCAACTGTTCTTTTAATTGGTTCTCCATAGTACTGCCTAGTTGCAACATCTTAGAGCCCGTTTGGTGTAGATTATAAACTAGTTTATTTGACCAAAAAATTTGCCTTTGTAGCATGATATTTTTTACGATTCTTGGTCAAATAAACTAGTTTATAATCTACACCAAACGAATCTTATTAATATCCGGGGGGTCCATAGATAATGCGTTTAATTCTAATTTTCGATGATGCTTGTGAGTCCAAACATGTGATTTGAGGGTCCAGATCCTCGTCAAGTATCATCTCATCATCTTCATCATTCTCTTCGGTCTCTACCATTTCGGTATCAACCATCATGATTGAGAGAGCTTTGCAAGAGACCAATTTCCAGAGGGCATTCATATTGCAAGATCTAGCCTCCATCTGGTTTACCCGTATATAGCTGCAACCCCTCCAAGGATTGGGAACTCATCATCAAGTGGTGAATTAAGGTGACGGCTTAGTAAGTCCTTCAAAGCGGGCACTCCGAGGGCCCCATGGTAAGCTAAGTGGGTGTCTACTACCAAGAATTCCATGAATTTCTTGATGATACGTGGTAGTTTTCCCATTTCTACAACAAAAGTTATTCGTCCTTGCGGAATAAGACTATCATCTATAAATCTAAACAGTGGATCTAGAATCCCAGTCAACTAGTGTACTACTTCCATTTGATCAAAGACGCTTCCAAATAGTATATTCACAGCATTGACGTCATCAACCAACATCCTACCAAGCTGTCGTTACAATGAGTGTGTCGCAAGATAGATAGTGGACTCTGACCTCATCTTCCTCTTTGAAAGTAATTGGTGGGGCCTTGGGTCGGTGTCCATGAACCTAGCCAGCTTTCAGTGGTTTTTTTACTGCTACTTTTACATTTTTTCTCCGTGCCGTTCATCATGTGTTCTCCTACATAGGCCTCCCTAATTATTCTATTGATCTCAAGAACAATGGGAGCCCCTACGAGCCAATCCTGCATTGGCAAGTTTGCATTTTGTTCATTCTTTCTATTGTCACATGTAGAGAGGTCATCGCCTTCCTCGTGTCACCCGACGTCTCATCCCATGTGTATGGCGCCCACATTCAATTAGTTCTTTCACTTTTGGACAATCTTCTATGTTATGATCCTGAGTCTAGTGTATTCGGTATAACCCCAGAATTGGAGCCGGTCAAGGAGAGCGACCATAGGCCCCTCGAAAGATTGTCCTAGGATGGTTTCAATATGATAAAACCTCATGTAATCATGGGAGAGCGGTGCCCTTCATGACAATAACACTCTCCTTTTTCACTTTCAGCTTTCTCCATGTTTTATATAGTTTCTTTAGAGTGAATTTATCTCTGGATGAGATCCACCAGGTGAGTTTACGTCTTTGGTTCTCTATTTTAAACATCCACCCAGAAGAAAGTCTGCAAATGAATTTCGGTCATCAATGCATCCAACATCTTTTCATCATAGATATTCTCGATTTTGTTGATCATCTTGCTGAATCTCCTAAAGTAACTTTTAACAGACTTACCATATTTTTGCCTGATATCATTGATGAATTCTTGCTTCAACTAGGGCCAACTTCTGATGCTCTCCGGCTTCAATTTATTGTACCACCGTTTCACATCCGAGACGAGAGAGGTGTGGAAATTCTGTATTTAACCGCAGGGATGTAACCCTAAAGACTTGTCTTATAAACTATAATATGGTCCGTGGGGTCACCTCGTCCGTTGTATTTTTTCATGGAGGGCATTTTGAAACCCGCCGGTAGTTTTTTGGCCTTCAGTTCCTTGGAAAATAGAAGATTCTCAACATCATCATCCAGGTCGCAACAACACGCAATTTTTTTCCCCCAGACTTGACATCAGTGGCACAAAGATCTCTTCTCTTCTCCGTCTGAGCCTTGATGTGTTCACTGTGATGACTGCTTGGATCGTGAGAAAATGTCTTAGAGGACCTGGCTCCAAGCCAATCAAAAACATTGACAAACCCTGTCAACTTCTTTTTTTGTGCAAAGAGGCCTTTTTCTTGGTGTTGTTCACTTGAAGGCCTTGCGTACTGGTTCTGAGGATTATGCCTACCAGGTGTTGAAGAATTATCTTAAGATCGGCAGTTCTCCACATAACCCGATCTCAAAAGATTATGCCTACTAGTGGGGTCACCTCGTCCATTGTATTTTTTCATGGAGGGCATTTTGAAACCCACGGTAGTTTTTTGGCCTTCAGTTCCTTGGAAAATGGAAGAATCTCAACATCATCATCCGGTCGCAACAACACTCAAATTTTTATCCCCAGACATGACATCAGTGGCACATAGATCTCTTCTCTGCCTTGTTGTGTTCACTTTGATGACTGACTGGATCGTGAGAGAATGTCGTAGAGGACTACCCGGGTCCAATCCTATCAAAAACATTGATAGAATTTGTCTACTTCTTTTTTTGTGTAGAGAGGCCTTTTTCTTGGTGTTGTTCATTCGAAGGCCTCGCGTAGTGGTTCTGAGGATTATGCCTACCAGGTGCTGATGAATTATCTTAAGATCGGCAATTATCCATATAACCCAATCTCGAAGGGCTTCACTAGTTGCGGCTGCAGTTTTTTCTGGATTGGGCTTGCTAATGTCCCAATCGCTCGATCATGGTCCTCATCCAGGTATTTTCCTCCTTCAATTCAAGGATATCTTGTTCTAATGTTTTTCTCTAACGTTGCCTCATTTTCCTTTGGCTAGTTACGTTATGGAGATGTTCTACTGCTCTTGTTTAGGTTGGTTGGATTCAACGTCTTCTTGGATGTTATTAGTTTGCATATCTTTCTGGTAGAGTGAAAACACGTTTTACCATAGATCTTTTTGTCATGTGTTGTATTTTGAGTTCCCACAGATTGTGCCAATTTATTGGCCTCCAAATTGTATTATCCACGTGTCAACAGATCTTCAACCATTCATTTGTCAACTTGTATATTACCTGGACAATTGGACAACTTTTAAGCACCAAGATCAACGAAAAAATAGGGGCCGATGACCGTTGGCACTCTGACAGTCAAGCCAACTATTGGTACAAGATTATATGAAAAAATATGGGTGTGGGAAAGACAAATAAGCAAATATTTTACCAAATTTTTTGGGTAGAAAAAAATGCATTCCTTGGAATGAATAGAAGACAAATATTTATATAGTAAGAGTCACAATTGATTATAGACAACAATCAATTAGTTATTTGATTGGATTCTCCTTCTTTGTGAAGATATAGTTAATAGGAAACACATATCTTGTCATTCTTCTTCAATTGCAAATGCTACAAATATGGTACGGGTGAATTATCGTTAGTGTTAGCTAGATATTTTACATGCTCAGTATTTTCTATGAGGAGGAAAAAAAATGACATACTTAGGTGGTGAAGAATGAGCGAGTGACAATATCCAATAGTATCGAGAATATCACGTGATCTACTTACATCTCTAATATCTATTATTGCATCGAATTAAGATATTAGTACAGTTGACATGGTTTTTTCTGTAATTCAAAGCTTAAAGAAGACATATTAGAGAGTTGAATGTATTTAAAGAATTAAGAAGATGTAAAGTATCATATCTAAAATAAAGTTGACACAATGATAGATGAAGATTTCCAAAATCCTATGTTCTAATTTGTAAGCATTGTTTACATTAGTTTTCTTTAATTTTTTGCAATTATTATTAAGCAAATATTGTACACGTAAGATCTTGTTCGTATACAAATTTAATTCCGCCCATGTTAAAACTTAAGAGTAACCAATCACAAACCTAGAAAAGTATGAGTTTTTCAAATTTCTCATACTATATTTATTTATGAATTTTTTAGTTTGTTTTACTAATTTACTTTTCCAAATTTAGAAAGAAAAAACTAGTCGTCCACAGGCTCGTAGGCAACATTGACTCAGCTCATGAGGCTCACGAGACTGGGCCATGTTCGTGGACACAAGCTGAGCTCGACTTGTCCATAGGGTTGGGTTGGCTCGGCTCAGTCCATTGCCATCCATGGCCACGCAACCTTGGTTGTCTGCTGGAATTCCATTCTTTTTCTCTTTGTGTGGACTTCTATTGCAGATTGGAAATCTGGATAACTATGGTGACAAAATGATGAGCTATTGCGATTCATATTCATTCCAAATTGTAAGTTTTAGATCTAGCGTAAAACAACCTAGAAAGAAGGGGTTAAATAGGTTATGTTTATCAATTTTAATATTATCGATATTTTCTACGATAGTCTAGAAAATTAGAGTTGATGTCCATTAGAATACTTAGACTTTCTAAATTACATCAATAAACTTGTCTGGCTCAACTTATTGAGTGAGAAGACGTTTTCTAGATTGTCATAATACTAAAAAATGTTCAACTTGTTAGCATAAAAAATTTTAGTATGTAAACACCTCAATAAATATCAAGAATTACCAATAGACGTTTTTAACAAATTGTTGTTACTTCAGTTTGCAGAATAAAGCATGCATCGACTTGAAGTATAGATTGATGAGCACCAAACTTATAAGGTGGTAAAATCCCATTTGGGAAACATCCACTTGACCTGCAGAAAATCTGCTCAAAAGATATAACCAAACAGTTTTTGAATTTACAAAAATTTTAGCATCCAACTAAAATTTAAACCAAAACCAAATACGGAATTTCTAGACTTTTCTGCATAGATCGATTTACTTTACACTTGTATATTAAAAAATTCTACTAAAATGATATTTGTAATATGTATGTTTCTTTTTAACAAATAAGCTGTAATATTTTTATTTATTTTTATTTCCACTTTCAATTGTTTTGTTCCTAGTGCTATAACGATGTGTTTTTATTAATACATTATTATAAAGCTTATTATTTTTTGAATCAATTTGACATTAGAGTCTTATCGGTTGTTACGTACAATATAATCCATTATTTCGTATCAAATGCCAAAAGTATTATTAATTACACTTTGCCGGCCGCCGGTAGTTGTTGGGCTGTTGTTAGCTTGCTTTCGTGGAATCAGGAAATTTCCAAGAACTAGACTTTGGGTAATGTAAGTCAACTTATTTTTGTTCCACTTGAGGGTGAGAAATAATAAATAACATTACATTTCCTGTTATTATTATTCAATTTCATAAAGAAAATGAGTGGGATGAAAGGGAGGTTACAACTAAAGCCACTTGATCCAAAAACATCAACTTCAAAACATTTTTTAACTTAAATTTGTAATATTTATGTGTCCATCACGTTGTCATATGCGTCTAATGTTAAAAAAGAATATTTTTCATCGTAAATAACAATATAATTAATTTCCTTAATTAAAGATCAATATGAACATTGGATATGATTCGGCGAACTCATAAAAAAATAAAAATAATCGAGATGGGATAAGAAAAGTTATATTTAATTTTTTTAAAAAGACTACAACTTTGATCGTTTACCATTAAACAAGATATTCTTTTAAATAATTAATATTGCGTGGTGATAAGTATGACTACAATATAAAATGGTTCAAATGTCAACATGCAAACACACTATGAACTGGCAATGACTTGGTAATTTACTTATTTTAAAGTTTGTCCAATAGAAGAACAAAATTTCTTTTATAACTTAATCACATTACATCACACTACAGTTGACAAGATAATTCTTGTCCAATTCATAGCGACTAAGCCACGTGGCACCATGTTACGTTAGACCCAAAAGAAAAATTCTTCACCAATCACCCCCAACAAACCCTTCTCTCTCTCTCTCTCTCTCTCTCTCTCTCTCTCTCTATAAGTATATCTCTCTCTATAAGTATATGTTTACAGTTATATATATATATACTAGTTTTTGATACGTGTATTACATATAGAAATTGCTTAAATATATACGTTATAACAAATTTTAGTATAATAGATTTTAAATGTATAAAATGTAAATAATAAATATGAAAAATATTTTTGAACATATCATTTAATACAATTAATTAAGTAAAATATTGAAATTCTATTAAGAAAAGCAAACCAAATAAACAAATAATTCGTACAAAAAAATTAAATAACTAAAATTCGTAAACGATCTTTGGATGTTGGTAAAGTTTTGTGGCAAAATGACTATTTTTATATTTTTATTGCATTGCACTACTTCGAGAATTTGAATTTGACTAAACCTTTATTCTTCAAATTCGACTCCTACTTTTTCAACTTTTTTACTAATGACTCAAAAGTCAAATATTAAAGAATTGTGTACAATTTGCTTTTAACATCAAATAAAAAAATAAAATAAAAAGATTGGTGAAAAATTGAATGAAAATATGGACAATTGTGTGAATAGTAAAAGAAAAAAATAATAGCATTTATTTAGAATAATTTGTAAACTTAAAAGGTAAAATAAAAAAAAAGATTAGTAAAAAATTGAATGAAAATTAGGTGTAAAAAAACAAATAAGAAAAAAAAATTAAAAGAAAAAAATTTGTCAAAATGAGCTAATTAGCACACACCACAATAAATAAATAATGAATTTACAAAAAAAAAAGTAAAACGCACACAAACACAAACACCATAATAAAATTTAAAAAAATGAAAATGGCCCAAAGCCCAACATGTGTCACCAAAAATAAAAATCAAATGTCTTTACTCGACAATATTTAAAAAAAATCAAGTGTTGTCGAGTTACTCGAATATATATATATATATATATATATATATATATATATATATATATATATATATATATATATATATATATATGAAAATCAAATATATATCAAAATCAAAATCAAATATTGTCAAGTTACTCAACAACATAAAATGTTGTCGACAACATTTAAAAAAATTAAAATGTTATCACCGACAAACAAAAAAAAATCAATTGTTATCGGCTCTACAAACCAAAAAAAAAATCAAAATTAAAATGTTGTCGAGTTACTCGACAAACATTAAAAAAATATTCCAAATCAAAATGTGTTTTCGAGTTACTCGACAATTTTTATAAAAAAATCAAATGTTATCACTCAACAAACATTAAAAAAAAAAATCAAAATCAAAATATTGTCGAGTTACTCGACAAACATGAAAAAAAAAAATCAAATGTTATCATTTCGACAAACATAAAAAAAATATTGGTATTTGGCGATTGTCGAATTACTCTACAAAGAATAAAAAAAAATCTCTTATTGTTTAGTTTATTTTTTTAAACCTTTTCGCTGTTAATTATTGGATTCCTATTTGTCGACTCGACAAAAAATAAAAAAATTGGTGGAGGCGTTAATCGAGCTACTAAAAAAGAAAAAAAAAAAAATGAGAAAATGAGAAAAAAGAATTGTGTACAATTTGCTTATAACATCAAATAAAAAAAATTGGTAAAAAATTGAATTAAAATATGTACGAATTAAAATTTAAAAAAAACAAAAAAATTATATAATTGCTATATAATTGCTTTCTAATATTTAAAAATAAAAAATAAAAAAAAAAAATATTGTCGAGTCAAAAAAAACCCATTTTTGCTTAGCTTTGGTTTGTCGAATTAACAAACCAAAGCCAAGGCATTAATTTTACAAAAAAAAATAACAAGGTCAAAAATTGCGGCTTCAATGTCAAAACGGTGTCGTATTGGACGAAAAATCTACAGTAAAAAAATTAAGACTCTTATATATATATATATATATATATATATAGCATGATATATATAAAACAGGTTGATGATAAAAGAAATGGCGGATGGTGAAGAAGAGATATGTGTTTGCCGCAGTTTCAACAACTATTCGACAGATAGAATTGCTGAAATTGCCACAAAAGTCACCGAAATAAACCCAAACGACACCGTAGAATATGGAAATGATGAAGACAATAATTATGATGATGATTTTGAGTTTGGTTCAATAGGTGAAAATCAAGAGGTTTTGGCTGAGGAATTCTTCTTTGACGACCATATCAAGCAAGTTTTTCTCGTGTTTAACCGTGATCTTTTGGTAAATATAGACGATTTCCAGTTGAAATCGTCCGATCAAGAGATAAAGAGCTTTAGAATTTCTTTGAAGAAGTTTTTCTTAGAAAATCGCGAGCACGACACTCCATCATCATTATCATTGAAAAAGTGTGAGCTGTGGTGGGTCCGACATTGGTGGGGTCCAAAGTGGAGAGAGAGAGAGAGAGAGAGAGAGAGAGAGCGTGTGTGGTGGGTCCGACATCATTAGGGGGTCCAAAGTGGAGAGAGAGAGAGAGAGAGAGAGAGAGAGAGAGAGAGAGTGTATGTGTGTGTGTGTGTGTGGTGAAGAAAATTATTTTTTGTCTGACGTGGCATGGTGTCAGGTGGCTTGACTGTTGTGACTAGGCGTGCCACATAGATAGTTGTCCAATGTGGGTAGGATAACGAGAGTCTACATCACATATGCTAGACCTATATAATAAAAAAATTCAAATATTTGATATAGTAATTTGAAATATGAATACTAGTCAAATATTCATAATTTTAGAAAATTTACTATTACATGGTAATGATAATTTAAACATAATAAAATGTAAAACAATCAAAGGTATTTATTACTTAAGTTCAAAACTGAATTCAGTTATTCATCAGTCTAAATTAATATTTCAACACAAAATAGAAATTTAAACTAGTTAAAAATATGAAATACTAAATTAGATTATATTTTTGATTGATAATTAATATTCCATTACCTGATTAATGTTATGAATATAAATATATTAACATGTATTTAAATATATTTTTTATTTCGTAAATTGTTTAATCATATTTATTTATTTATATGTGATTTTCTAAAATATAGTTAAAAAGTGTGTCGATATTTCATTTCTTATTAAATGATTTCAAATATTATATTTTCAGTAAAATCAGAGGAAATTGTTTCTCTTAAAGATAAGAAAAGATTATGACAAATCATGTTTCAAGAAATAACATGGTTACTTCTAGCCCTTCTCGACTGTCTGCACTAATACCTTCTTTATTACTAAGTGATCATTTATAAGTCTTAATTGGTAATCCTGATTCTTTCTTTCTCAATGATCTATAGTCCCAAAATAGCCTCAGATTTTTTCAATGCGTGACTATTCTTAGCATGATAGCAAGGCTTTGGTAAATTGGACATCACATTTTATTTCCCTTAGACCTGTACAATGCCCAAAAGAGAATATTAGTGCATTTTTATAAAAACAGAAACACTGACAAAAGAAACGTAATAAAACAAGCATACAAGAAGATTTGCTTGAGTTGATGATGGTGACAACACGAGAAAAATTAGTAAATTTCTTTTTATAACATTCAATTTTTATATTATAGTATATAAAATATATTATATGTCATCCTCATATGTCAGTCATTGTTGTATTATAAGTGATTTGTGTAATAAATCAATTAAATTATAATTAACAAAAATTATCT
This sequence comes from Forsythia suspensa, assembly GCA_023638005.1. Lineage (NCBI taxonomy): Eukaryota > Viridiplantae > Streptophyta > Magnoliopsida > Lamiales > Oleaceae > Forsythia > Forsythia suspensa. The sequence continues at coordinate 34,443,681 of CM042671.1, forward strand.
TAATATATAGAGTTAGAAAGTGCTGAACTTAGAGAGTCGCGAAAATTGATGTTCTAAAGTCGTGTGGCCTCCCATTTGTGCGGACATTGTGAGTACTGCACGGTTCCAAGATAAAACCCTTTTAGCTCACATCTTATTTTTCTTCTATGGGCAAGACAAAAGGGAGATAAGAACGAGCATTTTAACTAGTCGCCAAAACAACAAAAGGAGTATATTGTATAGTGTATTTTTAAATCTTGTTGTCCTGTGTTATGTCTAAAACATAAAACTACACCCTTTTTATGGTAAAAAATTCAACCCTACTTTTATGAAAATTTATGTCATTCAAAATAATTGTAATTATGAAATTAAACGAGTTTTGAATTTGCTTAAAACTAAAAATTAAAACAAAAAAAAACTGAAAACATATCAAATTTATATAAATTAGTGTTTAAATCTTTAATTTTAGGTTTCCTCCACAAAACTCAAACATTCAAACAAAATAAATAAATAAATAAATATAATGGCAACATTATACTGTGCAATAGGTGTAGGTATCTTATATATATAATGGCAACATTATAGTGTGCAATAGGTGTAGATATCTTCGAGACTTAAACCTCACTTAGTTATGACAATTTTCATTTGAAGGAGCTATGATGGACTATGCCTTGAATTAGAACTATTTGTCTAAACTTCAATTGTCCCACACACAATATCGAATTAGGCTCAGTTAATAGCGGATAGCGATGTTAATGGTCATGCGCTCTTATTTTGATTCTAGCAAGAGTCTCTAGGGGATAGTCCAATCACATAGCCACTGCCTCATGGCAACTCTTACATAGGTGAGTCCTCCAAGGACACATATGACCCACACCTCGTGTGAATATTCCCACCTCAGGACTCATTCATGGTAAAACAATTCCTAACATCACATAATATAGCACTATCACCAAATGGATGAGCACAAATAATATAGTGATATCTTAAGTCACGCAAAGCAGGTTGTTTCTATCCATTGAACCTTTTTCATGGGATCTCCAATCACAAATGATGGGTTACTCCTGTAAGTGACTCGCCTTATAAACTTAGTTCATAACGGGTAGCGATATTAATAGTCATGCGTTCTTATCTTGATTCTAGTAAGATTCTCTAGGGAATAGCTCAATCCCATAGCCATGGCCTCATGACAACTCTTATATAGGTGAGTCCTCCAGGGACACGTATGACCCACACCTCACAAGAGTATTCCCACCTCATTACTCATTCAGGTTAAAACTCGTCTTAACATCACATAATATAGCACTATCACTATAGGGATGAGCACAAATAATATAGTGCTATCTTAAGTCACGCAGTGCAGGTTCTTTCTATCCATTGAACCTTCTTCATATGATCTCCAATCACAAAGGTTGGGTTACTCCCGTAGGTGACTCTCTTGTGGGCTTAAACCATCTCACTCGATGATTCATCAACACATTTTTTGTGTAAACTTTTTGTTAATTTGTCATCAAATTCTTCTCAAATTTTACAAAATTTAGAAAAATCACAATTCTCTTTAACGAGGACTTAATAGACTTATTCTTGCTTGTATATGTCTATTCACCTTCTTATTTGAATAAGATTGATTCACAAGTTCTATTACATCTTCACAGTCACAATGTATACACATAGCTGTAATTGGCTTACTTATTAAAGGTATATCTAGTAATAGATCTCTTAGCCATTCAGCACTAGTACATGCAGTATCTAACGCTATTAAATCCAATTCTAGAGTACTTCTTGATATAATAGTTTGTCTTTTTGAACTCCAAGATATAGCTGCACGACCTAACATAAACATATATCTAGTAGTTGACTTGATATCCACATTGTCAGATATCTAATTTGCATCACTATATCCTTCAATTACGTTGGAACATTTTTATAACATATAGAATAATCAAATGTGCCTCGAGATATTTAAGCACTCTCTAGTGCATCCCAATGTTCCTTATTTGGATTGTTAGTATACCTACAAAGTCTCTCAACAAACAATGATATATCTTGTCTAGTATATTCGATATATACAACAAAGACCCAATTATTTAAGAAAACTTCAATTGTGAAACTGGTTCCCTAAATTCTTCTTCAAGTGCACATTTGAATCATATGGAGTAGATACTTGATTAATATCACAATATCCAAACTTCTTTAACATCTTCTCGATAGCACTTGACTCATTCAATTGAATTCCTTCATATGTTTTCCTTAATTCCATTCCTAAAATTATATGAGCTTCTCCCAAAATTTTCATCTCGAAATTCTTAGACAAATATTTATTCACATCAACAACACCTAGATTTGCCCCAAATATTAATATGTCATCTACATATAAACAAATTATCACATGCTCATTATTATCTTCATTGCAATACGCACACTTTTCATGTTCATTGACCTTAAATTCATATCTTAGTATAACTTTGTTGAACTTTTCATGCCACTATTTAGTAGCTTGTTTTAACACATATAATGATTTCATCAATTTACACATCTTGTGTTCTTATCCTTTAACTTTATAACTCTCTAGTTGATCCATATATATTTCTTCGTTTAAGTCACCATTCAAAAATACAATCTTAACATCCAATTGATGAATGATCAACTTATGAACATTAGATAATGCTAACATAGTCCTAATAGTAAATATTCTAGCAACAAGAGAATATGTATCAAAATAATCAACTACTTCACTTTGAATGAATCCCTTTGCTACTAACGTAGCTTTATATTTATCAATATTACCATCGAGTTTTAACTTCTTCATGAATACATACTTATATCCTATAGCCTTACTTCCTTGAGGTAAGTCACACAAAACTCATGTATTATATTGTATAATTGACTCATATTCATTATTGATAGCTTCTTTCCAATAATATGCATATATATATGACATAACATCTTTATAAGTTTTAGTTCACCTTCAACTAAATATGTGAAGAATTCATCTCCAAAACTTTTCTCCTTTTACTTCTCCTAAGTTCATGTTCAGCTTCTAAAGATGAACTAGATGGATACTATTTAAAATCACATTCCTAGATGTAAAAGGTTCACTTGGAATCCTAGTCTTAAAAAGAAAAAAATATCTTCAAAATAGGTAACATCCCTAGCTTCTAATAGTATTGTTCAAAATACTACTAATTTCAAAATTTACAACTAAAACCAATTCGCAGTACTATTTTGAGCATATAAAGACATCATATACAGTTTTCGATCATATTTTCTTCCTTTTATAAAATCAGGTATAATAATCTTAGCTAAGCACTCCCACCATTTCACGAAACCTAACCTATAAACCTCATTTTCTATAACTCATATGGAATTTATTGTCCTTAATAGTCACTCGATTCAATATATAACAAGAAGCTAGAATAGTTTTACCTTATAAATTCTTGAGTGCTCTAGAACTTATCAACATAGCATAAACCATGTTCATCAAAGTTCTATTATTTCTTTCAGCAACTCCATTAGATTGTGGTGAATAAAGATGTAACTTCATTTATTATAGCATTATCTTCACAAAAAATATTAAGACCATACGCAATATACTATCCTCATCTATTAGATCTTAAGACTTTTATCTTATTCTCTAATTGATTTTCAACATCAGCTTTATAGATCTTGAACTTATCAAATACTTCATCCTTTAATAGATAAACGTAGTAATACTTAGAGTGATCATCTGTAAAAGTTACAAAGTATTTATTTTCAACTTTAATTGGAGACCTATTTGAATCACAAACATTACTATGAATCAAATTTAAGAGATTTGTATCTCTTTGAACTGATTTAAAATGTTTTTTACTTTGGTTAGCTTGTACACAAACTTCACACTTTCATTTGTTTCTATATGAATAGATTAACTCAAAGGACAATAAGAATCAAAAGAAAAGGAGAAGGCTAGGGTTTGCCTTATGATAATGAAAAGAATACAAAGTCTTGATAAAATCTAATTACTTGACTAAGTGGAAAGACTATTCTACCCTTGATAAGTAAATAAATAAAATCTATCGTTATTCCACTTCTCTAGTCTTGCAATTCTTTGGAATACTCTTAGACAGGGTAAGTCATCTAAAAAAATTCCACTCGGTCATATTCTTGAACTCACCACGAAACATTATCCAATATTCCCGCTTTACTTATCCATTGAATGAGGTGCCAATGAGACTAATGAGTATCTTTGATAATCTCGCTTCTTTAAAAACTTCTTCGCCTGCAAAGTCAAGACGAGGCAAGGGAATGTTTTAATCTTGACCAATAAAACTCTCCTAAAAATTATTTCATTCTCAAAACATATGATGGTGGCACGATTACTACCCAATCAATCCATACCCAAAATAATGTCGAAATATTTCATGTCTATAAATTGCAAATATGTTGCTAAAACCAATCTATCAAAATCTATATGTACTACTTTTGCTATCTTATTGGTATGTATAATGGCACACTAACCTCTAGTATACTATTAGTTTTCTAACATGCAATGTTAATCTTATCTATGCATGCATCAGATATAAATGATTGCATCGCACCAATTCATATTTATTAAATAAAAATAATGTATTTTTAAAAAATTATAAAAAGATAAATATTAAAATATTAATTTTAAGAGAGTGTCATCAGCTTAGATTTTAATAGATTCTATTGAAATTTTGACGTCCTCAACTTGAATTTAAATAAAGTCTTCATAAATATAGGTGTTTAGATTTTTAAAGATTTCATTAATTAGAAAATTTTAACATATATTAATGGATTTCGAGTTCATAAATATAAATACCAAATTCTTTAGAATTATAGTCCGACCCTTCAAAATTTTAATCCACATCTTCTCTCTCGCCTCTCTCATCACTCCTTTAATTTGTGTCGCCAATATTTGTACTAAACTCATATTCTTGATTTTCAATTTGCTCATATGTATTAGAATAAGAATTTATTAGATTATTTAATTTTTATTCAAATCTAATTTTTAAAATATATTCAATGGAAATTTAAGATTATTTGTAATATATTAAAAAAAGGTACTTTTCAACTTTTACAAAATGCGTGGTCAAGTAATGATAAATCGGTCCTCGCTTTTATGGACTTTCCTTCAACACGTTTATAAAAAGAATCCTATGTGAAATCCTTTCATACATTTTGTTGACGCTTGAACCTACAATCGTCCATGTGTCAGCAGATCTCCGACCACTCATCCGCTTGACTCAGATGTTACCAAAGACACTTTCGGACGGTCGTTAGGCACCAAGATCTCTCGGAGAAAAAGAGTTCGACAGTCGTTGGTATTCCGACGATCAAGTCAACTGCCGGTATTATATACGGGTATGAAAGTAATTGAGTGTGGGTGGGACAATGAGGCAGAGATTTGAACAGAGTTTAGGGTCAAATTCAAGTGTAAAAAGAGCGTACCTTAGAATAACCGGAGACGTTGTATATATAGCACAAGAGTTCTAATTGATTTAGGAAACAATCAATTAGATATCTAATTGGATTCTCATTCCTTATGAGATAAGGACAATCGGTTGTTAAGGCAATCTCCTAGATTTCAGCCCTTAATTTGAGTTGATCACATTGCCTAATATTTAGGAGATCGGATTTGATTTCCTTGTGAGAATCCGTGTGCCATTCTAATACAATATGCCTTTAATTACTTCTCCGGTCATCCCGAAATATCATGCTGTCTGTTAGTTACAATAAATATGACACTTTCGGCGAGGCTTTATAGGTCGGCCGCGAGTGTTGAGGATCGTTCGAGGCTTCAATACTGACTGGGGATGTTACGATGCCCAATGGGTCTCCAAGGCCTTCCGAGATTTTACGACGCCTTTGCTAGGGCCTCAAGGCCTTCGCCACTTTATGGGACTTTTATGAATCTGGAAGGTCCTCACTGGGCTTATAATACTTTAGCGAGGACCCGAATTGGGCCTATACGGGATCTTTACTTGGTCCTTTGTTGTCGACTTGGAGGCCCTACCCAAATCGGGTGGTAACAATAGTCCCCCTAGTCCAAGCCTGTTATTTATAGTAGGCGTAGGACTTTGGAAGTAAGAGATGAAAAGAAATTTTTGACTAAAATTTGCCGAAGGCAAATTTCGAGGAGTGTGGTCTTCGTAGTATAGATTGAACTTACTCAGTATAGTCCTCCAAGTCCGAAGCTGAACATTTATGACGGGTGAGGCCTTCAAGTGATTAGACATTTGGTGACGTGTCCATGATTGGTGTGATTCTGTCAATCAAAGTTGTCAATCCGGTGGCCAGGCAATCATGAGTGAGAGAGTATGTGCATTTAATGCTAATGGCGCGTGGCGAGACAATGGGGGCACGTGTGAGGCGCGTGTATCCTCTTTCAATAAACGCTTAGGGTTCCGTTTCCCACCTGTTGCCCTATTTTGAACACGCGTCCACTTATCAACGGTTCGAATGTAACGTTTGGAGTTCGGATGGTGGAGATTGGAGTGCCCCAATCTATAAAGCTTGGTGCCCCCTACATTTATGATTTATTCTTGCTTCTGCGGATTTTGTATGTTTTGTGGAATGTTCCGCCGATAATCAAGAAACTTCAAAACGTGTGCATTGTTGTGACTGCAATTCCAAGGTAAGCGTTGCGAGAGTTGTTGTGATTTGCTTCGTAGTCTGCTTTCGTTTTTATTTCTTGAGTTCATAATTTGGAGGCCATTCTCTGCCATACATTCCGACGATATTAGGAGTATCTTCTTCTAGAATTGAGAGGGGTTGTAATGTCGTCTGGACACGATGACTCGCATAATCAATCAGATGCTCGGACAAATCCTATTATCCGTGGTAAGTCATCATCATCCTCTTCATCATCTCCCCTGGCCGAGGGTGTAGGAGAAGTGAACCAAGCGCTTTCAGTCGCACGCCTGTCTACCACGGTCACAAGTGGGGGGGGCTTGCCCAACCGAATCGCCGAAAGAGGCCGCAGGAAAGGGGCAGCATGGCACCCGAGATGAGATGGTCGCTTGATAAGAGGGATGTCCCAGCAGCCAGGGCACTCGACGAGGAGCTCAAGCGGTCGGCCACTGAAGCGGAGTTGGAAGACCTACGGTTATCCTATGATATTCTCGCGTCTGTGATGCTCAGGGCTCCCAGTCCATAGGAGCGTGCCGATGATCCACCTGAAGGATTCATCGCGATTTATGAACTCGCGATGCAGCAAGGCCTTCACCTGTCCATGCATCATTTCTTTCGCGAGGTTCTGAGAGATTGGAATCGCCCTCGCACGATAACACCGAATGGGTGGGGGCAAATGGTGGTCTCGTTCTATTGTGGGGTATTGCCGAGTGGGGAAAACTTGACCCAAGGAGTTTGAATCCATATACCAGCCCCTCGCCGGCCCCGGGTTGGTACAATATCTCCTCGTGCGAGCCGAAAATGGGAGACGGCCACCGACAGTCCCAACAAAGTACACAACTGGAAGGAGAGGTTCATCTTCATTGAGGGGGACTGGGAGTTCATGCCGGAAGATCCTCTTTCCCACGTGTCTATTCCCCGTCAATTTGGAGAACTTGGTACATATTGTTGTCTTTGTGCGGATTTTTTATCATAGTTCCTGACGTAATGTCTTACTTACCTTTGTAGACTACAGGAAGCCACCCATCCCGAAGAGGGACCAATGAGAGTTGAGGTCTAAGATAAGGCGTGGTGGGGTTGTGGATGATTTTCCTCCTTCGCCTCCCAGGTAACTTCTGCGACATCTGCTCCATGGGTTACCATCCAGCAGGCACCAGAGACAATGGTGAACAGCTCCTCCTTTATCCCATTGGCGCCAGAAGTAACATCGGAGGTGCCTTCCGTTCTGTTTTCTGTGGGACCTGTGTCTCCGTCGGAAAACTTTAGACGACCAGGTAAGAGGAAGGCAGGTGCTGATAGCCAGGAGGAGGCGTCCCGAACCCCTGTTCCTCCTCCTGCTGGTAAACACGAACACATCAACAATGGGTTTCATCGGGATGAGCTGGACCCAATTGTTTAGGAACATTGCCAGCTCCAGCCGCCATAGCAGCGGCCTCAATTCATAAGTATTGGACTTCTGCTTTTAGGAAAGCCGCAGACAACCCAGAATTGACGGAGTTGTTAAAATTGGCTGAAATGTATACTTCTCGGAGTCACGTGCTTAACTGCGAGTTGTACAAAGTACTGGCGATGAAGGTTGATGAATTGTGCTCAACGATCAAGAAAGATGACGACGTCGACGCACTGCGTTTAGAGAACAAAGACCTTCGGGAGCAACTCGCCTTTTCTGAAGACATGAGAGCACGTTCCATATATGATATCACCAAAGCTAAAACGATCCAGAGGGCCTGTGTTCAGGCTCAGAAGAAGGCTGAATCGCAGCTGAGGACTTGTCAAAACATGATCCATGCCAGAGATAAAGAGACCGAGGCGTTGTTGGAGTTATCGAAGGCCCAGGGTCTATTAGCAAAACTCAAGGTCCCAGGATATGCGAATCCCAAGGGTCCGACTAGGACTTGAGGGTCTTGTTTGTTTTACCAGTGTTGTTTTTCGACTCGTAAATGTAAGCTTTTGGTGAGATATATTTTCATTTAGACTACTTTATTCTCGTAACATAGGGTGATAAAGATGCATTATCTTTAATTTCATTTAGACTACTTTATTCGCGCGTTAAGTGTTTACCCAAATGATTGGATGAGTTGGCATGAACCACACTCTCATTGCTTAATTTTCTTTACTTGTTTAAATCTTGCGTTGAATATTTATCTAGCGAGTTGGCGAGTTGGCATGAACCACACTTCCTCATTCTTGAACTTCCTTTACTTGTTTAAATGTGCGTCGAATGTTTATCCAGTAATTTGACAAAGTTGGTCGCGAACCACACTCTCTCATTTGCCGAATTGCCTTTTCTTGGTATAGTAGGATAGATAGCACTTTTGGTTCAAAAACAATGAACTCTATTAAAAGAACGCGTGTCTAGAGACGCCGAAAATAATGCTGAAACCGAGAAGTGTAAATGAAAGCTACGATGTCTGGTCGCAAAATGGACGATATTCCAGGAATGCCTCATCTATCTTCCTTCTGAATCTTCTAATCTGTAGATTCCAGGCCAGATTTCTTCGATGATCTTGTAAGGTCCTTCCCAGGTGGGCCCACTTCTCTATTAGCTGGAACACTTTCTTTAAGACAGAAGTCATTGATGTGAAAACTCCCCGCCTTAACCTCGGAGTTGTAGTATCTAGCTATTTTTCTTTGATAGACCATGAGACAAAGTTGCGAGTCCGCATGTCTTTCATCCTGCAAGTCCGTGTTCGCCTGCGTAAATCATCATTGGTTACTTTGTCGAAGTGTATGTATCTAGGAGGGTATCCCTACTTCGACGGAAATCATTGTCTCCACCCCGCATGCCATGGCAAAAGGAGTTTCGCGGTCGCCCGTCGAGAGAAGTGGTCCGATCGACCACGTAGTCTCTGCAATTCTTCAACCCATCTTTCTTTGGCGGACTCTAATTTTCTTTTGAGGTATGTTTGATGATCTCTTCAAAGGCCCATGTGCCGTTTATGGAAACAAAGAGTGGAGGATCGGCGATAGATAATCAATCTTCCATCCCGAACTTCCATGTGTTTTCCTCGTGATCTTGGCGAGGAGATTGACTTTGCACCACTTGGTAAAATAGTCCATCCCTCTGACCGCCAAATTTGACCCCACCCCTTAGGTTGGGAGGGACCTATGCTAAAGTAGATCCCCCATTTGGTGAAAGGCGCTAAGGATGGTGAGGTAAGGTTATTCGGTAGGGAGCTTCGAGTATAGCAATGAATTTAAGCATCAACCGCTTAATTCTTTGCGTAATTATGGGTGAATCTTTCTTCATGGTTGCTTCAGACAATATCCTCGCCGGGGCTTTCCGTGCGAGCCATCCCTCTCGAGTGATTACCAAAAATTCCATCGTGTATTTCCTTCATCACATGGAATCGCTTTCTCACGTGTTATCACAGTATAGGATAGGGACGGGTAACTAAAGCCTCTCTTATACGAGATCTCATCCAGATGAACTTACTTTACCACTTACATGGAGTTTTACGTACTTCTTATGCATCGCTTTGGCATTAAGACTGGTTCGGTCAAGTATCGATGATTTTCCCTCATCCATTTAGGAGATTCGGATATCGTCATGGTATTGGGTGCTCAAAGCTACGTGGGTCAATGGATGGTCGATTCAGAGCTTTTCAACTCAGGATAGCCACTCATCGGTCCCGGAAGTCCCTTGCTTACACAATTTTGAGGGGCATCCGGCGTGACATTTTCCATCTGTGGGATCTGAAGGAGTTCGAATACCTCAAGAAGTGGGATAAGAGGTCTTTGGCCTTTGTCGAGTATGTCAGCATGGACTTTTTGCATCTGCCAAGGTCCCATCGACGACTAACCACCACCAGGCACCTGAACGAGAGTTTCGCCTTGAATCCCAGCGCGCCTGTATTGGACTTCTTTGGGAGAATATGATAACCGCATCTCGATGAGCGCCTTAATCTTTTCGAGATTAGCCTCTATCTCGTGTTGGTTTACCATGTAACCGAGGTACTTTCCGGATGCGACTCCGAAGGTGCACTTTAGGGGGTTAAGCTTCATACGATATTTGTGGAGGACTCCGAACATCCCTCTTAAGTGCCCGATGTGGTCCTCGGCGTTCACACTCTCTACGAGCATGTCATCGACGTACACCTCTATAGTGTTTTTGATCTGTCCTGAGAACATACGGTTTACTAATCGCTGGTATATGGCTCCTACATTCTTTAGGTCGAAGGCATCATCCTATAACAATGTAATCCTCGATTCAGTAATGAGCGAAGTGTGATCCTCGTCTCCCACAAACATCGGGATCGGTTGTAGTCCGAGTAGGCATCTATGAAATTATGTAGCTTGTGTGGCGGTGAAATGCATCGACCCGGTTGGTCGATGCGTGGCAACGGAAAGCTATCTTTGGGGCATGCTTGGTTCAAGTCCGAGAAATCTATGCATATCCTCTATTTCTTGGTGCTCTTCCTTACTAGTACGGGGTTGGATACCCATTGAGGATAGATCGCTTCCCTGATGAATCCGTTGGCCAATAACTTGTCAACCTCCTTCTTCAAGGCGCCATACCTTTCGGTGCTCAAAGGTCTTCTCTTTTGTATCTTGGAGCACATTTTAGGATCCACCTTCAAGGCGTGGCAAGCCATTGATGGATCAATCCCCACCATGTCGCTATGCTTCCATGCGAAGATATCCGTGTTCTCTCGTAGGAACTGCTTCAATTCCTCCTTCATCTTTTCTTCGAACTTCGTCCCTAACTGCAACATTTGGGTCGGTTCCGAGGGGTTCACCAAAAATATTTCCAGCTCTTCGATTGGAAAAGCAAGAGAGTCTGAGCCTACAATTCGAGGGTCCAGGCCTTCGTCCAGTATCATTTCCTCGTCTGTCTTTTCGTGGTCGACGTCCATTGGCTCCGAATGTATAGTCATTACCACCGGGGTGACATCTTCGCTCTTTGCTACTTTTCGTAACACGTTCATATAGCAGGTCCTCGCCTCTGTCTGATTGCCGCGAATCTTGGCGACCCATCCCGGCGTCGGGAACTTCATTGCCAAGTGATGGATGGATATGACCGCCTGCAAATCTTTCAGCGCAAGCCTTCCGAGGACTCCATGGTAGGCGGAGCGGGTATCCACTGCCAAAAATTCCATGAATTTCCTAAGGTGGCACGGGGGTTCTCTCGAAGTTCACCGCAAGGATAATCCTCCTCGCGGAACGAGGCTATCTCCTATAAAACTAAATAGTGGTTTCGAGATGGCTGTCAGTTCATGATCTACGTCTATATGATCGAAGAGTCTTGCCGAGCAATGGATATTCACAGTGCTTCCATCATTGACCAACATATGTCCTAGTCCATTTCTGGCGACGACGGCATGGACCACCAGGGCATCGCAATAGAGGTAGTGTATACCGGCTTCGTCTTCTTTAGTGAACGAGATTTGCGATGCTCTTGGTCGATGTCCATAGACCGGCCATCTCTCCATGGGTTATTCTCTCGATGCCTTCGCGTAGTTTCGCTGCGAGTTCATCGTGTGCCCTCCGACATAGGGCCCTCATATGATCGTATTTATTTCTCAAACTGGGGGGGTGGGGGCTTTCGTGAGGCCCTTCCGCCTCTCGGTGGATCTTTATTTCGCCATTCCTCCGTCATTGCGGCGATGTCCATTGTCCTAGCGTCGAGGAGAAGGTCTTCGCCTTTGGGTGGGTGGCCTCGACATCTTCGCGGTCGATTCTCCTCTCCTCGCCTGTGGGTTTTAAAAAGTTGATCGGTTTTTTCACGTCTGGGTAATCCTCCGTGTTATGTATCCTAGTCCTATGTATACGACAAAACTTGGGTGGTGCTGCCGTAGGCAAGGAGGCCAACGTGGGTGTTTTAGGATGGGAGGCAGGGTCTATCCCCATCTGGTTAAATCTCCTGTAATGGTTGTTCTATGGTCCTGGGAAGCGCCTTCTCTGAAAGCGGTTGAAACAAGTTTCAGGAGAGCGTCGCCCCTCTCTTCTATAGCGATCTCTCCACTCTCTTTCAACTTTCTCCCTATTTTCAATCGTCTCTTCTGATCGGATTTTCCACTGGACTAAGTCTACCAGCTGACTATAAGTATTTGGTTGACTATTCTGTACGTCTCTCCAGAAGGAGGTGCGCATGTGAAGTCCAGTCACAAGTGCATCTAGGGCTTTTTCATCGGTTACAGTCTCAATCTTGTTGATAACGTTAATGAACCTCTTGAAATAGCTCTTGACTATTTTTTCGTCCTTCCACGGGATGTCGTAGAGTTGGGCGATGTCGGCTATCATTTTTCGATTGCCAATGAAGGCATTGACGAACTCCTTTTTGAGTGAGGCCGACTCCGGATGCTCATTCGTTCAGCTTGACTTGTTATACCACCTCTTTGCATCGAACGTGAGTGTGGTGTGAAAATTCTGACACTTCACTGTAGGGGAGTGGCCTTAGAGCTTCGTCTTATATATATTGATATGATCGGTGGGGTCGCCTCTCCGTTGTATTTGTCCATAAGAGGCATTCGAAGTTCGCGGGTATCTTCATGGCCTTCATGTAATTGGTGAATGGGATATTCTCGTCGTCATCATCCTCGTAGCATTTTAGCCTCTCCTTCTCCTCCTCGGGCCTCGCGTAAATTTGTTTCGAGTCCTTCTTCCTTTCCGTCACGGGCCTCATTGTACTCACTCGCCCCTCTTGTGTGTTGGTAGGGGTGGTGCTATGGAAGATCCCACCCAACCCGCCAAATACGCTAGCAAGAGGGAACAGGCCGCTTTTCCCACGTCGGAAGAGGTCCTCCTCCGATCATCCTGCAGAGGGCTTGAACGATGTTCCAGGGGCTCGGCCGTTTGAAGCAGGCGGGTCATCCAAAGATCGACGACTTTCTATTGAGTCGGACCATGAAGGGCTTCTTCGGGCACGACTATGCTTGGGTCCATGTTGAAGGATTGATTCTCCAACGCTTCAAGCGCCGCTTCATCCGAGCATTGTCCGACTTCAGTCTCGGTTCTCTGCTCAACCATCTGCTTTTGTCGTTGTCTTCTCCTCTTGCGGCGGGTTACGTTCTAGAGATCTTGAATGCTTTTCGCCACAAGTCGGTGTGATGGGATTCATCTTCTTCTTCCATGGAATGTTCGGTTGCCATGCTCTTCCCGGTAGAAAACACGTTTTACCACAAGTTTTAGGTTGGGTAACGTTTTTCATTTTCCACGATAGTGCCAATCTGTTGACGCCGGAACTGCACCGTCGACGTGTCAACGATCTCCGATCACTAAATGCCTTGACAACCTCAGATGTTACCTACACACTCGCACAATCGTTAGGCACCAAGATCTCAAGAAAAAGGTCCGGCAATCGTTGGTCCTTCTATGATCAAGTCAACTGTCGGTATATAGAATAATATATGGAGAGTAAAAATAATTAGGTGTGGGAGAGATAATCAGATAGAGATTTGAACAGAGTTTAGTAAATTCAAGTGTAAAAAGAGCGTACCTTAGAATAACCGGAGACGTTGTATTTATAGCACAAGAGTTCTAATTAATTTAGAAAACAATCAATTAGATATCTAATTGGATTCTCATTCCTTGTGAGATAAGGGCAATCGGTTGTCAAGGCAATCTCTCGATTTTAGTTCTTATTTGAGTTGATCACGTTGCCTAATATTTAGGAGATCGGGTTTGCTTTCCTTATGAGAATCGGTGTGCCAATCTAATACAATCTGCCTTTAATTACATCTCGGTCATCCTGAAATATCATGATGTCTGTTAGTTACAATAAATACGACGCCCGACGATGCTTTATGGGTCGGCTGCGAGTGTTGAGGACGTTCAAGGGCTTCGCAATACTCTGATACAGAGATGTTAGATGCCCAATGAGTCTCGAAGGCCTTCTGAGATTTTACGACACCTTCGCCGGCTTTATGGGACTTTTATGAATCTGGAAGGTCCTCGCTGGCCTATAAGGCTTTAGCGAGGACTGAATTGGGCTTATACAGGATCTTTACTGGGCCTTTGCTGACATGGAGGCCCTACCAAAATCGGGTGGTAACACATTTATTGTTTAATATGTGTTGGAATTTTACTTAGATATTTCATTTTGTTACATATCAAAAAACTATCATTCATGTAAGAAAAGATATGTTTGTAAATGATGTAATTTCTATACATTCTTTTAATGTCTTTAATAATTTAAAGATGTTCAATTGTGACTTTTAGGAAGAATTTTATAGACTTTTGTAAATTGGTGACTTTTAAATGACTTTTGTGGATTTGTTAAGAATTAATAAACTACTTTAAATTTTCATTAAAGACTTATGTAGACTTTTATTATTTTTTTTCAAAAAAAATGTTAAGCTAAATGCTTGTAAAATATAAAGCACTTTTGAATTAACAAGCAAATAGTCAACAACTTTTTAACAAAAGTTCTACTGCCAAAAGTTCTACTATCAAAAGCTCCACTGCTAAAAACTCTACTCACAACAGTTGTGCCAAAACGGACCCTTAGAGAATTCTCTACTTATCAAACTTTTGAAGATTTTTAGTAGAAAGTACAAATAGCGAATCTCGTATACCCGTGATATTTGTAAAGATTTCATAGCCCTAAAATAAACGCATCTTTTCTTTTCTTGTATATCTTTCGGTAAGAATTTGATTTTGCTTGTTCTAGATAAGTTATTTTTTAATTTATATGAAATCTGAATTTATTATTTTTCAGTATGAGTTTTTCTTGATTGCATAACGGATTTTTTTTTTAAATCAATCAATTTTTTGTTTAATGAGTTCTTATGATTGTAATGAGTTGTTGTGCTTTCTATTTACTACAATTTTGCCTTTTGATTATTTTAATGCATCTCGGTAGGATTTTATTTCTAGTATTCCCAAAGTGCTAACATTTAATTGACAAGTGTATTGAACAATTGGATCCATTGATTAATTGGGATCCAAATCCAAACATATATATGTCAATTAAATAGTGAGAGTACTGAGTTCCATACTCTGACCGAGAGTTTTCGTAGTAGAAGTTTTCTCATTTGGCTAGATGGGTTCTAAGAGCATCTCCAATCTTTATAATGTTAAAAAGACATGTGGCACAATTAATGTTAGAGTCTTTTTTAACAAATGGCAAAAAAAGTCATATGTGACAATGTCCATCATTAATAAGCTTGGGAGGTGTCTTTTTGAACAATGTCTTTAATGTTGACATCATTAATTTAATAATCTCTATCAAATCAATACATTTTGAAGAAAAAAAAATGGTATCTTTTTTTTTTAAAATCTATATCCAATAATAATTCTTCTCTTTCTTTTGCACAAAACTAATAATATTGTTGCATTGGAGACGAACATTTTTTTTTGATATAATATCAACGCTTTTCACACATATACATAGAGACATTGTTGCATTGAAAATGTTCTCACGTTGCTAAAATGGAGCTTCGGAAGGGTCGTTTTGGCTTTGGAAAATGTTAATGAACAGCAGGGGATCAACTAGCCTGAAAACAAGTAAGAAATGCACATGAGGCATTGCTTCTTCCTAAGCAGAGCTACACAAAATTCCAAATCATTGAAGAGGAATAAAAATGGGAGTAGAAATAACTTTTCTCGAGTGGAGCCAAAAGTAGACGACTTGAAGTCTTCAATTACCTCCTTGAATTATTGGCCTCTTTTTCCAGGTAATTTCCAAGAAAGTATAATGTATCTAACATAAAACAAGCTTATGAATAAAATATATCTATTAATCACTCTTAAAAAATCCTTATATTCAGGTGACTCCAAGCCTTATTTTTCATCTTGCAAACATTAATCAAATTGGCTAAAACCACTGTTTTTTGTCATCTTCGTCCTGTCATTGAGGCTAACGGAAAAGCTACAGAACCAAATCAGGCAACCTTGTGGAGAAAGAAGAGATGGCAGCGGATGCAGTGACATTTGTTCTTGACAAGCTGACAACCTTATTGGAGGAAAAGCTCAACATGGTGAATGATGTAAAGCAAGAAGTCGAGTACATCAGAGATGAACTTGAGAGAATGATTGCTTTCCTCAGAGTTGCTGATGCTGCTGAAGACGATGATCCAGAGCTTAAAGTTTGGATTAAGCAAGTTCGGGATGTTGCTTACGAAACTGAAGATATTATAGATGATTTTGCAATCCAACTCCACCGAAAAAATAATTGTTGTTGGGGTGGATTCTGTGATTTTCTTGGAAATCTGAAAACCCGTTATGAAACTGCTTCTGAGATCCAAAGCATCAAACCAAGAATGAGAGAGATTGCAGAGGGACATAGGAGATATCGTTACAAGTTCAATGTTCCAGGGGAAGGATCAGTTTCAGGTTTTGGCAGTATCCACGGGATTGATTCTCGAGTTGATGCACTTTTTTTGGAAGAAACCGAGCTTGTGGGGATTGAAAAGCCGACAAGGCAGATAATTCCGTGGCTTGTGGAGGGGGAATCACGCCTTAAGGTGGTTTCAGTGGTGGGGATGGGAGGTTTGGGGAAAACCACCCTGGTTAAGAAGGTGTATGATGATTCTGTTGTGAAGAAACATTTCCAGAACAATGCCTGGATTACAGTTTCTCAATCGTTCAAGGTGGAGGAACTCTTGAAAGACATGATTCAGCAACTGTTTCATCAGATGAAGATATCTCCACCAGAAAATTTGAGTACCATGAATGGTAATAA
Source organism: Forsythia suspensa (assembly GCA_023638005.1). Taxonomy (NCBI): domain Eukaryota; kingdom Viridiplantae; phylum Streptophyta; class Magnoliopsida; order Lamiales; family Oleaceae; genus Forsythia; species Forsythia suspensa. The sequence goes on from CM042671.1 coordinate 34,460,917, forward strand.
GCTGAAAGTGATAACCAAAGATTTCTTACGGGAAAAGAGGTATTGTTGAACCACTTCATCTAAAAGCTTAAGTTACTTATTTAAATTGTATTCAACACACCTCCTCACATATTGCCTGGATTCATAAAGGCTAACACAGTGCACGATTTTTAATAAAAATAGATGCCGATGTGTTTGATATGATACCATCTTGAATAACCTTTTCTAAAACCCTAAGCGAAATGACAAATTTATATATTTAAGTTGTCTTCAACAGGTATCTGCTTGTTTTTGACGATGTTTGGAGCAGTTATGCTTGGGAAGCTATCAAATATGCGTTGCCTAATGAGAATCATGGCAGTCGTGTTATACTAACAACCCGGCTCAATGATGTAGCTTCATCTTGTAGCAAAGAAACCAATGGCCATGTGTATGAGTTGAGTCCTTTGTCTGAAGAAGAGTCCCGGATTCTATTTTTTCAGAAGACATTCAGGGGGAGCCCCTGCCCCACACACTTTATTGAAATTTGCAAGAACATCTTAAAAAGATGTGGAGGGTTGCCACTTGCTATTGTAGCAATTAGTGGGGTATTGTCTACGAAGAAGGAGCCGAATTTTGATGAATGGAATCTGCTCAATTGCAGCCTTGGCTCGGAATTGGAAGGAAATGATAAACTTGAGAGTATGAGAATCATTTTGTTGCTCAGTTTCAACAATTTACCATACTACCTCAAACCATGTTTTTTGTACTTGAGCACTTATCCAGAGGATCATCAGATCGAGCACAATATACTGGTTAGGCAGTGGATAGGAGAAGGTTTTGTGAAACGAAAAGAGGGAAAGACAGTAGAAGAAGTGGCACAAGGATACATCAACGAGCTTGTCAACAGAAGCTTGCTATGTCCCACGAAGATTAATGATGATGGAAGCGTCAAATTGAGCCGCATCCATGACTTTTACCGCGAGATTATTCTTTCAAAATCAAGAGATCAGAATTTTGTAACCACCAACAACGAGCAAAACATGGTTTGGCCTAGAAGAATTCGACGTCTCTCAGTCCATGGGACCTTCAGAAATACAGAAGTCGAAAGGTATGGCACCAGACTCTGTTCGTTTCTATCTTTTGGTACGGAAGATCATGAATCCATTTTGAGCATTCTCCAGTTGCTTAAAAGCTGTAGACTGTTGAAAGTTTTAGATTTGAGAGGAGTTCCTCTGGAGAAGTTTCCGGAGGCTATTCTCGAATTGTTTCATTTAAGGTATCTAAGCTTGAGAAACACCATGATTAAAAGACTTCCAAGATCTATAAAGAATCTCCAAAAGCTAGAGATATTGGATCTTAAGGAGACATACATAAATGAGTTGCCGATTGAGATTCTAGAACTCCAAAATCTTCGCCATCTTTTAGTATATCGCCATGTACCAGGATCATATCTACCTTATGATTATGTACATGGATTTAAAGCATTCAAAGGTATGGGCCGCCTGAAATTCTTGCAGAACGTCTGCTTTATCAAGGTGTATCCAGGAAGCACAGCACTTAACGAAATAGCCACAATGAACGAACTAGTGAGAGTTAGCATTACGGATTTGAGAACTGAAGATGGAGTGGCTCTGTGCTTGTGCATTGAGAAGCTCCAGAAGCTATGCTCATTAGGTCTGAGATCAATCCAGGGAGACATCCTTGATCTTAGTCACATGTCGTCTCCTCCTCTATCCCTTCAGCGGCTATATTTGACAGGACGTTTGGCGAAGTTTCCTACTTGGATACAATCTCTTCAAAGCCTGGTTAAGGTATACTTGAGATGGAGTCAATTAAGGGATGATCCACTTGCATATCTCGAAGATTTACCTAATCTTGTCCACCTTGAATTTCTTGCTACTTATGTGGGAGATAAACTGTGTTTTAAGGCAGGAAAGTTTCAGAAGCTAAAATTACTAAGCCTTGACAAAGTAGAACCATTAAGATGTGTTATAATTGAGGTAGGTGCCATGCCTCATCTGGAAAAGCTTCTCGTTCAGCGCTGCAACTCATTGGAGGGTGTGCCTGAAGGAATCGAATGTCTCACTAACATGAAAGTGCTTGAGTTTTTTGACATGCCAGATGAATTTATCGTGCCACTCTCTCTTGGAAACCTTGGTAAGGAGTACTGGAAAATTGCACATATTCCTGAAGTGTATCATACATACTGGAGGAATGGCTGCTGGGAAGTTCATCCATTAGACAAAAAGCAGACAATTGAGAAATCTGGACAGACTGCCATTGTTAGGACACAGGAACAAAGGAATTGGCTTTAATTCCTATCAGCTATGCTATTTTGAGGTTCACTGCGTCTAGCTTCTTGCTATTTCTTACCCAAATCTTTCTGTTTTTAAGCCATGTACATATTAGTTTTTGATATTTTTAATGTTTTGTGTAATTGTATCTGTCTGTATTTAAAGTCTGCTCATATTGTATTACCTGCCTTTATATTGTGATGTATATATGATTAATGGTTGGAGTTCAATATTGTACTAGTTCAACTTTATCCAAAATGCGCAGGCTACAAGGGCTCAACCAACCTCTGTAAATTGGTCAAAAAATTAAAAGTAGGCTTGACATTTTTATAGAAGTGTTCAAAAAATTGGACAGGCCATCGACCCGGAAAAAGCAACGCGTCAAGGGTCAAAAGGTTGATTCGGGTCGAATCAATTTGAATTAAAAAATAAAAAATTAATCCAAAAATTTCACAAAATTACTAAAAATAAGTTATTTGTAAATAAACTAATATTTATAGACAATTACTCACAAAACTTGACTTTAAATAGATTTTTTATAAGTTTTAATTAAAAATTAAAAATTAATCCAGAAATCTCACAAAAAATGAAGAACAACTACAGAAAAAGAAGAACATTGATGAAATGGAAAAGAAATGAGAAAAAACTAAAAAATGAGTGATTTTGCCTTAAAAAATGTTCGAACCAAAAAACTATTAAAACCGGTTTTACCAGTTCAACTACTAAAAACTCCGAATTTCGGTCTAGTTTTCTCTGATGGCCAATTAAATTAAAAGATCGGAGCAGTTTTTTATTTTTTCGGTTGAACCAGTCGGTCCAATTCGATTTTTTAAACACAGTATAGAGCATGAGTTTCCTAAAGGTTGAAAAGGCTTAGCAATATGAAATTGAGAATTAAGCAAGAACAAGAACAAGACACGAACAACTATGCTATGTGGAAGGACCACTTTGGTTAAATTGACTATGACATTTAACTCAAAAATATTAAAGCATTTAATAATTAATGACAAGACAATCCCGTCATTTTCGAGTCATAGAAAATTCATTTCCTACATGTGCACTCCTTCGATGATGAAACACGCATTATTTGGAGGCATTGTTCAAGATGAAAATGATGAGTGATTAAAATTTAAACTATTAATCTGGGTATATTTATAAGCAACTAGTTAGAAACACGTGTGTTACACGTTGTTTTGTAATAATTTTGTTAATTTTTAATATTTTTAAATTCTTATTTTTTAATTGTTAATAGTTAAAATGTTGAAATAGCAATTGTAATAAAGATAAAACAACAAGTTTGTTGATAACTTTGATATATTGTATTGTTCGACGTTATAATGAATAATGTTGATATTTTATTTACATTCATAGAAGTACAATTGTAATCGAAATTGATTTTATATTGTAGTAATACAAACAATAACTTGAACCCAATAAATAATTTTTGTGATTTAAACTTTGATGATTGACAAACCCTTAATATCAAATCTTATGGAATTGATGATGTATTAAAATAGTTTTCATAACTGTATTTTACGAAGAATAAAATTAATAGTTACTAATTTTAGTTTGAGAGAATGGTAGACAAACATTTCATAGCTGACATGTATCTTATACTTTTTTTTTTTAATTTTACTATACTTTAGATAAATTTTATTTCTACTAAATAAAAGAAAAAAATTGCAACATATATCTTAAAAACTGAGGAAGAAATATATTTTTGAATTTGCCTAACCCCACCCCTCCCGAACTTGTAGTCTACTTCATATTTTTAGAAACAAAATTCAAATATGAGAATGATCTAAGTTTCTCTATTCATTTTTTATTTCAAGTCCTCAACTCATCAACAAAAAAAGTCACATTAGCATTCGAAAGTAAATAAGTTAATTTTTGAATATATTAAGAAAAATCATTTAACATGGGTGAGCACTCTAGACGCTTTATTAAAAAGAAAAATGGAGAAATTAAATAGAAGATTATGTTAAAGTTAAATTAAATGGGTGGACATCTTATTTTTGGCCCACTATGATTCAACTTAAATTGTAAATAAAATTGTTTGAATTAATGACATTTTAAATTTTTTGTTACTTCTAAGCTTGGATTGCCGTTGGTTTTTAAATCGAGTTTTGATAAATGTAATAAGACATTCTTTAAGTCGTTTCGTGGCCCGGGCTTGAAAGAATGCTTAAAAATATTAGTATTCTCGGTTAAATACATAAACTACTCTGATTCATTCAGTAATATTATGAAACTCTAATTATTTATAGTTAAAAGAAATAGTTATGATTGAGTCCGTCTTTTTTTGTTGTAGTTTTATGTGATATTGCTTTAAACGCAAAGGGTGAAAACAACATATGACATTCCTATAATCACTAATGTGCATAAGACAAATCAGGTAATTGTTTTATCTTGTTATAAGAGATGTTTGTCGAGTTATGTACATGTTCTATATAAATATATAATAGACTATTTCATAACCTCCAATATACATGAAATTTTTCTATATATGGCAAAGCAGAAGAATAGTTTATGCATTCCACCGTTTTTCAAAAAATAGGTACATGATAATTCGATTCACTATTTGCTAAAATGTGATTTTTATTATTGATATGAATCTCAATGGATAAAAATTGACATAAAAGAGCAAATTTACATTGGATTTTTTCTTCGAGCAACATATTAAAGTAAAGTCGGGAGATACAATGGTGAATAGTTCGTACAAGCTGGTACAACTCTTATTAATATGACCTAGAATACCAAATTGTTGAACACTTGCAAATTGTCGAACGAATAAGTATGCCACATACAAACCTAGAAATGAGTACAGTAAATCACCCCTCATTGGCATTTTGGTGGAAATGCTCATTATCAAGATAATTATGAATTCATGTTGTTGAACCTGTAAAACTTTTACTTTTTCAAATGCTTTTAATGGTTAAATTTGATTTATTATAAGAATCCAATATGTAAAGTTTATTTTATTTCACTTTTTCAAGAATTAACACTGTATATAACATAAATTTATAAGTATCAAATCCTGAGAATTTTTTGTATGATAATTACATATTTTTTTGATGGTCTTATTACTATGTAATATTTGGATTATTGAAGTGTGAGAAAGTACTGTATTTATTTTTATTCATTTTGGGCATGATTATCTACATTTAGTTGATTGTTAATACTTCTTCGTCGAATTATTAATTCAAAGAAAATAGAAGAAATTTATATACTGATAAGAAATGTGTAATCTTGTAAGTACATGTAAATTTTGAGGACAAAACTTCTATAAAGAAAATCATTAATCTAATATTGCGATATTTCATATACAGACCCAGGTAATGATATAGCTGAATAAATATGAAAGAGACTAACATTCCAAAAGCTCTATGATTCAAAAAGAATACTGATAATTTAAACAAAATATGAAGGAAGAGTCTCATAATATTTTATTATCAATAGAGAGAGAAAAACACCAAGAACTTTTTGTTGGTATTCACTGTTTTTAAAAATACCTAATTGTCAAACACTATAAATATTTCAACTATAGTCCCAAATCTTCCTAAAAAATAATTATTACGTTTTCATTTAACAAAAAAAAAACCCATAAATTAAGCAATAAAAATGAATAAACCACAATTTTAAATGTTTAAAAATTTTAATTGTACATTTAATAAATTGTTAAAAATTTAATGTATGATCATTGAAGGTGGTTTTGGGAAGGCAATAGATAAACTTTAAATGTAATATAATAAATAAAATATTAAAGGATAATTAAACACTAAAGGTGAATATGGAATTTTAATTTTTTTTTAAAGATAGAATAGTCTAAAAATATTTCTCATTTTTAGAGCATTTTAGATGAAGTATAGATAAAAATACCTAATTGTCAAACATTATAAATATTTGAACCATAGTCTCAAATCTATCCTAAAAATAACTATTACTTTTTTATTTAGTTAAAAAAAAAACCCATAAAATTAGCAATAAACCACAAATTTAAATATTTAAAAATTTAACTTTATATTTAATAAGTTGTTAAAATTTGAATGTAGGTTCATTGAAGGTGGATTGGGGGGCCAAGAGACGTTTCATAAATGAATACAATTTTAATTTAATTAGGTAAACTTAAAATATAATATAATAAATAAAATATTATAAGATAGTTGTATATTAACAATAAAGGTGAATATTGTTGTAAAATTATGAGATAATTATTAATGACTATTTAGACTTATCAGGATACTTAGTCTTATCAGTATATTTAGATAAGTCTTATTTGATTGTATCCAAATCTATTTGTAACCTACTTTGAAATCCTATAAATATATGTTCATAGTTATAATAAAACATAATTTATTTTCACATCTCTTTCATTCTTCTACCTTATTTCTGTAGTTTCATAACACGTTATCAGCACGACGTTCTAAATAATTAAGTAAACTAACGTGATTTTTCTCTATGGAGGAAAATATTGGTGGAAAATTAGTTGGAATCCAATCTCACATTTTTCGGACGATCAATTGGTTGAAGGTGCCAATTACGAGGTTTAATTTCTATAAATCTTCTTGCAAGATATAGCTCTGCACCCAGTCAAAGACGTTGGAATGGTGTTAAACACATTCTTCGTTACCTAAAAGGTACTATTGATATGAGATTATTTTATTCACGAAAATTAGGATTGTCTTTAGTGGGATATGCAGATGAGGGTTATCTCTCCGATCCACATAAAGCTAAATCACAAATAGGATATGTGTTTACACGTAGAGGAACAGATATATCATGGAGATCTGTGAAGCAAAGATTGACAGCAACATCTTCAAATCATTCTAAAATTATTGCAATGCACGAAGCAAGTCGAGAATGTGCATAGTTGAGAAACATGACACATCATATCCAAGCATCACGTGGATTACCTTCAACAAATGATAGTCCAACAATATTGTATGAAGACAATGTTGTTTGTATTTTACAACTCAAATGAGGCTACATCAAAGGGGACAAGACAAAACATATTTTTCTAAAATTCTTCTATAAACACGAGCTTTAGAAGAATTGTGACATCGATGTTCAACAATTTCGCTCAAGTGACAATTTGGCTGACTTATTCACAAAAGCATTGCCGACATCTATATTCAAGAAATTGGTGCACGAGATTGGGATGCGTCGACTCAAAGATCTTCAATGATTAATATTAGAGGAGTAGCTGTACTCTTTTTCATTAGTTCAGGTTTTTTCCTACTGGGTTTTCCTAGCAAAGTTTTAATGAGGCATCATTTTTTTAATACTCCAAAACTTTAACAATTAGTGTACTCTTTTTTCTTTTCGTTTGATATTTTGTCCCATTGAATTTTTATCAAACAAAGTTTTTAGCGAGACGGTTATTGTAGAAATAGTCATCAAATGAGGAGTGTTGTAAAATTATGAGATAATTATTGATGACTATTTAAACTTATTAGGATACTTAATCTTGTAAGTATATTTAGATAAGTCTTGTTTGATTGTATCCAAATCTCTTTGTAACCTATTTTGAAATTCTATAAATATAGGTGCATATTTATAATGAAACACAATTCATTTTCACATCTCTTTTATTCTTCTACTTTATTTCTATAGTTTCATAACAAATATGAAATTTTAAAATATTTGTAAGGATAAAATATTTTAAATGTAGTATAGATTTATAGATTAATATTTGCAGAAAAATATTTAAATAGAATTACAAAATATAAATTAATAAAAACAAATTTTTTTTTTAATACTATATGATATTATCTAATTCATCATACCTGCGCATACTAAAATTCCAAATTTGTAATCCGCGCGTGAAAAAGAAAAGCTAGAAGAATCACGTAATTCACATTTTAAAAATTCCACGTGGAAACATTTCACTGGAGCTTAACCACTCACACGGATGACAATCCAAGTCACCTCTCCTAATAAAATATCTCCTCCGTCAAATCCTCTCCTGATCAACGGCCCTCACCAACCTCACAATCCCCAAAATTCAAACCACGCCAAAATTTCCACTTCCCGCCCCTTCATTTCACTATATAAAAAACACCCCCATCCCCCAATCAACACCACAATTCTTGATTCACATACACTCCTTCTGTATCTATACATCTGTTTGTACCTTCTAATGGCTCGTACAAAGCAGACTGCCCGCAAATCAACTGGTGGCAAGGCTCCCCGGAAACAGCTTGCAACCAAGGCCGCTAGGAAGTCCGCCCCGGCAACCGGTGGAGTGAAGAAACCCCACCGCTTCCGCCCTGGTACAGTGGCTCTCCGTGAAATCAGAAAGTACCAGAAGTCTACTGAACTCTTGATCCGGAAGCTCCCATTCCAGAGGCTAGTCCGTGAAATCGCCCAGGACTTTAAGACTGATCTTCGATTCCAGAGCTCTGCTGTTGCGGCTCTGCAGGAGGCTGCAGAAGCATACCTTGTTGGTCTTTTTGAGGATACTAATCTCTGTGCAATTCATGCAAAGAGGGTTACTATTATGCCTAAGGATATCCAGCTTGCTAGGAGGATTAGGGGTGAGCGGGCTTAAATGGAATCCCACTAGATCTGTTCATAAGGACATTTCATATGGATTGATGTGTAAACTTTCTTTTGGTTAGTTCATGGATATTTGTAAACCGCTGGTTTGTTACTGCAATGAATTATATCATTAGGTGAATCTATATTTTACTCTCTTCTAATTATGCCAGTTTCAATTTCTTCTTGATTTTTATGATTTGATCATAATGCTTTGGATTCAATTCAACAGTGCAGGTTTGAATTTGTTGTTATTAATCAAGTGATCAGCATTTGATTTTAGATTTAAATGAGTATGTTGATGATTGGATTGAGGTAAATTTCAATGATTTACTGGTGTTTTTACTTGGAATAGGCTCTTTTATGGTATTTTCATTGAAAATGTCTGGAGGAATATAAAAATCAAAAGGTGTTTTTCATTAACATTCGGGTGAGTAAATGGTCAACTAAATAAGTGAGTACAATTTATATGCCTTTATGTTTGATTTCATATTTATGCTTTTGTTTTGTTTGTTTTAGAGTTAAATGTTTGAATAATTATTGAATTTTTAGTCTTGTTTTTATTTATTCATTAAATTTTAAAATAGTATTGAATGTTCACTGAATTTTATAATGTTATTTGTTGTTACTCATTTTTGATGATTCATTTGACGAAACAACACATGTGGCAGATGGAGAGTCCACGTGGCATATGTTTTGCTAACCAATGTTGAGTTGTTCATTATGTTAGCAATTTTTATTTTTTGAATCATTGAATTTTAGTCGTGTTTTTGTTCACTTACTGAATTTTTAGTTATGTCTTTGTTTCTCACTGAACTTTTAGTCATATCTTTATTCACTCACTGAACTTTAAAATATTGTTGAATACTCACTCAATTTTTTAAAGTTATACTTCGTTACTTACTCGTGACAATTCAATAACAACTTATTGATGGAATGCCCACGCGGTTGAAGAAATGACCATGCGTCATCTATTTAGGGTTGTAGATTCTACGGATGAAGGTAGATGTGTGTGATTTTTTTGATCTCCCAAATCTGCACCCTATGCTAGACAAGCCGGTAATCAATTGGTGAAATTTTTAGGAGAAATCAATTTGAGAACAATTGGAATGAAATTGTTTGTTTAATTAGGGCAAGTTTAACCGTTTTTAACATCTTAAAAAATATATTTTGAAAATGTGTTCGATGACATGACGCATGACTATTCTGATTGGTAGATCTAATGGCACAAAATAAATAACACATGGTCATTCTGTCAGCTACGTGGGCATTCCGTCAATATGCTGTTATTGAATCGTCACGAGTGAGTAACGAAGTGTAACTTTGAAAAGTCAAGTGAGCATCTAGCAATATTTTAAAGTTCAGTGAGTGAATAAATACATGACTAAAAGTTCAGTGAGTGAACGAAGACACGATTAAAAGTTCAGTGATTATTCAAAAAATACAAATTGCTGACATGGTAGACAACTCAGTATTAGTTGGCAGAACGTATGCCACATGGGCTCTCCGTTTACCACATGTGATGTTTCGTCAAATGGACCGTCAATAGTGAGTAACGACGAGTAACGTTGTAAAGTTCAGTGAGCATTCATCACCATTTTAAAGAAGACAAGATTAAAAGTTCAGTGATTATTCAAACATTTAACTCGTTTGTTTTATAATGATTAGGAGTGGGCATTTTAACTAGAATTGAATTTTTTGAATTGAAATTTAATAATTTAACACTATGGTATCAAAGATAAGAGTTTAATTGTTTAATATTCAAATCAAAAGTACAAAACTTATGATTTTTAAATTTAAACTTAATTGAACCAATTTCAATTAATCAAATCTCAAATTTTGAATTGTTATTTGTTTAGATACTTAATATAAACATTGTTATTTGTTTTGCACTTTTGTTCATTTCTCTTGTTCAATACGTAGTGAGATGGCAAATGCGAAACTTCTCTATAACCAAAATAAATCTTTAATTTTAAAAAGTAATTTTCTTTTTTCTAACTGTAATTTATGAGTTTTTTATTTTGGTATCTATTCTCCTAGTTAATACTTATATCTTTCAAAATTTATTTTAGGGATAATTGCATGAAATGTCCTCAACGTTTCAAAATTGTTGAGGATATGCTCTTAACTTAAAAAAATAGTACCACGTGTCCTCAACGTATGAAGAAATATATACCGTAGGTCCCTTTTGACACTTTTGAAGAAATATGTACCGTAGGTCCCTTTTGACACTTTTTGTCAGTTTTATCCGTTCAAAGTCAAAATTGAACTACAAGCGATTCATTTTTCTAAAAAACGCGAGTAGAATTGTAGAGGCGAAACTCTCACTCCATTGTAAAAATATGAATTAATGTTGAGGATAAATTTAAATCATTCAATTATGCTTCAACAATCTAATTCTCCAAACCCCAATAATTCCGCTCACTCCTCTCTTCGCCGTCGGCTCCACCATTTTCCGATAAAGACTTCTTCTCCACCACCACCTTTGTGGCCTCGGGCTCCACCTCCTTCGACTCCAAGCCGCCTTGCCTGACGATGTCTCTACCTCCTCAGATCCTCATCACTGAACTGGAGGAGATGGAGGGAGTTGGGAGAAATGAGGGCGTAGAGTACAGTCGAGTGATGCATATAGTTTTTGGTGTGAGTGGATGAATGACATAGAAATACAGAAATTTTTTAAAGTCGGAACTCCAAGTAAAAGGGGCTGGTAAGAAACAATGAGCTTGGGGTTGAGTTGCAGAGTGGCACAAGGAAGAATGGATAGTGTATACTGAGATTTTCGAAAAACAGTAAACTTATTGACAAAGAGATCTGGGAAATCTGTGTTGTCAAAGATGAAGCATACATCAGAGCAACATTAACATACTGAACATGTAGGTCGATTAACTTGGATGATTTTGAAAAGCTGAACACGAAATTTATCCCAACAAATCATTAACACTCTCACAAACAAGGAATCCAAACAAAGAGAAAATGAAAATCCATTCGTCTTTACAAAGAACATAGCCATTCCGCTAATCTTTTACTTCTTCTTCTTCTTTTATTTATTTTCCTTTTTTCCTGTGGCCTCAGGCAGAGCCATCCGGCCATTGATCCTACTACACTGGAGGATTGATCCTACTTATGGATCTCGTAAGATTGTTTCTTACGAGCGAAAGCTTTAGGAGAAACTGTGGTCTAATGAGGCCTCTGCCTAATTTTCCTAAAAGCTCAAAGCCATCAAGAACAAGGCCAGAGACTCTATTGGATCTAGAACCTTCCACCGATGAATCATACATACATACAACCTTCTGTCAGAGGACGACGAGAATCAAAAAAATTTGGACATGGCGGACTCGGTGAGCGCTATGGAGAAGCTGTTGAATTACAATTTCATGGACAAGAAGCTTTTGGAGTGAGTTTCTCCCCTGCAATTCCACTCGCATTTTTTGTAGAAATGAATCGCATGTAGTTCAATTTTGACTTTTAACAGACAAAACTGAGGAAAAGTGTCAAGAGGGACCTACAATACCTATTTTTTTATACGTTAGGGACGTGTGGTGCTATTTTTTGGGGTTATGGGCATATCTCCAACAATTTTGAAATGTTGGAGACTTTTGATGCAATTATTCCTTTATTTTAATATCTAATGTACTTTAATATTAACAAATTTGCAATTTTTAATTTAAAATATGTTGTCAACTTACTATTTTAAAATAAATTGTTATAGGTAGAACCGAACCGGTTCTGGTTCGAGTTTGGTTCCAATAATTATGTAGAATCGAATGGTTCCATTTACGAAATACCTAAATTGGAACTAACGGTTCTGGGTATTAAAATATTCGAACCGATCCACCCGACGCCCAAGCCTAATAATGAAGATAGAAAGGTTTGCCCTCTTCCTTGTTGAAATTTTTTTTGTCAAAAGAATAATGTTATTTATTATAACTAGAAATTTCCAATATTTGATTGATTAGAGGAGATAATATATTTATGTAATACTAATTAATTGCAAACATTATGTAGATGATTATGTGATAAATAGTATTATTCGTGCCAAAATATGTATAAAAAAATGTAATCAAATTTCTTTCCTTGGTGCATATTGGCGTTCCTAATTGAATTGAAGGAAAAAATTCCAAAAATTGTTAACTAATTGGAGAGAGCAAAATTGAAAATGTTTCCGATTCACTTGCTGTGTCGGCAGAATTCTATAGGCAATTTTAGGTAGGCAAAATCATAAACGCTCTACTATAAATAATTTATAGTTATTTGCTCGAGTAATCACTACACATTAAAGAGGAAAAAATAGGTTTCTATACAAATAATAGAATATTGTCGTTGTACTGAAGTATAAATATTTTTTTTATATTTGAGGGTTTGAGTCGAAGAATTTTATATAATTGTAACAATTTTTATATAGTCAAATATTTCTATCTTTGACAATGTGTGATTTTTCTCTTACTTTTAAAGTTTTTCACATAAATCTTTGTTGTTTTTTTCTATATTTTATATTTTTTTGGTCTTCTTAATATTTCGCTACACAGGAGTGTTATGTGCAAATAGGTTAATTATTTTAAATCCCAACAATCTTTATATTTTGTTGCGTACAAGACTTGTATGTTTAGAATCGTCAAAAGTCAGAGTGTGCTAAGATTTCCTCATAATAAAGTTCATACTCTTGAGTGAGTGTACCCTTATGAAGTAAGGGATCTTAGTCCAATTACTCCAACCAAAAAAATGTTTTCTTTCTCTCCTTTTCATTTAGCATTTCAAAAGATAGTGGTATGGGTAACAATAGTGTCTCCTTGGGGGCCCTTTCTTTGTTTGTTCATCATTCTTACTCGTCATCGTTGAGATCTGCCTTGTTTTTTCTTTAGATTATTTTAGAATTTTGTCTCATTATGTAAATAAGTAATGCTAATCATGAAATTAAGTCGTTGGATGCTTCGTCGGAGTAACAATTCTGACGAGATTTGTGAGAATATTAGATTATATGCGAAGTGTATGTGTGGAAAGTTCTCAAAGCCAAAACCATTGTGTTGCATGGACCTCGATTTATAAACAAATTTGGGCGGCGGTTCTTCGCTCATTAAAGATGGCACGTGGTAATGGTTCCATGTTTATATGCCTAAGGCGCAACTTGTACCAAGCGATGGTTGTGCTTCTTTTTGGGCACAATTCGCGTTAGGCAATACATGAGCAAAGTGTCGCCAGGTACTATTTGTAAGATGATAATCACAAAATTGAGTCATTGGACGCTTCATCGGAGTAACAATTTTGACGAGATCTGTGAGAAGATTAGATCTTGTGGTGCCTTATGTGGAAAATTTCATTACTTGGGTGCTATGTTGAAATAATGGCCCAACCAAAGTTGAGCAAGGGATGTCCGTATATAGTATTATATGTCAAGGGAAGTTTTGACCAGTAAGAAATTTTTCATGACCACTAGACTAGTAAGATGAGTGCTGAGTAGTACAAGCAATTCCACATATTCTTTCTGTTTGCTTGTTCCTCCACCAAACCATTATAGTGATGTTTTTACGGAGCGTATTTTGTCTAAGGAGTGTTTGATGTGGACATATACATTCCATTTCAATACATCACAAGCACTATCGTTGTCAACGAGTACATGTTTCACATCAAAATTGGCTATATCACTGGTGATGACCATCATGGGGAAATTTCACCCCGACAATGTCATCATCGCTAAAAGATATGTTTTGATTGGATTTTAGTCTTTTGGTCACGGAGCTTTCCCCACTTAAGCGTACATAATTTTCTGGCAGAGTTGGAGTTATTTGCTGTTGCTATTCTCCCAACGATGAAGTTGATTACACCTGTATGTGGATGGAGAGTTAGACCTTTGTTTATCTAGGCTAGACCAATTTTCTCCTGCCTTAACAACTTTGCTTAAAAGCCCTTCTTGAGTAAATGTTCGATTTCCTCTTTCAAGTGATAACAATCATTGGTGTTGTGATCGTGGTCAGTAAAATATTTGTCTCTATTCCTTTTTCAGGTGGTGTGCCATCTTTTTGGGCCATGTCAAGTCTTTCATTTCTTTAATCTCCATGAGGATTTTGGTCCTATTTGTATTTAGCGGGGTGTATGTCGCCTCATCTTTTTAGTTGAAGTTAGGGCGAGGAGGTTAGTTCATCAGGCGTTTCTCCATTGTCATCAAGTGATTTTTACTATTTTTTAGAGTATTTTCCTGTACAACATCTTATTGTTTTCTCGGATATATTTTGTCTCAGTCGTCGCCTTTCAAGCATTCATGTATTTTTCTCCACGTGTCAAAATTGCAGTTAAGGTTCCCATTTGATTCTTTGATAATGACATCCTGCACATTTATGAATGTTGGTGAACAATAGAAGGTTTGGAACTTTACTGCACATTTATGAAAGATTTGGGACCCCATTGCAATTTTCCCTCATCATTTTATGTGACCCGTGTTTCACTTCTTCAAGCCTCCACAAAATTTTGGCAATCCAAACAGAAACGGGTCGGGCCACCTCTGAAAATAATTTCATTTCAAGTTCAACAGTCACCGCTAGAACCTTCTACTGAATTACTATTTTTATTTCGGGTTACCCTAGTTCAACAGCTTAGGGTTTCTTTAGGGTTTTACTTGGTGCTTCCCTCAGATTCTGTCTCCGGTTAGCTCAGTTGAAGACCTAGCCAATGGTCCGATCCTACGGATTCTGGCTGGCCCGCCGCTCCATCTGCTCCTATCTACGCCCCAATTCCCCGTCTCTTGTATACCCTCACTCTCTCTCATTCTAAATTATTAGTTATTATTCATTTTTATTGATGGATTTTTGTTATTGTTATGCAGTTGTATGAGTCGTTATTGGAAGGGGGTTACAGGAGTTATGGCACAGTGCTATTCAATCACTCTGGGGTAATTTCCAATTCAAATTTCGGAAATGGTATGTGAAATTTAGTTCATTTCCTATGGTCCATTAATTGAATTCTTGAATTATATAATTCTAATGTTATTTATTATTTTTATTACTTGGATACAGTGGCTAGTAAAAGAGACTGGTTGAAAATCGGTTTACTCAAAGCTAATTTGGGTGTGGCACGATCAATTCATAGCACTGGTAATTGTTTAACCCTCATTTGCTTTGAGGCTGACGTATTCTTGTTCTTTCATTTCTTGTGTTGATTTCTTGTCTGACATAAAAACCTGGAACACGTGGATAACTGATTCTGACTGTTTATTGTCCATCTTTTTTATTAGCTGGAGTTGTATTACCACAATAAAATCTTGTCTCTTACTTTAAAAGGTTTAACTTGAAATTCAGTGAAATATGGGAACATTTCTCCATGCCTATCTAGATAGAAAGTGATAAAGTAAGTAGTATGATGTAGTTTTTGATGAAGTGAATGCTACTTTATTCGATGTAATCTATTAATTTTGGTGATCTACTTTAAATTGCTCATCCTGTTTGAGGTCTAGGTCAATTTTTTTGGGGATAGGTTCACTGACTTGTTCTTTTTTTCCCTTTTCTGGTGTGGGGGTTATCTTCATTGATTAGCACATTTGTCGAGAGATTTTTATGATGTGCTCGGTATAAGTAAGAGTGCAACTGCATCAGAAATCAAGAAAGCTTACTATGGGGTATGTCTCTCTGTCGTCTATTTCTGCCACAGCTTGCAAACAGATGTAGCTGAGTAGTACTGTCATGAAAATTTTGATTACCAAGTCTAGACTCTTTTCCTGTTGGTTTTCCATTTTATTTCCTGTCTCAATTATTCTTTTATGATTTTCTTTGAGCCACAGCTTGCGAAGAAGTTACATCCAGATACAAACAAAGATGACCCAGAGGCTGAAAAAAAATTCCAAGAAGTTCAGAAGGCATACGAGGTACTTAATAATCTGATCAATTTTCCTGTAGATCCAAACTTTCAGATATTATCCGCAGTGGAAATGGTTTATTATTTATTGGCTATTTTCATTGTAGGTCTTGAAAGACGATGAAAAGCGCCAACAGTACGATCAGGTCTTAAATATTTTGACATTTATCATATGCGCATTGCTGATTTGATGGTTTTAATGATCACCCTATTAATTAGGGAATTATAGCGTACTGGTTAAAATTGGTTTATTTGTGAATGTTATTTATATTTATGTTATAAAAAACATAAAGATTAGTTTCGTGGAAACTCAGTTTGCAACCATTATGTGGAAGAATTAAAAGTATAACACGTTCCTTATATTTCTTGTGTGAATAAACCTTTGTTTATGCATTTTTGAAACTTATTATATCATAAAGCAGTGAAAAAAATAAGTTCTCATGATTACGTGAATGCTGTTTTTGGGTATTATGAAGTTTAAATAATTAATTGATGTTTTGAAATAAAAAGAATAATATAAATGCACTCTAGATGTATAATATGAGGCTATCAGGTTGAAGTTTAGAACTACTTTTGCAAGTGCAGAGTTCCCAAACACTCACACTCAACAAAACTTTACCTGTAACTTGTTTGGGTCTTGGCTAAATTGATTCTCTTCTACACATCTCTATAAAATTCTCAACATTTAAGCCACAAACTCAGACCCTTTTTAACTACCTTAATTTTAATATGAACCTTGGCTTCCCTTTACTGTTCATACTAGTATTTTTCAGTATTCTTTTGTTGATTCTTTTTTTGGTGGATGCTACATCAGTACATCCAAATCATGAATATTCTCTTTTCACATTCCATCATTTTCTCTTGCTGCAAATCAATCCTGACATTCTAAATGTAGCTTAGGCTGTTTCTTAATAGCCAATTTCTCGGTCCTGTCCCACTTGACATTGTTGAATAATATTGTAGTGCTGTATAAATTTCATCTTCAATTTCTCTGTCCCGTCCCACTTGAAATTCTGATTGTCTTATCTTTGTTTTTCGGACATCAGAATGGTATTAATGCTCTCTACTTCGAAGTTATCTATTGTGTGAGTGGATAAGCATATTATTAGCTGAACTACGAACTCTCTAAAGGGCTTACTTACGTTTCTTAGGAAAGCACGATGGTTGGAATTGCATAGATTGGTTTATTACATAATAGAAAACTTGTTGCCTTATAAGTGCAACTGATTGTCATATATGTTTCACATGCTCATTTCTTTATCTTGTTTACCACTCTTGAAAATTTACCATTCTCTGTTATGTCCATTTAATAGCTTGGCCATGAAGCTTTCGAGCGCACCAGTAACGGTGAAGGTCCCGGATTTGATCCGTTTGGAGGTGGTGGCTTTAATCCTTTTCAGGACATCTTTAAAAATGCTGATGTAAGCATTTGACTGCAGTTTATCTCAGATATTCTTTCTCATTTGTATGGCCTTTGCTGTATCAACTAGTTTCTGCATTATCCATTGATGCCTAGAGTTGGTGAGATTTTCTTTCAAAGAATGTTTGTTCAGAGGACGTAATAAAAGTGCACTGAAAGAAGGGAATAAAAAATTTCAAATTTCTTACTAGAAAGCATAAAATGTTTATTGATGATGCCATGTGATAAGCTTATAGAAGCCAATTAGAATGGTGGTGACGGTCAAATTGCACAAGGCTTTAGCAGTCTTCAGAGAAGGGAAGTTTGATTCTTCCTGTTTAAACTATTTCTTTTTCGATTAGAGGGATTTCATTGAAACCTTTTTATTTTTATTTTTTTCCTTATATGGGGCATCACTGGGGTGGTGCTTTGTCTTGGTATTTTAATTCCCTATGTCTTTAGTTTATCCAGTGGCTGATTCATAACAACCAGTCACTATCAAGTGCTACATGACTGGCCAAAAAATTACATCTAGTGACACTAGGCACATGTTTGGAGTTGCTTAAATTATAATTTCAGCCGGTGAAATTCGTCAAACATACTTTTTATTCACACATTTCATAGGACCCACAACTTACAACCTATTTTTTATCTACACATTTACCAACAACTTATAATTTTAGTACTTAAAAAATAATTTAAGCACTACCAAACATGTGCTAAATTGGGTGCACATAAACTTTCCTAAAATATTAATTAACTATATTATTAATTATGTTTTGGTATTTAAATTATACATAACACCATAGATACATTGATAGAATGATGAAATAAAAAGATATAAGCATTAAGGTACGAGCATGGATTGATTTGACCATCTGGTAACTAGCAGCCACGCCAGGTGAATGATTTGAAGCACCTCATATGTTAATGTTTGGATGTGTTGCATTGTATTACTCTAATATTTTTCCTCAGTGTTATTTAAGAAATCAACTTAACCATGAAAGATCTAATGTGTTTTCTCTTGCATGTTTTGATGACCCATTCCACTTTGGAGATCAGATTTTCAATATATTCAATCGGGACATGGGTGGTGAAGATGTCAAGGTAATGATCCTCCGTCTAATGAATAGTTAGTGTACTTTACTTTTTAATGTAATGGTCTCACTAATACTATTAATGAAGTGCAGGTTTCGATAGAGCTATCCTTTATGGAAGCTGTTCAGGGATGCACTAAAACACTGACAATCCAAACTGATTTGGCTTGTGATACTTGTGGTATAGCCACATCTCTTTTATTACAACACCAAATAATTTGTAGAATGCTCTTTGTCAAAGCAATGCTGTAGTTACATGTCCTCACTGATTCTTAGTTTCTTATGTTAGAACTGAACTTAATTTCCTGTGGCATGGAAGTTTTGTGCGTTTCTTCAATGATGCTTTCCTATAAGTTGTTCCTTATTATTCTGTCGACTTTGTTAGGTGGAACTGGCGTTCCTCCTGGGACCAGGCCTGAAACATGCAAGCGATGTAGGGGCTCTGGCATGGTAGGTCTCGATCTATTTCCATTCCTGTGGTTGGTGCATTTAGCATTCATATTAATATTTTGTTTTTTCCCCAGATTATATCACAAAATGGACCATTCACACTTCAGTCTACTTGCCCTAATTGTGGAGGAGCTGGAAAAATTGTATCGGTAGGACATATTCTACTTTTTCCATGTAATATATTTATTATTACTCTATCATTCTAAATTTTCAGCAAAGGATAAATTCCTAGAATAATAAGCTTATCTTGAGCTGCCATACCCCTTGACTAAAATATGATACCAGACAAAGTTACTGAATGTGTTAAGTCTTGTGTTAAGTCTTCTTTGTCATGTCAGTTGCTTGAAGATGTTTTCTATCTTATATTTTTTGTTTAACAAGAGAATGCTAGCAATTTTTGATATAGGAGTTGTCCTCTAGGGTGGAACAATTTGTTGCATACTTGAGGTCTGAGGAGGATTAGTTATCTTATACTTTATGGACCTTTATCCATCTTTGGTTTCATTGCTTGTTGTTTTTCTCATAACCTTGTTGCAGTGGATACCTTGCCCTCTTTATGGATGTAATTCTGTATTTTAAAATTTATTGTTGTTTCTCATCTACAAAATGATAGGTAGATGTCAGAAGATCAGGTTTTTATGTACATAATATTTTCTGTAAACAAGGACACCGCTTGACTAATATGTAACTGTAAGAACATGAAGTAAATTATCTTGGGTGCATCAAGTGTTCTTTGCCGTGTCCGTTGTTGGAAGGTATTTGTTGTGTTATGTTGTTAAATGATGGAACTTGACAAGATAAAATTGACTTGCTAATAAAAGAGACTGATGTCAGAAGATGTTTTTCCTTTGAAATTTTTCTCTAGACGCATTTGAATTTTTTGTAGCTAGATAACTTCATTAGACAATGTGATTGATTTCCTTTAAGTTCTCTATTGGAGTAATTATGATAGAAATCATAATCATTCAATCAGATAAAATATTCAATGCTTCCATGTTTGTATTTCAAAAGAAAGGTATCCGGAAGATTGGAAATTTACAACCTAATTCTTCTAAAAATTTCTAGTTGAGTAGTTTGTTATGGAAATTTTGTATTGGTTACCGCTTTAGTTTGAACATTTCTGATAATCTCTCAAAGCCAACTAATTACGATAATTAATGGTATATGGTGAAAAAATTGATAATTTTTTGTTTTATTTATTGTCTACAGAGTTTTTGCAAGTCATGCAGGGGTAAACGGGTTGTAAGGGGAACAAAAACAGTGAAGTTAAATGTTATGGCAGGTAAGTTGTGAATTCGTAGAAATTAGTGTTGGTTGCCACTTTGTGACCTGCCTGATTTTGTTTTATGAATCTTGCTTAGAATCTCAAAACTAATACTTCCTCTTGAGTGTATGGAGATTGTGATGTGCATCTTCTGTCAATTTCGACAAGGCATTGAAATCACATTATGTTATATCTTGATTTTTTCCCTGGAACCAATTTAATACGATTCATTTTAAATTAGTTCTGAAGGAAGTTTTGGCTTTAGTCCAGAAAGTTCATTGACATATACAATTTTCTCCTAATATCCAGTAATTCACATAGGGAGAAAGCCACAATTTTGATGATCTGTCTAGTAGATCTCCGTAACAAAATCACTTCGTCTGGAAATAATATGCAGTAGTTTCTCGTAATTCTTTGATTCTTTTAAACTTGCTCTCCACATCAGGTTGCTTTGATGCCCGTGTGCAGCATTTTGTGAAAATTACGTGGTTCTTGATGGATAATACCGTTATTTGTGAAAATTTCGTCAACAAGGTTTTATTTTCTCATGATTGTATACTGGTGATCTTATGCAGGGGTGGACAATAATGAAACCATTAAGATGCCCAGAAGTGGTGGAGCAGATCCTGAGGGCAATCAACCTGGTGATCTTTATGTTATCATCAAGGTTACTTGATTAGCTCCTTCATCTCCAATGTCATTGTTTCTGGGCAATTTGTAGTTTGGATAGTTTATTTGTCTGCCCAAATTTATGCTTCGTGTATTTTCCAGGTCAGGGAAGATCCTGTGTTCCGGAGAGAAGGGCCTGACATTCACGTAGATGCAGTTTTGAGCATTACTCAGGTAAATTTGGAGAGGTTTCAGATATGGAACATTATGTCTTGGTATCCAGAGGAGCTATTAGTCCTTTTTGGACTGGAAGAATTTAATTGTGACAAATATATGCATTAAACTTTATTCAAGTAATTTACAACTGCAAATATACCTTTTTCAGGCAATTTTAGGAGGAACAATCCAGGTGCCAACTCTGACTGGGGATGTTGTTGTTAAGGTTTGTTTGACACTTGATCTTGCTTTATTTTTTGTTTAACTAATTGACTACTGGGACTAACTTTTTGCGTCATTAATATTCTCTCTGGATTTGATATTAGCATTGCCCAATGGCATATTTGTTTTTTAGGTCCGGGGTTTGGGGTGTGGGTGGGGATGATTTGTGATCTCTGACAAGATGTCCTGGCCCCTTGAGGGCATCACAGTTGTTTATTTGATCACGAGAAACAAAGTTTCTTTGAGTTGTCCCAAAAAATAAACTATATTTTATTCGTGCAGTGACATCTGAATGCTTGTTGGTAACTGCAATTTGTGTTTTGTTTCTGTCCTATTTCAATTGTGTTCATTTTCTTCTGTTGGTTTGGTTTGTAGGTCCGCCCTGGAACTCAACCTAGTCAAAAGGTGGTCTTGAAGAAAAAAGGTACGCAAGTTCATTAATACCTGTTAACGTGTTTGATTTGCTTCTCAAAATCTTTTGCTCTAAAGGCCCTTTACAGATACATTCACATTAATGCTGACATTTATATCGTGTCTTGAAAATTATGGTAGACCATCTTCCCAACAGTCTTGGTTGCACAATCTAGTTGATAATAGTGTTGTGTGTTTATAGTAGAATTTGTTGTTTGTCAGCTGTATTTACTTTCTGTTGTAGTTTGTGTATTTAAGTCCCTGTCTTTTGCACTTGCTGCAGGTTGATGACCCATCATTTCATTTATGGCAGTTTAACCCCTATTTCAAACGTTTTTGGCGACAATGGTCCTTTTCGTCCATTTTCGTTAGATTTAACCGTTAGTTCTTGTTGTCCCCGCGTGCATTCCATACTTTCTATTTCGTAAAGGTATTTTCGGTATTCTACTGTTCATAGATAAACATTTGCAGTAGAGGTTATAAACTTAAGAAAATAAAAATAATTAAAAAAAATACTTTTCTTCCCCATCCCACCAAACTCCATGTGTAAACTCCATTGTTGCCGTCTTTGCCAAAGGAGATCCGCATACAAATCCCGATCAAATGAGGAGTATACTCAAGCTCATCTCATCCTCCTGCTTAAACAAATGCTACGCCGCCGCCGTTTGCTCCTAACAACTTGATCGGATTTCCCTAACCTACGCGGGAATCACCGTCTCAATTGAGGTGGACGAAGTAGGAGCTCGGGATGCGGATTCATCAAGCATTGTATCCAAGAAATTAGGGTCATCAATGCAGGTGGCTTCAGAAGAGAGCCAAAGATAGCTGTAGTTGGTAACTCTCCTCTGTCTGTTGCACCTAGCTCTTACGCCGACGCCAGACATCTCCGCAGCCTTCACCCTCATTTCAACGCCACCTCAATCGCTCGTGCTCAAAAGCCGCTATCTCAGAATTCGAGAGCGAAGGAACATAGTAGTCTCCAGAGATCGAACTCTCCCCAAAGTTGCTCCCGCTTGACTACCTCTGCGGTCCGATCGGCAGCAAGAACGCCATGCCCCATCCCGGCTCTGATCTTGCCGGTGAATCATCATTGATCAATCGGTCCCATCAAACCCCATTTGTCCGTCTTTACTCTTTTCTCCTAATGAGACTCGTAGTAATCGGAGGTCATGGTACCATTGGTCCACCACTTGCGGCTATGAATTTCGACTCCTGGGGTGGGGAAGGGAAGAAGAGTATTTTTTTTAATTATTTTTTTTTCTTTAAGCTTAGGACCTCTGATGCAAATTTTTATCTATCAACAGTAGAATGCAGAAAATTCCTTTATGAAATGAAGAGTGTGGAATGTATGCGGAGACTATTTGTGCAAAAAGCAAGAACTAACGGTTAAATCTAATGGAAAGGGCCATTGTTGTAAAAACGTTTGAAATAGGGGTTAAACTGTCAAAAATAAAGCGATAGGTTCTCAACCCGCAATAAGTGCAAAAGATAGGGACCATTTGTGCAAAAAAGCCATAATATACTCGATAAACGTCTGTGGGTATGTGTGCATTTTTGCATAGCATTGAAAAACGTGAAGTACTCCATTCCAATTGTCTACCATACCATAGAAAACAAGTATTTGACTTATGATAGGTTAAAATAAATGTTGGGCACTCGGCTCAGCTAGACAAACTCTGAATTATTGATAGGGCAGTGAGTATTATCAAACTTCCCATATCAAAAACAGAGACTCGCATGACACTATAGTTGCTCTTGCCCTTGCTTTCTGATATCTGCCTGTCTCTGCTCCATCACTGACACTAAAAAAAAGCTGACTTTCTCGGTGGAAATTAGGGCATGTTCGGTAACCATTTTTTCTCAAAAACCTATTTTTTTACCTACAATTTTTGACTTTTCAAACTTTTTACACTACAAAAAAGTTTGAAAAGTCAATAAAGGACCAAACAAACCTATTTTTTTCCAAAAAATCTACACGGAACATGCCCTTATGTTCGCAAAAGAAGAAAACCCTTTGATTCTTTAGGTTCTCTTACTCTCTCTATCAAGTGGGCAAGTTGACCATTTCAGTTGGGTTCAAATTAGCACAAAAGACAGCATCTTTGATGAATCTGACACTTGGATGTGTTGCCATGTTTCTAAGCTGATGTAACACGTCCAAAGTTGTCGGTGGTTTTTAATGTGCTTAAAATTATTTCTGGTGTTCATTTGTGTGCTCTGATTATTGTTCTTTATTTTTTAAAACTGCATTCATTTATTAATGCCACCCCCCTCTTTCTACTGCTGTTTATGCAGGGATCAAAGTCAGAAACTCCTTCTCATTTGGGGATCAATATGTTCACTTTAATGTCAGCATTCCAACGTAAGTGTCTTTGTTGTAGTAAATGGAGGAAAATTTGTGTCCCGACTTGTTACTCATCCCCTCTTCATTATGGTTACTGTTTCATGGAACTGAATAGAAGTAACTCGGTTTCAGTTGAGAAATGTTCTTATATTGCACTACCATTTCCGTAAATTTGGATTATTGAATTCTTTAACGCCCCGACTTTAGTCATATTCGACTGAACTTTTCATTTTTGCCTTGTAGAAACTTGACCCAAAGACAGCGGCAATTGATTGAGGAGTTTGGTAAAGAAGAACAAGGGGATTATGATAAGGGTGCTGCTGCAGGTGCATCGGGTTGAACAATCACTGTGGTTATTGCCCGATGGCAGCATAATGAAGGCAAAACAAAGAGAAACTTGCATATCAGTTCTCGCAGAACAATTTTGCATTGCAGGTTGACAATTTAATTTTCTCTCTTCCACAGGTTGGGTAAAATCATGTAATATTTTTAACTGAAACATAATTCATTATAGTTAGCATTATGGTCAAGCCGATTTTGATCTCTAAGCTATGTTGTACATAAGACAAATTAATTTTTACGACTGAGCACGTTAGATGCATGCATGTAAGCTACTGTCCTATGTTGTCACTGCTCTCAGCTTGCTGGCAATAATCTTCCTGTAGAAACTGGAGAGATGTATTTTGAATGTAGAATTCTAAGATGGTTTGAAATAATTAAAAGTTTCTATACTAATATTAAAGTGCACATCCTTTTATGTCTGAAGTATATTGTACAGCACAGCTTACGATCAGGCCATACAAATTAGCCAATAGGGTCTAACCGACCATCAGAGTGGTGCTTTGCCGTGTAAAGTCACTGACATATCTTTTTCTATTTGTCTCAAATAATAGGTTGAACTGAAATGACTTTTTTGTCTATTAATTTTTGGAAATTTCCAAGTTTCATATAAGGTTCCGTCATTTTTTGATGGTTACTTCCTAAATAGTGAGGTCATCTCTATATCTGATGGTTACTTCTTAAATAGTGAGGTCGTCTCTATACCGAGTCTTTACTCTATGCTCATCCTGTTCACTATGATACATCAGAAAATAATAGAACTCTATTCATCCTATTCCACTATGATATAACTCAACACTAAAAGCAGAAGGTCCAACAATCTTTTGGAGTAACGAAGTGTATTGCATCAAAGTAGAAAGTCGAAAATATGAAAATATATAATGACCGACTTAAAATTAAGCACTTTACACTAGCGAAATGGAACAATCGTTGCTCCATACAAGCCATTCCGGGTATACATAGTTGTATGATATACATTTACACTGCTTGTAGATCACTGGCCGCTGTTATACAACTAATTGGATGTCCAGAGACACTGCATCATCTGCAATATGGTTGCTGGTTCAGATTTGAATTGTTTTGGTTTTGTATGGAGGGGTATGGTGATTTGGTTTAGGAGCACCGGAGATTGGATGTTAGGGTGGCGATAATAAATTATCCGTTTGAGTGCATCCAAAAAGCTCTTTTAGTATGTAGAGAGGCGATGACATTCTAGAATTCTTAAAAACTCAGTAAATGATAGAAAATTATAAAAGCTCGTTCCGTCGTACTCAGTTCTATAACTCTTCGAACAATGCGAATCACATGGGTGAAATTAAAAACCTGGAAAAGTCTATATCTTCATGACTTTATTGGGAGGAGATTTATTGGCGCCAACAACTAAAACACGATTTACTTCCATGCAAAAGTATATTGTTTTCAACGAAACAAATTAGGAATTCGAGAGCAGGGTCAGACCAACTTAGTGCTTTGTCGTATTAAGTTACTAACATATCCTTTTCTATTTGGCCAGTATAATAGATTGAATTAAGTCATTCGGTACCTGTCTATTATTTTTTGGCTGTGTAGAATTTCCAAAGCCAATTTTTTTTTCCCCATTGTAAGGTTCCATTATTTCTTTCTTTCTTTAATTTTGTTTTTTTTTTTTTTTTTTTGTTTTGGTTACTTCTTAAACAATGAAATCTCGTGAAAACAGGAGTCTTTACTCTCTGGTCATCCTATTCCATTATCATACATTGGAGAATAGTAACTCAAACTTTACGCAGAAGTGTCAACGATCTTTAAAGTATCAAAAACCATTGCATCAAAGTAAAAAATAGAACTAGAGATTATACCATTACAATCTCAAAAGTGCCAAAAAGCAGAAAATATATAATAATTGACTTGAAATTAAATACCTGCGCATTAACAATTCCTACTCTATACCAACCATTCGAGCTATACATATTTGTATGACATATACATTCACATTGCACGCAGATAATAGATCATCAGTATGCATGAAACAAAATTTGTTTTCTTGAATCTTTTTGCAAGGGATGGAAATAATGAGGCTCATAAAAATTTGTATTAATAATACAACTTTTAATTCCCTAAAACAATATATGATCTCTCAACTACACTTGAACTCAACAAGCTTGGACACGGTTGTGTACACGAAAACACTGATGCATGGGCGAAAACCCACGAAATAATTTTGGAAAACGATGCTTCTGTCTACCACAATGTTGTTGATGGGAGTCACCTATGGAAGCAAGAAAAGGGTGAGATAATAACATATCAGCGGTCCATCTTGCTTTTGGATTCTTGATCAAGCATTTTTTCAGAAAATCCTTGGTATCTTTGGAAGCCTTACTCGGAATGTCGGGCAATTCATGACTGCAACCAATCTTGTATAAAACATCCTCGGCCTTGGCCCCTTTCTCAACTTTCCAAGGTGATTTTCCTGTAATCATATACAACACAGTGCACCCTAATGCCCAAATGTCCGACTCTGGCTGGTATTCGTGATGGATAATAGACTCTGGCGCAGCATATAGAACAGTACCCCTGAATTCCTTGTTATCTTGATCATCTTTGATATTCTTTGCACTCCCAAAATCAGCCAACTTAGCGATTTCTCCGACAACCTTGTTTCTTGAATGTAAAGAATCAGCCACAAGCAATACATTGTGTGGCTTTACATCACAATGAACATATCCAAGTTTATGAACATGACTCAAGGCAATAAGTATCGATTTTGTGTGTTGTCTCACAATATTATCCGGCAAGCCTTTACGATCTGCTAGACATCCTCCGGACGCATATTCGAGCTCTATGTTGTATAGTTCCTCGCCTTCTTCTGTGGTAACATCATCGCCAAAACAATGAAGAATGCAGTGACACTCTTTGAATAAATCAAGTAACTTCTTCTCTTCAATGAGTGAATCGGACGCAGAAACTTTTGCAGTTTTGACAGCTATAATGGGTGGAAATTGATCACCATTTTGGTGTTGTACGTTAGCTATGGACACCAAGCCAAACCCTCCTCTCCCAATGGTTTCTCCTCTATTCCAAATCATGTTTTTCTTGCTCTCTTTCTTGAGTTGTATCTTGTTCTTGTAGCCTGTAGGTGAAGTCGACACGATCATCTTATATAGGAAAATAGAAGCTTCAAGATTATCTGTTAAGATCTTTTCATTCTTAGGTAATAGAAATCTATGTTTCCAATTTCTGGTCTATCAACAAGGGTGGAAAACTCTTTTATTTTACAAATTCACCACCTCCTAATACTTTCATGATTATAGTCTAGGTAGTAAATTGATTAGATTGGATAAGGATTAATTTAGCTATATTCAAATTAAATTAATTCCATAGATTATTTTCTATTAGTCAAACATTATTAAAATAATCAATAAAATAAAATGGGTTTCGATAGAATTATTCATTCCTTGAGTTGAATTGAAATAAGTATTTTCATATAAATAAATAAGGTAAAATGAGTGAGTTTTAAAATAAGTTCATTCATTATTTAAAGTTAAAAATAAGTAAGTTAGTTATATATTCTGAGTGTGATAAAGTTTAAAGCATTAGTTTTCCTACGATATTTGGGAATTCGATTGAACCAGAAATTTAATATGATTGTAACATATATTAAAATTTCTATGTTTAGAATATCTCCAAGAGACTTTTTATTTACTAGTATGTAAAACGTGCGTTGTACGTGATTTAATATTAGTATTGTGAGATATATGTTTATTCAAATATTTAAATAATTATAACTTAATTTAATACTGCATTAAAATACAAAAATCTGACATTCGAAAATACGGTGAAATATAATATTTGTTGTTGTATTCAAACAAAATACTTTCTACAATTGTGTGGCCAGTGTTAAATATCTATTTTTTAAGGTCTGTAATATAATCAAATAATATCAATTAAAGAACACAAACAAAAATAATAATAATAAATAGTGTACATAAGTTCTTAAATATATCGAGAACTCAAACCCATTAAATTTTCTTACTTTATAAGATGGCAAATGACTTATAATAAATCTTTGTAATTTAATATAGCTCTCCAACTATGAAGATGTTTTAACCCAAAATATCACATGCAATTTGGGCTCATATCAACTCAAGTTAGGTAGATTTATCAATCAGTATATAAAAGAAAACAAAATAACATTTACATTAGAAATTAGCAAAATTAAACATTCTCATTTGTTCGATTCAATGCTCAGATGTCTTCACGTGAACTTATCCAAATTGTAATAGAGAAATAAAGTAATATACCAAAACTAAATATTCTAGCGATTTAAGCGTCTTATTCACGTTGGAGCATAAATAGTTAAGAAAAATTAGTAAGCAAAATAGATAACAATTCAATTCAAAAGCATAAAAAAGAATAATAGAACTAAGATACGTATGGATTGAAACCATTATTGAAATTAGCCCACATTTTTTTTCATTTAGAAAATCTGAAGCTGCAAGTTAATTAGATATGTAAACAATATACAAATACGCACGAGCATGCACGATAATTAAAAAATACATCGTAACCTTTATAGTCCAACGCAAATTATTATTTTTTTGAAAAAAGAAAGCATTGAGAGAGGATTATACACATTAACTAACAAAAACCACAATCATAAATATAAATTTTCAAATGAACTCTTTATTAACATCACAATCTACATAATTACCTTCAAATAAAACGACCTTAAACTTCAAATTAGACTTTAAATAAGCTGAATAAATTGTTGGTGGAATATCAATTACTATTAATTTTGTAACTGACCAAATCCATTTTCACAACTCAAAGAAAATATTTTCAAAATTCAGTAATTAAATATAATAAATAGAGATTTAGCCTTTTCAATTTCTAAGAACTATATGTGGTTATAAATATTAAATTAGGAATTCAATTATAATATTAACTCAAAGACAATTTAGGAAATATAAAATATTAATGAGGACATATTTATCCAAAAATATTTCTCCCTTTAAGCCCCTTTTAAATTAGTACTACTTAGACATGCGTGCGTTGTACGTGCTTTTGTAATCATATTGTTAATTTTTAATATTTTCAATTTTTTTATTTTTTAATTGTTAATAATTAAAATGTTAAAGTAGCAATTGCAATAAAGATAAAAAAAATATGGTTGTTGATAACATGTTGTTTTGTATCGTTCAATGTTGATATTTTATTTACATTCATAAAAGTACAATTGCAATCAAATATGAGTTTTATATAGTAGTAATACGAATAGTAACTTGAATTCGGTGAAAATCTTTTATTTATTTGAGCTTTGATGATTGACGAACCATTGATATCAAATCATATGGAATTAGTGATGTATTAATAGGGATGTTCAGGGTTGTATTTTACGAAGAAAAAAATTATTAATTATTAATTTTATTGGAGAAGACGTAATGGTTAGTATAATATTGTACATTTGTTAGATTAGTGACTCTCATAAACAATATTATTTGTGTATGTTCTCTTTTTATTAAGCGCATTTAATTTAGCAATGTATATAAAAATAACATAAATGTAAGTAAGAAACAAAAACTAAAAAATTGTTAACTCTCTCTCTCTCTCTCTCTCTCTCTCTCTCTATATATATATATATATATATATATATATATAATATAAATTATATAATTAAATTAAAAATTAAAAAAGTTTCATATATTAGTTGTCAACTATAATCACTATAATCCAATATATTCAAAACAATATTTTCATATTTATGATTTGAATTTTAATCCGGTAATAACAAAAGTTACAATTTTTCCATTCATTTTTTAAAAATCCATTTATCATTTCTTTTATCTATGTAAGGCAAAAAAAAATTGAAATCGTCTTTTCTCCTTCATATTTAATTTAATATATTAAATTTTTACAAATTTTAAATGTACAATTAATAGATTGTTAAAATTTTAATGTACGATAATAATAAACAATAAAAGAGTAACAAATAAATATTAAAAGATAATTGCATTCATTTAATACAATTACAATTAGAGATGAGTTTTATATGGTGATAATACCAATAATAATTTGAACCCAGTTAAGATCCTTTGGTGATTTAAACTTTGATGATTGACGAATTATTGATATCAAATCTTATAATATTAATGATCTCCATGGCTACATTTTACGAAGAATAAAATTAATAATTATTAATTTTATTGTGAGAAATGTAATAATATTGTACATTTGTTGGAGTAGTAGTTTATTGTGAACAATATTCTTTGTGTATGATCTCTTTATATTAGATGTGTTTGATTTGACAACGTAAATGAAACGTCATAAAAGTAAGTAAGAAACAAAAATTAAAGAAGTGTCAATACTTGTCTATGTTGTAAGAATATTGTTGACGGACAGAAGTAAGATGAGAAAAACGTTCTATATATATTAATTAAATTAAATTAAAAATGAAAAAAATTTCATACGTTAGTTCTAAACTATAATATATGTTTGGTGTGGTTTAAAGATTTTGAAAAAAATTGGTAAAATGTGTGGTTGAAAAGTTGTAGCTCCCACAAAATATGTAGTTGAAAATGAATTAAAAAAAAAGAACTGAAACAAACATGCTCGTAATCATTGTAATCTAATGTATTAAAAATAATCCTTTTATCTCAATTTCAGTTTTGACAACTATAATTTAAATTTTAGTACGGTAATAAACAAAGTTACAATTTTTTTTTTGTTGAAACTCATTTCTCATTCATTTTATCTACTTAATGCAAAAAAAAAAAAAAAATGAAATCATCTTTTCATCTTTATATTTAATTTAATAGATTAAATGTTTAAAAATTTAATTCATATTTAGAAAATTGTTGAAAAATAATGTAAAATAAGGATGAAAAATAAAAAAGTAATAAATAAAATATTAAAAAATAATTATACATTAATGAATACTAAAGGTGAATATGAAATTTTAAAAAATCTATAAGGGTAGAATGGTCTAAAAATATTTTTCCATTTAAGCTCCTTTTAGATATGGTATAGATAAAGATAGATAAAGAGCATCTTTGGTATTTTAGAGAGCATTTATAAATTTAGAGAGTAAAATTTTTTAAGTACTCCAATAGCTTCTTTATCTTGAACACTTTATCTTGTCTCAATAAGCATTTATTATTTTTTTCATTTATTTTCCTTTTATATGTTTCCCTCCTAATTATTATATGATTTTTCTCCATTTTCTCTATTTTATTTTGTATACACTATTTCATTCATTCATTCTATGGAGTATCGAAATTTTGAAATTTTTTAAATATGGTTAATTATAGATAGTGGATTTGTCTCTTCAAATTTGGAGAGTCCCTTATTAGAACATAATTTTAAAGACTGACTTTTTAAACTAAACAGTATGTTATGTTTAAAGAACATATTGAAGATGCTATTAACATTCAATAAATTTGTCTCATGTGGGTGAATATGAAATTGGTCCTCTTTTGAAGCCATCCTACTCATTTTATCAAGGGCTAAAAAAAAAAAAAAAGGTATTTTGTCCAAGCTCTAGAAGAGTAAAATAGTTACATTATTTCTATATAAATAAAAAAAGTAAAAATAACAAATTGATTATTGATGATATTTAGTTGATTCATTGACTTGTAAAGGAAATAGTACTATATAATGGTATAAATAATGGAATCTTGATTTAATCCATAAGACATAAAGCTTGTATTCTGTGAGTAAAATTCTCTATTTGTCATCTGATAAGTGTATTTTGTGCACTTATTCGAACCTTTAAACTAAGGTTTTATCCTGTCATTTTATTAATTCTATACTTAATTTATTGTATTTTCATTTCTAATTCAGTTTTGGACTCGTCTATAAGAAATTGAAGAAGAATGGATGAAAATAGCAATAAATCGAAAGATATTTCGGAAGTATGAGGATCCAATTGCACTCAATTGAAAGTTGAAGGACTAAAGAAGACAAAATTGAAAGTTTGAGGACTATAATGACCAAGATCCAAAGTTGAAGGACTAAATTGAAAGTTGTGAAAACTTGAAGGACTAAAACAACATAACAACAAATTGTGTTTTGGAATAAACTTTGCGACAAATTGACTTGTTGCCCTTTTAATTTTTCGCGACATCTATGTATTGCAACGACATTATGGCGACAAATATGTTGTTACAATTTCATACTTTCTACGGCAAACAAAAAATGTTGCAAGTTCGCTTATGCAATGAGTGACTGATAGTTGTCGCTGAATACATTCTGTGGCGCTTATAGTATGACAATGCCTACAACAAACAGCTTGTTGTCGCTAAATTAATTTGGCGACAAAATCTCTATTTAAGCGACAATTTTTTTTTGTAGCAAAATGTGTATTTTTTTGTAGTGAAGCTAGGCGAGCGCCTAGCAACACTATTCAGAAGCAAAGAGGCAAACCGCTAGCCTAGGCGATCGCACAGACTAAATTATGGCCGTGTGATTTTTTCTTTCCTAGTTGAGTCCTAATACATTTAGGAAATTTTTTGGGCCGCGAATATTGTAATATTTTGGGATCTTTTGAGCACCATTAGAAGAGTATAAATATGAGTTATTAACTCATAACAAGAGAGCCGAATTAGAGCCGAATAGAGTCGGATTAGAGCCGATTTGGGAGCCAATTTAGAGAGTAAAACAAAAGACGAATCCGGAAATGAAGATCAAGATTCATCCTTTCAAGAATTGAACGAAGATTAAGTTCAAGATTTCATCTCTCAATTATTTCTTCATATCCGGGTGATGGCTTCCATAGTTTTTTTTTCTTTTCTTCTTCGTAGTATGCGAGGGTAGTTTATTTAGTGCTAGGATCATGATGAAAGTTGTATCATGATCCTTTAATTCTTTGAACCGAGTTTTTGATAATTAAGCATGATTTTAGTTTTGAATAATTGACATTGATTTCTCTTATGCTTTACGTGATCTTTAAGTATTCACAAATTCTGATGCATTCTTGTATGTTCGCATCCGTCTTAGAGATATAGTCGGGTCACATATATGAATATGTTTAGTTTTACTCGAGAGAGATTGTTAAATAAATTAGAAATATTGATCTTCATAATTAAATCATGTTATCAAATTCAACGGTTCGAATTAAAGGAAATTGGTATAAGTGGATTCGGGATCCTAGTAGGCTTTTATTTTCTTTTATTTTCTAATTTTAAAGTAATTATTCTTTAATTTAATCTCTTGTTTGTTTGAATTATAATTAGTTAATAGTTCTTAGTTTATAGTTTAATTAGTTCTTAATCATCAATTTTCTAAAGTTCATTAGATTCAGTTAACGTTACTATAATTGTAATTAAACTATCTAAATCTTTGTGGATACAATACTTGGACTCATAATTCACTTTATTACTTGCACGATCCGTACACCTGCAGAATATTAAAATCGCTGACATCATCTATGAGCACTCAATTTATAAAAATATAACAATTAAAAAATAATTTATTCAATATATTAATGTGTACCTGACCTTAATGCTTTGAATAAACTTGTAATGGTAAGAATCATTGGGTTCGTATCGTTGCAAGAGGGGGACACAACCTATTTGCCTATCATTTTGGCTGTGCAGTGGACAACATAAGGTATTTTTCGGTGGCCCATGGATTTTTAATAAATAGTTAATATCACTTGTTAAATCAACTTGTTTTGGAGATGTTCTTGTTTTTCGAGGTTTCCTTTTGGATTCAACTGCATAATATTCATATGGCTTTTGAAACTGAGGCATGTGCTCGTCAATGGTGTTGTCCTTGGCTTGGTTAAGGCAGTGGATGTATAGGGACCATGCAGGCGAGTTAGGGTCATGGTGTGAAGAAATATGAAAGAGATGAAGAAATATAAAAAAGAATATGTGTGGAGAAATAATTCTCTATATTGATTCAATTAAATAATGAATATTACAAGAGTATAATGTATATATACTAGCAAGAAGGGAATCTACCTAAATATAGAAATATTACATATATGATATCAATCTTACTATAAATACAACTATACCAACAAGGTAAATATCAAATATGGTAAGTGAATATTTGTTAATATTCTCCCTCAAGTTGGAGCATGTATGTCAAGAGTGCCCAACTTGCGAGTGAGACTGTGAAATGCCTCCTTGCCTAGTGCTTTAGTAAATAAATCTGCGATCTGATTATTGCTTGGGACATAGGCAGTCTTGATCTCTCCCTTAACGATTCGTTCACGAACCATATGACAATCTATTTCAATGTGCTTTGTCCTCTCATGATATACTGGATTAGCCGCGATATGTATTGCTGTTTGATTGTCACAATATAAGGTTGTTGCTTGTGGGTGATCCACACATAAGTCTGTCAGCAACTGTCTCAACCACGTAAGCTCACAAGTAATGGAAGCCATTGCCCTATATTCTGCTTCTGCTGAAGATTTGGACACATTCGTTTGCTTCTTACTTCTCCATGATATAAGTACCTTTCCCAAGAATACACAATATCCCGTAACTGACCATCGTGTAGTAATATCTCCAGCCCAATATGCATCACAAAATCCTGCTAGCTGCAATTTTCCACTTGATGGAAAATATAATTCTCGTCCTGGTGCTTCTTTCAAGTATCGGAGCAATCAGTGAACTGCATCAAGATGGAGTTGTCTAGGTGCCTGCATGAACTGACTGAGTGTATTGACCGAATACGAGATTTCCGGTCTAGTAATGGTGAGATAAATGAGCTTCCCTACCAACCGTCGATAATATGTGGGATCTTTCAACAATTTTTCATCTGTCGAATTAAATTTTGATGACCGCCCATGGAAAATGCTTTGCGGGTTTTTGCTCTCAAAGTAATCCGCCTCTTGAAGAATGTCAAGAGTATACTTCCTTTGATTTATCGAGATCCCTGATCTCGAACGAGCAATTTCTACTCCAAAAAAGTGTTTTAATGTACCAAAGTCCTTCAACTTGAATTGAGATGCAAGAAACGTCTTTGTGGAAGAAATCGCTTCTTTATCGTTTCCTGTGACAATCATATCATCC
Source organism: Forsythia suspensa (assembly GCA_023638005.1). Taxonomy (NCBI): domain Eukaryota; kingdom Viridiplantae; phylum Streptophyta; class Magnoliopsida; order Lamiales; family Oleaceae; genus Forsythia; species Forsythia suspensa. Next base: position 34,496,899 of record CM042671.1, read on the forward strand.
ACATATAATAGAACAGCTGTAAATGAATCACCACATTTTTTTTAATCAAGGTATATGTTGAGTCGAACAAAATTATCCTTCGCGTAAGTAATTCCGTTTGTCCACTCATCATTTTCAATAGTTTGAAAAAGGAAGATTTGATTGGCTACCATTGTATCTAAACAATCTTCTTCTTCTTCTTTTTTTTTTTAACATAAAGAGATAAAGAACCCATTGCAATTGATGGAAATACTAGACCTACTAAAGCACAATAATAGGGAAAAAAACATTTCCATACAACGGGCATCTCGATTTATTATTTGTATTTGTTATTATTAATTTTTCATAAAATATTATTTTATAATAATTATTAATTAATTAAATATAAAATTCTTAGTATTGAAAAAAGTATCTATATATCTACGTGAACAGACGAAGAGACTAACGAGGTTCACATCGTTAAAGTTTAGGGACCTTTTGCGCGCAAAGTATATAGCTTAGTGACCAACCATATTTTTTAGATGCCGAGTTGGACATAATTAATGGTCACGTAAGCAAATTTGTATGCAAACTCTTCATTTCAGTTAGTTGGAACATGGCGGAGATAGACGGGGGGACAAACATGGTTAAAGATTTTTAGTTAAAGTACTAACGAAGTACGATTTAAAATTTAGGAACTTCATTCGCACAAAATGTAAAGTACGGGACTATTTATATTTTTTTTTTTACATTATGGGATTATAGCCCATAGACTTTGTGAATGTGTAAAAAAGAAACACCATTTATAGCAGTTTTGGGCTTGCGTCATTATAGTGATTGGCTTCGTGCTTGGCTTCATTGTTGAGGAGGCGAACTTTACCATCATTGTGTGGGTAAGTCATGAAAAGTGGAAAGGGATATGAATGTATTACACTAGATGAGCTACATCTTATTCCTAATTTGTAGGAAGATTAAATAAAGATAAACAAACTTAAGATAAGCAGAGAACAACCATAAAAAATAGATAATACAGCTTACTTCCAATACCCTCAAGGCAGTTTGTAGATATCAAATAAATCAAGCATCAAACAAAAGGATTCGAACATTTGTTTCAGTAATCCATTAGTAAACATGTCTACAAGCTTATCATTTGTTGGAACAATAGGCACACAAATCACACCAAGTTCTAATTTTTTCTTGATAAATTGTTTATCGATTTCAATGTGTTTAGTTCTATCATGTTGTACTAGATTATGAGCTATATCAATTGCTGCTTTATTATCAGTGTATAACTTCATTGTAACTTTAGTTTTTATCTTCAAATCTTCAAGAAGTTTTTAGCCACAGTAACTTGCACATTCCTTGTGCAACTACTCTAACTTTAACTTATGCACTACTTCTAGCCACAATACTCTGTTTTTTACTGTGCTATGTCACCAAATTACCACCTACAAAAGTACAATACTCTGAAGTAGAACTTCTATCATTGATTAATCCAGCTCAGTCAGCATTTATAAAAGCTTCAACACATAGTTTCTCACAAACCACGCCCAGGACTAAGTTTCAAATACCTCAAAATCTTGTAAACTGTATGCAAATGTTATATTTTAGGTGAGTGCATAAATTGGCTTCCTGCACTTAGTGAGTAAGCAATATCTAGACTTGTATAAGACAAATAAATCAACTTTCCTACCATTTTTGGTGCTTCTCCTTGTCTACAGACTCTTCTATTGGTCCAAATTTTTTGTTTGGATCAATGAGAATTTAACTTGGACTTGCAACCTAGCATGCCAACTTCCTTGAGGAGGTCTAAAGTGTACTTTCTTTGAGAAATGACAATCCTTTTGGCTGATCGAGCGACTTCCATACCAAGAAAGTACTTTAAAACTCCAAGATCTTTAATCTCAAATTCTTTGGAAATAGCCTTTTTAAGACCTACAATTTCAGCTTCATCATCACTCGTTAAGATTATTTCATCAACATAAACAATGAATATAGTTACTTTTCCTTCAACGAAATGTCTAAAGAAAAATGTATGATCAACTTGACTGTGAATAACATGCCTTTCAAACGGAGCTTGGAAAACGATTAAACCTAGTTCCATGTGATTTCTTACGATCATATAAAGATTTTTGAAGTCTATAAACCTTATCTCTTCTAAAAAATTGTTCAAAACCAGGTGGTAACTTCATATATATATCCTCATCCAAATCACCATTTAAAAAATAATTTTTAACATCTAATTGATGAAGAGTCCACCCATAGTTAGCATCTACAGAAATCAACACTCGTGCCACTAAAGCAAATGTCTCTTGATAATCCAAACCATATGCTTGTGTATACCCTATCGCTACAAGTCTCGCTCTTGTACCTATCAATTGTTCCATTAGCTTTAAACTTAACGGTAAATATCCACTTTTAACCTATCGGAGTCTTTCCTCTAGGTAAATGTACCAATTACTAGGTACCATTCTTTTCCAAAGCTCTCATTTCCTCTACATTTCCTCTAGAACAACTTCTTTCCACTTAGGAACTCCTAGAGCTTCGTGCACATTTTTAGGAATCTCTACACTAGAAAGAATGGATGTAAATGCTTGGAAGGAAGATGATAACCGATGATAGGATACATACTTTGAAATAGGATAACAAGTGCAAGAATTGAATTGTTTACTAAGTGCGATAGGTAGATTTAGAGATGAAGAATCATTAGAGAAAGAGGTATCACCTGAACATACCACTTTTGTATTGCCTGGGTTAGATTCAAGGCATGGCTTTTGTGAAGTACGTGGCTGTATTTTCTTAGTATGATGCTTTTTCCTTGAATAAACTTTTATATCGGGCTTCATTTTGTTACGTAGCTGTCTGGGGACATACTATGTGTTTATCACACCCATAAGAAGAAACTTGTTGCTGGTTAGTACCATTATGATGTGTACAACTTAAATATATCATGACATTCGGCAAACCAGGTGGTGACTGTGACAAAGACAATTCTGCACTTTCTCATTGAAGATTCCAAAATGGATTTGTCACTAAATTCTCCCCCTGAAGAGGAGCTTTGAAAAAAAAAAGAACTCTTTTAAGAAAATGTGATATCAAAACTTATAATCACTTTTCTTCATACACGATTATAACATTTATACCCTTTCTGAGTTGGAGAATAGCCCAAGAAAATGCATTTTTTTTGTTTGCTTTAGGATCAAACTTACTACGAAATGCACTATGGACATGAACATAAGCTATACACCTGTACACCCTTAACGGAAACATATTTAAAAATAATTTAGTAGTGGGTAATTATTTTTCAAACAATCTAGAAATGTCAAGAAGTTCAAAATTTTAGTAGGCGTCGTATTAATTAGATAAGAAGCTATAAGGACAGCTTCGCCCCAAAAACATTTTGGCACCCCATTAGTGAATAATAGGGCCCGAGCCACTTCTAGAAGGTGACGATTATTTCTTTCAGCTATATCGTTCTGTTGCGGTGTTTCAATGCAAGAAGATTGGTCGATAGTGCCGTGTTTAGCTAGAAAATCTCCTAAAACATTGGAAAAATATTCACGGCGACTGTTAGTTCTCAAAATATTAATATGTGTATCATAATGTGTTTTAATCATAGCTAAACAATTTTGTAATACAACATTAACTTCTGATTTTTCCTTAAGAAAATACACCCAACAAGCTCCAGTGTGATCGTCAATAAATGTTATAAACCATAGCGAACCAGTAATATTAGAAATGCGAGACGAACCCCAAATATCGCTATGTATGAGAACAGAATGTGCAAATTTGTTATAAGGCCGATTAGGAAATACTGTTGAATGATGCTTTGCAATCTCACAAATTTCACATTCAAAAGAATGACTTTTATTCTTAAACAAAGAAGGAAACAGTCGTTTCAAGTAATAAAAACTAGGATTGCCTAACCTATTATGCCATAACAGAATTTCATCTTCACCAAAGCTAGGAACATTATTTACAGTTAGGTATTGTTTGTAATTTTTGAGAAGCCATTCTATCTTAAATGAGAGACAATGGGCTAGAACGAGATTGATGCTGACCATGGATAGAAGGCTGGAAGGATCAGGTTTTATCCGTTTGCTTGCCATTTTTTCCCCTGGCTTCCCGTTCAATTACCAACAACTGTCACGGTTATGCCATGGTCTATTACAAAAATTGTACCAAGCCTTACTTCCTTTATCATCAGTTCATGCAACTTTCAAAGTAGAATCTGTCACTTTAGAAACTAAGGATGAGTTTTCACTAGAAGGGAATGGTTTCCTTATCATAACAGCTCTTCTACTCTCTTCCCTGAAAATATATCCGATCACTTCCCAAATAGAAGACAATGGTTCACACCCTAAAATTCTCCCACGAGCTTCATCCAAGTTCTGAAATCATTCCTGCAAGAAATTCAAATATTCTCTCTTTTCAAGCATTTTACTATACAGTGAGCTATCATGAGAACACTTCCATTCAGCTTCTCATTAATATTGGTCTTAGTTTTTGGTAAAAACCCTTCAAAATACTGTAATATGTGTTAATAGTCTAACCACTCTGTTTTAAATCACAAATTTTTGACTTAATCTCGAAGAGTTGAGCAGAATTTTCCAGGTCAGAGAAAGTCTCTACAAAGTATAGAGAAACATATATGTTTGACCTATCTCCAGCTCTATTAAGTTGCCAAGTCAAGCTACGATCATAGCATTTTCATTTGGTTTTGGAATACAGAAGAAACTTATTTTATTATATAACTTACTTATACAATTTTGACACACCACTATTATTTTATAGCACATCTCTTAGTTGATATCACTCATTACTCATTACACTTTCTCATCACACTACACTAATATCCTATTTATACTTGGTTATTACATTTCTAGAAAGTTCTATTAATGGAGGTTAGAAAATTCTAGTTCTAATAATGAAAGCACCATATTGTTCTAGATCCTTCTTGATCTATATGGGACAAAGGAAAGTTCTAGAGAATGTACAACTAAGAAAAAATCTAGAACCTTCAAAGAAGTTGGTGATACCCTTCAATTCTCCTATTTAGCACTAACTATTTGATTTAACTCTTTTCTTCTCATCATTCCCAGTCGTGTTCGAAACTCTTCGAATTTTGAAGTGCTAAGTCCTTTTGTCAATACATCTGCCTCTTGTTCTTCAGTATTGATATGCCTCAAGTCGATCTCACCTTTAAGCACATTTTCTCTGACGAAGTGATAGTGAACTTCGACGTGCTTAGTTCTTGCGTGACACACTGGGTTCTCCGCTATGCGAATAGCTGATTGGTTATCACAATATAGTTGTGTTGCATAACTTACCGATTGATGTAGATCCACCATCAACTGCATTTACCATGTACTTTCCTGAGCTGCCATTGCTGCTGCTCTATATTCAGCCTCTAATGTTGATAAGAACACTGTTGGTTGTCTCTTACTGCACCGTGATACTGCAGTTGACCCAAGGCTGAACACATACCCAGTTGTCGATTTTCGTGTATCTCGACATCCAGCATAGTCCACATCACAATATCCAACGACCTTGCAATCTTTATTTTTCTTATAAAAGAGTCCATAGTCGATTGTTCCCTTTACGTACCTTAGTATACGTCGAACTACTTCAAGGTGAGGCTTCTTTGGCTTTTCCATAAAACGGCTTGCTATTCCAATTGCATATGCAATGTCAGGCCGTGTCAGCGTCAAGTAGATTAAACTACCTACTAGCTATCGATACATGGTTGCATTTTCCAAGTCCTTGCCTTCATCTGCACATAGCTTGGAGGTAATCTCGATTGGGATTGATATTGGCTTGCAATCGATCATCCCAAACTTATGTAGGAGATCTGTAGCATACTTTTGTTGACACAAGAATATTCCTTCTTTTGTTCTTTCCATCTCGAGCCCCAGAAAATGATTTAGCTCTCGTAGCTCTTTCATTTGAAATCTGATTGACAAGTTCGTCCTCGTTCTTTGGATTTCGTTTTCATCATCTATCATATACGTACACTAGCACTATTGCTAGTATTCCATGTTGTGCTTTGACGAAGAGGCTTGAATCTGATGGTGCCACTGAATATCCGCAATGAACTAAAAATTCTACTATCTTACCGTACCATGCTCTTGGCGCCTGCTTTAATCCATATAGAGCCTTTTTTAACTTGCATACATATCCTGGATTTTATTTATTTTCGAACCCTTTAGGTTGCTCTATGTAAATGTCTCTGTCAAGTTCTCCATGGAGAAATGTATTTTTCACGTCCATTTGCCATAGCTTCCAAGACTTGCTTGCTGCCAGTACTATTAACACTCGTACTGTAGTGATCTTGGCCACTGGGCTAAACGTCTCATCATAGTCTAGTCCATATTGTTGTGAGAATCTACGAGCCACTAGTTGAGCCTTATACCTCTCTATTGATCCATCGGGTCGCCTCTTTACCTTTTATACCCATTTGAAGGATATAGGCTTTACTCTGTCAGGTATTGGTGTCAAGTCCCAAGTTTCATTTTGCTTTAGAGCCACGATCTCTTCTTCCATTGCCTTTCTACACTCCTTGTGTTGGACTGCCTCTTCAAAGGTCTCTGGCTCTTTGGTACTTTCATATTCTTCTACCACTACATTAGCGTACTTGGGATTTGACCTTCGTTGTCTAGTTGATTTTCTTAGTTGTGGTTGAAGACTCGTTGGTATCTCAACTTCTTCTTGTTGACTCGGCCTATTCTCTTCTGGTGTTTGTTGATATACACCAGTTTGCCATGGACATTGCGTTGTCCTCATAGGTTCTTCTCCGTCGCTTGACTTCTATGAATTTTAATTTCCTCAGGATTCTGTTGTACTTCTGCAATTTCTTCTTGCAACTTATCTCCAATTTATTTTAAATCTGGTAGTTCCACCTTTTGCGGTGTCCACCAAGAAGATGCTTAGTCAAACACCACATTACGTGATGTGTAGCAACGGTCATTAGGATTGTAGCACCTCCATCCTTTTCTTTGGCTATCATATCCCACGAATATACATCTAATAGCCTTTTTTTTGAACTTGCTTCTCAAGTGACTAGGCAAGAACACGTAACAAACGCAGCCATAGACACAAAAGTGACTAACTGAGGGCTTAATTTTCCACAGTTTCTCAAATGGTGACACAAACCCTAGCTTGGGTTGCGGAAGCCTGTTTATCACGCGTGCTTATGTCCTCATACACTCTGCCCAAAACCTTCCTGGTACATTCTTTGCATGTAGCATACTTCAACATGTTTCAGCAATTTCAGCAAGATGTCAATTCTTTCTTTCTGCTACACCGTTCTGCTGTGGAGTGTTTGGACATCTCAACTCATGGTGTATCTTATGTTCTTGTAGATATTGGGAGAATTCTCCAGATGTGTACTCTCAGCCATTATCCATGCGTAAACACTGAATCTTATCTCCGACTTCTCTTTCTACTTTTTCTTTAAACTCTTTAAATTTTGTAAACGTCTTAGATTTTTCTTTCAAGAAGAAAACCCAAACGTACCTTGAGAAGTTGTCGATGAATGTCACCATGTAGCGCATGCCTCGAATTGATGGTTGCTTGACAGGTCTAAACAAATCAGCGTATATAAACTCCAATGGTTGCTTTGTTCTATAGTTTGACTCCTGATATGGTAGCTGATGTGCTTTACCATATTGACAGACCGCACACACCATGTCGTCTCTGATCTCAAACTGAGGAAGGCCCTTGAGCATTGTCTTCTTCATCATCACCTTTAGCTTGTGATAGCTTACGTGTCCTAGTCTCGCATGCCATAAATCTGCCATCTCGTTCTTTCGAGTCTTATCTACGTTTGCAGATTCTGCTGACATTACATAGATGGACTCTAGTCTTCGTCCTTCAATTACTGGTGTACCTGAATTTTGACATTTTGATACACCCTAACATCTTTCGGTCTAAACAAAACATAATTACCTGAAGATGTCATCTGTGCCATTGATAGGATATTTTTCTTCATTCCTGGCACGTGATAGACGTCTTGTAGATGTACCTAACTAGGACTAAAACGGGGTGTGATAACTGTCTTACCAATATGTGTTATTGGCAATCTCGAGTTGTTGGGAGTTACCACCATTTGGCTTTCCTTATACTCTGTTCTGTTTTGCAGCTTCTCCTTATCGCGTGTCATGTGATTGGAACATCTTGAGTCGACAATCTAATCATTTTCATAATCTATCCATCCAGGGACGACCACCATCAATGCTGATTCTTCCTGAATTCTTGAACTGCACACCTCCTCATGAGTTTGCTTAATTACTGCGAACGACGCTTCAGCATCCCACTCTTCTTCACTATTATATTTTTCTTGCTCGTTGGAGGTTGCCAGATTACCTTCAGCTGGATTTTTCCTAAATCGGCAATCTCTCACATAATGACCTCGTTTGCCACATACAACGTAAGAGCCATTAGGTCACTTATATCTACTGGACAACTGACCTCTCTCGTCGCAATTTTCTTGAGTTCCCCTTGTTTGAGAACCTTCTATACATTTTTCTTCTTTATTATTTTGTCGAGCGGATTGGCCTTTTCTCTTATAGCTAAACAATGCTTCATCTTCTTTCTTCAGTGAGATTCCTAACATTTGTTTAGTCAATGCTTCTTGGTCGACTAGCAAATTTTCTAAGTTGACCAGTGAAGGTTGCTCTGGCCAACCTTGTATTGCGGCAACAAAGCCTCTGAATTCAGGTCTCAATCCATCTATGATTATTCTTCTCATCCTAGATTCTGAAATTTTACTCAAAGAATCTAATTCAGAGATTTTGCAATAGAGAGATTTTACCTTGTTGAAGTATTGGTTTATCGTCATCTCCTCCTGAGTGATGGACAGTAGCTCGTTCTCCAGAAGCTGCAATCTTAGATCATTTTTCTTTGAAAATAATGCTGCAAATGTGTCACATGCTTCCTTCGGCGTATTTGGTCCCTTATGTACTCCAATAATTCCTCATCAGTTGTTGTCTTTATCGCAAACATGGTCTTACCTACTTTAATCTTCCATTTCTTCAGAGCCCCGGCATCCTCTGGCGGTGTCACTTCACTGCCACCAACTACGTCCCACAAATCTTGGCATTGGAGATAAGACTCCATGCATGTCTGCCATGTGGTGTAGTTTTGGTTGTTGAGCTTCTTCAATCTGCCAATCACTTGTAGGTCGCCCATCGTGACTTGAATAACCTCCTCTTTACCAAGCAAACTTTATTGAAGCTTCACAATCTCAATTTGTGCACGATCTACAGAAGCTCAAAAATAATCTCCACTCGACTGCCTTGCTCTGAAAACACATGGCCCTCGATCGACCCGCTCTGATACCACTTGTTGGTTTTGGAATACAAAAAAAACTTATTTTATTATATAACTTATTCACACAATTTGGACACACCACTATTATTTTATAGCACCTCTCTTAGTTGATCTCACTCATCAATCATTACACTTTCTCATCACACTACACTAATACTCTATTTATACTTGGTTATTACATTTCTAGAAAGTTCTATTAATGGAGGTTAGAAAATTCTAATCCTAATAATGAAAGTACCACATTGTTCAAGATCCTTCTTGATCTATATGGGACAAGGGAAAATTCTAGAAAATGTACAATTAAGGAAAAATCTAGAACCTTCAAATAAGTTAGTGATACCCTTCATTTTCATCCACCCAATATTGAACAATAGCATCCTCCTCCTCAAGTATTGTTGTGGGGCCATTAACATTTTCTGTGACTGTGACCATTGAAGATAATTCTCGCCATGGAGCTTATGGGACATAATCTGGAGGGAAGGATTGTAATGACTCACTAGTGAAGATGTTTTTGAGATGTTTCAGCGGTCTTTTCTGGTGAACCATCTTGAGACCCCTCCGACATGTGTCCTAAATGAAACTCAAATTGTCCCTAAATTAGGAGAAATTTTTTGATATGACGCTCATATAGTCCTACATAGTATGTTGACCATTTAAATAATGACATGTAACTTTTATGTCATACATATTTAATTTTTATTATATTTTTCTATTTACTTTGACCTATTCAAATGAAAACACGAGTCATTTGGGTAAATTTAATTTATTTTATTTCTCTCTTTTATTTTTATTTTTCTTTTTCTAATTTAATTTTTAATTCTTATCTTAGTCTTATTTTTTATTCAAAAGTAATTTAGGCATCAAGTTCTTACTTAGAATTTTCAATTGAACATTTAAATTATGTTTGAAAGTTCTGAACGTAATATTCAATAGGCATCAATTTAGGGTGTGTTTGATTTTGATTAAAATTAGATTTTTTGTAAAAGTATATAAAAGTTGAAGAAATGTGTCGTTGAAAAATTGTAAAAAATTGCAAGTCTATGAAATGTGTGATTAAAATTAATTGTTGACTTTGACTTTAGATTTTTAACAAAATTTGAAGTAATATCAAGCAGGCCATAATAATTGTAAATATTAATAACATTCTTCAAGTTCAAATTTGGGTAATTCAACATCGATTACATTTTTTTTTCTTAAGTATATTTTTTAGGAAAAGTTGAAGTGATATCAAACAAATCCTAACAATTGTAAATATTAATAACATTCTTCAAGTCAGATCACAGGCTGCTATTATACAACTATATGGAGACACTGCTTCATCAGGAATATGGTTGCTGGTTCAGATTTCAATTGTTTTGGCTTCGGGTGGAGGGGTATGGTGATTTGGTTTAGGAGCACTCGCGATTGGATGGTAGGGTGGAGATTAAAATAATTCGTTTTAGTGCATCCAAAAAGCTCTTTCAGTCTGCAGCGAGGCATTGACATCCTAGAGTTCTCAGAAATTCGATAAATAGTAAAAAAATTTAAAAGATCGTCTCGCCTTGCTCAACTGTATAACTCTTCGAACAGTACAAATCACATGAGTGAAATTCAAAACTTGGAGAAGTCTATATCTTCGTGACTTCAGCATATAGCTTACAATCCAGCAACAGAAATTAGCCATTCGAGAGCACGGTCTGACCGACCATCCAAGTCAGTCTTCTATAGTGCTTGTCGTGTTAAATCACTAACATATCTTTTTCTATTTGGCCCGAATAATGAATTGAAATTAATAAGTCACTTTCCTATTGGAAACCTTTGTCTATTAATTTTTGGCTGTGCAGAATTTTGAAAGCCAAATTTTTTATTTTTCATTAAAGGTTCCATTCTTTCTTTTTTTTTTTTTTTTTTTGGGTTACTTCTTAAACAATGAGATCTCTTGTGTACACAGGAGTCTTTACTCTCTGCTCATCCTATTCCATTATCATACATTGGAAAATAGTAACTCAAACTTTGCGCAGAAGTGCCAACAATCTTAAAAGTATCAAAAACCATTGCATCAAACTAAAAAATAGAACTAAGGATTAATTATACCAGCCAGCACAGTCTCAAAAATTACCAAAAAGTCGAAAATATATAATAATTGACTTGAAATTAAGAACTTACGCATTAACAAAATGGAACAATCCCTAGTCTATACCAACCATTCGGGCTATACATATTTGTATGATATATACATTGACATTGCACGCAGATCATAAATCATCAGTGTGCATGATATAGAATTTGTTTTCTTGAATATTTTTGCAAGGGATCGATATAATGAGGCTCACCAAAATTTGTTAATAACACAACTTTTAATTCCCTAAAACAATATATATATATATACACATCATCTTGTAGTATCTCTCAACTAAACTTGAACTCAACATGTTTGGACACAGTTGTGTACATGAAAAAACCGATGCATGGGCGAAAACCTATGAAATAATTTTGGAAAACAATGCTTCTGTCTACCACAATGTTGTTGATGGGAGTCACCTATGGAAGCAAGAAAAGGGTGAGATAATAACATATCCGCGGTCCATCTTGCTTTAGGATTCTTGATCAAGCATTTTTTCAGAAAATCCTTGGCATCTTTGGAAGCCTTTCTCGGAATGTCGGGCAATTCATGACTGCAACCAATCTTGTATAAAACATCCTCAGCCTTGGCCCCTTTCTCAACTTTCCAAGGTGATTTTCCTGTAACCATATGCAATACGGTGCACCCTAATGCCCAAATATCCGACTCTGGCTGGTATTCTTGATGGATAATAGACTCTGGCGCAGCATATAGAACAGTACCCCTGAATTCCTTGTTATCTTGATCATCTTTGATATTCTTTGCACTCCCAAAATCAGCCAACTTAGCGATTTCTCCGACAACCTTGTTTCTTGAATGTAAAGAATCAGCCACAAGCAATACATTGTGTGGCTTTACATCACAATGAACATATCCAAGTTTATGAACATGACTCAAGGCAATAAGTATCGATTTTGTGTGTTGCCTCACAATATTATCCGGCAAGCCTTTACAATCTGCTAGACATCCTCCGGACGCATATTCAAGCTCTATGTTGTATAGTTCCTCGCCTTCTTCTGTGGTAACATCATCGCCAAAACAATGAAGAATGCAGTGACACTCTTTGAATAAATCAAGTAACTTCTTCTCTTCAATGAGCGAATCGGACGCAGAAACTTTTGCAGTTTTGACAGCTATAATGGGTGGAAATTGATCACCATTTTGGTGTTGTACGTTAGCTATGGACACCAAGCCAAACCCTCCTCTCCCAATGGTTTCTCCTCTATTCCAAATCATGTTTTTCTTGCTCTGTTTCTTGAGTTGTATCTTGTTCTTGTAGCCTGTAGGTGAAGTTGACACGATCAACTTGTATAGGAAAATAGAGGCTTTAAGATTATCTGTTAAGATCTTTTCATTCTTAGGTAATATAAATCTATGTTTCCGATTTGTGGTCTCTCAACAAGGGTGGAAAACTCTTTTATTTTACAAATTCACCACCTCCTAATACTTTCATGATTATAGTCTAGCTATATTCAAATTAAATTAATTCCATAGATTATTTTCTATTAGTCACACATTATTAAAATAAACAATAAAATAAAATGGGTTTAGATAGAATTATTCATTCCTTGAGTTGAATTGAAATAAGTATTTTCATATAAATAAATAAGGTAAAATGAGTGAGTTTTAAAATAAGTTCATTTATTATTTAAAGTTAAAAATAAGTAAGTTAGTTATATATTCTGAGCGTGATAAAGTTTAAAGCATTAGTTTTCCTACGATACTTGGGAATTCGATTGAACCAGAAATTTAATACGATTGTAACATATTTTAAAACTAGTGTTGTACCCGTGCGATGCACAGAAGGTGTAATCACAAAAAATAAATTCGATAGTTATCATGAAAATTAATTAGTTATAATAAAATTAAACACTAAATCTTAATTAGTATTAAACCAATGCATATGTTGACCAAAACGAAAATAAGATTAATTAATTAGGTATTTAAAATATAGATAATTAAATTTAAAACGCATTGAAAAATTAATTTTTAATGATAACAAAACTTTGAAAATATAAATTTTGACTTATTCTTCTTTCATTTGGAGTAATTGTCTTCCATAATAATCTTGAAAATGTAATATCTTAAATGTGGTCCCTTAAATCTTAATTAGCATTGAAAAACTCATGCATATTTTGACCAAAATTAAGATAAGAATAATTAATTATTAATTAAATTAAATCAAATTATTTAAGTATTTAAATTATGGATAATTAAATTAAAATGCATTGGAAAATTAATTTTTGCAATAATAACAAAACTTTAAACATATAGATTTGGACTTATTTTTCTTTCAACGTGCATTAATTGTTTTCCATAATAATCTTGAAAACGTGATCTCTTAAATCTTAATTAGTGTTGAAAAATTCATATGATAACAAAACTTTGAAAATATAAATTTTGACTTATTTTTCTTTCACTTTGCATTAATTGTCTTCCATAATAATCTTGAAAATGCAATATCTTAAATGTGATCTCTTAAATCTTAATTAGTATTGAAAAACTCATGCATATTTTGACCAAAATGAAGATAAGATTAATTAATTTTTAATCAATTAAATTAAATTATTTAAGTATTTAAATTATGGATAATTAAATTAAAATGCATTGGAAAATTAATTTTTGCAATAATAACAAAACTTTAAAACTATAGATTTGGACTTATTTTTCTTTCAACGTTCATTAATTGTTTTCCATAATAATCTTCAAAATGTAATCTCTTAAATCTTAATTAGTATTGAAAAATTCATATGATAACAAAACTTTGAAAATATAAATTTTGACTTATTTTTCTTTCACTTTGCATTAAAATAATCTTGAAAATGCAATATCTTAAATGCAATCTTTTAAATCTTAATTAGTATTGAAAAACTCGTGCATATTTTGACCAAAATGAAGATAAGATTAATTAATTATTAATTAATTAAATTAAATTATTTAAGTATTTAAAATATGGATAATTAAATTAAAATGCATTGAAAAATTAATTTTTGCAATAATAACAAAACTTTAAAAATATAGATTTGGACTTATTTTTCTTTCAATGTGCATTGATTGTTTTCTATAATAATCTTGAAAATGTGATCTTTTAAATCTTAATTAGTATTGAAAAATTAATGCATTTTTTTTTACCAAAACAAAGATAAGATTAATTAAATTAAATTAATTTAATATTTTAAATAAAGATAATTAAATTAAAATGCATTGGATAATTAATTTTTGTAATGATAACAAAACTAAATTAGTTTGGATAATTAATTTTTGTAATGATAACAAAACTAAATTAGTTTTTGCAATGATAACTAAATTAGAAGGTAGATGGGGGGACTCCACTTGGAAAAATAAAAAATCAGGCTATTAAATGTAGTATTAGGAATGAACATTTAATGATTATTAAAAAAATCTATTTCCGCAAATTAGGAAAAAAACCAAATTCTAAATAGGAAAGTACATTTGGGCGGGAAAATAAATTTTGACGGTACTTCTGTTTTTATATATATAATATATAGATTTCTATGTTTAGAACATCTCCAAAAGACTTTTTATTTACTAGTATGTAAAACATGCATTGCACGTGATTTAATATTGGTATTGTGAGATATATGTTTATTCAAATATTTAAATAATTATAACTTAATTTAATACTGCATTAAAATACAAAAATCTAACATTGGAAAATACAGTGAAATATAATATTTGTTGTTGTATTTAAACAAAATACTTTCTACAATTGTGTGGCCAATGTTGAATATCTATTTTTTAAGGTCTGTAATATAATGAAATAATGTCAATTAAAGAACACAAACAAAAATAATAATAAAAAATAGTGTACATAAGTTCTTAAATATATTGAGAACCAAACTCATTAAATTTTCTTACTTTATGATATGGCAAATGACTTATAATAAATCTTTATAATTTAATATAGCTCTCTCATAAATGTTTTAACCCAAAATATCACATGCAATTTGGGCTCGTAGCACCCCAAGTTAGGTAAATTTATCAATCATTATATAAAATAAAATAAAATAATATTTACATTAGAAATTGGCAAAAATTAAATATTCTCATTTGCACAATTTAGTGCCCAGATGTCTTCACGTGAACTTATCCAAATTGTAATAGAGATATAAAGTAATATTACCAAAACTAAATATTCTAGCGATTTAAGCGTCTTATTCACGTTGGAGCATAAATAGCTAAGAAAAATTAGTTTAAGCAAAGTAGATAATAATTCAATTCAAAAGCATAAAAAAGAATAATAGAAATAAGAAACGTATCAATAGTGAATCGAAATCATTAATGAAATTAGCCCACAAAGTTTTTTTCATCTAGAAAATATGAAGCTACAAATCAATTAGATATGTAAATAATATACAAATACACACGAGCATGCATAATAATTAAAAAATACATCGTAACCTTTATACTCCAACGCAAATTATTATTATTTTGAAAAAAGAAGAACATTGAGAGAAGATTATTCGCATTAACTAATAAAATCCACAATCACAAATACAAATCTTCAAATGAAGTCTTTATGGACATCACAAATTATATAATTACTTTCAAATAAAACAGCCTTAAACTTCAAATTATACCTTAAAAAAGTTGAATAAATTGTTGGTGGAATGTCAATTATTATTAATCTTGTAACTAGACCTACTAAAGCACAATAATAGGGAAAAAAAACATTTCCATACAACGGGCATCTCGATTTATTATTTGTATTTGTTATTATTAATTTTTCATAAAATATTATTTTATAATAATTATTAATTAATTAAATATAAAATTCTTAGTATTGAAAAAAGTATCTATATATCTACGTGAACAGACGAAGAGACTAACGAGGTTCACATCGTTAAAGTTTAGGGACCTTTTGCGCGCAAAGTATATAGCTTAGTGACCAACCATATTTTTTAGATGCCGAGTTGGACATAATTAATGGTCACATAAGCAAATTTGTATGCAAACTCTTCATTTCTGTTAGTTGGAACGGCGGAGATAGACGGGGGGACAAACATGGTTAAAGATTTTTAGTTAAAGTACTAACGAAGTACGATTTAAAATTTAGGAACTTCATTCGCACAAAATGTAAAGTACGGGACTATTTATATTTTTTTTACACATTATGGGATTATAGCCCATAGACTTTGTGAATGTGTAAAAAAAGAAACACCATTTATAGCAGTTTTGGGCTTGCGTCATTATAGTGATTGGCTTCGTGCTTCGGCTTCATTGTTGAGGAGGCGAACTTTACCACTGTTGTGTGGGTAAGTCATGAAAAGTGGAAAGGGATATGAATGTATTACACTAGATGAGCTACATCTTATTCCTAATTTGTAGGAAGATTAAATAAAGATAAACAAACTTAAGATAAGCAGAGAACAACCATAAAAAATAGATAATACAGCTTACTTCCAATACCCTCAAGGCAGTTTGTAGATATCAAATAAATCAAGCATCAAACAAAAGGATTCGAACATTTGTTTCATAATCCATTAGTAAACATGTCTACAAGCTTATCATTTGTTGGAACAATAGGCACACAAATCACACCAAGTTCTAATTTTTCTTGATAAATTGTTTATCGATTTCAATGTGTTTAGTTCTATCATGTTGTACTAGATTATGAGCTATATCAATTCTTTGCTTTATTATCGATTATATAACTTCATTGTAACTTTAGTTTTATCTTCAAATCTTCAAGAAGTTTTTAGCTACGATAACTTGCACATTCCTTGTGCAACTACTCTAACTTTAACTTATGCACTACTTCTAGCCACAATACTGCTTTTTTCTTTGTGCTATGTCACCAAATTACCACCTACAAAAGTACAATACTCAAGTAGAACTTCTATCATTGATTAATCCATTTCGATCAAGATTTATAAAAGCTTCAACACATAGTTTCTCACGAACCACGCCCGGGACTAAGTTTCAAATACCTCAAAATCTTGTAAACCAGTATGCAAATGTTCTATTTTAGGTGAGTGCATAAATTGGCTTCCTGCACTTAGTGAGTAAGCAATATCTAGACGTGTATAAGACAAATAAATCAACTTTCCCACCATTTTTGGTACTTCTCTTTGTCTACAGACTCTTCTATTGGTCCAAATTTTTTGTTTGGATCAATGAGAATTTAACTCGACTTGCAACCTAGCATGCCAACTTCCTTGAGGAGGTCTAAAGTGTACTTTCTTTGAGAAATGACAATCCTTTTGGGCGATAGAGCGACTTCCATACCAAGAAAGTACTTTAAAACTCCAAGATCTTTAATCTCAAATTCTTTGGAAGTAGCCTTTTTAAGACCTACAATTTCAGCTTCATCATCACTCGTTAAGATTATATCATCAACATAAACAATGAATATAGTTACTTTTCCTTCAACAAAATGTCTAAAGAAAAATGTATAATCAACTTGACTCTGTGAATAACATGCCTTTCAAACGGAGCTTGGAAAACGATTAAACCTAGTTCCATGTGATTTCTTACGATCATATAAAGATTTTTGAAGTCTATAAACCTTATCTCTTCTAAAAAATTGTTCAAAACCAGGTGGTAACTTCATATATACATCCTCATCCAAATCACCATTTAAAAAACAATTTTTAACATCTAATTGATGAAGAGTCCACCCATAGTTAGCATCTAGAGAAATCAACACTCGTGCCACTAAAGCAAATGTCTCTTGATAATCCAAACCATATGCTTGTGTATACCCTATCACTACAAGTCTCGCTCTTGTACCTATCAATTGTTCCATCAGCTTTAAACTTAACGGTAAATATCCACTTTTAACCTATCAGAGTCTTTCCTCTAGGTAAATGTACCAATTACTAGGTACCATTCTTTTCCAAAGCTCTCATTTCCTCTACATTTCCTCTAGAACAACTTCTTTCCACTTAGGAACTCCTAGAGCTTCCTGCACATTTTTAAGAATCTCTATACTAGAAAGAATGGATGTAAATGCTTGGAAGGAAGATGATAACCGATGATAGGATACATACTTTAAAATGGGATAACAAGTGCAAGAATTGAATTGTTTACGAAGTGCGATAGGTAGATTTAGAGATGAAGAATCATTAGAGAAAGAGGTATCACCTGAACTTGCCACTTTTGTATTGCCTGGGTTAGATTCAAAGCATGGCTTTTGTGAAGTACGTGGCTGTATTTTCTTAATACGATGCTTTTTCCTTGAATAAACTTTTAGATCGGGCTTCATTTTGTTACGTAGCTTTCTGGGGACATACTATGTGTTTATCACACCCATAGGAAGAAACTTGTGGCTGGTTAGTACCATTATGATGTGTACAACTTAAATATATCATGACATTTGGCAAACCAGGTGGTGACTGTGACAAAGACAATTCTGCACTTTCTCATTGAAGATTCCAAAATGGATTTGTCACTAAATTCTCCCCCTGAAGACGAGCTTTGAAAAAAAAAAAAAGAACTTTTTTAAGAAAATGTGATATCAAAACTTATAATCACTTTTCTTCATACACGATTATAACATTTATACCCTTTCTGGGTTGGAGAATAGTCCAAGAAAATGCATTTTCTTGTTTGCTTTAGGATCAAACTTACTACGAAATGCACTATGGACATGAACATACACTATAAGAAATTTCACTTTTAATGACGAAGATTTTGGTCTTCTAAAGTCTCTTGACGACCATTTTTCGACAAAATAACCTAAAAATGACTTTCTACGACAAAAAAGTGCATCGTTAAAAGTGAAATTTCTTGTAGTGATAAGCTATACACCCAAACACCCTTAACGGCAACATATTTAAAAATAATTTAGTGGTGGGGTAATTATTTTTCAAACAATCTAGATATGTCAAGAAGTTCAAAATTTTAGTAGGCATCGTATTAATTAGATAAGAAGCTATAAGGACAGCTTCGCCCCCAAAAACATTTTGGCACCCCATTAGTGAATAATAGGGCCCGAGCCACTTCTAGAAGGTGACGATTATTTCTTTCAGCTATATCGTTCTGTTGCGATGTTTCAATGCATGAAGATTGGTCGACAATGCCGTGTTTAGCTAGAAAATCTCCTAAAACATTGGAAAAATATTCACGGCGATTGTTAGTTCTCAAAATATTAATATGTGTATCATAATGTGTTTTAATCATATCTAAACAATTTTGTAATACAACATTAACTTCTGATTTTTCCTTAAGAAAATACACCCAACAAGCTCCAGTGTGATCGTCAATAAATGTTATAAACCATAGCAAACCAGTAACATTAGAAATGCGAGACGGACCCCAAATATCGCTATGTATGAGAAACGTAATGTGCAAATTTGTTATAAGGCTGATTAGGAATCTCATGTTGAATGATGCTTTGCAATCTCACAAATTTCACATTCAAAACAAGGACGACTTTTATTCTTAAACAAAGAAGGAAACAATCGTTTCAAGTAATAAAAACTAGGATTGCCTAACCTATTATGCCATATCAGAATTTCATCTTCACCAAAGCTAGGAACATTATTTACAGTTAGGTATTGTTTGTAATTTTTGAGAAGCCATTCTATCTGAAATGAGAGACTATGGGCTAGAACGAGATTGATGCTGACCATGGATAGATGGCTGGAAGGATCAGGTTTTGTCCGTTTGCTTGCCATTTTTCCCCCTGGCTT
The DNA here is from genome assembly GCA_023638005.1 of Forsythia suspensa. NCBI lineage: Eukaryota > Viridiplantae > Streptophyta > Magnoliopsida > Lamiales > Oleaceae > Forsythia > Forsythia suspensa. The sequence goes on from CM042671.1 coordinate 34,516,945, forward strand.
CCGGTTCAATTTCCAACAAGTGTCACAGTTATGCCATGGTCTATTACAAAAATTACACCAAGCCTTACTTCCTTTATTATCAGTTCGTGCAACTTCCAAAGTAGAATTTGTCACTTCAGAAACTAAGGATGAGTTTTCACTAGAAGGGAATGGTTTCCTTATCATAACAGCTCTTCTACTCTCTTCCCTGAAAATATATTCGATCACTTCCCAAATAGAAGACAATGGTTCACACCCTAAAATTCTCCCACGAGCTTCATCCAATTTCTGAAATCATTCCTGCAAGAAATTCAAATATTCTCTCTTTTCAAGCATTTTACTATACAGTGAGCTATCATGAGAACACTTCCATTCAACTTCTCAATAATATTGGTCTTAGTTCTTGGTAAAAACCCTTCAAAATACTGTAATATGTGTTAATAGTCTAACCACTCTGTTTTAAATCACAAATTTTTGACTTAATCTCGTAGAGTTGAGCAGAATTTTCCATGATACTGCAGCAGACCCAAGGTTGAACACATACACAATTGTCGATCTTCGTGTATCTCAACATCCAGCATAGTCCGCATCACAATATCCAACGACCTTGCAATCTTTATTTTTCTTATAAAAGAGTCCATAGTCGATTGTTCCCTTTACGTACCTTAGTATACGTCGAACTACTTCAAGGTGAGGCTTCTTTGGCTTTTCCATAAAATGGCTTTCTATTCCGACTGCATATGAAATGTCAAGTCGTGTCAGCGTCAAGTAGATTAAACTACCTACTAGATGTCGATACATGGTTGCATTTTCCAAGTCCTTGCCTTTATCTGCACATAGCTTGGAGTTAATCTCGATTGGGGTTGATATTGGCTTGCAATCGATCATCTTAAACTTATGTAGGAGATCTCTGGCATACTTTTGTTGACACAAGAATATTCTTTCTTTTGTTCTTTCCATCTCGAGCCCTAGAAAATGATTTAGCTCTCGTAGCTCTTTTATTTGAAATCTGATTGACAAGTTCGTCCTCATTCTTTGGATTTCGTTTTTATTATCTCCAGTGACGATAAGATCATCTACGTACACTAGCACTATTGCTAGTCTTCCATGTGGTGCTTTGACGAAGAGGCTTGAATCTGCTGGTGCCACTGAATATCTGCAATGAACTAAAAATTCTGCTATCTTACCGTACCATACTCTTGGCGCCTGCTTTAATCCATATAGAGCCTTTTTTAACTTGCATACATTGCCTGAATTTTCTTTATTTTCGAACCCTTTAGGTTGCTCCATGTAAATGTCTTTGTCAAGTTCGCCATGGAGAAATGTATTTTTCACGTCCATTTGCCATAGCTTCCAAGACTTGCTTGCTGTCAGTGCTATTAACACTCATACTGTAGTGATCTTGGCCACTGGACTAAACGTCTCATCATAGTCTAGTCCATATTGTTGTGAGAATCTACGAGCCACTAGTCGAGCCTTATACCTCTCTATTGATCCATCGGGTCGCCTCTTTACCTTCTATACCCATTTGCAGAATATATGCTTTACTCTGTCAGGTATTGGCGTCAAGTCCCAAGTTTCATTTTGCTTTAGAGCCACGATCTCTTCTTCCATTGCCTTTCTACACTCCTTGTGTTGGACTGCCTCTTCAAAGGTCTCTAGCTCTTTGGTACTTTCATATTCTTCTACCACTGCATTAGCGTACTTGGAATTTGGCCTTCGTTGTCTAGTTGATTTTCTTAGTTATGGTTGAGGACTCGTTGGTATCTCAACTTCTTCTTGTTGACTAGGCCTATTCTCTTCTGGTGTTGGTTGATGTACACCAGTTTGCTATGGACATTGCGTTGCCCTCATAGGTTCTTCTCCATCGCTTGACGTCTGTGAATTTTCAATTTCCTCAGGGTTCTGTTGTACTTCTGCAATTTCTTCTTGCAACTTATCTCCAATTTCTTTTGAATCTGGTAGTTCTACCCTTTGCGGTGTCCACCAAGAAGATGCTTCGTCAAACACCACATTACACGATGTGTAGCAACGGTCGTTTGTAGGATCGTATCACCTCCATCCTTTTCTTTGGCTATTAATAGCCTTTTTTTCAAACTTACTTCTCAAGTGGCTAGGCAAGAACACATAACAAACGCAGCCAAAGACACAAAAGTGACTAACTGAGGGCTTAATTTCCACAATTTCTCAAATGGTGACACAAACCCTAGCTTGGGTTGCGGAAGCCTGTTTATCACATGTGCTTCTGTCCTCATACACTCTGCACAAAACCTTCCTGGTACATTCTTTGCATGTAGCATACTTCAATATGTTTTAGCAATTTCAGCAAGATGTCAATTCTTTCTTTCCGCTACACCGTTATGCTGTGGAGTGTTTGGACATGTCAACTGATGGTGTATCTTATGTTCTTCTAGATATTGGGAGAATTCTCCAGATGTGTACTCTCATCCATTATCTGTGTGTAAATACTTCTGAATCTTATCTCCGACTTCTCTTTCTTTTTCTTTAAACTCTTTAAATTTTGTAAACGCCCCATTTTTTTCTTTCAAGAAGAAAACCCAAACGTACATTTGTGAAGTCGTCGATGAATGTCACCATGTAGTGCATGCCTCGAATTGATGGTTGCTTGACAGGTCCAAACAAATCAGAGTATATCAACTCCAATGGTTGCTTTGTTCTATAATTTGACTCCTGATATGGTAGCTGATGTGCTTTACCATATTGACAGCCGGCACACACCATGTCGTCTCTGATCTCAAGCTGAGGAAGGCCCTTGAGAATTGTCTTCTTCATCATCACCTTCAGCTTGTGATAGCTTACGTGTCCTAGTCTCGCATGCCATAAATCTGCCATCTCGTTCTTTCGAGTCTTATCTACGTATGCAGATTCTGCTGACATCATCACCTTAACATCTTTCGGTCTAAACAAAACATAATTACCTGAAGATGTCAGCTGTGCCACTGATAGGATATTTTTCTTCATTCCTGGCACGTGATAGACTTCTTGTAGATGTACCTGACTAGGACTAAAATGGGGTGTGATAATTGTCTTACCAATATTGTTATTGGCAATCTCGAGTTGTTGGCAGTTGCCACCATTTGGCTTCTCTTATACTCTGTTGTGTTTTGCAGCTTCTCCTTGTCTCTTGTCATGTGATTGAAACATCCTGAGTTGACAATCTAATCATTTTCATAATCTATCCATCCAGGGACGACCACCATCAGTGTCGATTCTTCCTGAATTCTAGAACTGCACACCTCCTCATGAGTTTGCTTAATTACTGCGAGCGACGCTTCAGCATCCCACTCTTCTTCACTATTATATTTTTCTTGTTCGTTGGAGGTTACCAGATTACCTTCGGCTGGATTTTTCCTAAATCAGCAGTCTCTCACGTAATGACCTCGTTTGCCACATACAAAGTAAGAGCCATTAGGTCACTTATATCTATTGGACAACTGACCTCCCTCATCGCAATTTTCTTGAGCTCCCATTATTTGAGAACCTTCTTTACGTTTTTCTTCTTTATTATTTTGTCGAGCGGATCGGCCTTTTATCTTATAGCTAAACAATGCTTCATCTTCTTTCTTCAGTGAGACACCTAACATTTGTTTAGTCAACGCTTCTTGGTCGGCTAGAAAATTTTCTAAGTTGACCAATGAAGGTTGCTCTGGCCAACCTTGTGTTGCGGCAATAAAGCCTCTGAATTCAGGCCTCAATCCATGTATGATTATTCTTCTCATCCTAGATTCTGAAATTTTACTCGAAGAATCTAATTCATAAATTTTGCAATAGAGAGATTTTACCTTGTTGAAGTATTGGTTTATCGTCATCTCCTCATGAGTGATGGACAGTAGCTCGTTCTCCAGAAGCTGCAATCATAGATTATTTTTCTTTGAAAATAATGCTGCAAATGTGTCACATGCTTCCTTCGGTGTATTTTTGTCCATTATGTACTCCAATAATTCTCCATCAATTGTTGTCTTTATCGCAAACATGGCCTTACCTTCTTTAATTTTCCATTTCTTCTGAGCCCCGGCGTCCTCTGGTGGTATCACTTCACTGCCACCAACTACGTCCCACAAATCTTGGCCTTGGAGATAAGACTCCATGCATGTCTGCGATGTAATGTAGTTTTAGTTATTGAGCTTCTTCACTCTGCCAATCACTTGTAGGTCGCCCATCATGACTTGAATAACCTCCTCTTTACCAAGAAAGCTTTATTGAAGCTTCACAATCTCAATTTGTGCACGATCTACAGAAACTCAAAAATAATCTCCACTCGACTACCTTGCTCTGGAAACACGTGGCCCTCGATCGACCCACTCTGATATCACTTGTTGGTTTTGGAATACAAAAGAAACTTATTTTATTATATAACTTACTTACACAATTTGGACACACCACTATCATTTTATAGCACCTCTCTTAGTTGATCTCACTCATCACTCATTACACTTTCTCATCACACTACACTAATACCCTATTTATACTTGGTTATTACATTTCTAAAAAGTTCTATTAATGGAGGTTAGAAAATTCTAGTCCTAATAATGAAAGTATCACATTGTTCTAGATCCTTCTTGTTCTATATGGGACAAGGGAAAGTTCCAGAGTACAATTAAGGAAAAATTTAGAACCTACAAATAAGTTAGTGATACCCTTCATTTTCATCCACCCAATATTGAACAATAGCATCCTCGTCCTCAAGTATTGTTGTGGAGCCATTAACATTTTGTGTGACTGTGACCATTAAAGATAATTCTCTCCATGGAGCTTATGGGACATAATCTGGAGGGAAGGATTGTAATTACTCACTAGTGAAGATGCTTTTGAGATGTTTCAGTGGTCTTTTCGGGTAAACCATCTTCAGAATCCTCCGACATGTGTCCTAAATGAAACTGAAATTGTCCCTAAATTAGGAGAATTTTTTTGATAGGACGTTCATATAGTCCTACATAGTATGTTAACCATTTAAATAATGACATGTAACTTTTATGTCATATATATTTAATTTTTATTATATTTCTCTATTTACTTTGACCTATTCAAATGAAGACACGAGTCAATTGCGTAAATTTAATTTATTTTATTTCTCTCTTTTATTTTTCTTTTTCTAATTTAATTTTTAATTCTTATCTTAGTCTTATTTTTTATTCAAAAGTAATTTAGGCATCAAGTTCTTACTTAGAATTTTCAATTGAACATTTAAATTACGTTTGAAAGTTCTGAACGTAATATTCAATAGGCATCAACTTAGGGTGTGTTTGATTTTGATTAAAATCATATTTTTTGTAGAAGTGTATAATAGTTGAAGAAATGTGTGGTTGAAAAATTGTAAAAAATTGCGAGTCTATGAAATGCGTGATTAAAATTAATTGTTGACTTTGACTTTAGATTTTTAACAAAATTTGAAGTAATATCAAGTAGGCCGTAATAATTGTAAATATTAATAACATTCTTCAAGTTCAAATTTGGGTAATTCAACATCGATTACTTTTTTTTTCTTAAGTATGTTTTTAAGGAAAAGTTGAAGTGATATCAAACAAATCCTAATAATTGTAAATATTAATAACATTCTTCAAGTCAGATCACAGGCTGTTATTATACAACTATATGGAGACACTGCTTCATCAGGAATATGGTTGCTGGTTCAGATTTCAATTGTTTTGGCTTCGGGTGGAGGGGTGTGGTGATTTGGTTTAGGAGCACTCGAGATTGGATGGTAGGGTGGAGATTAAACTAATTCATTTTAGTGCATCCATAAAGCTCTTTCAGTCTGCAGCGAGGCATTGACATCCTAGAGTTCTCAAAAATTTGATAAATAGTAGAAAATTTGAAAAGATCGTCTCGCCTTGTTCAACTGTATAACTCTTCGAACAGTACAAATCACATGGGTGAAATTAAAAACTTGGAGAAGTCTATATCTTCATGACTTCAGCACATAGCTTTCAATCCAGCCACACAAATTAGCCATTCGAGAGCACGGTCTGACCGACCATCCAAGTCGGTCTTCTATAGTGCTTTGTCGTGTTAAATCACTCGCATATCCTTTTCTATTTGGCCCGAAAAATGAATTGAAATTAATAAGTCACTTTCCTATTGGAAACCTTTGTCTATTAATTTTGGCTGTGCAGAATTTCCAAAGCCAAATTTTTTTATTTTTCATTAAAGTTTCCATTATTTTTTTTTTTTTTTTGGGTTACTTCTTAAGCAATGAGATCTCTTGTGTACACAGGAGTCTTTACTCTCTGTTCATCCTATTCCATTATCATACATTGGAAAATAGTAACTCAAACTTTACGCAAAAGTGCCAACAATCTTTAAAGTATCAAAAACCATTGCATCAAACTATAAAATAGAACTAGGGATTAATTATACCAGGTAGCACAATCTCAAAAATTACCAAAAAGTCGAAAATATATAATAATTGACTTGAAATTCAGAACTTATGCATTAACAAAATGGAACAATCCCTAGTCTATACCAACCATTCGGGCTATACATATTTGTATGATATATACTGTTACGCCCCAAATCCACTTGGGCTCCACGTGTGCGCGGTCAAAGTCAACCGAGGTTATTTGTGCCGAGGAGATTAGTCAACCGAGCTATTTGTGCCGAAGTGGTTAGACAACCGAGGCTCACAAAGTCCGACCCTGGTTGCGTGCTAAGAAAGCCTTCCCACCAAACATGTGATTCAATCTCCGAAAGATTGATGGATCGCTCACCAATGCGGTTTGTCACAGTCATAGCCCCTTAGTTTGCGGCTGAAAGTGACTTCCTCATTAATGCTAATGACGTGACACCAAAGATGGGACTCAAGAACCCTTCAGATGGAACCACGTGTCGCACATCAAAGGGGATCATTCTTGTAGAATTTGCCTATAAATACTAAGCTTATTTCCACAATAGAGGGATGTTGAAAATATTACTCTCACCACACATATATCAAGTCCTCCATACTGATTATTCTTAAGGTGATAACCACCTGGGAAATCGTTAGTTAGAGGCCCTCAAGCTACTACCTCTTCCATAGTGTGTTTCTCTTTATCCTTGGTTACCTACCCACCCGGCCTAGGCATATCTGCGTGGTTGAATAAACCACGTGGCAGTCCAAGTAAGAGGAGAAAGACACGTGGGAAGAGGAGGCGTGAGAGTTCTGCTGGCAGCCATTTTGGAGGTCAACCTCCATTGGCGACCATTTTTGGAGGTCAACAGTTGCGCCGCCGTCTGTGGGAAACGTGACTAAAAGCCTTAGCCTCCTTGGACAAAGGAGCCTTCTTGAAGAAATGACGCTATTCAAGTACTAATTGGGGCTAGCATAGGTCATTTGAAAAGAGGCTTAAACCTCCTTGGACAAAGGAGCCTTCTTGAAGAAATGACGCTATTCAAGTACTAATTGGGGCTAGCATAGGTCATTTGAAGAAGAGGCTTAAACCTCCTTGGACAAAGGAGCCTTCTTGAAGAAATGACGCTATTCAAGTACTAATTGGGGCTAGCATAGGTCATTTGAAGAAGAGGCTTAAACCTCCTTGGACAAAGGAGCTTTCTTGAAGAAATGACGCTATTCAAGTACTAATTGGGGCTAGCATAAGTCCTCTGAGAAGAGGCCGGGCATTTGATTAATTATAAATCCAGTTTCGATTGTTTGCTTGTTTGAGGCTCCTAAGAAGAGGCACTCGAAAACTATATATACAAGCTTATTCAACTTGATTAATGGTTTAAATTTCCTAAGGCATTGCTTGTATGTCGTTGGAGCCTAGGTGACACCTCTGAGAAGAGGCACCGGCATTTGATTAATTATAAATCAAGTTTCGATTGTTTGCTTGTTTGAGGCTACTAAGAAGAGGCACTCGAAAACTATATATACAAGCTTATTCAACTTGATTAATGGTTTAAATTTCCTAAGGCATTACTTGTAAGTCGTTGGAGCCTATGTGACACCTCTGAGAAGAGGCACCGACATTTGAATATTTATAAATCAAGTTTCGATTGTTTGCATGTTACTTCTAAGAGGAGGCACTGGCCATATAGAAGCGCCACGCCTATCGTTCCGTCATTTGATTTGGAAATGCAACCCATAAAAAGAGGCACTAGTACTTAATCAAGTTTGGGGTAAAATCTTCTCGTATGCCTCCCCAAAGAGGTACTCACGGCTTATTGCAAGGGCCTCCACAAACAAGCTCCCTTATTTGGGACTTAGTTTTTGTAGAAGCGCCATACCCACACAATGGCCTAGCCTCTTCATTAAGGCATGGCACCAGCTGGGAAAGGCCTAATATCATGCATCATCCGATATTGCAAGGGCCTCTACAAACAAGCTCCCTTATTTGGGACTTAGTTTTTGTAGAAGCGTCATACCCACACAAGGGCCTAGCCTCTTCATTAAGGCATGGCACCAGCTGGGAAAGGCCTAATATCATGCCTCATCCGATATTGAAAGGGCCTCTACAAACAAGCTCCCTTATTTGGGACTTAGTTTTTGTAGAAGCGACATACCCACACAAGGGCCTAGCCTCTTCATTAAGGCATCTTATGCTATCAAGCCTCTCCCACTTGGGACTAGGCTCTTCTACATGAAGCCTCTCCAACATTGGAGACTCGCTTCTATTATCAAGCCTCTCCCACTTGGGACTAGGCTCATCCGTAGGAAGCCTCTCCAACCTTGGAGACTCACTTCTGCAACCTAGCCTCTCCCACTTGGGAATAGGCTCTTCCGCATCAAGCTTCTCCAACTTTGGAGACTCGCTTATGCAACCTAGCCTCTCCCACTTGGGACTAGGCTCTTCTACATGAAGCCTCTCCAACATTGGAGACTCGCTTCTACTATCAAGCCTCTCCCACTGGGACTAGGCTCTTCCAGAAAGCCTCTCCAACTTGGAGACTCGCCTCCGCAACCCAGCCTCTCCACTGGGACTAGGCTCTTCTGCATGAAGCCTCTCCAACATTGGAGACTCGCTTCTACTATCAAGCCTCTCCTATTTGGGACTAGGCTCTTCCGCAGGAAGCCTCTCCAACCTTAGAGACTCGCTTCTGCAACCTAGCCTCTCCTACTTGGGAATAGGCTCTTCCGCATCAAGCTTCTCCAACCTTGGAGACTCGCCAAACCCCAGCCTCTCCCACTGGGAATAGGCTCTTCCGCATCAAGCTTCTCTAACTTTGGAGACTCGCTTATGCAACCTAGCCTCCCCACTGGGACTAGGCTCTTCTACATGAAGCCTCTCCAACATTGGAGACTCGCTTCTACTATCAAGCCTCTCCCACTGGGACTAGGCTCTTCCAAGAAGCCTCTCCAACCTTGGAGACTCGCCACGCAACCTAGCCTCTCCACTGGGACTAGGCTCTTCATGAAGCCTCTCAACATTGGAGACTCCTTCTACTATGAAGCCTCTCCCATTTGGGACTAGGCTCTTCCATGAGAAGCCTCCAACCTTAGAGACTCGCTTAACCACGCAACCCAGCCTCTCCACTTGGGAATAGGCTCTTCCGCATCAAGCTTCTCCAACTTTGGAGACTCGCTTATGCAACCTAGCCTCTCCACTGGGGACTAGGCTCTTCTACATGAAGCCTCTCCAACATTGGAGACTCGCTTCTACTATCAAGCCTCTCTCACTTGAGACTAGGCTCTTCCGCAGGAAACCTCTCCAACATTGGAGACTCGCTTCTGCAACCTAGCCTCTCTCACTTGGGAATAGGCTCTTCCGCATCAAGCTTCTCCAACTTTGGAGACTCGCTTATGCAACCTATCTTCTCCCACTTGAGACTAGGCTCTTCTACATGAAGCCTCTCTAACATTGGAGACTCGCTTCTACTATCAAGCCTCTCCCACTTGGGACTAGGCTCTTCCGCAGGAAGCCTCTCCAACCTTGGAGACTCGCTTCTACAACCTAGCATCTCCCACTTGGGACTAGGCTCTTCTGCATGAAGCCTCTCCAACATTGGAGACTCGCTTCTACTATCTAGCCTCTCCCACTTGAGACTAGGCTCTTCTGCATGAAGCCTCTCTAACATTGGAGACTCGCTTCTACTATCAAGCCTCTCCCACTTGGGACTAGGCTCTTCTGCATGAAGCCTCTCCAACATTGGAGACTCGCTTCTACTATCAAGCCTCTCCTACTTGGGACTAGGCTCTTCCGCAAGAAGCCTCTCCAACCTTGGAGACTCGCCGCAACCTAGCCTCTCCCACTTGGAAATAGGCTCTTCCACCGCAAAGTCTCCAAAACAACAGAGATCGCTTAGCACAACCTCTACGCTCAATTTCTCACCCACTCCAAGCTCCGCACCTCACATAAATGAGAGTTCCTGACCTTGTGGGACTAAATCCCCCAATTATGAATCTGCCACTTTTCGAACGCTACCAAGTCCAGCACCCTTCATAAATGATCGAGGTCCTGAACTTGGGGGACTATTGTTACGCCCCAAACCCACTTGGGCTCCACGTGTGTACGGTCAAAGTCAATCGAGGCTATTTGTGCCGAGGAGGTTAGACAACCGAGGCTATTTGTGCCGAGGAGGTTAGTCAACCGAGACTATTTGTGCTGAGGTGGTTAGACAACCGAGGCTGTCAAAGTCCGACCCTGGTTGCGTGTTAAGAAAGCCTTCCCCACCAAACATGTGATTCAATCTCTGAAAGATTGATGGGACTGCCTGCCAATGCGGTTTGTCACAGTCATAGCCCCTTAGTTTGCGGCTGAAAGTGACTTTCTCATTAATGCTAATGACGTGACACCAAAGATGGGACTCAAGAATCCTTCAGATGGAACCACGTGTCGCACATCAAAGGGGATCATTCTTGTAGAATTTGCCTATAAATACTAAGCTTATTTCTACAATAGAGGGATGTTGAAAATATTACTCTCACCACACATATATCAAGTCCTCCATACTGATTATTTTTAAGGTGATAACCACCTGGGAAATCGTTAGTTAGAGGCCCTCAAGCTACTACCTCTCCCATAGTGTGTTTCTCTTTATCCTTGGTTACCTACCCACCCGGGCCTAGGCATATCTGCGTGGTTGAATAAACCACGTGACAGTCCAAGTAAGAGGAGAAAGACACGTAGGAAGAGGAGGTGTGAGGTTCCTGTTGGCAGCCATTTTTGGAGGTCAACCTCCTGTTGGCAGCCATTTTTGGAGGTCAACATATACATTGACATTGCACGCAGATCATAAATCATCAGTATGCTTGATATAGAATTTGTTTTCTTGAATAGTTTTGCAAGGGATCGATATAATGAGGCTCACCAAAATTTGTTAATAATACAACTTTTAATTCCCTAAATCAATATATATATATATATATATAGACGTCATCTTGTAATATTTCTCAACTAAACTTGAACTCAACATGCTTGGACACGGTTGTGTACATGAAAACACTGATGCATGGGCGAAAACCCACGAAATAATTTTGGAAAACGATGCTTCTGTCTACCACAAGGTTGTTGATGGGAGTCACCTATGGAAGCAAGAAAAGGGTGAGATAATAACATATCGGTCCATCTTGATTTTGGATTCTTGATCAAGCATTTTTCGAGAAAATCCTTGGCATCTTTGGAAGCCTTACTCGGAATGTCGGGCAATTCATGACCGCAACCAATCTTGTATGAAACATCCTCACCTTGGCCCCTTTCTCAACTTTCCAAGGTGATTTTCATGTAATCATATACAACACGGTGCACCCTAATACCCAAATATCCGACTGGCCGTATTAATTCTTGATGGATAATAGACTCAAGCAAAGATATAGAACAATACCCACAATTCCTTGTTATCTTGATCATCTTTGATATTCTTTGCACTCCCAAAATCAGCCAACTTAGCGATTTCTCCGACAACCTTGTTTCCTGAATGTAAAGAATCAGCCACAAGCAATACATTGTGTGGCTTTACATCACATTTGTAAAATATGAGAGAAAATATATTTGGAGAAATAATTCTCTCTATATATTGATGTAATATGTATAATGAATGGGGCTACAAGATATATATATATATATAGACTAATAGAAACCTAATAAGAAAAGGAATATAAGAAAAAGAGTTCTACCTAGAATAGGAATATTACATATATAGTATTCTACTACATGGTATTCTACTGTAAATAGAATTCTAATACTCCCCCTCAAGTTGGAGCATGGATGTCAAAAGTGCCCAACTTGTGAGTGAAATTGTGAAATGCTCCTTGCCCAATCCTTTAGTAAATAAATCCGCTATCTGATTGTTGCTTGGAACATAGGCAGTCTTGATCTCTCCCTTATCAATTAGTTCACGAATAATATGACAATCTATTTCAATGTGTTTTGTTCTTTCATGATACATGATATGCTGGATTAGCGGCAATATGCATTGCTGCATAATTATCGCAATATAATATTACTGCTTGTGGATGATCTACACATAAGTCTGTCAGCAATTGTCTCAACTATATAAGCTTACATGTAATGGAAGTCATTGTCCTATACTCAGCTTCTGCTGAAGATTTGGACACAGTTGTTTGTTTCTTGCTTTTCCATGATATAAGTGTCGTTCCCAAAAATACACAATATCCTGTAACTGACCGTCGTGTAGTAATATCTCCAGTCCAATCTGCATCACAAAATCCTGCTAGCTGTAATTTTTCACTTGATGGAAAATATAATCCTCGTCCTGGTGCTCCTTTCAAGTATCGGAGCAATCAGTAAACTGCATCAAGATGGGGTTGTCTAGGTGTCTGTATAAATTGACTGAGTGTATTGAGTGAATATGAGATCTCTGGTCTGGTAATAGTGAGATAAATGAGCTTTCCTACCAACCGTCGATAGTATGTGGGATCTTTCAATAACTTTCCACCAATCAAATTAAATTTTAATGACTGCTCCATGGAAAATGCTGCAGGTTTTAATCCAAGTAATCCAGCTTCTTGAAGAATGTCAAGAGTATACTTCCTTTGGTTTATTGAAATTCTTGATCTTGAGCGAGCAATTTTTATTCCAAGAAAGTATTTTAATGTGCCAAGGTCCTTCAACTTGAATTGTGATGCAAGGAATGTTTTTGTAGTAGAGATTGCTTCTCTATTGTTTCCTGTGACAATCATATCATCCACATATAATAGAACTGCCGTAAATGAATTACCATTGACCTTTATAAAGAGTGAGTAATCTGCATGTGACTATTTGAACCCAAATTGAATAATAGCAGATACAAATTTTTGAAACCAAGAACGAGATGCTTGTTTCAATCTATATAAAGATTTATGAAGTCGACATACAACTGGTGTCTCTTCCTGTAGACAAAATCCAGGAGGAAGAGTCATATAGACTTCTTCATCAAGATCACCATGAAGAAAGGCATTGTGTACATCTATCTAATGAAGCGTCCAGTTACGAATAGAGGCGATAGCAAGTAAGCATCTGACTGTAGTTAACTTTGCAACCGGAGCGAAAGTTTTATTATAATCAATCCCTTCTAGTTGTGTAAACCCCTTCGCCACTAACCGTGCCTTGTATCGTTCAATTGTACTGTCAGAATGAAATTTAATTTTGAACACCCACTTACAACCAATAGGATGAGAACTTGGAGGAAGCGGTACAAGTGACCAAGTATTGTTTTCTTCCAAGGCACAAATTTCATCATTCATGGCACCGACCCATTTGGGATCTTGACATGCTACCTCATATGTAGGTGACTCAATGATATGAGAAATATTATATGTAAAAGTATGATGAATAGAAGAAAGGTTACTATATGATACATACCTTGATATAGGGTGTCAAGTGCTGGATTTGACTGGAAGAGACCCGGCTTGAGTAGGCAGAGTATGGTTGATATAGTAATTTTTTAGGTGAAATGGGGTTTGAATTGATCTTGTGGATCGTCTAAGTTGGCCATCTGGAGGGTGAGAAAAGGTAGGTGGATCAGTGGTGGTTGGACACTGTTCAACCAGTCGACCAGTAGGTGAAGACGGTCGACTGTTTAAGCTCTCTGTTGAACCAGATGAGGTAACCGGTCAACCGATTAGACTGTCTGTTGAAATAGATGAGTGAACTGGTCGACCAATTGGTCTGAATGATAGTTCGAGATCTTCAGGCAATTTATCTATTTCTGCTATATGTTGGTTCTGAGGGTTTGTAAAATATGGTGTTTCAACATCTAGAGGCATAGATTGTGGCAATGGGATGGAGTTGATTTCATCATGGAGTTGAGAAGTGTATGGAAATATATTTTCATGGAACACAACGTCTCGGGATACTACTAGCTTTTTGTCAATTAGGTCATATAAGGTATATGCTTTTTGTCCTGAGGAGTATCCAATGAACACACACCGTTTGGCTCATGTGTCAAATTTATGACTGGGTCTAAGGTTGGTGGCAAAACATAGGCAACCATAGACACGTAAGTGGAAATAAGGTGGTGGTTTCTTGTGCAATCTTTCGTATGGTGTTTTGTGTGAGAGCAATGGTGAAGGTATCCCATTGATAAGGTAACAAGCTGTTTTGATATATTCCCCCCAAAATTTTAACGGAATATTGGCTTGAAATTTAATGGCACGAGCCACATTAAGGAGGTAGTGGTGTTTTCTTTCTACCACTCCATTTGTTTGAGGGGTATAAGGACATGATCTATGAAAAATAGTACCATTTTCATTTAAGAATATTTTCAAGGATAAGATCTCTTGGCCATTGTCAGATCTCAGAGTTTTATAGTCAGGTTGTGTTAAGTTTTAACCCAAGCAAATAAATTTCTAATTATGCTTTGAGTTTCAAATTTGTGACGCATGAGGTGTGCCAAAATATAACGAGAAAAGTAATCAACAATTGTAAGAAAATATCTAACACCAGAATAAGAATAAATCCTATGAGGTCTCCAAATATCACAATGAATCAAATCAAATAGTTTATTGCTAGATATTTGACTGACTTTAAAGGGTAGTCTAGATTGTTTTGCCAGATGACAAATATCACAAATATCGTGGGAAACAATACTAATACCTAAGATACTTTGTGCTAGGAATTGAAGAGGTGAGGCTGAAGGGTGTCCAAGACGTTTATGCCATAGGTTGGTTGATCCACTGGTATTATGATATATTTGTGGTTTTTGTGAAAGGTAATATAGGCCGTTACTTTGCCTTCCCAAGCCAATCGTTTTCTTCGTAGTTAGATCCTTCATGACACAAAAATTAGAGAAAAATGTCACATATCAATCTAACTCTCTAGTAAGTTTACTGATAGATAATAGATTAACTTTGAATTTGGGAACATGAAGCACATTATCAACAAATCATATTATTTTCAAAGTTAATCGTACCAATGGATTTAATAAGAGCATGACCCCATTCGGTAATTACTGCACGCTTTGTGCATTGGCATGAATTTATTCTCAAGAATCCCATCCTTCGTGACATGGTCAATGGCCCCGCTATCAATAATTCATGAATTACTCAAAGGGGTAGTAGAGAGATTGATACCTGAGGTGTTAACACAAGGCTTGTCATTACCCGACTTGTTGTTTAGAAGTGTCATGATTTGTTCATATTCCTTGGTTGTGAGCATTTTGCCTTCCTTTGGGTCAAGTGTTGAAGCAGTAGTAGTGTTTGTGAAGCGTTTGTTTCGTGGCTTCACGTCTTTTCCATGAAACTTATGCCTTGGAGGGAAGCTATGGATGAAATAGCAGGTATCAACGATGTGGCCAATCATCCTACACTAGGTGCACCGTTTCTGTCCAAATTTCTTCGAAACGGTCACCAGTTTGGCCGATCGTTATTTTTCCAGTTTGATCTCCAATTGATTGAATGTTGCCTTTCATGATCGGATTGATGTAGAGCCATGGGATCCGATTGGAAAATCGTCGCTTCTATGATTTTTCTATCATCGTTTGTGCTAAGCATCGTCGCTTAGAATCGCTGCTTTGATACCATGTAAAATATGAAAGAAAATATATGTGGAAAAATAATTCTCTCTGTATATTGATGTAATATGTATAATGAATGGGGTTACAAGATATATATATATAGACTAATAGAAACCTAATAAAGAACGGAATAAAAGAAAAATAGTTCTACCTTGAATAGGAATATTACATATATGGTATCCTACTATATGGTATTCTACTGTAAATAAAATTCTAATAACAATGAACATATCCAAGTTTATGAAATGACTCAAGGCAATAAGAATCGATTTTGTGTGTTGTCTCACAATATTATCCGGCAAGCCTTTACGATCTGCTAGACATCCTCCGGACGCATATTCGAGCTCTATGTTGTATAGTTCCTCGCCTTCTTCTGTGGTAACATCATCGCCAAAACAATGAAGAATGCAGGGACACTGTTTGAATAAATCAAGTAACTTCTTCTCTTCAATGAGCGAATCGAACGCATAAACTTTTGCAGTTTTGACAGCTATAATGGGTGGAAATTGATCGCCAGTTTGGTGTTGTATGTTAGCTATGGACTCCAAGCCAAACCCTCATCTCCCAATGGTTTCTCCTCTATTCCAAATCATGTTTTTCTTGCTCTCTTTCTTGAGTTGTATCTTGTTCTTGTAGCCTATAGGTGAAGTCGACATGATCATCTTATATAGGAAAATAGAAGTTTTAAGATTATCTTTCAAGATCTTCTCATTCTTAGGTAATAGTACATTGGTTAGACCGGAGAAGGATTAACCTAAGTCTGTTAGGGTATCTTAAAATCTGGTGCCCTATGGTCATCTGACTTGAGAGTCATCGGTAAAAAACTCGTTACATTAGTCACATAGAAAGCTTACGGGAGAGAAGTATTGCACACAAGAAGTAAGAATGTTTGCATTAGTTAATTAAATAAAAAGAGATAATGGTGCTCGGTTCGGATTTTTAGACTAGAACCCCAGAGATTGGATATGAGAATTTTATAAATCGCTCACCATCTTGGTTCTAGGCATACAAGCTTCTAATTTTTATCATTTTATATAAAAAAATATTGTATTGATCAATATGAATTAAATTTGCTAGAACACCTCGAGATTGGAGAGAAAAGCATTAGGAGTGTGATTACACGAGAGGTGTGAAAAGAAAGTTGACCACATGGGGTCCGGGATTGTGAGTAAATCAACAACACTATAATGGTAGTGCTCTAGTATGGGTGTGAGTTCAATACTGGCTAATCACACACACACGGAAGGTCGAACATCGGATAAGTAAAATTAATTTGTGGTGTTGTTTGGTCTTTCTAAAAAAGCGCTACCTTATTTTCGAACATGAGCCATATGGTAAGAAATTCAATATCGGGTATATTAATTGTGATTTTATTAGCTTAGTTTTGTTGTTTGTACCTTAGTTCTATTTTGTTCGAGGATGAACAAAGGTTTTAGTTTATGAGTGTTTGATAAATGCATTTTGTGCACTTATTCGGACTTTAAAGGCGTGTTCGTTTTGCTGTTTTGAGTTTTCAATTTTGCAAAACACTCAAAACTTGTTTATTATGTTGTTTTTGAAAATTCGTTAAATTTATATCACAAAACTCAAAATAAGGTTTTTGATGTTTTTATTGTTTTAAGTGAAAACATGGAAAACACTCAAAACAAAGAAAAAAATTATTTAAATAAAAATTTATATAAATAAAAATTATAAAATAAACAATAATAATAAAAATAATAAAATTCTATAAGATAAAAATTCTATAAAAAAATAAAAAAAAATTCTAAAAAAATTATAAATTATTTTAAAAAATTTAAAAAACTAAAGTTCTAAAAACTAAAAAAAATATTTAAAAAAATATAAATATTATTTAAATAAAAATTGATTAAAATTCTCATTCCACGTCATTATTTTTTATTTTTTATTTTCTTAATTTAATATTTATTTGTATTTTATTTTGTAAAAAAAAAAATATTGTAACATTCACTGACTTTAAAATGTTTATATTATTTTATCATATATTACTATAAAATTGTTCTATTTTACTGAATAATCAAATTCATTGAATAAAATGATATAAAATAATTTCTCAAAATGACAAACCAAACACGTTTTCAGCAATATCAAAACAGACACTCAAAATATAAAACTGAAAATGAATTCAAAAACTCAAAACTGAAAATTGAACACAAAGAGAACTGCTCCTAAGCTTTTGTTCTATTAGTTTGACGATTTTCTACCTAATTTAGTTTAGTTTCCTTTGTTTTCAGTATTAGACCCGTTTATAAACAATTTCAGAAGAAAGGATGGAAAGAGCAACAATTTGGCGAATGTCTAGAAAGTATGAGGACTCAATTTCGCTCAATTGGAACTTCAAAGACCATATTGAAAGCTAAGGAATGAGTTAAGGACTAAAGTGACTAAAATCCAAAATCGGAAGGCGAAACACGTAGAATAGAAACTTCTGTTCTGGGTGAATGCCCAAGCTCTAAGTTGGGTGATCGCCCAGCTTAAGATTTTGTAAGCAAACTAAATTATTTTGCCTGGGCAATCGTCCAGTGCAAATTTTTGTCAGCAGATTTTTTACCTTTTTGAGTTTACTCCAGCTAAGAAACCTTTTGGATCACGATTTTTTACAATTTTTTGGAATCTTTTGGGACACTTAGAAACGTTATAAATAGGAAAGGTTAACTCTAAACAATGGTTGTCAATTGTTGGGAGATTTGAAAAGGGGAAACAAAAAACGAAGATTGAAAAATCATCTGGGCAAGATTGAATGAAGAACAAGGATTACATATTGAAATTTCTTCTTATCCGGGTGATGGATTTTATCTTTTCTCTTTGTTTTCTTCCTCTTAGTATGCTAAGCTATATTATTTTGTACTAGGATTGCGATGAAAATTGTATTATGAACATCTAATTATTTGAACTTAATCTTTCATAATCAAATACGTTTTTAATTTTGAACAAGTGATATTGATTTCTTTTCATCTTCAATAATTTGCACAATGATTGTATAAATTTTGTGACTTGTTTTACCTTCGAGAGATTGAAAATAAGTTAGACATACTATCAATGGTCGTAAAGTAAGATAGGAGATAGAGATATACTACTATGCTTTACGTAATCTTTAAGTATTCACAAATATTTTCTTAAATTCTTGTATGTTCGCATCCGTCATAAAGATATAGTCGGATCACATATAAGAATATGTTTAATTCTACTCGAGAGAGATTGTTAAAAAAAATTATGAATACTGATCTTCATAATTAAATCGTGTTATCAAATTCAACGGTCTGCATACCAAGAAAGTACTTTAAAACTCCGAGATCTTTATTCTCAAATTCCTTGGAACTAGCCCTTTTAAGACCTACAATTTTAGCTTCATCATCACTCATTAAGATTATATCATCAACATAAACAATGAATATAGTTACTTTTCCTTCAACAGAATGTCTAAAGAAAAATGTATGATCAACTTGACACTGTGAATAACCTACCTTTCAAACGGAGCTTGGAAAACGATTAAAACTAGTTCTATGTGATTTCTTAACATCATATAAAGATTTTTGAAGTCTATAAACCTTATCTCTTCTAAAAAATTGTTCAAAACCAGGTGGTAACTTCATATATACATCCTCATCCAAATCACCATTTAAAAAAGTATTTTTCACATCTAATTGATAAAGAGTCCACCCATAGTTAGCAGCTAGAGAAATCAACACTCGTGCCACTAGAGCAAATGTCTCTTGATAATCCAAACCATATGCTTCTGTATACCCTATCGCTACAAGTCTCGCTTTTGTACCTGTCAATTGTTCCATCAGCTTTAAACTTAACCGTAAATACCCACTTTTAACCTTTCGGAATCTTTCCTTTAGGTAAATGTACCAATTACTAGGTACCATTCTTTTCCAAAGCTCTCATTTCCTCTACATTTCCTCTAGAACAACTTCTTTCCACCTAGGAACTCCTAGAGCTTCCTGCACATTTTTAGGAATCTATGCACTAGAAAGAATGGATGTAAATGCTTGGAAGGAAGATGATAACCGATGATAGGATACATACTTTGAAATAGGATAACATGTGCAAGAATTGAATTGTTTACGAAGTGCGATAGGTAGATCTAGAAATGAAGAATCATTAGAGAAAGAGGTATCACCTGAACTTACCACTTTTGTATTGTCTGGATTAGATTCAAGGCATGGCTTTTATGAAGTATTTGGCTGTATTTTCTTAGTATGATGCTTTTTCCTTGAATAACCTTTTAGATCGGGCTTCATTTTGTTACGTAGCTTTCTGGGGACATTCTATAAGTTTATCACACCCATAGGAAGAAACTTGTTGCTAGTTAGTACCACCATGATGTGTACGACTTAAATATATCATGACATTTGCCAAACCAGGTGGTGACTCTGACAAAGACAATTCTGCACTTTCTGATTGAAGATTCCAAAAAGGATCTGTCACTAAATTCTCGACGTGAAGAGGAGCTTTGAATAAAAAAAAGAACTCTTTTAAGAAAATGTGATATCAAAACTTATAATCACTTTTCTTCATACACATTTATAACATTTATACCCTTTCTAGGTTGGGGAATAGCTCAAGAAAATGCATTTTTTTGTTTGCTTTAGGATCAAACTTACTATGAAATGCACCATGGACATGAACATAAGCTATACACACGAACACCCTTAACGGTAACAAATTTAAAAATAATCTAGTAGTGGGGTAATTATTTTCCAAACAATCTAGAAATGTCAAGAAGTTCAAAATTCTAGTAGGCATCGTATTAATTAGATAAGAAGATATAAGGACAGCTTCGCCCCAAAAACATTTTGGCACCCCATTAGTGAATAATAGGGCCCGAGCCACTTCTAGAAGGTGACGATTATTTCTTTAAGCTATATCGTTCTGTTGCGGTGTTTCAATGCATGAAGATTGGTCGATAGTGCCGTGTTTAGCTAGAAAATCACCTAAAACATTGGAAAAATATTCACTGCCATTGTTAGTTCTCAAAATTTTAATATGAGTATCATATTATGTTTAATCATATCAAAACAGTTTTGAAGTACAACATTAACTTCTAATTTTTCCTTAAGAAAATACACCTTACAAGCTCTAGTGTGATCGTCAACAAATGTTATAAACCATTGCGAACCAGTAACATTAGAAATGTGAGACGGATCCCAAATATCGCTATGTATGAGAATAGAATGTGCAAATTTTTTATAAGGCTGAGTAGAAAATACTACTCACAGATGCTTTGCAATTTCAAAAATTTCACATTCAAAACAAGGACTTTTATTCTTAAACAAAAAAGGAACAATCATTTCAAGTAATAAAAACTAGGATGGCCTAACCTATTATGCCATAACAGAATTTCATCCTCATCGAAGCTAGGAACATTATTTACAGTTAGTACTTGTCCTTCAAGTACAGGAGCATCACCCAAGAAATACAGCCAATCCTTTAATGTAGCATTGCCAACCATCTTCCTCGAATTCAATTCTTAGAATTCACACTGAGTGGAATAATGAAACTGAAACTGTCCCTAAATTAGGAGAAAAATTTCGATAGGACGCTCATATAGTCCTACATAGCATATTAACCACTTAAATAATGACATGTAACTTTTATGTCCTATATATTTAATTTTTATTATATTTCTCTATTTAGTTTGACCTATTCAAATGAAGACACGAGTCATTTGGGTAAATTTAATTTATTTTATTTCTCTCTTTTATTTTTCTTTTTCTAATTTAATTTTTAATTCTTATCTTAGCCTTATTTTTTATTCGAAAGTTATTTAGGCATCAAGTTCTTACTTAGAATTTTCAATTGAACATTTAAATTACGTTTGAAAGTTCTGAACTTAATATTCAATAGGCATGAACTTAGGGTGTGTTTGATTTTAATTAAAATCAGATTTTTTGTAAAAGTATATAATAGTTGAAAAAATGTGTAGTTGAAAAATTGTAAAAAGTTGTGGGTCCACGAAATGTATGGTTAAAATTAATTGTTCACTTTGACTTTAGATTTTTAACAAAATTTGAAGTGATATCAAGCAGACCGTAATAATTGTAAATGTTAATAACATTCTTCAAGTTCAAATTTGGGTAATTCAATATCGATTACTTTTTTTTTCTATTTCTTTTTTTCTTAAGTATGTTTTTTAGCAAAAGTTGAAGTAATATCAAACAAGAGGGATTAATTCGGGCAACACATAAAACACCGACTCCACCCACCCACCCAATTTGTAGTCAAAAAATGCGGCTGGTGCCTTATCTCTCCCTCTCAAGAAATATTTGTCTCCCACCCCCTTTTAGGTCCACAATTGCGTCTTCCCACTCCCTCCCAAACCCCAAACATAAATTTCTTATTAAATTCTTCACCATTTACAGCAGATGACCCCTCCAATTATTGTTTGGTGCACAATAATAAATTTTAATTATTTTTTCATTATTTATTCAATTATAAATATATGTGAATTAAATTAAATATAGTATTATTGCAATATCCCAAAAATACTAAATGTTTACAAAATGATAACATAAATTGTTGACATCGGAACCTGCACCGTCCATGTGTCAATAAATCTCCAGTCACTCCTTTGCCAACCTGTATGTTACCTACACACTCGGACAATCGTTAGGCACCAAGATCTCGGGAGAAAAAGAGTCCAACGATCGTTGGTACTCTAACGATCAAGTCAACTTCTGGTATATATAGTAATATATGGAGGATGAAAGCAATGGGGTGTGGGAGGGAAGCTGGCAGAGATTTGATCGGAGTTTATGGGTGATATTAAAGCGTAAAAAGAGCGTATCTTATATTAACTGGAGACGTTGTATTTATAGAAGAGCGTACCTTAGAATAACCGGAGACGTTGTATTTATATCACAAGAGTTCTAATTGATTTCGAAAACAATCAATTAGATATCTAATCGGATCCTCCTTCCTTATGGGATAGGGATGATCGGCTGTCAAGACAATCTCTTAGATTACCGTCCTTATTTAAATTCATCACGTTGCCTAATCTTTAGGAAATTGAGATTTCGTTTCTTTGTGAGGATCCGTGTGCCAATCTAACACAATCTGTCTTTAATTACTTTCAAGGTCATCCCAAAATATCATGCTGCCTACTAGTTATGATAAATACGAAGCCCAGCGAGGCTCTCTGGGTCGGCCATGGGTGTCAAGGCCCTTCATAGGCTTCGATGTACTCTAATTTAGGAATGCTAAGATGTTCGATGCGATGAGCCTCCAAGGACTTCTGAGAATTTACGAGGCCCCTTCTGGGCACCCGAGGCCTTCGTGGGGTCTATGGGACCTTTATGAATCTGGAAGGCCCTTGCTAGGCCTATAAGGCCTTAACGAGGCTTGAATTAAGCCTAGATGGGACTTTTACTGGGCCTTTGCTGACGTTGAGGCCTTACCAAAATCAGGTGGTAACACAAATAATCTTAAATCATAAATTACAAAACAAATTTAAATTAATTTAAAGAACTTGTTCGACGTTGCAAAATATGTAAATTAATTACACGTGTTATTTGATTGATTATTTTCATAATTAATGGGTTGTGCGTTTCAACTTTTAATAATTTCTTTATTGGCATGTTGGACAATAAGTTATCCCTACAGTACCCGCACAATGTGTCGGACCCAAACTATCCGTACGATGCACCCAACCCACAATACTCATACGATATGTCGGACGATAGATTTACGAGTATTAACAGTAGCAACTACGATGCTGCCACTAGGTTTTCAGCAACCAGTACTCATTTTCTTATATTAAATTTGCTTTGAAATTTATGATTTAAGATTATTATTGTTATCATTTTGCAAACATTTAATATTTTTGGGATATTGCAATAATACTATATTTGAATTTAATTCACATATATTTATAATTGAATAAATAATTAATATTTATTATTATGTACCAAACAATAATTGGAGGGGTCATCCGTTGCAAATGGTGAAGAATTTATTAAGAAATTTGTGTTTGGAGTTTGGGTGGGGGTGGGAAGATGCAATTGTGGAACTACAAGGGGTGGGAGGCAAATATTTTTTGAGAGGGAGAGATGCTACCCTTTGCAAACAAGTGGAGTCGGTGTTTTATGTGTTGTCCGAATTCGGACAACTCATAATCCCTCTATCAAACAAATCCTAATAATTGTAAATATTAATAACATTCTTCAAATTCAAATTTGGGTAATTGACTACGGATTACTTTTTTTTTCCCCTTGAGTTTGCGAGAATTTCAAAATAGAAACTAATTAATAATAAGTATTTATTATTTTGCATTAACCCTAATGAATTTTATTTGTATTAGAAAAATATATTAAATTATTAAATTTGACTTTGAGGAATTTTATAATATTTACAATTATTAATTTATTGAATATTAAGTTTAGAGCTTTCAAACTTAATTTAAGTATTGAATTGGAAATCCTTAGCGGAATTTGATGCCTAAATAACTTTCGAATAAATAAGTCTAAGATAAATATTAAAAATTATATTAGAAAAAAAAAAGTAAAAAGAGAAATAAAGAAAATTAAATTTACCCAAATGACATGTGCCATCATTTGAGTGAGTAAAACGAATAGAGAAATATAGTAAAAATAGATATGACAGAAGCTACATATCATTATTTAAGTAGTAAAAGTGACACTACGTCTATTGAATAGACAGTCAAATTAAAAAATCATTTCCAATGGATTGTGTATAAAACTAATATTACCGCTTATGTGATATTGATTTGGTGTGCCACATCAGTTAGACGGAGCTCTCGTCAGTATGCATTTGAGAGAAATTTTATATTTGTGCTTATGTGAAATGTCTAAAAAGTAGCAAGTGAAACGTCTAAAAAGTAATAGATAGAGTGCATAGGAAATGCATTGATACTAGTGGTGAAAAACAAGATAAAAGAGAACAATTAACTGTATTTCAGATATCAAAATGATTAAGAAGTACAAACTCCTAGCCTTTATAAGTAAATCTAGAAACAAAAAACCTAAATGTTGGGCTATAGTTACAACAAATCTGTTTCACTAGATAAGCTACAGCTTATCATAAGAAGATTAAATAAATAGAAAACAACTTTAAGAAAAAGTAAGAACAACCCTAGAAAATAGATAATATAGCTAACTTAGTCCTCATCTACTCCCCACCAACGAGAGTTCTTATAACTTCCTACTGGACACTTGTAAAATTGGGATTGGACAAGTAAAAATGGTTCACATTAAACGTCAATTGCTTGTCCTATTGCCACAGGACAAGTGGTAACTTATCCAGTGGAGGGTTTTAAGAACTCCCCATGGTGGGGAGTACATTAGGACTTATAGCTAACTTCCAATAGAATGTTATATCTGCAAATACTTTAAGATGACGATTCAATAGATTTTATTGTTGCCCCTAACCCTAAGGGGGGTGAGATTCTTGGACTTTTTAAGTCGTTTAAAGGATATTAGCTCTTTACCTTGGATTTGTGGTAGAGATTTTATTGAGATTGTTTCACCATCAGAAAGGCAGAGGAAACCCGGTCCTATGCAGCAATGGAGGATTTTCAGTTAGTCTTATCTGACTGTGCACTACAAGAGAAAGATTACCAGGGACCACTTCTTACTTGGACTAATAAGAAAGCGAGAGAGGCTAATATTCAGAGAGATTGGACATGTTTGTGAGTGATGAAGTGTGGCATTTTCTCTTTCCACGGGTGTAAAACACTTGGATTTTCTGAAGTCAGATCACAGGCTGCTATTATACAACTATATGGAGACACTGCTTCATCAGGAATATGGTTGCTGGTTCAGATTTCAATTGTTTTGGCTTCGGGTGGAGGGGTATGGTGATTTGGTTTAGGAGCACTCGAGATTGGATGGTATGGTGGAGATTAAAATAATTCGTTTTAGTGCATCCATCAAGCTCTTTCAGTCTGCAGCGAGGCATTTACATCCTAGAGTTCTCAGAAATTCCATAAATGGTAGGAAAATTTAGAAGATCGTCTCGCCTTGTTTAACTGTATAACTCTTCGAACACTACAAATCACATGGGTGAAATTAAAAACTTGGAGAAGTCTATATCTTCATGACTTCAGCACATAGCTTACAATCCAGCAACACAAATTAGCCATTGGAGAGCATCCAAGTCGATCTTCTATAGTACTTTGTCGTGTTAAATCACTTGCATATCCTTTTCTATTTGGCCCGAATAATGAATTGAAATTAATAAATCACTTTCCTATTGGAAACCTTTGTCTATTAACTTTTGGCCAACAATCTTTAAAGTATCAAAAACAATTGCATCAAACTAAAAAATAGAACTAGGGATTAATTATACCAGCTAGCACAATCTCTAAAATTACCAAAAAGTCGAAAATGTATAATAATTGACTTGAAATTAAGAACTTACGCATTAACAAAATGGAACAATCCCTACTCTATACCAACCATTCGGGATATACATATTTGTATGATATATACATTGACATTGCACGCAGATCATAATCATCAGTATGCATGATCAGTGGCGAATCTAGAATTCATAAGTCATGGGGCCAAAAAAAAATTTGAAGGGGGCTTTGATTTGGTTCGGGCGCCCAAATTTTTTTTTTTTTTTTTTTTTTGGACAATCTAATCAATCTACAAGTAAAATATAATAATCAAATTTAATTTGCAAATTCACATCACAAATATCAATATATAAAACAACCAAACAATCATTCATCTATTGACCACCCATCTCTATTTCAAAAACAAAAAGATATAGCAAAGTTACGGCGTAACATTAATGTATTATATTAAAAAACATCGCAAAGTTACTAATAAATTAGAAATATTTATTTCATTAAAAAAAAAGAGTAGTCTTTCACATTTGCTAAGATGATTTTTGTGAGACTTCAATTTGATGATTTTGTGATTTCTCCCACCATTTTTAATCTTCCATTTTTCGACATGAGAGACGCAGAAAGAAATGAGGAAATGGAAATTGGAAAAAAATAAAAAGGAAAGTGTAAAAGTTGTGGACCATTTAATAAAAAAAAAAAAAAAAAAAAAAAAAAGTAAAAAAACAAAATTGTCAAATGGGTGTGGGGGCCATGGACCCCATGGCCCCCAAGCCAAATCCGCCACTGCAGTGAGCATGATATAAATTTGTTTTCTTGAATATTTTTGCAAGGGATCGATATAATGAGGCTCACCAAAATTTGTTAATAATACAAATTTTAATTCCCTTTAATATATATATATATATATAATATATATATATATATATATATATATATATACACATCATCTTGTAGTATCTCTCAACTACACTTGAACTCAACATGCTTGGACACGGTTGTGTATATGAAAACACTGATGCATGGGCGAAAACCCACGAAATAATTTTGGAAAACGATGCTTCTGTCTACCACAATGTTGTTGATGGGAGTCACCTATGGAAGCAAGAAAAGGGTGAGATAATAACATATCAGCGGTCCATCTTGATTTTGGATTCTTGATCAAGCATTTTTTCAGAAAATCCTTGGCATCTTTGGAAGCCTTTCTCGGAATGTCGGGCAATTCATGACTGCAACCAATCTTGTATAAAACATCCTCAGCCTTGGCCCCTTTCTCAACTTTCCAAGGTGATTTTCCTGTAATCATATGCAATACGGTGCACCCTAATGCCCAAATATCCGACTCTGGCTGGTATTCTTGATGGATAATAGACTCTGGCGCGGCATATAGAACAGTACCCCAGAATTCCTTGTTATCTTGATCATCTTTGATATTCTTTGCACTCCCAAAATCAGCCAACTTAGCGATTTCTCCGACAACCTTGTTTCTTGAATGTAAAGAATCAGCCACAAGCAATACATTGTGTGGCTTTACATCACAGTGAACATATCCAAGTTTATGAACATGACTCAAGGCAATAAGAATCGATTTTGTGTGTTGTCTCACAATATTATCCGGCAAGCCTTTACGATCTGCTAGACATCCTCCAGACACATATTCGAGCTCTATGTTGTATAGTTCCTCGCCTTCTTCTGTGGTAACATCATCGCCAAAACAATGAAGAATGCAGGGACACTGTTTGAATAAATCAAGTAACTTCTTCTCTTCAATGAGCGAATCGGACGCAGAAACTTTTGCAGTTTTGACAGCTATAATGGGTGGAAATTGATCGCCAGTTTGGTGTTGTACGTTAGCTATGGACACCAAGCCAAACCCTCCTCTCCCAATGGTTTCTCCTCTATTCCAAATCATGTTTTTCTTGCTCTCTTTCTTGAGTTGTATCTTGTTCTTGTAGCCTGTAGGTGAAGTCGACATGATCATCTTATATAGGAAAATAGAGGTTTTAAGATTATCTTTCAAGATCTTCTCATTCTTAGGTAATAGAATCTATGTTTCCGATTTGTGGTCTCTCAACAAAGATGGGATACTCACTTATTTACTTAAGGCCCGTTTGACAGAGATTATAAACTAGTTCATAAACCAATTTTTGATTTATTTGACCAAAATTGGTTTATTTGAGTTGAAATTGTTGACTTTTCATGTTAAAAGTGGGTTGAAAAGTCAAAAATAACGGCTGAAATAAACCAAAAATGATTTATAATACATGTCAAACAAGCTCTTATTAGTAAATAAGTGAGATTTAAAATAATTTTTTTATCAATCAGATTTAAAAATAAGGAATTTACATTAATATAAAAATTTCTTTTACTGAAAGTAATTTTTTGTTATTTAAATGTTTTACTTTTTAAAGCTTAAATGTTGTAAATATTTTATGGGTAATTTGCACTTTTAGTCCCCAACTTTTTTAATTTGTAACAAATCTACTCTAACCTTTTTTTTTTAGCACCAGACATCTCCAACCTTTTAATTTTTTGTAAATCACATTCCCATTGACATATTTTGACAGTTTTGCACTCCTGTTTAAATAAACAAAAAAAAAAGCTAAAAACAACAAAATAAAAAAAAATAAAATTGCAAATGAAGTCCCATAACTTTTAAAAAACATAAAAAAACACTATCTTCCCCAACCACCCACCCCACCCTACCACCCCTACCCTACCCTACCCTCACCTTCATCTTCATCTTCTTTAGAATGGAAGTGATTTCTCCTCTGCAGATTTAAATTTTTTCTTAGCTTCAAATACTTGGGCACAAAAGCCTTTGAAGATTGCTTCAACAAAACGTAAATCGAAGATTCATCACAGATTTCTTTAAGCAATTTACTTATCAAGCTTTTATCTCTGGCGAAATTTGAAAAAATCGAAACTTCTTCCACTTTGCAATTCACCGAATCACACTTTCTGCTTATAGGCTTTGTTGGCCCAAATTTGTTATAGCCTGTAACAGTAAATAAACTCTAATTGTGTTCTTTAAATTGGCATTTGGCAAGAACCCTAACACCTAAACCAAGAGCACATAATCTGGTACTTCTTCAGAAAATTCATCTATAGAAGTCTTACTGTATGATCTTCCAATCCTCAATATATATGATTCTTATATCTAATCACAATTTTCATAATAATGATTCTGCATAAATGCAAAAGATTCATCATTCTCTCTTCCAAGAACCCTTCATTTTTTTTACTAACCTTATTTTTCTTTCTCATTCTCTTCTCTTCGTCGACCGAAAATCAAGCGACAAATGATTTTGCAGTGACTGATTTCCTGCTACACAAACACCAATTTTCTCCTAAAACGGCATCACAAGTTGCCTCTGTTTTACCACGTGTAAAGAATCTACAAAAATCTGATTCAATATTATTGTTCCTCAAAGAGAGTGGTTTTTCAAAGACCTAGTTGGGGAAAGATGTGAAATCTCGGCATGGGGTGCTCTCTGCAAGTCTCGACAACACCATCAAGCCCAAAATCAAGATTTTCCAAGATTTGGGTTTTCCTGCCAATAATATTGCTGAGATAATCTCAAATGATCCAGTGGTTTTGTATCGCAGTTATTTCTGGGTGGTTTTTGTAAAATGATTTGGAAAAGACTTTAAATTCATGAAGAGTTGTGGGGGTAGGAATGGAGCAAATCATAAAGCATAAAAAGAATTTGCATTGATTGAATAGTAAAAGACTACAAGGTGGGGTGGGGTGGGGTGGGGTGGGGTGGGGTGGATGGGGTTCTTTTATATTTTTTAAAAGTTATAGGATTTCATTTGTAATTTATTTTATTTTTTTGTTGCTTTTATTTTTTTTATTTATTTAAAGAGGAGGGCAAAACAGTCAAAATATGTCAATGGACATGTGATTTGCAAAAAAATTGAAAGGATAGGAATGTTTGGTGCTAAAAAAAAGGTTAGAGGTAGATTTGTTACAAATTTAGAAAGTTGAGGACCAAAAGTGCAAATTACCCATATTTTATCTACTTTTACATTTTTAAGGGAAAATTTCAGTTAGAGTCTCTAATGTTTGTGAAAAGTATAAACGAGTCCCGAACATTAATTTTAAGCATTGCCATGCCTGGCCTTTGAGTATTATTGCCGTGCAAACCTTTTCGAATGCAAACTGTCCAAAAGGCATTTAGTTTCACAATTGAAGTGCACTTGTCTAGACTTTAGAAGGGTAAATAGTTACATAATTTCTATAAAAAATAATAATAATAACGAAATTGATTAATGATGATATTATAACAATTATTTTTTTGAGATAAAAGTCAAACTTCAGTTGATTCATTAATTAAAGGTCTTGCCAGGGAAGTAGTTAGGCATGGCAATAGGCTAAGCCGAGCCAACTGTGGTGCAGACTTTTTCTAATGCGGGCTGTCACCGGGCTTCATCGAAAGCAGGCCGACCCGGCCCGCCTGACCTGGATTGACACCTCTAAATACTACTCGAGAGAGATTGTTAAACAAATTAAGAATATTGATCTTCATAATTAAATCGTGTTATCAAATTCAACTGCCCGAGTTCAAGGAGATTGGAATAAGTGGATTTGGGATTCTAGTTTACTTTTCTTTATTAAATTTATATCACATTCGCATTCATCTCAATAACAACTAGAAGTGGGATGCACCTGCCTGAAATACATGCAAAAAGGCCAATCAAGAAAAAAACAATTTTTTGAAGAGCAAGACGAAGAAGTAACTCCAGAAGTGCAGACTAATCATGAGCAAGTGGCAGACCATGAAAAACAAAAGCTCCATAGCCAATCAAAAAATATGTATCTCCCATCCCTTTCTCACAGAGGTTAAATTCACAGAAGAAGAAGTAGGATCAGCAGTGTGCATAATTTTTGAATCATCTAAGGAAGCTAGATATTATCATACCGTTTGTGGAGGCCCTAACTCAAATGCCCAATTACGCCAAGTATATGAGACAAATGCTTGCAATTAAGAAAAAGTTGGCAGAAATAAATACAATAAAACTTACAGAAGAAGTAAATCCTATAGTGGAGAAGCAACTATCAGACATAAAGAAATAATCCAGGCAGCTTCACAATTCCAATTACCATTGGTTATCTCGTGATCGACAAGGCATTTGAGATCTTGGTGCAAGTATCAATTTAATGCTTCTTTCTATTTTTAGGCGATTATGACTTGGTGAAGTTAAACCTGCAAAGTTCACTCTTCAGTTGACCGACCGATATATTAAAAAGCCGTTTGGGATGGTGGAAGATGTGGTGATAAGAGTGGAAAAGTTTTTATTTCTCATTGATTTCGTTGTTCTTGATATGCTTGCAGACGCAGAGACCCCTATTTTCTTGGGCCGACCTTTCTTAGCTACTTCGGATGCTCTAATTGATGTTTTACGATGTGTATTAACATTAAAAGTTCATGATGAAATGGATGTATTTCATAAATTGGGTAGACATGAGACATGATATCAAGTTGAGACTTTGAAGAAATTCAAGAAAAGCTTCTTGAAAAGGTTTTGGGAGACGAAACTAACAGTACAGGTGAAAGACAATGGTAAACAGATTGTTCAAATGCAAGAAGCTAACATGGCTCTTACCACGTCAGCGGTGGGTTTTTTCTCCTGCCCACAGGAGAACAGGACTATCTGAATAAAAGTGTATTCGGGCACCAATTTTATCCAAACAAAATAAAACAAATTTTATATATTATGTTTAACCATTGATCATAAACCAAACATACCTTAGAAGCGGAAGGACAGGTGATACTATGCAAAACCCACACAAGTGTTTATGTACAATAAGCAAGCAAATCTTTAGCTTCAAATCTCTCGATTATCATTATTGTATTGTTGATAATGAAACTTAGAACCACCTCAAAATTTTAGACATAGATACAGATTTTAATTACCAAAGCGATTTCTAAAAAAAAAAAAAGTGACCTTGAAGTAGTGTTTTTATATTTAATTCTCTGTACCTACTTACCATACCATGGGAGATGATCTAATGCTTCCGATGGGTATTGTTATAATGCCCACCGTGACACTTGTCACTTTTTCATTGGATGAGTCATTATAACAATGTCGACCGAGGGCATTAGATTAAAACCATACCGAGAGATGGGAGCACTTTGGTGTAATATCCTTTGGGCAACAGTGTACCACTACCACATCACAGCAGTAAAGCAATAGCACAACTATCGAGTTCCACAACTTTTTTCACGTCAAAATATTGCATCCATGAAATGTCAAGGTATGAATGAAATCAGTACGAGTTTGTTAGGATTTTCAAAAAATTCAAATTTACAAGTAAAACTAGCATGTCTGGTTAAAAGTATGTCAAACTTGCTTAAGTTACTTATTTTGTTAAACTTGATTTTCAAAATAACTTTTTTACTTATAGAATTTACTTTTCTAAAAAGTAAATTTGAAAAGTAACTTACCACAACCAAACATGTTCTAGTTGCTTAGCCTAATCAAAAGGAAAAAGTTGTTACACTCGGGCATACCGCTTCCATGGCCCATATAAACAAAGTGATTGTGGTTTTTCAAGACTAAGGTACGGTCTATTCCTTGGTTGAAAGCACGAAAAGGGGTTCGAAAAAAAACTGTTGAGGTAGCCTTATCGAGATTAATAATAAGTAAAAATAATAGAACAAATGATCATTAACAAAAATTCTGTTGAAAATAACCGACAATATTACCATCAGAAATTGTGATAAAAACCAATGTTGGTAATCCAAACGAAATTACCAACATTTATACCACATAAGAACACTCTCCAAAAAAGTTAATTTGGATTTTCAAATATTATCTTCAAAAATGCTGCCTATAACTAAATAACAGATAGAAAATAATTAGAAACAAATTTTAGTAACTAATATTAAAAATATAAAATTAATTTATTGAATAAAATTTTGTCAATAAATAAAGTAATAAATATAAAAATAAAATATTAATGACAGAATATGCCATTTGAGATAAAATAACTTACATGTCAATAATATTATAAATAAAAAATAAAATACACTAAATTTTCAACAGAATATTCATTCCTTAACTTATTAAAAGAAAAAAAGAGTAATAAAATGTGATGCAGTTGTATTCTTCGTCGGTGATTCCCAATGACATCATCGATAACATTTTTATTTGTGATGCTAATGGAAGTATGCCGATAATCACCAATGTTGCTATCGCTAATTTTGTTCGAATTCTGTTTATTGTTTCCACAATTCCGCTAATTGTTGTTGTTATTGTTATTATTATTGCTGGTGCAATATCAAAGTTGACAACAAGTGTGCTCGTTTCCATTGCATTTTACATTTTAATTACAGTTTAAAAATCATTACAAACATTTAAAAACCGCTGAAATCCCTCAAAACACTGGAAACAAAAATGAAATAAGACAGCAATTAAGTAAAAAATAAAAATCCTCTATCCACTGCTCCCTGGATATTACAAAACCACACCATAAGGTCACCCATCACTCTTTTCCTTATTATATAATAACTCCTCCCATTCATGTTATCATGTATCGTGTACTACTATACTGCTCAACCTAGGTTGCAGGCTAAGCAACTCATTCATAATAACTTTCACGTTCATGTTCATGTTCACGCTCCTGATCCATTGCTTAGCTGAAGGGTCATTTTTATGTTCATGGCTGCCAATTCCGCAGCTAGATATCTGAAGACGTAAGGCATAGCAACGGTCTCCATTCCTTTACTACTCTGGCAGGCAACACACGTAACCTTTTTGGGGACCCTACCAGGTGGTAGATCACCAACCATATCTCTTACTGCTCGTTTTTGTGACTTGATGATTGATGTTGTCAAGATGCTTCCACAGAGGGAGCAGACATCAGCAATGTGATGATCAGAACTTGTATGAAGTCTATCATGTAATAGATATGCTGCCCCGTGAGCCAGAAGGGAATCTCGTTCCATTTCTCCAAAACGGATACCCCCACCACGTTTTCTTCCTTTAATAGGCTGCCGAGTGACCTGATCCACAGTTCCCGTAGAACGAACCTGTCAAGAAGAACAATTGTCAACTCAATAATATTGTCCAACTAATGAAATAATAATTATTCAAAGCAACCAGACTATGATTTCTAAAAGATTTTATAGCAAAAAATGTTTACAAATAAATTTATTTAGAACAGCAAATAAACGTGCAAGCACAAAATCGTCTTATTTGAAATAAAAAATATACACTTTCACAATGTTTTTACGAAGAGATCGCACCTGAAACTTATCTGAAACCATATGCCGCAGTCGCTGATAATAGACAGGCCCGATAAATATTTCACATGTCAGCTCCGTCCCATAAACTCCACTGTACAGTACTTCTACGCCGTGATAATTAAATCCACGGGCAATCAACAAGGAACCAAGTTCATCAACAAGTGAACTGGATTCAGATTCAGACCCTTCTGTGTTCTTCTTTATTGAGCTAGAAAATGGTGTTGCGTCAATAAAGTTTCCATGTAAGGCGCCTCCCTACAATCACACATGAAAAACATTGAATGAATTAAAAATTAGAGCTTTTCAACATTTCCAATCACTGTATCACTTTATTAGCAGTAGATAATCTTTCAATCATTCATGTTATCTATCCACAAACTATTTCACTGGTCCTCAAAAAATTAGTAGCCGATAAATAAAATGGTTCGAGTGCAAAACTTCAAAACCAAGGCGGGTTTACCAGTTCGATTCAGTTAACTTGCACATTCGGACCTGATAAGTGAACCCACAGCCTGAGCGCCATCACCAGGTTCCGTAGAACCATCTGGACCAGGCAAGGTTTTATAGCTATAATCTGATGTTTCATTCCCAATTTTAAAATTTTCTGTACTGCATATGTTCTGAGTCTACAGACTCGTCTGTTCACCAATCAAGACCAGAGCAACCGAAGAAGTAACAAAGAGACTCACTTTTATTAAAAGATGATGTTACTTCTGTCAATATGTCTTAATATATAGTGTGAGATGACATCATCAAGTCTATAAACAAGAATGATAAAACCAGATCAACAAACATTAATCAGATAAGTCATATTTCAGGAAAAGGCAATCAGTTTGATTTGTGTAAATTAACTTCACATTTTGTTGGCTATCTGTACTTCGAAAAAGTAATAGAACCCCTTGGGAAAAAGAATAAAGAAGAAATATTATTATGCTTAATAGTAATACCTTAGCTGCAATTGATTCCAAAAGCATTGCAATTGTCATTCTAGAAGGGAATGCATGTGGATTAATAATAAGATCTGGTTGCATTCCTGTAACTCCAGAGAATGGCATATCGACATCTGCCCACAGCTGAGAGCAAACACCCTTTTGCCCATGCCTGCTGCTAAATTTATCACCAATTATAGGATTTCTAGTGCGTCGAAGGCGTATGTTTGCCTGCACAAAGGACAAGCGAAGAGCAATCACTATGACAATCACACATGATAAATATGTGAACTGAAATGGTTTGCGGTTTTCTTTTGATACAACAATACGAGACACTTCAATTTTACAAAACGATGCTACAATAAGTAAGAACTTAAACCACAAATCATGGCTCTTTTTCTGATCCATATTTCTCCAACCTAATGGCATGGCTTACCAAATACATATCCCAAGAAGGCCATACTAAATATGGCAATTCAAATAGAATCTCCAGAATGAAAATGACAATGTGCAAGAAACAAAAACAAAAAAGTAAAGGAATTGGTAAAATCTTGACAAGGCCACTGTTTAGTGGAAAGTGGGAGAGAAGTCTAAGAGAAAGTAAAAGGTACAAATAAGCTAGTTCAGTAGGGTTGACTGCTCACCTTCTGTACATGCTTTTTGTTTTTAACGTCAACAGCAACATAATCAACGACAACGGGCTCTGAACCTTTTAACTTGATACTTGTTACTTTACTTGTTACCTCGTCATAGATGCTATAATAAGGATCATTCGGGTTTATCCTCTGAAAAAGGTCAAAAACTTAGTAGACATCATTGAACTTGAAATATATAACATAAACAGAAGAAAATTTACCTGCCCAACATAGGGGAGCCCATCAATATCGATGAACTGATGAGATGACTTGTCCAGATTGCTTCTCCCAAATGTTCTCTGAGAACGATCTGACTTGATGCCTTGTTCAGCCAAGTCAATTGTTTCCGTCTGTAGATTGGTCATACATGCGAAGCACAATGATATTCACGTACATAAAAAAATCAATATCCCACACTGGACGGCCCAAGTAAACAAATGATGGAAAAAAAAAAATTATTATTTCACGAGCAAGACATTTTAAATTTCCAACTCAGCATTCAGAAATGCTAACAAAACTTTTTCTTTTCAATCTTTCCTGCTCCACCATGAACCTTAACAAAGAGAATTAATAAGTAAAAAATTATAACTAGTGATAATTGTAATAATAATGGGAACAACTGCACCTCTCCTTTCCTTATTTCTGTGAATATTAAAACCACATAACAGTTTACCACCACTGAGTCCAAAGAAGGAAATAGTAGTTGCCGCCATAATCAAGTCCTTGGAAAACCAGAGAATGCATGTTGATGACTCCAGATATCCTACATCTGTATATTCTTTGGGGAACTGACCCATGTATTGCAAAAATAATCTTAACGAAATGTATCCCTGTTATCCCCCCCTAAGCTGTTTACTTTTTGTCCTCTCCCTAACTAATAGCAGCTGTAGCTGAAATAACTGTCTCAACAATATCTACCCCCTGTAGATTACTTCACCTAAAGATCAAGTAAATCTATGCTGCACTTAAAATGACCCCCTTTTTTAAGCTGAAACTAGCAACAACAAAATAGATTTCATCCAGCTTCTAAGGCAAGCACTCAAAATGAATTTAGAATATCAAGAATTGAAATGTAAATTTGAGTAACTAAAAGAAGGATACTACATGCAGCAATGAATGGATCGTTGATGCAAAACATTAACAAAAGCACAAATCTGAAATTTGGCGATAGTTGGATTTGGACAAGTTTTAGTAGTTTTAGAATTAAATGGGTTTTATTGTGTATGGGAAAGCTGTTGGCATTAATTCTTAGTTAGGGCATCATGTTTTTTAGTCAAGGGTACTTTGGCTTTTTAATATTTGCATGGCATGAGTAAATATCCATGGGTTATGGGCCTCAAAGCAGTCATAACGTAACCCACTTTTATTAGAAGCCAAGGTCTAACTAGGATTAGTCTTAGAATAATGAGTCAAAAAGCTTCTTAGATAGATCCTAGTCCCATTCCTAGTATGTCTTCTGGGTCTATAGATAATAATGTATTTCCTATCTCACTAGAGGTAATCATTATTGACAATTGGTATTGTGTTTGTTGATTTCCCTAAACCCTTGCAGGAGTAACGCAGACAGATGCTATTGTTTTGCCATAATTCTCTCGCGTAAAATCTCACATAAAGAACAATCTTCGGCTAATTTGTGGCAATCACTTCTAGTAGAAAGACAGCACAAATCCAATCCTTTTGAATTGTCTAACATCAATTACGCAATTATTAAAGGACAAAAGTTCAAGTGCTCTAAAAACATAAAAAATTCTAAGATTATGCCAACAGCTATGAAATACAAAAACAGAAAACATATCTCATTCTAAAAAGTGCTAAAACTTGTTCCAGGTCCAATTAATTGGCGATTACAGATTTGTGCTTCTTTTTGAGCATATGTTCTGCATCAAGTGTTTAACTAGCCGAGTTGCATAGAAAATGAGAGGGAGGGCAAGAAAATAACCAAAAAAAAAAAAATGTAGGACAGTATCAAGGTAACAGAAATGAAAATTTTAACTAAAACTTCCAAAAGAACAAATTTGTCTATGGTATCATTCAAAAGATATTGACATTCTTAAGATAGGAAATTTAAGCATTAGACACCTGGTATATGTAGCCATGACACAAGCCACGATCCACAGATGATTTATTTAATACCATGGCATCCTCCATATCGTATCTGCATAATTTAAAGAGAATACATAAAAACACATAAAACACTAGGAAAAGATCGAGATACATAACATGTTTCGGCTTATTACCCTGAATATGCTAGAACGGCCACAATTGCATTTGTTCCTAATGGATAGTCATCAATGTTGTATTTTTCATACGCCTTTGTGCGTACAATTGGGGTTTGCGGAGTCTGTAAACACCCAAATCAGCATCAAAGTGAAACAGTGATTTTGAAGCACAAGGACAATCAACAATATGGATTACCAAATAATGAAACTAACAGGATCTCTCTCAGGAGACAATGAACTTCAGCAGATAAAAAGAACTAAGAATATACTTTCGGGAAATGTCATCTAATTTGACTAATCACATGGCATATAATATATTATTCATAACAAAACCCTTAAATTAAAAAGGTAGAAGTAAAAAAAGAAAAAATGAAAGAAAAACTTATTTTAAAAGTCAGGCCAAAAATGTTGCTAGTGACAATTTCGGCTGATTAAATTACTGAAGCACCTACTGCACGACACCCAACATTTATTTTGTTTAGCATTTAAAGTTTCACCATACTGTTATTGTTTTTATGCACCAGGATCAATTGTGGTCAATTTATCTCTGTCTTTCCGTAAAAAAACAAAAAATATATATATAATAAAAAAAAAAACTAGATTAGTTTTAGTACTAGTTGTTTTCTTTCAGTTTTTGAGTACGTAACAATTTTTTTTTTCTCTTTTCTATTTTAATTAGTGGTTTTTTTATCTGTCTAACTTTTCTTTTCTTTTCTTTCAGGTGCGTAGTAGTCACAGGATAAAAGTTTGAGCTTTGATTAATTTTTTTTGTAATTTCCATTTGTAGTAGTAGAAATTGACAAGTTATTTCACTTTAGTTTCCCTTTTTTTTTTTAGAAAGAGTTTATTTGCCAAAAAAAATATATTGGATGGCTGAATAGAACAGATGCGACCGGGAATGAGATATTGAATAGAATGAACAAAAGCGACGCAAGTACCGGATTGACTTACGTGTGCCAACTATTCTACTTCCCTATTTCCTGCTTTTTCACCTCCCTGGTGCAGTTTTTCCCAGAATTCAATGATGGAGAAAAAGAGATAAGAAATGACCAAACTAGACAAATGAAAGCAAACCAAGGTTTTTATTCCTTAGCCAAGCAGCAAACATCTAATATCCAGGTAGATCTAAATTCCTTATCATCTATAGCTCTTCTTTTTTTCTCCTATTCTTGTCTTTATCCCCATAAATGGAACCAGAATGATGATTCATCCCCCTAAGAGATTTGGATGTGGCATTGAATACGTATACTCAACAATTTATAAAGCTCAGTGCCTGCAAAGTGTGTCACTAAGCGGTGTCACTTCGATTTAATATGAAATGGAGTCCATAAATATCAGAGCGGCTCAAATGCCCACGTAGCATGATTGTCCAATGACAATCTAGAAAAGCTACACGTAAATTGAAAAGGAATGCGAGAAGAGAGATTTAGAATGCAAATAAGATTATCACTTTAAAGATATGATGGAGGAGCTATTGGATTCTAACTAGTTTAGATTAAGTAGAAATAAAACGAACCATATGGGATGTCCTTTTAGTCAGAGTTGAAATAAGGATAATAGTGGAGTCAAAACAGAAGATCATGTTTTCGCAACGATTGTTCATAAGTAAGAATTAAAGAGAGAACCGATGAAGAAAGGCTTCCGAGATTTTATGTTGTTGGAAAAAGACTAACAAGTTGAAAGGCAAGTTATATAGAATGGGCTCTAAACCGATTAAGCTTTGTGGTAATGATTGTTGGGCCACTGAAGTACAAATGACCATAATATGAACGTCGCAGAAAGAGATGGATGCGCAGTGACACTAGAATGTATAAAATCAGAAATGGCAGCGTCCATCAACAACTGCATAGGCACCAGTTGGGGAGAAGTTAAGAAAAAGGAGAGGTAAAATGGTCAACAGATATCAACTGTGGACCTAAAGACAATCGCTTTACAAGAAGTGAGAAGGATGTGGTTCCCATGGAACAAGTCAGGAAAGAGAGAAGTAGAACAAAACTAACACAACCCTATATAGTTAGTTAAAACTTGATTTCATGTGAGCTTACAGGACGTAGCTCTAGATCCAATGCAATTAAGGAAAAGGATTCATCTAGCCAACCCCAAGTTCAACAGCAATAAGACTTAGCTTGCCGTTTCTTGTTCGTTGTTATTATGACAAGCATAGAATAATTGGTTTTCAATTTATGGCATAAATGTAGAAGAAAGAAGAACCACTTTTTTCTAATATAGTAGTTAATACTGAAACGCAATTAAAATAGAGGAAAATTTAACATAAAGAGAGAATAGTTATGAGTGAGATAATAGAAGAGCATGTGAGATCAGCAACCGAAGATCACTTCTGATGATGGGAAAATCAATATAAAAAGATTTAACAAAACCTCGCAGTTGGAAAAAGCTTTTTCAAACCATTAATAGAACAAAGAAATGATCTGGCCAAACCTGAAGATGATATAGCTTTTGATCAGCACGACAGTTTATAGCTTGAGAAGAGAATCCCATTGTTTGTTTTCCCATCTATCAACAAGGCAATCAAAAAAGAAAAATTCAAAATTCATAACTTTTCAGAGCTAGACCAGGAAAATATTGAAGGCTTTTCTGGAAAGAGCAGGAAAAACCTGACACTGATACATATTTCGAGGACTCTGATTATGGTCAGACCATGGTGTAAGATTTGCAACAACGCTCAGTATTCCAGTTGGATGAATTTCTTCATGAGTGGCAGGAAAGACATTCTTCCTTCCACCATCTCCCCCATCAGGACAACTTACTTCCATGTAGACCTACACATATAATGCAAATGAGTTAGCAACATCAGATGGTGGTTGTCTCAATCAAATCAAGCAAGCTTAACAGGTAAAACAATCCACTAGTTTCATGTTTTGAAAGCATATATAAACTATGCAAAGAAATGAAGCTGGAAATTAGCACTCACTTGTTCAAAAGGCCCAATAAGCTCAATTTTGTTGTTCTCTTCGGGAGGAATAGAGATGTTACATACTGGGCGAACAAATCTGGATGCAGATGTGAACAGGTATAAGCCTGGGTATGCCCCTCCCATGCTTAGGGGAATATGACCCACCTCAAGATCTTCAGGAATCTGTTAATTTAAGAATAGAGATGTCACATACTGGGCGAACAAATCTGGATGCAGATGCGAACAGGTATAAGCCTGGGTATGCCCCGCCCATGCTTAGGGGAATATGACCCACCTCAAGAGCTTCAGGAATGTGTTAATTTTTGCACTGATATTAAGTCACGGGCAAAATTTATAAATTAGCTCCTAGAAAAAAGAAAAAGGAAAGGACAGAAGCACACCACTGAAGTTGCTGCAACTTTTAATCTCCGCAAGTGAGAGACAGCTTTTTCAACAATGCCAGATGGAATAGAACCAACAACACGACCATCAAGAAGAACTGAAAGAACTTCAGGGGGACCAGCTTGCACAAGCTTTGGTAGCGAGGGTGTCATACCCATGCCTACTAAAACGCTTAAAATCGACATACGCACTTTGAGAAAGTCCCTCACATTTCCTTTGGAATCATAATTTGAAGTTATACCTGACAAAAGTAATTAGGTAAATAAATAGTTTCTGGAGTTTGTAATAAGGAAAGCATCCTGAAAAAAATTTGACAAGAGCAGTAACAACTAAAATTGATCACGTGTCTTTTTATGATTGAAAGTTTTTGGATTGGTTGCATAACCAATTCTCAGGCCATGTGACAATGTGCATACATGTGTCACGCATGGTAAAAAAAGTAGTTTTGAGGGGGAAACAATTACAAAGGGCATCATAAAAACCCATAGAAATATGATCATCCAACAAATATTAGACTCCCCGTTACTATAGTTCGAATTGACAAATACAGGACCCCGTCATGCAATTTGAGTTTACTTGATCGTAACCAGTTCCAAATTATGCTTTGGTGTATGTGTGTGTCGTGCAAGATGTAAATTAAATTCACTGGGATGACAATGAACGTTATGTACATAGAAACATGGTCATCCAACAACTATTTGTCTGCAGATTAGTGTAGTTCAATAGTCAAACAGGACTAGATATTGTAATTTTAGTTTATTTGAGTTGGAAGTAGTTCAGTATTAACCATTGCTTTAAAGGATTCAAATTCAACACCTACGTCAATTCATATTCTATGTAAAATCTGGAAATAAGAATAATTATGTTTTTCTCTACTACATCCTTAGCTATCTCCAGAACGCACTAACTACTTCATTGACCTCGGAAATCCAAATCTGGTAAATTCTACTGTCTTGTAGCCAAGCAAGAGGCAGTCATGGTTTTCTTCTCAATAGCCCAACTAAAGAACTAGAGGGAAACAGCAGGGAGACTCTATGCT
This sequence comes from Forsythia suspensa, assembly GCA_023638005.1. Lineage (NCBI taxonomy): Eukaryota > Viridiplantae > Streptophyta > Magnoliopsida > Lamiales > Oleaceae > Forsythia > Forsythia suspensa. The sequence goes on from CM042671.1 coordinate 34,559,538, forward strand.
TCAATGCTCTTAAACTGGGAGGTATGAAGAGCCTATATTGCACGCTGAACATGTGAGTGCAAGTGTTTTTCCTTTCCTCTTGTCACAACATTATCTTCACTGCTATCCACTCATAAAAATCTCAAATCACAATTCAGTTCCCGTTTAAAAGTGACTAAAAGATCTAACCAAATGTTCTGAATGGTTGGTCCATGAATAACATGGCTCCGTGCAGAAAAATTAACTAACAGGAAAGTAATTTCCAAAATAAGAGCCTCAGAAGAGAGAGCAGTCATAAGGCTTTTCATCTCAATGAACTGTTCTGGTATCCAAAATGATTAAAGGAACTACAAGACAATACTCATCATGACAAAAACAACAAAAACTGAAGGCATAGACTTACGGCAAGACGAAGTCATATGGTTCAGCAGTCCACATGGCTCCCCATCAGGTGTATGAACAGGACAGAGAAATCCCCAAGATCTGTAAGAAACAATATATGTCAAAGAGAAATGGAGAGTACATGACAAAATGGAGTTGTAAACGAGTATGGAAAGATAAAAAGGAACTGCATAAAATAACCAAATGTTATCAAGTATTTAGGTAACAAGTAAAGAGGACGTACTCGGGCAACAACTTGCGAACACTTGTGGTACGAAGGCCCGCAAATGAAGCGCCTCGATGGACAGCTCGAAAGTGTGAAATAAAACGCAGAAAATTTAGTCTATCTGCTTGAACTGTCATCCCAGCTCTCTAACAATCATAATATACAAAAGAAAAGAAGAAAACATAAATAACTAACTTTTCTAGAATGCCCTTCAGTAAGAAGTGCATAAACAAGGGGGAACATCCACACAGAGTACAGAGTAATTTGTCTTAACTTAGAACTGTTTCAAATAAATTACAATTATTCAAGCCAGAGCAGTGACTTCATGATACAACCTAGAGCAGTTTTGTACCAAAGTGAGCCAAAAGAACGGTTGACATACAAGAGTATCATCGCACCATAAGCAAATAAATATAATACTCTCTCCGTCCTATAAAAATAGGCTTACTTTTATTTTCACGTAGTTTAAGAAAATGTAATTATTATTACATTTTTCCTAATATAATGGTAGTTTCATATTTGTTGATAACAAGCATATTAAATAAAGGCATATTAGAAAACTAATAAATTAATTATGCTATCAACAAGGAAAGTGGATTATAAATTGGGACACATGAAGATTTTGTGGTAATTTTGTAAAATATTGTAATAACTGATTTTCCTGATTTTTAGGGATTAGTTGTTGATTTGTATCTTTAAAATTAGGCAGTTTCCTTGTATCTTTAAAATTAGGCAGTTTCCTAGTCTGCGTTTTCAACTATATATTTCAGCAGTGATATAAATTTTCAATGTAATTGAATTACCCATTTTTTGTTCCAAAACTTGATAAGATAGCTAATGCTATTAGTAAGTGACAAATCTTGTCCAAATTCACAATTCCAATTCAAAGAATCAGTGCACTGAATTGGGATCGCAAATTCACCATGTCAAGTTGCAGACAAATAATGACTTCAAGCATCAGAGCACTTTTACATTGTTCAACTTCCAACACTAGCTTTACACCATTCATAACTTTTCACACATATTTCCAATGTAAAATAACACATTTTTCAGAAAGCTTTTACAACATTTAAATACTTGATAACAGAAGCAGTAATATAATTCAGTATCCTCAGACAGAAGATTCCAGATACACCACACCGCAATTTATAAAAAATGTAGGTCGATCCATCAGTACCTGCTGCAAATCTAGACCTGATTGTGTAACCAATCTTCCTGTCTTCAACAAATTTTCCACAGCTGCACTGATATGCCTCGGAGAATTTTTATCGATGACCTTCTTGACATCTGCTACTGCCATAATCAAACAAAGCACAGAAAATGTCAATCCAACCACTGAGATTCTGAAAAAAATGTAAGCCAAAAAGATGAATTTCATTTAGTGACATTCTAAAGCAGCAATAGAACTTAGGATATTTGCTTCAAGCGAGACCAAGGTAATGATTATACATGAAAAGGAAAGAATGATCAACTTATATACGCAAATATATAGTAAACCTTCTGAAGGGATGTCGTATGAAAATATATGAACACGAATTCTACAATCATGCCGTCAAATAATATATTGAGGACAGAATATTAGATGCCCAAGTGTGTGGAGCCAAGATGCAAGACAAATACCAAAAAAAAATGATTAAAAGACAAATTGCTACAACGCGTGCCTCATGGTTGCTACCATGATGTTTACAGTAAGCAAGCCTGATCTTGTTTGGTGTAAGATGGCACAGAGACTATCCATCAAAATCTATTCCCAAAGTTCTAATACATTGTAGGACAACGTAAACAGATAAACATTACCCAACAATATCTAGGGCCTCTAAAGAATAAAAGCTGGTAGTCCACCAATTTGAAACTTCCAATCTTATTATAACGAACAAAACCAGACCAGAAGTAGAACCTTTGGCTTTGAAACGAAGCCAATATCGTTGTAGTACGATGACCACAAACAACAATGAAAACAACACGACACTTCCAAGATAGAAAATTCAAGTGGCCTAGAAAGAGCATCGGAAATAAACTCAAATGCTATTGATTCCCTTGCCATTTGATTCATGCCACATGAGGGTGGAAATTAGAAAAAGTAATAATATCAGTGCCTCGTTAGAAACCCTGTGATACAAATTGAACAAGGTAAAATCCAAATATAGTAAGACATACAGCTGCTCAACTCAAACTTCTTTGTTCTGTTATCAGTTTCATCTTGAAGAAGCCGTTTCACCTTGAGCAACCACTCTTGTAACTTCTCCTGGAACATAGCAAGTATTAATTAATTTTCAGATAGTACAATCCACAAAATATATAGCTAATGTAGCACTCAAATGGACAAAAATGGATTTGAACAGTCAACTGCCTTAATAAAGCCTGATGGTTCATAACAACATATATATGTCACATTGTTGAGTGCAACCATTGTAATTTGGGTATATCACTTTATCATATAGAAATAGGTATTCAGGAAAGAAGCCTTTTTTCCTTAAGCCTTTTTTCCTTAAGAAGTGGTTCCGTAATTTCCTTGAAAGCATTTATTTTTTCTGGTTTTGACATGATCAAAAGAGCGGAACACTCTAAAATGACTAATGACTCACAAGTAGATAACTATAACACAGTCACTAAAAGTCGCATTTCTGATAAATAACAAGATAGCTTTCAAGGGAACGACATCAGCAGCTGCTGAATCGTGGCTGGGAAGCATTCACCTTAAAATGGATTCCGTTAAAATTAAATGGCAGTTTGTTCAAAATATTATCAGATACATATTTTGTCTTTCAGTGCCATGTTACAAGAAAATCTATTTTAGTTTGCAACCACCAGTTCACCTGCTTCACTTTTGTGCAAATGTTGGACACATACCTAACTTTCAATAGTTAACATCCAAGAACTATCTGCCCAGTATCATAGTTTCTTGTGGAACTAACAAGACTATCACATGATTCTGCTAATTATTTATTAATGACTATCATAAGTAGTCTCGAATACATTTCATATATGATAGTTAGATTTTCTGAGTAATATCAAATAATTTCTACATGCACCAAGTTCTTTCCTCCAGTTAGACAATAAAAGTTTCCAAGTTACGGATCACTATATGATATACAAGCAATTCACATTAGATAAAGACAATGTTTTAATAAACATTGTATGAAGCGCATACTTCAAATGCTAGACAAAAATTTAGTATGTCTACATCACATTTCCAAAAAATAAAGTACCGAGTATGAACCTTGAGATAAATTGTTATTAAGTGGCCTGGCAATAAAACTTCTTGGTTTTGCAAAGAATCTGGATTGTCTGGCATAGATGTCTGATCTATGAGAGAAAAAAGTTTCTGCAACATAAAGCTAAACCCAATCCACGAGTCAGTAACTAATAGAAATTTTTTAGAGCCAAAAAAAAAATAATACACCAAAGATTTGTTATACTAGAAGTTGCAAGGAGATATAGAGCACACCACTATTGATCAGTTAAAATAAATTTGATGCAGTTTTAAGAAAAAAGCTAACATGAGGAGATTGAACTTGTCATGGTTGTTATCCAGATGAACAAATATGTAATCTCTTAACACGGCCTCAGCAACCTGCAAAAGGAAAAAAACAAAGATAAATGTAACTAGAAGAACCATTCCAATGTGAGAAAGGATCGTATTTCATTTATCCTCAATTCCGTCTTTCCAGAATTTTGGGAGTCTCCTCCACACGCTCCAATGTGAGGAAGGTTTACATTTCATTTTATCCTCAACTCCAATCTTTTCAAGATGTAAATCACAGTTATCACTTTATCCAGGCTACACTGTGGGATCTTACAACTGTATTCTAACTAAGAGCAGTATGTAGTGAGGTGTGTCATTGACCAAGTTGCATAGTTGTACTTGGTGCCACATGCCACCCTTTAGATGCTAAATGGGTATAAGTCCTACTTTCTTATTGACCAAGGAGCATAGTTGTACTTGGTGAAACATGCCACCCTTTTGATGCAAAATGGGTATAAGTTTACTACATTACAATTTAACATACCATGCATAAAAGACAAGAACTTACAGTGGAATAGCTTTCATTTTCCAGTCCTGCCATGGCAGGTCGAAAGTGCTCCCCTGCAGAATGAAGGGTTCAGTGGATGCAATCAACATATTAATTTACAATAAAAGAAACTAACATACAAGTAATAAGTACCTATATGTTGCAAACATTGAGCATGTGTGAAAAGAGACAAGTTATGAAGTTCATCTAAAATAATTTTTGCCCTCTCGCCAATGAGTTGAGTGCCAACAGATCCCTTTACCCGATCATATATCTCATTGTAGCAACATGTTAAACTCACATAGATTTCATGATCGGTTGTGTCCGCAAGGGCCTAAAAGAAAAAGATAAGAGTAAGAAGTGCAACATGCCACCATATTACTTGTAAGAAAAACAAAAATCTTATAACATTGTCAAGCGTTCCTTTGAGCTCTAAAAATTTCCTTTCACTTTTTGCCTGTTCCAGCTTTTAGTTTTTCTTTACCACTTCTTTGTTCTTTATTTCTTATTTTCTATTGCTTCTTGAAGCTTCATCGTACATTGTTCTTCTTTTAAGGTTCTCAATTCCGCATTCAGTCATTCACCTTCCTCTAAAGGAAAGACTACAAGGACCACATAATTACTATAATATTTTCCCTCCGCATTGTAGTATCCCAAGATGATGCAACATGGCCAAGTAATCTCATTGTCAAGTATTCCAGGTGAGAGATTGTTTACACTAAGAAAACAACAAATTCACCAATTATTTCGACAATTTACACTTGTAATAAACATATTTTGGGACTGTTCGAGAAACCTTCCAAGGGTATTTAGTACCATATCAATCTAACTAGAGTAAAAGGTATGACCGTACCTTCAATATGATTCCAACAGGAAGCAGATATTCCCTTCCTTGTATCCTGGAAAAAAGGAGGTTAGTTTCTTCATAGAAGCTCATGGCTACTAAATTATAAGTAGTTAGTCTCACCAGAATCCAAGCCTCGCACTTCCATTGTTGAGGTAGTATAATTTGATTGTCACTGCACTCTGATCTTGTCGAACACATCTGAATATTCAAAAACTACAAAATTATTATTGCGAAGGAAAATTGTACGGGAGACATATTTACCCACATCCCAACAGGAAGCAAGACAATTAAATACATTAAGAAGCAACAACTCAGTCTGAAAAGAAACTTAGGAGCCACTACATTTGTTTCAACATATCCAATAAACAACTAGCTGACCGACTGCATATTTCATTTTGTGCCATGTGACAATAGATCAAGTCTCGACTTGAAAAAAAGTAACCCTGGCTTACTTACAAATAGCAGAAAGTTTGTCAAACCCTGATTTATTACTGACAGTATAGATCAAAATACAAGCTTGAAAGATAACAAATGGCTGAACTACAAGCTGGTCTCATAATTCATGTAGTCAATTTACACAGGGACTGTTTTACCTAGAAATTTGCTCAAGTAATCATTGAGATTTGAGAAAAATGGAAAGAGGTAAATAATATGGTTAAGCCAAAATCAACATACAGATGTGAAAAACAAATACCTTATTGCAACAGCTTTATCAGTATATCCTTCACGCTTGTCACGAAATGAATTACGCACCATGCTCATTGGCTAGAGAGTAAGACATAAAAATCTATTAAGAACAAGATGAAAAGAAAAATGTATAATAGTATTCAAATTACATTACAAGAATGATGTAATACAAGGTCCTCAAAAATTTTGGACAACTAAAAACCTCATTTCTTTCCATATCAGCATCTAGTAACTGTTCGTTGGTGCGAAATAATTTACTTACATAGTTTCGCTTCGGCAAAATGAGAAGTCGAATCACTCTCTCAAGCCCGTTCAAAATGAAGTATCTACAGAAAATATAAATAACTACATGAATCTATAGGCAAAAATGTGAAAGTAAATTGACAAATTCTACCAGTTTGAAGATTCAATTGAGGGGCAGAAAGTAACACAGAGTTGAAAGAATAGAGGGTGAAAATCATCTTACTTACCCACCCATTTCTGATGGATCTTCTTTGTACAAAACTAATTTTTTGGGATCATCAGCAGCTTTCAGATGACAGAGTTTCGACTACATAAAACATAAGTAAGATCTTTGATGTCAGGCAACATCCAAATAGACACATATTCAATGAATATCTTACTTAGATAAGGAACAAAAGGCCGGATGTTCAATTATGGCAACGTGTCATGTCATCCAATTCTTATACCACACACTTGAATCAATGTAAGGGGATGATTGATAATCCATTTCTCGGTGTTTAGTCGGTCTTTGGGAAAAAATCTACTTTTATGGAAACAAAAATAAAACGTCTTGAGATTGTGGTGGCAGAAGATCTTGAGATTGTGGTGGCAGGAGGCAAAATGTTCAATTATGGCCAACTGTGTCATGTCATCCGGTTCTTGTACCACACACTGAAGACAACTTACGGGGATGATTTATAATCCATTTCTCGGTGTTTAGTCGGTCTTTGGGGTAAAAAAAAATCCTTCTTTTAAGGGAACAAAAATGAAAACATTCTCCAGAATGTGGAAGCAGAGGATGATGATAGTAAGTGCTACCATGTGGGAGAAATGGTGGCAGTCATGGCATGAGTTGTATAAAGTTTTTTCTACACAATAAGGGATACTAATGGTACAACACCCAAACCATGGTCTATTTTCTCTATCTTTTTCAATTTCTTGTCTATTCTCATTAGCTGATGGAACATCTGTTGATGGATGTGCTTGTCTCTTTTATCTAATCAAACAATGAAATCCTGCAAGTTTTTGCACTCTTTTTTATAACATAAACATTGTCAAGAGCCCTTTGGAGTCAAAGTGCAACAGTGTTGACAGAGATGTAGTGGCAGAGTTGGTTCCATGGTCCTTTGGTTGAGTTTAGGCCTTCCAATCACATCAAATATCATTCTTAACCAACAACTATTAGGTATTATGGAAGTTATAGCATAACTAAAATGTTAGACATGTTTCCTGAAGGAACATAAAATTTTGACACACTTGTTTCCTTCTATCTTTTTCTGAAGTGCATCTCACTCACTTCATCTCCTGGCTTTATAGGGGGTAAAAGGAAAAACACCCCACAAAAAAGAATTCTCAAGATCACCTCTTAACACAGGAGTTTCCTTGAACATTTCCCCTGGTATAGTACATAAGATGGCGAACTATCTGCCCAACGTGTCAAACAAAACACCAGCAAGCAGTGTATAAGAACCATGCTTCCACCCCAGCAAACATCAAATGAAGCAACAGTTAGTGTCCTATCATGTTCTTTGCCATAGGCATCAATCCAAAAGTCAATATCTTGTGGATCTTAAAATATATACAAGATGTGCATATCCAGAGATAGGATAATCAAAACTTATGGCTGACTTTCTAACCAAAATAATCAGTAACTTTTTAAGTATCTACAAATTCAAACAAATCACGACTTTGTGTATTTACCGTGTATGACGTTCACGGGACTGCCGTTATTCAGTAACATCCCGGATTCTTCTAAATCTTACCCATACTAGTTTTGATTACACTAATCCATTCCTCCAAAATTTTCTAAAAGATAACTAAAAACTGTTCCTTCCCAAATTTAACCAGAGATCAGCCATCATATTCAATTTAAGAGAGGACATCAAGCACACTCTTGATACAATAAATGGCACTTATTTGTCCTTAAAACTTGTTTCTCAGTTCTCACTCTCCATCTACTCAAATGTAAATGATGACAACTAATTCTCACCAACACAAGGTTGAAAGGCAAAATAACAATAGCATGTACACACACCTAAATGGCATGAAACCCAGTAATTTACTACAGGTGGAATTAATATATAAGGATAAAATCAGCATACACTTACCAAATAAGCTATCCTACAAGTTCCTATAATGGTAAGAAAATATAAATTTACACAATTTTTTATCTGAAATCAGATACAATTACCTTCAGCATGACAGGAAACTGTCCAAAATTAAATTTCTCTCTAATGGGAGCTCCATCGGCATACTGGAAGTAAATGTCCACCAAAAACTTCCCCGCATATGTAAGTTTGGCTTGTCTACACTGTTTTAGTAACACAGACATACAATGCATTAGTCTCTAGAAGGGTTGAGAATATGAACCTATAAGTACATGTCAATTCCCAAAATAACAGCAAAATAAAATACCTCAAAAGGATATAAAGCATCTGCCATGGTCCGGGAAAAGCGTTCCTTTTGAGGAGGATATAGCTCAGGTTTTCCAAACCAGAGTGCGTTGTCAGTTAAGAATCAACATTGGATGGGGGAAATATTCAAATATAGATGAAAAAACTGGTCACCATTAGGGCAGAATGAAAGAATATCCTGAGCCTCAATTATATTAAGTGTTTGTACGATCTACTGACTTCAATGCCATCATTTTCTTCATCCATACACTCATACAGCAACAAAAAGAAAACAAAACCAGAAATTTCAAATTTCTAAGCACTTTCAAGTTTTTCACACCTTCCCACAGTTAAGCAGAGAATAAAGCAGAACATTAAAGAAAATCAAATCCACAGCATATTCTTTTATCATTTGATCTCCACCAATTCAGTGAACAATGACTACTAACCAATAATACATACAAGTCCATCGCAATTGATACAATTAATCAGTAACTGTTAACACCAAATCAGAACCCAAAACCAAGTCAGGGAAAAAAATAATATTAAAGAAAAAAGTGCTTCTACTTTTGCTTCCTACAAATTCTCAGCAACACAAACAACCCCCCAAATGCAATAGATAAAATTAAGCAACCCCCAGTTAGAATACACCACAAATCATAGCTGCTAAATGTGCACCATAGGTGGTCTGTTGGTGTCAAAGAGCTGCTCTTTAATGAAGCGAAAACAGTGCATTATATTGATAATTTTGCACTTCTTCACCAGAACAATTGCTTTTCTTTCAGTTTGTGGAGTGGTATTGATTTATTGGCTGTTGAAATAGGATATAATGTAATAGGTCATATAAATATCGAATTCTGAAATTACATCAGTACACAGTTTGTTCAATAAGGATGACATTGACTGATATTTTGTGAATTTATATAAACTTGCGGCAATTTCTGAACTTGCTGGAAATAATATGCATTTAAGAACATTCCTAATTTTAATAAATACACATTACAGAGACCCAACCATGAAAAGAATAGTAAAAATGGACAACTGAGTTGATTCGCAAAATTTTGCAGCCAAAACAAAAACAAAAATAACTCACAACTAAGACGCAATCAACAAAATTCAATACATAGGGGGAAAAAATATTTCTTTAACAATTTATCGTCAGGAAAAAGGATATTTCTCAGCTTGAGCTTGGAGAAAGAGTCGAGAACTTCCACCGGTTTGACATTCTGCAACATGGTGTCAAGACCATGTTCTACCATGTAGTCAAATGACTCTATGTGATGTCTGAACAACTCTCTCAAAGCTTCGTAATCTTTCTCTTTGGACAAGTGCGGCCGCAGCCCCCGCGGGCTCTCTTCCGCCTTCTCACCAATTATTTCATGGCTCGCCATGACAGAAAAAATCAGTAGTAGGCAACAAAAACGGCAGAATATATAGTTCTTCGCAGATTTTTAGGGATTGTATCGTGTTCGTAGCGAGTGTGATGTTTAATATGTATATATATATATGGGTTTCTGGAACGGTAACTTTGAAGAACGAGGATTATAGGGTTTAAGGGAAAGAAAAGAATTACATTTTAGCCACCAAAGTGTTTTCTATGCCAATTTAGTCATTCAGATTTTTTAAAAATCTCAATTTAGTCCTTAGGTTACCAAATCAGTCCAAAAATTGATTACGTGGCCAACGTTTCTATGATGTAGCGAAAATTTCACTACAGATTCAGTACTGTTTGGTTAAGATTAAAAATACTACTTTTAGCTTATATGTAACTTATTTTACTTATAAGAGAGTAGTACCAATTTGAGACACATTTTAGTTTTGTTTTTGGCAAAAGAGTTTTTAGTTAAAATGTATCAAAAACGAATTTTGATGTTAAAGTTTATCAATAAATTTTATTTATTAGATTCTATATTAACTAATTTTTGAATGAATTCACAAAAAAGAAAAAACAACATTTTGAATAAATTATGAATATTTAATCATTCAATATTTAATATTAAATTTTGATTAATAGTAAACTATTTTTTATTTATAAATTTTTATCCTTACCCCAACGCCGACACACACACATTATCATGTTTTTAAAAGAGTTAATTACACTAATGGTCTTTCTTTTATGTTTATAACGATTTCATCTCCATTCTTTTTTTTTAGCAAATATCATCATTATTCTTCTATTTATTCTCACAGATGGTCTTCAAATTATTATTTTTCACTATTCTAACAATTCTTTGACAATTTTGTCCCTTGACTTAAATAAATTAAAATGATACGGAAAAAATACAATGAAAGCATTACAATTGGGCATTTAACATTTTCAAAAGTACAAATAAATCATAAACTATTTTATTTTATTTAGATAAGTGTTCTTCTCCAACTCAAAAAGAATCATCTTTTCCCACCCTACATATACGTTTTAGTAAACCTTTCAAATAGAATTAAAAACAACATCTAACTAAGTTTATAAAAAGAAACTCATCAATCCTCAATTCTTCATAAAATTCGTATAGATAGATACTTACATCAAGTTTTTTCCAAAATATTTTTAGTTGAATAATGGGATTTGAGGAGTTCATTCCCTCCCTCAATCAGTTTTCTATTCAGTTCTTCTTCTTCTTCTGGAGAATAACCCGTAGCAACGATCAAACCCATCTGTGTATCGTGATAGCTTGAGGCAGAGGTAGCCATTTCTGATGGTGGCCAAAAACAAAATGCAAACTAAAATCTGAAACGCACACTGGGAAAAGACACAAGTAGTATAACATTGGGTTTTGTGCAAAATGGAAGTCATGCACAAGCCTCTGGTAACATGGATCTTGTGTGCTTGGAATCTTTTCAAACAATTTGTATTGCTATTCAAGACTACAGAAGTTGAAATTGAATGTGTGCTTGGAATTTTGAAAATGTTAAGGGTCAAATTGCAATGCTTTCATTATATATATTTTTTTTCTATCATTTTAATTTATTTAAGTCAAGTGGCATAATTGTCAAAATAAAAATAGTGATTTGGAAACCATATGTGAGAATAAATGGAAGAATGATGATGATATCTGCTAAAAAATGGGATGAAATCGTTACAAAACTGAAAAAATAGGGACCATTAGTGTAGTTAACCATTTTTAAAAACTCATGTAAGAGTGTACACTTAATTAACACTAAAAGAAAACTATAATATTGCGATGTGCTATGAATTTGAACTTCAATTAAAGGTGTAAAAAGTATCAAACTACCCACAACTATGGTGACCAAATGTTTCAAAAGCTCAACTCCACATGGGCCAATTTGCTTGGAAAGGAAGTCTATGTTGAGCAAGAAAGCAAAGGTCAGTGGACCGCACTTTTTTATCGAAATAGAAAATAATTACAAAGAATATAAAAACCATTTTTCATAATTTAAAAAAATAAATCACTTTTTTAATAGAAAATTGTCATTAAATCACCGGACTTTTCTCCTCTTATGTCCAATTAGTTTTGAAAATTGCCCATAAGTCACACTTTCGATTTTTTATTTTTTTGTTGCATTAAAAATTTAAACAAATTTTCTCTAATACCACAATTACCTTTATAATATAAATTAAATAATTAAACGATATTAAAAACTGATCATTCGCGTTAAACTTTAGATTTGAGGTCGTTCCAATTTCAAAACAGAAACCAATCCTTACAGGATTTGTGCTTTGGAGCTTCTCAAGACATCAACTATTGATTGTAAGTCTCAAATTTTCAATTTATTCTAGCTATAATTTAATTTTTTTCATAATCAAATATAATTATTATTTGATTTTGATGCTACTTATAAGACGAAGAGTTGGATGAAATTAATATTGTTATTAATTACAGGTTAATTTTTAGTGATTATATCTAGAACTAGCAAATGAATTGATTCTAATATGATGAATAAATTGCGAAAAAGAGAATGTGAACAATTTAAAATAGAATATAAGATTTAAAGACTCATGAATCATATACAAGTGAATTAGTAATTAGTTGTGTTGATGAATTAAATTTTTTTCATTTATAACTACCTGATGTTAAATAAATAGTCAATTCACTTTCATTTATGTTTATTATTCTTTTTGTAGAACTAGTGGATGGTTAAGTAAGGTAATATGAATTGTGGTGAATTGTGGTTGCTGAATGTTATTAGCTAGAGAAATAGAAATGGAGATGAAAATGGAATTTCTTTTGTATCATTTTTCCATCATTTCAATATAATTTTGAAACGCTTCTTCAACAAATAGTAGGATGTTGCTTGCATCTGGTTGGTCAAGTGTAATCATGGGGACACTTAGTGAACGAAATGAATGATAATATTTTGAATTTGATGGAGATATTATTTTCTGATATTTTAATCACAATTGCTTGTAACCGTTAATGATGTTGTTTTGATTTTTGTAATTAATTTTTTATTTGGAGATATTTTTTGTGAATTGTTGTTTCAACATTATTTTTCTCGAATGTTAATGACACATGTTCATGTGTTTTTTTTTTTTTTTATATTGTATACTATTGTATATTAAAAATTGGATGATATATTATATTATGGTATGTTGTTTTTCCATATTCAACTATATGGTTCATGATACTCTTTAATTTTGAGATAGGTGCGCATATATTGTAATATTTTATATAGCACATAATTGTTAAGGATTTATCCATGTGTTAATGGATTATGATATTGTTTATTGTAGTATCGTATAAGGATAATAGTATATAGTATTATTGATGTGTACATATGATATATATCGTATAGTAACATTAATGATTTGCCCATTATGAATAGTGGTTCATGAATACTATTTAGTGTAAAATGAGAGAATTATAAAAATAATAATGTAACATAAAACATAAACAATATAGAGTATCATTAAATTGATTCACATTTTTATTTTGATACAATCAACCTACAATATTATGCACAAATTAACAAATTTCAATGAACCACCATTGACATTCATAATACAATATCATGACCATACCAGAATTGATCGGTAACATTTAATTACCATTCAAAAATATAAAGTATAGAGCAACATAAAATAGTATCTTAGGACAGATTAGCAAGTTAACAGTTCCTCCCAATAGGAATTTGGTTTCATTCATCTACAACATAATTCTTGATGAAGTTTGAAATCATATGTGCTTTACACTGTCTCATTTTCTCTATTGTCGAGATTTTTTCCAACTATTCATTTTTTTGTTAATCGTTCCATCACGTGGCACACATGTATTCTGCAATCGATATTGCAATATAAAATTTAGATATATTTAGTAAATGCAAGCACGGATCTATGTTTAAAACAATATAATTTAAATTGGATTGAATATGAAGTAACTTCTTACGTCCTAATGTGTTGTTACAGACATTTCTTATAATATAACAGTATCATGATCATATTAGTATCGAGCATATTTCTAGACAAATTGTTACCTTTTAACAGAAAATCATAATTCGAAAGAAGCAAATTCAAACACTAGCATAGAGTATCTCGCATAACATGCTTGTCGTGAATAATATCACACAATATCCTTTTAAATTCAAATAGTGTCATTCATATTATTAGGCAAAATATGATTGTTTAATAAGCCATAATTCAAAACAAGGATGATATCACACACACTTGAAACAATAAACTCCAAAACAATAGAATAACAGTATCGTAAATAACAATATTTTAATATACAATATTTTAATAAAATAGTATCTTATAGTTAAAGATATCAAATAAGTTAAACTAATATAATAGTATAAGAAGCACATTAGTATCAAGCATATGCTTGGGGTGGCAAAATGTTATGATTTAACAAAAAATCATGACTCGAAGAAGCACAGTACCTATTAAATCTAAGTAATACCAAGCTATGAACATTATCATAGACAACTCAGCATATAAACAGTATCTCGCAGAACCAACTTGTCATGAATAATATCACACAATATCATATCAAATCCAAACACTATCATACATATTCTTTGGGGGCAAAATATGATTGTTTAACAATAAATCATAACTCAAATAATAACAATATGACACACATATTCAAAATAGCAAACTCTAATCCAATAGAAGTATAGTATCATACATAAAAATATCTTAATAAAATAGTATCTCACAAAAATAGTACCACAAATGACTCCAACCCCTAATATTTAAGATACTATTATATTAAGATAGTATTGCATATATATGATACTATTCAGTATATACAGCACTAAATCACATGTTTTGACTGAAAATCCTAACTTGTAATAAGTACAACATCACAACTTTTTTCAGTGTACTTTAACTCGGAACGTTAATAGTATGGCACACATATGACATCCGAACAGTACATGGACTTTTTTACGGGAAAAATCTGGTATTGTAATGAAAACTCAAAAAAAGTCTATCATCTCAAATACTTCAAAATACTAACATTATCGTATATTGTATCAAAAAATTTCAACTAAAATACAATATAAGATACACAAAATATATAAATTGAAAAAAAATTAAGCAGCCTACTCCAATCAAGTGATGAACAGAAAAAATACAAAGAAAAAATAAACAACAATGATAACAATACCAGCATCTCAAATAATTTAAAAACAGTAACACTATCGCCAAAATTAAAGAAAAATTACATTCGTTGTTGAGATTTTACAGTGGGAGAATTTTTGCAAATAAATAAAAAGTAGGAGTGTATGTTTACATGATAGATTTTTTGTGGTGACATAGAATGTGGAGTATATGCTTACGGTTCTAGAAAAAAAAAATTACGTTTTAAATTTTTAGCTTTTGTAATTACAATGGCATAAATGTATTTTTTCTTGGCCATATGACTTAAAATGAAGACTTTTTGGATATATGACTTAGAAGCCCATAAGTCTAATGAAGATGACCAGCCCTGAATTCTCACTTTTTTTTAAAGAAAATAGAAAGCTTGTTGGGCTTAGGGATCATTCAATTTAAGACGGACTATATTATGCATCATTGTTTCTTCAATGAACAATCTTGGAATGGCCTGACAAAATTTGCAATCAGAAAAATTACATTTATACACTTCTGACTTGGGAAATTGAAATCTACTAGGTTATAAAAAAAAAATTAAAAGATACCAACTAATAATCTTAAAAATTGAGAAATGCTTGACATTTACAGTATATTTGTGTGTGTTTATAAGCACTTATAAGTCAGTCAAACATTATTTTTATCCACATATTTCATAAGACTCACAACTTTAGCCACTTTTTATCCACACATTTCGTATGATCACTTTTTATAATCTACAAATATCTTTACTAAATATACTCTTAAATCTACCCGATGTTACCAAGAAAATCAATTCATCAGTTTCAATTACAATAATATTATCCCAAGATATCCTTACAATATAAAATTCAAAATTCAAATACTCTTATTGGTAATTCATATATAGCAGTTATGAGTTTCATCTGAGAGAATCAATCTACTGCGTTTGAAGAAAGCTGTTGTGGAGAATTTTTATTACTCTTCATGTATTAATCGCATTTATCATATTCATAGAAAAGAATTGAGTAAATTTATGTTTGAAGGAAAATTTCAACACCATTAATCATCGAATTGATTGAACAAAATTTTTCAATTCAAGAATCATTTCTCGATGGACATTGTATGTTGTTTCAAATTGTAACAAACAATATTAATAGTTTCTCCAAGAACACAAAAAATATACTCCATTTTCCTATATATATATTGAAGGAATTTCGATTTTTTCTTCCATTTACGTATTGTGCAATATTTCGACAATAAGTGTTGAAGTAGCCATTGATGCTAGAACATCCACTGCAATGAAAAAGCTTCTTTCAAATCTACAAAAGGTAAATTACACGTTCAATTTTAAGTTCATATGTGTTCACTAAAAATTGAAATTGTATGTTGTGTATCCATTTTTTTGAAACAATTGGAATATATTCATCCAGAATGCTACTATTAGTATACCGCTTACTGGTAGAATCCGATCGTAGAAAAATAAAAATTGAATGGGTAATATAATAGCTTGCTCGCTTGAAGATTAAAAAATGAAGATTGAAGGAAATTGTTGAGTGACCAGTAGTGAATAATGATGAGGAACAAGATTGAGAATGAGAGATTTGAAGAAGAATGGTGAATCGTGAAGAGAAACAGAATTGAGAATGAGAGATTTTTTTCAAAATGATGAAAACAGACGTATATCTTTTTTTTTTTGTGAGTGGGGTGAAAACCTTCTTTATTGTCGGTTATAAACACGAAAATTTGTAAAAGTCTTTGTTATGATTGACGATAAAAAAATTATTGTTTTTCGACCGTCTAAGAGGTAAGATACGTAATAGTTATTTCTATTCGAATTAGTAAAATGTTATTGTTCTTAAAAATATCAAAAATCAATGATTGTTCTTAACAAATGTAATGATCATCTTCATAGTATCTATTACAAGTATATTGGTCAGAAAATGAATTTTAGAGGTAAACGTATAAATTTCTGTTATTGGAATTTTTCATAAATTTGATGACATAACGATAATAATATAAGACAAAATATAGTTGATCATTCAACCAATTTACATTCTCCATTTTATCAAGATAGTTTAGATAGCCTTGTTTCTGTACACACTTGTAAAATTAAACTAATTGGAGGTGTTGAGTCTAATTAGTAGCATTGCATGGTGCATACCAATTCAAGTGGAATTGTTCGTGAAAATGTAGTCTCTTGAAACTATGAATTTAAAATTTGATTATTTTATTTGAAGTCTAATTTTATCACCATAAAAAGAATAGGTGTTTGTTTTGTATCGTTTAAAAAATAGTTTTTAAGAGTTTTTTATAAAAATTGATGAAATGTGTTATTGAATAGTTGATAAATGAGTTTGGGAAAAAAAATTAAAAACTTAACCAAACAAGTGCCTAGATGACTAGATTCATGCATGTTTATAGCTTAGGTTGTTAGGTCAGAATATGGTTTTCCGTTACTAAGATTTCTTAAATAATGTTGCTACTAAATAAATGTTGGTTAATATCTGTTTAATTGAAATTGGTACATTGCTATCTTATTGTATGTTGTTAATCTATATCTATATTAATTTTAAAAGGCCCTAAAGAGAGAAACAATTTTGAACAATTTTACCCCATATATTACAACTTTGGACTATTTTACCTAATACATTAAATTAAAAAGGGTAATTATATTCACACTACACTTTTTATTATCCACACTACGTTTTAATTTAAATGAAAGTCCCACAACTTTTGATATTTATATACATATGTCTCTAACTTTGTTTCATCGTATTTTTTCATTAACTTTCATTTATTTTCACATCTTGTATCCGATAAATATTTTTGTTTAAATATTCTGCTAATGTGCATTGAAATGGGAAAAAATATTTTGTCAAACTTTTACCTTTGTTATTTATTTTGATTATGTGAAAATATTAGAGGCAAAAAACTTATTTTACACCCTCTTATTTAATTTTTTTGACAAAAATCATCATCAAAGACAAATATAAGACATGCAAATTAATATGTTGATGACAAAAATTTGCTAAATAAGTAAGAGACATAAATGCAAAAGTGAACAATAGTTAGAGATCATCATTGTAATTAAAATGTAGTGTAATTAACAAATAATGTTGTGGTAATATAATTACCCAATTCAAAATTTCAAAACCCTTTCATCTCCCGAACTATTTTACCCTCCTACATTAAATTAAAAAATTCAAAACCCTTTCATCTTCCGGACTATTTTACCCTCCCACATTAAATTAAAAAATCTAAAATCCTTTCATCTCTCACCATTATTGAACAAAATAAGTTGTTTGAGATATTTGGACAATTTATCTTTAGTTTTTTTTTTCACTTGAAATACAAAGGATAGACCCTAAAAGGGATAAACAATTTTGGATTATTTTACCCTTGTACATCTAAAAGTCTAGAAAAGGAATAAACATTTTTGGATGAATACGTTCTCATTAATATTTTATATTTCCTAAATCGTCCTTCAATTAATATTATAATTGAATTCTCAATTAAATATTTGTAACAACATTTAGTCCTTAGAAGTTGAAAAGACTAAATCACAATTAATACATTTAATTACTGAATTTTAAAAATATTTCTATCGAATTGTGACAACATATTTGGTCAGTTGCAAGATGAATAGTCATTTACCTTCCACCAACAATATATTCAACTTATTTAATGT
This sequence comes from Forsythia suspensa, assembly GCA_023638005.1. NCBI lineage: Eukaryota > Viridiplantae > Streptophyta > Magnoliopsida > Lamiales > Oleaceae > Forsythia > Forsythia suspensa. The sequence continues at coordinate 34,578,485 of CM042671.1, forward strand.
CTAATTTGAAGTTTAAGGTTACTTCATTTGAAGGTAATTAACTATATAGTTTATGAAATCCATAAAAACTTCATTTGAAGATTTGTGTTTGTGATATTTGTTACTTCACATAAATAATTCTCTTAGTGCTCTTTTATCTTTTATCTTTTTTAACTTCAATAATTGATACGGATCTCATTTCTATTATTCCTTTTTTATGTTTTTGGATTGAATTGTTATCTATTGCTTAAATTATTTTTTCTACACTATTTATGCTCCCACTTAAGTCACTTAAATCACTAGAATATTTAGTTTTGATAATATTACTTTACTTCTCCATTACTATTTGGATAAGTTCACGCGAAGATATCTGGGCACTGAATTGTGCAAATGAGAATGTTTAATTTTATCTTAAATGTTATTTTGTTTCCTTTTATATATTGATTGATAAATCTACCTATAATTACTAACTTGGGGTGCTACGAGTCCAAATTATATGTCATATTTTGAGTTAAAACTTTTTCATAGTTGGATAGCTATATTAAATTACAAAGATTTGTTATAAATCATTTGCCATCTTATAAAGCAAAAAAAATCAATGAATTTGAGTGCTCGATATATTTAAGAACTTATGTACAATGTCTTTGATTCCTTTTGTTTACATTCTTTAATTGACATTATTTGACTATATTACAAACATTAAATAATAAAGTTTCAACACTCTCGCTTGCCACATAATTGTAGAAATTACTTAGTTTGTTTTGTTATGCATCTAAATTGAAATAAATGTATTGATTGGTAGTTAAAATAAATATATCATTATTACATATGAACGTAGTTATTGTAGCGATTGAATACAACAACAAACAGTATATTGCACCGTATTTTTAATGTTAGATTTTTGTGTTTTAATGCAGTATTAAAATAAATATAATTATTTAAATATTTGAATAAAAATATATCTCACAACATCGTTATTAAATCACGTACAAGGCACGTATTACATACTAGTTACCTAAGTGATCATATTTCAACTCCATCTATGATAAGCATTAGTGTTTTTGTTTATTATGGTGGTGAAAGGTATCAGTTAAAAAACTAAAATAATTACTTGATTGTCAAAATCATGTTGTCGTTGGACTACAAGTATATATGACATGCGCTATGGTATTTTTTGCAAGAACAAGGACGTAAAGAGAAATGATCTAATGTTGTAACTTCAAACGGAGTTGTTGAAATAATCTTATTTTCTAATGTATTATTTATAGGGTTTTTACTCGAGTACTCTTTTTGTTCGAATTGCTTGAAGTTATGATTGAACTTCGGATATTGTTGCAATATTAATCTAGGTTGCAATATTTAAGGATTAACGCGTTAACCTTTTTTGGTGCTTTTGATAATCAATTAGTTGCAAACTATGAAAGATGACTGCCATTTTATGTTGATATTACCATTTATGCAAGACAATAGTTTAAGTTTGATACATGACCATATATCTTAGCTCTCGAATTTAAATATCTTATATTACACCTGCATTTTGGCTACCATACTACATAATACATCATTCCTTGGAACTTTTTTACTCTATTTGCAATGCCATACAACTTTGTGTCATTTCCAAGACCAGGTTATCTTCATAGACATATGGTAGTGTATCTTGGTGTTATGGATGCTAAATTGTGAAATGAAACCATGTTGATTAGGTCATGTTTCATCAATGTTTCGGCCATGTTTCATTCTATTTCGAAGCGTGGTTTAGAAAGACAAAAAAAACAACTAAAGTGACTAAAGGCTTTATAGATTGTTTCTACAAAATTATACAATACCTAAGTCTACTGAAATCCAATCACCTGGGTGATTTTAAAACAAAAGAGAAATAATATAAGGCTACATTTTGTAGCACTAAACCACAAGAAGATGTAAAATAATTACATTACCACACTAAACAAAACAATATGTTAAAAACTCTTAGAGCACAAAACGTAAATAAGAACATCCTGGTAATAACAATAAATATATCAAAGTTATAAAGATGATAAACGATATGCAATCGTACATTTGACAAACAGTACTTAGACATAATAATTCTGAACTCGGAAAAACAAAACTAAGACTATGTCTATCAGAATGAGATTCTAAATTTCTCGACAACCACTTGGTTCTTACGAAAGTGGTACTGAAATGCCCCAAAAGACTTGTATGCAATGATACTAATATCCAAAAGAATGTATTGAGAGCCTTCGAGACAATGTAGTGACAACCATAGACTTAGATGCTGCATTAACTTTACCAAAAAACCATCGGTCTATATATATATAAAATACACAGTCCTGCAAAAATAAAATATGAAATGCACTATTTTAACATGTGGAAATGGTTTAAGGATTCCCTATTGATCTCAAATTAAATAAACAATGTTAAATAAATTGAAACAATTTCATGTCAACCAAACATTGGGTTTCAAAGAGTAACGTACATAATTTACATAATTCACATCATATATAAAAATCCTCTTATATGATTAAATCATCAAGTGTATGTTATTTAGCAGAAGTAGCATTTTTCAGTCACAATAACATTACATATTGCACATTAGTGCAAAATAGCAACAATGAATAATGATATTGTAAATTACCGATTGGGACCATTTGCGCTAAAATCCCAAATTAGAAAAAGAATAATAAAACAAGTAAAGCTTTCACGCTAATATCTTTTTCTTTTATTATGAGCTCTCTCTTCAATCTATTAAGGTAAAATAGTATATTTGATTCTCAATTTTTTAAAATGTATAGGAATATATCCTTAACTTTTAAAAATATCACCAAACATTCTAAACATTTGAAAAAATAATCACGGTAGGTCATTTATAACGAAATTGCCCTCCCATTTAAAGGGGAAAAAAAAAAGAATAGAAAAATAACCAAATTTACCCCCAAAAAATAAGAAATAACAAAATGATATATTCTTTATCAATCCTCAAAATACAAAATCCACCACCACTAGTCCACTACTACCCAAAAAACAAAAAAAAATCCCAAAATCCACTAGCCCAAAAAGAGTGGGAATCTCAAACCGAACATGAGAACCTCATTTTATTAAATGATTGTGGAGCTTTTCGAGCATTGATTAACCTAATGCTTTAAATTTTTTCATTCCCTTTTTCAATGCTTTCTCTAGAAATTCTATAAATCGTTTCCAACTTCATATTTAATATGCTTTCCTAGTTAATAGTTTGATTGTATTCGATACACTGCAAGGAGAAGCTGGTTTCATGTTTTCGTCATTTTCAATTCTAGCTCTAGGGGTTGCTCCCTTATTTTCTAAACTCACCTTCTAATTAAGATTTGAGAATCTCAAACATTTTCCCAAAATCAAATTTTGCTCGCTTCTTTCAAGAAAATTTACTATTGATTTGTAAAGTGTATCCCTTCTTTTTGAGACATTGGACTCTAATTTATGTTGTTGATCCAATGAATTGCGGATTATTTCATGTATAGTAGACATATCTTCATTGGTATATTTTTCGATGACTTTCCTTGGTTCTACATTTTGTGTTTGGGTATGGGGTTTTGGATTTTTGGAGTTTGGAGTGGTGAATTTTGGATTTTGGAGTTTGACAAGTAAGATAGTCTTTTGTTATTTTTTATTTTTTGGGGATATATTTGGTTATTTTTCTATTCTTTTATTATCATTATTTTTTGTTTATTTAAAGAGGAGGACAATTTCGTCATAAAAAACCTATCATATTTATTTTTTCAAACGTTGGAAATGTCTAATTCTATTTTTAAAAGTTAGAAATATATTTCTTACGTTTTTTAAAGATTGGAAATCAAATATGATATTTTCCCATTTATAAATGTACCCAAAATTCAATCTAACTTCTACCTCCTAATCCTAACTTGACGGAAATCGTTAAATAAGGGCCAATCCTTGTAAAACGAGAAATATGTGATGCAGTTTAACATAAATATAATAATTGGAGGGCCAATTCGATTTCTATCTTAGAAAAGAGCATCTATTTCACTATTTATTTTCTTTCTTAAATTTTTTAAGGAACAAATTGCAAACGGATAAAGTGATAAACTGCGACACCAATTTTCCAACTTCCAACTCCCACACTAACCCCCAAAATTCTTAGCTTTTGGCGAAAATGGCTACCACATCCTCTTCGTCTTCTCTATTATTCACAAGCTTCCTGCAAAACCCACAAAAACCTTGACGAGCCACCTATCGGAACTCAATTTCCGGTCCCTCAAACCACAAATATTCCATTTAAAGTTCACCCACAAATCCCCTTTTACTGTGAATGCCGGAAGACTCAATGCGGTGGCCGAGGACACTTCAGTATCCACTGCAGACCCGTCATCCGAGGCCGCAAGAAGACTGTATGTGGGCAACATTCCGCGGACTGTTACGAATGATGAACTCCGGAAAATTGTTGAAGACCATGGCGTTGTTGAAAAGGCCGAGGTTTTTAATAACCTATAAATTATTATTTTTCAGCTTTATTTTATGGATAAATTGATATTTTCCCTCCGCGATTGAGTTATAGAGACGGTTGATTGTTTGGAGAGTTACTTTGCATATTAATTTGTCATTTTTACAGAGAATTGCATGACAATTATGAGATTTGCATTAAATAAACAATGTTTGGGTTTAAAGAATTACATGAACTGGTATTCTAAGAATCTCAGACAGCGAGGCAACATTAGTCTTAGACCTTAGGCATCGTTGAATAGAGAAGTTGGGATAGGAATGAAGAATATCTATTTGAATTCTGAATTGAAGTTTCTCGATAAGCTCAAAAATTTGAACTTTTATAAGTACAGGTACACCCAGTACGTTGATACCCATCGCCCATGGATAAAGAAGAAAATTTTGAACCTAAAAAACAACAAAGAGGTGATTAGGGTCCTCAATTACGAGAGATATGTAAGATACTTAAAAAGCAGGTCTGATTATTATTTGTTTTATAGAATAGTCTTGCGGTAGAATGTATATATTTTTTCAACACCTCAATTTCACATTGCTAAAAACAATACACATATGAATGCTTACGTAAATGACAATGAATGCTAATGGACTGATAGAAATAAGATTGAGAATAATAAACCTGCTGGAAACTGCCGATTATGATGTCGGGTCCATGAAATAATATTTACCTAGCTAAGAATTCAAATAGATGCAAACTGCTCAATAGAAACTCCAAACTCCTCAATTTAAAAAAGAAAAAAAGAAAGAAGAAAAAAGGTTTGAACACAAAGTTGGTATTCCCCTATTTTTGACAGAAAGCAAGTAAGATGCTAGATTTCAATAGCTTTTTTATAATGCAGAATGACAAGATATTTATTATGTTTTGTTGATAGGTAATGTATGATAAGTACTCTGGAAGGAGCAGAAGGTTTGCTTTCGTAACAATGAAGACTGCCGAGGACGCAAATGCTGCTATTGAAAAGCTGAATGGCACAGTAAGCTTCTTTTTATGGTCTTGTTCAAAAATTTCAAGCTGATAAAGAATAACAATGATCTTTTGGTGTTATTTGTAAAGGAAATTGGAGGACGGGCAATCAAAGTTAATTTAACGGAAAAACCATTGCAATCTACGGATTTGCCACTTCTTCAGGCGGATGAATCCCAATTTGTTGACAGTCCCTACAAAGTTTACGTGGGCAATCTTGCAAAGACTGTAACCACAGACACACTCAAAAACTTTTTCTCAGAGAAGGCGAATGTTCTCAGTGCAAAGGTATCTCGAGTTTCGGGGACCTCGAAATCCAGTGGTTATGGATTTGTTACTTTCTCTTCAGAAGAGGATGTGGAAGCAGCCATATCATCTCTTAATAATGCGGTAAGTTTGCTATACACATTGTCTGAATGAAGTTTTGGCATTCCACAATCTATGCAGACACAACACTGATGTAGGAGTTTTTATCAATATTTTATCCAACTCATTCTAGCATGCCTGCCAATTTTCTCACGACATCCACTCTCATGGGGATCTGAAACTGAAAATGGAATAACAAAAAGATGTAACATGCTTCGATTGTTATTGCAAGAATTACATTCTCACAATCATATCAAAAGTTCTCAAATTTTTCAATGTAGAAATTCTCTGTCTGCACTGACATCACTTTATAGTTGATGCCTTTTTTGGTAAACTGATAATGTTGTATATGATTTTCATACGTGCATATGTCTTCATGCTGTTGTGACCGTGACTCATTACGATGATATTCACATCCATTTCTTAGTTAGTATTTACACTTCACGAAATTACTCTCCACATTCTCTTAATACACCTAGTCACCTACCACTAAGTTGTAATATTTACAAAATAACTCTTTACACATCCCAATACTTCCAAATCACCCCTTAATTTATAAAGCTGTATAGATTCTCTTTCCTTTTTTCTTCTTCCATCTTTTCCTTTCTCCCCCGTAAACTGCAAAAAATAGCAAAGAAAAAAAGTAGAAAAGGAAAGAATAAAAGAAAAAGAAAGAAGGCACCATCATATAACAGTTTTTCTATGACCTTCTTCCACTGTGAAAGAAGTGAGCAAATTCACTATAGGAGTCCACAGTCCAACTCTATAAAAGAATATATGCATTAATTCTGATCACTCCCGTATGTTATGATTAATCTCCTGTGAACTCTAATTCTGAAAGTTGACCAATCAACCAGAACAAGGAAACAGGCAATGAATGGGCTAACAAATTTATAGACTTCTCTCCTTAAACAAATACGGCAATCCCCCTCAAGCTAGAGCATTAAGGACAACCATTAAGAAGGAAATACCCATGAATTATAAGTGATCTCAGAAATTATAATCAATCTCCGGTCAACTCAAAATAAATTTGGAAAGTTGATAAAACAGAATAAGGGAAGAGGCGGTAAATGGGCTAAGAAAATCCCAACTTGTCTCTATCAAAAAGTTCAACACTACCACTCAGCCTACAGCGTAAATTTTCAGAATGCTCAACTTGTAATGCAAATGAACATCGTATGCCCCTAGATTTGGCAAGTTATAGGTAACTTGCAAATGAGAGGGTGCGAAGAGAGTGGAAATCTGTAGTGATTGGTTATTTCCTCCACAAGATGACATCCCAATTCGATATGTTTAGTCCTCTCATGAAATATTAGATACCAAATGTAAAGTTACCAGCTATATGAATGTTATTTTGCTGCACCCAAGTTTGAAATGCAAATTTTGAAGAGATATCTCAATCGAGTTTACTCACATGTAATAACTGCCATTAATCTATATTCCTGTTGTGCACATGAGCATGAAGTATCTTGCTTCTTACTCTTCAAATTAAGCGATTTGACGAGAAACACAATATCTATTGATTGATAATTTCAGCAATCGAATGAAGACCCTAGTCTGTATAACAATATCCCATCAACTTCAAGTCATTTTGAGTTGGAAAGAAAAATAGTCCTCGACTAATTGTTCCTTCAAAATAGTGTATATTGCTTGAGAGTTTTGGGGTACCATTTATGGTTTTTTTTTTAAGTACCTGTTTGGGCATGTATGGGGGTCCGGTTTTGGGTGGTTTCTAGTAGCGGATTTTAAAATAGTCTAACCCATGCTTGGGAGTTTATTATCCAGCGGTTTTGATTTTTTTTAAAAGAATTAAATTACGTATATGTCCATATATAAAAAAAGGTAAGTATGTGCAATACAATGGCATAGTGCAATTTTTCTCTCCACTTGTGTATGTTAAAGACTTCAGAAATGTTGTTCGTTTCTCTTTATTCTTATTATGTAATTGAAATCATTTTCCCTCAAGATAGAACTTGGCATTTGTAAAGGAGCAACCTTCGCATGGATATAAATTAACTTAGCCTGTTTAAAGACCTGTCTAGTTTTTATTTCTTGCAGTAGTAATTAAGCAGGAAAAAGACAGAATGGGATCCGAGCACATATTTCTTAATAGCTTTCGGTGCTCATGGATTTATAAGAATTATATCATCAATCCATATATTGACTCTCGTTAAGTAAGAAAGCATATCTCCTTTGAATATGTAGAAAAGGAAACAAGAAGATAAAAAGAAAAAGACGTGTGGGTTAATTCACAAATCCAGTTAAATTACATCTATGCCTATCAACAAGAAAGGAAAAATTTAAGAACCAACAAAAGAGAGTTCCACTGTTGTATTTTGAAAAGCAGAATTTCCCAAAAAAGATTTAATATGAATCAATAAATTGACACGGGCTTCTACATTCTAGTGCACACCAAATGTGAAAATTTCTATGAAAAAATTGCAACAGAAACTCAAGCAAACATCAACTCAAGAACCCAAAAGGCTGAATTCCCACAAACAAAATCAAAATCTCGAACTAATAAAGCATTAACAATACTAACAAAATGTAATATTCTCAGTATCGCAGACTTTCTTGATATAGGCAATGGTAAATTTACATGTGATAGCATAGAGATAATTAAGAAAAATCCAATTATAAGAGAAGAGAGAGAGAGTCCTCATGGAATATCGAGATAGTGGATTTTGAAAGAAGTAGAAGCATCTAGGAAGGAGGAGGATTTATTTGAAAATGTTCTTTTCATTTTGTCAATTTTAGGTTTAAGGTGGATTTGAAAATAATTGTTTTAGAGAGGGTGAAATTGGAAGAAATTTTGAAAACTGGCAAAAACTACCGATTTGGGAGTTGAGAAATACACCTCAAATTATACTACATTGGTTTTGTTTGGTTTTTAAACCACTCAAAAACAGTGTTTCAAAAAACTAATAATCATTTTCCCAACCTCTCATAAATGGTGCCACCCAAAACTTGAACTTGTATGAGTGTAAGTTTTAGATCTTGTCCATGGGAAAAAAATGGCGGAGTTGCTCTAAGCAAGCCCATATCATCCACGGTGTTAGGAGTATATTTCGAGTTAATCTATGATAGACTAATCATCACCAATTATTGCCATAACATCAATATAAATTATAATATCATATCTTCAACATAAATTTGAACAATAGTAAAGGAATTTCCTTGTACTATTTGAATAAATAGCAATCAACCTCGGATTACTGAAAACAAACTTCTAAAAGGCTGTAGAGAACTCACACAACTATTTGTGAGAGACTTGTTTTAGGCCATGTAATAACTTGTTGAATCTACATTAAGGTCTCCTTTTGTTGCCTCTTATCTTCGAGATGGAATAACATGGGCTTCTTCGTCAAGATCATCATGAAAAAATGCATAATGACATCTAATTGGTGAAGAGGTCAGTTACGATTATCTGTATTGTGATAGATATCAAGAAGACATTTGGGTGAGAAGTTGGAGTGGTTGGGGTAGTGGTGATGGGTTATAGAATTGTGTGCTTACAGTGCATTTAGAACCCCTTGAAATAATCCCCTACAAGCACACACAAGAAATAAAAATGAGTAATGAATATATAAAAGATTAGGTTAAATGTTCAAAAGAAATTAAAAGATTGGAAGGTTGAAAAGATGAATTGAAATATGCCATAATGCTTATGAAACCATTGATATGGACCAAACCATTTAAACAGTGGAGCCAGGATTTCTGGTTTTGGTGGGGAGATATCGGTGGTGCTACAGTAGTAAACGACACCGTGGTGGTAGTTGACAAATAGTGGCATTTGAAGAAAACAACTTATTTCATTAGGTTAATACAACACTTAAAATCTTCCAATCCCTCTTTTTTTTTTCAATTTCTCGATTGTTGTGTAATCAAACCTTGATTTTTTTAGATATAACGTTGATTCATTTTTCTATTTTCTTCATTATTTTATTTATATTTTAATGTATGGTAGTCTAGAGTTGATTACGTTTATGTTTTCTAAACAAAATAGTCTATTCATTTCATGTCCTTACTCGGTTTTGTGGTGCAATTTTGACATTTATTTTTTGCCTAGATCAACATCGGTGGTTGACATGTTCAGATTTATCCATCTAATGGTGCTTAATATAATTTGCTTAGTCATTTCATTGATAGAAATTGTGATTTAGTTTAAATGAGTGGAATGATAGATTTATATGCATGAATGCGAGTAATTTGATGATCCATAGATTGAATACATGGTTGATTAAGAAAGTTGTGTGTGTGAAAAAGGATAAAGAAAAAGAAGAAGTTGATGCAATCATGTAAAAAGACAAACCATTCTGTTCGATTTTAAAGGTTGAGGATGTATTTTCTATAGGTGCTAAAGGTTAAGGACTAATCGTGCAAATTTTCCAAAGGTAACAGAAAAATTGATAGTATGGCTCAAGAGATTCGAACCCAGGTGTCTAGTGCCACAGAATGCTACTTTTATCGTCTGAGCTACATAAACTTTCTTATCATTAAGCGAAATCAACCCAGGTGTATAGTGCCACAGAATGCTACTTTTACCATCTGATCTACATAAACTTTCTTATCATTAAGCGAAACGTTTAATACTTAATATAGGTTTTGTGTATACATTAAAAATTCCTACATAACTCCGTAAAAAAATTAAAAATGTTGCCAGGGTGATTGTCCTTCCCACTCCCCTCGCCCCTGCCTTTAGAGCTCTACAAATCAAATTCTCGTCATTTGAGCATAAATTGGTTGAGTAGTAGTGTGGACATTTATTTCGCCTCACATTACTTGTGCATTGCAGGTGCTTGAAGGGCAGAAGATCCGGGTCAATAAAGCATAGCGTTATCAGCAGAGATAGAAAGTATCTATTGCACTAGAACAACTGTGATAGAGATTCGAGCTTTACTTGTGAAGGAAACTCAATGAGGAAGTTAAGATCTTTATAGCCATATGGAAATGGACAGTAGAATTATGTTTTGAGCTCTGATTTGCTTAAATTACTGATTGCTTCTTCATTTATTTTTCAAGAAATCCAACAAGCACAGAGCTAAAACAACCCCCCCCCCCCCCAGAGATTTTAGATTCCTTACAGGTTCTTTTGTAACTTCTTTTTGGATAATTAGAACTGTGCAACCCTTCACATTAGTTAAGGTTTTTGAAGCCCACTTCTGAGCTCCTTGTGTTTAATTCTAGTTATATTATCTCACATAAACCCTAATGTACTTGGGGGGTTCAAGTTATACAACTTTGAACTTTATATATTTATATTTGTTACTGTATCAATTTGATCTTGAGCCAGAACTCGAGATCCCTATATTCCTTTCTAATACCACAAATCTTGAAAGATGAATTCCATGATCTAGCCTCGTGTAGGTTAGTGGTGTGATAAACTTCGCAGCAAGAACAATCTTTTACTTTATTTTTGAAAAATCGGTGGTCATATCGAAATAAAGCATGCTTTTTGCGCTAACATTTCTTAATAGGGTTTGATGTATAATGCCAATCAGTTAGGGTAAACATTGCTAGGAAATTGTATGTGTCTATCAATGCAAAACAGATTCCTCTTTAATGGTGAATAATTCATAAAAAATGAATCTTTCTTCTTGACTTGAAGTCTTTAAGTGAGATGGTTAAGGGTTCTAATAGATGCAAGGAGTAAATTTGGCATGTAAGACGTGCTCATGATCGCGTAAAGAAGTTGCTGAACTCAGATGCAAACAGTTATAAGTTTCTTATTTTGAGAATCTTCTTGTGCCCTACCAATTTGTATCATTTTGAGATTAACCCTAGTGAGCTTTAAATAGATTATGCAAGACACCTGTTCAAGACAATATTTTGTCTCATGTTTAGATATTTAATGTTGGAAATTGGTTAGAAATATTTTAGTTGTGAACAACTTTGATCAATTATTTAAGTGGGATTCGTTAGTTCAATATTGGAGTTGTAAGATCAAATGTGTTATATATCGTGAGTAGATTAACGTAATATATTTAGTTGCTCAAATCAATTTCAAAAGAATAAGAAATTAAAGTCTAAAGTGAATCACTTAAAAATACAAAAATAGTTGGAAAGAGAATTAGAATATTGTGGAATATTTTTAGAATCTGTTTGGCTGAAAAGTTGTATCTTTTTTGATATGTCATTTATGAACAATCACGTTTTTCCTTCTTAAAAACATGTACTTTCCAACAAGACGTGTCTTTCTATGAAGTTGTGTTTTTTGAGACTCAACTTTTTTAGATATTATAAATAAACCTCTTGTGATTTCAAACTAAAGAACTTCACTTTCAACCAAATGTTTTTATGCTTTTTGCACAAATCATTTTAGTCTATAAATAGTTTCTGCATGAAGTCCAAGTCTAATTTTCATTTAAAGAGAACAAAATGATGTCTGGTTCGTTGTTCTCGTAATTTGGAGTGCTACTATTATGAGAAGTGATCGTTGTATCTTAGGGTTGTGTATCTAGAAACCGTAAGCACCGCACAATGCAAGGCAATTCGTCTATCGAGATTTATATATATATATATATATATATATATATATATATATATATATATATATATATATATATATATATATATATATATATATATATATATAAATCTCGACACATTCGTCTTAGATAATAGTTTAATATCATTAAGCAATTAATCTTAAATGGTGTTATCTCCATCGATGATATAAAGTCAAAGGAGAATCTTGCAAATTCGCTTACTAAAGGTTTATCAAGAGATCAAGTATATTGCATATCGAAGGGAATGAGATTAAAGCATAAATTACGTAAGTATTTGTAATGATAATCTAACCTTGCAGATTGGAAATTTCAAGATCTTGGATCAATAGAACAACTAAGTTATGAAGATTCCACTACCACCCTACTAGTTAGAGGGTTTCGAAGGTCTACCTCGATCGAAAGGGTGTAAAAGCCCCATAAATCAGGTGAGACTTGGATAGATTCAGGAAACCACTTAGGAGATAAACTTCTATCTATTTCCTATTATAGAAAAGTGTTTTCTATAGAATTGTAAGTGTTGTAAAATTATGAGATAATTATTGATGACTATTTAGACTTATCAAGATACTTAGTCTTATCAGTATATTTAGATAAGCCTTGTTTGATTGTATCCAAATCTCTTTGTAACCTACTTTGGAATCCTATAAATATAGGTCCATAGTCATAATGAAAATACACAATTTCTTTTGTATCTCTTATATTCTCTCTGTCTTCTTCCTCCAATTTCATAACACGTTATCAGCACGACGATCTAATCAACTGAGGTTGAAGTTCTTACAACGATCCCTTTCATATCACAATTAAAAACTAAAGTCAAATTTATTCGAAGCAGGTACGAATTCATTTTTTTATGTTTATATACACGGTGGTGGCATGAATATTTTCAAACCAATATGGTACAATTTTTTATTATTATATTACTGCAGTTGAATATATCATACAATAATTAAAAGTCAATTGTGATAGGATAATTATTTGTTTCGACAAAATCAGAAAATTAATGGCATGCTCCGAATTTATTTGTGAATAATTGATTAGTTTCTACCATTGTTTTAAAATATAACTAAATGTTTATACATATTCTAAAGACCACATCAGTTATGTGTTATTATGAAATTTGAAAAGTGCTGAGAATAATTATTTTTTTAAAAACGTGGACTTGCCTAAATTTTGTCAACTATGTCATTTAGTTGCTGTTTTTCACTTTTGATCTTATATTTGAGGAGTTAGATTTTACATATTAATTCTATGTGCAATTGTTACTTTTGTTTTTTTTGATAGTTGCGAATAAAATTAATGAAATCATAACTGCATTAATTTATCACTATTGTGATTATTCTTTTTATCTTTAAATTGAATAATTTTTTTTCTTTCGATATTCATTTATAAATTTTAAATTGATATATATCATACTATTCCTCCTGAAGAGCATATATTCATAATGATATGTTGTTGTTCTTGAAGAAACACAACGTTAATATTTTGACAGAATGTCACAATCTAACATATAAGTATTCTAGAAGAATATTTTTTTTTGTTGCTTTATAATAAGCAAATATTTATATTATATATTAATATTCCAGTAGAATATTAATTGCTCCCGAAGAGCCTGATTTTACAAGATATAATATTCTATAAGAATATTATAATATTGCTCCTGAAGAGCAAATATTTACTTCAGAATAATGATTTGTTGTTGCTCCTGAAGAAGCACAACGTTATAATATTCTGCCAAAATATTAGCTGCTCTTGAAGAGCATAACGTTACAATTTAAATATTCTAGAAGAATATTAATTTTTATGACGTTATAATTTTTATGAAAATATGACGTTATACTTTTATATTCCGAGAAGAATATTGAGCGAGATTCGAAATAATATTTTATTGTGTTTCTAGAAGAAGCACATGTCTTGAAGAATATATCATATCACATAATTAAATTGTGATATAAATGAGTAATTAATCAACTAATACTTATTCACGAAGAAAAGTATATAAATCATGTTATGTTGACATTGATTAGTGTGAATTATATGATTATACAATGTCTAATAGAAAATTAATTATATTTTCTTGTTCATTGTGTAGTTACTCAAATGGCGAATATCACAAAACTTGAGTTTGTTGCACTTGATCTATCCGCAAAAACTATTTGTCATGGATCCTCGATCTTGAGATTCATCTTATCTCAAAGGGTCTTGGAGAGACAATAAAAGAAGAAAACGTAGCATCCTGCAGATCGCGCAAAAGCACTCATTTTCCTTCGTCACCATCTCCACGATGGATTGAAAATTGAGTACCTTCTCGTAAAAGATCCAAAAATACTTTGGAAAAACTTGACCGAAAGGTTTGACCATCGAGGACTATAGTCCTCCCAAAGCCCGTGATGAATGGATGCACCTACGCTGCGGGACTTTAAAGCAGTTAGTGAGTACAATTACGAACTATTCGAATAACTTCAAAACTAACTCGTGTGGAGAAAAATCTACGATGAAGATATGTTGGAAAAGACTTTCTCCACTTTCCATGCGTCCCAATGTGATCCTTCAACAAAGAATATCGTGAGCGTGGTTTTAAAAATACTCGTAACTCATATCACCGCACGCTAGTTCTTGAACAAAATAATGAACTGATGATGAAAATCATGGGCTACGTCCAACCGGGTTCCACAAAGATTGCACGAAGCAAATGGTGCCGTGCATTGCACGAAGCAAATGCAATATCAAGCCATGGACGCGGACGCGGACGTGGACGCAAACGCGGACACGAAAATGGACGTGGGCGAGGGCGAGGGCCGAGGACGTGGATTTGGACGAAAAAATGGACATTATCAACCACAAGGTGACAGCTTTAAAAAGCAAAAAATAAATGAAAATAACTCGTCCAAAAAGGAGCACGAAGAAAATTGCTTTAGATGTGGAATGAAAGGACATTGGTCACGCACTGTCAAATGCGGCAAAAACATCTTGTGGATCTCTACCAAAGATCAATCAAAGGAAAAGAAAAAGTGGAGACAAATTTTGCTGACTGTGATGATCCAATTGATGTGACTCATCTAGATGTCTCTGATTTTTTTGCTGATCAAAGTGGAAATATCAATCATTTGATCGGGGGAGGTGTGATAGAAAAAATAGACTAGTTTACTTTCGATATAGTAGTATTTACTTTGATTCAAAATTTTAGTTTGAAATAGGTTCCTTTAAAGTTTGAAACTTTGCGTTGTTAAACTAGTTCTTAGTTGATTGAATGTTTCTTTATGTTTAATTTTTTTTAGTTTTAAACTCATTCTTAAAATTATCTATTTGATCATGTTTATAGATTCATGATGAATTGCCAAGATATCTGTTTAGCTGATAGTGCAACTACTCATACAATTCTTCAAGATAAAAAATATTTTTTGGACTTAACATTAGCAGAAAATAATGTTAATACGATATCTGGTACATCAAATATCGTTGAAGGCTCCGGAAGAGCTAGTATTATCTTACCAAATAATACGAAATTGCATATAAATGATGCACTTTATTCTAGCAAGTCCAGAAGAAATTTGCTTAGTTTTAAAGATATCCGCAACAATGGATATCACATTGAGACGATGCAAGAAAATAATTGTGAATATATTTGCATAATTTCTTTTGTATCCGGCCGAAGTAGATAAAAAAACTCATAGCACTTCCATCCGCATGTATTATACATTCATAAAAACATTTGAATCAAACAATGTTACTTAACTCGAAGTTCGTTGAACCAAAAAGTTTTATGCTTTGGCATGATCGACTTGGACACCCAGGGAGCAATAATGATGCGCCGAATAATTAATAACTCACATGGACATCCTCTAAAGAACCGTAAGATTCTTTTACCTAATGATTATCCATGTCTTTTGCTTCACAAGGCAAGTTAGTCATTAGACCTTCTATTACGAAGGTTCGTGTTGAATCTCCAACTTTCTTAGAAAGAATTCATGGAGATATATGTGGACCGATACACCCACCATGTGGACCATTTCGTTATTTTATGGTATTAATTGATTCTTCTACTAGATGGTCACATGTCTGCTTAATTTCTACTAGAAATGTAGCTTTTGCTAGACTACTTGCTCAAATTATAAAACTACGAGCTCAATTTCCTGATTACTCAATCAAGACAATCCGTCTTGATAATGTCTTTGAAATTTAGATCACAAACATTCAATGATTATTGTATGTCAATCGGGATTGTCGTTGAACACTCGATTGCTCATGTCCATACACAAAATAGTTTAGCAGAGTCGTTTATCAAACGTCTTCAATTGATTGCTAGGCCTTTACTTATGAAAACAAAACTCCCAACATATGTTTGGGGTCATGCTATATTACATGCTGCATTATTAGTTCGTATAAGACCAACTGCTTATCATGAATACTCACCTTTACAACTTGCATTTGGTCACGAACCCAATATTTCTCATCTACAAGTTTTTGGTTGTGCTGTCCAAGTCCCAATTTCACCCCCACAACGTACAAAGATGGGTCCCCAACGAAGACTTGAAATTTATGTTGGGTTTGACTCACCATCCATTATTAGGTATCTTGAACCTTTAACGGGTGATTTATTTACTGCACGTTTTGCAGATTGTCATTTTGATGAAATGAATTTCCCAACTTTGGGAGGGGAAAAACTGCATCCTGAAAAACAAGATAAAATTTTTTGGAATGAAAACACTCTATCTCATTTTGATCCCCGCAGAATCAATGTGAGCAAGAAGTTAAGAAAATCATTCACTTGCAAATAGTTGCAAACCAATTACACCGATGTATTCGTTGATACAAGGAAAGTGACAAAGTCATATATTCCAAAGAGAAAAATACTCCTGCAAAAAATTGATGTCCTCAGAGGACAATGCGCCATAGCAAATGAATCTCAAATCGCCCGTAAGCGTGGTCGACCAGATTGGTGCTAAAGACTCAGACCTCGAAAGAAAAAGGTACAAGAGAAACCCAACTAAAAACTTTTAATGAAAAAATGGTAGAAACGATTGATCAATCAAACAACGATAATGTGATTCTTGAAGAACCACGAGTGTCCGAAAACAATGAGATTTCAATAAATTATTTATTATCTCATAAATTATGGGAACGAAATAATATTGTCGTGGACAATATCTTCGCCTTTAATGTGGCACTAGATATCATACAAAATGAGGATCTCAAACCACAATCTATTAAAGATTGTCAAAATAGAAATGATTGGCCAAATGGAAAGAAGCCATACAAAGTGAGTTGAATTCCTTAGAAAAACGAAAAGTGTTTGGACACAGTAGTTCGAACTCCTAAAAATATAATCCTCAGAGGATACAAATGGGTCTTTGTAAGAAAAATAAATGAAAACAATGAAATTACAAGATACAAAGCCGACTCAGTAGCCCAAGGCTTCTCACAAAGACACGGGATTGATTATAAGGAAACATATTCTCCGTAATGGACACCATCACATTTAGATTTTAATAAGTTTGATGTGTCACAAAGGCTCGATATGCGCCTCATGGATGTAGTAATCGCATATCTATATGGTTCACTTGATAGTGACATACACATGAAAATCTCTCAAGGATTTAAAGTGCCGAAGCAAATGATTCATTCCCGAACAATGTTCTCAATTAAATTGCAAAGATAATTGTATGGATTAAAACAATCTGACGAATGTGGTATAATCGTCTTAGCGAATATTTGTTGAAAGAAAGTTATAAAAAGCATTGATGTATGTCCTTGTGTTTTCATAAAGAAAACAAATATTGGATTTACAATTGTGGCGCTTTATGTTGATGATTTAAACCTTATAGGAACTCTCAAGAGCTCAACAAAAGCTGCAGATTATTTAAAAATGAATTTGAGATGAAAGATTTAGGAAAACCAAATTACGCTTGGATTACAAATTGAACATTTTCCGGAAGGATTATTTGTTCATCAATCTTCTTATACTGAGAAAAAGTCTTAAAACGATTTTATATGGATAAAGCACATCCATTGACATCGCCTATGGTCGCTTCGATCACTTGAAGTGAAAAAGATCCATTTCGCCCACTTGAAGATGGGGAATAACTCTTGGACCAAAGTACCATACTTAAGTGCAATTGGTGCATTAATGTATCTTGCAAATTGTACTCGACCGGGACATAGCTTTTTCTCAGAATCTCCTTGCAAGATATAGCTCTGCACCCACTCAAAGACATTGGAATGGTGTTAAACACATTCTTCGTTACCTAAAAGGATATGTGTTTACACGTGGAGGAACAACTATATCATGGAGATCTCGTGAAGCAAACATTGACAAACATCTTCAAATCATTCTCGAAATTATTGCAATGCACGAAGCAAGTCGAGAATGTACATGGTTGAGAAACATGACACATCATATCCAAGCATCATGCGGATTACCTTCAACAAAGGATAGTCCAACAATATTGTATGAAGACAATGCGACATATTATTGCACAACTCAAAGGAGGCTACATCAAAGGGGACAGACAAAGCATATTTCTCCAAAATTCTTCTATACACACGAGCTTGGAAGAATGGTGACATCGATGTTCAACAAATTCGCTCAAGTGACAATTTGGTGACTTATTCACAAAAGCATTGCCGACATCCACATTCAAGAAATTGGTGCACGAGATTGGGATCGTCGACTCAAAGATCTTCAATGATTAATATTAGGGGAGTAGTTGTACTCTTTTCCTTAGTCCGTTTTTGTCCCACCGGGTTTCCTCGACAAGGTTTTAATGAGGCGACATTTTCTTAATACTCCAAAACTTTAACAATTATTGTACTCTTTTTCTTTTCGTTTGATATTTTGTCCCATTGGGTTTTATCAAACAAAGTTTTTAGCGAGACAGCTTTTGTAGAAATAGTTATCAAAGGGGAGTGTTGTAAAATTATGAGATAATTATTGATGACTATTTAGATTTATCAAGATACTTAGTCTTATCGGATATTTAGATAAGCCTTGTTTGATTGTATCCAAATCTCTTTGTAACCTACTTTGGAATCCTATAAATATAGTCCATAGTCATAATGAAAATACACAATTTCTTTCGTATCTCTTATATTCTCTCTCTTCTTCCTCCAATTTCATAACATGAGTTAATTTTAACTTTTAATGATTCATGTTTTTTGAAAAGTCAAGTGGAGTAGGGCACAATACTCTTGATAAGAAATCACCTATTTAAGTGTGAAGTAGAACCGCTTTTATGAGAATGTTTCAAAACTTGAATTCTCTAAAACACTTATGAAATCCAAAAGTTGTTTATAACCAAAATGAATACAACTGTGAGAACCAAATGTGGAGGTTATTGTGTAGGTATTATTGTATTGGTTTACACCAATAGCTGAACTGTTCAACACATCGCGTTCACTGATTAGCCAAGTAAATTTGATAATATTCTACTAAGGAATGTTCAAAGCCACAAGCTATCTATTCTGATGCAGTAGTTTTCCGCTTGTATTCTCTTTCAGCGTCTGTATAGTCAGTGGTGCATCCAGAAATTTTTTAAGTCCGGGCTATTACTGAAAAAAAAATTCGCACGAGCTGTTACTAAGAAATTTTTTGTAAAAAAAAAATAATAATTTACACTGAAAAAAAAGTCTTTTTCCGGGGCGGGCCCGGGCTTTAGTCAGGCCCCCCCAAATCCGCCCCTGTGTATAGTCGTTTGCATTAAATTCTATTCATGTGGAGGATTGTTGGAAATTGGTTAGAAATATTTTAGTTGTGAATAACTTTGACCAACTATTTAAGTGTAACTCGTTAGTCGAGTACGAGAGTTGTAAGATTAAACATGTTAAACTCATTGAGTAGATTAACGTAGTGTATTTAGTTGCTCGAATCAATTTTGGGTGAATGGGAAATTAAATTCTAAAGTGAATCGCTTAAAAACATAAAAATGGTTGGAAAATTGTGAAATATTCTAGAATCTGTTTGGCTTAAAAGTCGTTTTTTGGACATGTCACTTATGTAATATTTTCTTCTATTTTGAACATGTACTTTCTAACAAGATATTGCTGACATGTCTTTCTATAAAAATAACCACTTAGATTGAAATTAAATAACTTCACTTTCAACAAAACGTCCTTGTAATTTTTGCACAAATCATTTTAGTCTATGAATAGTTTATGTATAAAGTCCAAATCCAATTTTTATTTAAAGAAACAACAAAATGCTATCCGATTCGTTGTTTTCGTAAATTGAAGTGCTACTATTATGAGGATTGACTATTGTATCTTGGGAGACATGTGCCGAAAAACTGTAAGCACCTGTGCGGGGACAACTTCGTCTTAAGAAAAAAGAGTTGAACTCTTGCTTCGATAAATCTAATTATTTATTTCTCGATATTTATGTAAGTTGTCATTTTGCTCGTTTTGTATGCACGTGATTAATCAAAATATAAATAATGCACAAATTTTAGCAACATTTTATTCTCGAATGTCATTCTTATCTCTTAGAGTGCTGAAATATAAGGAGTCCACTAACGGATACGCTAGCTTGTTTGTTTAAGCTTAAACTATAATTTAAGCTAGTTAAACTAATGAAATACACTTACTATTTACAAATTTAGTAGAGCTCTCAATTTACTAGACACTTATTATCTATATATTCCGCATAACTCACCGTTTATAAGAGCATCTCCAATGTACAATGTTTTATTGCAGTCTATGTGGCAAGTAAAATAGACGAACTTTCAATCCATGTGGCACTACGTCTATATAATAGACAATCAAATTAAAATTCATCTCCAATGCACTCCGTCTAAAATTAAATTTGCTGACTTACTCCATCTAGAAGTCTATCTAAGAGCATCTCCAATGCACTCCATCAATTGCTTTTTAGACGTGCCACATAAGCATATATAGACGGAGTTATAAAAAAATCATCTCCAATGCATGCTGACAAGGACTCCATCTATCTGAGTGGCACATTAAAATATAGACCCGTCTAGAAGTCCGTCTATATTTAGACGGAATTCTAAACGGAATGACTCAGCAAATTTAATTTTAGACGGAGTGCATTGGAGATGAATTTTAATTTGACCGTCTATTCTATAGACGTAGTGCCACATGGATTGGAAGTCCGTCTATTTTACTTGCCACATAGACTGCAATAAACGGAGTGCATTGGAGATGCTCTAAATATAGACGGACTTCTAGACGGAGTCTATATTTTAATGTGCCACATCAAATAGATGGAGTCTTCGTCAGCATGCATTGTAGATTGTTTTTTATAACTCCGTCTATATATGCTTATGTGGCACGTCTAAAAAGCAATAGACAAAGTGCATTGGAGATGCTCACTCCGTTTATTATAGTCTATATGGTAGATAAAATAGACGGACTTCTAGTTTATATGGCACAACGTCTATTGCATAGACGGTCAAATTATAAATTCGTCTCCAATGTGTTCTGTCTAAAATTAGAGTCCGTTTGACCGAGAGATTATAAACTAGTTTATAAACCAATTTTTTGGTTTATTTGACCAATATTGGTTTATTTGAATTGAAATTGTTGACTTTTCATGTTAAAAATGGGTTGAAAAGTCAAAATTATACCGAAATAAACCAAAATGGGTTTATAATCTTTGTCAAACAAGCTCTTAATATTAACGCTTATGTGGCATTAATATTTTTAAAAATTGACAGGTCTTCAATTTATATTTTTCTTGTCTGGCTTTTTTTTTTTAATAAAATCTTTAGATTGATTTAAATTTGTTGAGTCACTATGTCTAGACATAGTCTATTTTTTAGTGTCTAAAATCGCTTAGACGGAAATCGCCAAAGACGCATTAGAGAGAGTTTTTATGACTGCATACATATATGTTTATGTGTCACGTCTAAAAATTAATAGACATAGTGCATTAGAGATGCTCTAAGTATTTAAAAATAATTTCAACAATACCAACACTTGCACTAATTCCGATGCCACTTTCAACTATATAAAATGTAAATGTATGTGCTATATATTTTACTTATATTTAAATGTCATACAAACTATTAGTTTTTACTTTAGTTCGAATTTAATTTGAATATTAAAAAAAAGCTATTTATTATTAGTGGTGGTTATTATCTGTATATGATCAACTAAACTTGGTGTCACGTAGATAAATATTGATTATCATCGCGATAATAAATAGCATTTATTGAAAAAGGTACTCCATTTGGCCAATATGGTGAACTCCCCCAAAACCCCCCGCGACGTGCACCAGTACAGCACGACGCACGGAATTTTGGTGGCACCCTCGCAATTTTTCCAAAATGCAGGTCGATAACCAAACACCAATTATACCAATTTTCGCAATTCGCGCCACTATCCCTTTCCCGCCCTCTTCCCCCCATCAACACCAAAATTCCACCCCACACTATATACTCACACAAACATATACACCCATAGATACACAAATATATTTGTATACTATCAAATCCAGCAGTGTAGAAGAAGAATAAGATGTTTTACTCTCACACATTTTTGGCGAGGAAGAGCCCACTGGGAATAGTGTGGTGTGCCGCTCATCTGCATCGCAAACTCAACAAGTCCCATTACATCTCCATCAACATCCTCTCCACCGTCGGTCAGTATTTACACATTTTCATCGGAAAATAAAATTTCGATTTCTGGCTTTGATTGAAATTTCTCTATGTTAAGAAAAAAATTTGTTCTTGGATGCCGGTGCGCGTTTAATGTTTGACTTTTTTATTTATATCTATCACTGTTTATGTGAAAAACAACCATTCTCGAATTAAAGTTCTGCTATTGCTTTCGTTTTATTTAATTGATTTGTTTTTTTACTGTTCAGGTTCATCCACCCCCCAAAGTGTTTGAAGTGATAAGATGAGGGCTGTATGTACACATTTCAATTGAAAAATATAACTTTGATTTGTGGGTTTTGATTACTTTTCTTTCATTAAAAAAATATGTTCTTGATCAGTGGTCTATATGGTATGCCAGGGCGAGTTTATTGTTTTATTTTAATCTAAATATATCACCTAGTGCCGAAAATGTTGATTATTTTAATTAAAGCTCTGTTTTCCTTTTTCAGTTTTGTTGATTTTCTTTATTTTCTAGCGTTGATTTATATATTTTAATTGATTGTACAATTCTACATAAACTTTTTTATTTTCCCTTGGTGCTCTAATACAGTGATAGATATTGCATTTGCACCTTTTTGGGATCTTTTGATTTTTCGAAATATTGATATTTCCATTTAGATGAATTCACATGTTCAGTATCTTCTTAGTTTTTGGTCTTATGAAAATACTCAATTTGACTTTTTATGCATTTTCTCCTCAATTTCGGTGTTCTGATGGGGATATGGCTACAAAGATTATATTTTGGGTTGTTACCAATATTTATCCATGTCAATGCCTTTCAAGATTACATTTTTCCTTTAATTTATGATACAAAGATTATATAATTTTTTTTTCAATATAAACCTGTACCTCCAGTTGAATTTTAGGAATTTGTTGGTGTTTCCTCATATTTAGCTATTGATTTTGTCATTTCAATATTTTTTAACACGATCCATATGTTTCCAATTACACCATGTTAGATTTTGGGAGGTCCGATGTGATCAGTAGTTTTTTCTTTCACTAGAAACTTTAGTATTTGCCACTTTGGACAATGGAAAAATAATTACTGGTCAATATGGAATCATATATACGAATTTGAAAAGAATTTAATTCCTTTTTGTGTTTATACTTTATAATGACCGTATGGAGTTTTCACCTCCACTCAATATTAAAAAAACATCTACGTCTGTCTTCAAAAACCTTTAAAAAATTTGGAGAAGAATTGCTCTCTCTCCATCAAATTTCATCTCTTCAAATTCACCTCATTCTTCATATACGGTCGAATCTCACCGCCATTAAGCGGTATACTAGTACTTCTACAGACAGTCTCATGTAATTTACTATTTGTCAGTCACAATGTGCTCCCATTGTTGTTCAGCCTCTCATGTCCATTTCACATCTGCTTGAGTGGAAATCATGTTGTTTGGTGTTCTTAGGCATCGACTCTTATTTTATCTTATTACTTTGTTTGCAGAACGCATCATGTATCCTGAGTTGCCTATTGCTTTGAGAATGTCGGCACATCTTCTACTTGGGGTTGTCCGGATATTTTCAAAGCAAGTTCACTATCTTTATGAAGATTGCAATGTTGTACAGATTACAATAAACAAGGCCCCTACTGCTGTGAATGTCAATCTACCCGAGGATGCAAGTCACGCACCATTTCACTCTGTTACTTTACCAGAAAAATTTGAGCTTGATGCCTTGGAATTAGACGATTATTCATGGTATTCATTTTATAGAACTGTTCCTTTTGTTCTCTGAGAGCTATAGATACTGATAAATTCCTGGATTCATAATTTCAGGTGTGAGAACGATCATCTTAAGAGCTATGACGATATTACATTGACAGGTAGCAATATCATTTGTAGTTGCTTATATTCAGATTGTCACTTCACGCCTCCTCATTTATGCTTCTTTTCGCCTATAATTATGAACATAATACCTCAAAATTTACATGTTACAGAGCAAATTCCGACCGGAAAAGATCCATATATTGTCATCACTTTTGATGAGGTACTTCCATCGTTATACATCCTTTTGATTTGAATACAATTTAAATGTAGTATTATTTATCAGTTGAGATCTTTTAATTGTAGGATTCTCCGAGGGATAAATCATATGTAGGGACCATGCCAATGGAGGAAGAGTATGGATTGCATAGCCCATAAAAGTAAATTGTCCATATGTCTTCTGTGGAAGTGATGAATAGAGTTTTTTTTACTGATGCAGTGTTCCCACTCCAGTTCAAGAGGACACAGCTACTGGATTTAAAGATCAGTCTCCGAGCAAACAGCAAGGGGTTGAAGAAATTGCTCAAGAGAGCAGTCCTCCAGATTTGCCAAGTCTTGAAATTCAGCGGAATGCTAATCATGGGTTGATGGAGGAAAATATGCTGGATGCTAATCATGGTTTTGATTTCAATAATTCTCCAATGTTGCCTGATCGGGCTGACCCAGACATATATCTGGAGGAGCAGATCAACAAAGAAAAGACGGTGTCGCCCCAAGTGCCTTCTCCTCAGAAGCATCAAGAACCACATTCACACGATCATTCAGAACCTCAGACACATTTTGGTAGGTGCAATATATGGTTATCAAAAATAGATTCACTTTAAAAGAGATCAAACAAACATCTGTCACCTTGTTTTTCAGACGACCCAATGCCTGAAATTCGAGCAACACCAATGCCTGAAATTCGAGCAACCCCACCTAATGCACAGCCAAACGTTAGGAGGAGAAAAAGAAAGCAGCTCTTTGACGCGTCTACTGTATTGAGCAATAGGTATGCTTTGACATATGACTTCTATCAAATTTAAGATTTACTGCTATTCTTTTTTATATTAGGATATGGTGATGTCAGGTACATGAGAAACTCACTGAATGACACCAGCAATATCCGCCGTGTGAAGAAGAACTGTCCTTGCTCTTCTCTGGACATCTGGAAATTAAAAAACAGAATAAGAAAGGATGGTGCCCTTTTTGAGCCCCTGATAACCGGTTAGTAGTATTAGCTATAAATTTACTTGCACAAAACCTGACTTTTGGAGTGGATTTTAATAGCAAATTGGGTTTATAATTCTGCAGGGTTATGTGCTGAACTAGGTGATACCTGTGAGGAAGGCTTTATTTCTAGAAAGCCTCATTTGATCGCCCCAGAAGAAGCTCATGGAGAGGCTATAATTAATCTATCTCCTCAAACTATGCATGATAATGATGTGGAAATTGAAGTTCATCGTAATAACGAATACAATTCAACAGATGAATTTGTGCCTTCTTCGTCCACACCGATGCCTTTTCCAAGTGGAAGAAACGACTTAACTCCTGACAGAACCAATTTTGAGTTGCAATCAGAACGTGCAGAAACAACTGGAGGGGCTGGAACATTGCCCACGCCAGACATCGGAGCATCTACTGGCACTTCTTATTCTGACATGGAAACTCCACCAATGTTCAACGGGGAGGGACTGCATGCTGAGCATACAGCCCTTTCTGATATTCCTGAGCTCGAAACTTCTGCAGGAGTAAGTTTATCAAGCTTAATATATTTCTTTGATTTCGAGTCTCTGTCTTTTTATACCCAGCCATCTTCTTTCCTTTCCTTTTTTTATGCTTCTTCATGCATTTTTTCTTTCACACAACTTATTTCTACCTTGCAAACCATCAACTAGAGGTTGTCTTGAGTCTGCTTTTGTGAAATTTTTGAGCTTGACTTGATTTTGTGGAGCTCAAGTCAAGTTTGCGCTGAACTCAAGTTTTTAGTGTTCGTATGCTTGTGAACTGGGTTCAGAACTTTATTCTTTTAATTATAATGTATCCTATTTAATATTTAATTACTTTGTGTGTGTGTGTGTATATATATATATATATATATATATATATATTTGAACAAAAAAACATAGGTTTTATTTTCAACTTCAGGCTCCAATCAGTCTCAAATAACACATGAAGGCCTGGACTTCTGATTTTTGTACTCAAACCTAGACCTAGAGTAAGAAAGTTAAGTCACAGTCAAGCTTGACCTGAGTTGAACCCTTGTTTAATTCGGCTGAACTTGAGTTTGAGTCCAAACATTTGCAAAAGCTAGTCTGCTCGGCCCATTTGCACTGCCATTCATATTGAGCCTGTTTGCATTGTAACCCTTTCACCGCTTCTATATTATTTAGCCTTGACTGATAAAACCAAGTTCAAGCATGGGTTATATTTCGTATGTAGCTGACATCTCTTTGATTGGAAAACAGAGGCTCTTGTCTCATACCCACCGTTTCTCACTCCAAACATAGAAATGATAGCTATGGCAATTAAGTATCCATCCACAGCTTAATTACGTGCAATAAAAACAAACTACGTGGTGAATGCGCTCGGAATAGATACATGAGGTTTAAGCAATCTTAGATAAATCTAAAAGATTATGTCCGAAAATATTATGTATTTTGAATGCGAATTTGCCTTGGTTAGGTTAAATTCTTTGCTAATTGCAACTCATAGACAACCAAGATAAGTATTCCATATATTTATTTTATCCGTTTTTAACTTCCACGTGCCTTTGTATAGTATGAAATCCTTTCCATTTTGTGGTCCATGCTATTCAGTAATTTATTTCTTGAATGGATAGAATTTTGCTTCGTTCTCCTTGTTTGTCATAAGTACAATTGTCAATTTATGGGAATTGCGGGGTGTGGGGATGCGTGTTTCATATTTTGCATTTAACTTAAAGACAAAAGCTCATACCACATATTTTTGAAATGCACTTCAAATATTGCATCTGATATGCTGCTTGTTTTCCTTTGTCACAGGAGCTTGGCTTTTTAGAACAAGATGACAATTCGCCAGCTGGTAATTTGATATTTGTGACGTAACATGACAGTTTAATTTGAATAATATTTATTGACTCCTATATAAGCTACTATAATTATGCTTGATGTTAAGGAAGGAAACGTGATTAGATACCTGTGCTTGAATAGGATCTCAAGGAACACCAGAAGTTGGGATCCTCTCGAGAAATCAGCGGACTCCAAAATCGGATACCTTGTCTTCTCGAGCAAGGTAGATACTTCGTCCCGACCCCCATCCTGTCCCTGAGTTACCTGCCAAACTCTGTCCACTAAAGGGAATCAAATTTATTAGCAATGGAGCTTTTCTCTGATAAATTCTTGTGTGATTGGTTTGCAGAGCTTTGGCTCAATATTTAAAGAGGCAGGTCTCAGTAACACCTGTGTCAGGCAACTCAGAATCTGGAGATCTCAGTTTACTCAAGATTTTGGAAGGCAAACCGAGAAAAATATGTGCTCGAATGTTTTCTGAGACCTTGGTAAATGCTCAAACATTTGCTGCTGTTGCATGTCTCTGTCAATTTTTCAATATTTCCAGTCTTTTGGCTTGAAATGTATAATGAACTTCAAATTTCTATTGGATGACTTGCTTCTTCCTATGTTTTGATTAATCATAGACTTCAGGTGAGTTTGAAAGAATGTATTCATTCTTCAAATGGTTTAATGTTAATTTATTTTACTGATATTGGTGTTTACTGTAGTAACCAGGTTGCTAGAACAATTTTGATGATTTACTATAGAGCCTACGGAATAAGAATTGGTCATGTTTTAGGGTCTATTGGTTGAAAGCCTTCATTTTAAATTCATTTCAGGCTTTGAAGAATTACGGACTTGTGGATGTACATCAAGATAAACCTTATGGTGATATTACTCTGAAGGTGACACCTAAACTCTTCAAGAAAGAATTCTCAGGCTAAACGTGCTTGGCAGTTCTTTATTTGTATAGGTAAGAAACGCCTGTCTCAATCAGTTTCATGTCACTATTTTACAATTGTTATTCACTTATTTGTATACTAGAGGAAATTGACTGTAATATGCAGTTTTGGTCACTTCTATCTTGGCAACTGGCAAGTGACTGTAGCATAGCTCATCTTTCTTTTTGTCGATCCGCTTGATGTTATATTTTATTTTATGAGAAACAGATGAATGTATGACACAGTAGTTCACAGGAAATTGACATCTTTTCATATATGAGAATGTTCCTTTAATAAAAGCTGCGAGATGTATAATTATTTTTCTTACACTCCAATGCTTGTGTACACAATGCCTTCCTCGAGGCCGTTGCAATACATTAACCTCATCTGTCTTGAAATATTAATCCGGGAACGTCAAAGTGTGCATGCCAAAGAGGCTATAGCCAATTACACGTCTCTATGAATTTCCTGCTCCATTTTTGCAAACATATTTTGATGGTTGTGTTGTGCTTAAGACGGGTTTCAGTCTTAAGACAACCTTTATTGCATTATCTTCTTGAGTTTAAACCTTGAGTCTATTTTTAATGAATGCTGGGTGTTCTCTTATATGTAGGTCCATCTCCACCTTTAGGCCTTGAGAAGCATCACATTATCAAACTCTCCTAGCTTTCTTGTATATTGTGACTCCGGCTCAATCTGAAGAAACTCGAGTTCGTTTTTGCATTGGACAGCATTCACACAAAGTGAGGTGAAGTTTATTTATTAGGTGAATGAGGATGTAGTTACCCACTTGAAGATGAGAAAAGAAGAGCAAGTTTTTATCTAGCAGGGGCAACTGTGTTTAATGTGAAAATTAGAGAAAATTTTGTAATTAAATTTTTAATCTTAACATTTAGTATTTAAAGCATGCTATAATGGGGTTTTTTTTTAATCGTTTTCCATTCATAAACAATTCCTGGAAGATTGTTTTTCATAATAGTTATCTCCTTCATGGGTTTTAAAGCCTTATTTACAATAACAATCATTATTTTTTAGGTAACTTGTAAAACAAGATTACATTAAAATTTGATTAACTATGTGTGAATATGAACTCCAATTAGACACATTGATACATATTTGAGAGAACAATACTATAATTATTTTATTATCTAATTTTATTAATCAACATTGTTAAGAGAATTCATGAATGAAACGAGCAATTATTTTACACCTGAATCTTTCATAATAGTAAATACTAATGCATTACAATCTCAATTTCAATTCACTCCAATGTTAGACACTTTCTAAAAATTTATGTGGCAAGACATAGAAAAGAATTTATGTGGCAAGACATAGAAAAGAAATGAGGAGAGAGAGAGAAAGAAATTAAAGAAGAAAGAGAAGAAAAAATAGATAAGATAGATAAACACAATTTAATAAAAAAAAGCAAGACTCGCTCTTCAGATGATGTTCTACAATAAATATTATCACATGAGTTTCGTCTTTTTCATTTCGTCACTACATTAACTGATATTCAAAATAGAAGGCAATTGGAAATGCTATTAAGTAACTACACAAAACGAGCATTGGCATGAACTTAAAAATCTATTTCTCCTTCAACAAAAATTTCAGTAGGGGTCCCCAACCTATTGAAAATATAGCAAGTAGGTCCCAACGTAATATTTTGGCAGCCTCAGTTTCCAACCTTTCATTTCTATAATATTTAAGACCCAGTTGAGGATTTTTCCTTGTGTTTAATTAATAGCTCAAATATTTATTAATTCATTTTTATGATATTTGAGTCCAAGTTGATGATTTTACCATTGTGTTTAATTATTAACTTTTTTTTTTTTAAAATTAAAACTACAACTTACCTCGTGTTTTTTAAAAATTGAGTTCCCTAGTTGATGGTTTAACCACTGTATTTAATTAATTAAAAAGAGACAACATACCTTGTGTCTAATTAAACAAACAATAAATAACTTGCTCACAACTTCACCTTTGTGTTTAATAAATAACGAAAAGAAAAATAAAAGAAAGAACGAAACTCACCTTGTCGCCCTAGCTCCCAATAAATAAAAGGTTGGAGATAGCAGTCACCAAAACAATAAGTTGAGGACCTACTTGATATTTTTAAAAGGTTGGAGACCTCAAATGTTATTGTTTCTAATTTTAAATGTAGGCAAATTAGTAAATTTAATCAATGCTCATTGAACATTACCTTACATTACTACTTGTTCACCAATCAAAAAAAAAAAAAAAACAAAAAAATTCATTGCTCATCCATATTTCCTAATTCTTACATGTCCGTCATCGATTCACTCTCACTAAGAGAATGTGTCACGTGGTGAATGAAAATCTAACAATGTGTCACGTGGTGAATGAAAATCTAACGTAGCACATAATAGCCGTGAGTTGATGCCAAATCGGCCAAAAATAAGTAAATTTAATCAATGCTCACTGAATATTACTTTATATTACTACGTGATTACCAAGTAATAAAAAATAACTCATTACTCATCCATATTTCCTAATTTTTACCCGTCGTCGCCAATTTGATCTTCGTCACTCTTACCAAACAGAAAGTGCCACGTGACAGATGAAAATCTGATGTGGCACATAATTGTCATGAATTGATGCCAAATGAGCTGCGAGTAAATTTAATCAATGTTCACTGAATATTATCTTACATTACTACTTGCACACCCAACAATAAAATAATCCATTTCTCATTCATCCCACGAAATTTGATGCCAAATGGGCGGGTTGTGAGCCGGGTCAACCTAGCCCACGAAATTTGAATGCAAACCCGACTTACCCATCGCCCATTCCGGGTCAGCCTATGTGGACCGTAGTTCGCCCATCTGAATAAATTTTTTTTTTTTTTTTATTAATTACTAATTTATTTTACATAAAAAAGAATGTTTACGAAAAAAATGTGTTAAATTACTAAATAAAAAATAAACATCAATGATAAATTCACATTTATTTTTTATAGCAAAAAATATTTACATGAAATTTATATCTTATTTTACATTAAATTATTTCTAACATTGTGAATTTAAATACAATGCAAACAAATAACAACTAATTGTATCATTATAGTTAAAGTACATCACCACTAGGTTGACACATATACAACTATCAATTATTTGCATATTTATAGTTTAAGTACATTCCAACTAGTTTGACACCTACTTAATTAACTATAATTCAATTGTTCAAAATTATATATTATTTGCAAATCAATCTTCAGCAACTACTAGATTTTTAAAGACTTCAACAATATCGTCATGAATTTTATCTTGCATTATTCTATCTGCGAATAGTCAATATTTCACGCATATGAGAGCTTTCAAAATATCTTCTTTCATCCAATATTGTGTTACAAGCAATAAAAGCATATTTGGATGTCACTATTGAGACTGGAACTGCTAGTAGATCTCATGCCATTTTTGATAATCCTGGGTATGACCGCTCATTTAATTTCCACCATCGTAAGATATATAAATTGCCTAACTCATCTTCAGGTAGTAAATTATAATGATCAAATTGATAATATCTTTCTAATTCGGTAGGTATGGTGTTCATGTCTGTAGTTGATGAAGTACTAACAACATTACGTTTTTTAGCTATTATGGACAAAAAAAGAAGATTTTTCTTTAAAAATTGTACTAGAGTTTGTAGATACAGAAAGATTTTCACTATTATCATATTTAATAAAATAGTAGTTATACATTTCATTAATAAAAATTTTCAATTGTGTGATATTTATGTTAAAAACTAATGTTTTAGAAAGTGATTCTAAAGCACACTAAATTCCAAATAATTTAATGCGAGGATCATTACAGTTGCCACTAAAAAAATTAGTAACATATTTTCATAATATTTTTGAAACTTTTCCTCCATTGACAAAATAATTTGAAAGAAAAATAAATTGTTTCTAAAACTTGAAAATTGGCTAGCAATTTCTACCAAATGTAAAAGTACATGATTACTAGTTGGGTAATACACTTTCGAACTAACTTTTGTTACCTTATAGGAAGATTACATAACTTTAAATGCATCATCTATATGAAATTGATCATGCTTTGAATTAACGAATGCATTAATAGCATTGGTATACCCAACATATGATTTTAACATAAGAAATGTTGAGTTCTATCTGTTTAGAATATCATAAACAATTTTTCTTTTTCTCAATCAAAAATTTTTGTAATTTTTTTCAAATTCTTGTTGTCTAGAATCTGAACAAGAAATATAATTAATAACTTATTTAATTATATGTTTTTGTGGGATTATTAATTTCAAACCATCTTGTACAATTGAATTATATATATGACAAACACACCGCATATGAAATAATTTAAAATCAAATAGGGGTTTAATTGTTCTCATTAAAATCTCAATGCATGCATCATTCGGACTTGCATTATCAAAAGTAATACTAAACAATTTGTTTAATACACCAAACTCATTAAATACTTGCAATAAATTTTCACACAAATTTACTCCATTATGTGGATATTTAAGTAAATGAAAAGTAATTATTCTCTTGTACAATAACCAATTACTATCAATAAAATATATTGTAACACAAGCGTAACCATTGTGATTGCGTCCAGACCAACAATCATACGTAAAACACATAATTCCATCAATATTTTTAAGTTTATTTTTTAATTTTCAGCCTTTGTATGAAATAATTTCAGACAATCAGAACGAACATTATTTCTACTTACACTCCTAGGTTGAACATACTTTTGTATGAACTCTTCAAAATACACATCTTCTACAAAAGTGAAGGGGCATATCGCTTATTGAAATAAATTCTGACATTCCAATTCCCATTCACTCATGCGAATAAGTAAAATTAGTAAAAGTCACAGATCCACTAGCATTAATAAATGAAGTAATTTGAGCTAGTCTCATATCTAAATGTCTTGTTTCATTTAGATGTTTATCTTTGTGTCTCCGTATCGTGCTGGTGCATTGACCACTTCCCACACATCATAAGTATATTTGCAAATATTGCATCTTGCTCCACCGTTGTTTTCATTTACTATAAAAAATTGCCACACCTATGATGTTTGTTTATTTTTCTTTGGATTTTTAGATGATCCAATATCTACAATATGATCATCTTCTAAATTAATTGGAAAACAAGTATCGTGTTGTTGACGTCGGGACCTGCACCGTCCACATGTCAACAGATCTCCAGTCACTCCTCTGCCAACCTGTATATTACCTGCACACTTGGACAATCGTTATGTACTAAGATCTTCGGAGAAAAAAGGTCCGACGATTGTTGGTACTTCGACGATCAAGTCAACTACCAGTATATAGAGTAATATACGAGGGATGAAAGCAATGGGGTGTGGGAGGGACAAGTAGGCAGAGATTTGAACAGAGTTTAGGGATGAAATTCAAGCGTAAAAAGAGCGTACATTGGAATAACCGGAGACGTTGTATTTATAGCACAAGAGTTCTAATTGATTTAGGAAACAATCAATTAGATATCTAATCGGATCCTCATTCCTTATGGGATATGGATGATCGGTTGTCAAGACAATCTTCTAGATTACCGTCCTTATTTGAATTCATTACGTTGCCTAATCTTTAGAAGATTGAGATTTAGTTTCCTTATGAGGATCCGTGTGCTAATCTAACACAATTTGTCTTTAATTACTTCTATGGTCATCCCAAAATATCATGCTGCCTGTTAGTTGGGCTTTGCAATACTTTGATCTAGGGATGTTACGATGCTCGATGGGCCTTCGAGGCCTTACGAAATATTACGATGCCCTTGCTTTGGGCCTCCGGGGGCCTTGGCAGCCTATGGGACTTTATGAATCTGGAAGGCCCTCATTTGGGCCTATAAAGGCTTTAACGAGGCCTGAATTAGGCCTATCTGGGGACCTTTAATTGGACTTTTCTGGCGACGTGGAGGCCTTACCAAAATCGAGTGGTAACACGTGTAAATTAAGATTTACAAAAGAAAAATTGTGGAAATCCATAATACAGTAGTAGAAACTTTAGAAAATAGAAATAATTAATTAAGTAGTGAAAATAAAGTAGTTAAAAATTTGTAGTTGATAAAAAATATACTGCAGTAGAATGTGAAATAATGAATGTCTAAGAGCTTCAATTTTTTTGAAAGTTATTTGTTAATATGTAAGACAAATCACAGAGAGAGAAAGAAAGAGAAAGTAGTTAAAAATTTGTTGTGTTGTTTAATTTTATAGAGGGAAAAATTAATACGTTACAAACAAACCTTCCGCACAAATTCAAAATTTCAAATTTTGTACAAGTGTGATAGGACAAGACACTTACACACAATTTTTTTATGTTTTTTATTTTACTCATTTTAATTTTTTTTTCTCATTGGCTATATGCTGCGCAAAGTTGTTGCGCATGCATGCGCCGCCCTGCCAGCAGAGGTGGTGCTCATGTTTTTGCATGGTTGACAAGCCGTTGATGGAAGCAGTGGCTTGTCACTTCATGGGCTCAATTTTTTATTTTTATTTTTAAATTTAACGGCCAGGGGAGTTAGTCGCTGAAACGCCAATCCAGTCTGTTCATCGATCTTAGGTCGTGAACCACCCATTTGGTTCACGGGCCGACTCGTAGTTTTAGACCTTCACGTGTGGGACGATGCGGGCCTGGTCGGCCCGTCCATCTTGACATCTCTAGTGCCACGTGATAGATGAAAATCTGACGTGGCATATACTAGCCATGAATAAATGCCAAATGGCCCAAAAGTGCAACATCAGCACAAGGTGAATGGTGAATCACGCTTTTTTGAATCCCCCAAATTTAAATTACAACTTTGAATAAAATGTAATCAACCAAAATCCCCAAATCAAACACCAAATTCGCCCCCAAATTCGATATAACCTTAACTTCTTTCCGAGCTGAAATCTTACATTGTATTTCCCAAATTCGAATTAACACCATGGGAGGATAAACCCTAACCTCAATACCCAAACCAATATCTTGATTTCTATTGCCAAAATCCGTAACCCCCAAAATCTACCAAGATAAACCCTAAACCCCATGCCTGAACCGAACTATTGAATTCACAATGGAAAGTTTTGATTCCACTTTCCAAATTCCATTGCCAAATTTGAATTAACCACCTGCAAGTATATGATGTCGCATTCAAGTAATAAAGTGATGAGAGATTATCGTATCCTACGAGGATTGATCTATTTGGTCAAGTAAATTAAAACTAGTATATTGAATTGTTATACACATACAAAAAAAAAAATGTTTGTATGTTTTAATTAACTACTTAAATGAAAAGCAATAGAAACAAAATGAAAGCAAGTGAAAGCGAAGTTTTTGGAAAACTTAAGTTGTCCCACACTAGATAGCACATCAGACATCACAGCTGTTATGCACCACATCGATTTCCATCTCTTACGTGGCACATTCCGTTTGGTGAGAGTGACAGAAATCAAATTGGTGACGAATGAGTAAGAATTAAGAAAAATTGATGAGCAATAGGTTATTTTTTATTGTTGGGTGAGCAAGTAGTAATCTAAGGTAATGTTCAGTGAGCATTAATTAAATTTACTCTCTTTGGGCCCATTTGACATCAATTCACGACTGTTATGTGCAACGTCGGATTTCCATCCGCCATGTGGCACATTCCGTTAGGTGAGAGTGATAGAGATCAAGTTGGTAATGAACATGTAAGAATTAAGAAAGATAGATGAGCAATGGGTTATTTTTTATTGTTAGGTAAGTAAGTAGTAATGTAAGATAATGTTAGGTGAGCACCGATGTAAATTTACTTGAGCATTGATTAAATTTACTATGGTCAGAACTTTTCTTTGGGTTACTAAAGTGTCACTTTAATTTATTTTTTAATAGTCATTAAACTAATAAGTGCGTGTTTGATAAAACTTTATGTATATTATAAGCAGTGGGTCTAACGGAATGTATAAATAAAAAAGAAAAATTGCTAATAAGTCATCTCCACATGACTTGTTTCAAATTAGGTCAAAACTTTTTTAAAATTGTGATTAAAGATTGACACAATCTTCCAACTCCACAAACCTCCTCCACCTCCGCGACAACCTTAATTTTCCCATGACAACCGCCTCCACCTCCACCGGTTTATTATTCTATGGTCTACAAAAATAAATGACAAGTTACTACAATAAGAGACTTTTCAAACATGTGTATAGGGAGGTGGTTTTTTAGGTGGTTTCGAAATCAATTTCTCATACTTCACGTCACGGTGGAGCGGCCAGAGCTACTAAAACGCTTATGGACTTTGTGTAACTTTAATTTATTTTTAATAGTCATTAAACTAATAAACAATGAGGTAACATCTCGTTGTTGATAATCGTATTATAGAATAGCAACTTGATATTGTATTATACAAAATAGTATCACAACGTGCGTGTTTGATAAAACTTTACTCCATGTAGATTATAAGCGGTGGGTCTAACTAGAATGTATGGATAAAAATAGATAAAAAATTATGTGATCTTTGATATGAATCCTACAAATGTTTGTGAATAAAAATAATGTTTGATATTAAACAATAGCATTTTCATTATATTATAGAATAGCAACTTGATATTGTATTATACAAAATAGTATCCTGAAAATGGGCTATTACCCATCTATTATTGAAGTGAATTCAATTAAATCTGTGGATTCTTATTTCACTATCATTTGAAACATGTTTTAATCATGACTACTACAAATTTCTATGTGACATGTCAATGTCGTTAACTTTATCATAGTCATGTGTGTTGTTTGATCTTGTATTATGCAAAAGCGGTATCACAAAAAATATCATCAATAGAAATGATCATAGAATTTGCACACGTGCTCGAATTTTTATTATAATATGTTTTCGATGGAGATAAATTGTATTCTTCTAAAATAGTATCACGGATTAATGTACATCCTTTTGTTGCAAATTAAAGCTCTTCCAAGGT
Organism: Forsythia suspensa; assembly: GCA_023638005.1. NCBI lineage: Eukaryota > Viridiplantae > Streptophyta > Magnoliopsida > Lamiales > Oleaceae > Forsythia > Forsythia suspensa. The sequence continues at coordinate 34,616,073 of CM042671.1, forward strand.
ATCTCGAGTCCCTTAAAAGCAAACACATACTTGTGGCCATTTATCAAAAACTAGTTGAAAGTATTAAAACAATATGTTCGCCATTGAAATTCTCTCGTTTTCCATTTTGAAATGGTTAATGAATTGTTTTAAAAAAATGACTTTAATATGATCACTTAACTTTTAAAAGTGCATATGAGTCATAACTTATTTGACCTAAAGAGCTATATACCATGTTGTAGCACATCATGACACCACTAGTTGAGCTAAAAATTATAGGGTAAATGGTAATAGAATTCTCGAACTTTTGAATTTTGTGAACAATGGGATTTTGAATCTTTGATTTATAACACACGGGATCCCAAATCTTTCAAATATCTCTCTGCTCCTGAGATTCTTTTGTGACGGAAAACATTAGTTGATCTTTAAATGATTGATTTTTTTATTGAAATGACAGTTCTACATTTTATTTAATTTAGGATAAATAGTACTATGAGTCTTTAACTTTTAAACTTTGTGACAATGAAGGTCCCAAGTCTTTAATTTTTAGCATATGGGATCCCAAACCATTAAAAATATGCACTTGAGGTATTTTTGTGACGTAAAATGTCAATTTGACAATTAAAAAGAAAAGAAAAGGAAAAAGAAAGAAGTGTGAAATCATCAACCCACCCATTCAAATCAATAATTTCATCAGCAATTTAGAACTACAAATTAATTATCATGATATACTGCTTCAAATAGGGTTGGGTGGGTAGTTTATAATTGAGAAAGATGATTACTTCCTTTTTGTTTTTCATTTTGCTTTTGTTTCTTCAATTGTTTTTTAATCTAATTCAAAATTAAATATGAGTACAATAATCATTTTACTCAAATTTTAACATTTTCAACGGTCAAACTGGCATTTTTCATCAAAAAGGACCTCAGGCACATATTTTTAAAAAGTTTGGAATCTCGAGTGTTACAAATAAAAGTTTTAGGACTTCATTATCACAAATTTTAAAGGTGATAGACTCTCAATGCTATTTACACTAAATTAAAATAAGTGTACAACTGTCTTTTCAATTAAAAATGACTATTTAACGGTGAAATTGACGTTTTTTGTCACAAAAGGATCTCATGCACAAAATTTTAAAAGTTTTGAGATCATAATTGCTAGACATCAAAGATTTGAAACCATCGTCATCATACTGTTCAAAGATTCAGGACATCTAATGCTATTTACCCAAAATTATATATAAACAAAGAAAATGCTCTTTAGCAGCCACTGAGGGCAAAGAACTGCCTGTCCCCATCAAAACCTCAAAAGCTGCTAAAAATTGCCTTCTCGTTACCTCCTAGAGCTCAAGAAAAGAAGACTCACAAGTCTCCAAATCAAACCCAAACTCTGTATTATCCCTTCTACGCGTACAGATTCACAAATGCCTATAAAGGCATAATCTTTGCCTGTTCAAATTAGAGGCCATTTTTTGTTCCATTTCCATGGCTCTTGTAACCAGAATACCTTCTCTTTCTGCATCTTGTTCTGTTTCCTCTTCAACTACGAAAACCCAATCGAGGAAATCCAATTCTTTTAGTCTCACGCCAGTTTTCTCCATTCACTGTTCATTATATTCACAAGAAACTTCGCCTTTTACTGAAAAGCACTCTGTTGAGAGGTATGAAAGGGATAGCTGGCTGTACAAGTACCAGTTGCAGAATTCCTCGTCCTCCTCTTGCCCAGGTTCACCTGATCAAGAATCCATCAGAGAGTATGATATAGCATTGCAGCTTCCTGAGCTTAGGAAATTGCTTGAAGTTTTGAGGGAAAAGAGAGAGAGTGAAAATAGGGCTCAGAGAATGGGCCCTGGAAATGTGTTCTTGGTGGGGACAGGGCCTGGGGAACCTGAGCTGCTGACAGTGAAGGCATTGAGGGTGATACAGAGCGCTGATCTATTGTTGTATGATAGGTTGGTGTCTAATGATGTGTTGAATTTGGTGGGTCCGAATGCTAGGCTTCTCTATGTTGGCAAAACTGCTGGGTACCATAGCAGAACCCAGGTTGGTTTCTTGTTTATACTTTGCACATTTCCTGTTTCCTCGAGTTATTTTTGTGATTTTAAGAAATGGGTGCAAAGGAACTTTGAGTTTTGAAGTGGGCTTTTGATGAAGTTACGAACTTTGATAAATTGAGACCATATTTATGATTTTGAATGTGCCTTATGGTAGATTTATTGTAATATTGGGAAATAAGTTTGATAGTTTGGCATCCTTGAGAATTTGGTGTGTTCCATTTCTTGAAATTTGTACAAAAATTCAACTAAAAATCAAACTCTTCGTAGAATTTGATGGTAATTGTCTTGTGACGTAATCTTTACTTCACCGTGGGACCTTTTCTGTTTTGAGCTAGTATTTGGAAGTACAATGTGATATGTGTTGTGTTTCTGAATGATTTCAGTAAATTTGAGGAATGGAAAGGAAAACAATATTTGCGTTTGTAATATCTTGTCAAATTTATGGTATGTAATTCAGCCAGGGTATGTGTTGCATAGGGATCAACTATTTACACTTTTTATCAGTACCAAGGGTAGTTAATTGATATGTGTTCATTATTGTTGTTTAAGATGTAAAATCCAGATTACCTTCTAATAAATGTGAAATCTTTGCAAAATTTTCTATCGGTCCAGTACATGGTCATTACTGAATTTGCTGCTTTTTAAAAATTTTGAATATGCTTTTTTACTAAATGCGAAAATGTGTTATTGGTCGAGTGTTTTCTGCAGGAGGAAATTCATGAATTGCTTTTGAGCTTTGCTGAAGCTGGGGCGAACGTTGTGAGGCTGAAAGGCGGGGATCCGTTGGTGAGTTTTGATGTTTACATGCGAAATTATAATTATGCGTATAGAATGTGATAAAACTGAAATAACCTAGTGTTTTAGTAGAAATGTTCATCAATTCATGGAAGAATTGTGTAGGGTTCTATAATGCGGTTGTTTCAAACTAGAATAGGAAAATTACTGATTTTGGGTCATCAGGTTTTTGGAAGGGTGGAGAGGAGATGGACTTTCTGCAGCAGCAAGGAATTGAAGTTAAAGTCATTCCAGGTATGGTGATTCTGAAAATAAGCTCACAAGCTTCACAACTTTGGGCAGCATTTTTGGAAAATGAAATAAAGAAGAGATTCACAATATCTGAAGTGTTCTTTCTTGTTAGTTAGTTTGTTATATTTCCCTAAAGTTTGGGCAATTCCAATTTAGGTAGAAGTGTGGTTGTACAAACTTACAACTCTGGTACATATTCCTCTTTTTGGGGGTGAACCTGATTCCTAGAAGATATGTTTTTTGCTTTGTTGATCATGTAAGAAAGCACATACCGGTTTTGTAATAAACTAGTTGAGTTAAAGGATACAAAATGTTACGAAAAAGACGAGCTATCCAGAGTTTGAGAAGGAAAAGGGGAAGAACAATATAACATCGGACCACACTGTTTCAACATTGAAGTCCCATCATGAGGTAGCAAGGAGCAAATACATTTTCAAATTGGACTTGGTAGAATTATAGTTTCACAATAGCTACCATAGAGGACACGAAACAGCATGTGGATGCAATACAGACTAGCGTCCCCTTTATTTAATTTTCTAGGTTTTCCTTCTGCTTTCAAAGAATTCCCTTTTATTTTCATACTTGGGAGTTCACATGCAGTTATTAGCCTACTTTTAAGAGTACAGAGTTAGTTTTTAGGTTTAGTTTCCACCAAAGACATTGTGGATCTCTCTAACCACATATTGGCTCTACTTTTTGCCATGTTTGGGTATTATCTATCTCTTTTTATTTCTTCATGTTAAAAAAAAAAGAGAGGAAAGAATTTAATTTGTTGAACAAGTTACTTTTCTACTTCATGTAAAACTTCATGCCAGACTACTTTGAGTAGATATGCACCCCGATATGGATAAGATGGACTTACTGGCCAGTATAATGCATGACTTTTCCACTTTCATATATTTTAGCAGATCTCCACAAATTGCAGCTTGTTTCGATTGCGTCTTATAACAGAATAAGTTTTCTTAAGACACATCAGAACCCTGGTGTCTGTACTAAATTAAAGATTGCCTTGAAGGAGTGAAGTCTGATTAATATATGTGTACACGTGGCAGGTATAACAGCTGCTTCTGGAATTGCTGCAGAACTGGGGATTCCATTGACACACCGTGGTGTTGCGAATAGTGTTAGATTTCTCACCGGCCACTCAAGAAATGGGGGGACGGATCCTCTATTTGTGGCAGAGAATGCGGCAGATCCTGATTCCACTCTGGTTGTTTATATGGGCTTGTCAACTCTCCCTTCTCTTGCTGCAAAATTGATGCATCATGGATTGCCACAAGATACACCAGCTGTTGCTGTTGAACGAGGAACAACTCCTCAACAACGCATGGTGAGATACTTTTACACGTTATCTTTCTTAGTTTTAGTGATGCAACCCAGTTCTTAGTAAGACTAAACCATTCAAATTTAATGTTTTTACATTTTGAAATGCAAGAATGCAGCATTATAAATCTAAAGGATTTGTTATTTATAAGCTGGATTATTACAATCCCACAGCTGCAACTACTAACGTTTTCTTTTGGGACTGGTGCAGTCCCAACAACTGAAGTTCCTATTTTCAAATCTTACTCCACAAGATCCTATTTATCCTGATTTATGAATGTTTAAAGAAAAAAAAACATAATAGAATAATTAATCCACAGCAAAAATTGATCGTTTGAAGGACAGTGTTTTTGCTTGTTTTGCACAATCAATATTATCGTTGACTCGTTTCTATCTACACCAACATATTCCGACACCATCTCCTGTAAATAAGTGGTGAAAATCGCAGCTGCAGCTTTCTTGAAGGTGCATTTTGTTCCACATTTTGTTTTAAATATTTTGACCATTCAGGTACAACCTAAGGTTTTAGGAATTTTCTTGTTGACTTTATTCCAACTGTTGTCCCACAGAATTACTATTTGAATCTCCCAACCTGGTCTGCCTACAAATACTTTTGTTCCTGTCATTGTGGCTCTAGTGTTTCATTGTATTTCTCCATTCCTTTGTCACCCTTTCCATCAATTTTATCAGTTCCTTTGACATCAGATATACAGTTTTTCTCTGCAATCATGCATTTAACTTCTAATTTTGGTGGAGTAATGGTTGATTGAAGATTTATTTGCATTCATTTAGGTGTTTGCTGAACTGAAGGACCTTGCTGATGAAATTTTGTTAAATCAGCTGGTATCGCCGACTCTGATCATCATTGGGAAAGTCGTCGCTTTGTCACCATTATGGCCCCATGTTAAGAAAGAGACTTCTGTTTTGATGGAGGCCAATTAGCCAATTGGTTCATGGCAACTGGGCCCTTACTTTAGTATGCTTTTACGTTGGAGCAAATCAGGTTGCCTGGTTTAGAAGGGTATTCAGCAGAGAGTGGAGTCACTGGCGCTCAAGGATCTGTGCCAAATCTGGATCAAGAATTGTGTTTTTCTCATTGGATAGACGCCGTGCAGGTTTTATTTATGGTGGTATCAGCACACGAGAGAGAATCTCAAGTGATGATTGGCTGGTACTACTGAAATTTGAAGAAATTATCATATGTTTGATTGTCAGCTGAAAATTGCCAAATTTTTCGAAGGATACTCTGCCTCTCCTATGGCAGATGACTTGAAAATTTGCATATTGGCTCTCATCTTGGTTGCCAAATTTGGCGGAGTACGGTAATCTTTTGTTATTATTCTAGGAATGGATGCAAGATGTCGGAAGATTTTGTAAGAGTGAGACTGGGCTACGATACATAGATCCTAGTTCAATCAATTATTTCAATAAATCTTTTTATTTTGATTCATGGGTTTTATCACCGTTCTAAAAAGTCCACTTCAACTTCGCCTAGGCGTGAAGCGCGACCTCCACGTCTAGTTGCGCCTACGTTTCGTACCCGCTTTGTCCTTGTTGTTTTTGCTTGAAACAAGTTTGAAAAAAACTTAAAGCTAAGCATCTACGCCTAGTTATGTTTTATACTTTTTAAAACATTGAGTTTTATCAATATATAGTGAGTTTTGAAATATGCTTGATTCTAAAAAGTTTTACCGAATTTTTGAATTTTTTTTTTAAAAAAAAGTTGACAAAATGTATTTAACAAACAATCAAAATTTTAATTTTTATCATCTCTCTCTAACTTCTAACCTGTATGCCTTCTTTCTGCAAGTTCACCGTTTTATGCCACCCTCTTCTCTATTTTTTTTTTTTTTTTTGGGGTCAGATTCTTGTTACCATTTGATCAAACAAATTCTTTTAATTGCCACTGGATTTGGGGGATGTCAACTCTTGGGACTGACATACATCCTTATTGTTGTGTCATGATGGTGTTCCTATATGACGTCTTTCGTTAATTTATCTCAGAAATTTTACCCATATTCTTTGGCGGACATCTTTCTCCGGCCAAAACTCGAGCTCCTCTTTGACAAGTAATGGAAACATACGTCCCTCGTAACAGTTGTTATTGTTGTTGCTTTTAAAACTCATTTACCCAATTCAGACTGCAAAAGAATCCCATTCTAACTATATAAGGTTATATGTACAGTCACAATGACAGAAACTAAAATGTGACTGTTTATGTTGATGATGTAAAGAACAAACGTAATTTACTTCCTTAAAATTACGTTGTTTAGATTGGTTTAGACAACATTTTATTAAGAAAATCAGGAAAACCCCTGGCTACTGCTATCACAAGCAACAACAAGCAAAAGTGGGTATAAAAACAGCCTAGACACCAAAACACAAGTTTCTAATTACATTAACAAATCTTTCCAAACAAAATCATGGAATTTAACTAACCTCAACATCGCCTAGTACCCCGGCTTCCTCCATGGTTTCTTCCAAAAATTACACATACCTTTCGAGGATGCATTTTAGGATTTCTTGCAATGAAGAATGGCCACTTGAATTCCATCCTTGTGCTGTTGCATTAGGGAGCCATCTCTCTGGCTAATTGATGACGACGACAATCCGACGCCAGCGGAGACCGATCGGCTTTTCCCTAAATGTTTAGTTACAATCTTAAAACTACCCACTCTGCTGCTCTCGGAAAATTTCATCGGCGAGAGACTCACCGGAGCCTTCATCGGCGCTTTGCCTCTTTGAAACCTTAACATACAGAGGTTTTATCATTTGGAAAGAATCAGCCAATGTTTTCAGCCAATGTTACCATTTTGCCTTTTATTATCTGAATGTGTAAATTCAAATTCATTTGAGGGCATATTGGTCATTTCTCACGTGCGGTAAACCATGCGGTAAGGCAGGGTGTACAACCAGCATTTTTCTTGGCTCCGAGCACAATAGTTGAGACGAGCTTTAGAAACCGAATTTGCCTGAAAACAAAATAACACAGTCATTTTGACTGAGTCAAAACGGGTCCAAAACTATAGTATAACATGGCTGATCGGTGGCTACTTCCATTTTCTCTTCTCTGTTTTGTTATTTCTTTTCAGTCCTTTTACTGGATTTACATTTTTTGATTTATCTAATTACTTATGCGGGTGCGTTGATAATCCTAGATAAGCTGAATGAATTAGGTTCTTATCTGATTCATGGGATGCCCAAATCAACAACATTTCCACTTTTGGTTCTTCATCTTGTATATTAATTTGCTATAATCATTTCCTCTTTTGAGGTCCCCATAAAATACCTGTTGGAATAAGAAAAAAATAGAGAATTAAAGAATACTAGTATATTCTGGAAGTGTGTATTAACTATACAAGAGACCATCCTTTTTATATGAGAAAGAACCAACATTAACCATAATACAACCTTAATTACGTTAATTACGTTAAGTAAAACAACATATACTAATATATGCTGCTAGCATATAATATACTTAGTGGTGGAGTCAGACATTTTAAGTTGGGGGGCTCCAAATAGGGGTGGGCCCGGGGGGAACCCTCTCACGGGGGGTTCGGGGACACAATGTAGTCGATGGACACAAATTTAAACTCTTTTAATAGTATTATATACAATTATTATTTGAACACGATATGTATTAAAAAGCAAAGTGCATTTTACTAATTTTGTATTATCATTTGAGGAATGGACCAATCATTTGTAATTTTGTATTATTAATTTTATTAGGCCAATATGTTCAATTGCCTTACATTAAGAGCCCGTTTGGTCGAATTAGTTTATTTGATCGAATTAGTTTATTTGACCAAAAAATTTGCTTTGATAGCCTGACATTTTTTACCATTATTTGTCAATAAATTAATTTATAAACTATATCAAACAAGCTCTAAATTGATATTAGGTCAATCGATCTAATTATCATCCATTAAATTGATATTAGGTAAAAGTTAAATTATATATTAAAAAAATTAAAAAACAATATATAAAAAAAATAAACCCAATAAGTTGGGAGGTCCAGGTCTCCCTTGGGACCCCCCCAGCTCCGCCATTGAATATACTATATGCTGACATGATCTTGATCTCATACCTACTTATGTTGTCGACTTATAATGTTCATATTGATGTGGCATCACATGATTGGTAGTTCATGATCTCACACTTATTATTTTTACCAATCATGTGATGCCACCTTAGCGTGACATTATAAGTGAGCAACATAAGTAGATAGGCGATCAAAACCCGACCATCATAATCCTGAATTTGTTTACGGGCAAGGGCGGAGCTAGAATACGACTTAAGATGGTATTGGGAGATGAGGGAATCACCTCACGGGGTTCTCCCTCGAATATTTTTTTTTTTTTTTCAAACTACAATTACTTAGTCCATTTTTATGATAATCTAATATTTTTTTATAAGTCATAATCTTTAAAAAGTTTACAAGAAGTCATTACACAAAAATATTCAAGATATAAAACTAGCTAAAGAAAGTTGTGTTCGACGATTTTTTACAGTTGCGAATTCTTTTATAATAGAATCTATATTTATTTCATTTAACAAGGTCCTCTCAACAAAAATTATTATGTAGTCAATGTACAAAAAATTATTTTATAATATAATCTATATTTATTTTATCTAAAATTAAGCTATGTAATCGATACACAAAATATTTAAACTCTTTAATAATGTTATATATATGACTCAAGCCTACGAAATTCAATGACTTAAATGTACTTATGCATTTTTTATTTTTTTTTGTCAAATACAGAATGGGCCAAATTTTTGGGCAGCCCTGGACTTTAGACCAGGGCTGCCCCCCCAATTCCGCCCTTGTTAACGGGACGTTTGGTTGTAGATAAAAGCTTTTTTTTTTTTTTTAAGTAGGTAAAAAAGCAAAAATCTGGTTCTCTTTGTATTACTAACTCATGTTAAACCAGATTATCTGAATGTGTATTAACAAAATTGATCTTTCTTATTAGGTTGAACCAGATTATCTGAAAGGTGAACAGATTCCTTGATGTGTAGAACAATATCAAAATTTTACAATAGTTAGTACAGTCTACTTTCCCTTGCCTATTTTAAAAAATTAGGGTAGAAAATAATAAAAGAATGAACTATCAGGATCATTAGGAGGAGCCTAAGCCTCCAACAAAATGCTACTGCAATAGCAAAAATATGAAATCCGGAGTGTCTCTTTATTCTTTAGCATGAAATACATAAAATTTGATAATCCATGTCAAAGAACTTTTTACTTGATAACTTTTATTATCTCAAATCAACTATTTCCCAAACTGTCACATTTTTGTGAAGAATACGAAAATTGTATTACTGCATATTAAATTGTCGACACTCACACGATCCGAATTTGATTTGTAAACATATGATCGAGAAATTTCTATTCACGTTAGAAGTTTTTGAAAGTTTTTACGATGCAACAAATGCATGTGCATTTGTATATTATCCGACTACTCCACTAGTTTTCTATAATTTTTATTATATTACTAACAATTTTAATAGATATAAGGATTTTGTTTTTTTTTTTTTTCCTAATATTATATTAGCGATGGATGCAAAATTTAGAAAATATTGAGAAAAATTGCCTATGTTATTTCCATTAGTGTCTATTATGAATCTCAAACTTAACTTAGAGGGTACTAAAGTAATCATCATGGCAATTTCACAAAAATTAACGTACGGGAATAAACTAACATATGGTAATTTAGAAAAAACTTTATGTGAAATGTAAGAGTTTTGCGCTAAAAGACTGGTAAGAATGTTAGACGACCTCATGTTCCAACACCTGCTTTGTCATCATATGACGATAATGACTTATAGAGTTACTTTAGTTCAGTTAGGGTAGTCAACATGGTAGTGATTCATCTTCTTATTTCCTTTCCCATACTACAAACGTAGGTTTATGTCCTCCGATATACCTTTAGAGTTAGCTAGGTATTTCGTCTACAACATACTAAATTATGGCACGCGATCTACTAACACATACGGTATCAAATGTAGTATCGGAGTCTGCTTTTTTAGTACATGTGGCCGAATTCTGTCTAATTTTATGTCAATATTTAAAGCCGACATATTAGAAAGCTTAATGTGTTTGAAGGATTGGGAGGATGCCGAACTTCGGATCCAAGAAAGAGTTGACAGAATGATGATATAAGAATTTGAAGATTTGAATACTTAAATTATTTGTAAGTATCGTTTGCTTAAATATTTCATGTCTTACTTTTACAAAAAATTGTACACATAACAATTTGTTCATATATAATTTTAACTTCGTCTACGTTAAAAGTAGTTGGTCCCAAGCCCGAAAAAAGACGAGGGTTTCAAACTTTTAAATTTTAAATGAAAAAATTTCTTTTACTTTATTTCTTTTTTATTTTAAAATTTTTGGAAACAATATTCAAACTGAAAAATAAAATAAAAAACGAGCCAGGGCTCGTGGGTCTCTTGGCTTGGCTCGTTCGGCCTACGAGCCAAAGGGCCGAACCTAGCGGCCCTTGTAGGGACAAGTCTCTACACAAGCTGATCATAGTGGGCAAAGGGCTGAGCTATCCATTGCCACCTCTATATATCCTCTTCATCCATTGACGATTCTATCTACAAGTAGATAAAATTCAATAAAACCTCCTTTTAAGTTAATAAAATATTTATTTATCGGTAAATAAATAACCTCTCTAAAGTAATATTTTTTCTTGGTCTCAAAAGTAATAATTTATAAAAGTTTTACTTATTTAAAAATAACTTTTACCATGTTACTAAATAAGTAACTTATTTTTAATTTTAACCAATAAATAGATTTGTTTATTTTAAAACCTACTTATGTACTTATAAGTGAACTTTCTAAGTCAGCCAAACTTGCAGGGAAGAACTGAGCTTCCTTGGTCATGTATTGCCACACAACAATCAGTAACCTTAAAAATGAAAACAAATCCAGAAAATGTAGGAAATTTATTAATCTATCTGTATATACACGTTATTGGGACGTCGTCCTCAGATACAACATAAAGAATAAATAGAATGAAAAAATATGTATATATTTCTCCTATTTACTGCTTCCCTAGTTCTCAAAAATTTATAAGAAGATAATAAACATAAGGGGGGACGCAATGAAGCTGTGTAGCCTACGTTGCTGCAAAGCATAATTTATCGTCTGCCTGGAGCGAGTTGTAAACGTACAAGTGGAGAAGCAAATCCGGCGATGCTGTCAACGAGTGATTTCCCGCCACCAAGCACCTTAAAGAAGACCATGCTGGAATGCAGTACACATTGGTTAAATGCATTCTGCTTGGCAGTCTGTTCTCTTCTATGATTCATTTAAATGAAACCAGACCTGATTCGACAAAAATTAGATGGAAGAATATGCTTTCGTGGAACTATTGCACATGCATTCTGGGACAGGATACTTTGTCACGTCTCGTCCTGTTTTGCTATTTCTGAGTTCTGGCTGTCCGAAGGAATCTCGGTGCAAGTAGAGTATGATCCTGTTGAACTCTGCTTCAGGGAGAGAAGAATTCAGAAAGTATGGGAGCATTTGCCTTTTGTTTGGAGTGATGGTCTTTTTGTGGCCTGCATAAGCCCTGTGCCCCTGTTCCAGAAATAAAATACAGTCATCAATAAAACTTCACTAAACAATTACATAACTCTAATGCATGATATATATATATATATATATATATATCTATATATCAGTGCATTTGTCTTTTTTATTGTATCTTCCAATCCAATTCAGTACTTCGTAACGTGTTCCCATCACTATAACAAGTGATAATGATCAATAAGAGGTGATTTTTGTTAATGATAAAGCAGGTAAAGCTATGGTACCTGGATAGCATGCCCCATATTTCCACCATGCGATGCCAAGAATACGTCACTGTTCTCAGAGACCATATAATCAATAGCAGCCAGTAGTGAAGCTTTCTTCTCAAATGGTTTAAGCTCTTCCCGCAAGGCAAGGTCTTCCTTGTTGTACAAATGCGGAAATTCTCTTTTCAACGGTAGCAAGGCTTCTTTACCACCCAATGGAATTCCTCCAGCCCAATAGATTCTTGAACCTTTTGGAGCTCCCAAAGCTTTGAGAAGCCTAAACATAGAAAGACATCATCACTTAGCAGGTATTCAAGTTATCATAATTTAGAATGTGGGAATTCCGGGGACACATCAGTCATAAAAAAAGGATGCTCCACAGATGTTTTATGTAAATTTGACACTATGAGAAAAGAGTACAGAACATAAATTTATAATTGAATAAATGATATCAGAGAAGACAAGTCTAGTTACTTCATCAGCGAATTGTGATTGCATATTAGTGCTCTAGACTTGTATTAGGCAATGGAGAGTCATGTCCGTTTTAAAAGGTCACAAATGTATGTAATGTCATGTTGTGCTATGTGTTGGACACAAGTATCACATGGTAAGTTGGTAACTCATAACTGAAGTAATGATGCAACATAACTATTTTGCAACTTCATGCATACCGTGTGACCTCCAAGGCATTTAAGGGGCAGAGGCCTGCAAGTTTCCTGTCATGATAGGTCATGTTGGATCTTGAAGTCAAGAGCTCTGGCCGTCTCTTCCTCTCATTATTTATCATCTCATCATACTCGGGGGTTAGACCCGGAAGACATCCTGTCCTCACCCATACATCCTTCTCCATTCGCAGATGGAGCGCAAGATAAGGTCCCTCAGTTCTCATCCTCTCTGTAAGCTTGTTACCAAATTCTGAGATATATGGAGCAAACCTCAATGCACGAAAAGCAACCTGCAAGTTCAAATAGAATACATGATTAGACAGTAAATTTGATGCAACTAATGTTAGGCTTCAAAAAGTCTACTGAACTGCAAAGATGAAAAGCAACCTGCGAGTTCAAATAAAATACATGACTAGACAGTAAATTTGATGCAACTAATGTTAGGCTTCAAAAAGTCTACTGAACTGCAAAGATTGGGCAAAGGAATTGGTCGAGAAAGATCTCGTGTTCAGTTCTTTTCTCAGCATTAGTATGAGTGAGCAAAATTGCAAGGGTACAAAACTAAATTGTATAAAGTAGAAAAAGCTACCTTGCACCGAAGCTTTTGAAGATCGGAAGGAAGATCCTTAGAAAGCCTTGAATCGAGACCACGTAAAAGTAATACGCCATCCCTCCTAAGCTGCAGGTGGAAGAACAAAACTAAAATGTTTAGAATTGCACTGCAAAATTCTTTCACACTAAATTTTATGATTTCCTTGACAATTAATATGAGTTAAAACAAACACAGGAATCAAATATATTATTTATGAGTGTCAATAAGTTTAAGAAAATCAATGGAAGAAGTTCATATCAGGAATTCCAGCTGGCCAGCCGAGTACTAAGCAGTTTCTTTCTATTCTTAAATTTGGAATCAGTCAATTTGGGCAGTCATACGTTGAATCGTGGTCAAAGATTCAAACTTTGGAGTCATCTCCATGCCTTTTCCACATTGACACATTCAAAGAATGAAGGATTCTTTAACAAGGATTTTATTATGTTCATAACCTTATTGATCTGCTGCAGGCCATTGATAAAGTACTTAACTAAGCTACCACTAAAGCATATTATTTCTTTCAGATATTTTCTACACCTTATTTAGTGATACCAACACCAATCTTCTTAGCAACAAATATAGAAGCCGGATAAGTACTCAAAAACAAAGGCACTGCAATGTATATTCTTACTCGTCTGAGATAACGTGAGCGAATCCACTCAGGAGAAACATGAAGAGGAGTCCTTTTCTCCTCGACTGGCCTTGTCATCAAATGCGTAGAGGGAAGCGATGAAACTACTCGAACATCATTTGCCAAAACTTTCTTGAAATGATCCAAATCAAATATATCAGAAAATTCACTGCAACAATCACAAAAGAAACAAAACTTATTGATTTCCTCCATAAATATTCAACCATTTTGAACATTAATATAAATTAAATAAATTCAATCAACCTCAATTAAATGATACTCCTACAAATGGAATTTCACCATATCAAATACAGGACAGTGTTAAAGTAAAGCAAATAAACTAACAAAGATTGATATGAACTTGACATTTATTTAATTTCATGAAGTGATGGGGGGGGTTTAATAAAAATCACAAAACTTGTAAAACATATCTACAATAAATAAAGAAAATAATGAATGGTTTTCAATAACAAACCTTTCATCTCCCCAAATGACATTGACTTGCAAGATGGGCACAACAAGAGCAGCCCCAAGAATTCTTGCAATCACAACAGCATCAACAATCTGATTTCTCTGTTGATTCATCCCTCCAGAAACCACCACCATCAAATATTTTGTCCTGTCCTTCACAATGTCACCACTTTCCTTTCTGTATTTTTCACTGAAATCCAAACAGGGCCTATACCCCATCCCATCAGGCTGCTTCCAAAACTCACTACTCTCATAATTTTTCCCATCTTTTTCATCATTTCTCACAGTAGTTAGCTGAGTACTCGAAAACCCAGTTGAGATTTCCGAATTTTCTTGAGGACTAAAACATGGGTTTTGTGAGAAAGGCATTGTTGGATCAAAATTGAAACACATCTTCAACATCCAAAGAAACCCGAATACAAAAATGAAGAAAATCCAAATTCTTGGATTCTCCAACAAAACCCTTAGCTTTGAGGTGCCACCTTGCTTTTTCTGGGTAGGTTGTAACAAAGATTCAAGTGAAGATTGTGAGATAGAGTTGATTATCTGCGAAGGCACTGAAATGTAACTCTGATGCTTCTTTCTGTTGTTGCTCTTTGCCACAGCCATTTCACACATTCGACCACGCACAAGAACACTCAATGAGTCTGAGAGAAATGGCACAGTTATTTTAATATTAGTAGAGCCGTAGAGCGATTTCTTTGAACTTTCTAAAAAAGATTTTTACATAGAGAGATGGGTAGAGAGAGAAAGTGCGGGCGGCGGGAACGCGTAGACCGAGGGATGCGCGTTTGGCATTTGTTGGCACATGGTAATAACAGAGGAAGACTTTTTGAATTCTCTCTCTCTCTCTCTCTCTCTCTCTCTCTCTCTCTCTCTCTCTCTCTCTCTCTCTCTATATTTATATTTCTCTCTCTCTCTCTCTCTCTCTCTCTCTCTCTCTCTCTCTCTCTCTCTCTCTCTCTCTCTCTCTCTTTTGGTTTAGAGTTGCATGTAATGTGTACATTTATAGTGGTGTCAGAGAAAAGAATTTGAATTCTGATAGGGACGTTCGACTAAAAGCAAATGTATATCTCTGAACTATTTTAAAAATAGGGAAAAGAGTGTCATTTGTAATTAATTGAAAAATTGAAGATGTTTTGTACTATAAAAATTAGTTAGGAATATATTAGAGCTCGTTTGACAGAGATTATAAACTAGTTTATAAACCAATTTTTGATTTATTTGACCAATATTGGTTTATTTGAGTTGAAATTGTTGACTTTTCATATTAAAAATGGATTGAAAAGTCAAAAATTACGGCTGAAATAAACCAAAATGGGTTTATAATCTTTGTCAAACAAGCTCTTAGTAATATATTGTAAAGATCGAAAATAAAAAATTGCAAATTTTTCTATATTTAATTCGTGCGAATGAAAAAGATCAGCGTCTATTTGGTGAAGTTTAAAAATAAATTTTTATGAGATTTTAAAAAAAGTGGTGAAATATGTGGTTAAAAATTTAATAAAAATTATAAATCTCGAGAAATATGCATTTGAAAATAAATTTAAAAAAAAAACAATTTAAAATAAACTAAACCAAACATCATCTAAAGATTTCATTTATGTTAATTTGACTTATTCAAAACAGATTAATATTGCATAGTTTTTTAAAAATATGTTTGTTGTTTACTGAAGAAAATTATATTAATTAATAATTTCATAAAAATGATGAAGTATCTTGCTTGATACTTTCACTCAAAAAAGAATAAGTCTTTGTTTGATATTGTGTTGTATTGGAAAATAATTAATTTTGGCAATAATCAATTAAATATTTGGTAAATTTTTTGTTTTAAATTAGTGCATATTTCAAAATCAGTATTTGAGTGTTGTTTTATTACTCGCCTTTAAAGAAAAAATATATATTAAATTTTAAAATTTATAAAATTAGAAAATAAATTTAATATGTTAACGGCCAAGAAAAAAAAAATAGAAGAGCATTTTTAAAGTGAATAATTGATGAGACCTTATTACTGTAGAATACAAACACAACGAATTTGACATATAATGAATTAATTTTATTATTGTTATTGTTTGACAACAAAATAATTGTTATTCTTATTTTATTATATTTCTCAAATTCTGCTAATTGTTATTGTTTGACAACAAAAAATTAGTATCGGTTTTTGTATCAACTATTTACATTAAGCTCTTGTTTTGGAATGCTAAAAAGTTCTAAGTCCAATTCTAAATCCAAGTCAACAATTATTTTTAACTACATATTTCATAAGATTCGTAATTTTTATCAATTTTTCAACTATATGTATCAACAACTTTTATTAAAATTTGCTAAAATTTTTAATAATTTTTTTTTTATCAAACATGCCCTAAAAAACAATGACGGCCACTTTCATTTACAATATCGGTCGGATTATAACGTAGTAGGGCTGCTTTAGCTAAATAACCTTGTCAAACATCATAAATTGCAGAAGCGCCCAACTTATACAATTTAAATTTAAAAAGCATCTTTTAAGTAGAATAGACATGTTAACACGTGGTTTGTTAACATGCAACCATGACTATATATCTGTTAACATGCATGAGGTCAATTTTGACCTTAACAGGTGTGAACTCGCGTTAATAGACCCATGGGCTTGTTAACACGAAATTATATAATTATAACTGATTTTTCAATTAAGACATTTCAAATAAACTCTAATTTGTAGAAATTTAAAGTAAAAACCATAATTCATACTCACATTTATACATGTTTTCATGATTTATACTACAAAATCCACAATTTCTACCATGAATTAAAAGAAGAAGATGGAGAATGATGAATTTCTAATTTAAAATGAAATTTCTTGTATAAATGAAATGTGTTAGATTCTAACATTGAAATATGTTAGATTCTAACATTGAAATCTTCTCTTTTTCATATATAAATGAATTTCAAATCGTTTGAAATTGTTATAAGCGGTGAAGAATGAAGGGTTATATTTGACAATTTACACACCAAAATTGGCCAATAGTCATTTTGAAAAATTAGCCGGGTCACCCAACCATTCAACACCATTCACACAACATAGTGGCCGACCTTTTTACTTAGAAGGTTAGCCCAATTACAACAATGACACTTGTTATGTTCAAAAGAGACTACAAAATAGCACCAACAAAAACCTACCAATTTTCAGAGTTTGCGCCATTATTATAGGAATTTAGGATTTTCTTTATAAACGAACTAATAGCTTATAATTCTTAGTTCTTTAAAAAAAATCTCTCAATTAAACAAATATAATCGTTATGATTAGTGATGGCAACGGAATGGATTAGCCTGATTCAAATCTGTCCCACAATAATTGTAGGAGATCCAAATCTGCCTCCGCGATTTGCTATTTTTCGGAGCGGATCAGAGCCCTAATCTGTATACTGATCCATTTTTTTTTTTGACATTCAAAAAATTTAAAATATATTGAAACAACTCGAAGAAATCACACGTCATGAGATTACCTGAGTTAGCTTTGAGATCTTAGATCCACTATGGAAAACTCTCAAATTAACTACCAAAAGTTAACTACCAAAAGTTACACTAAATATTGTAGGTTTTACAAGATATTTGAGAAACTAAGCTTTAAGTTTCTTCTACAATTTGTCACATCATAACAAGGTAAACCTAGATATTGATAGACAGTATGTAAGTAATGCTCCAATTTCCAAAAGTTTTACACAATTCATCAAATTAGCGAATTTTCAATTAGTGAGGGGCGGCAGCGAAGTGAAGAAGTGAAGAAATTGTCATGAGCAAAATTGAAAAATCAGAAAACATTCATCAAAACTGAAAAAATCAGAAAACTAACACTAAAGATCGTCAATAAAAAATGAGCGAGGGGCGGCGGCGAAGTGGCGAAGCAGTCGATGGATGAAGCAGCAGCAGCGGTAAAGTAGCGAAGCAGTTGAAGGGCGAAGCAGCGGCAGCCGGTGGAGTCGTGGAGAACTGGAAATCAGGAAAGAAATGTTCAATTTGACAAAAGCAAGTGAAATTGTGAAAACGAGAATTCACCTAGGTTTAGGAATTAACAAATTAAGAAATTTGAAATTGCAATTGTAGTCCTTGCCCCAAATTTTTTATGTTGTTATAATTTAATCCTTTTTTTAAAATACGGGACGGGTCGGATCGGGGCAACCCCAATCCGATCCGCCTCGAGATTTGTGGCAGATCACGGATATCTGCCCCGATTCGTCCCACTGACCCTAGATCAGATATTTTTCGATCTATTCAAATCGGGTATCCATCGAGTTTGAAGCGAATCGAATATTTTTGCCACCTCTAGTTATGATAACTCATTTCAAAGTTTGACATAATAAATTGTAGGATCATCACTCAATCGACCTCGTTCAAAATAACGACTGTGAAAGGTCATGACTAACATTAAAAATGTCCGGTTGAGTAACCTTTTTCGATATTTTGAAAGTTCAAATACAAGAATGTTAGAGATAAACTTACTTCAATAGTTACTATAGTTGTAACAATAAATTTTTACTTAAGTTTTTTTTTTAATATACTCCTTCATATTTATTGATAACAAAGCTCATTAAATAAAATCATACTAAAAAAATAAGAAATTAATTATACTATAAACAAAAAAAAAAAATTATAATTTAAAACAAATAAATAAAAAAAATAAAATTTCTTTATAGGAAGAAGAATTTCTTTAAGGGATTATGTTTAGGAGAATTTAATAATGTAAAGCTTGGAACACGCATATTGAAAACATGTAATGAAACGTATGTTATGAGTCCAAGAAAAGGTGTGAAGCCAGCTTTCATATGAAAAATGGCCTCAAAAGAATCACGTGACATGCCCCCATTCCTCTTTACTCGCCCGACAGCCTGTACTGTTTTATTTTGCTTGCCCCAAACTCCATTAATCACTTTACATTTGTCGTCTACCACCTATGACTATGAATGTGCTGAATATTTTTGGTACCTAGACTTAGGTAAATTTAAATGGAATAATACAAAAGATGAAATTTTATTCTTTTTTAATATCATTCAATAATATTTAATTTACCGTATTATATTAACAAGGAAAAATTTATATGCAAGAGACTTGCATTTACTTATGTTCGGTTCAAGCATTTACTTCATAATAATAAAGGGTCGAGGGGCGAAGCGGGATCAAATTGATAAAAAATTTGAAAAGAAAAATTGGAGTAACTGCAATGGGTTCTAAATTTCTAATTTTTAGTCACTTGTACTGGGTCTTAATTTTTTTGGTTCAACTCGGTTCAATCATATAAATTAGGGTAATTTACAATTTTGGTCTCCAACTTTTCAAATTTGTAACAAATTTACCCATAACCTTTTTTTAGGATCAGACATCCACAACTTTTCAATTTGTTGCAAATCACGTCCCCATTGACATATTTTGACGGTTTTGCCATCCTCTTTAAATAAAAAAAAAAGTTAAAAACAATAAAAAATTAAAGAAAATTGTAAATGAAGTCTTGTAACTTTTAAAAAGTACAAAATAAGTTCATCTTCCCCACCGCATCCCATCCCATCCCATCCCATCCCATCCCATCTCATCTCATATGCATTTGTAGTGGGAACTGAAAAACAAAGCTCAACAACATTTCTTCTCATTTCATCTTCTCTAGCAGCAACCTTGTTGCTCTAAGTAGTCCTAAAATGTTTATCAACTACCGGTACTTGCATGTCTAAGTCTTTATTACAAGTACTTGTTGAGGGAAAATTCACAAAAGTGGAGAGGCTTTGTATCAATTTCGGTGCTCAAACCCTCTTGCTTGACCCCAAAAATTCTATATTCACAAGGTGTTGCAAATTTTTCACAAGAGGCTCACGTTTCTCTTGTCACAAAATGGGCTTTCCGTGAATCCTTTATGAACGATAGGAATGTTAAAGGTAACCTCAGCCATTTGGCAAGACACGGCATGTGAAAATATAATTTTCTGAATCTACACACAGAAGAATATAAAGAGAAATTAAGTAAAAGTACCAACCAAAAGACCAAAATCAAAACCGGGGATGACATTATTGACGATGGAGATAGCAGCAAGCTTTATATCACCAAGGTGTCCAACAAATGCCTGGGTGATGACATTCATAGAGTAGGACGAAATCCGGCTGAAAATCGCAGGGCTAACGATGTGCCACAGTAGTTTTAATTCATTCCAAACCTTTCGTTTAAGCAAATCTGGTGGGATGCATTTGCATTTGGGTAGGGAATGTGAACTTATTTTGTACTTTTTAAAAATTATGGGACGTCATTTACAATTTTTTTTTTTTTTTTTTTGTTTTAGTTTTTTTATTATTATTTTTATTTGAAGATGAAGGAAAAATCATCAAAATATGTCAATGTGGACGTGATTTGCAACAAATTGAAAAGTTTGGATGCCTGGTGAAAAAAAAGAGTTAGAAGTAGATTTGTTACAAATTTAAAAGGTTGAAGACCAAAATTGAAAATTGCCCTATAAATTACACAAATAGTTGCATTGTTCTCTTGTGAATAAAAAAAAAAATTGGAAATTATTTATTGATAAGAGAAAAATGCAATTATTTTGTCTATAATTCCAAATCCAGCTGGCAAGACCAGGGGACACGCTGGCAACATTTACAACATGGCAGATAGTGACTTCTCACTACCTTACCACCTTGGCACCCGAAAAAGAGAAAGTATGATTCCAATGTGGGTCCTACTGAGGAATATGGTGGTCCCACACTCCCACTCACAGGTATTACATGTGGACAATTTTGACATGTTTGGTTGTGGTTGTTTTATATTCAAATTAGAGGACCTAACTTGGGATACTGTTTCTCCAAGCAAAGAATTGCTCATTTAAGAATGACCTCAAAAGTTCAAATTTTGTGGAAATAGCATATGAGAATAACATTAGGAAATTGGCTCAAATGGTTTTTAACGTATATTTATTGTGCGTTGTCTCTAATCTTTTATTTCTGACAAAAAGGTTTCGATCTTATGCCTTTAGAAGCACAAATAGTTATTTTAAACGAAATCTATCCAAAATATCTGTTAATTTGTTTATACTATCTTTTAATAGTATGGACAAATTTGTCAATTTTAAAATAAATAATAAAAATAAATTTAAAAAAAGAATTAAAAAAAAGACCATCTTCTTCAACCTACCCCATTTGCACCGGGGGAGAGGACTTCTCCCCCTCATTATGCCTCTTAAATCTGTCATTAATGATAGATCTCTTCCCTCCTATAGTAGTTCAGTGGTGTCTTGGCGGTGGCGGTGATTGTTTGTGTTGATAGGTATTGCGGGGGTGGGGTGGGTTGAAAATAATGATCTATTTATTTTTTTGTTCATTTTAGAATTGACAAATTTGCCTCTTTGTGATATATTTCAAATAAAATCACGTTGGCTAACAGCATGTTTGGCAAAATTTAATTTTTTTATATGTTGGTCAGACATATTTTTTATTTACCTATTTCATGGGACCTACAACTTACTACTAACTTATTATTCACACATTTTTAGTAAGACTTACTACTCATAAGCACTTAAAAACATAACTAAACAATCACTAAGTATGATAATAATGATTTATTCTAAGTACAATTGTCAAATAATGTCGTTATTCAAGTATGACAATAACGAAAAAATTTCGATGGTTCACATTCATTGGTAGTGTACGTGTTTGACATTTTTCAAATAATGACGATGAAAGACGGTCTTAAGGATTTAGATTAACAGTTTCTTGAATAGTTGGTACATAGAATTTCATAATAATTTGGTATGTTAAGGAGATTGAACCTTTTTTTCTCCTCCAATCGATATGAAAAAGAAATAATTGTTAAAAGAGCTTAAAAAAAAAAAGAAGAGCAAAATCAAATAATTAAGTTATGAGATGGCAAAATGCATAATTTAAACAAAACTTTTAAAATTTAAAATTATATATTTTAATATTAAAAGTAAAAAAAAAACCAAACATTCCAGTACAACTAAATTCACATTTATATTGATCATTATTAATTAATAATACCAATAAAATCTTTTCAAAATATCGTTTAATATAAAAAAAAAGTGTTTTTCTTAGTAATGATTTCCTTCTATAATCAATTCATCCATGATTTAATTTTTGGAAATTGGAGCCATAATGTACTTTAATAAGGTAGAAGCAATTTGCATGATTAATTTGGTCACTTTAGCGACTTTTAGTTAATCAGTTAATATGACTAACGTTTTTAGTAGTTTCGACATCGCAATCATAAGTTTGCGTGAACGCTTTTCTCCGCGTTTGGTACATAGCCACATAGGCAACTTTGTAGTTTGTACAGCTAAATCGCATTATCAGCCCACTTTCATTCAATTATTATTATTTTTATTTATTTCATTCACTGTATGGGACGCTCTGCCTCTGCAATTATTACTCCTTAGAAGATCACATGAATTATGAGTATGGCTGCTCTGGGCCCACGTTTTATTAAAATCGTAGTGGCAATTTCGTGGCATATGGTCTTGTAAGATGGTCAGAGTCAGTATGGGTGGAGGGGGCCGTAATTTTTGGTGGGTTATATTACGAGTTTGTTTGGTCAAGATTGTTGTAAATTTATAACTTATTTTCTGTTTTTCAAAAGAACTCCATACCATACAATTTATTTTTCAAACAAGACCTTTTTTTTTAAATACTATGGGAAATTGAGCACAACCTCGAAAGATAGTAAAAGTAGATTCTTCTAAGTTCTAACACATAATTAAACCAAAATCAAATAGCAATAGTTAGACTTGGGGATGTTAAAATATTCGATTCTTCTTGGCTCTGTCTCGAAAAGGGTGGGGATAAGAAACATGATTTTTGTCTCAAATTTTATTTTATTTATTTTATATTTTTAAATTTAAATTGTATTTAAAAATTTATTTCATTCTTACCTACCCCCACCGCCTCTCCAAAATTCCTGGAGGGGACGGAAAGACCCCCACCCTGTTACCATTCCTATAATTAGAAGTCTATTTTAAATAAACAAATATACAATTAAATGTGTCCAATCACATTGGATTATATCACATAATTCATAAAAAATATATACTTAATCACTTGAATAATCCGCTGGATTATTTATCAATCATGGTATCATTAGAGTTATATATGTGCAAATTAGGGCTACCTGTAATACTACTCATGATAATGTTATTTCTTAGTGTGGAATGGATTCAAATGGCTGGCAACAGCCTAATAAAACTAAATTCAAAACAGCTATATTATGTTTAAATCAAAAGGCAAGTTGGTTAGATGTGTAACAAAATTTAGATAGTTATTTTGCTGTCATGTCTAATTTCTTAAAACAAATAATGTACATTGATGTGATCATTCTTCTTAGAAGCATTCACTTTAAAACCTCATGACAATTAGTGGGTGGAATGGCATTAAGTAATCAATATTATAAAATAAAAAGAATATAGAATCAAATGTTGCTTTGGTGAGAGTTAAATATTGACCAACATACCGACTTTTAGAGTAAGTATGACTATTTTATATGTAACATGATAAGACTAAATAGTTATCAAATTATCTATTATTTTACAACCATTTTGATTACTATTTACACGATAATTATCTCGATAAAAATTTTGTTCGACAAAAGCTCAATAGGAAAAAAGTAGTAAATGAAGAGAAAAAGAATACAGTTAATTGTTAAAATTTTGGAGTTCTAAAAAAATATTGCATCATTAAAACATTGTCATGAAATCTCAATGAGGCAAAACCTAGATGAAGGAATAAGAGCGCAACTACTCTCCTTGATGTTAGTCACTGAAAATCTTTGAGTCGACGTATTCATATCTCATGTACCAATTTCTTAAATGTAGCGTCAGCAATGCTTTTGTGAATGAGCTAGCCACATGATCACTATAGTGGATTTGTTGAACATCAATTTGATCACTATTCTTCACGTTTTGCAGATAAAACCCCAACATGTTTTGATTCTGTAATTGTTGCTACTAAATAAGGTTTTCATGTTGAAAATCTGCCAGAGATTGTTTTTCGATCAAATTCGATTACTGAGAAGGCATGATCTAAGAAACTGGGTCGGGCATAATTTTGACGAGAGAGACCTGTAGGAAACTTGTTGTTATGGGTTAAGGTTGTTCTTGGTGGTCTTCCTGTCGGCGGTGAAGAAGTCGGAACCTTTGATGGGTTTTAGTGGTGGTATAGAGCTTATAGTGGGTGGTGGCTAGCGTCGAAGATTTTGGAGGAGAAGAAGAAGCGGTGGGGTGGGGGGTTGGTTTTAATTTTTTTTTTTTGTTGGCTGGAGAAAAAGAAGGGGATATGTTGCAATTTTTTTTTTTTTTTCCATTCGTGTTTCTTTTTCTATTTTTTTTGTTTTTATTCAAAAAAGGGTTGATATGTTATTTTAAGAAAAAATGACATTTAATAGTAAACTAACAGTTTTTGTAATAAAAAAACTACGCTCGAGCTCTTTTTAAAAAGTTACGGACTTGGGGTACTAAAAAATGAAAGTTCGAAATTTTATCGTCACAATGTTCAAATGTTCGGGATCCCAATAATATTCACCCACAAATAAAATTATTCTACACTTACAACAATTTATATTATATTTATTCACGAACAATGATATTCTAGAATATCGATTTGTATAAAATTGTGATTTTAGAAATCATACAACTACATAATATTCTTCAAAATATTGTAATAAGAAATTTTAAATAATATATGTCTACCAAAATTGTATAGTGACGACGAAATAACCACATAAACTAATACATACTAATTTGTCTTTTGCTAAACTAAAATCAGTAGGATACTGACATTTTCTTTTGGATAGAAAATAAGAATCATTTTAATAATTTAATCGGCTAAAACTTCTCGTCTTTCTTTGAACAAAAAGAAAAATGTGTTACAAAATAAAAGAAATATGAAAGAATCAATTGTGAATTGTTTATATCATCATGAATTCCCGACTGCATCAAACAAACCCCCTCACCCTCACCCTCATTCCCTTTTAAACACCCCCACCCACCATCCCAAAATTTCAACAATTGCGGCTGGTTCTCCAACCCCTCATCCCCCCTTCATTTTTTTAATTCAATATCTTTTATTTTATGAATTGTGGCTATTTTCATCCACATCTTTTTAAATCTCACTTTTTTATTGTAGATAGTCCCCCAATTATTGTTTGAAAATAATAATAATTTATATTAATTTATTCCTCATTATTTATTCAATCATAAATATACGTGAACTAAATTCAAGCATAGTATTCTATGATATAAAATTTAAAAAAAAAAAAAAGGGTGGGTTTAGAAAATTCTTCAGGATGGAGACCATATTTTCTGTACTCACCCTAATTACTTAACGAAACGGGAAATTCCCGCCCCATTCAGACGAGACAATGCCTAGCGAAGTGGAAGATATTTTATCATTCCTATTATTTACATATAATTATATATCATACATATGGGAGATGAGTGAGAAGAATGTTTCCTTAATATTTTTTTTCCATTACTTATGTTACCACTAGTTTTGATAAGGCCTCAACGTCAGCAGAAGTCCAATAAAGGCCCAAGTTGGCCTTTGCTAAGGCTTTATAGGCCTAGCGAAGGCCCTCCAGATTCATAAAGGCTTCAGACATCAAGCGAATGCCTCATGAATATTCTTAAGACCCAGCAGCATGTTAGCACTCACAAATCGAAATACAGCGAAGCCCATTATAGGCCTCGAGTACCGTAACTGATCGAGTGGGCCTTGCCGAGTTTCGAATCCCTTGTAATCCGCAGGTAACACAGTGTCCCAGAATGACCAGAGATATGCTTAAGGAAAGATCGTGTTAAATCGACGCACGGATCCTCATAAAGAAACTAAATCTCAATCTTATAAAGATTAGAAAACGTGATTAATTCAAATAAGGACTATAATATAGGAGATTGCCTTAACAACCGATCATCCCCATCCCGTAAGGAAGAAGGATCCGATTAGATATCTAATTGATTGTTTTCCAAAATCAATTAGAACTATTGTGCTATAAATACAATGTCTCCGGTTATTCTAAGGTACGCTCTTTTTATGCATCAATTTTACCCCTAAACTCTGTTCAAATCTCTACCTGCTTGTCCCTTCCACACCTAATTGTTTTCATCCCCAGTATATTACACTATATACCAGTAGTTGACTTGATCGTCGGAGTACCAACGATCGCCGGACACTATTTTTTCTCAGAGATCTTGGTGTCTAACGATTGTCTGAGTGTGCAGGTAACATACATGTTGGCAGAGGAGTAACTGAAGATCTGTTAACACGTGGACAGTGCAGGTTCCGTGGTCAACAACTTATAAGACTATACAAACTTCATTATTGTATAATTCAAGACAACTGCCTTTTTTTTTTTATTGTGAAACACTGGTGATATATTTAGTATGTTGAACATAATATATTAACAAACAACAATTTTACGTATGGGTTTGGGATGGCGGCGGCGGGTTTAAGAAAAATGGGAGTTGTGGTGGAAGAAGATGACTGGTGGGATAAATGGTGGTTGTGATGAAGAAAGAAGATGGTCTTTTTGTTATTGTTTATTTTTGGGGTTCATTTAGTTATTTTTTTATTCTTATTTTTCATTTTTCTTGTCTTTTCAGTTTTTTTGTAAATTTAAAAGCAAGAGCAATTTTGTCATAAAAGACCTATTATGCCAATTTTTTTTCAAATGAAAGAGATATCCGATACTATTTTTAAATGTTAGAGGTATATTCTTTATATATTTTAAAGGTTAGAGATCAAATATATTATTTTCTTTATAATATATGATATCGGAATCAAGAATATAAATAGTTTCATTTTAAAAAATGGAGAGAATAAGATTGGTGATTTATTAGTGATATTAATCATACTAAAAAAGTAGATACTCAACACCCACCCACCACATGATACATAGTATTTAAGGTCATTAAATAAACATATTTATTAATATATAACGAAAGCCCCACACCCAAAAGAAAATATTAAATAATACAAAAGAGAAGTGTGTTACATAAAAAAACAAAAGAGAACGTATAGATGTTTGAGAATGCTTGTAATTAAACAACTATATTTTCTATGAGAAATTCCATTTAAACTAATAAATTAGGTGAAAATTATGTAATTCATTGTATAATTGACTTAAAAGGGACAAATTTCATGTCATCCTCAACATATAGTTGAACGAACAATATGAGCCATTGATTTAATTTCATCTTTTCTAACTACATAATAAGAGAGTCATGATGGAAGTATACCAATGAAATTATGAGTATATTACAAACTATTTCTTTATCCCTATTTTGCACTCTTTGGACATAAGTTTGTCCATAGTTTAGAACACAAGATTTCTAATTCAATAATGCGTTGAAATTGTTTGAATAACACATTAATTTGCGTACCACTAGGGCTAAGATTATCAACTTATGATTGTGTGTTTCAAAATTTCTTAGATATGACAATAATTAAAATGGGAATGAAAACAAAAAAAAAAAAATTTAAATTCTCTTTATTTCTTTAATGCGATTCAAAGCTTGCCCAACATTTTCTCCTAATCTACGATTTCATACACCTTAGCAACAAGATGATCATTGGTTTGTACCCCATGTGACATGGGCCAGATGGCCAGCCCTTGCATTCTTGTTTGTTGAATATAATACAAAGCCATTAATTCCTGAACATGCCCATTTTCTTTCTTTTATTAGAACATTTATGTGTGCTACATTGTTTTGTTCATAAGACAACAATAAGCAAACTCAATGGACCCTTCAATAGTACTTTAATATTATTAGCGAATTCTCGATATGTAAGGATCGATGACCCTCTTTTTTATTCTAATTCATTTTTTTCTAATCTATCACACTAAACATACTCTTGACCCAAAATTCATTGTGATTGTTTCATAAAATTAAAATCAGGAATATGACAACGTAAATGGATTTGGGAGTGACAAATTATTATGAGCTTATTTCTTAGTTAATATATAGCTTTCTTTGTTAACATGTCATATAATTTGACATGACTTGAAAAAGCTCAAAAAGATAAGAAGAGTACACAAAGATAAACCTAATGGAGTGGGTGCTTTGAATTTAGGAAACAAACCAAAGAAAACCCCATGTTTCTTACATGTGAGCATTGTCTCCCCTCCCATGTGCTTATATTTCTCTCCTCACTCAATTTTGACATTTAATCATAATCCATTTTGTTTGGCTACCATAAATTCAGTGGACTTGCAATTGGAACCTTATAGATTTAAAGGGCTACTTTTCTTTCAAAAAGGGGGTGCCTTTTTGTCCATTATTTGTCGTCTAATATTAATTTCGTCTAATAAATAAGAAATATATTTGATTTGAATATAGCTAGTATTTTTTGTGGCTTTCATGAGTGGAAAATTCTGAACTACCAATTGGGCTCCATTTCTTCTATATGGTTAGGTTTAGTTTCTTTACTACCAATTGGGCTCCATTTCTTCTATATGGTTAGGTTTAGTTTCTTTAACTATAATCAAATCCCTCCCTCGGATGATGGCTCCAAACAATTCCAATACCTGCAACAAAAGGTAAGGCTAAGTGTCTCGGTTCTCCTATGGTGTGATAATCAATACTCAGAAGAAAATAATTTAGAAAAAGAATCAATGTAGTGAAAAAATATAAAAGACTAGAAAGATGTCATTCAAATCCACAAGAAATGTTGGGAGGCCTTTATATAGGCATCTACCATGGACACGTGGTGCAAATCCACAAAAAGTGGGGAGGACATTTCATAAGATCAGCAAGGGATGACTCGTGACGAAAAAATCCTCTAAGATTAGAATACCACGTGGGCATTTTTCACATGACCACATCTCATTATGGGATTGGTCGAGCTCTACATAACGGTTGAGTACAACCACCTTACGAGTGGCACACATGTTTTATTATTATTATTATTATTATTCACTGGTAGCCATGGTCACATCTTTGTCGTGCTCTTGGGTTAAGTGTGCGGACGATCAAGTTAGTTAATAACGGATTATCACCATAAGTCCCATATTCGTTGATTTTTGTCATCGAAGAGTAGTTATATTAATTTATTATCGTATATAAATGTATAGAGCTAGCTCTATGAGATAATTTATCATCATATTAGACCTCGAACATGGGTCACCCTTGATCATGAGTGGAAATATCCATTGAGAGTGTAAAAACTCACCGACGTATTGGGATATTTTTTCAAAATTTGTTAAAATCAAAAGATGTACGAATTTTTAAAAAGAAAAGATATGATATTATATAATATTATATTATTATTTGGTGACTAAAATTGTACATGTTTCTAAATTTTGGACATCTTGATAGTTGAAACTTGAAAGAATTTAAGTTAATACGTTAACTATAAATTGACGTGATTTATTCTTTTTTGTAAATGTGATTTGAAAATTTTTGAGAGAAAAGTTGTAAGCCTAGCATATTAAGTATTTTTCTTGCTTTTCTTTGTGAATTGTACAAAGAGTAGAAATTGGTGGGTATGGTAAAATTTAAGATATTATTTTTCTTAAGATACTTGGGGAATAGGGTGAGTAAAATCTATATAATTGTAACGATTTTTCATATAGTGAAAGCTTTGACAGTCCATAAATATTTATGTCTTTTATATTTTTATATTTTGTTATTTTTCTCTGAACAAAGATCTTGTGGGCAATAAAAGAATTGATCTCAGTTCCCAACAATAGTATGAGATCATCAGGTTGTTTGGAGTGTTGGCGTATAAAGAAGATATGTCTATCAAATATGAAGTGGATAAATTTGACGGAAGAATCAATTTTGACTTGTCGCAAGTACAAGCCAATGATATTTTGATTCAATTTGGACAACACAAGGCTTTGAAAGGGAAACCAACTCCTATTTCTGACAAAGATACTAGAAAATTTAGTATGAATGATAAAGTTTGGAAATATTTGGATTTGAAAGTTGCAAGTACGATACGTCTGTATTTGGCCAAAAAGTTCCTGCAAATATTCATGGAATATCTGTTGCAAAGGAACTTTGAGAAAAACTTGAACAATTGTATCAAACAAAGAGTCTTTCAAATTAGTTGTACTTGAATGAACAGTTTCATTCTTTGTGAATGAATACAAGTACAAAAATTTCAGACCATCTGAGTGTTCTCAATTGGATCGTTTCTGAACCGGAGGCTATTGGAGTTAAATTTGTTAATGATAATAAAGCTTTAAGTTTCACCTGGTCTATTCCATCCTCCTATGAATACATCAAACCAATTTTGATGTATAATAAAGGAACTGTGAGTTTTGAAGAAGTTACAAGTAAATTAATTTTTAAAGAAAGAAGATTGAGTGGTGAAAGTAATATTTCATCTGAAAATTCGTTACTTGTTGAAAAATGGAAGAAGAAAAACTACATGAAAAGGAAAATATCTTGTTAGAACTGTGGACAACCTGGTCATGTGAGGAAAAATTGTCCAAAGGGTAGAGCGCTTGACTAATCGCTCGAAATCGAGATCTGACGGATATCTATCTTTATGGGAGGTGATGATATCGCTTGAGTAAATATTTACATACTCACGACATGCGCTAGTGCCACGATAGAAGATATGTTACTACTAGTGGGTCTACATGTTTGCACATGGACATTGGCTTGACATCAGTGCAAGGTGTGTGGTGAAATTGATGTCGACGACTGATGAACTTCTGGGTAAGTCAAGTAAGGGAGTTACACTATAATATTTCAGCAAATTTATTCGACATGAGCCGAAGAAAATCTTAGAATTTATTAATTCTAAGTGATTATACTTATATGGTGTAGTATGTTAATTCTCTGTTTTGAAAATTGAGATTGTCAAAATTTATCGATTTTTTCAGTATCGAGATAAAGAGCTGCAAAAGAGATGATTGAGTTTTGACTCGTTTTTCTGTGAATGTAGATTAATTTGATTTTTTTTAGATATAAAAATATGTTGAATATAATTACTCAAAAATTGTTGGAAGAGATTGAATTCGTAGATTAATTGTTTGTTTGAATAAGAAGAATATGAAATGGGAAAATCAAACGAAGAGAGTGGAGCAACTGTCAGAAAGAAGAACAAGAAGAAAAAAAGAAAGAAAGAAAAAAAGGAAAAAGAGAAAGTAAAAAGTGTTAGGCAGAAAGTAATTTTTTCTCCTTCTTTCTTCCTTCCTTCCTTCCTTCCTTCCTTTCTTTTGCCCGACAATTGAATGATAAAAAAAACCAAACAACAGTTAATTGTATTATGATAGTTCAACCGTCTTTCGTCAAAAGAATATACATGACTTTTTGTCTTAAAAAGTTGCTATTTTTGCAAATGTTTTTAATAGTTGCCATTTTTAAAAATGACATTTTGCACTTGTCTAGAATTTTAAATTCCCATATTTTAAAAGGGAAAAAATGTATACCCAACTTTAATGTGACGTTTTGGAAAATACTGAATGTTTATATTTTTTGAAAAAGCATGCCTTTTCAATAAACAATGATGTTTTTGAATTAATCTGTATAATCAATCAGTCTGAATAACCAAAATAATTAGAGAGAAAGACAACTAATGTGATCTCTAATTTAGTCGAATGCACATACTTGTAGCCATGTCGTTCAAGATTTAAGTGGTATTTTCTCGCACTCACAAACGAGTGTTCTAGTTTATTCACATCGTATAGCTCCTCAAACTCAATAGAATGTGACAAAAAACCCAAAAAAAATAAATAAAAAAATTACACCTTTCTTTTCTTTCAAAATTCTTTAATCAGGCACCATCAATTTCTTCTATCAAGAAAGACGGCATGGCTAATCAAATTTGACACATATATAAGCTCACCACGCACAATTGGCCGACTCAGAACGCACATTTTATTAATTTATCAAGATATTAGGGTTTATTTTATTAGCCTTTTTAATTATTGCATTAAGGGTTATTTTGTTAGTTTTTCTCATTCCTTATTCGGCTTCTAGAGTTAACCCATTAGGGCTACTAGGTGAGTTTTTTAAAATAACACCCACGAAGGACGAGTAATTTGCGTATTCTCAAATTTTCTGTAGAATTTTGGTATTTGATGTTAGACAAAATATGCAGAAATAATAAATAATGTAATTTTATTTATTCATTAAAAAGATAACCAGAACAAGCAATGATAAGAAAAACTGTAGAATATGAAACAATGAATTAAGAGAGAACTCAATTTATTTAAACCGAGGCCTGTGTAAACACAATGTCCTTAAAACATATTCGCCCTCTCACCATAGGTGGTTAAAGATTATTGAGTGTTTGTTTCCCAATATACAATGGTGGAATAGTAGCAAGCTTGGCACAAAGCTACTACAAATGCAAATTGAATTTGTTGCTGAATAGAATCACCAAGCACTGGAAGAAGAAGAAAAATATTGACTGCAGAGTAAACTGGAATTTTTCGGGTTGAGGAAAAATAAGCAGAATAAAATTCGTGTATCTAATTATGGGAAAATCTAACCTGTAATATAAGCTCCTAGATAACCATTTAACTCCACCATAAACATGCCAGTTTCAGGTATTATAGAATTAATACTTGAATTAACCCAGGATTGGAAGATCTAGAATAAAATAAGAAAAATAAATAGAGAAATTAATGACAAAACATGGATACTACTAATTGGCTAATTTTGGTTCAATATTCGTGTACGTAGGTCGCGCTCGCACATGAGTTGAACGACACGAGGTGTTAATCTGTTCGTGATTTGTATCCTCATCGCGTGCTCGTGCAAGAGAGAACATCTATACTACACTAGATTACAAGTTTCAAAAGTGTGGTCATATAAATGCTAGTCAAACTTTTGGTTATTTTCCAATATGGGATAACTCACTTGTTTTTCTCCTCCAATCATTTTCCTAACTCCAATTTGAGTTTCAATTTTTCATTCACCATAGCATCATTTTTGCTAAGTAAATATATGATTTTGATGTTTATGCTGCAGAGAACACAAATCTACTTTTATCTTCCACAATGAAGAAATGGGTCCCACACAAAATTATGCTCAAACATGGCATATAGTTTTAATCTTTTCCAACAATCCTCTATATGAATAAAAATTGATAGAGACACGAAAGACATGGTGATAAAATTTAACAGTCGAAACCTGCATAGGATATGTAGGTATTATCCTTTGAACATTTCATTGTGAAAGTACATTTACTTTACTAACTGACCAGTAGATGCAATGTCTTTGAACTGATCTGTCCTTAAATGTAAACGATGATATACCTCACACATGATTCTTCTTTACATAATTACGTTCTCATCGTTACCATCGTTTGTGGCCATGAACATACGCCTGGTTTTGTAAGGGTTTCTAACAATTGAGCCCTACATAATTCCCTTAGACGGGGTCCCATTTCTCTCTCACATAGGTGATTTCTTAATTAAGAGTAACTCGCATTATTCCGCTCAGATTTTCGACCCATAAGAATTATTAAAATTCTATCGCTTATCCTGTTACCTACGAGCATCACTGTTACATCATAGGAATGGGCAACAGATAACCCCCCACAGTGATCTGACTAAGTTTGTACAAATTTTGGAATCTCCAGTCAACTAAGTTGGGTTTCCATTGTATCAACTAATTCTTTCAAAGGCTTAAGTCTTATTCATCTAGATGACTTGCCAACCAACTTTCTATTTAAACCTTTGGTCTCTAGATTCGTAAGATTATCATTTGACTTCACATAGTCAACAGAAATAACTCCAGTTGAGAGTAGTTGTCTGATGGTATTATATCTACGACGCATGTATCTAGACTTTTTATTATACATGTTGCTGTGTGTTAGGAATTGAGGTATACATGCACAGTAAAAATTAAATCTACAATTCCTACAAGTCGGATCAACCTTGTACTTAGATAGAATTCGTGATAGAAGTTTACCTTTGATGAATATCGTGAAATCTGATTTCTGATTAGTTGGAGATGCGATCTTCAATACCACAGCTGTCCAATTGTCTAGCATCCAATGGTAATCTACACAGCAAGAACATATCTGGACTTCCACGATCAAGAACAGATGAACGCAGAACCATTTGGGAGTAATTATATTTGGTTGTCTTTTTCTTGTGCTAGCAAGTAATGAAAAACAATTTCTTATCTAAATCAATTGTACCTTTGTATTTATAGGTAGGGTTAACCCTAGCCCTAGTTCTAGTCAAACTAGAATCCATCAACAAACGGGCCCAATTAATTAATCTAATTTATTAATTTGTTCCAATAATTAATTAAGTCCGACCCAACTAATTGGACCTTGGACATTAATTCTTACAATCTCTCACTTGGACAAGGTCAAACTCTATATGCTCAATTCTCACCTTATGTGTGTGACACATTAGGTTCCCATTCACGATGGCAAACACAATGATATTCTCATCGATTCACCTAGATGGATCAATTCAAGTGGCCGTCCAAGATTGATATCTAGCAATGTGTCAAGACAATCCATGTAAAGAAAAATGTCATGTAGAATGACAGAACCAATTTATGTACGATTACTGTAGAAATATAATCTATTCATCAATATAACCCAATTGGTTAAGAGATATGGATCAGCGTCAATCTCATTTCAACTAATTATGTTATTCACCTCAACTCTTTGTTGATCTAATCTAGTTATGATTGAAACATTTTCAACTCATAACTATAGTGGTCCTCACATAAGATTTTATGATATCCTCAAGTCAAAGGACCAAATCCACAACCGCCCATTAGAGATTTACCACTGACGCTTGGATAGTTATCCATGTGGAATCTCTAAGCGGATCATCCAATGTCATGTTCTCATAACAATGCATCCATGTGTTCACTCAAATGTCCCTCTACATATCTTAGTTCGTGAGATCAGCTACTTTCTTTAAAAGAAATACAACACATGCCAGTCTATCTACAATAATGATATCCGTATCTCATTATTACTATGACTAGGGATATTTCAAGAATAAGTTTCTTATAACTTGTATCTCACAATTACAATACTTTGTGATTATTAAGTTATTATGAACTTTTCTTCGGACTCTATTATTTTATATAATCAAATTTAAATAACGTTGACGTCAGAATCTACACTGTCCATATGTCAAAAGATCTCTAGTCACTCCTCTGCCAACTTGTATGTTACCTGCACACTCGGACAATCGTTAGGCACCAAGATCTCTGGAGAAAAAGAGTCTAGTGATCGTTGGTACTCCGACGATCAAGTCAACTGTCAGTATAAAGAATGATGCATGGAGAGCAAAAGTAATTGGGTGTGAGAGGGACAAGCAGACAAAGATTTGAGCAGAGTTTAGGATAAAATTTAAGTGTAAAAAGAGCGTACCTTAGGATAACCGAAGACATTGTATTTATAGCACGAGAGTTCTAATTGATTTGGGAAACAAATCAATTAGATATCTAATTGGATCCTCATTCCTTATGGGATAGGGATGATCGACTGTCAAGGTAATCTCCTAGATTATCGTCCTTATTTGAATTTATCACGTTGCATAATCTTTAGGAGATTGTGATTTAGTTTTCTTGTGAGGATCCATGTGTTAATCTAAAGCAATTTGCCTTTAATTATCTCTGGTCATTCCAAAATACCATGCTGTCTGTTAGTCACAATAGATATGAAGCCCGACGAGGCGCTATGGGTCGGCCACGAGTGTTGAGAATGTTCATGTGCTTTGTAATACCCTGACCCAGGGATGTTATGATGCCCAATGGGCCTACAAGGCCTTCGCCGGTTCTATGGGATTTTTATGACTCCGGGAGATCCTCGCTGGGTTTATAAGGCTTTAGTGAGGCCTGAATAGGGCCTATACGGATCTTCATTGGGCCTTTGCTGACGTGGAGACTCTACCAAAATCGAGTGGTAACAATAGTCTCCCAAGTCCAAGCCTATTATTTATAGTAGGCGTGAGACTTAGGAAGTAAGAGAAGAGAATAAATTTTGGACAAAAATTTATCGAAGGCGAATTCAGCGAGTTCCGCAGAATGTGGTCTTCATGCGTTGAATTGCTTATCTAGTATAAATTGAACTTACTCAGTATAGTCCTCCAAGTCCGAAGCCGAATATTTATGATGGGTGAGGGCTTCAAGTGACTAGACATTTGGTGACGTATCCGTAGTTGGTGTGATTCTGTTAATCAAGGTTGTCAATCCGGTGGCCAGGCAATCATGAGTGAGAGGGTGTATGCATTTAATGCTAATGGCGCGTGATGAGACAATGGGGGCGCATGCGTGTCCTTGTTTCAATAAATGCTTAGGGTTCTGTTTCCTGCCTATTGCCCTATTTTGAACACGCGTCCACAAATAAACAGTTCAGGTGTAACGCTTGGGATTTGGACGGTGGAGATTAAAATGCCTCAATCTATAAAGCTTGGCATCCTCCTTCATTTATGACTTCTTCTTGCTTTTGCGCCTG
Source organism: Forsythia suspensa (assembly GCA_023638005.1). Classification (NCBI taxonomy): domain Eukaryota; kingdom Viridiplantae; phylum Streptophyta; class Magnoliopsida; order Lamiales; family Oleaceae; genus Forsythia; species Forsythia suspensa. The sequence continues at coordinate 34,653,038 of CM042671.1, forward strand.
TTGTGAGTGTTGTGGAATGCTCCGCCGATAATCAAGGGACTTCAAAGCATGTGCATTGTTCTAATTGGAGTTCTGAGGTATGCGCGACGAGAGTTGCTGTGATTTGCTTCATAGTCTGTTCTCGTTTTTATTTCTTGAGTTCATTATTTGGGGACTAGACTCTGCCATACATTCTGGCGACATTAGAAGTATCTTCTTCTAGGATTGAGAGGGGTTGTAATGTCATCTGGACACGATGACTCGTAGAATCGATCAGATGCTCAGACAAACCCTAGTATCCGAGGTGAGTCATCATCATCCTCTTCATCATCTTCATCGATCGGGGGGTGTAGGTGAAGTGAACCAGGCGCCTTCAGTCGCGCGCCTGTCCACCATGTCCACAAGCAGGAGGGAGACTTACCCAACCGGATCGCCGAAAGAGGCCACAGAAAAAGGGCGGCTTGACGTCGGGTACCCAAGATGAGATGATCGCTCTATAAGAGAGATGCCGCGATAGCCAAGGTGCTCGACGAGGAGCTCAAGTGGTTGACCACCGAAGCATCCATGGCTCGTTTGAGGATCACTGAAGCGGAGTTGGAAGACATACCGTTATCTTATGATATCTCTGTGTCCATGACACTCAGGGCTCCGGGTCCCGAGGAACGCGTCGACGATCCATCTGAAGGATTCATCACGATTTACGAACCTGTGATGCAGCAAGGCCTTCGCTTGCCCATGCACCATTTCTTCCACGAGGTTCTGAAAGATTAGAATCTGGCCCCTTGCCAGATAACACCGAATGGATGGGGGTAAATGGTGGCCTCCTACCTATTGTGGGGTATTGCTGAGGCAGGAGGGAACTTGACCCCGAGGGAGTTCGAATCTGTATACCGACCCTACCGATCTGCAGGTTGGTACAATATCTCTCCTCGACCATGTTAGAAATAGGAGACGGCCACCGACAGTCCTAACAAAGTGCATAACTAAAAGGAGAGGTTCATCTTCATAGGAGGAGACTGTGAGTTTAAGCTGGAAGACCCCCTTCTCCACGTGTCTATTCCTCGTCAATTTGGAGAACTTGGTACATATTGTTGTCTTTGTACAAATTTTGATCATAATTCTTGACTTAATGTCTTGCTTACTTTTGTAGACTGTGGGAAGCCACCTATCCCGAAGAGGGACCAAGGAGAGTTGAGGTCAAAGTGGAATAGGGTGCGAGCTCTTGACAGCGACTTCAGGAGTCTCAGCAACTTGTTGAAAGACGACAATTTATTGATCTGCTACGGACTGATGGGTGAGTCTCGTAAGTCGCAATATATTGGTTTCGTTATGAAAAGCTGCCTTGATGAGTTGTATCTTGGTGTTTATGTCAATAGCTTTCAGGTTTAAGGGTATTCCTGCGCTCTGCCTCGCCCGTCCCGCCAGTGGAAAGGGTTCCTCAGCATAGGCTCCTCCGCGGGAGGCGTCTTGTCCATCGCAGGGTTCCTCGATCCAGGATGCTACGCCGTTAAGGATAGTCCATCCTCCGACCTCTGATGTCCCAGTTCCTGGCCAAACTGTTCATCTGTCCCCGCCTTCGTCCTCCTATCCTCCACCTGACCCCGCTCCTCCCAAGGATAAGGAAAAGGAAATTGCTGAGGACACGGGTGAGGTGGCCGCTCGGAAGAGGAAGGCTTTCCCAGTCGCGGGAGGGTTTATGAGAGATGCCCACAAGACGAGGCGGGCTGAGAAAAGGCACAGGTCTTCACTGCATCCTGACGGAGGGGCTGAGGGCGCGGAGAATTCTGGCTCCTCAACTGGTCAGGAAAGTCTTGTCCACATTTTCCAGCGCCAGGGAGAATTAGAAACTTCTGTGATGGAACTGTTCTCCGCCCACCCTGCGATGATGGCGGCGAGCGTATACAAATACTAGACCCACAAACGGGAAAAAATGGCCGAGGAAGCCACAATACGCGAGCGGCTGCAAATGGCAGAGATGAACTTGATACGGGGGTTGGTTATGACCAAAGAGTTATTCAAAGACCGAAAGTTTTGATGGTCAATCAGAGTGAAGGAGAGGCCAAGTCCAGAAGTCGTCCCAAAGACACAAGGCCATGAGTCTCGAGAAGGCACATCTGGAGTCTAAGAAGAGGGCTCACTAGATCAAGCTGGACTTGGTTTAGACGAAGGAGGCTGATACGAGGGGCAAGTATAAAATCGGGTTGAAGGCCGCCAAAGAGAGTTTGAAACAAGCCCGAGATCAGAAAAGGGCTGCCAAGGCTTCTCAAAAGCGTGTCGAGGAGGCTCAGAAGTTGGCCGAAGATCAGACCTTCGCAGCTGAGATCGCGTTAGCCACTGCGAACAACAGCCTAGAGATCGTCGCAGCGGAAAAGGAGAAGCTGCTGGCCACGGCTAGGTAGGAGGTGGAGAGGGTCAGGGCCGAGTGTGCGGATGCCGAAGCCTGGGCGGTGGAGGCGTATCAGGATGAGCCATGCCCATAGATACGCCTGAGTATCAGGACCTCGCCCATCGCTTGATGACCATATGAGGGGAGCATCTAGTAGAGTGGATCGCGGAAACCAATCTGGCATGGGAAGTGGCTCCGACGCAGGCTCCTACTGAGGCTCCGACGCCCGACACTGTTCCAGGCGAAGTCGATGATCAAATCTCCCCACCTGTATTGGAGGAAGGCCTACAGTGTGCCGACCCATAGAGAGGCGGCGGGACATCTAAACTTAAAACTTTGTTTCTCTCTTTTGCGTATGTTCCAAAGCATTAACTATCAAATTTATTTTCTTAGCGTATCATCTTTGTGTGAAAATCAGAGTGATAATTTTATGAATGATTGTGCCTACCAGGCATGGGAAGTGGCTCCTGAAATTGAGGAATCATTCTCTTGGACATTAATGGTGCTGACTCCTTTGTAGAATTTGAAGAGTTAGCGTCTTTAATGTCCCGGTAAGTGGGAAGGTAACACAGTCATGTGACGTTCCAAATGCCCCTTGGACAGTTGTACATTAACTGTCTCATTTATTGCCTTGTGTCAAGTTCCCATGCAACTTCTATAAAAACACCAAGGGCCTTTGATCGTGTTCCTTACGCATGTGTAACTCTGGTAAATCACGTGAGTTAACCCCCAGGGCTATAATTTTTCTTGATTCATGTGACCATACTTTTCATATCAAACGTGCTATGAAAGTACGAATAAAGAAACGGCATCCAGAAGGCCTAACAATTGGATAATCAACATTTAGAGGACCAAATGCCCAGCTAATCAACGTTCAGAAGACCAAACGTATGGGAGGGTTGGGCCTAGTTGCCTTAGCCCGACCACGTCTCAAACGGTGCGTCCCTAATTCGGATGACGGGATTGGAAGCCGTCTGCAAAAAGGTGTCAACGGCATTTTTGAGCAGTATGGCTTAATTAGTCACCAAATCAACTCGTATTGATTTCGAGAGACTCCCCACCATGGTGAAATTAGATTTCCACATCCTGACGAGGCTTGGGGTGACAAAGACCAATGTATAGACTCAGTAGATCCTAGATCCCGATATGTGCCGACCCAGAGAGGCGGTGGAGTAGTAGGATAATAATAAAGCTCGTTTGTTTTTGCCTTGTACTCCGAATTATGATGAATAAAATAAGATTGTGCCAGAATTTCCACGTTTGTTGCCTTGTTTGAGTGGACGGCTTGTGATATCTGAACTAGGCAACTTCGACGAATGGCGAAGGATAGCCGATGCAGACGCGTTATTCCAAAGTTCTGGCGTTCGCCCTCGCCTTCGCTTCCACGCAATTGCGAGGCTCATGGGTCAAGACGCTCTCGTGAACCTTGTGAGGCTCTCGTACTTTACGTTTCCACGTAGGATACATGTTGGCAGAGTCATCATGCAGTAATGACCGTGCAACCTACGAGGCACATATCTTCACGTACCCTTTACATCTTCCTAGGGTTTATTTAGATGCATTCACCTCTTCCCCACGTGCTAGTTTATCCGACTGCTCGTGATCTCCAATGCTTATATACATTCTTGCAGAACTTCCTTTTATTTCTCCTAACTTTGCTCTCCTACCGCAATATTTAGATTTCAGCTGTCGTCAGTCATGTCGGACTTTTATTTTTCCAATGTGCCAAAGCTTAAAATAAGGCGTGGTGGGGTTGTGGATGACGCTCTCCCTCCGCCTCCGGTACCTTCTGCAGCTTCTATTCCGAGGGTTACCATTTTGTAGACACCGGAGACAATGGTAAACAGCTCCTCCTTTATCCCTCCAGCACCGGAAGTGACATCGGGGGTGCCTTCCGCTCCATTTCCTGTAGGACCTGTGCCTCCGTCGAAAAACTCTAGACGATTAGGCAAGAGGAAGGCAGGAACCGATTGCAAGGAGGAGGCGTCCAGGACCCCTATTCTTCCTTCTGCTGGCAGATACGAATACATCAATATTGGGTCTCGCCGGGACAAGCTGGACCCAATGGTTCTAGAAAAACTACCCAGCTGTCGTAGCGGCGGCCTCAGTCCATAAGTATTGGACTTTTGCCTTTGGAAAAGCTACAGATAATGCAGAATTGACAGAGTTGTTAAAATTGGCTGAAATGTATACTTCTAAGAGTCACGTGCTTAATTGCGAGATGTACAAAGTACTGGCGATGAAGGTTGACGAATCAAGGCCGATAATGGAGGAGATGAGGATGTCAACACGCTGCATTCAGAAAACAAAGATCTTCGAGAACAGCTCGCATTATCTGAAGATGCGAGGGCACGTGCCATATTTGACATTATGAAAGCTAAGACGATCCAGAGGTCATGTGTTCAAGCTCAGAAGAAGGTCGAATCGCAGCTGAGGTCTTGTTAAAACATGATCCATGCCAAAGGTAAAGAATTGACCGGTATTGACTGAGTTGTCGAAGGCCCAGGATCTGTTGGCTAAACTTGGGGTCACAGGTTATGCAAACCCCAAGGGTCCGACTGGGACTTAAAAGTCTTGCCTGTTCTTACCAGTGTTGTCTTTTGATTTGAAAATGTAAAGCCTCTTGCGACGTATATTTTCATATAAACTGTTTTATTCTGCCACGTAGGCTAATGAAAATGCATTATCTTTATTCGTTTGAATGCGCATTGAATGTTTATCCATCGAGTTAATAGAGTTGGCCACGAACCACACTCCATCGCTGCCGAATTTCCTTGTTTAGATATGTGTTGAATGTTTATCCAGCGCGTTGATAGAGTCCGCCGCGAACCACACTCTCTCGCTGTCGAATTTTTTTTACTCGTTTAAATACGTGTTGAATGTTTATCTAGCGAGTGGACAGATTGGCCGCGAACCACACTCATTCGCTGCCAAATTTTTTTTACTTGTTTAAATATATGTTGAATGTTTATCCAGCGAGTTGATAGAGTTGGCCGCAAACCATACTCTCTCGCTGTTGAATTGCCTTTACTTTGTTTGAATGCGTGTTGAATGTTTATCCAGCGAGTTGACAGAGTTGATCGCAAACCACACTCCCTCGCTGTCGAATTGCCTTTACTTTGTTTGAATGCGCGTTGAATGTTTATCCAGCGAGTTGACAGAGTTGGCCATGAACCATACTCACTCGTTGCCGAATTGCCTATACTTTGTTTGAATGTGCGTTGAATATTTATCCAGCGAGTTGACAGAGTTGGCCACGAACCATACTCCTTCGCGGTCGAATTATCTTTACTTTGTTTGAATGCGCATTGAATGTTTATCCAGCGAGTTGACAAAGTTGGCTGCGAACCACACTTCATCACTGCTGAATTGCCTTTACTTTGTTTGAATGCGCGTTGAATGTTTATCCAAATGAATTAACGAGTTGGTCATGAATGTTTCCCTCCAATTGTCGGTTGCCTTTACTTTGTTTGAATGATAATATTTATCCAAATGAGTTGATAGAGTTGGCTACGAATCACACTACCTCGCTGTCGAATTTCTCTTCTTGGTATAGTAGGATAGATAACACTTTTGGTTCGAAAAACAACGAACTTTATTAAAAGAACGCGGTGTCTAGAGACGCCGGAAACAATGCTGGGAAACTGAGAAGTGTAAAATAAAAACTACTGATAATATGGTTGCAGATGGGTGATATTCCAGGGATGCCTCGTCTCTCTTCCTTTCGAGTCTTCTAATCTATAGGTTCTAGGCCGATTTCTTTGATGATCTTGTAAGGTCCTTCCCAGGTGGGCCCGAGGGTTTTTGTTCCCGCCTCTCTATTAGCATGGAACACTTTCTTCAGGACGAAGTCATTGATGTGAAAACTTATGTCCTTAACCTTAGAGTTGTAGTATCTAGCCATTTTTCTTTGGTAGACCGCAAGACGAAGCTGCGAGTCTACATGTCCTTCATCCTACAAGTCCAACTTCGCCCTGCGTAAATCATCATTGGTGACTTCGTCTAAGTGTAAGTGTCTGGGAGAAGGTATCCCTATTTTGACAGGAATATTGCCTCCTCCCCGTATGCCATGGCAAAAGGGGTTTCGCCGGTTGCCATCCGATAAGACCATAGAGTCTCGGGTAATTCTTCAGCCCATCCTCATTTGGCGGATTCTAGCTTCTATTTAAGGGTATGCTTAATGATCTTGTTCACAGCTTCCACCTGGCCATTAGACTGTAGATAGTAGGGAGTGGAGAAATCCCTTCAAATACCCAGGTCCTCACAGTTCGAGTTGAACTTCTTCCCAGGGAACTGTGTGCCATTGTCGGAAACAAGAGAGTGGAAGATCCCGAAGCGACATAAAATATTCTTCCACATGAACTACCACGTATTTTCCTCCGTGATCTTGGCCAGAGGTTCAGCTTCGCACCACTTGGTGAAATAGTCCACCGCTACAACTGTGAATTTGACCCCACCCCTTCCAGTTGGGAGGGGACCTATAAAGTCGATCTCCCACTTGGTGAAGGGCCAAGGACTGGTGACCGGAGTAAGGTTTTGAACTGGGAGCTTTGGTATAGTAGCGAATTTCTGGCATCTGTCGCACTTCTTCGCGTAGTTATGAGAATCTTTCTTCATGGTTGGCCAATAATACCCCTGCTTCAAGGCTTTCTGTGCCAGAGCCATTCCTCTCGAGTGATTACCGCAGATTCTCTCGTATATTTTCTTCATCACATACATTGCTTTCTCCTGTGTTATACAGCTCAGGAGGAGGTGACTAGAGCCTCTCTTGTACATGATCTCATCATGTAGCACAAACTTTGTTGCCCTTCTGCAGAGTTTTTGCACTTTTTGTCTGTCGTTTGGAAGTACCTGGTTGGTTAGGAATGCGATGATTTCCCTCATCCATTTTGGAAATTCAGATATCGTCATGGTATTGGGTGCTAGAAGCTCGTCGATGGATGGCCAGTTGAGCTTTTCAACTGGGATAGCCCTCATCAGGTCAAAGTCCCTGCTGCTTGCCAATTTTGAGAGGGCGTCTGCGTAACCATTTTCCATCCGTGGGATCTGTAGGAGTTCGTATACTTCAAAGGAGGATAAGAGGTCCTTGGCCTTTGTCAAGTATGCTACCATGGACTGTTCGCAGGCCGCGAAGGTCCCATTGACTTGACTAACGACTAGCTGTGAATCACTGTGAATATAGAGTTTTCTTTCCTTCATCCCTTGTGCCAGCCTCAAGCCTGCTAGAAGTGCCTCGTATTCTGCAGCGTTGTTTAAGGCTTTGAACTCTAGGCGAAGCGCGCAGTTGAGATTGTGGTGATCGGGGCTGCCTAGCAAAATCCTGACTCCAGCTCTGACCTCGGCCTCACCCTCGGATCCGTCAACATATAATTTCCATGTTGGTACCTCCTGGGATTGGGCTTCAAGCGAGCCTTCAGGGATATGGGTGAATTCAGCCACAAAAATCTGCCAAAGCTTGTACTTTTTGGAGGGTCTTGGCTTGTAGAAGATATCAAATTGACTGAGTTCGACTGACCATTTCATCAGCCTTCCTGAGGTGTCCGACTTTTGGAGTATCTGTCTCAAATGAAGGTTTGTTAAGACATCGATGCTTATGCGACTGAAAGTACGACTGGAGTTTTTGGGAGGCGATGATCAAAGACAGGACGAGCTTCTCCATGTCTGGGTATCTCGTCTCCACGTCTTGTAGGGCTTTGCTTACATAATAGATGAAGTCGACCGGGCTTCTTCTTCTCAGATTAAGACCGAACTTACTGCCTTTTCAAACACGGTGAGGTAAACAGGCAATGTTTCTTCATTCTTCGGTTTGGACAGCAGCAGGGCCTTTCCGAGGAGGACTTTGAGGTCTTGGAAGACTTTCTCGCACTCTTCGGTCCATTCAAACCTCTTCATTCATTTGATGGTCTGGAAGAAAGGCTGGCAATGGTCGGTTGCCTTTGATATGAATCAGTTTAGGGCCGCTAACCTTTCCGTCAGGCTCTGGACTTCCTTGGGAGAAGATGGTAACCGCATCTCGATGAACGCCTTAATCTTCTTGAGATTAGCCTCTATCCCGCGTTGGTTTACCATGTAACCAAAGAACTTCCTGGACGCGATTCTGAAGGTGCATTTTGGAGGTTAAGCTTCATGCGATATTTGCGGAGGACTCCGAACATCCTTCTTAAGTGCCCGATGTGGTCCTCGGCGTTCACACTTTTTACGAGCATGTCATCGACGTACACCTCTATAGTGTTTTTGATCTGTCCTGCGAACATGCAGTTTACCAATTGCTGGTATGTGGCTCCTGCGTTCTTTAGGCCGAAGGGCATCATCCTATAACAGTATAATCCTCGGTCCGTAATGAACATAGTGTGATCTTCGTCTCTCGTGAACATCGGGATCTGGTTGTAGCCCGAATAGACATCCATGAAACTAAGTAGTTTGTGGCCGGCAGTCGCATGTACCAGTTGGTCAATGTGCGGCAATGAGAAGCTATCTTTGGGGCATGCTAGGTTCAAGTCTGAGAAGTCTATGCATACCCTCTATTTTTTGGTGCTCTTTCTTACTAGTACGGGGTTAGATACCCATTGGGGGTAGATTGCTTTCCTGATGAACCCGTTGGCTAATAGCTTGTCAACCTCTTCCTTCAGGGCGCCATACCTCTCGGTGCTCAAAGGTTTCTTTTTTTGTATCTTAGGGTGCACTTTTGGATCCACCTTTAGGGCATGGCACGCCATAGATGGGTCAATTCCCACCATATCGCTATGCTTCCATGCGAAGATATCAGTGTTCTCCCGTAGGAACTGCTTCAATTCTTCTTTCATCTTTTTCTTGAGCCTCTCCTCCACTTGCAACACTTGGGTCGGTTCCGAGAGATTCACCGAAAATGCTTTCAGCTCCTCGGTTAGAGAGGTAAGAGAGTCCGGGCCTATAATCTAGGAGTCCAGGCCCTCGTCTAGTATCATTTCCTCTTCCATCTTTTCGTGGTCGACGTCCATCGGCTCTGAATGTATGGTCATTACCACCGGGTGACATCTTTGCATTTTGCCACTTTTCGTAACGCGTTCATGTAGAAGGCCCTCACCTCTGTCTAATTGCCGCAAATCTTGGCGACTCCTCCTGGCGTCGGGAACTTCATTGCCAAGTGATGGATGGATGTAACCGCCTGCAAATCCTTCAGTGCAGGCCTTTCGAGGACTCCATGGTAGACAGAGCGAGTATCCACTACCAAGAATTCCATGAATTTTTTTAGGGTAGCACGGGGGTTGTTCGAAGTCCACTGTGAGGGTAATCCTTCATTGCAGAACAAGGATATCTCCTATGAAACTGAATAGTAGTTCCGAGATGGACGTCAGTTCATGATCTACGTTTATCTGATCGAAGGTACTGCCAAACAGGATATTCACGGTACTTCCATCATCGACCAACATCTATCCCAGTCTGTTTTTAGCGACGACAACACAGACTACCAAGGCATCGCAGTGAAGATAGTGTATACCGGCCTCGTCTTCCTCAATGAACGAGATTTGTGGTGCCCTTGGTCAGTGTCCGTGGACCTGCCAACTCTCCAAAGGTTCTTCTCTCGTTGTCTTTGCGTAGTTTCGCCATGAGTTCATCATGTGCCCTTCGACATAGGACCCTCTTATGATCGTGTTTATTTTTCGAACTGAGAGGGCTCCCGCGGGCCCTTCCGCCCTCGGTGGATCCCTATTTCTGTCATTTCTCTCGTCATTACGGTGAGGTCCATCGTCCTAGTGTCGAAGAGGAGGTCTTCGCCCCTGGGTGGGTGGTCTTCGACGTCCTCACGCGGGTCAATTCTTTTCTCCCTGCCTATGGTTTCTGCAGTTGATCAGTTCTTTTACGTCTGGGCAATCCTCCGTGTTATGTACCCTAGTCCTGTGTATATGACAAAACTTTGGTGGTGCTGCCGCAGTAGGCAGAGGAGCCACTACGGGTGTTTTAGGATGGGGAGCAGGGACTACCTCCGTTTGGTTGAATCTCCTGTAATAGTTGTTCTGTGGTCCAGGGGAGCACCTTCTTTGAAAGCGGTTAAAACGAGGTTCAGGGGAGTGTCGCCTCTCTCTTTTGTAGCAATCTCCCCTCTCACTTTCAGCTTTCTCCCTATTTTCGATCGTTTAGATTGACCAAATTTTGCGCTGGACCAAATCTACCAGCTGACTATAAGTCTTCAGTTGGCTGTTCTGTGTGTCTCTCCAGAAGGGTATGCGCATGTGAAGTCCAGTCACGAGTGCATCCAGGCATTTTTCATCGGTTACGATCTCAATCTTGTTGATAATGTTACTGAACCTCTTAAAATAGCTCTTGACCGTTTCTCCTTCCTTCTGCCTAATGTCGTTGAGTTGGGCAATGTTGACTATCATTGTTCGATTGCTAATGAAGGCATTGACGAACTTTCTTTTGAGCTGAGGATGGCTTCATCTTGTTATACCACCTATTCGCGTCGGATGCGAGTGTGCTGTGAAAATTCTGACACTTCACTATGGAGAATTAGCTTTGGAGCTTCGTCTTATATATATTAATATGATCCGTAGGGCCGCCTCTCCCGTTGTATTTGTCCAATAAGAGGCATCCGAAAGTTCGCAGGTATTCCCATGGCCTTCATGTAATTGGTAAACGGGAGATTCTCGTCATCATCATCCTCGTAGCATTCTAGCCTCTCATTCTCCTCCTCGATCCTCGTGTAACTCTGTTTCGGGTCCTTCTTCCTTTCTGTGCGGGCTTCGCTGTGCTCACTGCGCCTGCTGTGTGCTTGTAGGGGTGGCGCTATGGAGAATTCCATCCCCAACCTGTCAAACACGCTAGCAGCAGGAACGGGCCAGTTTTTTTGCGTCGGAAGAGGTCTCCTTCTTTGATCATCCTGACGAGGGCTTTGGAACAATGTTCCAAGGGTTCCGACCGTTTGAAACGGGCTGGTCATCCTGAGATCGACGACTTCCCATTGAGTTCGACTGTGAAGGGCTTCTCCGGGCACGACTGCACTTGAGTCCATGATGGAGGGATTGATTCTCCAACAATTCAAGCGCTGCCTTCATCCAGATATTGTCCAGCCTCAGGTCCTGGTTCTCCTGTTCAACCGTCCGGTTTTGTCGTTGTCTTCTCCTCTTGCGGTGGGTTACGTTATGTAGATCTTGAACGCTTACCTGTAGTAAGTCAGTGTGGTGGGATTCGACTATGGAGTGTTCGGTTTTCATGCTCTTCTGGGTAGAAAACATGTTTTTACCACAAGTTTTAGGTTGTGTAACATTTTTTGTTCCCACAAATAGCGCCAATCTGTTGACGTCGGAACCTACACCGTCCACATGTCAACAGATCTCCAGTCACTCTTCTGCCAACTTGTATGTTACCTGCACAATCGGACAATCGTTTGGTACTAAGATCTCCAGAGAAAAGGGTCCGACAATCGTTGGTACTCCGACGATCAAATCAATTGCCGGTATATAGAATGATGCACGGGGAGACAAAAGTAATTGAGTGTGGGAGGGATAAGTAGGCAGAGATTTGAGCAGAGTTTAGGGTGAAATTTAAGTGTAAAAAGAGCGTACCTTAGGACAACCGGAGACGTTGTATTTATAGCACAAGAGTTCTAATTGATTTGAAAAACAAATCAATTAGATATCTAATCAGATCTCCCTTCCTTATAGGATAGGGATGATCGGTTGTCAAGGAAATCTCCTAGATTATCGTCCTTATTTGAATTTATCACGTAGCCTAATCTTTAGGAGATTGAGATTTAATTTCCTTGTAAGGATTCGTGTGCCATTCTATCGCAATTTGCCTTTAATTATCTCTGGTCATTCCAAAATACCATGCTGTCCATTAGTCACAATAGATACGAAGCCCGGCAAGGCGCTATGGGTCAGCCGCGAGTGTTGAAAACGTTCATGGGCTTCACAATACCTTGACCCAGGAATGTTATGATGCCCAATGGGCCTACAAGGCCTTCGCTAGTTCTATGGGACTTTTATGACTCCGGGAGATCCTCACTGGGCCTACAAGGCTTTAGCGGCCTGAATTGGGTCTATACAAGATTTTCATTGGGCCCTTGCTAACGTGGAGGCCCTACTAAAATCGGGTGGTAACAAATAATAACAGATCTGCCATTACAATGTAGATAAAATATTTAATTAATAAAATTATTCATACACTTCGATATCTAACAAAGAGTATATAATAAAACATCCTATCCAAACTAGATCCAATCACCCATGTATCTAATACCAATAGACTTAGCATGACTATCATGCTTGTGGTGGGATAACAGTTTTGTCAAAGGATCTGCTACATTGTTGTCAGTCGGGACTCGTTCTATCTTTATATCATTTCTCAGGATTATCTCCCTAATGAGATGATATCGCTTTAATATATGCTTGGATCGTTGATGAGACCTAGGTTCCTTCGTTTGTGCGGTGGCTCTATTGTTATCGCAATACAGAGATATTGGATCAACAATGCTAGGAACTACTTCAAGTTCTGAAATGAACTTCTTGATCCAGACCGCTTCATTTGCTACTTCCGAAGCAGCTATATATTCAGCTTCTGTAGTTGAATTAGCAGTCGTTTCTTGTTTGGAACTTTTCCAACTGACCGCACCACCATTTAGAGTAAATACATATCCAGATTTGGGATTTGCTATCGTCTTTATCAGATAGAAATCTGGCATCGGTATAACCTTAAACTCTAAGTTCATTTCCTCCATATACCAAGAACATGTCTTTAGTCCTTCTTAAGTATTTAAAGATGTTCTTGACAGCGATCCAATGTTTCTCGTCAGGGTTCTCTTGGAACTTGCTTGTGACACTCAAAGCATATGAAACATCCAGTCGAGTACATAGCATGACATACATGATAGATCCCTTTGCTGATATATAAGGAATTCTATCCATACGATATCTTTCAATGTGTGTCTTTGGACACATCTCTTTTGAGATATACATCCCATGCTCGATGGGACAGAGTCCTCTCTTGGACTCTTCCATACTAAATCTTCTCAATGTTTTATATATATATGTAGATTGAGATAGCCAAGTATTCTCTTAGATCTATCTCTATAGATCTTTATACTGAAGATGTACGCTGCCTCTTCCATATCCTTCATAGAGAAATTTTGGATAACCACAATTTTACTGATTTTTGGTATCGGGACATTGTTTCCTAATAATAGTATGTTATCCATATACAAAATTAGAAACACGACTTTTCTCCCACTAACCTTTTATACATACATAGTTCATCTTCATTCTTGATAAAATCAAACCTTTTGATTGTCTTATCAAAATGATCATTCCAGCTCTGAAATGCTTGCTTTAATCTATTTATGGATTTCTGCAGTTTGCATACATTGTTTAGCTCTGTGGATTCAAAACCTTCAGGTTGTGTCATGTACACATCCTCGCTAAGATTTCCGTTAAGGAATTCGATCTTGATATCCATTTTCCAGATCTCATAGTTATGGTATGCTACTATCGCAAGAGGAATTTAAATTAACTTAGACAGGGCTACTGGTGAGAAGGTTTCGTCAAAGTCAATTCATTGTCTTTACTGGTAACCCTTCGCAACCAATCTTATCTTGTAAGTATGAACATTACCATTTGTGTCGAGCTTTTTCTTGTAAATCAATTTACAGCCTATAGGTTTTACCCTTTTAGGCGGGTCAACCAAGATTCAAACCTTGTTTTCGTACATGAAGTTCATATTAGATTCCATGGCTTCTTGCCATCTCTTTGAGTCAATACTTGACTTCAATTCTGCGTAAGTAGTAGGTTCATCTTCCTCGATAAGTAATACATTACTAGTAATCAGGAGATCGTATCTCAGAGGAAAATGAATGACTCTGCTCGACTTACGCAGAGCTGGTGTGTCCTTGGGAACTGGTGGTTCCCACTTTCTCAATTTGTGCTTCATCAGATGCAAGCTCATCCATTGGAACATCTAATTGGTCAATTTTATTTGTGGTTTCTTGAACCTCTTCAAGATCTACATTGCTCCCACTGTCTTATCTAAGAATACAGCAAGTCTCGATATGATGACTTTCATCTCGATGGGATTGTAGAAATAGTATCATGCAGTTTACTCTAGATACTCTACAAATAAACATTTATCAGATTTAGCTCCTAGCTTATCCGATTCAACGCGCTTCACATAAGCGTCGCATCCCTAAACTTTCATGTATGAAAGATCGGGTCTTTTTTCCTTTCTTTAACTCGTATGGAGTTTTATTGACCGATTTAGATAGGACACGGTTTAGTGTATAACATGCAGTGTTAAATGCATATCTCCAAAACAATTTTAGAAGAATTGTGCGACTCACCATTGATCCACCATATCAAATAAGGTGCGATTTTTTGTTTTAGATACACCATTTTGTTGTGGTGTATATGGTGGAGTCCTATACGAGATAATCCCATTCTCTCTTGGATAGTATGAAAACCCATCCTTCAAATATTCTACACCTCGATCAGATCTAAGTGTTAGAATATTTTTCTCAGTTTGTATTTCTACTTCTTACTTGAATTCTTTGAACTTTTCAAGGACTTCATTCTTGAATTCTATCAAGTATATGAAACCATATCTAGAATGGTCATCTGTAAATATGATGAAGTAGGAAAAGCCTCTTCTAGCATCTTTAGATATTTGTTCATGTACATCAGTATGTACAAGACCCAAAATATCTGCAACTCTGACTCCTTTTTCTAGAAAAAGGTACCCAACTGGCATGATTCACACTTATCAAATAATTCATAATCATTTGAATACAAGTATCTATCTTTATATAATTTAGTGATGCATTTTTATTTATATGACCGAGTCTGCAATGCCAAATATTTGAGTTGTTAGTTTTATGTTTTATGCCTTGCAATTCCTCTTCTAATGTCCTTTTATTTTAACAGTAAAAACACGGATCATCAGATTTGGATTTGTCTTTGCTTAACTATTTTCCAACAGATTTTGGCATTCTTGGATCATTTCTAAAAGGTCCATTTAGATTTTCTCTTAATACCCTTAGATGTGTCAATGGCCAAAATTTAATCATTCCCTTGGACTTAATAGCTTTAATGTTCAAGAATTTCGAGTAGGTACATCAATCTTTTCATGTTGAAGTTCATAATGAACTAGGGATGGCAATGGGGTGAGTTCGGGGCAGGTCAACCCCGCCCCGCCCCGCGACTCATTAGGGGAGTCCCGCCCCATCCATAGACCCGCCAATTGGCGGGGCGGGACGCCCCACTACCCCGCCAAATTTTTTTTTTTTTAATTTAAAATTTGCCTTACCTATTTTTTTTTTTTTTTTTTTGAGTAGGAAGAATTTCATATTTCCATTTTCTAATTACAATAAGTCAAGATAAAGTAATGACATCCACCAAAATTATAAAGAACACACAATTAGACAATACAACTAACACAATCAAATTGTTTAAAATACGACACGATTACAAAATTCAACACCACTATATTAAATTTTTGGAATTGAAATATACAATCTTCATTCTTCTTCTTATGAGTTGTGAAATAATTGGATCCCAATGATTTACGTATAATGAGTAAGAAAATACGTACATTAATTATTATTATAAATATAAAAGATTTAAACATTGTGCATTGAAATAAAAAGATTACCTCTTCTTCGCTTTCCTCATGAGTTATAGTAGAACAACATCCGTGTACGCACGACGGCGATGGTGGAGAGTTTTCTAGCAATAAAATTTATCGAGTTAAGAATAAATGAATGAATGTCAAGATTAATAAATATAAAAAGTACTAAAAGGTTTCTTATTATACCATGAATGTCACCCACAACCGCTTTTGAGCACACATCAATGCCTCCAATGTTGATGGATGAATTCTACTTCTATGCGAACTCACAAATCTACTACTCGTACTAAATGCAGACTCAAAAGCAACGGTAGAAACAGGAATTTCCAATATATCTCTTGCAAGTTTCTGTAAAGTATTGTATTTGCTTTCCACCAATTTAATAGGTCAAAATCACTAGACCTAGGCAAAATCGGCTCCTCCAAATATAAGTCAAGCTCTGATTTCATAGTACTAGTTCCCACTTTCTTGGTAACAAACAAATCAAAATCATCCAATTCATCCACTAATCCAACACTTAAAGAAATTCCAGCCTCGGAAGATGAAGATAAAGATAAAGACTGAGGATTATTCACACTTGACTCATTTTCTACATATTGAGATATCAACTTTTGACAAAGTGTACTGACATTGATAATTTCAACCGCTGCATGTTCATTTCCATATATCCTAGGGAAATAATACTCAACCAACATCATTTTAAACCTAGGATCCAAAACAGTTGCTACAGCTAATATCCCGTGAACCTCATCCCAATATTTCTCAAATTTATCCATTATACTTAAAGCCATCAACCTAATCTCAGAATAAGCAGAAGTAGTCCAAGTACGAATTGACAACTTTATTTCACAGATTTTTGGGAAAAATAGATTTGCTGTAGGATACTTAGTTCTAGAAAATAGTTCGGTTACCACATAAAACAACTTTAGCCTCTCACATATTTCTTTGGCCAACTTCCAATCTTGATCACTAGGTAAACTCTTATACTGGGTTTCTCTTTGTTTTAAGCAAAAAAAAACATCAATGTACTCCGAAGCAGTGTGTAGCATGACATATGTAGAATTCCATCTAATCTTACAATCAAGTACTAACTTTCTACCACAACTGATTTTAAGCTGACGTGCAGTATTCTTAAATTTTTTCGATCTTTTCGGTGTTGATGTCCAGAAAGAAACACTATCACGAATTTTTTCAAGACTTCTCTCAATATTTTCTAAACCCTCCTTCACAATTAAATTCAATATATGAGCAGAACACCGCATATGAAAGAAATCACCATTTGCCAAAAGTGAATCAATAGAAATTTTATTATCCAAAAAGATATTGATCATAGCGTCATTCATTGAACAGTTATCAACAGTGAGAGTAGATAACTTACAATCAATATTCCAATCTAAAAGGCTTTCATATAGAGTTGTAGATAATGATTCTGCCGTATGTGGACAAGGAACATATATGAACCTACATATAAAATCAAACAAAATAATTTCCACAATGTTAATAATTGTTTAAAAAAATTCAAACATATTATACATAAAATTGTATATTGTTTACCTTATAAATCGACTTTGAAGCCTCCAAGCATCATCAATAAAGTGTGGAGTGATGACCATGAAACCTTTTTTTTGGTTTGAAGTCCATAAGTCCGTTGTTACGGCAATTCTACTCTTGTTGTCCTCCAATAAACGCATCATTTTCACTTTCTCCAAATCATAAATCTTCAAAATGTCATTTTTGATGGTATTCCGAGACACAACTTTAAATAGCGGTTGAATAGATTTCACAAAATTCCTAAAACCAACATGCTCAACCATACAAAGCGGATACTCATGTAAAATTATCATTTTTCTTAACTCCCTCCTAGCGTGGTCTTGATCAAAATGATAAGTCCCCATAACCACTTTTCCACCCGCTTGCTTTGTAGGGTTCAATATTGTCTGCCTAATGTCACTTTGCTTACATTTGCGAAGTACACATCTAACTAGATGTTTTTTCAAGTGATTTGTCCCATTTTTACTATGACCAACCAACTTCGCTCCACAATAGTTACAAATAGCCTTGATCTCGTTATCAATATTCTTGAGCATAAAATGATTCCATACCTCAGATGTCAGTTTTCTTTTTCTACCCACTACACCAAAATCGGTTGTATGATCTCTATCTGAATCTATGCTTATTGGAATTTGTCTAGAATTTTCTCCGGCCGATAATAATGGAGGATTGCTATCATTTGTCGTTGGCGTTGATCTATCACAAGGTATTTGCAGGGTTCCATGTGTACTTCCTATTGAACAATGTTCTTGTTCCGACATCCTGAAAGCATAAGAGTGATAGAAAAAACATAAGTAGTTGGCTTGAATGAGTAAGGACTTTATTTAAAAAAATAAAGATCAAGCACAAATCTTAATACTAGAATAATCATACAATTTTCTTTCAAGATTTTGGCCTCTGACGCAGCTAAGTTTTCTGTATCTAAACTTTCTTCACATACAATAAGCATATCCATAACATCATTTGATTTCCCATAACAACCATTTTCAATCTATAACAGCCATTTTTCAATAAGCATATCTATACCATCATTTGAATTCCCACCAACAATTCAACAAAGAGCTGTCTCTTGGTTTCAATATTCTTTGATAACTTCTCATCAACCAGAGACAAAGACTGTAAATGGAAAAATGGACATCTTTAGACAACTGGAATATTCAAGCATAAAATTGAAAATAAATAATACAGTGGATAAAATTAAAACAAGAATTATGAAGATGTGGTTCAAGTACAATTTTTAACTTTTTATTATGTTTCATACTTTCATTAGGTAAGGTGGTTTTTTATTAATGAGAAAACTAGAGCATATATTTAACTTTAAATCATTTCTCCATTTCAAACTTGTGAGGAAGACGTTCCACTACTTGTGGAAGAGTTTCAAGTACAGTATTTAACTAGAGCATAGATTTAACTTTGAATCATTTTTCTCAGTTCTTTACATATTATGTATCCATTTGTTTCTTTACGTATTAATTAGAAAAAACGCATATCAATCAAAAGAAAAATAAACCAAAATAAACCAAGAATATAAATTTCCAAATAAAAAAGAAAATACGAAAGCAAAAGAAAACAACCAAGAAAAATCCAAAATCAAATGCCCAAATCCAATAACAAAAAAAAAAGGTAGTATAATTTACCTTCAAGAATATATATTCAATCTAAAGATGAAGACGTGAACAAGAAGAACTGAGGAGGCGAGTGCGACTGCTTGCAGGACAGCCGATGAGCTGAGGTGAGCTGTGAGTGCGACTGCTTGGAGGAGGAATCGAGGAGGCGAGGGTGCGAGGCTGAGTGGCTGACTTACACTGAGGACTGAGGAGCAAGCAGTGGCGCGCAATAGCAATGGTATAAACTAGGGAAGCTGGAAGAGAATTAGGGAAATGAATAAATGATTTTATGTTAGAGTTTTGTATACACTGAATTTGTTATAACATTTATATTGAACAAAATGAAAATTTTACAAGTTATGATTGTGGTGTAATGGTTAAGAATTCAAAAAAAATTTCCTTCCCACCCGGGTTCAAGTCTTGAAGGTTGAAGCTTTTACACTTCACAATTATACCATTTTATTCTTGATTTTTTAATTTAAAAAAAAAAAAAATATACGGGGTGGGTCCCACCCCGAACCCGCGACGGGGCAGCTTCATCTGCTCCATACCCGTCCTATTTATCTAATCGTCCGAGGCAGGACGCGGGGCGCGGGTTAAATTGCCATCCCTATAATGAACTGCAAAAAGTTATTAGGTAGGAACTGCATAACTAAATCAACACTTAGCTCGTGGTCCATGGTAAAACTCAATTGGTTTAATTTTTCAATATAACCAATCATCTACAATACATGAGCACTGACTGAAGATCTTTTTACTATCATACCTCTTCACAATCTTTTGGATGTCTCATACTGTTCAGTTCGTGACTGTACATCATTCAACTCCTTGAAATGATATATTTTGGTATAGGCATCCATACCATTGTGCTGTTTTTCTAACTCAGGTGACATACTGCAAGCATCACATGTTGTGTGATGCTTGTAGTGTTACTTCATCATCGTGTTTAGCGTAAATTTGCACATTCTCCGGTGTAGCCTCCTCAGTAGGAGCTTCCTGTATTGACTGCTCAATGATATATCCAATTTTTTTTTCATGCTTGAGAACAATTCTCATATTGTGGTGCCAGTCCTAGAAAATTTGATTTGGTATGTTTGTTGGCATCCAATATGCCTATCAAACTTATATGGTTACTCATGATTCAACAATTAAATAACAAGATATAATAATAAATGTAGAAAATTAATTTAATATGGACTTATATTAAATTAATTACACTCCCATTGTTTAAATTGAATTAATGACCCTAAAAAATTAATCAATAGAACCGGTTAGATTCCCAGTGGGCTAGGATCCCTTTTGTTTTATTAGAACCTTGAGTGACTCAACAAATCCTAATAAAACATCCAGGTAGGTACTTCTATCAATCACATCTCTATGTGACTCCTAGATCATCAAGTAGACAACTTATTGTCGTACATTTCTTATTGTGCCCCTAAAATTCTATTTCCTTGAGTGAATTAATAAAAAATAAAATTTTAGTTAAGTTCAACCTATTGTTCAGAAACATCAAATGTTTCATAGTGATAAACATATCCATGAGTGAGCAGCCTTGAGTGACGCAACAAACTGACATCGATAATGGACTATGATTTTTCACTATAACAATAAAAAGTACGTTGTATTAACCATTTAATATGAATTTAATATTTTGATAAAGAGGAATTTGTTTCATCATTTACACACACACACACACACACACACACACACACACATATATATATATATATATATATATATATATATATATATATATATATATATATATATATATATATATATATATAACATGCAATCAATCATACATAATAACAACAACTGTGGATGATTATGAATTTTATCTATCTAATCTTCCTGAGCCAAAAGGAAGATTAATGAACTCTGGTTTTTTACTATAACAATAGAAAATACGTTGTATTAACCATTTAATATGAATTTAATATTTTGATAAAGAGGAGTTTGTTTCATCATATATATATTAACATCTAACATGGAATCAATCATACATAATAACAACAGCTGTGGATGATTATGAATTTTATCTATCTAATCTTCCTGAGCAAAAAAAAAAAGATTAGTTGATCAATTCCTAAGGGACGTTGCATTAGTTCATCGAATGCTAAATGCAATCATCTTCATCTCCTCCTGCAACCTGTATCCTATACTAGTTGCTTACTTGTGGCCCATTTGTAACAAGTATCCTATACTAGTTGGCACGCAGGCTGTGATAAATGGACACGCATGCCCATAATAAATAAATAACTCAAAACTTAATTAAATAAATAATAAGCTTGCAAGCCCATTTAATTAAATAATAGGCTCACAGGCCCAACTAACAATCAATATGAATAATTAACCATACAACCAATCAAATGGGTCGAGTCCATAATCATCCACGAAATATCTATTTTAATATCTAATATTAAAAATATATTAATTTCTAAATTTGCAGCTTTGACAGTATAAGTCTAAACTTTTTAGACATTTTAGTCAATTTTGAGTATTTGACCAGCATTAAAAGATTTAATAATTACAATTTTTCAAAAAATTCAAAATTACATTTAAGACCTTAATTTTCTTTTAAAAATTGGAGGACTTATTGTACAATTTCTGAAATTTCACAATCATTCCCTTAAGGTTTTAAAACAATGGGTATGCAATTTCTAAAATTGCACAGAAGACCCTATCTGGTTTTAATACAGTGGGCCCTCTTGTACAATTTCTAAAATTGCACAGAAGGTCCCCTTTTAATTTTAAAAAATTTGCACAGAAATTCCATTGAAGGCCCATTTATTATATTTTGAAATAAAGGGGCTTCCCATGCAATTTCCAAAATTGCATGGGAGCCCCCGTCTCCAAAATTGCCAAACGCAAAAAATCCTAGGCAAGGGTTTCTGCAATGTGGTGTCGTTTCAAATGGCGCCGCCAACGGATGATCTGGCAGTAGTCACGCCAGTGTCTAACACCGGAGACCACCGTCGTTAGCTTCATCTGAGATAAAGACGGTGTGCATTGCTAAAATAGCAGCGGCACTGCATGTCGCTCGTGTGGCGTCTGCTACTACAAAAGCAACGGACCACTGCGTCAGAGTGCGTTTTGCACTCTGACTACAGCTGACGTGTCAGCGGCGGCAGTTATTTCCAAAACGCTGCTACCGCTAGTCCAGTTTTACCTTTTTTTTTAAAAATTTTTATTCCAAAATAAAATCTGAATCATATTCAGATTTCTAAAAAATCATAATTTTATTTATTGTCAAAATTCAAATCAAATTAATTTGCCAATAACAATTATTGTTCAATTCATTAAAGCATTCTAAGGAACTCTAACAAGTAACAAGGAAAGCTCTGATACTACTATTAGGAATTGAGGTATACATGCATAGCAGAAATTAAATCTACAATTCCTACATACCGGATCAACCTTGTACTTAGATCATATTCAGATTTTTAAAAAATCATAATTTTATTTACTGTCAAAATTCAAATCAAATTAATTTGCCAATAACAATTATTGTTCAATTCATTAAAGCATTCTAACAAACTCTAACAAGTAACAAGGAAGGCTCTGATACCACTGTTAGGAATTGAGGTATACATGTATAGCAAAAATTATACCTACAATTCATAGAAGCTGATCAACTTTGTGCTTAGATAGAATTCGTGATAGAAGTTTACCTTTGATGAATATCGTGAAATCTGATTTCTGATTAGTTGGAGGTGCGATCTTCAATACCACAGTTGTCCAATTATCCTGCCTCCAATGGTAATCCACACAGCAAGAACAGATGTGGACTTCCACGATCAAGAACAAATGAAAGTAGAACGTTTTGGGAATAATTGTATTTGATTGTCTTTTTCTTGTGCTAGCAAGTAATGAAAAACAACTTCTTATCTAAATCAGTTGTGCCTTTGTATTTATAGGCGGGGCTAACCCTAACCAAGTTCTAGTCAAATTAGAACCCATCAACAAACGGACCCAATTAATTAATCTAATTAATTAATTTGGTCCAATAATTAATTAAGTCCGACCCAACTAATTGGACATTGGATATTAATTCTTACATTGTGTACCCTTCCAATCGCAGATTGACTTTCACAATATATGCAAATTACTGACACATGCTTTGGCCATCTTGGAATATCCTTTAAGTACTAGCATAGCCATTCAATCTCTTTACCACACTTGTCCAAAGCTATAAACTTAGATTCAATAGTGGATCTGGCTATAATAATCTATTTAGAGGATTTCTATGAAATAATTGTACATTTGAGTGTGAACACAAATCCACTTGTTGACTTTGAGTCTTTTATATCAGATATCCAGTTAGTATCACTATATCATTGAATAACCGCGGGATATCTAATATAATATAGCCCATAATCACGAGTATATCTTAAGTACCTTAGTACTCTTACTATTCCTTTCAACCGATCACTTGTGTTTCTATTCAGTTTGCTAACTGTGTAAGCTATGTTCAGTCTTCTACAACTCATCAAGTACATTGGACTTTCGATAATTATAGAGTACTCTACCTGAGAGATACTTTCGTCTCTGTTTTTCGATAGATACTGACTAGTATTTATCCGTGTTCTAGCCATGCTAGAATCATCTTTGTTAAATTTTATAAAATTTTGTCAACATAATGTGACTTACTTGGAACAAATCCATCTAATGTTCTTAAAATTTTAATTTCAAGTATCGCATCAGCTAAACTCATATCTTTCATGTCAAATCTTGAATTCAACATGTTTTTAGTGGATTTAATCATCTTAGTCACACTACCAACAATGAGAATATCATCAACGTAAAACATAAAATGACATAACTGTTTTCGGTATCTTTTACATAAACACATTTGTCACATTCGTTGATTTTAATTTCACATTCTATCATCACATTATCAAAATTTTCATGCCATTGTGCCTGTTTCAAGCCATAAAATGCCAGCACCAAATTACAGACCTTATTTTCTTGCCCTGGTGCAGAAAAATCCTCAGGTGGTTGCATATAGATTCTTCATTTGAAACTCCATTTAGAAAAAGCAATTTTCACATCCATTTGATGTATTTCATAACTTCCCAGGTTATTCTCGTTACCGGAGAATATGTATCAAAGTAATCAAAGCCTTCTCGTTGTCTGTTGTTGTGAAAATAATCATATGATTACAAGTGCACAATATTGCAAACAAATAATAAAATGGACCTATTGAGTCCGGATTATCGTTACCACGAAGACTATCTTATTTAGATACTAGCTCAATTAATCTCAATCCTAATTTATTTAAAAACTCTTTGAATTAAATTGATTTGAAGATTTAAACTAGAACTATGAATTTTAGAAAATAATGTGAATGCAAAAACCAAGAATTTATCAAGTAATATGATTAAAAGATTTGGATTCACGAGTTTACCATATCTGTCATCTCTAATTTCTCATCTCAAGATTTATTCATAATGTTGTATTCGATCGAATTTACGAATTTAACCTAATTTACCTCTCTCGAGTTTAAATTAGTCATATCTAATTAAGTCACCTTATGAAGTCAGAATGATCCTTAATTAGATGCTTTAAATCTCCTAAGAATTCAATTCAAGACTGCAACAATAATAAAGTGTATCTCTAACTTTATCCAATTGCAGATTTTACTACGTGATCTAAATTAATAACTTACCTCTCGGTTTGTTACAATTCACAAATCAATAAAATAATGGCCAATTATTTCAAGCATTAAAAAAAAAAGTAAAATCAAAATATAATTAATCTATAAGCAAAACTTGAGAATCGATATTAAAGAATCTAAACTAGGTTGCATCGTTCATCCAAAATTAAGATCTAGCTACTCATAATTCGAGAGAAAGAAAATATAAAAAGTTTGGAATACATAACCGGATCTTGAATAAAAGATGAGAAGAAGTTAAATATTTTGTATCAAGAATTCTTTGTCTTCACGTTCCAATCTTCAAGATCTTTGTTGTTCTTCCTCTTTTTCTCCTTTTTGATTCTTGAATATGATATATGGAATATGGTATGTGGAATATCATATTAAATCATCATCTCCCTTATTTATATGTCCCAAAACTCTAATATAGTATAGAGATCTTGTCCTCCAAGAATTATCAAACTAGAGTTTAACTAAAATAAGAAAACTAAAATTCTCCGCTTAAGTCCTTGATTATTTGTACAATAAGTCCTTCAACTTTTGAATGTTTGTAAGTTGGTCCCATTTCTAAGTCTTTGTGCACTTTCAGTCCTTTTTTGCCTATTTTGTTTTGTTTTGTTTTGTTTTTCTCCAATTCCTTACGAACTTGGGTTTTGATCTAAAGCAATCAAATCAACACACAATTAAGTAGAAATTCACTTAAGAGTACTTACAATCGTCCACTTTTGATGGTCCAGATAAATGTAAAACGACACTTATCATCTGTAATCTTTAATCACAAGTCTAGCCATATACTTATTGGTTGTTCCATCTGCTTTTATTTTTCTCTTGAAAATCTATTTGTATCTTAGTGGTTTGCATTCTAGTGGAAGATCCACCAATTCCTATATATGTTTTGCAAAATGGAATCTATTTCACTTTTAATTGCCTATTTCTATTGAGATCCTTCTGAAGAGTTCACAGCATCTTTAAAGCTTTGATATTCACTTTCTAGCATATAAGTCGAAAAATCAGACCAAAAGATTTTTCTGTCCTAACACTTTTGCTACGTCTTGGTTCATCTTCCTCTTCCTCTTCCTCTTATTGTTCTTGGTTCCTCATTTCATGAGTCCGTTTAGAGGAGCCTGCTTTCTCTTTGAATATATACAGAAATATATTTTCAAAGAACGAAGCATTCTTCGATTTCATTATTGCGTTTTTGTGTATGTTTGAGATTTTAGACTCGTGCACAAGAAATTGATAAGCACTACTATTATGCGCACATCCAATAAAAATACAATTTCGACCTATTTTCACATTCTTTGGTGTAGGTACGACCACTTTGTCAAGACACGCCTACACTCGTAAGTATTTGTAGGAAGACTTCATTCCTTTCCATAACTCATAGGGTCTATTTTACTCTTTCTTTTGGAGTACCTTATTTAAAAGATAATTGGATAACAACACAGCTTCCTCCTACATGTTCTGAGGCAAACCAGAACTTAACAATATTGCATTTATCATATCTTTTAATGTACGATTTTTTCATTCAGCAAGATCATTTTCCTGAGGTGAATAAGGTGCTGAGGTTTCATGTGTGATTCCGTGTTGTTCACAAAATTCAGCAAATGGTGATTTATACTCACTACCTTGGTCACTTCTTAGCACCTTAAATTTTTTGTTGAGTTTCAACTTCATTTTTATATATAACAAATATCTCTATAGCTTTGTTATTACTTTTAACCAGATACACATAATTGTACTTTGTAATATCATCGATAAAAATAACGAAGTACTTGTTGCCACTCCTTGTTTGTAAAGATTTTAAATCATGTAAGTCAGTGTGAACTAAATCAAGTGGTTCTGTATTTCTTTCAACAGATTGGAATAACAACCTCGTCAATTTTGCCTCAACACACGTTTTACACTTGTGTTTAGAATCAATATGGAATGCACGTATGAAATTCTAGTTAATTAATTTACACAAA
The DNA here is from genome assembly GCA_023638005.1 of Forsythia suspensa. Taxonomy (NCBI): domain Eukaryota; kingdom Viridiplantae; phylum Streptophyta; class Magnoliopsida; order Lamiales; family Oleaceae; genus Forsythia; species Forsythia suspensa. The sequence continues at coordinate 34,679,777 of CM042671.1, forward strand.
GTGTCCTAGTCTACCATGCCACAAATGAAAGACTTAAGCAAGTAAGCTAAGAATTAATCATTTTATTCATTTTCGGCTTAACTGTTATTACATTGAGTTTAAAAAACCCATCAGACACATATCTATTTTCTGCAAACATTCTACTCTTAGACAAAATAACTTTATCTAACTCAAAAATCATACGAAAACCATGCTTATTTAGCAGCGACCCGACCACCAGTTTTTTACGGATATTTGGCACATACATCACATTGTTAACAGTCAGCTCCTTACCTAAAGTCATCTTCAAAACCACTTAGCCTTGGCCCTTCATTTCAAATATAGCTAAATTTTCCATAAACAACTTATCTTCAAAAGAATTGAACAGCTCTTAATCAGAGCAACCATGTCAGGTAGCACCGATATCAATCCACCATTCCTTTGGGTTTGATCCCAGCATATTTATTTCAAAAATTACTGTTGCGATGTTTATTTCAGACACATCCTGTGGGATGTAGTCAACCATATTTGCTTCTTTCTTAGTGTTTGTTCTTGGTAATCCGCACTCCGAAGATTTATGACCTATTTTGTCACAATTGTAGTATTAGCCTAGAAATTTCTTCTTGGAAACTTCTCATTTCAGTCCCAGTTTAGTCTATTTTCTAGACGGTCCAAATATGCTCTTGTTGGTCTTAGAACTTTGGCCATGCTTCACAACATTTGCTATAGCCATAGGTGGATTGAACCCCTTCTTTACATAATCTATATAGTCTTTTTCAATTCGAAGTTTGACAATCAGTTCTTCAATGTTCATTTTCTTTTACTTGTGCTTTAGGTAATTCTTCAAATCTTTCCATGCTAGGGATAGCTTCACAATAATTGCTGCCACTTGAAAAGTTTCACTCAATATCATCCCATCAACATGAATCTTATGCAATATTACTTGGAATTCTTGTACTTGGCTGAATACTATTTTTGACTCCACCATTTTATAATATAGGAATCGGCCAACAATGAATTTCTTAGCCCTGCATCCTCAGTTTTATATTTTCGGTATAGAGACTCCCACAATTTCTTCATCGTTTTCACATTACTATACACGTTGTATAGTGAATTTGTCAATCAGTTCATGACATAATTCTGGCACACAAAAATCAGAATGTTTTTAAACTTCAACTGCGCTAACAGCTCGTATATTTTCCTCATCCTATTTGAGTTTTAGAGCATCATCGGTCAAGAATCTTGCAAGATTCAAGGTTGTCAGATTAAACAATATTTTTTGCTGCCACCATTTGAAATTGAATCCATTGAATTTCTCTGGAATAGCCACATGACCAACTGTTGGAGCCATATTTTGGGTCACAGCAAGACTTGTCACTTGAGGTACAGGCTGGTTGATAGAGAGACTTGGCACAATAGCTACAATCTGGTTTTAATAGTCACAACTCCAGTTATACGATCATTTGCCATTTATGAAACACCAAACAACGTATTGATATTTTAAAAAAAAACTGCAGGCATAATACATCCTTTTCGATTTTTTGAAATCTATTTTAAGATTGTTAAACAAAATATGCAGAAACAATATAAAATATAATTTATTTATTAATTATAACCAGAACATGAAATGATAAGAAAAAACTGCAGAATATGAAACAATGAATTAAGAAGGATTGAATTTATTCAAACCGAGGCTTGTGTAAATACCACGTCTTTACAACAGATTCACCCGATCACAGTAGGTGCTTAAGGATTATTGAGCGTCTGTCTCCCAGGATACAACGATGGAACAGTAGCAAAACTGACATTTTAAAACTCCTTTCTATTGTTACTTCATTATTTTTAATATTTCAAAGTGTTTCTCAGTTGTTAATTTAGGTGTAAAAACTTAAATCTCTCAAATACATCATATTTTTGTCTCAAAAAATCCACCAAAGTATACCTAAAAAAGTCATCCACGTATACATAGATATATTTTTTGCTACCAATACTCTCAGTTTGAATAGGTCTCATCAAATCTATGTGTAATAATTCTAATACATGAGATGTAGCTAGAAACTGACATTGTTTGTGTCTACTTTTAGTTTGCTTACCCTTATGACATGAACTACACATCTTCAGGCTTTTCAGTGAGCTTGAGAACTTCTCGTACTGCATTCAATTTTGTTAGTCTTAACAGATCAACATAGTTTAAGTATCCCAATCGATTGTGCCATAATTCTGTATAATCAGTATTTGAAATATGACAAGTAATTTTAGTGTTAAGTAGATAACATTTACCACTAGACCTAGTAACACGCAAGATATAATTACCATCATAATTTAAAACTTTACATGAATGTTTTGAAAACATAACTAAGAGATCATTATCGCACAATTGACCTACATTAATCAGATTAGCTTTTAAACCTACACCATACACAACCTCTTTTAAAAGGGTAATGAATCAATCAGGATAATACCTACACCCTCAATTTTACCTTGCGCCCCATTACCAAAGGTAACTAGGCCACCTGGATAACTATTGTAGTTAGTCAGAAAGAAGTGATTTCCAATCATATATTTAGAACAACCAATATCAAAATACCATGAGTTAGGAACACGTGTTCTATAGGCAACATTAACCTTATATGTGATGCCTCAAAATCTCCTCTATGAGACTCCAGTGCATCTCTATTATTCTTTTTCTTTTCAACCAAAAGGTGGTCTACTAGGGCGGAACTTAAATATCATTATTTGCATTTAACCCCAAACTATTTAATGTGACAAATACAAACCTCTTAGTTAAAAGACTTGAAGTGCTTTGCTTTGATTAAAGATTTTTAACTTCGTTCACTAAAAGATAACTTGCCCCATTTACGTCCCCAATTAGAAAAAAAGACTCAATAGGGCATAAAACATTCTGAAAATTTAACCAAACACTCACAAGTAATCTTTCTATGACATATAAAAATTTGGTGATTTTCAAACACTATAAGGTTTTCATATCAACAAGCAAAGTGGAGAATAAATAGAATTTGTGGCAGCAACATAGTATTGTTCTACTAAGCCTATTTGACACCGTAAAAAATCTCATAAAATTCTAAAAATTTTTGGGATTACTTATAACCTATCATAATAAAACATATTAAAAATTCATCATTTAAATAAATCAAATGAGTCTCTAAAATAACCTGCAAAATAGGTAGAGCAGATTTTCTCGACACAACTGTCCATTGTCACCAAAACATGCATATCTCATTCTAGAGTCACCCAAATGAGGTGATTCCAAATCTCAAAGGTATAAAATTGGAAGTCATCAACCTCACCAAATGTCATCTCAAAATTTGAAATACACTACTCTAGGCATAATTTGAAACTAGACTTGTTGGCTGGAATTTTCGGACAACACTACCAAGAGATCATAAATTTTCCCAAACACATCATGGCTCCTTAAAATCCAAAACTTAACATCCATACTCATAAGATCAGGGGTTCATGCATGAACACGAGTTGGAATATTCATAACTTAACAATCTCATGAATAAAAGACAAGAAGAATAAAATGAACACCATAAAACTTATCAATTGTTTGTTCATATCTCAAATCTCTTTTATTAATCCCCAAGCCCCCTCTTTCATCTTCAAGCCTCCATCCATGACACCAAAATTAACCTATGAAATAGTGGAAGGAGTGGCTTTGGAAAAAAAAAAAAAACTCAATAGGAATACATTTGTGTGCCAATTTCCAAATGTGAATGTTTTTTTAAAAAAAAAAACATCATACCAAAGTTGGTGTTTCTTCTAAGGTAAGTTAAAAGATGAAGAGAGAAAAATCTTCTTCTTGCACTTGATACATTTATAATTGGAGGAAAATAATTGAACACCAAAAAGGAACTTAAATCTTTTAAATCTAGCATTCTAATTTCATAATTGCTTATTTTGAAAATAAGCTACTTTCTTAATTTAAATTCAATTCATTCTTTAAGTAGAAATAAATTGACTTAATGATGAAAATAGAATTATTTCCATTAATTAATGGGCCTTTTATGGGATTTTTCTCATGATGGGCCTTTATTGGATTTGGACTGAACCTTCTAGAGACAAGTAGCAAATACTATTGGGCATAGAATTTGGCATATTAGAGCATGGAAAAACTCGAGGTGTTACATTCTCTACCACTTAAATTAATTTGTCCTCGAAATTTACTTTGTTCGGTGAATAGTGAGGGGTACTTGGCTCTAATTTCTTCTTCTTTCTCCCAAGATGTCTCTTCAACTCTATGATTTCTCCATTGAACTTTGACCAATGGTACTTCTCGATTTCTCAAAACATAAACCTTTCTATTTGCAATACTGATTAGAGTTTCTTCGTAAGATACGTCCTTTTGTACTTTCAAAAACTGATAGTCCACCACGTGTCCAAGGTCGTGGACATGTGAATGACATTATGTAATGTTGAGATCTCTGGAGGTAACGCTAGGCAGTATGCCACATTCTAAATTCTCTCAAGTTTTTGAATGGTCCGATAAAACGAGGTCTTAACTTTTTCTTCTTACCGAAACAAAGAACGCCCTTCATTGGTGCTACTTTCAGGAAAACTTTGTCATCAACTTCGAATTCTAAATCTTTCCTCCTTTTATTGTGGCTCTTATTGTATTGAAAGCCTGAACTGTTCGTTCAACGATTTTAGGGCCCAATACTCTCTTTTTTCCAACTACATCCCAATGAACTGGAGATCTACATTTCCTTCCATAAAATGGCCACGTAAGGGTCCATCCCTATTGTGGCCCGAAAGCTGTTGTTGTAAGCAAATCTACCAATGGCAAGTGAGACTCCCAATTACCATCTAAGTCCAAAACACATGCCCGAAGCATGTCTTCTAAAATTTGAATAGTTCGCTCGGACTGTTCATATTTCTGAGGATGGTAAGCAATACTGAAGTTAAGCTTGGTGCCTGAGGGCGCCTGCTAACTCTTCTATAATTTTGATGTGAACATCAGATCCCTATCTGACACTATTGACAAGTGGATTATGTGCAACCTAACAACTTCTTTGAGGTATAGTTGTGCTAATTCATCCATGTTGAAAGTCATCTTTACTAGTCAATAAATGGGTCGACTTGGTCAATCGGTCTACTATTACCCAAATGGCATTATGAGCACTTGATGAGTTCGGAAACCTACTACGAATTCCATGTTTATGTGTTCCCACTTCCATTCTAGTATTTTTAATAGATTCAACGGCCCTGATAGTCTTTGATGTTCTGCTTTAACTTGTTGATAAACCAAACATTTCTCCATAAAAAACCCTATACCTCTCTTCATGTTTCTTTATCAAAAGGTGTCTGGGAGGTCACGATACATCTTCATTCCTCCAGGATGTGCTGTGTAATGGATTAATTGAGCTTCTTCTAAATTTTTGTTTCTCAAGTTCTTATCCTTAGGTACACATAATCTTCCTTTTAACATGAGTGCAACGTCTTTATTTAAACTAAAATCGTTGCGTTTATCTGCACCAACTTTGGCCTTAATCTTTTGAAGAAAATGGGCCTATATTTTGTGCTTCTCAAATTTGATCTCTGAGAATGAGTCGAATCATCAAGGACACTATTTTTGTAGCAACTTGACTCGGTGGTGCTAAAACTTCTAACTTTAATATTTCGAAGTCTCTTACTAGATGTTCCTGCACTGTGATTACTGATGTCAACTGCCCTACAATCTTTTTGTTTAAGACGTCAGCCACGACGTTGGCTTTACCTGGGTGATAATGAATCGCACATTCGTAGTCATTTATTAACTCCAACCGTCTTTGTTGTCTAGTACTTGAGACTCTTATGGTCAGTATAAATATCACACATTTACCATACAGATAGTGACGTCATATCTTTAAGGCGTGAACTACTATAGCCAATTCTAGATCGTGCATTGAATAATTTTATTTATACGGTTTTAGTTGCCTCGAAGCATAGGCTATCACTTTCCTATGCTGCATAAGCACACACCCCAAACTTAGTTGGAGGCATCACTGTAAATGAAAAAACTTTTCAATCCTTCTAGTACTGCCAATATTGAAGCTGTGACTAAACGTTGTTTAAGTTCTTGAAAGCTTCGTTCACATTTGCCTTCCCATTGAAACTTTACTCATTTCCTGGTTATTTGAGTCATCTATCCATCAATTTTAGAGAAATCTTATATAAATCTTCGGTAATAATCGGTTAACCCTAAGAAATTATGCACTTCTCCATCATTGATTGGTCGGTTCTAATTTGTTACTGCCTCTACTTTGGCCGGGTTGACTTCAATTCCTTGTTTAGTAACTACATGCCCAAAGAAACCTACTCGGTCCAGCTAAAATTCGTACTTCTTGAATTTGGCGTACAAGTTCTCATTTCTCAATATCTCCAACATTGTTCTGAGGTATTATTCATGTTGTTCACGATTCTCAGAGTATACTAAGATATCATCGATAAAAACTATAACGAACTTGTTCAAGTATTCATGAAACACTATGTTCATTAGGTCCATGAACACTGTTGGAGCATTGGTTAAGTCGAGAGGCATGACCACAAAATCGTAATGTCTATAATGAGTCCGAAAAGATGTTTTCAGTTTGTCACTAGCCTTAAACTTCAATTGATGGTACCCGGATCTCAAGTCAATCTTAAAAAAAAAAAATTTGATCCTTTTAGTTGATCAAACAAATCTTCAATCATTGGAAGATGGTACTTATTCTTTATCGTCAATTGATTTAATTCCCAATAGTCGATGCACATTTTTATCGATCCATCATTCTTCTTTACAAAAAAGACTGGTGCACCCCATGGTAATACACTTGGTCGAAAAAAACCTATATCCAACAATTCTTGAAGTTGAGACTTTAGTTATTGTAATTCCTTCGGGGCCATTCTATAAGGTGCTTTAGACATTGATACCGCTCCAGGAACTAAGTCAATCGTGAATTCCAGTTGTCCGTCTGACAGAATTCTTGGTAGATCTTCAGGATAAACGTCGACAAACTCCCATATCAGTTCTACGTCTTCTACAGTTACCCTTGGTTGTTATTTACCTGAGGCACTGAAAGATGTTCATTCACCTGACTTTTTCGTCCCTGAGAAAGAAAACTCATTCTTTCTTGGTTTCTGAAGTACTACATCATTTTCATGGGACTGGATGGACGCATGGTTGAGTCCTAACCAATCCATCCCTAAGATTACGTCAAAGACTCTCATTTCTAAGATATACAAATATGCTTCTAGTACTTTCTCTCCGATTTCTATCTTTGATTTAGCTAGTTGATTTGTAAAAAACAACTTGCCTGAAGGGATGCTAATCTCTAGTGTACTAGCTGATTTATCACATGCAAGTCTAGCCTTAGTGATAAAAGATGTAGAGATAAAAAAATGTATTGCTCCAAAATCGAAAAGCACGTAAGCAAGAAAATTTATACTTGCTAACACTCGCCATTCTCCATTCTAATTCTTGTTCCTATTTCCCTATTTCTTATTTCCATATCTTTATTTGGGTGGTTTCGGACAATTCATGCACCTGTGGTCCAATTTGCCACACCGGGAGCACATATTTTTCCTAAATAAGCACTCTCCCAGGTGAGTCTTGTTACATTTTGGGCAGGATGGGGCGGAGGCTCCTGACTTGACGTTGTTGAATCCTGTATTTGGCTTCTTTTCCCACCACTTTCTTTTTCTTATATCATGTTCACTCTACTTTATCTTCTCAGAAAAACCTTATTTTGAGGACCAGACTGCTTTGAACTAGCCTTACGATACCAAACTGTCTTGGCCCGAGCTAACATTTTCTCGATAAGATGTGAAGTCATGGGACATGAGAATTAAGCTTATATCTATGCTCAATCCTTGCTCAAATGTTTTGATATTTTTAGCTTCAGTGTCAACAAGGTGAGGAGCATCTTTGATAGCTGTTCAAATTTTCGTTCGTATTCTAAGAGCGACATGCTGCCTTGCTTCAACTGTTAGAAATCAGTTTCTTTGCTGTCCTTTAGTGCTTACGGGAAACATTTCTCCATCAGCTCATTCTTGAAAAGGTTTCAAGTTAGAGAGTCATGCTCTGCCTCACTCTTAGTGTACGACATGGATTTCCACCAATGACTAGCATTATCGGCAAACATGAATTATGTGCACTGAACTTTCTAAGCATCAGTACTTGCCACTCTTCTGCTACTTATGTAGCCACTCTTCTGCTGCTAGGGGTCCTGAAGAAGCATCAAACGTAGGGGTCTTGTGCCTACGAAATTGTTTTGTCATAGCGGCATGATTGACGATAGTTGGAGTTGTAGGTTTGAGATGAGGTAGAAGGAGAGGAGCCTGACTATGTCTGGTCACGTCTTGCACTGCTCTTAAAAGATCTCTGAAGAGCAAAACTAGGTTACAATTGAAAATCTAGAAGTGCCCTCAAAAGAAAGTCTAAAGGAAAAATAAAATAATGAAAATTAAGGAAATGACGTCTAATCTGAATCTTCTTCTCGGTTAGGCGTTGGCTGATTGATGGATTTCTCTAATTTCGGATCCGACTTTTCTTCGTTACTCGCAAATGTCCCATTTAGATAATTTTCATTACAATGAACTAGGGCGTAGCAAAACAACTCAACATCGTAGTGGTCTGGGTTTTCCTTAACCATTTCTTCCTTGATTATCCTATCCATTTATATTCCAAACGGAGTAAGGGTACAAAAAAGGTGTTAGATCACCTCATCGTTACCAATTCTATTTCCACAACATGTTGCCTCTCGCCACACGTGAAGGAACTTCTTAACGAGTTGCGTTAAGGAAAGATCTAAATCGAAGTTCTCGTAGGCTTGCTTCGCTAAGGCTCGTGGTCTTAGGTGATGCGGCAAATCGGTAGATTTTCTATTAGTGTACCTCATTCTAGCCATTATGTCTTAAGTCCAGTCCAACATACGTCTAAACAAAATATGGAAGTTTCAAGCAAAATATATAGCATTCTCTTGATTGCAAAAATAATTATATGCAAACTCAACTTAAAAAGTATTAATGCTAGAAAGCTTGAAATAACTATTTTTTGTCTCAAGTAAAATTATACCGGAAGGTCTGAGGATGGTAGTCGTAAGATGAAATAGGATAGCCATGAGGATTCATTACATTTTCAACTTTTCTCAATACAAACTTTTATGTAATCATGTAACGTATTTCGATAAATCATGAAATCATCTCACATTTCTTTAAATATACATTAGGAGAAAACAATTTTTTTTTTAACATTGTTCACTTGAGTCGACAGAGTGGCAATTCTGATCGCTCAAGCAGCCAGATGCCTGCTCAATGATTTTTTTTTTCCCGTTTTCTATTGGTTCCTAAACTTCTATTAGTCTACAAAATCGATTTAAAAATTCTGATATCTGATACCAAGCTCTGACGCCCTAAAATATCCTCTATGAGACTCCGGTGCATCTTTCTTATTCTTTTTCTTTTCAACCGAAAGGTGGTCTACTAGGACGAAACTTAAATGTTATTATTTGCATTTAACTTCAAACTATTTAACGTGCCAAATACAAACCTCTTAGTTAAAAGACTTGAAGTGCTTTGTTTTGATTAAAGATTTTTAACTCTGTTCACTAAGATAATTTGCTCCCTTTATGTCCCCAATTAGAAAAAAGAAGGACTCAAAAAGACATAAAACTTTTGAAAATTTAACGAAACACTCACAAGTCATCCTTCTATGACATATAAAAATTTGGCAATTTTTCAAATACTGTAAGGTTTTCATAATAAACAGAATTTGTGGCAGTAAGATTTTCATGAAACTTCTTTCTCTTTTTCGGATGGCCATAGATTTCTCCAAAAAAAAAAAAAAAAAAAAAAAAAAACTAAGCACAATACATATTTTCCATAATAAATTAACATAGATGGAATTAAACTACTTGCACATGTATTTCCTACATTGTTTTTGAATGAAGAAAGGGGATGAAAACTTTGAAAATCTCTTGAAAGTCTTCTAGTTTTTTCTCCATTTTCTTCTCTTCTCTTTTTTTTCTTCTTTCTTGGAGAGTAAATTTTTTTTTTGGGGAGAGGGGAAAGAGAGGAAAGGGAGGGATTTGGTTCTTTTTTCCAAAGTTGCTGCTCCTTCTAAGGTAGGCTAAAAGACGAAGAGGAAAAAATCTTCTTGCATTTGATACATTCATAATTGCAGGAAAATAATTGAACACAAAAAAAGAACTTAAATCTTTTAAATTTAGAAAGTCTCTAGCATTCAAATTTCATAAATGCTTATTTTGAAAATAAGCTACTTTCTTAATTTAAATTCAATTCATTCTTTAAGTAGAAATAAATTGACTTAATGATGAAAATAAAATTATTTTCATTAAATTGTGTTGGTCTTTTCTCATAATGGGCATTTATTGGACTTTTTCTTGTAATGGACCTTTATTCGGCTTGGACTAGACATTCTAGAAGCAGGTAGCAAATACTACTAGCCTTAGAATTTGGCATATTAGAGCATTGAAAAACTCGAGGTGTTACAATATAACAATTTAAATCATTTTTTTATGTCCAAGCTTGACTCACTTTAGTGTTACTAAAGTGTTTTAAAGAACAAGTAGACGATGAGCTCCAATTGTTAGTTGCTTGACCTTTTCCTTTCACTGATTCAATTCATCAAATAATTCCATAATTTGTTCTCATTCTCTTTTAAAAATTTGGTAAGGGTATCATTTTCAGTATCAACTGTCGCCTTCCAATCTTCCAAATTTTTGATGTTCACATTGAGGACAACACAAATTTACTTGTATCTTCCACATTGAAAAAACGGATCCCACACAAAATTAACCCAAACATGACAAAGTTTTAATTTTTTCCAACATTTGAATCAACAAATTTGTTGCCTAATTTTTCAGTATTCCTACTATTCAATAGAAAATCAGAAGATAATTTGTTCATACGTTAATATTTTCATAAATTAGTGTCTTGCACCATTATTTCAAACAAAGTTGAAGATACAAATATTATTTCAAGTGCATGAACAAAACAACATTATTTCAAGTGCATGCAAACCCTAATTTTAAAATTCAACATGATACAAATATTATTTTGTTGGGATGTTTCTGGCACTAACAACAGTTGGATTGAATTTATTGAAGGAATTTCTTGAACCAAAAAGCAGATTTCTTGGGGTATCTTTTGAGTCTATGCTTGCGATCCACGTAAACCAAACCAAACTTTTGGGTGTATCCAGAACCCCACTCAAAATTGTCTAAGAATGACCATGGAAATATGCCCTTCACGTTAACCCCCTCCCTGCAACAAAAATCACAGCGTTAAGTACCATTATTTGATTCAACAAATGTACCATAACACGTGTCTAACATAATTTTCATATTTGAGTGCAAAATTAATTGGTAAACTAAAAGACAAAAGGAAAATTGAGAATGTGTAAAACTAATATTACAAGAATTAGACGGGTCGATAAGACCGAAAAAATTGAAAACCCATCTAGTTCCATGTAAAAATTGAAAATGTAAAATATTACGGTGAAATAGGAATTTTCACCGGTTCATGTTTTCAAAAAAAAAAAAAATTATTTATTAAATTTTGGACTATGGAGTCAAACCTAGTTTGACCCTTAATTTTTATCTTTCAGATCAATGTTTAGAATAATTTTAAAACATTGGTAAAATCAAGAAAATATACTCACCTAATGGCTTGCAGAATGGCCAAAAGATGACGGCGGTAAAAATTTACCCTTTGTGGATCATTGATCCCTTGCTTTACTGTAGTAATATTAGCATCACCAATTCCTACCAATAATTTCAAATATTTAAATTAGAAAAAAAGCTGTAAAAAATGAATTTTACAAATTCACATAAATTCAGAGAGACAAAATTTTGGCTTCATATAATTATTTTCTCACCATTTTCCATAATATAAATAGTTGGATTCTTGTACTTCTGCTTCGTGTAGACAAGGAGATCTCTAAGTCCTCTTGGATAAACATAAAAGATACTTACACCTGTCTGTTAATCAATTAAAATAAAACATAAAAACATAATAAGATTATTATTCGCTATCCATTGATAAATTCAAGCAAAAAGTATAAATCTATATTGATCAATGGCGATAATGATTATATATTATATATGTATTAATTAGTGTTGAGAAAGTGTGAACAAAGTCTTACAATAGGTATAACTAAAATATGAGTATGAGGGTTTGATTACTTTGCCTAATAAGTTAATATTTTCATATGAATCTTCAAATTCCAACAAATATTTATTTGTATGTAGAGACATAAATTTGGGCTACAACGCCAAATGTGATTGTATATTATACACATGTAAATAGAGGTGTAAAGTTTGGTCAATCCAGACAATCTATGATGTGGGTCATTGTAGAGAGACGAGCAGTCCATTCGAGCATGTTTTGGAATATGTTGATAAAAAGTGGGTAAAAGTTGTGGTCATATCAAATATGTGTATAAAAACGATGTCTTACCTCTTTATAAGCACTAACAAACATATTTTAATGAGCTCACATTTTTAAAAAGAATAATACTATGTGTCACTAGTATTGATCACACGAGTCCATGTGACATAGATGTCCACTACAATCGATTGATACTATATAATTGTGTTGTCATCCCAAATCAATTAATTACGTTGGACGCCATTGACATATAGACCGGTAATTTTTCAACAGTAGTGATAATTAATTAAATCACTCTATTAGAAAAGTCCAATCTAATAAAATACAATCATGTTGGGTCTATAGGTTGTCACTTTCATGCCAATCAAAGGTAGACTAAGTAGAGTGACTTGCTTTACCTATCTAATTGTATATTTTAAAAGTAAAATTATTGTCGTTAATGATCATAAAAAATATCAAAATGCCAAAAAACGAATAATTTTCAAAAAATAAATTGGAACTAATGACATACCGGATCACCAATCAATTTTCCATTTCTCTCAGCTGCAAAATAAGAGAGGGAATGTTAGTAGGATAAATGTTATATAGGACAAAATATATTTCATATTATTATGAGTAATAATAAAATAAATATGAAAAATAGTAAGTATTTTGTTTAATTTGAAAGTAAACTTACTTGTAAGATTTGTTCGAGAATCTGTTGAGTAGCTGATATTAACATTATTTATAGAAGGAAGAGGAAGATCGGCAGCATAATTTGAAGTGTAGTAATTGATTCCCAAGTAATCATAGGAGCCCTTCAACAACGTAGATTCTTCAAGTGTAAACTTTGGCAAACGTTTTCCAACAAGGACATGCATGTTTTTTGGAAAATCTCCATATGTTATTGGGTGTAAAAACCTTCAAAATATCATTAATATACCCATGTTAGTAAGTAGGGCATGTTGATGAGGACTAAATAATGTTGTCGGGACGTGCCATTACTAATAATAGTTATTACCAAATCGAGGAACCAAGCCCCAACATGAATGTTTGATACTTTTGTTGTTTTTGGTAAAAAGAGACAATAATTTAGTTTTAAAATTGTACTCACCATCCATACATAAAATCAATGGCCCGTTGTGCTGCTTGAACATCAGCTTGGCTTTTGGAGTAGGGCACAAACCAGTGAGTCACAAGTACTATGCCAATCTGTCCCTTCTGAAATGGCTATAAATGTAATAACATCACCAATATTACACACATTAGTAATTCCACCCTATTTGTTAAAAAAAACTAGGCCAAAAGAAAAACCCATTCATTGGTACATAAAAAAAGAGGTGCCATCATATAGTTATGTAGCAGTTAAGTTGAAGATAAACATATTTTTGTATCATATTTTTTTTTTTTTTTTATACGTAGTGGGTCTTGCAGAGCATATAGATAAAAAGTGAATAAAAATTATTTGTCATGCAGATTGTATGAATAAAAATAATATTTGACTAGCTTATAAATACTTATAAGTACTTTCTAACATGCAAAGAGTTCTATTTTGTGCTGTGAGATGCATAAACCGTCGGCTCTCAAACAATATAAAATTAATTTTTTGTCAACCAAATGCTCGAGCCATAAGTAAAATATTCTCAAGTACTCTATTTCTAAGAAACGTAAGTCTCCTTAAAAGGTAACAAAATTATGCAAAAGTTTCCTTGTGTCGGAATTAAAATAGTGAATTAAGTATGTACCAACCTTGTACTTTTCCCTGTATAATTTGACAGTTTGGGCATGGCAAAGGAGTAAGAAGCGGGCAGCAATGTAAGGTTCAGTGGCGGAGTTTCCAGCAGGACAGTCATTGTTCTTCCAAGAAGAACAGCGTCCAGGAGCCGCTGAGCCCGTGTCATAACCCCATGCTGCGAATGTATATGGCTCGTTGAACGTCGCCCAATGCTTAACCCTATCACCAAATTCTTTGAAACAAACCTCTGCAAAATCTTTATAATCGTCTCTGCCACAAAAATTGTCATTAATTAATTAGTTATTTTGATGTTTAATCATTTTCTCGTGTTCTCATTAAGAGTAAAATCGCACACTTCTTAAGTATAAAAATACTAAGAGTTCGAACTACGATCTTAATAAGGTTGACATTTTTATATGATAGCATTAGAATTCATTAAGTTCAAATGAACAATTCGATCGGTCTAAATCTCAAACGAGTTTCAAGATTGGTGTACTTGAAGAAACCATCATCTTGTAAGGACATATTAAATGTAAAATTTCTTATCGGTTAAATATAAAAATATTAACCAATATATATAATTTCAATTACTTTTCTTAATAAGGTTGACTTTTTAAAATGGAACTCAAAATCTTAATAAATCTTAAATATTTCATATATGATTCATGATTAATTTAAGGTTGATAATGATCAACTTGAAGGGTTATGTAGTGGTTTTGGCAAAAATGTAGGCGATGAAAACATAATTTTTGGAAATATATCGAGTGTTGCTTGATACGATGTGAACAAGTGGACTCAATGAACATATAGATCATGTTTGGTGTGCTTTTTTCATCTTATATGTTGACCAAATAATACTTTTATTCATACATTATGTAGGACCCACATCTTTACTTACATCACACATCCCGGATTGAAAATTGTGAAAATGATTGCTCAAGTTATCTGCTTAGAAGTGATTAATCATGGAATTTCTCGGAGTTTAATCAAATTGATTTTGGGTGCATGCACTAGACATTTTTGTAAAGGCCGTACTTATTTTAATGATTTTCATTTTTTTTTTTTGAATTTCAAGGACTTTTAAGTGGTATGATGATTTTACCCTTGTGATTCAATCACTTAATCTTGGGTCAAAACGCACTTTTTTTTTTTTTTTTCTTTTCTTTTGGAGTCCTGTCCATGGGCGGATTTTGTAGGGGCAGGGGCAGGGCCAGGGTAGGGGGGGGGGGACGGACCCAGCCAAGAAAAAAACTGTTTTTAGTGTAAAATTTCTTTTCTGCAAAAGTATGGTATTGAAGTGCAATTTTTTTTAGTACCAATCTGATCTCCAAAAATTTCTACTTCCATCCCTGGTCCCGTCTCATGTGAAAATGGGTATGAGCCACATATATTACAAAAAACCGAATTATTTATTTCCTTAAGATAATTTAATGTATCCAGCTAGATTTACTTACAGAATGCGAGGGCTTAGAAAGCCACCATACTCATCTTGTAGGGCTTGAGGAAGATCCCAATGATAGATCGTCACAAAAGGTTGTATACCTATTCATTATATATATGGAACAAATTTGTATATATATTAGAAAGAGAGAGAGAGAGATCGAGAGAGAGAGAGAGAGAGAGAGAGAGAGAGAGAGAGAGAGAGAATGTGTGTGATATTTCTAACCCTTTGATAAGAGCTCATTAATGAGATTGTTATAGAAGGCGATTCCATCCTTGTTTACTCCTTTACTTAATTTTCCATCTGCATAAGTTAAATTAAAGTTTAAACAAGGTAAAAATCCTATAACAATTATAAAATATGAAAAAAAAATTAATTAAGTATACACAATTTATAAAAGATCACTAAAGTGAGTGATTATTCAAATGGATCAATATTTGCAATATGGCTTACACAACATAATAAAAATTATAATGAACTTAGGTAAATAATAAATACAAATGTACAGGCATCTTGAGGAAAATATGTGTCTTTGATCAATGTAAAAGAGGTAGTACGTCCTTGTTTATATACTTTTATAACTCTTCTTTTACTTTCGTTGTAAGTTCTGAAGTAAGGCACCACGTCTCTCTCCGTAATATTATTAAATATTTATCTAAAGCAATATATTCAACATATTTATTTTAAAAAGAAAAAAAACTAAATGTTAAAGTTTACAATTTATAAAATTAAAAAAAATATTTTACATGTCAATGACTGAAAAAAAAAATAAAAGAATGTATTTTATGTGAATAATGAATGAGACTAACAAACTTTGAACATGATTAATTTTATTCATTGAGGTTAAAATTGACATTGTAACGATAGTTAATTAAAAAAGCTAAATGTAGAATATGAAAAGTTATGATTTTATTTTTTCTCAAAATTTGCTACCTAATAATATATGTTCTTGTATAATTAATTTTTTACCAACATGTAAAATAACAATAGATTATAAGACAATAAAAAATTGAGCTTTAAAATCAATTTTATATCAGACCTAGTAGGTGTCTTGTTTGTTCAAGCTTTGCTTAACCTATGCATGGTCGCTTTCAACCCCCACCACACTCATAAGTCATAACTACATAAAAATCCAAAGATAGGTTCTTGACGATGTCGTGAGGCTAACCATGTCATATTGTGATTATTCGTATGGTCAACAATATTAAAATATATAATTTTATTGCTCACTTAATATTAAATCTATAACACTCAAAGGCAAGATTCAGTAGAATTAATTGAACAGGCATACCTTTCATAAGTATGATTAATTAATCAATAGTTTTGCATCGAACACTGTATAGAACTCATTTTTTACTCCATAATTGAGTGATATAATATAAAGCTCAGATCTGAGGTAATTAAATCTGGTTGACTTAATTATAAAATATATAAGACTTATCTTATCATGTTCAGATCAAATCTGCACATAATACAAAATATATCACGCACGTAGTATGCATGTTTGATGTTCTAGTTTAGCATACTTAACATGTAATTAAAACGATTAGTAAATTTTTAAGACATTATCTCACGAGGTAAAATTCTCGACCACGAGATTGAAAATCTGAAGCCATTGAGTCCTATAAATTCCATCAGCTTTACATCTTCCTGCATCTCAACATAATTAATCATAATCAATGAGTGTGCGGGGGTGGATGGTAGTAATAATAGTTGTTGTTGTCTACCTTGTAACGATGATAAAAGTCATTTGCTAAATCTCCATTGCTGTGGTCCAAAATTTTACCTACAGGACAAAATGTTTTGTCGCTATTAGCACTAAAACCTTATCTATTATGAGATTTCCTTTTTCCCTTTTGAAGTAGATTTTCTTCTTGTCCATCTAATGCACATATTTACGTATATATTGATGCAAACATATATAGTGTCTCTATCGTTTATACGACATCACCATTATTCATTTTTTAAAAAGTTCTTGACGACGTTTTGAACTTTTTAAAAATGATCAATATAATGATCTTATACTGATAGATGACAATATATTAATTAGTCAAGACATCAGAAAGTTATATATCACCACTCTATGTGTGTGTGTGTATATATATATATATATGCGAGAGAGAACACCATGTATACATCTCCCCCCTCCTTTCCTCTTCCCACTGAACACAAATATTTAGGATGTAAAAGTATTTGACTTGCCTGTGAGACTAGTTGTTGATGACAAAATATAAATAAATAAAAGTGTCTCCATCACCCCTCCCAAATCCAACCGATGTAAGAACGTAGGCAGAGAGTGGAGGTACAAGACCTGGATATTTGTGTGCAAAGGTATCCCATATACTCGGACTTCTGCCATCCTCTTTTACGGCACCTTCATACTGTAACAATATGTACATTTTGGAAAACAATATTATGCATGCAAATATATACAAACACATACTCCTAACTAAGATTTTGAAGCAGAAGATGAGTATGTGAGTGTGACCACCTGATAGGCAGATGAGGCTGCACCAAACACAAAATCAGAGGGAAAACTAGTCCGATTGAATGGAGTTGATATGTGAGTGCTGGGCACATTTTTGGCTGAAACTGACAGTATATTCAAGCAATGGAAGTTGATTAGGACAAAGAGACAGATAAAAGGATAGTGTTTGAGCTCCATATTTGTCTTGTATGGCTATTATCAAAGGCTCATTTGCCCATAATATATAGAGTGAAAGACTCCAATAATTTAAAAGGAAAAAATTAATATATTGACGTGAGTCATGTGACTATTATATATATGTATATATATTTCTTTAAGGGCATGTTCGGTGTAGTATTTTTGGGGAACAATGGATTTTATTTTTGGGGAACAATGGATTTTTTTGGGTACTTCATTGACTTTTCAAATTTTTTTGTAGTGTAAAAAGGTTGAAAAGTCAAAAATTGTAGGCAAAAAAATGGCTACCGAACATGTCCTAAATCATTATTGATGGCAAATTTTGTTAATAACAAAATAAATAAAATATAACTTAAAAACGATTCAGCCTAACCTCCAATTAATAAAAAACATGGAAAACAAAGCATCGTAAGGAGATGATCACACGTGAAAGTAAGAAGAAGATACTACATTTCATGTGATCTTGACATACTTCTAGTAATCATATGTCAAGTGTAGAATTTCTTTGGCTCATTGTCGCTTTTATTTTCACTGCTCGATAGTGAACATAAAAACTTATGACCATAACCAAAATTTGATAAATCAATTGCATCATCTACTTCCCTATTAAAATAGCCAAAGGTACCTCTGGCATAATTGCTTACCTTTGTGTAGAATGCCTGGTTCAGCTTCAGGCCTAAACTCATGGGGCTTGTAAATGAGTCAGCTTTCTTCTTCAATGTACAATCTCTTAATCCCATTCCATCCATATGGTACTGTATTTGGTAACTCACCTTTGTATTTTCCCCTATTACCAATTCCTTTGGGGTGAATATATATATATATATATAGGAATGAATTCAGAAAATAAACAAGTGTCCGCTGTAATAACTTAAGTTTTGAATGAGGTGATTTAATATGATGTATTAGAATATTTAGAACTGACAGTGTTCTTGATTATTTTAAGCCTCATTGTCACTTATTTATAAAAATTTTGCAAGCAACGTAACACACACGTAACATATTTTGTACTAAATTTAATAAATAAACATATGAGCTTTATATAATGAGCTTCAACGATGTATTAAAGATGACAAAGGTTTTGAGTTCACTATTTATGAAATTTGTGCAAAGTTGTGTTATTGATAATAAAATAAATTCTGCCTATGCACATTTTTTGGGAACCTATTGAGGTCTATATTTCGAAAATAAACGTATATTCTCTTAATGCTTAAATTATTAAAATATTAGTCTAACGTCTTAAAGATTATTTTATCATGACCGTAAGGAGTTTTCTCTGCTATGGAAAAAAAAACAGTTAAACGTCCATGTGTCACACTGTCACTACATCTTCAATTTCATCTCCTCCAAATTTTGTTGTTCAATTATCATCATCTCCTCAAATCTCCAAAATCTGCTCATCTTTTCAATTCATTTCATTCAATCGATCATTTCTCTCCACCGATCATTTATAAAATTTGGTAACTGCCTCAATCCATTATAATAATACGGTCGGATCCCATCGCAAAAAAGTAGTATACTATTATATAATTTTTTTTTTTTAAACTTCTAAACTTAATTATATTTGTGACCCATATGTTCATAGTATATGCAAGTCGTGCATCAAGCAACTAGTCATTATTGGTATATAGAATGAAAAATAGTATATTTGATTGATTTGTCTGAATAATTATAGTGCAAATTCTGGCAGCTGGCAGCTGGCAGTATGGATGCATACTGAATTAAATCATACTGAATTAAATCATGTTCAAGAAAGCCATTAAATATAATATAATCATATATGTCAATAATTGAACTCGCTATTCGTGTGGAAACAAATCGTTCGTTGACCAAACTGTGATTAATTCTAGTTGTTGTGGATCATTATGTTTTCCCATTTTCTGTTCCATTGGGACTTCAGAAGTGTGTCTACTATTAAAAAAAAAAAAAAATGTTCTTTATTTTAAAACTCATGACCATAACCCAAATTTGGAAAATCAATTTCATCATCTATTTCCTTATATGTTTGATTTTGATTAAAATCAATTTTTTTTGTAAAAATAATTAATATAGCATCCCTTCATTTATTTTGGTGTTCCTTTATTTAAAGGAGCCAGAAAAATTTTCTTGTATGATGACTTAGTCTAGAAAATTTGGACTAAGATTTCTAGCTGGGTCTTGAGGCTCCTATCATTCGAGGGATGAATTACTTTGATTCGATCGGTGCTATCCTCTATTCCTCTCTATCTCATTCAGATTATGAAGCCTCCCAAAACTATTTTGGAGAAGTTAGAGGACATATTTGCTAGGTTCCTTTGGGACTCTAGAGACGATGCACCCAGATTACACTGAAGGAGATTGAAGGACCTTTGTATTCCTACTGAGGAGGGTGGACTGGGCTTTAGGAGACTGCAGGATCTTATTGATACATGCTTCCTAAAGCTCTAGTAGTTATTTAGATCTCAGCGGTCATTATGGACTCAGTTTTTATTGAGTAAGTATTGTAAATGTATCTATCCGTTGCTGACTACTATTTTTTACTATGCTTCAGCTGTGTAGAAGGGGCTGAAGCATATAGGCCCACAGGCGGAGACACACATTGCTTGGAAGTTAGGGCGTGGGCGATTTTTTTTTGACATGACCGTTGGATGGGCGAGTTTACGTTAGCTGATCAACACCCACACTTGATACATTTTTCTATCCAGGTTGGAGAATTTTTTGATGATACTGGATGGAATATTGGCAGACTTCTTTAGCTTGTACCATTTATTATTGCTGAGCAGATAGTGAACATCCCTATCACTGCTGAGGTGCACGATCAGATTATGTAGAGGGATACTTCGAATGGTAGATTTGCTACCAAGTCTGTATGACAGTTAGTTAGCACGGGGCATACTATTCTAGCTGTATACAACATGATTTGGAGTTCTATTATCCTGACGACTATCTCTTTTTTCTGCTGGAGACTATGGCAAGGCCTTATCCCAGTTGATGTTGTGATTCAGAGGCGGATTGAGAGTCATATGACTTCTCGTTATCAGTATTGCTCAGCTATTGAGACTATTTAGCATTTATTTATTGACAGTTGTATTGCCGACCAGGTTTGGTGCCATTTTTCTAACATTTTTCATATAATCCTTCGACCGATGGAGTGTTTTCAGTATTGCTTCCAGTCTTGGCGTTTCTTAGGTCAATTTGTTAGACAGAGTCATATTCGCACGATCATTCTTCTTTTGATTCTCTGGTTTATTTGGACTGCGATAAATTATGCGAAGTACCAGGGTATCTTTATGGAATCAAGACGGATCATCTGGAGAGTATACCATAATATCTCCTTACGACATACAGGCCATTTATTTCAGATTATTCATTGACGTGGGGATTTGGATATTGCTCATCTTTTTGGTATCTCTCTTACTATTCCATCCCTTCATCCCCCTGTCTTAGTTTATTGACGTATTTCACCAGCAGGATTTTACAAGGTCAATACTGATGGATGCGTCAAAGATGGATTTGTGAGTAGAGGGGAGATTATTAGGGATTCATTAGGTCAGTGTGTTAGCACATTCTTCTCTTCATATGTCGAGTGTCCCTATTTTGGAGGCCGAGCTCAGGGCTATTCTTGACGGTATCATTCTTGCTCAGAGGATTGTACTATTAGATTTATGGATTAAGGTCAACTCTACTTTGACTATTCAATGCATCACCAAATGTGGAGGACCTTGATCTATTCAGGCCACTCTTTGCCATATCAGACATCTTATTACCTTCAACCGTGATACTATTTTTCATATTTATCGCGAGGGTAACCATGTAGCTGATTTACTTGTTTTAGAGTGTTGAGATCGTTGTTGCTATTTCGAGTATAGAGCTCAAGACTTACCGCGGTGAAACCGCAGCTTAGTTAGATTGTTAGATATGAGCTTTCTACAGTTAGGAGTTTATAGATTTTTTAGGACTTATTGTTTGGGAGGTAGTACCTCTTTATTTATTGCTTTATTATTTATTCATTTATTTGTTTATTTTACTTTTTTGATTGGAGGTCAGGTTTTATGCCCCCTTCCCATGTATTTTATATGAATTATTTATTTATGGTTTGGGTATTTGAACCCCCGGCTTTTTCTTGTGGAGGCCTGACAACTGCACTGAAAATGTGATAATATGTTGACTAAAAAAAAAATAAAAAATAAAAAACTCACGACTTTAGATGCATGTGAAAGAGTTGAATGGAGATAAAAGAAATTGTCAAATTAAAAAATTCTCAATAAGCTGTATTACGAAATTTTATGCATGGAGTCACTTATTAGTTTATTTATTCGTTGATCCTTAGAAGATTTTAAATAAAATTATTATATCATGTATTTATTGATGTTATATAACTTAGCTCATAGGACCAAATTGGAACTTAAAAGTTTTATTATTTAAACGAAATTATTAATATATTGAACATTCACTTACCGATGTTTTAACGTACTACGAAATAAAAATATTTCAATATTCTCATTGACGAATTATGAGAATATTGTAATAAGGCTTACGATCCTTTTGTCAAATGCTACCATAGAAGTGCATGTGATTAAGTAAGGTAATTGTACGATCTACTTTCAATTATTTTGATACGGTAAAAAGTCCGAATAAATTTGTAAATACTTCAATCATTTTTTTAAAAATACTTATGTTGATCGAATGCACATACCTGTAGCCATGTTGTTCAAGATTTAAGTGCTATTTTCTCGCACTCACAAACGAGTGTTCTAGTCTATTCACAATGTATAGTCCCCTCAAACTCAATAGAATGTGGCCAAATTATCACTTTATTAATTTATAGCAAAATTAATAAAGATATTAGGATTTGTGTCATTAATTTACCCGATATAATGTTAATGGATTGTCCTTCAAGAATGACGATATAAATTGGAGCATTTAGAGTCGGTATATGAGATTTGATTTAATCTCTTTGGTCAAGAAATGCATCCATCAATTGTATAACTTACAAATGAGTTATTTGTCGAACTTCCGTTCATATTGTCTTGTGCAAGGATCTAGAAAATATAATATATAGTATTTTCATGTATTCTTTCCAACTACTTAATTTATCTCCCATAATATTGAGAAAACTGTCTTATCAAAATGACATTCAAAAAACCGCATTATAAAATATCACCCGTTAGGACTTAAGATATTTTATAATATTCCATACTAAACATGTATTCTCAACATTTTTTAAAGTCCATCTCAATGCACTATGGTGGACCGATTATACATATATTGCACTATAAAATATTCATTAGATGGATATTATTAGGCTTTGACCATAAGCCAACTATAGCGGGAGTAACTTTAATGTTGGCATGATGCGTATAAGTATTTCAACATATAAAATAGCATTCCCTAGACAAAAATGGGAAGCACTTTGTTCTCAATAGTAATGGTTTAGAATTTAATTGGAGGCGTTGAAAAACAATATTGCTAAACCATTTAATATCATCTCAACTAATATTTTTAAAAGTTTGAGATTTATACTCACTAGTATTGACAAGACACATCACCGCCTTGATTGTATAATCTAAAAATTAATGCTCATAATTTAAAATTTGAGCAAGTAATCTCATAAACTTCAAGTTACTGAATAATAACACCATACAATCATCTAGTAAATGTATCTATCGATACAAATAATATATAGATTTGTCAACATGGAAGGTGATGGGGCCCCATAAATCACCTTAAATAATTTTTAGAAATGCAGGAATTCAAATCCCGATTTTACCCAAATCAAGGTCTACTAGTTTATATAACAAGAGAACAAGCATTACGTGAGAATTCATTATATTGAAAAATGTTATGGTTTTCAATAGATATTCTCCATTTATTTTAGCCTTTTAATTATTGCATTAAGGTTTATTTTGTTATTTTTTCCTTATTCTATATTTGGCTTCGAGAATTAACCCATTTGGGCTACTAGGTGGTTTTTTTAAAATAAGACCCACGAGTAAAATTTATTTCTCCAAATTTCACGACGATGATCGGGCCATGAAGCATTGAAACGCCAACGTTTGATCTCACCTGCGCAAAACTGTTCTTTTCAAAATTACTCATAGATGCGCAGAATTTGGTGATTTGTTGTTAGAAAAATATGCAACTTGGGAATAATAATAATAATAATAATATAATTTTATTTATTAATTAAAAAGATAACCAGAACAAGAAATGATAAGAAAAAATGCAGAATATGAAATAACGAATTAAGAGAGAACTGAATTTATTCAAACCGAAGCTTGTGTAAATACAATGTCCTTAAAACAAATTTGCCCTCTCACCGTAGGTGGTTAAGGATTATTAAGCATCTGTCGTCCAAGATACAATGGTGAAACAGTAGCAAGCTTAGCACAAAGCTACTACAAATGCGAACTGATTTTGTTGCTAGCATATGAGTACAATGACCTAATCGGTTCGTGATTTGTACCCTCATCGCAGGTGCGCACAAGAGAGGGCATATATGCTACACTAGATTACACATTTCAAAAGTGTGGTCATATAAATACTAGTCAAACTTTTGGTAATTTTCCAATGTCTGATAACCCACTAATTTTTCCCCTCTAATCATTTTCCTAACTCCACTTTGAGCTTCAATTTTCCATTAACCCGATCATCATTTTTGCCAAGTAAATATATGATTTTGATATTCACGCAGAGGAACACAAACCTACTTTTATCTTCCACAATGAATAAACGAGTCCCACACAAAATTATGCCCAAACATAATAAATAGTTTTAATCTTTTCCAACAATCCCCTACATGAATTGAAATTGATAAAGACACGGAAGACTTGGTGATAAAATTCAACAGGCGAAAACTGCATAGGATAGGTAAGTATTACCCTTTGAACCTTTCCTTGTGAAAGAGCATTTACTTTACTAGCTGACCAGTTGATGCAATGTCTTTGAACTATTTTGTCTTTAGTGTAAACGATGATATACCTCGCACATGATTCTTCCTTACATAATTTAGTTCTCATCGTTACTTTCGTTTGTGGCCATGATCATACACCTGGTTTTGTAAGAGTTTCTATGAATTGAGCCATAAACAATTTTCTTAGATGCGGCCCCATTTCTTTCTCACATAGATGATTTCTTAATTAAGAGTAACATGCATTACTCTGCTCTAATTTTCGACACATAAGAATAATTAAAATCAGGTTGCTTATCCTGTTATCCACGAACGTCACTATTACATTATATGAATTGGCAGGAGATAACCCTCATAGTTATCCGACTAAGTCTGTACAATTAGGTTGTCTATTTGAACATAGATCTTGGGATCTCCAGTCAACTATGTTGAATTTCTATTGTATCAACTAATTTTTTCAAAGGCTTAAGTCTAATTTCTCTAGATGACTTTCCAACCAACTATCTATTTAACCATTTCGTCAACACATCTGCAAGGCTATCCTTTGACTTCACGTAGTCAACAGAAATAACTCCAATTGAGAATAGTTGTCTGATGGTATTATGTCTACGACGTGTGTGTCTAGAATTTTCATTATACATATTGCTCTGTATCATTCCAATCGCAGATTGACCATCACAATGTATGCAAATTACTGAAACATGCTTTGGCCGTCTTGGAATATCCTTTAAGAATTGGCGTAGCTATTCAACCTGTTCACAACACTTGTCCAGGGCTATAAAATCAGATTCCATAGTAGACCTGGTTATAATAATCTGTTAAGAGGATTTTTATGAAATAATTGCACTTCCGAGTGTGAACACGAATCTACTTGTTGACTTTGAGTCTTTTATATCAAATATCTAGTTAGCATCACTATATCCTTCAATAATCATGGGATATCTAGTATAATGCAGCCCCTAATCACGAGTATATCTTAAGTACCTTAGTACTCTTACTATTCCTTCCAGTAATCAGTTACTCGTGTTTCACTTAGTTTACTAACTGTGTATGCTATGTCCGGTCTTGTACAACTCATTAAGTACATTAGACTTTCGATAATTCTAGAGTAATCTACTTGAGAAATGCTCTCACCTCTATTTTCTGATAGATACTGACTTGTATCTATCGGTGTTCTAGACATACTAGAATTATCTTTGTTAAATTTTCTGTGAATTTTGTCAAAATAATGTGACTCGCTTAGAACAAGGCCATCTGATGTTTTTGAAATTTTAATTTCAAGTATCACATCGGCTAAACCCATATCTTTCATGTTAAATCTTGAATTCAACATATTTTATAGTGGATTTAGTCATCTTAGTAACACGACCAACATTGAACATATCATCAACGTAAAACCATAAAATGACATAGCCATTTTAGGTGTCTTTTACATAAACGCATTTGTCACATTCGTTGATTTTGAATCCACATTCCATCATCACATTATCAAAATTTTCATTGGTTTGCTTGTTTCAAGCCATAAAATGCCATCAACAATTTACAGACCTCTGGTGCAGAAAAACCCTCAGGTTGTTCCATGTAGATTCTTCATCTGAAACTCTATTTAGAAAAATAGTTTTTACATCTATTTGATGTATTTCAAGATTTCACAAATATGCAATTGAAAGTATCATCCTAATGGAGGTCATTCTCATTACTAGAGAATATGTATCAAAGTAATCAATGCCTTCTCATTGTCTGTAATCCTTAATCACAAGTCTTGTAACGACCGGGAAATTTTTTTTTGTCTTTTAATTTTAAGTAAATAAAATTTTAACTTTCAGCGTTGCTACGAACTTTCGAGTATGATTTAAAATATTTTAGTCGCGATTATTTTACATGAAATTTTATTAATCACCGACACAAATTAAATTTTCTTTACCCAAATAATTTATCTTGTTCTTTAGTAAATAATTTATCTTGAGTAAATTTTAGACTTATTTGAGACAAACCGAAAAATTGAAAACTAACGAAAATAAAACATCTTTTCTACCCATTTTTGGTCAATTCATTCACCTTAGTTTCGACACTTTTTTTGACATAATTATCCTTCAGATTTAGCCCAAAACCCGTCCATCTAACCGTTAAAAATACACCCCCAAACAGCCCCTTAATCTATGTGAGAAAGACACCCCAAACAGCCATTTAACTCACTTGAGAACCACCATTCCACTCCCCATTTTCCACCCCACTTCTCTCCTATTTTCAACACCATTTACCCACCTTCCAACCCACTTGATATGCAGCCAAACTTCCCCCATTTTCCACAGAAAAACCACCCCCAGTCAGCCCCCATGTTCACCTACAGAAACCTTCCAAACAGTCCCTAAAACCATTAAGAAAACTGCTCATTTTCTCTCCCATGCTCAGCCTTTTTTACCCACCATGTTACCCACCCCTTTCAACTAATTTAACTCCCAATAAAACTTCTGAAAACATTCCCAAGGTTCTCCCCTAAATCTGCTGAAAACAGTCCCAAGATTTTCTCCCAAAACCAGTGAAGAAACCACCCCCTCCTCTATTCCATGATCATCCTTTTAGCCCCACTTTCATACCCATTTCTCTCCCACATTTCATCCCTCAAGTTAACTGTTTTTTCCCCAATAATATCCCAAAATTCGGCCATTTATTCCAGCAAAAAGCAGAAGAAACGTCCAGTTCTGCTGCCATTTTTACGGAGAGGAGAGTTTTCAGCCCACATATATCCCAATTTCGGCCCTCCTTGCACTCCAGTTTCGACCTCCCAATTTCAGCCATAAGTTCCAACTTTTATTCCCTTTAACACTCCACTTTTCTCTCCCCCCAAATTCATCCATACAACATCCCATAAACCAACCCCTAATTTAAGCAAAGCCTCCTTTTTTCCCTCATCATTTTCCGCCCCAGCATTTCCAATTTATACTCCATTTTGAGCAAGTTTTCTTCCTCTTTTCTGTCCAGAAAACTCCGACCCCAGCAAAATATCTTGTAGCCTTGGTTTTGATCCATAAAATCTATATCTTTCCTCTCATTATAAGCCCCAAAGTTCCTTTCTTTTCAGTTAAAAGAAACTAGTCCTGCAGTCTCTGTATTCCTCAGTTTTTGGCTAGCAGTAGTGTTCTTTTTCAAATTATTTTTCAGTGACGATCACATACTTTCTCTTCTAGATTTCTATCTCTAAAGTTCCCTATATATACATATAATTATATAGTGTATGGGTTTGTTTTTTTTGGAAAGCTGCAAAATCAATTTTTCTTCATCAAAGCTTCAACCGAAAACTCGTTTTCGAGGTAGTTTTACTTAATGTTTTTATTGTAATTTTTAAATGAAGTTTGGAAAAATTATGATGTTATATGAATGCCATATAAACTTATTTATGAAAGAACTTATGATAGTGATTGAAGGTAATCACTTAACATGTTTGTGATTGAAGGTAATCACGTATGACTTTATGTGGTGTCGGCTACCAATGTTTATGATATTATGTACGTTTAAAAAATCTTGGCATGTCGAATTCATGTTTAAGTAAAATTTTCTACATGTTATAAGTATTGCTATTGAGTGTTTCTTATGAAATACTCACTCCCAAAACGAATAAATTTTTAGATTGAACTAATCGGGGTTGATACGATGGTGGTAGGCTAACGAGCTTGTCATGAAAGTCTTATTTAGTTTATGTTTTGATGTCAAAATGATCGAGTCAATTATGCTGTAATTATTATATTTTAATTATTTTATTTAGTAATTAATTATGTAAAATGTACGAAAACAAGATATTGGTTTATTTGTTGTTCAAAGTTTTAAATTATGAATTTGCCTAGTTTCATTTTTCAGGATTTTTAGCTTACTGTCCTCTTTTTGAAAAATCATAACTTTTGTTACAGTTGGAGTTTTTGAGAGAAATCAGTGACTTTGGAAAGCCCTATATGTGGTTTAATAATAAAATTTGGAAATCACTCAAAAATTCCATCGTATGAATTTATTATGTATGTTTGAACGGGCAGCCTTAAGGCACTCAGGATAGTTTTCAAGCAACTTCGGTCATCTTTTTCACCTATCAAACGACGTAATTAATGTTTGAAATTTTAATATATTGTAGTATGTAGTCCCAAGTATCTACCGTTAAAGTTTTGTAATTTTTAGAATTCGTTTGATTAGTCAAATAAATTGTGGCGTGATATAGGAAAAACTATAAAATTTTGAAATAAATTCCTCTTCCCTTACTTTTCCGCAAAATCTTATTTTTAAAATCATTCAAGGGCACGAAAAATAATTTTTAGAGTTGTCAAATACATTTTAGAGATTATTTTAGTGACCTCCGATATGAGAAAATCCGGGGCGTTACAAGTTTTGCCTATAATTATTGAATGTTCCATCTGCTTTTATTTTTGTCTTAAAAATCTATTTGTATCCTAGTGGTTTGCACTCCAGAGGAAGATCCAATGTTTTGCAAAATAGAATCTATTTCACTTTTAATTTCCTATTTCCATTGAGGTCCTTATGAAGAGTTCACACTTTCTTTAAAGCTTTGATGTTCACTTTCTAGCATATAAGTCAGAAAATTTAGACCAAAATATTTTTGTATTCTAACTCTTTTTCTACGTCTTGGTTTAACTTTATTCTTCCTATTCATGTTGTCCCTCTTTTCATGAGTCTGTTTAGAGGTGCTTGCTTTCTCTTTGGATCTTTACGAAAATACATATTCAAAGAACAAAGCATTTTTCAATTCCTTTATTGTGTTTTTGTGTATGTTTGGGATATAGACTCGTGCACAAGAAACTGATAAGTACTACTAATTTGCGCACATCCAATAAAAATACAATAAACAGTTTTCAGACTTATTTTCACATTCGTTGATGTAGGTACGACCACTTTGGCAAGACACCGCGACACTTATAAGTATTTATAGGAATGCTTCTATCGTTTTCATAACTCATAGGGGCTATTTTCCTTTTTCTTTTGGGGTACCTTATTTAAAAGATAATTGGATGACAACACAGCTTCTTCACATGTTCTGAGACAAACTACAACTTGACTATATTGAATTCATCATGTCTTTTAATGTACGATTTTTCCATTTAGCAACACCATTTTGCTAAAGTGAATAAGGTGTTGTAGTTTCATGTGTGATTCTGCGTTATGCACAACATTTAGTAAATGGTGATTCATACTCATCACCTCAATTACTTTTTAAGATCTTAACTGTAACGCCCCGAAAATTTCATATTCCCAATTTAAATAAGCAAGAAATTTTCTTGAGTTGTCCCAAAAAGTATTTCGAAAGTCGTAGCACTTAGAATTTAATTTAAATCCGAATACTAAAAAGGGAGAAAATCGGATCTAATGAGTTGTGAAGGGACTAAGATGAATTGATTTAAGAGTGAATGACTTTTATTAAGGCTTGTTTGGATTAAAGTGAAAAAGTTGGGTAAAGATCCAAAAAGTGAGAAAACAAAGTTTTGAGCCTTTTTGATGAAAGTCAAGTAGCCATCATTGGTTCGCTCTTGTGAATAAAGTATTGGTCGGAATTCTACGAAACTTATGGTGTTGCGAAATACGCAACGAGATCTTCAAAATGGTACCAAATATACCTATGTTTGACTTAGGAATCAGCCCCAAATAATTATGTCAAAAACGTTCCAAGAAGTTGGAAATCTGGAATTCCCAGAAATGTACTTTCAAGCAGCCAACTTTGGAGCCATCGTATGATCTATGTATTGGTCAGAATTCTACGAAACTTATGGTGTTGCGAAGTACGTAACGAGACCTTCGAATTGGTACTAAATATACATAGTTTCGACTATGAAAACAGCCCCGAAAAATTATGCCAAAACGTTCTAGAAAGTTAAAATCTGGAAAAACAGCCAAAAATTCCAGCAAAACCATTTTCAAGCAGCCATCTTTAAAGTAATGTTTTAACCTCTGTGATGATCCGTTTTCTACGATTCAAAGTTCGTTGGGAAGATCCCCGTGAGATCTTCGAAATGGTATAAGGAACGTCGAAAAATGAGCACGTTTAGACCTTCAAAACTCGACCCAAAAACAGATCCAGAAATCTGCCAAATTGGAGTTTTTGCATTAATTGTCCTATAAGCTACCCTAGCATCTTTAATTCACCCTTTAAAGCCATGTGCAGCTGGGAGACGAATTTAAGGAAGCCCAGCTGGGAAATCTGCAGCAAATGTATCCAAAATTCTTGTATTTAATGGGAGATATGCAATCATGAGGAAAAGATTTATTTTCCCTATAAATACCCCCCATTTCAAGTTACCACTTGCCCATTTTCTTCTCTCTCTAATCTCCATAACACTCTCACATCACTCCCTCACGTTTTCTAGCAATAAACAATGAGAAAATAACCCTCAAATAAGAGAAAGATACCAGAGATAGAGGTGAGTGTTTGTATAATAAGAAAGCTTGGGAAGGAGACTCTCTAATTCAATAGAGGAATCTCCAACCCAAGCACCAAAGCCCCATTTTGGGCAACAGCTTAGAGGGATCAAGAAACTCAGATTTCTTGGTGTAGAAAGTTAGATCCCTTGGGCCAAGAACGTAGTTTTCAAAATAAAATGTTTTAGCACCTCTCTACCCAAAAGGTATCGGTACCCTGTATTTTAGTTTTACGACAGGGTACCAATACCCTAAAAACTGCTGCACCATAAATAATTAAGGTTGTTCCTTCATGGTCCAAACACCCTCAACTTCAGATTTAAGTATCATTCACTCTATACAAGATTATGATGTTTAAAAACCTTTTATTTTCAGGTGGATCAAGATTAACAACAAGAAGTTGTGAGTAAATTACGTATATGATTTATGTGCAATATGACAAATATATACATCTATATGTGTGTATATTCCATGTGCTCTTGCATGCTCCAAATGAGTTATATTAATGAGTTTCATGATATGTTATGAGCATCTTGAGCCTATTTGCTATTTATGCAACTAGAAGGAAGAACGAGAATGAGAAAATTATCTTGTGTCATTTATGCTCAACTTGAGAAAGCAAAGTTTATATGTAAACAAAGATAAGTTATGTTATAACACATAAAGATTTCTCCAAACTTATTTGTACACCATGGGCAAAAGTGGCCTATAGGGGACGGTATGGGTCCCAAGAAAAGAGTTGATTCAACTTTGGCCAAGGGTTAGAGCGACCCATATGAGGACTTGATGTCCGATTAAAGTACGGCCAAGGGCAAAAGTGGCTTATATTGGGACGGTAAGGGTTCCATGGTTGATCAACTATGGCCAAGGGCAAAAGTGGCCCACAGAAGGACGATTAGTGTCCTAAGAAGTTTGGCCATCGTGCTTATGCACAAAGAATGTTTATTTGAGTACTCGGTGTACAAATATTGTTTGTGGGAAGGGCCCTAAGAAAGATAAAATATATATCTATATGCAATGTCACACATGCACCGTATTTTACTCATTGAATGTCACCATTCATAGTCGTTTTATGACTCTTGTAGAAAATGGATCGAGAAATCTATGAAGTTATGGGACTAAGGTGGGAAGTAGCTTCGGATGGCCAAGAATACCATTTGATCACCAAGATTGACGTATGGTCCTCCAATCCACATGTACCCGGATTACAAAAATATGAAACTACCTACTTTGTTGTGGACGTATTCGATTATTGGACCATGGAGTATCTCACTATTTGTTTTTATGAAATGTAATAAAATAGGTGAACTCGTCTTTTAATTCAAGTACTTTCTTTTTGATAAAGTACCTAGTAGCACTTTTGATCGGGTTCAAAGCATATGAACTATTCTTGAGACGTAATGATTTGTCATGAGTCACTTTGAGACAAAGTTATAAGTAAGGTACTTTCTTCCCTTCCTTAAACATCTATTTTGAAGTAACTTAAAATGATGGAGGAAGAATAAATAAAAAAAAGACGAGATTCGCATGTTTTACTCTTCCGCTATATTTAAATGATTATGCTTTTGTTTATGGCTTTTCATCTTACTAAATATACATACTTTTACAACAAATATAAAATGAATCCGAAGCATAAAGAGAAATGGTGATCTCCAAATCCTGTCTAAGATTAGTTTCTAACTACTTTCCTCAAAAGAAAATGGAGAAAACATGTTTTAAATCAGTTTTTAATCAAACCAGGAAGTAGAACTGCTTTCTGCGTAAAATGGTATCAATACCCTAAAATATGGGTACTAGTACCCTACTAAGCAGAATACAAAAAAAAAAGTTTAGGCAGAATTTTGAGGTCGCCACATTAACTTTCTTGTTGAGTTAATTCGCAACTTCATTTTTAATTATAACAAATTTCTCTATAGTTTCGTTCTAACTTTTAAGCAGATACATATAATTGTATTTTGTGCTATCATCGACAAAAGTATTGAAGTACTTGTTGCCACCCCTTGTTTGTAAAGATTTTAAATCACACTAGTCAGTGTGAATTAAATCAAGTTGTTGTGTATATCTTTCAATAGATTGGAATGACAACTTCATCAATTTTGCCTCAACACACGTTTCACACTTGTGTTTAGAATCAATATAGAATGCATGTATAAAATTCAAGTTAATTAATCTACACAAAGTATCATAATTAACATGTCCTAGTCTACTATGCCACAAATGAAAGACTCAAGCGAGTAAGCATAAGAATTAAACATTTTATTAATTTTTGGCTTAACCGTCATTACATTGAGCTTAAAAAACCTATCAGACACATATCCCTTTCCTACAAACATTCCATTCTTAGAAAAAATAACTTTATCTAACTCAAAAATCATACGAAAACCATGCTTATTCTGCAGCGATCCGAACACTAGTTTCTTACAAATTTTTGGCACATACAGCACATTGTTAACAGTCAGCTCTTTCCCAAAAGTCATCTTTTAAACCACCTTACCTTGCCCTTGATTTCAAATGTAGCTGAATTTCTATAAAAAAATTATCGTCATTCTTCATTTCTTCAAAAGAAATGAATAGCTCTTAATCGGAGCAACCATGTCTCGTAGGACCAGTGTTAATCCACCATTTTTTTAGGTTTGATCCCACCAGATTCACTTCAGAAATTATTGTTGTGATGTTTATTTCAGACTCATCTTGTGGGACGTAGTCAACCATATTTACTTCTTTCTTATTGTTTCTTCTTGGCAATCGGCAATGCGAAAATTTATGACCTACTTTGTCATAATTATAACATTTTTCTAGAAATTTCTTATTGGAAACTCCTTATTTTGGTCCCAATTTAGTCACTTTTTCAAATAGTCCAACATGCTTTTGTTGGTTTTAGAACTTTGGCCACGCTTCATGACATTTGCTTTAGCTATAGGTGGATTGAACCCATTTTTTTAGAATCTATGTAGTCTTTTTCAATTCGAAGTCTGACAATTAGTTCATCAATGTTCATTTCCTTTCACTTGTGCTTTGGGTAATTCTTCAAATCTTTCCATGCTAGGGGTACTTCGCAATAATTGCTGCCACTTGGAAAGTTTCACTCAATACCACTCCCCAGCATGAATTGAGGAAGTCGCCAATCTTTTATAATCTAGGAAGCGATAAACAATGAATTTCTTAGTCCCTGCATCATCAGTTTTATATTTTCAGTCTAGAGACTTCCACAATTCTTTTGTCATTTTCACATTATTATACACGTTGTATAGTGAATTTGTTAATCCGTTCATGATATAATTTCGGCACACGAAATTAGAATATTTTCAAGCTTCAACCGCGCTTACAACTTGTATATCTTCCTCACGCTATTTGCATTTCAGAGCATCGTCGGTCATGAATCTCGCAAAATTCAAAGTTGACAGATAAAACAGTATTGTTTGCTGCCACCATTTGAAATTCAATCCATTGAATTTTTTTGATTTTTCTTCATGATTAACCGAAACAGTTACATGAATAGTTGTTGAAGCCACAATTTGGGTCACAACAAGACTTGCCACTTGAGGTACATGCTGGCTCGTAGAGAGACTTGGCACAGTAGCCACAGTCTGGTTTTAATAGCCACAACTCTAGTTATACGATCAGTTGTCATTTCTGAAACACCAAACAACGTGTTAATATTAAAAAAAAACTGCACGCAGAATACAACCTTTCCGATTTTTTGAAATCTATTATAATATTGTTAGACGAAATTTCAAAATAATAAATAATAAATAATATAATTTATTTATTAATAAAATAGATAACCAAAACATGAAATGATAAGAAAAACTGTAAAATATGAAACAATGAATTAAGGAACTGGATTTATTCAAATCGAGGCATGTGTAAATACAATGTCCTTACAACAGATTCACCCCTCACCGTGGATGCTTAAAAATTATTGAGCGTCTGTCTCCCAGGATACAACTGTAGAAAAGTAGCAAAATTGACATTTTTAAACTCATTTCCATGGTTACTCTTAATCATCAATATTCTTAATATTTCAAAGTGTTTTTCAGTGTTTATTTTAGGTGCAAAAAATTAAATCTTTCAAATACATCATATTTTTGTCTCAAGAAATCCACATAAGTGTAGCTAGAAAAGTCATCTACGCATACATGGATATATTTTTATCCACTAACACTCTCAGTCTGAATAGGTCCAATCAAATCCATGTGAAATAATTTTAAAACATGAGATGTAGTAAGAAACTGACTTTGTTTGTGTCTACGTTTAGTTTTCTTACCCTTATGGCATGAACCACATACCTTCAGGCTTTTGAGTGAGCCTGAGAACTCTTTGTACTACATTCGATTTTCTTAGTCTCAACAGATGACAGTAGTTCAAGTGTCCTAATCGATTGTGCCACAACTATGTAGAATCAGTCTTTGAAATATGACAAGTAATTTTAGTGTTAAGTAGATAACGTTTATCACTAGACCTAGTAACATGCAAGATACAATTACTATCATATTTTAAAATTTTACATGAATTTTTTGAAAAGATAACTAAGAAATCATTATCTCGCACAATTGATCTACATTAATCAGATTAGCTTTCAAACCTATAACATACAGAACCTCTTTTAAAATGGTAATCCATCAAACATGATAGTATCTACACCCTCAATTTTACCATGCGCCCCATCACTAAAGGTAACGAGACCACCTGCACAATTTTTGTAGTTAGTCAGAAAAAAGCGATTTTTTCAGTCACATGTTTATAAGAACCAATATCAAAATACCATGAGTTAGGAACACGTGTTCTATAGGCAACATCAACCAGATATGTGATGCCCCGAAATCACCTCTATGAGACTCTGGTGCGTTTATCTTATTCTTTCTCTTTTCGACCAAAAGGTGGTCTATTAGGGTGGAACTTAAATGTCATTATTTGCATCTAACCCCAAACATTTTAATGTGCCAAATACAAACCTCCTAGTTAAAATACTTGAAGTGCTTTGCTTTGATTAAAGATTTCTAACTTTGTTCACTAGAAGATAACTTGCCCCCTTTACGTCCCCAATTAGAAGAAAAAAAAGACTCAAAAGGGCATGAAACATTCCAAAAATTTTACCAAACACTCACAAGTCATCTTTATACAACATATAAAAATTTGGTGATTTTCAAATACTATTAAGGTTTTCATATCAACAAGCAAAGTGGAGAGTAAACAAAATTTGTGGCAGCAACATAGTAATGTATTAAACAATCTCATAAAATTCTCAAACTTTGCGTGATTACTTATAACCTATCATAATAAAACATACTAAAAATTCAGCATTTAACTAAATAAAACAAGTCTCCAAAATAACCCACAAAATAGGTAGATCAGATTTTCCCTATCCATTATCACCAAAATATTCATATTTCATTCTAAAGTCACCCAAATGAGATGATTCCAAGTCTCAAAGGTATAAAATTGGAAGGTCATCAATCTCACCAAGTATCATCCCAAAATTCTAAATACACTACTCTAGACACCCGTTTGAAACTAGACTTGCACTACGAATAGATCATAAATTTCTTCAAGCACATCATGGCTATTTAAAATCCAAAACATCCATACTCATAAAATCATGGGTTTCATGCATGAACACAAGTTGGAAAATTCATAACTTAACAATCTCATGAATAAAAGACAACAATAATGAAAATAATGAAAAGAACATCATAAAACTTATCAATTTTTTGTTCATATCTCAGATCTCTTTTTATTAATCCCCAAGCCTCCTCTTAGACACTAAAATTAATCTATGAAATAGTGGAAGGAGTTGTTTTGGCAAAAAAAAAAAAAAAACTCAATAGGAATACATTTGTGTGCCAATTTCCAAATATATATATATATATATATATATATATATATATATATATACCAAAAAATGTTTTAAAATTCGGAGAGCTCTAGGGTTTTTACACCCAAATTCTTTCTTGACTTAATCATTGGGGATTTAAGCCGTATTCTCATTCTCTTGAACACGCAAACATGGAATGAACATATTCTTAGGAATAAACTTCTTTCTCTTTTTCGGATGGCTACAAATTAAAAAAAAAAAAAAAATAAGTACAATACATATTTTCCATAAACAGTTAACATATATGGAATTAAACTACTTGCACATGTTTTTCCTACCTTGTTTTTGAATGAAGAAAGGGAATGAAAACTTTGAAAATCTCTTGAAAGTCCTCTAGTTCTTCTCTTCTTCTTTCTTGGAGAGTAATTTTTTTTTCTTCTTATTGGTGATTGTGTGTGTTTGTGGCCGGAAATGGAAGGGATTTGGTTCTTCTTACCAAAGTTGGTACTTCTTCTAAGGTAAGTTAAAAGATGAAGAGGGAAAAAATCTTCTTCTTGCATTTGATACATTCATAATTGAAGGAAAATAATTGAACACAAAAAAGAACTCAAATCTTTTAAATTTAGAAAGTCTATTAGCATTTAGATTCATAATTGCTTATTTTGAAAATAAGCTACTTTCTTAATTTAAATTCAATCTATTCTTTAAGTTGAAATAAATTGACTGAATGATGAAAATAGAATTATTTCCATTAAACTGGGCTGGGCTTTTTCACGTAATGTGCCTTTAATGGGCTTTTTCTCATAATGGGCCTCTATTGAGCTTGTATTGTATATTTTAGAGACATGTACTAAATACTGGACATAGAATTTGGCATATTATAGCATAAAAAAACTCTGGGTGTTACATCAATTAATTTGTCCTCGAAATTTACCTTGTTAGGTGAAGATCAATGGGTACTTGGTTCTGATTTATTCTTCTTTCTCCCAAGTTGTCTCGTCAACTCCACCATTTCTCCATTGAACTTTGACGAATGGTACTTTTCGATTCCTCAAAACATGAACCTTTCTATCTGCAATGCTGATCGGAGTTTCTTTGTAAGGTAAGTACTTTTGTACTTCCAAAAACTCATAGTCCACCATGTGTCCAGGGTCGTGGATATACCTTCTGATCATCTACACATGAAAGACATTATGTACTGATGAGAGATCTTTGGAGGTAACGCTAGGCAATATGCTACATTCTCAATTCTCTCAAGTATTTCGAACGGTCCGATAAAACGAGGTCTTAACTTTCCATTCTTACCGAAACGAAGAATGCCCTTCATTGGTGCTACTTTTAGGAAAACTTTGTCGCCCATTTCGAATTCCAAATCTTTCTTCTTTTTATTTGCATAACTTTTCTGTCGATCCTGGGCAGATTTTATTCTGGCTCTTATTGTCTTGATAGCCTCAAATGTTTGTTCAACAATTTTAGGGCCCAATACTCTCTTTTCTCCAACTTCATCACAATGAACTGGAGATCTATATTTCTTGCCATAAAATGGCCTCGTAAGGGTCCATCCCTATTGTTAGAAATGGCAAACGGACCGGGCCGTCCGTCAGCTTGGCAGCCCATTCTGTGAAAAGACGAACCCAGGCCGGCTCGGGCCCATCGAACGATAGACCCGGTCTCGGTCCCGATCCCGATCCTGGACTGTAAAATAACTCACGGGCCGAGCCAGGCTTGGCCTGTGGATCCAGCCCGTGGTTCGGTCTATGGACCGACCTGTGGAATGGTCCGTGGACCACGGACCAGGCCCGTGGTCCGTGGTCCGTTTAATATAAATTCATTTAATTTTTAATATAAAATATAAGTATATTTAATAATTTGTATAAATTCATTTCATTTTTATTCATTTTAACTTGTAAATTTTGATATTTAAATTTACAAAAAATTGTACACGTAACAATTTGTTCGTGTATATTTTTAACTCCGCATACGCTAATAGTAGTCGGTCCCAAGCCCGAAAAAATGAGGAGGTTTTGAATTTAAAATTTTATCTTAACTTATTTCTTAATTTTATTTTAACTTCACAAAAAAAATCGTATTTCACGTGGGTCCATGGACCGCCCGCTGCTCGTGGGGACCACGTGCGTGTCTCGCGGACTGGCCTATGGCTAGCGAACCACGGACCGGCCAGTGTGGCCCGCGGACCACGTGCCAGTCCGGACCAATTTTTTGGGACGGGCCGAGCCGGACCCATTATGGCATGGGCCGAGCCAGCCCGGATCGGCCCATTGCTATCTCTACCTATCATGGCCTACAAGCTGTTGTTGTAAGCAAATCTACCAATTGAAAATTGAGACTCCCAATTGCCATCTAACTCCAAAACACATGCCCGAAGCACGTCTTCTAAAATTTTAATAGTTTGCTCGGACCGTCCGATGCGGGCCACGAACGGATCTGAACCATGGTTCGGTCAACCATGGTCCAGTTGGAACACTAACGAGATCAAGGACCAAGAAGATCAAGGAAGACATACAAGGCCTCGTTAAAACCTTGTGGGCGATGCCGATATCAAATACTCGACAAGCGAAGTACCAACTTGGATACACTTGATCCAAGCTAAAGAAGGAATGGAGGAACAATTCGAGGATAAAACAAAGTTGGGCGAGCAGACGACATTGCGATCGCATTGTTATCAATACTTGCGATCGCAACACGCCAGATTCGAAGCGAACGTAATTACGCAAAGACATGCGATCGCGGTATTAACCCTGTGCGATCGCAAGGATTTAACCTATCGCGATCGCATAGTTATAAATTTGTGCGATCGCATGAAGGCGATTTTTTGGCGAGAATGTTTTGGGCCAAACCATGCGATCGCATAGCGGTTTGTACCATGCGATCGCATAGGTATGCCGAATGCAGATTCGCCGGATTTAGTTTCCTTTTCAAATTAGAACTCTTAATTTAGTTGCTTTTAATTATGGCGGTTTAGATTCGAATTTTATTCTTGTTTACTATATAAACAATTCTACATTGTAACGAACTCGGTTTACGATATTTTGAGATTAATTAAAGTGAGATTTCGCTTTTCTTCTGAGTTCTTAATTGGACTAAACGAACTTATCAAAGAATTCGCACTCTTTGTGGCGTTCATAACTTTGGTTCTTGATTCAAGTAATCAACGGGTCAAGTTTCTGCGGCGATTTTAGCTTTCTTGGAGTTCGATCAATCTCTTGTGGGTTCCGAGATTCAATTCTCCGCGGTTCGCATCGGTTAGTATCGAGCTTTGGCTCTAAAATCGTGTTCTATCATTTAATTTCTTGTTCTTCATCGATTCATCTTGAATCATATCAAAGAAAAAAAAAAAAAAAAAAAAAAAGCGAAAATTCAAGAAAAAATTCAAGAAACGTAATCCTTTGATATTCGATGTTCTAATTATCATCTTGGGCGAATTCCTAATTCTTATATTTTTTTTTTTTGTTCACCCTTATTCTACATTATCGTCCTTCCCAATTCTTGTCTTGAACCCTTGTTTTTTGATCCTCGCGAAATCGAATTCTTTTGATTGAGTTCAAATAGTTCTTTAGAGAGCTTGGTAAGAAAGCAAGAGAGGAAAAAGGCGAGTGGTGAGATTCTTATCGGGTAAAAGCCATATTGAGCAAAACACGAGTGCAAACACGTGAGGCACATAAACTTTTCAATCTTTCCTTTAATTCTCTTTTTTTATTTTACTTGCATTTAATGTCTAATCATGAAGAAACCGCACACGGGGATGAAAGTCACCATTCTTTTCTGATAAGGGCTATCGCAAAGAACAATTTGAGCGTATGAATATGGTGTTTGAAGAAATGAGGAGAGTAATAATACCTTAAGGGTTAAGATGGATCAACATGATACTTTATTTACCACATTACTAGGAGAACAACAACCCGGAGTTGCTCAGGGTAGGAGATATGATAGGCATAATCTTAATCCTATTGCTGATTTGGAGAATGAGGCTGTAGTGGGTAGTGACGATTATGATGTTGACAACTATGGGGCTGAGATGGGGAGGATGAGGCGTCGTGGAGATAGGCGTGAAAGACCACCTAGGGCAGTCGATTACAGGGGCCACGGTGGGGTAGATAGGAACTTTGGGAATATTAAGATGAAAATTCCTTCCTTCCAAGGTAAAAATAATCCAGATGCCTATTTAGAGTGGGAGATGCGTATGGAGCTAATATTTGATTGTCATAATTATTCGGAGGAGAAGAAGGTCAAACTAGCAGTGATTGAGTTCACTGAATATGCTATCATGTGGTGGGATCAATTAGTAACGAGTAGGAGGAGAAATCATGAGAGACCGGTGGACACTTGGGATGATTTAAAGGCTCTCATGCGTAGGAGATTTGTACCTAGTCATTACTATAGGGACCTCTACCAAAAATTGCGGTGGTCTTCACGCAGGGGCTCCAATAGTGTAGAAGATTACCATAAGGAGATGGAGATGGCTATGATTAGGGCTAATGTCGATGAGGATAGGGAAGCAACTCTAGCTGATTTTTGGGTGGGTTAAATAGGGACGTAGCCAACATAGTTGAGTTACAACATTATGTGGAGTTAGAGGACATGGTGCACATGGCTATGAAGGTAGAGAGACAGTTAAAACGCAAAGGAGCAGCTCGGTTTTCTTGGGATCTAACCTCCCAGAAGCCACGGTGGGATAATAGTGGTAGAAATGAGAAAACGGATTCAAGGGCGAGGACCGAACCACCTAAAGTCAACAATGTAGTACCTACCTCCAACAAATCCAAACCAGATTCCCAACCCTCTAGAAATAGGGACATAAAATGTTTTAAATGTTTGGGTGTTGGGCACATTGCTTCACAATGTCCAAACAAACGAGTAATGATTTTGCATGACAATGGAGAGGTGGTATCCGAGGTTGAGAGTGAGAGTGATGATGAGATGCCCGAATTAGAAGATATTGGTGTAGAATACCCGTAGAAGGTGAGGCTCTAGTGGCGAGACGTGCTCTTAACACACAAATTAAGTTACCCGATATGGAGCACAGCGAGAGAGAACATATTTCATACTAGGTGTTGTATTAATAACAAGGTGTGTAGTCCGATTATAGATGGGGAGTTGCACCAATGTAGCTAGTACCACACTAGTTGAGAAATTGGGTTTGTCGATGCTAAAACACCCTAGACCTTATAAATTGCAATGGTTGAACGATTGTGGGGAGATCAAGGTTAACAAGCAAGTTTTAGTGAGTTTTAGCATTGGGAAGTATAGTGATGATGTGATGTGTGACGTAGTTCCTATGCATCTTTGGTCATCTTTTGTTGGGTAGGCGTGGCGATATGATAGGAAGATTATACATGATGGGTTTAAGAATAGGTACAGCTTTTGTCAAAGATGGAAACCCGGTTACTCTTGTTCCTTAACCCCAAAACAGGTCTATGAGGACCAATTGAGATTAAAAGGTGAGACGGATCAAAAGAAAAAGAGTGAGTTAGGGGCACAAGAACGAAGAGTGGTGAGAAAAAAAATTGAGAGTGTTCCTAAAGCTACTTGAAATCACGAGAGAAAAAAAAAAGTGAGCTTCTTTGCAAAGAGAGCGAGGTTAGGAGGGCTTTCAAGGAAAATCAACCTGTGATTTTGCTAGTGTACAAGAATCCCACCTTATACGTAGTGACAATAACCAATCCCTCCCGATTTGGCTAATTCTTTGTTGCGAGAATTTGAGGACGTGTTCACGATGAATTGCCTAGTATCTTACCACCCATTCGAGGCATTGAACATCGAGTTGACTTTGTACCGGCTCGGTCATTCCAAATCGACCGACATAC
The DNA here is from genome assembly GCA_023638005.1 of Forsythia suspensa. Lineage (NCBI taxonomy): Eukaryota > Viridiplantae > Streptophyta > Magnoliopsida > Lamiales > Oleaceae > Forsythia > Forsythia suspensa. Next base: position 34,722,906 of record CM042671.1, read on the forward strand.
GAAGCAATCCGAAGAAGAAACAAAGGAGCTTGAGAGGCAAGTTGAAGAGTTGATGAGCAAAGGCACGTGAAGGAAAGCATGAGTCCTTGTGCGGTGCCGGTGCTACTTGTACCCAAGAAGGATGGAACTTGGAGAATGTGTATTGATTGCGGGCGGTCAATAACATTACGATGATGATTCGAGGTCGAATCTTTTTAAAGAAGGAGGGATGATGCGGGCCACGAACGAGATACACGAACCATGGTTCGGTCAACCATGGTCCAGTTGGAACACTAACGAGATCAAGGACCAAGAAGATCAAGGAAGACATACAAGGCCTCGTTAAAACCTTGTGGGCCGATGCCGATATCAAATACACGAGTCGACAAGCGAAGTACCAACTTGGATACACTTGATCCAAGCTAAAGAAGGAATGGAGGAACAATTCGAGGATAAAACAAAGTTGGAGCGAGCGGACAAAGACATTGCGATCGCATTGTTATCAATACTTGCGATCGCAACACGCGCAGATTCGTAAGCGAGCGTAATTACGCAAAGACATGCGATCGCGGTATTAACCCTGTGCGATCGCAAAGATTTAACCCTATCGCGATCGCATAGTTATAAATTTGTGCGATCGCATGAAGGCGATTTTTGGCGTAATGTTTTGGGCGAACCATGCGATCGCAACGGTTTGTACCATGCGATCGCATAGGTATGCCGAGCAATGAGATTCGCGATTTAGTTTCCTTTTCAAATTAGAACTCTTAATTTAGTTGCTTTTAATTATGGCGGTTTAGATTCGAATTTTATTCTTGTTTACTATATAAACAATTCTACATTGTAACGAACTCGGTTTACGATATTTTGAGATTAATTAAAGTGAGATTTCGCTTTTCTTACGAGTTCTTAATTGGACTAAACGAACTTATCAAAGAATTCGCACTCTTTGTGGCGTTCATAACTTTGGTTCTTGATTCAAGTAATCAACGGGTCAAGTTTACTGCGCGATTTTAGCTTTCTTGGGGTTGAGATCAATCTCTTGTGGGTTCCGAGATTCAATTCTCCAGCGGGTTCGCATCACCGTCCATCTGTCTGAGGATAATAAGCAGTATTGAAGTTAAGCTTGGTGCCTGAGGATACCTGGAAACTTTTCCAAAATTTTATGTGAACCTTGGATCCCTATTCGACACTATTAACAAGGAGATTCCGTGCAACCTGACAATTTCTCGGAGGTATAATTGTGATAATTGATTCATGTTGAAAGTCATCTTTACTAGTTAGAAGTAAGCCGACTTGGTCAATTGGTCCACTATTACCCAAATAGCATTGTGACCTTTTGCTATGTTCGGAAAACCTACTACGCATTCCATGTTTATCTGTTCTCACTTTCATTCTGGTATTTCTAATGGATTCAACGGCCCTAATGGCCTTTGATATTCTGCTTTAAATTGTTGACAAACTAAACATTTCTCCACAAACAACCCTATACCCCTCTTCGTGTTTCTCCATCAAAAGGTATCTTAGAGGTCACAATACATCTCCGTTCATCCATAATGTGCTGTGTACGGGGTTGAATGAGCGTCTTCCAAATTTTGCTTCTCAAGTTCTCATCCTTGGGTGCAACGTCTGTATTCAAAATAAAATCATTGCGTTTATCTGTACCTACTTCTGCCTTAATCTTTTGCAGAAAATGGGTCCATATCTTATGCCTCTCGAATTTGATCTCTGAGAATGGGTCGAATCATCAAGGACGCTATTCTTGTAGCAACTTGACTCGGTGGTGCTAAAACTTCTGACTTTAATCTTTCGAAGTCACTTACTAGTTGTTCCTAACCTTGTGATTACTAATGTCAACTACCCTACGGTCTTTATGTTTAAGGCGTTAACTACAACACTGGTTTTACTTGGATGATAATGGATCACATAGTCGTATTCTTTTTACTAACTCCAACCATCTTTGTTGTCTATTGCTTTAGACTCTTATGGTCTGTATAAATATTACACACCCACCATACAGATAGTGATGCCATATCTTTAAGGGGTGAACTACTGTAGCCAATTTTAGATCATGCGTTGGATAATTTTGTTCATACAATTTTAGTTGTCTCGAAGCATATGCTATCACTTTTCTATGCTGCATAAGCACACATCCCAAACTCTGTTTGGATGTATTGCTGTAAATGACAAAACCTTTTGATCCTTCTGGTACTGCTAGTACTGGATCTGTGACTAAATGTTGCTTAACTTCTTGAAAGCTTCATTTGTCATCCTACTAATACTTTACTCATTCTCTGATTATGTGAGTAATCTATCCATCAATTTTAGAGAAACTTTATATAAATCTTCAATAATAACCAACTAACCCTAAGAAATTACGCACTTCTTTAGCATTGGTTGGTCAGTTCCAATTTGTTACTTCCTCACTTTGGCCGGGTCAACTTCAATTTCTTGGGTAGTAACTACGTGCCCAAAGAAACCTACTTGGTCCAGTTAAAATTCGCACTTCTTGAATGAAGAAAGGGGTGAAAACTTTGAAAATCTCTTGAAAGTTATCTTCTTCTTCTCTCATTCTTCTTCTTTTTTGGAGAGTAATTTTTTTTTTTTTTTGCTTCTTGTTTATGATTGTGCGCGTGGTCGGCTTTTTTCGGGGGGTGGGGAAAGAAAGCAAAGGGAAGGATTTGGTTTTTCTTTTCAAAGTTGGTACTCCTTTTAAGGTAAGTTAAAAGATGAAGAGGGAAAAATCTTCTTATTGGAGGAAAATAATTGAACACCAAAAAGAAACTTAAATATTTTTAATTAGAAAATCTCTAGAATTCAAATTTCGTAATTGCTTATTTTAAAAATAAACTACTTTCTTAATTTAAATTCAATTCATTCTTTAAGTAGAAGAAAATTCACTTAATGATGAAATTAGAATTATTTCCATTAAATTGGGTTAGAATTTTCTCATAATGGGTCTTTATTGGACTTTTTCTCATAATGGGCCATTAATGGGTTTTTTTCTCCTAATGGGCCTTTATTGAGCTTGGAATGGACCTTTTAGAGATAGGTAGCACATACTACTGGGCTTAGAATTTGGCATTTCACAACATGGAAAAACCCAGAATGTTAGAATATAACAATTTAAATCACTTTTTTTGACCCAAGCTTGCCTCACTTTAGTGTTTCTAAAGTATTTTAAAGAACCAGTAGAAACATTGATGATGTTTCTTTTGTCTACCAATCAAGTTCTCATTAGACACACAATGAAAAAAAAATCATGTCCAAACTTACTACACAAGCTACATTTAACAACATATTGAGATTTACTTCTATGTATTAAGTCGTGATACCTTAGTTGTTTGACTAAAAGGAACTAAATTGGAGTCTTAACATTGTTTAGAACGTGCAGAGGCAAGTCAGATTCAAATTTGACTGCCGTGTATGGAGTTCTGTCTGGGAACACAGCAGTCCGACTGCCAATGCACGTTTCATTAACAAATTCAACTTGGTTCAAGGTCTTTTCTTCCAGTTTTCATCATATCCTAAGCCTTATTTGATGTTTGAAGTCCTTCAATAGCTTAGCACTTCACTTAGATAAGAAGCTCCAATTGTTAGTTGCTTGACCCTTACCTTTGACTAATTCAATTCATCAAATAATTCCATAATTTACTCTCCTTCTCTTTTAAAAGTTTGGTAAGAGCATCCTTTTCAGCATCAACGGTTGCCTTCCCATCTTCCAAATTTTTGATGTTCACGTGGAAGACAATACAAATTTACTTTTATCTTCGACAATGAAAAAATGGATCCCACACAAAATTATTCCTGAACATGACAAAATTTTAATTTTTTCCAACATTTGGATAAACAAATTTTGTTGCCTAATTTTTCAATATTCTTACCATTCAATAGAAAATTTGAAGATAATTTGTTCATACGTTAATATTTACATAACCTAGTGTCTTGCACCATTATTTGAAACAAAGCTGAAGATACACTACAAGAAATAGCGGCAACATCGATGACAAATAGTGCAATCATGTCGTCGCTATAGTGTAGTGAGAAAATAGAGATAACATTTATCGTCTTTATGAATCAATTTAGTCGTCGCTTTTGTTTTAGAAGATGGCGGAAAGCTTTGCCGCTTTTTTTTATCTATCTATAGCGACGACAAAATCTACCTATAGCGAAGACAATGTCGCCCCTACAGGTGAGATTTTTTTTTTTTTGAAAACTTTGGTGTGGAATTTGATTTTTCACTAATATTTATTTTTTACTTTATAAGCAATTATAGAAAATGTTGTTTATTGAACTAATATATATTATGAAAACAAATATAATCACAAGATTTCATTTATCTCTAATGATTTGTTGACTTCACAACCCTAAGTCCATAGTTCATATCACATTTCAATCATTCTAAAATAAAAATGTTTGACAAAGCTTAGTGGATTGGGTTGGGCCTTTGGTGGGTCGAGTTTCAAGCCCATACTTGGTAGATCGGGTTAGGGGTCTACCGAGTATATAAAATTAATTTTTTTTAATTATTAAAAATTTGACTCCTATATTAACGACAAAGTCGTCGCTAAAGAAGATGTGCCTATAGTGACGATAAAATGTCGTCGCAATAAAACTATACCTACTAGCATATATCGACGACATTTTTGTCGTCGCTGTAATATTATAGCAGCGACTTTTTATAGCGACAACTTTTGTCGTCGCTATATGCAACATTTCTTGTAGTAACTTATCTACTTCTTCAAAGCGATCTTTCACATTAATTATTTAATATTATGGTATATTATTGATATGATCATTGTAAAAAATGAATTATCATTCATTACCTACATAGTGAAGCAAACATGAACATGATACAAATATTATATTGTTTGAATGTTTGTGGCACATAACAACAGTTGGATTGGATTTATTGAAGGAATTTCTTGAACCAAAAAGCAGATTTCTTGGGGTATCTTTTGAGTCTACGTCTGCGATCCACGTAAACCAAACCAAACTTTTGGGTGTATCCAGAACCCCACTCAAAATTGTCTAATAAAGACCATGGAAATATGCCCTTCACGTTAACCCCATCCCTGCAACAAAAATCATAGCGTTAAGTACCATTATTTGTTTCTTCACATGTACCATAACATGTATCCTACATAAATTTCACATTTGAGTGCAATTAATTGGTAAACTAAAAGACAAAAGGGAAATTGAGAATGTGTAAAACTAATGTTACAACAATCAGACGGCCGATAAGACCGAGAAAATTAAAAACCCATCTAGTTACATGTAAAAATTGAAAATGTAAAATCTTAGGGTGAACCAGGAATTGTTTAACCGGTTCATATGTCTTAAAAAAAAAAAAAAAAATTTAAAAATTTTTTTGGACTATGGATTCAAACCTAGTTTGACCCTTAATTTTTATCTTTCAGATCAATGTTTAGAATAATTTTAAAACATTGGTAAAATCAAGAAAAATACTCACCTAATGGCTTGCAGAATGGCCAAAATATGACGGCCGTAAAAATTTACCCTTTGTGGATCATTGGTCCCTTGCTTTACTGTAGTAACGTTAGCATCACCCATTCCTATGAATAATTTCAAATATTAAATTAGAAAAAAAGATGTAAAAAAATGAATTTTACAAATTCACATAAATTCAGAGAGACAAAGTTTTGGCTTCATATAATTATTTTCTCACCATTTCCCATAATATAAATAGTTGGATTCTTGTACTTTTGCTTTGTGTAGACAAGAAGCTCTCTAAATCAACATAAACATAAAAGATACTTACACCTGTCTGTAAATCAATTAAAATAAAACATAAGAACATAATAAAATTATTATTCATCATCTATTGATGAATTCAAGCAAAAAGTATAAATTTATATTGATCACTCGCGATAATGATTATATATTATATATGTATTACTATTAAGAAAGTGTAAACAAAGTCTTACAATAGGTATAAATAAAATATGAGTAGGAGGATTTGATTACTTTGCCTAATAAGTTAATATTTTCATATGAATCTTCAAATTCCAACAAATATTTATTTGTATGTAGAGATATAAATTCGGGCCACAACGCCAAACGTGATTGTATATTATACACATACTTGTAAATAGAGGTGTAAAGTTTGGTCAATCTAGACAGTCTATGATGTGGGTCATTGTAGAGAGACGGACAGTCCATTCGAGCATGTTTTGGAATATGTTGATAAAAAGTGGGTAAAAATTGTGGTCATATCAAATATGTGGATAAAAACGACGTCTTACCACTTTATAAGCACTAATAAACATACTCTAATGGGTTCACATTTTTAGAAAGAATAATGCTATGTGTCACCAGTATTGATCACACCAATCTATGTGACATAGATGTCCCCTACAATTGATTCATACTACATAATTGTGTTGTCATCCCATATCAATTAATTACATTGGACGCCATTGACATATATACTGGTGATTTTCAAAAGTAGTGATAATTAATAACATTACTCTATTAGAAATTAAAAGTCCGATCTAATAAAAATACGAATCATGTTGGGTCTATAGGTGGCCAGTTTCATGCCAATCAAAGGTCGACTAAGTAGACTGACTTGCTTTACATATCTACTTGTACATTTTGAAAGTAAAATTATTGTCGTTAATGATCATAAAAAATATCAAAATGACAAAAAACAAATAATTTTCAAAAAATAAATTGGAAGTAATGACATACCTGATCACCAATCAATTTTCCATTTCTCTCAGCTGCAAAATAAGAGAGGGAATGTTGGTAGGATAAATGTTATACAGGACAAAATATATTTCATATTATTATGAGTAATAATAAAATAAATATGAAAAATAGTAAGTATTTTGTTTAATTTGAAAGTAAACTTACTTGTAAGATTTGTTCGAGAATCTGTTGAGTAGCTGATATTAACATTATTTATAGAAGGAAGAGAAAGATCGGCAACACAATTTGAAGTGTAGTAATTGATTCCCAAGTAATCATAGGAGCCCTTCAACAACGTAGATTCTTCAAGTGTAAACTTTGGCAAACGTTTTCCAACAATGACATGCATGTTTTTTGGAAAATCTCCATATGTTATTGGGTGTAAAAACCTTCAAAATATCATTAATATACCCATGTTAGTAAGTAGGGCATGTTGATGAGGACTAAATAATGTTGTCGGGACATGCCATTACTAATAATAGTTATTACCAAATCGAGGAACCAAGCCCCAACATGAACGTTTGATACTTTTGTTGTTTTTGGTAAAAAGAGACAATAATTTAGTTATAAAATTGTACTCACCATCCATACATAAAATCAAGGGCCCGTTGTGCTGCTTGAACATCAGCTTGGCTTTTGGAGTAGGGCACAAACCAGTGAGTCACAAGTACTATGCCAATCTGTCCCTTCTGAAATGGCTATAAATGTAATATCATCACCAATATTACACATATTAGTAATTCCACCCTAGCTAATTGTTAAAAATACTAGGCCAAAAGAAAAACCCATTCATTGGTACATAAAAAAATAGGTGCCATCATATAGTTATGTAGCAGTTAAGTTGAAGACAAACATATTTTTGTTTGGTAATTTTATTTTATTTTATTATTATTATTATTATTTTTTAAGATTATAAGCAGTGGGTCTTACAGAACATATAGATAAAAAATGGATAAAAGTCGGGGGTCATGCAGATTTTATGAATAAAAATAATATTTAACTAGCTTATAAATACTTATAAGTACTTTCTAACATGCAAAGAGTTCTATTTTGTGCTGTGAGATGCATAAATCGTCGGCTCTCAAACAATATAAAATGAATTTTTTGTCAACCAAATGCTCGAGTCATAAGTAAAATATTCTCAAGTACTTTATTTCTAAGAAACGTAAGTCTCCTTAAAAGATAACAATATTATGCAAAAGTCTCCTCCTGTTGGAATTAAAATAGTGAATTAAGTATGTACCAACCTTGTACTTTTCCCTGTATAATTTGACAGTTTGGGCATGGCAAAGGAGTAAGAAGCGGGCAGCAATGTAAGGTTCAGTGGCGGAGTGTTCATCCAAGAAGAGCAGCGTCCAGGAGCCGCTGAGCCTGTGTCATAACCCCATGCTACGAATGTATATGGCTCGTTGAACGTCGCCCAATGCTTAACCCTATCACCAAATTCTTTGCAACAAACCTCTGCAAAATCTTTATAATCGTCTCTGCCACACAAAAAAAAAAAAAAAAAAGTCATTAACTAATTAGTTGTGTTGATGTTTAATCATTTTCTCATGTTCGTGTTAAGGGTAAAATCTAAAAATACTAAGAGTTTGAGCTATTCCTGTTAATAAGAATGATTTTTTTAGATAGAACTTTAAGTTTTTAGATGGTATCAGAATCCATTGAGCTCAAATGAGCAATTCAATCCATCTAAAACTCAAACAAATATACGAGTTAATTTCTAGAATGGTGTGTTTGAACAAGTTACCATATTGTAGGGATATATTAAGAATAAAATCTCACATCGATTAAGTATAAAAATACTAACTAACATATAAAAGTTTCAATTACTCTTAATAAGATTGACTTTAAAATGGAACCTCAAATCTTAATAGTTTATATATGATATGTGATTAATTAAAGGTTGAAGGGATATATAGTGGTTTTGGCAAAAATGTAGGGGATGAAAACATAATTTTTGGAAATATATTGAGTGTTGCTTGATAGGATGTGAACAAGAGGACTTGAAGAATATATAGATCATGTTTGGTGTACTTTTTTAAGCTTATAAGTTGATCAAACAATATTTTTATTCATAAATTCCATATGACCCACATTTTTTACTCACATTACACATCCGGAATTGAAAATTGTGGAGACGATTGCTTAGGTTAGTTGCTTAGAAGTGATTAATCATGGAATTACTCGGGGTTTCGTCAAATTGGTTTTGACAGCAGACGCTAGACATTTTTGTAAAGCCCGTACTTTTTTTTTAAAGGATTTTCATTTTTTTTTAATTTCAAGCGCTTTTAGTGGTCTGACAATTTTACCCTCGTGATTTCAATCGCTTAATTTTGGGTCAGAAAACTCGCTTTTTTTTCTTTTTCCTTTTTGAGTCCCATCCATGGGCGGATTCTGGGGCAGGATGGGACTTCACTCTGCCCCGGAAAAAAACTGTTTTTTATAGTGCAAATTTTTTTTCCAGCAAAAGTCTGGCATTTAAGTGCAAAATTTTTTTAGTAGCAGTCCGGTCACCTGTGGTCCGTCTCATGTGTAAATGGGTATGAGCTACATATATTACAAAAAACAGAATTATTTATTTCTTTAAGATAATTTAATGTATCTAGCTAGATTTACTTACATAATGCAAGGGCTTAGAAAGCGACCATATTCATCTTGGAGGGCTTGAGGAAGATCCCAAGGGTAGATCGTCACAAAAGGTTGTATACCTATTCATTATATACATGGAACAAATTTGTATATATATATATATGAGATCGAGATCTAGATCTAGAGAGACAGAGAGACAATGTGTGTGATATTTCTAACCCTTTGATAAGAGCTCATTAATGAGATTGTTATAGAAGGCGATTCCATCCTTGTTCACTCCTTTACTTAATTTTCCATTTGCATAAATTAAATTAAAGTTTAAACAAGGAAAAAAATCCTATAACAAGTATAAAATATGAAGAAAAAAAAATTAATTAAGTATACGCAATTTATAAAAGATCACTAAGTGAGTGATTATTCAAATGGATCAATATTTGCAATATGGTTTACACAACACAATAAAAATTATAAACTTCGGTAAATAATAAGTATAAATGTCCATCTACTTTGACTAAATGCCATGAAAAGCCATGTTTTTTGGTCTAATTATTTCTACTTTCATTACTATTTGTAAGTTTTCTTAGCCATATTGAGGAAAATGTGTCTTTGTTCAATGTAAAAGAGGTAGTACCTCCTCGTTTATATACTTTTATAACTCTTCTTTCACTTTCGTTGTAAGTTCTGAAGTAAGGCACCACGTCTCTCTCCGTAATATTATCAAAATATTTATTTTAGGCAATATATTCAACATATTTATTTTAAAATTTTAAAATTTATAAAATTAGAAAAGAAATATTTGACATGTCAATGACTAAGAAAAAAAAAGTAGAAGAATGTATTTTATGTGAATAATGAATGAGACTGTATTATTGGAGAATACTAACAAACTTAAAACTATTGAGATTTTAAATGATAGCAATTGATATTATTTCCTTATATAGAAGATTGTATATAGGTGATAGGCAGATTTCTAGGAACTAATTGAGGATTCTACCCCTATTTGTACCCTGTATTTCTTCAACCCAAATGAAATGAGAAATAAACAAGAAACCTGTTTATCAAACTCTCTTCTTCATGGTGTCAGAGCCGAACAAGGTTCTGAAAACCTTTGCAATCCAAGCCCAGAAATTCAATCCAAAATCCAGAACACTCTTCCAATACAATATCTTCATCTTCAACACAACCTTCACTACAAATCAATCCAAAATCCAAAACCCTAACTCTCAAATCCAAAAAAATACCACCCAAATCAATTCAAAAAAAAAAAAAAAATAAATGAAACCACCACCTTGCTCTTCCCTTGAGAACTTGAAGGCGGAAACGTCTGCAGATTCAACTTAGTAAATTTGACGGCAACGTGGCTAGGTGGATCCGCAACTGCAGAATAGATTCGCTACCGAACATCATCTTGGCTTGAGTCCTTTTGTCCATTTTTTGTTTTCACAAAACAAGAAATCAGATTAAGTGTTTGTAGAGAGAGAATAATTACCATTCTTTTGTCTATGTGTGTCTGATGGGATCGAGGATTATGAGACCACAATTGCTGCCATTGTTCTATGGTCATTGTGTCTGTTTTTAGTTTAGATTTTCTTTATTAAATCTATTTATTCAAAAAAAAAAATTGAAAAGAAAAAATGAAAAAATAAATGAGTGAAGCCATTGAATCTTCTAGAACCAAATTTGTTCCAATTCTTGTCCAGTCTGAGGGTACCTTTAATGCAGTCATTCAACTTACCGAAACAAATTATGATGTATGGTCCCAATTAATAGAGATGCATATTGCTAAGCGAGAAAAACTCTCTTACATTATGGGCAAATCCGATCCTCATGCTGCATCAGATATGGGATATGAAAATTAGTATGCTGATAATCAGAAGGTCAAATGCTGGCTTCTGATGTTGATGACTCCTGACATCATGAAGCCTTCTCCACCAAACAAAGTGCCAAATCACTCTCAGTATACTATAGAGAATTAACAGAAATATTTCAGGAACTCAATCATCGTGATAAAGCGGTCATGAAGGATCCTGATGATGTTACAGCATACCGACAGTCCATTGAGCGCACCCGAGTACACATATTTCTTGCTGGATTGGATAAATGTTTTGATCAACTTCGGCGAGAAATATTACGTTGTGAGCTACTCCAAAGTCTGGAAGAGTGTTATTCTTTAGTCCGTCGTGAGGCCATCTGATCCACTACTTTGAATGAGGACATTGAGAAACCTGAAGCTTCTGCTATGGTTTCTCGCTATCGACCCAGCCAGACGTCTCAAGATCGACAAAAAAAAATCCAAAGAGTTCCAATAGTTCAGACAAACCTACATACAAATGCACTCATTGCAATCAAACAGGTCATCCAAAAAGTCGGTGCTTTGGACTTATTGGATATCCAGATTGGTGGGACCTAACACGGCATCGGAATTCCAAACAGCCTTCCACTGCCGCAGTTGCTCAAACAAAGGAAGCCGATGCATCTCCTACGTCATCAATATTGCTAACCACTACAAACACTGGAGGTAAGGCCTTTACCACTTCTACACCTGTTTTGAATAGTACATGGATAATTGATTCTGGTGCTACTGATCATATGACATTTAATGTTAGACAAGTCACAAAACTTAGCTCATCCTCCCAAAATTGTGTCACCACGGCCAACGGTAATACCACCCGATTGTTGGGGAAGGGTCCTCCCACCTTACTAATACTTTACATCTTGATTCTGTGTTAGTTGTTCCCTCCTTAGATTATAGTCTTTTGTCAGTTTTTCAGATCATTACTACTTTATCTTGTGTTGTTATTTTTTGGCCTAATCATTGTGTGTTTAAAGACATTCATACTCGGCAAACGATTGGTTATGGTGTTAAGAGAGGCAAATTATATTACTTGGACTTGAAGCGATACAATTTGTTGATTACAACAAAGCTTGGCGATGATAGCACCGGGTTCACCGACAAAGATAATTGAAATCTTGCTCCAGCATCGCCGTTTGGGACATGCTTCATTTGTTTATTTAAAAAAAGTTGTTTCCAAGTGATGTATGTGAACTTGCAAAAAGTTATCGTGCCTAATTTCCTTTGATATTAAATAAAAGTCCTGTTCTTTTTATGGTTATTCACTCTGATGTTTGGGGACCATCCAAAGTTCCTACATTGGGAGGGTCGCATTGGTTTGTTACCTTTTTAGATGATTGTATTCGGATGACTTGGCTGTGTTTGATGAAATCCAAATCAGAAGTTAGCTTTATGTTTCAAAAATTTTATAATACCATTCGTACACCGTACAATGCCCGAATACATGTGTTACGTAGAAATAATGGTGGGGAATACCATAGTATTGAACTTGAGCAATTTTTGGATTCTCATGGCTCGATCCATCAAACTAGTTGTCCAGATACACCTCAATAGAATGGTGTGGCCAAACATAAAAATAGACATTTATTGGAGGTTGTTCGCGCTTCTCTCATCGGGGCTCACATGCCCTTATGTTACTGGGGCAAAGCTCTTTCTCTCTGTAGCATATCTCATCAATCGTGTTCCATCTCGTTCTATCAACTTCAAGATAGCCTTCCAGGCCCTTACAGACGCTGTTGTTGCCCCAACAGTCCCAAACCTTCCCCTTCATATCTTCGGGTGTGTTGCCTATGTTCATCTTTTTAAACACAACGCAATAAATTAATGCCTCGAGCCCTAAAATGTGTTTTTGTTAGCTATGTTGCTTATCAAAAAGGATACATGTGCTATCATCCCCCTACTAAACGTATGTTTATCACTATGGATGTTATCTTCCATGAAAATACTATGTATTTCTCAAAGTCTAATTTTCAGGGGGAGTATTTTGAAGAAATTCAGACTCTTATATACAACCTTGAGAAAAATGTTGTGGAAGTTTCTGATCAAAATGTAGGTGGTTTAGATCCTAGTGGTCAAAACTTGGATGCAAGTAGTGATACCCTACACAATGACACAATAAGCGTAGAAGTGGATGAGTTGGAGCCTAGTGGTCAACCTTTGGATCAAAGTGAAAATGGACACCCAGAAAGCCAGGAAACGTCTGAAACAGAGTTTGAGTCTCTTCCAATAGATACACCAAACCAATCGTTGTATGAGGATATTCCTGATATGGTCCCTGAGTCATCCAGAAAACAGTTACCACAACGTCTCACCAGAGGTATTTCAAAACCTACATATGAACCTCAGTTATCCAGTAACGTAAAATATCCATGAACAATTTTATGTCTACACATCGCTTGTCACAAACAAATCAGTCATTTGTCAATCAATTATCTACTGTATCTATACCTAACAGTGTGCAGGAACCCTTAACTAATCCAAGATGGAAAGCTGCGATGAATGAAGAGATGGCCTCCTTGCAGAAGAACCAAACTTGGGAGCTCGTTGACCGTCCTACAGAAAAAAAAACCAGTTGGGTGTCGATGGATCTTTACTGTGAAATACAAAGCTGATGGTACGATCAAACGTTTTAAAGCAAGATTAGTAGCAAAAGGATACACTCAAACTTATGGAATTGACTACACTGAGACGTTTGCACCTGTAGCCAAAATCAACACAGTCTGGGTCTTGTTATCCTTAGCTGTAAATTTTGATTGGCCGTTACAATAGTTTGATGTGAAGAACACATTCCTACATGATGAACTCTCTGAAGAAGTCTATATGGATCTTCCACCAGGGTGCATGGTAACAGAAAGATGAAAACAGAAGGTGTGCAAGTTGAAGAAATCAGTAAATGGATTAAAACGATCTCCTAGAGCATGGTTTGGATGATTCACCAAATCAATGACAACCTTTGGTTACAAACAAAGCAATTTAGATCACACATTATTTTTAAAGAAGCGACATGAAAAAATTACTGCACTCATTGTCTATGTGGACGACATGATTGTCACTAGTAACGGCTCAAAAGAATTGGAAGCTTTGAAGGAGTACTTGTCCAAGGAATTTGAAATGAAAGACCTAGGCTCCTTAAAATACTTTCTGGGAATTGAAGTATCTCGATCAAGTAAATGGATCTTCCTATCTCAAAGAAAGTATGCCTTAGATCTACTTCATGAAATTGATATGTCAGCCAGCCAACCAGCTTACACACCAATGGAAGAAGGCCTGAAGTTATGTATTGAGACAAACCAGGTACCAGTGGATAGGGGGAGATACTAGAGACTCATTGGAAGATTAATGTACTTAGCTCACACAACACCTGATCTTGTCTATGCTCTGAGTATCGTTAGTCAGTTCATGCATAATCCTGGTGAACAACATATGAATGCAGTCATGCACATTTTGAGGTATCTAAAATCTGCTCTAGGAAAGGGAATTCTATTCTCTAAAAATACAAACAAGCAAAATATCGAGGTATATACCGATGCTGACTGGGCCGGAGTAGTTGACGATAGACGATCAACTTCGGGATACTTTACCTTTGTAGGTGGGAACTTAGTTACATGGAGGAGCAAGAAACATGATGTTGTTGCTGGATCTAGTGCAGAAGCCGAATACAGAGGAATGGCCTTAGGAATTTGTGAAGCACTATGGTTGAAATTTCTCTTACAGGACCTATGCTATCTCCTAAAGCAACCAATTCAGCTATACTGTGACAACAAAGCAACATGTGATATAGCCCATAATCCAATTCAACATGACCGTACAAAGTATGTTGAAGTAGATAGGTTCTTCATTAAAGAGAAACTGGATGAAAAAATTATAGAATTACTAAAGATTTAGTCAGAAGGTCAATTAGCTGATATCCTTACAAAAGGGGTATCTAATCGGATGTTCTCAAAATTCTTAGACAAGTTGAGCATGTGTGATATCTATGCACCAACTTGAGGGAGAGTGTTGAGATTGTAAATGATAGCAATTGATGTTATTTCCTTATATAGAAGATTGTATATAGGTGATAGGCAAATTTCTAGGAACTAATTGGGGATTCTACCTCTATTTATTATCCTGTATTTCTTCAACCAAAATGCAATGAGAAATAAACAAGAAACCTGTTTATCAAACTCTCTTCTTCAAGAAGATGAAATGAATTAATTTTATTCATTGAGGTTAAAATTGACATTGTAATGATATATAATAATAAAAAAAAAAAAAGCATAACATGAAAAATTATGATTTTGCTACTTTTCAAAATTTGCCTAATAGTTAGTATATGTTTTTGTATAATCAATTTTTAAGGATTATGTGACAATCATAAATTGAGCTTTAAAATCAACTTTAAACCGGACCTAGAAGGTGTCTTGCTTGTTCAAGCTTTGCTTAGCCTATGCATGGTCACCCCCCTGGCGCTGCAGCACGCAAGATGATGATGAGGTTTAAAATCAATTTTAAATCGGACCTAGAAGGTGTCTTGCTTGTTCAAGCTTTGTTTAATCTATGCATAATCAATTAATAAGTAAGAGGATCATTATGAACAATATTTAATGCATTTACATTGATGACGTGTAAGGTTTTCATTAGATGAACAGCCAATGGGACATGGAATTGGGACAACACATCTCAGCTCTTATGATTGAGCTTTAAAATCAATTTTAAACTGGATTTAAAATGTGAATTGCTTGTTCAAGCACTTTCAACCCCCCCCCCCCCCGACCCGACCCGAACCGAAACCCCCACCACACACTCATAACATAAAAATCCAAAGATGGGCTCTTTACGTTGTCGTGAGGCTAACTATGTCATATTGTCATTAAACAAAATATTATTCTATTTCTCACTTAATATTAAATCTATACACTGAAACGGAAGATTCATTAGAATTAAGAATAGGCTTACCTTTCATAACTGCATCGAACACTATATAGAACTCTTTTTTTACTCCATAATTGAGTGATATTATAAAGCTCAGATTGAGGTAATTAAATCTGGTTGACTTAATTAAGAATCTCATTCTTATAATTATTAAAATATATAAGACTTATCTTATCATGTTCAGATCAAATCTGCACATAATACAAAATATGATGCACGTCTACACATGTTTGATATTCTAGTTTATCATATATCTTGTAATTAGAACGATTAGTAAATTTTGAAGACATTATCTTACGAGGTAAAATTCTCGACCACGAGATTGAAAATCTGAAGCCATTGAGTCCTATAAATTCCATCAGCTTTACATCTTCCTGCATCTCAACATAATTAATCATAATCAATGAGTGTGCGGGGGTGGATGGTAGTAATAATAGTTGTTGTCGTCTACCTTGTAACGATGATAAAAGTCATTTGCTAAATCCCCATTGCTGTGGTCCAAAATTTTACCTGCAGGACAATCACATTTTGTCGCTATTAGCCCTAAATCCTTATTTATTATGAGATTTCTTTTTGCCCTTTTGAAGTAGATTTTGTTCTTGTCCATCTAATGCTCATACGTATTTACGTATATATTGATGCAAACACATGCATGCGCGCGCTCACACACACACACACACACACACACATATATACACATGTAAAATTAAGTACCAGTACTTAAGAGATCTTTCATATGTGTATATATATGTATATGCGAGAGAGACACCATGTATACATCTCCCCACTCCTCTTCCCACTGAAGACAAATATTTAGGATGTATTTGATTTTAATTAAAATCAAATTTTTTTGTAAAAATTGATAAAATGTGTAGTTAAAATTAATTGTTGATTTTGACTTAAGATGTTTAGCAAAATTTTAACTAAAACCAAACAAACCCTTAGTAAGTTTAGCTGATGAGGGACAAAAGACTAATGTTAAGCTTTGAATTGTATAAGAACTTTGGGTTGAAGTACCACGTGTAAAATTATTCGACTTGCCTGTGAGACGAGATGTTGATAACAAAATATAAATAAATAAAAGTGTCTCCACCACCCCTCCTATATACCACCAATGTAAGCACATAGGCAGAGTGTGGAGGTACAAGACCTGGATATTTGTGTGCAAAGGTATCCCATATACTCGGACTTCTGCCATCCTCTTTTACAGCTCCTTCATACTGCAACAATATGTACATTTTGAAAAACAATATTATGCATGATGCAAATATATACAAACACATACTCCTAACTAAGATTTTGAAGCAGAAATGAGTATGTGAATGTGACCACCTGATAGGCAGATGAGCCTGCACCAAACTCAAAATCAAAGGGAAAGCTAGTCCGATTGAATGGAGTTGATATGTGAGTGCTGGGCCATTTTTGGCTGAAACTGAAAGTATATTCAAGCAAAGGAAGTTGACTAGGACAAAGAGACAGATAAAAGGATAGTGTTTGAGCTCCATATTTGTCTGTATGGCTATTATCAAAGGCTCATTTGCCCATAATATATAGAGTGAAAAACTCCAATAATTTAAAAGGAAAAAAATACTATATTCACGTGAGTGATGAGTCATGTGACTAATATATATATATATATTTCTCTAAATCATTTTTGGTGGCACATTTAATTAATAACAAAATAAATTAAATATAAATTAAAAGCAATTCAGCCTGACCTCCAATTAATAAAAAAATGGAGAACAAACTTATTCCTTCGAATGTGATCTTGACATACTCCTAGTAATCATATATACCAAGTGTAGAATCTCTTTGGTTCATTGTCGCTTTCATTTTCACTGCTCGATCGTGAACAAGTAAACTTATGACCACAACCAAAATTCGAAAGATCAATTGCATCATCTACTTTCCTATTAAAATAGCCAAAGGTATCTCTGGCATAATTGCTTACCTTATCAGAATGATATAAGCATGGCATGGTGGTAAATAATTATAGTGCTACACTTGTGGCGTGACATTACTACATTGATCAATTTTTAAAAAGTTTAAAAAGTTATAAATAATTTTTTAAAGAATAATCAATATGTTAATGCCACATGTCAAGTAGGTTCCATAATTATTACCTACCATGAGTTTCATAATTATTACCACAATTGGTATATATATTTGATTGATTTGGCTGAATAATTATAGTGCAATTAAATTCTGGTAGCTGGCAGTATGGTCATATATTGATTTAAGAATAATGCTACATGTACATAATGGTGTACATCCTCCTTTACAGATGCTGAGTTGGCATTTCCCCTATTATAAATTAAAAGTGAAAATGTATTACTGGACTGTTGCACAAAAATGAAATTGGTCAAATGAAAAGTCACTATTCTTGCCGCCCTAGATTTCTAATTCCGCCAAAATAGATACACAATTCATACAGTGGCAAGTGTGACTCCACTGCTCACCCACCGGCGACATTGACTCCACTGCTCGCCCCTTCATCTTCTCCCAAAGATTTATCACAATGATTCAAGGAGGTAATATTTTGTCTTGCTTGTTTTTAAATGAGGTGCGAGCAACCGATTTGAAAAACCCCCAAACTATCATGTGATTCCTATAAAATGTATTCTTCTTGTTGTAAAATCTAAAAATCGAAATTTTGCCGGAGAAGATAGAAATGAGAAAAAATTAAAATGTTTCCTGCTTGTTTCCCGGCTGGAATGGTTATGAAAATGACTTCTTAATGTATTTTTCGCAATTTGCAGAAAATTAAATGACTGATTCCGACGATGAGACAATAAATATTGTTGTTGAAAATGTGGATGACGAAAGTTTGGACAATGCTAACATATTAGATGATGAAATCATAGGCGGAGATAGTGAGTGTGTACCTAAGGTTGGGATGAAGTTTACGGATGAAAATGAAGTATTCGAGTTCTACAAACGGTACGCCTATGATCTAGGTTTTCCAGTGAGAAAAAGAAATTCGAAGAGGGATGATGATGGGAATTTAAGATACGTGACATTTACGTGTAGTCGTGAGGGCCGAAGAAATAGTGGTACAAGCACTTCTTTCAAGCCTCAACCAACAATTCAAATAGGTTGTAAAGCTAGGATAACAGCATTTTCAGATATTTGTGGAACATGGCGACTTAACACGGTCCATCTTGATCATAATCATAAAACAAGTCCTACAAAATCTAGGCTGTATCGATGCAATCGAGAACTTAGTGCACGTGTGAAACGGAAGCTTGAAATAGATGATATAGCTGGAATTCCATTGCACAAAAGTTATAACTCAGCTGTTGTTGAAGCAGGTGGGTATGAGAAAATGACTTGTATCGAGAAGGATTGTAGAAACTACATTGAAAAAATTAGACGGTTACGACTTGGGGAAGTAGATGCTGTAGCAATACAAGCGTATTTTTCGAAAATGCAAACAAATTGTCCAGGGTTTTTTTTTGTATGGATTTGGATGAAGAATCTCGATTAAAGAACGTATTTTGGGCAGATAATAGGTGTAGACAAGCATATAAGGAGTTCGGTGATGTAGTCACCTTTGATACAACATATCTGACTAACAAGTATGACATGCCTTTCGCTCCTTTTGTTGGAGTGAATCATCACAGACAAAGTACATTGCTTGGGTGTGGACTTGTTTCCAATGAGGATATAGAAACTTTCATTTGGCTATTTCAGACATGGCTTGAATGTATGCATGATAAGGCTCCGAATGGAATTATTACCGATCAAGATCGGGCTATGCAAAATGCAATTCGAATAGTTTTCCCACATACAAAGCATAGATGGTGTTTGTGGCATATACTAAAGAAATTACCTGAAAAATTTGGCAACCATATTCATAAGGGTTCTATATTTTCTGATATACATGGTTTAGTGTATGATTGTCACATTCCTGGAGAGTTTGAAGAGGGTTGGAGACAGATGATTGAACTGTACAAATTGCATGAGAATGATTGGTTGATAGGACTATACAAGGACAGAACCCGTTGGGTGCCATGTTTCTTGAAAAATAGTTTTTGGGCGGAGATGTCAACGACTCAACAGAGTGAGAGTATGAATGCATTTTTTGATGGGTATGTCCACGCGAAAACTTTTTTGAAGTAATTTGTTGAACAATATGAGCGTGCATTGCGGAGCAAGGTAGAAAAAGAGTTTCAGGCAGATTTTAAGTCATTTTCACAAATAGTCCCATGTGCGACGAAGTATGAAATGGAGAAACAATTTTAGAAAGTTTATACAATCTCGAAATTTAGGGAATTTCAAGAAGAGTTTACTAGAAAAGTGTATTGCGAAGTTCTCTCCACTGAAGAGTGTGGTTCGATCACGAATTATGCGGTTCGTGAGGATATCATATTCAACGATAGAGTTAAGAATTTTTTTTTTACAGTTTCATTTCTGAGAGACAATGCTTACATTGAATGCAATTGTCACCTATTCGAGTTTAAGGGCATACTTTGCAAACATGCTATCTCGGTGCTTATCCGTAATGATGTCGCAAAAGTTCCTGAGACTTATATATTGCGCAGGTGGAGAAGAGATGTTAGCAGAGTGCACACGAGGGTCTCAATCAATTACGATGGTTGGATGAGTACACCTGCTCAGTTAAGATATGAAAAAATGACTCTCGCGTTTGCAAACATAGCTGACTTGGTAGCAGATGATGAAGAAAGAACACGAGCGGTTATGGAGTGGATCGAATTTCAGTCCAATGATTTAGCTATTTCAAAAACCATACCAAGTTGTGGAAGTAATCTGTTATCCCAAAATAGTGTTCAAGTTGACTCTACTTGTGGTAAAGTGGAGACAAATGCTAGTCAAAACATTGTTGATCCAAAATGCTCGAGAACAAAAAGAGCTCCGAAGAAGCTACGGCGAAAAGGGGCATTGGAAACAAGTGCAAAAAAATCTAAGGTATATTGTCATTACATTGGGCAATAATTTTTATTATATTATTTTTGTGTTTTTTTAACCACCAAATGTTGGACAGGCACCTTTGAAATCAAATAAATCGAACACATCGAGGAAGACTAATGTACAAGAGAATGTTGACTTCATTCCATCGGTTGAGGCAAAGACAACATCTCACACGACCACCACTCTCTTACGCTGTGACTTTAGTAGTAAGTATTTATATTTGCGAGATGTTTTGATGTTCTATATTAACTTCCCTTGATTAACAATATTAACCCCATATTTTGTAGGGTACGCAATATCAACAATGGAGACCATCTTATGGATTAAATTTGTTGCCTACATATGGGATGGATGTACCCACTATGCAAATATATGCGCCACAATTACAACCAAGTCAAGATGATGTGTTTGGAGCATGGGATGAATATGTTCGGACCAATTTGCCACCAACAAAATGAATATGAACCGTATTAGTATTTATTCTATCTGTTTATAGTTTGGGAATATTGAACAATGTATTTTGCCACCATTCTTAAATGTATTGCACAATGAAATAGTTCGATTCGTGATTTAAATTAATGGTATAGAAGTGGATAGTGTGTGCTGGTTCATTCAGATCAGACCCAAAGTAATCTGTCTGGGAAACCTCTAGGAATTTTACTTGTGAGTTCAAGATGGTTTTGTTGAATGTAGGCTTACAACCAAAAGTGGGGTTGGAATTAAACGTAAATGTGAAAAAATCTCTAAAGATGTCTGAACTGGAAGGAAAGCAAGCTTTCATGTGATAAAAACTGTGGCTATTTGTACATTTATGGTTTTCCTTTATCCGACTGCAGGCAATTTTGTGAGCAGGCTTTTCATGTTCAAAGTGGAACATTGACTACGAACCTCAATCTTCTCATGGCTATCAATGGAGTTCGGTCTCATTGATGGGGTGCTTGAAACAGAGTACTAACGCATTCTTAGGTTGCTGCTGTCTCTGCCACACGACATTCTAAATTTACAGAGCTATGGTGCACAAGAAGCAACTGGAACCAGGCTCGACACATATTATAATCAACTAAGTTACACAGAATGCTAGTTTTCTCCATAATTTAACCATTACAACTTTTGATAAAATGAGTTCAGCAGAGTCCTAAACCAAAATACATAATTTAACTACATAATTTAAATGCTTCAATGTCCCTTTTCTTTCCCGTTCTCTTCTGCATTTGATTTTCCCTTGCGAATGGTTAGGTTCAATGAAATTTCCACGTCTTTTTCTTCAGATATCCCAGCCAAGCTTTTGAAAATACGCGAAAAATCTTAAAGATCATCCTTGGGCACAGATTTAGCCGAACAACTGCAACTTGATTCACCTTCATTCGTTACGATTTCATTTTTTGGCGCAACATCACTCCATTTAAAAAATCCGCAATCGCTACTACAACAAAAGAACAACTTCTCTATGTTCACCGTCTTCTTCTCCACCTCCATCCATTTCACAAATCCCTCACCACAGATTGGGCATCGTTGTTTTCTCGGGCATTCCTGCAAGTAGTGACCCGACCGTCTACAACTATGACAAATTACTTTATTCTTTCCTATCATTGTGAAAGTACCTTGCATTGAAAATTGTACACCAATTACTAACAATTTAATTATTCATGTGACAAAGAAATTAAAAGGTCAAAAATCCACAGCAGATAATGAAGAAATTAAACAGCTGATAATGAAGAAAAATCCACCAGATAATCTATGTATTTCAATAATTGTTGCTGCCAAAATGCACCGGATAATCTAATTAGTTTACTAATCATAATGAAAATTTCATGACACCTATACTGAAAATACATTATTCAAAATAACACGAGTTCAAATTTGTCATATAAATCTATTTCATACAGTGATCGAACCGAACCATGTAATTCTATTTCGTCATGTAAATCTTTAATTTGGATATTGGTGGAGATGAAGGTGGTGTTGGGATTTGGGGGTTTTTTAAATCGATTTCTCGCATCTCATTTTACAACAAGCAAGACAAAAAATTACCTACTTGAATCAATGTGATAAATCTTGACGGAGAAGATGAAGGTGGTGTTGATAGTTTGGGGGGTTTTTCAAATCGGTTGCTCGCACCTCATTTAAAAACAAGCAAGACAAAATATTACCTCCTTGAATCATTGTGATAAATCTTGCCAGAGAAGATGAAGGGACGAGCAGTGGAGTCAATGTCACCGGTGGGTGAGCAGTGGAGTCAATGTCGCCGGTGGGTGAGCAGTGGAGTCACGCTTGCCACTGTATGAATCGTGTATCTATTTTGCGGAATTAGAAATCTAGGACGGCAAGAATAGTGACTTTTCATTTGACCAATTTCATTTTTGTGCAACAGTCCCAGTAATACATTTTCACTTTTAATTTATAATAGGAGAAATGCCAACTCAGCATCTGTAAAAGAGAATGTACACCATTATGTACATATAACATTATTCTTTAAATCTCCTGTTCAAGAAAGCCATTAAATATAATATATTCATATGCCAATAATTGAACTCGCCAGTTGTTGTGGATCATTATGTTTCCCCGTTTTCTGTTCCCATTATGTGACTTCAGAAGTGTGTCTACAAAAAAAAATAAAAAAATATTGTACTTTATTTTAAAACTCATTACCATAACCCAAAATTTGGAAAATGAATTTCATCATTATAGGATATGTTTGATTTTGATTAAAATCAAATTTTTTTGTAAAAGTACTTAATAAAAGTTGATAAAATATGTGGTTAAAAAATTGTAAAAATTTTTAGATATCCATGAAATATATAGTTAAAATTAATTGTTGACTTTAACTTCAATTTTTTAATAAAATTTTTATTGAAATCAAACAAGCCTATACTATGGCATAATTGCTTACTTTAGAGTAGAATGGTTCAGCACTTCAGCTTCAGGCATAAACTCATGGGTCACAACTTCTACCTGAAATTGTTGTGTGCTTGATCTGTACGGAAAGAGCAATGGGTGAGCTTTCTTTTTAAATTTTGCACGAAACTAGATGACATGCGTGTAACTTGAATGTGAAAAAGTATGTTATATACTAAATTTAATAAGTAAACATATACCATATGCAATTGTTTATAATTGAGTTGGGCTTAACGTGCTCGATTATATTAAAATTCACATAGAGATATACTGTATTTACTTAATTGGGTATGTTTGGTATTGTTTGAAGAGGAATATCAAATAGCTTTGTAAAATTTGATTGTTATAACAAATTAAGTAGATGATCATGACTTAGTAGTTGGAATTGAATTTGATACCTATTGTTGATTTGTTAGTTCCGACATTCATTTAATCAATCTATTTATAAAACGAAACAATTCTTTCTCTTGTGAACAACCATAAACTAGGAATTAGATTAGAAGTAATTTAACTTTTAAATACATTTAAACTAAATATTTCTTTGGTGTTGTTTGGTTTTAAATTCACGTAGCGCTCAATTAATTGAAATTAATAGTGGTATCAAGTTCTCGTGGGATCGACATTTCAGACTCCTAAAGTCCGCTTTAGTACTTGTTTGATGACATTGTATACTTGCGATTATTTTCACAACAAGTTTTTGGCACCGTTGCCGCGGACTTGTGTTATTTACTTTGATTTTAGTTAATTATATCGTTATTGGAATCTTTTTTTTCTATTTTAGGTTCTCTTGTTTGGTGCATGATACAATCGGACCTTATGGATTTAGATTTTGCCGATCTAGAGATCAAGCGTACTTTTCATAGAAGACAGCGAGAAAAGAGAGTGAACAACATATTACAACAAATCATAATGGCTGATCCACCACAGAATGGAAACAATTTGGAAATTGAAGGACCACCAGATCTAGCTTGGGATTGGACGTCCAATTGTAGTGGGTGCTCCACCCATGTACCCACCTTACAAGTACTTAATGATGATGATAGTTCATTTGGAGAGCTCATGGTCCTACCACACCCTTGCAGTCAGTCTAGTATAGCACCTCCTGCTTTTGGATGGGAAAATTTTTTAGCTCAGACCAGATGTTATATGTATGGTCACTAAAAAAAAAAATACTGATTTTGCAAAAAAAAAATGTTGTCGCATAAATAGAGATTTTGTTATAACAATAATTTAGCGACAACAAGATGTTTGTTGCGGGTATTGTCGCACTATTCTAGACACAATGTATTAGCAACAACTTTCAGTCATTTGTCACATAAAAAGTATAAAATAGCACAAGATATCTGTCTCCATATTGTCGTCGTAACGCATATATATTGCAAAAAAGTAAAAAGGCGACAAGTCAATTTGTCGCAACCATTATTCCAAAAAAGTTTTTGTGAAGAAAAATATTTGTTGTAAATACTATTTTAAAGATACAATGTTTGTTACCTATTCCATTTTGCAACAAAATATGTGCATAGTAAAATACATTTTATAACAACTCATGTTTGTCGAGTAATTTATTTTACAATGAGTTTGATTTGTTGTACAATATACTAGTATACCACTTACAGGCGGTGAAATTCGACCGTAGAATCAAAGATGAAAACTCCATACGGTTGTAAGTGGAAGTGAAAACTCCATACGGTCGTGATTATAAGATATTCAATGTACAATTAATCAAATACAAATGATTCCAAATTATATAAAGAAATTCATAATATTGTCTTAAAATTGTAATGTCAAAATTTGTGAAGAGAGTGTTACAATAATCATCAATCTTATATCAAGAACTTCCTGTTGTGTTGTCTAGAGAATAACTGATAATTCATTTTCGTGGAGTACTTCTTGCTCACTACCACCACCATCATATTTTTTCTGGCTGGCTTTATCATTCACAAATACATAAATTTGTTCAACGACTTCAAGCTTTACACAGATATTATGAGAAAAATTCCAATTTTGACAGATACTTTATAACTTTATATTCCAGATGCATTATACTCCTCCAGCAATTTAAGAATATTGTGTTCCGAGGCGCTGATTGATGGCAGAATTACTCGATTAGAAGGCGGCTGAGGTTTCGTTCCAAGAGTTGCGACAGAATCTATTGGAGTTTGTTCGTGCATGTCCGGCAAATTAGCATTCCTTTGGACATCTGAAGACCCTCGTTCCTTCCATATTCTTTCATCTTGATGATCAAATAAATAAATAAAGCTTAGACATTCCAAAAACAACCACCCAACTATCAAATTATATATTGTCGAAAAGAATATAAAAATTAATTTATATATAATATGTTAGCTAGTGAAAGTAGATGGAGAAATTATTTATCGACACCTTAAAGAAACTTTTTATTACCCAGGATATTAGCAAAAAGGAAAAATAGGGTACATTACATATCAAAATTTTGTTATCCTTTTCGTCATTGACAGAAAGGCCATGTTCATATGAGATCCATAACATTAATGTCCTATTCTATAGAAAAAAAGTGACATCTTTACACGTGCTATATCACCAATTCTTTGTTGGCCCACAGAGTAGATATACTTAACCAAAGGCCTACTCAAGCTTGGTCATAACTTTTAAACAGTTTCAAATATAAACATTTTCCTCATTTTGTTACTTTGATTTGCACAACCAAGTGTCTAGATCAAAATTTTAAGAGCTACATATATTATTTTACATGTATACGCAATACCAATAACCAGACTAGAAGTAGAGATTAATTGTTCTCATAGCTAAAATACAATGACACAACCTCAAGTACAAAATGCAAATGCAGAGACTGAAGATCACAGAAATGCTCCTCAAAAGCTGGAGTCTGCCTAAAATGTGATTGCTCCTCAAAATGACATTGAAAAAGATATAGACCAAATGAATAGAATATGTGGTTTGTCACTAGACATGCGTTTAGAAACAAGAAGCATTTCACTAATAACCAAAGGAAGAGAATACAAAAAGAGTACCACATACTCAATCTCGAACCCCCCACAAAATACATACTAAGGGATAATACCAAAGAGTACATAATACTACGACCAAAATTTCCCAAAGTATGTATACCAAGGGAGATTGCAAAGGATCCCAAAATTTCACCAAAAGATAGTCCATTACTATCTCACAAACTGGAATAAATCCTAAGTACAAATGTGGGTCCTATGTGCGCATGAGAGCAAAATAAGTTTACCAACTATTCCTCATTCAATGTGGGGGAAAAAAACTATCTAGTTCTACACTCCTCTCTTCATATCACAATTTTAATGTAGTGTTGCAGCTGGTCCAACTAACTTCTCCACTACTAAAATATGATAAGGTCTCTTAATTTCCTTTATTGATAATTGACTGATGACCGAAGTAGTTGCGGAAAGGCCAAATAACATTATTTCATTGTCAGAGACGGGTAGAGAGTATTTAAAATTGTTTAGGTACATCCCATTAAGATATCAATACTTGGATATTTTACGTTTAAAATAAAAGTTCAATAATTAGTACCGTAATTATACATGCTCAATTTCTTGTCAATAATTTAGTAGTCGAGAATCTTATCATATTGTCTTGTAATTACTCTAATGGCCTTGAATTATTTCTCAGCACCTTAAAAGAAACTTTTGGCAAATAGGAAAAACAGGTTACATATCTCAAAATTTTGTTATCTTTTTATTCATTTGACAGAAAGGCCATGTATATATTGTTGAAAATACTATGATATTTCTGTAGTACAAAAATTTGAATAAAATTGACTGCAAATAGTCGGCTTATATAGCCAATTACAAGAGGATAAAATCAAAATAACAACCCACATTTGAATGACCTAAAAACGTGATAACATACTAATCCTAAACCATTAACCCTTATAGATAAGCTTTATCTTATAGATAAGGTTTATTAACCAACAATCCTAATAAACTCCAATCCTAATAAAATAAAATAGTAAATCCTAATAACCAACAATCTCTTCCTTAAACTGAACACTTCTCAGCATTCAGTTTATATCAGGAACGTCACAAACTCCAATCATACTTCGAAGCTTCAAGAATGTATCCAACTTCAGAGGCTTTGTCATTATGTCTGCAGCTTGTTCTTGAGTGTTGCAATGTACCAGTTCAACAATGCCATCTCTTGCAAGATCACGAAGGAAATGGAAGCGAATGTCAATGTGTTTACTTCGACCGTGCAGAACAGGATTCTTGGATAACTTAATAGTTGAACTATTATCGCACAAAACAGTAGTACACTTATTCTGCATATAACCAAGCTTTTCTAGAATTCTTCTCAACCACACACTTTGACAAGTACAAGAGGCAGCAGCTATGTACTCAGCCTTAGTAGTAGACAAAGTCACCACATGCTATTTCTTGGACGACCATGAAACTGCTCCAGAACCAAGCAAAAATACGTACCCCGAGGTACTCTTCTGATCATCCAAGTCCCCGGCAAAATCACTGTCTGTGTAAGCTATAAGATCCTTCCAGCCTTCTTTCTTGTAAAGGATCCCCAACTCAGTTGTACCTTTCAAGTACCTGAGTATTCTCTTTGCTGCAAGCCAATGAAGCTCAGTAGGACAAGACATGAACCTACTAATAACACTTACTTCATACATCAAATCAGGTCTAGTTCCAGTCAAGTACATGAGACTACCAACTACCTGTTTAAACAAGGTTGCATCAAATTTAGTCCCTGCCTCGTCTTTCGACAACTTAGTACGTGGAACTATTGGATTTTTCACTGGGTTACTCTTGTCCATGCCAAACCTTGCTAAAATTTCATGAGCATATTTCCTTTGACACCCAAACATTCCATCTGAACTTTGTAGTACCTCAACCCCGAGAAAATACCTCATCCTCTCCAAGTTAGACATATCAAACTCCAACATCATTGACTTCTTAAATTCATCACACATACTCTTATCGTTGCTAGTATAAATTAAATCATCAATGTAAAGCTTGACAATTAAGAGTTTACCTTCCTCCTTCAACTTTGTGAACAATGTGTGTTTACAGTAGTACTTTTCAAAGCCTTCTCTAACAAAATAAACTTCAATCTTGCTGTATCATGCTCGTGGTGCCTGTTTGAGCCCATATAATACCTTTCTTAGCTTGTACACTTTGCCTTCTTCACTTTTCTTCTCGTATTCTTGAGGCTGTTGCACAAAGACTTCTTCACTAAGCTCACCATGAAGAAAAGCACTCTTTACATCCAGCTGAAAAACATCCCAGCTTTGTTGAGCTGCTAGAGCAAGTATCAATCGAATGGTGTCAAACCTTGCAAACGGAGAAAAAACCTTGGTATAATCAATTCCGTACTACTGTGCATATCCCTTAGCCACAAGCTTCACTTTGCACTTGTCTATTTCTCGACTCTTGTTGAGTTTAGTTTTGAACACCCATTTAACTCCAATAGACTTCACTCCATCTAGTAGAGTTGTCAGCTCCCAAGTCTTGTTTTTCTCAATCGACTCAATCTCTGTATTCATTGCATCCCTCCATTTTTTGCTCTTTACAGCTTCTTCAAATGTGATTGGATTATCCTCAATAAGCATAATCATGGCATTCAAACCTTCATCTTCTGACAAGCCTTCTCCTATTACATAATCCTGTATCTATGGTGGTTCTCTTCTTATCCTTCCTTCATTTGAGCTTGGTGAGTTCTCAGCACGTAACTCACTAGAGGATGAGGTAGCATCATTTGAACCAGTTCCACTTGAAGCACTACTATTCTTATATTCATTAGTCTCTTCTTCAGCTTCATTCATTTCTTGAATAATTTCATGATAATTGTCACCTCATTCAAGGATGTCAAGCCCTACTTCTTCTTGACTTCTGCTCCAATTTCAGCTTTCATTTTCTTCAAATACAACATCTCTGCTGACAACTATTTTCTTTGAAACTGGATCAAACAACCTGTATGCCTTTGATTCATCACTCACACCAAGAAGGACACACTTGTAGCTTTTGTCATCAGACTTGGTCCTCTTTTGATCTGGTATATATATATGAGCCATGCAGCCAAAGATGCAAAAATACTCCACATTAGGTTTCATGCCACTCCATGCTTCTTTTGGAGTTTTATCTTGTACTACTAAAGTTGGAGATCTGTTGAATGTGCACACTCCACCTTACTGCTTGAGGCCAGAAAAATGTAGGAACTTGCTTCTCTGAGAGCATAGAACATACCATATTCATGATTGTCCTATTTTCTCTCTCAGCAACTCTGTTTTGCTGAGGAGTATAGGCTGCAGTTAATTGCTTGCTCACTTCACTAGCTTTACAAAACTCAACAAAATTATTTGAATTGAATTTTCCACCCCTGTCAGTCCTTAAGCATCTAATATATGCACCTGTCTCTTTCTCAACACATGCTTTATATATTCTAAAAACAGCAAAAGCTTCTGACTTTCCATGCAAGAAGTAAACCCAAGTTTTGCGATTAAAGTCATCGATAAAACTTAACAAATACCTTTTATTGCTATTTGATGTAGACTTTATAGGACTGCATATGTCCGCATGTATAAGCTCCAGCCTCTGTGAGGTCCTCCACAGACTCTTTTTATGAATGGATTCCCCGTGCTGTTTACCAACCAGACAATCTGTGCAAAGCTTTGTAGGAGTTCTAAGTGAAGGCAAGCCACTGACCATATTTTTGTACTGAAGGGTTTTCAACCCTTTGAAGTTTAAATGCCCGAATCTGTAGTGCCATAGGTGAGTTGCATTTTTTGTCACAACCGAAAACAAGTAGGAGCTTTAGGCATCATGGCTACAAGCACAACAAACATCTTGTTCATACTCATCTCAAATTGCATAATCAGACCCTTTGAATGATGAAAGATCCTACACTTCCCATGTTGGAACAAAATAGCCAGACCATTTTCTTGAAGCTATCCCACACTTAATAGATTATTCTTCAACTCAAAAATATAGTAAACTTTAGAGATTATCTGAGTGATTCTCTTGACTTGCAGTCTGACATTTCACTTCTCCACAACTGTCATCCTTGTGTTGTTGCCTAGCTTCACTGTTTGTTTGAAGCATTAATTCAAATCAGATAACCATTCTTTATTTTC
Source organism: Forsythia suspensa (assembly GCA_023638005.1). NCBI lineage: Eukaryota > Viridiplantae > Streptophyta > Magnoliopsida > Lamiales > Oleaceae > Forsythia > Forsythia suspensa. Next base: position 34,753,889 of record CM042671.1, read on the forward strand.
ACTCATGTGATTGCTGCATCCACTATCAAGAAACCACACCTCTTATCTTTTTGCTTGGTTCAGATCTACATAAGATATTAACATCAACTCTTCTTCTTTATTTACCTCTGCATAATTGGCTCCTGTCTCTCAAATAGGGCACTCGTATTTAAAGTGCCCAAATTTGTGGAATTTAAAGCATTCCACAACAGCCTTGTTAAAAGACTGTCTTCTTCTACCTCTTCTTCTGCCTCTGATCATTCCTCGACCTCTTCTTCTTTCTGTTTTATTTTCATGAACAACCTTTAGAACATGTTCTGCCTTTCCATGGCCATTCATCCTTTGTTCATGGACAAGTAAACTGCTCTGCAGCTCGTCAATGGTCAAAGTATCCAAGTTGTTGGATTCTTCAATAGAGTAGACCACATAGTCAAATTTTTAAGTCATAGACCTCAAAATTTTCTCATTAATGACCGTTTCACCCATTTTCTCATCATGAGCCTTCATTTTGTTGGCTATAGTAAGAGTACGAGCAAAATAATCATTTACAGTCTCTCCTCCCTTCATGTAGAGAGTTTCAAAATCCTTTCGAAGAGCTTGCAACTGTGCACACTTTACCTCGGTGGAGCTTTGATATTTCTGCCTCATCGAGTCCCAAATGTGCTTTGATGTGTCCCTATTGAGTATAATCTCCATAATACTCCGATCTATAGCTTGAAATAGGTAATTCTTTATCTTTATGTCCTTCAGCTTTGCTTCATCAATAGTCTTATGCTGTGCTTCTGTCAACTTATCCCCGTCTGCCACTGTCGTATCCCATTCTCCACAAGACCCCAATAATCCTTTGAAGAGAGAAGATTCTCCATTAACATCGACCAATGATCATAGTGACCATCAAATTTTGAGATCGCAGGCTGCACAAAGCTGCTCTCTACTGCCATTCTTTTTAGCACACCACTCATAAAAAACTGATGTTTCTTTTACTCACACAAAACCAGGTGCCTATGATGGGGCTCTGATACCAAATGTTGAAAATACTATGATATTTCTGTAATGTAAAAGTCTGAATAAAATTGACTACAAATAGCCGGCTTATATAGCCAATTACAAGAGGATAAAATCAAAATAACAACCCACATTTAAATGACCTAAAAAACGTGATAACATACTAATCCTAAACCACTAACCCTTATAGATAAGGTTTATTAACCAACAATCCTAATAAACTCCAATCCTAATAACCAACATATATAAGATCCTTGTGACATAAACGTCTTATTCTAAAAAGAAAAAAGAAAACAAAAGGAAAAAGGACATTTTACACGGGCTATATGACCAATTCTTTGATAGCCCATGAGTCACTCTAGTTCGGTCACAACTTTAAAGAGTTCCAAACTTAAGGAATTTCCTCCACAATTCTTACTTGGATCTGCATTACCAAGTGTAACGTCCCGAAAAATTTCATGCTTTAATTATGTGATTTAGAAATCGTATATTATGCATACTTCAATTTCAAATGATTAATTTCATTAAGAATTGAAGAGTTACCTTATTGTACAAGGTAAAAAGTAGAGAAAATATGTCAATTAAATTTTAAGGACCAAATCAGAGAAAATTTGAAGTTAGAATTTTAGGACTAAATTAATCACGCCCTAATAGTTGGGGACATGACCAAAATTGGAAATTTAGAATAATTACGATTTTTCCATTGTGTTCGAGCCAATTACATCGTAGTTCATGTCGAGACCTTCGTTGTGGTGTCAAATTTATAGACTTTTCAAATTGAAATAGGCATAGAAAGTTGAGCCAAAGTCGAATGAAATTTTAGAAAAATCTGAAAATTTGGCTAAGTGTAAAATTCTGTGATCAAGTCCAATTTGAGCGAGTCGTATGAGCAGTCGGATGATCCATTCTTGTTGCATGTGTGTGCGTTACGAAGCTCATAACTAGAACTTCGCAATGGTAAAAAGTTCTACCGGTTTGGATCTCGTTAGGAACTCCAAATGTTAACCCGAACATTGCATCTCAAGATAAAAAATCTGGTCATTTTCTTATTATAATATTTAATTGGTGACAAATGTCAAAGTTTCATCGTGTTCTTTAAAGGGCTGTTTGGCAGAACTAGAAATACCAAAATAAATTAATTTAATGGTACAATGTTATATTCCTACACATTAAGTATAAAATAATAGAAATTGGGACAATCAAGCATTAAATAAGTAAAAGTATAGAAATAAGTGAGGCCAATCATTACCTAATACACCTCTAGCCCTCTCTATATTTAAGAGACTTTAGCAATAGAAAAGAGTCACAGCTTGGTAAGAATTTTCTCAAGGTGAGTAAATTATTTACTTGTTCTATGTGTTCATTTTATTGTTCTTAATCATGACTAAGAAAGATTTCTGCAGTGATTCAAAATTTTCAATGTCTACTCCTTGTTTATGTTAGATTAATTGAGGTTTAAGTTGGGTTTCTAGAATTTTGCTCAACTTATGTTGGAACTAAGAAATTTTCCGTAGATGTCTATCTTAATTTATGATATTTCAGCAATTTATTCAACATTTTTTCAGAAATTTCAGCCATGGTGTTCTTGAATTTATTTACTCTTTTCCATTATTTCCAACATGTTGTTTCTTGCATTATTTTTGAAATTTCAACATGTCAACAGTGGAGTTTCTTACCTCGAAACAATGTTTTCACTCATTCACAATAGGTAAATCAAATCTATAATTTTTAGAGTTCTAAAAGTTTAGCTTCTTGCCTTACATGTAATTAATCTCTCGAATTTTTACCACCACCAGTTGTACTTTTCTTTTGGCTGAATTTCTATGACTAAAATATAGAAATTAAGTGTTTACAAAGTTCAAAGGTTTTATATCACTTAATTCAACTTTTGGTGTTAGTTAAATATAGTATTTTTACTTTGAGCAACTCTAGTTTATCTTATTCGAGATTAAGAAATTCTTGTGAGTAAATGGTATAATCCAAGTCTTGATTCCATGTTAATCCACCTATCTTCTCAAGTGAATTCTACAAAGACTTATACTTTGCATGTATTATATGCTCAAACAAGTGTCTTATTTGATTCTAGAATCACTCTTAGAGTGATGCATTTCTTATATGTGTTAAAGTAGAGGATCAGCTGCACTAAAATAAATGGATGATTCATTTCAAGATGTTTACTGAATTGTAGTATTGATTTTGTGGCTTAATGCCTCTAGTAGCCCTCACAGAGTAAAAAATTATTCATGTGATACATTCTATCCCTTGTTTTAGTTCAAGCATGATTCTTGTATTTTCTGTTGAATAGTTAAAATAAAACACATGCTTGAGATGTTTATGTGTAATCATGATCATTAAAGAGTCTTAACTCATGTGCTATGCAAGAATAAAATAGATCATGATAAATTATTAAGTTCCCTAGATAGATGTACACCAATGGGGGTGTTAATCTCATGGACCATAGGGTCCAATAAGTAAGGTCACCAGCCACGAGGGCTATATGAAAGTTAAGGCCACAAGGGCCATTTATAAGCTCCATGGACTGTTTGGAGGTGTTTTCCAAGATGTTAGGTAGAGCGTGCTTTGGGCTAAAAACAGAAGTATACTTGAGCCTAAAAAGGATTGACACAAAGCTAAATAAAATTATTGAAAAGTGGGCCGGAAAGAATGTTTTTAATTTAACGATTGTTCTACAATTAACCCAAAATTAATTCGAGAAAAATTATTTGGGTTATAAAAATTTAATTAGATTCAGTGATAAAATATTATTCATGTTCGTCATATAAAAATAAAAGACAAGTTCGTGCAAAATAATCATCTCTATAATATTTTAAATCATACTCAGAAGTTCGTAGCGGCGCTGGAAGTTAACATTTTATTTTCTTGAAATTAAAAGACAAAAAACTTTCGATCGTTACGACATTTGCCCAATTGATACCATCATTCACCATAAGGACCTTTTATGGTAGAGGTTAAGGGTTTGTATCACTGGGGACGCGAAATAAATTCAGTTTGGGGGCCCAACCTCCAGTGGACAGTACGTAAGCTAATGGCGCACAGAATAACCCCTAAGCGAGAGGTTTGTAGGAGAAAGTTTGCGGCCGTCACAAAAATAAATCTGCATTTTTTTGTAACGACTCAATCTCTCTTCTTGGGATCTTACCCAGCTGGACTCAGTTGGTATCAGCATTCAACTTAAGTGCATCAAAAGGTAGATATCTTGGGTTCGAATCACTGGAGACATGAAATAAATCCGTGAGAGGTAAGATGGGCTCAGGCTCTCCCAAAGTGGACAATATGGATGAGTACAGCTAGAGCAAGATCTCAAGAAATGGATCCCAGTCATTACAGTGCACCCTCAATTCATTAAGCTTTCTAGATGACCCTTGTAACGAGCTTTAGGCCGATGTCTCCCATATTTGTAAGACATTAGGGAACTAGGTTTTGAGAACCCATACGGGCTTTAAGAGACAGCGAGTGCAATGTCCTTTGCTCAAGATAAAAAAACTATGCGATGATTTGATCCCTAGTATCCGGACATCACCTAGCTTCCATTGGTTAGCAAAAAATACTCCACATCAATATTAAATAAGCACGGAATCGACACATTCCTACATAGCTTCTTCCACAGCCCACCCGTAATCAAACTATTCTTTTCTTCGGTTAGGTACTTGAATATTTTTTTATTGGCATCTTAGATCTACAATTAAAGCAACCAACCAAACCTTACATGCTACCATGACTCGCTTGCATATATAAGCACATAATAAATAATAATAGAAAAATATCAATATTTAGTCACTAATCATGAATCATAAACAGTTACTAAAGCTTGTCAACACTGGCCAGCAAGGCTATCCACTTCACACACTTAGAAGAGCAATTTTTTTATACATGAAAATATAGAGAAATGTGGTGAAAATAATTGGTGATGAAATATATACACTTGGAGTGAAGATGAAAGGTGAAGAGCCCTGGCCAGCAAGAAAAGTTAGGAAGTTTTGGCGAAGCAAAATGTGTTGAAAAAGAGAAAAAAAGTTTGGGGGTGAAAGAAAAATCATGCAAAGCTAGAAAGTGTGGGAAATGCAAGTCATCTAAAACCCAATTTGTCGGCTAGTCTGAGAAAAAGTGGTGGAATCTCTATTTTTAAGTAGGGACATTTTTGTCATTTCTAGGGGCACAAATTTTCAATCGAGATGAAGAACTATATAATGACCTAGGGGATGGGAGGACAGAGATAGAAAACACAAAATTAAAGAGAGAACTTGGAAAAAAACACAAGGGGACATTAAGATTTCGTAGAAGATTTCAAGGGTTTATTATCATGGTTTGGTGCAAGATTAGATTCACAACTATATCATATCTATTGAACCCGGTGATGTATTCTATTAAAATATGTTGTTTTATTCGAACAATATCATGCGTAGCTAAAATTCTCCGTGTTGGGACGAATGATGTAGACATTGCTAAATGTTTGATTCTAGTTATTAAGGCTTGACTAAGAAACTTATCTTGTTTTAATTTTCTATCGTGTTTATATTGTCTTTTCACTAATCCGGTCAATTTATGATTATCCTTCTAATTTTGGGTTGAAACTATGAAGTAATTCACTAATTAAGCACTACGATAGGAAATACGAATTTACATAAGAAATAAAGATATATTATTATAGTTTGTGCAATTTGTTATAATTGATTTGGCTTAATGCGCTCAACTAGATTAAAATCTCCATAGAAATATAGTGTGTTTACTGAATTTGATGGGTTTGATATTGCTTGAGGAAGAATATCAAATGGCTTTGTGAAATTTGATTGTTAAAACAAGGTAAGTATACGATCACGACTTAGTAGTTGGAATTGAACTTGATAACTATTCTTGATTCGTTAGTCTCTACATTCATTTAATCAATCTATTTTATAGAACAAACAATTATTTCTCTTGTGACGATAAACTAGGAATTAGATTAGAAGTAGGAATTAGATTAGAAGTAATTTAGTTTTCGATACATTTAAACTAAATATTCCTTTGGTGTTTCTTGGTTTCAAATTCACGTAGCGCTCAATTAATTGAAATTAATGGTGGTATCAAGTCCTTGTGGGATCGACATAGATATCAAGTGAACCATATTATGCTTAGCCAATCCATGTGTTGGTTTTTCCCATTTGACAGCTATAGGCCTTTTGGGAACTGGCTTTCTAATAGCACACCGAAAATTTGTGAGCTATGTCAAGGTATCCATTCAAATTTGAATGCTTTAGTGAATCACCCATAGATATCAAGTGAACCATATTGTAAACTCTTCATTTGATTCAGTTTGCATTCATTTGAATATCGTTATACTTGTTGATAAGTAAAATTTATACACTAAAATTGACTCCTTAATGAAGAGTTTTCGCATAATTCTAAATATTTGAGAGCCGATACCTATTGAGTCTTTGTTTATTTTCGTGATTGTAGGACAAAATCCCCGAACTCGAGTCACATTGGTGAAATCGGCGAGTATATGAGAAGAAATAGATGTTTTGAAGTGAATATCAAAAACCAAACATTGAACGATGAGAAAGAAGATAAAATCAATAAGTTTAAAGTGTATTGGAGCGACAATAAATAGTTGAAGTGAATGGACAAACACCCGAAAGATGAAAAAGCGAATTGAGAAACCTACGACTAGAGCATGTGGAAAATTAGAGCCCAACCTTTGGTAAAACAAATCTCCACAATGTAAATGATATACCTTTGAAAATATTATTGAGTTATGAGTCCAAAACTTTTTACGGATCTCAATTTGAATTTTTCTACGAGAAATTATGGCTGTTTGAAATACAGTCGCCGACGGAGGACTTTATGCCTGCTTGAGACAGAATTTATGCAGAAATTCAATGGCTTTAGGTGATTTTTTCACGGGTTTTCAGCCATAAATTGACACCTATATATACAATAACTCTTGTACTTCATGGAGGTCAAATTTTGGGAGAAAACAAAGAGGCAAAACATAAATTTTCACAAAGAATTCATTCTTCTGGGTAAGATTATTGGAATTTCAAGTAATAGAAAGTTGGGATTCTTAGGCAATCTATTGAATATATTCAAGGGGACAAAATTAATCTTCGGACTTATTCTTGCAATCAAATATTCTGAGTGATGAATTTTAAATTTATTTTTTGCTTTTGTAATTCAATTATGGTAGGCTAATTTCTTTGTGCTAAGGATGATGATGTAAACACTTAGTTGAAGTTATAATTCAAGATTTCTCTCTCTCTCTCTCTCTCTCTCTCTCTCTCTCTCTCTCTCTTAATTTATGTTTGACTGATTGGTGTCATAGTTTTAATTTTCCTTTGAATGATTGATCAACTTTTGAATGTATTTGTGACTTATTTTGATTCCAGGAGGTTTACGTAGATTTAGCTCATTGTTAGCAACCAACACAAAGTCATATAGGAGTTAGGCATAATCTTCTATGCTATGTGCAATCGAATTTGATAATCTTGATAGTAAATGCATTTTTATATATTCGAATTTGAAATATAAATATTTTGGAACGTATATAAAAATAAGTTTAATTCTACTCAAAAAGATTATTTGATAATTTAGGATTATCGATTATCAATTTAAGAATAAACTGGATTAAAAGTGGAATTTTGAGAATTATATTGCATACTAATTGTGGAGTCGGATTCTAGCATAACTTGAATTTTCTTGAAAAACCATATTTGCTCGTAGTTTAAATCATAGTGATAATATAGGCGTATTTATAATTACTTCATTCAATCATTTATTGTGTGTATTCGATTTAAGTTCGAATTGGTCAAAATTAAGCTAAAATCTAAATCATCGTGGGAACAATACTTTTTATTCACTTTCATTAGTACTTGTCAACGAACCCGTATGCTAGCGGGATTTCACCGACCAAGATTTTGGTGCCATTGCTGGGGATTAAGAAATTTAGCTTAAGTTTTATTAATTTTAGCTTGAATTCAAATTTTATTTTAATTACTTTAATTTTTTTGGTACTCTAGTGCTTCTTTTTGCTATTTTCAGGTAGTTGTAGTCGTTGTATGCAAAATTTGGAAGATCTCGGCCTTCTATCCTTTGATCCTGAGATCGAAATAACCTTTCGTCATCGAAGAAGAGAACATAGAGAAACATACCAAAAACAACAACACAAAATGGCAGACCTTCAGATTGATGAGGACGACACATGTTGCATGCTTTACAGAGATTTCATCGCAATGTACTCGGCTAATATAGCGAGTCATGATGCAAATTGATGAGGATGACTTACTATTGGAAGATTTATAGGAACTATCGGTTACACAAAGTTTTTTGTCCTTACACCTATATCTACAATCAGGATTGGAAAAATCACTCGGACTACTCTTGGTACTGTTCCAAGGTCAAACAAGAAGACCACAAAATGGGAAATAATCTACATGACGAACCAACTAATGGATCCATAAAGGAATTAGGCCAAAGACAAGATGCAACTTTATAAAATATAGTTAAACAACTTGAGCAGATGATAAAGATGCTGACAGAGAGTCCATAAAGGCACCTTCCCAAGCAATGCTAAAGCCAACCCGATGGATCACATGCCAATCATTACAACAAGGAATGGAGAGTAACTGCCTGAGATTTTAGATAATAGATATGTCATTCAACCGATGAATCACCAACTAAAGAAAAAGAGTATGTGGAGAAAGAGAAGTTGATCATAAATGAGTAAAATGAAAAAGTGACATTTAATGATATTGCACTTATCAAGCAAATTATCCAACTCCCGTCTTTCTACTAAAATTAATTTTGTGATCAAAGCTGATGAGAAAGTTGGAGTTTGCATAGTTGAGTTCAAGCAGGGTGGTAAACTAAAATAAAATTTTAATGAGGAGCGCAAAGTCAAATTATCGAAGATAAATGAAAAATAGTGCAAAGTTAATCGATGCAAGCAAAACAAGTCATCCAAAGCCTTATTCAAAGTGCTGCAGAACGATTGTTGTAAAAGTCAAGCTAATGACTTTGAAGAAGAGCTTATTGGTGGCAACCCAATTTCTAACCTTTTTATTTACTTTCTTTTTAGGTAGAATTTTACATCTAGGTTGTTGTCATCTATGAAATTTCTCGGGTATCACGTAATATATCTCTTGATTTAGTAGGTCACCCACAAAATGTTTGATAAATTACTTCAAACAAAAAAAAGATCCAAGGCACTTTGAAGGTTCACTACATGTTTGGAGAAGATAGCATGGTTGGTTTAAAATGCTTAAACAATCCATCCACAAAGGAGAATATTAGGGGAGTATCATAACCATTCACTTTACTTTCTTAATTTGTCTTTATGATTACATTGGGACAATGTGTATTAAAGTTTGGGCGTAAAGTCGACTTGTTGAGCCAATTTTTGCTTACTTTTTTTGGAGTCCGTAGCGTAAAAAAAAAAGAATAAAAAAAAAAGTCAAAAAGATTTTCTTTGTGTAACTTAATTGGATTAACTTGCTAGCTTATGATTTATGTTTGGTCTAAAGTTAATTGTTGAAAAATGATTGAATATTGCTACAATGTGCTTAGTTTTGATAAACTTCTTATCCGTGTGAGACTTAATACTACTTTGAGCACCAAGCTATTTTTATTGTTGCTTAAGCTTAAACTTAGAGGTGAGTTATGTGATGTAAATGGAGACTTGAGTTTAAGACTTGAGTTAGTGTTTTTGATTTCCAATTATTCGATTGAAAAATTCACTTAACCAATATTTGAGAATAAGTTTAGGGGTGACTAAACCGGTAACGGTGATAGTTTAGAGAAGTGATGATTCGGCCTTTATCTAGAATTTGATAAATAGTTCATGTTGACTGGTTGAAGCTAGGCATTGACTGTTCCCTAGAATTCTAATCCCAACTTTTGGTCTCATTGAAAGACACTGCACTAGTTAAGGCAAATCAAGTAGAGAAAAGTTACCTATACTAATGTGTGAAAGCTAATCTTGAGTGACCTGAGCATGTGTATCAACAATATATAGGAGAGATCTATCATGGGAAAGGGCTGCCTCAGTATTAGAGCAAAAACTACCTATTGTGATTGATAAGTAACTCACAAAAAGGGATGATTATGAGTACTCTTATTTGTTTTCAGTTTAATTGCATGTTGTTTTCTTATTATTTTAGAAAATAATCAAAACCAAGTGTCAATCTGACGAAAAGAGAGCAAACAGAAGAAAATAGAACTTAATTGCAAAGATAAAGAGACTTGAAGGACTTGGCATGCAAATATAAAAGGAAGAAAATCAAGAATGCGTCCAAGATAATCATGCGATCGCATGGTTATACTTTGATGCATTCGCACGGAGCCAAATTCTACAGTAGAAAGTTAATTGATCAAGCTATGCGATCGCACAGTTCTGAACCATGCGATCGCACGGTTCTGAACCATGCGATCGCAAGGGCATAAGGGGCACCAGTTTTGGCAGTGTCTTGATAGGATTAGAATTCTACAACTTCAAATCGAATTCAACTACCTAGCACACGTCTTGGAGTCTTTAGAGAGCATTATAAAAGCCAGAATAAGGTCCAAATCAAAGGAGAAGAATTTTAGGAACAAGATACAAGAAGAGAATCGAAGATCAAGGCACGGGATTGAAGATTCTTCAGCCAGAGTCACAGGTTTTATTTATTTTTTCTTTTTTTTTTTTGCCGGAACATGATTGATACAATTCTTTCGTTAATTAATGAAATCATGTCTGGCTAATTTACTTATTTCTAGGATGAACGATGAAACCTCATGATTTTAATTAATTAGAAGTTTTTCTATTTAGTAGGTGATTGCTTTTGGGTTAATTATTCTTTATTCATTATTTTATTATTTTAATGCCTAATCACCATTAGAATATATTGTGATCTATATTAAAGTCGAGAGATTTAATATAGATTAAGTACGTGGTATTGAATAACATAGGGTCAAATAATAGATAAAAATTACTATTATGCTTTATGAAATCCATTTAGGTGTTCTTGAGATTTTAATGCATATGTTTATGTTCGAAGCTTAATTAGAGATAATTAGGTTCGCATATCGTATAGAATTGATTGACCATCGAGAGAGGCTTTTGGTTATTTTAGGATCACCGATTTTCAATCTAGAGTAATTAACCGCTAAAGCGATTAACGAATAATTGATTACGATACATGTAGGTGGATTCGTGAATCCTAGTGTTAGTACAATTCGAATTCATTCTCATAAATTTACTTTAATTGTTTGATAATTTAGATTTAATTGAAATAGGTTTAGATTCACAAAACAAATCAAATCTGTGTTTCTTTATATTGTTAGAATTTGAATTATAATTTAATTGGTTAAATTAATATCTAGTCCTCATGGGTTCAACACTCTACACATCACTTTATTAATTGTAAACGATCCATCCACTTGTGGGATTATAATCGCACAATAAGTTTTTGGCGCTGTTACCGGGGACTAATTTTATTAATTGCTACGTTAATTGATAATTTCGATGAATTTTGTGACAATTTCAAATACCAAAGTGTTAATGAAGAGGCATTTAAGATGAGGCTATTTCCACACACACTGAAGGATAAAGCTAGAGAATGGTTAGATTCTCTACCGCTTGGAAGCATCACTACTTGGGCAGATCTGATCCAAAAATTCACTTTAAAATATTTCCCTCCAGCCATAGTAAACATATTCAAGTATGAAATTTCCAATTTCCAACAATCTGAGTTGGAAAACTTTCACGAGGCACGGGAAAGATTCAAACAACTGCTTCGAAAGTGTCCAAGTCATGGTTTCCCTTTAGCAGCTCAGAATCATTATTTCTACTCTGGACTAGCTCCAACTAGTCATTCTTTAGTAGATTCTGCAGCGGTGGCTGTATCCAAAATAGATTTGCCGGTGACCTTTACGATCTATATGAAACCATGAGTGAACATTTCATTATGTGGCCAGAAAGAGGATTGCAGAAGAAACTAGCAGGAATACACGAAGTGGACACTAATTCACTTGTACTGGCAAAAATTGATGCATTGGCAAAGCAGATGGAAGCAATGAAATATTCTCATTCAGCCAATATGGTTCAGATGTCCTTACCAATATGTGTAACATGCGGTGCAAACCAACAATCATCAAAATGCCTCTTAACCAAAGTTGATATGTCATCACCTGAACAAGTTGCTTATACTCAGAACTTCCAGTGACAGCAAAATAATCCATACTCACAGACTTACAATCCAGGATGGAGAAATCATCCAATCTTTTCCTATGGCAAAACCCAAAACATTCAAAATCCGCCAAATCAAGGAAGACCCCAGGAAAGAGAAGGCGGATTAGAAGAGATAGATGCTAAATTGTTAGAACGCATGGATTCTGTGCTAAAGAAAATGCAAAAAAGGACAAATGTCTCGATAAAGAATATAGAAAATCAATTAGGACAATTGGCTAAACTGTTGACCGAGCGACAACTAGGCACATGGTCAAGCAATACAGAGGTCAACCCAAAAGAGCAAGTCAATGCAATCACCACGAAAAGCGAAGCTCAGTTGCCAGAGATTCATGTGACTAGAAAAGGTGTAGAAAAGGAAACTGTGTCCAAGAAAGAGAGAGAAAACAAACCAGATGCAGAAGTTGCACAAGAAAAATAGAACTCTCCACCAGCTTATATTCCACCACGGGCTTACGTCCCTCCAATTCCATTTCCTCAAAGGCTGGGAAAACATAAGCTAGACCAGCAATTCAAGAAGTTCTTGGATGTATTAAAAAAACTTCACATCAACATGCCTTTCGCCGATGCCTTAGCTCAAATGTACAGCTATGCTAAATTCATGAAGAATATTCTTTCAAATAAGCGAAAGTTGGAGAAGCATGAAATAGTTGCGCTTACCGAGGAATGTAGTGCCATATTGCAAAACAAGCTACCGCTGAAATTAAAAGATCCAGGGAGTTTTAATATTCTTTGCACTATTAGTAGTTTATTTTTTGATAGAGCTTTATGTGATTTGGGTGTTAGTGTGAATCTAATGCCTTATTCTATTTTTAAGCAGCTCGGTTTAGGAGAAGCAAAGCCAAGAACAGTAATACTGCAGCTTGCAGATAGAACAATCAAACGCCCAAGGAGAATAGTTGAAGACATATTGGTCAAAGTGGGCAAGTTCATATTCCCTACTGATTTTATTATTCTGGATATGTACGAAGACAGGGATGTACCACTCGTTTTGGGTTGACCTTTCTTGGCTACTGGTAGGATAGTAATTGACGTTCAGAAAGGAGAACTTATGCTGAAAGTGAATGATGAACACATTACATTCAATGTGTTCAAAGCAATTAAATTTTCAAGCTTTTTAGATTTCTGTTTCGAGATTGATGTCATTTACCAGAAGGTAGGGAGTTTAGATGATAAAATTGTTACCCAACATTAGGATGCACCACTTAGAGAAGAAGAGTATGGAGAAAGAAGAGTTCCATCCATCTTCCGTGATCAAAGCTGATGAGGAGGCTGAAATTTTCTTAGTTGGTTCAAGCAGGGCGGCAAAACAATTTTATTTTATTATTAATAATAAGTTCTTTTTTTTAGAGTTACAACTTGCAGACTAGCTGGATGACATTCAAACAAAGATTTGTCGACCAACATGTACAGATTTTTCCTCTAATTGATCTTATATCACCTTTTCTTCCAGCACCATCTGGTCTACCTCAGGAAAGTCTCTGATCTTTTAATTTTAAATTTTACATTGGAGACAATGTTTCTTTCAAGTTTGGGAGTGTACAAAAAATATTGAAATTTATTTGATCTGATTGTGATACTTGATAATGATTATTATTTTATTTATAAAAAAAATTTACTGCATGTTTATGTGATATGAATAGCCTTTCCGGCTAATGATGCAACTTTTTATTTAATTATTTCACTTTAATCCATGACTTGTGAACATATTATTACTATTGGTTAAATGTGAGACTATTTGACCATGTTTGATATTGTGTTGTGTCGGCCAGTTAAGATGATTTTTTTAGCTATGTTGGTGCACTTAAGTTGAAAACAATAGGATACCCTGTTTGAACTTAAAAATCATCTGTATCTCAACCAAGTAACCAATAGAGTTAGAAAGTGTGGTAGATAAGTTGTGATTGTGGCTATCTAGGTTATGATTGATTCCATGTATGTTGAAAAATTGTGTGGAGCACATTAGACCAGTTAGTAGAAGCTAGATATTGACCGAATGTTAAGAATCTAGTCTCCTAGCATGAACTTATTGCACGCAAAGAACAAATTTATTTTTATTATTGCTTAACACTTTTCGTAGTCTAATTGACTTGAGTGAAAAGGTTCGTAGGGGTTTCTCAAAACTCGATGCCCTAAGGGAGTCATCGACTTCAAGCTCGTTACATGAGTCATTTAGAAAGCTTAATGGATTGAGTTATGCACCTTTCTAATATCTTATAACTCTTTTGGTAGCTTATTTGACTTGAGTGAAAAGGCCCATAGGGGTTCTTCAAAACCCGATACCTTAAGGTTCGAAAGACCTGGGAGTCATCGACCTCAAGCTCGTTATATGAGTCATTTAGAAAGCTTAATGGATTGAGTTTTGTACATAATATCTATATATTAAAAAAATTATTTATTTAAATTTAATTTTTATTTCTGTCCAGTGAAAAATCCTTTGCAAAGAAAATTTAGGGATTAGTTGACTAATGGGTTTGACTTGCTTAGTAGAAATTTTCTAGTTGAGAGTGCTCAGAAATTGGAGAATCTTCATAACCCTAGGTTGTCACAATTATCAGCTTTCTCAACCAGCCTTGAGTAAGAAAAGAATGTGAACCAATACCTTAGACCTAAATTCTTGGGAATTGAAAGAGAGAATCATTTTGGAGGAAGTGTACCTTACGAGAGGAAAATGAAAAGTTGACCAAGTGGTTGGACTATCACCACCATAGAAATTAAGTGCATCTGATTAACTGTTCTCACACATATATCAAGTATGGGTTAAGTAGAATCACATTTGCAATAGTATCACCCGAACAGTTGTCATGAATTATGAGTTTTTACAAAAACTGAAGCAAGAACGGCAAGTTATTTTTATTATGACTGTTTTTATTATTTTTATTAGTATGCGCATGATTGTTTTGATTTAGTTTATTCGAGGACGAATAAAAATTTAAGTTTGGGAGTATTTGATAAGTACAATTTTGTACTTATCTGAACTCACAAAAAGGATGATTATGAGTACTCTTATTTGTTTTCATTTTAATTGCATGTTGTTTTCTTATTATTTTAGAAAATAATCAAAACCAAGTGTCAATCTGATGAAAAGAGAGCAAACAGAAGAAAATAGGACTTAATTGCAAAGATAAATAGACTTGAAGGACTTGGCATGCAAATATAAAAGGAAGAAAATCAAGAATGTGTCCAAGATAATCATGCGATCGCATGGTTATACTTTGATGCGATCGCACAT
The DNA here is from genome assembly GCA_023638005.1 of Forsythia suspensa. NCBI lineage: Eukaryota > Viridiplantae > Streptophyta > Magnoliopsida > Lamiales > Oleaceae > Forsythia > Forsythia suspensa. The sequence goes on from CM042671.1 coordinate 34,769,323, forward strand.
AGCCAAATTCAATAGCAGAAAAGGCATCACAGATAATCGTGCGATCGCGCAGTTCTGAACCATGCGATTGCAAGGGCATAACGGGCACCAGTTTTGGCAATATCCTAATAGAATTAGAATTCTACAACTTCAAATCGAATTCAACTACCTAGCACACGTCTTGGATTCTTTAGAGAGCATTATAAAAGCCAGAATAAGGTCCAAAACAAAGGAGACGAATTTTGAGAACAAGATACAAGAAGAGAGTTGAAGATCAAGGCACGTGATTGAAGATTCTTCAGCCAGAGTCACGGATTTTATTTATTTTTTCTTCATTTTCTTTTGTCGAAACATGATTGATACAATTTTTTCATTAATTAACGAAATCATGTCCGGTTAATTTACTTATTTCTAGGATGAACGATGAAACCTCATAATTTTAATTAATTAGAAGTTTTTCCGTTTTAGTAGGTAATTGCTTTTGGGTTGATTATTCTTTATTTATTATTTCTATTATATTAATGCCTGATCACCATTAGAATATATTGTGATCTATATTAAAGTCGAGAGATTCAATATAGATTTAGCACGTGGTATTGAATAACATAGGTTCCAATAATAGATAGAAAATACTATTATGCTTTTATGAAATCCATTTAGGCGTTCTTGAGATTTTAATGTATATGTTTATGTTCGAAGTTTAATTAGAGATAATTAGGTTCGCATATCGTATAGAATTGATTGACCATCAAGAGATGTTTTTGATTATTTTAGGATCACCGATTTTCAATCTAGAGTAATTAACCGCTAAAGCGATTAACGAATAATTGATTACGATACATGTAGGTGGATTCGTGAATCCTAGTGCTAGTACAATTCGAATTCCTTCTCATAAATTTACTTTAATTGTTTGATAATTTAGATTTAATTTAAATAGGTTTAGATTCACAAACCAAATCAAATATGTGTTTCTTTATATTGTTAGAATTTGAATTATAATTTAATTGGTTAAATTAATATCTAGTCCTCGTGAGTTCGACACTCTACACATCACTTTATTACTTGTAAACGATCCGTCCACTTGCAAGATTATAATCGCACAACAGTGATGAAAAAAAAGTATAAAGAAAAGCAATAGCAAGAAATGAAATAAAATTATTGCAATTATCAAGCCAAGTCTTGGACACAAAATTGGAATTAGATGCCCAGTTAGTTTGTCTTGATTAGTGAATACCTAGAGACTAGAACACTTGACATCTTGGAGGATTACAAGAAATATCACATTCAACCACCATACAAATGGTCGTAGAATATACTTTTATAGTTGTTGATTACATTCAACGACTAAAATTAGTTGGTCGTTCGTTGGTTGGCAAATAAGTGTTGACGAACGTATTCAACGACTAACAATCGTTGGGTCATTAAATGTATTATTTCAGCAACTAAATAACTGGTCGTAAAAGGTTTGTATTGACAACCTATTCTTTTTTCAACAACCACTTTTTTTTTTTTTTTGTTGTATCAACTATTTTTGTCGTTACAATACAATGAAAGCAACCAAATTTTAGTTGCCTTTCATTTCAACAACGAAATAAATGGTCGTTAATATTTATTATTGATAATTATTTTTTATTTCAACAACTGCTTGATTTGTCATTGTATTAATTATTTTTGGCGTTCAAATATATTGAAATCAACCAAATTTTAGTTGTCTTTCATTTCAACAACAAAATAAATGGTCGTTAATATTTAATATTGACAACCAATTTTTATTTCAACTTCTTGTTGGCTTGTCGTTGTATTAATTATTTGAGTCAATAAAATATGATTGAAGCAACTAATATTAAGTTGCCTTTCTTTTTAACAACAAAAGAAATTGTTGTAAAAAGTTTATATTAACAACCGAAATATTAAAATAATGAGAAATATGGTTGTCAACAATAATATTCATGGCTCCATAACTTTCACACATTCACATCATACTACAAGCAAATCTTACCCACAACCATAAATAATTATAAGTGAAGGAAAGCAATTGTAAATAACATTAACATGAACTAACATATTTGTGGACCTTCCATCAATTAAAAAATCACAACATCAACTACAACTATATGTCAATGTCAAATGTCATGACTTAAACAAAAGACTACACCAAGTTTAGCCATTGATGTTCTCAACATAAAAAATGTAAAGTTTGAAATTATTGCCTCGATCAAAGAAAAATATATTACTATTACCACCATCACCAAAAATAAAATCAAGAACACATTAATTATCACCATTTGAACAATTAGATGGAGACGCATAAGGTTGAATAGGCTGTAGAAGAAACTCTTCAGGAATATGACTTAAGAATGTGTGCATAGATTTCAACTGAGAAAGAAGATTTTGAATCTCATTCCATAAAGCAGCATTCTCTACACAAGTATTACAATTTTCCAACCTCGTCTTCTTTGGATTTTTTTTTTGATCAACTTAGCCAAATCTCTTGTCCAAAACTTGCTCACATATTTCAGATTCTTTCAAAAGTATAAGTTGTTTATTTGTGTCTAGCTAATGGGACTCAACTTCTTTAGTTGTCCACTCTACTTTATATCATAGAAAAATTTGATCTGACCCGGTAGCTCTTTTTTAAGCGGATCTCTCTGTTTAAAAAAATAAAATTGATGTATGAAATTCATGAAATATAATAGTGTATCATTATTTATGACTTACCATTTCATGTACAGGTGCAACATAAAATTTTGATCCTTGAAGAGTTACCATATTCTCCACCAAAAGTATATGACAAAATAAAGCACAAAGAAGAGTATTAACAATTTCAGGATAAACAAAAAGTCGAGCCATCTTGACATGCAGTTATTAACATAATGGTAAAGAAGACGGAAAATCCACATCAACTAGCAAAGACAAAAATTACACTCATTAGGATACACAAAATTGGAATACTTTTTCAAATAGGATACACAAAATTGGAATACTTTTTCAAATACAAAACATAAGATCTTGGAGTTAACTTACTATTTTAAATGTCTCAAAGTGAGGCTGAGCCAACTTTTCAACTTCTTATAGCTTCTCAAGAGCCTGCAAAAATGTAATATTTAGAATATTCTTAACTATAACAATAATAATGCAAAATATATATTTTCCTTATAAGGTATTGTAAATCAACCCAGGACCAAAAAATAGAAAGTGATCAGATGACTAATGACATGATAAGAAAGAAAGAACACTGCTCAATTGTCGATCCAAGGTGGTTTCACATGCTCTTTCCAATTAGCTACAACAATGGTCTACAAGTTTAGGAGAACCAGTTAAGAAACAAGTTTCCTTCTGTAAAAATTGCCTTATAATGTATATTACCTTATAGTAACCAAAATGAGCAGAGAACCAAGCAAGAACTATGTTTGGGTGAACTTGGGCGATGAGGTATAAAATAAAGTCAATCCATCTACTCCATGCCACAATATTAATCCATGATTAATAGAACCATATTTGTACATAAACTATATACTTGTGAAGTTTTCAATTCTTCTCTTTTGTTGGATCTTGATAACCTTAACCAAACACCGCACCAAAATCATACGTAGCGCAAAAAGAAGAACACAAGAAATTGTTTCGCCATTAAAAGGCTTGGATGTTCATCAAAATGACCTACATCACCCGTTGAGCATCCCAAATGGGATAACGCCCAATCACTAGGCAAAAGCGTCAAGAACAAAGAAGAAAGTATGAATTACGATCAGCCCTCTCAACTACTCAAGAAACCCTATCAATATACAATGATACTCTCGATTTAAACCACCAAGGTTACTGCTCATCACACCGAACCAAGATAAACCTTCCTTCCTCAAATCTATACACTCAGTTTGTATGAAAACCAACGGTTTTCATCAAAGATCAAAAGAGAAAAGAGAAGAGATGAAGTTCTTCGATTGGGAGAGTAAAAACGATATGACACACTAACCAACACAATGCCCTTCACTTCAAGATAAGGCATTCGTAATCGAAGAGCCTAGAAGGGTGAAGATCGACCATCAAGATCGACCATCCAATTAAGCAACGTGTCAACATCCGACGGATGTGTGAAGATGAATCAATATTCCACTCATGTATATAACAACAGCTTGGGCCTCCTGATCTTTTCTTCGACTTTTGGGCCTCCGATCGAATCAAGATTAAAAGGGCTTTAAGAGTCTTGGGCTAATTGGGCAAAGATTACCCAACATACTCCACCTTGTCATCCCATTTGCCATACCAAGAGTGATTGGAGAACCACCAAACCATTTGATCATCTCGTCATTACTGCACATTAGAGAAAGAAATCAGCCACAATCAATATTTAAGAAAGATAAATGCTTCTTTAATTTGTTTAAAGGGAGAATTTTAGTTCCCATATCGGATGGATTAGACAGAGTCGAAATTTTATTCAACTTAATAATTCCCTTTTCTATTACATCTCTAATGAAATGAAATTTTACTTCTATGTGCTTAGTTCTATCATGGAAAACAGGATTCTTACTTAGATGGATTGCACTTTGACTATCGAATGTAGAACAACTTGATTATCAATGAATCCTAATTCACTAAGTCGACCTTTGAGCGATTCCTTCTTTTTATAGCATCGATTAAGCAACAATGTACTCGCTTTAGTAGAGGACAAAGCAACCAACTTTTGAAGTTGGGATTTCCGACTTATACAACATCCATTTATGGTATAAACATAAGAGGAAGTAGATTTTCCATTGTCCCTATCTCCAAAGAAAATCAATCAACAAAACCACTAAGGACTATCCCTCTTCCCCTTCTTAAATTCTAAACCCACACAAGCGGATCCTTTAAGTATCTCGAAAGCCATTTCATTGCTTCCCAATGATACTCACCAGATTCCCCATATACCGCTTAACACACTTATAGCATGTGCAAGATCGGTCTTGTACAGCACTATAAGGTACATTATGGATCCCACAAAGATTAGCATAAGGAATCTTAGCCATTCTACTAAATTCTTCTTCAGTACTGGGAGACTGATCTGATGAAAGTTTAAAATGATTTGCTAAAGGCAAGGATACAGATTTAGACTCAATCATGTTGAACTTTTCTAGAATTTTAGAGATATAAGAGTGTTGGTTTAAGAATAAGAAATCAGAAGCCCTATCCCTTTTTATTTCCATGCCAAGAATTTTTCTTGCAGCACCCAAGTTTTTCATTTCAAATTTACTGTTTAGTTTATCTTTAACAGATTGAATTTCTTTCACATCAGAAGAAGCAAGTAACATATCATCTACATAAAGCAACGAGATAAATGGAATTTGGACCACCATTACCTTTAAAATAAAAACAAGGATCAAAACTATTTTTATTAAAACCAATGCTTTGAACATAAGAATCAAATTTCTTATACCATTGCCTCGGAGCTTGTTTTAAGCCATAAAGAGACTTATTAAGGTGCAAACCAAATTTTTATTTTCGTTTTTTCAAACCCTTCAGTTTGAGACATGTATATAGATTCATCCAAATCACCATATAAAAAGCGCTTTTACATCTAATTGGTCCAATTCCCAATTAAATTGAACTACTAAAGCAAGTAAAATCTTAATGGAAGTGTATTTGACAACAGGAGAAAAAAAATTTCATTGTAGTCAATACCTTCCTTTTGGGTGAAACCCTTTGCTACCAACCTAGCTTTATATCTTGGAACTCCACCTTCAGTTTCCCCTTCCTTAATTTTGTAAATCCATTTACAATTCACAATCTTTTGTGAGTTAGGTTTACAGACTAAGGACCAAGTGGAATTTTTTTCTAAGGAGTTCATTTCTTCTTGCATTGCAGCAAGCCAAAGCTTATGATCTTTAGACTTCATAGCCTCTTCATAAGAACCAGGTTCAATTCCAAAAGAAGGTTGAGCATTAACAGCAAGAGCAAGATCAACTTCAGCTAACCTTGCAGGAGGTCTTATATTTGTTCTTCTCTCTCTATCCCTAGCAAGCTGATAGTTACTTAGGTCGGGAGGAAGAACAGCTTCATCTTCCAAAGGTTGATTTTCAAAGTCAGTTTCTATTTCTGAAAAATCTGTTCTTTCATTCTCATCTGGAAACTCCACCTCAAGTTGAGTGGGTTTTAAAGGATTTGAAACATTTGAAATTTCAGAATTATTTTCAACAGATTTTTCTTTTTCAGAAATGGAATTCCTTAAACAAGGCAAGACTTCTTCATTGAAAATAACATTTCTGCTAATTATCACCTTAAAACCATTTGTTTCTCTAACCCATAGCCTATAACCCTTTATACCTTCCCCATAACCAAGAAAGACACATTTCAGAGACTTAGGCTCAAGTTTGCCATTATCTTGATGGGCATAAGCAGCACAACCAAAGATTCTCAGGTTAGAGTAATCAGAATTATAACCATTTTACACAAAATCAGGGGTTTTAAGATTTATAGCACTAGAGGGACACTTGTTTATCAGATAAGTTGCTGTTTTTACAGCTTTCCCCCAGAATAATTTTGGAAGGCCAGAACTATGAAGCATGCACCTAACTTTTTCTAAGATTGTTCTATTCATCCTCTCAACAACTCCATTTTGCTGAGGGGTATAGGTAGTAGTCCTATACCTTAGAATGCCATAATTTTTACAGAAGCTATCAAACTCAAAATTACAGAATTCTAGGCCATTGTCAGTCCTTAAGACTTTTATTTTCTTATTTGTTTGGTTTTCAATCTGAGTTTTCCAATCTTTAAAGACTTGAAAGGTTTCAGATTTAGATTTCAGAAATAAGGTCCATACTTTTCTTGAGAAATCATCAACAACCAACAAATAGAACCTAAAACCAGTAAGAGTATTTACAGGGGCAGGACCCCAAAGGTCTGCATGTAAATATTCTAAAACAGACTTGGATTTGTGAGTTCCAGTTTTAAAAGGTAGCCTATTTTGCTTTCCCATAACACATTGTTCACAGAAAGTTAATTTCTCAATTTTATCTTTGTCAAACACCCCTTCAGTTTTTAAAATTTGAAGGCCTTTATCACTTATATGACCAAGTCTTTTGTGCCAAACAATAGATTTGTCATTTTGAGTGACAGAGGCAACAAGGTTAGCCCCCTTTAGAGGGAATGCTTGCAAAGTATAAAGGCCATTTTCTTTTGAAGAACTGAGGATTTCAAAATCATCTTTACTTATTTTCATTTTACCATTAGAAATAGTAACATTGAAATTTTGATCATCCAAAATGCCTAAAGAAATTAAATTTCTTTGAAGGTCAGGAACATATCTTATTTTTTCTAAAATAAGAACATTATTGTTGTTCGGTTTTAACATGATTTTTCCAATCCTCGTTATACTACAATACATATAATTTCCCATTGTTACCGCCTTTTTATTTCACGTAACTCACAAAACCAACTTTTGTTAGGACTCATATGAAAAGAACATCCGTAATCAAGAATCCAATCTTGATTAATGGAATTGGAAGCCATAAAGACTTGACCATTGACAGTAGCAGCTTCATTGTAAGCAATGGCAGCTGCTCCTTCAATGGGACTCTTCTCTTTTAACTCAGCTATCCTTTTGAAGCAATCTTTTATAAAGTGTCCAGTTTTCCCACAAAAATAACACTTCTTTCCTTTACTTGTCTTATTTTTAGACTTGGACTTCTCTTTTTCATCAGAACCCTTCTTTTTAACACTATTAAAAGACTTATTGTGATTATGCTTAGAGAAACCTTTTCCTTTAACATTTAGCCTTCCCCAACAACTTGATCCTTTTGATCGGTCTTAAATTCTAATTCCTTTTTTTTAGACAATTTGGAGATTATTTCAGTGGTAAGGCTTTCTCTACCATATTCTAGGGCATTTTTAACATCTCTATACTTCTCACCTAGAGAGTTTAAGAGAGCAACTACTTTTTGACCCTCAAACAGCTTTTCATCACAATCAGACAAGTCTTTTATTATCTTATTGAATCTATTTAAATTTCCATCTAAACTGATATTAGGATCAAACTTGAAGCCATAATACTGTTTTAAAAGATAGCACTTATTAGGAAGGTTTTAGACACAAAAAGAGACTCTAACTTATTCCAGAGTTGAGCTGCAGTTTCAGTATCCCCAACTTGCCTGAGGACACTATCAGAAAGATGGAGAAAGATAGAGCTCCAAGCTATCTCATCCATATCCTTTCTCTTAACTTCATCAAGATCTTCAGACCAAGATTCATCAATGGCCTTAGCACATCTTTGTTGAAGTAAAACAATTTTTCATCTTTTGGCGCCAGAGAACAAAGTCTCCAAATGCACTGACATCTAACTCGAAACTTATTAGAAGACATCTATACCTCTTTTTATTAACCAAAAGAAATTTCCCCACCAAAAAAGATAACACAAGAAAGTTAAAACAGACAAGTTTGATTTAGATCACAGAATGTATCAGCAATAAGAAAAAAAAACTATTCAGATAGAATTTACCAGATCAAACAAAAGAATTAAAAAGAAAACTAAGATCACTTTTCTTTTAAGGCAAAGAAACACTAAACCGTGCAAAGATCCTCGATTCTAAGATCCTCTCGGAGATCTTAGACAAAGGAAATTTTTGCGGTTAAGGTGTTTAGCCCTTCACGTATATATTTGATCAATCGGAAGGATATGAACGAGAAGAGGATATTACCGGATGTTCTCAAAATAAATGAGACAAGTGCAAAGATACTCAAAGAAAACCGAGTTGCGTAAGAAAAAATTGTGTTCTCAGAAGATTTTCACCAAGAAGACTTTTGGTCTAGATAAGTCCAAATTTAGTTCTCAACTAGATCTTCGAACTTTCACCAAGAAGAACAGATCCAAGTTTGATTTGAAGGCTTTCTTTTCAAATGAGGGTTTCCGACTCGATACCATGTTGGATCTTGATAACCCTAACCAAAGACCGCACCAAAATCATACGTAAAGCGAAGAAAGAAGAACACAAGAAATTGTTTCGCCACAAAGGCCTTGATGTTCAACAAAATGACCTACATCACCCGTTGAGCATCCCAAATGGGATAACGCCCAATCACTAGGCAAAAGCGTCAAGAACAAAGAAAGAAAGTATGAATTACGCACCAGCCCTCTCAACTACTCAAGAAACCCTATCATCTTTTCCATCAACTAGTTTCCTTTGAGGTTATCTTTTTCCTAATCTATTGTTACATAGTTTAGTAAAATTTCACTTGTATTATTTTGAACCTATTACTTGCAACACACCACCGTGAAAAAAACCATAGACAATAATACGGAAAAGGAAAAGAGAAAAATAAACCAAATATTAATACAAGTGAATGAATATGCTCATATTACTACTGTCTTACGATAAATATTCACAAGGTTTTCTTAAGTGTTCAAGACGATGCATTACTCAAGGAATGAATTTGAAGAATATGACAGAAGGACAAAACATTGTGTTTCAAATGTAAAGATTAATACATAAGCATATCGATCTAAAGAGGAAGAAGTAGATGCAGAAAGGTTCAGAGCTAAAGAGAAACAAATAAAGAAACGGAACGGAAAGAGTGACAAAACAAAACCACCTCATTATCTTTCACCGTTTCTTCCTTTTGCCGCCTCATATGAAAACTTTTATGTGGTAAACTAAGACCACTCGACCCTCGATCATGGAGAATGAAACCGAGCCACTTCTATACTTAGGCGGTTCACCATTCTTTGGTGTCACATAGTTCTCGTGGCAGTGAGAGAAACATCCTCTACTCTTAAGAGAATAAGAAATATTTAAAATCGTTCCGCTTTTGAAATTAGGATAAAACTAATGCCACTACATGTAAGTTCGGTGCGGTAAAGTAACAATATTAATTATGATAAGAGACACATGAAATTATTATCCATTAATATTACTAAATACTCTTTAGAGATGAAATTTCCTACATAAAAAAAGGAAAAAAAATGTAAATAGTCATTGTGAAATAAAATAAAAAGACATTACTAAATAAAAAATATAAACAAACAAATTACAAATAAAATACATTTTAATTACCAATGTTATTATCAACACTATCAAATTATACATGAAATTACGTGTCCATAATATATAGATTCATGTTTAGGGACGAACAATTAATCTGAAAGTTTTTGTTTATCCACGTAGATTTGTCATGATAAAAGGCCGTCCAAACCTTCCAATAATGGAACAAATTTTGGTCACTTAGTATGTACCAAACATCTATTAGCAAATAATTAAACAATGTCATCTAATCAGGGACATGATATTAAATAGGCAATGATATTACAAGTGATACTATTGCAACATAATAGCAATGGGTAGCTTATTACAGCACTATAAGAAGGCAGCATAACCTTGACAAAAACAAAAGCAAATGCTTGCTTAATTTCTTTTAGATTAGCAAGGTTCATAGTGCTTCCAATTCCTCCCTTTATTTGTTGGGGGTTGGGGGAGGAGGTAAAACCAATACCAATTTCAAGGCATGCAAAATTAGTATGTTAAGAGACAGAACAACTTATAGATAAATAATACCTGAAGTAGACACAAGTACCGCAAAAAGAAAAATTTGCGTATTAAAATTACCATTGAAAATTTCCAAATACAACATGCATTAATGGTGTGATATGAATACCACTCTTCCCAAAATTGAATACATAAGAGACAATTTGTTTCTTTCCATTCAATCCTGTTGATGCTACTACGCAATGAGTTTAATGGATAAAGGTATCAATGCAAACAAAATGAGGCTAAAATTTCCAAATACATGCCAACTTACCTTACTTTGCAGATTTTGAAGAAGTAAAATGTTGGAGACGATTGCACTTGAGAACTATCTGAATTATAGCAAATTAGTTATACAAACACTCAAAAAGTAAACACCAATATTCTTGTAAATAAAATATCATGTATCTTACCATTCTGTTTGTGTTCACTTTTAGGTGTATGCTTTCTCTTCTGCAAAAGAAAAATAAAAAGTTTATAATGCAACTAACGTTTGAAATTAAGTGAAAGTACAGAAAAAACATGTAGTAGACTTACAGTTAGTAGAACATCCCGACCTTCCATGGCTGAAAGTTGTAAATGTTCAAAGTCAACTGCAGATGTTAAAATATTTAAACCACTATAAGATCACCTTCTGTCACAAATACACAAGCTTAGAAACTAAACCGAAAGACAAAGTCCCTTCTAGAACTAATGTGACTTCAAGCATAGTGTTCATGAAGCAAAGAACTCATACTCCACTTATTACCACAATCATTTAGAATATCAATGGTTACAGCATGCCCAGTGATAAGTACATGTACTTATCAGGGCCTACAAAAAGGGACAATTATGAGTACTCTTACACGTTTTCAGTATAATGGCGCATTGTTTTCTCATCATTTTAGAAAAAAAATCAAATTCAAACGTCGATCTAACGAAAGATAGCAAACAGAAGAAAAAGAGACTTAATTTCCAAGACAAAGAGACTTGAGGGGTTTGTCATGCAAATATCAAAAAAAGAAATTTAAAGATTGCAACTAAACTAACCATGCGATCGCATAGTTAAGTTAGGCTAGGATCGCAATCCACCAAGTTAATCTTCGAAACATATTTTGACAAAATCATGCGATCGCAAGATTTTGAACCATTACATGGCTTTTCGGGCAGCTGTTTGATGGAAATAAAAATCTACCGAGTCCAGGATAAAGGAAGGATGTGAAACATGTTTCAAAGGGTGAAAGAGAGGATACAAAAGGCAGAAAATAGACAAATCGCGAGATGCGAATTTTGGGAAGAAAAATACAAGAGAAGAATCGAAGATCAAGGACCGGATTGAAGATTTTTGGGCCGAAATCATGGATTGTATTTTTATTTTCTTCTTTTTCCTCCATAACATGATTAATACAATTCTTGTATTATTTTATAAAATTATGTCCGACTAAATTACTTATTGCTAGGATGAACGATGAAACCTCATGTTTTTAAGTAATTAGAATTTTTTTCGTTTTAGTAATTAATTATTTGTTGTTTGATTATTCTTTATTCATTATTTCTAATGTTTTAATGCTTGATCACCATTAGAATGTTTTGTGATCTTTATTGAAGTCGAGATATTCAATTTGGATAAGCACACGATATTAAATAACATAGGGTCCAATAATAGATGGAAATCACTAATATGCCTTGTGAAATCCGTTTAGATGTTCTTATGATTTAAATATATATTTTTATGTTCGAAACTTAATTAGAGATAATTAGGTTCGCATATCAATATAGAATTGATTGTCCATCAAGAGAGGCTTTTGATTATTATAGCATCACCAATTTTCAATTTAGGGTAATTATAAGCTAAATCGATTAACTGATAATTGATTAAGGAACATGTAGGTGAATTTGCAAATCCTAGTGCTCGTTAAACTTGAATTTATTCATAAAAAATACTTTTGATTCTGTGATAATTTAGATTTAGTTAAACTCAATTAGAATGACTTTAGGATTAAAATCATAAAGAATCTGTGTTCTCATTTTGTTAAAATTCGAAGTAGACATTAATTGGTAAATTGATAGCTAGTCCTCGTGGGTTCGACACTTTTCACATTACTTTATTACTTGTAACCGATCCGTCCACTTGTAGGGATTAAAATCACCAACACCCAGCTTGTGCCAAGGAGACCAACTATACATGTTAAAATGCTAATATAGATCATATTCGAAATAACAATTATTATTACAAAACACCAATCAAGAAAAGATATCAACCTGCATTGAGGTGATAAACACTCCATACTTGCAACATTAAATTCAAGAAATTATTTAGATTCATTAATTAATTATGGTGCAGGTAGGGAGTGGTTCCACTGGATATTTATTTAACCAACTAAAAGCAATTAGCACTAGAAAAAGTTCATTAGCTTTACTGTAGTAGATGCAACTAAAACAAAAGGTGAATGAAGAGGGAAAAAAATAAAGCAAAACTTGACTTCTAATCGAAAACTTTTTATTAAAAATGCATGGTTTCCATGAAATTGCTAAGCAAAATTGAAATCCACATTGATGTCATGGAGTGAAAGCACTGATTGTGAGATGCTATAAATTCTCGAGTGAAATCGTGCTTTGACATTTGGACTTCTCTATTATGATATTGCAATTAAAGGTGAAAAGTTAATTTGGATGAGCATAATGTAAATATTCATACATGAAAACTTATTCTTTCAATCATTTTTGCTAGACGGTGCATCGAGGATAGGCCATTATAAATGTATGTGTACTCTGCTCATTTTTTTAAGTTTCTAAGTTAGGATTTAACCGGTAGTTATTTCATAAATTTATCGTAAACATGGATCAAAAGATAAAAGCATGTTGTAAGATTATTCTGCAACAGCAATACTTCAATTTTGCCATTTTCTTTGCCCAACTAATAGAAAACATGACACAAAGCGAGTAATAGATCATAGCAAACTATAAATTTGAAGTCTTAGTAATAGATCTTACCAACCGAAGACGATGAAGAATTTGAAAAATTTCCAAAGGAGTACAAAAAGATAGATAAAATGGTGTTGCGATATATCCAACAAGGAGTCACTAAATCTATTTTTTCTCGAATCTTTGGTGTAAAAAAGGCCAAAGATGCTTGGGAAATATTGAAACAAGAATTTCAAAGTATAGAAAAGAAAATTGCCTTGAAGCTACAATCCTTATGGAGATAATCTCAAAATGGAACAACGGGAGTCGGTTCGTGATTTCTCTTCATGAGTTTCGGAGATTGTAAACCAAATCAAAAGTTGCATAGCACGATTCAAGACAAAAGAGTCATTGAAAAAGTACTTCGATGTCTCCCTCCAAAGTTTGATCATGCAGTTGCCGCAATTGAATAATCAAAGGACTTGTCTAAAATGATGATTTACGAGTTGACCAGATCACTTATTGCATGTGAGCAAAGAATCAATCGTTTGGCAAGCCAATCAACCGAGCAAGCTTTTCAATCAAAGCAAGCATCAAAAAATGGTTCAAGCAATCATGGAGGCTCAAATCACAAAGAAATGCACAAAAAAAAGTACCATTGCTGTCCAAACTAAGGGAGGAAGCAGAAAACTCATTACTGATGTTCTTTATGTCCCGAACCTATCATATAACCTCAGAAGTATTGGACAGCTCCTTGAAAAGAATTTTTCGGTTTACTTTGACAATGAAAAATGAAAATTTTTTGATAAGAAGAATAATATCATCATGGCAAATGTTGAAATGAGAAACAAAACTTTTCCTATCATGCTACCACTTAACAATAATTGTGCACTCAAGTTCCAAAATACAGATTTGTCACATCTATGGCATTTGTGATATGGTCATCTAAATGGCAAGAGTCTTCATTTGCTCAAGTAGAAAAATATGGTGACCAGACTTCCTATCCAAATGACAAACAAAGTTTGTGAAGGTTGTATCTATGGAAAAATGCAAAAGCTTCCATTTCCTAAAACTTCATGGCAAGCAAAAGTAGCATTGGAGCTTGTTCATTCAGATATTTGTGGGCTAATGTGTGACGACCCAAAATCTTAATGACTCGAGTGTCACCAAACGTACTTTAAAATTCCTTTTGCAGGGACTCAAACAACCCACCCAAATATTTCATCATAATAAACATACATCTTTCAAACAATAAATTTAGATAATTTAGATTCATGGAAGATAAACATCCCTTAACAATTTTAAGTCTTAAAAATTCTAAAGGGAAAAGAAAACAAGGAATTAGCCCCACAGGCAATTTATTTATATTTTTTAATTTCTTGATAGAGAATCCCCACAGCCGTATACCACTCCGTGCCAACGGTCTCGAATAGTCAATTATCTGAAATGAGAAAAATGTAAGAGGGATGATAAATAATCCCAGTAAGTGTGTATGCATAGTTAATTCATACATATATATATTTAAACGAGAGATTCATACTTGCATAGGGAGACACGAAAATTGGACCGAACATAGATGGTGCTAGTTTTCATACGTAGAGCTACTAAACTCCGATCCATTGTTACATAACATGGACCCATAGCCATAGAAATACATAAAAAACTGTACACTTATACTTAAACATATATACACACTTACCTTGCATGAAGATAATCAAAGATAACAAGAAAAGTATTGATTGTATTTCCAAACTTGAGCTGAGTACGTGGGTGGTGGTTTATTCGTGTATATACAAATTGTATGTGCGCATGTGTGCGTATGGGTGTGTAGTGGGTGTTTCGGTGAGAGGGAGGGAGAAAGTGAGAGAGAAAGAACAAGAGAGTAGATAATGAAAGTGGTGTAAAGTAGCATGCCTTTTGGTGCCTTTAAATAGTGTAAGATTAGGTCAAATCATATTGTTTGAATATGGTAAAGAATAATTGTTTGCCCTCCCTTAATTTACGTGATATGTAAGAAATTGTCTTCTTCTTTATATACATACAACATCTCATATTCTTACCAAAATAGATTATATGATTTTATACCAATTTTCAATCACCCTTTAATCCTACATAATTCTTTCCTATATATATATATATATATATATATATAAACGGGTATGTAGCACCCTTCCATAAAAATAATATTTTAATTTTTTGAAAATTGTACCGTAGTCCTTCAACTACTTACCATTGTATCTCGAGATGTGGCATTTCATGAAACTGCAACATGGGATTGGAAAGACAAACAAGTCGTGGACTCAATACCATATCAATTCGACGAACTGTCAACATTTCAAGCTGAACCTTCTCAAATTCACCATATTGAGGAAGATTCAGCCCCTACTACAACAAATGAAGAAGAAAGTAACTCACAAAGTTCCCCAAGAAAGACACGTTCACTAATAGATATTTATGATTCTTGTGAGCGTGGATTGTTCTCGTGTGAACCTCAATCATTCGAAGAAGCCTTAAAAGACAAAAGTTGGACGAAAGAAATGAACGATGAAATGTCTACCATTGAGAAAAACAAAACTTGGGAGTTTGTTGACCTACCAAAATGAAAGCAGGCCATTGGTCTAAAATGGGTTTATCAAATCAAATACAATGAAGACGGGTCAATTCAAAAAAACAAAGCACGACTAGTCGCCAAAGGGTATTCTCAACAGCCAGGAGTTGACTTTACAGAAACATTTGCTCCAGTTGCAAGAATGGAGACAATCCGTACTGTTTTGGTATTAGCAGCTCGATTGGAGTTAAAAAAATTTCCAATTCGATGTAAAATCAGCATTCTTAAATAGTGAAATTCAAGAAGAAGTGTATGTTGAGTAGCCCAAGGGATTCAAAATCAAAGGCAAAGAAGACAAAGTTTATCGTCTCCAAAATGCGTTATATAGATTAATACAAGCACCACGAGCATGGAATAGCAAAATCAATAGCAATTTCATCCAAAATTGCTTCCATCGAAGCACAAGTGAATCATCCATTTACGTGAAAAATGTTGACAAATATTTTCTTGTTGTGTGTCTTTATGTAGATGATCCTATCTACTTTGGCACAAACAAAATTATGGTGGATGAATTCAAGAAGAAAATGATGAAAGACTTTGAAATGTCAGATTTTGGACTTGTGATATTTCCTTGGGATTCAAATGAAGCAAAGTTCAGGGAGAATTTTTCTATCTCAAGAAAATGTATCATTGATCTTCTCAAAAAATTCAACATGAGCTAGTGCAAGCCAGTCTGTACTCCAATGGCATTAAATGAAAACTTACAAGTCAATGACAATGGAGAAAAAGTCGATGCCACACTCTACATAAAAGTAATTGGTTCATTGATCTATCTCAACACAATGCAATGCACCACACATTTAGTAAGCATACTTTCCAGGTTAATGAATGAACCAAGCAAAAATCACTTTGCAGTAGTAAAAAGAATCTTGCAGTACCTTAAAGGATCAAAGAATCAAGGCATTGAGTTTAAAAATGAAAACAATTGCAAACTTGTTGGCTACACAGACAGTGACTGGGTAGGTTCCGTTGATGATCGAAAAAGTACATCTGGCTACATATTTTGTCTTTAAACAAATCATTTCTTGAAGCTCAAAGAAGCAAAAATTTGTAGCCTTATCATCAACTTAAGTAGAATATATAGAAGCTACAGACGCAGCTTGTGAAGCAGTTTGGCTTAGAAGAATTTTGAAAGACTTAAAGTTCGAGCAACAAGAGCCAACAACAATTCATCGTGACAATGTTTGCAATTGCAATGACAAAGAATCTAGTCTTTCATGCTCGATCAAAGCATATTGAGCTTCGACATCATTTCATTCAAAAAGTAGTAACCAAGTATGGAATGAGAAGTGCCAAGTCTGTAAATGTGCCTCTTCCTGGCCACATGGTTATTTCCTCTACCCAATTTCCTAAGAATGAAGAAGAAATAAAAGAGATGGAGCACATCCCCTATGCTAATGCAATAGGATTTGTGACGTACACCATGAAAACCACTAGGTCTGACCTTGCATATGCTATAAATTTGTTGAGTAGATATATGGCTAACCCATGGAAGCCTCATTGTACTGGTTGAAAATGGCTGCTCAGAATATTGTTGGCAGTTTATGCATAGGTCTTGTGTATGTAAAGTCAAGTGAGACATTGTATTTAATTGGTCATATAGACTTTGACTTTGCTGGTGACACTGCCTTTTTCCTTATTCTCGGTAAAAATTGCAAATCCTAGAAGACTCAACTTCAGTCCTTGGTGGCATTATAAAGTACTGAAGCCGAGTATGTGTAGCGATCAGAAAAAATTTTCTCCTTATAATTTCAAGGAAATAAAATTTTAACTTTCGGCATCGCTACAAATTTTCTAGTATGTTTTAAAATATTTTAGTCGCTTTAATTTTTACTCGTGCTTGTCTATTAGTTAATGAGACTAATTTAATTCTATTAACCCGATTATTTTCCTTGATTTAATTTTGGGTTAAAATTTAGACCAACAAGTTAAATTTAAAAACTAACAAAATTTAACATCTTCTTGGTCCATTGTTTTGGTCAATTTAATTAGCTTAGTGTCGACCCTTTTTCTGCCCATCATTTATTCTCTTATATTTAGCCCAGAACCTGGTCCACCTAACTGCTAAAAAACACCCCCAAACAGTCCCTTATGACCTGCCAGGTAACCGCCCAAATGTTCCCTTAATCCCTACCACAAGTTCACTACAAACAACCCCTAAGACCAAGTGAAAACCACCTATCTAATCCCCTATTTCTCAGCCCATTCCCCCCTCACTTTCAGTACCTTCCAACTCACTTAACATTCAGCCAAACTGCCCTCAACCTCTGTAGAAAAACTGCACCCCATGCTTCCCCAAAAACACATCAGAAAATGTCCATCTTCCCCCATTTAATCATCCCACTTTCTCCATTTTTCAGCACCAATAATCCACCTCTCCTTAAGCTGGAAACCTCTGCCACTTTCCCATGTTTTCCCTCACTTTTCCATCACCCAAGAAGCTGATTTGTTCCATCCTTTTTCCACCAAAAACCAACCAACAGCTTCTCTCCCCATTCAGTCCAAATTTCGGCACCTCCAAATCACTCATCAACACCATTTATTTCAAGTCCCAAGTCCTATTTCCAACAAAAATTCTCCTTCATTTTCCCTATCTTCAATCTCCAAAATTAAAGTCTAGCAGCCAAACTTTTCTCATTTAATCTCGGCCACAGCAACTGCTGTCCATACTCGAAAATTATCGCATATTTTCTCTTCGCTCCAAACCAAATTTTGGCCCCATCATTTCCTCCTTCTTCACTCTCTAAACTCATCCATCAAGAACATATTTTCCTCCCTACCAATGATTTCTTCATTTTCCCATAGTTCATATCCTGCACTATAACACTATATTCTGGAGATCTAAAAGGAAAGACACGGAATTAATTTGAGAAAAAAGTGCAGTCTTTTTCTTTACACATTTCAACTCAACAAAGTTACGAATTTACAAGGTAGTTTCTTATACTATTTAAAGCAAGTTTTATGAATTTGATTTTGTGGAAATGATACGTAAATTTCATACTATGCTTAATGATTAAAGATGGAATTTTTGATAGTGATTGAAGATAATAACTTATATATGTTTTGAAGGAAGGTAATCACCAATGATTTCATGTGGTGTGCCGGTTTCCAAAAATATGTTGTTCCTACGTATGTTTAAACGAATCCCATGTTCTATATTAATTTCATACATTTTCTCACTTCAAAATGATTAAATCTCTAGATTGATTTGGTTGGCGTTAGTGCGACGGCGTAGAATAGCGACTGTGAAGAAATGGCGTAGTTCTATTTTACTTATGTTTGGCGTTGATATAATTAGGCTATGATGTAAAGTTAACTACAATGTTAAATCTGTTTTTCTTTAATATTGTAAAGTGGTCAAAAATTGAATTTTTAGTTGCCATTTTGGAAATATGAAGAAGTGTTATGTTGTATTTTCTGAAAATTCCAGCTTTTTGCTCCTGACTTTGAAATATCATAACTTTTGTGTACTTTGAATTTTTGAGTCAAATCAGTGGTATTTGATAGATATATAAGTTGTCTATTTGAAGAAATTAGAATCACCCAAAAAGCAAGTCGTATGGATTTATTATTATTGTTTTATCAAACAACATCATTTTTACTCGGGACAGTTTTAAAGCAACTTTGGTTACGTTTTTCTCATATCAAAGACATGGCTAAGGTCTAGTTTTTTGTTCATGTTGTAGCCTAAGGTGCCAACTACTCAAATATCATTACTTTTAGAGCATGTTTAGATAGTCAAATAATTTGTGGCCACACCCAATGTAGTTCGGTAAAACCTTAAGGCTTTGAAAGTTTATATAAATTTTTCTTGCGTGCTTGTTACTTTTTCATAATAGTTTAATTTTAAAAACTATTCAAGGGTATGGGAAAATTTATATGAAATCGCCAAATATTATTTAAATTTTTTTAAGTGACCCTTCAGGTTGAGAAATTTCGGAGCATTACTCTTGGTATTGCGCATTTTTACTTTTCTGCAGACTCCAAAAAATTTTAAAATTTTATTTTATTATATTATCTTTATTTTACTATGTCAAGTTACAATTTTAGAAGCTAAGGTTTTAGAAGTTAAGATTTTAGGAGTTAAGATTTTAGAATTTAAGTGTCGTTACTTGCCATCGCCGCGCTACGCCTGCTATGAGGTAAAGAAATTTTGAGAATATTTTTGTGTTAAGTATGATAAATGAAACTTGTATTTATGAAAATTTTATATTCGTTTCATTTATGATGAAATGTTACGTTGAGTTGAAAATTTTAATGTGGATTTTAATTTTTGTACAATAAATGTTAGGAAAAATATGACTAAATTCTATGAAAGTATCTTAGTCTTTGAAATTTAATTGAAAGATAATATAAATCCACCTAATCGGACTCTCCATAATGGGTATTTCAGACATGGTTCTACCAAATGGGTACTTTCTAAAGCGAGTCAAGGTGGCAAGAATTGATTACATACAGTTTGATTTGGGTTATGAGTGGTTGACTGGCCACCATGTCGGTACCCATAGGACAACACGTATCAGGGTGGTGAACTATGATTTGGTGACAACCGATGCAGAGTCCATTGCACACTGGTTGATTCACTGATTGGCCCGAGACATTAGGTTGCCAAGGAGATTTTGAGAGACTTAGAAAAGGTCTACCACCTTAGAGTATGGCGTGTATTGTGAGGCACTCATTATACACCAGGAGGAGTACAATCTATATATGGTGGTTGTCTCTTTCTTGTTGCTAAGCTGGCTACAGCAGTTGAACCCGTTTCCGAGCCTGCTCTGCCAGATAGAACCTCCTCTTCTATAGACCCCAATGGTGTCGTGGGCACCGCAAGTGCCTCAAGCACAACAGGCCCACTGGCACATCACATGGCCCCGCTGTACCAGTGATAGAACAATTCTGTCAATATTCTATCCTACCTTTAACAGTAGAAAAGATTCTTTGCCAGTTGGAGAATGGTTGCAAACAATCAAGAAAATTTTCTAGCACAGCTTTTGTCTGAAAAAGTAGATGGTTTTTTGCACTTAATTCATGCTGATTGGCCAAGCGGGTCACTAGTGGGTATTGGTATCCCGTACCCATACTGATGAGAAACATAATAATCTGTCAAGGCACAGTTCTAGGTCAAACTGATGCTAAATATTAAAAATATTTACCACATGTTCTGTGAGACTACAAAGAGTCAAAGTTTCTTCATTTAGTTTAGGAAGACATGGAAATCACTGAGTATGAGCAGAAATTTGAAGAACTATCACGCTATGCTACGTATTTGGCCAGTACTCAATTAATGAAGGCAAGACGCTATGAAAAGGGTTGCATCTGGAGATAAGACAGATTGTCAATTAACATTGTCTTCCTACCTTTAGAGCAGTGGTTAAGAAAGCTTAGACCGTGTCCTTCTCGGGATTAAAGATCAGAGTTCAAGGGTAACATAATGATCCAGAGGAAATAAAATGGCTAGATCAGAATAGAAATCAAAATTTGGGCCAATTCAAAAGATATAATTATTGTCCCAGCGGGGATAGGGAGCAATCCCAACCTTAGTGCCCTAAATGTATGAAGAATGATGGTAGTGATTTCTACTCTGGCAAGAAAGTCTGCTACATGTATGGTGAGCCAGGCCACTATGTGTCACATGGTCGGGTAGCATCGACAAGGGTTAATGATCATGCAAATAAAGAATAGCCATAGTGTTCGCTATGACTTGTGAAGAGGCCTCCTAAGATCCAGACGTTGTTACGGGTATGTTATGTGTCTCTAGCGTACATATTTACGTTCTTATTGATTTTGGCACGACATATTCATTTACATTTGATGCATGCCTAGCTAAGGTTAATATTTCATGTCTAAAAACTGATAGTGTACTAGAAGTTAGTATGCCAGCAAAGCGAACAATAGACACTGATAAATTAGCTAGGGTAGCTCAGATAGATTTTGATAGGTTAGTATTGAAAGTAGATCAGTATGTTATAAATATGAGAAATTTTGATATCATCCAGGGTATGGATTGGTCGTACTACCATTGTATGTTTTGAGAAGAAAGTAATCTTTTGAAGACTCGGAGACAACGAGTTCAAATTTTAAGGGTCAAAGATTAAATCACTTCCCTGCCTTATCTCAGCTTTGTATGCATAGAAGTTGATAAATAAGCGAGATTGTCAAGGGCTTCTTGTCAATCTCACTAGCACCCTATCTAAGGAATTATCAATGGATAATGTGCTAGTAGTTCGGTATTACATCCACGTGTTTTCAGATGACCTATCCGGTATCCTATTTGATAGACAAGTAGAATTCACAATAGATATGATACAATGAGTTGTACCCTTTTCAATTGTTCCATATCGGATGGCACCAAAAAAATTGTAAGAGTTAAAAATACAATTGGAGGAGTTGCTGGATAATTGATTTATTAGATTCAACGTTTCTCCATGGAGAACCCCAGTTCTCTTTGTGAAGAAAAAAGATAGGTCGATGAGAATGTGTATCGACTACCTTGAGTTGAATTAACTGACGATCAAGAATAAATATCCTCTAACATAAAGACTTGTTTGATCAATTGAAGAGTGATTCAATGTTTTCAAATATCGACTTGAGGATGGGCTATCGTCAACTAAAGATCCAGCCATTAGATATACTAAAGTCAGCATTCCGAACTCGCTATGGACATTATAAGTTTATAATAATGCCCTTTCGAATGATTAATGCTCCATTGGTATTTATGGATTTGATGAACTGAGTCTTTCATCAGTATTTTGATTAGTTTGTCATTGTGTTCATTAATGACATCCTGATTTATTCAAAAAAATCCCCTGCAACATCAAGAGCACCTGTAGATAGTATTGGAGACTTTGCGTAGGGAAAAGTTGTATGCCCAATTTAAGAAGTGTGAATTTTAGCTGGAATGATTATGATTCCTTGTTCATGTTGTGACGGCTAAAAGAATTGAAGTGGATCCATCAAAGGTTGAGGTTGTGTCTAATTGGTCACACCGTCAAATGATGGATAAGTGAGAAGCTCTCTAGGTTTAGTCGTATATTTTCTATGATTCATAGAAGGATTTTCTAAAATAGATGGTCCTATGATATAGTTGACTTGAAAGGGTGTTAAGTATGTTTGGTCCGAGAAATGTGAACAAAGTTTTCAAGAGTTAAAAGACAAACTAGTATCTGCATGAGTGCAAGCTTTACCTGAAGGTTCAGAAGGCTACATAATTTACAGTGATGCGTTGAAGATCAGTATGGGTTGTGTATTGATGCAACATGGAAAGGTGATAGATTATGCTTTAGGGCAGTTGAAGCAGTATAAACAGAACTATCCGAAGAATTATCTTGAACTTTCGACCGTAGTTCACGCTTTGAAAATTTGGCATCATTACTTTTTTGGGAGCAAGTGTGAAATTTACACAAACCATAAAAGTGTCAAGTACTTCTTCACCCATAAGGGGTTGAATATGAGACAATGACGGTGATTGGAATTGGTAAAGGACTACGACTGTACTATCTTGTACAATCTGGGTAAGCCTAATGTAGTCACAGATGCTCGAAGCATAAAGAATATGGTTCCGTTGTTTGCACTGCAATCAAAACTGGATAACTTGATTAAGGATTTTGAGAATTGAAGTTTTAGCACCGCTAGTGCGGGCATCATCAATGATAGCAAATCTGATTTTAAAGCCACCACTCATAAGAAAAATTATGGTAGCTCAGAATGATTATCCCATTTTGAAAAAGATCAGGGCAGACATGAGAACTGAAAAGAGAAAAGAATGTGAAATAGAGGATGACAGATTTTTGATGTTTAAAGGTCAGTTATGAATGCATGAGGATGAAGGTCTGATGAATAAGATTTTATCTAAGGGTCATTCTGTTCCTTAGGCCGTATACCCAGGATGAACCAAAATGTATAAGGATTTACGTAATACATTTTGGTGAAGAAACATGAAAGGAACTATAGCTCGTATTGTGTCAAAATACTTGGTGTGTTAGCAAGTTAAGTTAGAACATTAGAGGTCATTAGGGCCATTAAATCTAATGGATATACCGGAGTGGAAATTGGAAAAAAATTGCAATAGATTTTGTTGTAGGTTTTCCTAGATCGGCAAAAGGTCACGATGCTATTTGGGTAGAAGTAGACCGTTTGACAAAATTTCATTTTCTATCAATCTATATGAATTTCAGTTTGGAGCAACTAGCACAATTGTATGTCAAGGAAATTGTCTGACTTCATGGAGTACCAGCGCCCATTGTATTGGACTCAGACCCAAGGTTTACCTCAAATATTTGGAAAAGTCTCCATGAAACTTTGGGTACTAAATTGAAATTCAGTATGGCTTATCATCCTTAGACCGAAAGATAGTCAGAACATACTATTTAAATCCTTAAAGATATGTTGAGAGCACGTGTCTTGGATTTCGGTGGTAAATAGGAAAGTCATCTATCGTTGGTAGAGTTCGCTTAAAATAATAGTTTCCAAGCTACGATCAGTGTGGCACCATATAAGGCACGGTATGGTCGTCAATGTTGTTCACCAATTTGTTGGGATGAAGTTGGCAAAAGATAGTTTGGCTCCAGAATTAGTTGAGAAAACATTGGATACGATAGACAAGATCAGTTCAGAATTAAGACAGTGCAAGACCGTTAAAAAAGTTATGTCGATTAAAGAAGAAAATAATTAGAATTCGGGTTAGCGAAAACATTTTCTGAAGGTAGCTCCAATGAAAAAAAATTCTGCATTTTAGTTAGAACGGAAGTTGAGCCCACAGTTCATGAGTTCATTCGAGATTCTTGAGAAAATTGGAAAGGTGACGTATCGTCTGACATTGCCACCAGAACTCTCAGCAGTGCACAACGTATTCCACATTTCAATGTTAAGGAAGTACGTGTATAATGCTATGCATGTGGTCAACTACCATTCATTAGATTTACAATAATGATATGACTTATGAGGAAGCACATGCGGTGGTTCTAGAGAGAAAAGTCCATATTCTGATAAATCGGGAAGTCCTTTTAGTCAATGTTCAGTGTGATAGGTAGAGTAGAAGATGTCTTAGTTAAGTACCCGAACCTCGTAAACCAAGTAAGTTAACTTTTAAGAACAAAATTATTTTAAGTGGGGAGGGTTGTAGCGACCAAAAAAAAAAATTTCTTCTTTTAATTTCAACGAAATAAAATTTTATTTTTTGGCGTCACTACAAACTTCCTAATATGTTTTAAAATATTTTAGTCGCGTTAATGTTTGCACATGCTTACCTTATTTTTTATGTGATGAACATGAAATTTTATTAGTTATTGAGACTAATTAAATTTTTTTAATTCGATTATTTTTTTGAGTTAACTTTAGACCAACGGGTAAAACCTTAAGGATTTGGAAGTTTATATAAATTTTTCTTGCACGCTTGTTACTTTTTTGCAATAGTTTAATTTTAAAAACCATTCAAGGGCAAGAGAAAATTTATATGGAATAATCAAATATTATTTAAAGATTTTTAAGTGACCCTCCGGGTTGAGAAATTACGGGATTATACAATAAGTGGCTGTAATTGAATCGGTAAAAGAAAGTTTATGGCTTAAAGGGTTACCTTTTGAATTGTATATAATGATTAATGTTGTAAACCTTTACATTAACAACCAAATTGCTTTGATGCTTTGAAACACATGTAGAAGTTAAATACCACTTTGTAAGATAACAATTGTAAAATGGTGAAATAATATTGTCGAAAATTCCAATTTCTAAAATCCACATGAACTTAAAAGTGATTAGCCGATGCCACATGAACTTAAAAGTAATTACTTTCAATCACTAACATACATATGTGATTACCTTCAATCACAATCATAAAGTTCCAACTTTGGCATTTAGCATGGCATAATAATTTACATATCTTTTTCTCAATTTGAAATCATGGAACTTAAAATTTGGTAGCATAAGAACCTAACTTGTAAAATTGAAGTCTTTTGGAGTTGAAATGTTAATAGAAATTGACCGTTTCTTTTCCTCAAAATGAAACCGAGTCTTTGATTTTTTGTTCTCCCAAAATACAGTAATATAGCACAATATTTAAATTCTGGAAAAAGAAAGAAATCGATGGCCGAAAGAGGAGAGAAAAAAGATGCTTCCACTTACTGTTGGGGTGATTTATGTTGAAGGAAGGATGTGGTTTGCTACAATGTTTTTGTATCTCAATTGAGGAAAAAATTAGGGAATTTCCGAGGCTGACAAGTGAAGAGCAAAAGGGAAAAAGAAGGAGAAATATTGCTGGGAAGAATGCTTGCTTGAAATGTAAATTATTACCTAAACTAAGTGGAGATCAACAATATTTTGGGGGTTGAAAACCTGGGATTAAAGGGATAAATTGCTGTCGGTTTTCTGATGGTTAAAAGGTATAGAAAGATCATAGATATATGGGCTAAAAACTGAAGAGAAAAGGGTATGCATATTAGAGTGTGAGATGACAAAAATAAAAGGAAGAAAGGCTTAAGAAGGGACGCTGAATACTAGTGTTGCTAAGCAGTTTTGAAGTGGTTTGAGTGGAGAATTAGTGGGGCTGAAACCTGGGACATGGGGTGATTTTATTCAGGTGAAAAGGAGGGAAACATCATGTTCTTAAGGACGGGGAGGCTGGAAAACTAATAACCATTTTGTGGCTAAAACATGTTTGGAAAAGGGGACCCGAGGCGATTTTCATCACGTTTATGGAAGAAACTTGGGACGGTTTTTCAGGGGTTCAGGGGGGACCTTGGGGACTTTTTTAGTAGTTTAGTTGGTGTTAATATATCTGCAATAAGTGGAAAACTAGTGGGTAAAGAAATGATAATCATGGGGGAAGAGTGGCTGCAATGTGGAGAAAAAGTGTGAGGTTATTTCCTTAGTCCATAGGGGCTGTTTGGAGTTAACAATTTATAGTGTTTAAGGGGTTGTTTGGTGTGTTTATTTGGCAAGAATTAAGGAGTTGTTTGGAGGTGATTTTCTAGCAGAACAAGGGCATGATAAATGAGGTAATTCTAAATGAAAAACGGCTGAGAAAAATATCGCAACTAAGAAGAACTAAAGGACCGAAGTTTGGCTGTGAAGAGTTTAGATTTCTGTTAATTTTTTTTATTTATTTAAACACAAAATTTATTCAATTAAGAAAATTAAAAGACAAGCACGTGCACAAATTAACTCGACTAATATATTTAAAATGTACTAAGAGGTTTATGCTGAAAGTTAAAATTTTATTTTTTTGAAAATAAAAGACAAATTTTTTCGATTGATACAATTATCCCAAGTTCTTGGATCAGAATGTTGGGAATTGAGACTAATTCATTTATTGTCCACAAGATCCTTGTTTAGAGTAAGATAACGAAACATAAAAAATATAAAAGATAGAGAGATATTTATGGACTGTCAAGCTTTTACTATATGAAAAATTGTTCTAATCATATAGATTTTACCCACCAAAATTCTCCAAGTATCTTAAGAAAAATAATATCATAAGCTTTATCACACCCACCAATTTTTACTATTTGTACAACCCACCAATTTTTTTTGTTTTTATCTACTCAAGCGACATCATCGTCTCCCATAAAGAGAGACATATTGTTCTATGGGAGAGACATATTGTTCATATCTAATGTCGAGCAGTTAGCCGAGCCTGTTCCACCTTTTGGACAATTTTTCCTCACGTGACGAGGTTGTCCACAATTCTAACAAAATACTTTCATTTTCATGGAGTTATTCTTCTTCCATTTTTTAGCAACAAGTAATGAGTTTTCAGAGGAAATATTACTTCCACTACTGAACCTTCTTTCTTCAAAAATTAATTTACTTGTAACTTCTTCAAAACTCGTTGTTTCTTTCTCATACATCAAAATTGGTTTGATGTGTTCACAGTAGGATGGAAGAGACCAGATGAGTCTTAACGCTTTATCCTCATCATCAAGTTTTACTCCAACAACTTCCAGTTCAGAATCGATCCTAGTGAGAACACTTAGGTGGTCTGAAATTTTTGTACCTACAATCATTCGCAGAGAATGAAACTGTTTTTTCAAGTATAACCGATTTAAAAGACTCTTTGTTAGATACAACTGTTCAAGTTTTTCCAAAGTTCCTGTGTAGCAGATATTCAATGAATATTTGCAAAAACATTTTTGACTAAACAGAGACGTATTGTACTTGCAGCTTTCATAGCCAAATCTTCCCAAACCTCATCGCTCATTGTCAGAAATAGGGGTTGGTTTGCCTTTCAAAGCCTTGTGAAGTCCAAACTGAATCAAAACATTATTGACTTCTACTTGCCACAAGCTAAAATTGATTCTTCCGTCAAATTTCACCACATCATATTTGATAGACATATCTTCTCTGTGCGTCAATACTCTGAACGACTTGACGCTCTGACGTAAAAAAAAAGAATGAATGAAAAAAATAATTATTAAAACTTTGGAATAATCAAATGCTGCCTCTTTAAAGCCTTGTCATGAAACCCCAATGGGACAAAACATGAATGAAGGAAAAAGAGTACAGCTACTTCTCCTGACTTTTATCGAGTTATCCATATATTGTGCGTCAATGTCTTTAACACCTTTTTAAAACTTGTAGAAAAGAATTCTAGTGAAATCTGCTCCATGTTATAACCTCCAAGCAATATCATCTTCATACACTATCTCTGGTTGACTATAGTCAGAATGATGGTCTGATGCAATTCTATTGATAATATATCTTCTTGTTGCTCCATAACTATAATATTTATAATGCTTCTCATTGGATGTCATTTACACAAATGATATGCTCGTTAAAACCTTACTAGGAAAAACCATGTGGGAAAAATCTCAATGAAGGAAAAATAGTAAATTAATATTTTGGATACATAATGAAAGTTGTTTCATTAAAATCATTGACAGAAAAACCAATGGGACAAAACCTCTGCCAAAGGAAAAAGAGTACAATGGGTATTTACTCACCTTCATGATAATATCACTTGAGATCTATAATTTGATCGACAAAAAGTTTAACTATATGCTTCACGTATATTAAATCCTCTAGAAATTTATATACATAGTTTTATTAGTCATGCCAAATAAGTTGGTTATAACCATATCAAGTGTCATGCTTTGATAGGCTAAACGAGATATCGACTTGTGATTGCTTTACACAAGCCTTTGCAAAAATTCATTTTGTTAAGAGTCGTGCATTACATGTTACGACTTCATTTTACTCATTTTCTTTTTGCATAAGTATACACCTTTAGGTGTTCGAACTTCATATTTCTCTAATAAGTTCAATTTACTTGGATTATCTTTTTATTTGACCAATTAATTATTTGATAAATTTCCTTCAATATCTTTGCTACCTTTCATAATGTGAAGCGCTACATTATGTACAAAAGTGTTGTCAACCAACATTTCTTTTTTTATTCCATTCTCTTTTCCATAACGACATAACTTATTGAGATCTTTTCAGTTTCAATATTTCAGATATATGAGTTTTTTCTGGGATTTTACAATTAGTTATGTCCATATACTCTCTAAGAGTCTTAGCCTCATCAATGAGATTATCTTTACAATTGGCTCCACTTTTAATTTGAGGATTTTTGTTTTGGAATCAAATGTCACCACGCTTTAGGCGTGCCATTAATTTACCTGATATAATATTAATAGATTATCTTTCCAAGATGTTAATATGAATTGGAGCATTTACAGGAATATAAGATTTGCTTAATCTCCTTGGTCAGTAAATGCATATGTCAATATGGCAAACCCGCCGCCTAAACCACCAAACATGGACTCCAATGTGATCGGCCACTCTCCTCCAACCAGCCACCAATCCACAACCGGCCTCACGCCACCAAACAGCCCCACGCCGCCAAACTCCCACCCGCTAAAATCAGAATTGTGTCGTGAGAGGCTGCTTTGCGCCTACAATCCACCGATTGCGCGACCACCACCATCCACCACCGATGCACCTCCCTTGACGAAAGCAGCTTGATGGTCCATATAGTGCCCAAGGATTAGCACTGCGTCTCTCAAAACAATTGCATACCGCATCTCCGGAAACAATTCCAGCAGCTGCTTCTTCCTCGAACGCCTCACGCCTGCCTGTCGCCCTCAAACCGCTGAACCCTAGACTTGGACACAATTGATTCCTCTCAATTGAATGTCCCAAAGATCGTAACAGCCCATGCCTCTCGGCCGATGATTCGCACACACACACGCCACCCCTCGTGCACCTTCAGCGCGCGGCTCAAACCAAGAGCCACTGGGGGCGTTCTGTGTCTGTTGAGCTCCTTTGAACCAAATTTGAGCCCAAGTCGCTTGACCCAATTGTCAAGACCCGTCCGATGCCAATGTACCAGCATATTACAAGACACACGGTACAGCTTGCTGCGTCGCGCCAAGCGG
This sequence comes from Forsythia suspensa, assembly GCA_023638005.1. NCBI lineage: Eukaryota > Viridiplantae > Streptophyta > Magnoliopsida > Lamiales > Oleaceae > Forsythia > Forsythia suspensa. The sequence goes on from CM042671.1 coordinate 34,799,646, forward strand.
CGACAAGAGGGTCGCCCAGCGCCACTCCGGCTAATTTTTCCGTCCTCCTCCGTTTGCCTAATTTTTCAGCCCCTCACCTCCCGGCCCTCATGTATTCCCCAAGAGGCTCACCGCTTTAAATATTGGAAAACAACTTATGTCATTGTGGCGATCGAAAAATGCACCATCTCCCGTCTCGAACGCAGATACGTAAGTCATTTGCTTGGTCCTCCGATGCCTCGATTCTCACATCATCAATTTGTGGCTAAGGAGCCTTTTTTGCATCGTGGAGAACCAAATTTCGACTATTACTGGCGATGAGGAAGCTTCTCTCGAGAGCCTTTCAAGTTCACACTTGTAGGCAAATTTTCTCATCGTAAACCCAAAGATGGTGGAGGTACGCAAGTCTCTTTTCGTAAATTGGGTTTACTTGGTGATTTTAAGATTGGGCTTATCGATTTTAAGCATATTCTTATTCACTTGACGCATGAGGATGATTATAGTCGCTTATTTTTGAAACCTTTGTGGTTTATTATGGGATGCCCTATGCGTGTGCTTAAATGGACGTGTGATTTCCATCCCGATGTTTGAAACTCCCATTGCCCTCACATGTGGATTTCTTTTCCATTACTTGCTGTTCATTTACGTGCTAAGGAATTTTTATATGCTCTATCTAAACTTGTGGGATTCCTTTGAGAATTGATGAGGCGATCGCGATTTATTGAGGCCTAAGCGGCCGTGGTTTGTGTGGAGGTGAATTTGGAGCATAAGTTCCCGAGAGGGTTTGGATTGAATGGGGTGAATCTCGTAGTTTTTGGCGCACCTGTTGTTTATGAGCACCGCCTCATTTTTGTGCTTGAAATGTAGACATATGGGTCATCTTATTGACAAGTGTAGAGTTGGGATGACTCCTCACAGATGTTGACAGATCCGCTCGTGCTACTAAGCCGCTTTGGTGCCCCGGCTACTAAGCTATTGCTAATGTGATTCCTAAGCCTCCGCTTGGTGCCACGGCTCCTAAGCCGATCGTTGTTGAGTTGCCGATTGATGTTGAGATGCCTTTGGTTGATAAGGCGGGGAAGGGAAGGTAAGGAGGTCGTTGTTGAGACACTAGGCGTGGGTCCCACTTGCTAGCTCTTCTCTTATTCCACCACTGTTTTCAACACCTCCTCCCGAGGAATTTGAGAGCTACTTCTCGAGTATGTCCCTCCTGGTTGCTACTGCTTTGGCTTCAAAGCCGATCCACCGCAGATATCTTGTTTTGATCCACCGCTTGACCATATGATGGCGGCTCCTCGTGAGTATCCTATGCTATCGAGCCAAGACAACAAAGGTTTGATCCCCGCTCCCACATAACCTCCCGGATCCTAGTCATCACGAGAACGTTGAGGTTCCATACACAGTGAGACACCGCTAGTTCTATCCGGTTAGGGGTCACCAAAGAAGGACACTTTCGACGTAATTCTTCTTGAGGACTTGGTGGGATTAGGAGAGAGACAGAATCGGATGGGTTCACTACGATTCAGAGGAAGAAGTCCTCGAAAGGTGTTGATATTCCTCGCCCGAGCACGCGGGTGACTCGTAGTCAGGCAGGTGCTTCGTCACATAACCAATCCCTTTGATGTGTGTTATCATTTGGAATGTAAGGAGAGTGGGCGATCGCCACGCCGCGTGACGCCTTAAGAAATTGGTTCATTCACCAGTGTTTACTTCTTAGTGATTTTGGAGCCATTTGTTCTGAAGAAAAACTTTGACTTTATCCGACGATCTCTCGCATTTGATGTGGGCCTTGAGAATGAGTCGGGTAAAATTTGGTGCTTTGGAATTTGGGGACTACAGTTGCTTCATGTGTTGATCATCCCCAATTCCTCCACATTAGAGTTGAGGATCCCGGTGTCGTCCAGCCGATGTATATTACCCTAGTTTATGCTTCTTGTCTGCCGGCGGGCGCAGGGATTTATGGATGGGACTCACCAGATTTCTCTTGTAGTGGATGGGCCGTGGATGGTTGGGGAGACTTTAATGTGATTGCTCACAATGGTGAGCGTCTTGGTCATAACACTCGAGATGAGGTACATCCGATTTTGCGAGATATGATGATGGATTGTGGCTTGACCGATGCAAAGTTACAATGGTAGTCGATGATACGTGGACTAATGGGAGAGTGTGAAACGGTTGGACGAGTGTTGATTAACTCAAAGAGCTGGTTCTTCTTGCTCTAGCTTCTCGGTTCGACATCCGAATCAAGTACTTGAATCACTCTCCGCTCTTGATTCAATGGTCTTCGATGACGATTTAGGACCTCGTCCGCTTCGATTCCTCAACGTTTGGTCTAGACATCATGACTTCTTGAGCTTCATATCCCAAAAGTGGTCTTTCCCGACTCATCATACACGGAATGACGCGCTTTGGGAGAAGATTTTAGGCTCAAACAGGGCCTTCGTTGGTGGAATCGACATGTGTTTGGTGACATCTTCCAAATGAGTCGTGGATGCAGAGTGTAGGGGACGACGGTGCGAGTCCGTCTCTATGATAGTGATCCTACTCCGACCCACCGTGATACGTTACACTGTGCTCGAGCAGCCTGAACCGGACTTTATCTGTTGAGGAGGCTTTTGGAAACAAAAGGCGGGGGCTCGTTGGGTTTGTGAGGGAGACCACAACACCTTGTATTTTCATTCTATGGTGCGGGGCGTGGGATCCGATCTCGGATTAGGTCTATTACTTCCGAGACAGGGGAAGTGTTTGACTCTCGAGACTATTCACCCTTCAAATTGTTGTGTCATTTTCAGAGCTTTTGTCACCGCCTCCTCGGCTGTCAATCCTATTCGACCCGATATTATTCCTAGACGGTGTCCGATGAGGATAATTTGCAGCTCAATCGGATACCGACTTTCGGCCGAGGTTCGGAGGCTATCTTGTGATTGATCCCGATAAAGGCGGGGCCGATGGATTTTCTTCACATTTTTTCGGGAGTGTTGGGATATTATCTCGAGATGATGTTTTTCAGCAAGATCTTGGACTTCTTTGCGGGGGCATTTTCCGGAGAGGTTTTCGGCTACTTTATAGTATTGATCCCTAAGCGGGATAATGCATGTCGGTGGTCCGAGTTTCATCCTATCGCCTTATGTACGCTTTTTAATAAGTTGGTTACAAAGTCTTGAATTCATGACCGAGTAACATACTTCCTCAGATTATTTCAAAGACTCGTCGAGCGGATTCATCCCAGGACGACTCATTGGGGATAACATCCTCCTTGCACAGGAGCTTCTACACACACTGGATATGAAGGTGCGAGGGGGTAATGCTATCCTCAAGCTAGATATGGCTAAGGCCTATGACCGCCTGGATTGGGGTTTCTTGATCTCTGTTTTGGAGGGCTTTGGATTTGATGCTATATGGATAGATCGGATACGGAGGTGCATCTCAGAGTGTCACTTTTCAGTCCTGTTCAATGGTAGACCATGTGGTTTTTTCCCCTCATCCAGGGGACTTCGACAGGGTGATCCCATCTCTCCATCGTTATTTATTCTAGCGGCTGACTATTTTTCGCGCATCCTAACTCGGCAGTATCAGCAGATAGCTTCGATGGCTTACAGACATGGAGGGGATGCTCTTATCTCACATCTATGTTTTGCAGATGATATGATCATTTTCGCTAACGGTCAGAAGCAGTCTATTAGACGGGTCCTACATTGTATCGAGCACTATGAGCGAGCTTCGGGCCAGTTAGTGAATAGAGATAAGAGCGGGATTATTTTACCCAGACGGGCTACTATTCAAATAGACACACGAGTGCTTGAGCATCCGACAAGCTTTCGTCACCAAAGAAGCAATTTTCACTTATCTTGGAGTGCCCTGTTCAAAGGGCATCGTAAGATATTCCTATACGATGATCTCATTCGAAAAGTACGGAGGCAGATATCCGGGTCGGGCTTCAGATTACTTTCACCGGAGGACGGATTACTCGATTCTGGCATTACATTTTCTTCCTCTCTACCTTCTTCAGATTTTGAAGCCTCCCAAGGTCGTCTTGAAAAAGCTAGAGAGCATTTTGCTAGATTCCTCTCGGGACTCCAAGATCATACCCATCGCCTTCATTGGAAGAGATGGAAGGACTTATGTCTCCCGGATCGAGGAGGAGGATCGATTTAAGCGGTTACAGGACCTTGTTGACACTTTCTCGCCGGAAGCTATGGTGGCTATTCGGATCTCGTAGATCTCTTTGGGCTCGCTTTTACGGTAAGCAATCGCTGTCGGGCACACATCCGACATCAAGCATCGTTCCTTATTATGCTTCACCGCTTGGAGACGGTTTGAAGCTTATAGGACCACAGCCGAGTCCTACATTGCATGGAAGCTAGGGGCGGGGTCACATATTTTTTCGCATGATTCTTTGGATGGGCGATACTACTTTGGCCGATCGGTTCCGCAGCCTACCACATTCTTCCATCCAGTGCACGATTTCTTTGATGATATTGGATGGAATATTGGACAGACTCATTCGGATCGCTCCACTTACCATGGCCGAAAGCGTATAGGGAGCATCCCTATCACCCCACATGCGGATGATCGATTGTATGGATCGATACTTCGGATGGCGATTTGTTACCAAGTCTCGCATGGCGGCTGTTCGTGCGAGGAGCACATTGGTCGTCAGAGCATCGTATGATATGGAGTTCGATTATTCCGACCACGGTTTCCTTTTTCTGTTGGAGATTGTGGCGGGGGCTTATACCAGATGGATGTGGTGATCCGAGACTGGATAGGGAGTCATATGGCGTCGAGGTGCCAAAGTCTTTCTATATAGACTATTCAAAGACTTATTCATTGATAGTCCGGCAAGCCAGATCTTCGCTTTGGAGACACTGCGGACATCTTTCATATCACCCTCGTGCCGCCGAGGGATTCCATGACGCTTCCACTTGGAGATTCTCGGGTCGGTTTGTCGTCGACGGGACATATACGCATCGATCATTCCTCTATTGATATTATGGTTTTATATGGATCATGAGGAATGATGCGGCTACGAGATATAGCTATGGAGCCGAGGAGGATCATTTGGAGAGTTTACCACACCATCTCGCTTCGCATACAGCCGCTTATTTCGGCACATCCATTGGCGTGGAGACATGGACATCGCCCCGCTTTTGGTGTCATTATTACCATCCCTCCCCTCCTCCTCCCGGCTCCCGGTTTTACGGCGTACTCCACCAGTGGGATCCTACAAGATCAACATCGATGGATGCGTCAGGACGGATTGCTAGTGGCGGAGGGATTATCGTAGATCGTCGGGGCGATGTGCATTCGAGCATTCTTCTCTTTCTACGCGGCGATCGCACCATTCTCGGTGCGAGCTACGAGCTATACTAGACGGATCATTCTCGCTCGAGACTTGGGTTATCAATTCTATGGGTGAGTCGACTCTACATTAGCGATCCATCCACCAGGAGGACCTTGGCATATTCAGAGCTACTCTACCAACACATCGTGCATCTACTAGCACCGGACAGGATACTATCACTCACATCTTCCGAGAGGGCAACCAAAGTTGTCGATCTTCTTGCATCGTAGGGCTGGGATCGACGCTACTATTATGAGTACAGATCTCTCGGGATCTTCCACAGCGACATCGCAGTCTAGTCTAGATTGATGATTTGGACTTCCTATTGTCGAGGCTTATAGTTTCTTTTTAGAGATTTGTATGGGAGTAGTACCTCCTTATTTATTGTTTTCTGCTTTGCATTTACTCTTTCATTCGATTGTGCTTGAGGTCGGGTTTTATGCCCCCTCCCTTGTACTATTATGAGCTTTTTATATATATGGTTGGGGCTTCCTTAACCCCCGTCCTTCCCCGATGGAGGCATAAAACCACATCTTGTGATGGTGTGTTATTAAAAAAAAAAAAAAATGCATATGTCAATTGTATAATTTACAATTTAGTTATATGTCGAACTTCTGGTTCATATTGTCTTGTGCGAGAATCTAGAAGATATAATATGCTGCATTTTCATGAATTCTTTCTAGTTTCTTAATTTCTCTCCCTAATGTTGAGAAATTGTCTTATTAAAATGACAATCGTCAAATCGTGTTATAAATTATTACCCTTTAGGATTTAATATATTTTTTAAGGGTTCAAACTAAATGTGTATTCTCAACATTCTTTAATTTCCATCCCAGTGCACTATGGTGGACCGATTGTACATATATTACACTATAAAAAATCATTAGATGGATAATATTAAGCTCTGATCATAAGCCAACTATAGCGGGGATAACTTTGATGTTGACATGATATATATAAGTGCTGCTGCATATAAAATAGCATTCTCTAGAAAAATTGAGAAATATTTTGTTCTCAATAATAATGGTTTAGAAATTAATTGGAGGTGTTTAACAAATAATAATGCTAAACCATTTATAATCACGCGTACTGTCCTATAGTGGTTTCTCCCTAAACTGAATATTCCATCGTATTCTCAGGGATTCGAACCTTTATCCTCTCTTCTTAAGAGGAACTTACGGTGAATGGTTGTACAAATTGACCAACTTGCCCAATTGGTACTAGCATTCAACATAAATTCCTCTTAAGGGAGAGGCTGGTGTTTCGAATTGATGGAGATGTGATAGAAATTCAGTTTAGGACGAAACTCCGTGGACAATACACATGCTAACAATGAACGGAATAGTCTATGGGGGAAAAGCTTGTAGAGAAAAGTCCATGGTCATTACACATGCAATAGCTCTCAGCATCAACACAAATCCTAAGGACTATCCTAAAACATGCCAAATTATAAAATGACAATTATATCAGTAACCAACAATCAACAAAAACAAGAGCTTAGATGCCTATGTTAAAAATCAATGATCCAATTTTAATCAATAGTCTCTTTCGATGGTCAATCGATTCTGTACTTATATTTGAATTTAATTAATTCTAATTAAATTGTGAACATATACATACATATGCATCAATTCACAAAGATTATCACATAGCGATTTCATAGATAATAATGACATGGACCATCAATTATAGGACATTGTGTTGTTTATCACCATGTGCTAATTAATACCAAATCTCTCGAAAACAATATAAATCACCAACGCATTCCAATGGTAACTAATCATAGAAAAGAATAAAAAATAATAAACAATTAACCCAAAAGAAAGAATAAAATATACAATTTATTGGATTAAAGAGTAAACAATGTTTCATCAAAATCCTAACTACAAGGGCTCAGCCTATCATGTTTTGATTACAAAAAAAAACAAGTTAAAAGTAAATACATAACTCGTATAATTTAGAAGAAAGTTGATACAAACCTTAATCTTGAATTTCGTCAATGTTCTTGGCCGACACCATATTTTTCTTCAAAACCATCCAAAGCTCCAATAATTTCTTGTAATTTTCTCCCAATACTTTGATGTTTTTGATGTAGAATTCCTCTAAGAATTTGTGATATGTTATGATATGGAACTCCTTTCTTAATTGACCTAGAATATGTCTTTATATAGTGCTTGATATGCCTTGAAAGTCGTGCCCAAGATAAGCCATAGTTCGACTCAACTTCAAAAATGCGCCCGGGACTATTATTTTAGCCAAGTTCGCTCTTAGGTCGTACAATGAATTGTGCAACCTCTGTACAGCCTCCAATGAGTTTTATGCAACTGCACCTAGGTCGTACAATGCATTTGTGCTACCTAGGTGTATTTTCAATTAGAATTTGGTCCCTGATTTAACTTTTAGGTACTGTTTTGATCCTTTTGTATCTTAAATGTGCTTGATTCAATCCAAAACCTTACAATGGCATTCTAATTGGTCCTCATCCTTCTAAAGTCTTTCCAAAGTGGTCCTCCAAATATTTCAAAGTGTGCAAATTAGTCCCCAAATTTTCCAAAATCTAATTTTTGCTTCCAAAAGTTTCGAATTCACTCTAGTTACTTTCTCTTAGCTTCAACTAATGTCTGTACTGTTTGGTTAGGATTCCTTTAAGCATCAAAATCTTCTTTTTCGTTCCAAGCTCAAGTACATATCCGCTCATCTAGTGAATATGCAATAAGTTTACAAGCCTAAATAAGTGTGAAAAATACACTTGGCAAACACCCCTAAATTTAAAACCTTGTTCACCCTGAGCAAGACTATCTACTCAACACACAAACAAAAATAAAATAAAATAATCTAAATTCATTAGATAGTCTGATGTATTGACTTCAAGACTCGAAATTTTTCAACCAATTCATGTAAGACTTCTAAATAATGCTACCAAGAATAAATTTTAACTTATGTGATGCTTGACTATTGTGTGTGTGCATAGTAATTTACATTGCCGTAAAGCTTAAGTTGGTTTCATTTTGACCCTTAGTGGTCCTATTTTTCCTTTCCCTCTCATGAGATGAACACATCCAAACTAGACATTTTTTATAATCTCTCATCCGAAGTCTTAATTCTAAGGTTGTGCTCAAATTACTCATCACTTTTCCGCTCAAGTTCAATTGGATCCACTTAGATCTATGACGACTTTCATTATATTTAAGTGCTTCGACCTTCAAGCTTCTATGAGGCAAGTTAAACCCACTAGTTGTCTAGATGCCCATGTATAGTGGCCAAGGCTTAGTCAAGGTGAGTAGTGCGTCTTCTATTTCATGCACCTATTTTTTCTAACTTCTTTTTAATTTATTTTTTTTCAATTTTATGTTTTTAGAGGGTAGCCTCACAATGTGGTAATTTTTTTTCTTGCTTTATCACTTATAGGAAGCTCTTGCGCTCGAACATTGGTGGTAAATGCCATGACTAGTACACTGCATTTTTAGGATGAGTAGTTGAGATCAAACCCCTAGCATATGGTCAATACATAGGTTCCACTTGTTAGCCAAAAAATTACTCCACACAAAAAATTAACAAACACAGAATCAACACATCTCTAAGTAGCTACTTACAACGGCTCAACCACTCCCAACTATCCTCTCATATGGTTAGGTGATTTTTGATTTATGTCATTTATGACATGTATGTAAGCATTGACTACGCTTTCACAATTCAAGTAACCAAGTACATTTATGCATGACCAACTTAAATATGATTGTCATGACTATTTTGCTCAAAATATCATGATCTCACATGGATAAGTAAGGCAACAAAATATGCACAAGTAGCATCACCTCGTCACAAGTCATAAATTAATCACAGATTCAAACATATATCATCATTAGCATGCATGACTAACCAACAACACACAACCATACAATTAAAAGAAAAAAAAAATTAAATGTATGCATTTTTTCTTTTGGATTTTAGACAATTTTTTTTATATAATATAAAGAATAAAAAAAACAGTTGAATCACAAAGTCGGCTCCACCCCAAACTTAAAGTTACATTGTCCTAATGTAAGAAGAAAAATAATCTAAGGAATGATAACAATACTCCCCCATATCATATGACGATGCATCTCCTTCATTAGCACTCGAGTCATTTATCGTCTTTTAGTCTCCTTTATTTGACTCTCAAATTATCTTCATTAAACCTGAAAAGAGACGTGATAAATATAATTAGCTACACAAGCGCCAATTGCCCAAAGAAGAGTATGAAATCCCTTGAGAGCTGAGGCTAACTTATTTTGATGACCTTGACACTAACTTGCTCAAAAATAATCTAAAAATCGTAAGAATTAGAAAATGTGCCCTAAACTAGAAAGTGAAAATTTAAAGAGAAAAAAGAGAGAGAAAATTAGGATGGCGTCCAATAAGCACTTCTTTAAAATTATTAGCTTGATTTTTTTCAGCAACATTCATTTTACGGCACTTTGAATAAGGCTTTAGAGGACTTGTTTTGTTTGTATCGATTGACTTTGCACCATTTTTCGTTTATCCTCCAAAATTTGACTTTGGCCTTCACATAAAAAAATGATTTTATTTTACCACTTTGCTCGAACATGAAAACTTCAACTTCCTCATCAGTCTTGATCACAAAATCATTTTTAGAGAAAAGATGGGAGTCAAAGAATTGTTTGATAGGTACAACATCATTAAATGTCACTTTTTCATTTTGCTCATTTATGATCGACTTCTCATTCTCCACATGCTCTTCTTCTTTAGTTGGTGCTTCCTCGGGTTGTATGACCAGTCTATTATCCAAAATCTCGAATAGTTGCTCTTCACTCTTGTTGTAATGCTTGGCATGTGTTCCATCAGGCTAGCTTCCACGCCACTTGGAAATGTGGCTTGTGGACTCTCTTGCAGCATCTTTATATCTACTCATGTTGATTGTCTATATTTTTAAAGCTGCATCAATTTGTTCTTAATATTGTCGCTAATTATTTGCCAACTGAGTGAGGGTCTCTTTCCATCCCCATTTCGTCTCTTATGATCTTCTTGTTTGACCTTAGTTGTTGTACCAAAAGTATTTTGAGTGATTTTGTCAATCCTCATTATATGTATAAGAGTAGGGATAAGAACTTTGTGTGACCGGTAGTTCCCATAAATCTCCCAAAACCAAGTCATCCTAATCAATTTTGATAGGCACATCATATCTCGTTATAATAGCCTAGTGCATTGTGATGAAAAATCCATACAACATGTCATTTGTGTTGTTTTCATCAATCTCAAGGTTTTCCATCTTGTTTTGTTGTTGATATCATATCTCTTCTTCGTTCTGTGACAACAATGAAACCAAGAAAAAAAAGTAGATTAATTGGAAAAAAAGAGAGAAAAAAAAAAGCTAAAATTAACTAAACCAAAAAGTAGAAAAACAATAAGTCCCCAGCAACTGCGCCGCCAAAAACTTGTTTGTCAATTTTAATTCTGAAAGTAGACAGATCATTAAGAAGTAATATAATATAAGTAGAGTATCAAACCCACGAGGAATGAATTTTTACACATTTTACTCTAATTAATACAAGCTCTAATTTAAAAAAATCAGACAATCAATTATTTGGAGTTTTATGTACTTATATCGAAATATTAACTTATACTTAAGTATCTACTAAACTATACAATTAAAAAAAGCAACAAAATCATTGGACTTAATCAAATCATGAAAGGCACTAGAACTCCGAATCCACCATTGTTAACGAACTTTAATCCTCAATTCTTGTTTTATGTTGACAGTCAATATTCCTTATGTATTAATTTACTCTCTCAATACAAATTAAACTAATTCTCATATGTGACCCAACTATATATCTATGATAGATGCGAATAGATAAAGAACGCAACACAGTTAGAATACCACCAAAGATTGCACTAAGCATAGACGTATATCTCTATCTTCTATCAGACTTATTGTCATTTGTTATTTGAGCTACACACATGTAACACCTCTCGACATCAACACAAATCCCAAGAACTATCATAAAATTTGTCAAATTATAGGATGACAATTAATTCAATAACAAATAATCAATAAAAACAAGAACTTAGATGCCTAGATTAGAAATCAATTATCCAATTTTAACCAATAGCCTCACTTAGTGGCCAATTGATTCTATGCTTATATATGAATCTAATTATTTGTAATTAAATTGCGCACATAATATGCATTAATTTATAAAGATCATCATATAACGATTTCATAGAGCATAATGATATAGACCATCAATTATAGGACCCTATGTTTTTTTATTACCATGTGCTAATTTATACTGAATCTCTCGTAAGTAATTAATATAAATCACTAATACATTTTAATGATAGCTAATCATCAAAACACAATAAGAAATGGGAATAATAGAATAATAAAAATTAAACCCAAAAGCAAGAATAAAACTAGCAATTTATTGGATTAAAGAGTAACAAGGTGTCATCTAAATTCTAGCTACACCTATCATGCTTTGATTACAAAGGTACAAGATAAAAAATGAATGCATAACACGGAATATTTAGAAGAAAAGTTGATACAATCCTTAATCTTGAATTTCTTCAACGTTCTTTGACGACATCGTCTTCTTCTTTAAAATCATCCAATGCTCCAATGATTTCTTGTAATTTTCCCCTAGGACTTCGATGTTTTTTATTTGGAATTCTTCCAAGAATTTGTGATATGTTAATATATGTAACTCCCCTTTTAATTGACCTAGTATAGGTTTTTATATAGTTCTTGATATGCCTTGAAAGTCGTGTACACAAAAGCCATAGTTCAACTCAACTTCAAAAATGCGTCGGGGACTCCTCTTTCGGTGAAGGTTGCACCTAGGTTGCACAATGCATTTTGCAACCACTATGCGACCTCTAGTGAATTTTGTGCAATCGTACCTATGTCACACAATGCATAGTGCTACCTAGGTGTGATCTTTTTTAGAAAAACTTACAATTTGGTCTCCAATTCGACTTTTAGGTACGGTTTTCGTGTTTTGTTCTTTAAATCTTCTCAATTTAATCCAAAAACTTCCAATGGCATTCTAATTAGTCATCACCCTTCTAAATAATTTTGAAAGTGGTCTTCCATAGATTTGAAAGTATACAAATTAGTCCCAAAATTTTGTGAAATCTATTTTTTGCTCTTGAAACTTTCAAATTCACTCCAATTGTTTTCTCAGAGCTTCAACTCATGTTTGTGCCGATTAAGCTTCAATTAAGAATCAAAATCTTCTTTTTTGTTCCGTAAACCATATTGATACTGAATTAAATCTGAATTAAATAGAAGTATATTCATCTAGTGAATACATACTAAGTATACAAGCATAAATAAACGTGTAAACCAACTTATCGCACATAGTTCTAATTCATTTCCTTCTTGTACGCATGAAAACATAACTTTGAGAATCATGACTGTAGAGCATAACATTTTTTATAACCTTTTGCGTACTTGGGTTGAGGATGCAGTCAATTGATGGATGTGTAGTATCGAGGATATGTGTAGTATCGAGGAGAAATCAAATCCAATAAATCTTAAAATTTCCATTTGCACATAAAACAATTATTCTTAGAAAACTTGATAAACGTGTTCATTTCCACCAATACATTAAAATAAGGGTAAATTTCACTGGCGGTCACTAAATCTTTAACAAAATTACAAAACGGTCATTGAAATTATAAAGTTTCAGTGCCAGTCACTGAAGTAGTTCACCAACCATCACTCTATTAAATTCTCAACGTAAATTGATGATGTGTCATAGTTATATATCCACGAAACATATAGTCGGTCGACATTTGACAAAAAATTAATGCTACGTGAACTTAATGTAATAATAGCAATAAATTCAGACCACAAATGATACACATAAAATATAAGAATCTAGTTACATTTTCTATATAATATCTAAATTAGATCTCCAAACCATTTGTACTATCCGATTTTTCTCCAAACACAATCCCAAACCCTAAATTTTCCCCCAATTGGTTAAATTGGGTTGCAAATGGTTTGGGAATCTGATTTAGATATTGTCCAAAAATTACAGCTAAGTCTTCATATTTTAGATGTATTCTTTTGTGGTTCAAATTTATTGTTATTAGTACATTTAGTCTACATAGCGTCAATTTTTGTCAAATGTCGATCGATGTGCCACATGAACACTTAACGGTGACACGTCATCAATTTGTGCTATAAATTTAATTGAGTGACCGTTGGTGAACGTATTAGTATATTTCAATAACCGGCACTAAAATTTTGTAACTTTAGTGACTGTTTTATAATTTCGTTGAAATTTTAGTAACCTCCGGTGAAATTAACCCAATAAAAGAATGTCCTATGCGGATGATACTAAATGTATTCATATTTGTTAAACATAATCATACTTTTCACCTCACATTATATACATGTTAAAAGACCAAAAAGATAATAATAATTATTTTAAATTATTTTTTAAAAAATAATTTTTTCCTTGTTGCTTGAGTGGACCCCCCTGACCACTACAGCGGTCAGACAGTGAATCTGGTCCGCTGGAGCGGCCAGAGTCTTGGACACTCTTTCCCTTTATCTGCTCGAGTAGCCAGCAGCCCTTGTTATTTATTTTTTGTTTTCAACTCATGACGGGTTAAGTCTATAGAAATTTTTTTAGACCCAGGGACGTCTTTGATGTCAAGTTGTAACGCTCCAAATTTTAAGATCTAGATTGTTACTTTAAACATACATTCATTTGTACTTCAAACTTTTGTCGTGAAAAAAAGATTTTTCGGGCCTCTAGGAATTTGTGGAATTTATTTATTTTTGTTTTACATCTAAGTTATGATCACATATAAATTCTTATACCTTTGGCTCATCCTGTAAGTTCATTATCTTCAATGTAAAATGAACCAAGTGTCGGTTTTCGCTAACGGTCATAACTTCCCTATGGCTCTCTAAGATGCACTAGTTTACGCTATGACAAATAAAACCAACTCAGATCTACATGAAATTTTTACATAAATCTTAAAACTCATTCAGGCTAAACATAATTAAATTTTGTGAATTTATTTGATCAATTATTTAACCAACACCTCAACTAATTACCTAGGAAACTCTGTTCTTCGGACACCTGACACGGCGTACGGAAAACACTATAACTAATTCCACGGACCTCCGATTGACTTGATTCCAAAGACTATGGACACAGAACTCGTAGGTATATCTAACCCCACTAGTCTTGCCCAAAAACTTGAAGAATTTATCCATGGACATATTTTGAAGATGAACAGAATACTGGAACAAATATTATTTAATTATTGGAGTCCTTTTCACATTTGCACATACAATTGCAATAGCTAAGTCACTACCTAACCATACCACTTAATACAAGGTAATATTTCATTCTTAAAAGGTGAATGTAAACATTTTATATCAATGTCATGCATATAATTCAAATATGAAGTTCTATGTTGGATGTCAGCAATCAAAATCGAAAACTCTTCAAATCAACTTATCTTACTACATGAATTTGACTCCTCAATTTTGTTATCAACCAAATGAAAAGAAAACATAACATTGGAAACTTGAATTTATTTATTTTTGTTTTTCCACCCTGTATCCGCCGCATCCAACCAATCTTCCATCATCCACGAACCCCTATAATTTGTAGATTTAAAACATGGAAGGAATGAGCATAAAACTCGATAGGAATATCATTTTTGTGCATCTTTTTTGGTCAAAGACTTGTATATATATATATAACATATGAATTCATACCGTATATTCATAACAAATAGTTGGATTACCCGTAAAATCCCTTGATTCTGAAGAATCCTTTTAGTTCCGAAGAACTCCATTGCTCGTAGAAACCGGTTATGGCCATAAAATAACCTTTGGTTCTTGGATTAACCTTTCGGTTAATAAATTTATGATATCACATAATATACATGCTTACAAACATTAATCGAAAAGGAAAATCATCAACGCACAATTCCTTGATTATTGATATGAAATGGAAAATCCTTTGCCTTGAATAACAAATTCGGGTTCTTTCTGTTTTCCCTCCAACCAAGACTTGCAGTAACAAAATCCCATTTTTTTTTTTTTTTTGGCAAATAAGCTTAAAACCAAAACAAATTTGAGAGGAAAACAAGGAAAATTCAAATTTGTGGAGAGATGAGGTAAAAAATGGCTTTCTTCTTCTTGTAACGTCACTCTTTAGTGAGTAACTAAATGGGGAGCTATGATAATCATAAATCTTGTATAAATGAGCCTTAAAGTGGGAATTTGGAAGGGTTTTAACTCTCAAAATGATTAAAATAAAATATTTAGATAAACGTTTGCATGGTGATTCAAACATATGTTGTTTCTATAAAATACCATGCATATGACCATTGTGCTAAAAGCCTAATTATTCGTTGGTTTATTGAACTAAATATATTTAAACTTAAAATAACTTAAATCTTTGGGCTTTAATTAACTTATTATTTGGACTTGGGGTTTTTTCATAAATATCTACAATAAATAAAATATTTCTTAAAATACTATTTAACTTTTTTTATTTTAAAAATACTGTTTTTATTTTTATTTTTGTAACACTTGTTGTTACATTTGTTATATTTGTTATTTTAGTTATAATAAATGTTTTACATTCATTATTAACAAACATAACAAATGTAACAACAAGTGTTACAAAAATAAAAAATAGTATTTTTAGAATAAAAAAAGATAAATAGTATTTTTTAAATTATTTTATATTTTGTAGTATATGATGAAATTATCACTTTGGACTTTCATTACTCACGTGGGCCCTCCCATGCTCATCTCCCAAATGGGACAACCACCAAACTAATAAAATATAAATTATGGGACCTTACAATGGGAATTTGAGATAATCAAATACGAGTTGTGTATCATGGAGTTTTTTTTTTTGGATTAGACAACCTATAGAAACTTGTACGTGTCTGATGTAGATATTTGTACATTGCACGTGGTTCAATATTTTGTCTGCGATCCACTCTGTGTGTGTCTTAAAGTTTAGTCGTATTGAAATAACTGTTGAAAAGAATAAGTTTTCCTTCAGCAATATATATTTTCTTGAAAGAGAAATTTCTATGAAAAAGTGTTAGTTTACTTTTTTGAAACACATTATACTTTGTGTATTTTCTTTGTTGTTACTTCAAAACTTTGTTTTAAAGTAAAAGTTATTGTTCTTAAGTCTCTTTAAATGGCCGCAACGAGAATTGAACTCAATAATTTTTTAAGGGAAATGGGATATTAATATGTGGGGTCAAAAACTAAAAGAAATTTTGATGAAACAAATGTGTGCTAAAGCTTTAGACGACTCTTGGCCAGATGATATTATTTCCTCTAAGAAGTCTGAATTAGAATAAATTGCTTGGACTACAATTTTCTTGCATCTGTATGAAAATGGCATAAGAACAATTGGTAAAACAAAAACTGCTCCTAAACTATAGACCAAATGACAGATTATTCCCAATAAATGTTACCTTTTGAAATAGGTCTTTTCTAGTTAAGGACATGCGGACTAACTGCTCTGACATTCCTGTTTTTTTAAATGAATATTCAGACCTCTGAAATATAAGGGACCCCATTGATATATTAGTCCCTCCCCAAAAAAAATAAAAGGAATTTTCAATATAATTTTTACTTAGGAGCACCCTTTTGCTAAGCTAGGAATACCATGTTTGTTGATAATGGCACAACAACAAAAAGAGTAACTCCTCAAGATAGGTAAGCAACTAGAAGAGTAAAATGGATCCTTTTGTTGACTTGGATGAAAACTTGAATAAGTTTACCAAACTGACTCAAAATCTTGCCAAAGTGTGATGAAAAACTTTCACAAGATGAATTGACAGTAGTCCTGCTAAACTCCATAAGTGGCAGGTACAAAGATTTGAAAAATGTTCTAGAATATGGGATGGACACATTAACAACTAATATAATAATAATGCCCTAAGAAATAAAGATCTAAAGGTAGAGTCTAGAGAAAACTTAGGAGGAGAAAGCTTAATGGTAAATCAAACTATCACTCTAAAAAAGAAAATAATGAGAGTAAAAGGAATGGTCAAGATAAAATCAAGTCTAAGACACAAAAAGAATGAAATGATAGTTTTGTAGAAAAACAAGTCATTTTATTAAAGATTGATACAAAAGACAAAATGAATTAAAAGAAAAAAGAACTAGAAAAAATACTGTTGTGTTAACTTACAATGAAAAATAGAGTGAAAATAGGATTGTTCTTGTAAGTTCTACAATGCACCTAAATCAAGAATGGATCATTGATTCAGGTTGTACTTTTCATATGTGAATAAGAGCTGATTTACAAATTTTGAGAAAACAAGTGGGGAACAAGTGGTTATGGGAAATAATATGACCTGCAAAATTGATGGAATAGGGTGTGTAAGTACTATTTTAAAAAATAGAACCATTCTGGTCATTAATAAAACTAGATTTGTGCCAAAACTTGAAAGAAACATAATATCCTTAGGTGTCCTGGATGATAAGGAGTTTGAAAAAAAAAATTGGCTAGAGACAAATCAAAATCTTTAGGGTTTGTGATTCGGTCATTAATTCTCAAAAGAGACATAGTTTATATTTTCTAAAAGCTAGACACGTTCTTGGTCTTTCAACAACAATTTTGAATGATAAAAAAACTTTAGCCAAATCATGGCATGAAATATTAGGTCATATTAGAAACAAAGGGCTAAAATCTTTATAAAGTCAGGGTGTATTTGGAAATAAATCAATTTTGGTGATATTATTTCTTGTGAATAAAGTATTTTAGGTAATCAAGTTAAATTTCCTTTTCTGCTTGGAATTTATAAATCTAAACATCTTCTTGATTATTTGCATGTTGATTTGTGGGAGCCTACTTGTATTACTACACAGCTTGTTTTTAAATACTACTTACGGATCATTGATGATATCTCTAGAAAAAATTTGGTGTTTTTGTTAATAACTATAGATGAAACATTCTTTGTTTTTAAAGAAAAACACTAAAGAAAATCAAATTGATCATAAGATAAAAATGTGAAAACATATAATGGCCTTGAATTTTGCAATTTGGAATTTAATAAATTCTGTAAAGTTCGTGGAATCTTAAGACATAGAACAGTGACTTATACTCATCAATAAAATGGCGATCGCCCTACATGCTGTTTACAAAACAGCAAGCAAAACCAATAAACTGGGCGATCGCCCAGAAATACACTAGGCGATCACCCAGGCTTAATTTTCGGGAAAATCTGGATTTTTGGTATTTTAGTTTCTTTTTTCGTTTAGAACTCTATTTTAATTAGTTTTAGTTATTATTTCCGAATTAGATTATGATTTCTTTAATTTTACTGTTTAAGTACTTTCATTGTAAAACAATTAAGTTTAGTAATTGGAGAGATTAATTAAAGTGATGAATCACTTTCTTCCGTGTTCTTAATTGAACAAACCCTAAAAACTTATCAAAAATTTCGCAAACATTTGTGGCGTTTTCATAACTATGGTTCTTTGATTAAGGAAATCATCGAGTCAAATTCTTGCGACCAGATTTTAGCTTTCTTGGGATTCAGATCAAATCTTTTGTGGGTTCTGAGATTCAATTCTCCGCCGGTTCGCATCAGTTGGTATCAGAGTTTTGGCTCTAAAATCAGTTTCTATCTTTTAAATTCTTTGTTTTTATCAAATTCATCTTGAATCATATAAAAAAAATTCTCTTTCGTTATTCTTTTATTATTTTCTTATTCAGATTCATCTTGAATCATGTAAAAAAAATCTTTTTTTTTCTATTCTTTTTTAAATTTCTTGAGTTGGACCGCAAAAAATTAAAAAAATAATAAAAAAAAAGCAAAAAAATCTAGAATTTCAAGAAAGTCAAGAAACAAATTCTTTTTAAATTCTTGTGTCATAATTGTCATCCGGTACGTAAATCTTATTCTTTTATTAATTTTCTTCTTGATCGTTTTCGTTATCTTTTATTTTTTAATTTCTTGTTCTTGAACATTACAAAGGCTGAATTATTGATTGATTTTGGTTTGTTCTTTAGAGAACTTGGTAAAAAATACAAAGAGAGGTAAAAGGCAAGAGTTGTGAGATTATTATCGGGGGAAAAAAGCCATATAGAGTGAAACACGAGTGTAAACACGTGAGATAAATATTATTTTCTTTCCTAATTTCTATTTTTTATTATCCTAGAATGTCCAGAAAAGAAAACCACCAATCATTATTGTTAAGAGCCATGCAACAACAATTTGAGAGGATGAACAGGGTGTTTGGCGAGATGAGTGATAACAATAAAGAGATGATGGGTAGAATCGATAGGCACGAAACATCACGGGGTCTCTAATATTATGAGACATGATAGGCGTAATCATAATCCTATGGCTGAATTTGAAGATGAAGATGATTATAATTATATGGCTGAGATGGGTAGAATGAGGCGTAGATGAGATAGGCATGATCATAACCCTATGGATGAATTTGAGGATGAAGATGATTATAATTATTTGGCTGAGATGGGTAGGATGAGGTATAGAGGAGATAGGCGTGAAAGGGCACCTAGAAGAGGTGACTATAGAGGCCACGATGGAGTAGATAAAAACCTTGGGAATATAAAAATGAAAATACCTTCCTACCAAGGTAGGAATGACCCTAAAGTCTATTTCAAGTGGAATAATAATAATGTAAGTGATAGGGCTGTTTCAAAGCAGACGACCAAACCACCTAAGGGACGAGATGAGGTAACTAGCAACAATATAATGGGGTTGTCACGTGATAATGGGGTTGTGGAATCTAAGGATGAGTGTTATAATGATATGCTGCCTGAGTTGAAAGATGATGGTGTAGAATACCCTGTTTAATGAAGCTCTAATTGCGACGCATGCTCTTTAGGTACAAATTAAAATAGAGAATTTAGAACAGTAGTTTGATTTAGATGTGTAAGAAACGACAACGAGGAAGGAAAAATGTCAACAAATGATTTTTCGAGTACACAAAAAATCCCACATTGTACTACGAAAAACTAACTAATCTCTCTCCAGTTTGGCTATTTCGTTTTTGCAGGAATTGGATTACATATGTTCTGAAGGGATGTCTAGTAGGTTACCACCTATTAGAGACATCACACATCACATTGGTTTGGTACATGGAGATGTTAATCCAGAACAACCAACCAATAGAAGTAATCCAGATGAGACGAATGAGTTTCAAATACATCAAATTAAAGAAAACAAATGTTGTAGATTCATCTTTGAGCTTGGTGATTGGTTTGGGATGCATGTCAAGACGGAAGGCATTTTTACTCCCCTTAATGCAGGTGATGATTCAAGGTCGAATCCTTTTGAGGAAGGAGGGGATGATGCAATCCAAAATGCGACACCAACTTTCAAAATGAGTTGGCAAATGAGGAACCAAAACCAAATAGAAGGTTGGAAGACCAAAACAAGCATCACACAAAGTTTGGAGGTCAAAACGTGGAAAACGGCAAAGGGGCAGAAACTTTTAAATAGGTGGGTAATCGCCCCACCTGCTATTTACAAAACAGCAAACAAGCAAAACCAATAAACTGGGCGATCGCCCGAAATACATTGGGTGATCGCCCAGGCTTAATTTTTGGGAAAATTTGAATTTTTGGTATTTTAGTTTCCTTTTTTCGTTTAGAACTCTATTTTAATTAGTTTTAGTTATTATTTCTGAATTAGATTAGAATTTCTTTAATTTTACTATTTAAGTATTTTTCATTGTAAAATAATTAAGTTTAGTATTTGGAGAGATTAATTAAAGTGATGATTCACTTTCTACCGTATTCTTAGTTAATCAAACCCTAAAAACTTATCAAAGATTTTGCAAACCTTTGTGGCGTTTTCATAACTATGGTTCTTTGATTCAAGAAATCATCGGGTCAAGTTCTTGCGACCAGATTTTAGCTTTCTTGGGGTTCAGATCAAATCTTTTGTAGGTTTCAAGATTCAATTCTCTGCGGGTTCGCATCACAAATCACTTTAAATTGTCCTCAGAATTCAGCACCAAAAATTTAGATGAAATGGGGAGAATGATAATTATGTACCTTATGATTTGCACCAGAGTTGATTTAGCCCTTGGAATTACTGTTCTTAGCAGATTTATGGCTAATTCAGGAGAGAGCCATTGAGAAGCCCTTAAGTGTTTCCTTAAATACTTAAATGGTTAATCTAGTTTGGGATTAATTTTTATAAAAAGTAAAGAATGGGTAAGTTTGAAGGGGTAGACTTTGATGGAGACATAGATATTAAGAGGTCAACTTCTACTTACTTCTTTACTTTATGTGTTACCAATGTAAGATGGAAATACCAGCTTCAAAAAGTGGTTGCTCTTTTCCTACAAAAGCTGAATACATAGCAGCTATTGATGTAATAAAAGAAGGAATTTGGTTAAGTGGTTTGCTAAAGGAGTTTGGTTATGTTGTTGAAAATGCTATCCCGAGACAATCTGATAATCAAAGTGCTATTTATCTAAGTAAAAAATCTAATGTATCATGATAGAACAAAGCATATTGATGTCAAATACCACTTCATAAGGGACATCATATTAAAAGATGTTCTAAAATTAGAAAAGATAGTCACTCAATAACCCATCTGATTGTTGGCGGATTTTTGTGTTAATGACTTCTAAATTGCATAAACAAGAAACCAAATGAAAATGGATGCAAAGTCGAGGCAAGTGTTGAACACTTTGTCCTTAAGTCAAATTTGCCATGCAATGGTGCCTATAGTTTATGGCAATCGACTCCCAAGATACAACGACTTCCGCCTGTGTTTGTAGCACTTCCAAACACAAGCACAACGAACCAAAATTGGTTTTGTACTCCAAAGGATGAAAATGAAATATGAAAACCAGAATTTTATGCAACAAATGCAATAAATTTGGTTCAAATGATGAAATTTATGAATGGATTGTTTTGCATATCACTTCTCTGCCAAAAAAGACGTCCAGAAGGTCCTAAATATAGACGATGTTCGATTGAAAATGAAATAGTGTGGAACTAATTCGTGCAACACTTCAAAAGAACATGTATGTTCACGCAAACCTATGCGATCGCAAGGTACAATTTTGAAGATAGAATTTTAATCTAGTTTAACCATGCGATCGCATGGCTTTATATCCTGCAATCGCAAGGTAAGACCAAAAAACGTTCTGCTTAAAATTTAGGCAAGTTGCGATTGCAGGGTAAAATACCCATGCGATCGCATGGTCAAATTTTGACCCAAATTTGCCTTTTTTCGTAATTTCCCATTCATTCGATATTGGTTTCGAGATGCCAAATATACTCTTCAATACATGCATAGAAATTTGAATTCTCTTTCAGAGACGTTACCTCCGAGCCCCCACGAGGGGCACTGCCAATTTTCTCGACATCTTAAACCAATTTCCAACAATCCCCCACATGATTGAAAATTTACTGATACGCAACACACGATGCAAATAAAATGCAAATGAAATGCAGACTCTGACAAATAGAGTACATGCGATAAGTCATAGCATCAAAATAGGTGGTTTGTGGCTTTGAACCTTCTTTAGTTGAGTATAATCAGATTTACTAGACTAATTGGTGAACACGATGTCCTTGAACCATCCAGTCGGTCATGTAAACCCAAACAATTGTACCAACACCATAACATATCTAACCAATTCGGTTCTCATGGTTGTGTCCATTTTGGCCCTTGACAACTCTTGGTTTCATAAGTGCTCTAAGATAATTAAGCCTCGAACCCCACGACCTGACTTGGCAGGTCGATCTCCGTTTTGACGTCCCAAAGCGGTGAAGTGGCAAATTAATTTGCATAAACGGATTGGGTCGGATCTGAGTATTTTGGCCAAAGTTGACAAATACTTAGTTAATTTCTCGACATCTTAAACCAATTTCTAACAATCCTCCACATGAATAGAAATTCATTGATACGCAAAACACGATGCAAATGAAATGCAGACACTAACAAATGGAGTACATGCGACAAGTCATAGCATCAAGATAGGTGGCTTGTGGCTCTGAACCTTTTTAGTTTAGTATAATCGAATTTACTAGGCTAATTGGTGAACGCGATGTCCTTGAACCATTCAGCCATTCACGTAAACCCAAACAATTGTACCAATACCACAACTTATCTAACTAATTCGGTTCTCATGGTTGCATCTATTTTGGCCCTAGACAACTCTTGGTTTCATAAGTGCTCTAAGATAATTAAGCTTCGAACCCCACGACCTGACCTGGCTGGTCGATCCCTGTTTCGACGCCCCAAAGCGGCGAAGTGGCAAACTAATTTGCCTAAACGGATTGGGTCGGGTCTAAGTATTTTGGCTAAAGTTGATAGATACTTAGTTTATTTCTCGACATCTTAAACCAATTTCTAATAATCCCCCACATGAATGGAAATTTATTGATACGCAAAACAAGATGCAAATGAAATACAAATGAAATCCAGACTCTAACAAATGTAGTACCTACGAGAAGTCATAGTATCAAGATAGGTGGCTTGTGGCTTTGAACCTTCTTTAGTTGAGTATAATCGGATTTACTAGGCTAATTGGTGAACGCGATGTCCTTCAACCATCCAGCCGTTCATATAAATCCAAACAATTGTACCAACACCATAACTTATCTAACCAATTTGGTTCTTATGATTGTGTCCATTTCAGCCCTGGACAACTCTTGGTTTCATAAGTGTTCTACGATAATTAAGCCTCGAACCCCGCGACCTGATCGGACAGTTCGATCTTCGTTTCGACGCCCCAAAGCGGCGAAGTGACAAACTAATTTGCCTAAACGGATTGGGTCAGGTCTGAGTATTTTGGCCGAAGTTGACAGATACTTAGTTAATTTCTCGACATCTTAAATCAATTTCGAACAATTCTCCACATGAATAGAAATTCATTGATACGCAAAACACGGTGCAAATGAAATGTAAATGAAATGCAGACTCTAACAAATGGAGTACATACGACAAGTCATAGCATCAAGATAGGTGGCTTGTGGCTTTGAACCTTCTTTAGTTGAGTATAATTGGATTTACTAGGCTAATTGGATAACGCGATGTGCATGAACTATCCAGCCGTTCATGTAAACCCAAACAATTGTACCAACAACACAACTTATCTAACCAATTCGGTTCTCATGGTTGTGTCCATTTTGGCCCTAGACAACTCTTGGTTTCATAAGTGCTCTAAGATAATTGAGCCTCGAACACCGCGATCTGACCGGGTAGGTCGATCCTCGTTTCGGCGTCCCAAAGCGGCGAAGTGGTAAATTAATTTGCCTAAACGGATTGGGTCGGGTCTGAGTATTTTGGCTGAAGTTGATAGATACTTAGTTTATTTCTCGACATCTTAAACAAATTTCCAATAATACCCCACATGAATGGAAATTCAATGATACACAAAACACGATGCAAATGAAATACAAATGAAATGCAGACTCTAACAAATGTAGTACCTGCGAGAAGTCATAGCATCAAGATAGGTGGTTTGTGTCTTTGAACCTTCTTTAGTTGAGTATAATCAGATTTACTAGGCTAATTGGTGAACGCGATGTCCTTGAACCATCCAGCCATTCATGTAAACCCAAACAATTGTACCAAGACCATAACTTACTTAACCAATTCAATTCTTATGGTTGTGTCCATTTTGGCGCTAGACAACTCTTGGTTTCAGAAGTGCTCTAAGAGAATTAAGTAGCGAATCCCGTGACCTGACCAGGCAGGTCGATCTCCGTTTCGATACCCCGAAGCGACGAAGTGGTAAACTAATTTGCCTAAACGGATTAGGTCGGATCTGACTATTTTAGCCGAAGTTGACAGACACTTAGATAACTTTTCGACATCTTAAACCAATTTCCAACAATCCCCCACATGAATGGAAATTCATTGATACACAAAACATGATGCAAATGAAAGGTAGACTCTAAAAATGGTGTACATGCGACAAGTCATAGCATCAAGATATGTTGCTTGTGTTTTTGAACCTTCTTTAGTTGAGTATAATCAGATTTACTAGGCTAACTGGTGAACGCGATGTCCTTAAACCATTCAGCCGTTCATGTAAACCCAAACAATTGTACCAACACCATAACTTATTTAACCAATTCGATTCTCATGGTTGTGTCCATTTTGGTACTGGACAATTCTTGATTTCATAAGTGCTCTAAGAGAATTAAGCCGCGAACCCCGCGACCTGACCAGACAGGTCTATCTTCGTTTCGACGTCCCAAAGCGACGAAGTGGCAAACTAATTTGCCTAAACGGATTAGGTCGGGTTTGAGTATTTTGGCCAAAGTTGACCGATACTTAGTTAATTTCTCGACATTTTAAACCAATTTCCAACAATCCCCCACATAAATAGAAATTCATTAATACACAAAACACGATGAAAATGAAATGCAAATGAAAGGCAGACTCTAAAAATGGTGTACATGCGACAAGTCATAGCATCAAGATATGTTGCTTGTGTTTTTGAACCTTCTTTAGTTGAGTATAATCAAATTTACTAGGCTAATTGGTGAACGCGATGTCCTTAAACCATCCAGCCGTTCATATAAACCCAAACAATTGTACCAACACCATAACTTATCTAACCAATTATATTCTCATGGTTTTGTCCATTTTGGCACTGGACAACTCTTGGTTTCATAAATGCTCTAAGAGAATTAAGCTTCGAACCCCGCGACCTGACCAGGTAGGTAGATCCCCGTTTTGACGCTCCAAAGCGGCAAAGTGGCAAACTAATTTACCTAAACGGATTGGGTCGGGTCTGAGTACTTTGGCCGAAGTTGATAGATACTTAGTTAATTTATCGACATCTTAAACCAATTTCCAACAATCTCTCACATGATTGGAAATTCATTGATACGCAAAACACGATGCAAATGAAATGCAGACTCTAACAAATGGAGTACATGCGACAAGTCATAGCATCAAGATAGGTGGCTTGTGGCTTTGAACCTTCTTTAGTTGAGTATAATTAGATTTACAAGGCTCATTGGTGAATGTGATGTCCTTGAACCATCCAGCCGTTCATGTAAACCCAAACAATTGTACCAACACAAAAACTTATCTAACCAATTCAATTCTCATGATTGTGTCTATTTTGGCCCTGGACAACTCTTGGTTTCATAAGTGCTCTAAAAGAATTAAGACTCGAATCTCGTAACCTGACTGGGTAGGTCGATCTCTGTTTCGATGACCCAAAGCGGCGAAGTGGTAAACTAATTTACCTAAATGGATTGGGTCGGGTCTGAGTATTTTGGCCGAAGTTGACAGATACTTAGTTAATTTATCGACATCTTAAACCAATTTCCAACAATCTCCTACATGGATGGAAATTCATTGATACACAAAATACGATGCAAATAAAATGCAAATGAAAGGCAGACTCTAACAAATGGAGTACATACGACAAATCATAGCATCAAGATAGGTGACTTGTGGCTTTGAACCTTCTTTAGTTGAGTAGAATCAGATTTAATAAGCTAATTGGTGAATGATAAATGCATTTTGTGTACTTATTATGACTTTTAAACTAAGCTTTTATTTCGTCATTTTATTGAATTCTTACTTAATTTGGTATTTTATTTTTCATATTTCAGTTTTAGACCTGTTTAATAGCAATTGGAGAAAAGTGGATGAAAAGAGCAATACATTAGAAGATATTTCAAAAGTTTGAGGATCCAATTGCACTCAATTGAAAGTTGAAGGACCAAATTGGAGATTATGTAAAGTTGAAGGACCAAACTGGAGATTATGTAAAGTTGAAGGACCAAACTAGAGATTATGTAAAGTTAGAGGACTAAATCAGACGTAATTAAAAGTTGGATGACCAAAACAGCACAATCGGAAAGTATAAGCTGGGCGATCGCCCAACTTATAGCTGGGCGAGCGCCCAGCAACATGCAAAGCCAGCAGAGGGTAAATCCATGAACCTGGGGCGATCGCTCAGGCTATTTTTGGCCGTGGAGATTTTTTTTCTTTTTCCAGTTCGACTCCGATTAGGTAACTTTTGACCCACGATTTTTAGGTCTTTTTGATATCTTTTGGGGCACTATTAGGGTAGTATATATATGAGTTATTAACTCATAATATGTGTTGAGTTTTGGGGAAGAAAACATTACAAGAAACACAAAACAGAAGACCAAGATTCATTTCTCCAATAACGAAGGTCAAGATCAAGATCAAGATTTCTTCTCAAGCTCAAGATTTCTTCGTTTCTGGGTTATGAATTCCATAGTTTCTTCTTCCCTTTCTTCTCTTATTATTAGTATGTTAGGCTACTTTATTTTGTGCTAGGATTACGATGAAGCTTGTAATCTAAATTCTTCTATCTTGAGACTTGGTTTTTGACAATTTATTTCATTATAGTTTTGAATAATTAATTTTGATTTATATGAATCTACAATTATATGCACAATAATTGTATGATTGTTGTGGTTTGTTTTACTATCGAAAGATCGAAAGCATGCTAGACACTATTTTAATTATCCTAAAGTCCGATAGGGGATAGAAATATACCGCTATGTTTTAGGTGATCTTTAATTATCCATAGAAATTTAATGCTTTCATTTGTATTCGCATTCGTCATAGAAATATAGTCGAGTCATGCATATGAATATGTTTAATTTTATTCGAGAGAAACTGTTAAACAATCTAGGGATATTGATCTTCATAACTGATGTAATTTGTCAAAACTAAGAATTAAAATAGAGGGATTAACAATTATAAGTGAATTCGGGATCCTAGTACTCTTCTTTCTCAATTTTAAAGTAATCTTCATTAATCTAATTTTTAGTTATTTGAAATATAATTAGTTTATTGTTTTTAGTTCAAATTCTAATTAGTTCTTAAACATCGAACTTCAAAAGTTCAATATATTCGGTTAAGGTTAGTATAATTGAACTGAATTATCTAAATCCTCGTGGGAACGATACTTGGACTCAATATCCATTTTATTACTTGAGCGATCCGTGCACTTGTGGAATTATTAAAGATATAAAATCGCTGACAAATTTTTGGCATTGTCTACCCACCTTTTGGGCAGCCGAACTTTCAGTTGAAGACTAACGTCATTCATATATTCTAGAATGGTCATCAATTCTATGGCAGGACCCATGAGAATCCACATACACACGTTTTAAGATTCTTGGAAATGTGTCAACACTTCAAATATCAAGGAATCTCAGACGACGCCATCCAGCTACGTTTGTTCCCACATACTCTTAGGGACAAAGCTCTTGTGTGGCTGGATTCACTACCAATTGATAGCATAACCACCTAGAATGATCTAGCCCAAAAATTCTGCACAAAATTCTTCCCTTGACAAAGAAGGTTTGAAGTCAAGCATGACATTTCCATATTTCAACAGTAAAAAACAGAACCCTTTGATGAAGCGTGGAACAAGTTCAAAAATATGCTAAGGAAATGTCCTCATCATGGCATTGGCAAGGGCCAACAAATTCAGTACTTTTATGCTGGACTACTCCCTTCATGTAAAAGTATGATCGACTCTTCCTCTAATGGCTCCTTGTCTACCAAAACCGTTGTTAAAGCTCTAGAGTTGTTTCAAAGAGTAGCTACCACCACTGCTATGTGGGCATCAGATAGAGTCATACACAAGAAACCTGCAGGGGTACATGAAATAGACATTGTCACGGTGTTAAATGTAAAAATAGATTCTTTGGCACACAAAGTGGAGAACATGTCACAATCAGCTTATGTGATACAAACAAAGAAATCAACCTGTGAAGAGTGTGGAGCAAATCACAGCACATCAGAATGCCCTATTCTATTACAGCAACCAGAGCAAGTCGAATATGTTCAAGGTGGTCAATACCCACAAAATAATCCATTCTCCAATACATTTAATCCAGGATGGCGTAATCATCCAAATTTTTCTTGGAGGGTTAATCAGAATAACAACAGACCACAATATTCTCAGTTTCAGTAGCCAGAAAAGAGAGTTTCATTAAAAGATGCACTCGGTAAATTCATCGAGAGAACTGATAAATTCATAGAAAAAACTAATCAGTTCATGAGACAGACAGAAATCAACTTTCAGAATCAAGGCGCTTCAATTAAAAATTTAGAAACACAGATGGGTCAGATGGCAGTTGCTATATCCAGTAGACCACAGGATACCTTGCCAAGCAACATCGAGGTCAATCCTAGAGAGCAAGTACATGCAATCACTACCAGAAGTGGGGTTCAATTGCCAGAAATCTATATAAAAAGACCAGTTACAGATAAAGAATAGGTACCTTCCACTCATGGAGAGCACGTGGAATAGACAGAGCAACCAGTAGATATTGAAGAAAGTTCAGTTACACCACAGGCTAAGGTAGCCGTTCATGTCCAACCATATGAACCTCCCATTCCTTATCCACAAAGTTTAAATCCAAAAAAGAATGAGCAGGACCAGCAATGTGTAGAATTTCTAGATCATCTAAGCAAGCTTCATATCAACATACCATTTGTGGAGGCCCTGACTCAAATGCCCAACTACGCCAAGTATATGAGACAGCTACTTTCAAATAAGAAAAAATCGGCAGAGGTGGATATAGTACAACTTACAGGAGAAGTAAATGCTATAATGGAGAGGCAACTACTCGACAAAAGACATGATCTAGGCAGCTTCACAATTCCAATTACCATCGGTAATCTCGTGATTGACAAGGCATTATGTGATCTCGGTGCAAGTATCAATTTAATGCCCCTCTCTATTTTTAGGCGATTAGGAATTGGTGAAGTTAAACCTGCAAAATTCAATCTACAGTTGGCTGACCGGTATATTAAAAAGTCGTTTGGAATAGTGGAAGATGTGGTAATGAGAGTGGAAAAGTTATTATTCTCCCTTGATTTTGTTGTTCTTGATATGCCTAAGGATGCTGAAATCCCTATCATCTTGGGACGTCCCTTCTTAGCTACTTCAATGCTCTCATTGATGTTTCACGAGGCATATTGACATTGAGAGTTCAGCATGAATGAGAAGTATTTTATATGTTGGGTAGAGATACAACACCTCCACCACCTCTTTCTTATTGGACAGGTTATCAAGTGGAGACTTTAAAGAAATTCAAGAACAACTTCTTTAAAAAGTTTTGAGATACAAAGCCCATAGTAAAGGTGAAAGACAAAGGTAAACAGATTGTTCAGATGCAAGAAGCTTCCGTTAAAGATGAAGAAGTCATCCCTGAAGCACAAGTTGTAGCTGTTAAATGGAAGATGAAGGACAATCAGACAATAAGTCAAGCTAATGACTATAAATAAGCGCTTAATGGGAGACAACTCATTTTCTATTTTATTTACTTGCTTTCTATATAGTAATTTTAATTAGTTTAAATAATTTATTAGTTTCTATTTATTATGTCAATCGCAGGATGTCCCACTTTGCAAGGCACATGAGTCCTATCCCACTTCAGTCCACTTCAACCGGACCTTCAACCAGCCAGATCCATCTTCTCCACATCTATCTCCGGGGAGTAACTGATATTTTTCCTCATCTATTTGTTTTATTTTTGATTACATTGGGGACAATGTAATGTTTTAATTTGGGGGTGGGTTAAGTATCAGGATACTTAAGTATTTTGAATTTACTTATTTTTCGAGTTTAGATAACTGTTAAAAAAATTCGTTTATTTTTATTGTTATTATTTAGTTAAAAAAAATCTTTAATAGTTATTGTTGAATATATTGCTGCCAATAATGAGATTTGTTTGAAGTTGAGTACATTTTTAGTAGAATATTGGACAACACTTGAACACATGCTTTTATCTGAATACTTATCCATGTTATACTAGATTTGAAGCACATGGCCACTGTTGACTTATCATTTATTGGAAACATGACTGGAGTGTATGTGTTGATATTATTGACTTAGATCATTATGAAAAATTCCGCTCCTGAATTCTTAGACTAGTAACCAAACTGTTTGAGAACAGTTTGGGGGTAGGCGTTAAAATTAGTACATGTTTTTTGTAGAATTTTGATGGTTTGGGTTTTAGATCTCATCTTTGGTTGAATAGGTTGGAGTCAAAGAATCTAAATCGAGCACTACTCACTGCTGAAAAAAAAATATAAATAAATAAATAAAAATATGACTCGACAATTAAGCATGTTAAGGTATTTTAAAACCTGGTGCCCTAAAGTTATCTGACTTGGGAGTCATCAGCCCAAAGCTCGTTACATGAGTCACAAAAAATAAAAAATAAAAAATAAAAAATAAAATTTTTTACATCTTTACTTCTCTTATAGCCTGTGGGACTCGAGCAATTAAGTCTGTTAGGGTATTTCAAAACTTGGTGCCCTATGGTCATCTGACTTGGGAGTCATCGGCCCAAAGCTCGCTACAAGGGTCACATAGAAAGCTAATGAGAGAGAAATATTGCACAAGATGTAAGATCTTTTATATTGGTTAAATAAAATAAAAGAAGTTAAAGTGCTCGTTAAGGATTGCTAGATTAGAACCTAAGAGACTGAAGATGAGAATTTAGAAATCACTCACCATCCTAATTCTGAGAATACAAGTTCTAATTTTTACCACTTTTTTTGAAAAAGCATTGTGTTGATCAATAGGAACCAAATTTGCTAAAACACCTCGGTATTGGAGAGAAAAGCATTAGAAGTGTGTAATTTACGAGAGATGTAAGAAATAAATTACTAAAAAGGGTTCGGAATTGTAAAAAATATCAACAACACAATATTGGTCATACTCTAATACATACTCTAATACATGTATAAGTTCAATTTTTGGCTACTCACACACTCACTAAACGTCGAGCATTGGATAAGTGAATTTTTTTTTGTATTCTTTGATCTCTTTCTAAACGTGTTACTTTATTTTTCAAACTTGAGGCATATGGTAAGAAATTTAACATAAATTCCTGTTAATTCTTTTAGCGTAGTTTAGAGTTCTAGTTTATTTTTATTTTTGTTCGAGGACGAACAAATGTTTAGTTTAGGAGTGTTTGAACACGATGTCCTTGAACCATCCAGCCGTTCATGCAAACGCAAACAATTGTACCAACACCATAACTTATCTAACCAATTCGGTTCTCATGGTTGTGTCTATTTTGGCCTTCGACAACTCTTGGTTTCATAAGTACTCTAATATAATTAAGTCTTGAACCCCGTTACCTGACCGGGTAGGTCGATCTCCGTTTCGACTCCCCAAAACGACGAAGTGGCAAACTAATTTGCCTAAACGGATTAGGTCGGGTATGAGTATTTTAGCCGAAGTTGACAGATTCTTAGTTAATTTCTCGACATCTTAAACCAATTTCCAACAATCCTCCACATGAATGGAAATTCATTGATACACAAAACACGATGCAAATGAAATGCAAATGAAAGGCAGACTCCAACAAATGGAGTACATGCGACAAGTCATAGCATCAAGATAGTTGGCTTGTGTCTTTGAACCTTCTTTAGCTGAGTATAATAAGATTTACTAGGCTAATTGGTGAACGCGATGTCCTTGAACCATCTAGCCGTTTGTGTAAACTCAAACAATTCTACCAACACCATAACTTATTTAACCAATTCGATTCTCATGGTTGTGTCCATTTTGGCATTGGACAACTCTTGGTTTCATAAGTGCTCTAAGAAAATTAAGCTGCGAACCCCGAGATCTGACCGGGCATGTCGATCTCTGTTTCGATGCCCCAAAGCGACGAAGTGGCAAACTAATTTGCCTAAACGGATTAGGTCGGGTCTGAGTATTTTGGCCGAAGTGGACAGATACTTAGTTAATTTTTTGACATCTTAAACCAATTTCCAACAATCTCCCACATGAATGGAAATTCATTGATACACAAAACACGATGCAAATGAAATGTAAATGAAAGGCAGACTCTAAAAATGGTGTGCAAGCGACAAGTCATAGCATCAAGATATGTTGCTTGTGTTTTTGAACTTTCTTTAGTTGAGTATAATCTGATTTACTAGGCTAATTGGTGAACGCGATGTCCTTGAACCATCCAGCCGTTCATGTAAACCCAAACAATTGTACCAACACCATAACTTATCTAACCAATTCGGTTCTCATGGTTGTATCCATTTTGGTCTTGGACAACTCTGGGTTTCATAAGTGCTCTAGGAAAATTAAGCGTCGAACCCCGCGACCTGACCGGGCAGGTAAATCCCCGTTTCGACGCCCGAAAGTAGCGAAGTGGCGAACTGATTTGCCTAAACGGATTGGGTTGGGTCTGAGTATTTTGGCCGAAGTTGACACACACTTTGTTAATTTCTCGACATCTTAAACCAATTTTCAACAATCCCCTACATGAATGGAAATTCATTGATACACAAAACACGATGCAAATGAAATGCAAATGAAAGGCAGACTCTAACAAATGGAGTACATGCGACAAGTCATAGCATCAAAATCGGTGGCTTGTGGCTTTGAACCTTTTTTAGTTGAGTATAATCGGATTTACTAGGCTAATTTTTGAACGCGATGTCCTTGAACCTACCAGCCGTTCATGTAAACCCAAACAATTGTACCAACACCATAACTTATCTAACCAATTCGGTTCTCATGGTTGTGTCCATTTTGGCCCTGGACAACTCTTGGTTTCGTAAGTGCTCTTAGAGAATTAAGCCTTGAACTCTGCGACCTGACTGGGCAGGTCGATCCCCATTTCGACGTCCTAAAGCAGCGAAGTGGCAAACTAATTTACCTTAACGGATTGGGTTGGGTCTGAGTATTTTGGCCGAAGTTGACAGATACTTTGTTAATTTCTCGACATCTTAAACCAATTTTCAACAATCCCCCACATGAATGGAATTTTGTTGATACACAAAACATGATGCAAATGAAATGCAAATGAAAGGCAGACTCTAACAAATGGAGTACATGCAACAAGGATTACATGCGACAAGTCATAGCATTAAGATCGGTGGCTTGTGACTTTGAACCTTCTTTAGTTGAGTATAATCGGATTTACTAGGCTAATTGGTGAACGCAATGTCCTTGAACCATACAGCCATTCATGTAAACCCAAACAATTGTACCAACACCATAACTTATCTAACGAATTCGGTTTTCATGGTTGTATCCATTTTGGCCCTGGACAACTCTTGGTTTCATAAGTGCTCTAGAAAAATTAAGCATCGAACCCCACGACCTAACCGAAAAGGTAAATCCCCATTTCGACGCCCCAAAGCGGCGAAGTGGCAAACTAATTTGCCTAAACGGATTGGGTCGGGTCTGAGTATTTTGGCCGAAGTTGATAGATACATAGTTAATTTATCGTCATCTTAAACCAATTTTCAACAATCTCCCACATGAATAGAAATTCATTGATACGCAAAACACGATGCAAATGAAATGCAGACTCTAACAAATGGAGTACATGCGACAAGTCATAGCATCTAGATATGTGACTTGTAGCTTTGAACCTTCTTTAGTTGAGTATAATCGGATTTACTAGGCTAATTTTTGAACGGATGTCCTTGAACCTACCAGCCGTTCATGTAAACCCAAACAATTGTACCAACACCACAACTTATCTAACCAATTCGGTTCTCATGGTTGTGTCCATTTTAGCCCTGGACAACTCTTGGTTTCGTAAGTGCTCTTAGAGAATTAAGCCTTCAACCCCACGACCTGACTGGGCAAGTCGATCCCTGTTTCGATGCCCAAAAGCGGCGAAGTGGCAAACTAATTTACCTAAACGGATTGGGTTGGGTCTGAGTATTTTGGCCGAAGTTGACAGATACTTTGTTAATTTCTCGACATCTTAAACCAATTTTCAACAATCTTCCACATGAATGAAATTTTATTGATACGCAAAACACGATGCAATTGAAATACAAATGAAATGCAGACTCTAACAAATGGAATACATGCGACTAGTCATAGAATCAAGATAGGTGGCTTGTGACTTTGAAACTTCTTTATTTGAGTATAATCGGATTTACTAGGGTAATTGGTGAACGCGATGTCCTTGAACCATACCGCCGTTCATGTAAACCCAAACAATTGTACCAACACCATAATTTTTCTAACCAATTCAGTTCTCATGGTTGTGTCCATTTTGGCCCTGGATAACTCTTGGTTTCATGAGTGCTCTAAAAGAATTAAGCCTCGAACCTTATGACCTGACCGGACAGGTCAATCTCCATTTCGACGCTCCAAAGCGACGAGATGGCAAACTAATTTGTCTAAACAGATTGGGTCGGGTCGAGTATTTTGGCCGAAGTTGACAGATACTTAGTTAATTTCTCGACATCTTAAACCAATTTTCAACAATCCTCCACATGAATGGAAATTCATTGATACGTAAAACACAATGCAAATGAAATGCAGACTCTAACAAATGGAGTACATGCGACAAGTCATAGCATCAAGGTAGGTGGCTTATGGCTTTGAACCTTCTTTAGTTGAGTATAATCGGATTTACTAGGATAATTGGTGAAGGCGATGTCGTTGAACCATACAACCGTTCATGTAAACCCAAACAATTGTACCAACAACATAACTTATCTAACCAATTCGATTCTCATGGTTGTGTCCATTTTGGCACTGGACAACTCTTGGTTTCATAAATGCTCTAAGAGAATTAAGCCTCAAACCCCACGACCTGACTGGGCAGGTCGATCTCCTTTTCGACACCCCAAAGCAGCGAAGTGGTAAACTAATTTTCCTAAACATATTAGATCGGGTCTGAGTATTTTGGCCGAAGTTGACAGATACTTAGTTAATTTATCGACATCTTAATCCAATTTCCAAAAATCTCCCATATGAATAGAAATTCATTGATACGCAAAACACGATGCAAATGAAATGCAGACTCTAACAAATGGAGTACATGTGACAAGTCATAGCATCAAGGTAGGTGGCTTGTGGCTTTGAACCTTCTTTAGTTGAGTATAATTGGATTTACTAGGCTAATTGGAAAACGCGATGTCCTTGAACCATCCAGCCATTCATGTAAACCCAAATAATTTTACCAACATCATAACTTATCTAACCAATTCGGTTCTCATGGTTGTGTCCATTTATGCCCTGGACAACTCTTGGTTTTATAAGTGTTCTAAGAGAATTAAGCCTCGAACCCCGTGACCTGACCGGGCAGGTCAATCCTCGTTTCGACGCTCCAAAGCGGCGAAGTGGAAAACTAATTTGCCTAAACGAATTGGGTTCGGTTTGAGTATTTTGGCCGAAGTTGACAGATACTTAGTTAATTTCTCGACATCTTAAACCAATTTCCAACAATCCCCCACATGAATAGAAATTCATTGATATGCAAAACATGATGCAAATGAAATGCAGACTCTAACAAATCGAGTACATGCGACAAGTCATAGCATCAAAATAGGTGGCTTGTGGATTTGAACCTTCTTTTGTTGAGTATAATCGGATTTACTAGGCTAATTGGTGAGCGCGATGTCCTTGAACCATCCAGCCGTTCATGTAAACCCAAACAATTGTACCAACACCATAACTTATCTAAATAATTCGGTTATCATGGTTGTGTCCATTTTGGCCCTGGACAACTCTTAATTTCATAAGTGCTCTAAGAGAATTAAGACTCAAATCCCGCGACCTGACCGGGCAGGTCGATTCCCATTTCGACGCTCCAAAGCGGCGAAGTGGCAAACTAATTTACCTAAACGGATTGGGTCAGGTCTTAGTATTTTGGCCGAAGTTGATAGATACTTAGTTAATTTCTCGACATCTTAAACCAATTTCCAACACTGATATGGGTACCAAAGTTGTGCCCTTGAATAAATTCAAAAGTTGTTTGAAGTTTCTATCAATTGATTCTGTTTAAATATGATCTTTTGAGTACAAGGGTGAATGAGGCACAAGTAGATTAAACTCTGAGCACAATTGATCAACCAAATATTGGTAAGAAAGTGGAGCTGTTGAGATTTCTCTTGTTTGCCATCAAAGTTGGTTGAAGTCGTACTTTGATAAAATGCGTTTTTGAAAGTGGAGCATATGCAGAAGATGTTGACACATGGCTTTATGGTGGATGTTGGATTGAATCTTGATCCTTTCATCTACGCTTTAGTTGCTTTTTTGCGTGAGTTGAATAATTTAGTTTTCTCTCTCTTCTCTCACCTCAAGATCTTCTTCTTCATCTTCTTTTCTGTTTCTTTTTTAGGTTTATGGATAAAGAACTTGGTGTTCTTTAGTCCGATTTGTAGCAGATTAGATTAAATAAGGTTTTCTTGGTTTTCTGTGAACAGTAACCATATTTCTTGTTTGGTATCTCTTGAGAAAGTCTAAGTAGCTTAAGGCTTGTAAATTCGACAGTATTGTAAACATTTAATTTGTTGCCGATTTGGTTGGTTATTAGTGATTTATAGCTTAATCTACTTTTGTGGATGCTCAACAAGGGATTATGTGTTGGATTTGGTCAGTGATCCTTTGGGGCTTGAGCCGAAACAAATACTTGTATTTTTTAGTTTCTTGCACTTTCATGTTCTTAGATCTGATGAATTGTTGTGTGTTCTTGACGCATCATGATGGTTTCTAGGCTTTGTAAAAGGCATTCTTAACATCCAACTATTGCAGCGTCCAATCTAGATTTATAGCCAATGTCAATAAGACTCTTATAGTACTCATGTGAGCAACATGAGTAGATGTTTCCCTATAATCAATGCCATAAGTTTGTGTATAGCCTTTGGCTACTAACATGGCCTTATCTTTGTCAATTGTACCATGTGCATTGTATTTAATTGTGGCACCTACTTGCCGCTCACCATCTTTTTCTGCTAGAAAGTTTCATGATTTTCTTATGATAAATTTTATTTAAATTGTATATATTGTAATATTTTGTTGAACGTGAATATGAAATGTGATTGAATTCGTTATATTGAGATTGATTTGAACATAATTTATTCATTTGTTATGAAATTGTTGATTTAAAGCTCGTTACAACATGTTATTTTATATCATAAATGATTTTTTTTCCTGCAATTTATCTACACTGAAGAAGAATGAAGAAAATTATTTTTCAACATAATTATATATATATATATATATATATATATATTCACATAGTTTTACAAAGCAAAATGCTATACTGTGACAGCTTTAAAAATGCATTGAAAGAGTACATTTTGTTTCTTGTTCGTTGGTTTGTAGCCTTTTTAACCCATTTACCTTTAAAGGATCGTCCATTATGTCCGTCTACTTCCATCTTGCAGTCGCCTTGGCAGATTTGCAATAATAACTGTTGAAGGTAAAAACAAATACTTTATCGTCTTCAACATTGATCGGTACACGTGTGCTTGAAGATTCGGTATTTGTTTCATTAATTTTCACAATAAATTTTTTCTTAATTATATGGATGATATACAAAATAATAATATTAATAAACAAATATTTCAAAATTTATACTGAAGCATAAGAATTTGTGTAAGACGTATGTAAAGAAAACTCTAATAAGTGTTGCATATTTTATACATTACTGTATGCTATTATATAAAGCAAAGATTTTAGATGTTGTTAGTGACGGTATTGATTCAATCATTTATACACAAGCATAAATGTTTTATTAAAGTGTGCAATATTTGAGTACAAAAGATAAGTCAGATTTGGTCAATGGAGTCCAATGCAGAAATAGAGGAATAATGTATATTAAAAGTTATTTTATTTTTTATGCAAACAGTTTTCATCATTAAGTTACACTAATTCAAGAAAATTCTAAATAATAACATAATTACCTTTGTAACATAAATCAATTAGAAATAAACACATTAAAATCTTCTTCAACGACAACACATAACTGTCGTCTTCTCGCACCTTCTGCCGGCATCTTGCGACTCATCGCTAGCAACCAAAAGCTTTTCCATGGTTTTTGTGGTGAGCAATCTCTAATACACAATTTTCATGTAGATTTATTTGTTTTTTATTATTATTCTTATTCTCAATCATTAGAAGACGGCGTGATTTTCATGTGTATTGATTTCATTAATTATTATATTATCTTCTTATTTCTACTGTTTCATCTTATCTTTGCAATGACATGTAATTATTTAAGTTGGGTCAAAGATGTGATGGTTTGTGAAAATTCTGACCACGTGTGTGTGCTCAATGCATTAAATGGTTGTATGTACAAGTGCTTGGTGCTAAAAAAATAGATAAATCCTTAGGCAAGAATTATGGGAGCGAGGAGAAAAATAGCCTTTGCATTTCCTTCCTACTACTTGAATTCAAAATGGAGCCTACTAATCCAAGTACCCCATTATTTTTTCTTGTATCTTTGCACTATATATGTGGTTTGAGCATCCATATTGACAAGAAAATCGACGTATAGTTGAACATATTGGCTTATGACTGGCAATACAAGTTGAAAACATCGTTTTACCTATTTTTTTCAAGGAATGAGATGAACTAGAAACTAAAGAATCGGGCAATTAAGTATATATATGAAAAGTCTTTAGCCAAGTTGCGGTACAATAAAAGTTGTATTAATTCTTAAATCTTACATAGAAAATGTGATGACACAATGAAAAATATCATTGTTACTATGTTCAATAAGCTTTTTTATAGAGTGGGTTACTATTCTAATATAAATTTCTTTTAGTTGTTATTAAGATGTCATTATATGATTCTTTTATTGATATTATTATTTGTGTATAAGTTTTTATCTATTGGCGTTTGTTGTTGTAAATTCTAAGAATCATAACAATTGGTTGTGATTTCTGGAGCATCTGCGCCCAATATTGTTTAGAGCACTCAACAACTTACATTTGTATGAAATTGGAATGCTGGATTAATAAAAGTATTGCACAAGGCATTCCTTGCAGCGAATCATTTTTTTCTACGACATTTGAAAGAATATTTGAGGGATAAATTAAATGATGGTGGCTTCTCAATTGTTAAATAATTCACGGGGATATTATTTATGTGAAGAAATTGAGTTTTACTGTTTTGAATTTGATGGAAATATTATTTTCTGATATATGGATCACAATTGCTTGTAATTGTTAATGTTGTCGTTTCAGTTTTGTTATCATTTTTCTATGGAGATATTTTTTTTTTTTGAATGATTGTTTCAACATTATTTTTTTGGGATGTTACTGTTACATATTTATGAATGTCTATTTGATACTATGATATATTGTATTCTGGCATGTTGTTTTTCTATGTTCAACTGTATGGTTCATGACACCCTTTAATTTTGAGATAGGTGGTGTACACATATTGTAATATTTGATATCACACATAATTGTTAATGATTTTTCCCATGTTAATAAGATATGATATTGTTTATTGTACAATATCATATAAAAATAATAATATAAAGTATCATTGATGTGTGCATATGATGTATATCATTAGTAATGTTATGATTTATACTATAACATAAAACAGAAACAACATGCAGTATTATTAACAAATTATTCACGAATGAACAAATTTCAATCATTAACAAAAAAAATGTTATAATTCCACCAATTGACATTCGCATGATATGGTATCATAACATAACAAAAAACATACAATATAAAGAAACATAAGACAATATCTTAGAACATATTGGCAAGTAAACAATTCCTCACAAGAGGAATTTGGTTTCATTAATCTACAATGTATTCATTGATGAAGCCATATGTGCTTTATAAAATCTCATTTTCTCCATCGTCAATGTTTCTTCTAGTTCATTTTTTGTTAATCATCCAATCACATGGTAGACATGTATTCTACAATCAACACTGTGATATAAAATTTAGATATATTTAATAAATGTAAGTGCGTGTTTACATCTAAAACCAGATAATATAAATACGGATTGAATGTGTAGTAGCTTCTTACATCCCAATGTATTGTTGCGGAGCTCCTTCTTACATCCCAATGTATTGCTGCGGTGTACATTAGTATCAAGCATATTCTTGGACAAAATGTTATTCTTTAATAGAAAACCATAACTCGAAAGAAGCACAATATCACATTAAATTCAAACAGTATCATAGACAACTCAAAATTGTAGGAGTAACTCGCATAACATGCTTGTCACGAATAATATCAGGCAATATCCTTTTAAATCCAAACAATATCATGCATATTCTTTGGGTAAAATATGATTGTTTAACAATAAACCATAATTTGAAACCAAGACATCATGACACATACACTTGAAACAGCAAACTTCAACCCAATATCATAAATAACAGTATCTTAATGTAACAATATATTATTCTTAAAGACATCAAACATATTAAACTAATCTAACAGTATCAGAAGCAAATTAGTATCAAGCATGTGGTTGTGGGAAAAATGTTATGCTCTAATATAAAATCATAACTCGAAAGAAGCACATTATTTTATTAAATCCAAACAGTATCATGCATATTCTATGAGACAAATTATGATTGTTTAACAATAACCCATAACTCGAAACAAAGATATTATAACACACACTCAAAACATCAAACTCCAACATAATAGAACAGTATCGTAGATAATAGTATCTTAACACAACAGTCCATTAATATGACAATGTCTTAAGATAACATTTTCTCGTAGAGCATGTTTCTCACGAATAATATCACATAGTACCTCATTAAATCCAAACAGTATCTGAACCACACTATAATCAAGCATATGTCGGGGAAGATAGGTACAATATTAAAACCATAGCTCGAAACGTTAATAGTATCACATATAAATGAATTCTGAATAGTGGATCGACTATTTAATGGGCATATCTGGTATTATAACAAAAATTCAAGCAAAGTTTTTAATGTAATGTAAAATAAACATAAAACAATGAAAAAGTTACAATTTCTACAAAAATTAGAGAAAGAGTTCTAATGTAATGCAAAATAGATATGAAACAATAAAATTAAATATGAAATAACATACCTGTTTCCACATAAATTAAATATGGAGTTTAAACGTTCAACAAAATTACCTTAAGAACTCATCGAATTAGGATGAATCAACAACAAAAAAATTCAATCTGGTACAAAAATTTGGGAGGTGGGATTGGGATCTTTATTATATAAGCATTGTTTTAAGGAATTGAGAAAGGCACAAGAAAAATATAAAGAAATAGAGAATCTTGTTTCAGGCAAATCAGAAAAGGGGGTAGAAAAATCAAATTTCCTAGAGGGCATAAGTGTATTTTTGCATTGTTATATGGCTTAAAATGGATGAATTTTGGATTGTATGACTTGGTGGCCTATAGTTACATTGAAGTTGACTGACTCTAAATTTTTTTGTATCTGAGAGTACTCATCAGTTTAAATAATTTTTGGTGTCGATTGTGCCTATGACGCTCTGTTCTTTTGTGTTCATATAATAAAATAGATGAAATTCTTTGTCATATTGGTAAGAT
Source organism: Forsythia suspensa (assembly GCA_023638005.1). Lineage (NCBI taxonomy): Eukaryota > Viridiplantae > Streptophyta > Magnoliopsida > Lamiales > Oleaceae > Forsythia > Forsythia suspensa. The sequence continues at coordinate 34,842,270 of CM042671.1, forward strand.
TTAGTAAATATGCTTAACGTTGGTGATGTTTATGTTGGATTTTGATCCTAAATAAGCATAGAGGCTATGATGACAAATTGAGACATATTTATATTTACATAGGCTTTGAGCCCAGAATTGAAGCAAATTAAAGTTGGGAAAATTGCCGATAAGTCATCTCCACATGACTTGTTTCAAATTAGGTCAAAACGTTTTTTAAAATTGTGATTAAGTCATACTTCACATCAATATTTTATATTAATTTCAAAATCACCCCTTTTAACCATATTTTTCATTGACACAATCTTCCAACACCTTCGACGACAACCTCCTCCACCTCCGACGACCTCCGGCAACAACCGCCTCCACCTCGGGCGACCTCGGCGACAACCTCCTCCACCTCCCATGACCTCCAATGACAATCGCTTCCACCTCCCATGACCTCCCATGAGTGCTTCTAAGCACGATGTCACTTTTAGGCGCTTTTTTGTGAAGATTTTGTTAGTGTGAAACTACAAAAATAAATGACAAGTTACTACAATAAGAGACTTTTTCGATATGTGTATAGGGAGGTCAACTTTCGGTGGCGAAAATCAATTTCTCGTACTCACGTCACGGTGGAGCGACCAGAGCTTCCGGTGGCTTGAAATATCCGTAGTGGATAACGTTTTATGGACTTTGGTCACGATGTTTGAATCCTTAGCTTTGGTTTGTATGCTTTTTATTTCTTCATCTTCTGTGGTTGCACTCTATTCTTAATGTCTTAAGCATTGATCTATCCGTGCTGCAAGAGAGACTGGCCAATATGATTATCCTCGGTTGGGTATTTGGGTTGAGTATTTTAGCAGTTATGTAAACAATGAGCATTTTCCGTTATATAAACAATGAGGTAACATCGTTATTGATCTTGTATTATAGAATAACAACTTGATATTGTATTATACAAAACAAAGATCACAATGTAAATGGGCATAGAATCTCAGTAAATATGAGCTTGAATGTCAGTAAATATGAGCTTGAATACTCTACTATCTTATGTAAATAGGAGCTTGAATGCTCCACCATCTAATTGTTGTAAATAGGAGCTTGAATGTTCCATCATCTAATGTTTAGTCATAGTATGTTATTTGATACTATATTATACAAAACAGTATCACAGAAAACAGTATCACAATATAAATGGACATAGAATTGTTGTAAATAGGAGCTTAAATGTTCCATCATCTAATGTTTGAATGTCTTAGTTTTAATCCATGATACTGTTTTAATATCTTAGTTTTAATCTATGATACTGTTTAATTATGGCAAGGTTTAATAGGTTGAAACTTTGTCATAATATATATATATATATATATATATATATATATATATATATATATGTGTGTGTGTGTGTGTGTGTGTGTGTGTGTGTGTGTGTGTGTGTGTCTTCTTTGATCTTTGTTTAATTATAGCAATGTTTGAACCCAGATATTGTTTGAATTCTTAGTTTTAATCTATGATCTTGTTTTAATCCATGATCTTGCTTTTGTTTAGGTAATTAGTATATTTTGATACCGTTTTAATCCATCATAATTGCTTTTATCCCGTGATCTTGTTTGAATCTATGTGATCTTTGATATTGTTTAATTATGGCAAGATTTGAACATGTGATAATGTTTGAATGTATTAATTTTAATCCATGATAATGTTTTGTTTAGGTAATGTGCATTAATATAAATTAATATTGTTTTAATCCACATTTTAATCTATGATATCTTTTAGATATACGATATCAAACAAAACATATGACTAATTAAACAATATCAAAGATAAAAGCATGATATCATAGTCATGTGTGTTGTTTGATCTTCAGATTATGCAAAACAAAGATCACCAAAAACAAGATATCACAATAGAAATGATCATAGAATTTGTACACGTGCTCGAATTTTTTATTATAATATGTTTTCGAATGCTCTCGACGAGTTTGGTCAAGACCAATCGCTTATGCGATTGCCTATGATGGATTTTACCCGTTTGAAGTCGTCTCTTTAGCTTAAAATGACAATCTTTAATTTTTTTTTCAAAACAGTATCACAAATTCTTTAAAACAGTATCACGGATAAATGTACATCATTTTACTGTGCAAATTAAAGCTCTTCCAAGGTATCTGAGTCCCCTAAAAGCAAACACATACTTCATAGCAATGCTAAAATAAAGAAAGAAGAACTGTCAATCATTCTAAAGTTAATGGGAAGTCATGCAAAGGGTTCTCATATAAAACTATAAACAATGTTTCTAATTTTTCCCTTGAATTTGAATATGTTTGAGATTCAATTAGAACATAGATTCTCATTGGATAGATAAGTATAAATTTATAAGGTATTTAATCGAGAGAGAATAAACAAGAGAATACTATTGTTCTTAAAATGTTTTATTAGTAGTACAAAATCATAGGTTTAACAGTATTACAAAAAAATAGTATCACAACAAAAAAAAGATTATCACCACAAAACAGTATCACCACTCACAATTAGCGTTTTTTTACAATTAAAGGTATGTTGGTCTTTTAGCTCTAAAATATGACTTTAATTGAATTATGTTTTGAGCATATGACTTTAGAGCCCATAAGTGCCCAAACAGTGACCGGCCCTGAATTTACCCATTAAAGTTTACTCAACAATGTGTCGGCCCAAATAACAAAAGACCAAAGGACTAAATGGGCTACTTGGAGGATTAATGTCATTTGGGTCATTGCTCATTGACTCAATTTAGTTAACCCATACCTACTATTGACCATTGGATCTAGGGCATTATTTGACCCAATGCTGGGTTATCATAATATATTATTGCAATACATCATTGATAAATTTGTTTTACACGCTTATCTTAGCTTATAAACTTTATATATAATTGTAATTTGAACGAAGTTTTACTTAATTTAGTATAAATATTCTCGTTGTAGGTAAAAAAAAAACCAAAATAGAGGTAAATGGAGCAAAGAGGGATAATTCGACCTAAATAGGAATTGATCGAAAGTATTTGAAGACTAACATGATGGCACATGAGTGATAAGAATAATTAAGAGAGCAATTGGATGAATGTCACAAGTTTCAAGAGTAGAATTTAACTTACAAAAATTTTAAGGACTGATTTGCACACTTCTAAAATTTGAGGAACAAATTTAGATGACTAAGGAGGTTTTGGGACCAATGTGGAAACTCTAGAAAGTTTTTGGATCAATGTTGAAGGACTTGGAGCAAAAATGATCAAATTTGTACAAAAAAAAGGTAAGGACCAAATCGCACAACTTTGAAAGTTCATGGACCAAATGGAAAATTAACCAAAAGTTTTATGTTTGCCACGGTCCGACATCGGTAAGAACACTACGACAAACATATAAAATATGTTTGTCGTGGTCCGCTTTAGGCTTTTTCTAGTTTTATTTTGAGTTAAGATTCATGAGTATTTGTGTATTTTTCAATTAAAACAAGTTTAGGATGGGTAAACACTATACAAATAACTAATCTAAGTAAGATTAGAGGTTGGAAAATCAAAGAAACAAGGTGGAACATAGAGAAGATGAGAGAATTAAGACGAAGGCTTAAAGACTTTAGCTTGAAGAAGGGGATTCTTATTCCTAGATATCACTTTTTTCTTGTCTTTCCTTTAAATCCAGTGATGAATTTCAATTCATTCTTCTATTTTTCTTCTTTTATAATGAGTACCTAAACTTATAGTTGGTATGAACGGTATATAACATAGTTTTGATGTTTCACTTTCAATTTTCAAGTTTTATGGAATTAATGGATCCATGTATTGATTTTTTCTTCTTTTCTTTATGCTTGAATTGCTTGATCACTAATTCATTGATATATGGATTTTAACGAGCCGAGAGGTGGGTTAATAATTTAGACCGCGTATTAAAATCCAGCAATTGGGTGAGAGGTATATATACGATTTTACTATTGCTGCGGTCCTTAATTGAATTTCTAGGTGTGTAAAGGCGTTTAGTTAAGGCTTATCCATATTCATATAGAGATATGATTTAAACTCAAGAGAGGTAAATTGATTTAATTGGTGAATTCGACCGAATACAAAATGTAGAAATTGACTTGAGAAGCGAAATTAAAGGTGGTAACTATAGTGAAACCGTGAGTTCCAACACTTTAATAATCATATTTAGTTGTATAATTGTTTTCCCTTTCTTAGTTAATCATAGTATAAAACAACAATTTATCATAATTTTTTTTTCATCAATTACGAGGTAGAATTAGTTAAATTAGTATTCAAATAAAATAGTTTTCATGAGAACGATAATTCAAACTCATTAAAATCTACTTTACTACTTGTTAAATTAATACCGTATACTTGGAATTTTAAAGCAACAATAATTTATTATATACAACAAAAGAAATTAGAGCTTTTGTGCCCTTTTTCTTCTAGACCGGCGGCTGCTGTATTTCCTACGTTTTTATTTTTCGCATCTTTTCCTTCCTTTTCTCTTTATGAGTCAATTACTCGTTTTGAGTTATATATCGGTGGTAAGTGGTCTAAATTAATCATTTTGATTCTGATTTGAAGGCTGACACATTGTGAAAATTGGACTATAAATATTAGCCTCGTTTTTCACCTTTCCACTGATTGAAAGAGAAGTGCATTACATAAAGTTTAGAATTGTTGTGAATGATCAAAATGAAGTTGTTGAACAATTGATTGCCACAATACGATGATATCAATTACTGTTCAAAAAACATGTATTTCTTCAAGATAGGCGTGAAAAAATTAATTTTCAAGATCCAATTAGTTGGGTCGGATTTAATTACTTATTGGACTAAATTAATTAATTAGATTAATTAATTTGGCCCATTTGTTGATGGGCTCTAGTTGACTAGACCTAGGACTAGGGTTAGCGCTCCCTATAAATTAATAGGCACAACATATTAATGTTAAGAGTTGATCTTGATTACTTGCTAGCACAATCAAAAGACAACTCAATACAATTACTCCTAAAAAGTTCTGCTTTCATCTGTTCTTGATCGTAGAAGTTCAGATCTATTCTTGCTGTGTCGATCACCATTGGAGGGTGGACAATTGGATAGCTGTGGTATTGAAGATCGCACCTCCAGCTAATCAGATAATCAGATTTCACAGTGTTCATCAAGGTAAAATTCTATCACGAACTCTATCTAAGTACAAGGTTGATCCGGCTTACAGGAATTGTAGATTTAATTTACGCTGTGCATGTATACTTCAATTCCTTACAGTGGTATCAAAGCCTACCTTGTTACTTGTTAAAGTTTATTAGAATACTTTAATCAATTAAACAATAATTGTTATTGGCATATTGATTTGATTTGATTTGAGTTTTGGCAATAAATAAAATTATGAATTTTTAGAAATTTGAATATGATTAAGATTTTATTTTGGAATAATTTTTTTTTTTAATAAAAGTGAAATTGGACTAGTGGCGGCAGCATTTTGGAAACAACTGCCGCCGTCGGTAGAGGATTAATGGTGACGCGTCCGTAGTAGTCGAAGTGCAAAACGCATTCTAACGTAGTGGTTCACTGCTTTTAAAGAAATAGACACCCACGAGCAACTCGTAGCGCTGCTGCTAGAAATAGCAATGGCGGTGGTCTTCGGTGTTAGACACTGGTGCGACCACCACTAGATCATCTATTGGCGGCGCCATTTCATTGCAGAAACCCTTGCCTAGTTTTCTAGGGTTTTCTGCATTTGGCAATTTTGGGGACGGGGGTTCCCATGCAATTTTGAAAATTACGCATGGAAAGCCCCCTTATTTCAAAATGTAATAAGTGGGCCTCCTATGCAATTTCAAAAATTGCATAGGAAGGTCAAATGTTTTAAAATTAAAAAGGAGACCTTTTATGCAATTTCAAAAATCGAGAGAGTCTTCTGTGTAATTTTAGAAATTGTATTAAAGGACCTATTGTTTTAAAACCTTAAGGGAATAATTGTGAAATTTCAGAAATTGCACAATAAGTCCTCAAGTTTTAAATGAAAATTAAGGTCTTAAATGTAATTTTGAATTTTTAGAAAATTGTAATTATTAAATCTTTTATTGCTTTGTCAAATACTCAAAATTGACTATAATTATTTTTAAATCATATTTTGAATTTTTGACCGATTAAATTTTGACTTTACTTTATAAAATTACAATTTCGACCATATACAAATTTTATCTTCAATTAAAGGTGCGACTTTAAATTGAGAAATAAAATAAAATTTGAAAATTTCATTTATGAATAAAATTAATTGATTAATTGATTAATTTTATTGTTGAAAATTAATTAATTAATTGAATTAATTATTTAATTACGCCTAGTCCGTTCCAAAATGTCTAAAAGGTTTAGACTTATACTTTATAGAACACAGTAAATTTAGAAATTAATATATTTTAAATATTAGATATTAAAATAGATATTTAGTGGATGATTATGGACTCAACCCATGTGATTAGTTATATGGTTAATTATTTCTGTTGATTGTTGGTTGGGTCTACGAACCTATTATTTAATTAAATGGGTATGCGAGCCTATTATTTATTTAATTAGATTTTCAAGCTATTTATTTATTATGGGCTTGAGTGTCCATTTATAATGGCCTGCGTGCCAACTAGTATATGATACTTGTTACAGATGGACCATAAAGAAGCAACTAGTATAGAATACAGGTTGCTACAAGAGATGTACATGATTGCATTTAGCATTCGATGAACGAATGCAACGTTCCTTAGAAATTGACCGACTAATATTCCTTGTGGCTTAAGAAGATTAGATAGATAAAGTCCATAATCATCTACAGTTATTATTATGTATGATTGATTGCATAGTTAATATATATAATATGATGAGACAAACTCCTCTTTATCAAAATATTAAATTTGTATTATGTGGTTAATACAACGTGTCTTTTATTGTTATACTGAAAAACCAGAGTCCATTATCGATGTCAGTTTGTTGAATCACTCAAGTCTGCTCGCTTATGGATATGTTTATCATTATGAAACATTTGATGTTTCTGAACAATAGATCGAATTTTACTAAAATTTTATTTTTTGTTGAGTCACTCAAGGAAATAAAAATTTAGGAGCACAATCAAGTAAACACATAAGATGTGTGCGATAATAAATTGTTTACTTAATGATCTAGGAGTCACATAGAGATGTGATTGATAGAAGTATTTACCTAGATGTTTTATTAGAATTTGTTGAGTCACTCAAGGTTCTAATAAAACAAAATGGATCATAGCCTACTGGAAATTTAACTGGTTCTATTGATTAATGTTTGAGGGCCATTAATTCAATTTAAACAGTGTGAGTATAATTAATTTAATATAAGTCCATGTTAAATTAATTTTCTATATTTAATTAATTGTTCTATCTTGTTATTTAATAGTTGAATTATAGGTAAACACATGAGTTTGAGAAGTATACTGGATGCCAACAAACATACTTGACCAAATTTTCTAGACTGGCACCACAATATGAGAATTGTTCTCAAACATGAAAAAGAAAAATGGTATATGTTATTGAGCAGCCAATGCCGGAAGATCCTACTGAGGAGGCTACGCAAGAGAACATGCGGGCTTACAATAAACACATTGATGACAATAACACTGCAACATATGATGCTTGCAGCATGTCACCTGAGTTAGAAAAGTAGCACGAGAGTATGGATGCTTATACCAAAATATATCATTTCAAGAAGTTAGAATGATGTACAGTCACGGAATGAAAGGTATGAGACATCCAAAAGGTTATTCAGAAGTATTCAGAAGTATGATGGTAAAAAAATCTTTAGTCAGTGCTCATGTACTGAAGATAATTGGTTACATTGAAAAATTAAACCAATTGAGTTTTATCATGGATCACAAGTTGAGTGTTGACTCAGTTATAAAGTCCCTACCTAATAACTTTTTGCAGTTCATCGTGAATAAGATTCAGTACACCCTACATGAGCTGCTGAATATGCTGAAAACTATTGAGTCCAAGGGAATGGGACAACTTTGGCCATTGATACCTCTAAATAAAGTAAGAGGAAATCTAAAAATACTTTTCAGAAAGGATCCAAGGCCAAATATACTAAAAAAAAATAGTTAAAGTATACAATGACAAATTCAAGTATGATGATCCATGTTTTCAATGTGGAAACAAATGGCATTAGAAGAGGAACTACAAGGTATTAAAGAGATAAAAACAAAAACTCATATCTTTGGTATTGAATACTCGGTCATATAAATGAAAATGCATCACCAAGTTACATAAAGATGAATACTTGGATTTAAATGATTATGAATGATTTGATAAGTGTGGATCATGCTCTTTGGGCAAAATGACCTAGACCATTTTTTCTGGAAAAGGAGTCAAAGTTGCACACATTTTGGGTCTTGTACATATCAATGTATATGGTCAAATGTCTACAGATGCTAAAGGTGATGTTTCTTACTTCATGATATTTACAGACAATCATTTTAGATATGGTTTCATATGCTTAATATAATTCAAGAGTGAAGCTCTTGAAAAGTTCAAGGAATTCAAGCAAGAAGTAGAGAGACAAACTGGGAAAAATATTTTAACACTTAGATCTGATCGAGATAGAGAATATTTGAAGGGTGAGTTTTTAGACTATCTACAAGAGGATGGGATTATCTCACAGTGGACTCCATCGTATACATCAACATAAAACGGTGTATCTGAAAGGAGAAATCGTACCTTTAGATATGGTGCGATCAATGGTGAGTGGCGCTGTTCTTCTAAAATTATTTTGGAGATGTGCACTTAACAATACATGTTATACACTAAACCGTATCTTATCTAAACCGGTCAATAAAACTCCATACGAGTTATGGAAAGGGTAAAAGACCCAATCTTTCATACATGGATGCGACGTTTATGTAAAGCGCGTTTAATCAGATAAGCTATGAGCTAAATTTGATAAATGTTTATTTGTGAAGTATCCAAAGTAAACTGCACGATACTATTTCTACAATCCCATCGAAATGAATGTCATCATATCGAGACTTGCTGTGTTCTTAGAGAAGATAGTGGGAGCAAAGTAGATCTTGAAGAGGTTCAAGAAATCACAAATAAAATTGACCAATTAGATGTTCCAATGGTTGAGCTTACATTTGATGAAGCACAAATTGAGAAAGTAAGAACCACCGCCAAGAAGAACACACCAACCTCGCATAAGTCGGTAGAGTCATTCATTTTCTTTGAGATACGATCTTCCGATTACTAGTAATGTATTACTAATCGAGGAAGATGAACCTACTACTGAGGCAAAATCGAAGTCATGTGTTGACTTAAAAGTGAGGGCAGAAAGCCATGGAATCCGAGATGAACTCCATGTACGAAAACAAGGTTTGGACCTTGGTTGACCAACCTGAAGGGGTATAAACTATAGGCTGTAAATAGGTTTACAAGAAACAGGTCGACATGGATGGTAATGTTCATACTTACTAGACAAGATTGGTTGCGAAGGGTTACATGTAAAGACAATGAATTGACTTTGACGAAACTTTCTCACCAGTAACCATGTCTAAGTTATTCAAATTCCGCTTACGATAGTAGCATACCATAACTATGGGATCTGGCAAATGGATGTCAATATTGCATTCCTAAACGAAAATCTTAGCGAAAATGTGTGCGTGAATCAACCTGAAGGTTTTGAATCCACATAGCCAAGCAAGGTATGCAAACTACAGAAATCCACATATGGGTTAAAACAAGCCTTTCGGAGCTAGAATCTTCATTTTAATCAGACAATCAAAATGTTTGACTTTATCAAGAATAAAGATGAACTATGTGTGTATAAAAGGTCAGTGTGAGCAAAGTCGTGTTTCTAATTTTGTATGTGGATGACACACTATTATTAGAAAACTATGTCCCCGATGCCAAAGATCATTAAAGTTGTGGTATCAAAAATTTCTCCATGACGAATATGCGAGAGGCATCATACATTCTTGGTATAAAGATCTATAGAGATAGATCTAAGAGAATGCTTGGCCTATCTCAATCTACGTACATATATAAAATCTTGAGAAGATTTAGCTTTTAAGAGTCCAAGAGAGGACTCTCTCCCATCGGACATGGGATATATCTCTCAAAAGAGATGTGTCCAAAGACATAAATTGAAAGATATCGCATAGATAGAATTCTTTATGCATCATCAATGGGGTCTATCATGTATGCCGCGCTATGTACTCGATCGGATGTTTCATATGCTTTGAGTGTCACAAGTAGGTTCCAAGCGAACCCTGGCGAGAAACATTGGATCGCAGTCAAGAATATCTTTAAGTACTTGAGAAGGACTAAAGACATGTTTTTGGTATATGGAGGAAATAAACTTAGAGTTCAAGGTTATGCCGATGCTAGCTTTCAGTCTGATAAAGATGATAGCAAATCTCAAATTGGATATGTATTTACTCTAAATGATGGTGCAGTCAGTTGGAAAAGTTCTAAATAGGAAATGACTGATGATTCAACTACGTGTTGAATATATAGTTGCTTGAGCGACAAAGGAAGCGATGCGGATCAAGAAGTTCATTTCAGAACTTGGAGTAGTTCCTAGCATTGTTGATCCAATAACTTGTATTGTGATAACAATGGAACCATCACACAAGCGAAGGAACACGTGTTTCATCAATGATCCAGATATATATTGAGACAATATCATCTCATCAGGGAGATAATCTTAAGAAATGATATAAAGATAGAATGGGTCATAACATACGATAATGTAGCAGATCCATTGACAAAGTTGTTGTCCCAGCACAAGGATGATGGTCATGCTAAATCTGATGGTATTAAGATACCTAAGTTATTGGATCTAGTTTGTATGGGACATTTTGTGATACACTATTTGTTAGACATTGAAGTATATGAATAAATTGATTAATTAAATACTTGTTTACATTTTAATGGCAGGTCTGTTATTTTTATTTTCAATATGCAAACTGGAATTTCAAGATTCAACATGCACGAGGAGCTCACTTTCTTGTTTGATACAACTAAACAGAGGTAACGACATATCTCCTCCTCCATTGTAGCCTAAATACCCAATCAAGGTATTCTTAAAACATAATAGTAAATGGATTTATTGAAGGAATTTCTTGAACCAAAGAGCAGACTTTTTGTAGTATCTTTTGAGCTTATGTGCGCGGTCCACGTAATTTAAACCAAAGTTTTGAGTGTATCCTGAAGCCCACTCAAAAGTGTCTAAAAGTGACCACGGAAGAAACCTTCATATCAACCCCATATCTCATCAAAAAAAAAAAAAAAAAAAGCATAGTGTTACATAAGCAATTCCTTTAATTAAATACTTAAATTTAATTAAAAATTAATTCAATGCAAGTTGAATAAATAATTAAATGTGTAAGAGATATGTTATCCATTTGTTGATGCGAATCGATGTGGGAGTGCCACATTAGTAGTGGAACACACAATTAAATGTGTCCACACACGATGGACAATATATCTCCTTCATCATGGGCATGAAATCATTCCCGGCAAATAGAATGGACAAAAGCTAAAAATATACTCACGTAATAGCGTGCTTAACGCCAAAAGATGACGGTAAAAAATCTACCCTTTGTGGATCATTGGTCCCTTGCTTTATTGTTGTAATATTAGTAAAGCTAATTCCTACCAACAATTCCAGATTTTTGAATTAGAGAAAAGATGTAAAAACATTTACTAATTCACTTTAAATTCAAATAGACCACACGATTTAGTTCTTATATATATATATATTGTTCTCACCACATTCTGTGATATAAATAGTTGGATTCTTGTACTTATGCTTTGTGTAGACAAGAAGATTTTTAAGTCCTCTTGGATACACATAAAACATGCTGAAACCTGTCTGTAAATAATAAAAACATAAAAATATCAGTTATTTGCCATCTTTCAATAATTTCGAACAAAGAATATTAATCTATATTTGTTACTTGCAATCAAGATTGAATGTTATATAACTGTACATCGAGGTGTAAATCTAGATATGTTGGAGAGGTCGGCCTTGTCGGGCTTGGTTCTCTAGACTATGTTTTAATTCTTTTCTTATTCAAAAAGTTTAACAAAGAAAATATATATATGCCAATTCGATCGGTCTACTTTACACCTCTATTTGTATTTTTCTGAGCGAGATTATGGTCGTCAATCTTGAAAATTTTGGAAATAATTACATACCGGATTACCGATGAATTTTCCATTTCTCTCACCTGCAAAATAGGAGGAAACGAAATTATAAGAAGCAGTGTTAAATATTACCATGAACTACGAGCAATTAAATCAGATAATAATTAGTATATTTGTTTTGAAGGTAATTTGTGAACTTACTTGTAAGATTAGCTTTAGAGTCTGTTAAGATACCGGTGTTAACATGATTGACAAATTGGAAGATTAGCGACATAAAATGAAGTATAATAATTGAGTCCCAAGAAATCATAGGAGCCCTTCACCAATTCAGCTTCTTCATGTGTGAAATTTGGTAGCGTTTCCCAAAAGGGCATGCATGCTTTTGGATAATCTCCATACGTTAATGGATTTAAAACCCTAAAGAATCATCAAAAAAATATCCATATTAGGGCCTTGTTTAGGAGCATTTCAAGCTTTGTTTTATGAAACTTGACTCAAGTGTCCAGTAACCATCAAACACTTGGCGAAAACGTAATTTTGAGTCATATTTTTCAAAAGAAAATCACTTATTACATATTTGAATATACCAATATATAGTTAGATGTATTTTTAGTAATAGAAACATGAATGCAGTACTCACCATCCATACATAAAATCGAGGGCCCTTTGAGCTGCTTTCACATCAGCTTGCCTTTTGGAATAGGGCACAAACCAGTGAGAAATCAGTACTATACCAATCTGGCCTTTCTGATACGGCTGTATAAATAAAATCACCAATATTATTGTCCCCTTAAATCGGATTGTGGACCCACTTTAATATTTGGTCAAAGTAAATACCATCTCTTAAAAACAATATTTCCAACATAACATGTACGAACCTTGTACTTTTCTCTATATAATTTGGCTGTTTGGGCATGACAAAGGAGCATAAATGGCCAGCAATGTAAGGCTCGATGGAAGAGTTACCAGCAGGACAGTCATTGTTCATCCAAGAAGAACAGCGTCCAGGAGCCATGATACCCAAGTCATAACCACCTAATATAAATATATATGGCTCATTCATAGTCACCCAATGCTTAACCCTATCACCAAATTCTTTGAAACAAACTTCTGCAAAATCTCGAAAATCATCCCTGCCAGGAAAAAAAAAAAATTGTATTTAGTTGATTAGTTGATTTGATATATAATCTGTGATTAAATGTTGATGATAGGTCAGTGAACACTGTGTTGTTTTCACCAAATTGTACCTGATGATTTTGTTGGATGGATTTTGTGTAAAGTGACTGACACTTGCCTCGACCTGATGAGACAGGTCGATCCCCGTTTCGACACCCCAAATTGGCGAAGTGACAAACTATTTTGCCTAAACAGATTGGATCGGGTTTGGGTCTCAATATTTGGCCGAAGTTGACACTAATTCATTTTAGTTGGTTTTCAACACTAAAACAATTTCTCGAATTCTTAAACCAATTTCCAACATATTTAACCTATTCGAGAAAGATATTGAGGAAATTTATGTTAAGAGTTGCTTAAAAGCCGTCAACAAGTAGAATTGGAGAAAGTACAATGGATCGAACATCCTTGGAAGTACTTATAATTTAGTCAAATATCATTTTTATTCAAAAATTATGTAGGACCCACAACTTATATTCACACATCCCATAGAACCCAATTTTTATAATCTACAAAACGCTTTACTAAACAAGCCCGCAATTAACTCGATAACTATAGTCTAGATATTTCAAATAGACTTTTGACTATATTTAGAGTTTCAGTTAATTAGTCATTTTAATTTTTATATTACTATTAAAAGAAGGTTTCATTAGGAATTAGCAAATAGTGATATATCTTTAGCATTACAGGGTAATCTTGAATTTGAAGTCCACTTAACGTGGTTAATAGATATGTTATAGCCCTAAGTTGGAAGAGAAAAAACAGATTTTTCAAAAAGTGTTAACTTGTAATTGGGGTAATTAGCTGCTCAATTCCATGATTTTCCATAGCCACAAAACAAAGGAATTGAAGTAAAATTGTTGAACCAAAATTTTAGATAGGACCAAATCAACGTACCCCTCGGGTGTTGGTAGAAGCAAACGAGTTGGCTATAACAGATTGGACTTGTTGTCGCTTACGACTTGGGATGGGACATTGAGGTGAATTCCCCCCTTCCCCTTTATAGCCTAACACATAGATAATTCTTTTAATGAGTGGTGATAAGACTTAAACTCAGAATATTTGCATATTCTATCATACCATGTTAAGCCACTTTATCTAAAAGTTTAAATTGTAGGGCTTAACTTAAACAATTCTTGTCTTGCAATTCACCCATTTTGGGGAGAATCGCGTATGGTGGCATCTCGCTAAATGATCGAGTGACTCGATTAATTTTTTCAATGATCGTTGACCCATTTTTCAAATAAATTACCAAATATAACCATGTCTTCTCATTCTCACTTATTGAATTTTAAATGATTTCAAATTCATCTCTTGGTGTCTGCTGAGAAATAGAATATTTCCATGTTAGAATTTAACCCATAAGTTTAGAATCCTACTCATTTTCACCTATGTAAGAAATATCATTTCAAGGTTTGAATCTAACCCATTTATGTTTTTCTTGTTCTTTTAAATTAAGGTAGAAATTGTGGATTTTATGGTATAAATCATGAAAATATGTTTACATTTGAGTATGAATTGTGATTTTTCTTTTAAATTTCTCTAAATTTGAGCTCATTTGAGGTGTGTTAATTGAAAAATCAGTTTAACATGTGTAAACTATCGTTAATAGACCCATAGTCTGTTAAGATTTGGTATATTAGTAGACCTTAACAGAAATATGTTAACAGAATACATGCTTGTTAATGGTATGTTAATAGTCTAGCCTTAGCAAAACTGTGGTCGTTAATGGACCATCTGTTAACACACCATTCTATTAATGCACCATTACATTAATGTACATTATTAATAAGGGTATTTAAGTTTTTCTTTATAAAAATGTATTTTCAACTTAAATGATATAAGTTGGGTACTTTTCCGATTCACTTGTTTGACATGGTCTTTTAGTCAAAGCGGCCATAGCAAAAAGCACCGGGGAAGAAGAATCGAGAGAGAAGAGTAAAGAAGGAAAAGAAGAAGAAAACGCGTTAGCGCGAAACGAGGTGGTGGGTAAGAGAAGCCAAGCTTGTGTTCTTCATTTTCGTTCTTTTGAAGAGGTAAGCAAGTAAAATATTAAGTGAATAATAATTCCTGATTTTATAAGGTTTTAATTAGTAGGTTAAATTCATAGATTAATGAAGAAGAGGGAAAATCCTTCATTTCTAAGCAGTAAGATAAAAAAAAAAAAGAGAATTAAGAATTTGAAGCAAGAAAAAGAATTGAGTTGGGGACTTAAGTGAACTATATGGAAATGAATTAAATCGACATCTGCATTAGTTGATTACTCGTTATTTAACATGATTGGTGTTTAGTTCGAGTAGTTATATCGTTATTTCAACAAATGATGTAGAAGTGGGGAAAGCTTATTAATCGTACTAGTTGTAGCTTATAATTTTGGGAGTGGAAAAACTTATTTTTCATAAAATAAGAATTTAAATACTATAAGTATTAGCTAATTGTTATGAACTATTTACTTATTACACTTCTTTTAGTAAATTTTATATGATGTAAAAGTTACTTATTTTTAGAATAATTAATTAGACATTCGTGATTTTCATAATAGAATAGAGATTATAGATAATCAGTTCTCTAGTTAAATTTAGTTTAGCCAATACAAATTATTATTAGGTTTTTAGTAAGATATATTACTATTGAGTTCATTTTTTAAAATCCCCCTAATCTTATTATTTACTTTAGTGTACAGAGAAACTTTGGATCGTGTACTAAGATATATTATTAAAGGTCTTCACGACCCACTCTTATACATAGGAAGACTTTGGGTCGTGTATAAGGGTGATCTCAGAGGTCTTTGGGACCCACACTCATGCATAAAAGGGATTTTGGGTCGTGTACGGGGGTGTGAAATATTTATTTCGATTTTGCCCTCATACTTACAATACAAAAATTTGTTATTCCCCCTTTATCTTTGTTTATTTTTATTTTATTATTCTAGTGATTTCAAGTTATTTAGTTTTTCTAGTGAATATATTAATTTAAAGAATTAAATGACAATTAATTATATTTTATGTTTGTTTTGGATATTTTTATATGTTATGTAAAATTTTTTTTTTTTTGATGTTAAATATTTTATATTGTTAATTGTGATATTGATTATTATGTTTGTTTTAAATTTTATTTAATAAATACAATAATTTATGTAAATAAATGTAATTTTTAATTTATAAATTTAATATAAATACAATAAATAATGAAATAATTTTTTAAATAAATTAATTGTTGAGATTAAAAAAAATAATGAAAGAGAATGTACACCGTTTATTTGGTGCAAAATTTGAAGTAATGAGTTTGAGATAACATTTGGATTTGGTATGAAAATTATACCAATTTGAAGATATGGGTTGGAGATGGCCTTAGAGTTTGAACGAATATTACCAATCTTTTTTAAAATTAAATGTTGAATTGTAAAAATAAATTAAAATATTTTGTACAATGTTTCCACAATGTTTTGTCCCAATTTTTTTTTAAAATAACTTTTCTACATGTACTTGTTCGGTGTAGAAAAAACAAAATATTTATTTCATTAAGTACTTTTTCGGTATAGATTTTTACAATAATCCATTTTTTCTTGCTTTACGTTGGGGCCCAATATTAAATGAAAAATTTTGCCAAAAAGAATTTTTGTCTCCAATGACATCATCCTATATATTTTGTAATAACATAAATGCCCTTTGTTGGAAAAAACAATTGAAGAAATGTTTGATGTTTAAGGGTATTTTGGAAATTGAGATAAATGTCATGTCACATTAATGTTGAGTGTTTACTACCCTCAATTTGTTTATTCTGATCAGTGTCCCACCAAACAAACAAAAAATAGATTTTTGGACTTGAAAAAAAGGCAACCAAACATGCTATAAGATAATTTTATCTAGATTTACTTACACAATGCGAGGGCTTAGGAAGC
Organism: Forsythia suspensa; assembly: GCA_023638005.1. Taxonomy (NCBI): domain Eukaryota; kingdom Viridiplantae; phylum Streptophyta; class Magnoliopsida; order Lamiales; family Oleaceae; genus Forsythia; species Forsythia suspensa. The sequence goes on from CM042671.1 coordinate 34,859,468, forward strand.
CTCCATACTCATCTTGTAGGGCTTGAGGAAGATCCCAATGATAGATTGTGGGAAAAGGTTGTAAACCTATTGATGATATATAAGTGAGTGAGAGAGAAGAGATAGAGAGAGAGAGAGATGATAGATAAAGTCATCTCTAACCTTTTGATAAGAGCTCATTAATAAGATTGTTGTAGAAGGAAATTCCTTCCTTGTTTACTCCTTTACTTAACGTCCCATCTGCATAAATGAAATCAAAGTTTAAACAAGAAAAAAAAAAGTATAAAATGACAAGAAGATTATTGACCTAGGTATTTTTGGAAGAAATTTTGTTATTATATACGCAGTCATTTATATGTAAACAATGGCGCACCTTAGTTTTATTAAACAGGGGTATAGCCAACTCTAAAATAGGCGTAAAAAATTATTTTTACATTATAAAATTAGTTTACAAAATTTAAACCACCCTAAAATGCATTTCTATCAAGTTTCACCCCTGTATATTAAGAGGTAAGAGACACGAGGGTAAATGGGAAAAGTGTATTGTTTATATGGGAGCTTATATGGGAGATTTCTGTAAATTTTGAAAAGACAAAATGTGTCGAAAGGGTAATTATATTCAAACAACACTTTTTATTTTTTACACCATATTTTAATTATATTTAACATCCTTATTCTTTTAACATTATAGTACTCATGTCCCCAACTTTTTTTATCATATTTTTATCTTCAACTTTTTATTAATTAGCACATTTTGTGTTTGATAACAGTTTCCGTAAAAAAATATTTGTTTATGATTCGTAAAAAGACTTATTTGTCCGTCAGATTTTTAAAAAAACAATAGATACAAAAGTACGATAAAATATTTTTTTTCTTATTTTAAAGTACGTAAACAAAATATCTCGAAAGAAACCATCATCACTGATGAGATATGCTAATTGATGAAAGTTGAAAATAAGAATTTGATGACAAAAAGTTAAGAACATAATTGCAATAATGAACAAAAGTTAAGGATCTTAAGTACAATTAAAATATGCTGCACTTATAATAAATTGTAGTGTGAATATAACCATCCGTGTCGAAAACCTATGAAGTAAGTAATCAAATTATATATATTTATTTAGATTTTTCTAATATGTTCGATTCTATACAATCTGAATATATTTAGTTGAGAGTACTAAACACATCAAACACAAACCCTTCGACACCTATCAATTGCGCAACTTGAGTGTAAATAAAGAAAGAAAGTAAATAGGCAGGGCAAATTATAATTGAGGGAAAAAAGAACTTTTGGTAAATAAATTTTAAGACAATCTTACAAGGTAAAATTCTTGACCATGAGATAGAAAATCTGAAGGCATTGATTCCAATAAATTCCATCAGCTTTATATCGTCCTGCATCTCACCATAATTTCTTAGTATATACATATAGAATGAAAATGAAAATGTAGAATATCGAATAAACTAGACTAGTTAAAGTCACGTGTACAAAATTAAGTAATTAACACATACACACAATCATCATTTTTGCAACCACTATAAAAAACTCATTCTTTTTGCAACCAAACTCATTCTTTTTGCAATATAAGCAATTATCAAACTCATTGTTGTGGTGCATGTAATATAAGCAATTATCAAACTCATTCTTTTTGCAACCAATATAAAAAACATGTGAATCAAACATTCTATACCACTGTCCCTTGGCTACTAGCCTAGCCTCGTATCTCACATGCTCACTCTCAGTGGTACCCTTTTTCACCTTATAAACTCATTTGCATCCCACTATGGATTTATCCTTAGGTTTAGAAACTAAATCCCAAGTTTGATTCCAAACAAGAGAACTTATCTCTCTCCTCATGAGACTAAACCATTCTAAGGACTTCTCACTCTTTATAGCCTCCACAAAGGTATTTGGCTCCTTATCAACTAGTTCCTAATAACTAGTATAGGCTATAGTGAAATCAGATAGTCTTTGGGGTTCCCTACATAGTCTCCTCTCTCTATCTCTGGCCAATTGATAATTAGCCAAAGGATTTTGGTCAACGAGATTTTTCTCTATCACATCCTCGTTACCTTCTGCATCTATGTTCTCCTGATTTTGATGTGTGTGACTCTCCACCTCACTAAAGGTGATGGGGATGTGGGTACTCACTTTCTCCACATCAACTAGGGACTCTTCCCTAATGGTTTCTTGCTGTTTTTTACTCTCTAAACAAGTATATCTGACTCATTAAAAATGACATCCTGACTAATGATGATTTTCACACCCTTTTGACTCCTATCCCACAACTTATACACCTTATCACCCTCTGGGTATCCTAAAAAAACACATTTCCTAGTCTTGGGATCTATTTTTCCTTCACTTTGATGAAAGAAAGCAGCACAACCAAAAGTCTTAAGTATGGAATAATCAGCATATTTACCATACCATTTTTCATACGGCGTATCACCATTTAAAACAATAGAAGGTATCATATTAATCAAATAGCAAGCAGTCATAACAGCTTGACCCTAAAACGATTTAGACATACCAGAACTCAACATCATACATCTAACTTTATCGAGCAAAGTACAATTCATCCTTTCAGCAACCCCATTCTGTTGAAGAGTGTAAGGTACAATTTTATATCTAGTAATGCCACATTCATTACACAAATTATCAAAGTCGAAGATTGCGTAATTGAAGACCATTATCATTACACAAATATTTTATCTTTTTACCTGTTTGATTCTCCACCAATTTTTAAATTTAATGAAAGTTTCACATTTATCTTTCAATATATAAACCCACACACGTTTGGAGAAATCATCAACAATAGATAAAAAATATTTGTTACCACAAAAAGTGGGATTGCTTCCGGGACCCTACAAATCAGTATGAATGTATTCTAACACTCTACTTGTCTTGTGTGTGCTAGATGAAAATGATATCCTACGATATTTTTCAAGCACACAATGATCACAAAATAGGATGTCAGACACTTGATCCTTACCAAACACACCCTTGTCGTTAAGAAACTTAAGTCCCTTAACACTAATGTGAGCTAACCTATTGTGCCACATTTGTGTGTGATCAGTGTCAATGGAAGAGATAGTGGAATTTAGACCACTCATCACTTCAACATGTGTAATATATATGTCATTTCTCCTAGTAGCTTTAAAAGCTCTAAGTGCACTCTTACACATTCTAATCATGCCATCACCAAGCCTACCCATAAAACCTATACTCTCTAACTCCCTTATAGAAATCAAATTTCTACCCATATGCGGAACATATCTGACTTCTCTTAATGTATACACAAAGCCACTGTCGAACTTAACAGTTACATTACCAACACCAGTAATTTTATATGCAACTCCATCCCATGCAACTACATGTCCATGATCAGCCTCATGCAAATGATCAAACCAAAATTTATTAGAAGTGACATGAAAAGATGCACCGGAGTCAAGAATCCACTCATGTATATGGGAGTTCATAGACAGGTTAATCTCACCAGGCTCAGAATTTAAAAGCATGTAAACCTCACCAGACTCATCACTAGAGGTCACTACGCTTGTCTCTCTCTGATCTTCTCCTCTCTGTTTGTTCTTCTCTTTATAACATTCACTAATGAAATGTCCTATTTTCCCACACCCGTAACATTTCTTTCCTTTTGCCCTCTCACGTGACTTATAACGACTTCTACCCCGTCTATTGCTACCCCTGTTTTGTCCATCTCCACTTCCACTCCCATCCAACGACTGAGGTCTGCCCCTCACAACATGGACTTCACCATTTTTTTCTCTCATTTTTTTCGAACTTCAACTCTCTTTCCTTACTTTTTAAAGAGTCTATAACAATGTCAGGTGTAAGGGTCTCTCTCCCATACTTAATTGCATTCTTGACTTTCTTATAAGAATCAGGAGTGACATTTAACAAAATTATAGCTTTGTTAATTTCGAGAGACCGTTTACTACGCTTTGTAATATCTTGCACAAGATTATTAAAACATCAAGATTGTCATCCAAATCCCATGAGGGGTCAATTTTGAAGCTGCAAATTTTTTCAAGGAGATAAATTTTATTTAGAGTGGATTGGATTAAATAAAGTTCTTCTAATTTTTTCTAAAGCTTTTATGTGGAATCAAATTTTTCAACTTTTCGCAAAACAAGGTCTGATAAATGCAATATAATAGAAGTATAAGCAAATTCATCAAAATTCTTTTTCTGATACTCAGTAACATTAGGACCATAAGAATTATCAATAGCTTTTGAAACCTTTTGCTGAACCAAAATACCTTTCATTTTTTGTTGCCAAATAGAAAAATCACATTTACCAGTAAAGATACTTAAGTCAAAATGATGTGCAGACATCTTAACAAATAAGAATATACACCAACAAGCACTTCAAGATAATCACGCAGAAATACCTAAAGGCCTTAATATACACTGTTTTAGATTCTCAAAGTTTCGTGAGATTCACGATCTCAGATCAAGAGAATTGTCAAACAGGTAAAATCCAGGTGACAGTTCTAAAAAATAATGCACAAAAAATAAAGTATTGCAAATAATCAGCACCAAAACAAAAGCTATACACAAGTCACAACAATGAGCACGTAAATTCCTAGCAGCAGGCAATGGTTACCCCACACGGTAACCCCAAACATAATGGTCACCCCACACGATGACCTGCTAGAACTGGAATGTAAAAGAGATTAGCCAATTTACCAGAGCGGACCAAATCTGACGGTCTATATTAAATAGGAGAGATGCAAAACAAATTAAAAGAAATTTAGCAAAGAATAAAGAACCACACAAGCTAGAAAAACCACGAAGGTTTTGCAAACGCCGAATATGTTCACTATCGAACCGCTGTCTAAGCTGTCCTGACCACCACAAATATAACTGACCACTACAGAAGGTTAGAAATAGGACAAGGATCACAACGCCGTCAGCCACTCAGCGGAATACCCTCTCACGCGCCTCCACGCGCCGCTTGAAGAAATCTGCAGTCGAAAATCACGCGCCACCCACGCGCTGCCTCCTCCGCTTCACGCGCCTCTCAGCCTACTCCGCCTCGATGTCAAAAACTGGAATATGGTCTCCGTTCACAAAGATGACATCTCCTTTGGCCGGATAATGGACGGACATATTCGGGCATATTCTTGTTTCTTCTTCTTCGTTAATCCAACAACCCAAAATTAATTTTCTTGCATTATGGATTGCCACTAAGGCTTTGATACCAATTGTTGGGGAAAAAATAGTTCGCCGGATCTTTGATTCTTGCAAGAACAATTGATATGGCTCAGATTAATATTGTCCAATTCCACAAAGGTAACACCAAGTTAAATGAGAAATTAAGAAGGACCAATTTCACCAAAGAAATATAAGGGAGGGAAGTGGGTTGCAATTTTCACAAAGAAAATATCAATGACAATGGTTGAAGGTTGCTGGTTTCGGATTTGGCTTTTCTGCTGAAGTGGCTTTTCACGTATGGTATTATTATATGGTGGTGATTTTGCTGCCAAACCAACTACTAATCTATATATGTGTAATAATATATATTATATATGGTATAATATAATATATAGGTATGGTAATGGTAATAGTATAATATATTAACCTATAATATATTATACCCTAAATATATATACCACAATAATATTATACTTTAAACCTAGTCGTCCCACTTTAAACCGGGTCCAACACACTGGGTCACTGAGCAACGACCCAAAGGTACATTAAAACCTCCAAGTGACCCACACACGTCCTTCATTAATTTGGGCTGACACTCTTGTAGAGTGGATTATACAATTATCTTTCAATCATAGGCTCAAAGCCTATGAAGATATAACGGGTCTATTAATCATCACTGCCCCGGATTTATTTGAAATCACAAAAATCCCAACAGTGCACGTGGCTTGCATTTTAGGGGGGGGAAAAAAATCTAGTCTACACGTGGAGGAGAGTTTTAATGACTAAATTGAAAAGTAAATGTGTTTTATGACAAGTAAAGCTTTTAGACGAAAAAATTCGATACATTTATAGTGATTTTATATAATTCTTTTTAGAAAAAATCAGACGTTTTACGGCCCTCCATGTTACACGTGTTCATCGGGTGCTTGTCTTGAAAATATTTTATGTATAACTCGATGTTGGTGATAACAAGTGTTTACATCATCTCCAACAGTGTAGAAAGTTGTACACATGGACGTGATAAGTAAAATGGGGAAGGGAGAGGAGCATCTCCAATGAGATTGTGGATTGGAAAAATTGTAGCTTGCATTTACAAAAGAGAGGATGTAATGGAGAGAAGAGCATCTCCAATGAGATTATGGATTGGAAAAATTGTAACTTGCATTTACAAAAGAGACACTTCAAAAGAGTAAGTGAACGTAATGATTCAGCTTTTGTTTGGTTTTGCTTAAAATATTCTTAAAAAGTTAAGTTAAAATCAATAATTAATTTTAATCATACTTTTTATAAGATCCATAGTTTTTATCAACTTTTTAACTATATATTTTATCAATTATTATTAAAATCTTCTAGAAAGGTTATTTTTTAGCGAAATGAAATGCACGAAGAAGAAAGAATATAAAGTTGAATATAACATTCAATAAAAGATAGCAATGTCCTGCCAATTTTTCGGCACTTAGACTTTGTTATATCATAACAAATCGAGACTAACACTTCGAAGTGAAAACAATATACAATTGTAATATATTTTATAAGAATAGTTTCATCATATACTATTAAAAATAAAAGAATTTAAAAATATTAATATTTTTATTCTAAAAATATTATTTATATTTTTTATAAAACTCATAGTTACATTTCTTACAAAAACTAGTATTGCATTTGTTACATTTGTAATTTAAAATATTAAAAAATAATTATAGAATTTTATTATTAAATCAAGTAGGTGCTATTTTAAATCCAAATATAAAAGAGAAAAAATGGAATAAAAGAATGTGCATTGCACATGCTGAAGATCATAATTTAAAAAAGTAAAGTTTTTTTGCACCTACCTACCACCAATAGAAGCATTATTGATTGGGACAAAGAAAAAATAATTTATAAATTTCTCAGATTTTTTTAATTACAACTTCCATATATTCCATGTCATTATGCACGACGTAATTAATTAAAAACATGTTTATGATTGAAATTTCATCAAGGACGGATCCAAAATGAATAAGTTTGGGGGCTTGGGAAAAATTTGCGAAAGATTTTGAGAAGATTTCCGTGGAATGAGACGGAAGATAAGACAAGTTTAGTGGTTGGAACATAGTAAGAATCTCAATGACACCACACAACATGTAGTTTATATACTTCCATTGCTCATTAACATTATTTTCGACTACGCAATGCTACATGTCACCGTAATATGTCGTGCACGGTCGATTCTCGATGAAATCGGATGTATTTAGCTTTGGTGTTCTAGTTCGGAAATTGTGAGTGGCAAGAAAAATAGTGGATTTTCCAAAGGTGAAGATCAACACCTCAACCTTCTTGGACATGTAATTACCGTCTTAAATACGTTAAAATATATCTATGTTTATTGTCTTCGTAGTGACAAGGTTAAATTTATACAAGCATGGATACTTTATAAGGAAGAAAGATCATTGGAACTAGTTGACCCATTATCTATGTGACTCGACTAATCCAAATGAAGTTGTATGAATAGTCCATGTGGGTCTTTTGTGTGTGCAACAATGTCCGAGATGATAGGCCAAGCATGGCTTCGGTGGTTGGGATGTTGGGAAATGAAGTTATGCTGCATAAGGCAAATCACTGGGTTTTATATAATTTGTACTATTTTGCAGAAGATTTTGAGAAGAAGCAAAATTGTAGTTTCTTAAAATAACATTAACATGAACTAACATATTTGTGGACCTTCCATCAATTAAAAAATCCCAACATCAACTACAACTAAATGTCAATGTCAAATGTCATGACTTAAACAAAAGACTACACCAAGTTTAGCCATTGATGTTCTCAACATAAAAAATGTAAAGTTTGAAATTATTGCCTCGATCAAAGAAAAATATATTACTATTACCACCATCACCAAAAATAAAATCAAGAACAAATTAATTATCACCATTTGAACCATTAGTTGGAGACGCATAAGGTTGAATAGGCCATAGAAGAAACTCTTCAGGAATATGACTTAAGAATGTGTGCACACATTTCAACTGAGAAAGAAGATCTTAAACCTCATTCCATAAAGCAGCATTCTCTACACAAGTATTACAATTTTCCAACCTCGTCTTCTTTGGATTTTTCCGTTGATCAACTTAGCTAAATCTCTTGCCCAAAACTTGCTCACATATTTCAGATTTTTTCAAAAGCATAAGTTGTTCATTTGTGTCTAGTTGAGAATTCTATTCTTGTAAAAGATCGAACATTTGATTATGTGGATCCATGTAAATTATAAATAAAAGATTATAATTTTGAAATATATATTATACCATTACAACAAATAAAACTACTTACATAATGGGACTCAACTTTTTAGTTGTCCACTCTACTTCATATCATAGAAAAATTTGATCCGACCTTTAGCTCTTTTTAAGCGGATCTCTATTTAAAAAAAATAAAATTGATGTATGAAATTCATGAAATATAATAGTGTATCATTATTTATGACTTACCATTTCATGTACATGTGCAACATAAAATTTTGATCCTTGAAGAGTTACCATATTCTCCACCAAAAGTATATGACAAAATAAAGCACAAAGAAGAGTATTAACAATTTTAGGATAAACAAAAAGTCGAGCCATCTTGACATGCAGTTATTAACATAATGGTAAAGAATACGGAAAATGACAAGTTTCCTTCTGTAAAAATTGCCTTCTAATGTATATTACCATCAAGAACCAAAATGAGCAGAGAACCAAGGCAATAACCATGTTTGGGTGAACATGGCCAAAGAGATATAAAATAAAGTCACCATCTACTCCACGCCACAACATTAATCCATGATTAACTCGAACCATATTTGTACAAAAACTATAAACTTGCGAAGTTTTCAATTCTTCTCTTTTCCATCAACTAGTTTCCTTTGAGGTTATCTTTTTTCCTGAATCTATTGTTACATAGTTTAGTAAAATTTCACTTGTATTATTTTGAACCTCTTACTTGCAACACACCACGAGGAAAAAACCATAGACACAATACGGAAAAGGAAAAGAGAAAAAATAAACCAAATATTAATACAAGTGAATGAATATGCTCATATTACTCTTTGTCTTACGGTAAATATTCACAAGGTTTTCTTACGTGTTCAAGATGATGCATTACTCGTGGAATGAATTTGAAGAATATGATAGAAGGACAAAACCTTGTGTTTTGAATGTAAAGATTAATACATAAGCATATCAATCTAAAGAGGAAGAAGTAGATGCATAAAGTTTCAGAGCTAAAGAGAAACAAATAAAGAAACGGAATGGAAAGAGTGAAAAAAACAAAACCACCTCATTATCTTTCACCGTTTCTTCCTTTTGCCGCCTCATATGAATACTTTTATGTGGTAAACTAAGACCACTCGACCCTCGATCATGGAGAATGCAACCGAGCCACTTCTCTATACTTGGGCGGTTCACCATTCTTTGGTGTCACATAGTTCTCGTGGCAGTGAGAGAAACATCCTCTATTGTTAAGATAATAAGAAATATTTAAAATCGTTCAGCTTTTGAAATTAGGATAAAACTAATGCCACTACATGCAAGTTCGGTGCGGTAAAGTAACAAGATTAATTATGAAAAGAGACACATGAAATTATTATCCATTAATATTACTAAATACTCTTTAGAGATGAAATTTCCTACATAAAAAAAGGAAAAAAAATGTAAATAGTCATTGAGAAATAAAATAAAAAGACATTACTAAATAAAAAATATATACAAACAAATTCCATATAAAATACATTTTAATTACCAATGTTAGTACAACACTATCAAATTATATATGAAATTACGTGTCCTTAATATATAGATTCATGTTTAGGGACGAACAATTCATCTGAAAGTTTTTGTTTATCCACGTAGATTTGTCATGATAAAAGGCCGTCCAAACCTTCCAATAATGGAACAAATTTTGGTCACTTAGGATGTACCAAACATCTATTAGCAAATAATTAAACAATGTCATATCTAATCAGGGACATGATATTAAATAGGCAATGATATTACAAGTGATACTATTGCAACATAATAGCAATGGGTAGCTTATTACAGCACTATAAGAAGGCAGCATAACCTTGACAAAAACAAAAGCAAATGCTTGCTTAATTTCTTTTAGATCAGCAAGGTTCATAGTGCTTCCAATTCCTCCCTTTATTTGTTGGGGGTTGGGGGAGGAGGTAAACCAATACCAATTTCAAGGCATGCAAAGTCAGTATGTTAAGAGATAAGAACAACTTATAGATAAATAATACCTCAAGTAGACGCAAGTACCACAAAAAGAAAAATTTGCGTATTAAAATTACCATTGAAAATTTCCAAATACAACATGCATTAATGGTGTGATATGAATACCACTCTTCCCAAAATTGAATGCGTAAGAGACAATTTGTTTCTTTTCATTCAATCCTGTTGATGCTACTACACAATGAGTTTAATGGATAAAGGTATCAATGCAAACAAAATAAGGCTAAAATTTCCAAATACATGCCAACTTACCTTCTTTGCAGATTTTGAAGAAGTAAAATGTTGGAGACGATTGCACTTGAGAACTATCTGAATTATAGCAAATTAGTTATACAAACACTCAAAAAGTAAACACCAATATTCTTGTAAATAAAATATCATGTATCTTACCATTCTGTTGGTGTTCACTTTTAGGTGTATGCTTTCTTCTGCAAAAGAAAAGAAAAATGTTATAATGCAATTAACGTTTGAAATTAAGTGAAAGTATAGAAAAAAACATGTAGTAGACTTACAGTTAGTAGAACATCCCGACCTTCCATGGCTGAAAGTTGTAAATGTTCAAAGTCAACTGCAGATGATTAAAATATTTAAACCACTATAAGATCACCTTGTGTCACAAATACACAAGCTTAAGAAACTAAACCGAAAGACAAAGTCCCTTCTAGAACTAATGTGACTTCAAGCATAGTATTCATGAAGCAAAGAACTAATACTCCACTTATTACCAAAATCATTTAGAATATCAATGGTTACACCATGCCCAGTGATAAGTACAATTTTGTACTGATCGAGGCCTACAAAAAGGGACAATTATGAGTACTCTTACATGTTTTCAGTATAATGGCGCATTGTTTTCTTATCATTTTAGAAAAAAAATCAAATTCAAACGTCGATCTAACGAAAAGAGAGCAAACAAAAGAAAAAGAGACTTAATTTCCAAGACAAAGAGATTTGAGGGGCTTGTCATGCAAATATCAAAGAAAAAAATTTAAAGATTGCAACTAAACTAACCATGCGATCGCATGGTTAAGTAAGGCTACGATCGCAATCCACCAAGTTAATCTTGAAACATATTTTGACAAAATCATGCGATCGCAAGATTTTGAACCATACGATTACATGGCTTTCCAAGCAGTTTGTTAAGTTGTTTCACGATGGAAATAGAAATCTACCGAGTCCGGGATAAAGGAAGGATGTAAAACACGTTTGAAGGGTGGAAGGGAGGATACAAAAGGCGTAAAATAGACAAATCGCGAGAGGCGAATTTTGGGAAGAAAAATACAAGAGAAGAATTGAAGATCAAGGAACGAATTGAAGATTCTTGGGCCGAAATCATGGGTTGTATTTTTATTTCCTTATTTTTCCTCCACAACATGATTAATACAATTCTTGTATTATTTTAGAAAATTATGTCCGACTAAATTACTTATTGCTAGGATGAATGATGAAACCTCATGTTTTTAATTAATTAGAATTTTTTTCGTTTTAGTAATTAATTGTTTGTTGTTTGATTATTCTTTATTCATTATTTCTAATGTTTTAATGCTTGATCACTATTAGAATATTTTGTGATCTTTATTAAAGTCGAGATATTCAATTTGGATAAGCACACGATATTAAATAACATAGGGTCCAATAATAGATAGAAATTACTACTATGCCTTGTGAAATCCGTTTAGATGTTCTTGTGATTTAAATACATATTTTTATGTTTGAAACTTAATTAGAGATAATTAGGTTCGCATATCAATATAGAATTGATTGACCATCGAGAGAGGCTTTTGATTATTATAGCATCGCCGATTTTCAATCTAGGGTAATTATAAGCTAAATCGATTAACTGATAATTAATTAAGGAACGTGTATGTGAATTCGCAAATCCTAGTGCTCGTTAAACTTGAATTTATTCATAAAAAATATTTTTGATTGTGTGATAATTTAGATTTAGTTAAACTCAATTAGAATAACTTTAGGATTGAAATCATAAAGATTCTGTGTTCTTATTTTGTTAAAACTCGAAGTAGACATTAATTGGTAAATTGATAGCTAGTCCTCGTGGGTTCGACGCTCTTCACATTACTTTATTACTTGTAACCGATCCGCCTACTTGCAGGATTAAAATCACCAACACCCAGCTTGTGCCAAGGAGACCAACTATACATGTTAAAATGCTAATATAGATCATATTCAAATAACAATTATTATTACAAAACACCAATCAAGAAAAGATATCAACCTGGATTGAGGTGATAAACACTCCATACTCGCAACATTAAATTCAAGAAATTATTTAGATTCATTAATTAATTGTGGTGCAGGTAGGGAGTGGTTCCACTGGATATTTATTTAACCAACTAAAAGCAATTAGCACTAGAAAAGTTCATTAGCTTTACTGTAGTAGATGCAACTAAAACAAAAGGTGAATGAAGAGGAAAAAATAAAGCAAAACTTGACTTCTAATCGAAAACTTTTATTAAAATGCATGGTTTTCTTGAAATTGCTAAGCAAAATTGAAATCCACATTGATGTCATGGAGTGAAAGCACTGATTGTGAGATGCTATAAATTCTCGAGTGAAATCGTGCATTGACATTTGGACTTCTCTATTATGATATTGCAATTAAAGGTGAAAAGTTAATTTGGATGAGCATAATGTAAATATTCATACATGAAAACTTATTCTTTCAATCAATTTTTGCTAGACGGTGCATCGAGGATAGGCCATTATAAATGTATGTGTACTCTGCTCATTTTTTTAATTGAGTTTCTAAGTTAAGATTTAACCGGTAGTTATTTCATAAATTTATCGTAAACATGGATCAAAAGATAAAAGCATGTTGTAAGATTATTCTGCAACAGCAATACTTCAATTTTGCCATTTTCTTTGCCCAACTAATAGAAAACATGACACAAAGCAAGTAATAGATCTAAGCAAACTATAAATTTGAAGTCTTAGTAATAGATCTTACCAACCGAAGACGATGAAGAATTTGAAAATTTCCAAAGGAGTACAAAAAAAGATGCAATGGTGTTGCGATATATCCAACAAGGAGTCAGTAAATCTATTTTTTCTCGAATCTTTGGTGTAAAAAAGGCCAAAGATGCTTGGGAAATATTGAAACAAGAATTTGAAAGTATAGAAAAGACAATTGCCTTGAAGCTACAATCCTTATGGAGACAATCTCAAAATGGAACAACGGGAGTCGGTTCGTGATTTCTCTTCATGAGTTTCGGAGATTGTAAGCCAAATCAAAAGTTGCGAGCACGATTCAAGACAAAAGAGTCATTGAAAAAGTACTTGATGTCTCCCACCAAAGTTTTATCATGCAGTTGCCGCAATTGAAGAATCAAATGACTTGTCTAAAATGATGATTTACGAGTTGACCAGATCACTTATTGCACGTGAGCAAAGAATCAATCGTTCGGCTAGCCAATCAACCGAGCAAGCTTTTCAATCAAAGCAAGCATCAAAAAATGGTTCAAGCAATCATGGAGGCTCAAATCACAAAGAAATGCATAAAAAAAGGTACCATTGCTGTCCAAACTAAGGAGGTAGCAGAAAACTCATTATTGATGTTCTTTATGTCCCAAACCTATCATATAACCTCGTAGTATTGGACAGCTCCTTGAAAAGAATTTTTCGGTTTACTTTGACGATGAAAATGCAAAATCTTTGATAAGAAGAATAATATCATCGTGGCAAATGTTGAAATGAGAAACAAAAATTTTCCTATCATATACTACCACTTAACAATAATTGTGCACTCAAGTTTCAAAATACATATTTGTCACATCTATGGCATTTTGATATGGTCATCTAAATGGCAAGAGTCTTCATTTGCTCAAGGAGAAAAATATGGTGACTGGACTTCCTAGCATCCAAATGACAAACAAAGTTTGTGAAGGTAGTATCTATGGAAAAATGCAAAAGCTTCCATTTCCTAAAACTTCATGGCAAGCAAAAGTAGCATTGGAGCTTGTTCATTCAGATATTTGTGGGCTAATGTGTGACAACCCAAAATCTTAATGACTCGAGTGTCACCAAACGTACTTTAAAATTCCTTTTGCAGGGACTCAAATAACCCATCCAAAAATTTCATCATAATAAACATACATCTTTCAAACAATAAATTTAGATAATTTAGATTTTTGAAAGATAAACATCCCTTAACAATTTAAAGTCTTAAAAATTCTAAAGGGAAAAGAAAACAAGGAATTACCCCCACGGGCAATTTATTTATATTTTTTTATTTCTTGATTGAGAATCCCCACAGCCGTATACCACCCCGTGCCAACGGTCTCGAATAGTCAATTATCTGAAATGAGAAAAATGTAAGAGGGATGATAAATAATCCCAGTAAGCGTGCATGCATAGTTAATTCATATATATATATATATATATATATATATATATATATATATATATATTTCAACGAGAGATTCATACTTGCTTAGGGAGACACAAAAATTGGACCGAACTTAGATGGTGCCAGCTTTCTTACGTAGTGCTACTAAACTCCGATCTATTCTTACATAACATGGACTTATAGCCGTAGAAATACATAAAGAAACTGTACACTTATACTTAAACTTATATACACAGTTACCTTGCGTGGAGAAAATCAAAGATAACAAGAAAAGTGTTGATTGTATTTTCAACATTGAGTTGAGTACATGGGTGGTGGTTTATTCGTGTGTATACAAATTGTATGTGTGTGTGTGCATATGGGCGTGTAGTGGGTATATGGGTGAGAGTGAGAGAGAAAGTGAGAGAGAAAAAGAACAAGATAGTAGGTAATGAAAGTGGTGTAAAGTGGCATGCCTTTTGGTGCCTTTAAATAGTGTAAGGTTAGGTCAAATCATATCGTTTGACTATAGTAAAGAATAATCGTTTGTTCCCCCTTAATTTACGTGATATGTAAGAAATTGTCTTTTTCCTTAAATACATACATCATCCCATATTCATACCAAAATAGATGATATGATTTTATACTAATTTTCAATCACCCTTTAATCCTACATAATTATTTCCTATTTACATAAATACACATATAAGGAAATTTTCTTTTACCTTTACCTTTATATATATATATATATATATAAACGGTACTCTAGCACCCTTCCATAAAATAATATTTTATTTTTTTGAAAATTGTACCGTGGTCCTTCAACTACTTACCAAACACCACTAGGTTCCTATACTTTCATAAAGTCTTAATTTCATATCTAATGGATTGAGGCAAAGTTCTGGATGTCACAATTTACCCCTTAAAAAAATTTCATCCTCGAAATTTACCTTGAAATTTCTCAAAGAGTTGTGGAAACTTGGCGCATTTCTACTTCTCGCTCCTAAGTTGCTTTTCAAATGAGTGATTATGCCAATCGCACTTTTACTAAAGGAATCACCACATTTACGAGCACCGAAATTTTGATTAATGATTCTCACCGGCAAATCTTCAGAACTTAAGCCACGTTGTAACTCAATTGACCGATGATTAATTACATGGCTTGGATAAGGTACGTACATTCTAAGCATAGATATGTGAAAACGTCATGTATTGCGAAAGTTCGTGGTAAGGCCAACCGATTTGCCACTTTTCCAACGTATCGAGATTTTAAATGGGCGAATAAATCTTGGTCGCAACTTCTCTTTCTTGCCAAAACATAATACTCCTTTCATGGGTGCAACTTTGAGAAACACTTTGTCACCTTCAGAAAATTCCAACTCATTCATTCTCTTATCTGCATAGCTTTTTTGTTTGTCCGAGCTATTTTCATATTACTTCGAATTTTCTCGATAGCTTGCATTGTCTATTCAATGATCTCTGGGCCTAAAATCTTACACTCGCCAACCTCATCCCAATGAACAGGCAATCTTCATTTCTTTCCGTACAATGCTTCATAAGGTGCCATGCCAATAGAGCAGTGATAACGATTGTTGTAAGCAAACTCAATTAATGGTAAATGCTTCTCCCAATGCCCTCCAAATTCAAGGACACAGATCTTAATCATATTTTCCAATGTTTGAATCGTCCTCTCGGCATCGCCTGCTATCTCGAGGATGGAAGGTCATGTACTAAATTTCAACTTAGTCCCCAATGCTCGATGTAGGCCCTTCCAAAATTTGATGTGAACCTTGGTCTGCATGCGAAACAATCGAAATGGGAACCTCATGCAATTTTACTATCTCATTCACATACAACTGCGCCAATTGGTCCATAGAAAATGTCATCCACATCGCGTAAAATGAGCTGATTTGGTGAGTCGATCCACAATTACCCAAATGGCCTTATTACCTCTTGTTGACTTTGGAAAGTCGACAACAAAGTCCATTGTCACATGTTCCTATTTCCATTCTGAACTTCAAATGATTCAAGCAACCCAGAAGGTCGTTGGTATTCAGCTTTCACTTGCTAGCACACTAGACACTTCTCAACATGCTCGCTTATATCTTTCTTCATTCCCTTTCCCCAAAACACAGTTTTTAGGTCCCGATACATCTTTGTACTTTTGGGTGCATCAATACAGAGCAGAGTGAGCCTCTTCTAGAATTTTCTTTTTTCAATTCCTCGAAGTCTGGAATGTACAATCGCCCTTGACAATACAACGGCTTTTCCTCGGCTATGGTGAAGTCCTTCTGTTTCTCTGTTTCTATTTCATCTTTAATAAACTCAAAAGATTGGTCACCCTTCTGATAACTGATGTCAAATTTTAATTAACTCGCAAGTGTACGAATCTACTGGAATATAGATAAGTAAAAACGAGGTCGATCCCACAGAGACTGCTATGAGGAAGGTGTAATTTAATCCGAATTAACTGTTATCCTATGCTAGTTGAGTTGAAAAGATTTTGTTGTTGAAATTGTTTAACTAAAAGACTAAAGAAATATGATAAACAGCTGAATTGAGAATTCAAGTTGTGTAAAATACCAAGGTTTCGAATCCACCATTGTCTAACTTAGCAATCATCCAATTATTCATTAATTCTCACAAACACACGACAATACGAAATCAATCTATTGTCGTCCCTAAAGATTTATCAATTAAGTTCAAAAGAAGAAAATCAAATATAGGCTCCCTTATGCTTCAAACATAAATCACTTAAGCATTTTTCATATCAAATTCCATTGAAAGAAAACAAAGAATCAAAGATTACCTAAGCATTCCATGTATCCCAATACGAATAAAAGAAGATGAAAAATGAAAAGAAATTAATAGAAACTATTTAAGCATCAAGCATGGATTAATTAAACCAATATCTAACTATCAAAAATACATGATATTTAAGATGAAAGAAATTATATTTAATTAATCTAGTTAAGAACGAACCATGAACGTTAAAGCCCTAAAAAGGAATTAAACGAATAATGAAATAATTACTTAATTAAAACAAGGTTTCATCGTCTACCTTGGCTAAAGAAAATTAGAAAACATAATTAAATTAAAAATACAAGAATTGATAGAACCCGGCATGGATTGAAGGAGAAGAAATCTTCAAAAACTCTTGATTGTCGGGCCGTTGTCTTCTCTTGTTTTCTTCCGTCTTCCTTCATTCGCTCTCCCAAAATCCTCGCTTTGTTATGAGAATATATCTCATATTTATACTACCCTAATTGTCCCCAAAATATTCCAAGAAGACCTAAAACTCGCTCAAAACGTTTCCAAGTTGAATTGGGACTCAAAAAGGAAAGAAAATAAAACACAAAATCCATCCCGCTGAAATTGGCTCGGGCGATCGCCCAGACATTCCCGGCGATCGCCTGTGCACGGAATTTTGTTTCTCGCTTCAACCTCGATTAACCGGGCGTTCGCCAAGACTAACTCAAGGAGTGCCCAACTTCTTTGTTTGTAATTTGCAATCCGGTCCTTTCGGTTTCACGTGCAACCAATTTGGTCCTTCAACTTTAGGTCTTGATAATTTCAGTCCTCCAACTTTTATAACATCAACTTTGGTCCTTCAACTTTACATCCTCTCCAGTTTAGTCCCTCAACTTTGCATTATCTCCAGTTTGGTCCCTCAACTTTGGGTTGAGTGCAATTGAGTCCTCGAACTTATGAGATATCTTCTAAATCATTGCTCTTTTTGCCCAAACTTCTCCAATTGTTCACCAACAAGTCCAAAACTGAAATAAAACAATAATAAACTAAATTAAGTAGAAAAGCAACTATATGACGACATAAATGATTAATTAAAAGGCCAAAATAAGTGCATAAAACGCACTTATCAAACACCCCCAAACTAAACCTTTGTTCGTCCTCGAACAACAACAAAACTAAAATATAATTTAAACTAAGCTAATTGAATCAACGAAGAATTAGTCAATGTTAAAATCCTTACCATATGCCTCAAGTTCAAAATAAAGCAACACTTTCAGAAGGATATCAAACAACAGCACAAAAA
Organism: Forsythia suspensa; assembly: GCA_023638005.1. Lineage (NCBI taxonomy): Eukaryota > Viridiplantae > Streptophyta > Magnoliopsida > Lamiales > Oleaceae > Forsythia > Forsythia suspensa. The sequence goes on from CM042671.1 coordinate 34,878,264, forward strand.
TATTCACTTATCCGATGCTCGACCTTGTGTGAGTGTGTGAATAGCCAGACATTAAACTTATACATGTATTAGACCATGACCAATATTGTGTGGTTGATATTTCAAAGATCCCAACCCTTTGTAGTCATTTATTCCTTACACCTCTCGTAAGTTATCACACTTCTAAAGCTTTTCTCTCAAATCCCGAGGTGCTCTAGCGAAGTTGATTTCTATTGATCAACACAATGCTCTTTCTTTTCAACAAAAGTGGTAAAACTTAGCACTTGTATTCTGAGAATTAGTATGGTGAGAGGTTTCTAAATTCTCATCTTCAGTCTCTAAGGTTCTAATCTAGCAATCCTTCCTGAGCACTTCTACTTTTTTTTTATTTAACTCCTGTTAATGCCTTACATCCTGTAATACTTCTCTTTCACTAGCTTTCATGTGACCCTTGTAGCGAGCTTTGGGTCGATGACTCCCAAGTCGATGACCATAGGGCACCAGGTTTGAAAATACCCTAGCAGACTTAATTGCTCGAGTCCCACAGGCTAATAGAGGAGTGAAGATGTAAATTTATAAATGTCGCTCTCTTTTCTTTTTTTTTTTTTTTTTTCTTAATTTTTTTTTTTTTTTTCTTATTTTAGATCTGGGACTCATGTAGCGAGCTTTGGGCCGATGACTCCCAAGTCGATGACCATAGGGCACCAGTTTCAAGATACCCTTACAGCTTAATTGCTCGAGTCGATATTTCATTTAATTTTATCACCATGCGAGTAGTGCTCGGTTGAGATTCCTTGACTATAACCCATTCAACCAAAGATGAGATCCGAAAACCCAAACCATCAAAAGTCTTAGAACAAAAGTAGTAACTTTAACACCCCAAACTGTTCTCAAAAGCAGTTTAGTCACTAGCTCTAAGAATGTAGGAACGGAATTTTTATCATGATACTCATCCAATAATATCAACACAAACACTCAAGTCATGTCTCCAATAAACGATAAGTCAATAGTGGCTATGTGCTTCCATAATCGGGTCTAACATGGATAAGTATACGAGATAAAAGAACGAGTTCAAGTGTTGTCTAATAGTCTACTAAAATGTACTCAATTTTGAACATATATCATCATTGGCGGCAAGATATTCAACAAGAATTAGAATTTTTTTTTTTTTTTTTTTCAAAAGTATTTCATTATGGGGACAAGAGTGATAAGAAAATTCAAAAGTACTAAAGTAACATGATACTTTATAACCCACCCCCAAACAAAAACCTTACATTGTCCTTAATGTAAGCATAAAATAAAGCAAAGAGAAGGAGGGAAAAGATCAGTTACTCCCCAGAGAGAGATGTGGAGAAGAAGGATCTGCCTAGTATGTAGTGGACTTAGAAGTAGTGCCGATACCCTTGGTCAAAAGATGATTGCCTACATAATATCCAAGCGGCTCGCAAAGTGGGACATCCTGCGCGTGAGGTGAGACCTAATAAGTGCAATAAAATAAAACTAATAAATTATTTAAACTATCTAAAACTACTACATATAACGCAAGTAAATAAAGGGTAAGAAAATGGGTTGCCTCCCATTAAGCGCTTATTTATAGTCATTAGCTTGACTTATTGTCCGATTGCCTTCTAAGCACTGAATAATGCTTTGAGGACCCGCTTTTCTTGCACCTATTGACTTTGGCATTCGTTGGAAGTGGCTCAATTTTACTGCTTCCATTTAGTTGTACCTATGACGGTCTTGATTCAAGCAAAACATTAACTTCTTTTATAGCACTATCAATATCAAAATAAGAACCCAAATGAGTTAAGCACATGTTTAACGCATCATCACAATTAGTATAAGCAAGACAATCATCATCTAATGCTTCTATCATGTCCACATCGCCAACATCCTCATTATCATGTGGTAGCCTGTTGACATTAAAATATTTAGTTCTCTTGTCATGTTGCCAAAGGATAGTTGCGTAACTCCATTCCTACAATTAATGATAGCATTAGATGTTGCCGAAAAAGGACGACCAAAATTACAGAATATGTTTTGTAGAGTCTCGTCTTTGGTTGAGTGTCAAGTACAACAAAATCAACAGAAAATAAAACTTGTCAACCTGTATCAAAACATCCTCTACAATTCCTCGGGGTACTTTCACGGATCTATCGCTGAAGTTGTAAAATCATAGATGTTGGTTTTAACTCGCCTAGTCCAAGTTGCATATACACGAATAAGGAAGAAGATTAACACTAGCTCCTAAATCTAGCAAAGCTTTCTCAATTTTATGGTTTCCTAAGATGCATGAGATAGTAGGACAACCTCGGATCTTTAAATTTCTGGAGGAGTGTTGCTTTGAATTATAGAGCTAACTTGTTCGCTTAAAAATGCCTTCTTAAGCATATGTAGTTGTCTCTTTGTTGTACATAGATCTTTCAAAAATTTAGCATAGGCAGGAACTTGCTTAATAGCATCAAGTAAAGGGATATTTATGCTTACCTGCTTGAAGATGTCCATCATGTCATTGATGGAATTACCTTGCTTTACCTTTGTGAGCCTCTGAGGATATGGGGCTTTTGGAATGTAATATGGCTCATTGTCCTCTTTGGGAGCTTCTTGGATTGAATCATCGCTTGAAGCAAGACTGCAGAAACCGGGTTGAGAAGTGGTTTGCTTTGAGATGTCCACTTTGTTGTCAATCGCTTTTCCACATCGCAAAGTCATGATTGATTTAGCCTCTTCATGTTGCACTCCTTTAGGATTAGGAAATGGCTGACTAGGAAACTTTCTTTTCTCAATGGTTGTTGCCAACTGTTGGACCCGATGAAGCAAGTTGTCCCATCATGTTTTCAAGATTGGAGATGGATTGTGCACGAGAGTTCGGGTGGCGCGTATTTCATTCTTAAACTCGATGAATTGTGTGGTTCTCGCGCTCTAATGCGACTTGTGTAGCTTTTGTCAAGTTATGAATTGCTTCCTCCCATGGTTGTGGCTGTGAAAATTGTGATTGAATTGTTGAGTAGCTCACTTTGGGGCTAGACCGATCAGATCATCCTGTTGAAACCCCTCGTGACCAAGAGAAATTGGGGTGGTCCCTCCAACCTGGGTTATAGGTGTTGGAGTAATGATTGTAAGGAGGCTTCCTCATCATGTTGAGGGCATTAGCTTGCTCAGCACCTGCTTCTGGTTCTGGAGGACTATTGACTGTCAATGAGGTCAATTTGCGAGAGATGTCCTCTATCATGCACTTGACTTCTTTGATCTCTGAGCTAGGTTCACTGCTGCGAATCTCATAGATACCCCTTTTCTTTGGCTCAGTTCTAGAGGATCTGCTCCGCTGTTGTGAATTGTCAGCCTGCTTTTGAAAGAAGCTCCAAATCTCCGTAGCATTTTTAGACATCAGCTCTCCACCACTTGTGGCCATCAACCACTCTTGAATATGTAATAGTAGACCCTCCAAAAAATATTGGCATAAGTGCCATTTTTCATAACCGTGATGTGGACATTTCATAAGAAGCCCATTGAATCTCTCCCAAGCTTCATAGAATGGTTCTTCGTCTCTCTGCACAAACTCTGAAATTTCCCTGCGAATAGCATTAGTTTTGTGAACAGGAAAATATTTATTCAAAAACTTAGCAACCATTTGTTCCCAAGAAGTAATACTATTTGCAGGCAATGTATTAAACCAAGATCTAGATCTATCTTTCAGAGAAAAGGGAAATAGACGAAGTTTAACATTATCAGGAGACACATTCTCATATTTAAATGTTTCACATACAAACATAGAAATCACCAAATGATTATAAGGTTCTTCACTATCTAAACCATAGAAAGATGGGAGACAGCTTAAGCACACCTTGGTTTAAGCTCAAAATTTACGGGTCATGACACGAGGGTATTGTATGCATGAGGTGCTCAAATTAGCTAATGGACTAAAATAGTCCCTAAAGGTCTCTCCTCAATTTCATCCCCATAGCTACTATTGCTTGGTTTCTTCACTATCTAGATGTTTTAGCTTAAGTTCTAGAGATCTACGACCAAGCATGCACAATGAAGATTTTTGATTTTTTTTTTAAAATAAAATAAAATCGAAAATAAAATAAAATAAATAAAATCCTAAATTATAACTAGTCAAGAATAAAATTAACTAAAATTAAATTAACCTTGAGACGCAGGTCCCAAAGAACGCGCCAAAAACTTGATGTCAAATTTTAATTAACTCGCAAGTGTACGAATCTCTTGGAATATAGATAAGTAAAAATGAGGTCGATCCCACGCAGAGATCGCTATGAGGAAGGTGTAATTTAATCCGAATTAACTGTTATCCTATGCTAGTTGAGTTGAAAAGATTTTGTTGTTGAAATTGTTTAACTAAAAGACTAAAGAAATATGATAAACAGCTGAATTGAGAATTCAAGTTGTGTAAAATACCAAGGTTTCGGAATCCAACATTGTCTAACTTAGCAATCATCCAATTATTCATTAATTCTCACAAACACACGACAATACGAAATCAATCTATTGTCGTCCCTAAAGATTTATCAATTAAGTTCAAAAGAAGAAAATCAAATATAGGCTCCCCTTATGCTTCAAACATAAATCACTTAAGCATTTTTCATATCAAATTCCATTGAAAGAAAACAAAGAATCAAAGATTACCTAAGCATTCCATGTATCCCAATACGAATAAAAGAAGATGAAAAATCAAAAGAAATTAATAGAAACTATTTAAGCATCAAGCATGGATTAATTAAACCAATATCTAACTATCAAAAATACATGATATTTAAGATGAAAGAAATTATATTTAATTAATCTAGTTAAGAACGAACCATGAACGTTAAAGCCCTAAAAAGGAATTAAACGAATAATGAAATAATTACTTAATTAAAACAAGGTTTCATCGTCTACCTTGGCTAAAGAAAATTAGAAAAACATAATTAAATTAAAAATACAAGAATTGATAGAACCCGGCATGGATTGAAGGAGAAGAAATCTTCAAAACTCTTGATTGTCGGTCCGGTTTGTCTTCTCTTGTTTTCTTCCGTCTTCCCTTCATTCGGCTCCCAAAAATCATCGCTTTGTTATGAGAATATATCTCATATTTATACTACCCTAATTGTCCCCCAAAATATTCCAAGAAGACCTAAAAACTCGTTCAAAACGTTTCCAAGTTGAATTGGGACTCAAAAAAGGAAAGAAAATAAAACACAAAATCCGCTGCCGAAATTGGCCTGGGCGATCGCCCAGGCCATTCCCGGGCGATCGCCCAGGCACGGAATTTTGTTTCTGCTCGCCTCGATGTCACGGGCGTCACCAAAGACTAACTCAAGCGAGTGCCCGGCTTCTTTCGCTTGTGTAATTTGCAATCCGGTCCTTTCAGTTTCCACGTGCAACCAATTTGGTCCTTCAACTTTAGGTCTTGATAATTTCAGTCCTCCAACTTTTATAACATCAACTTTGGTCCTTCAACTTTACATCCTCTCCAGTTTAGTCCCTCAACTTTGCATTATCTCCAGTTTGGTCCCTCAACTTTGGGTTGAGTGCAATTGAGTCCTCGAACTTATGAGATATCTTCTAAATCATTGCTCTTTTGCCCAAACTTCTCCAATTGTTCACCAACAAGTCCAAAACTGAAATAAAACAATAATAAACTAAATTAAGTAGAAAAGCAACTATATGACGACATAAATGATTAATTAAAGGCCAAAATAAGTGCATAAAACGCACTTATCAATAACTTTTAATACTATCACGGAGTGTTGGTCGGATCAAAAGTGCTGTCATCCGAGCAACAACATCAGGCAAGACAATGACAATTTCGAGACTTAATCGTTCGAACTCTTTCCACAGAGGTCTCTACGCAGTCAACATTGCCACTTGACCAGTCGTTTTCCTACTCAAAGCATTAGCTTCCACATTTGCCTTGCCGAAGTGATAATGGATTTCACAATCATAATCCTTTACCAACTCAAGCCATCTCATTTGCCTCATGTTCAATTCTTTTTGAGTGAAGATGTACTTGAGGCTCTTATGGTCCGTATAAATGTCACACCTTCTCCCGTAGATGTAGTGTCTCCAAATCTTTAGGGCATGAACTACCACAGCAAGTTTTAAGTCATGTGTGAGATAGTTTTGTTCATATGGCTTCAATCGCTTACAAGCGTATGTAACCACATTGCTTTGTTGCATCAACACGCAACCAAGTCCTTGCTTAGATGCATCACTATAGATTACAAAACTTTTTGACCCTTCTAGTATAGTTAAACCGGTGCATTCACCAACTTTTGCTTCAACTTTTCAAAACTATGCTCACATTTTTTAGTCTAGTCGTACTTTGCACCCTTACGGATTAGCTGTGTCAATGGTCTAGATATTTTTGAAAATCCCTCAATGAATCTCCTGTAATATCCGGCTAGGCCCAGAAAACTACGAATTTATCCTACATTAGTTGGCCTCGACCAATTTAGAATTGCTTTCACTTTACTTTGATCTAATTCTATTCTTCGTGCTGTGACAATATGTCCGAGGAATGGTACTCATTCCAACCAAAACTCATATTTCTTAAGCTTAGTGTACAATTTCTCTTTCTTCAAAGTTTCCAGCACAATCCGCAAGTGTTTCTCGTGCTCTTTCTCACTTCTAGAGTAGACTAGGATATCATCAATAAATACAATGACAAATCGATCCACGTATTCACGAAATACATGATTAATCAAATCCATGAATACTCGATGAGCATTGGTCAGACCAAATGGCATAACTAAGAACTCGTAGTGACCATATCGTGTCCTAAAGGCCATCTTTGGAATATCACTGGTCTTGATCCTTAACTGATGGTAGCCGGATCGTAGGTCGATTTTGGAAAATACTACTGTAGCTTGAACTTGGTCAAATATGTCCTCGATCCTGGGAATATGATACTTGTTCTTAATAGTGATCTTGTTCAGCTCTCGATAATCGATGCAAATTCTCATTGATCCATCATTCTTCTTAACAAATAATCTTGGTCTCCCCAATGTGATACACTAGGGCAAATAAAACCCCTTTCTAAAAGTTCTTCTATTTGTACCTTTAATTCATGTAGTTCTTTAGGTGCCATCCTATAAGGAGCCTTAGAAATAGGTGCTAACCCGGGAATGAGATCGATCGTGAACTTCACTTTCATTACTCGCGACACACTGTAATTCGTTGGGAAAAACGTCGGGGTATTCTTGTACTACTCTAAAATCATTGATAGTCAAATCTTTATCTCCTTCACGACTTACTACCGACATAAGAAATCCCACACTATCTTTCAATCGTAAGATTAAATGCGTGCTTAAAACGTAGAAACGACATGGGGCAATGATTTCCTATTTATTACAGATAATCAAAATTTCTCTTGTCCTTGCTTTTGGAAGACTACTTCTTTCTCGAAACAATGAATGGTCGCGTGATTTGTGGATAGCCAATCCATTCCAAGAATGACGTCGAATTGCGTTGCAAATCCGATTGCATACTGACTCCATCGCTAAAGATCTACAGTCATTTTCTATTCTTGCTGCCTTAACTATGTTATCTGTATTCAACACACTTCCAGAGGGAATAGATACTTCTATGGGAAAACATGTATGTTCAATAATCACATCAAGTCTTCGTGCGAACTTAAAGGATATAAAAGAGTGGGTGGCACCAGAATCTATCAATACGTAGGCAAGTAAGTCAGATATGAGGACGTTACCTGCTAAAATGTTATGGTTCTGACTCTCTTCTTATTCTATCAGCGTAAAGATCCTTGCTTGCCCCTTAGCTTCATATCCATGCTTCTATTGTGCATTTCCTTGTTGTTTGTTTTTTGGGAAAAACATAGCCACGTGCCCTTGTTCTCCACGTGCCCTCTACTTCTAAGGGGTCTATACTACCCTCAAAAGTTGGGGGATGGTGTTTCCTGAATAGCTCAGATAACAGCAACATTGATCCTTGTGTCTCCTAACATAGTTGGTGCATGTGGCTGGGGTGGCGGTGCTGGTGATGTCGACTAGTGTGGTGGTTGTGGCTACTGTTGTTTGGGCAAAAGTGTGCATCATGGCTAGGAATTGTTGGGCGAAATGTGGGCCTCACGCCCGTTAGGTTGGGGTTGTTGAGGTTGTTCACCATTGTTGTTAGCTCTTTTGCCTCGAGATGCCATAGTCTTAACAAACAGTATAAAGCTAATTAAGGACCGAACAAGGACATAAAATGATTATTTTTATTTATTTATTTATTTTCCAAAAATAAGTACTTATATTAAAACTAATAACTTATTCTAAACATAATTCAAGAAAAAAAATATTTTACTCCTAAACATAACTTGAAAACTAATAATAAATAACCTAAAGTAATATATATTTATATATATATATATATATATATATATATATATATATATAACCAGTGAACAGTGAGCACTGTTCACTGTTCGCGCACTGTTCATATGAACAGTGACCCCCCGAAATCACTAATTCAAATAAATGTAAAACTAAATTTTTTTTTTTGTTTTGAAAGTCTCCGAGATTGTAAATGCTATGATACCAACTGTGACCAGCTGTGACGACCCAAAATCTTTATAACTCGAGTGGCACCAAACGTACTTTAAAATTCCTTTTATGCGGACTCAAATAACCCATCCAAAAATTTCATCATAATAAACATACATCTTTCAAACAATAAATGTAGATACTTTAGATTCATGAAAGATAAACATCCATTAACAATTTAAAGTCTTAAAGATTTTAAAGGAATAGAAAACAAGGAATTAGCCCCACATGCAATTTTTTATATTTTTTATTTCTTGATAGACAATCCCCACAACCGTATACCACCCCGTGCCAATAGTCTCGAATTGTCAATGATCTGAAATGAGAAAACGTAAGATGGATGAGAAATAATCCTAGTACACTACAAAAAAATACCCATTTTGCGACAAAAAAATGTTGTCGCTTAAATAGAGATTTTGTCGCAAAAAAAATTTGGCGACAGCTATTTGTTGCGAGCGTTGTCGCGCTATGAGCGCCATAGAATGTATTCTGCGACAACAATCAGTGAGTCGTCGTATAAGCAAACTTGCAACATTTTTTGTTTGTCGCAAAAAGAATGAAATAGCGACAACATATTTGAAGTACCGTTGTAGACTGCATAAAAATTTGAAGGCATGGGTGACAATGAAGATATTGGACTTGCAAAAAGAAACAAGCTGTGTCTATAGTAGAGCAAAGTGATCGAGATTTCTTTTGTGATTATTTTGCAAGTGATGAGATGAGCAATGATAATATTTTTAGTGCATGTTCTTGAAGGAATCTATGCCTTAATTGGAAGCAAATTTATCAAATAAGTAGATTAGTAACTTAATTGTCGTTATTCTTTCTGTAGTGTTAATTAGAACCCTATTGATGAGTGTGAAATTTAATTAGTTGATATTCACATATTACTTGCATCCATGGACTCACTTTATCTATTTTCATTGGAGTAGAACTGATACAATATGAAACAGACATGCAAACTAATTCTAAATCAGTAGGCCACATATAAGATACAAAAATATGAAAATAGACTACAATATCCTGTTGTACCCACACTGAATTTAGTCTCGTCTCTTTCCTTGGCAGTAAAAGATTGTTGGGTGTTTTGAACTTGAATTTCCCTCATCGCTTACACAACTACACTTTTAATTATAGTTGTACAACTACACTTTTAACTTGAAGGGCCCGATATGGTGCTCCAAGTTGTTCTACAGGAAACCAGTTTTGGCCTACTTGCAATTCAAGTTCAGCCATGTCCTTACAAGCCTTGTGCATATAGTTTCTGCTCCTGCAGAGATAGCGCCAGAAGAAGGTAAAAGTCTGGAGCGTTGTCCATAGCAGCATCCATGCTGAGAGTACCAAAATTCTGATCATGAATTTGCAAGATGCAGGACTCAAGATGATCAAGCATCGCTTGAAATAAGGGTGTCACTGAATCACAGGCAACACCATATATTGTACCAAGAGCAGGGGATAGAATATCTGAAGCAACAGTCGGCAGTCTTGCTATTATCGATGTTACACGTGCATGGATCTCTTGCAGCTGCTGACTTAATGTAAAGTTCTTGATCTGCAACGGAGTAGCAGGGCCAGTTATTTGGCGTGCTTCAGGGCCAGTCGATATCTGATATTCAGCTCTTTCTGCGAGCAAAAGCAAAACTTTGCTGATTTCACGTAAGACAAGAAGAGTCAAACGTTCATCCATCTGCACAGCTTCAATTCCTTCCTGAATGCGTGATATAATCCTTGAGATATGTTCTTTTGAGGGAACAGTTCCACGGCTTGACATGTTAAATACAGAATTAACAAGATCGGAAAGTCAACTCAAGCAGAGCCCCAAAAATGCCGTCTGAAAAATCTCAATGGCAGCTATCATTTGTTCATTTCCTTCTAAACTGAGAGCTGGCGGAACTCCTTTGACATCAGTATCACGTGAAATTCTTTCAAGGAGGTTCTCAATCGTAGACAATAGCTTTGGATACCCTGCAGTAAATATCTCCTTGACAAAGCTTGATGCAGTGAAAACAGACTTCATTTGACTTGCAAAAGATTTGACTAAAGCTTCCCAAACACGGTCAGTTAACATGGGATTACCTTCCTGCATGACCTCATCGAGCAATAGAACATGAGTAAATGGATCACGCTTCTTAGACAACACCCTCTGCAAGTGCCAAACTGCGAAAACTAATTTAAACTTTATATTATTTTTCTAACATAACAGTTCTTCAGTTCCATTTATTTATGGTACCATTTTGAGATACTACCATACTAGACAACAAGCTTTCCTACTTATGTCGATTGATGCATTGGGTATTGCTATAGTTGGGCTTGCTTATCTTACTATGAACTATTTGTAAAAAATAATTGACGGCTCTTCCCTCGTCTTTGCAGATTGAATTTAAATATTTTTAAATTTTACAATTCACACGTTACACACAATAAAATAGTATAAAAAATAAATTCATATTGAAAAAAAAAACACAATTGCATGTTTGTGCATACTTATTAATAATTTACTATGATTTGTTAATTAATTAAAATATTTATTTATGAACTATGGTAGATTAGACTTGTGACCAATGGTGTTAATTACAAAGACTAATAGGCAACGAATGTGGATGTGACGATTTGTTTTCCACCATCCCTACAAGTTAGAGCAATAACAAATATAGGTGTCGCAAATTTTTTCCTCAATCCTAAAATTTTAGCAACAAATATTCTTTGTCGCCAAAAGTAGATCTATTGTATCACAAGAAACTGTGTCGCAAGAAATTAAAGTTTGTCGCCATAAGTTTCCCACCAAAAATATTTTGGCGCCATACTTCCCATCATGTTTTTGGCGACAATCTTTATTAATTGTCGCACATTTTGACATTTCACGACAACTTTTTATGTCGCCTTATATTTCTTTGATACTTATTTTCTCACCATAGTTTTTACGACAAACTATAAATTAGTGTCGTGCTAAATTACTTATTGCAACAAATTTATGTATGTAGCAAAATATATTGTCGCGAAATAGAGATTTTGTTGTAGTGACTTCACTTTTACTTTTTTTTTTCCATTTTTATTGGATAGTTGTTTTCTAGTATGCATTTAATTTTTTATGGTAAAATAAATAAATATAAAGTAGATAAAAGGAGACCACAAAAATAAAAATAGTTTATTATAAAAGAAAGCACTGAAACAAGCTTTATAAGCTCGATAAAACTGATCTTGCTTCTCCAAAAACTGTGCACCATCAAGGATTTAATACAAAAAATTAGAAAAATCTAAGTTCGTCAATAATTCTACAATCTGTTAAAATTAGTATATTATCTTCCTTCTATGTAAGAATGCTGGGAAGAATCTTCAACTTTGAACGTTTCAGCAATTTTTTGAATACAGCCGCGATGGGCTCATTCTCTTCAACTCGGAATATTTTGAAGTGGTTGAATAGTGTGAAGGATTGAAAAGAAGATTGGGAATATCTTTTGGGCGCAATTTTTTAAAAGAATCGTTCACATTTTTGAAAGGGGATGATGTAATTTTCGAGATGGTAATCATATTACTTGGAAAGTTACAAATTTAAGTGTATATATCAATTTTGTCCTTTTGCTTATTTATTTATTTTGTCTTTTAAATGAACTATATTTTTTGTTCCCTTGTTTAAAAAAATATCCTCCTTGAAACAAAAGGGTTAATGTTATAAACTAGAAAGAATAATAGAAGAGAATAGAGAGAAACTCATGTATTTCATTATAATAATGGTACTATATATATATATATATATATATATGGTTTCAAATATATGTATACTAGGGAAGAAATATCTAAATATGGTCATCAATATTGTTTTTGATATTTTACAACACTCGCATATGATGATCATCAATACAATAATTGCTTCGTTAAAAATATTGTTTGATAAAAATCCAAATGGGACCAAAAAAAAAATGAACGAATGAAAAAAATAATTATTAAAACTTTGGAGTAATCAAATGCTGCTTCGTTAAAGCCTTGTCATGAAACCCCAATGAGACAAAACATGAACGAAGGAAAAAGAGTACAGCTACTTCTCCTGACTTTTATCGAGTTATCCATATCTTGTACGTCAATGTCTTTAACACCTTTTTAAAACTTATAGAAAAGAATTCTAGTGAAATCTGCTCCATGTTATAACCTCCAAGCAATATCATCTTCATACACTATCTCTGGTTGACTATAGTCAGAATGATGGTATGATGTAATTCTATTGATAATAGATCTTCTTGTTGCTCCATAACTATAATATTTATAATGCTTCTCATTGGATGTCATTTACACAAATGATATGCCTCGTTAAATCCTTACTAGGAAAAATCATGTGGGAAAAATCTCAATGAAGGAAAAACAATAAATTAATATTTTGGGTACATAATGAAAGTTGTCTCATTAAAAACATTGACAGAAAAACCAATGGGACAAAACCTCTGCCAAAGGAAAAAGAGTACAACGGGAATTTACTCACCTCATGATAATATCACTTGAGATCTATAATTTGATCGATAAAAAGTTGAACTATATACTTCACGTATATTAAATCCTCTAGAAATTTATATACATAGTTTTATTAGTCATGCCAAATGAGTTGGTTATAACCATATCATTATACACATATCAAGTGTCATGCATTGATAGGCTAAACGAGATATCGACTTGTGATTGCTTTAGACAAGCCTTTGCAAAAATTCATTTTGTTAAGAGTCGTGCATTACATGTTACGACTTCATTTTACTCATTTCCTTTTTGCATAAGTATACACCTTTAGGTGTTCGAACTTCAGATTTCTCTAATAAGTTCAATTTACTTGGTTTATCTTTTTATTTGGCCAATTAATTATTTGATAAATTTCCTTCAATATCTTTGCTACCTTTCATAATGTGAAGCGTTACATTATGTACAAAAGTGTTGTCAACCAACATTTCTTTTTTCATTCCATTCTCTTTTCCATAACGGCATAATTTATTGAGATCTCTTCATTTTCAATATTTCAAATATTATGTCCATATACTCTCTAAGAGTCTTAGTCTCATCAATGGGATCATCTTTACAATTGGCTCCACTTTTAATTTGAGGATTTTTGTTTTGGAATCAAATGTCACCACGCTTCAGGCGTGCTATTAATTTACCAGATATAATATTAATAGATTGTCTTTCCAAGATGTCAATATGAATTGGAGCATTTACAACTGGTCTATAAGATTTGGTTAATCTCCTTGGTCAGTAAATGCATATGTCAATTGTATAATTTACAATTGAGTTATATGTCGAATTTCTGGTTCATATTGTCTTGTGCGAGAATCTAGAAGATATAATATGCTGCATTTTCATGAATTCTTTCTAGTTACTTAATTTCTCTCCCTAATGTTGAGAAATTGTCTTATCAAAATGACAGTCGTCAAATCGTGTTATAAATTATTACCCTTTAGGATTTAATATATTTTTTAAGGGTTCAACCTAAATGTGTATTCTCAACATTCTTTAATTTCCATCCCAGTGCACTATGGTGGACTGATTGTACATATATTGCACTATAAAAAATCATTAGATGGATAATATTAAGCTCTGATCATAAGCCAACTATAGCGGGGATAAGTTTGATGTTGACATGATATATATAAGTGCCGCTGCATATAAAATAGCATTCTCTAGAAAAATTGAGAAATATTTTGTTTTCAATAATAATGGTTTAGAAATTAATTGTAGGTGTTTAACAAATAATAATGCTAAACCATTTATCATCATGCGTACTATCCAATGGTGGTTTTGCCCTAAACTGAATATTCCATCGTATTCTCAGGGATTCGAACCTTTAACCTCTCTTCTTAAGAAGAACTTACGGTGAATGCTTGTACAAATTGAGCAACTTGCCCAATTGGTACTAGCATTCAACATAAATTCCTCTTAAGGGAGAGGCCAATGTTTCGAATCGCTGGAGATGTGATAGAAATTCAGTTTAGGACGAAACTCCGGTGGACAATACACATGCTAACAATGCACGGAATAGTCTCTGGGGGAAAAGCTTGCAGAGAAAAGTCCATGGTCATTACACATGTAGCAGCTCTCAGCATCAACACAAATCCTAAGGACTATCCTAAAACTTGCCAAATTATAAAATGACAATTATTTCAATAACCAACAATCAACAAAAACAAGAGCTTAGATGCCTATGTTAAAAATCAATGATCCAATTTTAATCAATAGTGTCTCTCGATAGTCAATCGATTCTCTACTTATATGTGAATTTAATTAATTCTAATCAAAAAATTGCGAATATATACATACATATGCATCAATTCACAAAGATTATCACATAGCGATTTCATAGAGAATAATGACATGGACCATCAATTACAGGACATTGTGTTGTTTATTACCATGTGCTAATTAATACCAAATCTCTCGAAAACAATATAAATCACTAGCGCATTCCAATGGTAGCTAATCATCAAAAATAATAAAAAATAATAAACAATTAACCCAAAAGCAAGAATAAAATATACAATTTATTGGATTAAAGAGTAAACAATGTTTCATCAAAATCCTAACTACAAGGGCTTAGCCTATCAAGTTTTGATTACAAAAAAACAAGTTAAAAGTAAATACATAACTCATATAATTTAGAAGAAAGTTGATACAAACCTTAATCTTGAATTTCGTCAATGTTCTTGGCCGGCACCATCTTCTTATTCAAAATCATCCAAAGCTCCAATGATTTCTTGTAATTTTCTCCCAATACTTTGATGTTTTTGATGTAGAATTCCTCTAATAATTTGTGATATGTTATGTTATGGAACTCCCTTCTTAATTGACCTAGAATATGTCTTTATATAGTGCTTGATATGCCTTGAAAGTCGTGCCCAAGAAAAGCCACAGTTCGACTCAACTTAAAAAATGCGCCAGAGACTATTATTTCAGCCAAGTTCGCTCTTAGGTAGTACAATGAATTGTGCAACTTCTGTACGGCCTCCAATGAGTTTTATGCAACTGCACCTAGGTCGTACAATGCATTTTTGTGCTACCTAGGTGTAACCTTTTTTCAATTACAATTTGGTCTCCGATTTAACTTTTAGGTACTGTTTTGATCCTTTGTACCTTAAATGTGCTCGATTCAATCCAAAACCTTACAATGGCATTCTAATTGGTCCTCACCCTTCTAAAGTCTTTCCAAATATTTGAAAGTGTGCAAATTAGTCCCCAAATTTTCCAAAATCTAATTTTTGCTCCCAAAAGTTTCGAATTCACTCTAGTTACTTTCTCTTAGCTTCAACTAATGTCTTTACTGTCTGGTTAGGATTTCATTAAGCATCATACTCTTCTTTTTCGTTCCAAACTCAAATACATATCGGCTCATCTAGTGAATATGTAATAAGTTTACAAGCCTAAATAAGTGTGAAAAACACACTTGGCAAACACCCCCAAATTTAAAACCTTGTTCGCCCTGAGCAAGACTATCTACTCAACACACAAACAAAAATAAAATAAAATAATCTAGATTCATTAGATAGCCTGATGTATTGGCCTCAAGACTTGAAACTTTTCAACTAATTCATGTAAGGCTCCTAAATAATGCTACCAAGAATAAATTTTAACTTATCTGATGCTTGACTATTGTGTGTGTGCATAGTAATTTACATTGCCGTAAAGCTTAAGTTGGTTTCATTTTGACCCTTAGTGGTCCTATTTTTCCTCTCCCTCTCATGAGATGCACACATCCAAACTTGAAATTTTTTATAATCTCTCATCCGAAGTCTTAATTCTAAGGTTGTGCTCAAATTACTCACCACTTTTCCGCTCAAGTTTAATTGGATCCACTTAGATCTATGATGATTATCCTTATATTTAAGTGCTTCAACCTTCAAGCTTCTACAAGGCAAGTTAAACCCACTAGTTGTCTAGATGCCCATGTATAGTGGCCAAGGCTTAGTCAAGGTGAGTAGTGCGTCTTCTATTTCATGCACCTATTTTTTCTAACTTCTTTTTTAATTTTTTTTTTTTCAATTTCATGTTTTTAGAGGGTAGCCTCTTTTTCTTGCTTTCTCACTTATAGGAAGCTCTTACGCTCAAACATTGGTGGTAAATGCCATGACTAGTACACTGCATTTTTAGGACGATTAGTTGAGATCAAACCCCTAGCATATGGTCAATACATAGGTTCCACTTGTTAGCCAAAAAATTACTCCACACAAATAATTAACAAACACAGAATCAACACATCTCTAAGTAGCTACTTACAACGGCTCAACCACTCCCAACTATCCTCTCATATGGTTAGGTGATTTTTGATTTATGACATTTATGACATGTATGTAAGCATTGACTACAGTTTTCACAATTCAAGTAACCAAGTACATTTATGCATGACCAACTTAAATATGATTGTCATGACTATTTTGCTCAAAATATCATGATCTCACATGGATAAGTAAGGCAACAAAATATGCACAAGTAGCATCACCTCGACACAAGTCATAAATTAATCACAGATTCAAACATATATCATCATTAGCATGCATGACTAACCAACAACACACAACCATACAATTAAAAGAAAAAAAAAAATTAAATGTATGCATTTTTTCTTTTGGATTTTAGACAATTTTTCAATTTTTTTTATATAATATAAAGAATAAAAAAAACAGTTGAATCACAAAGTCGGCTCCACCCCAAACTTAAAGTTACATTGTCCTAATGTAAGAAGAAAAATAATCTAAGGAATGATAACAATACTCCCCCATATCATATGACGATGCATCTCCTTCATTAGTACTCGAGTCATTTATCGTCTTTTAGTCTCCTTTATTTGACTCTCAAATTATCTTCATTAAACCTGAAAAGAGACGTGATAAATATAATTAGCTACACAAGCGCCAATTTCCCAAAGAAGAGTATGAAATCCCTTGAGAGTTGAGGCTAACTTATTTTGATGACCTTGACACTAACTTGCTCAAAAATAATCTAAAAATCGTAAGAATTAGAAAATGTGCCCCAAACTAGAAAGTGAAAATTTAAAGAGAAAAAAGAGATAGAAAATTAGGATGGCGTCCAATAAGCACTTCTTTAAAATTATTAGCTTGATTTTTTTTTGGCAACATTCATTTTACGGCACTTTGAATAGGGCTTTAGAGGACTTGTTTTGCTTGCATCGATTGACTTTGCACTATTTTTCGTTTATCCTCCAAAATTTGACTTTGGCCTTCACATAAAAAATGATTTTATTTTTCCACTTTGCTCGAACATGAAAACTTCAACTTCCTCATCAGTCTTGATCACAAAATCATTAAATGTCACTTTTTCATTTTGCTCATTTATGATCGACTTCTCCTTCTCTACATGCTCTTCTTTTTTAGTTGGTGCTTCCTCAGGTTGTATGACTAGTCTATTATCCAAAATCTCGGACAGTTGCTCTTCACTCCTTGTTGTAATGCTTGGCATGTGTTCCATTAGGCTAGCTTCCGCGTCACTTGGAAATGTGGCTTGTGGACTCTCTTGCAGTATCTTTGTATCTACTCATGTTGATTGTCTATATTTTTAAAGCTACATCAATCTGTTCTTAATATTGTCGCAAATTATTTGCCAACTGAGTGAGGGTCTCTTTCCATCCCCATTTTGTCTCTTATGATCTTCTTGTTTGACTTTGGTTGTTGTACCAAAAGTATTTTGAGTGATTTTGTCAATCCTGATTATATGTATAAGAGTAGGGATAAGAACTTTGTGTGACCAGTGGTTCCCATAAATCTCCCAAGAGCAAGTCATCCTCATCAATTTCGATAGGCACATCATATCTCGTTATAATAGCCTAGTGCATGGTGATGAAATCTCCATAAAACATGTCATTTGTGTTGTTTTCATCAATCTCAAGGTTTTCCATCTTGTTTTGTTGTTGATATCATATCTCTTCTTCGTTCTGTGACAACAATGAAACCAATAAAAACAAGTAGATTACCTGGAAAAAAAAGAGAAAAAAAAAGCTAAAATTAACTAAACCAAAAAGTAGAAAAACAATAAGTCCCCAGCAACTGAAGCGCCAAAAACTTGTTTATCGATTTTAATTCTGGAAGTAGACGGATCGTTAAGAAGTAATATAATATAAGTAGAGTATCAAACCCACGAGGAATGAATTTTTACACATTTTACTCTAATTAATACAAGCTCTAATTTAAGAAAAATACACAATCAATTATTTGGAGTTTTATGTACTTATATCTAAATATTAACTTATACTTAAGTATCTACTAAACTATACAATTAAAAAAAGCTAACAAATTCTTGGACTTAATCAAATCATGAAAGGCACTAGAACTCTGAATCTACCATTGTTAACAAACTTTAATCCTCAATTCTTGTTTTATGTTGACAGTCAATATTCCTTATATATTAATTTACCCTTTCAATACAAATTAAACTAATTCTCATATGTGACCCAACTATATATCTATGATAGATGCGAATAGATAAAGAACGCAACACAGTTAGAATACGACCAAAGATTGCACTAAGCATAGACGTATATCTCTATCTTCTATCAGACTTAATGCCGTTGTTATTTGAGCTACACACATGTAGCACCTCTCGACATCAACACAAATCCCAAGAACTATCATAAAATTTGCCAAATTATAGGATGACAATTAATTCAATAACAAATAATCAATAAAAACAAGAACTTAGATGCCTAGATTAGAAATCAATTATCCAATTTTAACTAATAGCCTCACTTAGTGGCCAATCGATTCTATGCTTATATATGAATCTAATTATTTGTAATTAAATTGCGAACATAATATGCATTAATTTATAAAGATCATCATATAACGATTTCATAGAGCATAATGATATAGACCATCAATTATAGGACCCTATGTTTTTTTATTACCATGTGCTAATTTATACTGAATATCTCGTAAGTAATTAATATAAATCACTAATACATTTTAATGATAGCTAATCATCAAAACATAATAAGAAAGGGGAATAATAGAATAATAAAAAATAAACCCAAAAGCAAGAATAAAACTAGCAATTTATTGAATTAAAGAGTAACAAGGTGTCATCAAAATTCTAGCTACACCTATCATGCTTTGATTACAAAAATACAAGATAAAAAATGAATGCATAACACGGAATATTTAGAAGAAAAGTTGATACAATCCTTAATCTTGAATCTCTTCAACGTTCTTTGACGACATCGTCTTCTTCTTTAAAATCATCCAACGCTCTAATGATTTCTTGTAATTTTTCCCTAAGACTTTGATGTTTTTGATTTGGAATTCTTCCAAGAATTTTTGATATGTTAATATATGGAACTCCCTTTTAATTGACCTAGTATAGGTTTTATATAGTTCTTGAGATGCTTTGAAAGCCGTGTACACAAAAAAGCCATAGTTCAACTCAACTTCAAAAATGCGTCGGGGACTCCTCTTTCGGTCAAGGTTGCACCTAGGTCGCACAATGCATTTTGCAACCACTATGCGACCTCTAGTGAATTTTGTGCAACTGTACCTATGTCACACAATCCACAGTGCTACCTAGGTGTGATCTATTTTAGAAAAACTTACAATTTGGTCTCCAATTTGGCTTTTAGGTACGGTTTTCGTGTTTTGTTCTTTAAATCTTTTCAATTCAATCCAAAAACTTCCAATGGCATTCTAATTAGTCATCACCCTTCTAAATAATTTTGAAAGTGGTCTTCCATAGATTTGAAAGCATACAAATTAGTCCCAAAATTTTGTGAAATCTATTGTTTGCTCTTGAAACTTTCGAATTCACTCCAATTGTTTTCTCAGAGCTTCAACTCATGTTTGTGCCGATTAAGCTTCAATTAAGAATCAAAATCTTCTTTTTTGTTCCAAACTCATTTAAATTGGGCTTTGTACTTACATAAACCATAATGAAACTGACTTAAATAGAAGTCTATTTGTCTAGTAAATACATACTAAGTTTACAAGCATAAATAAACGTGTAAACCAACTTATCACACACAGTTCTAATTCATTTCCTTCTTGTACGCGCGAAAACATAACTTTGAGAATCATGACTGTAGAGCATAACATTTTTTATAACCTTTTGCGTACTTGGGTTGAGGATGCAGTCAATTGATGGATGTGTAGTATCGAGGAGAAATCAAATCCTCCAATAAATTTTAAAATTTCCTTTTGCACATAAAACAATTATTCTTAGAAAACTTGATAAACCTATTCATTTCCACCAATACATTAAAATAAGGGTAAATTTCACTGGCGGTCACTAAAGCTTTAACAAAATTACAAAATGGTCACTGAAGTTACAAAGTTTGAGTGCCAATCACTGAAGTAGTTCACCAACGATCACTCTATTAAATTCTCAACATAAATTGATGATGTGTCATAGTTATATATCCACGAGACACAGGGTCGATCGACATTTGACAAAAAATTGATGCTACGTGGACTTAATGTAATAATATCAATAAATTCGGACCACAAACGATACACATAAACTATAAGGATCTAGTTACATTTTCTATATAATATCTAAATTAGATCTCCAAACCATTTGTACTATCCGATTTTTCTCCAAAAACAATCCCAAACCCTAAATTTCCCCCCAATTGGTTATATTGGGTTGCAAATGGTTTGAGAATCTGATTTAGATATTGTCCAAAAATTATAGCTAGGTTTTCATATTTTAGATTTATCCTTTTGTGGTTCGAATTTATTGTTATTAGTACATTTAGTCCACATAGCGTCAATTTTTGTCAAATGTCGATTGATGTGCCACATGAATACTTAACGGTGACACGTCATCAATTTGTGCTATAAATTTAATAGAGTGACCGTTGGTGAACGTATTAGTATATTTCAATGACCGGCACCGAAATTTTGTAACTTTAGTGATTGTTTTGTAATTTCGTTGAAATTTCAAGAACCTCCTAAGTGAAATTAACCCAATAAAATAATGTCCTATGCGGATGATACTAAATGTATTCATGTTTGTTAAACATAATCATACTTTTCACCTCACATTATATACATGTTAAGAGACCAAAAAGATAATAATAATTATTTTATTTTATTTTTTAAAAAATAATTTTTTCCTTGTTGCTTGAGTGGACCCCCTTGACCACTATGCCTGCATGATCCTCATGCTAGGTCTCTTTTAATTGGATCTTCTTTATCTGACGCGTTGAACTTCAGTTCCATACTTCCATCCAATTCAAGGACCTGTAACACCGTGTTTCATAGTATCACAGGAGTATTGGTGATTTAGGGAATCAATTGGCACTGAGAAGGGATACCACTCTGGATATATCATTGATTTGTTCAATAGAGTGCGAAGTTTGTTCTTGGGTTCTCTAGTCAAATGCACAATGCCACCACTTCTGCAGATGCAGGACCATATGATTCATAGCGAAAGAATATGTGAGAAGTTTCTGTCGAAAAAACTTGAAATAGCTTTAGTGAAGTCACTTCAAATATGTGACTGTGAGGTTGCTCTTGGGTTCTAATAGAAAGAATGCACAGCCACACTGGGCGGCATCTAAGAATTCCATTGTAAGACACATCCTTTGGACTTTAAGTGATCTGTCAACTGATTGAGCACGGTGTAGATTATATCAGAAGCTTCATGTCTCTTGTCGTCAACCATGAAGTCAGAAATGCGCCCGCCAATTTCAATAGAGGTAACTGCATCACTCTTTCTGACACCATGATCCTTCATTAGTTTTCTTATCTTCTTCATGTCTTCCCATCTTTCAGCTTCACAGAATATGTTGGACATGAGCACATACAACCCTCCACTATATGGTTCCGACTCCAGTAGCTGCTTTAAGACCAGCTTCGCAATTTCCACATTTCTATGAGTTCTACAAGCGCCAAGCAAAGTACCCCAGATAACTATGTCTGGCTTCATTGGCATTTTTCCAACCAACTGAAGTGCCTCTTCCAAAAGCCCTCCACGACCAAGAATATCGATCATGCAGACATAGTGTTCAGTATCGTGGGGTCTTTGATGTCAAGTTGTAACGCTCCGAATTTTGAGATCGAGATTGTTACTTTAAACATACATTCATTTGTACTTCAAACTTTTGTCGTGAAAAAAATATTTTTCGGGCCTCTTGGAATTTGTGGAATTTATTTATTTTTGTTTTACATCTAAGTTATGAACACATATAAATTCTTATACCTTTGGCTCATCCTGTAAGTTCATTATCTTCAATGTAAAATGAACCAAGTGTCGGTTTTAACGGGTCATAACTTCCCTATGGCTCTCTAAGATGCACTAGTTTACGCTATGACAAATAAAACCAACTTAGATCTACATGAAATTTTTACATAAATCTTAAAACTCATTCAGGCTAAACATAATTAAATTTTGTGAATTTATTTGATCAATTAGTTAACCAACACCTCAACTAATTACCTAGGAAACTTTGTTCTTGGGACACCTGACACGGCGTACGGAAAATATTATAACTAATTCCACGGACCTCCGATTGACTTGATTCCAAAGACTATGGACACAGAACTCGTAGGTATATCTAACCCCACTAGTCTTGCCCAAAAACTTGAAGAATTTATCCATGGACATATTTTGAAGATGAACAGAATACTGGAACAAATATTATTTAATTATTGGAGTCCTTTTCACATTTGCACATACAATTGCAATAGCTAAGTCACTACCTAACCATACCACTTAATACAAGGTAATATTTCATTCTTAAAAGGTGAATGTAAACATTTTATATCAATGTCATGCATATAATTCAAATACGAAGTTCTATGTTGGATGTTAGCAATCAAAATCGAAAACTCTTCAAATCAACTTAACTTACTACATGAATTTGACTCCTCAATTTTGTTATCAACCAAATGAAAAGAAAACATAACATTGGAAACTTTAATTTATTTATTTTTGTTTTTCCACCCTGTATCCACCGCATCCAACCAATCTTCCATCATCCACGAACCCCTTTAATTTGTAGATTTAAAACATGGAAGGAATGAGCATAAAACTCGATAGGAATATCATTTTTGTGCATCTTTTTTGTTCAAAGGCTTGTATATACATATATAACATATGAATTCATACCGTATATTCATAACAAATAGTTGGATTACCCGTAAAATCCCTTGATTCTGAAGAATCCTTTTATTTCCGAAGAACTCCATTGCTCGTAGATACCCGTTATGGCCATAAAATAACCTTTGGTTCTTGGATTAACCTTTCGGTTAATAAATTTATGATATCACATAATATACATGCTTACAAACATTAATCGAAAAGGAAAAACATCAACGCACAATTCCTTGATTCTTGATATGAAATGGAAAATCCTTTGCCTTGAATAACCATTTCGGGTTCTTTCTGTTTTCCCTCCAACCAAGACTTGCAGTAACAAAATCCCATTTTTTTTTTTTTGTTAAATAAGCTTAAAACCAAAACAAATTTGAGAGGAAAACAAGGAAAATTCAAATTTGAGGAGAGATGAGGTAAAAAAATGACTTTCTTCTTCTTGTAACCTCACTCTTTAGTGATTAACTAAATGGGGAGCTATGATAATCATAAATCTTGTATAAATGAGCCTTAAAGTGGGAATTTAGAAGGGTTTTAACTCTCAAAATGATTAAAATAAAATATTTAGAAAAACATTTGCATGGTGATTTGAACATATGTTGTTTCTATAAAATACCATGCATTTGACCATTGTGCTAAAAACATAATTATTCGTTGGTTTATTGAACTAAATATATTTAAACTTAAAATAACTTAAATCTTTCGGCTTTAATTAACTTATTATTTGGACTTTGGGTTTTTCCATAAATATCAACAATAAATAAAATATTTCTTAAAATACTATTTAACTTTTTTTCTTTTAAAAATACTGTTTTATTTATTTATTTTTGTAACACTTGTTGTTACATTTGTTATATTTGTTATTTTAGTTATAATAAATATTTTATATTTGTTATTAACAAACATAACAAATGTAACAACAAGTGTTACAAAAATAAAAAATAGTATTTTTAGAATAAAAAAAGATAAATAGTATTTTTTAAATTATTTTATATTTTGTAGTATATGATGAAATTATCACTTTGGACTTTCATTACTTACGTGGGCCCTCCATGCTCATCTCCCAAATGGGACAACCACCAAACTAATAAAATATAAATTATGGGACCTTACAATGGGAATTTGAGATAATCAAATACGAGTTGTGTATCATGGAGTTTTTTTTTTTTTTTTTGGATTAGACAACCTATAGAAACTTGTACGCGTCTGATGTAGATATTTGTACATTGCATGTGGTTCAATATTTTGTCTGCGATCCGCTCTATGTGTGTCTTGAAGTTTAGTCGTATTGAAATAACTGTTGAAAAGAATAAGTTTTCCTTCAGCAATATATATTTTCTTGAAAGAGAAATTTCTATGAAAAAGTGTTAGTTTACTTTTTTGAAACACATTATACTTTGTGTATTTTCTTTGTTGTTACTTCAAAACTTTGTTTTAAAGTGAAAGTTATTGTTCTTAAGTCTCTTTAAATGGGCGCAACGAGATTTGAACTCAATAATATTTTAAGGGAAATGGGATATTAATATGTGAGGTCAAAAACTAAAAGAATTTTGATGGAACAAATGTGTGCTAAAGCTTTAGACGACTCTTGGCGAGATGATATTATTTCCTCTAACAAGTCCGAAATAGAATAAATTGCTTGGACTACAATAAATGTTACCTTTTGAAATAGGTCTTTTCTAGTTAAGGACAAGCGGACTAAGTGCTTTGACATTCTTGTTTTGTTAAATGAATATTCAGACCTTCTGAAATATAAGGGACCCCATTGATATATTAGTGCGTTAACTTCCCCCCCAACAAAAAAGGAATTTTCAATGTAATTTTTACTTAGGAGCACCCTTTTGCTAAGCTAGGAATACAAAGTTTGTTGATAATGGCACAACAAAAAAAAGAGCAACTCCTCAAGGTAGGGAAGCAACTAGAAGAGTAAAATGGATCCTTTCGTTGACTTAGATGAAAACTTGAATAAGTTTACCAAACTGACCCAAAATCTTGCCATTTGTGATGAAAAACTTTCACAAGATGAATTGACAATAGTCCTGCTAAACTCCATAAGTGGCAGGTACGAAGATTTGAAAAATGTTCTAGAATATGGGATGGACACATTAACAACTGATATAACAATAATGCCCCAAGAAATAAAGATCTAAAGGTAGAGTCTAGAGAAAACTTAGGAGGAGAAAGCTCGATGGTAAATCAAACTATCACTCTAAAAAAGAAAATAATGAGAGTAAAAGGAATGGTCAAGATAAAATCAAGTCCAAGAATAACGCAAAAAGAATGAAATGATAGTTTTGTAGAAAATCATGTCATTTTATTAAAGATTGATACAAAAGACAAAATGAATTAAAAGAAAAAAGAACTAGAAAAAAT
Source organism: Forsythia suspensa (assembly GCA_023638005.1). Taxonomy (NCBI): domain Eukaryota; kingdom Viridiplantae; phylum Streptophyta; class Magnoliopsida; order Lamiales; family Oleaceae; genus Forsythia; species Forsythia suspensa. The sequence goes on from CM042671.1 coordinate 34,904,222, forward strand.
AATGTTGTGTTAACTTACAATGAAAAATGGAGTGAAAATAGGATTGTTCTTGTAAGTTCTAAAATGCACCTAAATCAAGAATGGATCATTGATGCACGTTGTACTTTTCATATGTGAATAAGAGTTGATTTACAAATTTTGAGAAAACAGGTGGGGAACAAGTGCTTATGGGAAATAATATGACCTGCAAAATTGATGGAATAGGGTGTGTAAGTACTATTTTAAAAAATAGAACCATTCTTGTCATTGATAAAACTAGATTTGTGCCAAAACTTGAAAGAAACATAATATCCTTAGGTGTCCTGGACGATATGGAGTTTGAAAAAAAAAATTGGCCAGAGACAAATCAAAATCTTTAGGGTTTGTGATTCGGTCATTAATTCTCAAAAGAGACATAGTTTATATTTTCAAAAGCTAGACACATTCTTTGTCTTTCAACAAAGAAATTTGAATGATAAAAAACTTTAGCCAAATCATGGCATGAAATATTAGGTCATATTAGAAACAAAGGGCTAAAATCTTTATAAAGTCGTAGGTGTATTTGGAAATAAATCAATTTTGGTGATATTATTTCTTGTGAATAAAGTATTTTAGGTAATCAAGTTAAATTTCCTTTTCTGCTTGGAATTTATAGATCTAAACATCTTCTTGATTATTTGCATGCTGATTTGTGGGAGCCTACTTGTGTTACTACACAGCTTGGTTTTAAATACTACTTACGGATCAATGATAATTTCTCTAGAAAAATTTGGTGTTTTTGTTAACAACTATAGATGAAACATTCGTTGTTTTTAAAGAAAAACACTAAAGAAAATCAAATTGATCATAAGATAAAAATGTGAAAACATATAATGGCCTTGAATTTTGCAATTTGGAATTTAATAAATTCTGTAAAGTTCATGGAATCTTAAGACATAGAACAATGATTTATACTCATCAACAAAATGGCGATCGCCCCACTTACTGTTTACAAAACAGCAAGCAAAACCAATAAACTGGGCGATCGCCGGAAAATACACTAGGAGATCGCCCAGGCTTAATTTTGGGGAAAATCCTAATTTTTGGTATTTTAGTTTCCTTTTTTCGTTTAGAACTATATTTTAATTAGTTTTAGTTATTATTTCCGAATTAGATTATGATTTCTTTAATTTTACTATTTAAGTACTTTCATTGTAAAAACAATTAAGTTTAGTAATTGGAGAGATTAATTAAAGTGATGAATCACTTTCTTCCGTATTCTTAATTGAACAAACTCTAAAAACTTATCAAAGATTTCACAAACTTTTGTGGCGTTTTCATAACTGTGGTTCTTTGATTCAAGAAATCATCGAGTCAAATTCTTGCAACCAGATTTTAGCTTTCTTGGGATTCAGATAAATCTTTTGTGGGTTCCGAGATTCAATTCTCCACGGGTTCGCATCAGTTGGTATCAGAGTTTTGGCTCTAAAATCAGTTTCTATCTTTTAAATTCTTTGTTTTTATCAAATTCATCTTGAATCATATAAAAAAAATTCTCTTTCGTTATTCTTTTATTATTTTCTTGTTCAGATTCATCTTGAATTATATAAAAAAAATCTTTCTTTTGATTCTTTTTTAAATTTCTTGAGTTGGACCAAAAAAATTAAAAAAATAATAATAAAAAAAAGCAAAAAAATCGATAATTTCAAGAAAGTCAAGAAACAAATTCTTTTTGAATTCTTGTGTCATAATTGTCATCCGGTACGTAAATCTTATTCTTTTATTAATTTTCTTCTTGATCGTTTTCGTTATCTTTTATTTTCTTATTTCTTGTTTTTGAACGTTACAAAAGCGGAATTACTGATTGATTTTGGTTTAAATACAAAGAGAGGTAAAAGGCAAGAGTTGTGAAATTATTATCGGGAAAAAAAGCTGTTGGAAAAATATGTGTCATATTTTTTACTTTTTATATCTTGGCTATCTTAATAAATATAACTGATTTTTAATGATAAAAGAGCAGTCAACATTTGTGTTTCGACCGGTTCGATTAACGCCAGCTTCGATCGACCGCTTGATAGGCTTAATCATCTTTCCGGATCGCCAAAAGTCTGCGATTTTATTCTGTTTCTATATTTGATATATTCTGATTTAATGAATATTAATGATGACTCCTTTTGTAGGTTAAAGAATTTTTCTTATTCTCTTAGATTTGTTTAGGAAGGAAATATTTAGTTTCCTAAATTCTTTCCTACTACAAATCTAAGAAAATCTTTCTATATTCTTTCCTACTAATTCTCTTACCATCTTTGTTGCATATTCTTAGGTAAGAAATAATTCCTAAATTGATTTCTACTTTAACTATAAGTAAGAGTGGAAATCAATAAGGAATTACTGCTTTGAAAATATCTTTTGTGTTCTTGTTCCATAAGCTTCAACCTAGCCAATTCATTCAAGGTGAACAAGACACAACGCTTCATTGATTCAACTTCAAAGCAAAAGGTTTTCTTCAAACTCATTGAAGAATCAAGAACTAATTGGTACTCAACGAACAATTCCATATCTTGCTCAAGCTACTTGGCGTGAAGTTAAGAACGGGGTTCTTAATCCAAGTGGTGGTTGCGGTCAAGTACAATATGAAAGTGGCGATAAAATCAAGACCGGTGGGTTTGATTCATCTTCATCAACAAGTCGAGAAGAAGAAGTATCACAGGAGTTGATCTGCTTTTCTTTTGATTGTTATTTTGTTAATTTTATGAATTACAAAAACCGATACTATTGTATTTTTTGAACAAGATTATTAGTGGATTGTTTCTACCCATGGCATGGGGGCCCGTGGATGTTTCCTTTAGGGGTTTACCACGTTACATCTTGTGTTCGTATTTAATCTTTTAATTTCCGCACTAGACAAGATTAGGAAACGAACACAGCTTGTGTGAGTCGAATCATTATCTCTATATCTTTCCGCTTCGACTACATTCTCGTCCTTCGCTTATTTAATTAAAATTAAAATTGTGTTTAATTTAATTAATCTAGGTTTTAGAACTTTCAATTGGTATCGAGAGGGTACACTTTTTAAGTGCGATCCATATAAACCTAGTTATGGACGGAGCTCCATTTAGACCACTGCTTTAGATGGTACTAATTATGCCTATTGGAAAATTAGAATTCAAGTGTATGAAAAAAAAGCTTGGCACTCAATTGTCCATGGATATAAAACCCCTACCATCACCGAAGATGGTGTAGAAAGAGAGAAAAAGGCGCATTTGTTGGGTTACAACCGATTATAATTATACTAATTGAAACTCCAAAGCGTTAAATGCCATATTTTCTTTTGTAGACTCTAATCAATTTCGTTTAATCTCTACTTGTCAGGTTGCAAAAGATGCTTGGGACATCTTACGAATTGCTCATGAAGGAACCAATATGGTCAAGTCATCCAAGCTTCAAATTCTTACTCTAGAGTTTGAACAACTAACCATGAGAGACGATGAACAATTCAAGGACTTTATGCAAAACTCGGTGATATCACCAATAATCGCTTATACCTTGGGAAAGAAATATTCAGAGAGCAAAATTGTAAAGAAAATCTTCATATCCTTACCTGATCGTTTTCATTCTAAAGTAACTGCAATTGAAGAAAGTAAGGAGATTGAGAATATGAAGGTTGAAGAATTGGTGGAATCATTGATGACATATGAGCTACATCTACAAAGGAGAAAGAAAGAAAAGGGATCCAGTATTTCCATCAAAATTAACAACCATGAAGACGAGGTTGAGTGTGAGGAGAGCGAAACAAATGAAAACATGGCCATGCTCACCAAACAATTCAAAAAATTTCTAAAAGGAAATCAAAAGGGAAAGCACTTGAATACCTCTCTCCAACAAAAGAAGAGATTTATGACTAACACTAAACAAAATCCCACTACCTCTATGAATAGATCTGACAATCGAATTCAATGCCATGAGTGTGAGGGTTTTGGTCATATAGACTCTCTGAATGTGCAAATACTTTAAAGAAATCTCATACCAAGAAGGCCATGAATATCACTTGGAGTGAAGATGATGAAAAAGACTCAAATGAGGACGAGGATGACAGAACCATCGTCGATCGTGTAACGCCCCGATCGTGAACTTAACTTCTCATCACCGATTCCGTGCAAAACTTGATTGCGTGTTCGACTTCTTAGCAACAACTTCAAGAATCGGTCCGTGTGTGTCATGCACAACCGCAGCAACTGAATAAAAATTACAAGATGAACAGGAGAAAAACTTGTCCACACAAGTCTTGTTAGAATTTTGGAAGATGACAAAGCTGAAATTGATTCTCAAAATAATACTCTTACCAACATCTTAAAAGAGAAGGATGATCAAATTGCTAATCTTTTAGATGAATTAAAAGTCTCAAAAGAAAGGATCAAGCAATTAACTATTGGAGCCTCTCGCTTAAGCGAAACCCTAAGCTATAGAAGAACTCCAAACATCAAAGAAGGTTTGGGATATGTTGGAAAAGGTGAAAGAAAAGATGGAATCGATCAACTTCATCAAAAAACAAAGTCTGCTGTGTTTTTCATACAAAATCGCTCCCATCATCGCCGAAACTAAGGTCGACACGCCTATGCAAGTTCGACCAATGCCAAGACTAAAAACAATCCACGACCATCGTGTATACAACCAATACGGAGAGGTAAATCAAAGTACCTTGTAAAATGTTGCATCTGTGGTAATTTAGGACACGACTCTTTTCATTCTTTGTTTAATAAAAACTTGGCTAATAGACAAATGAGACACCTTAGCAATACTAAAGTAAGACAAATTTGGGTCAAAAAGGGTGAATTAAATTGTTATATGGTTGATGTTGCATATAGATCCTTTATTCCTAACTCTTGGTATTTTGACAGTGGTTGTTCTAGACATATGACTGGTAATCGATCTTATCTAACTAACTATAAAAGTCATGAAGGTGGTCTGGTTACTTTTGGTGATGGAGCACACGGAAAAATTGAAGGTGTAGGCACTATTCTAATTGATGGCTTCTCCCCGTTAAAAGAAGTTCTTTTTGTTGTAGGTTTAAAAGCTAACCTAATTAGTATAGGCCAACTCTGTGATGACAAACACTTGGTTATGTTCTCAAAAAATTCCTGTAAAGTCTTGAAGTATGATGGTAGTTGTATTCTACATGGTACTAGATCCAATGATAAATGTTATCTCCTTGACACCAAAATTACTTGTCATATTTCAAAGACTGACTCAACCGAGTTGTGGCACAAACGATTGGGATATTTAAACTATAGTGATCTGTTGAGACTGACAAAGTTGAATGCGATGACGAGGTGTTCCTAAGCTTCTTGAAAAATCAAGGATTGTGTGGTTCGTGCCTAAAAGGTAAGCAAACCAAAAGCACTCACAAGCAAGGTACGTTTCTTACTACAAATTTCATGTTTTTAAATTACTTCACATGGATTTGATGGGACCTATTCAAACCGAAAGTATTGGGGCAAGAAATATATTTTTGTTTGCGTGGATGATTTTTCTAGATATACTTGGGTTGATTTCTTGAGAGAAAATCTGATGTGTTTGAAAGATTCAAATTTTTGCACCTAAAATTAACAACAGAAAAACATTTTGAGGAATAAAAATTCTAAGGATTAGAAGTGATAATGAGAGAGAGTTTAAAATGCTACTTTCTCTCTGCTTTTGTGATCAAAATGGTATCTTTCATGAATTCTCTTTTGACCCAAAACTCCCGAACAAAACGGTGTTGTGGAAAGGAAAAATAGGTCTCTTCAAGAGATGGCTAGAGTTATGCTAAATAGTAAGAAGCTCCCTGTTAAATTATGGGCTGAAGCTATTAATACTGCTTGTTATATTTTGAATCGTGTATCTTTGAGAACTGGAACCACTCAAACTCCTTATGAAATCTGGAAAGGTAGAAAACCGAATCTCAAATATTTCCATACCTTTGGTAGCAAATGCTATGTGTTAAATGATCGGGAATACTTGGGTAAATTCGATTCAAAAAGTGATGAGGGAGTGTTTATTGGTTATTCTGAGAACAGCCGTGCTTACAGAATTTATAACATGCGTACTCAGACTATCATTGAATCAATCAATGTAAAAATTGATGATAATCGATGACTTTTCATCTTATTCATAGGAGCCTAATATTCGGACTTTGGAAGAACAAAGTTCTTCGGACGTCAACCTACCCAAGATCATCATGTACTTGCTCCGACGGTGATTTACGTATGAACATCCAACTTCAAGTTCGATGTCTCCGCCTCGCTCCGGAAGTTCGACGCACCATATACAAATAACGAACAGGACATGAGAAGGCAGCCTCCTTCTTGGATTCGGAAAGCACATCCACTGGACAATGTTCTCTCAAATTCCAGAGACGACATGATGACTCGGAGAAGGCTTGCTAATGAACTTGGAAATGTTTGCTACACTTCACAAATTGAACCCAAAAATATAAACGAAGCCATTATTGATGAAAATTGGGTTCTAGCCATGCATGAAGAGCTAGCTCAGTTTGATAGAAATGAAGTGTGGGATCTTGTTCCTCGGCCAAAAGACATAAATGTGATCGGGACAAAGTGGATATTCAAAAATAAATCGATGAACATGGCAACATAGTCGAAACAAGGCACGCTTGGTTGCACAGGTTACACTCAACTAGAAGGAGTGGATTTTGATGAAACTTTTGCACTGTGTCCGGCTTGAATCCATTAGACTCCTACTATCTCGTGGCATGTCAAATGAGATTCAAGTCGTACCAAATGGATGTCAAAAGTGCCTTTACGAATGGAATTCTTAACGAATAAGTCTATGTTTAGCGACTAAGGGATTTGTTGATCCTTATTTCCCGACCATGTGTTTAGACTCAAAAAGGCTCAGACGGACTAAAGCAAGCCCCAAGAGCTTGGTATGAACGATTAACCATGTTCTTGTTGGAACAGGATACAAGCGAGGAGGGCTAACAAAACGTTATTCATCAAACATTTTAAAATCGGATTAATTGTTGCACAAATCTACGTCGATGACATTGTATTTGGTTCCTCACTAGAAACAAAATCCAAGGAATTTGCTACTCTTATGCAAAATGAATTCAAATGAGTATGGTTGGTGAACTAAATTTCTTTTTAGGCTTGCAGATCAAATAGGTTGGATCAGGGATTTTTATCTCCCAGGCCAAGTATGCTAAAAATCTTGTGAAGAAGTTCGGTCTTGAATTGACCAAGTCGGTCAGAACTCCCATGGCCACGCCCTTAAAAATTTCCGAGATGACCAGGGAAAGGAGGTTGACTCCAGCTTGTACAGAAGCATGATAGGCAGTCTGCTGTACCTGACTGCAAGCCGTCCTGACATATCATTTAGTGTTGGAGTTTGTGCGCGTTATCAAGCTAAACCAAAAGAATCACATCTTGCAGCAGTGAAGCGAATTATTCGCTATATTAACTGTACTTCTGATTATGGTTTATGGTATACTAATGATACTAATTCTCATCTTGCAGGATACACTGATGCCGACTGGGCTGGAAACATGGACGATAGGAAAAGCACGAGTGGAGGATGTTTCTACATTGGTAACAATCTCATTGCATGGTTAAGTAAGAAACAAAACTCTATTTCCTTATCTACTGCAGAAGCTGAATATATTGCAGCGGGTAGTTGTTGCACTCAGCTACTTTGGATGAAACAAATGCTTTGTGATTATGGTATTGATCAGGACTCACATCAGATTCTCGTGATAACACTAGTGCTATCAATATTTCTAAAAATCCTATTCAAAGACTCTAGGACCAAACATATTGATATTAGACATCATTTTATTAGGAATTTGGTCGAAGAAAAAGTTCTTACTTTGGAACATATTCAGACTGAGTATCAGTTGGCTGACTTGTTCACCAAAGCTTTAGATTCTGCTAGATTTGAAACTCTACGGAAGGCCGTGGGCATTTGCTTGATGCATTAGTTTTTATTTTTGAAAAAAAAAACAAAAAAAAAAAAAAAAATTTCATGTGTGTTTGTTTGCATTTGCTTATTTTTTATTTATTTAAAAAAAAAAGGAGGGGGAGAAGAATGGTCTTTCTTGCAAATAGCATATGATATAATTGTATGATTGGTCTACAATTTTTGAGATTTACTTGGATTAACCAATCAGTTTGGTATGCTCACTATACTTAAGGTAAAATATGGTCAGATAAGCACACTTTGAGGACATATTGTCTTGGTTGATTGTACCTTACTACTAACTAGATTGTTATCTTTAAAGTAGTTTGGTACTTTGTTGTGACCTATGGTCAGTATCTATGTCTCTCGGCACCATAGTATGTTGTTGTGTTAAACAGACAATTTCATGGAGGAGAGGACTACCACCATAAATGTGTGCAGCCGTCCTTGATAATGAACATAAATCATGTAGAAAAGGACTACCTTTATGGCTGTGAGAAAGTCAACTCCATGATCTTAAAAATTCAGTGCTTTGACAAATCAAAAATATATATATGCAAATAAAGTCAACACTCAGAGTACTCAAAAAAAAAAAAATTGCTATGGTACTCATGTCTGGCACGCTCATATTTTTTATTCAAAGAGATATGTTCGATGATGACCGGTTTGAAATATATCTCAATCTCGATCTTCTTGACTAGGTTCAATTTGGCAAAGTGGGATAGGTTATGATTGATTAATCCAAGATGTTCTCACACACACTCACGCTTTTAAATCGACAAATTAATTGAATCTAATTATGCGCATATATCCGATTGGAAGATTCTCGTTGATTTCGATATCCTTGACCGATTGTATAAGTTGTAGAACTATGAAGTTTGCCCATAAATAAACCATTCAATCTTATCTCATAAAATATTCTCATTATTTGTGTGTGAGTATCTTGTATGGGCCTTCTCGTAGAAATTTCAATCAACAGATCTATTTTTGGCAAAGACAATCGCTTTTAATTGGGAAAAATTTGGACGAATTCTTGGTTTATGGAATCCAATCGCATTTTGGTTCTAATTTAAAATTTGCATTTTCCATAAAAATAGCGTATTAGGCGGTTTATTTCAAATTTGACGATCTCGATTAAGGAAGGTTTCGTGGTCATTAATCGCCATTTATCGCTTTATTTTTGGTAACCGCCTTCTACATCATCCCTAATTAATCGCTGCCATTCTTGTGCAATTTTGAATAAATTGAAAAATTTCCCTTTTTAAACCATGATCTAGGGTTTTCATCTTCACCTTCTCGCACTCAATCCTCAATTCCTAACTCCGAAGTCCCTCATTCTTGATCTCGAAGGTGTATTTGAGTTGTCTTTTTCAGATTCAAACAATGGTGAAGACTAAAATGCCAAAATCGAAGAAACATCCGGAAATTCTTCCAAGGACATCTGTTGCTCCAGCGTCTCATCACCGAAATTGCGATTGGGCCACAAATGTCGCCAAGAAAGACTCTCTCGGCGAATACAAGATGACGGAACCCTCCAGCCTTCGAGACCCGGACTCTTCTCCAAATGGCAATCGCATCTCGGTCGACCAATCGACAGACATTGTTGCATATCAATCGCCGGTCGACCATTCTAAAAATCAGCCCGTCCAAAACTAACGACCCAATCTCCTATCTCGAGCAAGAAAGTCACCTTGGGTGCTCAAGACCCGTATGAAGAAGGAGATGAGGATGATGAATCTGCAAGTGACGGTGGGTCCGAAAATGCCGAAATTGAGAAGGAGGTCCTTGAGGATGAAGGGGGTGGTGATGAGGAGTCTGAATGCCCTCCCCATTCGTAGAAGGTTCAAGTAAGCCCCTCTCAAAAATCGATTCGATTTTGATGTTGCCCTTGATGAATCTTCGAATCTACTCCGACACCTCCTCCAACGAAAAGGGCCACCGTACGAGAAAGGGAAAGGTAAAATGGCCGATGTTGCTTTGAAAACCCACGCCTGGCCGGGTCGAAATGACTGTCATCGCCTCGGGGGTGCCTATAGAGTCTTGCCTACTCCTAGTTCGGACCCCAAATGTTCGGGACTTGACACATTAACTAGAGGTAGAAACTCATTAACCCCTCAATTCTTGCTTTTCTATCGGAGAGTCTTTGAGAGTTTGTTTATGTCATTTACCATCTCCCGTAAGTTCATCATTGAGTGCAAGGTTGCAATTGCCGAATTTAGTTCGTTTGGTTTGGTTGAAATTGTTGATTTCCACAATTTACATAATTTGTTAAGTTTTTTCCGGGCCGTTCAATGAAACTACGGTCAAGGAATTTATGGCAAATGTTCCAAAGAATCTGGGAAAGGCCGGCAATGAATTCGGTGGAAGGTTTATGTTCGGGAAGACATGTTACCTTCATCCCTAACTCCCTCGGGGATCGGCTTGAGTAACCATCGTGGGTGTCACAAGTGACGAAGAATTGACCAAGGACATCATTGCACAAGAAATGACTGGCTCCACCTGGCCGGAATCAGGAGAACTGACTGCTTCTCGGCTATTGCCCAAATACAAAATTCTACATCGGATTCTCATCAACAATATCGATCCGTTAACTCATCGATCGGACATTTCGGGGGACAGGGCCGTTATGCTATACAAGTTAGGAATGAGGATGCCAGTTGACTGGGTTAAACTAGTTTTTGATAGAATTGTTTATGAAGGGCCGAGGAGGGCCAAGCAGTACAGACTGCCGCATCCAGCTCTGATTCATCACTTTCTTGTTCATCAAGAAGTGCCTGCTATGGATTCAGACCGCTTCTCTGAGAACATTCCAGTGCTGGGTGTACATGAGTTTACAAATTTGGATAGAACACCGCATCCCACTCCCGTAGTTCCCAAGCATTTCCTATCCTCATTGAACCATTCGGACGTCTTGATGCACTAGAAACTCGGTTGGGGCTGGTTCGAACACGTAGATCAAATTTTGCCCTTACCAAAGGTTTTTCGATTATATTACTTTCATGCGTAGGGTGTTGGGCAACCGGAATTTCTCGGGCGATGAGCATATAAAATCTGCATTCCAATAGTTACTCCGAATTCTCTCGCACATCCTGGAGATCCAATGGAGATACCGACTTCTGAACCCATTGGTGAGCAACCTGCTGCCCCAGCCTCTGCACCTATCGCTGCTGATGCTCCAGCTGATGCTCCCTCAGATACCCCTGCTCGCAAGAGGGTTACCAATGCATCTGCATCCGGTACAAAGAAGTCTAGATCCTCCCGGCACTAACTTTTCCCCGTTCTAACTCTTAACCCTCTAACTATTTGGCTATGGATAACTGTTTTAAACACTTAAATTCTGCTTTACTTCGCTTCAAACACTGCTTTACTTTTGTTTTATCTCTTCCTTTGGCGTTCCTCTTCCAAAAGGGGGAGTAGTAGTAATTTTTAATTTTTATGGTTGTTAGGTTTGTCTTGCTTTGGACACTTTGTTGGTTAAACTTTAATAGTAGTATTTTTAGGTTTATGATAGTTTGATCACTACACTTAGATGATATCTTGCTAAGGGGGAGCAATATTAAATGTTGTGGCTATTGTGTGTGGTATTTGCATATGTTGTTAACTTCTTTGCAGGAGTTCTTGGTTTACACACTAAGGGGAGCCATAATCCTTGTATGTTGATGCTCATGGGTTCTTTACTTATTCACACACATCACACTTACATTAAAAATCTGATAGTTATGTGTTTGTAATTAAACAACGCCAAAGGGAAGATGATTGTTGGAAAAATATGTGTCATATTTTTTTCACTTTTTATATCTTGGTTATCTTAATAAATATAACTGATTTTTAATGATAAAAGAGGTCAACATTTGTGTTTCGACCGGTTCGATTAACGCCAGCCTCGATCGACCGGCTTGATAGGCGAATCATCTTTCCAGATCAGCAAAAGCTGCGATTTTATTCTTATTCTCTTAGATTTGTTTAGGAAGGAAATATTTAGTTTCCTAAATTCTTTCCTACTACAAATCTAAGAAAATCTTTCTATATTCTTTCCTACTAATTCTCTTACCATCTTTGTTGCATATTCTTAGGTAAGAAATAATTCCTAAATTGATTTCTACTTTAACTATAAGTAAGAGTGGAAATCAATAAGGAATTACGGCTTTGAAAATATCTTTTGTGTTCTTGTTCCATAAGCTTCAACCTAGCCGAATTCATTCAAGGTGAACAAGACACGGCGCTTCATTGATTCAACTTCAAAGCAAAAAGGTTTTCTTCAAACTCATTGAAGAATCAAGAACTAATTGGTACTCAACGAACAATTTCATATCTTGCTCAAGCTACTTGGCGTGAAGTTAAGAACGGGGGTTCTTAATCCAAGTGGTGGTTGCGGTCAAGTACAATATGAAAGTGGCGATAAAATCAAGACCGGTGGGTTTGATTTCTCTTCATCAACAAGTCAGAAGAAGAAGTATCACAGGGAGTTGATCTGCTTTTCTTTTGATTGTTATTTTGTTAATTTTAAAAATTACAAAACCGATACTATTGTATTTTTGAACAAGATTATTAGTGGATTGTTTCTACCCATGGCATGGGGGCCCGTGGATGTTTCCCTTAGGGGTTTACCACGTTACATCTTGTGTTCGTATTTAATCCTTTAATTTCCGCACTAGATAAGATTAGGAAACGAACACAGTTGTGCGAGTCAGAACTCTTATCTCTATATCTTTCCAGTTCTGACTACATTCTGTCCACTGCTTATTTAATTAAAATTAAAATTCGTGTTTAATTTAATTAATCTAGGTTTTAGAACTTTCAAAAGCCATATAGAGTGAAACACGAGTGTAAACACGTGAGGCAAATATTATTTTCTTTCCTAATTTCTATTTTTTATTATCCTAGAATGTCTGGAAAAGAGAACCACCAATCATTATTGTTAAGAGCCATGCAACAACAATTTGAGAGGATGAACATGGTGTTTGGCAAGATGGGATATAACAATAAAGAGATGATGGGTGGGAGCTTACCAACTTACTAAGGAAGAAACATCACGGGGTCTCTAATATTATGAGACATGATAGGCGTAATCATAATCCTATGGCTGAATTTGAGGATAAAGATGATTATAATTATATGGCTGAGATGGGTAGAATGAGGCGTAGAGGAGATAGGCATGATCATAACCCTATAGTTGAATTTGAGGATGAAGATGATTATAATTATTTGGCTGAGATGGGTAGGATGAGGCGTAGAGGAGATAGGCGTGAAAGGGCACCTAGAGAAGGTGACTATAGAGGTCACGATGGAGTAGATAAAAACCTTGGAAATATAAAAATGAAAATACCTTCCTACCAAGGCAGGAATGACCCTAAAGTCTATTTCAAGTGGAATAATAATAATGTGAGTGATACAGCTGTTTCAAAGGAGACGACCGAACCACCTAAGGGACGATATGAGGTAACTAGAAACAATATAATGGGGTGGTCGCGTGATAATGGGGTTGTGGAATCTAAGGATGAGTGTTATAATGATATGCTGCCTGAGTTGAAAGATGATGGTGTAGAATACTCTGTAGATAATGAAGCTCTAATTGCGATGCATGCTCTTTAGGTAAAAATTAAAATCGAGAATTTAGAATAATAGTTTGATTTAGATGTGTAAGAAATAACAACGAGGAAGGAAAAATGTCAACAAATGATTTTTCTAGTACACAAAAATTCCCACATTGTACTACGAAAAACTAACCAATCCCTCCCCAGTTTGACTATTTCGTTTTTGCAGGAAATGGATTACATATGTTTTGAAGGGATGTCTAGTAGGTTACCACATATTAGAGACATCACACATCACATTGGCTTAGTACATGGAGATGTTAGTCCAGAACAACCAACCAATAGAAGTAATCCAGATGATACGAATGAGCTTCAAATACATCAAATTAAAGAAAACAAATGTTGTAGATTCATTTTGAGCTTGGTGATTGGTTTGGGATGCATGTCAAGACGGAAGGCATTTTTACTCCCTTTAATGCACGTGATGATTCGAGGTCGAATCCTTTTGAGGAAGGAGGGGATGATGCGATCCAAAATGCGACACCAACTTTCAAAATGAGTTGGCAAATGAGAAACCAAAACCAAATAGAAGGTTGGAGGACCAAAACATGCATCACACAAAGTTTGGAGGTCAAAACATGGAAAATGGTAAAGGGGCAAAAACTTTTAAATAGGTGGGCGATCGCCACACCTTTGCTTACTTAAAAACAAAGCAAGCAAGTTAAACCAATAAAAGCTCATGCGATCGCCCAGAAATACACTGGGTGATCGCCCAGGCTTAATTTTTGGGAAAATTTGAATTTTTGGTATTTTAGTTTTCTTTTTTCGTTTAGAACTATATTTTAATTAGTTTTAGTTATTATTTCTGAATAAGATTAGGATTTTTTTAATTTTACTATTTAAGTACTTTTCATTGTAAAACAATTAAGTTTAGTATTTGGAGAGATTAATTAAAGTGATAATTCACTCTATACCGTGTTCTTAATTAAATAAACTCTAAAAACTTATCAAAGATTTTGCAAACCTTTGTGGCGTTTTCATAACTATTGTTCTGAGATTCAATTTTTTGCGGGTTCGCATCACAAATCACTTTAAATTGTCCTCAAAATTCAGCACCAAAAATTTAGATGAAATGGGGAGAATGATAAAAGTTCCTTATGCTAATATTGTTGGAATTGTTATGTACCTTATGATTTGCACCAGAGTTGATTTAGCCCTTGGAATTATTGTTCTTAGCAGATTTATGGCTAATTCAGGAGAGAGCCATTGAGAAGCCTTTAAGTGTTTCCTTAAATACTTAAATGGTTAATCTAGTTTGGGATTAATTTTTATAAAAAGTAAAGAATGGGTAAGTTTGAAGGGGTAGACTTTGATGGAGACATAGATATTAAGAGGTCAACTTCTACCTACTTCTTTACTTTATGTGATACCAATGTAAGATGGAAATACCAGCTTCAAAAAGTGGTTGCTCTCTTTCCTACAGAAGCTGAATACATAGCGGCTATTGATGTAATAAAAGAAGGAATTTGGTTAAGTGGTTTGCTAAAGGAGTTTGGTTATGTTGTTGAAAATGCTATCCCGAGACAATCTGATAATCAAAGTACTATTCATCTAAGTAAAAAATCTAATGTATCATGATAGAACAAAGCATATTGATGTCAAATACCACTTCATAAGGGACATCATATTAAAAGATGTTCTAAAATTGGAAAAGACAGTCACTCAATAACCCATCTGATTGTTGGTGGATTTTTGTGTAAATGACTTCTAAATTGCAGAAACAAGAAACCGAATGAAAATGGATGCAACGTCGAGGCAAGTGTTGAACACTTTGTCCTTAAGTCAAATTTACCCCGCAATGGTGCCTACGGTTTATGACAATCGACTCCCAAGATACAACGACTTTGTAGCACTTCCAAACACAAGCACAACGAACCAAAATTGGTTTTCTACTCCAAAGGATGAAAATGAAATATGAAAACCAAAATTTTATGCAATAAATGCAATAAACTTGGTTCAAATAATGAAATATATGAATAGATTGTTTTGTATATCACTTCTTTGTCGGAAAAGATGCCAGAAGGTCCTAAATATAGACGATGTTCGATTGAAAACGAAATGGTGTGGAGCCAATTCGTGCAACACTTCAAAAAGACATGTCTATTCACGCAAACCAATGCGATCGCAAGGTACAATTTTGAAGATAGAATTTTAATCTAGTTTAACCATACGATCGCATGGCTTTATATCCTGCAATTGCAAGGTAGGACAAAAAACGTTCTGCTTAAAATTTAGGCAAGTTGCGATTGTAGGGTAAAATACCCAAGCAATCGCATGGTCAAATTTTGACCTAAATTTCTCATTTTTTGTAATTTCTCATTATTCGATATTGGTTTCGAGATGCCAAATATACCCTTCAATACATGCATTGAAATTTGAATTCTCTTTCAGAGGCGTTGCCTCCGAGCCCCCACAAGGGGCGCAGTCAATTTCTCGACATCTTAAACCAATTTCCAACAATCCCTCACATGAATAAAAATTTATTAATATGCAAAACACGATGCAAATGAAATGCAGACTTTGACAAATGGAGTACATGCGACAAGTCATAGCATCAAGATAGGTGGCTTGTGGCTTTGAGCTTTCTTTAGTTGAGTATAATCGAATTTACTAGGCTAATTGGTGAACGCGATGTCCTTGAACCATCCAGCCGTTTATGTAAACCCAAACAATTGTACCAACACCATAACTTATCTAACCAATTCGGTTGACATGGTTGTGTCCATTTTGGCCCTGGACAACTCTTGGTTTCATAAGTGCTCTAAGATAATTAAGCCTCGAACCCCACGACCTGACCTGGCAGGTCAATCCCCGTTTCGACACCCTAAAGTGGCGAAGTGGCAAACTAATTTGCCTAAACGGATTGGGTCAGGTCTGAGTATTTTGACCAAAGTTGACAAATACTTAATTAATTTCTCGATATCTTAAACCAAATTCTAACAATCTCCAACATGAATGAAAATTTATTGATACGCAAAACACGATGCAAATGAAATACAGACTCTAACAAATAGAGTACATACGACAAGTCATAGCATAAAGATAGGTGCCTTGTAGCTTTAAACCTTCTTTGGTTGAGTATAATCAGATTTACTAGGCTAATTGGTGAACACGTAATTGGTGAACACGATGTCCTTGAACCATCCAGCCATTCATGTAAACCCAAACAATTGTACCAACACCACAATTGTCTAACTAATTCGATTTTCATGGTTGTATCATGGTTGTATCTATTTTCGAACCCCGACCGACTCGGACAACTCTTGGTTTCTTAGTTAATTTCTCGATAAGTGCTCTAAGAGAATTAAGTCTCGAACCAAATGAAATACGAAAGATGACTCTAACAAATGATCATGGCAAGTCGATTAAAAAGGTAGCCATTTAAGTATAATCCTCAAAGCCAATTGGCGAACGCGTGTCCTTCAACCATCCAAATTGCTCATGGCAACTAATTTTCCTACCAACACCATAACTTATCTAACCAATTCGGTTCTCATGGTTGTATTCATTTTGCACAACTCTTGGTTTCATAAGTGCTCTAAGATAATTAAGCGGACGACCTAGCGGTCGATTGAGGCCCTAAAGAAACCGACTTAGTTAATTTCTCGACATCTTAAACCAATTTTCAACAATCCCATACATTAATAGAAATTCATTGATACGCAAAACACGATGCAAATGATATGTAGACTCTAACAAATAGAGTACATGCGACAAGTCATAGCATCAAGATAGGTGGCTTGTGGCTTTGAACCTTCTTTAGTTGAGTACAATCGGATTTACTAGGTTAATTGGTGAACGCGATGTCCTTGACCATCCAGTTGTTCATGTAAACCCAAACAATTGTACCAACACCACACTTGTCTAACTAATTCAGTTTTCATGGTTGTATCCGTTTTGGCCCTGGACCACTCTTGGTTTCATAAGTGCTCTAAGAGAATTAAGCCTCGAACCTCGAGACCTGATCAGGCAGGTCGATCTCCATTTCGATGCCTCAAAGCAGCAAAGTGGCAAACTAATTAGCCAAAATGGATTTGGCCAAAGTTGACAGATACATAGTTAATTTCTCGACATCTTAAACCAATTTCCAACAATCTCCCACTTGAATGGAATTTGTTGATACACAAAACACGATGCAAATAAAATGAAAATGAAAGCCAGACTCTAACAAATGGAGTACATGCGACATGTCATAGCATCAAGATAGGTAGCTTGTGTCTTTGAACCTTCTTTAGTTAAGTATAATTAGATTTACTAGGCTAATTGGTGAACGCGATGTCCTTGAACCATCCAGTCGTTCATGTAAACCCAAATATTTGTACCAATACCATAACTTATCTAACGAATTCGATTATCATGGTTGTGTCCATTTTGGCACTGGACGACTCTTGGTTTCAAAAGTGCTCCAAAAAAATTAAAACTCGAACCCCGCGACATGACCGGGCAGGTCGATCTCTGTTTCGACGACCCAAAGTAGTGGAATGGTAAACTATTTTATCTAAACGGATTGGATCGGGTCTAAGTATCTTTGCCGAAGTTCACAGATACTTAGTTAATTTCTCGACATCTTAAACTAATTTTCAACAATTCCCTACATGAACGGTAATTCATTGATACACAAAACACGATGCAAATGAAATGCAAATGAAAGGTAGACTATAAAAATGGAGAACATGCGACAAGTCATAGCATCAAGATATGTTGCTTGTGTTTTTGCACCTTCTCTAGTTGAGTATAATCATATTTACTAGGCTAATTGGTGAACACTATGTCCTTAAACTATCCAGCCGTTCATATAAACCCAAACAATTGTACTAACACCATAACTTATCTAACCAATTCGATTCTCATGGTTGGGTCCATTTTGGCACTGGACAACTCTTGGTTTCATTGGTGCTCTAAGAGAATTAAGCCTCGAACTCCGTGACTTGACCGGGTAGGTCGATCCCTATTTCTACGTCCCAAAGCGGCGAAGTGGCAAACTAATTTGCCT
Organism: Forsythia suspensa; assembly: GCA_023638005.1. NCBI lineage: Eukaryota > Viridiplantae > Streptophyta > Magnoliopsida > Lamiales > Oleaceae > Forsythia > Forsythia suspensa. Next base: position 34,922,720 of record CM042671.1, read on the forward strand.
AAACGGATTGAGTCAGGTCTGTGTATTTTTGCCGAAGTTGACAGATACTTAGTTAATTTTTTGACTTCTTAAACCAATTTCCAACAATCCCCAACATGAATGGATATTCATTGATACACAAAACACGATGTAATTGAAATGCAGAATCAAACAAATGGAGTACATGCGACAAGTCATAGCATCAAGATAGGTGGCTTGTGGCGTTGAACCTTCTTTAGTTAAGTATAATCTGATTTACTAGCGTAATTGGTGAATGCGATGTCCTTGAACCATACAGCCGTTAATGTAAACCCAAACAATTGTACCTACACCATAACTTATCTAACCAATTCGGTTCTCATGGTTGTGTCCATTTTGACACTGGACAACTCTTAGTTTCATAAGTGCGCTAAGAGAAATAAGCCTCGAACCCAGTGACCTGACCGAGGAGGCCGATCTCTGTTACGACGCCTCCAGAGCGGCGAAGTGGTAAATTAATTTACCTAAATAGATTGGATCGGGTCTGTGTATTTTGGATGAAGTTGATAGATATTTAGTTAATTTATCGACATCTTAAACTAATTTCCAATAATCTCCCACCTGAATGGAAATTCATTAATACACAAAACACGATGCAAATAAAATGCAAATAAAAGCCAGACTCTAACAAATGGAGTACATGCGACATGTCATAGCATCAAGATAGGTGGCTTGTGACTTTGAACCTTCTTTAGTTGAGTATAATCAGATTTACTAGGCTAATTGTTGAATGCGATGTCCTTGAACCATCCAGATGTTCATGTAAACTAAAACAATTGTACCAACACCATAACTTATCTAACCAATTCGGTTCTCATGGTTGCGTCCATTTTGGCTTTGGAAAACTCTTGGTTTCATAAGTACTCTAAGATAATTAAGCCTCGAACCCCGCGACCGGATCGGGTAGGTCGATCTCCGTTTCAAAGCCACAAAGCGGCAAGTGACAAACTAATTTGCCTAAACGGATTAGGTCGAGTCTTAGTATTTTGGCCAAAGTTGATGAGATACTTAGTTAATTTTTCGACATCTTAAACCAATTTCCAAAATCCTCAATATGAATAGAAATTCATTGATACGCAAAATATCGATGCAAATGAAATGCAAATGAAAGCGCTTCTAACAAATGGAGTACATGCAACAAGTCATAGCATCAAGATAGGTGGCTTGTGACTTTGAACCTTCTTTAGTTGAGTATAATCAGATTTACTAGGCTAATTGGTGAAGGAGATGTCCTTGAACCATCCAGTCAGTTCATGTAAACCCAAACAATCGTAAGGACACCATAACTTATCTAACCAATTCGGTTCTCATGGTTGTGTATATTTTGGCACCGGACAACTCTTGATTTCATAAGTGCTCTGAGAGAATTAAGCCGCGAACCCCGCGACCTAACCGGAAAGGTCGATCTCCGTTTTGACACCCCAAAGCGACGAAGTGGCAAACTAATTTGCCTAAATAGATTAGGTTGGGTCTGAGTATTTTAGCTGAAGTTGATAGATACTTAGTTAATTTCTCGACATCTTAAACCAATTTCCAACAATCTCCCACGTTAATGGAAATTCATTGATATGCAAAACACGATGCAAATTAAATGCAAATGAAAGGTAGACTCTAACAAATGGAGTACAAGCGACAAGTCATAGCATAAAGATAGGTGGCTTGTGTCTTTGAACCTTCTTTAGTTGAGTATAATCAGATTTACTAGGCTAATTGGTGAACGCGATATCCTTGAACCATCCAGTCGTTCATGTAAACCTAAACAATTGTACCAACACCATTACTTATCTAACCAATTGGATTGTCATGGTTGTGTCCATTTTGGCACTGGTCAACTCTTGGTTTCATAAGTGCTCTAAGAGAATTAAGCCTCGAACCCCGCGACCTAACCAGGTAGTTAGATCCCCGTTTAGACGCTCCAAAGCGACAAAATGGCAAACTAATTTTCCTAAACAGATTGGGTCGGTTCTGAGTACTTTGGCCGAAGTTCACACATACTTAGTTAATTTATCGACATCTTAGCCAATTTCCAACAATCCCCCACATGAATGGAGATTCATTGATATGCAAAACACGATGCAAATTAAATGCAAATGAATGGCAGACTCTAACAAATGGAGTACACGCGATAAGTCATAGCATCAAGATTGGTGGCTTGTGTCTTTGAACCTTCTTTAGTTGATTATAATCAGATTTACTAGTCTAATTGGTGAACGAGATATCCTTGAACCAACCAGTCGTTCATGTAAACCTAAACAATTGTACCAATACCATAACTTATCTAACCAATTAGATTGTCATGGTTGTGTCCATTTTGGCACTGGACAACTCTTGGTTTTCATAAGTGCTCTAAAAGAATTAAGCCTTGAACCCCGCGACCTGACCAGGTAGTTAGATCCCTGTTTAGACGCTCCAAAGAGAAAAATGGCAAACTAATTTGCCTAAATAGATAGGGTCGGTCTGAGTACTTTGGCCGAATTTGACACATACTTAGTTAATTTATCGATATCTTAACCAATTTCCAACAATCCCCCGCATGAATGGAGATTCATTGATACGCAAAACACGATGCAAATGAAATGTAGACTCTAACAAATGGAATACATGCGACAAGTCATAGCATCAAGATAGGTGGCTTGTGGCTTTGATCCTTCTTTAGTTGAGTATAATCTGATTTACTAGCGTAATTGGTGAATGCGATGTCCTTGAACCATACAGTCGTTAATGTAAACCCAAACAATTGTACCTACACCATAACTTATCTAATCAATTAGGTTCCATGGTTGTGTCCATTTTGACACTGGACAACTCATAGTTTCATAAGTGCTCCTAGAGAATTAAGCCTCGAACCCAGTGACCTGACCGGGGAGGCCGATCTCTGTTACGACGCCTCCAGAGCGGCGAAGTGGTAAACTAATTTACCTAAATAGATTGGGTCGGGTCTGTGTATTTTGGATGAATTTGACAGAAATTTAGTTAATTTATCGACATCTTAAACTAATTTCCAATAATCTCCCACCTGAATGGAAATTCATTAATATACAAAACACGATGCAAATAAAATGCAAATAAAATACAGACTCGAACAAATGGAATACATGCGACAAGTCATAGCATCAAGATAGCAAGCATGTGGCTTTAAACCTTCGTTAGTTGAGTATAATCAAATTTACTAGGCTAATTGGTGAACGCGATGTCCTTGAACCATCCAGCCGTTCAAGTAAACCCAGACAACTGTACCAACACCATAACTTATCTAACCAATTTGGTTCTTATGGTTGTGTCAATTTCAGCCCTGGACAACTCTTGGTTTCATAAGTGTTCTAAGATAACTAAGTCTCGAACCGCGCGACCTGACCGGACAGGTCGACCTCCGTCTTGACACCCCAAAACGACGAAGTGGTAAACTAATTTGCCTAAACGGATTAGGTCGGGTCTGAGTATTTTGGCCGAAGTTGACAGATACTTAGTTAATTTCTCGGCATCTTTAAACAATTTCAAAAAATCCTCCACATGAATGGAAATTCATTGAGACGCAAAACAAGATGTAAATGAAAAGCAGACTCTAACAAATAGAGTACATGCGACAAGTTGTAGCATCAAGATAGGTGGCTTGTGACTTTGAACCTTCTTTAGTTGAGTATAATCAGATTTACTAGGCTAATTGTTGAACGCTATGTCCTTGAACCATCCAGACGTTCATGTAAACTAAAACAATTGTACCAACACCATAACTTATCTAACCAATTCGGTTCTCATGGTTGCATCTATTTTGGCTTTGGAAAACTCTTGGTTTCATAAGTACTCTAAGATAATTAAGCCTCGAACCCCGCGACCGGACCGGGTAGGTCGATCTCCGTTTCAAAGCCACAAAGCGACGAAGTGACCAACTAATTTGCCTAAACGGATTAGGTCGAGTCTTAGTATTTTAGCCAAAGTTGACAGATACTTAGTTAATTTCTCGACATCTTAAACCAATTTCCAACAATCCTCAATATGAATAGAAATTCATTGATACGCAAAATACGATGCAAATGAAATGCAAATGAAAGGCAGACTCTAACAAATGAAGTACATGCAACAAGTCATAGCATCAAGATAGATGGCTTGTGACTTTGAACCTTCTTTAGTTGAGTATAATCAGATTTACTAGGCTAATTGGTGAACACGATATCCTTGAACCATCCAGTCGTTCATGTAAACCTAAACAATTGTACCAACTCCATAACTTATTTAACCAATTAGATTGTCATGGTTGTGTCCATTTTGGCACTGGTCAACTATTGGTTTCATAAGTGCTCTAAGAGAATTAAGCCTCGAACCCCGCGACCTAACCAGGTAGTTAGATCCCCGTTTAGACGCTCCAAAGCAACAAAATGGCAAACTAATTTGCCTAAACAGATTGGGTCGGTTCAGAGTACTTTGGCCGAAATTCACACATAATTAGTTAATTTATCGACATCTTAGCCAATTTCCAACAATCCCCCACATGAATGGAGTTCATTGATATGCAAAACACGATGCAAATTAAATGCAAATGAAAGGCAGACTCTAACAAATGTAGTACATGCGACAAGTCATAGCATCAAGATAGGTGGCTTGTGTCTTTGAACCTTCTTTAGTTGAGTATAATCAGATTTACTAGGCTAATTGGTGAACACGATATCCTTGAAACATCCATTCGTTCATGTAAACCGAAACAATTGTACCAACACCATAACTTATCTAACCAATTAGATTGTCATGGTTGTGTCCATTTTAGCACTGGACAACTCTTGGTTTCGTAAGTGCTCTAAGAGAATTAAGCATCGAACCCCACGACCTGAACAAGAAGTTAGATTCCTGTTTAGACGCTCCAAAGCGGCAAAGTCACAAACTAATTTGCCTAAACAGATTGGGTCGGGTCTGAGTACTTTGGCCGAAGTTGACACATGCTTAGTTAATTTATCGACATCTTAAACCAATTTCCAACAATCTCCTACATGAATGGAGATTCATTGATATGCAAAACATGATGGAAATGAAATGTAGACTCTAACAAATGGAGTACATGCGACAAGTCATTGTATCAAAATAGGTGGCTTGTGGCTTTGAACCTTCTTTAGTTGAGTACAATCGGATTTACAAGGCTAATTGGTGAACGAGAAGTCCTTGAACCATCCAACCGTTCATGTAAACCCAAACAATTGTACCTATACCATAACTTATCTAACCAAGTCGATTCTCATGGTTGTGTCCATTTTGGCCTTAGACAACTCTTGATTTCATAAGTGCTCTAAAAGAATTAAGACTCAAACCCCGCGACCTTACTGGGCAGGTCGATCTCTGTTTCTATGACCAAAAGCGGCGAAGTGGTAAACTAATTTACCTAAACAGATTAGGTTGGGTCTGAGTATTTTGGCCGAAGTTGACAGATACTTAGTTAATTTATCGACATCATAAACTAATTTCCAACAATCCCCTACATGAATGGAAATTCATTGATACCAAAAACACGATGCAAATGAATGGCAGACTCTAACAAATGGAGTACATGCGATAAGTCATAGCATCAAGATTGGTGGCTTGTGTCTTTGAACCTTCTTTAGTAGATTATAATCATATTTACTAGGCTAATTGGTGAATGCGATATCCTTGAACCATCTAGTCGTTCATGTAAACCTAAACAATTGTACCAATACCATAACTTATCTAACCAATTAAATTGTCATGATTGTGTCCATTTTGGCATTGGACAACTCTTGGTTTTCATAAGTGCTCCAAGAGAATTAAGCCTCAAACCCCGCGACCTGACCAGGTAGTTAGATCCCTGTTTAGACGCTCCAAAGCGACAAAATGGCAAACTAATTTGCCTAAATAGATAGGGTCGGGTCTGAGTACTTTGGCCGAATTTGACACATACTTAGTTAATTTATAAACATCTTAACCAATTTCCAACAATCCCCCGCATGAATGGAGATTCATTGATACGCAAAACACGATGCAAATGAAATGTAGACTCTAACAAATGGAGTACATGCGACAAGTCATAGCATCAAGATAGGTGGCTTGTGGCTTTGATCCTTCTTTAGTTGAGTATAATCTGATTTACTAGCGTAATTGGTGAATGCGATGTCCTTGAACAATACAGCCGTTAATGTAAACCCAAACAATTGTACCTACACCATAACTTATCTAACCAATTCGGTTCTCATGGTTGTGTCCATTTTGACACTGGACAACTCTTAGTTTCATAAGTGCTCTAAGAGAATTAAGCCTCGAACCCAGTGACCTGACCGGGGAGGCCGATCTCTGTTACGACGCCTCCAGAGCGGCGAAGTGGTAAACTAATTTACCTAAATAGATTGGGTCGGGTCTGTGTATTTTGGATGAAGTTGACAGATATTTAGTTAATTTATCGACATCTTAAACTAATTTCCAATAATCTCCCACCTGAATGGAAATTCATTAATACACAAAACACGATGCAAATAAAATGCAAAATAAAATACAGACACTAACAAATGGAGTACATGCGACAAGTCATAGCATCAAGATAGCGAGCTTGTGGCTTTGAACCTTCGTTAGTTGAGTATAATAGAATTTACTAGGCTAATTGGTGAACGCGATGTCCTTGAACCATCCAGCCGTTCAAGTAAACCCAGACAAATGTACCAACACCATAACTTATCTAACCAATTTGGTTCTTATGGTTGTGTCCATTTTAGCCCTAGAAAATTCTTGGTTTCATAAGTGTTCTATGATAACTAAGTCCCGAACCCCGCGACCTGACTGGACAGGTCGACCTCCGTCTCGACACCCCAAAACGACGAAGTGGTAAACTAATTTGCCTAAATGGATTAAGTCGGATCTGAGTATTTTGGCCGAAGTTGACAGATACTTAGATAATTTCTCGACATCTTAACCAATTTCAAAAAATCCTCCACATGAATGGAAATTCATTGATACGCAAAACAAGATGTAAATGAAAAGCAGACTCTAACAAATAGAGTACATCAGACAAGTCATAGCATCAAGATAGGTGGCTTGTGACTTTGAACCTTATTTAGTTGAGTATAATCAGATTTACTAGGCTAATTGTTGAACGCGATGTCCTTGAACCATCCAGACGTTCATGTAAACTAAAACAATTGTACCAACACCATAACTTATCTAACTAATTCGGTTCTCATGGTTGCGTCCATTTTGGCTTTGGAAAACTCTTGGTTTCATAAGTACTCTAAGATAATTAAGCCTCGAACCCCGCGACCGGACCGGGTAGGTCGATCTCCGTTTCAAAGCCACAAAGCGACGAAGTGACAAACTAATTTGCCTAAACGGATTAGGTTGAGTCTTAGTATTTTGGCCAAAGTTGACAGATATTTAGTTAATTTGTCGACATCTTAAACCAATTTCCAACAATCCTCAATATGAATAGAAATTCATTGATACGCAAAATACGATGCAAATGAAATGCAAATGAAAGGCAGACTCTAACAAATGGAGTACATGCAACAAGTCATAGCATCAAGATAGATGGCTTGTGACTTTGAACCTTCTTTAGTTGAGTATAATCAGATTTACTAGGCTAATTGGTGAAGGCGATGTCCTTGAACCATCCAGTCGTTCATGTAAACCCAAACAATCGTAAGGACACCATAACTTATCTAACCAATTCGGTTCTCATGGTTGTGTATATTTAGGCACCGGAAAACTCGTGATTTCATAAGTGCTCTGAGAGAATTAAGCCGCGAACCCCGCGACCTAAACGAAAAGGTCGATCTCCGTTTCGACACCCCAAAGCGATGAAGTTGCAAACTAATTTGCCTAAATAGATTAGGTTGGGTCTGAGTATTTTGGCTGAAGTTGATAGATACTTAGTTAATTTCTCGACATCTTAAACCAATTTCCAACAATCCCCCACGTTAATGGAAATTCATTGATATGCAAAACACGATGCAAATTAAATGCAAATGAAAGGTAGACTCTAACAAATGGAGTACATGCGACAAGTCATGGCATCAAGATAGGTGGCTTGTGTCTTTGAACCTTCTTTAGTTGAGTATAATCAGATTTACTAGGCTAATTGGTGAACGCGATATCCTTGAACCATCCAGTCGTTCATGTAAACCTAAACAATTGTACCAACACCATAACTTATCTAACCAATTAGATTGTCATGGTTGTGTCCATTTTGGCACTGGACAACTCTTGGTTTCATAAGTGCTCTAAGAGAATTAAGACTTGAACTTCGCGACCTAACCGGTAGTTAGATCCCGCTTTAGATGCTCCAAAGCGACAAAATGGCAAACTAATTTGCCTAAATAGATTAGGTCGGTTCTGAGTACTTTGGCCGAAGTTCACACATACTTAGTTGATTTATCGACATCTTAGCCAATTTCGAACAATCCCCCACATGAATGGAGATTCATTGATATGCAAAACACGATGCAAATTAAATGCAAATGAAAGGCAGACTCTAACAAATGGAGTACATGTGACAGGTCATTGCATCAAGATAGGTGGCTTGTGTCTTTGAACCTTCTTTAGTTGAGTATAATCATATTTACTAGGCTAATTGGTGAACGCGATATCCTTGAAACATCCAGTCGTTCATGTAAACCGAAACAATTGTACCAACACCATAACTTATCTAATCAATTAGATTGTCATGGTTGTGTCCATTTTGGCGCTGGTTTGGTTTCGTAAGTGCTCTAAGAGAATTAAGCATCGAACCCCGCGACCTGAACAGGAAGTTAGATTCCTGTTTAGACGCTCCAAAGCAGTAAAGTCACAAACTAATTTGCCTAAACAGATTGGGTCGGATCTGAGTATTTTAGCCAAAGTTGACAGATACTTAGTTAATTTATCGACATCTTAAACCAATTTTCAACAATCTCTCATATGAATAGAAATTGATTGATACGCAAAACACGATGCAAAGAAAATGCATACTCTGACAAATAGAGTACATGCGACAAGTCATAGCATCAAGATAGGTGGCTTGTGGCTTTGAACCTTCTTTAGTTGAGTATAATATGATTTACTAGGCTAATTGGTGAACGTGATGTCCTTGAACCATCCAGCCGTTCATGTAAACCCAAACAATTGTACGAACACTATAACTTATCTAACCAATTAGATTATCATGGTTGTGTCCATTTTAGCACTGGATAACTCTTAGTTTCATAAGTGCTCTAAGAGAATTAAGCCTCGAACCCCGCAACCTGATTGGGTACGTCGTTCTCCATTTCGACGTTCCAAAGTGGTAAAGTGACAAACTAATTTGTCTAAACGGATTGGGTCGGGGCTGAGTATTTTGGCCGAAGTTGACAGTCACTTAGTTAATTTCTCGACATCTTAAACCAATTTCCAACAATTTTCCACATGAATGGAATTTTATTGATACGCAAAACACGATGCAAATGAAATGCAGACTCTAACAAATGGAGTACATGCGACAAGTCATAGCATCAAGATAGGTGGCTTGTGGCTTTGAACCTTCTTTAGTTGAGTATAATAGGATTTACTAGGATAATTGGTGAGCGCGATGTCCTTGAACTATCCAGCCGTTCATGTAAACCCGAATAATTTTACCAACACGATAACTAATCACAATAATTCTGTCATCATGGTTGTGTCCATTTTGACCCTGGACAACTCTTGGTTTCATAAGTGCTCTAAGAGAATTAAGCCTCAAACCCGCGACTGGTCCGGGCGGTCGATCCCATTCGATGCCCCAAAGGCGGTAACAAACTAATTTGTCTAAACGGATTGAGTCGGGTCTTTGTATTTTTTTAGTTGAGTTAATCGAGATACTTAGTTAATTTCTCGACATATTAAACCAATTTCCAACAAACTAATTTGTCTAAACGATATGGGTACCAAAGTTGTGCCCTTGAATAAATTCAAAAACACCGATTGTTTGAAGTTTCTATCAATTGATTCAAATTTTTGAATATGATCTTTTGAGTACAAGAGTGAATGAAGCACAAGTAGATTAAACTAAACGAAAGCACAATTGATCAACCAAATATTGGTAGGAAGGTGGAGTGAGATTGCTCATGTTTGCCATCAAAGTTGGTTGAAGTCGTACTTTGATAAAATGCATTTTTGAAAGTGGAGCATATGCAGAAGATGTTGACACATGGCTTTATGGTGGATGTTGGATTGAATCTTGATCCTTTGATCTACGCTTTAGTTGCTTTTTTGCGTGAGTTGAATAATTTAGTTTTTTTATCTCTTCTTTCACCTCAAGATATTCATCTTCATCTTCTTTTCTGTTTCTTTTTAAGGTTTATGGATAAAGAATTTGGTGTTCTTTAGTCTGATTTGTAACAGATTAGATTAAATAAGGTTTTCTTGGTTCTCTGTGAACAGTAACCATATTTCTTGTTTGGTATCTCTTGAGAAAGTCTAAGTAGCTTAAGGCTTGTAAATTCGACAGTATTGTACACATTTAATTTGTTGTTGATTTGGTTGGTTATTAGTGATATATAGCTTAATCTACTTTTGTGGATGCTCAACAAGAGATTATGTGTTGGATTTGGTTAGTGAACCTTTGGGGCTTGAGCCGAAACAAATACTTGTATTTTTTAGTTTCTTACATTTTTATGTTCTTAGATCTGATGAATTGTTGTGTGTTCTTGACGCATCATGATGGTTTCTAGGCTTTGCAAAAGGCATTCTTAACATCCAACTATTGCAGCGTCCAATCTAGATTTATAGCCAATGTCAATAAGACTCTTATAGTACTCATGTGAGCAACATGAGTAGATATTTCCCTATAATCAATGCCATAAGTTTGAGTATAGCCTTTGGCTACTAACATGGCCTTTTCTTTGTCAATTGTACCATGTGCATTGTATTTAATTGTGGCACCTACTTGTTGCCCACCATCTTTTTCTGCTCGAAAGTTTCATGATTTTCTTATGATAAATTTTATTTAAATTGTTTATATAGTAATATTTTGTTGAATGTGAATATGAAATGTGATTGAATTCGTTATATTGAGATTGTTTTGAACGTAATTTATTCATTTGTTACGAAATTGTTGATTTAAAGCACGTTACAACATGTTATTTTATATCATAATTGATTTTTTTTCTGCAATTTATCTACACTGAAGAAGAATGAAGAAAATTTTTTTTCAACATAATTATATATATTCACATAGTTTTACAAAGCAAAATGCTATACTGTGACAGCTTTAAAACTGCATTGAAAGAGTACATTTTGTTTCTTGTTCGTTGGTTTGTAGCCTTTTTAACCCATTTATCTTTGAAGGATCGTCCATTATGTCCGTCTACTTCCATCTTTCAATCGCCTTGGCGATTTGCAATAATAATTGTTGAAGGTAAAACAAATACTTTATCGCCTTTCAACATTGATCGGTACACGTCTTTGAAGATTCAAGTATTTGTTTCATTAATTTTCACAATAAATTTTTCTTAATTATATGGATGATATACAAAATAATAATAATAATAAACAAATATTTCAAAATTTATCTTCAAGCATAAGAATTTGTGTAAGACGATGTAAAGAAAACTCTAATAAGTGTAGCATATTTTACATATATACATTCTTCAGTATGCTATTATATAAGGCAAAGATTTTAGATGTTGTTAGTGACGGTATTGATTCAAATCATTTATACACAAGCATAAATGTTTTATTGAAGTGTGCGATATCCGAGTACAAAAGATAAGTTAGATTTGGTCAATGGAGTCCAATGCGAAACAGGAGGAATAATGTATATTAAAAGTTATTTTATTTTTATGCAAACAGCTTTTCATTATTAAGTTACACTAATTCAAAAAATTCTAAATAATAACATAATTACCCTTGTAACATAAATCAATTAGAAATAAACACATTAAAATCTTCTTCAACGACACCACATAATTGTCGTCTTCTACACCTTCTACGGCATCTCGCGACTCATCATTTGGCAACCAAAAGCTTTTCCATGGTTTTGTGGTGAGCAATCTCTAATACACAATTTTCACGCATATTTATTTGTTTTCTATTATTATTCTTATTATCAATCATTAGAAGACTATGATTTTCATGTGTATTGATTTCATTAATTATTATATTATCTTCTTATTTCTCTTGTTTCATCTTATCTTTGCAATGACATGTAATTATTTAAGTTGGGTCAAAGATGTGGTGATGGTTTGTGAAAATTCGACCACGTGTGTGTGCTCGAGTGCATTAAATGGTTGTATGTACAAGTGCTCGGTGCTAAAAGAATAGATAAGTCCTTAGGCAAGAATTATGGGAGCGAGGAGAAAAATAGCCTTTGCATTTCCTTCCTACTACTTGAATTCAAAATGGAGCCTACTAATCCAAGTACCCCCATTATTTTTTCTTGAATCTTTGTACTATCTATGTGGTTTGTGCAGCCAAATTGACAAGAAAATCGACATATAGTTGAGCATATTGGCTTATGACTGGCAATACAAGTTGAAAATGTCGTTTTACCTATTTTTTCAAAGAATGAGATGAGAATCGGGCAATTAAGTATATATAAGAAAAATCTTTAGCCAAGTTGTGGTACAATACAAGTAGTATTTATTCTTAAATCTTGCATAGAAAATGTGATGATAGAACATAGTAAACAATATCATTGTTACTATGTTCAATAAGCTTTTTTATAGAGTAGGTTACTATTCCACTACAACAAAAATAGCCTTTTGCAACATCTCAACGACAACCTTCATTAATAGCTTGTGGCTAAAACGGGTTTACGGCAATAGTCATCAAATGTCTGTTGCAATTGGTTAATTCAATTGACATTTGACAACGGTATTTAAATGAATGTTGCCAATATATCCTTTTGCAACGGTCATTGTCTGTTGTTAAAATAATTATACATTTTGCTATTCAACAACGGGCAGTGACCGTTGCCAAATAATATAGTATTTAGCAACGTTCGCGCACGTTGCGAAAGACTCTATTATAGGACATTTTACAACGGTCAATGTCTGTTGCAAAAGATTTTATATAATAAATAAATTGGTAGCGTTCAAGGAACGCGAACGTTGCGAAAGACTCTATTTTAGGACATTTTGCAACGGTCAATGCCTGTTGCAAAAGATTTTATATAATAAATGAATTCGCAACGTTCCTTGAACGTTGTAAAAGATTTGATGTCCAAATACTAACCCATTTAATCAACTGAACGTATTCCACTCACCCAATTTTGCCATATACGACTGTGTGCAAACCCCCAAAATCACATCTCTTCCACATCTCTCCTCCTTCAAATCTCCTCTCAAATCTCTCATCTCTCCTCAAATCTCCAATACGTCTGCCATTCTTTCTCTCAAATCTGTTAATTTGTTGGAAGTAAAGGCATAAACAGGAGATTTTTATATTTCTTTTAAAAAAATAATAATAATTGCAGTATTACCTTGGGGACGGAGGGTGAGGTCTTCGAGGCTGGAGGAGGCGATCTCGAGGCGGGCGGTGGCGGTGCGGATGTTGTGTCTTGAAAGAAATTGAATTCCAGATCGGCTTGCTCTTTTAGGGCTCTAAACTACTCCACGCTGATGTTCTCCATCTCTAACCTTCAGGTTTGAATTTTATCTAATTTTTTTTTCCAACTATTTATCCAATCAATTAATATGACAAATCCAGTGTGCATTTAATCAGGATTAATGTCATATTTTGATTTCCCTCGATTTCATGGAAACCCAGCATGGCCAAATCCCTTTGATTCTCCCGCAATTTAAACTTGATAAAAAAGCTTCTATTGTTTTAATTTGATTTTCCTATTTTATTTAATGTGGATAAGTTGAAAGTTCGGATTTCTGTATAAAAAAAAAAAAAAGTATTTTCCTAATTCAATTTGTTTGCTGCTTGGTGTGCTAAGAAGCCTATTGGAATAAAGTAGACCATTGCATCTTTTCATAGTCTTTCAATTGTATAATCCTTAATTTAACAGTTGGGTTGATTATATAGTTTATTAATTATAAGATGCAATATATAGCACACAAATTGTGATAAATTTAAAGAAATGAAACCGAGTCCACTCATTGTGCTGAAAAGGTGGAATGTAGCTAATTTTAGGTTCAGAGGCAGCAAGTTGAGCAGCATAATAGGACAAATTAATAAAGTGTGTCAATGTATATTCCTTAGACTGAATTACCATATTTTTTTACTTCTCTTTCGTTTGTTTGGATGTACTGGATAGACCTCTGGAGATTTGACCTTGTTGGCTGTTGGCTGCTCATTTTCCTCAAACTTTTCTGTAGTATGGGCATGAACTTTTTGTGGTGATGGATTGTATTAATGCAGGAAAGGGATTATGCATTCGATGGTGTTTTGTCTCTTAAATCTACCAGAGAAGCAGAGAAGGGAGAAGAACTCAACCTTATATTTCGATTAGAAAATGCAACAATTGGTTATGCAGGAGAGGGGTTATGCATTCCCAATTTTCATTTCCCAATTATCTGTGTTTATGATCAAATCAATCAATTTAAATCATGATTTTCTTTACTCATTTTCCTTTCAGTTGCATCTAGTTTGTATACAAAGTTCCTCTGCTACTATTAACTTACCCAAGACCACTTATCTATGTGACTGCATGTTATAGTCATGAATCAGGCAATGCCAGAGCAGGTGGAGATTTCTTCTAGGAATTATTCCTCCTCTAATGCAGATGATGACGTTGAAGAGTGCAAGCAGCCAAATGCAGATTTTACAATGGATCAACCTGCCAAGGAATTAAAATCTGAAGGTAATGAAACTATGTGCTGATATTGAAGTGCAGGTCTGCTCTGGCTTTATTTGTCTCTGCATCACCAAATCACCACACGCATGGATATATGTTATCTGTATGTGTGTCTAATAGATAAATTTCTGTAATGTACTTTGGAAAATTTTGAATGAACAATAATCTTATTGAAAAGAATGAAACGTACTTGAATTTGATATATGTTCATCAATAATTATGTTTTAACTCATTAGGAACACTTTAATATTTAATGAACAAATAAAATTTATTTTGAAAACTCAAAAACATCAGAATTTAATCAAGAGCGCTCTTTATATTGTGCTATTCATGGTTACATCAATTTTTTATAACTATAACCATCTTTCTACTTTGTTATAGCTTGAAATTTGTTTTTTTACCGTAAGGTACCTATCAGTATAAAAAAAACAGTGGAAAAATAATTCACAATTCATCTATTTTCATATTCTTCAATGTATTATAACTTTTTCTCTATGCTTTGTTCCAAAACACTTTCATATTTTCCATCTTTAGAGTTTCATCAGTCTCCTTTAATATGTAATGGAGAAAACTAGTTAGAATGTGAGGAAATGTCTATTGTTTGTCATTCCTGAGAATTGCTTCTTGGACAGTGGAATGGGTGTTTACTTGGATTAATAGTTTGACTTTTCTTATTGAGTTTAGAACCTTGAGTTGTTGATTAATGACGAGCTGGTGTCATGTATTGCATTCCATTTGGAGAATGATATATATCGTAGTTGGATGTCTAGTACTTATGTTTGTATCTTGTACAAGATTGGAGCCCTTATGGAAATTTCTTTTACCAAAGGGAGTATCTTGTACAAAATAATGACCACGCTACAGATTTCTTTACTCCATGGAAGCTTGAGAAGCTCACAAGCTAATAAGCTTAACTTGCTTAAAATTCAATGTGCATTCAAATTCGATGAAATTTAGTTTTGGAATGTTTTTTTTATATATAAATTCATATTGGTTCACGCCTTCATGGTATTAGACTAGGAATCATTATTCCTCAACTATGCATTTTATTCACCATGTTACTTTTTTAGGTATTTTAGTAAGTTGATTGAATATATTTTCCTTGCAGCAATCACGATTTGGACATTGTGATTAGTCAGGAGCTTGTAACTTGAATCTTCGAAAAATAAATGTTGGACATTACGGATTCGTTGCTTTGGGGTGTTAATTATCAAGTTTGTTTTGCTATATTTTGGTAGATTAAATGTACAACATTGTAAGATACTTAGAGGACGTGTTTTGCTAGGTTTGATTCAAATTTTGTATGTTTAAAGAAACTTGTAAGCTATATTTTGTATAACAGATTTCATTAATATTGTATAAATTCTAGTTAAGCGTTGATGTGGTGTATGGATTGAGTTTTATTATATCTACAAAGTAATTTGTATTTAAATGATTAAGAAAGTAAATGTACAGGAATATATATAAAATGTGTTTCAAAATAATAGATAAAAAAAACCCAAGGTAAAGACAACGTGCACAAGAATGTTGTTGGAAATGAATGACAATATAGGTAAAGACAACGTTCAAATATACGTTGCTAAAAGTAAATGACAACGTGCAATGAACGTTGCTAAAAACTAAATGATAACGGACATTGAACGTTGTTAAAGAAATAGGTAAAGGAAACGGTCAAATGTACGTTGCTAAAACTAAATGACAACGAACAATGAATGTTGCTAAAAACTAAATGACAACGAACAATGAACGTTGCTAAAAACGTGATGACAACGGACATTGACCATTGTTAAAGAGATATCACAGCGCACTTATTTTTTTAAACAACGTGCAATGCCTGTTGCCGTAAATGGATACTTTTCGGCAACATCAAAGGACGCAACATAAGGGTGACCGTTGCCAAAACCCTTTGGCAACGTATTCTGACCGTTGCGAAAGACTCTTTTTCTTGTAGTGTTCTAATATAAATTTCTTTCAGTTATTATTAAGATGTCATTATATGATTCTTTTATTGATATTATTATTTATGTATATGTTTGTATCTATTGGCATTTGTTGTAAATTCTGAGAATCATGACAATTGGTTGTGATTTCTAGAGCATCTGCGAGCAATATTGTTTAGAGCACTCGACAACTTACATTTGTGTCAAATCGGAATGCTTGATTAATTAAAGTATTGCATAAGGCATTCCTTGCAGCGAATCATTTTTTTCTACGACATTTGAAAGAATGTTTGAGGGATAAATTAAATGATGGTGGCTTCTTAATTGTTCAATAATTCATGGGGATGTTATTTATGTGAAGAAACTGAGTTTTATTGTTTTGAATTTGATGGAAATATTATTTTCTGATATATGGATCACAATTGCTTCTAATTGTTAATGTTGTCGTTTCAGTTTTGTTATCATTTTCCTATGGAGATATTTTTTTTTTTTTTGAATGACTATTTCAACATTATTTTTTTGGGATGTTTATGTTATATATTCATTTATGTATGTTTGATACTATGATATATTGTATTCTGGCATGTTATTTTTCTATGTTCAACTGTATAGTTCATGACACCCTTTAATTTTGAGATAGATGGTGTACACATTTTGTAATATTTGATATCACACATAATTGTTAATGATTTTTCCCGTGTTAATAGGTTATGATATTGTTTATTGTACAATATCATATAAAAATAATAATATAAAGTATCATTGATGTGTGCATAAGATGTATATCATATAGTAATGTTAATGATTTATATTATAGCATAAAACAGAAACAACATGGAGTATTATTAACAAATTATACACAAATGAGCAAATTAACAAAAAAAATATTATAATTCCACCAATTGACATTCACAGGATACGGTATCATATCATACCAAAAAAACATACAATATAAAGAAACATAAGTTAGTATCTTAGAACATATTGGCAAGTAAACAATTCCTCACAAGAGGAATTTGGTTTCATTAACTACAATGTATACATTGGTGAAGTTCGAAGCCATATGTGCTTTATACAATCTCATTTTCTCCCTCGTCAATGTTTCTTCTAGTTCATTTTTTGCTAGTCGCCCCATCACATGGTAGACATATATTCTACGATCAACACTGTGATATAAAATTTAGATATATTTAATAAATGTAAGTGCGTGTTTACATTTAAAACAAAATAATATAAATCCATATTGAATGTATAGTAGCTTATTACATCCCAATGTATTGTTGCGAAGCACCTTCTTACATCCCAATGTATTTCTGCGATGTACATTAGTATTAAGCATATTCTTGGACAAAATGCTATTCTTTAATAGAAAACCATAACTCAAAAGAAGCACAATATAACATTAAATTCAAACAGTATCATAGACAACTCAAAATTGTAGGAGTAACTCGCATATCATGCTTGTCACAAATAATATCAGGCAATAGCCTTTTAAATCCAAACAATATCATGCATATTCTCTGGGTAAAATATGATTGTTTAACAATAAACCATAATTTGAAACAAAGACATCATGACACATACACTTGAAACAGCAAATTTCAACCCAATATCATAAATAACAGTATCTTAATGTAACAATATATTATTGTTAAAGACATCAAACATATTAAACTAATCTAACAGTATCAGAAGCAAGTTAGTATCAAGCATGTGGTTGTGGGCAAAATGTTATGCTCTAATATAAAATCATAACTCGAAAGAAACACATTATTTTATTAAATCCAAACAGTATCATGCATATTCTATGAGACAAATTATGATTGTTTAACAATTTGTTTAACAATAACCCATAACTCGAAATAAAGATATTATAACACACACTCAAAACATCAAACTCCAACATAATAGAACAGTATCGTAGATAACAGTTTCTTAACACAACAGTCCATTAATATGACAATGTCTTAAGATAACATTTTCTCGTAGAGCATGTTTCTCACGAAGAATATCACATATTACCTCATTAAATCCAAACAGTATCTGAACCACACTATAATCAAGCATATGTCGGGGAAGATAGGTACAACGTTAAAACCATACACTACAAAAAAATACTCATTTTGCGACAAAAAAATGTTGTCGCTTAAATAGAGATTTTGTCGCAAAAATAATTTAGCGACAACAAGTTGTTTGTTGCGGGCATTGTCGCGCTATGAGCGCCATAGAATGTATTCTGCGACAACTATTAGTCAGTCGTCGCATAAGCAAACTTGCAACATTTTTTTGTTTGCCGCAAAAGAAAGAAATAGCAACAACATATTTGTCGCCATAATGTCGTTGCAATACATAGATGTCGCGAAAAACTAAAAGGGCAACAAGTCAATTTGTCGCAACGTTTGTTCCAAGAAAAAATTTGCGAGAAGAAATGTTTGTTGCGAAAACTATTTTAAAAGTATAACGTTTGTTACCTATTCTATTTTGCAACAAAACATGCTTGTAGTAATATATATTTTATAACAGGTCATGTTTGTCGCGTAATTTATTTTACAATGAGATTGCTTCGTTGCATAATATATTATAAGATATTCAATGTTTGTAGTATAATTTATTATGTAACAAGTTTTGTGTGTAGTTAAATTTATTCAACAACATAGAAAGTTTGTCGCATCAACATTTGTGCAACGATGTATAGTTGTTGCCTACAATGATGTATAGTTGTTGTCTAATTTATTTTGTGACTATTAATATATATCGCGTATTATATTTTACAACATATAAAATTGTTACAAATATTATTTGGTGACAATTGATATTCGTTTACATGACAAGTTGTGTTTGAAGTTAAATATATTCTACAACACATAATTTGTTGAGTATCGATATATAGTTGTTGCATAATTTATTTTATCTTTACTTATATATGTCGTGTATTCTATTTTACAACAAATAAAATTATTGCAAATATTATTTTGTGACAATAAATATTTGTTTATGTGACAATTTGTATTTGTAGTTAAACTTATTTTACAACACAAAATTTGTCGCGTCAATATTTGTGCAACGCTCTATAATTATTGCGCAATTTATTTTGCAATTATTTATATATATCGCGTATTCTATTTCACATAATGTAAATATTATTTTGTGACAATATGAATTGTCATTGCATAATTCTTTCAACAACAATAAATTTTCAATTTCTTGTATCGTAGTAGAATTTTTACAAAAATACACATTTATTTGAAAAATATAACTTACAGCATTATAGAATTAATCAAATATAAATAATATTATTGTCTTAAAATTAACATACTAAAGCTTGTGAAGATAGTGCCACAGCAATCCTCAATCTCTTATCGACTCTTAGTACATGCATTATCTGTGCTGGAATCTACATAGAAAAGATAAAATATGTAAATAATCATTAAAAGTCAAAATAGAAAGACATTTCGTAATTAAAAAAAAATAGAAGAAGATGTGGAGAAAACTGTTAAGAAAGTGTAGAGAACATT
Organism: Forsythia suspensa; assembly: GCA_023638005.1. Lineage (NCBI taxonomy): Eukaryota > Viridiplantae > Streptophyta > Magnoliopsida > Lamiales > Oleaceae > Forsythia > Forsythia suspensa. The sequence continues at coordinate 34,942,912 of CM042671.1, forward strand.
GTGTGATGATCATGAATCAGAACTCTATCTTCTGGGATTTGTTTGATAGTTTATCAAAATGATGCAGCAATGTGGGAACTATAGGAGATGTACACGTTGATCTGTGCAGGCCTTAAGTATGCCCTTTGTGTTTACACACTAAACATGCTTTTATTGTGTGGAATGTGCATGGCTAAATGTAAAAACAGAGTAAAATGTGATAAAGTTAGCCAAACATGTTGTTAATGTCTTTTTTTAAGATGAACATTTAGATGTTACTACATGCAGACTCGAAGCCCTTAATAGAATCCTTTAAACCATATATCCATTAACAAATCTAAACACAATACATTATCTGAAGGACAATAAGATGAGACATTTGATCAAGGACATTACTTAACATTTGGAGCACTTACCCGACAAGTGTGCCTAAACAGTAAATGGATAAAGACCAATGCATCAGCCCCATAATCACTAGTTTCAATCAAAGTGAAAGAAATAAAGCATGGAATAATAGACACAAGCATATGAAAAAGCCCAAGTTTTCGCGTATCAGCGACATTTATATCCTCTCAAGGCCTAAAAAGTTTGTGGAAAAGACTTCATCTCTTATGGCTTTTCATCAGAATTGACAAAGGCAAATGCATAATGTCTTAATATTGCTAGTGGGTTTTTGGAGAGTGAAAAATGATGTCACCAAGATTTATTTTACCTAAGTTACATGGAAAGAACTGGTCTTTGTGAAAACGATGTCTTCCAAGACTTCGAAATTTCTCTAAATAAAATGTTTGGACAAGAAGCATCCTATAACCAGGAACTACAAAGACTAGATTCTTAATTCTTAAGCAATTCAAATACCAATCAAGGTAATAATTATATCAGATTACAAGTGCCCATATCTTGAGAGTTGCTTAAGTTGCATCCTTTATCCAACATTCAGGAAAAAAAATATTAGTTCAATAAATGTAGAGCCCATTTCTAGTCAAACTTGTATATCATGATTCGTGACAATATGGATCATGGAGCATAGCTTCAAAACTGTATTATTAGCTAGATTGCAACCAAATGAAAGACCACGTACTTAAATGTGAAACTAAGAACTCAACCTAAATGGCAGTAATAATCACTAAACAGAGGAAAAGAAATGCCAGGTGTTGAATATATTAATCTCATGTCAAATGTGCAAGTATAAGCTCATCAAAGCATCACATTCTTTCAATTCTTGCCATTTGTTAACTACCATGTTCCATTCATCAATGTATAAAACTCATGAAAAAAATTATAACATTCCACCTAAAGACAACAAAAATTTAATAGATAAAATTCAGATTTCAATTTTTATTCCCGAATTCAGATAGTAAAGGCCAAATTCAGAAAATTGACACAAATTCATGATTCACTCCAGAATTCATAATCCAATATATAAACACCAATATCAGTAAATTATATAACAAGAAATGACAACAAAAATTACATTACACTTTAGAAATCATTTTCTTCAAAAACTACAGATCGCAACATTGGACAATTGACACCGTCAGCACACATCCACACAAGAAAAAGGAAAACGAATAGCAATTTAAGCTAATTTTCATTTTTAATTTTATCTTACCTAAGAGAAAACGTGTCCGGCCAGCGAGAGAGATGAAACAGAGAGCTTCAGACTTCGGATGAGATGTCCAGTGGGTTTTCTTCCCATCTCCAACAAATTTGGACGAGGTGGTGTGTGGAGAGAGAGATGATATAGAGAGAAGAGGTGTTCTGCTTTGAATTAGATGTCCAGTGGGTTTTCTTCCAATCTCCAACAAATTCGGACAAGATGGTCGGTGGAGAGGGATATGAGATAGAGAGAAGAGGTGGCCGGCAGCGATTGCGGCTCCGATTTGGGATGAAGATGGGCGAGGCTAGGGTTTCGACCAATGCTTTCGATTTGGGAACTCGGATGGGTATATGAAATGCTTTGTTATGCTCGCTTTTATTTTATTCAATTTTTTTTTTTGTTCCAAGAGTTTAATTTTTAGTTGAAAAATATGATAATAATAAATTTGAAATAATTATAAATTTGAAAATTATGAATTGATTTGAAAAATTATAAGGGATAAAAATTTAAATTTGTTTTGAACTAAGGCTATTTTCAAAATTGGAGCCTCAAATTTAAAAATTGTAGCTGATTTATTAAAAAAATAAATTAATTTAACTTAAAAGTCTAGTTCGCGTATTATTTACGATAACAACAATGTTTTGAAAATAAGAAGACAGTAATTTAATTCAATTCAAGACATTATAGTTAAATTAGTTAAGATATCAAAATTATGGGTCAATCTCCACTGATATTCAGACGGACGTAGGGTTTTGTTACTCGATAAAATGAAATCAATATTTTGTGTATGTGTTTGTGTCAGGGCTAGCAATGGCCCTAGGCGGCCAGGCAACCATGTAGGACCCCCAACCATTTAGAGCCTAATTTTTTTTTTTTTAAATCAGCCTACTTACATGTGAAATGAGACTAAATAAAAAACAAGTCGAAATCTAACTTACATTAGCTACTTTAATCTAATTTTTAAATTGTAGACAATGCAATTTTTCTTTTAAATATGTATATAAAAACTCAAAAAACAACAACTTTCCTTTAAATCCATACACCATTCGGGGGCGCCTGACTTGAGCCCCCGGGAGGGGGGTCGCCTGCCTCCCTTCCAACCCCCACAGCGACCTTACTGCGAAGGTCGATCCGCACTCAGCTCTGCGTAGCGTAACTAATTAGGCTCTACAGTTTAATACAAATTCCAACTATTTTTTTTTTCATTCAATAAAGAAGAATAAAAAGGTACCTTATTTGGCTTGTAAGTCTATCAAAAATTTACATTTTAAAACATCTCACATTATTAAAGGCCCCCATTTAAATTTTCGCCTAAGGCCTCCTAAATATCAGGGCCGGCCTTGGTTTGTGTAAATATATTTACGTATTTATAACTACTCTAGATATTAATTGTGAATTGTAGGATTAAGTTGTAGTATAGTTAATATATCCAATACTGTTATTAGATCGATTAAGATATCAAGACTAGGAGTAGGCATGATCCAATGCCAAAGAAAACTGAACCGAACAGAGTAGCAATAGGTATCTTAAAAATGGAACCTTTATTTCTATCTCTAATTATGGTATCGGACCAGAACTGAACAAATAGACCCTAGTTATTTCAATTCATGTTCTCAAATTCATTAACCCAGCAAAAGGAGTATATAACTGTAAACATTTTTAGTGAAAGGTTCCTTCAAACCAATTCGGTTACACTTATGAAATTTAAATATGTATTTATCTGATTTTATAAATAACATTACAATGAAATGGTCACCCGTAGTCAAGATTGTTACTTTGATTAGTATATATGACATACTTCATTTAAAGCAATATAAGTGGTAACTATTAAATAAAGTAAACATACGAGAGAAGTAAACTATTAAATTAGTATTAGTAAGTGTTTTTCATTCAAAAATAAATTGATTATTAATGTATATTTTAAATTGATACAATTCTATTTATAGATTTTCATCATTTGAATATTTTATTTTATAGATTCATTCTTTGAAGAAAAAGGGACATGACGCTACATGAGGCAAGGGCACATATGATATCATCAATGCAGCGGGAAAAATATCATTATCGCTTTCTGCTTGGAGTGGCTCACCTCCTTGTCACTTAAACGGAAAACAAAATTAATCTTCTTATCATTCAATCATCTTCGTCTGCCTATCCTCAATATTGTCACTTAAAGGGAAAATAAGGTGCATTTTTCTTCTTGTTCGACAATCCCTTTTCCGTGTGTCACAATAGTTTATAATTGTAATCTTAGACTAAAGATCCCGTCCTCGTCTGTTTGGAGAATAGGAAGGACGGGGAACATAGTCCCAGTCTCGAATAATATTTTTATTTTATTTTATGTTTTTTTAATTTAAATTGATTAAAAACTGAAAAATATTTTTAAAAAAACGTAAATATGGCGAGAAACAATATTTTAATCCCCGTCTCGTCATGCATCCAAAAAATCCCTTGCGGGACAAGAGACGGGGAGGGCCACCATGACCCTAAGTCGTTTCATCCCTATCCTAGACCGATAGGGCTAAGAGGAATTTGAATAGTATTTACTAAGAAAAACCAATATTTACGATGATAGATTTTCCAACGAACTAACTCCGAAATAAATGTCACAAAAGATCATTTCTTGATTTCCTATTGATTCCTTATGATTTATTTGTTTTTTTATTTATCAAAGATTGTTTGATATCCTAATATGCTCAATCTAACCCTAATTTTTTATTTTTCTTTTCGTTGTTAATCTTAAAATTCAAAATTTTAAGTTTCAAAAAATCATAACTTAAAAAAAACAGATACTTTTTCTATGTCTATTTTTCTTGTGGTGGCTAATATCCTGAAATTCCATGAGAAAATCAATTCGGGTTCCAAATTGAAAAAACAAAAACCCATAAATCAAACTGTCATTATTTTCCTTTAATAAAAAACCATTTGAAGAATGTATAGTTTATATATATAACCGTACGTATAAAAATATATGTGGATATATATATATATATATTTCATCCCTCCCGCCAAAGAGAAGAGGCACCAAAATTTCTTCCTCAATTATCTCCATAAGGAAATCTACTATAATTCTCCATCCCAATCCAATCTTACAGAATCCTACCATGTTTACATTCTGAGAGCCCTAACTTCATAAATCAAAATATCATTATTTTCCTTTAACCGTGAATTAGCAAAATCGGCTGCCTTGTTTTCTCATATTCTTCAATTGCTCTGTTGCCCAGACATTCTGTTCAAGGTTGGAATCAGGTAAGGACACATGTATTGAATGATTACTTTAATTTTCTCCCATCTTTTGACTGAGATTATGAGAGGGGCGGGCTGAATTCACGTTGTTAAAGTCATGTGTGTGCATACTCTATTTGTAATTATATTTCAATTACCCAAGATTAGAAGATGATGATAATACTGTATGTGGTTAATTGTTGCTTAATTAAGATGATGATTATACTCTATCTGCAGTTTTTCATGTAACTGATCAAGATGAAAATAGCATCTTCCAAGATAACATTGTCGAGCGAATTCAGCAGATAGATTGGCACAGTCATTTGCAGATTTGATGGATTCTAAATTAACCTTTTACATATAGATATAGTATTGGGAAGCATTTACCTCAATTGCTTTCTAGGTATAAAGTTCTATCATTCCTAATTCATTATAGCAATTTGATTTATGGTAGTTGTTTTTGTTGTTTTTAAGTGCAGTGATTGACCTTTTTATTATAGCAGTTTGATTTCGAACTATATATTTAAAACAGAAAGATCAGGCATTGATATCATACTGAATAAGCTTCAAGATGTAGTAATGATTAAATTATGGTGCAGTCACTGGGACCAAGGGGACGCAGCTTCTGGTCCTTCGCAAGATCCGTAGGAGTCCAATCTGCCGCAGAGCATACAACCATTGAGTTGTCGGGCAGAGACAAACCAGGCTTGATTTCAGAGGTCTTTGTTGTTCTTGCTGACCTTAACTGCAGTGTATTTGCTGCTGAAGTATGGACCCATAACTCAAGAATGGCTTCAGTCGTGATGAAGCAAATGGATTGGCAATAGAGCCTGATCGACTTGCAAAGATCAAGCAGCTCCTCCTTTATGTTAAAGAATTCTTCTGAAGTAGTATGATGGCAGGAATTCTTCTTCAATTGTTCTATCGCCCAGGCATTGTGTTCAAGTTTGGAAGTAAGAAGAATAAAGATGCTCTGGTAGATGTATATGAATATATTTGTGTAGCTTTTCATCTGTCTAATCTTGATCTGCCTTGGTTACAGAGGATTGCTGAAAGGTTAGATTATAGAAATCAAGCGTTGGGCTGCAATGAAAGAAGGAAATTTGTGTCCTTCGTGTCAACATTGCAATACGTGCATTCCATTATCTTCTGCCATATGTATACAACTCTCACTTAATCTTTTCTGATGCTTATTTTCTTAGTGCGAATTTCTTATAAAGTTTGCATTCCCTCTCAATTTATTGGTCTGAACATGTTTAGAATAGCAAATAAATTCAATTTTCGCTCAACCTAGGAGCTGTATGTGGATTAATTAGTTCTGTTTTTTTTTTCTCTGCTGCCCATCACTAGAGACTAAAATAGCAAAGTGAAATTTATAGTGCAGACTTCAGTAGGAAGAGGGCTGCCTTAATCACATGCAGAGTCTTCAATTCAGAGTTGATTAGTATGAATATTACTCCAGTGGCTTCTTTTAGCTATGACTCACTAAAATAATAAATGAATTATAACTTTTATAAATTATCCTCTGGCAGTCCTCAAGTCTCCTTGGAATTGTCCTCACGGCAGACCAACAATGCGTCATTTGGTTGATTTAAAAAATGTCCATAGAGCAATAGATGAAGAAGAGATAACCTTATAAAGACCCTGTGATTCTCTATCTTGTATATATTTTTGAATTTTTTGATGCACTAGATTACGTAGAATTGAACAAGATTAAGAGGTGCGTGCAACAAAGTTGTCATTTTAATGTACTAAACATGTCATTTCTGTATATTTATTGCTTGGTATATTTTTAAATTGTGTATTTTGTTACCTCTGAAATTTTGTTTGATTAAGTTGAGCCTATTCAACTTGTAAATATGAAAACCCACAGGGGAACTTTGATATTAGACAGCTTAGAGTTTTTCATTTGCAACTTTCTAACTTGCATTGAGTTATTCTAAAGATCTGATTTCAAGTGTGGGTATGATTGGGTTGCCCAATTAAGATTTATCGGCCACAGTTGAAACTAATTTAAGCTTTATATATTTTTTCAAACTTATTAGTTCTTCGGTGCCACTTATTTATGGTACCATTTTGAGATACTACCATACTAGACTTGTGTCGATTAATGCATTGAGTATTGGGCTTGCTTATCAAACTAAGAACTATTTGTAACTTCCATCATCTTTGCAGATCGAATTTAAAAATTTGAAATTTTTACTATGTATTGTTTACTTTTTTTAAGGAATGCATTTATCATGGCATAAAGATCTACCTTTTACTATTAGTGTATATATGAATTAGTTCTTATTCTGTGTTCAGGACATTACTCAAACCCAAAAAGGAACATGATGGTAACAGGACAGTGGTTTTATCGTCCAGAGGAGGCAGAAAAAATAGGTGGTGGAAATTGGGAATCACGTGATACTAGGGAACTATTTTATAGCTTCCATCGAGATGAAGTGCCTGCAGAATCTGTCATGCACAAGTGCGCCATTCACTTCATACCTTTGAACAAGCAGATTCCAAAGCGAAAACAACATCCTGGTTTCATCGTGTAGAAAGTATATGACACTGAACAGAAAAGGCTGTTCAAGCTAACATATAAAGATTATGAAGACAACAAACAACAAGATATTGATCTTCTTGTTCAGAAGACTATTTCACGTAAAGGAGACCTTCCTGACCTTGAGCCTGAGGATACTGCTGTGAATCAGGAAGATCAGACAAAGAATAAATGTCTTTTAAGGAAGAGGAATATGCCGCCTTTGGATGTTGCTAGGGAGGATGAAGGAATTAGTAGATCTCATCAATCACTTAAAGCAGAAACTCCAGGAAGCACTGCTTCTAGTTCATCAGAGCATTATGCCATCCTATCACAGCACAAGGTACAGGAGAAACACTGCGGAACAGGTGGTTGGAAAAGTTGCTACCAACAATTCAGTTTATGTGCACTCCCATGCGCAGCAAGCAGAATGATAGGAAAGAAAAGGATGGTGCTGATGGTAGCAGTAGTGGGGATAAGAGTGGTAGCTCAAATCATGTAAATGGATCTGATGACAAGCCTCCAAATGTAAGCGTTTGTATATTTTTGTCAGTTGTGGAACATTTACTTGCATATTTTCAGTTATTAGTCTGACTAACGATATTGGTTGTTAGAAGATACAAATAAATATGATATCATACTTGATATGTTTCTTTTCTTTGCTCAGGGAAATGAGTCTTTTGACTGGCCAGATGCAGCTGTTCTTGCAATAACTGCCCTCGAAAAGGCTGTGCACGATGAACTTTCATCTGATTTTCAGAAGTATAAGCAAAAGATGTGGCACTTTCCTCTGTTTTCCTCTGACATATAACCTTTTGAAACTTTCTCCATCTGGGATTTGGATTTTTACATGTCTGTAACATCATATTCAATTTTAATATTGTAAAGGTAGGATGCTGCACTTTGCGCCAAAGCATATAAAAAGAACTGAATGTATTTGATGAAGATTGAGTCATTCAGAGTAACAATCAATTGGGATTAATGTGTTTCCATCCTTGTAGAGTTGTAAATGGACCATGGTAGTTATATTGACTTGAAAGTATTATATGTTTAGAATTATTACATATTTTTTGGATGTGGAATGGTTATTATTTTTTATATTTGAATGATTTTTTTTTTCTGTGATTGAAAAATTGTGTAATTACAACCTACAGGTGCACATATACTGTATAATCAAAATATTTTAAAAAATAAATACTAACATTAGGGACGGTTGGCATCCGTCCCTAATAAGAACCAAGATTAGGGATGATACTTATCATCCATCATCCCCAATACATATATGTTTGCCAACGTTTGAAGAGTCGTTGCTAAGACCGTTCCTGATAGTATCCGTAACACGCCTAATAGGGACGATTGCTGTTAGAGTTCCCAATATATATTGGGGAAGGGTATCTAGTATTGGCTAGTATTGGGGACGGTTCATAATGTTCAAATTTTTAGTAGTAAGCTAGTAAAAATTGTTAAAATCGATACACTTAAAACTTAGTAGTTGCTATAAAAGACTCGTTTGGACTAAATTAAGTTCATTTTATGAAGTTCAAATTTTTCACATAGGTTGTGATGTATTATGATTTTTGACTTTTTCTTTCTACTTTAAACCACCTAAGATAAATAGTTTGGATGCAATACTCATTCAAGTGTGGGTATATTTGGGTTGCCCAGTTAAGATTTATCGGCTACCCTTAAAACTAATTTAAACATTATATTATTTTTCTAACTTATTAGTTCTTCAATGCCACTTATTTATGGTACCATTTTGAGATAATATCATACTAGACAACAAGCTTTCCTATATATGTCGATTAATGCATTGGGTATTGCTATTGTTGGACTTGCTTATCTTACTATGAACTATTTGTAAAAAAAATTGAAGGCTCCTCCATCATCTTTGGAGATCAAATTTAAATATTTTAAAATTTTACGATTCACACATTACACACAATAAAATAGTATAAAAAATAAATTCATATTGAAAAAAAAAACACAATTGCACGTTTGTGCATACTTATTAATAATTTACTATGATTTGTTAATTAATTGAAATATTTATTTATGAACAAGAGTAGAATAGACTTGTGACAAATTGTGTTAATTGTAAAGACTAATAGGCAATGAATGTGGATGTCACGATTTGTTTCCACCATCCCTACATGCTAGAGCAATAACAAGTATAAGTGTCGCAAATTTATTCCTCCATCCTAGAATTTTTAGCAACAAATATTCATTGTCGCCAAAAGTAGATCTATTGCATCACAAGAAACTATGTTGCAAGAAATTAAAGTTTGTCGCCATAAGTTTCCCACCAAAAATATTTTGGCCCCATACTTCCCATCATATTTTTGGCGACAATCTTTATTACTTGTTGCAAATTTTGACATTTCACGACAACTTTTTATGTCACCTTATATTTTTTTGGCACTTATTTATCCACCACAATTTCGCGACAAACTATAAATAAGTGTCGCGCTAAATCACTTATTGCAACAAATTTATGTATGTCGCAAAATATATTGTCGCAAAATAGAGATTTTGTTGTAGTGATAGCTCGAAACGTTAATAGTATCACATATAAATGAATTCTGAATAGTGGATCGACTATTTAATGGGCATATCTGGTATTATAACAAAAATTCAAGCAAAGTTTTTAATGTAATGTAAAATAAACATGACACAATGAAAAAGTTACAATTTCTACAAAAATTAGAGAAAGAGTTCTAATGTAATGCAAAATAGATATGAAACAATAAAATTAAATATGAAATAACATACTGCTTTCCACATAAATTAAATCTGAGGTTTAACGTTCAACAAAATTACCTTAAGAACTCATCGAATTAGGATGAATCAACAACCAAAAATTCAATCTGGTACAAAAATTTGGGAAGTGGGATTGGGATCTTTATTATATAAGCATTGTTTTAAGGAATTGAGAAAGGCGCAAGAAAAATATAAAGAAATAGAGAATCTGTTTCAGGCAAATCAGAAAAGGGGGTAGAAAAATCAAATTTCCTAGAGGGCATAAGCGTATTTTTGCATTGTTATATGGCTTAAAATGGAGGAATTTTGGATTGTATGACTTGGTGGCCTATAATTACATTGAAGTTGACTGACTCTAAATTTTTTTGTATCTGATAGTACTCATCAGTTTAAATAATTTTTGGTGTCAATTGTGCCTATGACGCTCTGTTCTTTTGTGTTCATATAAAAAAATAGATGAAATTCTTTGTCATATTGGTAAGATTTAGTAAATATGCTTAACGTTGGTGATGTTTAGGTTGGATTTTGATCCTAAATAAGCATAGAGGCTATGATGACAAATTGAGACACATTTATATTTACATAGGCTTTGAGCCCAGAATTGAAGCAAATTAAAGTTTACTCAACAATGTGTCGGCCCAAATAACAAAAGACCAAAGGACTAAATGGGATACTTGGAAGATTAATGTCATTTGGGTCATTGCTCATTGACTCAATTTAGTTAACCCATACCTACTATTGACCATTGGATCTAGGGCATTATTTGACCCAATGCTAGGTTATCATAATATATTCTTGCAGTACATCATTGATAAATTTGTTTTACACGCTTATCTTAGCTTATAAACTTTATATATAATCGTAATTTGAACGAAGTTTTACTTAATTTAGTATAAATATTCTCCTTGTAGGTAAAAAAAACCAAAAATAGAGGTAAATGGAGCAAAGAGGGATAATTCAACCTAAATAGGAATTGATCGAAAGTATTTGAAGACTAACATGATGGCACATGAGAGATAAGAATAATTAAGAGAGCTATTGGATGAATGTCACAAGTTTCAAGAGTAGAATTTAACTTAAAAAAATTTTAAGGACTGATTTGCACACGTCTAAAATTTGAGGAACAAATTCAGATGACTAAGGAGATTTTGGAACCAATGTGGAAACTCTAGAAAGTTTTTGGATCAATGTTGAAGGACTTGGAGCAAAAATGATCAAATTTGTACAAAAAAAAAAAGTAAGGACCAAATCGCACAACTTTGAAAGTTCATGGACCAAATGGAAAATTAACCAAAAGTTTTATGTTTTCCACGGTCCGACATCAGTAAGAGCACTACAACAAACATATAAAATATGTTTGTCGTGGTCCGCTTTAGGCTTTTTCTAGTTTTATTTTAAGTTAAGATTCATGAGTATATGTGTATTTTTCAATTAAAACAAGTTTAGGAGGGGTAAACACTATACAAAGAACTAATCTAAGTCAGATTAGAGGTTGGAAAATCAAAGAAACAAGGTGGAACATAGAGAAGATGAGAGAATTAAGACGAAGGCTTAAAGACTTTAGCTTGAAGAAGGGGATTCTTATTCCTAGATATCACTTTTTTCTTGTCTTTCCTTTAAATCCAGTGATGAATTTCAATTCATTCTTCTATTTTTCTTCTTTTATAATGAGTACCTAAACTTATAGTTGGTATGAACGGTATATAACATAGTTTTGATGTTTTACTTTCAATTTTCAAGTTTTATGGAATTAATGGATTCATGTATTGATTTTTCTTCTTTTCTTTATGCTTGAATTGCTTGATCACTAATTCATTGATATATGGATTTTAACGAGCCGAGATGTCACTAATTCATTGATATATGGATTTTAACGAGCCGAGAGGTGGGTTAATAATTTAGACCGCGTATTAAAATCTAGCAATTGGGTGAAAGGTATATATACGATTTTACTATTGCTGCGATCCTTAATTGAATTTCTAGGTGTGTAAAGGCGTTTTGTTAAGGCTTATCCATATTCATATAGAGATATAGTAAGTGGACTTAATTAAATAGGATTGATTTAAACTCAAGAGAGATAAATTGATTCAATTGGTGAATTCGACCAAATACAAAATGTAGAAATTGACTTGAGAAGCAAAATTAAAGGTGATAACTATAGTGAAACCGTGAGTTCCAACACTTTAATAATCATATTTAGTTGTATAATTGTTTTCTCCTTCTTAGTTAATCATAGTATAAATCAACAATTTATCATAATTTTTTTCATCAATTAAGAGGTAGAATTAGTTAAATTAGTATTCAAATAAAATAGTTTTCATGAGAACGATAATTCAAACTCATTAAAATCTACTTTACTACTTGTTAAATTAATACCGTATACTTGGAATTTTAAAGCAACAATAATTTATTATATACAACAAAAGAAAATTAGAGCTTTTGTGCCCTTTTTCTTCTAGACCGCAAGGTCAGATTTCCTACGCTTTTTTTTTTTTGCATCTTTTCTTTCCTTTTCTCTTTGTGAGTCAATTACTCGTTTTGAGTTATATATCGGTGGTAAGTGGTCTAAATTAATCATTTTGATTCTGATTTGAAGGCTGACACATTGTGAAAATTGGACTATAAATATTAGCCTTGTTTTTCACCTTTCCACCGATTGAAAGAGAAGTGCATTACATAAAGTTTAGAATTGTTGTGAATGATCAAAATGAAGTTATTGAACAATTGATTGCCACAATACGATGATATCAATTACTATTCAAAAAACATGAATTTCTTCAAGATAGGCGTGAAAAAATTCATGTCCAAGGTCCAATTAGTTGGGTCGGATTTAATTATTTATTGGACCAAATTAGTTAATTAGATTAATTAATTTGGCCCAATTGTTGATGAGCTCTAGTTGACTAGACCTAGGGCTAGGGTTAGCGCTCCCTATAAATTAATAGACACAACATATTAAGGTTAAGAGTTGATCTTGATTACTTGCTAGCACAAGCAAAAGACAACCCTCAATACAATTACTCCTAAAAAGTTCTGCTTTCATCTGTTCTTGATCATAGACGTTCAGATCTATTCTTGCTGTGTCGATCACCATTGGAGGTTGGACAATTGGACAGCTGTGGTATTGAAGATCGCACCTCCAGCTAATCAGATAATCAGATTTCACAGTGTTCATCAAGGTAAAATTCTATCACGAACTCTATCTAAGTACAATGTTGATCCGGCTTACAGGAATTGTAGATTTAATTTACGTTGTGCCACTACTAAAAATCGTCTTTTCACCAACGGAAATTTACCAACAGATTATTTCCATTGGTAATCAGCAACGGATTATCCGTTGGTAAAAGTGATGACCTTTCAACTACGGTAATTAGCGACGGCTTTTCCGTTGGCAAATGTAATAGTTTTTCACCAACGAATTTTCACCTTTCACCAACGGAATTTCCGTTGGTGATAATTAATTAATTAATTTTGAAAACCAAAAAAATAATTCGTTCTTTCACCAACGGAATATCCGTTGGTGAAGAGTGAATCTTATCACCAACAGAATTTCCGTTGGTGATAATAATTAATTTTGAAAACCAAAAAATAATTCGACCTTTCACCAACAGAATATCCGTCGGTGAAGAATTGTTCATATTACCTACAGAATATCTCGTTGGTGAAAAGTGGTTCATATAAAAAAAATTCGAGCAATGTAATATTTTATGTTTAAGTGTTAACACAATGTGGAATTTGATTTTTCACTAATATTTATTTTTTACTTTATAAGCAATTATAGAAAATGTTGCTAATTAACTAATATATATTATAAAAACAAATATAATTACAAGAATTCATTTGTCTCCAATGGTTTGGTTGTAACTTCACAACTCTTAGATCAAAGGTTCAAATCACATTACATCCATTCTAAATTAATAAAATAATAAAAATACTTGACAAAGCTTAGTGGATCGGGTCGGGCCTTTGGTTGGTCGAGTTTGAAACCCATAATTGGCAAGTTGAGTCCGAGGTCCACCAAGTATGTAAAATTAATTTTTTTAATTATTACAAATTTGCACTATTACCTACGAAATTTCCGTTGGTAATAGTGCTCGTAATTTCTATTGCTATTTTGAGGATCGCTGAAAGTTACTAACGGAATTTTTGTTGGTAAAACCATGTGTCATTACCAACGGAAATTCCGTAGGTAAAGAGTTGGGACATTACCAACAAAAATTTCGTTGGTAATAGTGTGTGTTATTACCAACGGAAATTCCGTTGGTAACTTTCAGCTACCCTCAAAATAGCAACGGAAATTCCGTTGCAAATAATTCGTTGGTAGCGACTATTAGACACGGATATCGTGGCTTCAGCAACAGAAAATATGTTTCTGAAGCTACGATTTTTTGTAGTGTGCATGTATACTTCAATTTCTTACAATGGTATCAAAGCCTACCTTGTTACTTATTAAAGTTTATCAGAATACTTTAATCAATTAAACAATAATTGTTATTGGCTTATTGATTTGATTTGAGTTTTGGCAGTAAATAAAATCATGAATTTTTAGAAATTTGAATATGATTAAGATTTTATTTTGGAATAATTTTTTTTTTAAAAAAAGTGAAATTGGACTAGTGGCGGCAGCGTTTTGGAAACAACTGCCGCCGTCAGTAGAGGATTAATGGTGACGCGTCCGTAGTAGTTGAAGTGCAAAATGCATTCTGACGTAGTGGTTCACTGCTTTTAAAGAAATAAACGCCCACGAGCAACTCGTAGCGCAGCTGCTAGAAATAGCAGTGGCGGTGGTCTCCAGTGTTAGACACTGGCGCGACCACCACTAGATCATCTGTTGGCGGCGCCGTTTCATTGCAGAAACCCTTGCCTAGTTGCCTAGGTTTTTCTACATTTGGCAATTTTGGGGACGGGGGTTCCCATGCAATTTTGAAAATTATGCATGGAAAGCCCCCTTATTTCAAAATGTAATAAGTGGGCCTCCTATGCAATTTCAAAAATTGCATAGGAAGGTCAAATGTTTTAAAATTAAAAAGGAGACCTTCTATGCAATTTCAAAAATCAGAGAGAGTCTTCTGTGTAATTTTAGAAATTGTATTAAAGGACCCATTGTTTTAAAACCTTAAGGGAATGATTGTGAAATTTCAAAAATTGCACAATAAGTCCTCAAGTTTTAAATGAAAACTAAGGTCTTAAATGTATTTTTGAATTTTTTAGAAAATTATAATTATTAAATCTTTTATTGCTGGTCAAATACTCAAAATTGACTAAAATTATTTTTAAATCATATTTTGAATTTTTTACCAGATTAAATTTTGATTTTACTTTATAAAATTATAATTTTGACCATATACAAATTTTATCTTCAATTAAAGGTGCGACTTTAAATTGAGAGATAAAATAAAATTTAAAAATTCCATTTATGAATAAAATTAATTGATTAATTGATTAATTTTATTGTTGAAAATTAAATAATTAATTGGATTAATTATTTAATTCCGTCTAGTCCATTCCAAAATGTCTAAAAGGTTTAGACTTATACTGCCAAACCTGTAAATTTAGAAATTAATATATTTTAAATATTAGATATTAAAATAGATATTTAGTGGATGCTTATGGACTCGACCCATGTGATTCGTTGTATGGTTAATTATTTCTGTTGATTGTTAGTTGGGTCTACGAACCTATTATTTAATTAAATGGTATGCGAGCCTATTATTTATTTAATTAGATTTTCAAGCTATTTATTTATTATGGGATTGCTTGTCCATTTATAATGGTATGCGTGCCAACTAGTATAGGATACTTGTTACAGATGGACCATAAAGAAGTAACTAGTATAGTTGCTGCAGGAGATGTAGATGATTGCATTTAGCATTCGATGAACGAATGCAACGTCCCTTAGAAATTGACCGACTAATATTCCTTGTGGCTCAAGAAGATTAGATAGATAACGTCCATAATCATCTACAGTTATTATTATGTATGATTGATTGCATGTTAGATGTTAGTTAATATATATAATATGATGAGACAAACTCCTCTTTATCAAAATATTAAATTTGTATTAAATGGTTAATACAACGTGTCTTCTATTGTTATAGTGAAAAACCAGAATCTATTATCGATGTCAATTTGTTGAGTCACTCAAGCCTGCTCGCTCATGGATATGTTTATCATTATGAAACATTTGATGTTTCTGAACAATAGATCAAATTTAACTAAAATTTTATTTTTTGTTGGGTCACTCAAAGAAATAAAAATTTAAGAGCACAATCAAGTAAACACATAAGATGTGTGCAATAATAAATTGTTTACTTGATGATCTAGGAGTCACATAGAGATATGATTGATAGAAGTATTTACCTAGATGTTTTATTTGAATTTGTTGAGTCACTCAAGGTTCTAATAAAACAAAAGGGATCCTAGCCTACTGGAAATTTAACTGGTTCTATTGATTAATGTTTGAGGGCTATTAATTCAATTTAAACAGTGTGAGTATAATTAATTTAATATAAGTCCATGTTAAATTAATTTTTTATATTTAATTAATTGTTCTATCTTGTTATTTAATAGTTGAATTATAAGTAAACACATGAGTTTGAGAGGTATACTGGATGCCAACAAACATACTTGACCAAATTTTCTAGACTGGCACCACAATATGAGAATTGTTCTCAAACATGAAAAAGAAAAATGGTATATGTTATTGAGCAGCCAATGCCGGAAGATCCTACTGAGGAGGCTACGCCAGAGAACGTGAGGGCTTACAATAAACACATTGATGACAATGACACTGCAACATATGATGCTTGCAGCATGTCACCTGAGTTAGAAAAGTAGAACGAGAGTATGGATGCTTATACCAAAATATATCATTTCAAGAAGTTAGAATGATGTACAGTCACGGACTGAAAGGTATGAGACATCCAAAAGATTATTCAGAAGTATGATGGTAAAAAAATCTTTAGTTAGTGCTCATGTACTGAAGATAATTGGTTACATTGAAAAATTAAACCAATTGAGTTTTATCATGGATCACAAGTTGAGTGTTGACTCAGTTATAAAGTCTCTACCTAATAACTTTTTGCAATTCATCGTGAATAAGATTCAAGACACCCCACCGAGTCTTGAATATCTTTGAAAACTATTGAGTCCAGGGGAATGGGACAACTTTGGCCATTGATACCTCTAAAGAAATTAAGAGGAAATCTAAAAATACTTTTCAGAAAGAATCCAAGGCCAAATATACTAAAAAAAAATAGTTAAAGTATACAATGAGAAATTCAAGTCTGATGATCCATGTTTTTAATGTGGAAACAAATGGCATTAGAAGAGGAACTACAAGGTATTAAAGAGATCAAACCAAAAACTCATATCTTTGGTATTGAATACTCGGTCATATAAATGAAAATGCATCACCAAGTTACATAAAGATGAATACTTGGATTTAAATGATTATGAATCATTTGATAAGTGTAGATCATGCTCTTTGGGCAAAATGACCTAGACCATTTTTTCTGGAAAAGGAGTCAAAGTTGCACACATTTTGGGTCTTATACATATCAATGTATATGGCCAAATGTCTACAGATGCTAAAGGTGATGTTTCTTACTTCATGATATTTACAGACAATCATTTTAGATATGGTTTCATATGCTTAATAGAATTCAGGAGTGAAGCTCTTGAAAAGTTCAAGGAATTCAAGCAAGAAGTAGAAAGACAAACTGGGAAAAATATTTTAACACTTAGATCTGATCGAGATAGAGAATATTTGAAGGGTGAGTTTTTAGACTATCTACAAGAGGATGGGATTATCTCATAGTGGACTCCATCGTATACATCAACATAAAACAGTGTATCTGAAAGGAGAAATCGTACCTTTAGATATGGTGTGATCAATGGTGAGTCGCGCAGTTCTTCTAAAATTATTTTGGAGATATGCACTTAACACTACATGTTATACACTAAACTGTATCATATCTAAATCGGTCAATAAAACTCCATACGAGTTATGGAAAGGGTAAAAGACCCAATCTTTCATACATGAATGTGACGTTTATGTAAAGCGCGTTTAATCGGATAAGCTATGAGCTAAATTTGATAAATGTTTATTTGTGAAGTATCCAAAGTAAACTGCACGATACTATTTCTACAATCCCATCGAAATGAAGGTCATCATATCGAGACTTGCTGTGTTCTTAGAGAAGACAGTGGGAGCAAAGTAGATCTTGAAGAGGTTTAAGAAACCACAAATAAAATTGACCAATTAGATGTTCCAATGGTTGAGCTTACATTTGATGAAGCACATATTGAGAAAGTGAGAACCACCAGTTTTCAAGAACACACCAGCTCTGCGTAAGTCGAGCAGAGTCATTCATTGTTCTTTAAGATACGATCTTCTAATTACTAGTAATGTATTACTAATCGAGGAAGATGAACCTACTACTTAGACAGAATCGAAGTCAAGTGTTGACTTAAAGAGATGGCAAAAAGCCATAAAATCCGAGATGAACTCCATGTACGAAAACAAGGTTTGGACCTTGGTTGACCACTGAAGGGGTATAAACTATAGGTCAGAAATTGGTTTACAAGAATCAGTCAACATGGATGGTAATGTTCATACTTACTAGACAAGATTGGTTGCGAAGGGTTACATGTAAAGACAATGGATTGACTTTGACAAAACTTTCTCACCAGTAGCCATGTCTAAGTTAATTCAAATTCCACTTACGATAGTAGCATACCATAACTATGGGATCTAGCAAATGGATATCAAGATTGCATTCCTTAACGGAAATCTTAGCAAAAATGTGCACGTGAATCAACCTGAAGGTTTTGAATCCACATAGCCAAGCAAGGTATGCAAACTACAGAGATCCATATATAGGTTAAAGCAAGCCTTTCGGAGCTAGAATCTTCATTTTAATCAGACAATCAAAATGTTCGACTTTATCAAGAATAAAGATGAATTATGTGTGTATAAAGGTTAGTGTGAGCAAAGTCGTGTTTCTAATTTTGTATGTGGATGACACACTATTATTAGAAAACTATGTCCCCGATGCCAAAGATCAGTAAAGTTGTGGTTATCAAAAATTTCTCCATGACGAATATGCGAGAGGCATCATACATTCTTGGTATAAAGATCTATAGAGATAGATCTAAGAGAATGCTTGGCCTATCTCAATCTATGTACATATATAAAATCTTGAGAAGATTTAGCATGGAAGAGTCCAAGAGAGGACTCTCTCCCATCGGACATGGGATATATCTCTCAAAAGAGATGTGTCCAAAGACATAAATTGAAAGATATCGCATAGATAGAATTCTTTATGCATCATCAATGGGGTCTATCATGTATGCCGTGCTATGTACTCGATCGGATGTTTCATATGCTTTGAGTGTCACAAGCAGGTTCCAAGCGAACCTTGGCGAGAAACATTGGATCGCAGTCAAGAATATCTTTAAGTACTTGAGAAGGACTAAAGACATGTTTTTGGTATATGGAGGAAATAAACTTAGAGTTCAAGGTTATGCCGATGCCAGCTTTCAGTCTGATAAAGATGATGGCAAATCTCAAATTGGA
Source organism: Forsythia suspensa (assembly GCA_023638005.1). Lineage (NCBI taxonomy): Eukaryota > Viridiplantae > Streptophyta > Magnoliopsida > Lamiales > Oleaceae > Forsythia > Forsythia suspensa. The sequence continues at coordinate 34,962,583 of CM042671.1, forward strand.
TATGTATTTACTCTAAATGATGGTGCAGTCAGTTGGAAAAGTTCCAAACAGAAACGATCGATTGCTGATTCAACTACGTGTTGAATATATAGTTGCTTGAGCGAAGAAAGGAAGCGGTCTGGATCTAGAAGTTCATTTCAGAACTTGGAGTAGTTCTTAGCATTGTTGATCCAATAACTTGTATTGTGATAACAATGGAGCCATCACACAAGCGAAAGAACACATGTCTCATCAATGATCCAGATATATATTGAGACAATATCATCTCATCAGGAAGATAATCTTAAGAAATGACATAAAGATAGAATGGGTTATAACATATGATAATGTAGCAGATCATTTGACAAAGTTGTTGTCCCAGTACAAGCATGATGGTCATGCTAAATCTGATGGTATTAAGATACCTAAGTTATTGGATCTAGTTTGTATGAGACATTTTGTGATACACTATTTGTTAGACATTGAAGTATATGAATAAATTGATTAATTAAATACTTGTTTACATTTTAATGGCAGGTCTGTTAACTTTAAAATTTATTATTTAAAATAATAGAGTCCAAAGAAAAGTTCATAGTAACGTGTTAATCATAAGGTGTTGTGATTGTGAGATACAAGTTATAAATAACTTATTCTTGAAATATCCCTAGTCATAGTAATAATGAGATACGGATATCATTATTGCGGATAGACTAGTATATGTTGCATTTTTTTAGAAAGTAGTTGATCTCACGAGCTAATATGTAGAGGGACATCTGAATGAATACATGAATGCATTGTTATGAGAACATGACATTGGATGATCCGCCTAGAGATTCCACTTGGATAACTATCAAAGCTTCAGTGGTAAATCTCTAATATGTGGTTGTGGATTTGGTCCTTTGACTATTGGACATCATAGAATCTTATGTGAGGATCTCTATACTTTGACGAGCGTTTGATGGGACTCGAAGATTTGAGTCACCAGGAAGACGTCGTACGGGTATAGTGAGAATCATATGAAGGTTGTGAATGTCCAATATGAAGATTCGTCACTTCTGAAAAGTAGGAGATTATAACCAGATTTTTGCCCACTTAAGTTGATATAAATTTTTTCGGTCGGGGTAGAGTTATGAGTTGAAAATGTTTCAATCATAACAAGATTATATCAACGAAGAGTTGAGGTAAATAATATAATTGGTTGAAATGAGATTGATGCTTATCCATATCTCTTAACCAATTGGATTATATTGATAAATGGATTATATTTCTACGGTAACCGCACAATATTGGTTCTATCATACCACATGACATTTTCTTTTACATGGATTGCCTTGACATATTGCTAGATGTCAATTTTGGACGGCGACAAGAATTGATTGATCTAGGTGAATCAATGAGAATATCACAGCGCTTGCCATCGTGAATGGGAATCTAATAGATCACACACATAAGGCGATAATTGAGCATCTGGAGTTGTACCATGTCCAAGTGGGAGATTGAAAGAATTAATGTCCAATGTCCAATTAGTTGGGTCACACTTAATTACTTATTGGACCAAATTAATTAATTAGATTAATTAATTCCGCCTATTTGTTGATGGGCTCTAGTTGGATTAGACCTAGGGCTAGGGTTAGCGCCGCCTATAAATTAATAGGCCAACAGATTAAGGTTAAGAGTTGATCTTTATTACTTGCTAGCACAAGCAAAAGACAACCCAATACAATTACTCCTAAAAGGTTCCGCTTTCATCTGTTCTTGATCGTAGAAGTCAAAATCTGTTCTTGCTGTGTGGATCATCATTGGAGGCTGGACAATTGGACAGCTGTGGTATTAAAGATAGCACCTCCAGCTAATCAGATAATCAGATTTCACAGTGTTCATCAAGGTAAACTTCTATCACGAATTCTATCTAAGTGCAATGTTGATCCGACTTATAGAAATTGTAGATTTAATTTACGATGTGCATGTATACTTCAATTATTTACAAGACAGCATGCTACAAATATTGTATCTTTTGTGTTGGAATCTTCCAATACAATTGTTGTAAAATAAAAATTGATGTTTTGCTACGTTACTAATGTTCACGATAGCATGATTTATACACAAACAATACTTAAACAGAAAAGAGAGTTTTGTAAGATTGAAATCTCTCATACTTTGCATTACCAAAATAGCACAGAAAGAGCAAAACTAATGCGGATGTTTCTTAACCAATCATTAATGTTTCAATTTCTTCTTTTAACCAGACAGGTCTTTATCATCATCATCAGCAACAAAGAAAAGAGCCATTCTTACCTCAAATTGACTTCTTTTTTCTTTATCCAGACATAATAGTTCGATTGATTGAACGTGGCCTAAGGCAAACTTCATAATTTAAGCATCCAATTGACTTCCAAAATTGTAGTATAGGGATGGCAAAAAATTCCGCCGCCCCGGACCCGCCCCACCCCTTCGAGTAATACGGGAGGGTTTGGGGCAAGCGGTGGGTCCGGGGTAGCCCCGCCCCGTGACCCACCCACTCAATTTTTTTTTAAAAAAAATCATAAAATATAGTAAAAATTATAATTTTCATTAAAAATGAACTAAAGAAGAATCGAACCCAAGTTGAAACGTATAAACTACCAACATTAACCACTACACCATGACCAAAATTTTATAATTTTTTTGTTTTGTTTGGTACAAATATTTAAAAAATTTGTATTTGTTTTTTTTTAATTATTTTTCAGTTTATAAAAAAAAATTCGCTGGATGGTTGGCGGGTCAAAGGGCCGCCATGACTCGGCCCGTCCCGCCCAACGAATTCGCCGGGCGTGGGACAAGGCAGGCCAAAAGTTTTGTGGGGTGGGGCGGGGCCGACCCGCCCCATTGCCATCCCTATTGTAGTAAGCATCCAAACGTTAAAATAGATTAAGCTATTTGAGACAAAGATGATAAATTAGTAGCTGTAGGCTATTGAGTTTGCTTGTCATGCCTTAGTTTATGTTTCAAACGGTCAAACTACCATATTTGGAGACTAAGAAAAAAAGGGGGTAATTGACATAAAACGTCCCTACCTTTTGCAGTGATTGTGCAAATCATCACTACCTATGAAATTTTGGTATTTTCATCCTCAAATCTACCTTTGCTTGTGCAAAACATCCTTTCAAAGTCATCAAAAAAAGCTTTATTACGCCCCGATCCTCAACACGACTCGTATCACCTTGCAAATGTAATTTCATCTACACACCTATTTCACAATAATCCCACAATATTTTGTTGATCCACAAAACTCCATCTAATATTTTCTAGTGCCTTTTCCTTTGCTCTGTATACTTGCCGAGTTGAGATGTCACCCAAACCATCCCTTTCACCCTTTTCCATGAATGTGCTGAATGCCATGTTTAGTTTAGACCTCCAACCAGATAAAAGGTATGGACGTTTTGTATATAGTATCCATAGCGGTTCAACTTCTGATATTCTATCTACTTGATAATTTGGACGGACGTACAAGTAATCTTTCAAAATATCAAGAATAATGTGGGAATAATGAACCGCAAGTTGTTCCTTGGGTGTTTTGCGAGCTTTCTAACCCATGAACTACACAAAGGAGAACTTGTCCACCTTAATTGACTGTGAAATAGACCTTTTCCTCAACTTCATTTATTGCATTTTTGCCATCCTTGCAAGGGTGGTGATGGAGAAGGCCCCACATATAATTGCATTCAAGTTTTTGTGTAATTCCATTTAGGATTGATTTATGTCGAGATAGTCCACAGGTTCTGTATGGGTTCTCTCTTAACATTGTATAATGTCTAAATGTTGGGCATTTTAAACTGTGTAGACACTAGAGCATCCCTAATTGCCTACACAAAGGGAGACTCTACTACAATACTCATGTTTGCTTCTTCATCCAATCATCCCTTGGCAGTTTCCTCTTCTCAATTTTTCTTCTAGCTTAAATCCCCGCAAAGTTATTTGATTTAAAGCATATAAATTGATTTGCCAAATAAAAGGTAGGGACATATGTGAAATGGGTATATAGACGAAATTGCCCTTGTAATGTAGTACGAGTCGTGTTGAGGATCAGACTTAACGAGCTTTTTGAATGACAATGGATGGAACGGATGTTTTGCGCAAGCAAGGGTGGATTTTGAGGGAGAAAATATCAAAATTTTATAGGTAGAGATGATTTAAACAATTACTTCAAAAGGTATTAACGTATTATGCCAATTACCAAAAAATAAAAAAAAAGAGCAAAATTCTTAGATGCTTTCTCTTCCATTTCAGTATCTTCACCAACCAAAAAGAATTTTAACAGCTTAAATCATAAATTTCTGTTAGATCAAACTTTGCTTGCAAATGGCTTGAGTCTATCGAACAAAAACTGAAACCCAAACTTGCACATGATTTCAAGACGCATGATAGACGCTTTCCTTAAAAAAAAAAAATTGTCCCACTCAATTGTAGTATACACGAGATCCAAAGTTGTCTATATAATGTAATATAATATGATTTAAGTGTTTGCCTGCGTCTATGCACTGATGAAAGTAAACCAAACACTCAAAATAAATGTAGATAATTATATAAGAGAATTTTATATCCAGTTCTACAGTATTCCAAATATAAAACGAGTTAAAGAAATCAAATTAGAGAAGCAAAGAAATAAGAAAATGATCAAGAATTGTCTCATTATTTCTTTCAACAATCATACTAAATTTATAGATCGTTAAAGGACACTTCCCAAAGATTACAATGGCTAAAAAGGATCACAACAAATCATTAAGATACACAAAACCGACTTCATAATGAAAGGAGGCCAAAAAGCACGGCAAGCTTCGTTTTCTAGTTTCGCTTCTTATCAAAACCGAATGCTCGTCTCACCGATTTTTCATCCAACACTAGACCTGCGTCATTCATCTAATGTTCTACATTTGTCAAAACGACATATTTTGAAAATCAATTCAACAATTTCCAATCTAAGAGCCATTTGTAATCTAAAACCATCAACAATTTCAACCTCTGGAATTAGAGGGACTAAAAATAAAAAGATCAAACATTCACAATAAAATTTCTATAAATTGCACACGAATTATTTTTATCAAAAGATTCAAAATCCAAAATAATTTAGCAATAATTCATAAAAAAATCAAAAGAAAATAAAACTACGAAACTGCAATTATGAATTACCTAAAGTAGATTTTGTTTTGATAATGGTGAAAATTGGGATTTAGCATTTAGTACTAGAACACTTTGCTAGATAACGAGAAGCTCAAGTTGGAATAATTGAATTGGAGAATATATGGTGATATGTATTTGGCCCGATTTGAATTGGACCGGGTCTTACATCTTTTTTTTATTTATTTATGGAGTTGTGATAGAAGTGGAAAATATGCTTCGAATTAGGCCACACATAGGCTAAATTTCTTTTTTCTTGAAAAAAAAATGAGCTAACAAAAAATAAACTCCTTTAATTTTGGGCTTGACCCGTGGGCCTCACTCGTCTTAACCCAAAAAGTCTATGAGTGGAAGATTAAATTATTAAGAAAACAGTAAATAATTTTATTTTCAATATGCAAACTGGAATTTCAAGATTCAACATGCACGAGGAGCTCACTTTCTTGTTTGATACAACTAAACAGAGGTAACGACATATCTCCTCCTCCATTGTAGCCTAAATACCCAGACAAGGTATTCTTAAAACATAATAGTAAATGGATTTATTGAAGGAATTTCTTGAACCAAAGAGCAGACTTTTTGAAGTATCTTTTGAGTTTATGCGCGCGGTCCACGTAAATTAAACCAAAGTTTTGAGTGTATCCTGAAGCCCACTCAAAAGTGTCTAAAAGTGACCACGGGAAGAAACCCTTCACATCAACCCCATCTCTGTCAAAAAAAAAAAAAAAAAGCATAGTGTTACATAAGCAATTCCTTTAATTAAATACGTAAATTTAATTAAAAAAATAATTCAATGCAAGTTGAATGAATAATTAAATGTGTAGGAAATATATTACCCATCGTTGATGTGAATCACGATGTGGAGTGCCACATTAGTAGTAGAACACACAATTAAATGTGTCCACACACACGACAACAATATATCTCTCTCATCATCATGGGCATGAAATCATTCCCGCAAATAGAATGGACAAAAGCTAAAAATATACTCACGTAATAGCATGCTTAACGGCCAAAAGATGACGGCGGTAAAAATCTACCCTTTGTGGATCATCGGTCCCTTGTTTTATTGTTGTAATATTAGTAAAGCTAATTCCTACCAACAATTCCAGATTTTTGAATTAGAGAAAAGATGTAAAAACATTTACTAATTCACTTTAAATTCAAATAGACCACACGATTTAGTTCTTATATATATATATATATATATATATATATATATATATATATATATATATATATATATTTTGTTCTCACCACATTCTGTGATATAAATAGTTGGATTCTTGTACTTTTGCTTTGTGTAGACAAGAAGATTTTTAAGTCCTCTTGGATACACATAAAACATGCTAAAACCTGTCTGTAAATAATAAAAACATAAAATTATCAGTTATTTGCCATCTTTCAATAATTTCGAAAAAAGAATATTAATCTATATTTGTTACTTGCAATCAAGATTGAATGTTATATAACTGTACATCGAGGTGTAAATCTAGATATGTTGGAGAGGCCGGCCTTGTCGGGCTTGGTTCTCTAGACTATGTTTTAATTCTTTTCTTATTCAAAAAGTTTAACAAAGAAAATATATATGTGCCAATTCGATCGGTCTACTTTACACCTCTATTTGTATTTTTCTGAGCGAGATTATGGTCGTCAATCTTGAAAATTTTGGAAATAATTACATACCGGATTACCGATGAATTTTCCATTTCTCTCACCTGCAAAATAGGAGGAAACGAAATTATAAGAAGAAATGTTAAATATTACCATGAACTACAAGCAATTAAATCAGATAATAATTAGTATATTTGTTTTGAAGGTAATATGTGAACTTACTTGTAAGATTAGCTTTAGAGTCTGTTAAGATACTGGTGTTAACAGTATTGACAACAGGAAGATTGGCAGCATAAAATGAAGTATAATAATTGAGTCCCAAGAAATCATAGGAGCCCTTCACCAATTCAGCTTCTTCATGTGTGAAATTTGGTAAGCGTTTCCCAAGAAGGGCATGCATGCTTTTTGGATAATCTCCATACGTTAATGGATTTAAAAACCTTAAGAACATCATCAAAATATCCATATTAGGGCCTTGTTTAGGAGCATTTCAAGCTTTGTTTTTATGAAACTTGACTCAAGTGTCCAGTAACCATCAAACACTTGGCGAAAATGTAATTTTGAGTCATATTTTTCAAAAGAAAATCACTTATTACATATTTGAATATACCAATATATAGTTAGATGTATTTTTAGTAATAGAAACATGAATGCAGTACTCACCATCCATACATAAAATCGAGGGCCCTTCGAGCTGCTTTCACATCAGCTTGCCTTTTGGAATAGGGCACAAACCAGTGAGAAATCAGTACTATACCAATCTGGCCTTTCTGATACGGCTGTATAAATAAAATCACCAATATTATTGTCCCCTTAAATCGGATTGTGGACCCACTTTAATATTTGGTCAAAAGACGGTAAAAACCATCTCTTAAAAACAATATTTCCAACATAACATGTACGAACCTTGTACTTTTCTCTGTATAATTTGGCTGTTTGGGCATGACAAAGGAGCATGAAATGGCCAGCAATGTAAGGCTCGATAGCAGAGTTACCAGCAGGACAGTCATTGTTCATCCAAGAAGAACAGCGTCCAGGAGCCATGATACCCAAGTCATAACCACCTAATATAAATATATATGGCTCATTCATAGTCACCCAATGCTTAACCCTATCACCAAATTCTTTGAAACAAACTTCTGCAAAATCTCGAAAATCATCCCTGCCAGGAAAAAAATAAAATAAAATTGTATTTAGTTGATTAGTTGATTTGATATATAATCTGTGATTAAATGTTGATGATAGGTTAGTGAACACTGTATTGTTTTCACCAAAATGTACCTGATGATTTTGTTGGGTGGATTTTGTGTAAAGTGACTGACACTTGCCTCGACCTGACCGGACAGGTCGATCCCCGTTTCGACACTCCGAATCGGCGAAGTGACAAACTATTTTATCTAAATAGATTGAATCGAGTCTGAATATTTGGCCGAAGTAGACACTAATTCATTTTAGTTGGTTTTCAACACTAAAACAATTTCTCGAATTCTTAAACCAATTTCCAACAGATTTAACCTATCCTGGAATGATATTGAGGAAATTTATGTTAAGAGTTGCGTAACAGCTGTCAACAAGTAGAATTGGAGAAAGTACAATGGATCGAACATGTTTGGAAGTACTTATAATTTAGTAAAATATCATTTTTATCCAAAAATTATGTAGGACCCACAACTTATATTCATACATCCCATAGAACCCAATTTTTATAATCTACAAAACGCTTTACTAAACAAGCACGCAATTAACTCGATAACTATAGTCTAGATATTTCAAATAGACTTTTGACTATATTTAGAGTTTCAGTTAATTAGTCATTTTAATTTTTATATTACTATTAAAAGAAGGTTTCATTAGGAATTAGCAAATAGTGATATATATTTAGCATTACAGGGTAATCTTGAATTTGAAGTCCACTTAACGTGGTTAATAGATATGTTATAGCCCTAAGTTGGAAGAGAAAAACAGAATTTTCAAAAAGTGTTAAATTGTAATTGGGGTAATAAGCTGCTCAATTCCAAGATTTTCCATAGCCACAAAACAAAGGAATTGAAGTAAAATTGTTGAACCAAAATTTTAGATAGGACCAAATCAACGTACCCCTCGGGTGTTGGTAGAAGCAAACGAGTTGGCTAACACATAGATAATTCTTTTAATGAGTGGTGGCAAGACTTAAACTCAAGATATTTGCATGCTCTATCAAACCATGTTAAACCACTTTATCTAAAAGTTTAAATTGTAGTAGGGCTTAACTTAAACAATTCTTGTCTTGCAATTCACCCATTTTGGGGAGAATCGCAGAAGTGGCAATACTGCTAAATGATCGAGTGAGTCGATTAATTTTTTTCAATGATCGTTGAGCCATTTTTCAAATAAATTACCAAATATAACCATGTCTTCTCATTCTCACTTATTGCATTTTAAATGATTTCAAATTCATTTGTGTGCTGAGAAATAGAATATTTCCAAGTTAGAATTTAACCCATAAGGTTAGAATCCAACTCATTTTCACCTATGTAAGAAATGTCATTTCAAGGTTTGAATCTAACCTATTTAAATTCTTGTAAAATATATTTTTTTTCTTGTTCTTTTAATTTATGGTAGAAATTGTGGATTTTATTGTATAAATCATAAAATATATTTACATTTGAGTATGAATTGTGATTTTTCTTTTAAATTTCTCTAAATTTGAGCTCATTTGAGGTGTGTTCATTGAAAACCAGTTTAACATGTGTAAACTAGCGTTAATAGACCTATAGTTTGTTAAGATTTGATATATTAATAGACCTTAACAAAAATTTGTTAACAGATCATGAATACATGCTTGTTAATGGTATGCTAATAGTCTAGCCTTAGGAGAACTGTGGTCGTTAATGAACCATCTACCATTCTGTTAACAGACATTATTAATAAGGGTATTTAAGCTTTTTCTTTATAAAAAATATATTTTCAACTTAAATGATATTAGTTTGGTACTTTTCCGATTCAGTTTGTTTGACACGATCTTTTAGTCAAAGCGGCCATAGCAAAAAAGCATTGGGGAAGAAGAATCGTGAGAGAAGAGTAAAGAAGGGAAAAAGATGAAGAAAACGGTGTTAGCGAAACGAGGTGGTGAGTAAGAGAAGCCGAAGCTTGTGTTCTTCATTTTCGTTCTTTTTGAAGAGGTAAGCAAGTAAAATATTAAGTGAATAATTATTCCTGATTTTATAAGGTTTTAATTAGTAGGTTAAATTCATAGATTAATGAAAAAGAGGGAAAATCCTTCATTTCTAAGCAGTAAGATTTAAAAAAAAAAAACGAAGAGAATTAAGAATTTGAAGCAAGAAAAAGAATTGAGTTGGGGACTTAAGTGAACTGTATGGAAATGAATTAAATCGACATCTGCATTAGTTGATTACTCGTTATTTAACATGATTGGTGTTTAGTTCGAGTACTTATATCGTTATTTCAACAAATGATGTAGAAGTGGGGAAAGCTTATTAATCGTACTAGTTGTAGCTTATAATTTTGGGAGTGGAAAAACTTATTTTTCATAAAATAAGAATTTAAATACTATAAGTATTAGCTAATTGTTATGAACTATTTACTTATTACACTTCTTTTAGTAAATTTTATATGATGTAAAAGTTACTTATTTTTAGAATAATTAATTAGACATTCGTGATTTTCATAATAGAATAGAGATTATAGATAATCAGTTCTGTAGTTAAATTCAGTTTAGCCAATACAAATGATTATTACGTTTTTTAGTAAGATATATTACTATTGAGTTCATTTTTTAAAATCCCCCTAATCTTATTATTTACTTTAGTGCACAGAGAAACTTTGGATCGTGTACTAAGATATATTTTTAAAGGTCTTCACGACCCACTCTTATACATAGGAAGACTTTGGGTCGTGTATAAGGGTGATCTCGAGAGGTCTTTGGGACCCACACTCATGCATAAAAGGAATTTTGGGTCGTGTACGGGGGTGTGAAATATTTATTTCGATTTTGCCCTCATACTTACAATACAAAAATTTGTTATTCCCCTTTATCTTTGTTTATTTTTATTTTATTATTCTAGTGATTTCAAGTTATTTAGTTTTTTAGTGAATATATTAATTTAAAGAATTAAATGACAATTAATTATATTTTATGTTTGTTTTGGATATTTTTATATTTATGTAAATTTTTTTTTTCTTTGTGATGTTAAATATTTTATATTGTTAATTGTGATATTGATTATTATGCTTGTTTTAAATTTTATTTAATAAATACAATAATTTATGTAAATAAATGTAATTTTTAATTTATAAATTTAATATAAATACAATAAATAATGAAATAATTTTTTAAATAAATTAATTGTTGAGATTAAAAAAAATAATGAAAGAGAATGTACACCGTTTATTTGGTGCAAAATTTGAAGTAATGAGTTTGAGATAACATTTGGATTTGGTATGAAAATTATACCAATTTGAAGATATAGGTTGGAGATGGCCTTAGAGTTTGAAATCTAATATTACCAATCTTTTTAAAATTAAATGTTGAATTGTAAAAATAAATTAAAATATTTTGTACAATGTTTCCACAATGTTTTGTCCCAATTTTTTTTAAAATAACTTTTCTACATGTACTTGTTCGGTGTAGAAAAACAAAATATTTATTTCATTAAGTACTTTTTCGGTATAGATTTTTACAATAATCCATTTTTTTCTTGCTTTACGTTGGGGCCCAATATTAAATGAAAAATTTTGCCAAGAAGAATTTTTGTCTCCAATGACATCATCCTATATTTTTTGTAATAACATAAATGCCCTTTGTTAGAAAAAACAATTGAAGAAATTTTTGATGTTTAAGGATATTTTGGGAATTGAGATAAATGTCATGTCACATTAATGTTGAGTGTTTATTACCCTCAATTTGTTTATTCTGATCAGTGTCCCACCAAACAAACAAAAATAGATTTTTGGACTTGAAAAAAGGCAACCAAACATGCTATAAGATAATTTTATCTAGATTTACTTACACAATGCGAGGGCTTAGGAAGCCTCCATACTCATCTTGTAGGGCTTGAGGAAGATCCCAATGATAGATTGTGGGAAAAGGTTGTAAACCTATTGATGATATATAAGTGAGTGAGAGAGAAGAGAGATAGAGAGAGAGAGAGGATGATAGATAAAGCCATCTCTAACCTTTTGATAAGAGCTCATTAATAAGATTGTTGTAGAAGGAAATTCCTTCCTTGTTTACTCCTTTACTTAACGTCCCATCTGCATAAATGAAATCAAAGTTTAAACAAGAAAAAAAAAGTATAAAATGACAAGAAGATTATTGACCTAGGTATTTTTGGAAGAAATTTTGTTATTATATACGCAGTCATTTATATGTAAACAATGGCGCACCTTAGTTTTATTAAACAGGGGTATAGCCAACTCTAAAATAGGAGTAAAAAATTATTTTTACATTATAAAATTAGTTTACAAAATTTAAACCACCCTAAAATGCATTTCTATCAAGTTTCACCCTCAGTATATTAAGAGGTAAGAGACACGAGGGTAAATGGGAAAAGTGTATTGCTTATATGGGAGCTTATATGGGAGATTTCTGTAAATTTTGAAAAGACAAAATGTGTCGAAAGGGTAATTATATTCAAACAACACTTTTTATTTTTTACACCACATTTTAATTATATTTAACATCCTTAGTCTTTTAACATTATAGTACTTATGTCCCCAACTTTTTTATCATATTTTTATCTTCAACTTTTTATTAATTAGCACATTTTGTGTTTGATAACAATTTCCGTAAAAAAATATTTGTTTATGATTCGTAAAAAGACTTATTTGTCCGTCAAATTTTTAAAAAAATAATAGATACAAAAGTACGATAAAATATTTTTTTCTTATTTTAAAGCACGTAAACAAAATATCTCGAGAGAAACCATCATCACTGATGAGATATGCTAATTAATAAAAGTTGAAAATAAGAATTTGATGACAAAAAGTTAAGAACATAATTGCAATAATGAACAAAAGTTAAGGATCTTAAGTACAATTAAAATATGCTGCACTTATAATAAATTGTAGTGTGAATATAACCACCCGTGTCGGAAACCTATGAAGTAAGTAATCAAATTATATATATTTATTTAGATTTTTCTAATATGTTCGATTCTATACAATCTGAATTTATTTAGTTGAGAGTACTAAACACATCAAATACAAACCCTTACAAACCCTTCGACACCTATCAATTGCGCAACTTGAGTGTAAATAAAGAAAGAAAGTAAATAGGCAGGGCAAATTCTAATTGAGGGAAAAAAGAACTTTTGGTAAATAAATTTTAAGACAATCTTACAAGGTAAAATTCTTGACCATGAGATAGAAAATCTGAAGGCATTGATTCCAATAAATTCCATCAGCTTTATATCGTCCTGCATCTCACCATAATTTCTTAGTATATACATATAGAATGATAATGAAAATGTAAGGGTTTGCCCAATTCTAGAATATTGAATAAACTAGACTAGTTAAAGTCACGTGTACAAAATTAAGTAATTAACAAATGAACCCCTAACACATTAAACATCAATTTATTACATCTGAAGGAATATTTTTCTAATAATAATTAATTATTAACAATTGTATTTGACTATTACAAGTTGTTAATTTACTATATTATCATTCCTGCAAGCTGTATAATTGAGCATTAACTTATAAAAAAGATCACATAAATACAAATTAAATTATTAAGTATTGAAATATTTAAACACACCTTGTAACGATGATAGAAGTCATTTCCTATGTCGCCATTAGTGCGGTCCAAAATTTTACCTGCAGGTATATATGTTATTAGTCGGACTAATTTATTATGTGCAAGGGCGGAGATGGGGGGGACTAGGACCTCCCAACTTTTCTGAAATTTTTTTATTTTTTATTTTTAATATTTTTTTAAATAAGTGAGTTTGATTCTACTAGTTTGGAGGTAAAATAGTTTATTTTTAGCAAGAGTGGAGCCCAATTTAGCCCACAAATGTTGACTTTTGATTACCTTATTTATTACTAATTTACCAGTTTGTCCCTCTATTTAATAATTTGATACACACAAGAAGGGCAAAATTGAAATTACAATTTATTGAATGGAACGTGTGGACAAAATTTGTTTGAGAAAAATTGATTTTTTTTCCAAAATATCATAATCATACATGCTTCTAAGATCACTTCTTCTTCTTAATAATCAACAAAAACAAAAAATATTAAAGCCCAAACCCAACATTGAATAAACTAAACAAATAAAACTCAACTTAACTAGGATTAAATTAGAATCATTCAATAACTAAGAAAACAATATTGAAGCTAGTCTTTTCAAGTAATCGTAACAAACAAACTTGAAAGATCGTCGAATACATCTAACTGCATGAATCGATTGTGTTCAATATCTTCTTGTAAGCTTTTTAAAGATTATGATATGAAAAAACATTAGATTCTCATAAAAGTAGGTTTAGTAATTGTGGTTTAAGGGAAAAAAAATTAGGACGCTGCCCCCGAACCCCCAACAGAGTTCTCCTCCCACCCGCCCCTGCTTTGAGGACCCCCCAACTTCAAATCCCTGACTCCGCCACTGATTATGAGATTTAATAATATTAAGCTGTATCTATAATACAAACTGAAGATAAATTTTTTTTTTAAAGTAAATTTTATTCTTCTCTATCTACTGTAGAATAAAAACTTTGCATTGAACTATACCATCTACAAGGTATAAACTTTAAGATAAAGTGAATAAAAGGATGTGTTAAGTTTAAGTCTCGCAACGTCATATTTATAAAAATTATGCTATGCATGCATGTCAGATGTTTAAACAACAATAAATCTGATCAACACACGAGAGAGGACATGTTGAAAAATAAATTTAAATAAGTAAACATGTGACGTCTTAAAAGCTTAATTTTAAGGTTTTAGAGGAGGCTATTCAAAACTTTGAACCTCCCCCAAACCTAAATCCCACCAGTGTTACACACACAGCAAAGAGAGGAGGTCCAAAACCTGGATATTTGTGTGTAAAGTTATCCCATATACTTGGACCTTTGCCATCCTCTTTTTGCAGCTCCTTCATACTGCAACAACATGTACATATTCAGGAACAATCATATCATGAATTCAATCATAACACGACTCGTATTTAACATTTTGAAGCAGCAGATGAGTATGTAACCTGATAGGCAGACGAGGCTGCACCGAAAACAAAATCAGAGGGAAAACTAGTCCTATTAAATGGAGTTGATATATGGCTACTGGGCACATTTTCCGCTGGAACTGAAAGCACAGTGCAGCTGATTATGACCAAGAGAAGAAAAAGATAGTCTTTGAGCTCCATTTCTGCTTATTATCAACGACCCCTTTGCCCACAATATATAGAGTGAAATTTCACTCATAAAAATAGAAAAACAATATATTGACGTGACTATTATATTGAAACTAATGTAGGCTTTATCAAAACTTCCATAAGTGAACGTAGGGATTAAGCTTTTGTTTGGTTTTGCTTAAAATATTCTTAAAAATTTGAGATAAAATCAACAATTAATTTTAATCATATTTTTATGAGATCTACAATTTTATCAACTTTTTAACTATATATTTTATCAATTATTATTAAAATCTTCTAGAAAGGTGATTTTTAGCAAAATGAAATGCACGAAGAAGAAAGAATATAAAGTTGAATATAACATTCAATAAAAGATAGTAATGTCTTGTCAATTTTTCTGCACTTAGACTTTGTTATATCATAACAAATCGAGACTAACACCTCGAAGTGAAACCTCGAAAAAAGAATGTGCATTGCACATGCTGAAGATCATAATTAATTAAAGAAGTAAAGATTTTTGCATCTACCTACCACCAATAGAAGCATTATTGATTGGGACAAAGAAAAAATAATTTATAAATTTCTCAGATTTATTTAATAACAACTTCCATATATTCCATGTCATTATGCACGACATAATTAATTAAAAACATGTTTATGGTTGAAATTTCATCAAGGACGGATCCAAAATGAATAAGTTTGGGGGTGCTTCGGAAAAAAATTTAGACGATTTCAATAGTATAAGAAAAACGAAAAAATAAAAATGAAAATATAGTGAATCTGATCTTTCAATATCCATATTTAACACAATATGTTAATTTAAAAGGCAAAATGAAAAGACAACAAAAGTAACAAAAACGTACAATAAAAATATCTTAAAACATTACTTAAGTCTCAACTTGAGATTCTTCAAAAGACCAAGTATGTCAATGATTAAGGGCCCGTTTACAATTGCGTTTAGAGCCCAATTTCTGATATGTTAAACAATCATAAATTTTTTTAGATGTTTGATAAATTTTAAAAAATATGATTATAAAGAATTTGTACTATTTTGCAGAAGATTTTGAGAAGAAGCAAAATTGTAGCTTCTTAAATTTTGCTTAAAACTTTTCTACTTCTCTATTATTAAAATATCAATTTTAACCATAATTAATTAAAATAACTCTTTCTGAGAAACCGAATTGATGCAAGTATGATGCATAAAAAATAATTTAAATTTAACTGATTTTTGTATTATATGACTATGCTTTTATTTTGTAATTCTTATAAATTCTAAAATTTATTAGATGTTTATTATGTTTATTTTAAAATAATTATAGTAAACGACATATGTTTTAGAAAACTATTTAATAATATTATATATGGTTATGAAAGTAAAGATAATAATAATACAATGAACAATATTATAATTAATATTCATTTTATTAATTTTATACAAGATCTGTACAGAATTAATCGCGTTTGTTTACCAGATGCATAAATATTGATTTTGAAATATACAGTAGTTTTGAAACAAAAGTTTATGAAACACTTATTTGATTCTTTTCACAATTGATTCTTTATGCATTATAGCATAGTCATTGATTACATCGAGGATTCACCTATGGTGGACTGGTTTTGTTTCCCTAATGGTCTGGTAAAAAAAAACTCTTGGAGCTCCATTTTTGCTTACATCGAGGATTCACTCATAAAAGTAGAAAAAGCAATATATTGATGCTACTATTATATTGAAACTAAATTAATTAAAAAATAAAAGTGTTCGACTTTAAAAGATTAGGCTTTTAGATAAATTGTGGTTCACAATGGTACAATAACAAAGAAAGTTTTTGTGTTCAAATATCATTGCCACCCAATTGTGTGTTGACCTATGGTTAACTTTAAATCTTAATGTTTTGATTATAACAAACAAATTAATTGTGTTTGCTAACAATCTATTTTTAAATAATATTCAAAGCGCTACAAAGCGGACTCTCATGCAATGTCAAGATGAAGTCAAAATCAATCCAAGAGTTCAAGTATTTCAAAATTCGAAGATCAAGATCGAAGAATAGATTTCTAGATAAAATTGTAAATGTATTAACTCTTTGACTTTTAGCAATTAAATGAATGAAAGCTCAAAACATTTTTATGCACAAAACGTAAGTCATTATCACTTGCATAAAATATTTTTATCAAAGCTAAAAATCAAATTTTTAAAACTGTGGAAACGGTCAATCCGTTGGGGGGAAAATAGTTACCGGATCTTTGCTTCTTGCAAGAACAATTGACAGGGCTCAGATTAATATTGTCTAACTCCACAAAGGTAACACCAAGTTAAAGGACAAATTAAGAAGGACCAATTTCACCAAAGAAATATAAGGGAGGGAAGTGGGTTGCAATTTTCACAAAGAAAATATCAATGACAATGGCTGAAAGTTGCTGGCTTCGGATTTGGCTTTTCTGCTGAAGACCAATTCACGTGTGGTATTATTATATGGTGGTGATTTTGCTGTCAAACCAACTACTAATATATATATATATATATATATATATATATATATATGTGTGTGTGTGTGTGTGTGTAATAATATATATTATATATGGTATAATATAATATATAGGTATGATAATGGTAATAGTATAATATATTAGCCCATAATATATTATACCCTAAATATATATATACACCCTAATAATATTATACTCTAAACCTAGCCGTCCCACTTTAAACCGGGTCTAACATACTTTGGTCATCGAAAGCAACGACCCAAAGGTACATTAAAACTTTCAAGTGATCCACACACGTCCTTCATTAATTCGGGCTGACACACTTGTGGAGTACACTATACAATTATCTTTCAATCCTAGGCTCAAAGTCTATGAAGATATAACGGGTCCATTAATCATCACCTGGTCCGGGTTTATTTGAGATCACAAAAATCCCAACAAACCTCCACCTTGATCCAAATATACCGCAAACTCCAAAAGTAAAAATAGCATAGTAGTTGCTTGAAAAAGGATTCCAAATAAATTGAAACTTTACATACCTTCACCCAAGTTTAGAAGTGTCAGCCATCTTCTAAACTTTACCATTGGAAGCACCTTAGTGTCCATATTTGCAAGGTTATAAACCTTCAAATACCTAAACAACAACTTTAAAGCTTCTCAATATTTGGAACCGGGATCAAACATGTACCGCTTAACACTAACTGTAAAGGCCAAGACTAGCCTAGTGCAAACTATCAGGCCAAGACTAGCTTAGTGCAAACTATCAAGTACATAACGGAGCCAATAACATTTGAGTAGGAGTTTTTACTCATAAACTCCTTTTTCTTATCATGTTCCTCAGACAAGATAAATAGTTTACTAAGAGGCACAGAAGTGGGTTTGCAATTAACAATGCCAAGTTTCTTCAAAAATTTAAGCACATAAGGAGTTTGATACACAAATAAGCATGAATTTGGCATATCTCTATCAATCTTCGTACCAAGAAACCTTCTAGAATGTCCTAGGTATTTCATGTCAAATTATTTACTTAAGTAAACACTTATCTTGTTTACCACTTTCATGTTAGGTCCATCCAATAACATGTTATCCACATAAATTAACACATACACACAATCATCATTTGTGTTGTGGTGCATGTAATACAAGCAATTATCAAACTCATTCTTTTTGCAACCAATATAAAAAACATGTGAATCAAACATTCTATACCATTGTCCTTTGGCTACTAGCCTAGCCTCGTATCTCACATGCTCACTCTCAGTGGTACCCTTTTTCACCTTATAAACCCATTTGCATTCCACTATGGATTTATCCTTAGGTTTAGGAACTAAATCCCAAGTTTGATTCCTAACAAGAGAACTTATCTCTCTCCTCATGGTACTAAACCATTCTAAGGACTTCTCACTCTTTATAGCCTCCACAAACGTATTTGGCTCCTTATCAACTAGTTCCTAATAACTAGTATAGGCTATAGTGAAATCAGATAGTCTTTGTGGTTCCTTACATGGTCTCCTCTCTCTATCTCTGGCCAATTGATAATTAGCCAAAGGATTTTGGTCAACGAGATTTTTCTCTATCACATCCTCGTTACCTTCTGCATTTATGTTCTCCTGATTTTGATGTGTGTCACTCTCCATCTCACTAAAGGTGATGGGGATGTGGGTACTCACTTTCTCCACATCAACTAGGGACTCTTCCCTAATGGTTTCTTGCTGTTTTTCACTCTCTAAACAAGTATATCTCACTCATTAAAAATGACATCCTGACTAATGATGATTTTCATACCCTTTTGACTCCTGTCCCACAACTTATACACCTTATCACCCTTTGGGTATCCTAAAAAAACACATTTCCTAGTCTTGGGATCTATTTTTCCTTCACTTTGATGAAAGAAAGCAACACAACCAAAAGTCTTAAGTATGAAATAATCAGCATATTTACCATACCATTTTTCATACGGTGTATCACCATTTAAAACAATAGAAGGGGTCATATTAATCAAATAGCAAGGAGTCATAATAGCTTCACCCTAAAACGATTTAGACATACCAGAACTCAACATCATACATCTAACTTTATCTAGCAAAGTACGATTCATCCTTTCAGCAACCCCATTCTGTTGAAGAGTGTAAGGTACAATTTTATATCTAGTAATGCCACACTCATTACACAAATTATCAAAGTCAGCATTGCAGAATTGAAGACCATTATCATTACACAAATATTTTATCTTTTTACCTGTTTGATTCTCCACCAATTTTTAAATTTAATGAAAGTTTCACATTTATCTTTCAATATATAAACCTACACACGTCTGGAGAAATCATCAACAATAGATAAAAAATATTTGTTACCACAAAAAGTGGGATTGCTTCCAGGACCCCACAAATCAGTATGAATGTATTTTAACACTCTACTTGTCTTGTGTGTGCTAGATGAAACGATATCCTACGATATTTTTCAAGCACACAATGATCACAAAATAGGATGTCAGACACTTGATCCTTACCAAACACACCCTTTTCGTTAAGGAACTTAAGTCCCTTAACACTAATGTGAGCTAACCTATTGTGCCACATTTGTGTGTGATCAGTGTCAATGGAAGAGATAGTGGAATTTAGACCACTCATCACTTCAACATGTGTAATATATATGTCATTTCTCCTAGTAGCTTTAAAAGCTCTAAGTGCACCCTTACACATTCTAATCATGCCATCACCAAGCCTACCCATGAAACCTATACTCTCTAACTCCCTTATAGAAATAAAATTTCTACCCATATGCGGAACATATCTGACTTCTCTTAATATATACACAAAGCCACTGTCAAACTTAACAGTTACATTACCAACACCAATAATTTTATATGCAACTCCATCCCATGCAACTACATGTCCATGATCAGCCTCATGCAAATGATCAAACCAAAATTTATTAGAAGTGGCATGAAAAGATGCACTGGAGTCAAGAATCCACTCATGGGAGTTCATAGACAAGTTAATCTCACCAGGCTCAGAATTTAAAAGCATATAAACCTCACCAGACTCATCACTAGAGGTCACTACGCTTGTCTTTCTCTAATCTTCTCCTCTCTGTTTATTCTTCTCTTTATAACATTCACTAATGAAATGTCATATTTTTCCACACCCGTAACATTTCTTTCCTTTTCCCCTCTCACGTGACTTATAACGACTTCTACCCCGTCTATTGCTACCACTGTTTTGTCCACCTCCACTTCCACTCCCACTCCCACTCCCATCCAACGACTGAGGTCTGCCCTTCACAAAATGGACTTCACCATTTTTTCTCTCATTTTTTCAAACTTCAACTCTCTTTCTTTACTTTTTAAAGAGTCTATAACAATGTCAGGTATAAGGGTCTCTCTCCCATACTTAATTGCATTCTTGACTTCCTTATATGAATCAGGAATGACATTTAACAAAATTATAGCTTTGTTAATTTCAGAGACCGTTTTACTACAGTTTGTAATATCTTGCACAAGATTATTAAAAACATCAAGATTGTCATCCAAATCCCATGAGGGGTCAATTTTGAAGTTGAAAATTTTTTCAAGGAGATAAATTTTATTTAGAGTGGATTGGATTAAATAAAGTTCTTCTAATTTTTTCCAAAGTTTTTATGTGGAGTAAAATTTTTCAACTTTTCGTAAAACAAGGTCTGATAAATGCAATATAATAGAAGTCCAAGCAAATTCATCAAAATCCTTTTTCTGATCCTCAGTAACATTAGGACCATAAGAATTATCAATAGCTTTTGAAACCTTTTGCTGAACCAAAATACCTTTCATTTTCTATTACCAAATAGAAAAATCACATTTACCAGTAAAGATACTCAAGTCAAAATGATGTGCAGACATCTTAACAAATAAGAATATACACCAACAAGCACTTCAAGATAATCACGCAGAAATACCTAAAGGCCTTAATA
Organism: Forsythia suspensa; assembly: GCA_023638005.1. Classification (NCBI taxonomy): domain Eukaryota; kingdom Viridiplantae; phylum Streptophyta; class Magnoliopsida; order Lamiales; family Oleaceae; genus Forsythia; species Forsythia suspensa. Next base: position 34,984,109 of record CM042671.1, read on the forward strand.
TACACTGTTTTAGATTCTCAAAGTTTCGTGAGATTCACGATCTCAGATCAAGAGAATTGTCAAACGGGTAAAGTCTGGGAGACAGTTCTAAAAAATAATGCACAAAAAATAAAGTATTGCAAATAATCAGCACCAAAACAAAAGCTAAACACAAGTCACAACAATGAGCACATAAATTCCTAGCAACAGGCAATAGTTACCCCACACGGTAACCCCAAACCTAATGGTCACCCCACACGATGACCTGCTAGTACTGGAATGTAAAAGAGATTAGCCAATTTACCAGAGCGGACCAAATCTGACGGTCTGTATTAAATAGGAGAAATACAAAACAAATTAAAAGAATTCCAAAGAAGAATAACGACAACCACACAAGCTGGAAAAACCACGAAGGTTTTGCAAACGCCGAATATGTTCACTATCGAACCGCTGTCTAAGCTGTCCGGACCACCACAAATATAACTGACCACTACAGAATGTTAGAAATAGGACGAGGATTACAACGCCGTCAGCCACTCAGCGGAATACCCTCTCACGCGCCTCCACGCGCTGACTGAAGAAATCTGCAGTCGAAAATCACGCGCCACCCACGCTCTGCCTCCTCCACTTCACGCGCCTCTCAGCCTACTCCGCCTCGACGTCAAAAACTGGAATATGGTCTCCGTTCACAAAGATGACATCTCCTTTGGCCGGATAATGGACGGACATATTCGGGCATATTCTTGTTTCTTCTTCTTCGTTAATCCGACAACCCAAAATTAATTTTCTTGCATTATGGATTGCCACCGAGGCTGTAATACCAATTGTAGGGGAAAAAATAGTTCGCCGGATCTTTGATTCTTGCAAGAACAATTGATAGGGCTCAGAATAATATTGTCCAACTCCACAAAGGTAATACCAAGTTAAATGAGAAATTAAGAAGGACCAATTTCATCAAAGAAATATAAGGGAGGGAAGTGGGTTGCAATTTTCACAAAGAAAATATCAATGACAATGGTTGAAGGTTGCTGGTTACGGATTTGGCTTTTCTGCTGAAGTGGCTTTTCACGTGTGGTATTATTATATGGTGGTGATTTTGCTGCCAAACCAACTACTAATCTATATATGTGTAATAATATATATTATATATGGTATAATATAATATATATAGGTATGGTAATGATAATAGTATAATATATTAACCTATAATATATTATACCTTAAATATACATACCACAATAATATTATATCTTAAACCTAGTCGTCCCACTTTAAACCGGGTCCAACACACTGGGTCACTGAGCAACGACCCAAAGGTACATTAAAACCTCCAAGTGACCCACACACGTCTTTCATTAATTTGGGTGACACACTTGTGGAGTGGATTATACAATTATCTTTCAATCATAGGCTCAAAGCCTATGAAGATATAACGGGTCTATTAATCATCACTGCCCCGGGTTTATTTGAAATCAAAAAAATCCCAACAGTGCATGTGGCTTGCATTTTAGGAAAAAAAAAAAAAATCTAGTCTACACGTGAAGGAGAGTTTGAATGACTAAATTGAAAAGTAAATGTGTTTTATGACAAGTAAAGCTTTTAGACGAAAAAATTCGATACATTTATAGTGATTTTATATAATTCTTTTTAGAAAAAATCAGACGCTTTTCTGCCCTCCATGTTACACGTGTTCATCGGTGCTTGTCTTGAAAATATTTTATGTATAACTCGATGTTGGTGATAACAAGTGTTTACATAATCTCCAACAGTGTAGAAAGTTGTACACATGGACGTGATAAGTAAAATGGGGAAGGGAGAGGAGCATCTCCAATGAGATTGTGGATTGGAAAAATTGTAGCTCGCATTTACAAAAGAGAGGATGTAATGGAGAGAAGAGCATCTCCAATGAGATTATGGATTGGAAAAATTGTAACTTGCATTTACAAAAGAGACACTTCAAAAGAGTAAGTGAACGTAATGATTAAGCTTTTGTTTGGTTTTGCTTAAAATATTCTTTAAAAAGTTAAGTTAAAATCAATAATTAATTTTAATCATACTTTTTATAAGATCCACAGTTTTTATCAACTTTTTAACTATATATTTATCAATTATTATTAAAATCTTCTAGAAAGGTTATTTTTTAGCGAAATGAAATGCACGAAGAAGAAAGAATATAAAGTTGAATATAACATTCAATAAAAGATAGCAATGTCCTGCCAATTTTTCAGCGCTTAGACTTTGTTATATCATAACAAATCGAGACTAACACTTCGAAGTGAAAACAATATACAATTGTAATATATTTTATAAGAATAGTTTCATCATATACTATTAAAAATAAAAGAATTTAAAAAATATTAATATTTTTATTCTAAAAATATTATTTATATTTTTTTTATAAAACTCATAGTTACATTTCTTACAAAAAGTAGTATTGCATTTGTTACATTTGTAATTTAAAATATTAAAAAAATAATTATAGAATTTTATTATAAAATCAAGTAGGTGCTATTTTAAATCCAAATATAAAAGAGAAAAAATGGAATAAAAGAATGTGCATTGCACATGCGGAAGATCATAATTTAAAAAAGTAAAGTTTTTTTGCACCTACCTACCACCAATAGAAGCATTATTGATTGGGACAAAGAAAAAATAATTTATAAATTTCTCAGATTTTTTTAATTACAACTTCCATATATTCCATGTCATTATGCACGACGTAATTAATTAAAAACATGTTTATGATTGAAATTTCAAGGACGGGTCCAAAATGAATAAGTTTGGGGGGGCTTGTGAAAATTTTGCAGAAGATTTTGAGAAGATTTCTAGGGAATGAGACGGAAGATAAGACAAGTCGAGTGGTTGGAACATAGTAAGAATCTCAATGACACCACACAGCATGTAGTTTATATACTTCCATTGCTCATTAACATTATTTTCTGACTACGCAGCGGCTACATGTCACCAGAATATGTCGGGCACGGTCGATTCTCAATAAAATCAGATGTATTTAGCTTTGGTGTTCTAGTTCTGGAAATTGTGAGTGGCAAGAAAAATAGTGGATTTTCCGGTGAAGATCAACACCTCAACCTTCTTGGACATGTAATTACTGTCTTAGATACGTTAAAATATATCTATGTTTATTGTCTTCATAGTGACAAGGTTAAATTTATACAAGCATGGACACTTTATAAGGAAGAAAGATCCTTGGAACTAGTTGACCCTTATCTATGTGACTCGGCTAATCCAAATGAAGTTGTATGAATAGTCCTTGTGGGTCTTTTGTGTGTGCAACAATGTCCAGATGATAGGCCAAGCATGGCTTCGTGGTTGGGATGTTGGGAAATGAAGTTATGCGTTGCATAATGCAAATCAGCCTGGTTTTATATAATCTGCATTATTTTGCGTAAGATTTTGAGAAGAAGCAAAATTGTAGTTTCTTAAAATAACATTAACATGAACTAACATATTTGTGGACCTTCCATCAATTAAAAATCCCAACATCAACTACAACTATATGTCAATGTCAAATGTCATGACTTAAACAAAAGACTACACCAAGTTTAGCCATTGATGTTCTCAACATAAAAATGTAAAGTTTGAAATTATTGCCTCGATCAAAGAAAAATATATTACTATTACCACCATCACCAAAAATAAAATCAAGAACAAATTAATTATCACCATTTGAACCATTAGTTGGAGACGATAAGGTTGAATAGGCCGTAGAAGAAACTCTTCGTGAATATGACTTAAGAATGTGTGCACACATTTCAACCGAGAAAGAAGATCTTGAACCTCATTCCATAAAGCAAAGATTCTCTACACAAGTATTACAATTTTCCAACCTCGTCTTCTTTGGATTTTTCCGTTGATCAACTTAGCTAAATCTCTTGCCCAAAACTTGCTCACATATTTCAAATTTTTTCAAAAGCATAAGTTGTTCATTTGTGTCTAGTTGAGAATTTTATTCTTGTAAAAGATCGAACATTTGATTATGTGGATCCATGTAAATTATAAATAAAAGATTATAATTTTGAAATATATATTATACCATTACAACAAATAAAACTACTTACATAATGGGACTCAACTTCTTTAGTTGTCCACTCTACTTCATATCATAGAAAAATTTGATCTGACCCGGTAGCTCTTTTTTAAGCGGATCTCTCTGTTTAAAAAAATAAAATTGATGTATGAAATTCATGAAATATAATAGTGTATCATTATTTATGACTTGCCATTTCATGTACATGTGCAACATAAAATTTTGATCCTTGAAGAGTTACCATATTCTCCACCAAAAGTATATGACAAAATAAAGCACAAAGAAGAGTATTAACAATTTTAGGATAAACAAAAAGTCGAGCAATCTTGACATGCAGTTATTAACATAATGGTAAAGAATACGGAAAATGACACAATAATCCACATCAACTAGCAGCACAAAAATTACACTCATTAGGATACACAAAATTGGAATACTTTTTCAAATACAAAACATAACATCTTGGAGTTAACTTACTACTTTAAATGTCTTAAAGTGAGGCTGAGCCAACTTTTCAACTTCTTATAGCTTTTCAAGAGCCTGCAAAAATGTAATATTTAGAATATTCTTAACTATAACAATAATAATGCAAAATATATATTTTCCTTATAAGGTATTGTAAATCAACCCAGGACCAAAAAATAGAAAGTGATCAGATGACTAATGACATGATAAGAAAGAAAGAACACCTGTTCAATTGTCAAATCCAAGGCTGGTTTCACATGCTCTTTCCAATTAGCTACAACAATGGTCTACAAGTTTAGGAGAACCAGTTAAGAAACAAGTTTCCTTCTGTAAAAATTGCCTTCTAATGTATATTACCATACAAAGAACCAAAATGAGCAGAGAACCAAGGCAATAACCATGCTTTGGGTGAACCTCGCCAGTGAGATATAAAATAAAGTCAGTCCATCTACTCCACGCCACAATATTAATCCATGATTAACTGAACCATATTTGTACAAAAACTATAAACTTGCGAAGTTTTCAATTCTTCTCTTTTTCATCAACTAGTTTCCTTTGAGGTTATCTTTTTTCATGAATCTATTGTTACATAGTTTAGTAAAATTTCACTTGTATTATTTTGAACCTATTACTTGCAACACACCACGAGGAAAAAAACCATAGACACAATACAGAAAAGGAAAAGAGAAAAAATAAACCAAATATTAATACAAGTGAATGAATATGCTCATATTACTACTGTCTTTCGGTAAATATTCACAAGGTTTTCTTACGTGTTCAAGATGATGCATTACTCGGGGAATGAATTTGAAGAATATGATGTAAGGACAAAACCTTGTGTTTGAATGTAAAGATTAATACATAAGCATATCGATCTAAAGAGGAAGAAGTAGATGCGAAAGTTTCAGAGCTAAAGAGAAACAAATAAAGAAACGGAACGGAAAGAGTGAAAAAAAACAAAACCACCTCATTATCTTTCACCGCTTTCTTCCTTTTGCACGCCTCATATGAATACTTTTATGTGGTAAACTAAGACCACTCGACCCTTGATCATGGAGAATGCAACCGAGCCACTTCTATACTTGGGTCATTCACCATTCTTTGGTGTCACATAGTTCTCGTGGCGATGAGAGAAACATCCTCTCTTCATTAAGATAATAAGAAATATTTAAAATTGTTCCGCTTTTGAAATTAGGATAAAACTAATGCCACTACATGCAAGTTCGGTGCGGTAAAGTAACAAGATTAATTATGAAAAGAGACACATGAAATTATTATCCATTAATATTACTAAATACTCTTTAGAGATGAAATTTCCTACATAAAAAAAGGAAAAAAAAATGTAAATAGTCATTGAGAAATAAAATAAAAAGACATTACTAAATAAAAAATATAAACAAACAAATTACATATAAAATACATTTTAATTACCAATGTTAGTATCAACACTATCAAATTATATATGAAATTACGTGTCCATAATATATAGATTCATGTTTAGGGACGAACAATTCATCTGAAAGTTTTTGTTTATCCACGTAGATTTGTCATGATAAAAGGCCGTCCAAACCTTCCAATAATGGAACAAATTTTGGTCACTTAGGATGTACCAAACATCTATTAGCAAATAATTAAACAATGTCATCTAATCAGGGACATGATATTAAATAGGCACTGATATTACAAGTGATACTATTGCAACATAATAGCAATGGGTAGCTTATTACAGCACTATAAGAAGGCAGCATAACCTTGACAAAACAAAAGCAAATGCTTGCTTAATTTCTTTTAGATCAGCAAGGTTCATAGTGCTTCCAATTCCTCCCTTTTTTTGTTGGGGGTTGGGAGGAGGTAAAACCAATACCAATTTCAAGGCATGCAAAATCAGTATGTTAAGAGATAATAACAACTTATAGATAAATAATACCTCAAGTAGACGCAAGTACCACAAAAGAAAAATTTATGTATTAAAATTACCATTGAAAATTTCCAAATACAACATGCATTAATGGTGTGATATGAATACCACTCTTCCCAAAATTGAATGCGTAAGAGACAATTTGTTTCTTTTCATTCAATCCTGTTGATGCTACTACACAATGAGTTTAATGGATAAAGGTATCAATGCAAACAAAATAAGGCTAAAATTTCCAAATACATGCCAACTTACCTTCTTTGCAGATTTTGAAGAAGTAAAATGTTGGAGACGATTGCACTTGAGAACTATCTGATTTATAGCAAATTAGTTATACAAACACTCAAAAAGTAAACACCAATATTCTTGTAAATAAAACATCATGTATCTTACCATTCTGTTGGTGTTCACTTTTAGGTGTATGCTTTCTCTTCTGCAAAATAAAAATAAAAATGTTATAATGCAATTAACGTTTGAAATTAAGTGATAGTATAGAAAAAAACATGTAGTAGACTTACAGTTAGTAGAACATCCCGACCTTCCATGGCTGAAAGTTGTAAATGTTCAAAGTCAACTGCAGATGATTAAAATATTTAAACCACTATAAGATCACCTTGTGTCACAAATACACAAGCTTAAGAAACTAAACCGAAAGACAAAGTCCCTTCTAGAACTAATGTGACTTCAAGCATAGTATTCATGAAGCAAAGAACTAATACTCCACTTATTACCACAATCATTTAGAATATCAATGGTTACACAATGCCCAGTGATAAGTACAATTTTGTACTCATCGGGGCCTATAAAAAGGGACAATTATGAGTACTCTTACATGTTTTCAGTATAATGGCGCATTGTTTTCTTATCATTTTAGAAAAAAAATCAAATTCAAACGTCGATCTAACGAAAAGAGAGCAAACAGAAGAAAAAGAGACTTAATTTCCAAGACAAAGAGATTTGAGGGCTTGTCATACAAATATCAAAGAAAAAAATTTAAAGATTGCAACTAAACTAACCATTCGATCGCATGGTTAAGTAAGGCTACGATCGCAATCCACCAAGTTAATCTTTGAAACATATTTTGACAAAATCATGCGATTGCAAGATTTTGAACCATGCGATTACATGGCTTTCTAGGCAGCTGTTAAGTTGTTTCCTGATGGAAATAGAAATCTACCGAGTCCAAGATAAAGGAAAGATGTAAAACACGTTTCGAAGGGTGGAAGGGAGGATACAAAAGGCAGAAAATAGACAAATCGCGAGAGGCAAATTTTGGGAAGAAAAATACAAGTGAAGAATCGAAGATCAAGGAACGGATTGAAGATTCTTGGGCTGAAATCATGGGTTGTATTTTTATTTCCTTCTTTTTACTTCACAACATGATTAATACAATTCTTGTATTATTTTAGAAAATTATGTCCGACTAAATTACTTATTGCTAGGATGAACGATGAAACCTCATGTTTTTAATTAATTAGAATTTTTTTCGTTTTAGTAATTAATTATTTGTTGTTTGATTATTCTTTATTCATTATTTCTAATGTTATAATGCTTGATCACTATTAGAATGTTTTGTGATCTTTATTGAAGTCGAGATATTCAATTTGGATAAGCACACGATATTAAATAACATAGGGTCCAATAATAGATAGAAATTACTACTATGCCTTGTGAAATCCGTTTAGATGTTCTTGTGATTTAAATATATATTTTTATGTTCGAAACTTAATTAGAGATAATTAGATTCGCATATCAATATAGAATTGATTGACCATCGAGAGAGGCTTTTGATTATTATAGCATCGCCGATTTTCAATCTAGGGTAATTATAAGCTAAATCGATTAACTGAAATTGATTAAGGAACGTGTAGGTGAATTCGCAAATCCTAGTGCTCGTTAAACTTGAATTTATTCATAAAAAATACTTTTGATTGTGTGATAATTTAGATTTAGTTAAACTCAATTAGAATAACTTTAGGATTGAAATCATAAAGATTCTGTGTTCTTATTTTGTTAAAACTCGAAGTAGACATTAATTGGTAAATTGATAGCTAGTCCTCGTGGGTTCGACGCTCTTCATATTACTTTATTACTTGTAACCGATCCGTCTACTTGCAGGGATTAAAATCACCAACACCCAGCTTGTGCCAAGGAGACCAACTATACATGTTAAAATGCTAATAAAGATCATATTCGAAATAACAATTATTATTACAAAACACCAATCAAGCAAAGATATCAACCTGCATTGAGGTGATAAACACTCCATACTCGCAACATTAAATTCAAGAAATTATTTAGATTCATTAATTAATTGTGGTGCAGGTAGGGAGTGGTTCCACTGGATATTTATTTAACCAACTAAAAGCAATTAGCACTAGAAAAAGTTCATTAGCTTTACTGTAGTAGATGCAACTAAAACAAAAGGTGAATGAAGAGGGAAAAAAATAAAATGCATGGTTTCCTTGAAATTGCTAAGCAAAATTGAAATCCACATTGATGTCATGGAGTGAAAGCACTGATTGTGAGATGCTATAAATTCTCGAGTGAAATCGTGCATTGACATTTGGACTTCTCTATTATGATATTGCAATTAAAGGTGAATTTGGATGAGCATAATGTAAATATTCATACATGAAAACTTATTCTTTCAATCAATTTTTGCTAGACAGTGCATCGAGGATAGGCCATTATAAATGTATGTGTACTCTGCTCATTTTTTTAATTGAGTTTCTAAGTTAAGATTTAACCGGTAGTTATTTCATAAATTTATCGTAAACATGGATCAAAAGATAAAAGCATGTTGTAAGATTATTCTGCAACAGCAATACTTCAATTTTGCCATTTTCTTTGCCCAACTAATAGAAAACATGACACATAGCAAGTAATAGATCTTAGCAAACTATAAATTTGAAGTCTTAGTAATAGATCTTACCAACCAAAGACGATGAAGAATTTGAAAAATTTCCAAAGGAGTACAAAAAAAAATATGCAATGGTGTTGCGATATAGCCAACAAGGAGTTAGTAAATCTATTTTTTCTCGAATCTTTGGTGTAAAAAAGGCCAAAGATGCTTGGGAAATATTGAAACAAGAATTTCAAAGTATAGAAAAGACAATTGCCTTGAAGCTACAATCCTTATGGAGACAATCTCAAAATGGAACAACGGGAGTCGGTTCGTGATCTCTCTTCATGAGTTTCGGAGATTGTAAACCAAATCAAAAGTTGCGGAGCACGATTCAAGACAAAAGGGTCATTGAAAAAGTACTTCGATATCTCCCTCCAAAGTTTGATCATGCAGTTGCCGCAATTGAAGAATCAAAGGACTTGTCTAAAATGATGATTTACGAGTTGACCAGATCACTTATTGCACATGAGCAAAGAATCAATCGTTCGGCTAGCCAATCAACCGAGCAAGCTTTTCAATCAAAGCAAGCATCAAAAAATGGTTCAAGCAATCATGGAGGCTCAAATCACAAAGAAATGCACAAAAAAAGGTACCATTGCTGTCCAAACTAAGGGAGGTAGCAGAAAACTCATTATTGATGTTCTTTATGTCCCGAACCTATCATATAACCTCAGAAGTATTGGACAGCTCCTTGAAAAGAATTTTTCGGTCTACTTCGACGATGAAAAATGCAAAATCTTTGATAAGAAGAATAATATCATCGTGGCAAATGTTGAAATAAGAAACAAAACTTTTCCTATCATACTACCACTTAACAATAATTGTGCACTCAAGTTTCAAAATACAGATTTGTCACATCTATGGCATTTGTGATATGGTCATCTAAATGGCAAGAGTCTTCATTTGCTCAAGGAGAAAAATATGGTGACTGGACTTCCTAGCATCCAAATGACAAACAAAGTTTGTGAAGGTTGTATCTATGGAAAAATGCAAAAGCTTCCATTTCCTAAAACTTCATGGCAAGCAAAAGTAGCATTGGAGCCCATCATTCGAGATATTTGTGGGCTAATGTGTGACAACCCAAAATCTTAATGACTCGAGTGTCACCAAACGTATTTTAAAATTCCTTTTGCAGGGACTCAAATAACCCATCCAAAAATTTCATCATAATAAACATACATCTTTCAAACAATAAATTTAGATAATTTAGATTTATGAAAGATAAACATCCCTTAACAATTTAAAGTCTTAAAAATTCTAAAGGGAAAAGAAAACAAGGAATTACCCCACGGGCAATTTATTTATATTTTTTATTTCTTGATAGAGAATCCCCACAGTCAGATATACCACCCCGTGTACAACGGTCTCGAATAGTCAATTATCCGAAATGAGAAAAAATGTAAGAGGGATGATAAATAATCCCAAAGATGGCGTGCATGTATAGTTAATTCATACATATATATATATATATATATATATATATATATATATATATTTCAACGAGAGATTCATACTTGCTTAGGGAGACACAAAAATTGGACCGAACTTAGATGGTGCCAGACGTGCGTGCGCTACTAAACTCCGATCTATTCTCACATAACATGGACTCATAGTCAGAGAAATACATAAAGAAACTGTACACCTATACTTAAACTTATATACACAGTTACCTTGCATGGAGAAAATCAAAGATAACAAGAAAAGTGTTGATTGTATTTCTAACATTGAGCTGAGTACGTGGGTGGTGGTTTATTCGTGTGTATACAAATTGTATGCGTGTGTGCGCATATGGGCGTGTAGTGGGTATATGGGTGAGAGTGAGAGAGAAAGAACAAGATAGTAGGTAATGAAAGTGGTGTAAAGTGGCATGCCTTTTGGTGCCTTTAAATAGTGTAAGGTTAAGTCAAATCATATCGTTTGAATATGGTAAAGAATAATCGTTTGTTCCCCCCTTAATTTACGTGATATGTAAGAAATTGTCTTTTTCCTTATATACATACATCATCCCATATTCATACCAAAATAGATGATATGATTTTATACTAATTTTCAATCACCCTTTAATCCTGCATAATTATTTCCTATTTACATAAATAGACATATAAGGAAATTTTCTTTTACCTTTACCTTCATATATATATATATATATATGGGTATATATAGCACCCTTCCATAAAATAATAATTTATTTTTTTAAAAATTGTACCGTGGTCCTTCAACTACTTACCAAACACCACTAGGTTCCTATACATTCATAAAGTCTTAATTTCATATCTAATGGATTGAGGCAAAGTTCTGGATGTCACAATTTACCCCCTTAAAAAAAAAATTCATCCTCGAAATTTACCTTGAAATTTCTCAAAGAGTTGTGGAAACTTGGCACGCATTTCTACTTCTCGCTCCCAAGTTGCTTTTTCAGCCGAGTGATTACGCCACTGCACTTTTACTAAAGCAATCACCCTGTTTCTGAGCACCTAAAATTTTTGATTAATGATTCTCACCGGCAACTCTTCGTAACTTAAGCCACGTTGTAACTCAATCGACTGATGATTAATTACATGGCTTGGATCAGGTAAGTACATTCTAGGCATAGATATGTGAAAAACGTCATGTATTGCCGAAAGTTCAAGGGGTAAGGCCAACTGATTTGCCACTTTTCCAACGCGTTTTAGGATTTTAAATGGGCCAATAAATCTTGGTCGCAACTTCTCTTTCTTGCCAAAATGTAATACTCTTTTCATGGGTGCAACTTTGAGAAACACTTTGTCACCTTCAGAAAATTCCAACTCATTCATTCTCTTATCTGCATAGCTTTTTTTTTGTTTGTCCGAGCTATTTTCATATTACTTCGAATTTTCTCGATAGCTTGCATTGTCTATTCAATGATCTCTGGGCCTAAAATCTTACACTCGCCAACCTCATCCCAATGAACAGGGAATCTTCATTTCTTTTCATACAATGCTTCATAAGGTGCCATGCCAATAGAGCAGTGATAACTATTGTTGTAAGCAAACTCAATTAACGGTAAGTGCTTCTCCCAATGCCCTCCAAATTCAAGGACACAGATCTTAATCATATTTTCCAATGTTTGAATCGTCCTCTCAGACTGCCTGTCTATCTGAGGATGGAAGGCTGTACTAAATTTCAACTTAGTCCCCAATGCTCGATGTAGGCCCTTCCAAAAATTTGATGTGAACCTTAGGTCTGTCTGAAACAATCGAAATGGGAACCTCATGCAATTTTACTATCTCATTCACATACAACTGCGCCAATTGGTCCATAGAAAATGTCATCCATACTGGCAGAAAATGAGCTGATTTGGTGAGTCGATCCACAATTACCCAAATGGCCTCATGACCTCTTGTTGACTTTGGAAAGTCGACAACAAAGTCCATTGTCACATGTTCCTATTTCCATTCTGGAACTTCTAATGGTTCAAGCAACGCAGAAGGTCGTTGGTATTCGGCTTTCACTTGCTGGCACACTAGACACTTCTCAACATGCTCAGTTATATCTTTCTTCATTCCCTTCTCCCAAAACACAGTTTTTAGGTCCCGATACATCTTTGTGCTTTTTGGGTGCACTGAATAGGGAGCAGAGTGAGCCTCTTCTAGAATTTTCTTTTTTCAATTCCTCAAGTCCAAAGTGCGCATAATCGCCTCGACAATACAACGACTTATCCTCGGCTATGGTGAAGTCCTTCCGTTTCTCTGTTTCTATTTCAGCTTTAATAAACTCAAAAGATTGGTCATCCTTCTGATAACTTTTAATACTATCACAGTGTGTTGGTCGGATCAAAAGTGTTGTCATCCGAGCAACAGCAACAGGCAGGACAATGAAAATTTCGAGACTTAATCGTTCGAACTCTTTCCACAGAGGTCTCTACGCAGTCAACATTGCCACTTGACCAGTCGTTTTCCAACTCAAAGCATCAGCTTCCACATTTGCCTTGCCGAAGTGATAATGGATTTCACAATCATAATCCTTCACCAACTCAAGCCATCTTATTTGCCTCATGTTCAATTCTTTTTTGAGTGAAGATGTACTTGAGGCTCTTATGGTTCGTATAAATGTCACACCTTCTCCCGTAGATGTAGTGTCTCCAAATCTTTAAGGCATGAACTACCACAGCAAGTTCTAAGTCATGTGTGAGATAGTTTTGTTCATATGGCTTCAACTGCCTCGAAGCGTATGTAACCACCTTGCCTTGTTGCATCAACATGCAACCAAGGCATTGCTTGGATGCATCACTATAGATTACAAAACTTTCTGACTCTTCTAGTATAGTTAAACCGGTGCATTCACCAACTTTTGCTTCAACTTTTCAAAACTATGCTCACATTTTTTAGTCCAGTCGTACTTTGCACCCTTACGGATTAGCTGTGTCAATGGTCTAGATATTTTTCAAAATCCCTCAATAAATCTCCTGTAATATCCGGCTAGGCCCAGAAAACTACAAATTTATCCTACATTAGTTGGCGTCGACCAATTTAGAATTGCTTCCACTTTACTTTGATGTACTTCTATTCTTTGTGCTGTGACAATATGTCCGAGGAATGCTACTCATTCCAACCAAAACTCACATTTCTTAAGCTTAGTGTACAGTTTCTCTTTCTTCAAAGTTTCCAGCACAATCCTCAAGTGTTTCTTGTGCTCTTTCTCACTTCTAGAGTAGACTAGGATATAATCAATAAATACAATGACAAATCGATCCAAGTATTCACGAAATACATGATTAATCAAATCCATGAATACTCAATGAGCATTGGTCAGACCAAATGGCATAACTAAGAACTCGTAGTGACCATATCGTGTCCTAAAGGCCATCTTTGGAATATCACTAGTCTTAATCCTTAACTGATGGTAGCCGGATCGTAGGTCAATTTTGGAAAATACTACTGTAACTTGAAGTTGGTCAAATATGTCCTCGATCCTGGGAATATGATACTTGTTCTTAATAGTGATCTTGTTCAGCTCTCAATAATCGATGCACATTCTCAATGATCCATCCTTCTTCTTAACAAATAATAGTGGTCTCCCCAAGGTGATACACTAGGGCAAATAAAACCCCTTTCTAAAAGTTCTTCTATCTGTACCTTTAATTCCTGTAGTTCTTTAGGTGCCATCCTATAAGGAGACTTAGAAATAGGTGCTAACCCGGGAATGAGATCGATCGTGAACTTCACTTTTCGTTCTGGCGACACGCTGGTGGTAATTCGTTTGGAAAAACGTCAGGGTATTCTAGTACTACTCTAAAATCATTGATAGTCAAATCTTTATCTCCTTCACGACTTACTACCTACATAAGAAATCCCACACTACCTTTCAATCGTAAGATTCGTCGTGCTTAAAACGTAGAAACGACATGGGGCAAGGATTTTCTATTAGTAGTACAAAATCATAGGTTTAACAGTATTACAAAAAAATAGTATCACAACAAAACAGTATCACAAAAAACAGTATCACCACAAAACAGTATCACCACTAACAATTAGCATTTTTTTACAATTAAAGGTATGTTGGTCTTTTAGCTCTAAAATATGACTTTAATTGAATTAAGTTTTGAACATATAACTTTAGAGCCCATAAGTGCTCAAACAGTGACCGGCCTTGAATTTAGCCATTAAAGTTTACTCAACAATGTGTTGGCCCAAATAACAAAAGACCAAAGGACTAAATGGGCTACTTGGAGGATTAATGTCATTTGGGTCATTGCTCATTGACTCAATTTAGTTAACCCATACCTACTATTGACCATTGGATCTTGGTCATTATTTGACCCAATGCTGGGTTATCATAATATATTCTTGCAGTACATCATTGATAAATTTGTTTTACACGCTTATCTTAGCTTATAAACTTTATATATAATTGTAATTTGAACGAATTTTTACTTAATTTAGTATAAATATTCTCCTTGTAGGTAAAAAAACCAAATATAGAGGTAAATGGAGCAAAGAGGGATAATTCGACCTAAATAGGAATTGATCGAAAGTATTTGAAGACTAACATGATGGCACATGAGTGATAAGAATAATTAAGAGAGCAATTGGATGAATGTCACAAGTTTCAAGAGTAGAATTTAACTTACAAAAATTTTAAGGACTGATTTGCACACTTCTAAAATTTTAGGAACAAATTTAGATGACTAAGGAGGTTTTGGGACCAATGTGGAAACTCTAGAAAGTTTTTGGATCAATGTTGAAGGACTTGGAGCAAAAATGATCAAATTTGTACAAAAAAAAAAGTAAGGACCAAATCGCACAACTTTGAAAGTTCATGGACCAAATGGAAAATTAACCAAAAGTTTTATGTTTACCACGGTCCGACATCGGTAAGAACACTACGACAAACATATAAAATATGTTTGTCGTGGTCCGCTTTAGGCTTTTTCTAGTTTTATTTTGAGTTAAGATTCATGAGTATTTGTGTATTTTTCAATTAAAACAAGTTTAGGAGGGATAAACACTATACAAAGAACTAATCTAAGTCAGATTAGAGGTTGGAAAATCAAAGAAACAAGGTGGAACATAGAGAAGATGAGAGAATTAAGATGAAGGCTTAAAGACTTTAGCTTGAAGAAGGGGATTCTTATTCCTAGATATCACTTTTTTCTTGTCTTTCCTTTAAATCCAGTGATGAATTTCAATTCATTCTTCTATTTTTCTTCTTTTATAATGAGTACCTAAACTTATAGTTGGTATGAACGGTATAAACATAGTTTTGATGTTTCACTTTCAATTTTCAAGTTTTATGGAATTAATGGATCCATGTATTGATTTTTTCTTCTTTTCTTTATGCTTGAATTGCTTGATCACTAATTCATTGATATATGGATTTTAACGAGCCAAGAGGTGGGTTAATAATTTAGACCGCGTATTAAAATCCAGCAATTGGGTGAAAGGTATATATATACGATTTTACTATTGCTACGGTCCTTAATTGAATTTCTAGGTGTGTAAAGGCATTTAGTTAAGGCTTATCCATATTCATATAGAGATATGATTTAAACTCAAGAGAGGTAAATTGATTTAATTGGTGAATTCGACCGAATACAAAATGTAGAAATTGACTTGAGAAGCGAAATTAAAGGTGGTAACTATAGTGAAACCGTGAGTTCCAACACTTTAATAATCATATTTAGTTGTATAATTGTTTTCCCTTTCTTAGTTAATCATAGTATAAATCAACAATTTATAATAATTTTTTTTTCCATCAATTACGAGGTAAAATTAGTTAAATTAGTTTTCAAATAAAATAGTTTTTATGAGAACGATAATTCAAACTCATTAAAATCTACTTTACTACTTGTTAAATGAATACCGTATACTTGGAATTTTAAAGCAACAATAATTTATTATATACAACAAAAGAAAATTAGAGCTTTTGTGCCCTTTTTCTTCTAGACCGGTAATTTCTTTGTATTTCCTACGCTTTTTATTTTTGCATCTTTTCCTTCCTTTTCTCTTTGTGAGTGAATTACTCGTTTTGAGTTATATATCGGTGGTAAGTGGTCTAAATTAATCATTTTGATTCTCGATTTGAAGGTCGACACATTGTGAAAATGGACTATAAATATTAGCCTTGTTTTTCACCTTTCCACCGATTGAAAGAGAAGTGCATTACATAAAGTTTAGAATTGTTGTGAATGATCAAAATGAAGTTGTTGAACAATTGATTGCCACAATACGATGATATCAATTACTGTTCAAAAAACATGTATTTCTTCAAGATAAGCGTGAAAAAATTAATGTCCAAGATCCAATTAGTTGGGCCGGATTTAATTACTTATTGGACTAAATTAATTAATTAGATTAATTAATTTGGCCCATTTGTTGATGGGCTCTAGTTGACTAGACCTAGGGCTAGGGTTAGCGCTCCTTATAAATTAATAGGCACAACATATTAAGGTTAAAGTTGATCTTGATTACTTGCTAGCACAAGCAAAAGACAACTCAATACAATTACTTCTAAAAAGTTCTGCTTTCATCTGTTCTTGATCGTAGAAGTTCAGATCTATTCTTGCTGTGTCGATCACCATTGGAGGCTGGACAATTGGACAGCTGTGGTATTGAAGATCGCACCTCCAGCTAATCAGATAATCAGATTTCACAGTGTTCATCAAGGTAAAATTCTATCATGAACTCTATCTAAGTACAAGGTTGATCCGCTTTACAGAATTGTAGATTTAATTTACGCCGTGCATATACTTTCAATTCCTTACAAAGGGTATCAAAGCCTACCTTGTTACTTGTTAAAGTTTATTAGAATACTTTAATTAATTAAACAATAATTGTTATTGGTATATTGATTTGATTTGAGTTTTGGCAGTAAATAAAATTATGAATTTTTAGAAATTTGAATATGATTAAGATTTTATTTTGGAATAATTTTTTTTTTAATAAAAGTGAAATTGGACTAGCGGCGGCAGCGTTTTGGAAACAACTGCCGACGTCGGTAGAGGATTAATGGTGACGCGTCCGTAGTAGTCGAAGTACAAAACGCATTATGACGTAGTGGTTCACTGCTTTTAAAGAAATAGACGCCCACGAGCAACTCGTAGCGCTGCTACTAGAAATAGCAGTGGCGGTGGTCTCCGGTGTTAGACACTGGCACGACCACCACTAGATCATCTGTTGGCGGCGCCGTTTCATTGCAGAAACCCTTGCCTAGTTGCCTAGGGTTTTCTGCATTTGGCAATTTTGGGGACAGGGGTTCCATTGCAATTTTGAAAATTATGCATGGAAAGCCCCCTTATTTCAAAATGTAATAAGTGGGCCTCCTATGCAATTTCAAAAATTGCATAGGAAGGTCAAATGTTTTAAAATTAAAAAGGAGACCTTTTATGCAATTTCAAAAATCAGAGAGAGTCTTCTGTGTAATTTTAGAAATTGTATTAAAGGACCCATTGTTTTAAAACCTTAAGGGAATGATTGTGAAATTTCATAAATTGCACAATAAGTCCTCAAGTTTTAAATGAAAAATAAGGTCTTAAATGTAATTTTGAATTTTTTAGAAAATTGTAATTATTAAATCTTTTATTGCTGGTCAAATACTCAAAATTGACTAAAATTATTTTTAAATCATATTTTGAATTTTTGACCAGATTAAATTTTGACTTTACTTTATAAAATTACAATTTCGACCATATACAAATTTTATCTTCAATTAAAGGTGCGACTTTAAATTGAGAAATAAAATAAATTTTGAAAATTCCATTTATGAATAAAATTAATTGATTAATTGATTAATTTTATAGTTGAAAATTAATTAATTAATTGGATTAATTATTTAATTCCGTCTAGTCCATTCCAAAATGTCTAAAAGGTTTAGACTTATACTGCCAAACCTGTAAATTTAGAAATTAATATATTTTAAATATTAGATATTAAAATAGATATTTAGTGGATGATTATGGACTCGACCCATGTGATTGGTTGTATGGTTAATTATTTCTGTTGATTGTTGGTTGGGTCTACGAACCTATTATTTAATTAAATGGGTATGCGAGTCTATTATTTATTTAATTAGATTTTCAAGCTATTTATTTATTATGGGCTTGCGTGTCCATTTATGATGGCCTGCGTGCCAACTAGTATAAGATACTTGTTACAGATGGACCATAAAGAAGCAACTAGTATAGAATACATGTTGCTGCGAGAGATGTACATGATTGCATTTAGCATTCGATGAATGAATGCAACGTCCCTAGAAGTTGACCGACTAACATTCCTTGTGGCTCAAGAAGATTAGATAGATAAAGTCCATAATCATCTACAGTTATTATTATGTGTGATTGATTGCATGTTAGATGTTAGTTAATATTTATAATATGATGAGACAAACTCCTCTTTATCAAAATATTAAATTTGTATTATATGGTTAATACAACGTGTCTTCTATTGTTATAGTGAAAAACCAGAGTCCATTATCGATGTCAGTTTGTTGAATCACTCAAGTCTGCTCGCTCATGGATATGTTTATCATTATGAAACATTTGATGTTTCTGAACAATAGATCGAATTTAACTAAAATTTTATTTTTTGTTGAGTCACTCAAGGAAATAAAAATTTAGGAGCACAATCAAGTAAACACATAAGATGTGTGCGATAATAAATTGTTTACTTGATGATCTAGGAGTCACATAGAGATGTGATTAATAGAAGTATTTACCTAGATGTTTTATTAGAATTTGTTGAGTCACTCAAGGTTCTAATAAAACAAAATGGATCATAGCCTACTGGAAATTTAATTGGTTCTATTGATTAATGTTTGAGGGCCATTAATTCAATTTAAACAGTGTGAGTATAATTAATTTAATATAAGTCCATGTTAAATTAATTTTCTATATTTAATTAATTGTTCTATCTTGTTATTTAATAGTTGAATTATAAGTAAACACATGAGTTTGAGAGGTATACTAGATGCCAACAAACATACTTGACCAAATTTTCTAGACTGGCACCACAATATGAGAATTGTTCTCAAACATGAAAAAGAAAAATGGTATATGTTATTGAGCAGCCAATGCCTAAGATCCTCTTCGAGGAGGCTACGCAAGAGAACGTGTGGGCTTACAATAAACACATTGATGACAATGACACTGCAACATATAATGCTTGCAGCATGTCACCTGAGTTAGAAAAGTAGCACGAGAGTATGGATGCTTATACCAAAATATATCATTTCAAGAAGTTAGAATGTTGTACAGTCACGGAATGAAAGGTATGAGACATCCAAAAGGTTATTCAGAAGTATGATGGTAAAAAAATCTTTAGTCAGTGCTCATGTACTGAAGATAATTGGTTACATTGAAAAATTAAACCAATTGAGTTTTATCATGGATCACAAGTTGAGTGTTGACTCAGTTATAAAGTCCCTACCTAATAACTTTTTGCAGTTCATCATGAATAAGATTCAGTACACCCTACATGAGCTGCTGAATATGCTGAAAACTATTGAGTCCAAGGGAATTGGACAACTTTGGCCATTGATACTTCTAAAGAAAGTAAGAGGAAATCTAAAAATACTTTTCAGAAAGGATCCAAGGCCAAATATACTAAAAAAAATAGTTAAAGTATACAATGACAAATTCAAGTCTGATGATCCATGTTTTCAATGTGGAAACAAATGGCATTAGAAGAAGAACTACAAGGTATTAAAGAGATAAAACCAAAAACTCATATCTTTGGTATTGAATACTCGGTCATATAAATGAAAATGCATCACCAAGTTACATAAAGATGAATACTTGGATTTAAATGATTATGAATCATTTGATAAGTGTGATCATGCTCTTTGGACAAAATGACCTAGACCATTTTTTCTGGAAAAGGAGTCAAAGTTGCACACATTTTGGGTCTTGTACATATCAATGTATATGGCCAAATGTCTACAGATGCTAAAGGTGATGTTTCTTACTTCATGATATTTACAGATACAATCATTTTAGATATGGTTTCATATGCTTAATAGAATTCAAGAGTGAAGCTCTTGAAAAGTTCAAGGAATTCAAGCAAGAAGTAGAAAGACAAACTGGGAAAAATATTTTAACACTTAGATCTGATCGAGATAGAGAATATTTGAAGGGTGAGTTTTTAGACTATCTACAAGAGGATGGGATTATCTCACAGTGGACTCCATCGTATACATCAACATAAAACGGTGTATCTGAAAGGAGAAATCGTACCTTTAGATATGGTGCGATCAATGGTGAGTTGCGCAGTTCTTCTAAAATTATTTTGGAGATATGCACTTAACACTACATGTTATACACTAAACCGTATCCTATCTAAATCGGTCAATAAAACTCCATACGAGTTATGGAAAGGGTAAAAGACCCAATCTTTCATACATGGATGCGACGTTTATGTAAAGCGCGTTTAATTGGATAAGCTATGAGCTAAATTTGATAAATGTTTATTTGTGAAGTATCCAAAGTAAACTGCACGATACTATTTCTACAATCCCATCGAAATGAAGGTCATCATATCGAGACTTGTTGTGTTCTTAGACAAGATAGTGGGAGCAAAGTAGATCTTGAAGAGGTTCAAGAAACCACAAATAAAATTGACCAATTAGATGTTCCAATGGTTGAGCTTACATTTGATGAAGCACAAATTGAGAAAGTGAGAACCACCAGTTTTCAAGAACACACCAACTCTGCATAAGTCGAGTAGAGTCATTCATTTTTCTTGGAGATACGATCTTCTGATTACTAGTAATGTATTACTAATCGAGAAAGATGAACCTACTACTTAGGCAGAATCGAAGTCATGTGTTGACTTAAAGAGATGGCAGAAAGCCATGGAATCCGAGATGAACTCCATGTACGAAAACAAGGTTTGGACCTTGGTTGACCAAATTTTGAAGGGGTATAAACTATAGTCATCAATTGGTTTACAAGAAAATGTGTCGACATGGATGGTAATGTTCATACTTACCAGACAAGATTGGTTGCGAAGGGTTACATGTAAAGACAATGGATTGACTTTGACGAAACTTCCCCACCAGTAGCCATGTCTAAGTTAATTCAAATTTCGCTTACGATAGTAGCATACCATAACTATGGGATCTGGCAAATGGATGTCAAGATTGCATTCCTAAACGGAAATCTTAGCGAAAATGTGTACGTGAATCAACCTGAAGATTTTGAATCTACATAGCCAAGCAAGGTATGCAAACTACAGAAATCCATATATGGGTTAAAGCAAGCCTTTCGGAGCTAGAATCTTCATTTTAATCAGACAATCAAAATGTTTGACTTTATCAAGAATAAAGATGAACTATGTGTGTATAAAAGGTCAATGTGAGCAAAGTCGTGTTTCTAATTTTGTATGTGGATGACACACTATTATTAGAAAACTATGTCTCCGATGCCAAAGATCATTAAAGTTGTGGTTATCAAAAATTTCTCCATGACGAATATGCGAGAGGCATCATACATTTCTTGGTATAAAGATCTATAGAGATAGATCTAAGAGAATGCTTAGCCTATCTCAATCTACGTACATATATAAAATCTTGAGAAGATTTAGCATGGAAGAGTCCAAGAGAGGACTCTCTCCCATCGGACATGGGATATATCTCTCAAAAGAGATGTGTCCAAAGACATAAATTGAAAGATATCGCATAGATAGAATTCTTTATGCATCATCAATGGGGTCTATCATGTATGCCGCGCTATGTACTCGATCGGATGTTTCATATGCTTTGAGTGTCACAAGCAGGATCCAAGCGAACCCTGGCGAGAAACATTGGATCGCAGTCAAGAATATCTTTAAGTACTTGAGAAGGTCTAAAGACATGTTTTTGGTATATGGAGGAAATAAACTTAGAGTTCAAGGTTATGCCGATGCCAGCTTTCGGTCTGATAAAGATGATAGCAAATCTCAAATTGGATATGTATTTACTCTAAATGATGGTGCAGTCAGTTGGAAAAGTTCCAAACAAGAAATGACTGCTGATTCAACTACAGAAGCTGAATATATAGTTGCTTCTAAAGCAACAAAGGAAGCGATCTGGATCAAGAAGTTCATTTCAGAACTTGGAGTAGTTCCTAGCATTGTTGATCTAATAACTTGTATTGTGATAACAATGGAGCCATCACACAAGCGAAGGAACACGTGTCTCATCAACGATCCAGATATATATTGAGACAATATCATCTCATTAGGGAGATAATCTTAAGAAATGATATAAAGATAGAATGGGTCATAACATACGATAATGAGCAGATCCTTTAACAAAGTTATTGTCTCAGCACAAGCATGATGGTCATGCTAAATCTGATGGTATTAAGATACCTAAGTTATTGGATCTAGTTTGTATGGGACATTTTGTGATACACTATTTGTTAGACATTGAAGTATATGAATAAATTGATTAATTAAATACTTTTTTACATTTTAATGGCAGGTCTGTTATTTTTAAAATTTATTATTTAAATTAATAGAGTCCGAAGAAAAGTTCATAGTAATGTGTTAATCATAAGGTGTTGTTATTGTGGGATACAAGTTATAAATAACTTATTCTTGAAATATCCCTAGTCATAGTAATAATGAGATACGGATATCATTATTGCGGATAGACTAGTATGTGTTGCATTTTTTTATAAAGTAGTTGATCTCACGAGCTAATATGTGGAGGGACATCTGAATGAACACGTGAATGCATTGTTAAGGGAACATGACATTGGATGATCCGCCTAGAGATTCCACTTGGATAACTATCAAAGCGTCAGTGGTAAATCTCTAATATGTGGTTGTGGATTTGGTCCTTTGACTATTGGACATCATAGAATTTTATGTGAGGATCTCTATACTTTGGCGAGCGTTTGATGGGACTCGAAGATTTGAGTCACTAGGAAGACGTCGTACAAATATAGTGAGAATCATATGAAGGTTGTGAATGTCCAATATGAAGATTCGTCACTTCTGAAAAGTAGGAGATTATAACCAGATTAGATCAACGAAGAGTTGAAAATGTTTCAATCATAACAAGATTAGATCAATGAAGAGTTGAGGTAAATAATATAATTGGTTGAAATGAGATTGACGCTTATCCATATCTCTTAACCAATTGGTTTATATTGATAAATGGATTATATTTCTACGGTAACCGCACAATATTGATTCTGTCATACCACATGACATTTCCTTTTACATGGATTGCCTTGACATATTGCTAGATGTCAATTTTGGACGGCGACAAGAATTGATTGATCTAGTTGAATAGATGAGAAAATCACAGCGCTTGCCATCGTGAATGGGAACCTAATAGATCACATACATAAGGCGAGAATTGAGCATCTGGAGTTGGACCTTGTCCAAGTGGGAGATTGAAAGAATTAATGTCCAATGTCCAATTAGTTGGGACGGACTTAATTACTTATTGTACCAAATTAATTAATTAGATTAATTAATTCCACTTGTTTGTTGATGGGCTCTAGTTGGATTAGACCTAGGGCTAGGGTTAGCGCCGCCTATAAATTAATAGGCCAACAGATTAAAGTTAAGAGTTGATCTTTATTACTTGCTAGCACAAGCAAAAGACGACCCAATACAATTACTCCTAAAAGGTTCCGCTTTCATGTGTTCTTGATCGTAGAAGTCAAAATCTGTTCTTGCTGTGTGGATCATCATTGGAGGCTGGACAATTGGACAACTGTTGCATGAAAGATAGCACCTCCAGCTAATCAGATAATTAGATTTCACAGTGTTCATCAAGGTAAACTTCTATCACGAATTCTATCTAAGTGCAATGTTGATCCGACTTATAGAAATTGTAGATTTAATTTACGATGTGCATGTATACTTCAATTATTTACAAGGCAGCATGCTACAAATATTGTATCTTTCGTGTTGGAATCTTCCAATACAATTGTTGTAAAATAAAAATCGATTTTTTCCTACGTTACTAATGTTCACGATAGCATGATTTATACACAAACAGTACTTAAACAGAAAAGAGAGTTTTGTAAGATTGAAACCTCTCATACTTTGCATTACCAAAATAGCACAGAAAGAGCAAAACTGATGCGGATGTTTCTTAACCAATCATTAATGTTTCAATTTCTTCTTTTAACCATACAGGTCTTTATCATCATCATCAGCAACAAAGAAAAGAGCCATTCTTACCTCAAATTGACTTCTTTTTTCTTTATCCAGACATAATAGTTCGATTGATTGATCGTGGCCTAAGGCAAACTTCATAATTTAAGCATCCAATTGACTTTCAAATTGTAGTATAGGGATGGCAAAAAATTCCGCCGCCCCGGACCCGCCCCACCCTTCCGAGTAATACGGGTGGGTTTGGGGCAAGTGGTGGGTCCGGGGTAGCCCCGCCCAGCGACCCACCCCCTCAATTTTTTTAAAAAAAATCATAAAACATAGTAAAAATTATAATTTTTATTAAAAACGGACTAAAGAAGAATCGAACCCGAGTTGAAACGTATAAACTACCAACATTAACCACTACACCATGACCAAAATCTTATAATTTTTTTGTTTTGTTTGGTACAAATATTTAAAACATTTGTATTTGTTTTTTTTTTAATTATTTTTCAGTTTATAAAAAAAAATTCACGGGACGGTTGGCAGGTCAAAGGGCCGCCATGCCCCGGCCCCTCCCGTCCAGTGAATTCACGGGTCATGGGACGAGGCAGGCCAAAAGTTTTGTGGGGCGGGGCCGACCCGCCCCATTGCCATCCCTATTGTAGTAAGCATCCAAACGTTAAAATAGATTAAGCTATTTGAGACAAAGATGATAAATTAGTAGCTGTAGGCTATTGAGTTTGCTTGTCATGCCTTAGTTTATGTTTCAAACGGTCAAACTACCATATTTGGAGACTAAGAAAAAAAGGGGGTAATTGACATAAAACGTCCATACCTTTTGAAGTGATTGTGCAAATCATCACTACCTATGAAATTTTGGTATTTTCATCCTCAAATCTACCTTTGCTTGTGCAAAACATCCTTTCAGTGTCATAAAAAAAGCTTCATTACGTCTGATCCTCAACACGACTCGTATCACCTTGCAAATGTAATTTCGTCTACACACCTATTTCACAATAGTCCCACAATATTTTGTTGATCCACAAAACTCCATCTAATATTTTCTAGTGCCTTTTCCTTTGCTCTGTATACTTGCCAAGTTGAGATGTCACCCAAACCATCCCTTTCACCCTTTTCCATGAATGTGCTGACTGCCATGTTTAGTTTAGACCTCCAATCAGATAAAAGGTATGGACGTTTTGTACATAGTATCCATAGCGGTTCAACTTTTGATATTCTATCTACTTGATAATTTGGACGGACGTACAAGTAATCCTTCAAAATATCAAGAATAATGGGGAATCATGAACCGCAAGTTGTTCCTTGGGTGTTTTGCGAGCTTTCTAACCCATGAACTGCACAAAGGAGAACCTGTCCACCTTACTTGACTGTGAAATAGACCTTTTCCTCAACTTCGTTTACCGCATTTTTGCCATCCTTGCAAGGGTGGTGATGGAGAAGGCCCCACATATAATTGCATTCAAGTTTTGTGTAATTCCATTTAGGATTGATTTATGTCAAGATAGTCCACGTGTTCTCAGAGATGGTTCTCTCTTAACATTGTATAATGTCTAAATGTTGGGCATTTTAAACTGTGTAGACACTAGAGCATCCCTAATTGCCTACGCAAAGGGAGACTCTTCTACAATACTCATGTTTGCTTCTTCATCCAATCATCCCTCGATAGTTTCCTCTTCTCAATTTTTCTTCTAGCTTCAATCCCCGCATAGTCATTTGATTAAAGCATATAAATTGATTTTCCAAATAAAAGGTAGGGACATATGTGAAATGGGTATATAGACGAAATTGCCCTTGTAATGTAGTACGAGTCGTGTTGAGGATCAGACTTAAGGGAGCTTTTTGGATGACAATAGATGGAACGGATGTTTTGCGCAAGCAATGGTGGATTTTGAGGGAGAAAATATCAAAATTTTATAGGTAGAGATGATTTAAACAATCACTTCAAAAGGTATTAACGTATTATGCCAATTACCAAAAAAAAAAAAAAAAAAATAGAGCAAAATTCTTAGTTGCTTTCTCTTCCATTTCAGTATCTTCACCTACCAAAAAGAATTTTAACAGCTTAAATCATAAATTTATGTTAGATCAAACTTTGCTTGCAAATGGCTTGAGTCTATCGAACAAAAACTGAAACCCAAACTTGCACATGATTCCAAGACACATGAAAGACGCTTTCCTTAAAAAAAAAATTTGTCCCACTCAATTGTAGTATACACGAGATCCAAAGTTGTCTATATAATGTAATATAATATGATTTAAGTGTTTGCCTATGTCTATGCACTGATGAAAGTAAACCAAACACTCAAAATAAATGTAGATAATTATATAAGAGAATTTTATATCCAGTTCTACAGTATTCCAAATATAAAACGAGTTAAAGAAATAAAATTCTATTTAGAGAAGCAAAGAAATAAGAAAATGATCAAGAATTGTCTCATTATTTCTTTCAACAATCATACTAAATTTATAGATCGTTAAAGGACACTTCTCAAAGATTACAATGGCTAAAAAGGATCACAACAAATCATTAAGATACACAAAAACCGACTTCATAATGAAAGGAGGCCAAAAAGCATGGCAAGCTCCGTTTTCCAGTTTCGCTTCTTATCAAAACCGAATGCTCGTTTCACCGATTTTTCATCCAACACTAGTCTCGAGTCATTCATCTAATGTTCTACTTATGTCAAAACGACATATTTTGAAAATCAATTTAACAATTTCCAATCTAAGAGCCATTTGTAATCTAAAACCATCAACAATTTCAACCTCTGGAATTAGAGGGACTAAAAATAAAAAGATCAAACATTCACAATAAAATTTCTATAAATCGCACACGAATTATTTTTATCAAAAGATTCAAAATCCAAAATAATTTAGCAATAATTCATAAAAAAGTCAAAAGAAAATAAAATTACTAAACTGCAATTATGAATTACCTAAAGTAGATTTTGTTTTGATAATGGTGAAAATTGGGATTTAGCATTTAGTACTAGAACACTTTGCTAGATAACGAGAAGCTCAAGTCGGAATAATTGAATTGGAGAATATATGGTGATATGTATTTGGCCCGATTTGAATTGGACCGGGTCTTACCTCTTTTTTTTTTTTTTATGGAGTTGTGATAGAAGTGGAAAATATGCTTCGAATTAGTCGAATTAGGCCACACATAGGCTGAATTTCTTTTTTCTTGAAAAAAAAATGAGCTAACAAAAAATAGACTCCTTTAATTTTGGGCTTGACCCGCGGGTCTCACTCGTCTTAACCCAAAAAAGTCTATGAGTGGAAGATTAAATTATTAAGAAAACAGTAAATAATTTTATTTTCAATATGCAAACTGGAATTTCAAGATTCAACATGCACGAGGAGCTCACTTTCTTGTTTGATACAACTAAACAGAGGTAACGACATATCTCCTCCTCCATTGTAGCCTAAATAGCCAGACAAGGTATTCTTAAAACATAATAGTAAATGGATTTATTGAAGGAATTTCTTGAACCAAAGAGCAGACTTTTTGTAGTATCTTTTGAGCTTATGTGCGCGGTCCACGTAAATTAAACCAAAGTTTTGAGTGTATCCTGAAGCCCACTCAAAAGTGTCTAAAAGTGACCACGGGAAGAAACCCTTCACATCAACCCCATATCTGTCAAAAAAAAAAAAAAAAAAAAGCATAGTGTTACATAAGCAATTCCTTTAATTAAATACTTAAATTTAATTAAAAAATTAATTCAATGCAAGTTGAATAAATAATTAAATGTGTAGGAGATATGTTATCCACTGTTGATGTGAACTGATGTGGGAGTGCCACATTAGTAGTGGAACACACAATTAAATGTGTCAACACACAGTGGACAATATATCTCCTGCTCATCATGGGCATAAAATCATTCCCCGGCAAATAGAATGGACAAAAGCTAAAAAATATACTCACGTAATAGCGTGCTTAACGGCCAAAAGATGACGGCGGTAAAAATCTACCCTTTGTGGATCATTGGTCCCTTGCTTTATTGTTGTAATATTAGTAAAGCTAATTCCTACCAACAATTCCAGATTTTTGAATTAGAGAAAAGATGTAAAAACATTTACTAATTCACTTTAAATTCAAATAGACCACACGATTTAGTTCTTATATATATATATATATTTTCTTCTCACCACATTCTGTGATATAAATAGTTGGATTCTTGTACTTTTGCTTTGTGTAGACAAGAAGATTTTTAAGTCCTCTTGGATACACATAAAACATGCTAAAACCTGTCTGTAAATAATAAAAACATAAATTATCAGTTATTTGCCATCTTTCAATAATTTCGAACAAAGAATATTAATCTATATTTGTTACTTGCAATCAAGATTGAATGTTATATAACTGTACATCGAGGTGTAAATCTAGATATGTTGGAAAGGCCGGCCTTGTCGGGCTTGGTTCTCTAGACTATGTTTTAATTCTTTTCTTATTCAAAAAGTTAAACAAAGAAAATATATATGTGTCAATTCGATCGGTCTACTTTACACCTCTATTTGTATTTTTCTGAGCGAGATTATGGTCGTCAATCTTGAAAATTTTGGAAATAATTACATACCGGATTACCGATGAATTTTCCATTTCTCTCACCTGCAAAATAGGAGGAAACGAAATTATAAGAAGAAATGTTAAATATTACCATAAACTACGAGCAATTAAATCAGATAATAATTAGTATATTTGTTTTGAAGGTAATTTGTGAACTTACTTGTAAGATTAGCTTTAGAGTCTCAGTAAGATCTTGGTGTTAACAGATATGACAAAGCAGGAAGATTAGCAGCATAAAATGAAGTATAATAATTGAGTCCCAAGAAATCATAGGAGCCCTTCACCAATTCAGCTTCTTCATGTGTGAAATTTGGTAAGCGTTTCCCAAGAAGGGCATGCATGCTTTTTGGATAATCTCCATACGTTAATGGATTTAAAAACCTTAAGAACATCATCAAAATATCCATATTAGGGCCTTGTTTAGGAGCATTTCAAGCTTTGTTTTTATGAAACTTGACTCAAGTGTCCAGTAACCATCAAACACTTGGCGAAAACGTAATTTTGAGTCATATTTTTCAAAAGAAAATCACTTATTACAGATTTGAATATACCAATATATAGTTAGATGTATTTTTAGTAATAGAAACATGAATGCAGTACTCACCATCCATACATAAAATCGAGGGCCCTTTGAGCTGCTTTCACATCAGCTTGCCTTTTGGAATAAGGCACAAACCAGTGAGAAATCAGTACTATACCAATCTGACCTTTCTGATACGGCTGTATAAATAAAATCACCAATATTATTGTCCCCTTAAATCGGATTGTGGACCCACTTTAATATTTGGTCAAAAGACGGTAAAAACCATCTCTTAAAAACAATATTTCCAACATAACATGTACGAACCTTGTACTTTTCTCTATATAATTTGGCTGTTTGGGCATGACAAAGGAGCATGAAATGGCCAGCAATGTAAGGCTCGATGGCAGAGTTACCAGCAGGACAGTCATTGTTCATCCAAGAAGAACAGCGTCCAGGAGCCATGATACCCAAGTCATAACCACCTAATATAAATATATATGGCTCATTCATAGTCACCCAATGCTTAACCCTATCACCAAATTCTTTGAAACAAACTTCTGCAAAATCTCGAAAATCATCCCTGCCAGGAAAAAAAAATTTGTATTTAGTTGATTAGTTGATTTGATATATAATCTGTGATTAAATGTTGATGATAGGTCAGTGAACACTGTGTTGTTTTCACCAAATTGTACCTGATGATGTTGTTGGGTGGATTTTGTGTAAAGTGACTGACACTTGCCTCGACCTGATGAGACACGTCGATCCCCGTTTTGACACTCCGAATTGGCGAAGTGACAAACTATTTTGTCTAAACAGATTGGATCGGGTTCGGGTCTGAATATTTGGCCGAAGTTGACACTAATTCATTTTAGTTGGTTTTCAACACTAAAACAATTTCTCGAATTCTTAGAGTTTCAGTTAATTAGTCATTTTAATTTTTATATTACTATTAAAAGAAGGTTTCATTAGGAATTAGCAAATAGTGATATATCTTTAGCATTACAGGGTAATCTTGAATTTGAAGTCCACTTAACGTGGTTAATAGATATGTTATAGCCCTAAGTTGGAAGAGAAAAAACAGATTTTTCAAAAAGTGTTAAATTGTAATTGGGGTAATTAGCTGCTCAATTCCAAGATTTTCCATAGCCACAAAACAAAGGAATTGAAGTAAAATTGTTGAACCAAAAATTTAGATAGGACCAAATCAACGTACCCCTCGGGTGTTGGTAGAAGCAAACGAGTTGGCTATAACAGATTGGACTTGTTGTCGCTTACGACTTGGGATGGGACATTGAGGTGAATTTCCCCCCCTCCTTTATAGCCTAACACATAGATAATTCTTTTAATGAGTGATGACAAGACTTAAACTCAGAATATTTGCATATTCTATCATACCATGTTAAGCCACTTTATCTAAAAGTTTAAATTGTAGTAGGGCTTAACTTAAACAATTCTTGTCTTGCAATTCACCCATTTTGGGGAGAATCGCAGAAGTGGCAATACTGCTAAATGATCGAGTGACTCGATTAATTTTTTTCAATGATCGTTGACTCATTTTTCGAATAAATTACCAAATATAACCATGTCTTCTCATTCTCACTTATTGCATTTTAAATGATTTCAAATTTATCTCTTGGTGTCTGCTGAGAAATAGAATATTTCCAAGTTAGAATTTAACCCATAAGGTTAGAATCCAACTCATTTTCACCTATGTAAGAAACATCATTTCAAGGTTTGAATCTAACCCATTTAAATTCTTGTAAAATATATGTTTTTCTTGTTCTTTTAAATTAAGGTAGAAATTGTGGATTTTATGGTATAAATCATGAAAATATGTTTACATTTGAGTATGAATTGTGATTTTTCTTTTAAATTTCTCTAAATTTGAGCTCATTTGAGGTGTGTTAATTGAAAAACCAGTTTAACATGTGTAAACTAGCGTTAATAGACCCATAGTCTGTTAAGATTTGGTATATTAGTAGACCTTAACAGAAATATGTTAACAGAATACATGCTTGTTAATGGTATGTTAATAGTCTAGCCTTAGCAAAACTGTGGTCGTTAATGGACCATTTGTTAACAGACCATTCTGTTAACAGACATTATTAATAAGGGTATTTAAGTTTTTTCTTTATAAAAAATGTATTTTCAACTTAAATGATATAAGTTGGGTACTTTTCCGATTCAGCTTGTTTGACATGGTCTTTTAGTCAAAGCGGCCATAGCAAAAAGCACTGGGGAAGAAGAATCGAGAGAGAAGAGTAAAGAAGGGAAAAAGAAGAAGAAAACGGCGTTAGCGAAACGAGGTGGTGGGTAAGAGAAGCCGAAGCTTGTGTTCTTCATTTTCGTTCTTTTTGAAGAGGTAAGCAAGTAAAATATTAAGTGAATAATAATTCCTGATTTTATAAGGTTTTAATTAGTAGGTTAAATTCATAGATTAATGAAGAAGAGGGAAAATCCTTCATTTCTAAGCAGTAAGATAAAAAAAAAAAAAGAGAATTAAGAATTTGAAGCAAGAAAAAGAATTGAGTTGGGGACTTAAGTGAACTGTATGGAAATGAATTAAATCGACATCTGCATTAGTTGATTACTCGTTATTTAACATGATTGGTGTTTAGTTCGAGTACTTATATCGTTATTTCAACAAATGATGTAGAAGTGGGGAAAGCTTATTAATCGTACTAGTTGTAGCTTATAATTTTGGGAGTGGAAAAACTTATTTTTCATAAAATAAGAATTTAAATACTATAAGTATTAGCTAATTGTTATGAACTATTTACTTATTACACTTCTTTTAGTAAATTTTATATGATGTAAAAGTTACTTATTTTTAGAATAATTAATTAGACATTCGTGATTTTCATAATAGAATAGAGATTATAGATAATCAGTTCTCTAGTTAAATTCAGTTTAGCCAATACAAATGATTATTACGCTTTTTAGTTAAGATATATTACTATTGAGTTCATTTTTTAAAATTCCTAGAAGTACCTGATCTTATTATTTACTTTAGTGCACAGAGAAACTTTGGATCGTGTACTAAGATATATTTTTAAAGGTCTTCACGACCCACTCTTATACATAGGAAGACTTTGGGTCGTGTATAAGGGTGATCTCAGAGGTCTTTGGGACCCACACTCATGCATAAAAGGAATTTTGGGTCGTGTACGGGGGTGTGAAATATTTATTTCGATTTTGCCCTCATACTTACAATACAAAAATTTGTTATTCCCCCTTTATCTTTGTTTATTTTTATTTTATTATTCTAGTGATTTCAAGTTATTTAGTTTTTTTAGTGAATATATTAATTTAAAGAATTAAATGACAATTAATTATATTTTATGTTTGTTTTTGGATATTTTTATATGTTATGTAAATTTTTTTTCTTTTGTGATGTTAAATATTTTATATTGTTAATTGTGATATTGATTATTATGCTTGTTTTAAATTTTATTTAATAAATACAATAATTTATGTAAATAAATGTAATTTTTAATTTATAAATTTAATATAAATACAATAAATAATGAAATAATTTTTTAAATAAATTAATTGTTGAGATTAAAAAAAATAATGAAAGAGAATGTACACCGTTTATTTGGTGCAAAATTTGAAGTAATGAGTTTGAGATAACATTTGGATTTGGTATGAAAATTATACCAATTTGAAGATATAGGTTGGAGATGGCCTTAGAGTTTGAACGAATATTACCAATCTTTTTTAAAATTAAATGTTGAATTGTAAAAATAAATTAAAATATTTTGTACAATGTTTCCACAATGTTTTGTCCCAATTTTTTTTTTTTTTAATAACTTTTCTAATAACTTTTCTACATGTACTTGTTCGGTGTAGAAAAAAAAAATATTTATTTCATTAAGTACTTTTTTCGGTATAGATTTTTACAATAATCCATTTTTTCTTGCTTTACGTTGGGGCCCAATATTAAATGAAAAATTTTGCCAAGAAGAATTTTTGTCTCCAATGACATCATCCTATATTTTTGTAATAACATAAATGCCCTTTGTTAGAAAAACAATTGAAGAAATTTTTGATGTTTAAGGGTATTTTGGGAATTGAGATAAATGTCATGTCACATTAATGTTGAGTGTTTATTACCCTCAATTTGTTTATTCTGATCAGTGTCCCACCAAACAAACAAAAAATAGATTTTTGGACTTGAAAAAAAGGCAACCAAACATGCTATAAGATAATTTTATCTAGATTTACTTACACAATGCGAGGGCTTAGGAAGCCTCCATACTCATCTTGTAGGGCTTGAGGAAGATCCCAATGATAGATTGTGGGAAAAGGTTGTAAACCTATTGATGATATATAAGTGAGTGAGAGAGAAGAGAGATAGAGAGAGAGAGAGGATGATAGATAAAGTCATCTCTAACCTTTTGATAAGAGCTCATTAATAAGATTGTTGTAGAAGGAAATTCCTTCCTTGTTTACTCCTTTACTTAACGTCCCATCTGCATAAATGAAATCAAAGTTTAAACAAGAAAAAAAAAAAGTATAAAATGACAAGAAGATTATTGACCTAGGTATTTTTGGAAGAAATTTTGTTATTATATACTGCAGTCATTTATATGTAAACAATGGCGCACCTTAGTTTTATTAAACAGGGTATAGCCAACTCTAAAATAGGTGTAAAAATTATTTTTACATTATAAAATTAGTTTACAAAATTTAAACCACCCTAAAATGCATTTCTATCAAGTTTCACCCTGTATATTAAGAGTTAAGAGACACGAGGGTAAATGGGAAAAGTGTATTGCTTATATGGGAGCTTATATGGGAGATTTCTAAATTTTGAAAAGACAAAATGTGTCGAAAGGGTAATTATATTCAAACAACACTTTTTATTTTTACACCACATTTTAATTATATTTAACATCCTTAGTCTTTTAACATTATAGTACTTATGTCTCCAACTTTTTTATCATATTTTTATCTTCAACTTTTTATTAATTAGCACATTTTGTGTTTGATAACAGTTCCGTAAAAAAATATTTGTTTATGATTCATAAAAAGACTTATTTGTCCGTCATATTTTTAAAAAAACAATAGATACAAAAGTACGATAAAATATTTTTTCCTTATTTTAAAGCACGTAAACAAAATATCTCGAGAGAAACTATCATCACTGATGAAATATGCTAATTAATGAAAGTTGAAAATAAGAATTCGATAACAAAAAATTAAGAACATAATTGCAATAATGAACAAAAGTTGAGGATCTTAAGTACAATTAAAATATGTTACACTTATAATAAATTGTAGTGTAAATATAACCACCCGTGTCGAAAACCTATGAATTAAGTAATCAAATTATATATATTTATTTAGATTTTTCTAATATGTTCGATTCTATACAATCTGAATTTATTTAGTTGAGAGTACTAAACACATCAAATACAAACCCTTCGACACCTATCAATTGCGCAACTTGAGTGTAAATAAAGAAAGAAAGTAAATAGGCAGGGCAAATTCTAATTGAGGGAAAAAAGAACTTTTGGTAAATAAATTTTAAGACAATCTTACAAGGTAAAATTCTTGACCATGAGATAGAAAATCTGAAGGCATTGATTCCAATAAATTCCATCAGCTTTATATCGTCCTGCATCTCACCATAATTTCTTAGTATATACATATAGAATGATAATGAAAATGTAAGGGTTTGTCCCAATTCTAGAATATTGAATAAACTAGACTAGTTAAAGTCACGTGTACAAAATTAAGTAATTAACAAATGAACCCCTAACACATTAAACATCAATTTATTACATCTGAAGGAATATTTTTCTAATAATAATTAATTATTAACAATTGTATTTGACTATTACAAGTTGTTAATTTACTATATTATCATTCCTGCAAGCTGTATAATTGAGCATTAACTTATAAAAAAGATCACATAAATACAAATTAAATTATTAAGTATTGAAATATTTAAACACACCTTGTAACGATGATAGAAGTCATTTCCTATGTCGCCATTAGTGCGGTCCAAAATTTTACCTGCAGGTATATATGTTATTAGTCGGACTAATTTATTATGTGCAAGGGCGGAGATGGGGGGACTAGGACCTCCCAACTTTTCTGAAATTTTTTATTTTTATTTTTAATATTTTTTTAAATAAGTGAGTTTGATTCTACTAGTTTGGAGGTAAAATAGTTTATTTTTAGCAAGAGTGGAGCCCAATTTAGCCCACAAATGTTGACTTTTGATTACCTTATTTATTACTAATTTACCAGTTTGTCCCTCTATTTAATAATTTGATACACACAAGAAGGGCAAAATTGAAATTACAATTTATTGAATGGAACGTGTGGACAAAATTTGTTTGAGAAAAATTGATTTTTTTTCCAAAATATCATAATCATACATGCTTCTAAGATCACTTCTTCTTCTTAATAATCAACAAAAACAAAAAATATTAAAGCCCAAACCCAACATTGAATAAACTAAACAAATAAAACTCAACTTAACTAGGATTAAATTAGAATCATTCAATAACTAAGAAAACAATATTGAAGCTAGTCTTTTCAAGTAATCAGAACAAACACGAAGTGAGCATCGAATACATCTAACTGCATGAATCGATTGTGTTCAATATCTTCTTGTAAGCTTTTTAAAGATTATGATATGAAAAAACATTAGATTCTCATAAAAGTAGGTTTAGTAATTGTGGTTTAAGGGAAAAAAAAATTAGGACGCTTGCCCCAGAACCCCAACGAGTTCTCCTCCCACCCCTGCTTTGAGGACCCCCAACTTCAAATCCTCGACTCGCATGCGATTATGAGATTTAATAATATTAAGTCAGTATCTATAATACAAACCGAAGATAATTTTTTTTTTTTAAAGTAAATTTTCTTCTTCTCTATCTACTGTAGAATAAAAACTTTGCATTGAACTATGCCATCTACAAGGTATAAACTTTAAGATAAAGTGAATAAACGGATGTGTTAAGTTTAAGAGCATGTTCGGTAAAGTTTTTTTTCCAAAAAATCCATTTTTTGGCCTACAATTTTTGACTTTTTAACTCTTTTTACACAACAAAAAACTTTGAAAAGTCAAAAAGTAACAAAAAAAACCCATTTTTTCCTCAAAAAAACTCTACCGAACAAGCCCTAAGTCTCGCAACGTCATATTTATAAAAATTATGCTATGCATGCATGTCAGATGTTTAAACAACAATAAATCTGATCAACACACGAGAGAGGGATGTTGAAAAATAAATTTAAATAAGTAAACATGTGACATCTTAAAAGCTTAATTTTAAGGTTTTAGAGGAGGCTATTCAAAACTTTGAACCTCCCCCAAACCTAAATCCCACCAGTGTTACACACACAGCAAAGAGAGGAGGTCCAAAACCTGGATATTTGTGTGTAAAGTTATCCCATATACTTGGACCTTTGCCATCCTCTTTTGCAGCTCCTTCATACTGCAACAACATGTACATATTCAGGAACAATCATATCATGAATTCAATCATAACACGACTCGTATTTAACATTTTGAAGCAGCAGATGAGTATGTAACCTGATAGGCAGACGAGGCTGCACCGAAAACAAAATCAGAGGGAAAACTAGTCCTATTAAATGGAGTTGATATATGGCTACTGGGCACATTTTCCGCTGGAACTGAAAGCACAGTGCAGCTGATTATGACCAAGAGAAGAAAAAGATAGTCTTTGAGCTCCATTTCTGCTTATTATCAACGACCCCTTTGCCCACAATATATAGAGTGAAATTTCACTCATAAAAATAGAAAAACAATATATTGACGTGACTATTATATTGAAACTAATGTAGGCTTTATCAAAACTTCCATAAGTGAACGTAGGGATTAAGCTTTTGTTTGGTTTTGCTTAAAATATTCTTAAAAAAGTTGAGATAAAATCAACAATTAATTTTAATCATATTTTTTATGAGATCTACAATTTTTATCAACTTTTTAACTATATATTTTATCAATTATTATTAAAATCTTCTAGAAAGGTGATTTTTTAGCAAAATGAAATGCACGAAGAAGAAAGAATATAAAGTTGAATATAACATTCAATAAAAGATAGTAATGTCTTGTCAATTTTTCTGCACTTAGACTTTGTTATATCATAACAAATCGAGACTAACACCTCGAAGTGAAACCTCGAAAAAAGAATGTGCATTGCACATGCTGAAGATCATAATTAATTAAAGAAGTAAAGATTTTTGCATCTACCTACCACCAATAGAAGCATTATTGATTGGGACAAAGAAAAAATAATTTATAAATTTCTCAGATTTTTTTAATAACAACTTCCATATATTCCATGTCATTATGCACGACATAATTAATTAAAAACATGTTTATGGTTGAAATTTCATCAAGGACGGATCCAAAATGAATAACTTCCAT
Source organism: Forsythia suspensa (assembly GCA_023638005.1). Taxonomy (NCBI): domain Eukaryota; kingdom Viridiplantae; phylum Streptophyta; class Magnoliopsida; order Lamiales; family Oleaceae; genus Forsythia; species Forsythia suspensa. Next base: position 35,022,499 of record CM042671.1, read on the forward strand.
ATATTCCATGTCATTGTGCCCATATTTGCAAGGTTATAAACCTTCAAATACCTAAGCAATAATTTTAAAGTTTCTCAATATTTGGAACCGGGATCAAACATGTACCTGCTTAACACACTAACAGTAAAGGCCAAGACTAGCCTAGTGCAAACTATCAGGCCAAGACTAGCCTAGTGCAAACTATCAAGTACATAACGGAGCCAATAACATTTGAGTAGGAGTTTTTACTCATAAACTCCTTTTTCTTATCATGTTCCTCAGACAAGATAAATAGGTTACCAAGAGGCACAGAAGTGGGTTTGCAATTAACAATGCCAAGTTTCTTCAAAAATTTAAGCACATAAGGAGTTTGATACACAAATAAGCATGAATTTGACATATCTCTATCAATCTTCATACCAAGGAACCTTCTAGAATGTCCTAGGTATTTCATGTCAAATTATTTACTTAATTAAACACTTATCTTGTTTACCACTTTCATGTTAGGTCCATCCAATAACATGTTATCCACATAAATTAACACATACACACAATCATCATTTGTGTTGTGGTGCATGTAATACAAGCAATTATCAAACTCATTCTTTTTGTAACCAATATAAAAAACATGTGAATCAAACATTCTATACCACTGTCCCTTGGCTACTAGCCTAGCCTCGTATCTCACATGCTCACTCTCAGTGGTACCCTTTTTCACCTTATAAACTCATTTGCATCCCACTATGGATTTATCCTTAGGTTTAGGAACTAAATCCCAAGTTTGATTCCTAAGAAGAGAACTTATCTCTCTCTTCATGATACTAAACCATTCTAAGGACTTCTCACTCTTTATAGCCTCCACAAAGGTATTTGGCTCCTTATCAACTAGTTCCTAATAACTAATATAGGCTATAGTGAAATCAGATAGTCTTTGGAGTTCCCTACATGGTCTCCTCTCTCTATCTCTGGCCAATTGATAATTAGCCAAAGGATTTTGGTCAACGAGATTTTTCTCTATCACATCCTCGTTACCTTCTGCATCTATGTTCTCCTGATTTTGATGTGTGTCACTCTCCACCTCACTAAAGGTGATGGGGATGTGGGTACTCACTTTCTCCACATCAACTAGGGACTCTTCCCTAATGGTTTCTTGCTGTTTTTCACTCTCTAAACAAGTATATCTGACTCATTAAAAATGACATCCTGACTAATGATGATTTTCACACTCTTTTGACTCCTATCCCACAACTTATACACCTTATCACCCTCTGGGTATTCTAAAAAAACACATTTCCTAGTCTTGGGATCTATTTTTCCTTCACTTTGATGAAAGAAAGCAGCACAACCAAAAGTCTTAAGTATGGAATAATCAGCATATTTACCATACCATTTTTCATACGGCGTATCACTATTTAAAACAATAGAAGGTGTCACATTAATCAAATAGCAAGCAGTCATAACAGCTTCACCCTAAAACGATTTAGACATACCAGAACTCAACATCATACATCTAATTTTATCGAGCAAAGTACGATTCATCCTTTCATCAACCCCATTCTGTTGAAGAGTGTAAGGTACAATTTTATATCTAGTAATGCCACACTCATTACACAAATTATCAAAGTCAGCATTGCAGAATTGAAGACCATTATCATTACACAAATATTTTATCTTTTTAACTGTTTGATTCTCCACCAATTTTTAAATTTAATGAAAGTTTCACATTTATCTTTCAATATATAAACCCACACACGTCTGGAGAAATCATCAACAATAGATAAAAAATATTTGTTACCACAAAAAGTGGGATTGCTTCCGGGACCCCACAAATCAGTATGAATGTATTCTAACACTCTACTTGTCTTGTGTGTGCTAGATGAAAACGATATCCTACGATGTTTTTCAAGCACACAATGATCACAAAATAGGATGTCAGACACTTGATCCTTACCAAACACACCCTTGTCGTTAAGGAACTTAAGTCCCTTAACACTAATATGAGCTAACCTATTGTGCCACATTTGTGTGTGATCAGTGTCAATGGAAGAGATAGTGGAATTTAGACCACTCATCACTTCAACATGTGTAATATATATGTCATTTCTCCTAGTAGCTTTAAAAGCTCTAAGTGCACCCTTACACATTCTAATCATGCCATCACCAAGCCTACCCATGAAACCTATACTCTCTAACTCCCTTATAGAAATCAAATTTCTACCCATATGCGAAATATATCGACTTCTCTTAATGTATACACAAAAGCCACCGTCGAACTTAATGATTACATTACCCACACCAATAATTTTATATGCAACTCCATCCCATGCAACTACATGTCCATGATCGACCTCATGCAAATGATCAAACCAAAATTTATTAGAAGTGACATGAAAAGATGCACCGGAGTCAAGAATCCACTCATGTATATGGGAGTTCATAGACAGGTTAATCTCACCAGGCTCAGAATTTAAAAGCATGTAAACCTCACCAGACTCATCACTAGAGGTCACTACGCTTGTCTCTCTCTGATCTTCTCCTCTTTGTTTGTTCTTCTCTTTATAACATTCACTAATGAAATGTCCTATTTTCCCACACCCGTAACATTTCTTTCCTTTTGCCCTCTCACATGACTTATAACGACTTTTACCCCGTCTATTGCTACCACTGTTTTGTCCACCTCCACTTCCACTCCCATCCAACGACTGAGGTCTGCCCCTCACAAAATGGACTTCACCATTTTTTCTCTCATTTTTTTCGAACTTCAACTCTCTTTCCTTATTTTTTAAAGAGTCTATAACAATGTCAGGTGTAAGGGTCTCTCTCCCATACTTAATTGCATTCTTGACTTCCTTATATGAATCAGGAATGACATTTAACAAAATTATAGCTTTGTTAATTTCAGAGACCGTTTTACTACAGTTTGTAATATCTTGCACAAGATTATTAAAAACATCAAGATTGTCATCCAAATCCCATGAGGGGTCAATTTTGAAGCTAAAATTTTTTTCAAGAAGATAAATTTTATTTAGAGTGGATTGGATTAAATAAAGTTCTTCTAATTTTTTTCAAAGCTTTTATGTGGAATCAAATTTTCAACTTTTCGCAAAACAAGGTCTGATAAATGCAATATAATAGAAGTCTAAGCAAATTCATCAAAATTCTTTTTCTGATCCTCAGTAACATTAGGACCATAAGAATTATCAATAGCTTTTGAAACATTTTGCTGAACCAAAATACCTTTCATTTTCTGTTGCCAAATAGAAAAATCACATTTACCAGTAAAGATACTCAAGTCAAAATGATGTGCAGACATCTTAACAAATAAGAATATACACCAACAAGCACTTCAAGATAATCACGCAAAAATACCTAAAGGCCTTAATATACACTGTTTTAGATTCTCAAAGTTTCATGAGATTCACGATCTCAGATCAAGAGAATTGTCAAACGGGTAAAGTCCAGGTGACAGTTTTAAAAAATAATGCACAAAAAATAAAGTATTGCAAATAATCAGCACTAAAACAAAAGCTAAACACAAGTCACAACAATGAGCACGTAAATTCCTAGCAACAGGCAATAGTTACCCCACACGGTAACCCCAAACCTAATGGTCACCCCACACGATGACTTGCTAGTACTGGAATGTAAAAGAGATTAGCCAATTTACCAGAGCGGACCAAATTTGATGGTCTATATTAAATAGGAGAGATGCAAAACAAATTAAAAGAATTTTAGCAGCAACAACAACCACACAAGCTGGAAAAACCACGAAGGTTTTGCAAACGCCGAATATGTTCACTATCGAACCGCTGTCTAAGCTGTCCGGACCACCACAAATATAACTGACCACTACAGAAGGTTAGAAATAGGACGAGGATCACAACGCCGTCATCCACTCAGCGGAATACCCTCTCACGCGCCTCCATGCGCCGCCTGAAGAAATCTGCAGCCGAAAATCACGCTCCACCCACGCGCTGCCTCCTCCGCTTCACGCGCCTCTCAGCCTACTCTGCCTCGACGTCAGAAACTGGAATATGGTCTCCGTTCACAAAGATGACATCTCCTTTGGCCGGTTAATGGACGGATAGATTCGGGCATATTCTTGTTTCTTCTTCTTCGTTAATCCGACAACCCAAAATTAATTTTCTTGCATTATGGATTGCCACCAAGGCTTTGATACCAATTGTTGGGGAAAAAATAGTTCGCCGGATCTTTGATTCTTGCAAGAACAATTGATATGGCTCAGATTAATATTGTCCAATTCCACAAAGGTAACACCAAGTTAAATGAGAAATTAAGAAGGACCAATTTCACCAAAGAAATATAAGGGAGGGAAGTGGGTTGCAATTTTCACAAAGAAAATACCAATGACAATGGTTGAAGGTTGCTGGTTTCGGATTTGGCTTTTCTGCTGAAGTGGCTTTTCACGTGTGGTATTATTATATGGTGGTGATTTTGCTGCCAAACCAACTACTAATCTATATATGTGTAATAATATATATTATATATGGTATAATATAATATATAGGTATGGTAATGGTAATAGTATAATATATTAACCTATAATATATTATACCCTAAATATATATACCACAATAATATTATACCTTAAACCTAGTCGTCCCACTTTAAACCGGGTCCAACACACTGGGTCACTGAGCAACGACCCAAAGGTACATTAAAACCTCCAAGTGACCCACACACGTCCTTCATTAATTTGGGCTGACACACTTGTAGAGTGGATTATACAATTATCTTTCAATCATAGGCTCAAAGCCTATGAAGATATAACGGGTCTATTAATCATCAATGCCCCGGGTTTATTTGAAATCACAAAAATCCCAACAGTGCAAGTGGCTTGCATTTTAGGGAGGAAAAAAAATCTAGTCTACACGTGAAGGAGAGTTTTAATGACTAAATTGAAAAGTAAATGTGTTTTATGACAAGTAAAGCTTTTAGACGAAAAAATTTGATACATTTATAGTGATTTTATATAATTCTTTTTAGAAAAAATCAAACGTTTTACGGCCCTCCATGTTACACGTGTTCATCGGGTGCTTGTCTTGAAAATATTTTATGTATAACTCGATGTTGGTGATAACAAGTGTTTACATCATCTCCAATGCAACAGTGTAGAATGTTGTACACATGGACGTGATAAGTAAAATGGGGAAGGGAGAGGAGCATCTCCAATGAGATTGTGGATTGGAAAAATTGTAGCTTGCATTTACAAAAGAGAGGATGTAATGGAGAGAAGAGCATCTCCAATGAGATTATGGATTAGAAAAATTGTAACTTGCATTTACAAAAGAGACTTCAAAAGAGTAAGTGAACGTAATGATTAAGCTTTTGTTTGGTTTTGCTTAAAATATTCTTAAAAAGTTAAGTTAAAATCAATAATTAATTTTAATCATACTTTTTATAAGATCCACAGTTTTTATCAACTTTTTAACTATATATTTTATCAATTATTATTAAAATCTTCTAGAAATGTTATTTTTTAGCGAAATGAAATGCACGAAGAAGAAAGAATATAAAGTTGAATATAACATTCAATAAAAGATAGCAATGTCCTGCCAATTTTTCGGCACTTAGACTTTGTTATATCATAACAAATCGAGACTAACACTTCGAAGTGAAAACAATATACAATTGTAATATATTTTAAAAGAATAGTTTCATCATATACTATTAAAAATAAAAGAATTTAAAAAATGTTAATATTTTTATTCTAAAAATATTATTTATATTTTTTTTATAAAACTCATAGTTACATTTCTTACAAAAAGTAGTATTGCATTTGTTACATTTGTAATTTAAAATATTAAAAAAATAATTATAGAATTTTATTATAAAATCAAGTAGGTGCTATTTTAAATCCAAATATAAAAGAGAAAATGGAATAAAAGAATGTGCATTCCACATGCTGAAGATCATAATTTAAAAAAGTAGAGTTTTTTTGCACCTACCTACCACCAATAGAAGCATTATTGATTGGGACAAAGAAAAAATAATTTATAAATTTCTCAGATTTTTTTAATTACAACTTCCATATATTCCATGTCATTATGCACGACGTAATTAATTAAAAACATGTTTATGATTGAAATTTCATCAAGGACGGATCCAAAATGAATAAGTTTGGGGGGGCTTGGGAAAATTTTGCAGAAGATTTTGAGAAGATTTCTAGGGAATGAGACGGAAAATAAGACAAGCCGAGTGGTTGGAACATAGTAAGAATCTCAATGACACCACACAACATGTAGTTTATATACTTCCATTTCTCATTAACATTATTTTCTGACTACGCAGCGGCTACATGTCACCAGAATATATCGTGCACGATCGATTCTCAGTAAAATCAGATGTATTTAGCTTTGGTGTTCTAGTTCTGGAAATTGTGAGTGGCAAGAAAAATAGTGGATTTTCCAGTGAAGATCAACACCTCAACCTTCTTGGACATGTAATTACTGTCTTAAATATGTTAAAATATATCTATGTTTATTGTCTTCGTAGTGACAAGGTTAAATTTATACAAGCATGGACACTTTATAAGGAAGAAAGATCATTGGAACTAGTTGACCCTTATCTATGTGACTTGGCTAATCCAAATGAAGTTGTATGAATAGTCCATGTGGGTCTTTTGTGTGTGCAACAATGTCCAGATGATAGGCCAAGCATGGCTTCGGTGGTTGGGATGTTGGGAAATGAAGTTGCGTTGCATAAGGCAAATCAGCCTGGGTTTTATATAATCTGTACTATTTTGCAGAAGATTTTGAGAAGAAGCAAAATTGTAGTTTTTTAAAATAACATTAACACGAACTAACATATTTGTGGACCTTCCATCAATTAAAAAATCCCAACATCAACTACAACTATATGTCAATGTCAAATGTCATGACTTAAACAAAAGACTACACCAAGTTTAGCCATTGATGTTCTCAACATAAAAAATGTAAAGTTTGAAATTATTGCCTCGATCAAAGAAAAATATATTACTATTACCACCATCACCAAAAATAAAATCAAGAACAAATTAATTATCACCATTTGAACCATTAGTTGGAGACGCATAAGGTTGAATAGGCCGTAGAAGAAACTCTTCAGGAATATGACTTAAGAATGTGTGCACACATTTCAACTGAGAAAGAAGATCTTGAACCTCATTCCATAAAGCAGCATTCTCTACACAAGTATTACAATTTTCCAACCTCGTCTTCTTTGGATTTTTCCGTTGATCAACTTAGCTAAATCTCTTGCCCAAAACTTGCTCACATATTTCAGATTTTTTCAAAAGCATAAGTTGTTCATTTGTGTCTAGTTGAGAATTCTATTCTTGTAAAAGATCGAACATTTGATTATGTGGATCCATGTAAATTATAAATAAAAGATTATAATTTTGAAATATATATTATACCATTACAACAAATAAAACTACTTACATAATGGGACTCAACTTCTTTAGTTGTCCACTCTACTTCATATCATAGAAAAATTTGATCTGACCCGGTAGCTCTTTTTTAAGCGGATCTCTCTGTTTAAAAAAATAAAATTGATGTATGAAATTCATGAAATATAATAGTGTATCATTATTTATGACTTGCCATTTCATGTACATGTGCAACATAAAATTTTGATCCTTGAAGAGTTACCATATTCTCCACCAAAAGTATATGACAAAATAAAGCACAAATTAAGAAGAGTATTAACAATTTTAGGATAAACAAAAAGTCAAGCAATCTTGACATGCAGTTATTAACATAATGGTAAAGAATACGGAAAATGACACAATAATCCACATCAACTAGCAGCACAAAAATTACACTCATTAGGATACACAAAATTGGAATATTTTTTCAAATACAAAACATAACATCTTGGAGTTAACTTACTATTTGAAATGTCTCAAAGTGAGGCTGAGCCAACTTTTCAACTTCTTATAGCTTTTCAAGAGCCTGCAAAAATGTAATATTTAGAATATTCTTAACTATAACAATAATAATGCAAAATATATATTTTCCTTATAAGGTATTGTAAATCAACCCAGGACCAAAAAATAGAAAGTGATCAGATGACTAATGACATGATAAGAAAGAAAGAACACCTGTTCAATTGTCAGATCCAAGGCTAGTTTCACATGCTCTTTCCAATTAGCTACAACAATGGTCTACAAGTTTAGGAGAACCAGTTAAGAAACAAGTTTCCTTCTGTAAAAATTGCCTTCTAATGTATATTACCATACAGTAACCAAAATGAGCAGAGAACCAAGGCAATAACCATGCTGGGTGAACCTGGCCAGTGAGATATAAAATAAAGTCAGTCCATCTACTCCACGCCACAATATTAATCCATGATTAACTGAACCATATTTGTACAAAAACTATAAACTTGCGAAGTTTTCAATTCTTCTCTTTTCCATCAACTAGTTTCCTTTGAGGTTATCTTTTTTCCTGAATATATTGTTACATAGTTTAGTAAAATTTCACTTGTATTATTTTGAACCTATTACTTGCAACACACCACGAGGAAAAAAACCATAGACACAATACGGAAAAGGAAAAGAGAAAAAATAAACCAAATATTAATACAAGTGAATGAATATGCTCATATTACTACTGTCTTACGGTAAATATTCACAAGGTTTTCTTACGTGTTCAAGATGATGCATTACTCAGGGAATGAATTTGAAGAATATGACAGAAGGACAAAACCTTGTGTTTCGAATGTAAAGATTAATACATAAGCATATCGATCTAAAGAGGAAGAAGTAGATGCAGAAAGTTTCAAAGCTAAAGAGAAACAAATAAAGAAACGGAACGGAAAGAGTGAAAAAAACAAAACCACCTCATTATCTTTCACCGTTTCTTCCTTTTGCCGCCTCATATGAATACTTTTATGTGGTAAACTAAGACCACTCGACCCTCGATCATGGAGAATGCAACCGAGCCACTTCTATAGTTGGGCGGTTCACCATTCTTTGGTGTCACATAGTTCTCGTGGCAGTGAGAGAAACATCCTCTACTGTTAAGATAATAAGAAATATTTAAAATCGTTCCGCTTTTGAAATTAGGATAAAACTAATGCCACTACATGCAAGTTCGGTGCGGTAAAGTAACAAGATTAATTATGAAAAGAGACACATGAAATTATTATCCATTAATATTACTAAATACTCTTTAGAGATGAAATTTCCTACATAAAAAAAGGAAAAAAAATGTAAATAGTCATTGAGAAATAAAATAAAAAGACATTACTAAATAAAAAATATAAACAAACAAATTACATATAAAATACATTTTAATTACCAATGTTAGTATCAACACTATCAAATTATATATGAAATTACGTGTCCATAATATATAGATTCATGTTTAGGGACGAACAATTCATCTGAAAGTTTTTGTTTATCCACGTGAGATTTGTCATGATAAAAGGTCATCCAAACCTTCCAATAATGGAACAAATTTTGGTCACTTAGGATGTACCAAACATCTATTAGCAAATAATTAAACAATGTCATCTAATCAGGGACATGATATTAAATAGGCAATGATATTACAAGTGATACTATTGCAACATAATAGCAATGGGTAGCTTATTACAGCACTATAAGAAGGCAGCATAACCTTGACAAAAACAAAAGCAAATGCTTGCTTAATTTCTTTTAGATCAGCAAGGTTCATAGTGCTTCCAATTCCTCCCTTTATTTGTTGGGGTTGGGGTTGGGGAGGAGGTAAACCAATACCAATTTCAAGGCATGCAAAATCAGTATGTTAAGAGATAAGAACAACTTATAGATAAATAATACCTCAAGTAGACGCATAAGTACCACAAAAAGAAAAATTTATGTATTAAAATTACCATTGAAAATTTCCAAATACAACATGCATTAATGGTGTGATATGAATACCACTCTTCCCAAAATTGAATGCGTAAGAGACAATTTGTTTCTTTTCATTCAATCTTGTTGATGCTACTACACAATGAGTTTAATGGATAAAGGTATCAATGCAAACAAAATAAGGCTAAAATTTCCAAATACATGCCAACTTACCTTCTTTGCAGATTTTGAAGAAGTAAAATGTTGGAGACGATTGCACTTGAGAACTATCTGATTTATAGCAAATAATTAGTTATACAAACACTCAAAAAGTAAACACCAATATTCTTGTAAATAAAATATCATGTATCTTACCATTCTGTTGGTGTTCACTTTTAGGTGTATGCTTTCTCTTCTGCAAAAGAAAAATAAAAATGTTATAATGCAATTAACGTTTGAAATTAAGTGATAGTATAGAAAAAAACATGTAGTAGACTTACAGTTAGTAGAACATCCCGACCTTCCATGGCTGAAAGTTGTAAATGTTCAAAGTCAACTGCAGATGATTAAAATATTTAAACCACTATAAGATCACCTTGTGTCACAAATACACAAGCTTAAGAAACTAAACCGAAAGACAAAGTCCCTTCTAGAACTAATGTGACTTCAAGCATAGTATTCATGAAGCAAAGAACTAATACTCCACTTATTACCACAATCATTTAGAATATCAATGGTTACACAATGCCCAGTGACAAGTACAATTTTAAACTGATCGGGGCCTATAAAAAGGGACAATTATGAGTACTCTTACATGTTTTCAGTATAATGGCGCATTGTTTTCTTATCATTTTAGAAAAAAAATCAAATTCAAACGTCGATCTAACGAAAAGAGAGCAAATAGAAGAAAAAGAGACTTAATTTCCAAGACAAAGAGATTTGAGGGGCTTGTCATGCAAATATCAAAGAAAAAAATTTAAAGATTGCAACTAAACTAACCATGCATCACATGGTTAAGTAAGGCTACGATCGCAATCCACCAAGTTAATCTTCGAAACATATTTTGACAAAATCATGCGATTGCAAGATTTTGAACCATGCGATTACATGGCTTTCTGGGCAGATGTTAAGTTGTTTCCTCATGGAAATAGAAATCTACCGAGTCCAGGATAAAGGAAGGATGTAAAACACGTTTCGAAGGGTGGAAGGGAGGATACAAAAGGCAGAAAATAGACAAATCGCGAGAGGCGAATTTTGGGAAGAAAAATACAAGAGAAGAATCGAAGATCAAGGAACGGATTGAAGATTCTTGGGCCGAAATCATGGGTTGTATTTTTATTTCCTTCTTTTTCCTCCACAACATGATTAATACAATTCTTGTATTATTTTAGAAAATTATGTCCGACTAAATTACTTATTGCTAGGATGAACGATGAAACCTCATGTTTTTAATTAATTAGAATTTTTTTCGTTTTAGTAATTAATTATTTGTTGTTTGATTATTCTTTATTCATTATTTCTAATGTTTTAATGCTTGATCACCATTAGAATGTTTTGTGATATTTATTGAAGTCGAGATATTCAATTTGGATAAGCACACGATATTAAATAACATAGGGTCCAATAATAGATAGAAATTACTACTATGCCTTGTGAAATCCGTTTAGATGTTCTTGTGATTTAAATACATATTTTTATGTTCTAAACTTAATTAGAGATAATTAGGTTCGCATATCAATATAGAATTGATTGACCATCTAGAGAGGCTTTTGATTATTATAGCATCTCCGATTTTCAATCTAGGGTAATTACAAGCTAAATCGATTAACTGATAATTGATTAAGGAACGTGTAGGTGAATTCGCAAATCCTAGTGCTCGTTAAACTTGAATTTATTCATAAAAAATACTTTTGATTGTGTGATAATTTAGATTTAGTTAAACTTAATTAGAATAACTTTAGGATTGAAATCATAAAGATTATGTGTTCTTATTTTGTTAAAACTCGAAGTAGACATTAATTGGTAAATTGATAGCTAGTCCTCGTGGGTTCGACGCTCTTCACATTACTTTATTACTTGTAACCGATCCGTCTACTTGCAGGGATTAAAATCACCAACACCCAGCTTGTGCCAAGGAGACCAACTATACATGTTAAAATGGTAATATAGATCATATTCGAAATAACAATTATTATTACAAAACACCAATCAAGCAAAGATATCAACCTGCATTGAGGTGATAAACACTCCTTACTCGCAACATTAAATTCAAGAAATTATTTAGATTCATTAATTAATTGTGGTGCAGGTAGGGAGTGGTTCCACTGGATATTTATTTAACCAACTAAAAGCAATTAGCACTAGAAAAAGTTCATTAGCTTTACTGTAGTACATGCAACTAAAACAAAAGGTGAATGAAGAGGGAAAAAAATAAAGCAAAACTTGACTTCTAATCGAAAACTTTTTATTAAAAATGCATGGTTTCCTTGAAATTGCTAAGCAAATTTGAAATCCACATTGATGTCATGGAGTGAAAGCACTGATTGTGAGATGCTATAAATTCTCGAGTGAAATCGTGCATTGACATTTGGACTTCTCTATTATGATATTGCAATTAAAGGTGAAAAGTTAATTTGGATGAGCATAATGTAAATATTCATACATGAAAACTTATTCTTTCAATCAATTTTTGCTGGACGGTGCATCGAGGATAGGCCATTATAAATGTATGTGTACTCTGCTCATTGAGTTTCTAAGTTAAGATTTAACCGGTAGTTATTTCATAAATTTATCGTAAACATGGATCAAAAGATAAAAGCATGTTGTAAGATTATTCTGCAACAGCAATACTTCAATTTTGCCATTTTCTTTGCCCAACTAATAGAAAACATGACACATAGCAAGTAATAGATCTTAGCAAACTATAAATTTGAAGTCTTAGTAATAGATCTTACCAACCGAAGACGATGAAGAATTTGAAAAATTTCCAAAGGAGTAAAAAAAAAAAAATGCAATGGTGATGCGATATATCCAACAAGGAGTGAGTAAATCTATTTTTTCTCGAATCTTTGGTGTAAAAAAGGCCAAAGATGCTTGGGAAATATTGAAACAAGAATTTCAAAGTATAGAAAAGACAATTGCCTTGAAGCTACAATCCTTATGGAGACAATCTCAAAATGGAACAACGGGAGTCGGTTCGTGATTTCTCTTCATGAGTTTTGGAGATTGTAAACCAAATCACAAGTTGCGGAGCACGATTCAAGACAAAAGAGTCATTGAAAAAGTACTTCGATGTCTCCCTCCAAAGTTTGATCATGCAGTTGCCGCAATTGAAGAATCAAAGGACTTGTCTAAAATGATGATTTACGAGTTGACCAGATCACTTATTGCACATGAGCAAAGAATCAATCGTTCGGCTAGCCAATCAACCGAGCAAGCTTTTCAATCAAAGCAAGCATCAAAAAATGGTTCAAGCAATCATGGAGGCTCAAATCACAAAGAAATGCACAAAAAAAGGCACCATTGCTGTCGAAACTAAGGGACGTAGCAGAAAACTCATTATTGATGTTCTTTATGTCCCGAACCTATCATATAACCTCAGAAGTATTGGACAGCTCCTTGTAAAGAATTTTTCGGTTTACTTTGACGATGAAAAATGCAAAATCTTTGATAAGAAGAATAATATCATCGTGGCAAATGTTGAAATGAGAAACAAAACTTTTCCTATCATACTACCACTTAACAATAATTGTGCACTCAAGTTTCAAAATACAGATTTGTTACATCTATGGCATTTGTGATATGGTCATCTAAATGGCAAGAGTCTTCATTTGCTCAAGGAGAAAAATATGGTGACTGGACTTCCTAGCATCCAAATGACAAACAAAGTTTGTGAAGGTTGTATCTATGGAAAAATGCAAAAGCTTCCATTTCCTAAAACTTCATGGCAAGCAAAAGTAGCATTGGAGCCTGTTCATTCAAATATTTGTGGGCTAATGTGTGACGACCCAAAATCTTAATGACTCGAGTGTCACCAAACGTGCTTTAAAATTCCTTTTGCAGGGACTCAAATAACCCATCCAAAAATTTCATCATAATAAACATACATCTTTCAAACAATAAATTTAGATAATTTAGATTTATGAAAGATAAACATCCCTTAACAATTTAAAGACTTAAAAATTCTAAAGGGAAAAGAAAACAAGGAATTAGCCCCACGGGCAATTTATTTATATTTTTTTATTTCTTGATAGAGAATCCCCACAGCCGTATACCACCCCGTGCCAACGGTCTCGAATAGTCAATTATCTGAAATGAGAAAAACGTAAGAGGGATGATAAATAATCCCAGTAAGCGTGCATGCATAGTTAATTCATACATATATATATATATATATATATATATATATATATATATATATATATATATATATATATATATATATTTCAACGAGAGATTCATACTTGCTTAGGGAGACACAAAAAATTGGACCGAACTTAGATGGTGCCAGTTTTCATACGTAGCGCTACTAAACTCCGATCTATTCTCACATAACATGGACTCATAGCCGTAGAAATACATAAAGAAACTGTACACCTATACTTAAACTTATATACACAGTTACCTTGCATGGAGAAAATCAAAGATAACAAGAAAAGTGTTGATTGTATTTCCAACATTGAGCTGAGTACGTGGGTGGTGGTTTATTCGTGTGTATACAAATTGTATGTGTGTGTGCGCATATGGGCGTGTAGTGGGTATATGGGTGAGAGTGAGAGAGAAAGAACAAGATAGTAGGTAATGAAAGTGGTGTAAAGTAGCATGCCTTTTGGTGCCTTTAAATAGTGTAAGGTTAGGTCAAATCATATCGTTTGAATATAGTAAAGAATAATCGTTTGTTTCCCCTTAATTTACGTGATATGTAAGAAATTGTCTTTTTCCTTATATACATACATCATCCCATATTCATACAAAAATAGATGATATGATTTTATACTAATTTTCAATCACCGTTTAATCCTACATAATTATTTCCTATTTACATAAATAGACATATAAGGAAATTTTCTTTTACCTTTACCTTTATATATATATATATATACGGGGTACTGTAGCACCCTTCCATAAAATAATATTTTATTTTTTTGAAAATTGTACCGTGGTCCTTCAACTACTTACCAAACACCACTAGGTTCTTATACATTCATAAAGTCTTAATTTCATATCTAATGGATTGAGGCAAAGTTCTGGATGTCACAATTTACCCCCCTTAAAAAAAATTTCGTCCTCGAAATTTACCTTGAAATTTCTCAAAGAGTTGTGGAAACTTGGCGCGCATTTCTACTTCTCACTCCCAAGTTTCTTTTTCAGCCGAGTAATTACGCCACTGCACTTTTACTAAAGCAATCACCCTGTTTTTGAGCACCTAAAATTTTTGATTAATGATTCTCACCAGCAACTCTTCGTAACTTAAGCCACGTTGTAACTCAATCGACTGATGATTAATTACATGGCTTGGATCAGGTAAGTACATTCTAAGCATAGATATGTGAAAAACGTCATGTATTGCCGAAAGTTCAGGGGGTAAGGCCAACTGATTTGCCACTTTTCCAACGCGTTTCAGGATTTTAAATGGGCCAATAAATCTTGGTCGCAACTTCTCTTTCTTGCCAAAACGTAATACTCCTTTCATGGGTGCAACTTTGAGAAACACTTTGTCACCTTCAGAAAATTCCAACTCATTCATTCTCTTATCTGCATAGCTTTTTTGTTTGTTCAGAGCTATTTTCATATTACTTCAAATTTTCTCGATAGCTTGCATTGTCTATTCAATGATCTCTGGGCCTAAAATCTTACACTCGCCAACCTCATCCCAATGAACAGAGAATCTTCATTTATTTCTATACAATGCTTCATAAGGTGCCATGCCAATAGAGCAGTGATAACTATTGTTGTAAGCCAACTCAATTAACGGTAAGTGCTTCTCCCAATGCCCTTCAAATTCAAGGACACAGATCTTAATCATATTTTCCAATGTTTGAATCGTCCTCTCAGACTGCCTGTCTATCTGAGGATGGAAGGCTGTACTAAATTTCAACTTAGTCCCCAATGCTCGATGTAGGCCCTTCCAAAAATTTGATGTGAACCTTGGGTCTGTCTGAAACAATCAAAATGGAAACCTCATGCAATTTTACTATCTCATTCACATACAACTGCGCCAATTGGTCCATAGAAAATGTCATCCATATTGGCAGAAAATGAGCTGATTTGGTGAGTCGATCCCCAATTACCCAAATGGCCTCATGACCTCTTGTTGACTTTGGAAAGTCGACAACAAAGTCCATCGTCACATGTTCCTATTTCCATTCTGAAACTTCTAATGGTTCAAGCAACCCAGAAGGTCGTTGGTATTCGGCTTTCACTTGCTGGCACACTAGACACTTCTCAACATGCTCAGTTATATCTTTCTTCATTCTCTTCCCCCAAAACACAGTTTTTAGGTCCCGATATAGTTTCTAGAATTTTCTTTTTTCAATTCCTCGAAGTCTAGTACGTACAATTGCCCTTGACAAAACTATGCTCACATTTTTCAGTCCAGTCGTACTTTGCACCCTTACGGATTAGCTGTGTCAATGGTCTAGATATTTTTGAAAATCCCTCAATGAATCTCTTGTAATATCCGGCTAGGCCCAAAAAACTACGAATTTATCCTACATTAGTTGGCCTCGACCAATTTAGAATTGCTTCCACTTTACTTTGATGTACTTCTATTCTTCGTGCTGTGACAATATGTCCGAGGAATGCTACTCATTCCAACCAAAACTCACATTTCTTAAGCTTAGTGTACAGTTTCTCTTTCTTCAAAGTTTCCAGCACAATCCTCAAGTGTTTCTCGTGCTCTTTCTCACTTCTAGAGTAGACTAGGATATCATCAATAAATACAATGACAAATCGATCCAGGTATTCATGAAATACATGATTAATCAAATCCATAAATACTCAATGAGCATTGGTCAGACCAAATGGCATAACTAAGAACTCGTAGTGACCATATCGTGTCCTAAAGGCCATCTTTGGAATATCACTGGTCTTAATCCTTAACTGATGGTAGCCGGATCGTAGGTCAATTTTGGAAAATACTACTGTAACTTGAAGTTGGTCAAATATGTCCTCGATCCTGGGAATATGATACTTGTTCTTAATAGTGATCTTGTTCAGCTCTCAATAATCGATGCACATTCTCATTGATCCATCCTTCTTCTTAACAAATAATATCTTGGTCTCCCAAAGTGATACACTAGGAAAATAAAACCCTTTCTAAAAGTTCTTCTATCTCGTACCTTTAATTCCTATAGTTCTTTAGGTGCCATCCTATAAGGAGACTTAGAAATAGGTGCTAACCCAGGAATGAGATCGATCGTGAACTTCACTTTTTGTTCTGGCGACACGCCTGGTAATTCGTTTGGAAAAATGTCAGGGTATTCTAGTACTACTCTAAAATCATTGATGGTCAAATCTTTATCTCCTTCACGACTTACTACCGACATAAGAAATCCCACACTACCTTTCAATCGTAAGATTCGTCGTGCTTAAAACGTAGAAACGACATGGGGCAAGGATTTCCTATTTGTTACAGATAATCGAAATTTCTCTTGTCCTGGCTTTTGGAAGACTACTTCTTTCTCTAAACAATGAATGGTCGCGTGATTTGTGGATAGCCAATCCATTCCAAGAATGACGTTGAATTCGTGCTAATCCAGTACATACAGCTCCATCGCTAAAGATCTATAGTCATTTTCTATTCTTGCTACCTTAACTATGTTATCTGTATTCAACACACTTCCGGAGGGAATAGATACTTCTATGGGAAAACATGTATGTTCAATAATCACATCAAGTCTTCGTGCGAACTTAAAGGATATAAAGGAGTAGGTGGCACCAGAATCTATCACTACGTAGGCAAGTAAGTCAGATATGAGGACGTTACCTGCTAAAATGTTATGGTTCTTACTCTCTTCTTATTCTGTCAGCGCAAAGATCCTTGCTTGCCCCTTAGGTTCATATCCCTGCTTCTATTGTGCATTTCCTTGTTGTTTGTTTTTTGGGAAAAACATAGCCACGTGCCCTTGTTCTCCACGTGCCCTCTACTTCTAAGGGGTCTATACTACCCTCAAAATTTGGGGGATGGTGTTTCCTGAATAGCTCAACGATAACAGCAACATTGATCCTTGTGTCTCCTAACATAGTTGGTGGCGGTGCTTTGGGGTGGGGTTGGGGCGGTGGCGGGCTAGCTGTGGTGGTTGTAACGGCGTTGTTGCTTGGGCAAAAGTGTGCATCATGGCTAGGAATTGTTGGCTAGCGTTCAAAAGATTTGTTGTTGAAATTGTTTAACTAAAGGACTGCTGGAGAATTCAAGTTGTGTAAAAACACCAAGGTTTGAGAATCCACCATTGTCTAATTTAGCAATTATCCAATCATTCATTAATTCCCAAGAGGTTGGGGTTGTTGAGGTTGTTCACCATTGTTGTTAGCTCGTTTTTAAGTATCAAGCTCGAGAAAGTGCCAAGCATAGCCTTAACAAAAATCAAAAGCAATAAAGCTAATTAAGGACCAACATCTAACAAGGACATAAAATGATGATATTTATTTATTTATTTATTTTCCAAAAAATAATGTACTTATATTAAAAAGAAAACTAATAACTTATTCTAAAAATAATAAATGATAAAACCCGAAGAAAAAAAAGAAGTAAATTACTCTCTAAACATAACTTGAAAAACTAATAATAAAAGATAACCTAAAGTAATATATATATATATATATATATATATATATATATATATATTCCCTGCGATCGCCTGAGAGGTGCTTTGCTCTCTGCTCTTTGCTTTGGTTTACCTGCCCGACATTAACGATCGCCGCCTGAGCAACTTGGTCCTTCCTCTTTAAGTCTTGATCATTTCATCCTCCATCTTTTCATGACATCAACTTTGGTCCTTCAACTTTACATCATCTTTAGCATCATCACCGTCCTCAACTTTGCATTATCTCCAGTTTGGTCCCTCAACTTTGCATTATCTCCAGTTTGGTCCCTCAACTTTGGGTTGAGTGCAATTGAGTCCTCGAACTTATGAGATATCTTCTAAATCATTGCTCTTTTTGCCCAAACTTCTCCAATTGTTCACCAACAAGTCCAAAACTGAAATAAAACAATAATAAACTAAATTAAGTAGAAAAGCAACTATATGACGACATAAATGATTAATTAAAAGGCCAAAATAAGTGCATAAAATGCACTTATCAAACACCCCAACTAAACCTTTGTTAAACAACAACAAAACTAAAATATAATTTAAACTAAGCTAATTGAATCATTAGTCACCCCTACCATAAAAATAAAAGCACTAATTCAAACAACGGCACAAAAAATTTCACTTATCATGTAAATAGCCAAACATTGAACTTATACACGTATTAGACCATGACCAATATTGTGTTGTTGATATTTTAGCTAATTTTTTTTTTTTCCTTAACCTCTCGTAGTCTTTCTTTTCAAATGGTAAAACTTAGCACTTGTATTCGAGAATTAGGATGGTGAGTTCCTAAATTCTCATCTTCGGTTAAAGTCTCTTTCTCAGATTGTAAATGCTCCTTTTTTTCTATTTAACTCCTCATTAGCGATACATCAACAATACTTCTCTTTCACTAGCTTTACATGTGACCACTTGGCGAGCTTTGGGTCGACCATAGGGCACCGGGTTTGAAAATAAAATCTTTATAACTAGTGAAGATGGCACCTCATGTAACTCCCAAGTCGATGACCATAGGGCACCGGGTTTTAAGATACCCTTACAGTTGCTCGAGTCGGATATTTCATTTAATTTTTATCGGTACAAAAAACCATCAAAAGTCTTAGAACAAAAGTAGTAACTTTAACACCCCAAACTGTTCCTTTTTAGTCACTAGCTCTAAGAATGGGACTCAAATAACCCATCGTCATGTCTTTAAGTCAAAATTCCTTTCGGGTCTAACATAGATAAGTAATCGATAAAAGAATGACTCAAATAACCCATCATTGGCGGTAAAAAATTATTATTATTTTTTTTTAATTTTTCAAAACTTTCATCATAATAAACATACATCTTTCAAACAATAAATGTAGATACTTTAGATTCATGAAAGATAAAAAAAAAAGCAGAGAAAACAACAAACAAAAACAACGAAAGCAAAATAATTTTTTTTTTTTTTTTTTTTTTTTTAAAAAGCCATTAACAATTTAAAGTCTTAAAAAAATTCTAAAGGTCTTAAAATTCTAAAGGAATAGAAAACAAGGAATTAGCCCCACATGCAATTTATTTATATTTTTTTATTTCTTGATAGACAATCCCCACAACCGTATACCACCCCGTGCCAATAGTCTCGAATCGTCAATTATCTGAAATGAGAAAACGTAAGATGGATGAGAAATAATCCTAGTAAGTGTGCATGCATAGTTAATTCATACATATATATATTTAAACGGGAGATTCATACTTGCATAGGGAGACACAAAAATTGGACCGAACATAGATGGTGCCAGTTTTCGTACGTAACGCTACTAAACTCCGATCCATTGTTACATAACATGGACCAATAGCCGTAGAAATACATAAAGAAACTGTACACTTATACTTAAACATATATACACACTTACCTTGTGTGAAGATAATCAAAGATAACAAGAAAAGTGTTGATTGTATTTCCAACCTTGAGCTGAATACGTGGGTGGTGGTTTATTCGTGTATATACAAATTGTATGTGCGCGTGTGCGTGTATAGGTGTGTAGTGGGTGTTTGGGTGAGAGGGAGGGAGAAAGTGAGAGAGAAAGAACAAGAGAGTAGGTAATGAAAGTGGTGTAAAGTAGCATGCCTTTTGGTGCCTTTAAATAGTGTAAGATTATGTCAAATCATATTTTTTGAATATGGTAAAGAATAATTGTTTGCCCCCCCCTTAATTTACGTGAGATGTAAGAAATTGTCTTCTTCCTTATATACATACATCATCTCATATTCTTACCAAAATAGATGATATGATTTTATACCAATTTTCAATCACCCTTTAATCTTAAATAATTCTTTCCTATTTACATATATACACATATAAAGAAATTTTCTTTTACCTTTAACATATATATATATATATATATATATATAAATACCATTAATCTCGAGATGTGGCATTTCATGAGATGTGGCATTTCATGCAACATGGGGTTGGAAAGACAAGCAAGTCGTGGACTCAATACCATATCAATTCGACGAATCATCATCATTTCAAGCCGAACCTTCTCAAATTCACCAAATTGAGGAAGATTCAGCCCCTACTACAACAAATTAAGAAGAAAGTAACTCAGAAAGTCCCCCAAGAAAGACACGTTCACTAATAGATATTTATCATTCTTGTGAGCTTGGATTATTCTCGTGTGAACCTCAATCATTTGAAGAAGCCTCAAAAGACAAAAGTTGGACGAAAGAAATGAATGATGAGATGTCTACCATTGAGAAAAACAAAACTTGGGAGCTTGTTGACCTACCAAAATGAAAGCAGGCCATTGGTCTAAAATGGGTTTATCAAATCAAATACAATGAAGACGGGTCAATTCAAAAAAACAAAGCACGACTAGTCGCCAAAGGGTATTCTCAACAGCCAGGAGTTGACTTTAGAGAAACATTTGCTCCAGTTGCAAGAATGGAGACAATACGTACTGTTTTGGTATTAGCAGCTCGATTGGAGTTAAAAGTTTCCCAATTCGATGTAAAATTAGCATTCTTAAATGGTGAAATTCAAGAAGAAGTGTATGTTGAGTAGCCCGAAGGATTCAAAATCAAAGGCAAAGAAGACAAAGTCTATCGTCTCCAAAATGCGTTATATAGATTAAAACAAGCACCCCGAGCATGGAATAGCAAAATCAATAGCAATTTCATCCAAAATTGCTTCCATCGAAGCACAAGTGAATCACCTCTTTACGTGAAAAATGTTGACAAAGATTTTCTTGTCATGTGCCTTTATGTAGATGATCCTATCTACTTTGGCACAAACAAAAGTATGGTGGATGAATCCAAGAAGAAAATGATGAAAGACTTTGAAATGTCAGATTTTGGACTCATGATATTTCCTTGGGATTCAAGTCAAGCAAAGTTCAGGAAGAATTTTTCTCTCTCAAGAAAATATATCGATGATCTTCTCAAAAAATTCAACATGAGCTAGTGCAAGCCAGTCTGTACTCCAATGGCATTAAATGAAAAATTGCAAGTCAATGACAATGGAGAAAAAGTCGATGCCACACTCTACAGAAAATTAATTGGTTCCTTGATCTATCTCAACACAAGGCAATGCTTCACACATTTATTAAGCATACTTTCGAGTTAATGAATGAACCAAGCAAAAATCACTTTACAGCAGTAAAAAGAATCTTGCAGTATCTTATTGGAACAAAGAATCAAGGCATTGAGTTTAAAAAGGAAAACAATTGCAAACTTGTTGGCTACATGCGAGAAATGATGGTGGGCGGGTTCCGTTGATGATCGAAAAAGTACATCGGCTACATATTTTGTCTTTAAACAAATCATTTCTTGAAGCTCAAAGAAGCAAAAATATGTAGCCTTATCATCAATCAAGAGAATATATAATGAAGCGACTTGTGAAGCGGTTTGGCTTAGAAGAATTTTGAAAGACTTAAAGTTCGAGCAACAAGAGCCAACAACAATTCATCGTGACAATGTTTGCAATTGCAATGACAAAGAATCCAGTCTTTCATGCTCGATCAAAGCATATTGAGCTTCGACATCATTTCATTCAAAAAGTAGTAACCAAGTATGGAATGAGAAGTGCCAAGTCTGTAAATGTGCCTCTTCCTGGCCACATGGTTATTTCCTCTACCCAATTTCCTAAGAATGAAGAAGAAATAAAAGAGATGGAGCACATCCCCTATGCTAATGCAATAGGATTTGTGATGAAAACACTAGGTCTGACCTTGCATATGCTATAAATTTGTTAAGTAGATATATGGCTAACCCATGGAAGCCTCATTGTACTGGTTGAAAATTGCTGCTCAGAATATTGTTGGCAGTTTATGCATACGTCTTGTGTATGTAAAGTCAAGTGAGACATTGTATTTAATTGGTTATATAGACTTTGACTTTGCTGGTGATATTGCCTTTTTCCTTATTCTTGGTAAAAATTGCAAATCCTAGAAGACTCAGCTTCAGTCCTTGGTGGCATTATAAAGTACTGAAGCCGAGTATGTGTAGTGATCAGAAAAAAATTTCGCCTTGTAATTTCAAGGAAATAAAATCTTAACTTTCGGCATCGCTACAAATTTCCTAGTATGTTTTAAAATATTTTAGTCGCGTTAATTTTTACACGTGCTTGTCTATTAGTTAATGAGACTAATTTAATCCTATTAACCCGATTATTTTTCTTGATTTAATTTTGGGTTAAATTTAGACCAACAAGTTAAATTTAAAAACTAACAAAATTTAACATCTTCTCGGTCCATTGTTTTGGTCAATTTAATTAGCTTAGCGTCGACCCTTTTTCTGCCCATTTATTCTCCTTTATTTAGCCCAGAACCTGGTCCACCTAACTGCTAAAAAACACCCCCAAACAGTCCCTTATGACCTGCCAGGTAACTGCCCAAATGTTCCCTTAATCCGTACCATAAGTTCACTACAAACAACCCCTAAGACCAAGTGAAAACCACATATCTAATCCCCTATTTCTCAGCCCATTCCCCTCACTTTCAGTACCTTCCAACTCACTTAACAGTTAGCCAAACTGCCCTCAACCTCTGTAGAAAAACTGCACCCCATGCTTCCCCAAAAACACATCAGAAAATGTCCATCTTTCCCCTTTTAATCATACCACTTTCTCCATTTTTCAACACCAATAATCCACCTCTCCTTAAGCTGGAAACCTCTGCCACTTTCCCATGTTTTCCCTCACTTTTCCATCACCCAAGGAGCAGATTTGTTCCATCCTTTTTCCACCAAAAAACAACCAACAACTTCTCTCCCCATTCAGTCTAGATTTCGGCACCTCCAAATCACTCATCAACACCATTTATTTCAAGTCCCAAGTCCTATTTCCAGCAAAAATTCTCCTTCATTTTCCCTATCTTCAATCTCCAAAACTAAAGTCTAGAAGCCAAATTTTTCTCATTTAATCTCGGCCACAGCAACTGCTGTCCATACTCGAAAATTATCGCATATTTTCTCTTCGCTCCAAACCAAATTTTGGCCCCATCATTTTCTCCTTCTTCACTCTCTAAACTCATCCAGCAAGAACATATTTTCCTCCCAACCAATGATTTCTTCATTTTCCCAGAGTTCATATCCCGCACTATAACACTATATTTTGGAGATCTAAAAGGAAAGACACGGAATTAATTTGAGAAAAAGTGCAGTCTTTTTCTTTACACATTTCAACTCAACAAAGTTACAAATTTACAAGTTAGTTTCTTATACTACATAAAGCAAGTTTTATGAATTTGATTTTGTAGAAATGATACGTAAATTTCATACCATGCTTAATGATTAAAGATGGAATATTGTGATAGTGATTGAAGATAATAACTTAAATATGTTTTGAAGGAAGGTAATCACCAATGATTTCATGTGGTGTGCCAGTTTCCAAAAATATGTTGTTCCTACGTATGTTTAAGTAAATCCCATGTTCTATATTAATTTCATACATTTTCTCTTATGTTAGTATAATTTACTACTGAGTGTTTCTTATGAAATACTCACTCCAAAATGATTAAATCTCTAAATTGATTTGGTCGGCGTTAGTGCGACGGCGTAGAATAGCGACCGTGAAGAAATGGCGTAGTTCAATTTTACTTATGTTTGGCGTTGATATAATTGGGCTATGATGTAAAGTAAAATACAATGTTAAATATGTTTTTCTTAATATTGTAAAGTGGTCAAAAATTGAATTTTTAGTTGCCATTTTGGAAATTTGAAGAAGAAGTGTTAAGTTGTATTTTCTGAAAATTCCAGCTTTTTGCTCCTGACTTTGAAATATAATAACTTTTGTGTACTTTGAATTTTTGAGTCAATTCAGTGGTGTTTGATAGATATATAAGTTGTCTATTTGAAGAAATTAGAATCACCCAAAAAGCATGTCGTATGGATTTATTATTATTGTTTTATCAAACAACATCATTTTTACCCAGGACAGTTTTAAAGCAACTTTGGTTACGTTTTTCTCATATCAAAGACATGGCTAAGGTCTAGTTTTTTGTTATGTTGCAGCCTAAGGTGCCAACTACTCAAATATCATTACTTTTAGAGCATGTATAGATGGTCAAATAATTTGTGGCCACACCCAACGTAGTTCAGTAAAACCTTAAGGCTTTGAAAGTTTATATAAATTTTTCTTCCGTGCTTGTTACTTTTCCGCAATAGTTTAATTTTAAAAACTATTCAAGGGTATGGGAAAATTTATTTGAAATCGCCAAATATTATTTAAATTTTTTTAAGTGACCCTTCAGGTTGAGAAATTTTGGAGCATTACAGCTTGGTATTGGAGAGCAATTTTATTTTTCTGTAGACTTGCGAAAATTTTAAAATTTTATTTTATTATATTATCCTTATTTTACTGTGTCAAGTTACAAATTTAGAAGCTAAGATTTTAGAAGTTAAGATTTTAGGAGTTAAGATTTTAGAATTTAAGTGTCGCTACTTGCCATCGTTGCGCTACGCCTGCTATGAGGTAAAGAAATTTTGAGAATGTTTTTTTGTGTTAAGTATGATAATGAAACTTATATTTATGAAAATTTTATATTCGTTTCATTTATGATAAAATGTTACGTTGAGTTGAAAATTTTAATGTGGATATTAATTTTTGAACCATAAATGTTAGGAAAAATATGACTAAATTCTATGAAAGTATCTTAGTCTTTGAAATTTAATTAAAAGATAATATAAATCCACCTAATCGGACTCTCCATAATGGGTATTTCAGACATGGTTCTACCAAATGAGTACTTTCTAGAGCGAGTCGAGGTGGCAAGAAATGATTACATAGTGTTTGATTTGGATTCTGAGTGGTTGACTGGCCACCATGTCGGTACCCATAGGACATCACGTATCAGGGTGGTGAACTATGGTTTGGTGACAACCGATGCAAAGTCCATTGTAGACCTGGTTGATTCACTGATTGGCCCGAGACATCAGGTTGTCACGGAGATTTTAAGAGACTTAGAAAAGGTCTACCACCTCAGAGTATGGCGTGTATTGTGAGGCACTCATTACACACTGGGAGGAGTACAATCTATATATGGTGGTTGTCTCCTACTTGTTCCTAAGCCAGCTCCAGTGGTTGAACCTGTTCTCGAGCCTACTCTGCCAGATGGAACCTCCTCTGCTACAGACCCCAATGGTGTCGTGGGCACCGCAAGTGCCTCAAGCATAGCAGGCCCACTGGCACATCACATGGCCCCTACTGTACCGGTGATAGAACAATTCTGTCAATATCCCATCCTACCTTCGACAGTAGAAAGGATTCTTTGCCAGTTGGGAAATGGTTGCGAATAGTCGAGAAAATTTTCTAGCACATCTCTTGTCTGAAAAAGTAGATGGTTTTTTGCACTGAATTCATGCTGATTCGCCGAGCGGGTCACTAGTGGGTATTGGTATCTTGTACCCGTACTGATGAGAAACATAATAATCTCTCAAGGCACAGTTCTAGGTCGAACTGGTGTAAAAATATTTACCACATGTTCTGTGAGACTACAAAGAGTTAAAGTTTCTTCATTTAGTTTAGGAAGACATGGAAATCACTGAGTATGAGCAGAAATTTGAATAACACGCTATGCTCCGTATTTGGCCAGTACTCAATTAATGGAGGTAAGACGCTATGAAAAAGGGTTGCATCTGGAGATAAGACAGATTGTCAATTAACATTGTCTTCCTACCTTTAGAGCAGTGGTTAAGAAGGCTTAGACCGTGTCCTTACTCGGGTTTGAAGATCAGAGTTCAAGGGTAACATAATGACCCAGAGGAAATAAGATGGCTAGATCATAATAGAAATCAAATTTTAGGTCAATTCAAAAGACATAATTAGTGTCCCAGCGGGGATAGGCGAGCAATCCCAACCTTAGTGTCCTAAATGTATGAAGAATGTTGGTAGTGATTTTTACTTTGGCAAGAATTTCTACTACATGTATGGTGAGCTAGGCCACTATGTGTCACATGGTTGGGTAGCACCGACAAAGGTTAATGATCATGCAAATAAAAGAATAGCCATAGTGTTCGCTATGACTTATGAAGAGGCCTCCTAAGATCCAGACGTTGTTACGGGTATGTTATGTGTCTCTAGCGTACCTATTTACGTTCTTATTGATTTTGGCGCAACATATTCATTTACATTTGATGCATGCCTAGCTAAGGTTAATATTTCATGTCTAAAAACTGATAGTGTACTAGAAGTTAGTATCCCAGCAAGGCGAACAATAGACACTGATAAATTAGCTAGGGTAGTTCAGATAGATTTTGATAGGTTGGTATTGACAGTAGTTCAGTATATTAAAAATATGAGAAATTTTGATATCATCCAGGGTATGGATTGGTCATACTACCATTGTATGTTTTGAGAAGAAAGTAATCTTTTCAAGACTGGGAGACAAGGAGTTCAAATTTTAAGGGTCAAAGATTAAAGCACTTCCCTGCCTTATCTCAGCTTTGTATGCGTAGAAGTTGATAAATAAGCGAGATTGTCAAGGGCTTCTTGTCAATCTCACTAGCACCCTATCTAAGGAATTATCAGTGGATAATGTGCTAGTAGTTCGGTATTACATCCATGTGTTTTCAGATGACCTATCAGGTATCCCACTTGATAGATAAGTAGAATTCACAATAGATATGATACAATGAGCTGTACCCTTTTCAATTGTTCCATATCGGATGGCACCAAAAAATTTGTAAGAGTTAAAAATACAATTGGAGGAGCTACTGGATAAATGATTTATCAGACTGGACGTTTCTCCATGGGGAACCCCAGTTCTCTTTGTGAAGAAAAAAGATAGGTCGATGAGAATGTGTATCGACTACCTTGAGCTGAATGAACTGACGATCAAGAATAAATATCCCCTACCATAAAGACTTGTTTGATCAATTGAAGGGTGATTCAGTGTTTTCAAATATCGACTTGAGGATGGGCTATCGTCAACTAAAGATCCAGCCATTAGATATACTAAAGTCAGCATACCGAACTCGCTATGGACATTATGAGTTTATAATAATGCCCTTTCGAATGATGAATGCTCCTTCGGTACTTATGGATTTCATGAACTAAGTCTTTCATCAGTATTTAGATCAGTTTGTCATAGTGTTCATTAATGACATCCTGATTTATTCAAAAAAATCCCCAACAACATCAAGAGCACCTGTCTATTGGAGACTTTGCAGAGGGAAAAGTTGTATGCCCAATTCAAGAAGTGTGAATTTTGGCTGGAATGATTAAGATTCCTTGCTCATGTTGTGACGGCTAAAGGAATTGAAGTGGATCCATCAAAGGTTGAGGTTGTGTCTAATTGGCCACACCGTCAAATGTTGGAGAAGTGAAAAGCTCTCTAGGTTTAGTCGTATATTATCTACGATTGATAGAAGGATTTTCTAAAGTAGATGGTCCTATGATGTAGTTGACTCGAAAGGGTGTTAAGTATGTTTGGTCTGAGAAATGTGAACAAATTTTTCAAGAGTTAAAAGACAAACTAGTATCTGCACGAGTGCAAGCTTTACCTGAAGGTTCAGAAGGCTACGCAATTTACAGTGATATGTTGAAGATCAGTATGGGTTGTGTATTGATGCAACATGGAAAGGTGATAGATTATACTTCAGGGCAGTTGAAGCAGTATAAACAGAACTATCCGAAGAATGATCTTGAACTTGCGACCGAAGTTCACGCTTTGAAAATTTGGCATCATTACCTTTTTGGGAGCAAGTGTGAATTTTACACAAACCATAAAAGTGTCAAGTACTTCTTCACCCAGAAGGCGTTGAATATGAGACAATGACGGTGGTTGGAATTAGTAAAGGACTACGACTGCACTATCCTGTACAATCTGGGTAAGCCTAATGTAGTCACAGATGCTCTAAGCATAAAGAATATGGTTCCATTGTTTGCACTGCAATCGAAACTGGATAACTTGATCAAGGATTTTGAGAATTGAAGTTTTAGCACCGCTAGTACGGGCATCAGCAATGATAGCAAATCTGATTTTAAAGCCACCACTCATAAGCAAAATTATGGTAGCTCAGAATGATGATCCCATTTTGAAAAAGATCAGGGCAGACATGAGAACTAAAAAGAGAAAAGAATGTGAAATAGCAGATGACAGATTTTTGATGTTCAAAGGTCGGTTATGCACGCATGAGGATGAAGGTCTGATGAATAAGATTTTATCTAAGGGTCATTCTGCTCCTTAGGTCGTATACCCAGGATGAACCAAAATGTATAAGGATTTACGTAATACATTTTGGTGAAGAAACATGAAAGGAATTATAGCTCGTATTGTGTCAAAATACTTGGTGTGTCAGCAAGTTAAGGTAGAACATTAGAGGTCATTAGGGCCATTAAATCTAATGGATATACCGGAGTGGAAATTGGAAAAAAATTGCGATAGATTTTGTTGTAGGTTTTCCTAGATCGGCAAAAGGTCACGATGCTATTTGGGTTGAAGTAGACCGTTTGACAAAATTTCATTTTCTGTCGATCCAGATGAATTTCAGTTTGGAGCAACTAGCACAATTGTATATCAGGGAAATTGTCTGACTTCATGGAGTACCAGTGCCCATTGTATTGGACTCAGACCCGAGGTTTACCTCAAATATTTGGAAAAGTCTCCTTGAAGCTTTGGGTACTAAATTGAAATTCAGTATGTCTTATCATCCTTAGACTGAAAGATAGTCAGAACGTACTATTTAAATCCTTAAAGATATGTTGAGAGCATGTGTCTTGGATTTGGGTGGTAAATAGGAAAGTCATCTATCGTTGGTGGAGGTTGCTTAAAACATTTTCTGAAGGTAGCTCCAATGAAAAAAAAATCTGCATTTTAGTTAGAACGGAAGTTCAGCCCACAGTTCATGAGTTCATTCGAAATTCTTGAGAAAATTGGAAAGGTGACGTATCGTCTGGCATTGCCACCTGAACTCTCAGCACTGCACAACGTATTCCACATTTCGATATTAAGGAAGTACGTATATAATGCTATGCATGTGGTCAACTACCATTCATTAGATTTACAGAATGATATGACTTATGAGGAAGCGGATGCGGTGGTTCTGGAGAGCAAAGTCCATATTCTGATAAATCGGGAAGTCCTTTTAGTCAAGGTTCAGTGGGATAGGTAGAGTAGAAAATGTCTTAGTTAAGTACCCGAACCTCGTAAACCAAGTAAGTTAACTTTTAAGAAAAAAATTATTTTGAGTGGGGAGGGTTGTAGCGACCAAAAAAAATTTCTTCTTTTAATTTCAACGAAATAAAATTTTATCTTTTGGCATCACTACAAACTTCCTAATATGTTTTAAAATATTTTAGTCGCGTTATTGTTTGCACATGCTTACCTTATTTTTTATGTGATGAATATGTAATTTTATTAGTTATGGAGACTAATTAAATTTTTTAACTCGATTATTTTTTTGAGTTAACTTTAGACCAACGGGTAAAACCTTAAGGCTTTGGAAGTTTATATAGATTTTTCTTGCACGCTTGTTACTTTTTTGCAATAGTTTAATTCTAAAAACCATTCAAGGGCAAGAGAAAATTTATATGGAATAATCAAATATTATTTAAAGATTTTTAAGTGACCCTTCAGGTTGAAAAATTACAGGTGGCTGTAATTGAATCTGTAAAAGAAAGTTTATGGCTTAAAGGGTTACCTTTTGAATTGAATATAATGATTACTGTTGTAAACCTTTACATTAACAACCAAATTGCTTTGATGCTTTGAAACACATATAGAAGTTAAATACCACTTTGTAGGATAACAATTGTAAAATGGTGAAATAATATTGTCGAAAATTTCAATTTCGGAAAATCCACATGAACTTAAAAGTGATTAGCCGACGCCACATGAACTTAGAAGTAATTACCTTCAATCACTAACATACATATGTGATTACCTTCAATCACAATCATAAAGTTCCAACTTTAGCATTTAGCATGGCATAATAATTTACATATCTTTTTCTCAATTTGAAATCATGGAACTTAAAATTTGGTAGCATAAGAACCTACCTTGTAAAATTGAAGTCTTTGGGAGTTGAAATGTTAATAGAAATTGACCGTTTCTTTTCCTCAAAATGAAACCGTGTCTTTGATTTTTTGTTCTCCCAAAATACAGTAATATAGCACAATATTTAAATTCTGGACAAAGAAAGAAATCGATGGCCGAAAGAGGAGAGAAAAAGGATGCTTCCACTTACTGCTGGGGTGATTTCTGCTGAAGGAAGGATGTAGTTTGCTGTAGTGTTTTTGTATCTGAAATGAGGAAAAAATTAGGGAATTTCCGAGGCTGACAAGTGAAGAACAAAAGGGAAAAAGAAGGAAAAATATTGCTGGGAAGAATGCTTGCTTGAAGTGTAAATTATTACCTAAACTAAGTGGAGATGAGCAATGTTTTGGGGGCTGAAAACCTGGGATTAAAGGGAAAAATTGCTGCCGGTTTTCTGATGGTTAAAAGGTATAGAAAGATCATAGATTTATGGGCTAAAAACTGAAGAGAAAAGGGTATGCATATTAGAGAGTGAGATGACAAAAATAAAAGGAAGAAAGGCTTAAGAAGGGAGGCTGAATACTAGTGTTGCTGGGCAGTTTTGAAGTGGTTTGAGTGGAGAATTAGTGGGGCTGAAACATGGGACTTAGGGTGGTTTTATTCAGGTGAAAAGGAGGGAAACATCATTGTTTAAGGACGGGGAGGCTGGAAAACTAATAACCATTTTGTGGCTAACAACTGTTTGGAAAAGGGGACCTGAGGCGATTTTCATCAGGTTTATGGGAGAAACTTGGGACGGTTTTTCAGGGGGGACCTTGGGGAATTTTTTAGTAGTTTAGTTGGGGATAATATAGTGGAAAACTAGTGGGTAAAGAAATGATAATCATGGGGGAAGAGTGGCTGCAATGTGGAGAAAAGTGAGGTTATTTCCTTAGTCCTTAGGGGCTGTTTGGAGTTAACAATTTATAGTGTTTAAGGGGTTGTTTGGTGTGATTATTTGGCAAGAATTAAGGGGTTGTTTGGAGGTGATTTTCTAGCAGAACAAGGGCATGATAAATGAGGTAATTCGAAATGAAAAACGGCTAAGAAAAATATCGCAACTAAAATGAACTAAAGGACCGAAGATTGGATGTGAAGAGTTTACATTTCTGCTGATTTTTTTTATTTATTTAAACAATTAGTTTACTATTAACACAAAATTTATTCAATTAAGAAAATTAAAAGACAAGCACATGCACAAATTAACTTGACTAATATATTTAAAACGTACTAGGAGGTTTGTGCTGAAAGTTAAAATTTTAATTTTTTGAAAATAAAAGACGAAATTTTTTTCGATCGATACAATTATCGCACGTTCTTGGATCATAATGTTGGGAATTGAGACCAATTCATTTATTTTCCACAAGATCCTTGTTTAGAGTAAGATAACGAAACATTAAAATTACAAAAGATAGAGAGAGATTTATGGACTGTCAAAGCTTTTACTATATGAAAAATTGTTCTAATCATATAAATTTCACCCACCTAAATTCTCCAAGTATCTTAAGAAAAATAATATCATAAGTTTTACCACACCCACCAATTTCTACTCTTTGTACAACCCACCAAATTTTTGTTTTATCTACTCAAGCGACATCATCGCCTCCCATAGAGACATATTGTTCTATGGGAGAGACATATTTTCATATCTAATGTCGACTCAAGCGGACAATTTTTCTCAAGCGACTCCATCGTCTCCCATAAAGAGAGACATATTGTTCTATGGGAGAGACATATTGTTCATATCTAATGTCGAAGCGCTTAGCCGAGCTCGCTCCACCTTTAGGACAATTTTTCCTCACGTGACGAGGTTGTCCAAAATTCTAACAAATACTTTCATTTTCATGGAGTTATTCTTCTTCCATTTTTTTGCAACAAGTAATGAATTTTCAGATGAAATATTACTTCCACTACTGAACCTTCTTTCTTCAGAAATTAATTTACTTGTAACTTCTTCAAAACTGACCGTTTCTTTTTCATACATCAAAATTGGTTTGATGTGTTCACAGTAGAATGGAAGAGACCAGATGAGTCTAACGCTTTATCCTCATCATCAAGTTTAACTCCAATAGCTTCTAGTTTAGATACGATCCTAGTGAGAACACTTAGGTGGTCTGAAATTTTTGTACCTACAATCATTTGCAGAGAATGATAACTGTTTTTTCAAGTACAACCGATTTGAAAGACTCTTTGTTAGATACAATTGTTCATGTTTTTCCAAAGTTCCTTTGCAGCAGATGTTCAATGAATATTTCCAAAAACATTTTTGACTAAACAGAGACGTATCGTACTTGCAGCTTTCATATCCAAATCTTCCCAAACCTCATCGCTCATATTGAATTTTTCAGCATCTTTGTCAGAAATAGGGGTTGGTTTGCCTTTCAAAGCCTTGTGCAGTCCAAACTGAATCAAAACATCATTCACTTCTACTTGCCACAAGCTAAAATTGATTCTTCCGTCAAATTTCTCCACATCATATTTGATAGACATATCTTCTCTATGCGTCAATACTCTGAACGACCTGACGCTCTGATACCACTGTTGAGAATTGAGACCAATCCTTTATTACCCACAAGATCCTTGTTTAGAATAAGATAACGAAACAGAAAAAATATAAAAGATAGAGAAAGATTTATGGACTGTCAAAGCTTTCACTATGTGAAAAATTGTTACAATCATATAGATTTCACCCACTCAAATTCCTCAAGTATCTTAAGAAAAATAATATCATAAGCTTTACCACACCCACCAATTTCTACTATTTGTACAACCAACAAAAACAACAAGAAAAACAACTAGGATGCTAGGGTTACAATTTTTCACTCAAAAAAATCTCAAGTCACATCTATAAAAGAGAATAAATCACGTCAATTTATAGGGTAAATTTAACAAATACTCACTAAACTTTGAACTTGTTAATACTTACTCACTGAACTTTAAAGTGTCACTGACAAATCACTAAACTTTGGATTTTGTTTACCATCCATCACCCTTTAATTATCCGTTAGAATCTGTTCACGGAAAATGCATAGATGTATAACGGCTAAGACGTGGCACCAATCAAATTGTGTTATTTGTCCAACTTAGCTTTGTGGTAAAAAAATGCGTGCCATATAATTCTCCTCTTTGTATAATATTATTTCCCCACTTCACTCACACTCTCGATACACATAGTTCTCCTCTCTTTCAGCTCCTAACTCCTTCACTCTCTGTGAGCATCTCAATGAATGAATCTATTTGTTTATTTTGATTAATTTTGTTGGTTCCGTTTTCAGTTGAAGAAAAATGGTGATGTTCAAGGTTGCACCTGTGGAAACGACGCCGTTTGATGGACAGAAACCGGGAACTTTTGGTATGAGGAAAAAGGTTTTCTATTTTTGTAGTATTTCGAGAAAATTCTTTACAAGTCTTTGTTAAGATAATTCTTTTTTTTTTTCTGTAAAGGTTGAAAATTGTTGATATTTGTGGTGTTTTGCCTTTTTTAAAAAAAAAAATTTAGATTTTGATCTATTTTGATTTTTATTAGTATTTTGATTTCGTTCTTATGGATCTTTCAATCACATGCTATTACCGATTGTTAGGCATTATGGTACTAATCTGCGATAAGCTTCGTGTAAAATTTGATCGCAAGGATGTATTTTTCTGTAAGGATTTTATCAGCATTGGTAGATCTGATGGATTTTATATAAATTTATTATTTGTGTAAAGATAAGAAGTTGATTTTGGTTCTTATGAATCTCGTGCTCGAGTAGAACTAGGCGATGCAGGTTGAAATATTCTATTCGAGAGGACCATTCTTTTTATATTCATATTTGTAATTTATGAGGTGGCGCCAGAAATAACCGATGTGGCACTAGTTTTTACCACAAAGTCGAGTTGGACAAATAACACAATTTGATTGGTGCCACGTGTTAGCCATTATACACATATGCATTTTCCGCGAACAGATTCTAACGGATAATTAAATGGTGATAGATGGTAGACAAAATCAAAAGTTCAGTGAGTTGTCAGTGACACTTAAAAGTTCAGTGAGTAAGTATTAACAAATTCAAAGTTCAATGAGTATTTGTTAAATTTACCCTCAATTTATAGTTAATGTATGACCTAATTTTTTTTCCAAGTTTCGACTGCTAAGGAGTCCAAGATTTGGAAACTTGTTCAATTTTAGTCGGCCTAGATGTCTTCCAAGTTTCGACTACCAAAGTGTCGAATATTTGAAAACTTATTCAATTTTAGTCGACTTAGATGTCTTCCAAGTTTTGACTACCAAATTTTGAGAAAATATGCAAATACATAAATGTTAGCGGGAATGGACATATTGTTAGTTAACTCATCTATATCTTCATTTGGATCACTTTCATTATGTACTTCATCATCAATATCTTCATTTTTATCATTTTTATTGAGTCTAATTTTTCTCGTGATTTGGTTGATGGTTATTACCCAAATCTTCCATTGATGTTTCAAGTACATGGTCTATATTTTATACTTCTTTAAAAATGAATCTTTCAAGAGCACATGTTGGGATTGTATTAACACTTCACTTTTACTTTTTTTTTTTTTTTTCCATTTTTATTGGATAGTTGTTTTCTAGTATGCATTTAATTTTTTATGGTAAAATAAATAAATATAAAGTAGATAAAAGGAGACCACAAAAATAAAACTAGTTTATTATAAAAGAAAGCACACTGACACAAGCTTTATAAGCTCGATAAAACTGATCTTGCTTCTTCAAAAAGTGTGCACCATCAAGGATTTAATACAAAAAATTAGAAAAACCTAATTTCGATATAATTCTACAATCTGTTAAAATTAGTATATTACCAAAATTAGTATATTTAATACAAACTATTTTTTGTTCCGTTGTTTAAAAAAATATCCTCCTTGAAACAAAAGGGTTAATGTTATAAACTAGAAAGAATAATAGAAGAGAATAGAGAGAAACTGTGTATTTCATTATAATAATGGTACTATATATATATATGGTTTCAAATATATGTATACTAGGGAAGAAATATCTAAATATGGTCATCAATATTGTTTTTTATATTTTACAACACTCACATTTGATGATCATCAATACAATAACTGCTTCGTTAAAAATATTGTTTGATAAAAATCCAAATGGGACAAAAAAAAATGAACGAATGAAAAAAATAATTATTAAAACTTTGGAGTAATCAAATGCTGCTTCGTTAAAAAAAAATGAACGAATGAAAAAAATAATTATTAAAACTTTGGAGTAATCAAATGCTGCTTCGTTAAAACCTTGTCATGAAAACCCAATGAGACAAAACATGAACGAAGAAAAAAGAGTACAACTACTTCTCCTGACTTTTATGGAGTTATCCATATCTTGTGCGTCAATGTCTTTAACACCTTTTTAAAACTTATAGAAAAGAATTCTAGTGAAATCTGCTCCATGTTATAACTTCCAAGCAATATCATCTTCATACACTATCTCTGGTTGACTATAGTCAGAATGATGGTCTGATGCAATTCTATTGATAATAGATCTTCTTGTTGCTCCATAACTATAATATTTATAATGCTTCTCAATGGATGTCATTTACACAAATGATATGCCTCGTTTAAACCTTACTAGGAAAAACCATGTGGGAAAAATCTCAATGAAGGAAAAACAATAAATTAATATTTTGGGTACATAATGAAAGTTGTCTCATTAAAAACATTGACAGAAAAACCAATGGGACAAAACCTCTGCCAAAGGAAAAAGAGTACAACGGGTATTTACTCACCTCATGATAATATCACTTGAGATCTATAATTTGATTGATAAAAAGTTGAACTATATACTTCACGTATATTAAATCCTCTATAAATTTATATACATAGTTTTAATAGTCATGCCAAATGAGTTGATTATAACCATATCATTATACACATATCAAGTGTCATGCATTGACAGGCTAAATGAGATATCAACTTGTGATTGCTTTACACAAGCCTTTGCAAAAATTCATTTTGTTAAGAGTCGTGCATTACATGTTACGACTTCATTTTACTCATTTCCTTTTTGCATAAGTATACACCTTTAGGTGTTGGAACTTCAAATTTCTCTAATAAGTTCAATTTACTTATTTTATTTTTTTATTTGGCCAATTAATTATTTGATAAATTTCCTTCAATATCTTTGCTACCTTTCATAATGTGAAGCGCTACATTATGTACAAAAGTGTTGTCAACCAACATTTCTTTTTTGATTCCATTCTCTTTTCCATAACAACATAACTTGTTGAGATCTCTTCATTTTCAATATTTCAGATAAATGAGTTTTTTCTGGGATTTTACAATTAGTTATGTCCATATACTCTCTAAGAGTCTTAGCCTCTTCAATGGGATCATCGTTACAATTGGCTCCACTTTTAATTTGAGGATTTTTGTTTTGGAATCAAATGTCACCACACTTCAGGCATGCTGTTAATTTACCAGATATAATATTAATAGATTGTCTTTCCAAGATGCCAATATGAATTGGAGCATTTACAACTGGTATATAAGATTTGGTTAATCTCCTTGGTCAGTAAATGCATATGTCAATTGTATAATTTACAATTGAGTTATATGTCGAACTTCTGGTTCATATTGTCTTGTGCGAGAATCTAGAAGATATAATATGCTGCATTTTGATGAATTCTTTCTAGTTACTTAATTTCTCTCCCTAATGTTGAGAAATTGTCTTATCAAAATGACAGTCGTCAAATCGTGTTATAAATTATTACCCTTTAGGATTTAATATATTTTTTAAGGGTTCAAACTAAATGTGTATTCTCAACATTCTTTAATTTCCATCCCAGTGCACTATGGTGGACCGATTGTACATATATTGCACTATAAAAAATCATTAGATGGATAATATTAAGCTCTGATCATAAGCCAACTATTGCGGGGATAACTTTGATGTTGACATGATATATATAAGTGTTGCTGCATATAAAATAGCATTCTCTAGAAAAATTGAGAAATATTTTGTTCTCAATAATAATGGTTTAGAAATTAATTGGAGGTGTTTAACAAATAATAATGCTAAACCATTTATCATCATGCGTCTCGTCTAATGAGGGTTTTACCCTAAAACCAATATTCCATCGTATTCTCAGGGATTCGAACCTTCAACCTCTCTTCTTAAGAGGAACTTACGGTGAATGCTTGTACAAATTGAGCAACTTGCCCAATTGGTACTAGCATTCAACATAAATTCCTCTTAAGGGAGAGGCCGATGTTCGAATCATTGGAGATGTGATAGAAATTCAGTTTAGGACGAAACTTTCGATGGACAATACACATGCTAACAATGCACGGAATAGTCTCCTGGGGAAAGCTTGCGAGAGAAAAGTCCATGGTCATTACACATGTAGCAGCTCTCGAATCAACACAAATCCTAAGGACTATCCTAAAACTTGCCAAATTATAAAATGACAATTATTTCAATAACCAACAATCAACAAAAACAAGAGCTTAGATGCCTATGTTAAAAATCAATGATCCAATTTTAATCAATAGTATATCTCGATGGTCAATCAATTCTGTACTTATATGTGAATTTAATTAATTCTAATAAAAAAAATTGCGAACATATACATACATATGCATCAATTCACAAAGATTATCACATAGCGATTTCATAGAGAATAATGACATGGACCATCAATTATAGGACATTGTGTTGTTTATTACCATGTGCTAATTAATACCAAATCTCTCAAAAACAATATAAATCACTAGCGCATTCCAATGGTAGCTAATCATCAAAAGGAATAAAAAAATAATAAACAATTAACCCAAAAGAAAGAATAAAATATACAATTTATTGGATTAAAGAGTAAACAATGTTTCATCAAAATCCTAACTACAAGGGCTTAGCCTATCAAGTTTTGATTACAAAAAAACAAGTTAAAAGTAAATACATAACTCGTATAATTTAGAAGAAAGTTGATACAAACCTTAATCTTGAATTTCGTCAATGTTCTTGGCCGGCACATCTTCTTCTTCAAAATCATCCAAAGCTCCAATGATTTCTTGTAATTTTCTCCCAATACTCTGATGTTTTTGATGTAGAATTCCTCTAATAATTTGTGATATGTTATGATATGGAACTCCCTTCTTAATTGACCTAGAATATGTCTTTATATAGTTCTTGATATGCCTTGAAAGTCGTGCCCAAGAAAAGCCACAGTTCGACTCAACTTCAAAAATGCGCCAGGGACTATTATTTCATCCAAGTTCGCTCTTAGGTAGTACAATGAAAATTGCAACCTCTGTACGGCCTCCAATGAGTTTTATGCAACTGCACCTAGGTCGTACAATGCATTTGTGCTACCTAGGTGTAACCTTTTTTCAATTACAATTTGGTCTCCGATTTAACTTTTAGGTACTATTTTGATCCTTTGTACCTTAAATGTGCTCGATTCAATCCAAAACCTTACAATGGCATTCTAATTGGTCCTCACCCTTCTAAAGTCTTTCCAAAGTGGTCCTCCAAAGATTTGAAAGTGTGAAAATTAGTCCCCAAATTTTCCAAAATCTAATTTTTGCTCCCAAAAGTTTCGAATTCACTCTAGTTACTTTCTCTTAGCTTCAACTAATGTATGTACTGTCTGGTTAGGATTCCATTAAGCATCATACTCTTCTTTTTCGTTCCAAGCTCAAATACATATCCGCTCATCTAGTGAATATGTAATAAGTTTACAAGCCTAAATAAGTGTGAAAAACACACTTGGCAAACACCCCCAAATTTAAAACCTTGTTTGCCCTGAGCAAGACTATCTACTCAACACACAAACAAAAATAAAATAAAATAATCTAGATTCATTAGATAGCCTGATGTATTGGCCTCAAGACTTGAAACTTTTCAACCAATTCATGTAAGGCTTCTAAATAATGCTACCAAGAATAAATTTTTAACTTATCTGATGCTTGACTATTGTGTGTGTGCATAGTAATTTACATTGCCGTAAAGCTTAAGATGGTTTCATTTTGACCCCTAGTGGTCCTATTTTTCCTCTCCCTCTCATGAGATGCACACATCCAAACTTGACATTTTTTATAATCTCTCATCCGAAGTCTTAATTCTAAGGTTGTGCTCAAATTACTCACCACTTTTCCGCTCAAGTTCAATTGGATCCACTTAGATCTATGAAGATTTTCCTTATATTTAAGTGCTTCGACCTTCAAGCTTCTACAAGGCAAGTTAAACCCACTAGTTGTCTAGATGCCCATGTATAGTGGCCAAGGCTTAGTCAAGGTGAGTAGTGCGTCTTCTATTTCATGCACCTATTTTTTCTAACTTCTTTTTAAATTTTTTTTTTTCAATTTCATGTTTTTAGAGGGTAGCCTCACAATGTGGCAACTTTTTTTCTTGCTTTCTCACTTATAGGAAGCTCTTGCGCTC
Source organism: Forsythia suspensa (assembly GCA_023638005.1). Lineage (NCBI taxonomy): Eukaryota > Viridiplantae > Streptophyta > Magnoliopsida > Lamiales > Oleaceae > Forsythia > Forsythia suspensa. Next base: position 35,063,005 of record CM042671.1, read on the forward strand.
AAACATTGGTGGTAAATGCCATGACTAGTACACTGCATTTTTAGGACGAGTAGTTGAGATCAAACCCCTAGCATATGGTCAATACATAGGTTCCACTTGTTAGCCAAAAAATTACTCCACACAAATAATTAACAAACACAGAATCAACACATCTCTAAGTAGCTACTTACAACAGCTCAACCACTCCCAACTATCCTCTCATATGGTTAGGTGATTTTTGATTTATGTCATTTATGACATGTATGTAAGCATTGACTACAGTTTTCACAATTCAAGTAACCAAGTACATTTATGCATGACCAACTTAAATATGATTGTCATGACTATTTTGCTCAAAATATCATGATCTCACATGGATAAGTAAGGCAACAAAATATGCACAAGTAGCATCACCTAGTCACAACATAAATTAATTACAGATTCAAACATATATCATCATTAGCATGCAAGACTATCCAACAACACACAATCATACAATTAAAAGAAAAAAAATTAAATGTATGCATTTTTTCTTTTGGATTTTAGACAATTTTTCAATTTTTTTTATATAATATAAAGCAATAAAAAAAACAATTGAATCACAAAGTCGGCTCCACCCCAAACTTAAAGTTACATTGTCCTAATGTAAGAAGAAAAATAATCTAAGCAATGATAACAATACTCCCCCATATCATATGATGATGCATCTCCTTCATTAGCACTCGAGTAATTTATCCTCTTTTAGTCTCCTTTATTTGACTCTCAAATTATCTTCATTAAACTTGAAAAGAGACGTGATAAATATAATTAGCTACACAAGCGCCAATTGCCAAAAGAAGAGTATGAAATCCCTTGAGAGTTGAGGCTAACTTATTTTGATGACCTTGACACTAACTTGCTCAAAAATAATCTAAAAATCGTAAGAATTAGAAAATGTGCCCTAAACTAGAAAGTGAAAATTTAAAGAGAAAAAAGAGATAGAAAATTAGGATGGCGTCCAATAAGCACTTCTTTAAAATTATTATCTTGAATAGGGCTTTAGAGGACTTGTTTTGCTTGCATCGATTGACTTTGCACCATTTTTTGTTTATCCTCCAAAATTTGACTTTGGCCTTCACATAAAAAAATGATTTTATTTTACCACTTTGCTCGAACATGAAAACTTCAACTTCCTCATCAGTCTTGATCACAAAATCATTAAATGTCACTTTTCCATTTTGCTCATTTATGATCGACTTCTCCTTCTCCACATGCTCTTCTTCTTTAGTTGGTGCTTCCTCGGGTTGTATGACCAGTCTATTATCCAAAATCTCGGACAGTTGCTCTTCACTCCTTGTTGTAATGCTTGGCATGTGTTCCATTATGCTAGCTTCCACGTCACTTGGAAATGTGGCTTGTGGACTCTCTTGCAGCATCTTTATATCTACTCATGTTGATTGTCTATATTTTTAAAGCTACATCAATCTGTTCTTAATATTGTCGCTAATTATTTGCCAACTGAGTGAGGGTCTCTTTCCATCCCCATTTCGTCTCTTATGATCTTCTTGTTTGACCTTGGTTGTTGTACCAAAAGTATTTTGAGTGATTTTGTCAATCATGATTATATGTATAAGAGTAGGGATAAGAACTTTGTGTGACCGGTAGTTCCTATAAATCTCCCAAGAGCAAGTCATCATCATCAATTTCGATAGGCACATCATATCTCGTTATAATAGCCTAGTGCATGGTGATGAAATCTCCATAAAACATGTCATTTGTGTTGTTTTCATCAATCTCAAGGTTTTCCAACTTGTTTTGTTGTTGATATCATATCTCTTCTTCGTTCTGTGACAACAATGAAACCAATAAAAACAAGTAGATTAACTGGAAAAAAAAGAGAAAAAAAAAGAAGCTAAAATTAACTAAACCAAAAAGTAGAAAAACAATAAGTCCCCAGCAACTGCGCCGCCAAAAACTTGTTTGTCGATTTTAATTCTGGAAGTAGAGGATCGTTAAGAAGTAATATAATATAAGTAGAGTATCAAACCCACGAGGAATGAATTTTTACACATTTTACTCTAATTAATACAAGCTCTAATTTAAGAAAAACACACAATCAATTATTTGGAGTTTTATGTACTTATATCTAAATATTAACTTATACTTAAGTATCTAATAAACTATACAATTAAAAAAAGCAAACAAATTCTTGGATTTAATCAAATCATGAAAGGCACTAGAATTCTGAATCTACCATTGTTAACAAACTTTAATCCTCAATTCTTGTTTTATGTTGACAGTCAATATTCCTTATGTATTAATTTACCCTCTCAATACAAATTAAACTAATTCTCATATGTGACCCAACTATATATCTATGATTGATGCGAATAGATAAAGAACGCAACACAGTTAGAATACCACCAAATATTGCACTAAGCATAGACGTATATCTCTATCTTCTATCAGACTTAATGCCGTTTGTTATTTGAGCTACACACATGTAGCACCTCTCGACATCAACACAAATCCCAAGAACTATCATAAAATTTTCCAAATTATAGGATGACAATTAATTGAATAACAAATGATCAATAAAAACAAGAACTTAGATGCCTAGATTAGAAATCAATTATCCAATTTTAACCAATAGCCTCACTTAGTGGCCAATCGATTCTATGCTTATATATGAATCTAATTATTTGTAATTAAATTGTGAACATAATATGCATTAATTTATAAAGATCATCATATAATGATTTCATAGAGCATAATGATATAGACCATCAATTATAGGACCCTATGTTTTTTTATTACCATGTGCTAATTTATACTGAATATCTCGTAAGTAATTCATATAAATCACTAATACATTTTAATGATAGCTAATCATCAAAACATAGGGAATAATAGAATAATAAAAAATAAACCCAAAAGCAAGAATAAAACTAGCAATTTATTGGATTAAAGAGTAACAAGGTGTCATCAAAATTCTAGCTATACCTATCATGCTTTGATTACAAAAATACAAGATAAAAAATGAATGCATAACACGGAATATTTAGAAGAAAAGTTTATACAATCCTTAATCTTGAATCTCTTCAACGTTCTTTGACGACATCGTCTTCTTCTTTAAAATCATCCAATGCTCTAATGATTTCTTGTAATTTTTCCCTAAGACTTTGATGTTTTTTATTTGGAATTCTTCCAAGAATTTTTGATATGTTAATATATGGAACTCCCCTTTTAATTGACCTAGTATAGGTTTTTATATAGTTCTTGAGATGCCTTGAAAGCCGTGTACACAAAAGCCATAGTTCAACTCAACTTCAAAAATGCGTCGGGGGCTCCTCTTTCGGTCAAGGTTGCACCTAGGTCGTACAATGCATTTTGCAACCACTATGCAACCTCTAGTGAATTTTGTGCAACCGTACCTATGTCACACAATGCATAGTGCTACCTAGGTGTGATCTTTTTTAGAAAAACTTACAATTTGGTCTCCAATTTGGCTTTTAGGTACGGTTTTCGTGTTTTGTTCTTTAAATCTTCTCAATTCAATCCAAAAATTTCCAATGGCATTCTAATTAGTCATCACCCTTCTAAATAATTTTGAAAGTGGTCTTCCATAGATTTGAAAGTATACAAATTAGTCCCATAATTTTGTGAAATCTATTTTTTGCTCTTGAAACATTCGAATTCACTCCAATTGTTTTCTCAAAGCTTCAACTCATGTTTGTGCCGATTAAGCCTCAATTAAGAATCAAAATCTTCTTTTTTGTTCCAAGCTCATTTAAATTGGGCTTTGTACTTACATAAACCATATTGAAACTGAATTAAATGGAAGTCTATTTGTCTAGTAAATACATACTAAGTTTACAAGCATAAATAAACGTGTAAACCAACTTATCACACACAGTTCTAATTCATTTCCTTCTTGTACGCGCGAAAACATAACTTTGAGAATCATGACTGAAGAGCTTAACATTTTTTATAACCTTTTGCATACTTGGGTTGAGGATGCAGTCAATTGATGGATGTGTAGTATCGAGGAGAAATCAAATCCAATAAATTTTAAAATTTCCATTTGCACATAAAACAATTATTCTTAGAAAACTTGATAAACCTATTCATTTCCACCAATACATTAAAATAAGGGTAAATTTCATTGGCGGTCACTAAAGCTTTAACAAAATTACAAAACGGTCACTGAAGTTACAAAGTTTCAGTGCCAGTCACTGAAGTAGTTTACCAACGATCACTCTATTAAATTCTCAACGTAAATTGATGGTGTATCATAGTTATATATCCACAAGACACAGAGTCGGTCGACATTTGACAAAAAATTGATACTACGTGGACTTAATGTAATAATAGCAATAAATTCGGACCACAAACGATACACATAAACTATAAGGATCTAGTTACATTTTCTATATAATATCTAAATTAGATCTCCAAACCATTTGTACTATCCGATTTTTCTCCAAAAACAATCTCAAACCCTAAATTTCCCCCCCAATTGGTTAAATTGGGTTGCAAATGGTTTGAGAATCTGATTTAGATATTGTCCAAAAATTACAGCTAGGTTTTCATATTTTAGATGTATCCTTTTGTGGTTCGAATTTATTGTTATTAGTACATTTAGTCCACATAGCGTCAATTTTTGTCAAATGTCGATCGATGTGCCACATGAACACTTAACGGTGACACGTCATCACATTGTGCTATAAATTTAATAGAGTGACCGTTGGTGAACGTATTAGTATATTTCAATGACCGGCACTGAAATTTTGTAACTTTAGTGACTGTTTTGTAATTTCGTTGAAATTTCAGTAACCTCCGGTGAAATTAACCCAATAAAATAGTGTCCTATGCGGATGATACTAAATGTATTCATGTTTGTTAAACATAATCATACTTTTCACCTCACATTATATACATGTTAAGAGACCAAAAAGATAATAATAATTATTTTATTTTATTTTTTAAAAAATAATTTTTTCCTTGTTGCTTGAGTGGACCCCCCTGACCACTACAGCGGTCAAACAGTGAATCTGGTCTGCTAGAGCGGCCAGAGTCTTGGACACTCTTTCCCTTTATCTACTCGAGTGGCCAGCAGCCCTTGTTATTTATTTTATGTTTTCAACACATGACGGGTTAAGTCTATAGAAATTTTTTTAGACCCAGGGTCTTTGATGTCAAGTTGTAACGCTCCGAATTTTGAGATCTAGATTGTTACTTTAAACATACATTCATTTGTACTTCAAACTTTTGTCGTGAAAAAAAGATTTTTCGGGCCTCTTGGAATTTGTGGAATTTATTTATTTTTGTTTTACATCTAAGTTATGAACACATATAAATTCTTATACCTTTGGCTCATCCTTTAAGTTCATTATCTTCAATGTAAAATGAACCAAGTGTCGGTTTTCGCTAACGGTCATAACTTCCCTATGGCTCTCTAAGATGCACTAGTTTACGCTATGACAAATAAAACCAACTTAGATCTACATGAAATTTTTACATAAATCTTAAAACTCATTCAGGCTAAACATAATTAAATTTTGTGAATTTATTTGATCAATTAGTTAACCAACACCTCAACTAATTACCTAGGAAACTCTGTTCTTGGGACACCTGACACGGTACGGAAAACACTATAACTAATTCCACGGACCTCCGATTGACTTGATTCCAAAGACTATGGACACAGAACTCGTAGGTATATCTAACCCCACTAGTCTTGCCCAAAAACTTGAAGAATTTATCCATGGACATCTTTTGAAGATGAACAGAATACTGGAACAAATATTATTTAATTATTGGAGTCCTTTTCACATTTGCACATACAATTGCAATAGCTAAGTCACTACCTAACCATACCACTTAATACAAGGTAATATTTCATCCTTAAAAGGTGAATGTAAACATTTTATATCAATGTCATGCATATAATTCAAATACGAAGTTCTATGTTGGATGTCAGCAATCAAAATCGAAAACTCTTCAAATCAACTTATCTTACTACATGAATTTGACTCCTCAATTTTTTTATCAACCAAATGAAAAGAAAACATAACATTCGAAACTTGAATTTATTTATTTTTGTTTTTCCACCCTGTATCCGCCACATCCAACCAATCTTCCATCATCCACGAACCCCTTTAATTTGTAGATTTAAAACATGGAAGGAATGAGCATAAAACTCGATAGGAATATCATTTTTGTGCATCTTTTTTGGTCAAAGGCTTGTATATACATATATAACATGTGAATTCATACAGTGTATTCATAACAAATAGTTGGATTACCCGTAAACTCTCTTGATTTTGAAGAATCCTTTTAGTTCCGAAGATCTCCATTGCTCGTAGATACCGGTTATGGCCATAAAATAACCTTTGGTTCTTGGATTAACCTTTCGGTTAATAAATTTATGATATCACATAATATACATGCTTACAAACATTAATCGAAAAGGAAAATCATCAACGCACAATTCCTTACTACTAGAAATTTATCTTCCGCAGACAAACTAAATTTGTAGGGAAATGTTCTTTTTCGTGGGGAAAGACCTTTCCAGACTAAATTTTTTTGTATGAGCATTTGTGGGACAAACATCGTGGGAAAAGGTATAAGAAGACAAATTGTGGAAATTTGTGGGTTAAAGTCTTTCCCTACAAATTCGTTAGAGACGAATACAATTTGTCGTCTTAGTTCTTTCTCGACAAAATTTTTCGTCTGCTAAAGTTACTTTGGCCCACGGAATAGGTTTTTGTGTCAAAATTATTTCGTGGGCTAAATCGTACCTTTCCCTACAAATAAATTTTTGTGTCGAAAAAATTTTGTAGGCCAAGTCCTACTTTTTTCTACAAATGATATTTTGTGGGGAAAGCGTATTTGTGGGCCAAGTATATTATTTTTTCCAACAACGATAGAATTTGTAGGGAGAAATTAATTATTTTTATATAATTTTTTATATTATGTTAATTATTTTTAACTTCTTCAACATAATATAAAAATGCAAAAAAAAAATAACAATTTAAATTAAGATCTTATAAATGTCAATCAATATAACATTGAACCTAAATATTGTACCAAAATATAAATAAAAATCATTCACTAAGTATATATAATTATATCTAAACTTAAAAAGAGTTTAGCAAATATGCTATCTATCTATTATAATGAATCTAATAAAAAAACATAACTCCTCATCCTATTTTTTAGTTATGCTATTCGTCTTCACCAAGGTTGTTCTCCTCATCAAAGTCGTTCTCTTCGTCCTCAATAGCATCATCTTCTTCATTCGCATCATATTGTATTGACAATGGTGTAAATGGTGGTAGAACGAAACCAGGAATTTGTTTACATAGTTGTTGCATAGAATGATGCCAAGATTGCAGTGTAGAATTGAATTGTTGCCCAACAACATTCAACTTGCTTTTCATTTTTTGCTCTATTTTAGTTCGAGCTGCATCAACTGCCTTTCGAGCAGTGCGTTCTTCTTCCAGCTCCTTCTCCATATGGCGCACAGTGGTAGGAGTACCAATGTCTCGAAGACGACCATCTCCCAACCCACGGATTTGACGTCCGGGCTTCACACCTAGAACGGACATCATGATTTTCAGTCCAACATCTGGATCATCAACATGGATCTCCTCCAAAGGAGTATCCTCAGGAAGTTGTTGCTCTTTTGCCCTTTCTACAAGATATTCATCAGCTTTAGCAAGCATCTCATCCTACAAAAAATTAAAACAACCCACAAAAACATATTAAATAGCATACAAAAACAAAGTTTACAAGAGATATAATATAAAGCAACATATTCTTTACATAAATAAAGCAACAGATTCTTTGCAAGAAATATAACATAAATCTTAAAATAGAATCATATGAAGCAATTTAAGGGTAAAATTCCACTAAATATTTACTAACACAAATAGACTTGTGTCACTTCTTGATGCTTTGAATTTCAAAGACTTCATATTGACAAATGGTGAGCGTTCATGTGCCAGTAAATCTGGAACCACCGATAGAATCTTGGTAAAATGAAAACACAAAAATATCTTATTTTGGTATAAACAAATCATATAAATGTGCATGCATCAAGTATCAGTAAAGTCAAACCATAACAAAAAACAAAAACTATGTTTCAGCTTCCCCATGTTATATCAATTTATACTAGCAGGATTTTAACACCTATTAAATACGATAGTTACTACAAAAGATGGAAGGAAAGTATTTATTACAAAATTGTCCAAAAGTCATAATTTATGTTTTCAAGTCCATTTTTTTCAGGGAGACGTCAAATAATGGTAAAATGGGATCATGTGAGACAAAATAACATAAAGTTTCCAGTTTTATAGTCTTTTGCCTCTCCTTAAAATTTATTTAATATGAGTTGATTGGAGAAGCTTCATTCCAATTATACGCGATAAAAAAAACAAATATCACCACTAAGCAAATGAGAAGCATGGGAAGTTTATAAACTTAAAAGTGTCAATAGTATCATGAGAAGTAAGGAATAAAGAAGAGCACAATCACTTAATATAGTTGGGGAACAATTTAGTTTGAAGGAAAGGGAAAAAGGGAAACTTGTTCATCACCCCCTTTTGTTGCAGTGAATTCTACAAGGATTCAACTTCTTCATCATCAAACTTGAAAGTCTTTGAAGGCATAATAGAAGGATTTGCAGTTGTTTCTTCTTAGATGGCTAGGCTTTTCTCAGGATATTATGGGCTTGCACCCAAGACCAAGAACGTGGTAGTTGCTGGTGGCTTGACAGCATTTGTCTTTGGGGTCTATTTCTACAGTGTGAGGGCTGTTGGTGGTACTGATGAACTTCAGGTAGCTATTGATAAGTTCGAGGACCATAAACGTAGGAACGAGACAGAAGCGAGCTTGGCAAGGAAGGCTTAATTATAGTCTCGACATACATATAATAATGTAACAATGCACAATATGGCAGCAAACTTAAACCATTGATGGGAATGCCCTTTTTTTCTCTACTGAATAATCTCTTTTGGACATAAATATTTTGTTAAAATTAAAAAAAAAAAAAAGCACTTACTATAACACTAATGCAACCCAAACCTAGCTTTTATGCCTTCCAGAATTGAATTCCAATTCATATGGAAAACCTCTTTTCAATTAAAAAATTCAATCTTTTCTACACCATTAAACACCTACTTCAAAGCCCCATTATTCCTTTCACTAAAAAAATAAGCACCCTCAAATATCAAAATGATTAATTATGTATTATTGCTAGAGATATACTATAATTTCAGCAGCTTGTTGCAAAAAGATACAGATAGTAACCTTTTTGTTATCTAATAGATTTGAAACAAGTGGATGTAACATGAGAAAGCATTGAGGAAGAATAGCATTAAGGGCAATATCTGTTGAATTATTTTGTGAGGCATTATTATCTACAAGGTTTGATCTTGGCTGATTATTGATCAAAGCAAGAATCTTTTGGAATTGTTAAGGTGTGAAGGAAGAGGTACAAGTAGGCTGATTAGGACCCTTATACAACTTGTGACCAGAAGGATCACCATTTGGTTTATGGAAATTATCATTCATGTGTCCTGTTTTTTCCACAAACAGAGTAGCAGATTCCTTTAGCAAAAAGAGTAGCAGATTCCAAATATATAGTATGTTCCAAAGAACTGTTATTCCAAGCATGGGTTGGGGACTAATAATAGCAAGCTTGAAAAGTGAAAGAGCAGCAAACATAGCAGTAGATTCAAGCATGGGTCAGGGACTAATACTAGCAAGCTTGAAAAGTGGAAGAGACAGTATATTCCAAAGAAGAATACAAGTGTTTACCTCACTATGATGACTATGCTCTAAGAATTCCTAATAAGATACAACTAAATTTATTTTCAGCCAATCAGATTTCCAATTTCAAAATAATACTTTGATGTGCAACATATAATGGGGAAAATAGAAAATAATGCTCTAGACATGCATGGGATCTTTCATTTATGAACTACTCTAATATCAACCAAAACTCTAGTGTAGAATGTCGGCTAACTTGCAAGGGAATGTTTTCTCAGGATCATATACTTTCAAATTTTAAAGGAAGAAAAGTTAAACTACTAGAAAGGATGACTTGGGAACATAATTATTTTTTCCAGCTAAGTGATGACTTCGATCATACAAGTACGTTTCTTAAGCTTGCCCAAATTCTTTGGTTTGTTTCCAGTGTAACTAGACACATAGAACTATATATGTAAAGTCTATCATCAACTCTATATGTAAATTGAGTCCTTCATCAACTCTATATATAGATTTTAGGCATATACATATGCATGCAAGCGCACAAAAATATAAGCAGTCATGATATATGGCATCATCGGAAGTCAGCTATTTATAAATTTAGTGTGACTACGGTAACTTCAAATAAAAAAATTGACAAAAGTGGAGAAACTCTAAGAACAATAATGCTAATTCAACAACCATCCTACAATGAACGAAAAATAAATGCAAAAATACGAAAATAGACACGGCAAATTAAAGATTGCAGTTTTAAACTTAGTAGACGAATTCAAATGGGTAAAATCCATCTTCAGTAGTTGCAAAGCAACTAGTCTTGACCGTCTTGTCGAGACGATTCAAAAAACATATTATAATAAAAATTCTGAGCGGGTATGCAAATTCTATGCCCGTTTCTTTGAAAACCTACAATATCTCGCCTCCAAATATGCCAAAGCTAAAAGAATACTATGCTTGAACCTCCTACTGTCCTACATTTCTAGCCAAACCACAGTCTAAAAGAATATAAAATCCCCAAACCTTATAATTCAAGTGAAAACTGAATCTGGCCCCACCATGCGGCAAAGTCTTTCTGATGGTTCTCTTGTAAGTAACTAAGTGAAGTTCATTGCCTTTCCAATTTCGTGGCTCGAATAATTGCTATCATAATTTCCATTTCTTTTAATTCTTGTATTGTTTATTTAACCTGTTAGATATTTAAATAATTTTAGTGTTCCTGAGCAACATCTCTTTTAGTTGGTCAGAATATGTTAGCTTGTTATAATCCTTCCAAAGGCTTTTATTAATTAGGACTTTAACATGTGGGTGAACCATTTAGGATACAATGGCTAGAAAACCCGCAGATCCCGAAGAAGAGCTTCGCTGGATGGCTCAGGAAGTGCGCGGTTATGTTGAAGCTGTTCTTAACAGCCTTGCTGCCAATGTCCCAAAGGTAAGTTTCAAAATAAAGGCTCCATGTGAATTGGTTTATTTGGAGCGGAGTCTTCATATGCATTTTATTTGGATTTTTCAGGCTGTTGTTCTTTGCCAAGTAGAAAAGGCTAAGGAAGACATGCTCAATAAGCTGTACAGTTCTATCAGGTTAGCACCACTTTGATACCTAACATGTAGTATACCTTGTTGCCTTGTAATTGCCATAATCTTTATCAATGCATGAAAAATAGAACAATATGTTGGTGGTATCCAACTTTCGTAACCTTTCACATGCATCCAAACACATCATTACTCATCTATTAACTTCTGTCATATTGTTATACCTTGTAAAATCAGGCTCTGCTTAAAAGCAAAGCCACCATACTCTGCTCAAACTACTCATTGAAAGAATATAAAATTTTTGAAATCTGTTTTCTTATTACCTAGTAATCCCCAAACCTTCTACCTTCCATGGTTCATCCCCAAACATCTGATTTCATAAACACACGGCACAGCAAAACAAAAAATTATCAAGTAATACATAGTTCTAGCAATTGGCATTTAGAATACATAGTCAAGTAATTAACCGCATACATAGTTTTCAAGCAAAAACTTAATTGAATTGTAAACAAAATCGTTATTAAAAGAAAAATAAAATCACTTAGATTCAAAAATCCCCACTTTTTCACGAAAATTTCTCTAATACAAGTAATAATAATTAAGGTATACCCATCAAGATCAAGTTATTCACATCTCATCAACAATTAAAAATCAATCAAAAGAAAAAAGATTTCAAACCTAACTTTATCCTCTTCTATGCTTGTAGCTCTGACTCTCTCCCTTTTTAACAAAAATTTATTTATTTGGGCAATTACTTCTACAGAGTGCGAAAGAGGGAGGTTTAGGGGAACTTTTTGGGCTGGGCTGGGCTTACAATTCGCAGAGAGGGAGATTTGGGCAGTTCTGTGGAGGCGGGAAGAGGAAGGAGAGAGGATGTTAATTATGGAGAACAGGCGGTCGGGAGGGATTTAGGTAGAAATTGATTTTTAGGAGAGGAAGTTTGACCTTTTGCATATAAAATGTTTTCAAAGACTAAAAAACGGGAGACAATTAAACAAAAACGTTTGCATATAAATTAATATTTAGGAGGAGAATTTATTTATTTTTTTATTTTTTTATTTTTTTACTTTCAAATATTTTGTTTTGTAGGGACTAAAAAACAACAAAAAAGTGAGATATTTTCCTACTAGATATTACCCTACAAACGTATTTATTTTTTTTGTCGACAAAAGATATATTTTACGTGACGAATTTTTTGTCGAGAAAAATGCACATATTCATGGGCACAAGTCCCCTAATTCTTGAAAATTTTGAAGAAAATTTTAACCCTACAAAACATCATTGTTGTGGGGAAAAGTAAACTCCCCACCTACAAATTTAACTTTGTCGCCTAAAATTTTGTAGGCGGAGTGTAAATTTCTTGTAGCCCTACAAAAAAAAAAAGGTTTGTGGGAAAAGTTGATTCCGCAGACAAATCTCAATTTGTCTGCGGAAATTTTGTAGGAAAAGCATATATTTCTTGTAGTCGATTCTTGATATGAAATGGAAAATCCAGGGGTGGAACTAGAATATTTTTTAGACCAGATCACATGGGAAAAAAATTTCACACTCCAAGACCGGCTATTACTACTAGAAAAAAAAATTTTCTTTTTTTTTACACTATAAAAAATGCTTTTTTCCGGGCCGGACCGGACTGCAGTCCGGTCCCGCGCCCCCCTAAATCCCCCCATGGGAAAATCCTTTGCCTTGAATAACCAATTCGGGTTCTTTCTATTTTCCCTCCAACCAAGACTTGCAGTAACAAAATCCCTTTTTTTTTTTTGGCAAATAAGCTTAAAACCAAAACAAATTTGAGAGGAAAACAAGGAAAATTCAAATTTGAGGAGAGGTGAGGTAAAAATTGACTTTCTTCTTCTTGTAACCTCATTCTTTAGTGATTAACTAAATGGGGAGCTATGATAATCATAAATCTTGTATAAATGAGCCTTAAGTGGGAATTTGGAAGGGTTTTAACTCTCAAAATGATTAAAATAAAATATTTAGAAAAACATTTGCATGGTGTTTCGAACATATGTTGTTTCTATAAAATACCATGCATATGACCATTGTGCTAAAAACCTAACTATTCGTTGGTTTATTGAACTAAATATATTTAAACTTAAAGTAACTTAAATCTTTGGGCTTTGATTAACTTATTCTTTGGGGTTTTTTCATAAATATCTACAATAAATAAAATATTTCTTAAAATAATATTTAACTTTTTTTATTTTAAAAATACTATTATTTTTTTATTTTTGTAACACTTGTTGTTACATTTGTTAAATAACAAATGTAACAAATGTAACAACTAGTGTTACAAAAATAAAATATAGTATTTTTAGAATAAAAAAAGATGAATAGTATTTTTTAAATTATTTTATATTTTGTAATATATGATGAAATTATCACTTTGGACTTTCATTACTTATGTGGGCCCTCCCATGCTCATCTCCCAAATGGGACAACCACCAAACTAATAAAATATAAATTATGGGACCTTACAATGGGAATTTGAGATAATCAAATACGAGTTGTGTATCATGGAGTTTTTTTTTTTTTTTTTTTTTTGGATTAGACAACCTATAGAAACTTGTACGTGTCTGATGTAGATATTTGTACATTGCACGTGGTTCAATATTTTGTCTGCGATCCACTCTATGTGTGTCTTGAAGTTTAGTCGTATTGAAATAACTGTTGAAAAGAATAAGTTTTCCTTCAAAGAATATATATTTTCTTGAAAGAGAAATTTCTATGAAAAAGCGTTAGTTTACTTTTTTTTTGAAACATTATATACTTTGTATTTTTCTTTTTGTTACTTCAAAACTTTGTTTTAAAGTGAAAGTTATTGTTCTTAAGTCTCTTTAAATGGCCGCAACGAGATTTGAACTCAATAATTTTTTAAGGGAAATGGGATATTAATATGTGGGGTCCAAAACTAAAAGAAATTTTGATGAAACAAATGTGTGCTAAAGCTTTAGACGACTCTTGGCCAGATGATATTATTTCCTCTAAGAAGTCTGAATTAGAATAAATTGCTTGGACTACAATTTTCTTGCATCTGTATGAAAATGTCGTAAGAACAATTGGTAAAACAAAAACTGCTCCTAAACTATAGACCAAATGACAAATTATTCCCAATAAATGTTACCTTTTAAAATAGGTCTTTTCTAGTTAAGGACATGCGGACTAACTGCTCTGACATTCCTGTTTTTTTAAATGAATATTCAGACCTCTGAAATATAAGGGACCCCATTGATATATTAGTGCCTTAATTAACTTCCCCCCCCCCCCCAAAAAAAAAAAAAAGGAATTTTCAATGTAATTTTTACTTAGGAGCACCCTTTTGCTAAGCTAGGAATACCATGTTTGTTGATAATGGCACAACAACAACAAAAAAAAAGAGTAACTCCTCAAGATAGGTAAGCAACTAGAAGAGTAAAATGGATCCTTTTGTTGACTTGGATGAAAACTTGAATAAGTTTACCAAACTGACTCAAAATCTTGCCAAAGTGTGATGAAAAACTTTCACAAGATGAATTGACAGTAGTCTTGCTAAACTCCATAAGTGGCAGGTACAAAGATTTGAAAAATGTTCTAGAATATGGGATGGACACATTAACAACTGATATAATAATAATGCCCTAAGTAATAAAGATCTAAAGGTAGAGTCTAGAGAAAACTTAGGAAGAGAAAGCTTAATGGTAAATCAAACTATCACTCTAAAAAAGAAAATAATGAGAGTAAAAGGAATGGTCAAGATAAAATCAAGTCTAAGACACAAAAAGAATGAAATTATAGTTTTGTAGAAAAACATGTCATTTTATTAAAGATTGATACAAAAGACAAAATGAATTAAAAGAAAAAAGAACTAGAAAAAATATTGTTGTGTTAACTTACAATGAAAAATAGAGTGAAAATAGGATTGTTCTTTTAAGTTCTACAATGCACCTAAATCAAGAATGGATCATTGATTCAGGTTGTACTTTTCATATGTGAATAAGAGCTGATTTACAAATTTTGAGAAAACAAGTGGGGAACAAGTGGTTATGGGAAATAATATGACCTGCAAAATTGATGGAATAGGGTGTGTAAGTACTATTTTAAAAAATAGAACCATTCTGGTCATTAATAAAACTAGATTTGTGCCAAAACTTGAAAGAAACATAATATCCTTAGGTGTCCTGGATGATATGGAGTTTGAAAAAAAAAAAAATTGGCCAGAGACAAATCAAAATCTTTAGGGTTTGTGATTCGGTCATTAATTCTCAAAAGAGACATAGTTTATATTTTCTAAAAGCTAGACACGTTCTTGGTCATTCAACATCAATTTTGAATGATAAAAAAACTTTAGCCAAATCATGGCATGAAATATTAGGTCATTTTAGAAACAAAGGGCTAAAATCTTTATAAAGTCAGGGTGTATTTGGAAATAAATCAATTTTGGTGATATTATTTCTTGTTAATAAAGTATTTTAGGTAATCAAGTTAAATTTCCTTTTCTGCTTGGAATTTATAAATCTAAACATCTTCTTGATTATTTGCATGCTGATTTGTGGGAGCCTACTTGTGTTACTACACAGCTTGTTTTTAAATACTACTTATGGATCATTGATGATTTCTCTAGAAAAATTTGGTGTTTTCGTTAACAACTATAGATGAAACATTCTTTGTTTTAAAAGAAAAACACTAAAGAAAATCAAATTCATAAGATAAAAATGTGAAAACATATAATGGCCTTGAATTTTGCAATTTGGAATTTAATCAATTTTGTAAGGTTCGTGGAATCTTAAGACATAAAACAGTGACTTATACTCATCAACAAAATGGCGATCGCCCCACCTGCTGTTTACAAAACAGCAAGCAAAACCAATAAACTGGGCGATCGCCCGGAAATACACTAGGCGATCGCCCAGGCTTAATTTTCGGGAAAATCCGGATTTTTGGTATTTTGGTTTCCTTTTTTCGTTTAGAACTCTATTTTAATTAGTTTTAGTTATCATTTCCGAATTAGATTATGATTTCTTTAATTTTACTATTTAAGTACTTTCATTGTAAAACAATTAAGTTTAGTAATTGGAGAGATTAATTAAAGTGATGAATCACTTTCTTCCGTGTTCTTAATTGAACAAACCCTAAAAACTTATCAAAGATTTCGCAAACATTTGTGGTGTTTTCATAACTATGGTTCTTTGATTCAAGAAATCATCGAGTCAAATTCTTGCGACCAGATTTTAGCTTTCTTGGGATTCAGATCAAATCTTTTATGGGTTCTGAGATTCAATTATTCGCGGGTTCGCATCAGTTGATATCAGATTTTTGGCTCTAAAATCTATTTCTATCTTTTAAATTCTTTGTTTTTATCAAATTCATCTTGAATCATATAAAAAAAATTCTCTTTCGTTATTCTTTTATTATTTTCTTGTTCAGATTCATCTTAAATCATGTAAAAAAAATCTTTCTTTTGATTCTTTTTTAAATTTCTTGAGTTGGACCGCAAAAATTAAAAAAATAATAATAATAAAAAAGCAAAAAAATCGAGAATTTCAAGAAAGTCAAGAAACAAATTCTTTTTAAATTTTTGTGTCATAATTGTCATCTTGTACGTAAATCTTATTCTTTTATTAATTTTCTTCTTGATCGTTTTCGTTATCTTTTATTTTTTAATTTCTTGTTTTGAACATTACAAAGGCTGAATTACTGATTGATTTTGGTTTGTTCTTTAGAGAACTTGGTAAAAAATACAAAGAGAGGTAAAAGGCAAGAGTTGTGAGATTATTATCGGGGGGAAAAAGCCATATAGAGTGAAACACGAGTGTAAACACGTGAGACAATTATTATTTTCTTTCCCAATTTCTATTTTTTATTATCCTAGAATGTCCAGAAAAAAGAACCACCAATCATTATTGTTAAAAGCCATGCAACAACAATTTGAGAGGATGAACAGGGTGTTTGGCGAGATGAGTGATAACAATAAAGAGATGATAGGTAGAATCGATAGGCACGATACAGTGCTTACCAACTTACTAAGGAAGAAACATCACTGGGTCTCTAATATTATGAGACATGATAGGCGTAATCATAATCCTATGGCTGAATTTGAGGATGAAGATGATTATAATTATATGGCTGAGATGGGTAGAATGAGGCGTAGAGGAGATAGGCGTGATCATAACCCTATGGATGAATTTGAGGATGAAGATGATTATAATTATTTGGCTGAGATGGGTAAGATGAGGCGTAGAGGAGATAGGCGTGAAAGGGCACCTAGAGGAGGTGACTATAGAGGCCACGATGGAGTAGATAAAAACCTTGGGAATATAAAAATGAAAATACCTTCCTACCAAGGTAGGAATGACCCTAAAGTCTATTTCAAGTGGAATAATAATAATGTGAGTGATAGGGCTATTTCAAAGGAGACGACCGAACCACCTAAGGGACGAGATGAGGTAACTAGCAACAATATAATGGGGTTGTCGCGTGATAATGGGGTTGTGGAATCGAAGGATGAGTGTTATAATGATATGCTGCCTGAGTTGAAAGATGATGGTGTAGAATACCCTATTTAATGAAGCTCTAATTGCGACACATGCTCTTTAGGTACAAATTAAAATAGAGAATTTAGAACATTAGTTTGATTTAGATGTGTAAGAAACGACAACGAAGATGGAAAAATGTCAACAAATGATTTTTCTAGTACACAAAAAATTCCACATTGTACTACGAAAAACTAACTAATCTCTCTCCAGTTTGGCTATTTCGTTTTTGCAGGAATTGGATTACATATGTTCTGAAGGGATGTCTAGTAGGTTACTACCTATTAGAGACATCACACATCACATTGGTTTGGTACATGGATATGTTAATCTAGAACAACTAACCAATAGAAGTAATCCAGATGAGACGAATGAGCTTCAAATACATCAAATTAAAGAAAACAAATGTTGTAGATTCATCTTTGAGCTTGGTGATTGGTTTGGGATGCATGTCAAGACGGAAGGCGTTTTTATTCCCCTTAATGCCGGTGGTGATTTGAGGTCGAATCCTTTTGAGGAAGGAGGGGATGATGCAATCCAAAATGCAACACCAACTTTCAAAATGAGTTCGAAAATGAGGAACCAAAACCAAATAGAAGGTTGGAAGACCAAAACAAGCATCACACAAATTTTTGACGTCAAAACGTGGAAAACGGCAAAGGGCATACACTTTTAAATAGGTGGGCGATCGCCCCACCTGTTGTTTACAAAACAGCAAGCAAGCAAAACCAATAAATTGGGCGATCGCCCGAAATACACTGGGTGATCGCCCAGGCTTAATTTTTGGGAAAATTTGAATTTTTGGTATTTTAGTTTCCTTTTTCGTTTAGAACTCTATTTTAATTAGTTTTAGTTATTATTTCTGAATTAGATTAGAATTTCTTTAATTTTACTATTTAAGTATTTTCATTGTAAAATAATTAAGTTTAGTATTTGAGAGATTAATTAAAGTGATGATTCACTTTCTACCGTGTTCTTAATTAATCAAACCCTAAAAACTTATCAAAGATTTTGCAAACATTTGTATGCTTTTCATAACTATGGTTCTTTGATTCAAGAAATCATCGGGTCAAATTCTTGCGACCAGATTTTAGCTTTCTTGGGGTTCAGATCAAATCATTTGTAGGTTCCAAGATTCAATTCTCTGCGGGTTCGCATCACAAATCACTTTAAATTGTCCTCAGAATTCAGCACCAAAAATTTAGATAAAATGGGGAAAATGATAAAAGTTCCTTATGCTAATATTGTTGGATTTGTTATGTACCTTATGATTTGCACCAGAGTTGATTTAGCCCTTGCAATTAGTGTTCTTAGCAGATTTATGGCTAATTCAGGAGAGAGTCATTGATAAGCCCTTAAGTGTTTCCTTAAATACTTAAATGGTTAATCTAGTTTGGGATTAATTTTTCTAAAAAGTAAAGAATGGGTAAGTTTGAAGGGGTAGACTTTGATGGAGACATAGATATTAAGAGGTCAACTTCTACCTACTTCTTTACTTTATGTGATACCAATGTAAGATGGAAATACCAGCTTCAAAAAGTATTTGCTCTCTTTCCTACAAAAGCTGAATACATAGCAGCTATTGATGTAATAAAAGAAGGAATTTGGTTAAGTGGTTTGCTAAAGGAGTTTGGTTATGTTGTTGAAAATGCTATCCCGAGACAATCTAATAATCAAAGTGCTATTCATCTAAGTAAAAAATCTAATGTATCATGATAGAACAAAGCATATTGATGTCAAATACCACTTCATAAGGGACATCATATTAAAAGATATTCCAAAATTGGAAAAGATAGTCACTCAATAACCCATCTGATTGTTGGCGGATTTTTGTGTAAATGACTTCTAAATTGCAGAAACAAGAAACCAAATGAAAATAGATGCAACGTCGAGGCAAGTGTTGAACACTTTGTCCTTAAGTCAAATTTGCCCTGCAATGGTGCCTACGGTTTATGGCATTCGACTCCCAAGATACAACAACTTCCGCCTGTGTTTGTAGCACTTCCAAACACAAGCACAACGAACCAAAATTGGTTTTGTACTCCAAAGGATGAAAATGAAATATGAAAAGCAGAATTTTATGCAACAAATGCAATAAACTTGGTTCAAATGATGAAATTTATGAATGGATTGTTTTGCATATCACTTCTCTGTCAAAAAAGACGTCCAGAAGGTCCTAAATATAGACGATGTTCGATTGAAAATGAAATGGTGTGGAGCTAATTCGTGCAACACTTCAAAAGAACATGTCTGTTCATGCAAACCTATGCGATCGCAAGGTACAATTTTGAAGATAGAATTTTAATCTAGTTTAACCATGAGATCGCATGGCTTTATATCCTGCAATTGCAAGGTAGGACCAAAAAACGTTATGCTTAAAATTTAGGCAAGTTGCGATTACAGAATACCCATGCGATCGGGCGATCGCATGGTCAAATTTTGACCCAAATTTGCCCTTTTTCGTAATTTCTCATTCATTCGATATTGGTTTCGAAATGTCAAATATACTCTTCAATACATGCATAGAAATTTGAATTCTCTTTCGGAGACGTTGCCTACGAGCCCCCATGAGGGGCGCTGCCAATTTCTCGACATCTTAAACCAATTTCCAACAATCCTCCACCTGATTGAAAATTTACTGATACGCAAAACACGATGCAAATGAAATGCAAATGAAATGTAGACTCTGACAAGTCATAGCATCAAGATAAGTAGCTTGTGGCTTTGAACCTTATTTAGTTGAGTATAATCGGATTTACTAGGCTAATTGGTGAATACGATGTCCTTGAACCATCCAGCCGGTCATGTAAACCCAAACAATTGTACCAACACCATAACATATGTAACCAATTCGGTTCTCATGGTTGTGTCCATTTTGGCCCTGGACAACTCTTGGTTTCATAAGTACTCTAAGATAAATAAGCCTCGAACCCCACGACCTGACCTGGCAGGTCGATCTCCGTTTTGACGTCCCAAAGCGGCGAAGTGGCAAACTAATTTGTATAAACGGATTGGGTCGGATCTGAGTATTTTGGCCAAAGTTGATAGATACTTAGTTAATTTCTCGACATCTTAAACCAATTTCTAACAATCCCCCACATGAATAGAAATTCATTGATATGTAAAACATGATGCAAATGAAATGCAAATGAAATGCAAATGAAATGCAGACTCTGACAAATGGAGTACATGCGACAAGTCATAGCATCAAGATAGGTGGCTTGTGGCTTTGAACCTTTTTAGTTTAGTATAATCAGATTTACTAGGCTAATTGGTGAACGCGATGTCCTTGAACCATTCAGCCATTCATGTAAACCCAAACAATTGTACCAACACCACAACTTATCTAACTAATTCGATTCTCATGGTTGTATCCATTTTGGCCCTAGACAACTCTTGGTTTCATAAGTGCTCTAAGATAATTAAGCCTCGAACCCCACGACCTGACCTGGCAGGTCGATCCCCGTTTCGACGCCCCAAAGCGACGAAGTGGCAAACTAATTTGCCTAAACGGATTGGGTCGGGTTTGAGTATTTTGGCTGAAGTTGGTAGATACTTAGTTTATTTCTCGACATCTTAAACCAATTTCCAATAATCTCCCACATGAATGGAAATTCATTGATACGCAAAACACGATGCAAATGAAATACAAATGAAATGCAGATTCTAACAAATGTAGTACCTGCGAAAAGTCATAGCATCAAGATAGGTGGCTTGTGGCTTTGAACCTTCTTCAGTTGAGTATAATCGGATTTACTAGGCTAATTGGTGAACGTGATGTCCTTCAACCATCTAGCCGTTCATGTAAATCCAAACAATTGTACCAACACCATAACTTATCTAACCAATTTGGTTCTTATGGTTGTGCCCATTTCAGTCCTGGACAACTCTTGGTTTCATAAGTGTTCTAAGATAATTAAGCCTCAAACCCGACGACCTGACCGGACAGTTCGATCCTCGTTTCGACGCTCCAAAGCGGTGAAGTGGCAAACTAATTTGCCTAAACGGATTGGGTCAGGTCTGAGTATTTTGGCCATAGTTGACACATACTTAGTTAATTTCTCGACATCTTAAACCAATTTCCAACAATCCCCCACATGAATAGAAATTCATTGATACGCAAAACACGGTGCAAATGAAATATAAATGAAATGTAGACTCTACCAAATGGAGTACATGTGACAAGTCATAGCATCAAGATAGGTGGTTTGTGGCTTTGAACCTTCTTTAGTTGAGTATAATCAAATTTACTAGGCTAATTGGTGAACGCGATGTTCTTGAACCATCCATCCATTCATGTAAACCCAAACAATTGTACCAACAACACAACTTATCTAACCAATTCGGTTCTCATGGTTGTGTCCATTTTGGCCCTAGACAACTCTTGGTTTCATAAGTGCTCTAAGATAATTAAACCTCGAACACCGCGACCTGACCGGACAGGTCGATCCTCGTTTCGACGTCCCAAAGCGGCGAAGTGGTAAACTAATTAACCTAAACGGATTGGGTCGATTCTGAGTATTTTGGCCAAAGTTGACAGATACTTAGTTAATTTCTTGACATCTTAAACCAATTTCTCACAATCTTCCACATGAATAAAAATTCATTGATACACAAAACACGATGCAAATGAAATACAAATGAAATGCAGACTCTAACAAATGGAGTACATGCGACAAGTCATAGCATCAAGATAGGTGGTTTGTGGCTTTGAACCTTCTTTAGTTGAGTATAATCAAATTTACTAGGCTAATTGGTGAACGCGATGTTCTTGAACCATCCAGCCGTTCATGTAAACCCAAATAATTGTACCAACACCATAACTTATCTAATGCATTTGGTTCTCATGGTTGTGTCCATTTTGGCCCTAGACAACTCTTGGTTTCATAAGTGCTCTAAGAGAATTAAGCCTCGAACCCCGCCACCTGACCGGGCAGGTCGATCCCCATTTCGACGCCCCAAAGCGGCGAAGTGGCATACTAATTTGCCTAAACAGATTGAGTCGGGTCTGAGTATTTTGGCCAAAGTTGACAGATACTTAGTTAATTTCTGGACATCTTAAACCAATTTCCAACAATCCACCATATGAATGGAAATTCATTGATACGCAAAACACGATGCAAATGAAATGCAAACTTTAAAAAATGGAGTATATGCGACAAGTCATAGCATCAAGATATGTGGCTTGTGGCTTTGAACCATCTTTAGTTGAGTATAATCGGATTTACTAGAATAATTGGTGAATGCGATCTCCGTGAACCATCTAGCCATTCATGTAAACCCAAACAATTGTACCAACACCATAACTTATCTAATCAATTTGGTTCTTATGGTTGTGTCCATTTCGGCCCTGGACAACTCTTGGTTTCATAAGGGTTATAATATAATTAAGCCTCGAACACCGCGACCTGACCGAGCAGGTTGATCCCTGTTTTGACGTCCCAAAGCGACTAAGTGGCAAACTAATTTGTCTAAACGGATTGGGTCGAATCTGAGTATTTTGGCCGTAGTTGACGGATACTTAGTTAATTTCTAGACATTTTATACCAATTTCCAACAATCTCCCACATGAATGAAAATTCATTGATACACAAAACACAATGCAAATGAAATGCAGACTCTAACAAATAGAGTACATGCGACAAGTCATACATCAAGATAGGTGGCTTGTGGCTTTGAACTTTCTTTAGTTGAGTATAATCGGATATATTAGGCTAATTGTTGAACGCGATGTCCTTGAACCATCCAGCCGTTTATGTAAATCCAAACAGTTGTACCAACACCATAATTTATCTAACCAATACGGTTCTCATGGTTGTGTCCATTTTGACCTTGGACAACTCTTGGCTTCATAAGTACTCTAATATAATTAAGCCTCGAACCCCGCGACCTAACCGGGCAGATGGATCTCCGTTTCGACGCCCCAAAGTGATGAAGTGGCAAACTAATTTGCCTAAACAGATTTGGTCGGGTCTGAGTATTTTGGCCGAAGTTGACAGATATTTAGTTAATTTCTCGACATCTTAAACCAATTTCCAACAATCCCCCACATGAATAGAAATTCATTGATACGCAAAATACGAAGCAAATGAAATGTAAATGAAAGGCAAACTCTAACAAATGGAGTACATGCGACAAGTCATAGTATCAAGAAAGCTGTCTTGTGTCTTTGAACCTTCTTTAGTTGAGTATAATCATATTTACTAGGCTAATTAGTGAACGCGATGTCCTTGAACCATCCAGCCGTTCATGTAAACCCAAACAATTGTACCAACACCATAACTTACTTAACCAATTCAATTCTCATGGTTGTGTCCATTTTGGCACTGGACAACTCTTGGTTTCATAAGTGCTCCAAGAGAATTAAGTCGCGAATCCCGCGACCTGACCTGGTAGGTCGATCTCCATTTCGACGCCCCGAAGCGGTGAAGTGGCAAACTAATTTTCCTAAACGGATTAGGTCGGGTCTGAGTATTTTAGCTGAAGTTGACAGATACTTAGTTAATTTTTCGACATCTTAAACCAGTTTCCAACAATCTCCCACATGAATGGAAATTCATTGATACACAAAACACGATGCAAATGAAATGCAAATGAAAGGCAGACTCTAAAAATGGTGTACATACGACAAGTCATAGCATCAAGATATGTTGCTTGTATTTTTGAACCTTCTTTAGTTGAGTATCAGATTTACTAGGATAATTGGTGAACGCGATGTCCTTGAACCATCCAGCCATTCATGTAAACCCAAATAATTGTACCAACATCATAACTTATTTAACCAATTCGATTCTCATGGTTGTGTCCATCTTGTCACGGACAACTCTTGGTTTCATAAGTACTCTAAGAGGCCGAGAAACCCCGCGACCTGACCAGACAGGTCTATCTTCGTTTTGACATCCCAAAGCGACGAAGTGGTAAACTAATTTACGTAAACGGATTAGGTCGGGTATGAGTATTTTGGCCGAAGTTAATAGATACTTAGTTAATTTCTCGACATCTTAAACCAATTTTCAACAATCCCCCACATGAATGGAAATTTATTAATACACAAAACACGATGCAAATGAAATGCAAATAAAAGGCAGACTCTAAAAATGGTGTACATGCGACAAGTCATAGCATCAAGATATGTTGCTTGTGTTTTTGAACCTTCTTTAGTTGAGTACAATCAAATTTAGTAGGCTAATTGGTGAACGCGATGTCCTTGAACCATCCAGCCGTTCATGTAAACCCAAACAATTGTACCAACACCATAACTTATCTAACCAATTATATTCTCATGGTTTTGTCCATTTTAGCACTGGACAACTCTTGGTTTCATAAATGCTCTAAGAGAATTAAGCTTCGAACCCCGCGACCTGACCAGGTAGGTAGATCCCCGTTTCGATGCTCCAAAGCGACAAAGTGGCAAACTAATTTACCTAAACGGATTGGGTCGGGTCTGAGTTCTTTGGCCGAAGTTCACATATACTTATTTAATTTATCGACATCTTAAACCAATTTCCAACAATCTCCCACATGATTGGAAATTCATTGATACGCAAAACACGATGCAAATGAAATGCAGACTAACAAATGGAGTACATTCGACAAGTCATAGCATCAAGATAGGTGGCTTGTGGCGTTGAACCTTCTTTAGTTGATTATAATCGGATTTACAAGGCTAATTGGTGAACGCGATGTCCTTGAACCATCCAGTCGTTCATGTAAATCCAAACAATTGTACCAACACCAAAACTTATCTAACCAATTCGATTCTCATGGTTGTGTCTATTTTGGCCCTGGACAACTCTTGGTTTCATAAGTGCTCTAAAAGAATTAAGACTCGAACCTCGTAACCTGACTGGGTAGGTCGATCTCTATTTCGATGACCCAAAGCGGCAAAGTGGTAAACTAATTTACCTAAACGGATTGGGTCGGGTCTGAGTATTTTGGCCGAAGTTGACAAATACTTAGTTAATTTATCGACATCTTAAAGCAATTTCCAACAATCCCCTACATGGATGGAAATTCATTGATACGCAAAACACGATGCAAATAAAATGCAAATGAAAAGCAGACTCTAACAAATAGAGTACATACGACAAGTCATAGTATCAAGATAGGTGACTTGTGGCTTTGAACCTTCTTTAGTTGAGTATAATCAAATTTAATAGGCTAATTGGTGAATGATAAGTGCATTTTGTGCACTTATTATGACCTTTAAACTAAGCTTTTATTCCGTCATTTTATTGAATTCTTACTTAATTTGGTATTTTATTCTTCATATTTCAGTTTTGGACCTATTTAATAGCAATTGGAGAAAAGTGGATGAAAAGAGCAATACATTAGAAGATATTTCAAAAGTTTGAGGATCCAATTGCACTCAATTGAAAGTTGAAGGACCAAATTGGAGATTATGTAAAGTTGAAGGACCAAACTAGAGATTATATAAAGTTGAAGGACCAAACTGGAGATTATGTAAAGTTGGAGGACTAAATCAGATGTAATTAAAAGTTGGATGACCAAAACAGCACAATCGAAAAGTATAAGCTGGGCGATTGCCCAACTTATAGCTGGGCGAGCGCCCAGCAACATGCAAGGCCAGCAGAGGGTAAATCCATGAACCTGGACGATCGCCCAGGCTATTTTTGGCCGTGGAGATTTTTTTCCTTTTTCCAGTTCGACTCTGATTAGGTAACTTTTGACCCACGATTTTTAGGTCTTTTTGGTATCTTTTGGGGCACTATTAGGGTAGAATATATATGAGTTATTAACTCATAATATGTGTTGAGTTTTGGGAAAGAAAACATTACAAGAAACACAAAACGGAAGACCAAGATTCATCTCTCCAATAACGAAGATCAAGATCAAGATCAAGATTTCTTCTCGCTCAAGATTTCTTCGTTTTCGGGTTATGAATTCCATAGTTTCTTCTTCCCTTTCTTCTCTTATTATTAGTATGTTAGGCTAGTTTATTTTGTGCTAGGATTACGATGAAGCTTGTAATCTAAATTCTTCTATCTTGAGACTTGGTTTTTGACAATTTATTTCATTATAGTTTTGAATAATTAATTTTGATTTATATGAATCTACAATTATATGCGCAATAATTGTATGATTGTTGTGGTTTGTTTTACTATCGAAAGATCGAAAGCATGTTAGACATTATTTTAATTATCCTAAAGTCCGAAAGGGATAGAAATATACCGCTATATTTTAGGTGATCTTTAATTATCCACAGAAATTTAATGCTTTCATTTGTATTCGCATTCGTCATAGAGATATAGTCGAGTCATACATATGAATATGTTTAATTTTATTCGAGAAAAATTGTTAAACAATCTAGGAATATTGATCTTCATAACTGATGTAATTTGTCAAAACCAAGAATTAAGATAAAGGGATTAACAATTATAAGTGGATTCGGGATCCTAGTACTCTTCTTTCTCAATTTTAAAGTAATCTTCATTAATCTAATTTTTAGTTATTTGAAATATAATTAGTTTATTATTTTTAGTTCAAATTCTAATTAGTTCTTAAACACCAAACTTCAAAAGTTCATTAGATTCGGTTAAGGTTAGTATAATTGAACTGAATTATCTAAATCTTCGTGGGAACGATACTTGGACTCAATATCTATTTTATTACTTGAGCGATCTGTTCACTTGCGGAATTATTAAAGATATAAAATCGTTGACAAGTTTTTGGCATTGTCTACCCACCTTTTGGATAGCCGAACTTTCAGTTGAAGACTAACATCATTCATCTATTCCAGAATGGTCATCAATTCTACGGCAGGACCAATGAGAATCCACATACACACGTTTCAAGATTCTTGGAAATGTGTCAACACTTCAAATATCAAGGAATCTCAGACGACGCCATCCAGCTACGTTTGTTCCCACATACTCTTAGGGACAAAGCTCTTGCGTGGCTGGATTCACTACCAATTGATAGCATAACCACCTAGACTGATCTAGCCCAAAAATTCTGCACAAAATTCTTCCCGCCAGCAAAGGTTTAGAAGCTGAAGCATGACATTTCCATATTTCAACAGTAAAAAACAGAACCCTTTGATGAAGCGTGGAACAAGTTCAAAAATATGCTAAGGAAGTGTCCTCATCATGGCATTAGCAAGGGCCAACAAATTCAGTACTTTTATGCTGGACTACTCCCTTCATGTAAAAGTATGATCGACTCTTCCTCTAACGGCTCCTTATCTACCAAAACCGTTGTTAAAGCTCTAGAGTTGTTTGAAAGAGTAGCTACCACCACTGCTATGTGGGCATCAGATAGAGTCATATACAAAAAACCTGCAGGGGTACATAAAATAGACACTGTCACGGTGTTATCTGCAAAAATAGATTCTTTGGCACACAAAGTGGAAAACATGGCACAATCAGCTTATGTGATCAAAACAAAGAAATCAACTTGTGAAGAGTGTGGGACAAATCACAGCACATCAGAATGCCCTATTCTATCACAGCAACCAGAGCAAGTCGAATATGTTCAAGGTGGTCAATACCCACAAAATAATCCATTCTCCAATACATTTAATCCAGGATGGCGTAATCATCCAAATTTTTCTTGGAGGGATAATTAGAATAACAACAGACCACAATATTCTCAGTTTCAGCAGCTAGAAACGAGAGTTTCATTAAAAGATGCACTCGGTAAATTCATCGAGAGAACTGATAAATTCATAGAAAAAACTAATCAGTTCATGAGATAGATAGAAATCAACTTTCAGAATCAAGGCGCTTCAATTAAAAATTTAGAAACACAGATGGGTCAGATGGCAGTTGCTATATCCAGTAGACCACAGGGTACCTTGCCAAGCAACATCGAGGTCAAGCCTAGAGAGCAAGTACATGCAATAACTACCAGAAGTGGGGTTCAGTTGCCAGAAATCCATATAAAAAGACCAGTTGCAGATAAAGAATAGGTACCTTCCACTGATGGAGAGCACGTGGAACAGACTGAGCAACCAGTAGATATTGAAGAAAGTTCAGTTACACTACAGGCTAAGGCACCCGTTCCTGTCTAACCATATGAACCTCCCATTCCTTATCCACAAAGTTTAAATCCAAAAAGGAATAAGCAGGACTAGCAATGTGCAGAATTTCTAGATCATCTAAGGAAGCTTCATATCAACATACCATTTGCGGAGGCCCTGACTCAAATGCCCAACTACGCCAAGTATATGAGATAGCTGCTTTCAAATAAGAAAAAATTGGCAGAAGGGGATAAAGTACAACTTACAGGGGAAGTAAATGCTATAATGGAGAGGCAACTACCCGACAAAAGACATGATCCAGGCAGCTTCACAATTCCAATTACCATCGGTAATCTCGTGATTGACAAGGCATTATGTGATCTCGGTGCAAGTATCAATTTAATGCCCTCTCTATTTTTAGGCAATTAGGAATTGGTGAAGTTAAACCCAGAAAATTCAATCTACAGCTTGGTGAATTTGGCCATTAAAAAGCCGTTTGGAATAGTGGAAGATGTGGTAATGAGAGTGGAAAAGTTATTATTTCTCATTGATTTTGTTGTTCTTGATATGCCTGAGAAAGCTGAAATCCCTATCATCTTGGGACATCCTTCTTAGCTACTTCAGATGCTCTCATTGATGTTTCACGAGGCATATTGACATTGAGAGTTCAGCATGAATGGGAAGTATTTTATATATTGGGTAGAGATACAACACCTCCACCACCTCTTTCTTATTGGACAGGTTATCAAGTGGAGACTTTAAAGAAATTCAAGAACAACTTCTTTAAAAAGTTTTGGGATACAAAGCCCATAGTAAAGATGAAAGACAACGGTAAACAGATTGTTCAGATGCAAGAAGCTGCCATTAAAGCTGAAGAAGTCATCCTTGAAGCACAAGTTGGAGCTGTTAAATAGAAGATGAAGGACAATCAGACAATAAGTCAAGCTAATGACTATAAATAAGCGCTTAATGGGAGGCAACTCATTTTCTATTTTATTTGCTTGCTTTCTATATAGTAATTTTAATTAGTTTAAATAATTTATTAGTTTTTATTTATTATGTCAATCGCAGGATGTCCTACTTTACAAGGCACATGAGTCCTATCCCACTTCAGTCCACTTCAACTGGACCTTCAACTAGGCAGATCCATCTTCTCCACATCTATCTTCGGGGAGTAACTGATCTTTTTCCTCATCTATTTGCTTTATTTCATGATTACATTGGGGACAATGTAATGTTTTAATTTGGGGGTGGGTTAAGTATCAGGATACTTAAGTATTTTGAATTTACTTATTTTTCGGGTCTAGATCACTGTTAAAAAAAATTTGTTTATTTTTATTATTATTATTTAGTTAAAAAAAAATATTTAATAGTTATTGTTGAATATATTGCTGCCAATAATGAGATTTGTTTGAAGTTGAGTACATTTTTAGTAGAATATTGGACAACACTTGAACACATGCTTTTATTTGAATACTTATCCATGTTATACTAGATTTGAAGAACGTGGCCACTGTTGACTTATCACTTATTGGAAACATGACTAGAGTGTATGTGTTGATATTATTGACTTAGATCATTATAAAAAATTCCGTTCCTGAATTCTTAGACTAGTAACCAAATTGTTTGAGAACAGTTTGGAGGTGTTAAAATTAGTACATGTTTTTTGTAGAATTTTGATGGTTTGGGTTTTCTAGATCTCATCTTTGGTTGAATAGGTTGGAGTCAAAGAATCTAAATCGAGCACTACTCACTCTTGGAAAAAAAAATATAAATAAATAAATAAAAATATGACTCGAGCAATTAAGCATGTTAGGGTATTTTAAAACCTGGTGTCCTAAAGTTATCTGACTTGGGAGTCATCGGCCCAAAGCTCGTTACATGAGTCACAAAAAAAATAAAAAAATAAAAAATAAAAATTTGACATCTTTACTTCTCTTATAGCATGTGGGACTCGAACAATTAAGTCTGTTAGGGTATTTTAAAACCTGGTGCCTTATGGTCATCTGACTTGTGAGTCATCGGTCCAAAGCTCGCTACAAGGGTCACATAGAAAGCTAGTAAGAGAGAAGTATTGCACAAGATGTAAGATCTTTTATATTGGTTAAATAAAATAAAAGAAGTTAAAGTGCTCGGTAAGGATTGCTAGATTAGAACCTAAGAGAGTGAAGATGAGAATTTAGAAATCACTCACCATCCTAATTCTGAGAATACAAGTTCTAATTTTTACCACTTTTTTTGAAAAAGCATTGTGTTGATCAATAGGAACCAAATTTACTAAAACACCTCGGTATTGGAGAGAAAAGCATTAGAAGTATGTAATTTACGAGAGGTGTAAGAAATAAATGACTAAAAAGGGTTTGGGATTGTAAAAATTATCAACAACACAATATTGGTCATACTCTAATACATGTATAAGTTCAATTTTTGGCTACTCACACACTCACTAAAGGTCGAGCATTGGATAAGTGAAATTTTTTTTTGTGTTCTTTGATCTCTTTCTAAACGTGTTACTTTATTTTTCAAACTTGAGGCATATAGTAAGAAATTTAACATAAATTTCTGTTAATTTTTTTAGCTTAGTTTAGAGTTCTAGTTTATTTTTATTTTTGTTCGAAGACGAACAAAGGTTTAGTTTAGGGGTGTTTGAACACGATGTCCTTGAACTATCCAGCCGTTCATGTAAACGCAAAAAATTGCACCAACACCATAACTTATCTAACCAATTCGGTTCTCATGGTTGTGTCCATTTTGGCCTTGCACAACTCTTGGTTTCATAAGTACTCTAATATAATTAAGCCTCGAACCCCACTACCTGACCAGGTAGGTCGATCTCCATTTCGACGCCCCAAAGCGGCGAAATGGCAAACTAATTTGCCTAAACGGATTAGGTCGGGTCTGAGTATTTTGGCCGAAGTTGATAGATACTTAGTTAATTTCTCGACATCTTAAACCAATTTCCAACAATCCTCCACATGAATGGAAATTCATTGATACGCAAAACACGATGCAAATGAAATACAAATGAAAGGCAGACTATAACAAATGGAGTATATGCGACAAGTCATAGCATCAAGATAGCTGGCTTGTGTCTTTGAACCTTCTTTAGTTGAGTATAATCTAATTTACTAGGGTAATTGGTGAACGCGATGTCCTTGAACCATCCAGCCGTTCATGTAAACTCAAACAATTATACCAACACCATAACTTATTTAACCAATTTCATTCTCATGATTGTGTCCATTTTGGCATTGGACAACTCTTGGTTTCGTAAGTGTTCTTAGAGAATTAAGCCTTGAACTCCGCGACCTGACTGGGCAGGTCGATCTCCATTTCAACGTTCTAAATCAGTGAAGTGGCAAACTAATTTACCTAAACGGATTGGGTTGGGTCTGAGTATTTTGGCCGAAGATGACAGATACTTTGTTCATTTCTCGACATCTTAAACCAATTTTCAACAATCCCCCACATAAATGGAAATTCATTGATACGCAAAACACGATGCAAATGAAATGCAGACTCTAACAAATGGAGTACATGCGACAAGTCATAACATCAAGATATGTGGCTTGTGGCTTTGAACCTTCTTTAGTTGAGTATAATCGGATTTACTAGGCTAATTTTTGAACGGATGTCCTTGAACCTACCAGCCGTTCATGTAAACCCAAACAATTGTCCCAACACCACAACTTATCTAACCAATTCGGTTCTCATGGTTGTGTCCATTTTGGCCCTAGACAACTCTTGGTTTCGTAAGTGCTCTTAGAGAATTAAGCCTTGAATCCCGCAACCTGACTGGGCAGGTCGATCCCTGTTTCGATGCCCCAAAGTGGTGAGGTGCCAAACTAATTTACCTAAACGGATTGGGTTGGGTCTGACTATTTTGGCCGAAGTTGATAGATACTTTGTTAATTTCTCGACATCTTAAACCAATTTTCAACAATCTCCCACATGAATGGACTTTCATTGATACGCAAAACACAATGCAAATAAAATACAAATGAAAGGTAGACTATAACAAATAGAGTACATGCGACAAGTCGTAGCATCAAGATCGGTTGCTTGTGGCTTTGAACTTTCTTTAGTTGAGTATAATCAGATTTACTAGGCTAATTGGTGAACGCGATGTCCTTGAACCATACAGCCGTTCATGTAAACCTAAACAATTGTACCAACACCATAACTTATCTAACAAATTCAGTTCTCATGGTTGTGTCCATCTTGTCCCTGGACAACTCTTGGTTTCATAAGTACTCTTAGATAATTAAGCCTCGATCTACGCAACCTTATCGGGCAGGCCGATCTCCGTTTCGACGCCCCAAAGTGGCGAAGTGGCAAACTAATTTTTCTAAACGGATTGGATCGGTTTTGAGTATTTTGACCGAAGTTGACAGATACTTAGTTAATTTCTCGACATCTTAAACCAATTTCCAACAATCCTCTACATGAATGGAAATTCATTGATACGTAAAACACGATGCAAATGAAATGCAGACTCTAACAAATGGAGTACATGCGACAGGTCATAGAATCAAGATAGGTGGCTTGTGACTTTGAAACTTCTTTAGTTGAGTATAATCGGATTTACTAGGGTAATTGGTGAACACGATGTCCTTGAATTATATAGCCCCGTTCATGTAAACCCAAATAATTGTACCAACACCATAATTTATCTAACCAATTCAGTTCTCATGGTTGTGTCCATTTTGGCCCTGGATAACTCTTGGTTTCATGAGTGCTCTAAGAGAATTAAGCCTCGAACCCCGCGACCTAACCGGACAGGTCGATCCCCGTTTCGACGCTCTAAAGCAGCGAGGTGGCAAACTAATTTGTCTAAAAGGATTGGGTCGGGTCTGAGTATTTTGGCCAAGTTGACAGATACTTAGTTAATTTCTCGACATCTTAAACCAATTTCCAACAATCCTTCACATGAATGGAAATTCATTGATACGCAAAACACGATGCAAATGAAATGCAGACTCTAACAAATGGAATACATGCGACAAGTCATAGCATCAAAGTAGGTGACTTGTGGCTTTCAACCTTCTTTAGTTGAGTATAATCGGATTTACTAGGGTAATTGGTGAACGCGATGTCGTTGAACCATACAGCCGTTCATGTAAACCCAAACAATTGTACCAACAACATAACTTATCTAACCAATTCGGTTTTCATGGTTGTGTCTATTTTGGCACTGGACAACTCTTGGTTTCATAAATGCTCTAAGAGAATTAAGCCTCAAACCCCGCGACCTGACTGGGTAGGTCGATCTCCGTTTCGACACCCCAAAGCGGCGAAGTGGTAAACTAATTTGCCTAAACAGATTGGGTCGGGTCTGAGTATTTTGGTGGAAGTTGACAGATACCTAGTTAATTTATCGACATCTTAAACCAATTTCCAACAATCTCCCATATGAATAGAAATTCATTAATACGCAAAACACGATGCAAATGAAATGCAGACTCTGACAAATGGAATACATGCGACAAGTCATAGCATCAAGGTAGGTGGCTTGTGGCTTTGAACCTTCTTTAGTTGAGTATAATTGGATTTACTAGGCTAATTGGTGAATGCGATGTCCTTGAACCATCCAGCCGTTCATGTAAACCCAAACAATTTTACCAACATCATAACTTATCTAACCAATTCGATTATCATGGTTGTGTCCATTTATGCCCTGGACAACTCTTGGTTTCATAAGTGCTCTAAGAGAATTAAGCCTCGAACCCTGTGACCTAACCGGGCAGGTCGATCCTCGTTTCGATGCTCCAAAGCAACGAAGTGGAAAACTAATTTGCCTTAACGAATTGGGTTCGGTTTGAGTATTTTAGCTGAAGTTGACAGATACTTAGTTAATTTCTCGACATTTTAAACCAATTTCTAACAATCTCCCACATGAATGGAAATTAATTGATATGTAAAACATGATGCAAATGAAATGCAGACTCTAACAAATCGAGTACACGCGACAAGTCATAGCATCAAAATAGGTGGCTTGTGGATTTGAACCTTCTTTTGTTGAGTATAATCGGATTTACTAGGCTAATTGGTGAGCGCAATGTCCTTGAACCATCCAGCCGTTCATGTAAACCCAGAAAATTGTACCAACACCATAACTTATCTAAATAATTCGGTTATCATTGTTGTGTCCATTTTGGCCCTGGACAACTCTTAATTTCATAAGTGCTCTAAAAGAATTAAGCCTCAAACCCCGCGACCTGACTGGGCAGGTCGATCTCCATTTCGATGCCCAAAGCGGTAAAGTGACAAACTAATTTGCCTAAACGGATTGGGTCGGGTCTTAGTATTTTTGTCGAAGTTGACAGATACTTAGTTAATTTTTCGACATCTTAAACCAAATTCCAACACTGATATGGGTACCAAAGTTGTGCCCTTGAATAAATTCAAAAGTTGTTTGAAGTTTCTATCAATTAATTCTGTTTAAATATGATCTTTTGAGTACAAGGGTGAATGAAACACAAGTAGATTAAACTCTGAGCACAATTGATCAACCAAATATTGGTAGGAAGGTGGAGCTGTTGAGATTTCTCTTGTTTGCCATCAAAGTTGGTTGAAGTCGTACTTTGATAAAATGCGTTTTTGAAAGTGGAGCATATGCAGAAGATGTTGAAACAAGGCTTTATGGTGGATGTTGGATTGAATCTTGATCCTTTCATCTACGCTTTAGTTGCTTTTTTGCGTGAGTTGAATAATTTAGTTTTCTCTCTCTTCTCTCACCTCAAGATCTTTTTCTTCATCTTCTTTTCGGTTTCTTTTTTAGGTTTATGGATAAAGAACTTGGTGTTCTTTAGTCCGATTTGTAGCAGATTAGATTAAATAAGGTTTTCTTGGTTCTCTGTGAACAGTAACCATATTTCTTGTTTGGTATCTCTTGAGAAAGTCTAAGTAGCTTAAGGCTTGTAAATTCGACAGTATTGTACACATTTAATTTGTTGCCGATTTGGTTGGTTATTAGTGATTTATAGCTTAATCTACTTTTGTGGATGCTCAACAAGAGATTATGTGTTGGATTTGGTCAGTGATCCTTTGGGGCTTGAGCCGAAACAAATACTTGTAATTTTTAGTTTCTTGCACTTTCATGTTCTTAGATTTGATGAATTGTTGTGTTCTTGATGCATCATGATGGTTTCTAGGCTTTTCAAAAGGCATTCTTAACATCCAACTATTGCAGCGTCCAATCTAGATTTATAGCCAATGTCAATAAGACTCTTATAGTACTCATGTGAGCAACATGAGTAGATGTTTCCCTATAATCAATGCCATAAGTTTGTGTATAGCCCTTGGCTACTAACATGGCCTTATCTTTGTCAATTGTACCATGTGCATTGTATTTAATTGTGGCACCTACTTGCCGCCCACCATCTTTTTCTGCTAGAAAGTTTCATGATTTTCTTATGATAAATTTTATTTAAATTGTTTATATAGTAATATTTTGTTGAACGTGAATATGAAATGTGATTGAATTCATTATATTGAGATTGTTTTGAACATAATTTATTCATTTGTTACAAAATTGTTGATTTAAAACTCGTTACAACATGTTATTTTATATCATAAATGATTTTTTTTTCTGCAATTTATCTACACTGAAGAAGAATGAAGAAATTTTTTTTCAACATAATTATATATATATATATATATATATATTCACATAGTTTTACAAAGAAAAATGCTATACTGTGACAGCTTTAAAAATGCATTGAAAGAGTACATTTTGTTTCCTGTTCGTTGGTTTGTAGCCTTTTTAACCCATTTATCTTTGAAGGATCGTCCATTATGTCCGCTCTACTTCCATCTTTCGATCGCTCAAGGCGATTTGCAATAATAATCATTGAAGGTAAAACAAATACTTTATCGTCTTCAACATTGATCGGTACACGTCGCTCGAAGATTCAGTATTGGCTTATTTGCATAAATGATCCCTGACTTTTGCACTTACTGCAGGTTGAGGACCTATCGTTTCATTTTTGACAGTTTAGCCCCTATTTCAAATGTTTTTGGCGGCAATGGTCATTTTCATCAATTTCCATCCAAATGACCGTGAAATTTGACGGTGGCCATTTTTTTTTATTTAAAAAGGGCTTATTTGCACAAATGGTCCCTGACTTTTGTAAAGAAAAATTTGCAGCAAAAGTCCCTAATCTTTTAGAAAGTGTTGAAAAGTCTCATAACCTTCTAATCCTAACACATATGACCCCAAACCTTTTTGAAAATTTTATCCCTAACTTAAATAAATTAAAAATAACTTATAAACCTTTTCAAGAATACAAATAAGTCCTAAATATTTTTATTTTTTTACATATTTATACTTAAAATAATAAAAAGTGTGTCATCAAGTCCCAAAACTTTTAATTTTGTTCACCAAAATGATATTTAAAATGTGTTTGATTAAAATCAGATTTTTTAGTAAAAGTTGTTGAAATGTGTGATTAAAAAATTGTGGGGACCATAAAATGTGTAGTTAAAATTAATTGTTGACTTTGACTTTAGCTTTTTAGTAAAATCAAAATTGAAAACAAATAGACTCTTAGAGTCTCTACAGATTTTGTCCAGTGGTCCATTAATTAACAAAAAAAATTATACCCATGATCAAAATTTCACCAATTTAAAAGTTTAATTTATTTTTTATATCAATTACTAGAGGTAGCAAAATGGACCAGCCCAGATAGCCTGGTCTCTGGGCTGGGCTGGTCCAATAAAAAATTGATCAAATAAAAATTAGGTCAATTTAGCTCGGTACAACTAGCCAACCAGGCCGGCCAGATAATTTTATTTTGGGACCCTAACCTTTTCAAAAGTACAAATTAAAAAAAAGGTGGTGGTGGAGGAAGATGGTGGATTTTGTTTTGTTTTTACAAAATTATAAGTAATTATTTTGAAAAAATAAGTTAAAAATGTAAGTTGGGCTGGCCCATTGGCCTTGTGGCCCAAAATTGGGCTGGGTTGGCCCAGCAAATACCAGCCCATGTAAAATTGGGTCAGGATTAGCCTAGTCCAATCTTTTATGTGGCGTGTCTAATTTTGGATTGAGCCAGTCCATCTGGGCCATTTGCCAACTCTACCAATTACTAAATAATAATTAAAAAAAAAGTTCTTCAAAATCTCTTGTCCACCACCACCTTTTTTTTAATTAGTATGAAAAATAAATTAAAATTTAAATTGGTGAAATTTTGATCATGGGTATAATTTTTTTTGTTAATTAATGGACAATTGGACAAAATCTGTAGAGACTGTAAGAGCCCGTTTGTTTTCAATTTTGATTTTGCTAAAAACTAAAGTCAAAGTCAACAATTAATTTTAACTATACATTTTATGGTCCCATAACTTTTCAACCACACATTTCAACAACTTTTACTAAAAATTCTGATTTTAATCAAACACATTTTAAATGTCATTTTGGTGAACAAAATTAAAAGTTTTGGTATTTGATGACACACTTTTTATTATTTTAAGTGTAAATCTGTAAAAAAATAAAAATATTTAGGACTTATTTGTATTTTTGAAAAGGTTTGAGTTATTTTTAATTTATTTAAGTTATGGGTAAAATTGTCAAAAAGGTTTGGGGTCATATGTGTTAGGATTAGAAGGTTATGGGACTTTTCAACACTTTCTAAAAGATTAGGGACTTTTGCTGCAAATTTTTCTTTACAAAAGTCAGGGACCATTATTGCAAATAATCCCTTTTTAAATAAAAAAATGGCCACCGTCAAATTTCATGGTCATTTGGATGGAAATTGATAAAAAGGACCATTGACGCCCAAAATATTTGAAATAGGGGCTAAACTGCAAAAAATGAAACAATAGGTCATCAACCTGCAGTAAGTGCAAAAGTCAGGGACCATTTGTGAAAATAAGCCATTCAGTATTTGTTTCATTAATTTTCACAATAAATTTTTTCTTAATTATATGGATGAGTATACAAAATAATAATATTAATAAAAAAATATTTCAAAATTTATACTGATGCATAAGAATTTGTGTAAGATGTATGTAAAGAAAACTCTAATAAGTGTAGCATATTTTACAGATATACATTACTGTATGCTATTATATAAAGCAAAGATTTTAGATGTTGTTAGTGACGGTATTGATTCAATCATTTATACACAAGCATAAATGTTTTATTGAAGTGTGCAATATCTGAGTACAAAAGATAAGTTAGATTTGGTCAATGGAGTCCAATGCAAAAACAGAGGAATAATGTATATTAAAAGTTATTTTATTTTTTATGCAAACAGTTTTCATTATTAAGTTACACTAATTCAAAAAAATTCTAAATAATAACATAATTACCCTTGTAACATAAATCAATTAGAAATAAATATATTAAAATCTTCTTCAACGACAACACATAACTGTCGTCTTCTGCCGGCATCTCGCGACTCATCGCTGGCAACCAAAAGCTTTTTCATGGTTTTTGTGGTGAGCAATCTCTAATACACAATTTTCATACAGATTTATTTGTTTTCTATTATTATTCTTATTCTCAATCATTAGAAGACGGTGTGATTTTCATGTGTATTGATTTCATTAATTATTATATTATCTTCTTATTTCTACTATTTCATCTTATCTTTGCAATGACACGTAATTATTTAAGTTGGGTCAAAGATGTGGTGATGGTTTGTGAAAATTCCGACCATGTGTGTGCTCAGTGCATTAAATGGTTGTATGTACAAGTGCTTGGTGCTAAAAGAATAGATAAATCCTTAGGCAAGAATTATGGGAGTGAGGAGAAAAATAGCCTTTGCATTTCCTTCCTACTACTTGAATTCAAAATGGAGCCTACTAATCCAAGTACCCCATTATTTTTTCTTGTATCTTTGCACTATATATGTGGTTTGAGCATCCATATTGACAAGAAAATCGACGTATAGTTGAGCATATTGGCTTATGACTGGCAATACAAGTTGAAAACGTCGTTTTACCTATTTTTTTCAAGGAATGAGATGAACTAGAAACTAAAGAATTGGGCAATTAAGTATATATATGAAAAATCTTTAGCCAAGTTGCGGTACAATACAAGTTGTATTTATTCTTAAATCTTGCATAGAAAATGTGATGACACAGTAAACAATATCATTGTTACTATGTTCAATAAGCTTTTTTATAGAGTAGGTTACTATTCTAATATAAATTTCTTTAAGTTGTTATTAAGATGTCATTATATGATTCTTTTATTGATATTATCATTTGTGTATAGGTTTGTATCTATTGGCGTTTGTTGTTGTAAATTCTGAAAATCATAACAATTGGTTGTGATTTACGAGCATCTCATAGCAATAATATTAAAGAGCACTCGACAACTTACATTTGTATGAAATCGGAATGCTGGATTAATAAAAGTATTGCACAAGGCATTCCTTGCAGCGAATCATTTTTTCTACAACATTTGAAAGAATATTCGAGGGATAAATTAAATGATGGTGGCTTCTCAATTGTTAAATAATTCATAGGGATATTATTTATGTGAAGAAATTGAGTTTTACTGTTTTGAATTTGATGGAAATATTATTTTCTAATATATGGATCACAATTGCTTGTAATTGTTAATGTTGTCGTTTCAGTTTTGTTATCATTTTGCTATGGAGATTTTTTTTTTCTTTTTGAATGATTATTTCAACATTATTTTTTTGGGATGTTACTGTTACGTATTCATGAATGTCTGTTTGATACTATGATATATTGTATTCTGGCATGTTGTTTTTCTATGTTCAACTGTATGGTTCATGACACCTTTTAATTTTGAGATAGGTGGTGTACACATACTGTAATATTTGATATCACACATAATTGTTAATGATTTTTCCCGTGTTAATAGGATATGATATTGTTTATTGTACAATATCATATAAAAATATTAATATAAAGTATCATTGATGTGTGCATATGATGTATATCGTATAGTAA
Organism: Forsythia suspensa; assembly: GCA_023638005.1. NCBI lineage: Eukaryota > Viridiplantae > Streptophyta > Magnoliopsida > Lamiales > Oleaceae > Forsythia > Forsythia suspensa. Next base: position 35,103,694 of record CM042671.1, read on the forward strand.
TGTTATGGTTTATACTATAACGTAAAACAGAAACAACATGCAGTATTATTAACAAATTATTCATGAATGAACAAATTTCAATCATTAACAAAAAAACGTTATAATTCCACCAATTGACATTCACATGATATGGTATCATATCATACCAAAAAAACATACAATATAAAGAAACATAAGACAGTATCTTAGAACATATTGGCAAGTAAACAATTCCTCACAAGAGGAATTTGGTTTCATTAATCTACAATGTATTCATTGATGAAATTCGAAGCCATATGTGCTTTATAGTGTGTCATTTTCTCCATCGTCAATGTTTCTTCTAGTTCATTTTTTGCTAATCATCCCATCACACGGTAGACATGTATTCTACAATCAACAATGTGATATAAAATTTAGATATATTTAATAAATGTAAGTGCGTGTTTACATTTAAAACCAGATAATATAAATATGGATTGAATGTGTAGTAGCTTCTTACATCCCAATGTATTGTTGCGGAGCACCTTCTTACATCCCAATGTATTTCTGCGGTGTACATTAGTATCAAGCATATTCTTGGACAAAATGCTATTCTTTAATAGAAAACCATAACTCGAAAGAAGCACAATATCACATTAAATTCAAATAGTATCATAGACAACTTAAAATTGTAAGAGTAACTCGTATAGCATGCTTGTCACAAATAATATCAAGCAATATCTTTTTAAATCCAAACAATATCATACATATTCTTTGGGCAAAATATGATTGTTTAACAATAAACCATAATTTGAAACAAAGGCAGCATGACACATATACTTGAAACAGCAAACTTCAACCTAATATCATAGATAACAGTATCTTAGTATAACAATATATTATTGTTAAAGACATCAAACATATTAAACTAATATAACAGTATCAGAAGCACATTAGTATCAAGTATGTGGTTGGGGGCAAAATGTTATGCTTTAATAGAAAATCATAACTCAAAAAAAGCACATTGTTTTATTAAATTCAAACAGTATCATGCATATTCTATGAGACAAAATATGATTGTTTAACAATAACCCATAACTTGAAACAAATATATTATGACACACACTCAAAATAGTAAACTCCAACATAATAGAACAATATAACAGTATCTTAATACAACAGTCCATTAATATAACAATGTCTTAAGATAACATTTTCTCGTAGAGCATGCTTCTCACGAATAATATCACATAGTACCTCATTAAATCCAAATAATATCTGAACCACACTAGAATCAAGCATATGTCGGGGAAGATAGGCACAACGTTAAAACCATAGCTCAAAACGTTAATAGTATCACATATATATAAATGAATTACGAATAGTGGATCGACTTTTTAATGGGCATATCCGGTATTATAACAAAAATTCAAGCACGCTTTTAATGTAATGTAAAATAAACATGAAACAATGAAAAGTTACAATTTCTACAAAAATTAGAGAAAGAGTTCTAATGTAATGCAAAATAGATATGAAACAATGAAATTAAATATGAAATAACATACACATTTCCACATAAATTAAATTTGGAGTTTAAACGTTCAACAAAATTACCTTAAGAACTCATCAAGTTAGGATGAATCAACAACCAAAAATTCAATCTGCACAAAAAATATAAGCATTGTTTTGAGAAATTGAGAAAGGCACAAGAAAAATATAAAGAAATATATATAAAGGGAGTTGGGTTGGAATCTTTATTATATAAGCATTGTTTTGAGGAATTGAGAAAGGCGCAAGAAAAATATAAAGAAATAGAGAATCTTGTTTCAGGCAAATCAGAAAAGGGGGTAGAAAAATCAAATTTCCTAGAGAGCATAAGTGTATTTTTGCATTGTTATATGACTTAAAAAGGAGGAATTTTGGATTGTATGACTTGGTGGCCTAAAGTTGACTGGCTCTAAATTTTATTGTATTTGATAGTACTCATCAGTTTAAATAATTTTTGGTGTCGTTTGTGCCTATGACGCTCTGTTCTTTTGTGTTCATATAAAAAAAATAGATGAAATTATTTGTGTTATTGGTAAGATCTAGTAAATGTGCTTAACGTTCTTGATGTTTATGTTGGATTTTGATCCTAAATAAACATAGAGGCCATGATGACAAATTGAGACACGTTTATATTTTCATAGGCTTTGAGCCCAGGATTGAAGCAAATTAAAGTTTACTCAACAATGTGTCGGCCCAAATAACAAAAGACCAAAGGACTAAATGGGTTACTTGGAGGATTAACTTCATTTGGGTCGTTGCTCAGTGACTCAATTTAGTTAACCCATACCTACTATTGACCATTGGATCTAGGGCATTATTTGATCCAATGGTGGGTTATCATTATATATTCTTGCAGTACATCATTAATAAGTTTGTTTTACACGCTTATCGTAGCTTATGAACTTTATATATAATTGTAGTTTGAGCGAAGTTTTACTTAATTTAGTATAAATATTGTCATTGTAGGTAAAAAAAAAAACCAAAAATAGAGGTAAATGGAGCAAAGAGGGAGAATTCGACCTAAATAGGAATTGATCGACAGTATTTGAATACTAACATGATGGCAGAGGAGTGATAAGAATTATTAAGAGAGCTATTGGATGAATGTCACAAGTTTCAAGAGTAGAATTTAACTTACAAATATTTTAAGGACTAATTTGCACACTTCTAAAATTTGAGGAACAAATTCAGATGACTAAGGAGGTTTTGGGACCAATATGGAAACTCTAGAAAGTTTTGGGATCAATGTTGAAGGACTTGGAGCAAAAATGATCAAATTTGTACAAAAAAGTAAGGACCAAATTGCACAACTTTGAAAGTTCGGGGACCAAATGGAAAATTAACCAAAAGTTTTATGTTTGCCACGGTCCGACATCAAGAATAAAGCTCACGACAAACATATAAAATATGTTTGTCGTGTTCCGCTTTAGGCTTTTTCTAGTTTTATTTTAAGTTAAGATTCATGAGTATTTGTGTATTTTTCAATTAAAACAAGTTTAGGAGGCATAAACACTATACAAAGACCTAATCTAAGTCAGATTAGAGGTTAGAATATCAAAGAAACAAGGCAGAACATAGAGAAGATGAGAGAATTATGACGAAGGCTTAAAGACTTTAGCTTGAAGAAGGATATTCTTATTCCTAGATATCACTTTTTTCTTGTCTTTCCTTCAAATCCAGCGATGAATTTCTATTCATTCTTTTGTTTTTCTTCTTTTATAATGAGTAGCTAAACTTATAGTTTGTATGAACGATATATAACGTAGTTTTGATGTTTTACTGTCAATTCTCAAGTTTTATGGAATTAATGGATTCATGTATTGATTTTTTTCTTCTTTCCTTCATGCTTGAATTGCTTGATCACCAATTCATTGATATATCGATTTTAACGAGCCGAGAGGTGAGTTAATAATTTAGACCGCGTATTAAAATCCAGCAATTGGGTGAAAGGTATAAATACAATTTTACTATTGATGCGGTCCTTAATTGAATTTCTAGGTGTTTAAAGGCGTTTAGTTAAGGCTTATCCATATTCACATAGAGATATAGTAAGTGGACTAAATTAAATAGGATTGATGTGAACTCAAGAGAGGTAAATTGATTTAATTGGTGAATTCGACCGAATACAAAATGTAGAAATTGACTTGAGAAGCGAAATTAAAGGTGATAACTATAGTGAAACCGTCAGTTCCAACACTTTAATAATCATCTTTAGTTTTTCTCTTCCTTAGTTAATCATAGTATAAATCATAAATTTACCATAATTTTTTTTCATCAATTACGAGGTAGAATTAGTTAAATTAGTATTCAAATAAAATAGTTTTCATGCGAACGATAATCTAAACTCATTAAATCCACTTTACTACTTGTTAAATTAATATCGTATACTTGCAATTTTAAAGCAACAATAATTTATTATACACAACAAATGAAAATTAGAGCTTTTGTGCCCTTTTTCTTCTAGACCGGTGGCTGCTGCATTTCCTATGTTTTGTTTTGTTTTGTTTTGTTTTTTGCATCTTTTTCTTCCTTTTCTCTTTGTGAATCAATTACTCGTTTTGGGTTATATATCGGTGGTAAGTGGTCTAAATTAATCATTTTGATTCTGATTTGAAGGTTGACACATTGTGAAAATTGGACTACAAATATTAGCCTTGGTTTTCACCTTTTGACCTTTCCACCGATTGAAAGAGAAGTACATTACATAAAAGTATAGAATTGTTGTGAATGATCAAAATGAAGTTGTTGAACAATTGATTGCCACAATAAGATGATATCAATTACTGTTCAAAAAACATGTATTTCTTCAAGATAGGCGTGAAAGAATTAATGTCCAAGATCCTATTAGTTGAGTCGGACTTAATTACTTATTGGACCAAATTAATTAATTAGCCCGTTTGTTGATGGGCTCTAGTTGACTAGACCTAGGGTTAGGGTTAGCGCAACCTATAAATTAATAGGCATAATAGATTAAGGTTAAGAGTTGATCTTGATTACTTGCTAGCACAAGCAAAAGACAACTTAATACAATTACTCCTAAAAGGTTCTGATTTCATCTGTTCTTGATCGTAGAAGTCCAGATCTGTTATTGCTGTGTCGATCACCATTAGAGGCTGGACAATTGGACAACTGTGGTATTGAAGATAGCACCTTCAGCTAATCAGATAATCAGATTTCACGGTGTTTATTAAGGTAAACTTCTTTCACAAATTTTATCTAAGTACAAGGTTAATCCAGCTTACAGAAATTGTAGATTTTATTTACGTTGTGCATGTATACTTCAATTCATTACAATGGTATCAGAGCCTACCTTGTTACTTGTTAGAGTTCGTTAGAATGCTTTAATGAATTGAACAATAATTGTTATTTGCATATTAATTTGATTTGAGTTTTGACAGTAAATAAAATTATGAATTTTAGAAATCTGAATATGATTTAGATTTTATTTTGGAATATATTTTTTTTTTAAAAAAAGGTGAAACTGGACTAGCGGTGGCAGTGTTTTGGAAACAACTGACGTCGACGATAGAGGATGGACGGCGATGTGTCTGCGGTAGTCGGAGTGCAAAACGCACTCCGCTAGTGGCAAAAGTAGCAGACGCCCGCGAGCGACTCGTAGCGCCGCTGCTAGAAATAGCAGCAGCGGTGGTCTCCTGATTGAGACACCGAATGCGACCAACGCCGGATCATCCGCTTGCGGTGTTGCTTTCATTACGTAAAACCCTTGCCTAGGGTTTTCTGCATTTGGCAATTTTGTGGACGAGGGCTCCTATGCAATTTCAGAAATTGCCTAGGAAGGTCAAATGTTTTAAAATTAAAAAGGGGACCTTCTGTACAATTTCTAAAATCAGAGAGGGTCTTCTGTGTAATTTTAGAAATTGCATTAAAGGACCCATTGTTTTAAAACCTTAAGGGAATGACTGTGAAATTTGAGAAATTGTACAATAAGTCCTCAAGTTTTAAAAAGAAATTAAGGTCTTAAATGTAATTTTGAATTTTTGGAAAATTGTAATTATTAAATCTTTTATTACTGGTCAAAATACTCAAAATTGACTAAAATCATTTTTAAACCATATTTTGATTTTTTGACCAGATTAAATTTTGACTTTACTTTATAAAATTACAATTTTGACCATATACAAATTTTATCTTCAATTAGAGTGTGATTTTAAATTGAGAGATAAAATAAAATTTGAAAATTCTATTTATGAATAAAATTAATTGATTAATTGATTAATTTTATTGTTGATAAATTAATTAATTAATTGGATTAAATATTTAATTTCGTCTAGTCTGTTTCAAAATGTCTAAAAGGTTTAGACTTATACTATCAAAGCTGTAAATTTAGAAATTAATATATTTTTAATATTAGATATTAAAATAGATATTTAGTGGATGATTATGGATTCGACCCATGTGATTGGTTGTATGGTTAATTATTCATGTTGATTGTTAGTTAGGTCTACGAGCCTATTATTTATTTAATTAGGTTTTCAAACTATTTATTTATTATGGGCCTACATGTCCATTTATAACGACCTGCGTGCCAACTAGTATAGGATACTTGTTACAGACGGGCCATAAAGAAGCAACTAGTATATGATACAGGTTGCTGCAGGAGATGGAGATGATTGCATTTAGCATTTGATGAACGAATGCAATGTCCCTTAGGAACTAATATTCTTTTTGGCTCAGGAAGATTAGATAGATAAAGTCCATAATCATCCATAGTTATTATTATGTATGATTGATTGCATGTTAGATGTTAGTTAGTATACATAATGTGATGAGGCAAATCCTGCTTTATCAAAATATTAAATTCGTATTAAATAGTTAATACAACGTGTCTTCTATTGTTATAGTGAAAAATCAGAGTCCATTATCGATGTTAGTTTGTTGAGTCACTCAAGCCTGCTCGCTCATGGATATGTTTATCACTATGAAACATTTCATGTTTCTGAACAATATGTCGAATTTAACTAATTTTTTTTTTGAGTCACTCAAGAAAATAAAAATTTAGGGGCCACAATCAAGTAAATACATAAGATGTGTGCGACAATAAGTTGTCTACTTGATGATCTAGGAGTCACATAGAGATGTGATTGATAGAAGTATCTACCCGGATGTTTTATTAGAATTTGTTGAGTCACTCAAAGTTCTAATAAAACAAAAGAAATCCTAACCCACAAGGAATTTAACTAGTTCTATTGATTAATGTTTGAGGGCTATTAATTCAATTTAAACAGTGGGAGTATAATTAATTTAATATAAGTCCATGTTAAATTAATTTTCTATATTTAATTAATTGTTCTATATTGTTATTTAATAGATGAATTATAAGTAACCACATGAGTTTGAGAGGCATACTGGATGCTAACAAACATACCGGACCAAATTTTCTAGACTGGCACCACAATATGAGAATTGTTCTCAAACATGAAAAAGAAAAATTGGATATGTCATTGAACAGCCAATGCCGAAGCTCCTACTAAGAAGGCTACACCAAAGAACGTGCGGGCTTACAATAAACACAGTGATGACAATGACACTGCAACATATGATGCTTGCAACATGTCACCTGAGTTAGAAAAGCAGCATGAGGGTATGGATGCTTATACCAAAATATATCATTTCAAGAAGTTAGAATGATGTACAGTCATGGACTGAAATGTATGAGACATTTAAAAAGTTATTCAAAGGTATGATGGTAAAAAGATCTTTAATCAGTGCTAGTGTACTGAAGATAATTGTTTATATTAAAAAATTAAACCAATTGAGTTTTACCATAGACCACGAACTGAGTGTTGACTTAGTTATAAAGTCCCTACCTAATAACTTTTTGCAGTTCATTGTGAATTTCAACGTGAATAAGATTCAGTGGACCCTACTTGAGCTACTGAATATGCTGAAAATTGTTGAGCCCAAGGAAAGGGGACAACTTTGGCCATTGATACCTCTAAGGGAAGTAAGAGGAAATTTAAAATGAATTTTCAGAAAGGATCCAAGGCCAAATATACTAAAAAAACAGTTAAAGTATACAACGACAAATCCAAGTCTGATGATCCATGTTTTCAATGTGGAAACAAATGGCATTAGAAGATGAACTACAAGGCATTAAAGAGATAAAACCAAAAACTCATATCTTTGGTATTAAATACTTGGTCATATAAATGGAAACGCATCACCAAGTTACATAAAGATGAATACTTAGATTTAAATGATTATGAATCATTTGATAAGTGTGGGTCATGCTCTTTGGGCAAAATGACCTAGACCCCTTTTCTGGAAAGGGAGTCAAAGTTGCAGACTTTTTTTGTACATATCGATGTATATGGCCAAATGTCTAAAGATGCTAAAGGTGGTGTTTCTTACTTCATCATATTTATAGATGACTATTCTAGATATGGTTTCATATGCTTAATGGAATTAAAGAGTGAAGCCCTTGAAAAGTTCAAGGAATTCAAGCAAGAAGTAGAACACTACAAGAAAAAGAGTCTTCGCAACGGGCGTAATACGCTTGCGAAGGGTTTAACAACGCTCACCCATACGTTATGTCCTTTATTGTTGCCGAAAAGTATCCATTTACTGACAATGGCATTGCACGTTGTTAAAAAACAAAAATACGTTGTGGTTTATTCTTTAGCAATGTTCATATGTTCGTTGTTATTTTTCTTTAACAACGTTCAATGTCATTGCCATTTAGTTTTTAGCAACGTTCAGATGTTCGTTGTTATTTCGCTTTTATGACGTTCAATGTCCGTTGCCATTTAGTTTTTAGCAACGTTCAGATGTTTGTTGTTATTTCTCTTTAGCAATGTTCAATGTCCGTTGCCATTTAGTTTTTAGCAACGTTCACTGTCCATTGTCATTTAGTTTTAGCAACGTATATTTGCACGTTGTCTTTGCCTATGTTGTTGTCATTCATTTTTAACAACGTTCTTGTGCACGTTGTCTTTACCTTGGGTTTTTTATCATTTATTTTGAAACATATTTTATACATATTCATGTACTTTCTCAATCATTTAAATACAAATTACATTGTAGATAATAAAACTCAATCCATACACCACATCAACTCTTAACTGAAATTTATACAATATTAATGAAATTTGTCATACAAAATGTAGCCTACAAGTTTTTTTAAACATACAAAGTTTGAACCAAATCTAGCAAAACACATATCCTGAAAGTTTCTTACAATGTTGTACATTTAATCTACCAAAATATAGCAAAACAAACTTGATAACTAACACCCTGAATCAACGAATCCGTAACATCAAACATTTATTGTCCGAAGATTCAAGTTCACATCACCTGATTGATCACAAATGTCTAAACCAGGATTGTTGCAAGGAAAATATATTCAATCAACTTACTAAAATACCTGAAAAAAGTAACATGGTGAATATAATTTGTAATGAAAGGCTACTGCAAGGATTGGAATGATATCTTCAGCAAAAGCTTTATCAGCAAAGTCAAGAAGACGACACTGCATGGAAACAAAGAATCTGATATCAGAATGCATGTTCTTATGGAATAAATGCAGGGAATGCCCATTCTTTAACAGTGAAAAGAAAAATAGGACATCGTTCAGCATGATGTGCTGGTTCTAATCAAGATGCGTTACACATAAATGTTTCAAAAGTCAAGCTCAGCTGACTTCATACATTTTACAGACATCACATAGATATATGACATTTGATCCATTTGAAGTGGTATATTTATAGCCACATAATGGTTACCACCTCCTGCTACCAAAGGAATACGTGGGTAATATGGGAATAGATAAGCATGTTTAGAGACTTATTTAACCACATTATTAGAATAATATTTTCCAATTATTTTTCCAAAGACCATAAAGGAACTTCATTTGACTAACAGGACTTTTTCCACATATATGTCGTGTTTTTATGCAGGACTTTTATGTTCGATTAGTGACCTTGTGGATCCTCGAGATTTAGTTAATTTCTTAGCTGAACAAGTACAATAATTTGAAACCAAAGATGTTCAGAAAACAATGATTAGTGAAGCCCAAACCAATAATGAAAAGAAATAATTCCATTTTTTCCAACCATGGATTGTATCGAAAAAGATCTTCTCGAAACTCTGAAAAGGAACGCTATACGTATGCATACTCATTCAATGTGAAGAGCTTAACCAGTTAGAGACAGACGAACCTGAACAAGCATAACAAGTTCTTTAATCTGAAAGGTGGCAGAACCATACATCAGTTCCACATCACAATTAATCGCAGGGCGACACGCATCATGAGTACAAGATTCATCAACACATGTTGAAACCTCGGGTGGAGATGGCTTAAGCTTTCCAGTACATAAATAAGTCAAGAGAACCTTAAATGCTTCTTGTTCAATTGTGTAATGAGGCACCAATTGTGACATGAGATATTTCGGCTTACTTTCCTTAACAGAACTACCATACCCATTCTTAAACAAATCGTGGAAAAATGGACTCCGTGCAGCCTAAATATAGCGATTGACACCCACATGGTTTTCCTCGACTTCTATCACTGCATCACTGTGGTCATAATCAGCATCAAGCAAAATCTTTTCAAGGCTTTCACTGAGTCGATTCAAACTTAACAACATATCCAGTGGGGGAAGGCAAGCTGTTGCTGTTTGACCCCTTTGAAAGATCAGAAGCAATAAAGTCAAATGACAACGAATAGTCATTTCCACTATCCACAGCAAACAAGCTCAGTTGTCCCTCATATACCAATCATCATCCTCTCAGATGGGTAAACATTGACCTCTATAGAGCTACAAGCTGATAATTATTTATTGTTAATCTAGAACACTGAAGCACAAATCCAACTGCAACTGAACTTAACAATCAAAATCTACATGAATCTAGGATCAAGAGGAGCCCAAGTCCTCGGGATCCTTCTGAACCATCAAATACTTCCACAAAAATAAGTTTCAGCAGTCAAAACTCAAGTCTTGCATTCAAGATAATGAATATACTCGGGAAGATTCAATATTTGAGTAGTTTTCAACTCTAAATAATGCAAAATCTTAAAATCCCTATTGATGTATACTCTTCAAGCACAACCCATTTATCAAATCACAACGGGTTCCTTAAACAACAATAAACAATCATGCTTCACCCCTCATTCGTAAAAACAAGGCAAAACCCTCAATTCATAATCTCATTTAGTGACCACCATACCCAGTGAAAAATCTGCCAAGTGAAATTTCAATTTCTTTAGCCAGTAAAAATGTCTAAAAATTCAAGCTAGCAATCACATATAAATGCAACCCAAGTTCAAAAACAAAAATCAAAGCTAACATACTATAAGAACACCCTTTGAGGTCCTTTAACAAAAACTTCATCTACAACCTTCAAACATATTAAACTGATCAAGAAACGAAATAAGAAGATTCTTCCACATCAATATAGACTAAAAATATATAATACTCTTGTACCTTTTCTTGAAGTGTAAAACCTACAAATCTCCACGTCCGTTTTGCCTATGATATCCTGTCAAATCAAATTTTTCTAGATACTCAAAAAAGAGCTTGGAAGATCAACAAAAATTATAAGCAGTTGTGCATTTTGCAACCAAACGTTGACAACAATTTGAAGTTGCCAAGAAAGTGTACTTTAATACAATTAGCAACTTAGACTAAAATAAGTTATCTGTGAGTAAAATACCTCCTCACGTAAACTTGGAAAATGATAATAGATGAAGCGGTAGCGCAGTTTTGGTCCTGAAAAAGATGGAATAGATTGTTATATCATCAACAACTAGCTTGTACTCTTGAATTAGATTAAGTAGTTTGTAAATTTGGTGAAGCAAAATGCAACGCAGAAAGAAACAGCTATAAATTCACACAAAAAATCATTGTCTTCTTTAACCAGCAACATTACGTAGATAGGTCTTGGTCAATAAAACTCTGGACAACAGAAGTTTGGGAGATGACAAAAAGAATTAACTTTTAAATTTCAAATTCTTTACATCATATGATTTCTGTTTGTCCTAAAGAAGCCATCAAGTCCACCTAGGAAAAGTGGAAGAATAGCCTAACTTTCTATTATAGTATTGTTTCATAATCCAATTTCCTTTTCTCCAAAATGCCATCATAATGTTATTATCTGTGTCAACGAAATCCAGCAGAAAACATGTAATAAACAATGGAATAGTCCCACGAAAGACATAAAATAAGAAGGAATTAACTTCGGGAGTGTGTAGATCTGTGAATTTGAGGTTCAAAGCAGGAGTGCGTTATGAATGATTGCCATTGGACTGCTTGATTCAAGCTCTAGCTCTTGTTTTCTTTTTGCCGAGGGAATCTATAAACTAAAAGAACTATTGAGAGAAAAAGAGAAGATATATACATCTAGCAAACCACAATAAATAGATCTCATGCAAAAAAGCAAAGCTCTTATTAACATGATTCCAAGATCATTGACAGAACAATATACCTAGAGACCTATGACGACTGGCGCATTTTGCAGGATAAAATGTAAGAAGTTATCTGCTCTCTTCAAAACCTGGGAAAATTCCTCCAGTACTGGAGATGATTGCCTTTCAAGTTTTTCGATATTCTCCCACAATTTCTTACGCAAAGAGCGCTCTCGTTGAAGACTTGCCTCTAAAGATTTCTCTAAACACGTGGCTCGCTGCTACTAATAAATCATGCTGTCATATTCTGCATCTACTTGTATTATTTCATCTTGGAAGATAACAAGATTCTTTCTCCGAGGTGCATCTTGATATAAGTATCTTAGATTTTTGTCCAAAATATAAATTGGATGCTTATCACCCCCATATCCATCTTGTTCAAAATGATGCTCTTCCAAATCTCCAATTTCTTAAGTTCAACTGCTTTTTGTTGTTGGCTAAGGTTGTCGAGCTCTTCTCTGAGAAGCCGTACAACATTGGCTTGTTTATATTCCTAATTCTTAACCAAGTAGGCCAACTGCGAGGAACCTTTCTCAGTGTAACTTGTAAGCTCTAAATGACGCTTAAAATCAACTATTGTAGGTTCTTCATTTATTATAACCTCCGCCAACATATCTCGATCTACTCCTGACCTTTCAACATTGAACTGCCGACCAGCTTCGTTTATATCTTCAGGCCACATTGAAGAGAGGACAATTTCCATATCCTCTGATTGATCAGACTCCATCTCGCAACCCATGACTTGTCCAATTATATAGTTATATCACGGGCAACTTCTTTAAAATGGCCTATTAATTTAAATGAACATCAAATTGCTATCCAATATGATACCATACGCTGATTTCTGGACCAGATTAAAATGAGTGATTCATGAACAACCACAGAACGGTTTGATGCCCAGAAATTTTTAGGCTCTTTCAGATGTAGGATCAGATTGAAGTCTGCACCAAAGACAATATTATATTAAAATTGAAGTTAATTATTAATACAACATAAACACCAATATAGGTTCACATTGAGGTTCTTTCTGAAATTAACAGACAAACTGAATTGCTACAAGAGCTTGCCACTGAATATTGATTTGATATCACGCCAACCTACACTTCCAAGATGCATTGCACAACAGAGAGGGCTTTGAAAACAAAAGTGCGAGAAAGCTTAATAAGAGATTACTACAACATCGATACCACTACAACTTGTCTGAAAAAACGAAAACACAGAAAAAGAAAACAAATTGCCTGAAAAAAGAAAACACAGACTATATGAATAAGTCATAATGAAATACTCATATGTTGGCCAACAAAGAACCTAATAAGCAGGAAAAACCCCAGCAACACACAAAAAGTCTACGAATTTTTGCATTACCTTTGATAAAATAAGTTGAAGAAGGCCACCCACGCGCAGAAATAAACGACATAGTTTCATCCTCCGTCAAGAAATCCAACGACGTTCCCCGATTCATCTCTGCCACCATGGTCAAATTCCCAACCACCTCAATTAAATTTTGCGGGTGGCGCATGATTCCATTGCTGTTGGAAGGAGGGACCCAGTAGGAATGACCGGGTTAAAATAGAAGCCAATCGGTAGCAGAACGGCGGACGACGATTATGTGAATCACCTTCTCGAGTTTCATAATTTCGGCGCTTATGACCTCGGTGGCATCCTCGTGTGAGTCGGATTGAGAGGAAGAAGATGGTCCAGCTCCACCTCGATGAATTCTACCTGTATTTTACCAGATTGATCGGAGCATTGGCGGTGGGCGTTTCATAGAAGAAGAATCAGGAACACCAACACGAACGACAAATTCTCAGCAACAATGTTCAGATTTCAGAATGCTTTCAATTGGATATTTTGGGTTAGATTTAGGAACAGCAAATGTAGTAGGAGATTGATTATTGAAGATGTATTTTAGGTTGCACTCAAATAATTTGTTTTTGCGGGTTGGATATTTATTAAATGGGTCAATACTTGGGTTTTAGATCTTTTACAATGTTCAAGGAACGTTGCCAAATCATTTATTATATAAAACTTTTCGCAACAGATACTGATCGTTCAAAATATCCTAAAATAGGGTCTTTTGCAACGTGCGCGGACGTTGCTAAATACTATATCATTTGGCAACAGTCACTGCCCGTGGTTGAATAGTGAAATATATAATTATTTTGACAACAGACAATAACCGTTGCAAAATGATATAATAGAAACATTCATTTAAATACCATTGCCAAAAAGTCAATTGAATTAACTAATTGCAACAGACATTTGATGACTGTTGTCGTAAACAGGTTTTAGCAACAAGCTATTATCGAATGTTGTCGTTGAGATGTTGCAAAAGGCTCTTTTTCTTGTAGTGAAAAGCCAAACTAGAAAAAATATTCTAACACTTAGATTTGATCGAGGTAGAGAATATTTGAAGGGTGAGTTTTTAGAATATCTTCAAGAGAATGAGATTATCTCACAGTGGACTCCACCTTATACATCAACACAAAATGGTGTATCTGAAAGGAGAAATCGTACCTTATTTGATATGGTGAGATCAATGTTGAGTCTCGCAGTTCTTCCAAAATCATTTTGGAGATATTCACTTAACATTGCATGTTATACACTAAACCGTGTCCTATCTAAATCGGTCAATAAAACTCCATACGAGTTATGAAAATGGTAAAAGACCCAATATTTCATACATGGATGCGACGCTTATGTGAAGCGCGTTGAATCGGATAAGCTATGAGCTAAATATGATAAATGTTTATTTTTGAAGTATCCAAAGTAAACTACAGGATACTATTTCTACAATTCCATCGAGATGAAGATCATCATATCGAGACTTGCTGTATTCTTAGAGAAGACAGTGGGAGCAAAGTAGATCTTGAAGAGGTTCAAAAAACCGAAAATAAAATTGACCAATTAGATGTTCCAATGGTTGAGCTTACATTTGATGAACAGATTGAGAAAGTGGGAACTGGACACACCAGCTCTGCGTAAGTCAAGCAGAGTCATTCATTTTCTTCTGAGATATGATCTTCTGATTACTAGTAATGTATTACTAATATAGGAAGATGAACATACTACTTACGTAGAATCGAAGTCAAGTGTTGACTTAAAGAGATGGCAGAAAGCCATGGAATCCGAGATGAATTCTATGTACCAAAACAAGGTTTAGACCTTGGTTGACCAACCTGAAGGGGTAAAAAATATAGGTTGTAAATTGGTTTACAAGAAAAATGTCGACGTGGATGGTAATGTTCATATTTACAAGATAAGATTGGTTGCGAAGAGTTACATGTAAAGGCAATGGATTGACTTTGACAAAACTTTCTCACTAGTAGCCATCTCTAAGTTAATTTAGATTACGCTTACGATTGTAGCATACCAAAACTATGAGATCTGGCAAATAGATGTCAAGATTGCATTCCTTAACAGGAATCTTAGCGAGGATATCTACGTGACACAACCTGAAGGTTTTGAATCCACATAGCCAAACAAGGTATGCAAACTACAGAAATCCATATATGGGTTAAAGCAAATCTTTCGGAGCTAGAATCTTCATTTTAATAAGACAATCAAAATGTTTGATTTTATCAAGAATGAAAATGAACTATGTGTGTATAAAAGGTTAGTGGGAGCAAAGTCTTGTTTCTAATTTTGTATGTGGATGACACACTATTATTAGAAAACTATGTACCTGATGCCAAAAATCAGTAAAGTTGTGGTTATCCAAATTTCTCCATGAAGAATATGTGAGAGACATCATACATTCTTGGTATAAAGATCTATAGAGATAAATCTAAGAGAATGTTTGGCCTATCTCAATCTACGTACATAGATAAAATTTTGAGAAGATTTAGCATGGAAAAATCTAGGAGAGGACTCTGTCCCATCGAGTATGGGATATATATCTCAAAAGAGATGTGTCCAAAGACATAAATTGAAAGAGATCGCATAGATAGAATTCTTTATGCATCAGCAATGGGATCTATCATGTATGTCGTGCTATGTACTCGATCGGATGTTTCATATGCTTTGAGTGTCACAAGCAAGTTCCAAGCAAACCTTGGAGAGAAACATTGGATCGCTATCAAGAACATCTTTAAGTACTTGAGAAGGACTAAAGACATGTTCTTGGTATATGGAGGAAATGAACTTTAGAGTTCAAGGTTATGTCGATGCCAGCTTTCAGTCTGATAAAGACGACAGCACATCTCAATCTGGATATGTATTTACTCTAAATAGTGGTGCGTTAGTTGGAAAATTTCCAAACAGGAAACGACTGCTGATTCAACTATAGAAGTTTGATATATAAAGCGCTTTAGAAGCAAAGAAAGAAAGCGATGCGGATCAAGAAGTTCATTTCAGAACTTGGAGTAGTTCCTAGCATTGTTGATCCAATAACTTGTATTGTGATAACAATGGAACCATCACATAAGCGAAGGAACACATGTCTCATCAATGATCCAGATATATATTGAGGCAATATCATCGCATCAGAGTGATAATCTTAAGAAATGACATAAAGATAGAATGGGTCCTAACATACGATAATGTAGCAGATCCTTTGACAAAGTTGTTGTCCCAGCACAAGCATGATTGTCATGCTAAATCTGATGGTATTAAGATACCTAAGTGATTGGATCTAGTTTGTAAGGGACATTTTGTGATATACTCTTTGTTAGACATTGAAGTATATGAATAAATTGATTAATTAAATAATGGCAGGTCTGTTATTTTTAAATTTTACTATTTAAAATAATAGAGTCCGAAGAAAAGTTTATAGTAACTTGTTAATCACAAGGTGTTGTGATTGTAATATAAAAGTTATAAATAACTTATTCTTGAAATATCACTAGTCATAGTAATAATGAGATACGGATATCATTATTGTGGATAGACTAGCATGTGTTGCATTTCTTTTGAAGAAAGTAGTTGATCTCACGAGCTAAGATGTAGAGAGACATCTGAATGAACACATGAATGCATTGTTATAGAAATATGACATTGGATGATCTGCCTAGAGATTCCACATAGATAACTATCCAAGTGTAAGTGGTAAATCTCTAATGTGCGGTTGTGGATTTGGTCCTTTGACTTGAGGACATCATAGAATCTTATGTGAGGATTGCTATATTTTGGCGAGCGTTTGATGGGACTCAAAGATTTGAGTTACCAAGAAGACGTCGTACGGGTATAGTGAGAATTATATGAAGGTTGTGAATGTCCAATATGAGGATTCGTCACTCCTGGAAAGTATGAGATTATAACCTGATTTTTGCACACTTATGTTGATATAAATTTTTTCGGCTGGGGTGGAGTTATGAGTTGAAAATGATTCAATTATAACAAGATTAGATCAACGAAGAGTTGAGGTGAATAATATAATTTGTTGAAATGAGATTGACACATATCCATATCTCTTAACCAGTTGGGTTATATTGATGAAGAGATTATATTTCTACGGTAACCGCACATATATTGGTTCTGTCATACCACATGACATTTTCTTTCACATGGATTGCCTTGACACATTGCTAGATGTCAATTTTGGACGGCGACGTGAATTGATCGATCTAGGTGAATCGATGAGAATATCACTGCGCTTGCGATTGTGAATGGGAACCTAATAGATCACACACATAAGGCGAGAATTGAGCATCTGGAGTTGGACCTTGTCCAAGTGGGAGATTGAAAAAATTAATGTCCAAGGTCCAATTAGTTGGATCAGACTTAATTACTTATTGTACCAAATTAATTAATTAGATTAATTAATTCGGCATGTTTCTAGTTAATGGGTTCTAGTTGGACTAGACCTAGGGTTAGGGTTAGCGCCGCATATAAATTAATAGGCACAACAGATTAAGGTTAAGAGTTGATCTTGATTACTTGCTAGCACAAGCAAAAGACAGGCCAATACAATTACTCCTAAAATGTTCCGCTTTCATCTGTTCTTGATCGTGGAAATCCAAATATGTTCTTGCTGTGTAGATCATCATTGGAGGCTGGACAATTGGACAGTTTTGGTATTGCAGATAGCACATCTAGCTAATCAGATAATCAGATTTCACGGTGTTCATCAAGGTAAACTTCTATCATGAATTCTATCTAAGTATAACGTTGATCCGGCTTATAGAAATCGTAAATTTAATTTACGATGTGCATGTATACTTCAATTCCTTATAAGGCAGCATGCTACAAATATTGTATCTTTTTGTGTTGGAATCTTCCAATACAATTGTTATAAAATAAAAATTCGAATTTTTCCTACGTTACTAATGTTCACGATAGCATGATTTATACACAAACAGTACTTAAATAGAAAAGAGAGTTTTGTAAGATTAAAATCTCTCATACTTTGCAACACCAAAATAGCACGAGAAATAGCAAAACCGATGCGAGATGTTTCTTAACTAATCATTCATGTTTCAATTTATTATTTTAACTAGACGATCTTTATCATCATCAAGCAACAACAAAGAAAAGAGCCATTCTTACCTCAAATTGACATCTTTTTTCTTTATCCAGACATAATAGTTCGATTGATAGATCGTGGCCTAAGGCGAACTTCATAAATTAAGCATCCAATTGAATCCAAAATTGTAGTATGCATCCAAACGTTAAAATAGAGTAAGCTATTTGAGACAAAGATGATAAATTAGTAGTTGTAGGCTATTGAATTTGCTTGTCCTGCCTTAGTTTATGTTTCAAACGATCAAATTACCATATTTGGAGACAAAGAAAAAAGGGGGTAATTGACATAAAACGTCCCAGCCTTTTGAAGTGATTGTGCAAATCATCACTACCTATGAAATTTTGGTATTTTCATCCTCAAATCTCCCTTTGCTTGTGCAAAACATCCTTTCAGTGTCATCAAAAAAGCTCTGTTACGTCTGATCCTCAACACGACTCGTATCACCTTGCAAGTGTAATTTCGTCTACACACCTATATATTTCACAATAATCCCACAATATTTTGCAATGATCTACAAAACTCCATCTAATATTATCTAGTGCCTTTTCCTTTGTTCTGTATACTTGCCAAGTTAAGATGTCACCCAAACCATCCCTTTCACCCTTTTCCATGAATGTGCTGACTTCCATGTTTAGTTTAGACCTCCAACCAAATTAAAGGTATGGGCGTTTTGTACATAGTGTCCATAGCGGTTCAACTTCTGATATTCTATCTACTTGATAATTTGGAAGGACGTACAAGTAATCCTTCATAATATCAAGAATAATGTGGGAATCATGAACCGCAAGTTGTTCCTTGAGTGTTTTGTGAGCTTCTAACCCATGAACTGCACAAAGGAGAACCTGTCCACCTTACTTGACTGTGAAATTGACCTTTTCCTCAACTTCATTTACCACATTTTTGCCATCCTTGCAAGGGTGGTGATGGAGAAGTCCCCACATATAATTGCATTCAAGTTTTCGTGTAATTCCATTTAGGATTGATTTATGTCGAGATAGTCCACATGTTCTATACGGGTTCTCTCTTAACATTGTATAATGTCTAAATGTTGGGCATTTTAAATTGTGTAGACACTAGAGCAGCCCTAATTGCCTCCACAAAGGGAGACTCTACTACAATACTCATGTTTGCTTCTTCATCCGAACATCCCTTGGCAGTTTCCTCTTCTCGATTTTTCTTCTAGCTTCAATCCCCGCATAGTCATTCGATTTAAAGCATATAAATTGATTTGCCAGATAAAAGGTAGGGACATATGTGAAATGGGTATATGGATGAAATTACCCTTGTAATGTGGTACGAGTCGTGTTGAGGATCAAACTTAACGGAGCTTTTTGGATGACAATGGATGGAACGGATGTTTTGCGCAAGCAAGGGTGGATTTTGAGGGAGAAAATGTCAAAATTTTATAGGTAGAGATGATTTGAATAATCACTTCAAAAAGTATTGACGTATTGTGCCAATTTACCAAAAAAAAAAAAAAAAATTTGAGCAAAATTCTTAATTGCTTTCTCTTCCATTTCAGTATCTTCACCTACCAAAAAGAATTTTAATAGCTTAAATCATAAATTTCTGTTAGATCAAACTTTGCTTGCAGATGGCTTGAGTCTATCGAACAAAAACTGAAACCCAAACTTTCACATGATTCCAAGATGTGTGATAGACGCTTTCCTTAAAAAAAAATTTGTTCCACTCAATTGTAGTACACACGAGATCCAAAGTTGTCTATATGATGTAATATAATATGATTAAAGTGTTTGCCTGCGTCTCTGCACTGATGAAAGTAAACCAAACACTCAAAATAAATGTAGATAATTATATAAGAGAATTTTATATCCAGTTCTACAGTATTCCAAATATAAAACAAGTTAAAGAAATCAAATTCTATTTAGAGAAGCAAAGAAATAAGAAAATGATCAAGAATTTTCTCATTATTTCTTTCAACAATCACACTAAATTTATAGATCGTTAAAGGGCACTTCTCAAAGATTACAATGGTTAAAAAGAATCACAACAATTCATTAAGATACACAAAAACCGACTTCATAATGAAAGGAGGCCAAAAAGCACGACAAGCTCCGTTTTCCAGTTTTGCTTCTTATCAAAACCGAATGCTCGTTTCACCGATTTTTCATCCAACGCTAGTCCCAAGTCATTCATGTAATGTTCTACATATGTCAAAACGACATATTTAGAAAATCAACTCAACAATTTCTAGTCTAAGAGCCATTTGTAATCTAAAACCATCAACAATTTCAACCTATGGAATTAGAGGGACTAAAAATAAAAAGATCAAACATTCACAAATAAATTTCTATAAATCGCACACGAATTATTTTTATCAAAAGATTAAAAATCCAAAATAATTTGGCAATAATTCATTAAAAAATCAAAAGAAAATAAAATTACGAAACTGCAATTATGAATTACCTAAAGTAGATTTTGTTTTGATAATGGTGAAAATTGGGATTTAGCATTTAGGACTAGAACACATTAGTAGTGGAACACATAATTAAATGTGTCCACACACAGTGGATAATATATCCTGCTCATCACGGGCATGAAATCATTCCCCGGCAAATAGAATGGACAAAAGCTAAAAAATATACTCACGTAATAGCGTGCTTAACGGCCAAAAGATGACGGCGGTAAAAATCTACCCTTTGTGGATCATTGGTCCCTTGCTTTATTGTTGTAATTAATATTAGTAAAGCTAATTCCTACCAACAATTCCAGATTTTTGAATTAGAGAAAAGATGTAAAAACATTTACTAATTCACTTTAAATTCAAATAGACCACACGATTTAGTTCTTATATATATATATATATATATATATATATAGATAGTTGGATTCTTGTACTTTTGCTTTGTGTAGACAAGAAGATTTTTAAGTCCTCTTGGATACACATAAAACATGCTAAAACCTGTCTGTAAATAATAAAAACATAAAATTATCAGTTATTTGCCATCTTTCAATAATTTCGAACAAAGAATATTAATCTATATTTGGTACTTGCAATCAAGATTGAATGTTATATAACTGTACAATGAGGTGTAAATCTAGATATGTTGGAGAGGCCGGCCTTGTCGGGCTTGGTTCTCTAGACTATGTTTTAATTCTTTTCTTATTCAAAAGTTTAACAAAGAAAATATATATGTGCCAATTCGATCGGTCTACTTTACACCTCTATTTGTATTTTTCTCGAGCGAGATTATGGTCGTCAATCTTGAAAATTTTGGAAATAATTACATACCGGATTACCAATGAATTTTCCATTTCTCTCACCGCAAAATAGGAGGAAACGAAATTATAAGAAGAAATGTTAAATATTACCATGAACTACGAGCAATTAAATCAGATAATAATTAGTATATTTGTTTTGAAGGTAATTTGTGAACTTACTTGTAAGATTAGCTTTAGAGTCATTAAGATCTTGGTGTTAACAGATGTTGACGTGACAAGAGGAAGATTAGCGACATAAAATGAAGTATAATAATTGAGTCCCAAGAAATCATAGGAGCCCTTCACCAATTCAGCTTCTTCATGTGTGAAATTTGGTAAGCGTTTCCCAAGAAGGGCATGCATGCTTTTTGGATAATCTCCATACGTTAATGGATTTAAAAACCTTAAGAGCAATCATCAAAATATCCATATTAGGGCCTTGTTTAGGAGCATTTCAAGCTTTGTTTTTATGAAACTTGACTCAAGTGTCCAGTAAGCATAAAATCGAGGGCCCTTTGAGCTGCTTTCACATCAGCTTGCCTTTTGGAATAGGGCACAAACCAGTGAGAAATCAGTACTATACCAATCTGGCCTTTCTGATACGTCTGTATAAATAAAATCTCCAATATTATTGTCCCCTTAAATCGGATTCTGGACCCACTTGAATATTTGGTCAAAAGACGGTAAAAACCATCTCTTAAAAACAATATTTCCAACATAACATGTACGAACCTTGTACTTTTCTCTGTATAATTTGACTGTTTGGGCATGACAAAGGAGCATGAAATGGCCAGCAATGTAAGGCTCGATGGCAGAGTTACCAGCAGGACAGTCATTGTTCATCCAA
Source organism: Forsythia suspensa (assembly GCA_023638005.1). Taxonomy (NCBI): domain Eukaryota; kingdom Viridiplantae; phylum Streptophyta; class Magnoliopsida; order Lamiales; family Oleaceae; genus Forsythia; species Forsythia suspensa. Next base: position 35,126,155 of record CM042671.1, read on the forward strand.
GAAGAACAGCGTCCAGGAGCCATGATACCCAAGTCATAACCACCTAATATAAATATATATGGCTCATTCATAGTCACCCAATGCTTAACCCTATCACCAAATTCTTTGAAACAAACTTCTGCAAAATCTCGAAAATCATCCCTGCCAGGGGAAAAAAAAAATTGTATTTAGTTGATTAGTTGATTTGATATATAATCTGTGATTAAATGTTGATGATAGGTCAGTGAACACTGTGTTGTTTTCACCAAAATGTACCTGATGATTTTGTTGGGTGGATTTTGTGTAAAGTGACTGACAATTGCTTCGACCTGACCGGACAGGTCGATCCCATTTCGACACCCCGAATCGACGAAGTGACAAACTATTTTGCCTAAACAGATTGGATCGGGTCTGAATATTTGGCCGAAGTTGACACTAATTCATTTTAGTTGGTTTTCAACACTAAAACAATTTCTCGAATTCTTAAACCAATTTCGAACAGATTTAACCTATCCCGGAAAGATATTGAGGAAATTTATGTTAAGAGTTGCTTAAAAGCCGTCAACAAGTAGAATTGGAGAAAGTACAATGGATCGAACATGTTTGGAAGTACTTATAATTTAGTCAAATATCATTTTTATTCAAAAATTATGTAGGACCCACAACTTATATTCACACATCCCATAGAACCCAATTTTTATAATCTACAAAACGCTTTACTAAACAAGCATGCAATTAACTTGATAACTATAGTCTAGATATTTCAAATAGACTTTTGACTATATTTAGAGTTTCACTTAATTAGTCATTTTAATTTTTATATTACTATTAAAAGAAGGTTTCATTAGGAATTAGCAAATAGTAATATATATTTAGCATTACAGGGTAATCTTGAATTTGAAGTCCACTTAACGTGATTAATAGATATGTTATAGCCCTAAGTTGGAAGAGAAAAACAGAATTTTCAAAAAGTGTTAAATTGTAATTGGGGTAATTAGCTGCTCAATTCCAAGATTTTCCATAGCCACAAAACAAAGGAATTGAAGTAAAATTGTTGAGCCAAAATTTTAGATAGTACCAAATCAACGTACCCCTCGGGTGTTGGTAGAAGCAAACGAGTTGGCTATAACAGATTGGACTTGTTGTCGCTTACGACTTGGGATGGGACATTGAGGTGAATTCCACCCCCCCTCCCTCCCTCCCTCCCTCCCTCCCTCCCTCCCGTCCCGTTATAGCCTAACACATAGTTAATTCTTTTAATGAGTGGTGACAAGACTTAAACTCAGAATATTTGCATATGCTCTATCATATAAGCCACTTTATCTAAAAGTTTAAATTGTAGTAGGGCTTAACTTAAACAATTCTTGTCTTGCAATTCACCCATTTTGGGGAGAATCGCAGAAGTGGCAATACTGCTAAATGATCGAGTGACTCGATTAATTTTTTTCAATGATCGTTGACCCGTTTTTCAAATAAATTACCAAATATAACTATGTCTTCTCATTCTCACTTATTGCATTTTAAATGATTTCAAATTCATCTGTTGGTGTATGTTGTTGTCTGCTGAGAAATAGAATATTTTCAAGTTAGAATTTAACCCATAAGGTTAGAATTCAACTCATTTTCACCTATGTAAGAAATATCATTTCAAGGTTTGAATCTAACCCATTTAAATTCTTGTAAAATATATGTTTTTCTTGTTCTTTTAATTTATGGTAGAAATTGTGGATTTTATGGTATAAATCATGAAAATATGTTTACATTTGAGTATGAATTGTGATTTTTCTTTAAATTTCTCTAAATTTGAGCTCATTTGAGGTGTGTTAATTGAAAAACAGCTTTAACATGTGTAAACTAGCGTTAATAGACCCATAGTCTCATTAAGATTTGGTATATTAGTAGACCTTAATGTAAATGCATTAAGAGAATACAGGCTTGTTAATGGTATGTTAATAGTCTAGCCTTAGCAGAACTGTGGTCGTTAATGGACCATCTGTTAGCAGATCATTCTGTTAACAGACATTATTAATAAGGGTGTTTAAGTTTTTTCTTTATAAAAAATGTATTTTCAACTTAAATGATATAAATTGGGTACTTTTTTGATTTAGAATTGTTTGACACGGTCTTTTAGTCAAAGCGGCCATAGCAAAAAGCACTGGGGAAGAAGAATTGAGAGAGAAGAGTAAAGAAGGGAAAAAGAAGAAGAAAACGGCGTTAGCGAAACGAGGTGGTGGGTAAGAGAAGCCGAAGCTTGTGTTCTTCATTTTCGTTCTTTTTGAAGAGGTAAGCAAGTAAAATATTAAGTGAATAATAATTCCTGATTTTATAAGGTTTTAATTAGTAGGTTAAATTCATAGATTAATGAAGAAGAGGGAAAATCCTTCATTTCTAATCAGTAAGATAAAAAGAAGAAGAGAATTAAGAATTTGAAGAAAGGAAAAGAATTGAGTTGGGGACTTAAGTGAATTAAATCGACATCTGCATTAGTTGATTACTCGTTATTTAACATGATTGGTGTTTAGTTCGAGTACCTATATCTTTACCTGGAAAAAAGAATGTGCATTGCACATGCTGAAGATCATAATTTAAAGAAGTAAAGACTACCACCAATAGAAGCATTATTGATTGGGACAGAGAAAAATAATTTACAAATTTCTCAGATTTTTTTAATAACAACTTCCATATATTCCATGTCATTATGCACGACATAATTAATTAAAAATATGTTTATAGTTGAAATTTCATCAAAAGAAAATATAGTGAATCTGATCATTCAATATCCATATTTAACACAATACATTTTTAAAAGGCAAAATGAAAAGACAACAAAAGTAAAAAAAAACGTACAATAAAAATATCTTAAAACATTACTTATGTCTCAACTTGTGATTCTTCAAAAGACCAAGTATGTCAATGATTAAGGGCCCGTTTACAATTGCGTTTAGAGCCCAATTTCTGATATGTTAAACAATCATAAATTTTTTTAGACGTTTGATAAATTTTAAAAAATATGATTATAAAGAATCTATACTATTTTGCAGAAGATTTTGAGAATAAGCAAAATTGTAGCTTCTTAAATTTTGCTTAAAACTTTTCTACTTCTCTATTATTAAAATATCAATTTTAACCATAATTAATTAAAATAACTCTTTCTGAGAAACCAAATTGATGCAAGTATGATGCATAAAAAATAATTTAAAATTTAACTAATTTTTGTATTATATGACTATGCTTTTATTTTGTAATTTTTATAAATTCTAAAATTTATTAGATGTTTATTATGTTTATTTTAAAATAATTATATAGTAAATGCATATGTTTTAGAAAACTATTTAATAATATTATATATGGTTATGAAAGTAAAGATAATAATAATACAATGAACATTATTATAATTAATATTCATTTTATTAATTTTATACAGTTACGGAATAAATCGCGTTTGTTTACCAAATGCATAAATATTGATTTTCAAATATAGAGTAGCTTTGAAACAAAAGTTTATCAAACACTTATTTAATTCTTTTTACAATTGATTCTTTGTGCATTATAGCATAGTCATTGATTACATCGAGGATTCACCTATGGTGGACTGGTCTTGTTTCTCTAATGGTCTGGTAAAAAAAAACTCTTGGAGCTCCATTTTTGCTTACATCGAGGATTCACTCATAAAAGTAGAAAAGGCAATATATTGATGCTACTATTATATTGAAACTAAATTAATTAAAAAATAAAAGTGTTCGATTTTAAAAGATTAGGCTTTTAGATAAATTGTGGTTCACAATGGTACAATAACAAAGAAAGTTCTTGTGTTCAAATATCATTGCCATCCAATTGTGTGTTGACATATGGTTAACTTTAAATCTTAATGTTTTGATTATAACAAACAAATTAATTGTGTTTACTAACAATCTATTTTCAAATAATATTTAAAGCGCTACAAATCGGACTCTCATGCAATGTCAAGATCAAGTCAAAATCAATCCAATAGTTCAAGTATTTCAAGATTCGAAGATCAAGATCGAAGAATAGATTTCTAGATAAAATTGTAAATGTATTAACTCTTTGATTTTTAGTAATTAAATGAATGAAAGCTCAAAATTTTTTTATGTACAAAACGTAAGTCATTATCATTTGCATAAAACATTTTTATCAAAGCTAAAAATCAATTTTTCAAAAGTGTGGAAACGGTCAATCCGTTGGGGGGAAAATAGTTCGCCGGATCTTTGATTCTTGCAAGAACAATTGACAGGGCTCAGATTAATATTGTTTAACTCCACAAAGATAACACTAAGTTAAAGGATAAATTAAGAAGGACCAATTTCACCAAAAAAATATAAGGGAGGGAAGTGGGTTGCAATTTTCACAAAGAAAATATCAATGACAATGGCTGAAAGTTGCTGGTTTCGGATTTGGCTTTTCTGCTTAAGACCAATTCACGTGTGGTATTATTATATGGTGGTGATTTTGCTGTCAAACCAACTACTAATATATATATATGTAATAATATATATTATATATGGTATAATATAATATATAGGTATGATAATGGTAATAGTATAATATATTAGTCCATAATATATTATATCCTAAATATATACATCCTAATAATATTATACTCTAAACCTAGCCGTCCCACTTTAAACCAGGTCCAATACACTGGGTCACTGAGCAACGACCCAAAGGTACATTAAAACTTCCAAGTAACCCACACACGTCCTTTATTAATTTGGGCTGACACACTTGTGGAGTAGACTATACAATTATCTTTCAATCTTGAGCTCAAAGTCTATTAAGATATAACGGGTCTATTAATCATTACTACCCCGAGTTTATTTGAGATCACAAAAATCCCAACAAACCTCCACCTTGATCCAAATATACCTGCAAACTCCAAAAGTAAAAATAGCTTAGTATTTGCTTAAAAAAGGATTCCAAATAAATTGGAACTTTACATACCTTCACCGAAGTTTAGAAGTGGTTACCATTGTGAGCACCTTAGTGCCCATATTTGCAAGGTTATAAACCTTCAAATACCTAAGCAACAACTTTAAAGCTTCTCAATATTTGGAATCGGGATCAAACATGTACCTGCTTAACACACTAACAGTAAAGGCCAAGACTAGCCTAGTGCAAACTATCAGGCCAAGACTAGCCTAGTGCAGACTATCAAGTATATAACGGAGCCATTAACATTTGAGTAGGAGTTTTTACTCATAAACTCCTTTTTCTTATCATGTTCCTCAGACAAGATAAATAGGTTACCAAGAGGTACAGAAGTGGGTTTGCAATTAACAATGCCAAGTTTCTTCAAAAATTTAAGCACAAAAGGAGTTTGATACACAAATAAGCATGAATTTGGCATATCTCTATCAATCTTCATACCAAGGAACCTTCTAGAATGTCCTAGGTATTTCATGTCAAATTATTTACTTAATTCAACACTTATCTTGTTTACCACTTTCATGTTAGGTCCATCCAATAACATGTTATCCACATAAAGTAACAGATACATACAATCATCATTTGTGTTGTGGTGCATGTAATACAAGCAATTATCAAAATCATTCTTTTTGCAACCAATATAAAAAACATGTGAATCAAACATTCTATACCACTGTCCCTTGGCTACTAGCCTAGCCTCGTATCTCACATGCTCACTCTCATTGGTACCCTTTTTCACCTTATAAACCCATTTGCATCCCACTATGGATTTATCCTTCGGTTTAGGAACTAAACCCCAAGTTTGATTCCTAACAAGACAACTTATCTCTCTTCTCATGGTACTAAACTATTCTAAGGACTTCTCACTCTTTATAGCCTCCAAAAATGTATTTGGCTCCTTATCAACTAGTTCCTAATAACTAGTATAGGCTATAGTGAAATCAAATAGTCTTTGGGGTTCCCTACATGGTCTCCTCTCTCTATCTCTGGCCAATTGATAATTAGCCAAAGGATTTTGGTCAACGAGATTTTTCTCTATCACATCCTCGTTACCTTTTGCATCTATGTTCTGTTGATTTTGATGTGTGTCACTCTCCACCTCACTAAAGGTGATGGGGATGTGGGTACTCACTTTCTCCACATCAACTAGGGACTCTTCCCTAATGGTTTTTTGCTGTTTTTCACTCTCTAAACAAGTATATCTGACTCATTAAAAATGACATCCTGACTAATGATGATTTTCACACCCTTTTGACTCCAATCCCACAACTTATACCCCTTATCACCATCTGCGTATCCTAAAAAAACACATTTCCTAGTCTTGGGATCTATTTTTCCTTCACTTTGATGAAAGAAAGCAGCACAACCAAAAGTCTTAAGTATGGAATAATCAGCATATTTACCATACCATTTTTCATAGGGTGTATTACCATTTAAAACAATAGAAGAGGTCATATTAGTCAAATAGCAAACAGTCATAACAGCTTCACCCTAAAACGATTTAGACATACCAGAACTCAACATCATACATCTAACTTTATCGAGCAAAGTACGATTCATCCTTTCAGCAACCCCATTCTGTTGAAGAGTGTAAGGCACAATTTTATATCTAGTAATGTCACACTCATTACACAAATTATCAAAGTTAGCATTGTAGAATTGAAGACCATTATCATTACCTAAATATTTTATTTTTTTACGTGTTTGATTCTCCACCAATTTTTAAATTTAATGAAAGTTTCACATTTATCTTTCAATAGATAAACCCACACACGTCTGAAGAAATCATCAACAATAGATAAAAAATATTTGTTACCACAAAAAGTGGGATTGCTTCCGGGACCCCACAAATCAGTATGAATGTATTCTAACACTCTACTTGTCTTGTGTGTGCTAGATGAAAACGATATCCTACGATGTTTTTCAAGCACACAATGATCACAAAATGGAATGTCAGACACCTGATCCTTATCAAACACACCCTTGTCGTTAAGGAACTTAAGTCCCTTAACACTAATGTGAGCTAACCTATTGTGCCACATTTGTGTGTGATCAGTGTCAATGGAAGAGATAGTGGAATTTAGACCACTCATCACTTCAAAGATGTGTAATATATATGCCATTTTTCCTAGTAGCTTTAAAAGCTCTATGCCATCACCAAGCCTACCCATGAAACCTATTCTCTCTAACTCCCTTATAGAAATCAAATTTCTACCCATATGCGGAACATATCCGACTTCTCTTAATGTATACACAAAGCCATCACAAACTAAATGATTTACATTACCAACACCAAGAATTTTATATGCAACTACATGTCCATGATCGCCTCATGCAAATGATCAAACTAAAATTTATTAGAAGTGGCATGAAAAGATGCACCGAGTCAAGAATCCACTCATGTATATGGGAGTTCATAGACAGTTAATCTCACCAGTGCTCGAATTTAAAAAGCATGTAAACCTCACCGCACTCATCACTAGAGGTCACTACGCTTGTCTCTCTCTCGATCTTCTCCTCTCTCTGCTTGTTCTTCTCTTTATAACATTCACTAATAAAATGTCCTATTTTCCCACACCCGTAACATTTCTTTCCTTTGGCCCTCCCATGTGACTTATAACAAATTCTACCCCATCTATTGCTACCATTATTTTGCCCACCTCTACTTCCACTCCCATCCACCGACTGAGGTCTGCCCCTCACAAAATGGACTTCACCATTTTTTCTCTCATTTTTTTCGAACTTCAACTCTCTCTCTCCTTACTTTTTGAAGAGTCTATAACAATGTCAGGTGTAAGGGTCTCTCTCCCATACTTAATTACATTCTTGACTTCCTTATATGAATCAGGAATGGCATTTAACAAAATTATAGCTTTGTTAATTTCAGGGACCGTTTTACTACAGTTTGTAATAACTTGGACAAGCTTATTAAAAACATCAATATTGTCATCCAAATCCCATGAGGGGTCAATTTTGAAGCTGAAAATTTTTTCAATTAGATAAATTTTATTTAGAGTGGATTGGATTAAATAAAGTTCTTCTAATTTTTTCCAAAGCTTTTTTGTGGAATCAAATTTTCCAACTTTTCGCAAAACAAGGTCTGATAAATGCAATATAATAGAAGTCTAAGCAAATTCATCAAAATCCTTTTTCGATCCTCGGTAACATTAGGACCATAAGAATTATCAATAATATTTGAAACCTTTTCTCGAACCAAAATACCTTTCATTTTCATTGCAAATAGAAAATCACATTTACCAAAGAAAGACACTCAAGTCAAAATGATGTGCGAGACATCTTAACAAATAAGAATATACACCAAAAAGCAATTCAAGATAATCACGTGAGAAATACCTAAAGGCCTTAATATACATCGCTTTTTTAGATTCTCGAGTTTCATGAGATTCACGATCTCGAGATCAAGAGAATTGTCAAACGGGTAAAGTCCAGATGATGATTCTAAAAATAATGCACAAAAAATAAAGTATTGCAAATAATCAAAGACCAAAACAAAAGCTAAACACAAGTCACAACAATGAGCACGTAAATTCCTAGCAACAGTAATAGTTACCCCACACCAGTAACCCCAAACATAATGGTCACCCCACACGATGACCGCTAGTAATCGGAATGTAAAAGAGATTAGCCAATTTACCGTGAGCGGACCAAATCGACGGTCCAGATTAAATAGGAGAGATGCGAAACATATTAAAAGAATTCCACCAAAGAACAACAACCACACAAGTCGGAAAAACCACGGGTTTTTGCAACGCCGAATATGTTCACTATCGAACCCATTGCCTAAGTCGTCCGGACCACCACAAAATATAATCGACCACTCACGGAAGGTCGAAAATAGGACGAGGATCACAACGCCGCCGGCTACTCGGCGGAATACCCTCTCACGCGCGCCTCACGCCGCCGCTCAAGAAATCAGCAACCGAAAATCACGCTACGCCTCCTCCTCCGCTTCACGCCGCCAAATTTACTACTCCGCCTCGACGTCAGAAACTCGAATATGGTCTCCGTTCACAAAGATGACATCTCCTTTGGCCGGATAATGGACGGACATATTCGGGCATATTCTTGTTTCTTCTTCTTCGCTAATCCGACAATCCAAAATTAATTTTCTTGCATTACGGAATGCCACCGAGGCTCTGATACCAATTGTTGGGGAAAAAATAGTTCGCCGGATCTTTGATTCTTGCAAGAACAATTGATAGGGCTCAGATTAATATTGTCCAACTCCACAAAGGTAACACCAAGTTAAAGGAGAAATTAAGAAGGACCAATTTCACCAAAGAAATATAAGGGAGGGAAGTGGGTTGCAATTTTCACAAAGAAAATATCAATGACAATGGTTGAAGGTTGCTGGTTTCGGATTTGGCTTTTCTGCTGAAGTGGCTTTTCACGTGTGGTATTATTATATGGTGGTGATTTTGCTGCCAAACCAACTACTAATCTATATATGTGTAATAATATATATTATATATGGTATAATATAATATATAGGTATGGTAATGGTAATGGTAATAGTATAATATATTAACCTATAATATATTATACCCTAAATATATATACCACAATAATATTATACCTTAAATTTAGCCGTCCCACTTTAAACCGGGTCCAACACACTGGGTCACTGAGCAACGACCCAAAGGTACATTAAAACCTCCAAGTGACCCACACACGTCCTTCATTAATTTGGGCTGACACACTTGTGGAGTGGATTATATAATTATCTTTCAATTATAGGCTCAAAGCCTATGAAGATATAACGGGTCTATTAATCATCACTGCCCCGGGTTTATTTAAAATCACAAAAATCCCAACAGTGCACGTGGCTTGCATTTTAGAAAAAAAAAATTAAAAAAATCTAGTCTACACGCGAAGGAGAGTTTTAATGACTAAATTGAAAAGTAAATGTGCTTTATGACAAGTAAAGCTTTTAGACGAAAAAATTCGATACATTTATAGTGATTTTATATAATTCTTTTTAGAAAAAATCAGACGTTTTACGGCCCTCCATGTTACACGTGTTCATCGGGTGCTTGTCTTGAAAATATTTTATGTATAACTCGATGTTGGTGATAACAAGTGTTTACATCATCTCCAATGCAACAGTGTAGAAAGTTGTACACATGGATGTGATAAGTAAAATGGGGAAGGGAGAGAAGAGCATCTCCAATGAGATTGTGAATTGGAAAAATTGTAGCTTGCATTTACAAAAGAGAGGATGTAATGGAGAGAAGAGCATCTCCAATGAGATTATGGATTGGAAAAATTGTAACTTGCATTTACAAAAGAGACACTACAAAAGAGTAAGTGAACGTAATGATTAAGCTTTTGTTTGGTTTTGCTTAAAATATTCTTAAAAAAGTTAAGTTAAAATCAATAATTAATTTTAATCATACTTTTATAAGATCCACAATTTTTATCAACTTTTAACTATATATTTTATCAATTATTATTAAAATCTTCTAGAAAGGTTATTTTTAGCGAAATGAAATGCACAAAGAAGAAAGAATATAAAGTTGAATATTACATTCAATAAAAGATAGCAATGTCCCGCCAATTTTTCTAAGACTTAGACTTTGTTATATCATAACAAATCGAGACTAACACTTCAAGTGAAAACAATATACAATTGTAATATATTTTATAAGAATATTTTCATCATATACTATTAAAAATAAAAGAATTTAAAAAATATTAATATTTTTATTCTAAAAATATTATTTATATTTTTTTATAAAACTCATAGTTACATTTCTTACAAAAAGTAGTATTGCATTTGTTACATTTGTAATTTAAAATATTAAAAAAATAATTATGGAATTTTATTATAAAATCAAGTAGGTGCTATTTTAAATCCAAATATAAAAGAGAAAAAATGGAATAAAAGAATGTGCATTGCACATGCATGCTGAAGATCATAATTTAAAAAGTAAAGTTTTTTTTGCACCTACCTACCACCAATAGAAGCATTATTGATTGGGACAAAGAAAAATAATTTATAAATTTCTCAGATTTTTTAATTACAACTTCCATATATTCCATGTCATTATTCACAACGTAATTAATTAAAAACATGTTTATGATTGAAATTTCATCAAGGACGGATCCAAAATGAAAAAGATGATTCGGACCGCCCGCGGCCTCGCGGCCAACAGCCGATCCACGGGCGGTCCATGGACCGCCCGTGTCCACGATCCACGGTCCGTCCATGGACCCACGTGAAATCATTATTTTTTAACTTAAAACAAAAAAATAATAAGAAATAAGTGAAGAAAAATTTTAAATTCAAACCCTCCTCCTTTTTCTAAGGTTTGGGATTGGCTACTATTAGCGTAGGCAGAGTTAAAATTGTACACAAACAAGTTGTTACGTGTACAATTTTTGTAAAGTTAAATATCAAAACTTACAAGTTAAAATGAATAAAAATAGAATGAATTTATACAAAATAATAAATATACTTACATTTTACTTACTATATATTCGGTTCATTCATCTCTTCTACCAATATCATGCTTATTTTATCTTGGATTCGATGTTCGTGATCCTCCCAATCTTTCAAACACATTAAACTCTCTAATATATCCGGTTTAAGTTTTGACCTCAAATCATTAAGAATCCTACCACCATTTAAAAGCGCACTCGGATGCTACAGCTTGATACCGGAGGTGTTAGTAGATCACGTACTATAATAGAAACAATTGGGTATTGGCACTCGCTTTGTCTCCACCACCTAAGTATATCAAAATTATTCCGCCATCTTCATCTAACAAATTAAGCATGTCGTGACCAAAATATCTAGCTAACTCTAATGGTATATCTCTAATATTAGTTTCAACATTTGTGGCACGGGAAAGCGAGGAGGAAGAAGAAGAAGAAGAAGAAGAACTAGGATTTTGAGTTCCCTTAAAAATAAGGAAACTCCAATAATCATTAGGATTATGGTTATTTGAAGAAGAAGAAGAAGAAGAAGGGTTTGAAGAAGCAGGGTTTGGCGCAGAGGGTCTTCTAACGTTCCTACCGGTTTTTTCCGCATAAAATTCGTACATTTCACATAATGTTTTTTCTAAATTACCGTAAGTTAATGGATTACCGTAACTCAAATTATTAGAAATTTCGAAAAATAGTATGTTTAGTACCTTGTAAATTTACGCTATGGTCCATAATTGACGCTAACGGGAACAACATAGGCAAGTCTTCCCAATATTTTCTAAACTTCATTTCCATTGTTTCAACAATATCATAAAAAATTGCATACGTCTTATATCTATTAAAATTATTTGCAATAAAATAAAAATGATTTAAAACTAATGGACTAGTAGGGTAGTATATACCACCACATGCATTTGTAGCGTCGTAAAATACTTTAAAAAATTTTCGAACATGAAATGCAATTTGCCAATCATGTGGTTGCAAATCGTATTGTGGACCGTGTGAATGTCGGCCATTATAATAAGCAGTTACACAATGTTCATAGCCTTCACTTGATTCAAGCATTAAATAAGTAGAGTTCCACCTATTACATATGTCTATACATATAGTTTTAGTTGGAAGAGAATTTTCTACGTATAATTCATCAAATACTTGTTTTCTAGAAGGTGAAGTAGTAATATAGTTCAAGGCATACCTAATTTTTTTTCTAATTGTGGGCCTATATACTTTAAACCATCTTGGACAATTAAATTAAAAATATGGCATACACATCTAACATGAAACAAAATTCCACCGAAATCCGGTTGTAATTCCTCAATTAATTTTTCTATTACAAAATTATTAGGCGGAGCATTGTCAAACGTCATACTGCGAATTCTAGATTCGCAATTAAATTCTTTAATAATTGCAATTAAATAATTAAAATTTTGAAGGCCATTATGAGGGTAGTCAATTACTTTAAAAGCAATTATTCTTTTATGCATAATCTATAGTTTATCAATATAATGTAAAGTAGCTGCAATATATCATTTATGATTTAGACCGGACCATAAGTCCGAAGTGAATGATACAACACCAGCATATTTACTTAAATCATTTTTTATATTTTTTTTCTTTTATTAAATGTAACAATAGTATCAGAACGAAGAGTGTTTCTAGCAAAGGGTAAATACCTTGGTTGAAGATACCTTTGTACAAACCGTGTGAAATGAGGGCTTTCCACTATGCTAAGCGGGAACTCACCACTGGCCACCAACTGACACATGCCTTCTCGGCGTATAGACTCTTGTGAATAAACCCAATTGTTAAGATTTGGAGAAGAACTAGTAGATCCACCCGGAGATCCAAAATGTAGTTGTGCTTGGTTGATATCAACTCCTCTATGCTTTTGCATACACTTCGAAAAATGTCGGTTAAGATGGCTCGTTCCACCACCCTTTTGCCATGCAAACTATTGCTTACAATATTTACAAACTACCTTGAAAATTGGTTGCCCATCTGCAGATGCACCGGTCTCGCACTCTATTGAAATGATCCCAACAACGAGCCTTTTGTTTTGCGGCACTTCGCTTAGTAGTCGATTGAGTAGTGTTGGTCGCTTTCTAACTCTTCAATCAATATCATCTAAATCAAAAATTGGAGCAAGGTTCCCAACTCCAAAATCATCACCAAATTCTGGAATTGGAAAATTATTTAAACCACTAAAATCATCTTGAATTTGGTTTTCGACAGACTCGGCACTTCCTTGAAAATTGTATTGATCCATGAATTTGGTTATAGATAATAGAAATGTAGAAGACTAGAAGTAGAAAAAATAAATATGGAAATTGGAATGTAGGGATGTAGAAGATAAGAAGAATAAGATTATAAATCTAAAAATTCTATAAATTGCACAATATATGATATTAATTTTTTTTTTTTTGAAAATGGAAGTATGAATGTAAGATTGTAATTTGAGACTTGAGAGATTTGTGAAGAGAATAGAGTTAATTTATGGGATATTTATAGGGAAAAAAAAATAGCCGTTTGAAAAAAAAAAATTAATTGGGGACCAAATTGCAAACGGTCATATTTCTGACCGTTGCATATTGCAACAATTGTTGGGGACCAATTTGGTCCCTGCCCTTATGGACCACGGACCACGGACCACGGGCCGGCCCGTGAAAAATTTTAAGGCCGGTCCAGACCGGTCCTTCTTTCGACGGGCCCGGTCAGATATTTATGACACGGGCCGACGGGCGGCTCGTCCGCTTGCCATCTCTAGAACATTTGATTATGTGGATCCATGTAAATTATAAATAAAAGATTATAATTTTGAAATATATATTATACCATTGCAACAAATAAAACTACTTACATAATGGGACTCAACTTTTTAGTTGTCCACTCTACTTCATATCATAGAAAAATTTGATCCGACCCGGTAGCTCTTTTTAAGCGGATCTCTCTTTTAAAAAAATAAAATTGATGTATGAAATTTATGAAATATAATAGTGTATCATTATTTATGACTTACGATTTCATATACATGTGCAACATAAAATTTTGATCCTTGAAGAGTTACCATATTCTCCACCAAAAGTATATGACAAAATAAAGCACAAAAAAGAGTATTAACAATTTCAGGATAAACAAAAGTCGAGCCATCTTGACATGCGCTTATTAACATAATGGTAAAGAATACGGAAAATGAAACAATAATCCACATCAACTAGCAAAGACAAAAATTACACTCATTAGGATACACAAAATTGGAATACTTTTTCAAATACAAAACATAACATCTTGGAGTTAACTTACTATTTTAAATGTCTCAAAGTGAGGCTGAGCCAACTTTTCAACTTCTTATAGCTTCTCAAGAGCCTGCAAAAATGTAATATTTAGAATATTCTTGACTATAACAATAATAATGCAAAATATATATTTTCCTTATAAGGTATTGTAAATCAACCCAGGACCAAAAAATAGAAAGTGATCAGATGACTAATGACATGATAAGAAAGAAAGAACACCTGTTCAATTGTCAGATCCAAGGCTCGTTTCACATGCTCTTTCCAATTAGCTACAACAATGGTCTACAAGTTTAGGAGAACCAGTTAAGAAACAATTTTCCTTGTGTAAAAATTGCCTTCTAATGTATATTACCATACAGTAACCAAAATGAGCAGAGAACCAAGGCACTAACCATGCTGGGTGAACCTGGCCAGTGAGATATAAAATAAAGTCAGTCCATCTACTCCACGCAACAATATTAATCCATGATTAACAGAACCATATTTGTACAGAAACTATAAACTTACGAAGTTTTCAATTCTTCTCTTTTCCATCAACTAGTTTCCTTTGAGGTTATCTTTTTTCCTGAATCTATTGTTACATAGTTTAGTAAAATATCACTTGTATTATTTTGAACCTATTACTTGCAACAAACCACCAGGAAAAAAACCATAGACACAATACGGAAAAGGAAAAGAGAAAAAATAAACCAAATATTAATACAAGTGAATGAATATGCTCATATTACTACCGCTCTACTGTAAAATATTCACAAGGTTTTCTTACGTGTTCAAGATGATGCATTTCTCGTGGAATGAATTTGAAGAATATGATGTAAGGACAAAACCTTGTGTTTCAAATGTAAAGATTAATACATAAGCATATCGATCTAAAGATGAAGAAGTAGACGCAGAAAGTTTCAGAGCTAAAGAGAAACAAATAAAGAAACGGAACTGAAAGAGTGAAAAAAACAAAACCACCTCATTATCTTTCACCATTTCTTCCTTTTGCCGCCTCATATGAATACTTTTATCTAGTAAACTAAGACCACTCGACCCTCGATCATGGAGAATGCAACCGAGCTACTTCTATACTTGGGCGGTTCACCATTCTTTGGTGTCACATAGTTCTCGTGGCAGTGAGAGAAACATCCTCTACTGTTAAGATAATAAGAAATATTTAAAATCGTTTCGCTTTTGAAATTAGGATAAAACTAATGCCACTACATGCAAGTTCGGTGCGGTAAAGTAACAAGATTAATTATGAAAAGAGACACATGAAATTATTATCCATTAATATTACTAAATACTCTTTAGAGATGAAATTTCCTACATAAAAAGGAAAAAAAAATGTAAATAGTCATTGAAAAATAAAATAAAAAGACATTACTAAATAAAAAATACAAACAAACAAATTACATATAAAATACATTTTAATTACCAATGTTAGTATCAACACTATCAGATTATATATGAAATTACGTGTCCATAATATATAGATTCGTGTTTAGGGACGAACAATTCATCTGAAAGTTTTTGTTTATCCACGTAGATTTGTCATGATAAAAGGCCGTCCAAACCTTCCAATAATGGAACAAATTTTGGTCACTTAGGATGTACCAAACATCTATTAGCAAATAATTAAACAATGTCATCTAATCAGGGACATGATATTAAATAGGCAATGATATTACAAGTGATACTATTGCAACATAATAGCAATGTGTAGCTTATTACAGCACTATAAGAAGGCAGCATAACCTTGACAAAAACAAAAGCAAATGCTTGCTTAATTTCTTTTAGATCAGCAAGGTTCATAGTGCTTCCAATTCCTCCCTTTATTTGTTCGGGGTTGGGGGAGGAGGTAAAACCAATACCAATTTCAAGGCATGCAAAATCAGTATGTTAAGAGATTAAGAACAACTTATAGATAAATAATACCTCAAGTAGACGCAAGTACCACAAAAAGAAAAATTTGCGTATTAAAATTACCATTGAAAATTTCCAAATACAACATGCATTAATGGTGTGATATGAATACCACTCTTCCCAAAATTGAATGCGTAAGAGACAATTTGTTTCTTTTCATTCAATCCTGTTGATGCTACTACACAATGAGTTTAATGGATAAAGGTATCAATGCAAACAAAATAAGGCTAAAATTTCCAAATACATGCCAACTTACCTTCTTTGCAGATTTTGAAGAAGTAAAATGTTGGAGACGATTGCACTTGAGAACTATCTGAATTATAGCAAATTAGTTATACAAACACTCAAAAAGTAAACACCAATATTCTTGTAAATAAAATATCATGTATCTTACCATTCTGTTGGTGTTCACTTTTAGGTGTATGCTTTCTCTTCTGCAAAAGAAAAATAAAATTGTTATAATGCAATTAACGTTTGAAATTAAGTGAAAGTATAGAAAAAACATGTAGTAGACTTACAGTTAGTAGAACATCCCGACCTTCCATGGCTGAAAGTTGTAAATGTTCAAAGTCAACTGCAGATGATTAAAATATTTAAACCACTATAAGATCACCTTATGTCACAAATACACAAGCTTAAGAAACTAAACCGAAAGACAAAGTCCCTTCTAGAACTAATGTGACTTCAAGCATAGTATTCATGAAGCAAAGAACTAATACTCCACTTATTACCACAATCATTTAGAATATCAATGGTTACACCATGCCCAGTGATAAGTACAATTTTGTACTGATCGGGGCCTACAAAAGAGGACAATTATGAGTACTCTTACATGTTTTCAGTATAATGGCGCATTGTTTTCTTATCATTTTAGAAAAAAAAATCAAATTCAAACGTCGATCTAACGAAAAGAGAGCAAACAGAAGAAAAAGAGACTTAATTTCCAAGACAGAGATTTGAGGGGCTTGTCATGCAAATATCAAAGAAAAATATTTAAAGATTGCAACTAAACTAACCATGCGATCGCATGGTTAAGTAAGGCTACGATCGCAATCCACCAAGTTAATCTTCGAAACATATTTTGACAAAATCATGCGATCGCAAGATTTTGAACCATGCGATTACATGGCTTTCTAGGCAGCTGTTAAGTTGTTTCCTGATGGAAATAGAAATCTACCGAGTCCGGATAAAGGAAGGATGTAAAACACGTTTCGAAGGGTGGAAGGGAGGATACAAAAGGCAGAAAATAGACAAATTGCGAGAGGCGAATTTTGGGAAGAAAAATACAAGAGAAGAATCGAAGATGAAGGAACGGATTGAAGATTCTTGGGCTGAAATCATGGGTTGTATTTTTATTTCCTTCTTTTTCCTCCACAACAAGATTAATACAATTCTTGTATTATTTTAGAAAATTATGTCCGACTTAATTACTTATTGCTAGGATGAACGATGAAACCTCATGTTTTTAATTAATTAGAATTTTTTTCGTTTTAGTAATTAATTATTTGTTGTTTGATTATTCTTTATTCATAAATTCTAATGTTTTAATGCTTGATCACCATTAGAATGTTTTGTGATCTTTATTGAAGTCGAGATATTCAATTTGGATAAGCACACGATATTAAATAACATAGGGTCCAATAATAGATAGAAATTACTACTATGCCTTGTGAAATCCGTTTAGATGTTTTTGTGATTTAAATACATATTTTTATGTTCGAAACTTAATTAGAGATAATTAAGTTCGCATATCAATATAGAATTGATTGACCATCGAGAGAGGCTTTTGATTATTATAGCATCACCGATTTTCAATCTAGGGTAATTATAAGCTAAATCGAATAACTGATAATTGATTAAGGAACCTGTAGGTGAATTCGCAAACCCTAGTGCTCGTTAAACTTGAATTTATACATAAAAATACTTTTGATTGTGTGATAATTTAGATTTAGTTAAACTCAATTAGAATCACTTTAGGATTGAAATCATAAAGATTCTGTGTTCTTATTTTGTTAAAACTCGAAGTAGACATTAATTGGTAAATTGATAGCTAGTTCTCGTGGGTTCGACGCTCTTCACATTACTTTATTACTTGTAACCGATCCGTCTACTTGCAGGGATTAAAATCACCAACACCCAGCTTGTGCCAAGGAGACCAACTATACATGTTAAAATGCTAATATAGATCATATTCGAAATAACAATTATTATTACAAAACACCAATCAAGCAAAGATATCAACCTGCATTGAGGTTATAAACACTCCATACTCACAACATTAAATTCAAGAAATTATTTAGATTCATTAATTAATTGTGGTTCAGGTCGGGAGTGGTTCCACAGGATATTTATTTAACCAACTAAAAGCAATTAGCACTAGAAAAGTTCATTAGCTTTACTGTAGTAGATGCAACTAAAACAAAAGGTGAATGAAGAGGGAAAAAATAAAGCAAAACTTGACTTCTAATCGAAAACTTTTATTAAAATGCATGGTTTCCTTGAAATTGCTAAGCAAAATTGAAATCCACATTGATGTCATGGAGTGAAAGCACTGATTGTGAGATGCTATAAATTCTCGAGTGAAATCGTGCATTGACATTTGGACTTCTCTATTATGATATTGCAATATATTAAAGGTGAAAAGTTAATTTGGATGAGCATAATGTAAAATATTCAGACATGAAAACTTATTCTTTCAATCAATTTTTGCTAGACGGTGCATCGAGGATAGGCCATTATAAATGTATGTGTACTCTGCTCTTTTTTTTAATTGAGTTTCTAAGTTAAGATTTAACCGGTAGTTATTTCATAAATTTATGATAAACATGGATCAAAAGATAAAAGCATGTTGTAAGATTATTCTGCAACAGCAATACTTCAATTTTGCCATTTTCTTTGCCCAACTAATAGAAAACATGACACAAAGCAAGTAATAGATCTTAGCAAACTATAAATTTTGAAGTCTTAGTAATAGATCTTACCAACCAAAGACAATGAAGAATTTGAAAAATTTCCAAAGGAGTACAAAAAAAAGATGCAATGGTGTTGCGATATATCCAACAAGGAGTCAATAAATCTATTTTTTCTCGAATCTTTGGTGTAAAAAAGGCCAAAGACGCTTGGAAAATATTGAAACAAGAATTTCAAAGTATAGAAAAGACAATTGCCTTGAAGCTACAATCCTTATGGAGACAATCTCAAAATGGAACAACGGGAGTCGGTTCGTGATTTCTCTTCATGAATTTCGAAGATTGTAAGCCAAATCAAAAGTTGCGGAGCATGATTCAAGACAAAAGAGTCATTGAAAAAGTACTTCGATGTCTCCCTCCAAAGTTTGATCATGCAGTTGCCGCAATTGAAGAATCAAAGGACTTGTCTAAAATGATGATTTACGAGTTGACCAGATCACTTATTGCACGTGAGCAAAGAATCAATCGTTCGGCTAGCCAATCAACCGAGCAAGCTTTTCAATCAAAGCAAGCATCAAAATATGGTTCAAGCAATCATGGAGGCTCAAATCACAAAGAAATGCACAAAAAAAGGTACCATTGCTGTCCAAACTAAGGGAGGTAGCAGAAAACTCATTATTGATGTTCTTTATGTCCCGAACCTATCATATAACCTCAGAAGTATTGGACAGCTCCTTGAAAAGAATTTTTCGGTTTACTTTGACGATGAAAAATGCAAAATCTTTGATAAGAAGAATAATATCATCGTGGAAAATGTTGAAATGAGAAACAAAACTTTTCCTATTTGTTACAGATAATCGAAATTTCTCTTGTCCTGGCTTTTGGAAGACTACTTCTTTCTCGAAACAATGAATGGTCGCGTGATTTGTGGATAGCCAATCCATTCCAAGAATGACGTCGAATTCGTGTAAATCCAGTGCATACAGCTCCATCGCTAAAGATCTACAGTCATTTTCTATTCTTGCTGCCTTAACTATGTTATCTGTATTCAACACACTTCCGGAGGGAATAGATACTTCTATGGGAAAACATGTATGTTCAATAATCACATCAAGTCTTCGTGCGAACTTAAAGGATATAAAGGAGTGGGTGGCACCAGAATTTATCAGTACGTAGGCAAGTAAGTCAGATATGAGGACGTTACCTACTAAAATGTTATGGTTCTGACTCTCTTCTTATTCTATCAGCGCAAAGATCCTTGCTTGCCCCTTAGGTTCATATCCCTGCTTCTATTGTGCATTTCCTTGTTGTTTGTTTTTTGGGAAAAACATAGCCATGTGCCCTCTACTTCTAAGGGGTCTATACTACCCTCAAAAGTTGGGGGATGGTGTTTCCTGAATAGCTCAACGATAACAGCAACATTGATCCTTGTGTCTCCTAACATAGTTGGTGCATGTGGCTGGGGTGGCGGTGCTGGTGATGTCGACTAGTGTGGTGGTTGTGGCGGCGCTATTGCTTGGGCAAAAGTGTGCATCATGGCTAGGAATTGTTGGGCGAAATGTGGGCCTACGCCGTTAGGTTGGGGTTGTTGAGGTTGTTCACCATTGTTGTTAGCTCTTTTGCCTCGAGGTGCCATAGCCTTAACAAACAGTATAAAGCTAATTAAGGACCGAACAAGGACATAAAATGATGATTTTTATTTATTTATTTATTTTCCAAAAAATAAGTACTTATATTAAAACTAATAACTTATTCTAAACATAATTCAAAGAAAAAAAATAAATTACTCCTAAACATAACTTGAAAAACTAATAATAAATAACCTAAAGTAATATATATATATATATAACCAGTGAACAGTGAGCACTGTTCACTGTTCGTGCACTGTTCATATGAACAGTGACCCCCCGAAATCACTAATTCAGATAAATGTAAAACTAAATTTTTTTTTTTTGTTTTGAAAGACTCCGAGATTGTAAATGCTCTGATACCAACTCTGACGACCCAAAATCTTTATAACTCGAGTGGCACCAAACATACTTTAAAATTCCTTTATGGGACTCAAATAACCCATCCAAAAATTTCATCATAATAAACATACATCTTTCAAACAATAAATGTAGATACTTTAGATTCATGAAAGATAAACATCCATTAACAATTTAAAGTCTTAAAAATTCTAAAGGGAATAGAAAACAAGGAATTAGCCCCACATGCAATTTATTTATATTTTTTATTTCTTGATAGACAATCCCCACAACCGTATACCACCCGTGCCAATAGTCTCGAATCACAAATTATCCGAAATGAGAAAACGTAAGATGAATGAGAAATAATCCTAGTAAGTGTGCATGCATAGTTAATTCATACATATATATATTTAAACGGAGATTCATACTTGCATAGGAGACACAAAATTGGACCGAACATAGATGATGCCGGCTGTATGTGCGTAGCGCTACTAAACTCCGATCCATTGTTACATAACATGGACCAATAGCCGAGAAAATACATAAAGAAACTGTACACTTATACTTAAACATATATACACACTTACCTTGTGTGAAGATAATCAAAGATAACAAGAAAAGTGTTGATTGTATTTCCAACCTTGAGCTGAGTACGTGGGTGGTGGTTTATTCGTGTATATACAAATTGTATGTGCGCGTGTGCGTGTATAGGTGTGTAGTGGGTGTTTGGGTGAGAGGGAGGGAGAAAGTGAGAGAGAAAGAACAAGAGAGTATGTAATGAAAGTGGTGTAAAGTAGCATGCCTTTTGGTGCCTTTAAATAGTGTAAGATTAGGTCAAATCATATTGTTTGAATATGGTAAGGAATAATTGTTTGCACCCCCTTAATTTACGTGAGATGTAAGAAATTGTCTTCTTCCTTATATACATACATCATCTCATATTCTTACCAAAATAGATGATATGATTTTATACCAATTTTCAATCACCCTTTAATCCTAAATAATTCTTTCCTATTTACATATATACACATATAAAGAAATTTTCTTTTACCTTTAACATATATATATATATATATATATATAAACGGGTATGTAGCACCCTTCCATAAAAATAATATTTTTTGAAAATTGTACCGTGGTCCTTCAACTACTTACTGATAAGTGCATTTTGTGCACTTATTAGGACCTTTAAACTAAGCTTTTATTCCGTCATTTTATTGAATTATTACTTAATTTTGTGTTTTAATTTTCATATTTCAGTTTTGGACCCGTTTAATAGCAATTGGAGAAGAATGGACGGAAGAGCAAAAATTTGGTGAAATCAAGTGAGTAAGTTGAGTTTTGAAATGAATATCAAGAGCCAAACATTGGAAGATGAGGAAGATGATAAAATCATTAAGTTTAAGGTGTTTTGGAGTGACAATGAAGAGTTGAATCAATGGTTGAGACACTAGAAAGCTAAAGAACCAAATTGAGAAACTACCTACCGAAGCATGTGGAGAAATTAGAGTACATTTTTTGATATTAAAATCTCCACAAGGCAAATGATATACCATTGGAAAGATAATTTAATTATGAGTCCAACACTTTTTACGGATCTCAATTTGGAGTTTCCTACAAGAAGTTATGGCCATTTGAAAAATAGCCGCCGCAGAGGAAATAGTGTAAGCTGGGCAATCGCCCATGATTAAATGTGGGCGATCGCCCAACCCTATTTTTCAACCGCGGAATAGCTTTTCCTTGGCCTGGGTGATCTCCCGGGTTTTCACTGGGCGATCGCCCAGTGTATTTTCGGCAGAATCGGAATTTTCTTACCTTTTTGAGTTCTAATTCAATTAGGAAACCTTTGGGCCACGATTTTTAGGTCTTTTTGGCATCTTTTGGGGCACAATTAGGTAAGTATATATATGAGTTATTAACTCATATCAAAGTGAGAATTTTGGGGAGCCGAATTTGGAGAGAAGAACGGGAGACAAATCAAGAACGAAGATCAAGATTCATCCTTTCAAGATTAAAACGAAGATCAAGTTCAATATTTTATCTCCTAATTATTTTCTTCTTATCCGGGTGATGAACTCCATATTTTCATCTCTTTTTTATTTTCTTCTTCTTAGTATATTAGGTTAATTCTTTTAGTGCTAGGATCGTGATGAAGTTTGTATCATGAATCTTTAATTCTTCGAACCTAGTTTTTGATATTTAAGCATGTTTTATTTTTGAATAATTGATATTGATTTTCTCTTCATCTACAATTATATGCGCAGTAGTTGTATGATTCTTGTGGCTTGTTTTACCTTCGAGAGATGGAAAATAGGTTTTACATATATCAATTGTCGTAGAGTCCGATAGGAGATAGAAATATACCACTATGCTTTACATGATCTCTAAGTATTCACAAATTCTAATGCATTCTTGTATGCTCGCATTCGTCATAGAAATATAGTCGGGTCGCATATAAGAATAGGTTTAATTCTACTCGAAAGAGATTGTTAAATTAAATTAGGAATATTGATCTTCATAAGTAAATCATGTTATCAAATTTAATGGTGCGGGTTAAAGGTAATTGATATAAGTGGAATCAAGATCCTAATACGCTTTTCTTTTCTTTTCTTTTCTTTTCTAATTTTAAGGTAATTTTCATTAATCTAATTTTTAGTTATTTGAATTATAATTAGTTAATTGTTCTAAGTTTATAGTTTAATTAGTTTTAATCACCAAATATCCAAAGTTCATTAGATTCGGTTAAGGTTAGTATAATTGAACCGAACTATCTAAATCTTCGTGGGAACGATACTTGACCTCATAATCCACTTTATTACTTGAGCGATCCGCACTTGTGGAATTATTAAAGATACAAAATCCCGACAAGTTTTTGGCGCCGTTGTCGGGATTTAGTTTTAGTTCTTTTCGCTTATATTAGCACTAATTCGAACTTTATTTAATTAATTTATTTAATTATATTTTTTAATTTATTTCAAAGTTCAACTTGTCTCGCTTCGCATCACAACACAAGATGAAAGACCGTGAGATTGATGAAGACAATATGCTAGTTGGAGACTTTTTGACTCCACGTATCATCCAAAGACAATCTATCATTGATGAGGACAACATGCTTGTTGGAGATTTCTTCAAGAATACACCGTGCTAATATCGTGAGATATGACGCACTTCTCGAGATTGATGAAGACAACATGCTCGTTGGAGATTTTATCGCAATGCACCGGCTAATGAGATTGATGAGGAAGTAGACATTATCATGGTGCTATCTCGCAAAAATAAATTCTTTGGCACACAAAGTGGAGAACATGTTACAATCACCCATGTGATGCAAATGAAGAAATCAACTTGTGAAGGGTGTGGGGCAAATCACTACAAATCGAATGTCCTATTCTATTACAAAGAACCCATGCAAACCGAATATGTTCAAGGTGGTCATTATCAGCAAAATTATGCTTTCTCCAACACATATAATCCAGGGTGGCGAAACCATCCAAATTTCTCTTGGAAAGATAATCGAATAATTTGCACACCACATTTTCAAAGAAATTTAAAATAGTACATCATTAGAAGACTCAATCAATAAATTTATCGAGAGAACCGAACATTTCATGCATAAGAGAGATACTACTCTTCAAAATCAAGGTGCTTCAATAAAGAATCTAGAGACACAGATGGGGCAGATGGCAGTTGCTTTATCGTGTGAGCACCGTGTACTTTGCCAATTAATGCAGAGGTGAATCCCAATGAAAGTGTTACAGCTGTTACTACCAAAAGTGAAGTTCAATTACTAGAAATCCATGTAAAGATGCCAGTTGCAAATAAAGAAAATGAACCATCCACTGATAAGGAGCACGTGGAATGATTGAGCAGACAACATATATTAAAGAGAGTTCGAGACACACCATGACAAAGGCAACTGCTCCTATCAAACTATATGAGCCTCCGATCCCATCTCGCCGTAGATTACAAAATCAAAAGTTAGACAAGAAATTCTCCAACTCTAATCTTTCTTCTAAAATTGATTTTGTGATCAAGGTCGACGAAGAAGTTAAAATTTTCGTGGTTGTGTTCGAGCAAGATGCTACACTAAAATCATATTTTTATGGGGAGAACAAATTCAAAATTTTGAGAATAAATAAAAAATGGTGCAAAGTCAATAGATGCAAGCAAAGCAAGTCCTCAAAAGCATTATACAAAGTGCCATGAACAATCAGACAATAAGTCAAGCTAAGGACTATAAATAAGCGCTTAATGGGAGGCAACCCATTTTCTAACCCTTTTATTTACTTGCTTTATATGTAGTAGTTTTAATCAGTTTAAATAATTTATTAGTTTTTATTTCATTTATTAATGCCCTTAAAAAGCTTTATTATGTCAATCGCAGGATGTCCTACTTTGCTAGAGTCCCAACTCCACATCTGATTCCATTTCAATCGGACCTTCAGCTAGCCAGATCCATCTTCTTCATATCTATCTCTGGGGAGTTTCTGACATTTTCCCTCCTCTATTTGCTTTATTTTGCTGTTACATTGGGGATAATGTAATATTTTAGTTTGGGAGTGGGTTAAGTATCAAGATACTTCATTATTTCGAATTTGCTTATTATTCGGATCTATATAACTGCAAAAAAAAAATTTCATTTATTTTTATTAAAAAAGAAAAAAAAAATTCTTTCATAGTTATTGTTGAATATCTTGCTGCCAATGATGAGATTTGTTTGAAGTTAAGTACGTTTTTAGTTAGAATATTAGACAACACTTTAACTCGTACTTTTACCTGAATACTTATCCATGTTAGA
The DNA here is from genome assembly GCA_023638005.1 of Forsythia suspensa. Lineage (NCBI taxonomy): Eukaryota > Viridiplantae > Streptophyta > Magnoliopsida > Lamiales > Oleaceae > Forsythia > Forsythia suspensa. Next base: position 35,152,406 of record CM042671.1, read on the forward strand.
CTAGATTTGAAGCACGTAGCTACTGTTGACTTATCACTTATTGGAAACATGACTTGAGTGTATGTGTTGATATTATTGACTTAGATCATTGTGAAAAAATTCCGTTCCTAAAATCTTAGACTAGTAACCAAACTGTTAGAGAACAGTTTGGGGGTGTTAAAGTTAGTACATGTTTTTATGGAATTTTGATGGTTTGATTTTCTGGATCTCATATTTGGTTGAATAGGTTGTAGTCAAGGAATCTAAATCGAGCACTACTCACTGCTGAAAAAAATAAATAAAATATCTGACTCGAGCAATTAAGCTCATAGGTATTATTTAAAACCCGTGACCTAATGTCATCTGACTTGGGAGTCATCGGCCCAAAGCTCGTTACAAGAGTCACAAAAAAATAAAAAATAAAAAATTTACATCTTTACTTCTCTTATAGCCTGTGGGACTCGAGCAATTAAGTCTGTTAGGGTATTTCAAAACTTGGTGCCCTATGGTCATCTGACTTGGGAGTCATCGGCCCAAAGCTCGCTACAAAGGTTACATAGAAAGCTAGTGAGAGAGAAGTATTGCACAAGATGTAAGATCATTTATATTGGTTAAATAATATAAAAGAAGTTAAAGTGCTCGGTAAGGATTGCTAGATTAGAACCTAAGAGACTGAAGATGAGAATTTAGAAATTACTCATCATCCTAGTTCTAGGAATACAAGTTCTAATTTTTACCACTTTATTTGAAAAAAGCATTGTGTTGATCAATAGGAACCAAATTTGCTAGAACAACTCGGGATTGGAGAGAAAAACATAAGAAGTGTGTAATTTACGAGAGGTGTAAGGAATAAATGATTACAAAGTGTTCAGGATTGTAAAAGTATCAACAACACAATATTGGTCGTGGTATAATACATGTGTAAGTTCAATTTTTGGCTAATCACACACTCACTAAAAGTCAAGCATTGGATAAGTGAAAAATTATTTGTGTTGTTTGATCTTTTTCTAAACGTGTTACTTTATTTTTCAAACTTGAGGCATATGGTAAGAAATTTAACATTAAGTCACTTCACGTTAATTCTTTTAGCTTAGTTTAAAGTTCTAGTTTATTTTTATTTTTGTTCGAGGACTAACAAATGTTTAGTTTGAGGTGTTTGATAAGTGCATTTTGTGCACTTATTAGGACCTTTAAACTAAGCTTTTATTCCGCTATTTTATTGAATTATTACTTAATTTTGTGTTTAATTTTCATATATCAGTTTTGGACCTGCTTAATAGCAATTGGAGAAGAATGGACTGGAAAGAGCAACAATTTGGTGAAATCAAGCAGTAAGTTGAGTTTTTGAAATGAATATCAAGAGCCAAACATTGGAAGATGAGGAAGAAGATAAAATCATTAAGTTTAAGGTGTTTTGGAGTGACAATGAAGAGTTGAATCAATGGTTGAGACACCGTAAAGCTAAAGAATCGAATTGAGAAACTACCTACCAAGCATGTGGAGAAATTAGAGTACATTTTTTATATTAAAATCTCCACAAGGAAAATTATATACCATTGGAAAGATAATTTAATTACAAGTCCAACACTTTTATGGATCTCAATTTGGAGTTTCCTACAAGAAGTTATTGCCATTTGAAAAACAACCGCCAGCAGAGGAAACAGCAGTTAGCTAGGCGATCGCCTGAGTTTAAATGTAGGCGATCGCCCAACCCTATTTTTCAACAACAGCAGAATAGCTTTTCCTTGGCCTCGGGCGATCTCCTCGGTTTTCACCGGGCGATCGCCCAGTAGATTTTCAGTAATCGAATTTTCTTACCTTTTGAGTTCTAATTCAATTAGGAAACCTTTGGGCCACGATTTTTAGGTCTTTTTGGCATCTTTTGGGGGCACAATTAGGTAAGTATATATATGAGTTATTAACTCATATCAAAGAGAGAATTTTGGGGAGCCGAATTTGGAGAGAAGAACGGGAGACAAATCAAGAACGAAGATCAAGATTCATCCTTTCAAGATTAAAACGAAGATCAAGTTCAATATTTTATCTCCTAATTATTTTCTTCTTATCCGGGTGATGAACTCCATATTTTCATCTCTTTTTTATTTTCTTCTTCTTAGTATGTTAGGTTAATTCTTTTAGTGCTAGGATCGTGATGAAGTTTGTATCATGAATCTTTATTTCTTCGAACCTAGTTTTTGTTATTTAAGCATGTTTTATTTTTGAATAATTGATATTGATTTTCTCTTCATCTACAATTATATGCGCAATAGTTGTATGAATCTTGTGGCTTGTTTTACCTTCGAGAGATGGAAAATAGGTTATACATATATCAATTGTCGTAGAGTCCAATAGGGGATAGAAATATACCGCTATGCTTTACGTGATCTCTAAGTATTCACAAATTCTAATGCATTCTTGTATGCTCGCATTCGTCATAGAAATATAGTCGGGTCGCATATAAGAATAGGTTTAATTCTACTCGAAAGAGATTGTTAAATTAAATTAGGAATATTGATCTTCATAAGTAAATCATGTTATCAAATTTAATGGTGCGGGTTAAAGGTAATTGATATAAGTGGAATCAAGATCCTAGTACGCTTTTCTTTTCTTTTCTTTTCTAATTTTAAAGTAATTTTCATTAATCTAATTTTTAGTTATTTGAATTATAATTAGTTAATTGTTCTAAGTTTATAGTTTAATTAGTTTTAATCACCAAATATCCAAAGTTCATTAGATTCGGTTAAGGTTAGTATAATTGAACTGAACTATCTAAATCTTCGTGGGAACGATACTTGGACCCATAATCCACTTTATTACTTGAGCAATCCGCACTTGCGGTAATTATTAAAGATACAAAATCACGACAAGTAAACCTTTGTTCGCCCTCGAACACTTACCATTGTATCTCGAGATGTGGCATTTCATGAAACTGCAACATGGGATTGGAAAGACAAGCAAGTCGTGGACTCAATACCATATCAATTCGACGAACTGTCAACATTTCAAGCCGAACCTTCTCAAATTCACCATATTGAGGAAGATTCAGCCCCTACTACAACAAATGAAGAAGAAAGTAACTCGAAAGTCCCCAAGAAAGACACGTTCACTAATAGATATTTATGATTCTTGTGAGCTTGGATTATTCTCGTGTGAACCTCAATCATTCAAGAAGCCTCAAAAGACAAAAGTTGGACGAAAAGAAATGAACGATGAAATGTCTACCATTGAGAAAAACAAAACTTGGGAGCTTGTTGACCTACCAAAATGAAAGTAGGCCATTGGTCTAAAATGGGTTTATCAAATCAAATACAATGAAGACGGGTCAATTCAAAAAACAAAGCACGGCTTAGTCGCCAAAGGGTATTCTCAACACCAGAGTTGACTTTAGAGAAACATTTGCTCCAGCTTGCAAGAATGGAGACAATCCGCATCTGCTTTTGGTATTAGCAACTCGATTGAGTTAAAAGTTTTCCAATTCGATGTAAAATTAGCATTCTTAAATGGTGAAATTCAAGAAGAAGTGTATGTTGAGTAGTCCAAGGATTCAAAATCAAAGGCAAAGAAGACAAAGTCTATCGCTCCAAAATGCGTTATATAGATTAAAACAAGCACCCCAAGCATGGAATAGCAAAATCAATAGCAATTTCATCCAAAATTGCTTCCATCAAGCACAAGTGAATCACCCTTTACATGAAAAATGTTGACAAAGATTTTCTTGTCGTGTGCCTTTATGTAGATGATCCTATCTACTTTGGCACAAACAAAAGTATGGTGGATGAATTCAAGAAGAAAATGATGAAAGACTTTGAAATGTCGATTTTGGACTCGTGATATTTCCTTGGGATTCAAGTGAAGCAAAGTTCGTGAAGAATTTTTCTCTCAAGAAAATATATCGATGATCTTCTCAAAAATTCAACATGAGCTAGTGCAAGCCACCCTGTATCTCCAATGGCATTAAATGAAAAATTGGAAGTCAATGACAATGGAGAAAAGTCGATGCCACACTCTACGTAAAATTAATTGGTTCCTTGATCTATCTCAACACAAGGCAATGCTTCACACATTTAGTAAGCATACTTTCCAAGTTAATGAATGAACCAAGCAAAATCACTTTGCAAAGCAAAAAAAGAATCTTGCAAGATCTTAATGGAGCAAAGAATCAAGGCATTGAGTTTAAAAAGGAAAACAATTGCAAACTTGTTGGCTACATGTAAAGTGATCAAGGTGTTCCGTTGATGATCGAAAAAGTACATCCGGCTACATATTTTGTCTTTAAACAAATCATTTCTTGAAGCTCAAAGAAGCAAAAATTTGTAGCCTTGTCATCAACTGAAGCAGAATATATAACAGACGCAGCTTGTGAAGCAGTTTGGCTTAGAAGAATTTTGAAAGACTTAAAGTTCGAGCAACAAGAGCCAACAACAATTCATCGTGACAATGTTTGCAATTGCAATGACAAAGAATCCAGTCTTTCATGCTCGATCAAAGCATATTGAGCTTCGACATCATTTCATTCCAAAAGTAGTAACCAAGTATGGAATGAGAAGTGCCAAGTCTATAAATGTGCCTCTTCATGGCCACATGGTTATTTCCTCTACCCAATTTCCTAAGAATGAAGAAGAAATAAAAGAGATGGAGCACATCCCCTATGCTAATGCAATAGAATTTGTGATGTACACCATGAAAACCACTAGGTCTGACCTTGCATATGCTATAAATTTGTTAAGTAGATATATGGCTAACCCATGGAAGCCTCATTGTACTGGTTGAAAATGGTCGCCGTAATATTGTTGGCGCTTATGCATAGGTCTTGTGTATATGTAAAGTCAAGTGAGACATTGTATTTAATTGGTTATATAGACTTTGACTTTGCCGGTGATATTGCCTTTTTCCTTATTCTCGGTAAAAATTGCAAATCCTAGAAGACTCAGCTTCAGTCCTTGGTGGCATTATAAAGTACTGAAGCCGAGTATGTGTAGCGATGAGAAAAAAATTTCGCCTTGTAATTTCAAGGAAATAAAATTTTAACTTTCGGCATCGCGTTAATTTTTACACGTGCTTGTCTATTAGTTAATGAGACTAATTTAATTCTATTAACCCGATTATTTTTCTTGATTTAATTTTGGGTTAAATTTAGACCAACAAGTTAAATTTAAAAACTAACAAAATTTAACATCTTCTCGGTCCATTGTTTTGGTCAATTTAATTAGCTTTTGGTTAATTTAATTAGCTTAGTGTCGACCCTTTTTCTGCCCATTTATTCTCCTATATTTAGCCCAGAACCTGGTCCACCTAACTGCTAAAAAACACCCCCAAACAGTCCCTTATGACCTGCCAGGTAACTGCCCAAATGTTCCCTTAATCCCTACCATAAGTTCACTACAAACAACCCCTAAGACCAAGTGAAGACCACATATCTAATCCCCTATTTATCAGCCCATTCCCCCCCTCACTTTCTGTACCTTCCAACTCACTTAACATTCAGCCAAACTAACCTCAACCTCTGTAGAAAAACTGCACCCCATGCTTCCCCAAAAACACATCGAAAAATGTCCATCTTTGCCCTTTTAATCATCCCACTTTCTCCATTTTTCAGCACCAATAATCCACCTCTCCTTAAGCTGGAAACCTCTGCCACTTTCCCATGTTTTCCCTCACTTTTCGATCACCCAAGAAGCTGATTTGTTCCATCCTTTTTCCACCAAAAATCAACCAACAGCTTCTCTCCCCATTCAGTCTAGATTTCGGCACCTCCAAATCACTCATCACACCATTTATTTCAAGTCCCAAGTCCTATTTCCAGCAAAATTCTCCTTCATTTTCCCTATCTTCAATCTCCCAAAACTAAAGTCTAGAAGCCAAATTTTTCTCATTTAGTCTCGCCACAAAGAATCGCTGTCCATACTCGAAAATTATCGATATTTTCTCTTCGCCCAAACCAAATTTTGGCCCCATCATTTTCTCCTTCTTCACTCTCTAAACTCGTCCAGCAAGAACATATTTTCCTCCCTACCAATGATTTCTTCATTTTCCCAGAGTTCATATCCCGCACTATAACACTATATTTTGGAGATCTAAAAGGAAAGACACGGAATTAATTTGAGAAAAAGTGCAGTCTTTTTCTTTACACATTTCAACTCAACAAAGTTACGAATTTACAAGGTAGTTTCTTATACTACTTAAAGCAAGTTTTATGAATTTGATTTTGTAGAAATGATATGTAAATTTCATACCATGCTTAATGATTAAAGATGGAATATTGTGATAGTGATTGAAGATAATAACTTATATATGTTTTGAAGGAAGGTAATCACCAATGATTTCATGTGGTGTGCCGGTTTCCAAAATTATGTTGTTCCTACGTATGTTTAAGTGAATCCCATGTTCTATATTAATTTCATACATTTTCTCTTATGTTAGTATAATTTACTACTGAGTGTTTCTTATGAAATACTCACTCCAAAATGATTAAATACCTAAATTGATTTGGTCGGCGTTAGTAGTGCGACGCACGTAGAATAGCGACCGTGAAGAAAAATGCGTAGTTCTATTTTACTTATGTTTGGCGTTGATATAATTGGGCTATGATGTAAAGTTAAATACAATGTTAAATACGCTTTTCTTTAATATTGTAAAGTGGTCAAAATTGAATTTTAGTTGCCATTTTGGAAATTTGAAGAAGAAGTGTTAAGTTGTATTTTCTGAAAATTCCAGCTTTTTGCTCCTGACTTTGAAATATCATAACTTTTGTGTACTTTGAATTTTTGAGTCAATTCAGTGGTGTTTGATAGATATATAAGTTGTCTATTTGAAGAAATTAGAATCACCCAAAAAGCATGTCGTATGGATTTATTATTATTGTTTTATCAAACAACAACATTTTTACCCGGGACAGTTTTAAAGCAACTTTGGTTACGTTTTTCTCATATCAAAGGCATGGCTAAGGTCTAGTTTTTTGTTATGTTGTAGCCTAAGGTGACAACTACTCAAATATCATTACTTTTCGAGCATGTTTAGATAGTCAAATAATTTGTGGCCACACCCAACGTAGTTCGGTAAAACCTTAAGGCTTTGAAAGTTTATATAAATTTTTCTTGCGTGCTTGTTACTTTTCCGCAATAGTTTAATTTTAAAAACTATTCAAGGGTATGGGAAAATTTATTTGAAATCGCCAAATATTATTTAAATTTTTTTAAGTGACCCTTCAAGTTGAGAAATTTTGGAGCATTACAGCTTGGTATTGGAGCGCAATTTTACTTTTCTCTAGACTTGCGAAAATTTTAAAATTTTATTTTATTATATTATCCTTATTTTATCGTGTCAAGTTACAAATTTAGAAGCTAAGATTTTAGAAGTTAAGATTTTAGAATTTAAGTGTCGCTTTACTTGCCATCGCCACTATACATGCCTCGCTATGAGGTAAAGAAATTTTGAGAATTTTTTTGTGTGTTAAGTATGATAAATGAAACTTATATTTATGAAAATTTTATATTCGTTTCATTTATGATAAAATGTTACGTTGAGTTGAAAATTTTAATGTGGATATTAATTTTTGAACCATAAATGTTAGGGAAAATATGACTAAATTCTATGAAAGTATTTTAGTCTTTGAAATTTAATTAAAAGATAATATAAATCCACCTAATCGGACTCTCCATAATGGGTATTTCTAGAGCGAGTCGAGGTGGCAAGAAATGATTACATACAGTTTGATTTGGATTCTGAGTGGTTGACCGCCACCATGTCGTGATCCATAGGACATCACGATCGTGGTGGTGAACTATGGTTTGGTGACAACCGATGCAGAGTCCATTGTAGACCGTTGATTCACCGATCGCCCAAGACATCGTGTTTTCACGAGATTTTGAGAGACTTAGAAAAGGTCTACCACCTCGTAGTATGGCATGTATTGTGAGGCACTCATTATACACCGGGAGGAGTACAATCTATATATGGTGGTTGTCTCCTACTTGTTCCTAAGCCGGCCCAAATGGTTGAACCCGCTTCGAGCCTACTTTGCTAGATGGAACCTCCTCTCGCTACAAACACACACCAATGGTGTCACGGCACCGCAAGTGCCTCAAGCACAAGCAAGCCCACTGGGACATGGGGATGGCAAAAAAAACCCACGACATCACACCCCGCCCCCCTCACCAAGCACCGCCTGATGATAGAACAATTGGGTCAATATCCCATCCTACCTTTGATAGTAGAAAAATATATAATAGAAATTATAATCTTCACTACAAATAGACTAAAGAAGAATCGAACCCGGAAACTGGTTGCCACTACACCATAACCTCAATTTTATAAATTTTCTATATAAAAAATATTTATCTTTTATTATGTTTTCGTTTCAAAAAAGTAGATGGTTTTTTGCACCGAATTCATGCCGATTGGCGGAGCCATCCCTACTCGGGACATCACATGTGGGTATTGATATCCCGCAATATCCCATCCTACCTTTGCATCTCCGAATGAAACAAAAAATAATAATCTCTCTCGAAAAAGTAGATGGTTTTTTGCACAATTCTAGGTTGAATCCGTGCACTGTCTTGATGAGAAACATAATAATCTCTCAAGCGCGCATGTAAAAAATATTTACCACAGTGTTCCGTGAGACTACAAAAGAGTCAAAGTTTCTTCATTTAGTTTAGGAAGACATGGAAATCACTGAATATGAGCAGAAATTTGAATAAATATCACGCTATGCTCTGTATTTGGCCAGTACTCAATTAATGGAGGCAAGACGCTATGAAAAAGGGTTGCATCCAGAGATAAGATAGATTGTCAATTAACATTGTCTTCCTACCTTTAGAGCAGTGGTTAAGAAGGCTTAGACCGTATCCTTGTCGGGTTTAAAGATCAGAGTTCAAGGGTAACATAATTAATGACCCAAAGGAAATAAAATGGCTAGATCGTAATAGAAATCAAAATTTAGGTCAGCTAAAACATAATTAGTGTCCCAAATAGGATAGGCAAGCAATCCCAACCTTAGTGCCCTAAATGTATGAAGAATGTTGGTAGTGATTTTTACTTTGGCAAGAATTTCTGCTACATGTATGGTGAGCCAGGCCACTATGTGTCTCATAGTCAGGTAGCACCGACAAAGGTTAATGATCATGCAAATAAAAGAATAGCCATAGTGTTCGCTATGACTTATGAAGAGGCCTCCTAAGATCCAGACGTTGTTACGGGTATGTTATGTGTCTCTAGCGTACCTATTTACGTTCTTATTGATTTTGGCGCGACATATTCATTTACATTTGATTCATGCCTAGCTAAGGTTAATATTTCATGTCTAAAAACTGATAGTGTACTAGAAGTTAGTATACCAGCAAGGCGAACAATAGACACTGATAAATTAGCTAGTGTAGTTCAGATAGATTTTGATAGGTTGGTATTGACAGTAGATCAGTATAATATAAATATGAGAAATTTTGATATCATCCAGGGTATGGATTGGTCGTACTACCATTGTATGTTTGAGAAGAAAGTAATCTTTTGAAGACTGGGAGACAAGCAGTTCAAATTTTAAGGGTCAAAGATTAAAGCACTTCCCTGCCTTATCTTAGCTTTGTATGCGTAGAAGTTGATAAATAAGCGAGATTGTCAAGGGCTTCTTGTCAATCTCACTAGAACCCTATCTGAGGAATTATCAGTGGATAATGTGCTAGTAGTTCGGTATTACATCCACGTGTTTTCGATGACCTATCGTGTATCCCACTTGATAGACAAGTAGAATTCACAATAGATATGATACAAACGAGTGTACCTTTTCAATTGTTCCATATCGGATGGCACCAAAAAATTGTAAGAGTTAAAAATACAATTGGAGGAGCTACTAGATAAATGATTTATTAGACTTAACGTTTCTCCATGGAGAACCCCGGTTCTCTTTGTGAAGAAAAAAGATAGGTCGATGAGAATGTGTATCGACTACCTTGAGCTGAATGAACTGACGATCAAGAATAAATATCCCCTACCATAAAGACTTGTTTGATCAATTGAAGGGTGATTCAGTGTTTTCAAATATCGACTTGAGGAAGGGCTATCGTCAACTAAAGATCCAGCCATTAGATATACTAAAGTCAGCATTCCGAACTCGCTATGGACATTATGAGTTTATAATATGCCCTTTCGAATAATGAATGCTCCTTCGGTACTTATGGATTTGATGAACTGAGTCTTTCATCAGTATTTAGATCATTTCGTCATAGTGTTCATTAATGACATCCTGATTTATTCAAAAAAATCCCCAAAGAACATCAAGAGCACTGTGAGATGATTGGAGACTTTACGAAGGGAAAAGTTGTATGCCCAATTCAAGAAGTGTGAATTTTGGCCGGAATGATTAAGATTCCTTGCTCATGTTGTGACGGCTAAAGGAATTGAAGTGGATCCATCAAAGGTTGAGGTTGTGTCTAATTGGCCACACCACAAATGTTGGAGAAGTGAAAAGCTCTCTAGGTTTAGTCGATATTATCTAAGATTCATAGAAGGATTTTCTAAAATAGATGGTCCTATGATGTAGTTGAATCGAAAGGGTGTTAAGTATGTTTGGTCCGAGAAATGTGAACAAAGTTTTCGTGAGTTAAAAGACAAACTAGTATCTCGCACGATCGCAAGCTTTACTTGAAGGTTCGTATACTACGCAATTTACAAAGCGATGCGTTGAAGATCGCATGGGTTGTGTATTGATACAACATGGAAAGGTGATAGATTGTGCTTCGTGGCGCTTGAAGCAAGATAAATAGAACTATCCAAGAATGATCTTGAACTTGCATGACCGTAGTTCACGCTTTGAAAATTTGGCATCATTACCTTTTGGGAGCAAGTGTGAATTTTACACAAACCATAAAAGTGTCAAGTACTTCTTCACCCGTATATGCGTTGAATATGAGACAATGACGGTGGTTGGAATTAGTAAAGGACTACGATCGCATTATCCTGCATAACTGGGTAAGCCTAATATAGTCACGTATGCTCTAAGCATAAAGAATATGGTTCCATTGTTTTCACCGCAATCAAACCGGATAACTTGATCAAGGATTTTGAGAATTGAAGTTTTAGCACCGCTAGTGCTGGCATCAGCAATGATAGCAAATCTGATTTTAAAGCCACCACTCATAAGTAAAATTATGGTAGCTCAGAATGACGATCCCATTTTGAAAAAGATCAGGGCAGACATGATAACTAAAAAGAGAAAAGAATGTGAAATAGCAGATGATAGATTTTTGATGTTCAAAGGTCGGTTATGCACGCATGAGGATGAAGGTCCGATGAATAAGATTTTATGTAAGTGGTCATTCTCTCCTCCTTAGGTCGATACCGGGATGAACCAAAATGTATAAGGATTTACATAATACATTTTGGTGAAGAAACATGAAAGGAATTATAGCTCGATTGTGTCAAAATGCTTGGTGTGTCGCCAAGTTAAGGTAGAACATTAGAGGTCATTAGGGCCATTAAATCTAATGGATATACCGGAGTGGAAATTGGAAAAAATTGCGATAGATTTTGTTGTAGGTTTTCCTAGATCGGCAAAAGGTCACGATGCTATTTGGGTTGAAGTAGACCGCTTGACAAAATTTCATTTTCTCGTCGATCCGTATGAATTTCAGCTTTTGAGCAACTAGCACAATTGTATATCGTGAAATTGTCTCGACTTCATGGAGTACCAGCGCCCATTGTATTGGACTCGCACCGAGGTTTACCTCAAATATTTGGAAAAGTCTCCTTGAAGCTTTGGGTACTAAATTGAAATTCAAGATGTATTATCATCCTTAGACTAAAAGATAGTCGAACGCACTATTTAAATCCTTAAAGATATGTTGAGAGCATGTGTCTTGGATTTGGGTGGTAAATAGGAAAGTCATCTATCGCTGGTGGAGGTTGCTTAAAACATTTTCCTCAAGGTAGCTCCAATGAAAAAAATTCAGTATTTTAGTTAGAACGGAAGTTCAGCCCACGCTCATGAGTTCATTCGAGATTCTTGAGAAAATTGGAAAGGTGACGATCGTCTCGGCATTGTCACCGAACTCTCACCAAGCACAACGATTCCACATTTCGATGTTAAGGAAGTACGTGTATAATGCTATGCATGTGGTCAACTACCATTCATTAGATTTACAGAATGATATGACTTATGAGGAAGCAGATGCGGTGGTTCTAGAGAGCAAAGTCCATATTTTGATAAATCGGGAAGTCCTTTTAGTCAAGGTTCGAGAGGATAGGTAGAGTAGAAGATGTCTTAGTTAAGTACCCAACCTCAGAAACCAAGTAAGTTAACTTTTAAGAACAAAATTATTTTAAGTGGGAGGGTTGTAGCGACCAAAAAAATTTCTTCTTTAATTTCAACGAAATAAAATTTTATCTTTTAAGGCCACTACAAACTTCCTAATATGTTTTAAAATATTTTAGTCAAGTAATGTTTGCACATGCTTACCTTATTTTTTATGTGATGAATATGAAATTTTATTAGTTATCGAGACTAATTAAATTTTTAACTCGATTATTTTTTTGAGTTAACTTTAGGTTGACTTTAGACCAACGGTAAAACCTTAAAGCTTTGAAGTTTATATAGATTTTTCTTGCACGCTTGTTACTTTTTTTTGCAATAGTTTAATTTTAAAACCATTCAAGGGCAAGAGAAAATTTATATGGAATAATCAAATATTATTTAAAGATTTTTAAGTGACCCTCCGGTTGAAAAATTACGGATTATACAATAAGTGGTCAGTAATTGAATCAGAAAAAAGAAAGTTTATGGCTTAAAGGGTTACCTTTTGAATTGAATATAATGATTACTGTTGTAAACCTTTACATTAACAACCAAATTGCTTTGATGCTTTGAAACACATATAGAAGTTAAATACCACTTTGTAAGATAACAATTGTAAAATGGTGAAATAATATTGTCGAAAATTTCAATTTCTGAAAAAATCCACATGAACTTAAAAGTGATTAGCCGACGCCACATGAACTTAGAAGTAATTACCTTCAATCACTAACATACATATGTGATTACCTTCAATCACAATCATAAAGTTCCAACTTTAGCATTTAGCATGGCATAATAATTTGCATATCTTTTTCTCAATTTGAAATCATGGAACTTAAAATTTGGTAGCATAAGAACCTACCTTGTAAAATTGAAGTCTTTTGAGTTGAAATGTTAATGAAATTGAGCGCTTTTTTTCCTCAAAATGAAATCGTGTCTTTGATTTTTGTTCTCCCAAAATACAAAGAATATAGCACAATATTTAAATTGAAAAAAAAAGAAATCGATGGCGAAAGAGGAGAGAAAAGGATGCTTCCACTTACATCACTGGGTGATTTCAAAGGAAGGATGTGGTTTGTCAGTTTTTTTGTATCCGAAATGAGGAAAAATTAGGGAATTTCCGAGTCGACAAGTGAAGAACAAAAGGGAAAAAGAAGGAAAATATTGTCGGGAAGAATGCTTGCTTGAAGTGTAAATTATTACATAAACTAAGTGGAGATGAGCAATGTTTTGGGGTAAACTTGGGATTAAAAGGTATAGAAAGATCATAGATTTATGGGCTAAAACTCAAGAGAAAAGGGTATGCATATTAGAGAGTGAGATGACAAAAATAAAAGGAAGAAAGGCTTAAGAAGGAGGTCAATACTAGTGTTGTTTGGGCGCTTTGAAGTGGTTTGAGTGGAAAATTAGTGGGTCAAACATGGGACTTAGGGTGGTTTTATTCAGTGAAAAGGAGGGAAACATCATTGTTTAAGGACGGGGAGGCTGGAAAACTAATAACCATTTTGTGGCTAACAACTGTTTGGAAAAGGGGACCTGAGGCGATTTTCATCATGTTTATGGGAGAAACTTGGGACGGTTTTTCAGGGGCGACCTTGGGGACTTTTTTAGTAGTTTAGTTGGGGGTAATATAGCTGCAATAAGTGGAAAACTAGTGGGTAAATAAATGATAATCATGGGGGAAGAGTGGCTGCAATGTGGAGAAAAGTGAGGTTATTACTACAAGAAATATATGCTTTCCCTACAAAATTTCCGTAGACAAATTGTGATTTGTCTACGGAATCAACTTTTCCACACAAACCCGTCATTTGGTAGGGCCATGATTTGTTCTGAAATTTTTAAAGTGTGATAACTTGTGCCCACAAACATATACATTTGTCCCGACAAATAAATTAGTTGGAAAAAGCATATCTTTTGCCGACAAAAAATAAGACTAATTTTATATTCCGCCTACAAAACGATGTTTTGTATGGTTATGTTTTGCTCCAAAATTTCCAGAATGAGAGGATTTGTACCCACGAACATGTATATTTTTCTCGACAAAAAATTTGTTGGGTAAGATGTATCTTTGCCTACAAAAAAAAAAAATTAATCTATCTGTAGGCTAATAATTAGTGGGAAAAATTTTCATTCTTTTGTTGATGGGAAAAGATGTATATTTCTGTATATATATAATTTAACTTTCAATAAAAATAAAATTGTGAATTCCAACCAGCAGCCCATTAATTTAATTGATCCATTAACACTCTCTTTCTTACTCTTCCCAATTCGTGAACCACCCTAATACGTCTTCTCTCTCTCTCTCCCCCAATTCAAGAACCAGAGAACGCTGACGGCAACTGCAGCAACGCCCCCCCTCTCTCTCTCTCTCTCTCTCGTTCAGTCTCTTTCCGTCGGAGTCTGGACCGTCTCCGGTGATTAGTGGTCACGACTCACAACCCAGACTCCTCTCATTCTCTAATCTCCGTCTCGCTAGTCGCCAGGTGCATTTGATTTTTATTTTTGAGTTTTTCTTCATTTTTTTTGTGACATAATTGTGAGTAATGCGGTGAAAGGAAATTGTCAGTAGAAACAGAATATTCTTCTAAAAATGGAGACATGGACTTCAATTTCGTTCTTTTGTTCAAGGTAAGAGACAGAATATTCTTCTAAAATTCTTTTGTTCAATTTGTTCTTTTGACGGAGGAGAGCACATTATGACTTTTGTTCTTTTTCTGGGTTTATGACAATTTTATTTTTATTTTTAATTTTACTGATGGACACTGTTCGGTAAGTATTAGTTGGACACACAGTGGCGAAAGTTTTTTCCATAGCCGTTACCCAGCTCTGAAGTAAGTGATGGATCTTAGTGATATCCCATTTGAATTTGCATTACTTATGTCTAATTAAAAACTTTTGATTCTCACTAAATATTTAGTTTTTTTGCTGAAAGATATTGTTTTTGAAAAAGAAAAAAAATTTGTCATTGTTTAATTATTGTATTGAATTAATGTGGACAATAATGATGGAATATATAAAGAATTTGACGTTTCGTACATCAAATTTGGCACTATTTTGTTGCATAACCGACCTGCCATTGAAAAGGATGGTAAATTTTGGATTCTTTTATTCTATGGACTTGGAAGTAATGTTTCTGATTCTGAGCTTTTCTAACTTAGATGATTGCGAATGCATACTTGGAAACCATAGGCTCCTAATGTGAAGTTCATCTTGGATTGTTTGTCTTTAGGGATGGAGCGAAGTTGGATGATGGGAGAGAGACTAGTGTTAATCTACACCATGAGCTGTATTATCATTTCTTAGGCACTAATCAGTCTGAAGATATCTTATGTTGGAATGATCCCGACAATCCTAAAGATACGTGCACAGCATAGGTGACTGAAGATGGGAAGGTACTAAATTTGACTGCATAAAAAATTGTTAAGAATTGATGATAATCAAACAGTATGATTATGGCTCTCAATTCTCGATAGCACTTTTGCTAATTAGTTTAATGTCATGAAAACTTGAAAAATTTATAGAGAACTATGTTGCTAAAAACAGATAGCATATTGTTACCTTATCACAAAACTGAGGAAAACTAGAATATTGAAAATCCTTAGTTCCCAAAAATGAAGTTACTGATCAATTGCTACTAAGTAATGAACTGTGTCAAAGTAATTAACTTGCATGAAAAATCAGTACATCCTTATGATAGTCTACTATGCAAGGAAAATTACAATATCAGAAAGTGAACTTGGATTCTTTTGATGTTAAAGAGAAGCACGCATGTCAAAGTCATTTTAAACTTTATTATGTGGTCTGGAGCTGTACCTGGTATATTGGCCTTAGACCTAAATAAGATTATAGACTTGATATTCAGTGTTGAATATCCTTGTGAGATTGCGCGAACAATTTTATTCTCGGTTTCGATAATTCGGATTTTATCTTATTTTCTGGAGATAAAAACCTTGACTGTCTTTTGTTTAAATTTTCTTTTGTTTTATCCCTGCCCTAGGATTTTATTTCTCTGTTCTATTTATTAATTTCCTTTTTCCTTCTGAATGTGCAGTATATTCTCTTATACACTTTTGAAAATTGTGATCCTGACAACAAAATTTATTACTATGACCTACCAGCACTATCTAGTGGGCTTGAAGGTTATAAGGGAAAAAGAACTGCTTCCCTTTGTCAAGCTTGTTGATTATTTTGAGGCTTCATATGATCATGTTGCAAATGATGACCCGCTTTCACATTTCAGACTAATAAGAATGCTTCAAAATACAAGCTAGTTCGAGTTGATATGAATGATCCCACTTCGTGGACTGACGACTTTCGAAAAAAATGAGAAAGATGTGCTTGGATCAGCTGTGGCCACCAATGGAAATCAAATGGTTGTGAATTATTTGAGTGATGTAAAGAATATTTTGCAATCAGTTTGGTAAGTACTTTACTGATGGACACTGCTTGGTAAGTATTAGTTTGGTATGACTTTTGTGTCCAACTAATACTCACTAAACATTAACTTCCATCTTTCATTAGTGTTTCCGTCGATTAGGTTTTCTATAAGTGGATCAAATGCCAAGATCAAGGTAGCCTTCTTTCTTGTGCATTAGTGCATGTTATTTTATATGTTTTGATCAATTCATATTTCTTGAAACAGAGTAACAGACAGCCTCAAAGGCAGTCTCCCCGAGCACCATTTCATCTCAGGACATCGAGCTCCGACTCTAACCCACCACATCATCGTTCAGATAGAAGCACAAGATTGACAGATGGTCGATCACCACAAGGTGCTCATTCTGATCCAATGTTATATCTGGTGTGCGATAGTACCCATGTAGTATCGCTATGTTATCTGGTGTGCCCAAAAATTATTTGGCTATGTTATATCTCTTGCAAATTTTGTTTTTGTAGGCTATTTAATATGTTTTGTGGGTTTTTTTAATTTCTTGTAGGATGAGATGCTTGCTAAAGCTCATGAATATCTTGCAGAAAGGGCAAATGAGCAACAACTTCCCGATGATACTCTCTTGGAGGAGATCCCTATTGTTGACAATCCATATGTTAGACTGAAAATCATGATGTTCGTTCTAGGTGTTAAGTTTAGATGTAACCGTATATCATAGTGAATGGTTTTTATTTGTATTTTGGTACAATATTTTGGGTTTAATGTTATATTGATTGACACTTAGAATGTCTTATTTTAATTTATTGCCTTTTTTGCATCTTTACATTATTTTGAAGTAGGTAAAAAGAATTAATGTAATATAAAAAGTTATATAAAAATAACTAATTTCTCCCTACAAATTCTATTATTGTTGGAAAAAAAATATACTTAGCCCGCAAATACACTTTCCCCATAAAATATCATTTGTAGAAAAAAGTAGAATTTGGCCACAAAATTTTTTCGACACAAAAATTTATTTGTAGAGAAAAGTCGATTTAGCTCACAAAATAATTTTTGCCTTGTGCATACAAAACTTGTTCTATGGGCAAAAGTAACTCTATTAAACGAATAATTTTGTCGAGAAAGAACTTAGACGACAAATTGTATTCATCTCTAAAGGATTTGTAGGGAGAGATTTTAGCCCACAAATTTTCACAATTTGTCGTCTTATATCTTTCCCCACGATGTTTGCCCTACAAACGTCTCTACAAAAAAATTTCGTAGGGAAAGGTTTTTCCCTACAAAAATTAACATTTCCCTACAAATATATTTTGTATGCAAAACATAAAATTCTTGTAGTTAGTCCTTAGGGGCTGTTTGGAGTTAACAAATTATAGTGTTTAAGGGGTTGTTTGGTGTGTTTATTTGGCAAGAATTAAGGGGTTGTTTGGAGGTGATTTTCTAGCAGAACAAGGGCATGATAAATGAGGTAAATCGAAATGAAAAACGGCTGAGAAAAATATCGCAACTAAGATGAACTAAAGGACCGAAGATTGGCTGTGAAGAGTTTAGATTTCTGTTGATTTTTTTATTTATTTAAACAATTAGTTTACTATTAACACAAAATTTATTCAATTAAGAAAATTAAAAGACAAGCACGTGCACAAATTAACTCGACTAATATATTTAAAACGTACTAGGAGGTTTGTGCTGAAAGTTAAAATTTAATTTTTTGGAAAATAAAAGACGAAATTTTTTTCGATCGATACAATTATCGCAAGTTCTTGGATCATAATGTTGGGAATTGAGACCAATTCATTTATTGTCCACAAGATCCTTGTTTAGAGTAAGATAACGAAACATAAAAAATATAAAAGATAGAGAGAGATTTAAGGACTATCAAAGCTTTTACTATATAAAAAATTGTTCTAATCATATAGATTTCACCCACCTAAATTCTCCAAGTATCTTAAGAAAAATAATATCATAAGCTTTACCACACCCACCAATTTCTACTCTTTGTACAACCCACCAAATTTTTTGTTTTTATCTACTCAAGCGACATCATCGTCTCCCATAAAGAGAGACATATTGTTCTATGGGAGAGACATATTTTCATATCTAATGTCGAGCGCTAGTCGAGCTCACTCCACCTTTTGGACAATTTTTCCTCACGTGACGAGGTTGTCCAAAATTCTAACAAAATACTTTCATTTTCATTGAGTTATTCTTCTTCCATTTTTTTTGCAACAAGTAATGAATTTTCAGATGAAATATTACTTCCACTACTGAACCTTCTTTCTTCAGAAATTAATTTACTTGTAACTTCTTCAAAACTCACCGTTTCTTTCTCATACATCAAAATTGGTTAGATGTGTTCACAGTAGAATGGAAGAGACCAGATGAGTCTTAACGCTTTATCCTCATCATCAAGTTTAACTCCAATAGCTTCCAGTTTAGAAACGATCCTAGTGAGAACACTTAGGTGGTCTGAAATTTTTGTACCTATAATCATTCGCAGAAAATGAAACTATTTTTTCAAGTACAACCGATTTGAAAGACTCTTTGTTAGATACAATTGTTCAAGTTTTTCCAAAGTTCCTTCGCAGCAGATGTTCAATGAATATTTGCAAAAATATTTTTGACTAAACAGAGACGTATCGTACTTGCAGCTTTCATATCAAAATCTTCCCAAACCTCATCGCTCATATTGAATTTTTCAGCATCTTTGTCAGAAATAAGGTTGGTTTGCCTTTCAAAGCCTTGTGCAGTCCAAACTGAATCAAAACATCATTGACTTCTACTTGCCACAAGCTAAAATTGATTCTTCTATCAAATTTCTCCACGTCATATTTGATAGACATATCTTCTCTGTGCGTCAATACTCTGAACGACCTGACACTTTGATACCACTGTTGAGAATTGAGACCAATCCTTTATTGCCCACAAGATCCTTGTTTAGAGTAAGATAACGAAACAGAAAAAATATAAAAGATAGAGAAAGATTTATAGACTGTCAAAGCTTTCACTATGTGAAAAATTGTTACAATTATATAGATTTCACCCACTCAAATTCCTCAAGTATCTTAAGAAAAATAATATTATAAGTTTTACCACACCCACCAATTTCTACTATTTGTACAACCAACAAAAACAACAAGAAAAACAACTAGGATGCTAGGGTTACAATTTTTCACTCAAAAAACTCTTAAATCACATCTACAAAAGATAATAAACCACGTCAATTTATAGGGTAAATTTAACAAATACTCACTGAACTTTGAACTTGTTAATACTTACTC
This sequence comes from Forsythia suspensa, assembly GCA_023638005.1. NCBI lineage: Eukaryota > Viridiplantae > Streptophyta > Magnoliopsida > Lamiales > Oleaceae > Forsythia > Forsythia suspensa. Next base: position 35,172,339 of record CM042671.1, read on the forward strand.
ACTGAACTTTAAAGTGTCACTGACAAATCACTAAACTTTGGATTTTGTTTACCATCCATCACCCTTAAATTATCCGTTAGAATCTGTTCACGGAAAATGCGTACATGTATAACGGCTAAGACGTGGCACCAATCAAATTGTGTTATTTGTCCAACTCAGCTTTGTGGTAAAAAAATGAGTGCCATATAATTCTCCTCTCTGTATAATATTATTCCCCACTTCACTCGCACTCTCGATACACATAGTTCTCCTCTCTTTCAGATCCTAACTCATTCGCTTTCTCAATGAGCATCTCAATGAATGAATCTATTTGTTTATTTTGATTAATTTTGTTGGTTCCGTTTTCAGTTGAAGAAAAATGGTGATGTTCAAGGTTGCACCTGTGGAAACGACGCCGTTTGATGGACAGAAACCGGGAACTTTTGGTATGAGGAAAAAGGTTTTCTATTTTTGTAGTATTTCGAGAAAAGTCTTTACAAGTCTTTGTTAAGATAATTCTTTTTTTTCTGTAAAGGTTGAAAATTGTTGATATTTGTGGTGTTTTGCCTTTTTTTTAAAAAAAAAATTACATTTTGATCTATTTTGATTTTTATTAGTATTTTGATTTCGTTCTTATGGATCTTTCAATCACATGCTATTACTGATTGTTAGGCATTATGGTACTAACTGCGATAAGCTTCTGTGTAAAATTTGATCGCAAGGACATATTTTTCTGTAAGGATTTTATTATCATTGGTAGATCTGACGGATTTTATATAAATTTATTATTTTTGTAAAGATAAGAAGTTGATTTTGGTTCTTGCGAATCTCGTGCCTGAGTAGAACTAGCTGATGTAGTTGAAATATTCTATTCTGAGAGGACCATTCTTTTTATATTCATATTTGTAATTTATGAGGTGGTGCCAGAAATAACTGATGTGGCACTAGTTTTTTACCACAAAGCTGAGTTGGACAAATAACACAATTTGATTGGTGCCACGTGTTAGCCGTTATACACATATGCATTTTCCGTGAATAGATTCTAACGGATAATTAAATGGTGATAGATGGTAGACAAAAAATCAAAAGTTCAAATGAATTGTCAAATGATACTTAAAAGTTCAAATGAGTAAGATAACAAATTCAAAGTTCAATGAGTATTTGTTAAATTTACCTCAATTTATAGTTAATGTATGACCTAATTTTCTTCCAAGTTTCGATCGCTAAGAGTCCAAGATTTGGAAACTTGTTCAATTTTAGTCGACCTAGATGTCTTCCAAGTTTCGACTACCAAAATGTCCAATATTTGAAAACTTATTCCATTTTAATGACTTGTATGTCTTCCAAGCTTTTGACTACCAAATTTTGAGAAAATATCCAAATACATAAATGTTAGCGGAATGGACATATTGTTAGTTAACTCATCTATATCTTCATTTGGATCACTTTCATTATGTACTTCATCATCAATATCTTCATTTTTATCATTTTTATTGAGTCTAATTTTTCTCGTGATTTGGTTGATGGTTATTACCCAAATCTTCCATTGATGTTTCAAGTACATGGTCTATATTTTATACTTCTTTAAAAATGAATCTTTCAAGAGCACATGTTGGGATTGTATTAACACTTCACTTTTACTTTTTTTTTTTCCCATTTTTATTGGATAGTTGTTTTCTAGTATGTATTTAATTTTTTATGGTAAAATAAATAAATATAAAGTAGATAAAAGGAGACCACAAAAATAAAACTAGTTTATTATAAAAGAAAGCACTGACACAAGCTTTATAAGCTCGATAAAACTGATCTTGCTTCTTCAAAAACTGTGCACCATCAAGGATTTAATACAAAAAATTAGAAAAATCTAAGTTCGTCAATAATTCTACAATCTTTTAAAATTAGTATATTATCTTCCTTCTATGTAAGAATGCTGGGAAGAATCTTGAACTTTGAACGTTCCAGCAATTTTTTGAATACAGCCGCGATGGGCTCATTCTCTCCAACTCGGAATATTTTGAAGTGGTTGAATAGTGTGAAGGATTGAAAAGAATATTGGGAATATCTTTTGGGCGCAATTTTTTTAAAAGAATCGTTCACATTTTTGAAAGGGGACGATGTAATTTTCGAGATGGTAATCATATTACTTGGAAAGTTACAAATTTAAGTGTATATATCAATTTTGTCCTTTTGCTTATTTATTTATTTTGTCTTTTAAATGAACTATATTTTTTTTTCCCTTGTTTAAAAAAATATCCTCCTTGAAACAAAAGGGTTAATGTTATAAACTGTAAGAATAATAATAATAGTAATAGAATAGAGAGAAACTGTGTATTTCATTATAATAATATATATATATATATATATATATATATATATATGGTTTCAAATATATGTATACTAGGAAAGAAATGTCTAAATATGGTCATCAATATTGTTTTTTATATTTTACAACACTCACATTTGATGATCATCAATACAATAACTTCTTCGTTAAAAATATTGTTCGATAAAAATCCAAATGGGACCAAAAAAAAAATGAACGAATGAAAAAAATAATTATTAAAACTTTGGAGTAATCAAATGTCGCTTCATTAAAGCCTTTATCATGAAACCCCAATGAGACAAAACATGAACGAAGGAAAAAGAGTACAACCTACTTCTCCCGACTTTTATCGAAGTTATCCATATCTTGTGCGTCCATTGTCTTTAACACCTTTTTAAAACTTATAGAAAAGAATTCTAGTGAAATCTACTCCATGTTATAACCTCCAAGCAATATCATCTTCATACACTATCTCTAGTTGACTTCATACACTATCTCTAGTTGACTATAGTCAGAATGATGATCTGATGCAATTCTATTGATAATAGATCTTCTTGTTGCTCCATAACTATAATATTTATAATGCTTCTCATTGAATGTCATTTACACAAATGATATGCCTCGTTAAAACCTTACCATGAAAAACCATGTGGAAAAAATCTCAATGAAGGAAAAACAATAAATTAATATTTTGGGTACATAATGAAAGTTGTCTCATTAAAAACATTGACAGAAAAACCAATGGGACAAAACCTCTGCCAAAGGAAAAAGAGTACAACGGGTATTTACTCACCTCATGATAATATCACTTGAGATCTATAATTTGATCGATAAAAAGTTGAACTATATACTTCACGTATATTAAATCCTCTAGAAATTTATATACATAGTTTTATTAGTCATGCCAAATGAGTTGGTTATAACCATATCATTATACACATATCAAGTGTCATGCATTGACAGGCTAAACGAGATATCGACTTGTGATTGCTTTACACAAGCCTTTGCAAAAATTCATTTTGTTAAGAGTCGTGCATTACATGTTACGACTTCATTTTACTCATTTCCTTTTTGCATAAGTATACACCTTTAGGTGTTGGAACTTCAGATTTCTCTAATAAGTTCAATTTACTTGGATTATCTTTTTATTTGGCCAATTAATTATTTTATAAATTTCCTTCAATATCTTTGCTACCTTTCATAATGTGAAGCGCTACATTATGTACAAAAGTGTTGTCAACCAACATTTCTTTTTTGATTCCATTCTCTTTTCCATAACGACATAACTTATTGAGATCTCTTCATTTTCAATATTTCAGATATATGAGTTTTTTTTCTGGGATTTTACAATTAGTTATGTCCATATACTCTCTATGAGTCTTAGCCTCATCAATGGGACCATCTTTACAATTGGCTCCACTTTTAATTTGAGGATTTTTGTTTTGGAATCAAATGTCACCACGCTTCAGGCATGCTATTAATTTACCAGATATAATATTAATAGATTGTCTTTCCAGGATGTCAATATGAATTGGAGCATTTACAACTGGTATATAAGATTTGGTTAATCTCCTTGGTCAGTAAATGCATATGTCAATTGTATAATTTACAATTGAGTTATATGTCGAACTTCTGGTTCATATTGTCTTGTGCGAGAATCTAGAAGATATAATATGCTGCATTTTCATGAATTCTTTTTAGTTACTTAATTTCTCTCCCTAATGTTGAGAAATTGTCTTATCAAAATGACAAATAAAATCGTGTTATAAATTATTACCCTTTAGGATTTAATATATTTTTTAAGGGTTCAAACTAAATGTGTATTCTCAACATTCTTTAATTTTCACCCCAGTGCACTATGGTGGACCGATTGTACATATATTGCATTATAAAAAATCATTAGATGGATAATATTAAGCTCTGATCATAGGCCAACTATAGCGGGGATAACTTTGATGTTGACATGATATATATAAGTGCTGCTGCATATAAAATAGCATTCTCTAAAAAAATTGAGAAATATTTTGTTCTCAATAATAATGGTTTAGAAATTAATTGGAGGTGTTTAACAAATAATAATGCTAAACCATTTATCATCATGCGTACTGTCCAATGGTGGTTTCGCCCTAAACTGAATATTCCATCGTATTCTCAGGGATTCAAACCTTTAACCTCTCTTCTTAAGAGGAACTTACGGTGAATGCTTGTACAAATTGAGCAACTTGCCCAATTGGTACTAGCATTCAACATAAATTCCTCTTAAGGGAGAGGCCGATGTTTCGAATCGCTGGAGATGTGATAGTTTAGGACGAAACTCCGGTAGACAATACACATGCTAACAATGAACGGAATAGTCTCTGGGGGAAAAGCTTGCAGAGAAAAGTCCATGGTCATTACACATGTAGCAACTCTCAGCATCAACACAAATCCTAAGGACTATCCTAAAACTTGCCAAATTATAAATGACAATTATTTCAATAACCAACAATCAACAAAAACAAGAGCTTAGATGCCTATGTTAAAAATCAATGATCCAATTTTAATCAATAGTATCTCTCGATGGTCAATCGATTCTGTACTTATATGTGAATTTAATTAATTATAATCAAAAAATTGCGAACATATACATACATATGCATCAATTCACAAAGATTATCACATATCGATTTCATAGAGAATAATGACATGGACCATCAATTATAGGACATTGTGTTGTTTATTACCATGTGCTAATTAATACCAAATCTCTCGAAAACAATATAAATCACTAGCGCATTCCAATGGTAGCTAATCATCAAAAAGAATAAAAAAATAATAAACAATTAACCCAAAAGCAAGAATAAAATATACAATTTATTGGATTAAAGAGTAAACAATGTTTCATCAAAATCCTAACTATAAGGGCTTAGCCTATCAAGTTTTGATTACAAATAAAAACAAGTTAAAAGTAAATACATAACTCGTATAATTTAGAAGAAAGTTGATACAAACCTTAATCTTGAATTTCGTCAATGTTCTTGGCCGGCACCATCTTCTTCTTCAAAATCATCCAAAGCTCCAATGATTTCTTGTAATTTTCTCCCAATACTTTGATGTTTTTGATGTAGAATTCCTTTAAGAATTTGTGATATGTTATGATATGGAACTCCCTTCTTAATTGACCTAGAATATGTCTTTATATAGTGCTTGATATGCCTTGAAAGTCGTGCCCAAGAAAAGCCACAGTTCGACTCAACTTCAAAAATGCGCCATGGACTATTATTTCAGCCAAGTTCGCTCTTAGGTAGTACAATGAATTGTGCAACCTCTGTACGGCCTCCAATGAGTTTTATGCAACTGCACCTAGGTCGTACAATGCATTTGTGCTACCTAGGTGTAACCATTTTTCAATTACAATTTGGTCTCCGATTTAACTTTTAGGTACTGTTTTGATCCTTTGTACCTTAAATGTGCTCAATTCAATCCAAAACCTTACAATGGCATTATAATTGGACCTCACCCTTCTAAAGTCTTTCCAAAGTGGTCCTCCAAAGATTTGAAAGTGTGCAAATTAGTCCCCAAATTTTCCAAAATCTAATTTTTGCTCCCAAAAGTTTCGAATTCACTCTAGTTACTTTCTCTTAGCTTCAACTAATGTCTGTAGTGTTTGGTTAGGATTCCATTAAGCATCATACTCTTCTTTTTCGTTCCAAGCTCAAATACATATCTGCTCATCTAGTGAATATGTAATAAGTTTACAAGCCTAAATAAGTGTGAAAAACACACTTGGCAAACACCCCCAAATTTAAAACCTTGTTCGCCCTGAGCAAGACTATCTACTCAACACACAAACAAAAATAAAATAAAATAATCTAGATTCATTAGATAGCCTGATGTATTGGCCTCAAGACTTGAAACTTTTCAACCAATTCATGTAAGGCTTCTAAATAATGCCACCAAGAATAAATTTTAACTTATCTGATGCTTGACTATTGTGTGTGTGCATAGTAATTTACATTGCCGTAAAGCTTAAGTTGGTTTCATTTTGACCCTTAGTGGTCCTATTTTTCCTCTCCCTCTCATGAGATGCACACATCCAAACTTGACATTTTTTATAATCTCTCATCCGAAGTATTAATTCTAAGGTTGTGCTTAAATTACTCACCACTTTTCCGCTCAAGTTCAATTGGATCCACTTAGATCTATGACGATTTTCCTTATATTTAAGTGCTTCGACCTTCAAACTTCTACAAGGCAAGTTAAACCCACTAGTTGTCTAGATGCCCATGTATAGTGGCCAAGGCTTAGTCAAGGTGAGTAGCGCGTCTTCTATTTCATGCACCTATTTTTTCTAACTTCTTTTTAATTATTTTTTTTTTTTTTCATGTTTTTAGAGGGTAGCCTCACAATGTGGCAACTTTTTTTCTTTCTTTCTCACTTATAGGAAGCTCTTGCGCTCAAACATTGGTGGTAAATGCCATGACTAGTACACTGCATTTTTAGGACGAGTAGTTGAGATCAAACCCCTAGCATATGGTCAATACATAGGTTCCACTTGTTAGCCAAAAAATTACCCCACACAAATAATTAACAAACACAGAATCAACACATCTCTAAGTAGCTACTTACAACGGCTCAACCACTCCCAACTATCCTCTCATATGGTTAGGTGATTTTTGATTTATGTCATTTATGACATGTATGTAAGCATTGACTACAGTTTTCACAATTCAAGTAACCAAGTACATTTATGCATGACCAACTTAAATATGATTGTCATGACTATTTTGCTCAAAATATCATGATCTCACATGGATAAGTAAGGCAACAAAATATGCACAAGTGGCATCACCTAGTCACAACATAAATTAATTACAGATTCAAACATATATCATCATTAGCATGCAAGACTATCCAACAACACACAATCATACAATTAAAAGAAAAAAATTAAATGTATGCATTTTTTCTTTTGGATTTTAGACAATTTTTCAATTTTTTTTATATAATATAAAGCAATAAAAAAAAAACAGTTGAATCACAAAGTCGGATCCACCCCAAACTTAAAGTTACATTGTCCTAATGTAAGAAGAAAAATAATCTAAGCAATGATAACAATAATCCCCCATATCATATGATGATGCATCTCCTTTATTAGCACTCGAGTCATTTATCCTCTTTTAGTCTCCTTTATTTGACTCTCAAATTATCTTCATTAAACCTGAAAAGAGACGTGATAAATATAATTAGCTACACAAGCGCCAATTGCCCAAAGAAGAGTATGAAATCCCTTGAGTGTTGAGGCTAACTTATTTTGATGACCTTGACACTAACTTGCTCAAAAATAATCTAAAAATCGTAAGAATTAGAAAATGTGCCCTAAACTAGAAAGTGAAAATTTAAAGAGAAAAAAGAGATAGAAAATTAGGATGGCGTCCAATAAGCACTTCTTTAAAATTATTAGCTTGATTTTTTTTGGCAACATTCATTTTACGGGCACTTTGAATAGGGCTTTAGAGGACTTGTTTTGCTTGCATCGATTGACTTTGCACCATTTTTCGTTTATCCTCCAAAATTTGACTTTGGCCTTCACATAAAAAAATGATTTTATTTTACCACTTTGGTCGAACATGAAAACTTCAACTTCCTCATCGCCTTTGATCACAAAATCATTAAATGTCACTTTTCCATTTTGCTCATTTATGATCGACTTCTCCTTCTCCACATGCTCTTCTTCTTTAGTTGGTGCTTCCTCGGGTTGTATGACCACCACTATTATCCAAAATCTCGGACAGTTGCTCTTCACTCCTTGTTGTAATGCTTGGCATGTGTTCCATTAGGCTAGCTTCCGCGTCACTTGGAAATGTGGCTTGTGGACTCTATTGTAGCATCTTTATATCTACTCATGTTGATTGTCTATATTTTTAAAGCTACACCAATCTGTTCTTAATATTGTCGCTAATTATTTGCCAACTGAGTGAGGGTCTCTTTCCATCCCTATTTCGTCTCTTATGATCTTCTTGTTTGACCTTGGTTGTTGTACCAAAAGTATTTTGAGTGATTTTGTCAATCCTGATTATATGTATAAGAGTAGGGATAAGAACTTTGTGTGACTAGTAGTTCCCATAAATCTCCCAAGAGCAAGTCATCCTCATCAATTTCAATAGGCACATCATATCTCGTTATAATAGCCTAGTGCATGGTGATGAAATCTCCATAAAACATGTCATTTGTGTTGTTTTCATCAATCTCAAGGTTTTCCATCTTGTTTTGTTGTTGATATCATATCTCTTCTTCGTTCTGTGACAACAATGAAACCAATAAAAACAAGTAGATTAACTGGAAAAAAGAGAAAAAAAGCTAAAATTAACTAAACCAAAAGTAGAAAACAATAAGTCCCCAACAATCATACCAGCCAAAAACTTGTTTGTCGATTTTAATTCGGAAGTAGACGGATCGTTAAGAAGTAATAATATAATATAAGTAGAGTATCAAACCCACGAGGAATGAATTTTTACACATTTTACTCTAATTAATACAAGCTCTAATTTAAGAAAAACACACAATCAATTATTTGGAGTTTTATGTACTTATATCTAAATATTAACTTATACTTAAGTATCTACTAAACTATACAATTAAAAAAAAGCAAACAAATTCTTGGACTTAATCAAATCATGAAAGGCACTAGAACTCTGAATCTACCATTGTTAACAAACTTTAATCCTCAATTCTTGTTTTATGTTGACAGTCAATATTCCTTATGTATTAATTTACCCTCTCAATACAAATTAAACTAATTCTCATATGTGACCCAACTATATATCTATGATAGATGCGGATAGATAAAGAACGCAACACAGTTAGAATACCACCAAAGATTGCACTAAGCATAGATGTATATCTCTATCTTCTATCAGACTTAATGCCGTTTGTTATTTGAGCTACACACATGTAGCACCTCTCGACATCAACACAAATCCCAAGAACTATCATAAAATTTGCCAAATTATAGGATGACAATTAATTCAATAACAAATAATCAATAAAAACAAGAACTTAGATGCCTAGATTAGAAATCAATTATTCAATTTTAACCAATAGCCTCACTCAGTGGCCAATCGATTCTATGCTTATATATGAATCTAATTATTTGTAATTAAATTGCGAACATAATATGCATTAATTTATAAAGATCATCATATAACGATTTCATAGAGCATAATGATATAGACCATCAATTATAGGACCCTATATTTTTTTATTACCATGTGCAAATTTATACTGAATATCTCGTAAGTAATTAATATAAATCACTAATACATTTTAATGATATCTAATCATCAAAACATAATAAGAAAGGGGAATAATAGAATAATAAAAAATAAACCCAAAAGCAAGAATAAAACTAGCAATTTATTGGATTAAAGAGTAACAAGGTGTCATCAAAATTCTAGCTACACCTATCATGCTTTGATTGCAAAAATACAAGATAAAAAATGAATGCATAACACGGAATATTTAGAAGAAAAGTTGATACAATCCTTAATCTTGAATCTCTTCAACGTTCTTTGACGACATCGTCTTCTTCTTTAAAATCATCCAACGCTCTAATGATTTCTTGTAATTTTTCCCTAAGACTTTGATGTTTTTGATTTGGAATTCTTCCAAGAATTTTTGATATGTTAATATATGGAACTCCCCTTTTAATTGACCTAGTATAGGTTTTTATATTGTTCTTGAGATGCCTTGAAAGCCGTGTACACAAAAGCCATAGTTCAACTCAACTTCAAAATGCGTCGGGGGACTCTTCTTTCGGGTCAAGGTTGCATAGGTCGCAATGCATTATGACCACTATGCGACCTCTAGTGAATTTTAGTGCAACCGCACCTATGTCACACAATGCATAGTGCTACCTAGGTGTGATCTTTTTAGAAAAACTTACAATTTGGTCTCCAATTGGCTTTTAGGTACGGTTTTTCGTGTTTTGTTTTTAAATCTTCTCAATTCAATCCAAAACTTCCAATGGCATTCTAATTAGTCATCACCCTTCTAAATAATTTTGAAAGTGGTCTTCCATAGATTTGAATGTATACAAATTAGTCCCAAAATTTTGTGAAATCTATTTTTTTCTCTTGAAACTTTCGAATTCACTCCAATTGTTTTCTCAGAGCTTCAACTCATGTTTGTGCCGATTAAGCTTCAATTAAGAATCAAAATCTTCTTTTTTGTTCCAAGCTCATTTAAATTGGGCTTTGTACTTACATAAACCATATTGAAACTGAATTAAATAGAAGTCTATTCGTATAGTAAATACATACTAAGTTTACAAGCATAAATAAACGTGTAAACCAACTTATCACACACAGTTCTAATTCATTTCCTTCTTGTAATGCATGAAAACATAACTTTGAGAATCATGATCAGAGAGCATAACATTTTTTATAACCTTTTGCGTACTTGGGTTGAGGATGCAGTCAATTGATGGATGTGTAGTCAAGAAATCAAATAATAAATTTTAAAATTTCCATTTGCACATAAAACAATTATTCTTAGAAAACTTGATAAACCTATTCATTTCCACCAATACATTAAAATAAGGGTAAATTAATTTATACTGAATATCTCGTAAGTAATTAATATAAATCACTAATACATTTTAATGATAGCTAATCATCAAAACATAATAAGAAAGGGGAATAATAGAATAATAAAAAATAAACCAAAAAGCAAGAATAAAACTAGCAATTTATTGGATTAAAGAGTAACAATGTGTCATCAAAATTCTAGCTACACCTATCATGCTTTGATTACAAAAATACAAGATAAAAAATGAATGCATAACACGGAATATTTAGAAGAAAAGTTGATACAATCCTTAATCTTGAATCTCTTCAACGTTCTTTGACGACATCGTCTTCTTCTTTAAAATCATCCAACGCTCTAATGATTTTTTATAATTTTTCCCTAAGACTTCGATGTTTTTGATTTGGAATTCTTCCAAGAATTTTTGATATGTTAATATATGGAACTCCCCTTTTAATTGACCTAGTATAGGTTTTTATATAGTTCTTGAGATGCCTTGAAAGCCGTGTACACAAAAGCCATAGTTCAACTCAACTTCAAAAATGCGTCGGGGACTCCTCTTTCGGTCAAGGTTGCACCTAGGTCGCACAATGCATTTTGCAACCACTATGCGACCTCTAGTGAATTTTGTGCAACCGTACCTATGTCACACAATGCATAGTGCTATCTAGGTGTGATCTTTTTTAGAAAAACTTACACTTTGGTCTCCAATTTGGCTTTTAGGTACGGTTTTCGTGTTTTGTTCTTTAAATCTTCTCAATTCAATCCAAAAACTTCCAATTAGAATGGCATTCTAATTAGTCATCACCCTTCTAAATAATTTTGAAAGTGGTCTTCCATAGATTTGAAAGTATACAAATTAGTCCCAAAATTTTGTGAAATCTATTTTTTGCTCTTGAAACTTTCGAATTCACTCCAATTGTTTTCTCAGAGCTTCAACTCATGTTTGTGCCGATTAAGCTTCAATTAAGAATCAAACTAAGTTTACAAGCATAAATAAACGTGTAAACCAACTTGTCACACATAGTTCTAATTCATTTCCTTCATGTACGCGCGGAAACAAAACTTTGAGAATCTTGACTGTAGAGCATAACATTTTTTATAACCTTTTGCGTACTTGGGTTGAGGATGCAGTCAATTGATGGATGTGTAGTATCGAGGAGAAATCAAATCCAATAAATTTTAAAATTTCCATTTGCACATAAAACAATTATTCTTAGAAAACTTGATAAACCTATTCATTTCCACCAATACATTAAAATAAGGGTAAATTTCATCATGGTCACTAAAGCTTTAACAAAATTACAAAACGGTCACTTAAGTTACAAAGTTTCGGTGTGATCAACATCGAAATGAGTTCACTAACGATCACTCTATTAAATTCTCAACGTAAATTGATGATGTGTCATAGTTATATATCCATGAGACACAGAGTCGGTCGACATTTGACAAAAAATTGATGCTATGTGGACTTAATGTAATAATAGCAATAAATTCGGACCACAAACGATACACATTAACTATAAGGATCTAGTTACATTTTCTATATAATATCTAAATTAGATCTCCAAACCATTTGTACTATCCGATTTTTCTCCAAAAACAATCCCAAACCCTAAATTTCCCCCCAATTGGTTAAATTGGGTTGCAAATGGTTTGAGAATCTGATTTAGATATTGTCCAAAAATTACAGCTAGGTTTTCATATTTTAGATGTATCCTTTTGTGCTTCGAATTTATTGTTATTAGTACATTTAGTCCACAGTGTCAATTTTTGTCAAATGTAGATCGATGTGCCACATCAACACTTAACGGTGACACGTCATCAATTTGTGCTATAAATTTAATAGAGTGACCGTTGGTGAACGTATTAATATATTTCAATGACCGGCACTGAAATTTTGTAACTTTAGTGGCTGTTTTGTAATTTCGTTGAAATTTTAGTAACCTCGGTGAAATTAACCCAATAAAATAATGTCCTATGCGGATGATACTAAATGTATTCATGTTTGTTAAACATAATCATACTTTTCACCTCACATTATATACATGTTAAGAGACCAAAAAAGATAATAATTATTTTATTTTATTTTTTAAAAAATAATTTTTTCCTTGTTGCTTGAGTGGACCCCCCTGACCACTACAGCAGTCAGACAGTGACTCTGGTCCACTAGAGCGGCCAGAGTCTTGGACACTCTTTCCCTTTATCTGCTGGAGTGGCCAGCAGCCCTTGTTATTTATTTTATGTTTTCAACACATGACGGGTTAAGTCTATATAAATTTTTTTAGATCCAGGGTCTTTGATGTCAAGTTGTAACGCTCCGAATTTTGAGATCTAGATTGTTACTTTAAACATACATTCATTTGTACTTCAAACTTTTGTCGTGAAAAAAAGATTTTTAAGGCCTCTTGGAATTTGTGGAATTTATTTATTTTTGTTTTACATCTAAGTTATGAACACATATAAATTCTTATACCTTTGGCTCATCCTGTAAGTTCATTATCTTCAATTTAAAATGAACCAAGTGTTGGTTTTCGCTAACGGTCATAACTTCCTATGGCTCTCTAAGATGCACTAGTTTACGCTTATGACAAATAAAACCAACTTAGATCTACATGAAATTTTTACATAAATCTTAAAACTCATTCAGGCTAAACATAATTAAATTTTGTGAATTTATTTGATCAATTAGTTAACCAACACCTCAACTAATTACCTAGGAAACTCTGTTCTTGGGACACCGACACGTGCACGAAAACACTATAACTAATTCCACGGACCTCCGATTGACTTGATTCCAAAGACCATGGACACAGAACTCATAGGTATATCTAACCCCACTAGTCTTGCCCAAAAACTTGAAGAATTTATCCATGGACATATTTTGAAGATGAACAGAATACTGGAACAAATATTATTTAATTATTGGAGTCCTTTTCACATTTGCACATACAATTGCAATAGCTAAGTCACTACCTAACCATACCACTTAATACAAGGTAATATTTCATTCTTAAAAGGTGAATGTAAACATTTTATATCAATGTCATGCATATAATTCAAATACGAAGTTCTATATTGGATGTCAGCAATCAAAATCGAAAACTCTTCAAATCAACTTATCTTACTACATGAATTTGACTCCTCAATTTTGTTATCAACCAAATGAAAAGAAAACATAACATTGGAAACTTGAATTTCTTTATTTTTGTTTTTCCACCCTGTATCCGCCGCATCCAACCAATCTTCCATCATCCACGAACCCCTTTAATTTGTAGATTTAAAACATAGAAGGAATGAGCATAAAACTCGACAGGAATATCATTTTTGTGCATCTTTTTTGGTCAAAGGCTTGTATATACATATATAACATATGAATTCATACCGTATATTCATAACAAATAGTTGGATTACCCGTAAAATCCCTTGATTTTGAAGAATCCTTTTAGTTCCGAAAACTCCATTGCTCGTAGATACCGGTTATGGCCATAAAATAACCTTTGGTTCTTGGATTAACCTTTTGGGTAATAAATTTATGATATCACATAATATACATGCTTACAAACATTAATCGAAAAGGAAAATGATCAACGCACAATTCCTTGATTCTTGTTATGAAATGGAAAATCCTTTGCCTTGTATAACCAATTCGGGTTCTTTCTGTTTTCCCTCCAACCAAAACTTGCAGTAACAAAATCCCATTTTTTTTTTTTTTTTTTGCAAATAAGATTAAAACCAAAACAAATTTGAGAGGAAAACAAGGAAAATTCAAATTTGAGGAGAGATGAGGTAAAAAATGACTTTCTTCTTCTTGTAACCTCACTCTTTAGTGATTAACTAAATGGGGAGCTATGATAATCATAAATCTTGTATAAATGAGCCTTAAAGTGGGAATTTGGAAGGGTTTTAACTCTCAAAATGATTAAAATAAAATATTTAGAAAAACATTTGCGTGGTGATTCAAACATATGTTGTTCCTATAAAATACCATGCTTATGACCATTGTGGTAAAAACCTAAATATTCGTTGGTTTATTGAACTAAATATAATGGCCTTGAATTTTGCAATTTGGAATTTAATAAATTCCGTAAAGTTCATGGAATCTTAAGACATAGAACAGTGACTTATACTCATAAAAAAAAATGGTGATCGCCCCACTTGCTGTTTACAAAACAGCAAGCAAAACCAATAAACTGGGCAATCGCCCGGAAATACATTAGGCGATCGCCCAGGCTTAATTTTTGGGAAAATCCAAATTTTTGGTATTTTAGTTTCCTTTTTTTCGTTTAGAACTCTATTTTAATTAGTTTTACTAATTATATCCGAATTAGATTATGATTTCTTTAATTTTACTATTTAAGTACTTTCATTGTAAAACAATTAAGTTTAGTAATTGGAGAGATTAATTAAAGTGATGAATTACTTTCTTCCGTGTTCTTAATTGAACAAACCATAAAAACTTATCAAAGATTTCGCAAACCTTTGTGGCGTTTTCATAACCGTGGTTCTTTGATTCAAGAAATCATCGAGTCAAATTTTTGCGACCAGATTTTAGCTTTCTTGGGATTCAGATCAAATCTTTTGTGGGTTTCGAGATTCAATTCTCCGCGGGTTCGCATCAGTTGGTATCAGAGTTTTGGTTTTAAAATCAGTTTCTATCTTTTAAATTATCTGTTTTTATCAAATTCATCTTGAATCATATAAAAAAATCTTTCTTTTGATTCTTTTTTAAATTTCTTGAGTTGGACCGCAAAAATTAAAAAAATAATAATAAAAAAAGCAAAAAAATCGAGAATTTCAATAAAGTCAAGAAACAGATTCTTTTTAAATTCTTGTGTCATAATTGTCATCTGGTACGTAAATCTTATTCTTTTATTAATTTTCTTCTTGATCGTTTTCGTTATCTTTTATTTTCTTATTTCTTGTTCTTGAACGTTACAAAGGTTGAATTACTGATTGATTTTGGTTTGTTCTTTAGAGAACTTTGTAAGAAATACAAAGAGAGGTAAAAGGCAAGAGTTATGAGATTATTATCATGGAGAAAAAAGCCATATAGAGTGAAACACGAGTGTAAACACGTGAGGCAAATATTATTTTCTTTCCTAATTTCTATTTTTTACTAACCTAGAAAAGAGAACCACCAATCATTATTGTTAAGAGCCATGCAACAACAATTTGAGATGATGAACATGGTGTTTGGCGAGATGAGGGATAACAATAAAGAGATGATGGGTAGGATCGATAGGCACGATACAGTGCTTGCCAACTTACTAATGAAGAAACATCACGGGGTCTCTAATATTATGAGACATGATAGGTGTAGTCATAATCCTATGGCTGAATTTGAGGATGGAGATGATTATAATTATATGGCTGAGATGGGTAGAATGAGGCGTAGAGGAGATAGGCGTGATCATAACCCTATGGCTGAATTTGAGGATGAAGATGATTGTAATTATTTGGCTGAGATGGGTAGGATGAGGCGTAGAGGAGATAGGCGTGAAAGAGCACCTAGAGGAGGTGACTATAGAGGCCACGATGGAGTAGATAAAAACCTTGGGAATATAAAAATAAAAATACCTTCCTACCAAGGTAGGAATGACCCTAAAGTTTATTTCAAGTAGAATAATAATAATGTGAGTGATAGGGATGTTTCAAAGGAGACGAATGAACCACCTAAGGGACGAGATGAGGTAACTAGCAACAATATAATGGGGTTGTCGTGTGATAATGGGGTTGTGGAATCTAAGAATGAGTGTTATAACGATATGCTCCCTGAGTTGAAAGATGATGGTGTAGAATACCCTGTAGATAATGAAGCTCAAATTGCGACGTATGCTCTTTAGGTACAAATTAAAATAGAGAATTTATAACAACAATTTGATTTAGATGTGTAAGAAACGACAACGAGGAAGGAAAAATGTCAACAAATGATTTTTCTAGTACACAAAAAATCCCACATTGTACTACGAAAAACTAATCAATCCCTCCCCAGTTTGGCTATTTTGTTTTTGCAGGAATTGGATTACATATGTTCTGAAGGAATGTCTAGTAGGTTACCACCTATTAGAGACATCACACATCACATTGGCTTGGTACTTGGAGATGTTAGTCCAGAACAGCCAACCAATAGAAGTAATCCAGATGAGACGAATGAGCTTCAAATACATCAAATTAAAGAAAACAAATGTTGTAGATTCATCTTTGAGCTTAGTGATTGGTTTGGGATGCATGTCAAGACGGAAGGCATTTTTACTCCTCTTAATGCAAGTGATGATTCGTGGTCGAATCCTTTTGAGGAAGGAGTGGATGATGTGATCCAAAATGCGACACCAACTTTCAAAATGAGTTGGCAAATGAGAAACCAAAACCAAATAGATGGTTGGAGGACCAAAACAAGCATCACATAAAGTTTGTAGGTCAAAACGTGGAAAACGGCAAAGGGGCAGAAACTTTTAAATAGGTGGGCGATCGGCCCACCTGCTGTTTACAAAACAACAAGCAAGCAAAACCAATAAATTGGGCGATCGCCCGGCTTAATTTTTGGGAAAATTTGAATTTTTGGTATTTTAGTTTCTTTTTTTCGTTTAGAACTCTATTTTAATTAGTTTTAGTTATTATTTATGAATTAGATTAGGATTTCTTTAATTTTACTATTTAAGTACTTTTCATTGTAAAACAATTAAGTTTAGTATTTGGAGAGATTAATTAAAGTGATGATTCACTTTCTACCGTGTTCTTAATTAAACAAACCCTAAAAACTTTTCAAAGATTTTGCAAACCTTTTTGGCGTTTTCATAATTATGGTTCTTTGATTTAAGAAATCATCGGGTCAAGTTCTACCGACCACATTTTAGCTTTCTTGGGGTTCAAATCAAATCTTTTGTGGGTTCCGAGATTCAATTCTCTGCGGGTTCGCATCATAAATCACTTTAAATTGTCCTCAGAATTCAGCACCAAAAATTTAGATGAAATGGGGAGAATGATAAAAGTTCCTTATTCTAATATTGTTGGATTTGTTATGTACCTTATGATTTGCACCGAGTTGATTTAGCCCTTGGAAGTCTTGTTTTAGCGGTTTATGGCTAATTCGTGAGAGAGCCATTGAGAAGCCCTTAAGTGTTTCCTTAAATACTTAAATGGTTAATCTAGTTTGGGATTAATTTTTATAAAAAGTAAAGAATGGGTAAGTTTGAAGGGGTAGACTTTGATGGAGACATAGATATTAAGAGGTCAACTTCTACCTACTTCTTTACTTTAAGTGATACCAATGTAAGATGGAAATACCAGCTTCAAAAAGTGGTTGCTCTCTTTCCTAAAGAAGCTGAATACATAGCAGCTATTGATGTAATAAAAGAAGGAATTTGGTTAAGTGGTTTGCTAAAGGAGTTTGGTTATGTTGTTGAAAATGCTATCCCAAGACAATCTGATAATCAAAGTGCTATTCATCTAAGTAAAAAATCTAATGTATCATGATAGAACAAAGCATATTGATGTCAAATACCACTTCATAAGGGATATCATATTAAAAGATGTTCTAAAATTGGAAAAGATAGTCACTCAATAACCCATCTGATTGTTGGCGGATTTTTGTGTAAATGACTTCTAAATTGCAAAAACAAGAAACCGAATGAAAATGGATGCAACGTCAAGGCAAGTGTTGAACACTTTGTCCTTAAGTCAAATTTGCCCCGTAATGGAGCCTACGGTTTATGGCAATCGACTCCCAAGATACAATGACTTCCGCTTGTGTTTGTAGCACTTCCAAACACAAGAACAATGAACCAAAATTGGTTTTGTACTCCAAATGATGAAAATGAAATATGAAAACTAGAATTTTATGCAACAAATGCAATAAACTTGGTTCAAATGATGAAATATATGAATGGATTGTTTTGCATATCACTTCTCTGTCAAAAATGACTTCTAGAAGGTCCTAAATATAGACGATGTTTGATTGAAAACGAAATGGTGTGGAGCCAATTCGTGCAATACTTCAAAAAGACATGTCTGTTAATACAAACCTGTGTGATCGCAAGGTACAATTTTGAAGATAGAATTTTAATCTAGTTTAACCATGCAATCGCATGGCTTTATATCCTGCAATCGCAAAGTAGGACAAAAAAACTTTCTACTTAAAATTTAGGCAAGTTGCGATTGCAGGGTAAAATACCCATGCGATCACATGGTCAAATTTTGACCCAAATTTGTCCTTTTTCGAAATTTCTCATTCATTCGATATTGGTTTCGAGATACCAAATATACCCTTCAATACATGCATAGAAATTTGAATTATCTTTCGGGAGCGTTGCCCCCGAACCCCCACGAGGGGCGCTGCCAATTTCTTGACATCTTAAACTAATTTTCAACAATCCTCCACATGAATGAAAATTTATTGATACGCAAAACACGATGCAAATGAAATGCAGACTCTGACAAATGGAGTACATGCAACAAGTCATAGCATCAAGATAGGTGGCTTGTGGCTTTGAACCTTCTTTAGTTGAGTATAATCGGATTTACTAGGCTAATTCGTGAACGCGATGTCCTTGAACCATCCAGCCGTTCATGTAAACTCAAACAATTGTACCAACACCATAACTTATCTAACCAATTCGGTTCTCATAGTTGTGTCTATTTTGGCCCTGGACAACTCTTGGTGTCATAAGTGCTCTAAGATAATTAAGCCTCGAACCCCACGACCGGACCTGGGAGGTCGATCTCCGTTTCGACGCCCTAAAGTTGCAAAGTGGCAAACTAATTTGTCTAAACGGATTGGGTCAGGTCTGAGTATTTTGACCAAAGTTGACAGATACTTAGTTAATTTCTCGACATCTTAAACTAATTTCTAACATTTCTCCACATGAAATAGAAATTTATTGATATGCAAAACACGATGCAAATAAAATGCAGACTCTGACAATTGGAGTACATGCGACAAGTTATAGCATCAAGATAGGTGGCTTGTGGCTTTGAACCTTCTTTAGTTGAGTATAATCAGATTTACTAGGCTAATTGGTGAACACGATGTCCTTGAACCATCCAGCTGTTCATGTAAACCCAAACAATTGTACCAACACCACAACTTATCTAACTAATTCGGTTCTCATAGTTGTATCCATTTTGGCCCTGGACAACTCTTGGTTTCATAAGTGCTTTAAGATAATTAAGCCTCAAACCCCGTGACCCGACCGGGCAGGTCGATCTCTATTTTGACGCCACAAAGCGACGAAGTGGTAATCTAATTTACCTAAATTGATTGGGTCGAGTCTGAGTATTTTGGCCGAAATTGACTGATACTTAGTTAATTTATCGACATCTTAAACCAATTTCCAACAATCTCCTACATGAATGGAAATTCATTTATACGCAAAACACGATGCAAATGAAATGCAAATGAAAGGCAGACTCTAACAAATGGAGTACATGCGACAAGTCATAGCATCAAGATAGGTGGCTTGTGGCTTTGAACCTTCTTTAGTTGAGTATAATCAGTTTTACTACGCTAATTGGTGAACGCGATGTCCTTGAACCATCCAACTATTTATGTAAACCCAAACAATTGTACCAACACCATAACTTATCTAATCAATACGGTTCTCATGGTTGTGTCCATTTTGGCACTGGACAACTGTTGGTTTTATAAGTGCTCTAAGAGAATTAAGCCTCGAACCGTGACCTGACGCCCAAAAACATCGAAGTGACAAACTAATGTGTCTAAACAGATTAGGTCGGGTCTGTAAATTTTGGCCAAAGTTGATAGATACTTAGTTAAATTCTCGACATCTTAAACCAATTTCCAACAATCTTCCACATGAATAGAAATTTATTAATACGCAAAACACGATGCAAATGAAATGCAGACTCTGACAAATGGAGTACTTGCGACAAGTCATAGCATCAAGATAGGTGGCTTGTGGCTTTGAACCTTCTTTAGTTGAGTATAATCGGATTTACTAGGGTAATTGGTGAACGCGATGTCCTTGAACCATACAGCGTTCATGTAAACCCAAACAATTGTACCAATACCATAACTTATCTAACCAATTCGGTTCTCATAGTTGTGTCCATTTTGACACTGGACAACTCTTGGTTTCATAAGTGCTCTTAGAGAATTAAACCTAGAACCCCGCGACCTGATCGAGTAGGTCGATCCCTGTTTTGACGCCCCAAAGCGGCGAAATGGCAAACTAATTTGCCTAAACAGATTGTGTCGGTCTGAATATTTTGGTCAAAGTTGATAGATACTTAGTTAATTTCTTGACATCTTAAACCAACTTCCAACAATCTCCCACATGAATTGAAATTCATTGATACGCAAAACACGATGCAAATGAAATGCAAATGAAAGGTAGACTCTAACAAATGGAGTACATGCGATAAGTCATAGCATCAAGATAGGTGGATTGTGCCTTTGAACCTTCTTTAGTTGAGTATAATCGGATTTACTAGACTAATTTGTGAACGCGTTGTCCTTGAACCATCCAGTCGTTCATGTCACCCCAAACAATTGTACCAACCCCATAACTTATCTAACCATTTCAATTATCATTGTTTTGTCTATTTTGGCCCTGGACAACTTTTGGTTTCATAAGTGCTTTAAGAGAATTAAGCCTCGAACCCCGCGACCTGACCTGGCAGGTCGATCTCTATTTTGACGCCCCAAAGTGGCGAAGTGGTAAACTAATTTGTCTAAACTGATTGGGTTGGGTCTAAGTATTTTGGCCGAAGTTGACAGATATTTAGTTAATTTATCGATATCTTAAACCAATTTCTAACAATTCCCCACATGAATGGAAATTCATTGATATGCAAAACACGATGCAAATGAAATGCAGACTATAACAAATAGAGTACGTGCGATAAGTCATAGCATCAAGATAGGTGGCTTGTGGTTTTGAACCTTATTTAGTTGAGTATAATTGGATTTACTAGGCTAATTGTTGAACGCGATGTCCATGAACCATCTAGCCGTTCATGTAAACCCAAACAATTGTACCAACACCATAACTTATCTAACCAATTCGGTTGTCATGGTTGTGTCCATTTTTGCCTTGGACAACTCTTGGTTTCATAAGTGCTTTAAGAGAATTAAGCCTCGAACCCCGCGACCTGACCGGACAGGTCGATCTCCATTTTGACGCTCCAAAGTGGCGATGTGGTAAACTAATTTGTCTAAACTGATTGGGTCGGGTCTAAGTATTTTGGCCGAATTTGACAGATATTTAGTTAATTTATCGATATCTTAAACCAATTTCTAACAATTCTCCACATGAATGGAAATTCATTGATATGCAAAACACGATGCAAATGAAATGCAGACTATAACAAATAGAGTACGTGCGACAAGTCATAGCATCAAGATAGGTGGCTTGTGGTTTTGAACCTTTTTAGTTGAGTATAATTGGATTTACTAGGCTAATTGTTGAACGCGATGTCCATGAACCATCTAGCCGTTCATGTAAACCCAAACAATTGTACCAACACCATAACTTATCTAACCAATTCGGTTGTCATGGTTGTGTTCATTTTTGCCTTGGACAACTCTTGGTTTCATAAGTGCTTTAAGAGAATTAAGCCTCGAACCCACGACCTGACCAGACAGGTCGATCTCCATTTTGACGCCCCAAAGTGGTGAAGTGGTAAACTAATTTGTCTAAACTGATTGGGTCGGGTCTAAGTATTTTGGCCGAAGTTGACAGATACTTAGTTAATTTATCGACATCTTAAACTAATTTCTAACAATTCCCCACATGAATGGAAATTCATTGATACGCAAAACACGATGCAAATGAAATGCAGACTATTACAAATAGAGTACGTGCGACAAGTCATAGCATCAAGATAGGTAGCTTGTGGATTTGAACCTTCTTTAGTTGAGTATAATCGGATTTACTAGGCTAATTGTTGAACACGATATCCTTGAACCATCCAGCCGTTCATGTAAACCCAAACATTTGTACCAACACCACAACTTATCGAACCAATTCAGTTTTCATGGTTGTGTCTATTTTGGCACTGGACAACTCTTGGTTTCATAAGTGCTCTAAGAGAATTAAGCTTCGAACCCTGCGACCAGACTGGGTAGGTAGATCTCCGTACGATGTTCTAAAGCAGCAAAGTGGCAAACTAATTTACCTAAACGGATTGGGTCGGGTCTGAGTAATTTAGCCAAAGTTGACATATACTTAGTTAATTTATCGACATCTTAAACCAATTTCCAACAATCTTCCACATGAATGGAAATTCATTGATACACAAAACACGATGCAAATGAAATGCAGACTCTAACAAATGGAGTACATGAGATAATTCATAGCATCAAGATAGGTGACTTGTGGCTTTGAACCTTCTTTAGTTGAGTATAATCGGATTTACAAGGCTAATTAGTGAACGCGATGTCCTTGAACCATCGAGCCGTTCATGTAAATCCAAACAATTGTACAAACACCATAACTTATCTAACCAATTCGATTCTTATGGTCGTGTCCATTTTGGCCCTGGACAACTCTTGGTTTCATAAGTGCTCTAAAAGATTTAAGACTCGAACCCCGCGACCTGACTGGGCAAGTCGATCTCCATTTTTACGACCTAAAGTAGTGAAGTGGTAAACTAATTTACCTAAATGGATTGGGTCAGGTCTGAGTATTTTGGCCGTAGTTGACAGATACTTAGTTAATTTCTCGACATATTAAACAGATTTTCAACAATCCCCCACATGAATGTAAATTCATTGATTCGCAAAATACGATGCAAATGAAATGCAGACTATAACAAATGAAGTATACGCGAAAAGTCATAGCATCAAGATAGGTGGCTTCTGGCATTGAACCTTTTTTAGTTGAGTATAATCGAATTTACTAGGCTAATTTGTGAACGCGACGTCCTTGAACCATCCAGCCGTTCATGTAAACCCAAAAAATTGTACCAACACCATAACTTATCTAACTAATTCAGTCTCATGGTTGTGTCCATTTTGGCACTGGACAACTCTTAGTTTCATAAGTGCTCTAAGAGAATTAAGCCTCGAACCACGACCTGACTTGGCAGGTCAATCCCTATTTCGATGCCCTAAAGCGTGGCAGTGGGAACTAATTTGCCTAAACGGATTACGTCGGGTCTGAGTATTTTGGTCCAAGTTGACAGATACTTAGTTAATTTCTCGACATCTTAAACCAATTTTCAACAATCCCCCACATGAATGAAAATCCATTGATACAAAAAACATGATGCCAATGAAAGGCAGACTCTAACAAATGGAGTACATGCGACAAGTTATAGCATCAAGATAGGTGGCTTGTGGCTTTGAACCTTCTTTAGTTGAGTATAATCAGATTTACAAGGCTAATTGGTGAATGCGATGTCCTTGAACCATCCAACCATTCATGTAAACCCAAACAATTGTACCAACACCATAACTTATCTAACCAATTCAATTCTAATGGTTGTGTCCATTTTGGCACTGGACAACTCTCTTAGTTTCATAAGTGCTCTAAGAGAATTAAGCATCGAACCGCGACCTGACTCGGCAGATCGATCCCTGTTTCGACGCCCTAAAGCGGCGAAGTGGGAAACTAATTTGCCTAAACGGATTACGTCGGGTCTGAGTATTTTGGTTGAAGTTGACAGATACTTAGTTAATTTCTTGACATCTTAAACCAATTTCGAACGATCCCCCACATGAATGGAAATTCATTGATACGCAAAACACGGTGCAATTGAAATGCAGACTCTAACAAATGTAGTACATGCAACAAGTTAGAGTATCAAGATAGGTGGCTTGTGGCTTTGAACATTCTTTAGTTGAGTATAATCGAATTTACTTGGGTAATTGGTGAACGCGATGTCCTTTAACCATACAACCATTCATGTAAACCCGAACAATTGTACCAACACCGTTACTTATCTAACCAATTCAGTTCTCATGGTTGTATCCTTTTTGGCACTGGACAACTCTTGGTTTCATAAGTGATCTAATAGAATTAGGTCTTGAATCCCACAACCTGACCGGGCAGGTCGATCTTCGTTTCAACGCCCCAAAGCGGCGAAGTGGTAAACTAATTTACCTAAACTGATTTGGTTGGGTCTGTGTGTTTTGGCCGAAGTTGATAGATACTTAGTTAATTTCAAGACATCTTAAACCAATTTCTAACAATCCCAACGTGAATGGAAATTCATTGATACGCATAACACGATGTAAATAAAATGCAAATGAAGGGCAGACTCTAACAAATGGAGTACATGCGACAAGTCATAGCATCAAGATAGGTGTGGCTTGTGGCTTTGAACCTTCTTTAGTTGAGTATAATAAGATTTACTAGGCTAATTAGTGAACGTGATTTCCTTGAACCATCCAGCCATTCATGTAAACCCAAACAATTGTACCAACACTATAACTTATCTAACCAATTCGATTCTCATGGTTGTGTCCATTTTTGCACTCGACAACTCTTGGTTTCATAAGTGCTCTAAGATACTTAAGCATCCAACCCCGCGACCTGACCGGGGAGGTATCTCTTCATTTCGACGCTCCAAAGCGGCGAAATGGCAAACTAATTTGCCTAAACGGATTGGGTCGGGTGTGAGTATTTTGGCCGAAGTTGACAGATACTTAGTTAATTTCTCAACATCTTAAACCAATTTTCAACAATCTCCCACATGAATGGAATTTCATTGGTACGCAAAACACGATGCAAATGAAATACAAATGAAAGGTAGACTCTAACAAATGGAGTACATGCGACAAGTCATAGCATCAAGATAGGTGGCTTGTGGCTTTGAACCTTCTTTACTTGAGTATAATCGAATTTACTAAGCTAATTGGTGAACGCGATGTCCTTGAACTATCCAGCCGTTCATGTAATCCCAAACAATTGTACCAACACCATAACTTATCTAACCAATTCGATTCTCATGGTTGTGTCCATTTTGGCCCTGGACCACTCTTGGTTTCATAAGTGCTCTAAGAGAATTAAGCCTCGAACCCCGCGACCCGGACAGGTTGATCCCTGTATGGACGCTCCAAAGCTGCGAAGTGGTAAACTAATTTGTCTAAACGGATTAGGTCAAGTCTGAGTATTTTGGCCGAAGTTGATAGATACTTAGTTAATTTATCGACATCTTAAACCAATTTCCAACAATCCTCCAAATGAATGGAAATTCATTGATACGCAAAACACGACGCAAATGAAATGTAGACTCTGACAAATGAAGTACATTCGACAAGTCATAACATCAAGATAGGTGGCATGTGGCTTTGAACCTTCTTTAGTTGAGTATAATCGGATTTACTAGGGTAATTGGTGAACGCAATGTCCTTAAACCATCCATCCGTTCGTGTAAACCCAAACAACTGTACCAACACCATAACTTATCTAACCAATTCGGTTATCATGGTTGTGTCCATTTATTCCCTGGACAACCCTTGGTTTCATAAGTGCTCTAAGAGAATTAAGCCTCGAACCCTGCGACCTAACTGGGCAGGTCTATCCCCGTTTTGACACGCCAAAGCGGCGAAGTGGCAAACTAATTTAGCTAAACGAATTCAGTCGGGTCTGAGTATTTTGGCCGAAGTTGACAGATACTTAGTTAATTTCTCGGTATCTTAAACCAATTTCTAACAATACTCCACATGAATAGAAATTTATTGATACACAAAACATGATGCAAATTAAATACAGACTCTAACAAATGGAGTACATGCGACAAGTCATAGCATCAAGATAGGTGGCTTTGAACCTTCTTTAGTTGTGTATAATCGGATTTACTAGGCTAATTGGTGAACGCGATGTCCTTGAACCATCCAGCCGTTCGTGTAAACCCAATCAATTGTACCAACTCCATAACTTATCTAACCAATTCGGTTCTCCTGGTTGTGTCTATTTTGGCCATGGACAACTCTTAATTTCATAAGTGCTCTAAGAGTATTAAGCCTCGAACCCCGGAACCTGACTAGGTAGGTTGATCCCTGTTTCGACACCCCAAAGAGGCGAAGTGGCAAACTAATTTGCCTAAATAAATTGGGTCGGGTCTTATTATTTTGGCCGAAATTGACAGATACTTAGTTAATTACTTGACATCTTAAACTAATTTCCAACATTGATATGGGTACCAAAGTTGTGCCCTTGAATAAATTCAAAAATTGTTTGAAGTTTCTATCAATTGATTCTGTTTAAATATGATCTTTTGAGTTCAAGAGTGAATGAATCACAAGTAGATTAAACTCTGAGCACAATTGATCAACCAAATATTGGTAGGAAGGTGGAGCTGTTGAGATTTCTTATGTTTGCCACCAAAGTTGGTTGAAGTCGTACTTTGATAAAATGCGTTTTTGAAAGTGGAGCATATGCAAAAGATGTTGACACATGGCTTTATGGTGGATGTTGGATTGAATCTTGATCCTTTCATCTACGCTTTAGTTGTTTTTTTGCGTGAGTTGAATAATTTAGTTTTCTCTCTCTTCTCTCACCTCAAGATCTTCTTCTTCATCTTCTTTTCCGTTTCTTTTTTAGGTTTATGGATAAAGAACTTGGTGTTCCTTAGTCCGATTTGTAGCAGATTAGATTAAATGAGGGTTTCTTGGTTCTCTTTGAACAGTAACCATATTTCTTGTTTGGTATCACTTGAGAAAGTCTAAGTAGCTTAAGGCTTGTAAATTCGATAGTATTGTACACATTTAATTTGTTGCCAATTTGGTTGGTTATTAGTGATACATAGCTTAATCTACTTTTGTGGATGCTCAACAAGGGATTATGTGTTGGATTTGGTCAATGAACCTTTGGGGTTTGAGCTGAAACAAATACTTGTATTTTTTAGTTTCTTGCACTTTTATGTTCTTAGATCTGATGAATTGTTGTGTGTTCTTGACGCATCACGATGGTTTCTAGGCTTTGGAAAAGACATTCTTAACATCCAACTATTGCAGCATCCAATCTAGATTTATAGCCAATGTCAATAAGACTCTTATAGTACTCATGTGAGCAACATGAGTAGATGTTTCCCTATAATCAATGCCATAAGTTTGAGTATAGCCTTTGGCTACAAACATGGCCTTATCTTTGTCAATTGTACCATGTGCATTGTATTTAATTGTGGCACCTACTTGTCGCCCACCATCTTTTTTTGCTAGAAAGTTTCATGATTTTCTTATGATAAATTTTATTTAAATTGTTTATATAGTAATATTTTGTTGAATGTGATTATGAAATGTGATTGAATTCGTTATATTGAGATTGTTTTGAACATAATTTATTCATTTGTTACAAAATTGTTGCTTTAAAGCACGTTACAACATGTTATTTTATATCATAAATGATTTTTTTTCAACGATTTATCTACACTGAAGAAGAATGAAGAAAATTATTTTTCAAAATTAATTATTTATATATATATATATATATATATATATATATATATATATATATATATATATATTTCACATAGTTTTACAAAGCAAAATGCTATACTGTGACAGCTTTAAAAATGCATTGAAAGAGTACATTTTGTTTCTTGTTCGTTGGTTTGTAGCCTTTTTAACCCATTTATCTTTAAAGGACCGTCCATTATGTACGTCATGCTTCCATCTTTCAGTCGCCTTGGCGATTTGCAATAATAATCTGTTGAAGGCAAAAACAAGTACTTTATCGTCTTCAACATTGATCGGTACGTGCGTGCGCTTGAAGATTCAGTATTTGTTTCATTAATTTTCATAATAAATTTTTTCTTAATTATATGGATGAGTATACAAAATAATAATATTAATAAACAAATATTTCAAAATTTATACTAAAGCATAAGAATTTGTGTAAGACGTATGTAAAGAAAACTCTAATAAGTGTAGCATATTTTACAGATATACATTAGATGTTGTTAGTGACGGTATTGATTCAATCATTTATACACAAGCATAAATGTTTTATTGAAGCGTGCAATATCTGAGTACAAAAGATAAGTTAGATTTGGTCAATGGAGTCCAATGCAGAAACAAAGGAATAATGTATATTAAAAGTTATTTTATTTTTTTATGCAAACAGTTTTCATTATTAAGTTACACTAATTCAAAAAAATTCTAAATAATAACATAATTACCCTTGTAACATAAATCAATTAGAAATAAACACATTAAAATCTTCTTCAACGACAACACATAACTGTTGTCTTCTCGCACCTTCTGCCGGCATCTCGCGACTCATCGCTAGCAACCAAAAGCTTTTCCATGGTTTTTGTGGTGAGCAATCTCTAATACACAATTTTCACGCATATTTATTTGTTTTCTATTATTATTCTTATTCTCAATCATTAGAAGACGGCGTGATTTTCATGTGTATTGATTTCATTAATTATTATATTATCTTCTTATTTCTACCGTTTCATCTTATCTTTGCAATGACATGTAATTATTTAAGTTGGGTCAAAGATGTGGTGATGGTTTGTGAAAATTCTGACACGTGTGTGTGCTCAGTGCATTAAATGGTTGTACGTACAAGTGCTTGGTGCTAAAAGAATAGATAAATCCTTAGGCAAGAATTATGGGAGCGAGGAGAAAAATAGCCTTTGCATTTCCTTCCTACTACTTGAATTCAAAATGGAGCCTACTAATCCAAGTACCCCATTATTTTTTCTTGTATCTTTTTGTGTTGGAATCTTCCAATACAATTGTTGTAAAATAAAAATTCGAATTTTTCCTACGTTACTAATGTTCACGATAGCATGATTTATACACAAACAGTACTTAAATAGAAAAGAGAGTTTTGTAAGATTAAAATCTCTCATACTTTGCAACACCAAAATAGCACAGAAAGAGCAAAACTGATCCAGATGTTTCTTAACTAATCATTCATGTTTCAATTTATTATTTTAACTAGACAGATCTTTATCATCATCAGCAACAACAAAGAAAAGAGCCATTCTTACCTCAAATTGACATCTTTTTTCTTTATCCAGACATAATAGTTCGATTGACTGATCGTGGACTAAGGCGAACTTCATAAATTAAGCATCCAATTGACTCCCAAATTGTAGTATGCATCCAAACGTTAAAATAGATTAAGCTATTTGAGACAAAGATGATAAATTAGTAGTTGTAGGCTATTGAGTTTGCTTGTCCTGCCTTAGTTTATGTTTCAAACGATCAAATTACCATATTTGGAGACTAAGAAAAAAAAGGGGGTAATTGACATAAAACGTCCCTGCCTTTTGAAGTGATTGTGCAAATCATCACTACCTATGAAATTTTGGTATTTTCATCCTCAAATCTACCTTTGCTTGTGCAAAACATCCTTTCAGTGTCATCAAAAAAGCTCTGTTACGTCTAATCCTCAACACGACTCGTATCACCTTGCAAGTGTAATTTCGTCTACACACCTATTTCACAATAATCCCACAATTTTTTGTAATGATCTACAAAACTCCATCTAATATTATCTAGTGCCTTTTCCTTTGCTCTGTATACTTGCCAAGTTAAGATGTCACCCAAACCATCCCTTTCACCCTTTTCCATGAATGTGCTGACTTCCATGTTTAGTTTAGACCTCCAATCAGATTAAAGGTATGGACGTTTTGTACATAGTGTCCATAGCGGTTCAACTTCTGATATTCTATCTACTTGATAATTTGGATGGACATACAAGTAATCCTTCATAATATCAAGAATAATGTGGGAATCATGAACCGCAAGTTGTTCCTTGGGTGTTTTGCGAGCTTCTAACCCATGAACTGCACAAAGGAGAACCTGTCCACCTTACTTGACTGTGAAATTGACCTTTTCCTCAACTTCATTTACCACATTTTTGCCATCATTGCAAGGGTGGTGATGGAGAAGTCCCCACATATAATTGCATTCAAGTTTTCGTGTAATTCCATTTAGGATTGATTTATGTCGAGATAGTCCACATGTTCTATACGGGTTCTCTCTTAACATTGTATAATGTCTAAATGTTGGGCATTTTAAACTGTGTAGACACTAGAGCAGCCCTAATTGCCTCCACAAAGGGAGACTCTACTACAATACTCATGTTTGCTTCTTCATCCGATCATCCCTTGGTAGTTTCCTCTTCTCGATTTTTCTTCTAGCTTCAATCCCCGCATAGTCATTCGATTTAAAGCATATAAATTGATTTGCCAGATAAAAGGTAGGGACATATGTGAAATGGGTATATGGAAGAAATTACCATTGTAATGTGGTACGAGTTGTGTTGAGGATCAGATTTAACGGAGCTTTTTGGATGACAATGGATGGAACGGATGTTTTACGCAAGCAAGGGTGGATTTTGAGGGGGAAAATGTCAAAATTTTATAGGTAGATATTATTTGAATAATCACTTCAAAAGGTATTGACGTATTGTGCCAATTACAAAAAAAAAAATAGAGCAAAATTCTTAATTGCTTTCTCTTCCATTTCAGTATCTTCACCTACCAAAAAGAATTTTAACAGATCAAAGTTTGCTTGCAAATGGCTTGAGTCTATCGAACAAAAACTGAAACCCAAACTTTCACATGATTCCAAGACGCGTGATAGACGCTTTCCTTAAAAAAAAAATTTGTTCCACTCAATTGTAGTACACACGAGATCCAAAGTTGTCTATATGATGTAATATAATATGATTTAAGTGTTTGCCTGCGTCTCTACACTGATGAAAGTAAACCAAACACTCAAAGTAAATGTAGATAATTATATAAAAGAATTTTATATCCAGTTCTACAGTATTCCAAATATAAAACAAGTTAAAGAAATTAAATTCTATTTAGAGAAGCAAAGAAATAAGAAAATGATCAAGAATTGTCTCATTATTTCTTTCAACAATCACACTAAATTTATAGATCGTTAAAGGGCACTTCTCAAAGATTACAATGGTTAAAAAGATTCACAACAATTCATTAAGATACACAAAAACCGACTTCATAATGAAAGGAGGCCAAAAAGCACGACAAGCTCCGTTTTCCAATTTCGCTTCTTATCAAAATCGAATGCTCATTTCACCGATTTTTCATCCAACACTAGTCCCAAGTCATTCATGTAATGTTCTACATATGTCAAAACGACATATTTAGAAAATCAACTCAACAATTTCCAATCTAAGAGCCATTTGTAATCTAAAACCATCAACAATTTCAACCTCTGGAATTAGAGGGACTAAAAATAAAAAGATCAAACATTCACAAATAAATTTCTATAAATCGCACACGAATTATTTTTATCAAAAGATTCAAAATCCAAAATAATTTGGCAATAATTCATAAAAAATCAAAAGAAAATAAAATTACGAAACTGCAATTATGAATTACCTAAAGTAGATTTTGTTTTGATAATGGTGAAAATTGGGATTTAGCATTTAGGACTAGAACACTTTGCTAGATAACGAGAAGCTCAAGTCGGAATAATTGAATTGGAGAATGGTTAATTATATTCACACTACAAAATTTATTTGTTGCACCACATTTTAATTGCATTTAAGGTCCTCAATCTTTATTCATTGTAATACTTATGTCATCAACTTTTTTTCGTCGTTTTTTATCCTCAATCTTTCATTAATTAGCACATCTCGTCTTTAATATATATATATATATTTAAAATAAATACAAAAGTGTGACAAAATATTTTTATCTCATTTCAAAGTACGTAAAATAGAATATTTTAACAAAAATCATCATCAATGTGCTAATTAATTAGAAGGTTAAAGATAAGAATTTGATGGAAAAAAAGGTTAGGGACATAAGTATTACAATAGGCAAATATTGATGATCTTAAATTTAATGAAAATGTGGTGCAACAAAGAAAAATCAGAATCATAATATAATCACCCTTGGAGAATATATGGTGATATATTTTTGGCCCGATTTGAATTGGACCGGGTCTTACCTCTTTTTTTTTATGGAGTTGTGATAGAAGTTGGAAATATGCTTTGAATTAGTCGAATTAGGCCACACATAGGCTAAATTTCTTTTTTCTTGAAAAAAAAAAATGAGCTAACAAAAAATAGACTCCTTTAATTTTGGGCTTGACCCGCGGGCCTCACTCGTCTTAACCCAAAACAGTCTATGAGTGGAAGATTAAATTATTAAGAAAACAGTAAATAATTTTATTTTCAATATGCAAACTGGAATTTCAAGATTCAACATGCACGAGGAGCTCACTTTCTTGTTTGATACAACTAAACAGAGTTAACGCCATATCTCCTCCTCCACTGTAGCCTAAATACCCAGACAAGGTATTCTTAAAACATAATAGTAAATGGATTTATTGAAGGAATTTCTTGAACCAAAGAGCAGACTTTTTGAAGTATCTTTTGAGTTTATTTGCGCGGTCCACGTAAATTAAACCAAAGTTTTGAGTGTATCCTGAAGCCCATTCATAAGTGTCTAAAAGTGACCACGGGAAGAAACCCTTCACATCAACCCCATCTCTGTAAAAATTAAAAAAAAGCATAGTGTTACATAAGCAATTCCTTTAATTAAATACTTAAATTTAATTAAAAAATTAATTCAATGCAAGTTGAATTAATAATTAAATGTGTATGAGATATGTCACCCACTGTTGATGCGAACTGATGTGGGAGTGCCACATTAGTAGTGGAACACACAATTAAATGTGTCCACACACAGTGGACAATATATCTCCTGCTCATCATGGGCATGAAATCATTCCCCGGCAAATAGAATGGACAAAAGCTAAAAAATATACTCACGTAATAGCGTGCTTAACGGCCAAAAGATGACGGCGGTAAAAATCTACCCTTTGTGGATCATTGGTCCCTTGCTTTATTGTTGTAATATTAGTAAAGCTAATTCCTACCAACAATTCCAGATTTTTGAATTAGAAAAAAAAAACATTTAAAACTTTAAATTTACTAATTCACTTTAAATTCAATATAGATATATACGATTTAGTTATATATATATATATATATATATATATATATATATATATATATATATATATATTCTCACCACATTCTGTGATATAAATAGTTGGATTCTTGTACTTTTGCTTTGTGTAGACAAGAAGATTTTTAAGTCCTCTTGGATACACATAAAACATGCTGAAACCTGTCTGTAAATAATAAAAACATAAAAATATCAGTTATTTGCCATCTTTCAATAATTTCGAACAAAGAATATTAATCTATATTTGTTACTTGCAATCAAGATTGAATGTTATATAACTGTACATCGAGGTGTAAATCTAGATATGTTGGAGAGGTCGGCCTTGTCGGAGGTTCTCTAGACTATGTTTTAATTCTTTTCTTATTCAAAAGTGTAAATCTAGATATGTTGGAGAGGTGGTTCTCTTGGTTCTATGACTTGTTTTAATTCTTTTCTTATTCAAAAGTTTAACAAAGAAAATATATATATGCCAATTCGATCGGTCTACTTTACACCTCTATTTGTATTTTTCTGAGCGAGATTATGGTCGTCAATCTTGAAAATTTTGGAAATAATTACATACCGGATTATTGATGAATTTTCCATTTCTCTCACCTGCAAAATAGGAGGAAACGAAATTATAAGAAGAAATGTTAAATATTACCATGACTACGAGCAATTAAATCGGATAATAATTAGTATATTTGTTTTGAAGGTAATTTGTGAACTTACTTGTAAGATTAGCTTTAGAGTCTCATTAAGATCTTGGTGTTATGATGTTGACAAAGACGTAAAGATTAGCAACATAAAATGAAGTATAATAATTGAGTCCCAAGAAATCATAGGAGCCCTTCACCAATTCAGCTTCTTCATGTGTGAAATTTGGTAAGCGTTTCCCAAGAAGGGTATGCATGCTTTTGGATAATCTCCATAGGTTAATGGATTTAAAACCTTAAGAACATCATCAAAATATCCATATTAGGGCCTTGTTTAGGAGCATTTCAAGCTTTGTTTTTATGAAACTTGACTCAAGTGTCCAGTAACCATCAAACACTTGGCGTAATTTTGAGTCATATTTTTCAAAAGAAAATCACTTATTACATATTTGAATATACCAATATATAGTTAGATGTATTTTTAGTAATAGAAACATGAATGCAGTACTCACCATCCATACATAAAATCGAGGGCCCTTTGAGCTGCTTTCACATCAGCTTGCCTTTTGGAATAGGGCACAAACCAGTGAGAAATCAGTACTATACCAATCTGGCCTTTCTGATACGGCTGTATAAATAAAACACCACCAATATTATTGTCCCCTTAAATCGGATTGTGGACCCACTTTAATATTTGGTCAAATGACGGTAAAACCATCTCTTAAAACAATATTTCCAACATAACATGTACGAACCTTGTACTTCTCTCTGTATAATTTGACTGTTTGGGCATGACAAAGGAGCATCAAATGGCCAGCAATGTAAGGCTCGATGGCAGAGTTACCAGCAGGACAGTCATTGTTCATCCAAGAAGAACAGCGTCCAGGAGCCATGATACCCAAGTCATAACCACCTAATATAAATATATATGGCTCATTCATAGTCACCCAATGCTTAACCCTATCACCAAATTCTTTGAAACAAACTTCTGCAAAATCTCGAAAATCATCCCTGCCAGGGGAAAAAAAAAATTGTATTTAGTTGATCAGTTGATTTGGTATATAATCTGTGATTAAATTGTTTATTCTGATCAGTGGCCCACCAAACAAACAAAAAATAGATTTTGGACTTGAAAAAAAGGCAGCCGAACATGCTCTAAGATAATTTTATCTAGATTTACTTACACAATGCGAGGGCTTAGGAATCCTCCATACTCATCTTGTAGGGCTTGAGGAAGATCCCAATGATAGATTGTGGGAAAAGGTTGTAAACCTATTGATGATATATAAGTGAGTGAGAGAGAAGAGAGATAGAGAGAGAAAGGATGATAGATAAAATCATTTCTGACCTTTTGATAAGAGCTCATTAATAAGATTGTTGTAGAAGGAAATTCCTTCCTTGTTTACTCCTTTACTTAACGTCCCATCTGCATAAATGAAATCAAAGATTATTGACCTAGGTATTTTTGGAAGAAATTTTGTTATTATATACGCAGTCATTTATGTGTAAACAATGGCGCACCTTAATTTTATTAAACATGGGGGTATAGCCCACTCTATAGCTTGAGCCATTCCCCCCACCCACACACACACACACACACACACATTAAATAGGCATAAAAAATTATTTTTACATTATAAAATTAGTTTACAAAATTTAAACCACCCTAAAATCCCTTGTCCATTAGATTTGAATTTTTGCCCACCCTAAAATGCATTTCTATCAAGTTTCACCCCTGTATATTAAGAGATAAGAGACATGAGGGTAAATGGGAATAGTGTATTGCTTATATGGGAGCTTATATGGGAGATTTGTGTAATTTTTGAAACGACAAAATGTGTCGAAAGTGTAATTATATTCACACAATATTTTTTATTTTTTGCACCACATTTTAATTACATTTAACATCCTTAATCTTTTAACATTATAGCACTCATGTCCCCAACTTTTTATCACATTTTTATCTTGACTTTTTATTAATTAGCACATCTTGTGTTTGATAACGGTTTCCGTAAAAAATATTTTTATGATTAAGTAAAAGACTTATTTGTCCGTTATATTTAAAAAAAAAACAATAGATACAAAAGTACAATAAAATATTTTTTTCTTTATTTCAAAGCACGTAAACAAAATATCTCGAAAGAAACCATCATCACTGATGAATTATGCTAATTAATGAAAGTTGAAGATTAGAATTCGATGACAAAAAGTTAAGAATATAATTGCAATAATGAACAAAAGTTAAGGATCTTAAGTACAATTAAAATATGATGCACTTATAATAAATTGTAGTGTGAATATAACCACCTGTGTCGAAAACCTATGAAGTAAGTAATCAAATTATATATATTTATTTAGTTTTTCTAATATGTTCGATTCTATACAATCTGAAATTTATTTAGTTTTTTTAATATGTTCGATTCTATACAATCTGAATTTATTTAGTTGAGAGTACTAAACACATCAAATACAAACCTTCGACACCTATCAATTGCGCAACTTGAGTGTAAATAAAGAAAGAAAGTAAATAGGAAGGGCAAATTCTAATTGAGGGAAAAAGAACTTTTGGTAAATAAATTTTAAGACAATCTTACAAGGTAAAATTCTTGACCATGAGATAGAAAATCTGAAGGCATTGATTCCAATAAATTCCATCAGCTTTATATCGTCCTGCATCTCACCATAATTTCTTAGTATATACATATAGAATGATAATGAAAATGTAAGGGTTTGTCCAATTCTAGAATATTGAATAAACTAGACTAGTTAAAGTCACGTGTACAAAATTAAGTAATTAACAAATGAACCCCTAACACATTAAACATCAATTTATTATATCTGAAGGAATATTTTTCTAATAATAATTAATTATTAACAATTGCATTTGACTATTACAAGTTATTAATTGACTATATTATCATTCCAGCAAGCTGTATAATTGAGCATTAACTTATAAAAAAAGATCACATAAATACAAATTAAATTATTAAGTATTTAAATATTTAAACACACCTTGTAACGATGATAGAAGTCATTTGCTATGTCGCCATTAGTGCGGTCCAAAATTTTACCTGCAGGTATATATATTATTAGCCGAACTAATTTATTATGTGCAAGGGCGGAGGTAGGGGGGAGGGGGACTAGGACCTCCCAACTTTTCTTAATTTTTTTAATTTTTAATATTTTTTTTTAAATAAGTGAGTTTGATTCTACTATTTTGGAGGTAAAATAAGTTATTCTTAGCAAGAGTGGAGCCCAATTTAGTCCACAAATGTTGACTTTTGGTTACTTTATTTATTACTAATTTACCAGTTTGTCCCTCTATTTAATAATTGGATACACACAAGAAGGGCAAAATTGAAATTACAATTTATTGAATGAAATGTGTGGACAAAATTTGTTTGAGAAAAATTGATTTTTTTTCAAAATAGCAGAATCAAACTTGCTTCTAAGATCACTTCTTCTTCTTAATAATCAACCAAAACAAAAAATATTAAAGCCCAAACCCAACATTGAATAAACTAAACAAATAAAACTCAACCTAACTCGGATTAAGTTAGAATCATTCAATAACCAAGAAAAAAGTATTGAAGCTAGTATTTTCAAGTAGTCAGAACAAACACGAAGTGAGCATCGAATACGTCTAACTGCATGAATCGATTGAGTTCAATATCTTCTTGTAAACTTTTTAAAGATTATGACATGAAAAAACATTATATTCTCATAAAAGTGGGTTCAGTAATTGTGGTTTGAGAATAAAAAAAAAATGGGATCTTGCCCCGAACCCCGACAAAGTTTTCCTTCCCAGCCGCCCCTGTTTGAGGACCCCCCAACTTCAAATCCACGACCACCAATCGATTATGAGATTTAATAATATTAAGCTGTATTTATAATACAAAGTGAAGATAAATATTTTTTTTAAAAGTAAATTTTATTCTTCTCTATCTACTGCAGTGTGTGCGCGGAGGAGGAGGAGGAGGAGGAGGAGGCCCTAGGTCCCTCTGTTTATTTTGTCTGATTGCAGATAAACTCTAAGTTTAGCTAACGAGACACGAAAGAATAATGTCCAGTTTAGAATAAGAACTTTGCATTGAAATATGTCATCTACAAGGTTTAAACTTTAAGATAATGTGAATAAACGGATGTGTTAAGTTTAAGTCTCGCAGCGTCCTATTTATAGAAATTATGCATGCATGCCAGATGTTTAAACAACAATGAATCTGATCAACATACGAGAGAGGACGTGTTGAAAAATAAATTTAAATAAGTAAACATGTGACGTCTTAAAAGCTTAATTTTAAGGTTTTAGAGGAGGCTATTCAAAACTTTGAACCTCCCCCAAACCTAAATCCCACCAGTGTTACACACACAGCAAAGAGAGGAGGTCCAAAACCTGGATATTTGTGTGTAAAGTTATCCCATATACTTGGACCTCTGCCATCCTCTTTTGCAGCTCCTTCATACTGCAACAACATGTACATATTCAGGAACAATTATATCATGAATTCAAACATAACACGACTCGTATTTAACATTTTGAAGCAGCAGATGAGTATGTAACCTGATAGGCAGACGATGCTGCACCAAAAACAAAATCAGAGGGAAAACTAGTCCTATTTAATGGAGTTGATATATGGCTACTGGGCACATTTTCTGCTGAAACTGAAAGCACAGTGGAGCTGATTATGACCAAGACAAGAAAAAGATAGTCTTTGAGCTCCATTTCTGCTTATTATCAACGACCCCTTTGCCCACAATATATAGAGTGGAATTTCACTCATAAAAATAGAAAAACAATATATTGATGTGACTATTATATTGAAACTAATGTAGGCTTTATCAAAACTTCCATAAGTGAACGTAGTGATTAAGCTTTGTTTGGTTTTGCTTAAAATATTCTTAAAAAAGTTGCTTAAAAGAAAAATTAATTTATAAATTTCTCAGATTTTTTTAATTACAACTTCCATATATTCCATGTGATTATGCACGACGTAATTAATTAAAAACATGTTTATGATTGAAATTTCATCAAGGATGGATCCAAAATGAATAAGTTTGGGGGGGCTTGGGAAAATTTTGCAGAAGATTTTGAGAAGATTTCCAGGGAATGAGACGGAAGATAAGACAAGCCGAGTGGTTGGAACATAGTAAGAATCTCAATGACACCACACAACATGTAGTTTATATACTTCCATTGCTCATTAACATTATTTTCTGACTACGCAGCGGCATTTCCTTACCATCAAAAGAGGATTCGTCAAAGTAGTTTGCCATCAAGCTAATCTCTGACTAAACTTGATAAACAATTTTTAAAATCTGAAATCTAATCAAATGAATATTTAAATTAATTTTTTTTATCAAAACATGTTCATTATTGTACCATAGATGCACATGAATGGTAGGATCAACATTGTTAGCTGTCAACGTGGCACCATGTGCACATGAATGGTAGGATCAACATAATTGTTAGCTGTCCACGTGCTTCAACTCCAAATATAAAAAAGTCTGATCCAAATTCCAATATATCTCGAGTCAACTATGATGAATGTTATAATCTGAGTTTACGTGGCACCATGTTAGACAAGTCAGCATCGAAAACTACACAATTTGATCAAAAGACTACGATTAATGGGCAAAGAGTTGTGGCGGCCCTGGCGGGGCGTTGTGCTAAATTACAATTCCACAATATCGTATATAAGTAGTAAAAATAAATGTGAGTTCAGTGTTGATCGAATTGTTTAATAATTACATGTCACCAGAATATGCAGTGCACGGTCGATTCTCAGTAAAATCAGATGTATTTAGCTTTGGCGTTCTAGTTCTAGAAATTGTGAGTGGCAAGAAAAATAGTAGATTTTCCGGTGAAGATCAACACCTCAACCTTCTTGGACATATATCTATGTTAATTGTCTTCGTAGTGACAAGGTTAAATTTATACAGGCATGGACACTTTATAAGGAAGAAAGATCATTGGAACTAGTTGACCCTTATCTATGTGACTTGGCTAATCCAAATGAAGTTGTACGAATAGTCCATGTGGGTCTTTTGTGTGTGCAACAATGTCCAGATGATAGGCCAAGCATGGCTTCGGTGGTTGGGATGTTGGGAAATGAAGTTGCGTTGCCTAAGGCAAATCAGCCTGGGTTTTATATAATATGTACTATTTTGCACTACATTTTGAGAAGAAGCAAAATTGTAGTTTCTTAAAATTTGCTTTAAACTTTTCTACTTCTCTATTATTAAAATATCAATTTTAACCATAATTAATTAAAATAACTCTTTCTGAGAAATCGAATTGATGCAAGTATGATGCATACAAAATAATTTAAATTTAATTGATTTTTGTATTATATGACTATGCTTTTATTTTGTAATTTTTATAAATTCTGAAATTTATTAGATATTTATTATGTTTATTTTAAAATAATTATGGTAAATGCATATGTTTTAGAAAACTATTTAATAATATTATATATTGTTATGAAAGTAAAGATAATAATAATACAATGAACATTATTATAATTAATATTCATTTTATTATACAATTACAGAATAAATTGTGTTTGTTTACCAAATGCATAAATATTGATTTTGAAGATTTTGAAAGATACAGTAGTTTTGAAACAGAAGTTTATCAAACACGTATTTGATTCTTTTCACAATTGATTCTTTATGCATTATAGCAAAAACTAATTATGACCAAGAGACAAAGAAAAAGTCTTGGAGCTCCATTTTTGCTTACGTCGAGCATTCACTCATAAAAGTAGAAAAAACAATATATTGATGCTACTATTATATTGAAACTAAATTAATTAAGGGTGTGTTTGATTTTGATTAAAATCATATTTTTTGTACAAATTGATAAAAGTTG
The DNA here is from genome assembly GCA_023638005.1 of Forsythia suspensa. Classification (NCBI taxonomy): domain Eukaryota; kingdom Viridiplantae; phylum Streptophyta; class Magnoliopsida; order Lamiales; family Oleaceae; genus Forsythia; species Forsythia suspensa. The sequence goes on from CM042671.1 coordinate 35,213,593, forward strand.
GTGAAATGTGTGATTAAAAAGTTTTAAAAAATTGTGGGCCAATGAAATATGTGGTTAAAATTGATTGTTGACTTTGACTTCAACTTTTTCGTAAAATTTTAATTGATTTCAAACAAGGCCTAAAAAACAAAAGTGTTTGATTTTAAAAAATTAGGCTTTTAGATAAATTGTGGTTCACATTGGTACAATAACAAAGAAAGTTCTTGTGTTCATATATCATTGCCATCCAATTGTGCACGTGTGTGTTTTATAAAAAATAAGAAAATAAATTCCTACCCGTGATAGAGTGTATTAAAAATATGTTTAGTCAGGTTTTTTTAAAGTCTTTTTTCACCAAATTTATTTTCAAACACTTATTTTATGAGATCCACAATTTTTATCAGCTTTTGAACTACACATTTTAAAAAAAAAATTAAAAATCTTCTAAAAAAAATTAATTTTAAACGCTCTCAAACGAGCAATAAATGACTAAATTGAAAAAATGAATTTGGTTTAAGAAAATTCAACATATAAATAGTGATTTTGTATAATTCTTTTTAGGAAAATAAACTTTTCCTCCTCCATGTTAATCATTTGTTCATCGGGTCAAAGTCACGAAATTATTTAAGTAGAACTTGACTTTGGTGATAACAGGTGTTTATAGTACGTCCAATGTAATAATGAAGATAGTTATACGTAGTAAAGGTTGAACACCAACCTTGAGTGCCCCCACCGCCTCTGTCCTGATGTTTTGGTGGAAGATGTAAATCACATGATGTATTTTAGTGGAGTAGGATTGAGAGCTGCTTTTTAACTGCGCTTACAAGGGACCAAGTCTATACCAAAGGCAGGACTCGAACCTCCACACCGCAGCTGCCAGCGAGAGACTACTCACTTTCATCCTTTCAACTACTGAGCTATGCTCTGTGGACTAAAAGTTACATGTAGTAAGTAAAATTGGGGATGGGAGAAGAACATCTTTAATAGAATTGTGAATGAGAGAAATTTTGACACATATTTACAAAAGAAATGATGTAGATATATTATAAAAAATTAAATAAATAATGCTTAACATACATTCCAATAAAGGTAAAATATAAAAATTCAATGGAATACGTCTAGCATGAGAAAACTTCTAGTACTCACAGAGTAAGTACTCCTTATCACTATTTAATTGACATTTATCTATTTTCGTCTCAATTAAACACTGAGCCACACTTATTCAATATATTTTTCAATTAAATGGTCTCATGGAATACTGCTGTACTACGGGAGTACTAAAATTAAAATCGTCTAGTACACCATCCAAATATGGAAGGTGTGCAAGATATCTTTCAATTTTTTTTTCCATTCAAGTAAATATTTTGGAGTTATGCAACATACTTTTTAGCAGTGTTCTAAAAAGCGGCATAGACGATGTGACCTCCACGCCTCGCTTAGGCCCTAGGTGCGCGCTTTTTTGGTCAACTATTTTTTTTAACGAAAAAGCTTGCGCCTAGGCTCGCATATGTACGCGTACGCCTAGTCGCACCTATGTGCACCTAATCTCGCCTAGGGGCACCTAATCTCGCCTAGGGGCGCGCTTTTTAGTTAAAAAATTTATTTTTATCCTTTTTTAAAAAAATATTTAAAATGATATTAAAAATAAGAAAACATTTTTTTACGCTACGCTCTCGTTTCACCATCGCCTAAGCCTCGCCTAGGCCCAAAAAGTTTGAAGCTTGGCCTCCGTGCTTAGCCACGCTTTACGTTTTTTAGAATCTTATTTTTTAGTTCAATTCACAGTTTCATTGGAGATGTACTTAGATAAACATGCACTTGTTAACTGAAAATTCAAAAAAAATTCAAAAAGTGTAGGTTTATCAAAACTTCCATAATTGAACATAATGATTAAGCCTATGTTTGGCTTTGCTTAAAAAAAATTTATAAAAATTTGGGTCAAAATCAACAATTATTTTTAATCGCACATTTATTTTATAACTTTTATCAAATTTTTAACCACTAATTTTATTATTTTTTTTATCAAAATATGCTAAAAAACTAATTTTTTACAAAATCAAATAGACCAAGAAAAAAGAATATAAAGTTGAATTTAATATTTAATAAAAGATAGCAACGTCTTGTCAATTTTCCGAAACTATGTTATGTCATAATAAAGGGAGAACTTGAAAATTCAAATCTTGTGTGGATTTCAAATAAATCGATTTATGGCACGGCTCGAAGTCGAGGGCCAGTCAACGACCAAGCTGTCTCGCTTCAAATCTTGTAACACATTTACGTGAAAACAATATGCAATTGTAACATTTTAAATCCAAATATAAGATTATACAAGAAAAGCTAATGGAAACCTGGAAAAATGATGTGCATTGCCCCATGCTGAAGATCATAATTTAAAAAGTAAAGATTAGTGGACCTACCTACCATCAATAGAAGCATTGTTGATTGGGACATAACAGAAATTATTTATAAATTTCTGAGATATTTTTTTTAAAAAAAATTAATGCTATTTATTACTATTGGTGTGATTATCACATATATATGTAACAATTGTGTTGATATTAAATAATATGTCAAATAAAATGTGGGGATATGAGACTCATTTTATTAGACGTATCATTTAGTGTCACAGATAGTTGTGTTATTACTAGTTGTGATAAATATCATTATTCTTTTAAAAATTACTTTCATAAATTCCATATCATTATGCACGACCTAATTAATTTAAAACATGTTTATGGTTGAAATTTCACCAATGGTATGTCCAGAATGAATGAGTTCGGGGGTTTAGAAAAAAATTTAAGACGATTTTTACAGTACAAGAAAAACGAAAAGAAAAAAAAAGAAACATAGTGAGTCTTACCCTTCAATATCCATATTTAACATGATACATTAATTTAAAAGACAACAAAAAATACCAAAAACGTGCAATAAAAATAACTTAAAACACTACTTAAGTAGCAACTTATGATTTCTCAAAAGATCAAACATGTCTATGATTAAAAGACCATTTGAAATTGTCCCCCACGAGCATGGCACAGTGGTAAAACAGGAGGGTTCTCTACGAAGGATCGAGGGTTCGAATCCCGCAGAACCGCAACATTTCTTGTTGGAAGGCAGTGGTCTAAAGGGAGGAGGACCGCCGAATGTCGAGCCTAAGTGTGTATAAGCTGTGATCACATCCGAATTTACCTGGGTGGCAAACCAGGGGGAAGGCCACCACTCCTCAGAGGCTAAAACCCTATAGCTGTATGTTCCTAGATGAAATTTACATTTCAACATTTATGAAATCACAGGGTGATTCAGACGCATTTGTTCCTATAGCTGGATGTTTCTAGATGAAATTTACATTTCAACATTTATGACATGTTTGGTAGGGTAGATTAGACGACACTAGATAGAATTAAAAGAGAGAAAGAAGTTAGAAGCATACCAAAACATGCAGTTAAGGCACCATCCCGGACCTAAGGTGTCGACCTTGGCTAGGTTACTTGCACGCCCCGTGGGCAAGCGTTGGCTCATTTGGCGGGCTCTGGAACTTTCTTCATGTTAGATCACAGAGGCTAAAACCTCATAGAAAATGGGGTGCAATAGACATGGTTTATTCTCCATAAATGGTCTTAGTCATTTCATTCACTGTCTTACTTAATTGTCTAAGTTGCTCGCTTTGGCTGGTTTATTGTTTTTCTTTCCAATTGATATTTGGAGATTGTCTCATAGACCTGGTCCTAAGTAAAAGGGGCTTTTATTCTTTTACTAAGGTTCTCTGTTGCTAGAGGTCTATTTCAATAGATCTTCTAGAAGGTTGGACTAACCAGTCAAATTTTGTCTCTTTGTGTTCTAGAGAGTCTGGGAACAAATGGTCAATTTTGATTTCTTTGGGTTCTTTGACTATGGTCATGTTGTACTGGTTATGTATGGCATAACTCACAAAGTATGAGATAGAAAAAGGTACATTATTGTTTTTGACTAGGTTTGTTCTTCAGTACTTGTGTACAAAAGAGAGGATTCCGTCAAAGTCTTGGTTATGAAGACTCATTGAAAGTCTAGGGTAAAATGTGAAGATGAGTTTTTCACAAGCTGGGTTTCCTTCAAAGGATCCTAGGCATCCTTCTATCGGGTTTTGGATTCTTTCGTCTATCAAACTCATAGAGATAGGTTGATCTATTTTGTTTGATAGGGTGCTACGGATCAAAATCCTAATAACTCCTATAATTGTTACCCAATATAGGTTTTGGTTGTCATCTAAGTCTACCTTTTGTTTGGCTTTATTAATGTCCTCCTTGGTAAGTAAGGAAATTCCTATTTTACCGTATGTATGTTGAGCATGTATGGAAAATTCTTTATGGGATACACCATAATATATATGTCTATTTCTATTAACAAATATGTCGATGAAGTTTGGTTGAACAAAAATTTAACCTGGTTGTATTGCTATGCAAATATATCTTTGCAAGCTTTTTGTCTGAAATCAAAAGTTCTTTTGAAAAATTTCCATGTGATTCCATTTGTTCAAAAACTTCATTAGTCTCTATGTTGTTATCGTTCTCATGTTGTATGCTCATGATGAATGATGATACATAGCATAATGTAAGATAAATGTATTTACACAATTGTTATAGTCACGTAAAGCGTTTAACTTTCTGTATTTGATCATGTTCAGAGTTGTATGATGCACACTTGTGGATAAAAGATAATGATATCTCTGTTCATAGTATTTGTATAAGGTAAAGTGTGATGTGAATGTAAGGATTTATGTTTTACATAAATTACATGCTGTTAATGGCATGGTTAATTACTGCATAACAAGGCTCTGATACCATTTTGGGGAGTGGGGTGCGGAAGATTCTTCAACTGTTGATGTGTAAATAGAATAAGCAAAACAACAAACAAGAAAATTTGCAGAAAACCTTCTTACTGTTTGTATAATTTGGCGGATTCTCCTTAAGTTTCTGTCCAACAAACGTTCATTGCCTCACTATGGTGGACTGGTTTTTGTTTCCCTAATGGCTTCCTGCCTAGAAGTACTCATGTTGAGCGATATCCTCTATAGATCCGTACAAAGCTTGTTCATGAACGTATGAAGTGTATAGAGAAAATTGATTAAAACATGAAGTTTTATTCAATGAAGAAGGCTTAAGCGCAAATATTCTTTAGCTTATTTGTTTACAAATTTGATCCAAATGGATCTACTTTCCACGAGAGTTTTAGCCTCTGTGATCTAACATGAAGAAAGTTTACAAGTGTAATGTAAAATTTTTCTCAGAAAAAAATCCTCTTCTTCATGTCTTCTGTCTCTCCTTTTATAGCCTCATGGTAAGATGCCTTTTCTCTGTATGCCAAACACCTGTCCTGCCTTTTCTTAAAGCAAAAGTAAGATCTGACTTTACTTTGCTTTATGTCTATCAATAGTAAAAGGTGTCTCCCATTATACACAATAAAAGAAGCTCTGATGAAAGTAGGTTATGATGAAGTGTATGTAACACGCATAAGGTCGTCTCACCATCACACAAACGTAAGACATTGTTAGGGGCAGTGTTGTGCGATTTCAATCTCGCAAGTGGACGGATCGTTACAAGTAATATAATGATATGTAGAGTGTCGAACCCACGAGGACTATATATTAATTTAACCTATTAATTTATAATTCGAGCTTTAACAATATAAATAAACACATATTTGTTTTGGTTTATGATTCTAAAACTACTTTAATTAAATCTAAATTATCAAACAATTAAAATAACTTTTTGAGAACGAATTCGAATTATACCAACACTAGGATTTGCAAATCCACTTACATGTTATTTAATCAATTATCCATTTAATCGCTTTAGCTTATAATTACCTTGGATTGAAAATCGGTGATCCTAAAATAATCAAAAGTCTCTCTCGATGGTCAATCAATTCTATACGATATGCGAACCTAATTATCTCCAATTAAGCTTCGAACACAAACATATGCATTAAAATCTCAAGAACACCTAAATGGATTTTATAAAGCATAATAGTAATCTCTATCTATTATTGGACCATATGTTATTCAATACACGTGCTTCATCTATATTGAATCTCTCGACTTCAATATAAACCACAATATATTCTAATGGCAATCAGGCATTAAAATAATAAAAATAATGAATAAAGAATAATCAACCCAAAGGCAATTAATTACTAAAACGGAAAAACTTCTAATTAATTAAATGCATGAGGTTTCATCGTTTATCCTAGCTAGAAATAAGTAATTTAGCCGGACATGATTTTGTTAATTAACGAAGAATTGTATCAATCATGTTCTGGCAAAAGAAAAAGAAGAAAGAATAAATAAAACCCGTGACTCTGGCTGAAGAATCTTCAATCTCGTGCCTTGATCTTCGATTCTCTTCTTGTATCTTGTTCTCAAAATTCGTCTCCCTTTTGTTCTACCTATTATCTCCTTCTATAATATTTTCCCAACCATCTAAGACGTGAATTAGGTAGTTGGATTAATATGGACTTGGTAGAGTTATAATCCCATCAGAAATCTGACAAACTGCTCTGCGTTTTACCCATGCGATCGCATGGTTCTATGGTTTTAGGTTCTGCAGTTGAAAATGTATACTCGCGATCGCACCCTCTGACAACCTTACGATCGCATGGTTATCTTGGGCGCTTTCTTGGATTCTTTTTTTTTATTTGCACGCCGAGTCCCTCAAGTCTCTTTGTTTTTGCAATTACATCCCCTTTTCTTCTATTTGCACTCTTTTTCGTCTTTTCGTCAGATTGATACTTGAATTTGATTATTTCCTAAAATAATAAGAAAACAACATGCAATTAAACTGAAAAAAATAAGAGTACTCATAATCGTCTATTTTTGTTAGCTTAGGTAAGTACAAAATTGTACTTATTAAATACCCCCAAACTTGAACTTTTATTCGTCCTCGAATAAACTATCTAAAGATAATCATGCATATACTAATAAAAATAATAAAATTAGTCATACTATAAATAGCTTGTCATTTTTTTGTAACAACTTATAATTCATGACGAGTATCCAGGTATTACTATTGCAAACGTGATCCTATTTAAACCATATTTGACACGTGTGTGAAAGCAGTTAATCTGATTCACTTAATTTCTATGGCGATGATAGCCCAACCATTTGGTCAATTTTTTTTTCTTTCCCTCTCGTAAGGTACACTTTCTCCCAAAATGATTTTCTCTTTCAATTCCTGAGATTTTTGGGTCTAAGGTTATGGTTCACATTCTTTTCTTGCTTGAGACTGGTTGAAAAAACTAGTAATCGTGACAACCTAGGTTTATGAAGATTCTTCAATTTATGAGCACTCTCGACCAGAAAGTTTCTACTAAGTAAGTCAAACTCATTAGTTATCTAATCTCCATATTTACTTTGCAAATGATTTTTCATTGGCTTTAGCAGATTTTTTTTAAAATTAAATCTTATGTACAGAACTCAATCTTTTAAGCTTTCTAGATGACTCATGTAACGAGCTTTAGGTCGATGACTCCCAAGTCTTTTGAACTTTAGGGCATCGGGTTTTGAAAAACCCCTACGGACCTTTTCACTCAAGTCAAAAAGGCTACGAAAAGAGTTATAAGATATTAATAGTGTGCGAAACTCAGTTCATTAAGCTTTCTAAATGACCTATGTAACGAGCTTTAGGTCAATGACTTTATCACTTGAGTCAAAAAGGCTATGAAATGAGTTATATAATAATAATAGCCTTGTTCTTTGCGTGCAATAAGTTCATGCTAGGGGATTAGATTCCTAACATCCGGTCATTACTTAGTTTCCTCTAACTGGTCTAAAGTGCTCCACACAATTTTGCAACATACATGGAATCAATCATAACCTAGATAGCCACTATCACAGTTTAACTACCACACTTACTCACTCTATTGGTTACTTGGTTGAGATCTAAATGATTCTTAGGTTCAAAAAAATGGTATCCTATTGTTTTCAACTTAAGTGCACCAACATAGCTAAAAATCATCTTAACTAGCCGAAATAACATGACATCAGACATGGTCAAATAACCTCACATTTAAACAAAAGTAATAATCTGTTCACAAGTCATGATTAAAGTTAAAGTTAAATAAAAATTCAATCATCAGCCGGCAAGGCTATTCATATCATATAAACATGTGAACAATTAAATTTTTTTTAATATAAAAATAAATTAATAATCAATATTAAGTATCATTATCAGATCAAATATTTTTCCACTACCCCCAAACTTGAAAGATACATTGTCCCCAATGTAAAAAATTCAAAAGGAGTATATAAATATCAGAGACTACCCAGATGTAGATCGGATGGTGCTCGAAGAACAAGTATGGTATGATATATCAACTGGTGGAGAAATCTGTATAGGTTGGTAAGCAAATCTTTGCTTAAATGTCATCCAGCTAGCCCGCAAGTTATAACCTAAAAAAAAAAAAGGAAAAAGAAATTAATAAGTTCTTTAAATTTTTTTGTTTGTTTGTCCTTGTGATCGCAAGGACATAAAGTCCTGATCATTAAAATCTAGGCATAATGTTTTCTGCCCAAGCCATGCGATCGCATGGTACAAAATTGCTGAACTCAAAATTTTTTTCTTAGCATAATGATGATGATCACAGCCTAATAATTGAAAGCTTACTTTAAAAATTCTAAAAGCCTAAAACGTGCAAAATGTCAATTGAAATCCTAAAATTGAAATCTACAAAATATAAATAAAAGGGTAGAAATATGGGTTGCTTCCCATTAAGCGCTTCTTTAAAGTCATTAGCTTGACTTTGTCGTGGTGATCGCTCAAGACATTTTGAACAGATCTTTGGAGAACTTATTTTGCCTGGCTCGATTCTCTTTGCACCAATTTTTGTTCATCTTCCAGAGTTTGATTTTTCCCTTATCATATTGATAGGACTCTAGTTTGCCACCCTGCTCGAACTCAACTAAGAAGATTTCAGCTTCCTCATCAGTTTTGGTAGTAGAAGATAGATGAAACTTCTCTTTCTCCACATACTCTTCTTCTCTAATTGGTTCATCCTGATGTTGGGTGACAGCTCTATCATCTAAATTCTTGGCCTTCTGGTTAATGACATCAATCTGGAAACAAGAATCTGAAGAGCTCGGGAATTTAGTTGTTTTAAACACCTCAAATGTGACATATTCATCGTTCAACCTCAGCTTTAGATGTGCCTTTTGCACATCAATCAATGCCTCGACCAGTAGCTGAGAATGGTCGACCCAAAATAAGTGGTACATCCTGTCTTCACACATATCCAGAATAATGAAATCAGCAGGGAATATGAATTTGTCCACTTTTACTAATATGTCTTCAACGATCCATCTTAGATGTTTGATGGGCCTATCTGCAAGCTGCAATGATATTGTTGTTGGCTTTGCTTCTCCCAAACCGAGCTGTTTAAAAATAGAATAAGGCATTAAATTCACACTAGTACCCAAATCACATAGAGTTTTGTCAAACAATAAACTACCAATAGTGCAAGGAATAGTAAAACTCCCTGGATCTTTTAATTTTGACGGTAGCCTATTTTACAATATAGCACTGCATTCCTCGGTAAGCATGATTGTTTCGTGCTCTTCTAACTTCTTTTTGTTTGCAAGAATTTGCTTCATAAATTTTGCATAGCTTGGCATTTGAGCTAAAGTGTCGGCAAAAGGAATATTGATATGGAGTTTCTTGAATACATCGAAGAATTTCTTGAATTACTGGTCTAGTTTATGTTTTCGTAGTCTTCGAGGAAATGGAATTGGAGGGACATATGCTGGTGGGGGAATATAATCTGGTGGAGAGTCCCATTTTTCTTATGCAATTTTTAGTTCTGATTTGTTTTCTATCTCTTTGCTGGACACAATTTTCTTTTCTACACATGGTCTCTTTACATGAATTTCTGGCAATTCAACTCCGCTTCTTGTGGTAAATACATTTACTTGCTCTTTTGGATTGACCTCGGTATTGCTTGGCCATGTGCCTGGTTGTCTCTCAGTCAATAGTTTAGCCAACTGCCCAATCTGATTTTCCAAATTTTAATCGCAACATCTTGCCTTTTCTGCACCTCCTTGAGTCCCATTTCCATCCATTCTGACAATTTAGCAACTGTTTCTTCGAATCATCCTTCTCTTTCTTGAGGTCTTCCCTGATTTGGCGGATTTTAAATATTTTGAGTATTGACATATGAGAAATTTGGATGATATCTCCATCCAGGATTGTAGGTCTGTGAGTACGCACTATTCTGCTGTCGCTAAAAATTTTGAGCATATGCAACTTGTTCAGGGGTGACATATCAACTTTGGTCAAAGGACATTCTAATGATTGATGGTTTTCCCTGCAAGTTACACAAATTGGTGGTGACATCTGAACCATATTGGCTGAGTGAGAATATTTCATTGCTTCCATCTTCTTTGCCATTGCGTCAATTTTTGCTAGTACAAGCGAATTGGTGTCTACCTCATGCATCATTGTAGCTTTCTTCTGCAATCCTCTTTTTGACCACATAATAAACTATTCACTCATGGTTTCATATAGATCATAAAGGTCACCGGTGGATCTATTTTGGATAGAGCCACCTGCTGCAGAATCTACTGAAGAACGACTGGTTGGAACTAGTCCAAAGTAGAAATAATGATTCTGAGATGCTAAAGAGAAACCATGACATGGACACTTTTGAAGTAATTGTTTGAATCTTTCCCATGCCTCGTGAAAATTTTCCAACTCAGATTGATGGAAATTGGATATTTCATATTTCAGTCTATTCACTCTGGCTGGAGGAAAATATTTCAATGTGAATTTCTCGATCGATCTGTCTAAGTAGTGATGCTCCCAGGCGGTAGAGAATCTAGCTATTATCTAGCTTTATCCTTCAATGTGTGTGGAAAGAGCATCATCTTCATTGCTTCTTCATTAACACTTTCACAGTATTCGTCGAAGCGAGAAATATGGTAATGAGGATTTTTATCTATCATCCCATAGAACGGCAGATTGTTCGAGAACAAATTCATCACATCTGGCCTCAACTGGAAGTTATCATGTCCATAAGGCGGATAGACTATGCTGGGCCGATTCTCAACAATCGGTGGCGTTATATACTCACCTATAAGAATATCTCATTCACTAACTTCAACCGGTCGAGCTATTGGTGCTTGATTATGTATCATATCTGCAGGTAGTTGATCATGTACTTGGTAATCTGCCATTGTGTATTTTTACTGTCTTTTCTTTTCTTGTTTTTCACGTTGTCGTCGGTGAATGCTTCGTTCAATTTCTATGTCTAAATTGAACAGATCAAGATCTTTTGTACAGGGCATGCACACTTAACACCTGAAACTTTAGAAAATATATACAATTCAGCAGTATCACGAATAACTAGAAATAAAAATAAAAATAAAAGAAAAATAAAAATCAATAATACTAAAAAAAATTGTTAAAACTAAATTATCAATTATAGTAGTAATTAATAAAAACTAGTCCCCGGCAACGGCGTCAAAAACTTGTTGTGCGATTTCAATCCCGCAAGTGGACGGATCGTTACAAGTAATATAATGATGTGTAGAGTGTCGAACCCACGAGGACTAGATATTAATTTAACCTATTAATTTATAATTCAAGCTTTAACAATATAAATAAACACAGATTTGTTTTGGTTTGGGATTCTAAAACTACTTTAATAAAATCTAAATTATCAAACAATTAAAATAACTTTATGAGAACGAATTCGAATTATACCAATACTAGAATTTGCGAATCCACCTACACGTTCTTTAATCAATTATCCATTTAATCATTTTAGCTTATAATTACCTTGGATTGAAAATTGGTGATCATAAAATAATCAAAAGCCTCTCTCGATGGTCAATCAATTCTATACGATATGCGAACCTAATTATCTCCAATTAAGCTTCGAACATAAACATATGTATTAAAATCTCAAGAACACCTAAATAGATTTTATAAAGCATAATAGTAATCTCTATCTATTATTGGACCCTATGTTATTCAATACCACGTGCTTAATCTATATTGAATCTCTCGACTTCAATATAAACCACAATATATTCTAATGGTGATCAGGCATTAATTTAATAAAAAAATAATGAATAAAGAATAATCAACTCAAAAGCAATTAATTACTAAAACGGAAAAACTTCTAATTAATTAAATGCATGAGGTTTCATCGTTTAACCTAGAAATAAGTAATTTAGCCGGACATGATTTCGTTAATTAACGAAAGAATTGTATCAACAATTTTCCGGCGAAAGGAAAAGAAGAAAGAATAAATAAAACCCGTGACTCTGGCTGAGGAATCTTCAATCCCGTGCCTTGATCTTCGATTCTCTTCTTGTATCTTGTTCCCAAAATTTGTCTCCCTTTTGTTCTGGCTATGATCTCTTTTTATAATATTCTCCCAACCCTCCAAGACGTGAATTAGGTAGTTGGATGATAAGTGCGTTTTATGCACTTATTTTGGCATTTGAATTAATCTTTTATGTCGTCATATAGTTGATTTTCTACTTATCTAGTATATTATTGTTCTATTTCAGTTTTGGACGCTGTTTGTAAACAATTGGAGAAGAATGGACGGAAAGAGCAATAATTTGGCAAAATCGACGAGTAAGTTGAGTTTTTGAAGTGAATATCAAGAGCCAAACATTTGAGAATGAGGAAGAAGAGAAAATCAATAAGTTTAAGGTGTTTTGAGTGACAACGAAGAGTTTAATCAATGGATCAAACACCGAAAGCCAAAAGAACCGAATTGGGAAACTACCTACCAAGCATGTGGAGAGATTAGAGTACAACTTTTGATATTAAAATCTCCACAAGTCAAATGATATACCATTGGAAAGATAATGGAATTACGAGTCCAACACTTTTTACGGATCTCAATTTGGAGTTTCCTACAAGAAGTTATGGCCGTTTGAAAATCAGCCGCCAGGAAAAATAAGCTGGGCGATCGCCCAGGCTTATATTTGGGCGAGCGCCCAGCAACCAATGAAGGAAGGAGAAAGAAAAACGGCAGCCTGGGCGAACGCCCGAGAAAATCCTGGGAGATCGCCCAGGCAAAACTTGTTCTGCGATTTTTTATTTTTATTTTCTTTCCTTTTGAGTCCCAATCCCACTAGGAAACGTTTTGGACGATTTTTAGGTCTTGTGGGGATATTTTGTGGACATTGGAGGCAATATAAATAGGAGATACATTCTCATAACACGTGTTGGATTTTTGGGAGAACAAATCAAGAGAAGACGGAAGAGAAGAAGGAAGAGATCAAGAGAAGAAGACTCCTCGACTATCAAGACTTCTTCGAAGATTTCTTCTCCTTGAATCCATGCCGGGTTTTATCATTTATTGTTTTTCTAGTTTAATCATGTTCTTCTAGTTTTCTTTATCCAAGGTAGACGATGAAACCTTGTTTAATTTAGTGACTATTTAATTATTCGGTTAATTCCTTCTTAAGAGCTTTAACGTTTATGGCTTGTTCTTGACTAAATTAATTAAATAAGACTTCTTTCATCTTAAATATCATGTATTTTTGATAGTTAGATGTTGATTTAATTAATCCATGCTTGGTGATATAATATGATCTATTAATTGCTTTTGATTTTTCGTTATCTTCCATTCGAATTGGGATACATAGAATGCTTAGAACTTCTTTGATTCTTTGTTTTCTTTCAATTGAGCTTGATACGAAAAACGCTTAAGTGGTTTATGTTTGAAGCATAAGGGGAGCCTATATTTGATATTCTTCTTCTGGACTTGATTGATAAATCTTTAGGGACGACAATAGATTGATTTCGGGTTGTCGTATGTGTTTTTCTTGGGAATTAATGAATGATTGGATAATTGCTAAATTAGACAATGGTGGATTCTGAAACCTTGGTGTTTTTACACAACTTGAATTCTCAATTCATTTATTAGCTTATTTCTTTAGTCTTTTAGTTAAACAATTTCAACAACAAATCTTCTCAACTCAACTAGCCTAGAATAACAGTTAATTGGGATTAAATTACACCTTCCTCATAGCAGTCTCTGTGGGATCGACCTCGTTTTTACTTATCTATATTCCAATAGATTCGTACACTTGCGAGTTAATTAAAATTTGACATCAAGTTTTTGGCGCCGTTGCCGGGGACTGCGTCTGAAGGTTAATCTAATCTTAGTTAATTTTATTCTCGACTAGTTATAATTTAGGATTTTATTTAATTTATTTAATTTTCGTTTTATTTTTTAATTTTAAAAAAAAAAAAAAATTCAAAAAAATCAAAAATCTTCATTGTGCATGCTTGGTCGTAGATCCCTAGTACTTAAGCTAGAACATCTAGATAGTGAAATTGAAAGGACTTTTCACCAACAAAAGCGAGCCACTAATCTAGATAAAATTGAAGAAACCGAAGCAATAGTAGCTATGGGGATGAAATTGAGGAGAGACCTTTAGGGACTATTTTAGTCCATTAGCTAATTTGAGCACCTCATGCATACAATACCCTCGGTCACGACTAGGAATTTTGAGCTTAAACCGAGTGTGTATAATCTTGTCTCCCATCTTTCTATGGTTTAGATAGTGAAGAACCTTATAATCATTTGACCGATTTCTATCTTCAGTATGTGAAACATTCAAATATGAGAATGTGTCTCCCGATAATGTTAAACTTAAGTCTATTTCCCTTTTCTCTCGAAAGATAGATCTAGATCTTGGTTTAATACATTGCACGCTAATAGTATTACTTCTTGGGAACAAATGGTTGCTAAATTTTTGAACAAATACTTTCCTGTTCACAAAACTAATGCTATTCGCAGGAAATTTCGAGTTTGTGCAAAGAGGCGATGAGCCATTCTATGAAACTTGGGAGAGATTCAACGGGCTTCTCATGAAGTGTCCACATCATGGGTATGAAAATGGCATTTATGCCATACTTTTGGAGGGCTTGCTACCACATATTCAAGAATGGTTGATGGCCACAAGCGGGAGAGAGCTTATGTCTAAAAATGCTACGAGATCTGGACCTTCTTTCAAAAGCAGTGGCAATTCACAGCAATGAGCAGATCCTCTAGGCGAGCCAAAGAAAAGGGGTATCTATGAGATTCGCAGAGTGAACCTAGCTCGAAATCAAAGAAGTCAAGTGCATGATAGAGGACATCTCTCACAAATTGACCTCATTGACATCAATAGTCCTCCGAACCCGAGGCGTGTGCTAAGCAAGCTAATGCCCTCAACATGATGAGGAAGCCTCCTTACAATCCTTATTCCAACACCTATAACCCGTGTTGGAGGGACCACCCCAACTTTTCTTGGTCACGGGGTAGTCAGCAGGGACAACACAAAGTGTCAAGCCCCTCGGCACTGAGACAATTCAACCAAAACTTCGCATGACCTAAACCATGGGAAGAGGCATTTCAAAACTTGACAAAAGCTACACAAGCCGCTTTGGAGCATCGAGAATCACACCATCACCGAGTTCAAGAAGGAGATGCGCACTAGCGTAACTCATGGCACAATCCATTTCCAATATGGAGAACATGATGGGGCAACTGGCTTCATCAAGACAAAGAAATGTGGCAACAACCATCGAAAAAGGTAAATTCCCTAGTCAGCCATTTCCTAATCCTAAAGGGGTGCACAATATTGGAACAGATTCAAGTAACCAACATGAAGAAGCTAAGGCCATCATGACTTTGAGACGGGGCAAACTGGTTGACAACAAAGTGGATCTTTCAAAGCAAAACACGCCTCAACTAATTTCTCCAGGTAATACCTCAACTGATGATTCAGTCCAAGAAGCTCACAAAGAAGACAATGAGCCATCCTACATCCCAAAAGCCCCATTTCCTCAGAGTTGACAAAGGTAAAGCAAGGTAATTCTATCAATGACATGATGGACATCTTCAAGCAGGTAAGCATAAATATCCCTTTACTTGATGCTATTAAGCAAGTTCCTGCATATGCTAAATTTTTGAAAGACCTCATACTAAAAGAGACAATTGCATGTACGTAAAAGGCATTCTTAATCGAACAGTTTAGCTCGATAATTCAAAGCAACACCCTCCCTAAATTTAAAGATCCGAGTTGTCCTACTATCTCTTGCATCATAGGAAACCATAAAATTGAGAAGGCATTGTTAGATTTAGGAGCTAGTGTCAATCTTACGCTTTACTCTATGTACATGCAACTTGGACTAAAGCGAGTTAAAACCAACATCCGTCATTTTACAACTTGGCGATAGATCGTGTGAAAGTACCTCGTGGCATTGTTGAGGATGTTTTGATACAGGTTGATAAATTTTATTTTCTGTTGATTTTATTGTACTTGATACACAACCTGCTTCGAGACTCCACTAAGCATATTCCCCATGATTTTTGGTCGCCTTTTCTAGCCACATCTAATCTCAGAATTAATTGCGGGGAATGGAGTCATGCAATTGTCCTTTAGCAACATGACAATTGAATTGAATGTCTTCAATGTCAACAAGCAACCACATGACGACGAGGATGTTGCGATGTTGACATGATAGAAGCGTTGGTTGATGACTCTTGTATTTCAACTAACTTTGATGATGCTTTAATGATGTGTCTAACCCATTTTGATACAGATTTTGATGTTGATGGTGCTATAGATGAGGTGAACACTTTGCTTGAGTCAACACCGTCATGGATACAAGTAAGTGGAGACGAGAAATTGAGCCACTTCCATTAAGTGAGAAGAAGAACATCCCATCGGTTCAACAACCGCCCAAGTTAGAGCTCAAAGCACCGCTTGCGACACCTTGCGGTATATGCATTCTTAGGAGAAAGGCGTAAACTTTACTGTAATTATCTCTTCCGCCCTGATGATGATGCACAAAAGGTAAGTTGTTAGGTGTTTTAACCGAACATAAAGAGGCGCTAGGTTGGACCATTCTTTGACATAATAGGTATTAATCTCAGTGATTGCATGCACTATATTCATCTTGAGGAAAATTCTAAGTCCACTAGGGAGATGCAACGTGGGTTAAATCCTAACATGAAAGATGTTGTGAGAACTGAAGTCCTTAAGTTGTTAGATGCTGGAATTATCTATCCTATTTCTGATAGCAAATGGGTAAGTCCTGTGCATGTTGTCCCAAAAAAATCAGGTATCACTGTAGTTACTAATGCAAACAATGAATTGGTTCCAACTAGAGTAACTACAGGATGGCGTGTATGCATAGACTATAGGAAATTGAACTTAGTCACTAGAAAGGATCACTTCCCTCTTCCATTCATTGATCAAATGCTTGATAGACTAGCAGGGCATGCTTATTATTGTTTCTTAGATGGCTATTCAGGTTACAATCAAATTCCCATAGCTCCAGAAGATCAAGAGAAAACTACTTTCACTTGTCCTTTTGGAACCTTTGCATATAGGCGAATGCCATTTGGTTTGTGTAATGCACCGCTACCTTTCAAAGATGCATGCTAAGTATATTTTCCGGACATGGTTGAGAGGTTTCTTGAGGTGTTTATAGATGATTTTTACGTGTATGGTGACTCGTTTGATGATTGTTTGCGCCATCTAACATTAGTTTTGCGAGATGTGAGGAAAAGAATTTAGTACTAAACTGGGAAAAATGTCACTTCATGGTGAAACAAGGTATTGTTCTTGGCCACATTATTTCTAGCAATGGTATTGAGGTTGACAAAGCCAAGGTTGATCTTATCTCCAATCTTCCACCTCAAAATCGATTGAAAGAAGTAAGATCTTTCCTTGGGCATCTTTGGTTTTTATAGACGTTTCATTCAAGATTTTAGTAAAATCTCTAGACCCTTATGCAATTTACTTGTTAAGGATGTACCTTTTATCTTTAATGATTCGTGCTTAGAAGCTTTTGAACATCTTAAGAAAGTATTGACCACTGCACCAACCATTCGACCACACGATTGGACTTTGCCTTTTGAACTTATGTGTGATGCATCGATTATCTTTGTAGGAAGCGCTTTAGGACGAGATTGGATCGGTTACCTTACATTATTTACTATGCTAGTAGAACTCTTAATGATGCACAATTAAATTATTCTACTACGAGAGAAAGAAATGCTAGCGATGAGTATTTACTTTAGATAAATTTCGATCTTATCTTGTAGGGTGTAAAGTTATTATCTTTTCGACCATGCTTTGCCTCAAATATCTTCTAACTAAGAAAGATGCTAAACCTAGATTGATTAGGTGGGTATTGCTTTTTTGCAAGAATTTGACATTGAATTTAGAGACAAAAGGGGTCCGAAAATGTTGTGGTGACCACTTATCTCGAATTGTGCTCGACTACATGCAGGATAAATTACCATTAAATGAGTTGTTTCCGGATGAACAACTCATGAATATTGATGTTGTGCCTTGGTTTGTTGATATTGTTAATTATCTTGATGCGGGCAAACTTCCGAACATTGGACTAAACAGGATGGAACTAAGTTTCGGTCAAGTGAGTGAGAATTTCTTTTGGGACGATCCCTACTTGTTTAAATCTTGTCTTTGATCAAATTATAAGGAGATGCATCCCGTAAAGTGAATTCCACGGTGTTATATCATTACATCATGACCACGCGTGTGGAGGCCATTTCAGTGCTAAAAAGACTACCTCCAAAATTTTGCAATGTGGTTTTTACTGGCCTACTCTCTTTCGTGACACTCATATTTTTTGTTCTTCATGTGATAGGTGTCAACGCATGGGAAGCATTTCAAAAAGAAACATGATCCCGCTTAATCCTATTCTCGTAGTTGAACTTTTTGATGTCTGGGGGATTGATTTCATGGGACCTTTTCCTCCATCTTTTGGTTATCTTTACATTTTAGTTGGGGTCGATTATGTTTCTAAGTGGGTCGAGGCAATTCCTTGTAGGACCAATGATCACAAAAGCGTAGTGGCATTTTTGAAAAGCAATATTTTCTCTCGCTTTGGCACTCCACGAGCCATTATCAGTGATGGGGGATCTCACTTTTGCAATAAACATTTTCAAACCCTTCTAGCAAAATACTCCATCACACATAAAGTGGCCACCCCATATCATCCACAGACTAGTGGTCAGGTTGAGGTCTCAAATCGTGAAATCAAGCATATTTTAGAGAAAACAGTTCGACCTGATAGAAAAGATTGGTCTTTACGACTCACTGATGCATTATGGGCATATAGGACAGCTTTTAAAACACCCATTGGGATGTCCCCTTATAGATTGGTGTATGGGAAAGCCTGTCACCTTCCGGTTGAGTTAGAACATCGTGCTTATTGGGCCATTAAGAAATTCAATTTTGATATGCAGGAAGCAGGGTCAAAAAGAAAATTGCAGGTAGCTGAACTTGAGGAAATTCGAAATGATGCCTATGAGAATGCCAAGATTTACAAGCACAAGATGAAGGTCTTTCATGACAAGCACATAGTCAAAAATCATTTAGTCCAGTCGAAAGTACTCTTATATAATTCTACTTTGCATTTATTTCCGGTGTAAGCTACGTTCCCGATGGTCGAGGCCCTTTTATTGTTCTCACTGTTTATCCCCATGGTCTTTGTTGAAGTTGAAAATCCAAAAATGGAGATTTGTTTAAAGTTAATGGCCAACGTTTAAAACCATACTTGAGTTTCACTCTCGCGAGGGGAGGAGGAAATTAATGGGTGATCTGCCCTTCTTTCTTGAAAATCGTTTTATTAAAAAAAAATAAAAATAAAAATAAAAAATTTGCTTTCGTTGTTTTTGTTTGTTGTTTTCTCTGTTTTTTTCTTTTAGGACCGCTTTTGTACAAGCTGATCTCATGGTGTCCACGGTGTTCCACATCTTTTAGCCCGCCCAGGATGCTTCTTCTCCACTTCTATCCCCAGGGAGTAACTGATCTTTTCTCTCCTACTACATGCTTTATGTTATTCTTACATTGGGGACAATGTAAGGTTTTTGTTTGGGGTGGGTTATAAAATATCATGTTACTTAAGAACTTCGATTTGCTTATCATTACAGTCTCAGATAAGCTGAAATAGTTTTGAAAAAAAAAAAAAAAAAATTGTCTGTTGTTTGTTGAATATCCTACATGAATGATGATATCTGTTCAAATTGAGTACATTTTTAGTCGACTATTAGACAACACTTGAACTCATTCTTTTATCTGATTACTTATCTATGTTAGACCTGATTAAGAAAGCACATAGCCACTTTGACTTATCGTTTATTGGAGACATGACTTGCGTGTTTGTGTTGATATTATTGACTGAGTATCATGATGAAACATTCCGTTCCTACATTCTTAGAGCTAGTGACTAAACTGTTTTGAGAACAGTTTGGGGTGTTAAAGTTACTACTTTTGTTCTAAGACTTTTGATGGTTTGGGTTTTCTAGGTCTCATCTTTGGTTGAATGGGTTATAGTCAAGGAATCAGGCGAGCACTACTTGCGGTGATAAAAATTAAATGAAATATCCGACTCGAGCAATTAAGCTGTGTAAGGGTATCTTAAAACTGGTGCCCTATGGTCATCGACTTGGGAGTCATCGGCCCAAAGCTCGCTACATGAGTCCATGTCAAAAAAAAAAAAAAAAAAAGAAAAGAAAAGAGCGACATTTATAAATTTACATCTTCACTCCTCTATTAGCACTGTGGGACTCGAGCAATTAAGTCTGCTAGGGTTTTCAAACACAGGTGCCCTATGGTCATCTGACTTGGGAGTCATCGACCCAAAGCTCGCTACAAGGGTCACACAGAAAGCTAGTGAAAGAGAAGTATTGCACAGGATGTAAGACTGTTAACAGGAGTTAAATAAAAAAAAAGTAGAAGTGCTCAGGAAGGATTGCTAGATTAGAACCTTAGAGACTGAAGATGAGAATTTAGAAACCTCTAACCATCTTAATTCTCAGAATACAAGTGCTAAGTTTTACCACTTTTGTTGAAAAGAAAGAGCATTGTAATGATCAATAGAAACCAATTTCGCTAGAACACCTCGGGACTTGAGAGAAAAGCTTTAGAAGTGTGATAACTTACGAGAGGTGTAAGGAATAAATGACTACAAAGGGTTCGGGATTGCTAAAATATCAACAACACAATATTGGTCATGGTCTAATACATGCATAAGTTCAATGTTTGGCTATTCACACACTCACACAAGGTCGAGCATCAGATAAGTGAAAATTTTTGTGTTGTTGTTTGATATCCTTCTAAAAGTGTTGCTTTATTTTCAAACTTGAGGCATATGGTAAGGAATTTAACATTGATTTTTTCGTGGAATCAATTAGCTTAGTTGAAGTCTATTTTAGTTTTGTTTTTGTTCGAGGACGAACAAAGGTTTAGTTTGGGGTGTTTGATAAGTGCGTTTTATGCACTTATTTTGGCATTGAATTAATCTTTTATGTCGTCATATAGTTGATTTTCTACTTATCTAGTATATTATTGTTCTATTTCAGTTTTGGACGCGTTTGTAAACAATTGGAGAAGAATGGACGGAAAGAGCAATAATTTGGCAAAATCGACGAGTAAGTTGAGTTTTGAAGTGAATATCAAGAGCCAAACATTTGAGAATGAGGAAGAAGAGAAAATCAATAAGTTTAAGGTGTTTTGGAGTGACAACGAAGAGTTTAATAAATGGATCAAACACCGGAAAGCCAAAGAACCGAATTGGGAAACTACCTACATCAAGCATGTGGAGAGATTAGAGTACAACTTTTGATATTAAAATCTCCACAAGGCAAATGATATACCATTGGAAGATAATGGAATTATGAGTCCAACACTTTTACGGATCTCAATTTGGAGTTTCCTACAAAAGTTATAGCCGTTTGAAAATCAGCCGCCGGGAAAAATAAGTCTGGGCGATTGCCGGGATTATATTTGGGCGAGCGCCCAGCAACCAATGAAGGAAGCGAGAAAGCAAAATGGCAGCTCAAGCGAACGCCGAGAAAAGCTTCGGGAGATCGCCCAGTGCAAAACTTGTTCTGCGATTTTTATTTTATTTTCTTTCCTTTTTGAGTCCCAATCCCACTAGGAAACGTTTTGGGCGATTTTTTAGGTCTTGTGGGGATATTTTGTGGACATTGGAGGCAATATAAATAGGAGATACATTCTCATAACACGTGTTGGATTTTTGGGAGAGCAAATCAAGAGAAGACGGAAGAGAAGAAGGAAGAGATCAAGAGAAGAAGACTCATCGACTATCAAGACTTCTTCGAAGATTTCTTCTCCTTGAATCCATGCCGTGTTTATCATTTATTGTTTTTCTAGTTTAATCATGTTCTTCTAGTTTTCTTTATCCAAGGTAGACGATGAAACCTTGTTTAATTTAGTGACTATTTAATTATTCGGTTAATTCCTTCTTAAGAGCTTTAACGTTTATGGCTTGTTCTTGACTAAATTAATTAAATAAGACTTCTTTCATCTTAAATATCATGTATTTTTGATAGTTAGATGTTGATTTAATTAATCCATGCTTGGTGATATAATATGATCTATTAATTGCTTTTGATTTTTCGTTATCTTCCATTCGAATTGGGATACATAGAATGCTTAGAACTTCTTTGATTCTTTGTTTTCTTTCAATTGAGCTTGATCTGAAAACGCTTAAGTGGTTTATGTTTGAAGCATAAGGGAGCCTATATTTGATATTCTTCTTCTGGACTTGATTGATAAATCTTTAGGGACGACAATAGATTGATTTCGGGTTGTCGTATGTGTTTTCTTGGGAATTAATGAATGATTGGATAATTGCTAAATTAGACAATGGTGGATTCTGAAACCTTGGTGTTTTTACACAACTTGAATTCTCAATTCATTTATTAGCTTATTTCTTTAGTCTTTTAGTTAAACAATTTCAACAACAAATCTTCTCAACTCAACTAGCCTAGAATAACGATTTAATTGGGATTAAATTACACCTTCCTCATAGCAGTCTCTGTGGGATCGACCTCGTTTTTACTTATCTATATTCCAATAGATTCGTACACTTGCGAGTTAATTAAAATTTGACATCATTGGATTAATATGGACTTGGTAGAATTATAATCCCATAAAAAATATGCCAAACTGCTCCGCGTTTTACCCATGCGATCGCATGGTTTAGAACCTTGCGATCGCATGGTTCTATGGTTTTAGGTTGTGCAGTTGAAAATGTATACTTGCGATCGCACCCTTTGACAACCTTGCGATCGCATGGTTATCTTGGGAGCTTTCTTGGATTCTTTTCTTTGATATTTGCACGCCGAGTCCCTCAAGTCTCTTTGTTTTTGCAATTACATCCCCTTTTCTTCTATTTGCGCTCTTTTTTGTCTTTTCGTTAGATTGATACTTGAATTTGATTATTTCCTAAAATAATCAAAAAACAACATACAATTAAATTGAAAACAAATAAGAGTACTCATAATCGTCCCTTTTTGTGAGCTCAGATAAGTACAAAATTGTACTTATCAGGTAGCAAAATTTCTCACCCCTTACTCGCCCTGTCTTGCCCCACCTTGAATTTCTCGAATCTGCTCTAGAACTTTTTTTTTAGTCTATGTTTTAAAATTTAAATCGTTTTCAAGAAAATAAAAAAATAATATTAAAAAATTAATTAGTTAATTAAACGAGGCAGTGAATGGGGATTTTTAATTCTCGCCCCATCTCGGCTCCCAAAAATCTCCAACGGGGCAGGGGATGGTAATGGTCCATCATGACCACGCCCCGTCCCGTTGCCATCCTCAGGCATTTTGCATCACCATATTGAACCAACTCTATCTCTCCTTAATTTCTCTGTTCTTTCGCCTCCTTATGGGTTTTCTTTTGGGGCATTTGGTCTTAGGTAGTCAATTAAGTTTTGGCTCTAAAGAATAATCACTCTCTGGATGATTAAGCACATGTTTGGGAGTGCTTAAATTAAAATTTTAGCTGGTCAAACATACTTTTTATCCACATATTTCATATGATCCACAACTTGCAACATACTTTTTATCTACATATTCACCAACAACTTATAATGTAAGCACTTAAAAAATAATTTTAGCACTACCAAACATGCGCTAATAGTATTACTGGGGTGATTAGGTATGAGTTACCTTTTGTGAATAGTAATTGTTGTCGAGTAGGGTTCTTAAGAGGGTTTTGGTTTGTTTTGATGTTTGAAGAAATTACGTGAGTGAAAGGGTGTTATGCCTAAAAAACAAGGTCCTAAATCTGATAGTAATTTGTTCTGTGACCAATTCTTAGGTTGAAGCTCGCAAGTGTGTTATACTATTTTTTGGAGTATTGAACTCTAATATATGTCGTATTTTTGTTTACTTTGTGTATTTTTGTTTGTAATAAATAGTTTTTTTGTCTCTCGATCTTTAACAGTGATATCTGAGCTTGGGAAGAAGGAAAAACCCTAAGATATGACCAGATTTGGTTTCGTACTGTGCTAAAAGTCCTTCATCATTTAACAACTTGAGCGATTTGTGTATATCTAGTCTCACTTGAGGTTTATTCCTCCAATTTGATATAAAACTTCAACCTTAGTTTTCGTACGCTAATACAATAGTCAGTTCCATATTCTATATTGTTTTGTTGAAAACATTGGTAAATTTATAGTTTAAAAGGTTTCACAGTTGAGACTTGTAGTTTATCATTTGTCTAGACCCCTTTTGAGGTCCTAGAATCTAAGATGAATTCTTGGTTCTCTTTCGAACTAATTTTCTTTTAAAATCTTAACTTTCTTACTTGTTTTCTTGATTTTGGAACAAAAACTAAACTTGTGTAACAATGTATGTGTGATAAATTGTTATTTTTTAAATCATGTGTGAATAACTGATTTTTATACTTTTGTGGGTATTTTTGTTCTCTGGTTTGTTGTTGTTTTCTAAAAAGAAATTTGAACTTGATGTATATAAATAGCAAATGAGACTTTAGACTCTGACGCCAAAAGACGATAGCAATTTTGTTACAACAAAAATGTGC
The DNA here is from genome assembly GCA_023638005.1 of Forsythia suspensa. Lineage (NCBI taxonomy): Eukaryota > Viridiplantae > Streptophyta > Magnoliopsida > Lamiales > Oleaceae > Forsythia > Forsythia suspensa. The sequence goes on from CM042671.1 coordinate 35,238,449, forward strand.
AAAAGCTATTGATAGTAATTAGCCTCCTGATTTTGATGATAATAAGAAAAGATAAGTGGATAAAATAGATTAGAGTTCAATGTTCTTGCATCTTTCTAAGAATGTGTTGAGGAAAGTTGTGAAAACTAAGACTGCAATTGAAATATTGACAAAGTAGAAGCAACTTACCTAACAAGTACCATGCCAAATAAAGTCTATCTGTTGAAACATTTTTTTACCTTTAAATTAGATCCCACTTTGGGCTTAGTGACAAATTTAGATAGGTTGAATAGACTTGCCAGGGATTTAGCTAATTGTCAAGAAAAACTCTTTAAAGACCAACTTGTTGTAGTCCTCCTTAGTTCTATTAGTGACAAGTATAGGGATATGAAAAATGCCTTAGAAGTGTAAGCGCAAACCTTCATTGACAATTTCTGCTGGTGAGGAAGCTATTCTTGCCGAGCCTTCAAGTTCACACTTGTAGGCAAATTCTCACATCGTAAGCCCAAAATGGTTGAGGTACTTAAAAGCTTTGAGAAGTTTGGATTAGTAGGTGATTATAGGTTGGGATTAATTGATTTTATTGCAATTCACAGGAAGAAAAATCCAAAAGTCCTGCAGCCCGATCAAACGAGTGACTCGTTGTCAGACAAGTGCTTCGTCACGTAGCCAATCTTTTTGATGACTGTTATCATCTAGAATGTGAGAGGTGTGCGCAGTATTGCTATATTATTTATTTATTTATTTGTTTGCTTTAGCTCTTCTGATTGGAGGTCAGATTTTATGCCCTCATTCCATGTATATTTTATGAGTAATTTATATAAGGTTGGGGTATCCGAACCCCCTCATCCTTTTCTGGTGGAGGCCTGAAAACCACACTGGGGATGTGATGGTGTGTTGAATAAAAAAAAATTGTTGGTGAATGTGTAGATAAAAATTAGGTAGTAAGTTTTAGATCCTATGAAACGTGTGGATAAAAATATGTTTAACTAGTTTGACTAGTTGAAATTATAATTTAAGCATTCTCAACAAGTGATAAGCTAAAGAACAAATATAAGGAAAAGATTAATAGTAAAAAGTTTTTTTATTACCAAGAAGGACACTTTATAAAAGAGTGTCCTAAGAAGCAGACATACCAAAAATTTAAGAATAGGGCTCAAGGTGGATCACCTTTACCTTATTATGAAGATAAAATAAAAGAATAGGTGTATGTTGCCACTTGTAAAAAGCCTAATCAAAAGTGGATTCTTGACTCGTGTTGAAGAACATTTGAAGACTTGTTTTATCAAAGATTTGGTCTGAGAATTTAGAGGCGAATTCAAGAGTTCGCTATTGGGGTAATGGTTCCTCTAAAGATCTCATGCCCTTGAAACTTAATCCTAGCCTGACATAAGACAATTTTCTTTTTCTTTTCGGACATTGCAACACCATTTCTTTTAACTATTGAAAGAAAAATTTGTAAATGCTTAACAAAATGCTCAACATTACCATTCTGGCATTTCGCTTAGTCCCCAAAATTTCAAGACAATTTAATTAAAAAAAACTTTTCTTGCCAGGATAGATTGCAAAGCTTCAAAAGATATTTTATAAAAGGATGTCAAAAATCTTGTTTCAAAACAAATTATTGCTAGATGGCAAGCAATACTATCTTGTTTCGATTTTTCAATTGAATTTATCAAAGGTGAGAATAATTCATTGCCAGATTTCTTAACAAAAGAATTCTTGCAGGAAAGAGATGTCAAAAAAATAAAAACAGCAAGAGCAAGGAAAGAACCCCTGAGGACTATCTCCTCGAATGTTCTAATTCACCACTCAAGCATTATCTTCTCAAAAATCCAAAGGTGTTTCACTTTCTTCAAATCCTTTTACGGTTCTGGAACCCTACCCTCACAAAAGAAAATCCCCTGAAATTACAAAAATGCTCTCAAAACAGAAACAATTTAGTCAATCCAGGATCAGGAAAGCATCTTGAAATTAATACCCAAAAATTTCAATACTTTACCAAAGGAACTGCTCTTCATGTTGCTGAATTCGAGAATGAATGGGCAAAATTTCCTTCTTTTGATGAATGTATTTCAAAAATCTTTCCTCCATTCCTCAAAGATGATGACCCATTCAATTTCTTAAATAAAAAATATCAGGTGTTGAATGATGTCAGCGATTTTATATTTTTAATAATTCCGCAAGTGCACGGATCGCTCAAGTAATAAAGTGGATGTTGAGTCCAAGTATCGATCCCACGAAGATTTAGATAGTTCAATTCAATTACACTAACCTTAACCGAATCTAATGAACTTTTGAAGATTTTGTTTCTTAAACTAATTAAAATATGAACTAAAATTAATTAACTAATTATAAATCAAACAAATAAGAAATTAAACTAAATAAGAATTACTTTAAAATTGGAAAAGAAAAGAAAAGTGTACTAGGATCTCGAATCCACTTATATCAATTATCTTTAACCCAAACCATTAAATTTGATAACATGATTTACTTATGAAGATCAATATTCCTAATTAAATTTAACAATCTCTCTCGAGTAGAATTAAACCTATTCTTATATGCGACTAAACTATATTTCTATGATGAATGCGAGCATACAAGAATGCATTAGAATTTGTGAATACTTAGAGATCACGTAAAAGCATAGCGGTATATTTCTATCCCCTATCGGACTCTACAACAATTAATATATGTATAACCTATTTTCCATCTCTCGAAGGTAAAACAAACCACAAGAATCATACAACTATTAAGCTTATAATTGTAGATGAAGAGAAAATCAATATCAATTGTTCAAAAATAAAAACATGCTTAAATATCAAAAACGTGTTCGAAGAATTAAAGATTCATGATACAAATTTCATCACGATCCTAGCACTAATTAATTCTAGCCTAGCATACTAATAATACAAAAATAAAGAAGAGATGAAAATATGGAGTTTATCACCTCGGATAAGAAGAAAATAATTGGGAGATAAAATATTTAACTTGATCTTCGTTTTAATCTTGAAAGGATGAATCATGATCTTCGTTCTTGATTTGTCTCCCGTTCTTCTCTCCAAATTCGGCTCTCCAAAATTCTTCCTTTGATATGAGTTAATAACTCATATTTATATTACCCTAATGGTGCCCCAAAATATCTCAAAAATTATTAAAATCGCGTCCCAAAAGGTTTCCTAAGTGTATCGGGACTCAAAAGGAAAGAAAATTACGTTTACTTGAAAATACATCAGGCGATCGCCCGATGCAAACCCGAGATCGCCCGGACCAAGGAAAATCAATTACTGCTGTTGGCGATTGTGGCGGGGTTTAGCGCCAAATGGATGTGATTATTCGAGGAGGATTCGGGCCCACATGGCATCAAGGTGTCGCGTCTTTGTTGAGATTGAGACCATCCAAAGATGTCTTTATTGATAGCCACATGGCTCACCGGTGTATGGCACACTTCTCGACTATTTTGGCATTCCCTCGGGGTTGGAGAGATGCTATAGCATAGATTTCGAGACTTGGAGATTCTCATACCGGTTTATCGAGTGGCCATATTTGCACTATCATCCCTTTGCTAGTCTTTTGGTACATTTGGACAGCTAGGAATGATGCGAAGCATCGTAGGATTGGCATGGAACCCAATCGTATCATCTGGCGGGTCTATCACACTATTTCTTTACTGCATATGGGAAGACTCTTTCGATTTGTGCATTGGCGTGGAGACCTTGATCTTGCCCCATTTTGGTTTTACTCTTACTTCTCCTACCCCAGCCCCTACTTTGGTTTATTGGCGTGCCCCATTGGCTGGATCTACCAAGATCAATACTGATGGATGCGTCAGGGATGGATTTGCGAGTGGCGGGGGTGTTATCAGAGATCACACTGGGCGTTGTATCAGGGCCTTCTCTACTGGCTACGGAGACATACTTATTTTGGAGACAGAGTTGAGAGCCATTTTACAGGGCATTGAGCTTGCCCGACGGATGGGTCTTGTGGACTTATGGATTGAGACTGACTCTACACTCGCTGTTCATTGCATTTCACGTGGTGGGGGGCCGTGGGTGATTCAGTCAATACTCAGACGCATCCGACATCTTCTATCATTCGATCGAGACACAGTTTCCCATATTTTTCGAGAGGAAAACCAGGTCGCTGACTCTTTAGCTTCTGAGGGCTGGGACCAACGACATTATCAGGAGTATGGATCTTCAGACTTGCCTCGTCGTTCGCGTGGACTACTTCAGACTGACAGATATGGCCTTCCATCAGTTAGAGGTCTTTAGTTTTTTGTTAGTTTGGTTTTCATTTGCTTTTGCTTTTGCTTTTCAGAATTATGCACCGGAAGTAGTATCTCTTTATTTGCTGTAGTTTGAGGAATTTTTTTTCATTCGTTGTATGCTTGGAGGTCAGGTTCATATCCCCCTCCTGTGTACTACCATTTTTATATAAATACAGTGGTAGGGGCATCCAAACCCCCACCAGCCTGTCCTGGTAGAGGCCTAAAAACTATACTGGGACTGTGCTGGTGCTTCGAATAAAAAAAAAAAAAAAAATTCTGCTGTTGAAAAATAGGGTTGGGCGATCGCCCAGCTTACTCTATTTTTTCTGTCGCGGCTATTTTTCAAATGGCCATAACTTCTTGTAGAAAACTCCAAATTGAGATCCGTAAAAAGTGTTGGACTCGTAATTAAATTTTATTTCCAATGATATATCATTTGTATTTTGGAGATTTCTATATCAAAAGTTGTGCTTGAATTTTCCCACATGCTGCTGTAGGTAGTTTCTCAATTCGGTTCTTTAGCTTTCTGGTGTTTGATCCATTGATTCAACTCTTCATTGTCACTCCAAAACACCTTAAACTTATTGATTTTATCTTCTTCCTCATGCTCCAATGTTTAGTTCTTGATATTCACTTCAAAAACTCCATTTACTTGTCGATTTCACCAAGTTGTTGATCTTTCCGTCCATTCTTCTCCAATTGCTTATAAACGGGTCCAAAACTGAAATAGAAAGGAAAATACACTAAATTAAGTAAAAATTCAATAAAATAACGAAATAAAAGCTTAGTTTAAAGGTCCTAATAAGTGCACAAAATGCACTTATCAAACACCCCCAAACTAAATATTTGTTCGTTCTCAAACAAAAATAAAAATAAACTAGAACTTTAAACTAAGCTAAAAGAATTAACAGGAAGTGACTTAATGTTAAATTTCTTACCATATGCCTCAAGTTGGAAAATTAAAGTAACACGTTTAGAAAGAGATCAAACGACACAAATAATTTTCACTTATCCAATGCTCGACCTTTAGTGAGTGTGTGAGTAGCCAAAAATTGAACTTACACATGTATTATACCACGACCAATATTATGTTGTTGAAACTTTTACAATCCCGAATCCTTAGTAGTCATTTATTCCTTACACCTCTCGTAAATTACACACTTCTTATGTTTTTCTCTCAAATCCCGAGGTGTTCTAGCAAATTTGGTTCCTATTGATCAACACAATGCTTTTTTCAAATAAAGTGGTAAAAATTAGAACTTGTATTCCTAGAACTAGGATGGTGAGTGATTTCTAAATTCTCATCTTCAGTTTCTTAGGTTCTAATCTAGCAATCCTTACCGAGCACTTTAATTTCTTTTATTTTATTTAACCAAATACAAATGATCTTACATCTTGTGCAATACTTCTCTCTCACTAGCTTTCTATGTGACCCTTGTAGCGAGCTTTGGGTCGATGACTCCCAAGTCAGATAACCATAGGGCACCAGGTTTTGAAATACCCTAGCAGACTTAATTGCTCGAGTCCCACAGGCTTAAGAGAAGTGAAGATGTATTTTTTTTGTGACTCATGTAACGAGCGTTGGGCCAATAACTCCCAAGTCAGATGACTTTAGGGCACCAGGTTTCAAAATACCCTAACAGACTTAATTGCTCGAGTCAGATATTTTTTTTTCAGCAGTGAGTAGTGCTCGATTTAGATTCCTTGACTACAACCTATTCAACCAAAGATGAGATCCAGAAAATCAAACCATCAAAATTCCACAAAAACATTTACTAACTTTAACACTCCCAAACTGTTCTCTAACAGTTTGGTTACTAGTCTAAGATTTTAGGAACGAAATTTTTTCACAATGATCTAAGTCAATAATATCAACACATACACTCAAGTCATGTTTCCAATAAGTGATAAGTCAACGGTGGGCTACGTGCTTCAAATCTAGTCTCACATGGATAAGTATTCGGGTAAAAGCATGAATTAAAGTGTTGTCTAATATTCTAACTAAAAACGTACTTAAATTCAAACAAATATTATCATTGGCGGCAAGATATTCAACAAGAACTAAATTTTTTTTTTTTTGAAAGACGAATTTTTTTTTTTTTTTTGCAGTTATATAGACCCGAATAATAAGCAAATTCAAAATAATGAAGTATCTTGATATTTAACCCACCCCCAAAATAAAACATTACATTGTCCCCAATGTAACAGCAAAATAAAGCAAATAGAGGAGGAAAAATGTCAGATACTCCCTAGAGATAGATATGAAGAAGATGGATCTGGCTAGCTGAAGGTCCGGTTGAAGTGGAATCAGATGTGGAGCTGGGACTCTTGCAAAGTAGGACATCCTGCGATTGACATAATAAAGCTTTTTAAGGGCATTAATAAATGAAATAAAAACTAATAAATTATTTAAACTGATTAAAACTACTACATATAAAGCAAGTAAATGAAAGGGTTAGAAAATGGGTTGCCTCCCATTAAGCGCTTATTTATAGTCCTTAGCTTGACTTATTGTCTGATTGTTCACGGCACTTTGTATAATGCTTTTGAGGACTTGCTTTGCTTGCATCTATTGACTTTGCACCATTCTTCATTTATCCTCAAAATTTTGAATTTGTTCTCTCCATAAAAATATGATTTTAGTGTAGCATCTTGCTTGAACACAACCACAAAAATTTCAACTTCTTCGTCGACATTGATCACAAAATCAATTTTAGAAGAAAGATTAGAGTTGGAGAATTGCTTGTCTAACTTTTTCTTTTGTAATCTCTGAGGAGATGGGATCGGAGGCTCATATAGTTTGATAGGAACAGTTGCCTTAATCTGTGGTGTATCTGAACTCTCTTTAATATATGTTGTCTGCTCAGTCTGTTCCATGTGCTCCTTATCAGTGGATGGTTCATTTTCTTTATTTTCAACTGGCATCTTTACATGGATTTCTAGTAATTGAACTTCACTTTTGGTAGTAACAGCTATAACACTTTCATTGGGATTCACCTCTGCATTAATTGGAAAAGTACCTGGTGCTCTGCCTGATAAAGCAACTGCCATCTGCCCCATCTGTGTCTCTAGATTCTTCATTGAAGCACCTTGATTTTGAAGAGTAGTATCTCTTTTATGCATGAAATGTTCGGTTCTCTCGATAAATTTATTGATTGAGTCTTCTAATGATGTACTATTTTTCGGCTGCTGAAACTGTGGTCTGAAATTATTCTGATTATCTTTCAAAGAGAAATTTGGATGGTTTCGCCACCCTAGATTATATGTGTTGGAGAAAGCATAATTTTGTTGATAATGACCACCTTGAACATATTCGGTTTGCATGGGTTGCTGTAATAGAATAGGGCATTCTGATGTGTAGTGATATGCCCCACACTCTTCACAAGTTGATTTCTTCATTTGCATCACATGGACTGATTGTAACATGTTCTCCACTTTGTGTGCCAAAGAATTTATTTTTGCAGATAGCACCGTGATAATGTCTACTTCCTCATCAATCTCATTAGCCTGCTGCATTGTGATAAAATCTCCAACGAGTATGTTGTCTTCATCAATCTCAGAAATTGCGTCATATCTCATGACATTAGCCTTGTGCATTGCGAAGAAATCTCCAACAAGCATGTTGTCTTCATCAATGCTAGATAGTCTTTGGATGATCTGTGGAGTCAAACAGTCTCCAACTAGCATATTATCTTCATTGATCTCCTGGTCTTCCATCTTGTGTTGTGGTCTGAAACAAGACAAGTTGAACACTAAAATAAACTAAAAAAATATAATAAAAAATTAATTAAATAAAATTCAAATTAGTGCTAATATAATTGAAAAGAACTAAAACTAAATCCCCAGCAACGGCGCCAAAAACTTGTCAGCGATTTTATATCTTTAATAATTCTGCAAGTGCACGAATCGCTCAAGTAATAAAGTGGATGTTAAGTCCAAGTATCGATCCCACGAAGATTTAGATAGTTTAATTCAATTACACTAACCTTAACCGAATCTAATGAACTTTTGAAGATTTTGTTTCTTAAACTAATTAAAACATGAACTAAAATTAATTAACTAATTATAAATCAAACAAATAAGAAATTAAACTAAATAAGAATTACTTTAAAATTGGAAAAGAAAAGAAAAGTGTACTATCCACTTATATCAATTATCTTTAACCCGAACCATTAAATTTGATAACATGATTTACTTATGAAGATCAATATTCCTAATTTAATTTAACAATCTCTCTCGAGTAGAATTAAACCTATTCTTATATGCGACCCGACTATATTTCTATGATGAATGCGAGCATACAAGAATGCATTAGAATTTGTGAATACTTAGAGATCACGTAAAGCATAGCGGTATATTTCTATCCCCTATCGGACTCTACGACAATTAATATATGTATAACCTATTTTCCATCTCTCGAAGGTAAAACAAGCCACAAGAATCATACAACTATTGCGCATATAATTGTAGATGAAGAGAAAATCAATATCAATTGTTCAAAAATAAAAACATGCTTAAATATCAAAAAAACTAGGTTCAAGAATTAAATATTCATGATACAAATTTCATCACGATCCTAGCACTAATTAATTCTAGCCTAGCATACTAATAATACAAAAATAAAGAAGAGATGAAAATATGGAGTTCATCACCCGGATAAGAAGAAAATAATTGGGAGATAAAATATTGAACTTGATCTTCGTTTTAATCTTGAAAGGATGAATCTTGATCTTCGTTCTTGATTTGTCTCCCATTCTTCTCTCCAAATTCGGCTCTCCAAAATTCCTCCTTTGATATGAGTTAATAACTCATATTTATATTACCCTAATGGTGCCCCAAAATATCTCAAAAAATCATTAAAATCGCGTCCCAAAAGGTTTCATAAGTGTATCAGGACTCAAAAAGGAAAGAAAATTACGTTTCTGCCGAAAATACACTGGGCGATCGCCCAGTGCAAACCCGGAGATCGCCCAGGACAAGGAAAATCAATTACGTTGAAAAAAAATAGGGTTGGGCGATCGCCCGATTTAAGCCTCGGGAGATCGCCCAGCTTACTCTATTTTTTCTACCGCGGCTGTTTTTCAAATGGCCATAACTTCTTGTAGAAAACTCCAAATTGAGATCCGTAAAAAGTGTTGGACTCGTAATTAAATTTTCTTTCCAATGATATATCATTTGTATTTTGGATATTTCTATATCAAAAGTTTTACTTGAATTTCCCCACATGCTGCTGTAGGTAGTTTCTCAATTCGGTTCTTTAGCTTTCTGGTGTTTGATCCATTGATTCAACTCTTCATTGTCACTCCAAAACACCTTAAACTTATTGATTTTATCTTCTTCCTCATGCTCCAATGTTTAGCTCTTGATATTCACTTCAAAAACTCCATTTACTTGTCGATTTCACCAAGTTGTTGATCTTTCCATCCATTCTTCTCCAATTGCTTATAAACGGGTCCAAAACTGAAATAGAAAGGAAAATACACTAAATTAAGTAAAAATTCAATAAAATGACGAAATAAAAGCTTAGTTTAAAGGTCCTAATAAGTGCACAAAATGCACTTATCAAATGAATTCTTTTTTATTCCTCACAAAATTTATCAATCAAGAATGTGGTACGAGACAATTCTCAAAGTTACAAAATCAGTTCTCACACAACAAACAAGCTTAACACTCATTGGGTAGATTTTTCAAAAATTAAAATTCTTCAAGTACTTACCCTCTCCAATTGGAATCAAGATCCATGGGAAACAAAAACCTTTTCCCTCAAAAATAGTGAGAAATCATCATTCTCTTATCAAGATTATATCAAGGCCTGGTATAATGTTTTCTTTTTCAGGCCATCAAGCCATTCTTGGTTTGTTCTTTTCGATCCAAACTGTCCAAAAGTTTTTCCTAAATGGTTTCAAACTTGGTGGATTTATTTTGGTGCTACTGAAGAAATCCTTCCCAGTCGAACCCTTGAAGGATTCAATCTTTTTAAAAATAAAGGCCTCAATCTAATTCCACAAGAAGATCTTCTTTTTCAGTTTTGCAGAACATTTAAAGTTGTGTGGATCTTCTGTTGGGTTTTTCAAATTTTCCCAAATTCAGACAGTGCATTTTCTTACAAAAGGATTGTTAGACGGTGCAAAGTTAAGTGGTGGAAAAAAAATCAATGAATCAAACGCATGCTTAAAAGCTATTCAATCATGGATCAATCAGCAAATCAAAACCAAAGCTGGAACCAGCTATTCTCAAAAAGATTTTCTTGCTCAAAAAACCAAAATTATGGCTCAATTGGAAAAATGTTGAGATCCCGAAGAATTTGCAGTTTTAGCACACATAGCTACATCAATGGCCAAAGCAGAGTCGAGCAAAGGTTCTGTCGCAGCTTCCGAAGTATGGCAAGACCCAGATTTTGAGCAGGATAATGAAGATGATTATTATGGATCAGACTTCTTTGAAGAATAATTTTACCTCTGTATCATTACTTTGCTTTTGGGCAAAGAAAAACTGTGGGTACAATTATCTTTCAAAAGGAAATATTGCTATCACCACTATTATCGGTCAAAAGTTGCATATACTTTTCAAAAGATCAACAGTTTCCCGACAGCTTTCCAGAAAGCAAATAGTACAAGCATGTGATCCCTCAATTATCAGTACAACTTTTTAAAAAAGTAAGCAGTACAAGCATGTGACCCCTCAAGTTTTTCAAAAGCAGAATCATCATGCAACATCCAGTGTTCAAGACGGTCTATAAGAAGAGAAGTTTCATTTAGTTTAGATCATAGTGTAATTTTCAATTATCATTTTCATATTACGGATTTTGTAAGTATGAAATGTTTTCCAATTGTCAAGTAATGTATTTTCAATCATTCAAAATGTATGTCGAATATCTTGTTTCTTGCTCAATAGAAACATTTTTCAAATATATTTCTCAAATCAACGATTGTGATCTTTTGTGTGATATTTTATCTGATTTATTTTCTCCGAATCTACAAAGTTATTTTTCATCATTTGAATAATGGCATCTCAAGCATGTTATAATAGACAATCGAATAGAGTATCTCCGATGTCAAATATTTCTTTCTCATTTTCCCGATTCAATATTTCTCAAGAAATAAAATATTTTCTCGATATGTGTGATCCGCTACTTACAATTACACATGCCTCACGTCAATATGTTGTCATTCTTAGCCGGACTAATCTATTATGAGATTTCATAATAGTAAGCTCTATTTATAACACAAACTGAAGATAAAAGTTTTTTTTTTTTTTTAAGTAAATTTTCTTCTTCTCTATCTAGTGCAGCGTATGTGCCCACAGGGCGCGCCTAAGTCCCTCTGTTTAATTTGTCTGATTGCAAATAAATTGTAAGTTTAGCTAACGTCCAGTTTAGAATTATAAGAACTTTGCATTGAACTATGCCATCTACAAGGTTTAAACTTTAAGATAAAGTAAATAAACAGACGTGTTAAGTTTAAATCTCGTAGCGTCCTATTTATAAAAATTATGCATAAATGATACATATAAGATGTTTAAACAACAATGAATATGATCAACACATGAAAGGGTGTGCTGAAAAATAAATTTAAATAAACAAATATGTGGCGTGTTAAGAGCTTAGTTTTAAGGTTTTAGAGGAGGCTATTCAAAACTTTGAACCTACCCATCCCCCAAACCTAAAACCCACCGGTGTTACACACACAGAGGCAAAGAGGAGGTCCAAAACCTGGATATTTGTGTGCAAAGTTATCCCATATACTTGGACCTCTGCCATCCTCTTTTGCAGCTCCTTCATACTGCAACAACATGTACATATGCAGGAACAATCATATCATGAATTCAAACATAACACGACTCGTATTTAACATTTTGAAGCAGCAGATGAGTATGTAACCTGATAGGCAGACGATGCTGCACCAAAAACAAAATCAGAGGGAAAACTAGTCCTATTTAATGGAGTTGATATATGGCTACTGGGCACATTTTCTGCTGAAACTGAAAGCACAGTGGAGCTGATTATGACCAAGACAAGAAAAAGATAGTCTTTGAGCTCCATTTCTGCTTATTATCAACGACCCCTTTGCCCACAATATATAGAGTGAAATTTCACTCATAAAAATAGAAAAACAATATATTGATGTGACTATTATATTGAAAATAAATTAATTTAAAAAAAATGCGTCTTTTTTTAAGAGTTTAAGCTTTTAGATGAATTTTGATTCGCACATGTACAATAACAAGGAAAGTTATTGTGTTCAAATCTCATTACTATTTATGGAATGTGTGCTAGATATCCTCTCCTTTTTTCTTTGTAGAGTAAGTATTTTGAGGTGATGTAACATACTTTTTAGTACAATTCAGTTCCATTGGAGATCCTCTTAGTCGACCACGTAAAACATGCACTTTTTAACAAGGAAAAAAAGGTAAAAAAATGTAGGCTTTATCAAAACTTCCATAAGTGAACGTAATGATTAAGTTTTGTTTGGTTTTGCTTAAAATATTCTTAAAAAAGTTATGTTAAAATCAATAATTAATTTTAATCATACTTTTTATGAGATCCACAATTTTTATCAACTTTTTAACTATATATTTTTTCAATTATTATTAAAATCTTCTATAAAGGTTATTTTTTAGCGAAATGAAATGCACGAAAAAGAAAGAATATAAAGTTGAATATAACATTCAATAAAAGATAGCAATGTCCTGTCAATTTTCTGGCACTTAGACTTTGTTATATCATAACATATCAAGACTAACACTTCGAAGTGAAAACAATATACAATTGTAATATATTTTATAAGAATAGTTTCATCATATACTATTAAAAATAAAAGAAATTAAAAAATATTAATTTTTTATTCTAAAAATATTATTTATAAAACTCGTAGTTACATTTCTTACAAAAAGTATGTATTGCATTTGTTACATTTGTAATTTAAAATATTAAAAAAATAATTATAGAATTTTATTATAAAATCAAGTAGGTGCTTATTTTAAATCCAAATATAAAATGACACAAAAAAAGCTAATAGAAACCTGGAAAATCTAATGTGCACTGCACATGCTGAAGATCATAATTTAAAAAAGTAAAGATTTTTGAACCTACCTACCACCAATAGAAGCATTATTGAATGGGACACAGAAAAAATAATTTATAAATTTCTCAGATTTTTTTTAAAATAACTTCCATAAATTCCATGTCATTATGCACGACGTAATTAATTAAAAACATGTTTATGGTCGAAATTTCATCAAGGACGGATCCAAAATGAATGTTTGGGGGCTTGGGAAAAAATTAAGATGATTTCAATAGCACAAGAAAAACGAAAAGATAAAAATAGATATATAGCAAACCTGATCCTTCAATATCCGTAATTAACACAATACATTAATTTAAAAGGCAAAATGAAAAGACAACAAAAGTAACACAAACGTACAATAAAAATACCTTAAAACATTACTTAAGTCTCAAATTGTGATTCTTCAAAAGATCAAGTATGTCAATGATTAAGGGCCCGTTTACAATTGAGTTTAGAGTCCAATTTCTGATATGTTAAACAATCAGAATTTTTTTTAGACGTTTAATAAATTTTAAAAAATATGATTATAAAGAATCTGTACTATTTTGCATAAAATTTTGAGAAGAAGCAGAATTGTAGCTTCTTAAATATTGCTTAAAACTTTTCTACTTCTCTATTATTAAAATATCAATTTTAACCATAATTAATTAAAATAACTCTTTCTGAGTAACCGAATTGATGCAAGTATGATGCATAAAAAATAATTTAAATTTAATTGATTTTTGTATTATATGACTATGCTTTTATTTTGTAATTTTTATAAATTCTGAAATTTATTAGATGTTTATTATTTTTATTTTAAAATAATTATGGTAAACGGATATGTTTTAGAAAACTATTTAATAATATTATATATGGTTATGAAAGTAAAGATAATAATAAAAAAATGAACATTATTATAATTAATATTCATTTTAGTAATTTTATACAGTTACAAAATAAATCAAATTTGTTTACTAAATGCTCAAATATTGATTTTAAAATATACAGTAATTTTGAAACAAAAATTTATTAAACACTTGTATGATTATTTTCACAATTGATTCTTTCTATATTATAGAAAAACTAAGGGGTTTTTTCATAAATAACCACAATAAATAAACTATTTCTTAAAATACTATCATGTTTTTTTTATTCTAAAAATACTGTTTTTTTATTTTTGTAACACTTGTTGTTACATTTGTCATTTTAGTTATAATAAATGTGTTACATTTGTTATTAACAAACATAACAAATGTAACAACAAGTGTTATAAAAAAAACAGTATTTTTAGAATAAAAAAAGTTAAATAGTATTTTTTAAATTATTTTATATTTTGTAGTATAGGGTGAAATTATCACAAAAACTAATTATGACCAAGAGACAGAAAAAGTCTTGGGGCTCCATTTCTGCTTGCTATCAACTATTCACTCATAAAAGTAGAAAAAACAATATATTGATGCTACTATTATATTGAAAACTAAATTAATTGAAAAAGTAAAGCGTTTGATTTTAAAAGATTAGGCTTTTAGATAAATTGTGGTTCGCACACTACAAGAAAAAGGGTCTTTCGCAATGGGCAGAATACGTTGCAAAAGAGTTTTGGCAACGTTCGCCCGTACATTACGTCCTTTGATGTTGCCAAAAGTATCCATTTACGGCAACAGACATTGCACGTTGTTAAAAAAAAATGTGCGTTGTCATTTAATTTTTAGCAACGTTCATTGTGCGTTGTCATTTAGTTTTAGCAACGTATATTTGAACGTTGCCTTTACCTATGTCTTTAGCAACGTTCAATGTCCGTTGTCATTTATTTTTTAGCAACGTTCATTGTTCGTTGTCATTTAGTTTTAGCAACGTATAAATGAACGTTGCCTTTACTTATGTCTTTAACAACGTTCAATGTCCGTTGTCATTTAGTTTTTAGCAACGTTCATGGTGCGTTGTCATTTAATTTTAGCAACGTTACTATTTTTCATTTTTCTTTTTGAAGCATTTTCAGTTTTCTTTTTTCTTTTGGCGTCAAATTCATGCAAGCCTATGATTATTCTCTTTACAACTTGAGCTTTATTCTTGATCAACATTGCAAAAAAAAAAAAGGAAAAGGAAATAATTACTGTAAACAATTTCACAAGGAATAGGTACAACCAAGTGAACCAACAAGCTTCTTACATAAAAAAAAAATGAATCTCAATCGACCAAAGTAACCTAAATATTGTTTATAGTTGCAAAGTTTACAGTCCTGCCGGCTGAAGAAACTCGATACCCTATAAAGATAGACACACTGAAAGCCACTACAGAAAAGAGAAGATAAAAGGTTGTGGCAGCATCCCATGGGCTTCTTTGTTCTACCTTCGATAGGTAGGAACTGCCTGGTATAAAATCCATAGATATCCAATCACAGCTAATTGAATAGTGCGCTGATCCATGCCATGGTTTGTCATCCTCTGGGTACCAGAATGCTACAGATACCTTGCTTGATTTGCCAATTGTGAACTGAGCATCCTGTATCAGCAAAGCAATGCAGTTCAGCCAAAACAGTAGTTTATTAACCTAGCAATATAGTTTCTCTACGGCCATGACATCTAATTAACAAATGCAAAAAACATTCTGAAACTAAATTTCATTGAATTCAAATTTACATTGAATTTTAAGCAAGTTAAGCTTATTAGCTTGCGAGCTTCTCAAGCTTCCATGGAGTAAAAAAATCTATAGCATGGTTATTATCTTGTACAAGATACTCTCTTTGGTAAAAGAAATTTCCATCACGGCTCCAATCTTGTACAAGATACAAACATAAGTACTAGACATCCAACTAAGATATATATCATTCTCCATATATATAGCGTGGTTAATATCTTGTACAAGAAAACCTCTTGAATGCATGTATTCAACCCTATTAATCTGAATATAAAAGAAAAATTAGCAGCTAGAACCACAATCTATCTAAAGAAGAACTTGTAAAAACGCTAGTTACTTACTAATTGATCTGCAAGCATCAACACTGTTTTCAAGGAGAACTTCCTGTTACAATAGTTGAAGAGATCTTCCAGACTTGGTCCAAGAAGGGATATAACCATAACAATTATATTTCCCTTCTACTCCAAACCATTTGAGGTTGGAGATGCCCGCTATATGACAACAGAAAGCAACGGACAATTAGATTAACATATCAATGAAAATATGTAGAAAGTAACAAGAATGACAGAGTAAAATTACAGCATTTGATTAAATCTAGAGAACCGTATCTGTGAACCTCAATTTAAAGAAACTAAGGTTAATGAAAATGCACTGTTTAAGCTAACTTATTTCATGTCTTAAGTCATAACTGAGAAAGGAAGAGAGAGAGAGAGAGACTTACTTCCTCCTTGAAGAAGCATATAAATTTTAGACTCATAGTGAAGTTGAGGGTGCTTGGTCTTCACAGATTCCTGGGAATTACACAAGTTAAAATAAAACAGAAACACATTCTTAACCAAACAAGTGCTTAGTAACTTGTAGCTTCTTCACGTGGAGACCTGTAGAATTACAAGAGGTCCTCAATAAACTTAAGTCATTACACAGAAACACATTCTTTCACGACAAAAGGTGCTGCAAACAATATCAACAACTCAACATTTGAAGTGCCATAGCTTCTACTTTATCCATGCCTTATGAACCGAAAAGAAAAATATGGTTTGCTAGATAGGCACAGATAGTCATAATTAGATAAAAGAAGTGGGTCTACCATATAATATTCTAATGCAGTTTCTACAATGAAATTTTGCTTTCATAATAGATTAGCAACCAAAAACTTCATTATCTCAGTAGACAAACTTCACTATTGTCCTTATAGAGAAAGGTTTGAGATCATTCCTGTGGGTTTTTAATACTTTTTTTCTCCACATTATTAAATCTCTTTATCTTGCCACTACATCCAATATTATCATAGAATTATAGTAAAACAGAAGTAAGTAATCATAAATTCAAATATCTAAAATATGAACAAGCATACCAGTTTGATGGCTACTTCTTCTCCATTTTGTATGTTTACACCTACATAGTAAAGCAAAAAATGTAAAATTTTAAAAGGACAAAAATCACCTCAACTACACTCAACAAGGAATTAAATAACGTGAAAGAGAAACAAATGATGTTAACAAATCTTGTGAAAAAGTAAAGAAAATTAACAACAATCCCCAAAAAAGTATAAGCGAATTACAAAATCATCATAATTTTACTTCATGAAACTATGGCAATAATCTTCAGCATATGTGAAGCCTAACCTTTGAAAATGTGCTGGCTAGATCATCAATTTCAGACAAAGACTCCAGTGCTTCATCCTGCAAAGGCAGAATTAACATAAGCGCAAACAACCTAAGCATTCAAGTATTCACAATCAAAGGATGTACTTAATAACACCTGTGATTATCAATTACCGGCTCCTCTTAACATGAACATATAAACCGCGCATAGAGTGCGTGATTATTCAAAATCATGCATTTAGTGTGTCCGGAGTTATTCAGTTGTGCTTTATGGTTTAGACGGCCTCAGTAAACACCATTGAAATTATTTAAGCAGTTATTTTATCTCAACTTCCTCAACCATATTGTTATCGAAGAATGCATACTGTGATGCATCAAATTTTGCATCCCCTGCACCACGAAACATATTGAACTAAAACAGGATCCCTCTCTAAAGTTAAAGAAAACATGAAAATTCAAGTCAACGAGTTATACACGGGAAGCAGATTTATACATGGAAAACTAAACTCAAAGGCTAAAGTATCAAGTAAAAACTAGTAACTTGTTGGATTTGCACCAAATGGTATAAGATCCTAAGGATTTGAGGGCTCTTCAATACCGGCCCCACCTCCAAATCCATCCATCTCAATCTCCTCTACTTAAACACAAAAATTAGACAATGTTCCCCCCACGTGTAATTACATATACAACACAGTTGAAATCACTTAAAATTTCGCCCACATCTATCAACAAGAACCCATTTTAATAAGTTTTGCCTTGCAACTACAAGAATTAACTACATGACCAAGAAGAGGAAAAAAACAAATGGAGCACTCACGCGGAAAAGGGTGGTGGGTGGTCGTCGACAGCCACAACTTTTGTTCCTTCCGTAAACACTGCAACACAAGATAAAATTGGTGCAACCGTGCAAGATCTTCTCATTGACGATAAATTTTCCCCAATAATCACCTCGCTCGGAGACCCAGTGGTTATGATTTTAGGGTAACCGATTGAGAGTTGAAAAGAATCATGAGTTTATTGATTTATTGAGGGGAGAAAATCTGGAGATGATTGAGCGAGAGGGAGAGGGAGAGAGATGGAGAGGAGTTCGGTTGAGCGGGTTTTGCAGATGCAGTGAAGGAGAAGGAGTGCTTTTTTATTTGTGTGCTCGGTGATGACAAAAATGGGTGAGTGAGTGTGGAAAATCTCCCTTAGGTCAATTGATGAATGGGCAAATGATTTAACAACGTTCAAAAAACGTTGCCAAATAGTTAATTTTTTGCAACAGACTTTGAACGTTGCAAAATGTCCAAAATACTATCATTTTAGCGACGTGCACGAACGTTGTGAAATATTTTATTTTTTGACAACGGTCTTTGCCCGTTGTTAGATGTCAAAATAAATTTTTTTTTTTTGCAACAGACGGTGAACGTTGCAAAAAAAGACATTGGCAACATTCATTTAAATACTGTTGCTAAATCTCAATTGTATTAACCAATGGCAACATGTATTTAATGATTGTTGCTGTAAACCATTTTTAGCAACAAGCAATTAATGAATGTTGCTGATTAGATGTTGCAAAAGACTATTTTTCTTGTAGTGGCATTGGTACAATAACAAAGAAAATTCAACATATTAATAGTGATTTTGTATAATTCTTTTTAGGAAAATAAACTTTTACAGTCCTCCATGTTAAGCCTCCATGTTAATCATTTGTTCATCGGGTGCAAGTTCCGAAATTATTTAAGTAGAACTTGACTTTGGTGATAACATGTGTTTATAGCACCTCCAATGTAATAATGAAGATATAAAATTGGGGATGGAGAGAAGAACATCTTTAATAGAATTGTGAATGAGAGAAATTTTGACACATATTTACAAAAGAAATGATGTAGATATATTATAAAAAAATTAAATAAATAATGCTTAACATACATTCCAATTGAGATAAAATATAAAAAATTCAATGGAATACGTCTAGCACGAGAAAACTTCTAGTACTCATGGAGTAAGTACTCCTAATCACTATTTAATTGACATTTATATGTTTTCGTCTCAATTAAACACTGAGTCACATTTATTCAATACATTTTTCAATTAAATGGTCTCATGCAGTACTGCCATGCCATACTACGGGAGTACTAAAATTAAAATCTTCTAGTACACCATCCAAATGTGGAAGGTGTGCAAGATATCTTTCACTTTTTTTTCCATTCAAGTAAATATTTTGGAGTTATGCGACATACTTTTTAGTGCAATTCACAGTTTCATTGGAGATGTACTTAGATAAACATGCACTTGTTAATTGAAAATAAAAAAAAAATTCAAAAAATGTAGGTTTATCAAAACTTCCATAATTGAACATAATGATTAAGCCTCTGTTTGGCTTTGCTTAAAAAATTTTATAAAAATTTGAGTCAAAATCAACAATTATTTTTAATCACACATTTATTTTATAACTTTTATCAAAATTTGAACCACTAATTTTATTATCTTTTATCAAAAAATGCTAAAAAAACTTATTTTCAACAAAATCAAATAGACCAAGAAAAAAGAATATATAGTTGAATTTAATATTTAATAAAAGATAGCAACGTCTTGTCAATATTCCGGAACTATGTTATGTCATAATAAATTGAGAACTTGAAAATTCAAATTCTTGTGTGGATTTCAAATAATTTGATTTATGGCACGACTAGAGGTCGAGGGCCAGTCAAGGACCAAGCTGTCTTGCTTCAAATCTTGTAACACACAACAAGAAATATATACATTTCCTACAAAATTTCCGCAGACAAATTGATGTTTGTCTACAGAATTAACTTTTCTCAATAAATCCGATTTTTTGTAGGGCCATGGTTTATTCTAAAATTTACAAAAGTGTGAGAACTTGTGCCCACAAACATATATATTTGTCTCGACAAAAAAAAATTAATCCGACAAAAAATAAATAAATAAATTTGTAGGATAATATTTAGAGGTAAAAATTTCTAATTTTTTTTTTTTTGGGTGTTTTAAAACCACAACATCTACTTTGAAGAAAACTATAATAAATAGAAATAGAAAATATATAATTAAAATTAAAAGCACCAAAACGTGAAAACCTTGGTCAAAAAATTTTCCCTCTTCGTGCCTCGCTCATTCCCTCTCATCTCTCACAATACCTGAATCATACGCCATAGTCACCACTGCCGACCAAACCATCATGCCGCTCACCGTCAACCAGTCCTACAGTCGCCGTCCAACCCATCACGCCGCTCACTGTCACACGCGTTCGTCTTTATGCCATTAAAATTTCGTTTTTTCACATTTAGCCAATAAAATTAGGATGTTATGAAGAAAAGCGGGGTTTTTAATTGTGAAATTAGAAGTAGAGTAGTCTTATTATTAGAATATTATTTTGTTGTTTTTGGTGATTAAAATTGTAATTTGTTCTGGTTGTTTCTTTTTTTTTTTTGATCATTTGTTTTGGATGAAATTTTGCAACTTGTTATTTTTTGATTAAATGTCCAGCTGTTAATTACTTGACTATGTATGCTAAATGCCAAATGGCACTTGATGAATTTTTCTGTACAGTGTGTTTTTGTTTTAATGTTTGGGGATGAACCAAGGAAATATTATATTCTTTCAAAAACTATGTATACCGTGTGTTTCTTTGATGAACCAGGGACGAACAAGGTAATAAGAAAACTAGTCCAGAAAATTTTATATTCTTTCAAGAACCTTGTTTTTCTCGAGTGGATTAGACTTTAAGATTTGAGGATTTAGATCGTGGTTTGGCTGGTGAAGACTGGAATGTCTGGAATGTATATATAGTTTTTCATATCAAGATATTTTTTTACGCCTCTGTGCAAATCAGATCTTCTCTGTTTCTTTTCGCGAGGGAAATATACTGCTGCATTCTTTGTCATAGGTATGCTTTGAACTGAAATGATGGATGAATTGTCCTTGATGATATGATACCATTTGTTAAACGTTTTTTTTTAATTTAATATTTCTGTTGTTTTCTAGTTTTTATTGCGCTTTTCTTTAATGTTGATTTTTGAGCGTCTCTGCATTGCTAGAGTTGATGACATGAACCTATTGCAATGCATGCTCTTTTAAGCTTGGTATTTCCATGGATAAATAAATGATCTTAGTTAATTACCACGTGGGTAACATTTTATCAGTTCATGTTTTCAGGTAGCGGTGAATGTGTATGCATTAGTGACAAGTACACCGAAATAGCATCCTTGGGTATGTGCCAACAGTTAGCTTATTTTGAGTTCATTTTATTTGAAGTAACTAAGACTAACTTAAAACAATTATGTCGATGCCTTCATGTCTTAGTTAATTGATTTGTTGTTCCTTTTTATTCTATATATCTTCCCTGATGATTGATTGTTAGTTCTTTTTATATCTGGGGCATCTTCTCAATTAAGTTCTGCATTTATATGACCACCATCGGATAAAATTGCAAGTTCTCAACTTAAGATCTCCATATGTTGCACCGTCCTATTGTCGTGACGTTGAATGATTGAGGAGTAGATTTTTGGTTCAAAACTTATACGTAGGATGCTAAGTGCATGAGGATTTTTACTTCTTTGAAATGCCCATGCTTAATGTGTCTCTGTTCCGTTACTTATTCATGTAGCATTTCTCAACAATATAATTTTGAATATGTTAAATACCATATGAACGAAAATGTTGAGCACTAGATAGAGAGTAGAGGTAGGGTGGTATGAACACATACATATGGTGATGTTCTTCGGAGAAGAAATGAAAACCTTAGACGTTGATTTGAAATTTGTATAGACCTTATAGGTTGGTTGAAGCTCACCTCCAAGAACAAAAGGAAACATCTAAGTTAGATATGCAAACTCTAAATGAAAGAAAATGCATAAAATTACCCAAAGTTGAGCAAATAAAATCAGATCTTAAACTCTTTTAACATTTGATAAAATCTTATGACGCCTTCAAGTGTTCATAATCATTTATTCTATGCCAGGATTATAGTGACGCCTTAATATCTGCACCTTTTACATTTCTTTTGACTTGTGCCGAAAAAGTAGATAAGGATGCAATAAACACTATGAAATTTGTTAGAAGCTTATTACTTCTGTACAAATAGAAACCCATAGATAATTGTGGCTAGGAAGCCAATCTAATTTGTTGACTATAGTCTTAGAAACCTGTATCTATGGTCAACGGACGTTGTCCAATAAATGGAACAGAGCCCTCGTGTAAGAATATGATATGCCAGGAACATATTGAGATGATACCAGATGATTATAACAAGCGAAATTTGTATCTTATTCAGACCTTCTGTTCAGGTTGCTAAATGCTAATAATGTCATCTATCACAAGTTGTTAGATTGAACTCTAAAAATTACTACCTTGCTGTCATACAAAATGACCAATTGGGTGAGATTGGTTTTTACTCGATAAGCGTTCGTTATTGACATCTAAATTAACATCTCAAATGCTATGTGTAAGGACACTGGCAAAATATACAGGGGTCAGGTGTATTATTATCCCAGTTTCCAGTCTGCCATTCACAAAGATAAGTTGGAGACATGAGTTAACCAGAGATCTTACAAGAGAGACTGCATGGGAATCCATCATGCGCATGAGATGTGGAAAAGGTAAATTCCCTATACTCCAGAGGTTGCAACCACATTAGCATATTCATACCAGACCATGTTACCAGCAAATTTAAGGCTTTTGAATAAATTTGGACCTGATTTGAGACCAGAAAGTTTTGTAACGTGGCTGTCAACTATAGTATATATTGGGACTATGATATGAGGTGCATAATGACTCCCTTTGTTAGTGGTGAAATAATGGAAAATTGATGCAAATAGAACTAAATAATGACCATAATGAATCTTTTTAGTAAATAATATTTTAACACCAAAATGGGCATGAACAAAGGTGATTCATTTTCACGTGGGGATACAAAATGGAAAAACATGGCATGCTCCTGTACAAAAGAAGATTGTACATGTGGATGTTTGCAAACTTTGTTTTTGTATATTCTTTAATATTTTTTGTGGATTGTTTTAATTTCTTGTAGTATGAGATGTTTGCTAAAGTAGATGAATATCTTGCAGAAAGAGCAAATGAGCAATAACTTCCTGAGGATACTCCTTTGGAGGAGATCCCTGTTGACGATCCAGATGTTAGATTGAA
This sequence comes from Forsythia suspensa, assembly GCA_023638005.1. Lineage (NCBI taxonomy): Eukaryota > Viridiplantae > Streptophyta > Magnoliopsida > Lamiales > Oleaceae > Forsythia > Forsythia suspensa. The sequence goes on from CM042671.1 coordinate 35,262,133, forward strand.
AATCATGATGTCCGTTCTAGGTGTGAAGCCCAGACGTCAAATTCATGGGTTGGGAGATGGTCGCCTTTGAGACATTGATACTTCTTCCAATATGCACCATATGGAGAAAGAGCTGGAAGAAGAACGTGTTGCTCGTAAAGCAGTTGATGGAGCTCGAATTGAAATAGAACAAAGAATGAAAAGCAAGTTGAATACTGTTGGACAACAATTCAATTATACACTGCAGTCTTGGCATCATTCTATACAACAACTATGTAGACAAGTTCCTGGTTTCAATCTACCACCCTTTACCCCCATTGTCAACAGAAGATGATGCTATTAGGGGCAAAGAAAACAGATTTGATGAAAACAACAATCTTGGTGAGAATATGTAACATATCTAATTTATGAGGACAAGGAGTTGTGTTTTTTTAAGATGCATTATAATTTATAGAGCTTATACTCTTTTTAAGTTTAGTTTAGTGAATAGTTTTTATTTGTATTTCGGTACAATATTTTGAGTTTAATGTTATATTGATTGACACTAATAAGGTCTTAATTTATTTTGTTGTCTTTTTGCATTTTTATATTATTTCGAAGAAATAAAAAGAATTAACATAATATAAAAAATTATATAAAAATAATTAATTTCTCCGTACAAATTCTATCATTGATGGAAAAAATAATTTACTTAACTCACAAATACTCTTTCCCCACAAAATATCTTTTGTAGAAAAAAGCATAACTTGGCCCACAAAATCTTTTCAACAAAATTTATTTTTAGAGAAAAGTACGATATAATCCACAAAATAATTTTTACTTTGCACCTACACAAATTGATTCATGGGCCAAAGTAACTTTAGCAGACGAATAATTTTGTCGAGATTGAACTTAGAAGACAAATTGTATTCGTCTCTAAATGATTTGTAGGGAGAGACTTTAGCCCACAAATTTTCACCATTTGTTGTCTTATACATTTTCCCACGATTTTGCCTCACAAACGCCCCTACAAACACATTTCGTCGGGAAAGGTTTTTCCCCAAAAAAAATAACCTTTCCCTATAAATTTATTTCGTATGCGGAACATAAAATTCTTGTAGTGACACCTTTACGTGAAAACAATAAACAATTGTAAAATTTCAAATCCGAATATAAGATTATACAAGAAAAGCTAACGGAAACCTGGCAAAATGATGTGCATTGCCCCATGCTGAAGATCATAATTTAAAAAGTAAAGATTATTGGACCTACCTACCATCAATAGAAGCATTATTGATTGGGACATAGAAGAAATTATTTATAAATTATTTATTCGTATATGAGTTATTTTGTAATACATGCAGAACTTAGAGGGGATTGCTACATTTTATGTCGATTCATGCACTACGTTACACTAGTTGGAATTGTTCAATTTAGTTTTATTTTGTAGAATGGTCATATATATTTGGAGGGGCAGGTGGTCCCCAATAGTTATTATATGTACGGATTTGGGAAATTTTATTATTTTTCAAGTTTGTTTTAGTCCAACTTATAGGAAAAATTTTGCCGAAATTTTTCTAAATATCTTATAGTCAAAGTCTTAATGGTGGATCCGTTGCCTAGTTGTCATCCATCGTCGGTGCACATCATATTTCGGGTCCATTAGAGTGAATTGGGGTAGTCGGTGTCAACTTTCATATTTTTTTTGTTTGAAACACCATCCACATCTTTGGGGTGGAGTTTAGTATCTATGAGTTTTAACTCTTATACTTCAAGTATTAAAAGTAGTTGTTTGAACAAATATTACCAATTTTTTTAAAATTTAATATTAATTGTAAAAATTAATTAAAATATTTTGTACAATGTTTCCACAATGTTTTGTCCCACTTTTTTTTTTTTATAAATAACTTTTTGACATGTCATATTGTGTCTTTTTCCACTTTCGTGCAACCTACTCACGTTCATGTATACAAAAGAAAAAAACCGAAAACAAAAATTATTTCATTAAGATAATTTTATCTAGTTTTACTTACACAATGCGAGGGTTTAGGAAGCCTCCATACTCATCTTGCAGGGCTTGTGGAACATCCCAATGATAGATTGTGGGAAAAGGTTGTAAACCTATTGATGATATATAAGTGAGTGAGAGAGAAGAGAGATAGAGAGAGAAAGGATGATAGATAAAGTCATTTCTGACCTTTTGATAAGAGTTCATTAATTAAATTGTTGTAGAAGGAAATTCCTTCCTTGTTTACTCCCTTACTTAACGTCCCATCTGTATAAATGAAATCAAAGTTTAAACAAACAAAAAATATAAAACAACAAGAATCTAAAATATTTTCGTACGCTAATACAATAGTCAGTTCTATATTCTATATTGGTTTGTTGAACATATTGGTAAATTTATAGTTGAAAGGTTTCACAGTTGAGACTTGTAGTTTATCATTTGTCTAGACGCCTTTTGAGGTCCTAGAATCTAAGATGAATTCTTGGTTCTCTTTTGAACTAATTTTCTTTTAAAATCTTAACTTTCTTACTTGTTTTCTTGATTTTGGAATGAAAACTAAACTTGTGTAACAATGTATGTGTGATAAATTGTTATTTTTTAAATCATGTGTGAATAACTGAATTTTATACTTTTGTGGGTATTTTTGTTCTCTGGTTTGTTGTTGTTTTCTAAAAAGAAATTTGGAACTAAATTTGAACTTGGTGTATATAAATAGCAAATGAGACTTTAGACTCTGACGCCAAAAGACGATAGCAATTTTGTTACAACAAAAATGTGCAAAAGCTATTGATGGTAATTAGCCTCCGACTTTGATGATAATAAGAAAAGATAAGTGGATAAAATAGATTAGAGTTCAATGTTCTTGCATATTTCTGAGAACGTGTTGAGGAAAGTTGTCAAAACTAAGTCTGCAATTGAAATATGGACAAAGTAGAAGCAACTTACCTAACAAGTACCATGCCAAATAAAGTTTATCTATTGAAACATTTTTTTACCTTTAAATTAGATCCCACTTTGGGCTTAGTGACAAATTTAGATAGGTTGAATAGACTTGCCAGGGATTTAGCTAATTGTCAAGAAAAACTCTTTTAAGACCAACTTGTTGTAGTCTTCCTTAGTTCTATTAGTGACAAGTATGGGGATATGAAAAATGCCTTAGAAGTGTAAGCGCAAACCTTCCTTGACAATTTCTGCTGATAAGGAAGCTATTCTTGTCGAGCCTTTCAAGTTCACACTTGTAGGCAAATTATCACATCGTAAGCCCAAAATAGTGGAGGTACGTAAAAGCTTTGAGAAGTTTGGATTAGTATGTGATTATAGGTTGGGCTTAATTGATTTTATTGCAATTCATAGGAAGAAAAATCCAAAAGTCCCGCGCCCGATCAAACGAGTGGCTCGTTGTCAGACAAGTGCTTCGTCACGTAGCCAGTCTTTTTGATGAGTGTTATCATTTGGAATGTGAGAGGTGTGCGCAATATTTCTATATTATTTATTCATTTATTTGTTTGCTTTAGCTCTTCGGATTGGAGGTAAGATTTTATGCCCTCATTCCATGTATATTTTATAAGTAATTTATATAAGGTTGGGGTATCCGAACCTCCTCATCCTTTTCTGGTGGAGGTCTGACAACCACATTGGGATGTGATGGTGTGTTGAATAATAAAAGAGTTGTTGGTAAATGTGTAGATAAAAATTAGGTAGTAAGTTTTAGATCCTATGAAATGTGTGGATAAAAATATGTTTAACTAGTTTGACCAGCTGAAATTATAATTTAAGTATTCTCAAACAAGTGATAAGCTAAAGAACAAATGTAAGGAAAAGAATAATAGTAAAAAGTTTTTTTTATTACCAAGAAGGACACTTTATAAAAGATTGTCCTAAGAAGCAGACATACCAAAAATTTAAGAATAGGGCTCAAGGTAGATCAGCTTTAGCTCATAATGAAGACAACATAAAAGAATAGGTATATGTTGCCACATGTAAAAAGCCTAATCAAAAGTGGATTCTTGACTCGTGTTGTACCTTTCAATGTATCCCACTAGAGAATGCTTTCGTGTATTGGAGGGCTGTGAAGGAGGAAACGTCTTTATGGAAAATGACATGACCTTTCAAATTAAAGGGATAGGCACTCTAAGTCTTATGTTGGATAGGAGTGCAAGCTTAGTCCTAAAGAGGACTAGGTATGTCCATGAGCATCAAATAAATCTAATATTCCAAGAAGGTGTATGGAGATATTTGTCGTACACAATGGCGTTAAATCAAGAAGAAAATTTGTTTTATAAGGGAAAGCTTGATGATGGGTGTTCAATCTGAGAAGGTGTATGAAGATATTTGTGATATTTTGCATATTGATTCATTTGTATGGATTTCAATATTAACGGTTTGGATTGAGGATATTAATACATTTTACTTGTAGATTGAATGGAATGCAAAAAAGCGACATCTTTCATTACTTTAATAAGAAAGATGATGTTGGATCATCAAGTACCCCAAATGTCCCACACGATACTCCTACTTCAAGTTCAATTTCACCTTCAAAGACTAAAAGATCAATGCCTGATAATGAATGTACTGTTGAACTATTGCAAAGTAATACTCCATACTATGAATGTGATCATAGATAGTGCACCCCAATACTACAATTTATTGCTGATTGTGTGTGACTCAAGACTCGTGATGAAATTGGGGATACCAAATTTTGTATTCTTGTTGATGAAACAGTTGATGAATCCCACAACTAACAAATGGCTCTTATTTTAAGATATGTCGATGGTTATGGATTTTTTAGAGAACGGTTTTTTGAAGTTGTGAGCGTTGCAGACACCAAGGTATTGACCTTGAAAAAAGAGATATGTAATGTATTAAACCAATACAAGTTCTTGCTAAAAGATCTACGGACCAAGGATATGATGGCGCTAGCAACATGAGATGTGAGTGGAATGGATTACAAGCTTTATTTCTTAAAGATTGTCCATCTGCTTATTATGTACGCTGTTTTACTCACCGACATAGCTTGCTTTAGTTGTAGTGGCTAAAGAGATCATGATGTGTATCTATTTTTCAAATACTAAGTTCCATTATTAACTTTGTTAGTGCTTTTTCTACGCTTTATTCTCAATTAAAATCAATTCGACATGAAATTGATGAATTGATAGCATCAAGAGAAGTTTAGACTGGTACTGTGGCTAATCGAGTTTGTGCTTTGCAACGAGCTGGAGCTACTCGTTATAGTTCACATTTTTCCTTTGATCGAGATGTTTGGTTCAAATTGTACACTTTTTGAAAACCTTACTGTCAGGGGATCGAACAACAATATACGAGAAGAGGCTAAAGATCAGCAAAAAGCCATGAAAAAGTTTTGACTTTGCATTTATTTTGTTGTTGATGCATGATGTTTTGGGAAAATTTGACTTGTTATGTTAGCCATTGCAAATAAAAAATTAAGACATTTTGAATGCAATACATTTAGTCTCATCTACAAAGATGCTTTTTTATGAGATGCGAAATGAACATTGGGAAGGTTTTATTTGGAGGGTGGTGGAGTTTTGTACAAGTACTAATATTGATGTGTCTCAATTAGATGATCGTTAAATGGAAGGTACAAGACGTTATTGTCAACAGCAAAATAATATCACAATAGGAGACTATTATCACTTTCAAATATTCAGTGCTGTGATAGATTTTCAGTTGATGGAATTGAATAGTAGATTTACAGGGAAAACCATGGAACTTCTTCAGCTGTGTGAGGCTTTGAATCCTATTGATGGGTTTAAATCATTCTCTATATATGATATTTGTTCTTTAGCTAGAAAATTTTATCCTCTCGATTTTACTAAAGCAGAAAGGGATGATTTGAGGAGGCAATTGAATCATTACAAGTGTGATGTAAGGGTTTGTCCAATTCTAGAATATTGAATAAACTAGACTAGTTAAAGTCACTTGTACAAAATTAAGTAATTAACAAATGAACCCCTAACACATTAAACATCAATTTATTACATCTGAAGGAATATTTTTCTAATAATAATTAATTATTAACTATTGCGTTTGACTATTACAAGTTATTAATTGACTATATTATCATTCCACCAAGCTGTATAATTGAGCATTAACTTATAAAAAAAGATCACATAAATACAAATTAAATGATTAAGTATTAAATATTTAAACACACCTTGTAACGATGATAGAAGTCATTTGCTATGTCGCCATTAGTGCAGTCCACAATTTTACCTGCAATATATATTATTAGCCGGACTAATTTATTATGTCTAGGGGCGGGGATGGGATGGGGTGGGGTGGGGTGGGGGTGGGGGGTCCTGGGGGAGACCAGGACCCCCCATCTTTTCTGAAATATTTTTATTTTTTATTTTTAATATATATTTTTTAAATAAGTGTGTTTGATTCTACTATTTTGGAGGTAAAATAGGTTATTCTTAGCAAGAGTAGAGCCCAATTTAGCCCACAAATGTTGACTTTTGGTTACTTTATTTATTACTAATTTACTAGTTTGTCCATCTATTTAATAATTGGATACACACAAAAAGGGCAAAATTAAAATTACAATTTATTGAATGGAATGTGTGGACATAATTTGTTTGAGAAAAATTGATTTTTTTTTTTTTCCAAAATAGCAGAATGAGACATGATTCTAAGATCACTTCCTTCTTAATAATCAACCAAAACAAAAATATTAAAGCCCAAACCCAACAATGAATAAATTAAACAAATAAAACTCAATTGGATAAAAGGTAGAGATACACTTTTATTATTGCTGCGGTCTAAATTGAATTCTTAGGAGAATTAATGCATCTAATTAAAGACCATTCTGACTACATAAGTTGACTTAATTAGATAGGACTAATTTGAACTCGAGAGAGATAAATTATGTTAAATTCGTGAATTCGACCGAATACAACTTTAGGAACAAATCTTGAGAGGAGAAATTAGAGATGACAATTAGGTGAATTCGTTCGTCCAAACGCTTTAACCTTCATTCTTCTCTAAATTCTTGTTATTTGCTTTTACATACGTTCTTATATTATTTCCTTAAATTCGTAGTTTTACTTTAAATCTTTCAAATCAACTAAATTCAAATTGTTTTAAATAAATTAGCATTAAGATTAATTTAACTAGTATATAAATAAGATAGTCTTCGTGGGAACGATAATCCGGACTCAATAGGTCCACTTTATTACTTTTGTGCGATATTGTACACTTGCAATCACAATATTTTCACAACAAATTTTTGGCGCCGCTTATTTAATATTAGTTTAGATTAGTCGTTAGTGTTAGTTTTATTATTATTATTATTATTATTATTATTATTATTATTATTATTATTATTATTATTATTATTGATTTGTTTTTTTATTGTTATTATTACTATTTTCTTTCTTCTTTGTCTATTTATTTCAAATGACAGATGCTATTACTGCACAACTTGCTGCATTGACAAAGCAGGTGGAGCTCTTGGTCAGAACACAGACGCAAAGAATGAATGCCATCCAAGCAACTATCATGTGCGAAAATTGTGGGGCTAACCACTCGACATCGATTGTCTCATTCGGCCTCTCGAATGTATCAATTTTGTGCTATATAATACACATCAATGAGATAATCCAAATGAATGTCCGAGATTTTGAAATTGATGAGAACAACATGAATTTTGAAGATTTCATCGCAATGCACCAAGCTAATACACAATGAGATATGATGCGCTTTCTCGAAATTGATGAGAACAACATGAATTTTGAGATTTCATTGCAACGCACCAAGCTAATACAGCGAGATATGATGCACTTTTTGAAATTGATGAGGACAATATAAATTTTGGAGATTTCATCGCAATGCACCAAGCTAATACAGTGAGATGTGACGAGACTTCTGAAATTCATGAGGACAACATGAATTTTGGAGATTTCATCTCAATGCATCAGGCTAATACAACGAGATATGATGAAACTTCTGAAATTGATGACGATGACTTGATCTTGGGAGATATATGGAAACTATCGGTCACACAAAATTTTAGTCCCTACTCTTACACATTCTCAAGTGAAGTTGAAGCCAACCAATTGGAACACATGCCAAGCACTACAACAATGAGTGAAGAGCAACTGTCCGAGATTTTGGATAATAAATCTGTCATCCAACCCAATGAAGCACCAGCTAAAAAAGAATATTATGTGGAAAAAGAGAAGTTGATCATAAATGACCAAAATAAAAAAGTGACATTTAATGATGCTGTACTTATCAAGCAATTCTCCGACTCCCGTCTTTCTTCTAAAATTGATTTTGTGATCAAGGCCAATGAGAATGATGAAGTTTTCGTAGTAGTGTTCGAGAATTGTGCTGAACTACAATCATATTCTTGTGAGGATCGCAAATTCAAAATTTTGAGGATAAACGAAAAATGGTGCAAAGTCAATAGATGCAAGCAAAACAAGTCCTCCAAAGCACTATTTAAAGTGCCATAAAGCAACCAGACAATAAGTCGATCTCTAGACTATAAATCGAACACTTAATGGAAGGCAACCCATTTTTTTATCCCTTATATGTTTATTGCATTGCATGTAGAATTTTAGGACTGCATTAGGAAATAGAGCACGTTTCCCGATTTTTAGTAAATTGGTACATTTAATTATTTTTATTTATTTCAGGCTATACATCATCATTCCAATCACAATGCATACTGATCAGCTGAAAGTCCGACGTTGTCTCCACGCCTTTTGATTCGGGTTAACTCTTTTCTTTTTTATTTATTTTGCATTCTTTTGTCACATTGAGGACAATGTGGATTTTAAGTTTGGGGGTGAGACTTTATTATTTTCATTATTGTTATGTGTGTGTTGTAAAAAAAAGTAATTTTGGTAGCATAATTTAGAAGTTTTTTATGAATTGATTGATTTGTTTAAAAAACACGAGGCAAATACGGCAAGCTATCTATTATAGTATATTTTAATATTATTGGGTTATTGTTTGAGTAAATAGTTATGTTCGAGAACGAACAAATGTTCAAGTTTGGGAGTATTTGAAAACTGTTATTTTACACTTATCTGGACAATCAAAAGTGGAGAATTGTAAGTACTGTTAAGTGATTTTCTACTTAATTATGTGTCTATTTAATTTTTTTAGATCAAAACCCCGAGATCGGATGGAATTGGAGAAAAACAAAGCAAGATAGGCGAAAATAGACTGAAAGCGTACGAAAACTTGGATATGGGGATCAACTTGTAAATATCCAAAAGTTGAAGGATTTGAGTTGCAAATAAAAGAGGACTAAATTGAAATGAAAGAAGAAATTAGAAGACTAAAGAGGACAAAATTCAAAGTTGAAGGATTTGGGTAGCAAATAAGATAACTAAAAGAGGAAAAAGGATAAAAATATGACCAAGGACCAAACCGTTTATATGTTGAACCTTGGAGGACTAAGCATGCAATATGGAGATTGGAACCAAATTTGGAATCATTCTTTACTGTTTACCGCGGTTCAACCGCAGCAATGCGCGGCAATTACGTTTGGACGTTTTTTGGCTTATTTTTAATTTCAGTTAAGGTCTTTTTTGTCTTTTTATGTACATAAGTTGTAAAATTAGTAAAACACTATATAAAGACCTAACCTAAGTCAAAATAAAGGAGGTTAATTTTTTGGAGAACACAAGAGAAGACGGAGAAAAGAACGGCGAAGAAAACGAATAACGACCAAGATCAAGAAGATTGGAACGTGAAGATCAAGATATCTTGGTGGAAGATATTCAACGTTTTCTCCTCTTTTATTCAAGATTCGGTTATGTATTCAAAACTCTTCATCTTGTCTTTCTCTCGAATCATGAGTAGCTAGATTTAAAGTTTGGATGAACGATGTAGCCTAAGTTTAATTCTTTATTTTCGAATCTCAAGTTTTGATTTATAAATTGCTCAAGTATTTGATTTTACTTCTTTTCTTAATGCTTTGAATAACTGGCCATTATTTCATTGATCTTGTGGATTGTAATGAACTGAGAATCAAATTATTAATCTAGACCACGTAGTAAAATCCGACAATTGGATAAAAGGTAGAGATACACTTTTATTATTACTGCGGTCTGAATTGAATTCTTAGGAGAATTAATGCATCAAATTAAGGATCATTCTGACTGCCTAAGTTGACTTAATTAGATAGGACTAATTTGAACTCGAGAGAGGTAAATTAGGTTAAATTCGTGAATTCGACCGAATACAACTTTAGGAACAAATCTTGAGAGGAGAAATTAGAGATGACAACTAGGTGAATTCGTTCGTCCAAATGCTTTAACCATCATTCTTCTCTAAATTCTTGTTATTTGTTTTTACATACGTTCTTATATTATTTCCTTTAAATTTGTAGTTTTACTTTAAATCTTGCAAATCAACTCAATTCAAATTGTTTTAAATAAATTAGCATTAAGATTAATTTAACTAGTATATAAATAAGATAGTTTTCGTGGGAACGATAATCCGGACTCAGTAGGTCCACTTTATTACTTTTGTACGATATTGTACACTTGCAATCACAATATTTTCACAACAGTACTCCTTATCACTATTTAATTGACGTTTTTATGTTTTCGTCTCAATTAAACATTGAGCCACACTTATTCAACACATTTTTCAATTAAATGGTCTCGTGGAGTACTGCTATACTACAGGAGTACTAAAATTAAAACCGTTTAGTACACCATCCAAATATGGAAGGTTTGCAAGATATCATTCAATTTTTTTTCCATTCAAGTAAATATTTTGGAGTTATGCAACATACTTTTTAGTAGTGTTCTAAAAAGCGCGCCTAGGCGCGAAGCGTGGTCTCTATGCTTCGCTTAGGCCCTAGGTGCGCGCTTTTTTGGTTAACTATTTTTTTAATTAAAAAGCTTGCGCCTAGGCTCGCATATGCACGCCTAGTCGACCCTATGCGTGCTTAATTATACCTAGGCGTGCCTAATCTTGCTTATGCGCGCGCTTTTTAGTTAAAAAATTTATTTTTATCTTTTTTTAAAAAAATATTTAAAATGATATTAAAAATGAGAAAACACTTTTTCACGCTTCGCTCTCACTTCACCCTCGCCTAAGCCTTGTCTAGGCTCAAAAAGTTTGAAATTTGGCCTCCGCGCTTAGTCACCCTTTACGCTTTTTAGAACCTTGCTTTTTAGTACAATTCACAGTTTAATTGGAGATGTACTTAGATAAACATGCACTTGTTAACTGAAAAAAAAAAAAAAATTCAAAAAGTGTAGGTTTATAAAAACTTCCATAATTAAACATAATGATTGAGCCTCTGTTTGGCTTTGCTTAAAAAGATTTATAAAAATTTGGGTCAAAATCAATCATTATTTTTAATCAAACATTTATTTTATAACTTTTATCAAATTTTTAACCACTAATTTTATTTTATTTTTTTATCAAAATATGCTAAAAAACTAATTTTTAATAAAATCAAATAGACCAAGAAAAAAGAATATAAAGTTGAATTTAATATTTAATAAAAGATAGCAACATCTTGTCAATTTTCCAGAACTATGTTATGTTATAATAAATCGAGAACTTGAAAATTCAAATCTCGTGTGGATTTCAAATAAATCGATTTATGGCACGGCTCGAGGTCGAGGGCCAGTCAAGGACCAAGCTGTCTCGCTTCAAATCTTGTAACACCTTTACGTGAAACCAATATACAATTGTAACATTTGAAATCCAAATATAAGATTATACAAGAAAAGCTAATGGAAACCTGGCAAAATGATGTGCATTGCCCCATGCTGAAGATTTTAATTTAAAAAGTAAAGATTAGTGGACCTACCAATAGAAGCATTATCGATTGGGACATAAAAGAAATTATTTATAAATTTCTGAGATATTTTTTTAAAAAAAAATTAATGCCATTTATTACTATTGGTGTAATTATCACATATCTATGTAATTATTGTGTTGATATTAAATAATATATCCAATAAAATGTGGGGATATGAGACTCATTTTATTAGACGTATCATTTAATGTCACATAAATAGTTGTGGTATCACCAGTTGTGATATATATCATTATTCTTTTTAAAATTACTTTCATAAATTCCATATCATTATGCATGACCTAATTAATTTAAAACATGTTTTTGGTTGAAATTTCACCAATGGCATATCCAGAATGAATGAGTTCGGGGGTTTAGAAAAAAATTTAAGACGATTTTTATAGTACAAGAAAAATAAAAAGAAAAAAAATAGAAACATTGTGAGTCTTACCCTTCAATATCCATATTTAACACGATACATTAATTTAAAAGACAAAAAAGAAAAGACAACAAAAAATACCAAAAACGTGCAATAAAAATAACTTAAAACACTACTTAAGTAGCAACTTATTATTTCGCAAAAGATCAAATATGTCTATGATTAAGAGACCATTAGAAATTGCCCCCACGGGCATGGCGCAGTGGTAAAACAGGAGTGTTCTCTACAGAGGATCGAGAGTTCGAATCCTGCAGCACCGCAACATTTCTTGTTGGAAGGCAACAACTATGTTAGAATGCAGTGGTCTAAAGGGAGGAGAACCGCCGAATGTCCGACCTAAGTGTGTATAAGCTATGATCACATCCAGAATTACCTGAATGGCGAACCATGGGGGGAAGGCCGCCACTCCTCAGAGGCTCCCTATAGCTGGATGTTGCTAGATGAAATTTACATTTCAACATTTATGAAATCACAGGGTGATTTAGACGCATTTGTTCGTATAGCTAGATGTTGCTAGATGAAATTTACATTTCAATATTTATGACATGTTTGGTAGGGTAGATTAGACGACGCTAGATAGAATTAAAAGAGAGAAAGAAGTTAGAAGCATACCAAACATGCAGTTAAGACACCACTTCGGACCACTGGGTGCTGCTGCATACAATGGGACAAGCATTGGCCCCTTTGGCAGGCTCTGGAACTTTTTTCATGTTAGATCACAGAGGCTAAAACCCTCGTAGAAAGTGGGGTGCAATAGACATGGTTTATTCTCCATAAATGGTCTTAGCCATTTCATTCACTATCTCACTTAATTGTCTAAGTTGCTCGCTTTGGCTGGTTTCTGGTTTTTCTTTCCAATTGGACAAGTTTCGGAGTGATATGCTGCAGTTAAAACCATTTACTACAGTTGAACAAGACTATGCTCATATTCGAAAAGAATATGTCAGACAGGCTGTAATGACTTTGGGTGCAGATCCTACACCTGGTGCTATTATGGCATCTAAAGGATTCAAGGTAGGTAGAAAGTCGAACCCCACTTCTAAGCCTAAAGCCCAATCTAATGGCGGAAAATGTATTCACTATGGGAGCACCAAACATACCCGCAAAACCTGCTTCAAACTAGTCTGGTATCCAGATTGGTGGAATGATTTTCAGGAACGGAAAAAGCGTGAAAGTGCTACTATTGTTGAAAGCACGAGTTGTGCTGCTATGACCAATGCTAAACCCGAGTTGTCTTTTCTCTCTCAAAAGAGTTACCAAATGATCCCACCTCCCACACAATCAAGGTAATCTGTGGACATGTACTTCTTAGCTCTACTCTACGTGATGATGATTGGATTATCGATTACGGAGCTACAGACCACGTGACATTTGACTCCAATGATTTCTCCCATATCACTCCATCAAGAAGAACATGTATTGCAAATGCTAATGGGATAACATATCCGGTTACAGGGGCTGGAACAATGAGTATTTCACCCTCTATCTCGCTATCTCACATTCTACTTGTCCCTTCCCTATCAAACAAATTGATGTCTGAAAGTCAAATTACTGAAGATCTCAACTGTGCGGCGCTAATTTATCCTACATTTTGTTTTCTCCAGAATATTCCCACTAGGGAGATCGTTGGGCATGGTACTAAGAAGGGGGGGAGGGATGGGGGCTATACTACATGGATGACTTCAGAGGCAGAGTTAACCACATGCACCACTCTATCAGTAACAAGGAGAAACATATTTGGCCACTGCACTGTTGCTTGTGGCACCCATCATTTGGCTATTTGAAACATTTAATCCCTAATTTATTTTCTAATTTACAGCCCCCTCTGACTTTAAATGTAATACTTGCATTATATCTAAAAGTCATAGAGCCTATTATCCAGTAAGCCTAAATAAAAGTGATAACCCTTTTGCTCTAATCCATTATGATGTGTGGGGCCATGCTCCAATAACTACTTCGTCTAGTCATAAGTGTTTTGTATTGTTTATCGATGGTTGCACTCGAATGACATGGCTTAATTTGCTGAAATATAAAGATGATGTATTTAGCGTGTTTCACGCCTTTCATGTCATGGTTCAAACACAATTTTCAACTAAAATTTAGATACTCTGTACTGACAATGGTGGTGAATATGTCAATAAGCAATTTCAGGCCTACTTCCAATACAATGGTCTTCTTCACGAAACCTCATGCTATCAGACTCCACAACAAAACAACATTGTCGAGAGAAAGAATCGGCATATCATAGAATCTACATGAGCGCTATTGATTGGAGCACATGTGCCCAGTCACAATTGGGATGATGCCGTCTCTACTGCTGTACATCTCTTGAATCGCATGCCTTCAAAAGTCATAGATTTTAAGACATCGCTGCAAGTTCTTTCTACACATGTTCCTTTGCCTACTATTCTGATGATTCCTTCCCAGATTTTTGGTTGTGTTTCCTTTCATAAGAATCAGCGCACCAAATTGCAACCATGTGCACCGTTGCCTTTTTTTAGGTATGCCATACAGAAAAATGGTATCGGTGCTACGACCCCATCACTAAATGAACCTTTATTACTATGGATGTTACTTTCCTAGAGTAAGACACAGTATCCAATTCTCCTCTTTAGGGAGAGCTTCGAGATGAAGAGCTGAATTGGTTGAATGTTGAGTGGCCAGAACCAGAGTATGATCAAAACAACTCACTACAACAAAGGATTGTAAATGAAATAATAGAGCCAGAGCCTAACGTAGAGATTTCTTCAGGAGATGAGATTTCTCCAAGAGCCGAACCTACATCATTGGAATCTAAAAATGTGGAGCTCAATGAATCACCCCATTCCTTAGTACATGAAGCACTTCCTCCTAACAATATACCCGAGGTAAGCTATCTTACCGCACCTATGCATATTAATGCCTTGGATATGTCTGCGAGTTATGTTTTACCTTTCAGAAAATACCCTGGCAAGCCACCAAATCGATACTCTCCAAATGTAGAAGAAAAAAGGATTCAAGTACCTGATTTATAATTATATGTCTACTCAAAGATTATCTAAACCTCTCAAAGCATTTGTGCATCAACTATCCTCGTGCCATATTCCCATGAGCATTGAGGATGCCTTATTAGATCCAAGATGGGTTCAAGCAATAAAGGAAGAATTTGAGGCTCTGAAAAAAAATAACACACGGACGTTAATCTCACTACACAAGGAAAGAAGAAGATGAGGGATGCATATGGGTTTTTTCCATAAAATACAATGGTGAATAGTCCATTGATCGATATAAGGCAAGACTCATGGCAAAGGGATATACACAGACATATGGCATAGATTATCAAGAAACTTTTCAAAGGTGGCCAAACTAAACACTGTTAGAGTTCTGCCATCTCTTGCAGCAAATTTAGATTGGCCATTGCACCAATTTGATATGAAGAACACTTTCCTCTATGGAGATCTTAAAGAGGAGGTTTATATGGATATCCCACCAGCGTACATAGCAACTTTGAAAGGAAATATGGTATGTAAGCTACAACGAGCTCTGTACGGATTAAAACAATCACCTCAAGCATGGCTTGGTCGATTCAGTTAGACTATGAAAAAATATGGCTTCCAACAAAGAAACTCAAATCACACTCTCTTCTTAAAACATCGTTCAGGAAAAGTGACATCTTTAATAGTCTATATGGATGACATAATTATTACAGGAGACGATCTAGAAGAGATCTCCAAACTGCAAGAGCAATTGTTAACTAAATTTGAAATGAAGAACCTACGAGGACTTAAGTACTTTCTGGGAATTGAAATATCCAAATCAAGATTAGGCATATTTCCGTCGCAAGGAAAATATATATTGGACCTGTTGTCTGAACTGGGATTGCTGGAATGTAAATCGGCTGACACTCCAATCGTTCAGAACCATAAACTTAGAGAATATACAGATTAGGTGCTAGCTGATAAAGAAAGGTACCAAAAACTAGTTTGTAAGCTCATTTAATTATCTCATACTCGCCCAGATATCACTTACGTAGTAAGTGTAGTGATCCAATTTATGCATTGTCCTAATGAAGAACATATGCATGCAGTAATTCAGATTCTTTGCTACTTAAAGTCCTCTCCTGAAAAAGGACTTATATTTTCCAAGAATAGTCATCTAAACATTGATGGCTATACAGACTCTGATTGGGTAGGAAATATATCGGATAGGAAATCCACTTCCAGCTACTTCACATTTGTAGGAGGCAACCTGGTTACATGAAGAAGTAAGAAACAAAAGGTAGTAGCATTATCCAGTGCCGAGGCAGAATTTTGAGGAATGGCTAAAGGCCTATGCGAACTACTTTGGCTAAGAAGACTGCTGACTGAAATCGGCTTTGCTCCAAGCTCCGTAATGAACATGTTTTTCGATAACAAGGCAGCCATCGACATCTCCCATAATCCCGTCCAACATGATTGTACCAAGCATGTTGAAGTCGACTGACACTTTATGAAACATAACCTAGAAGAAAAAATTATTCAATTCCCGTTTGTCAAATCAGAAGACCAATTGGCAGACATACCCATGAAGGCAGTGACTAGAAAAAACTTCTACAACTCACTTCACAAGTTGGACATTAGAGATATCTACGTACCAACTTGAGAGGGGCCGGGTGTGGGCATGAGCTGTCAAATGAAGATAAATTATGAAAACTTCAAATTGTAAAATTGCTTCCTTCTAGGGTCCTCCATGATTGTAGTCTTAGATTATGTATAGCCTAGAATAGCTCCCTAATTCTTCTCTTTGTATTTATATATATGGTTGTAATTAGTTATGCTACATACACATAAATATAGAAAACCATTCTTTATCAATTGGTATCATATACATACTAAATGTTTTTTCCCCATTAGTAAACACTACAAAAAACCGTGGCTTCAGAAATAGATTTTCCGTTGCTGACGCTACGATATCTGTGCCTAATAGTCGCTACCAACGGATTATTTGCAACGAAATTTCCGTTGCTATTTTGAGGGTAGCTGAAAGTTACCAATGGAATTTCCGTTGGTAAAAGCGTGTGCTATTACCTACAGAATTTTCGTTGGTAATGACACACACTATTACCAACGGAATTTTTGTTGGTAATGTCCCAACCCTTTACCTACAGAATTTCCGTTGGTAATAACACACGCTTTTACCTAATAACACACGCTTTTACCAACGGAATTTTCGTTGGTAACTTTCAGCGACCCTCAAAATGGCAATAGAAATGACGAGCACTATTACCAACGAAAATTCCGTAGGTAATAGTACAAATTTTTAATAATTAAAAAAATTAATTTTATATACTTGGTGGACCCCTGACCCAACTTACCAATTATGGGTTTGAAACTCGACCCACCAAAGGCCCGATCTGATCCACTAAGCTTTGTCAAGTATTTCTATTATTTTATTAATTTAGAATGGATGTAATGTGATTTGAACCTTTGACCTAAGAGTTGTGAAGTTACAACCAAACTATTGGAGACAAATGAATTCTTGTAATTATATTTGTTTTTATAATATATATTAGTTCAATGAGCAACATTTTCTATAATTGCTTATAAAGTAAAAAATAAATATCAGTGAAAAATCAAATTCCACATTGTGTTAACACTTAAACATAAAATATCACATTGCTCGAAATTTTTTTATATGAACAACTTTTCACCAACGGATATTCCGTAGGTAATATGAACAACTCTTCACCAACGGATATTCCGTAGGTAATATGAACCACTCTTCACCAACGGATATTCCATAGGTGAAAGGTCGAAATATTTTTTGGTCTTTAAAATTAATTAATACCACCTACAAAATTTCTGTTGGTGATAAGATTCACTCTTCCCCAGATTCACTCTTCCCTAAGGTCGAATTATTTTTGGTTTTCAAAATTATATTCTCATTGGTGATAAGATTCACTCTTCCCCAACAGTATCCGGGTGAAAAGTCAAATTATTTTTTGGTTTTCAAAATTAATTAATAGCACAAACGAAAATTCCGTTGGTGATATGATGAACTCTTCACCAACGGATATTCCGTTTGTGAAATGTCGAATTATTTTTTGGTTTTCAAAATTAATTACTATCACCAACGAAATTTCCGTTGGTGATATGATTCACTCTATTTTTTGTTTTCAAAATTAATTAATATCACCAACAGAATTTTCATTGGTGATAAGATTAACTCTTCCCCAACGGACATTCCATTGGTGAAAGGTCGAATTTTTTTTAGTGTTTAAAATTAATTAATATCACCAACAGAATTTCCATTGGTGATAAGATTCACTCTTCCCCAACAGATATTCCGTTGGTAAAAGGTCGAATTATTTTTTGGTTTTCAAAATTAATTAATATCACCAATAGAATTTCCGTTGGTGATAAGATTCACTTTTCACCAACGGATATTCCGTTGGTGAAAGGTCGAATTATTTTTTGGTTTTCAAAATTAATTAATTAATATCACCAATGGAATTTTCGTTGGTGATATGATTCACTCTTCACCAACGGATATTCCGTTGGTGAAAGGTGAAAATTCGTTGGTGAAAAACTATTATCTTTGCCAACGGAAAAGCCGTCGTTAATTACCGTAGTTAAAATGTCATCACTTTTACCAACGAAAAATCCGTTGCTGATTACCAACGGAAATAATCCGTTGGTGAAAAGGTGATTTTTAGTAGTGAAAGTACAACACCATTATAATCGTTTAGCCTTAGCAACTCAGTTTGGTTGGGAGCTTGACCATATAGATGTGAAAAATGCTTTCCTTTATGGTGAATTACACAATAAAAATTATATGTGCCAACCAATAGGCTTTAAGAAAAGGAAAATATGAGCTAGTTTGTTTGCTTAAGAAGTCCTTATATGTACTAAAACAAGCCCCAAAACAATGGTACAAAAGATTTGATGCTTTTGTACTTGGTTTTGGTTTCGAAAGAAGAAATTATGACTATTGTCTTTACTGTAAAGGAAATAGAGGGGGGGTTAATTCATCTATTTTTATATATTGATGACATACTATTCGCAAGTCATAACAAAGATGAAATTCAAGAAATAAAACACAAGTTGAATTCTGAAATTAAATGAAAGACTTATGGTCAGCTAAGAGAATTTCAGGAATGCAAATTCAGATTAAAAAATAATACATGTTATTCTTGAATCAACAAAGTTATGTGAATAAAATTCTTGAAATTTTTGCTATGTCTAATTCTAGATCTGTCAATTTACCCCTTGCAAATCACTTTAAATTGTCCTAAGAATTCAGCACCAAAACTCAAGATGAAATGGGGAGAACAGTAAAAGTTCCTTATGCTAATATTGTTGGATTTGTTATGTACCTTATAATTTTCATCATCGTTGATTTAGCCCTTGGAATTACTGTTCTTAGCAGATTTATGGCTAATTCAGGAGAGAGCCATTGAGAAGCCCTTAAGTGTTTCCTTAAATACTTAAATGGTTAATCTAGTTTGGGATTAATTTTTATAAAAAGTAAAGAATGGGTAAGTTTGAAGGGGTAGACTTTGATGGAGACATTGATATTAAGAGGTCAACTTCTACCTACTTTTTTACTTTATGTTATACCAATGTAAGCTGGAAATGCCAGCTTCAAAAAGTGGTTGCTCTCTTTCCTATAGAAGCTGAATACATAGCAGCTATTAATGTAATAAAAGAAGGAATTTGGTTAAGTGGTTTGCTAAAGGAGTTTGGTTATGTTGTTGAAAATGCTATCCCAAGACAATCTGATAATCAAATTGCTATTCATCAGCTAAGTAAAAAATCTAATATATCATGATAGAACAAAGCATATTGATGTCAAATACCACATCATAAGGGACATCATATTAAAAGATGTTCTAATATTGGAAAAGATAGTCATTCAATAACCCATCTGATATGGGTACCAGAGTTGTGCCCTTTAATAAAATCAAAAATTGTTTGAAGTTTATATCAATTGATCCTGTTTAAATATGTTCTTTTGAGTACAAGAGTGAATGAAGCACGAGTAGATTAAACTCTGAGCACAAGTGATCACCCAAATCTTGATAGGAAAGTGGAGCTGTTGAGATTTCTCATGTTTGCCATCAAAGTTGGTTGAAGTCGTACTTTAATAAAATGCGTTTTTGAAAGTGGAGCATATGCAGAAGATGTTGACACATGGCCTTATGGTGGCTGTTGGATTGAATCTTGATCCTTTCATCTACGCTTTAGTTGCTTTTTTGCGTGAGTTGAATAATTTAGTTCTCTCTCTTCTCTTACCTCAAGATCTTCTTCTTCATCTTCTTTTCTGTTTCTTTTTTAGGTTTATGGATAAAGAACTTGGTGTTCTTTAGTCCGATTTGTAGCAGATTAGATTAAATAAGGTTTTCTTGGTTCTCTGTGAACAGTAACCATATTTCTTGTTTGGTATCTCTTGAGAAAGTCTAAGTGGCTTAAGGCTTGTAAATTCGACAGTATTGTACACCTTTAATTTGTTGCCATTTTGGTTTATTATTAGTGATATAGAGCTTAATCTACTTTTGTGGATGCTCAACAGGGGATTAGGTGTTGGATTTGGTCAGTGAACCTCTGGGACTTCAGCCGAAACAAATACTTGTATTTTTTAGTTTCTTGCAGTTTTATGTTCTTAGATCTGATGAATTGTTGTGTGTTCTTGACGCATCATGATGGTTTCTAGGCTTTGCAAAAAAATTCTTAACATCCAACTATTGCAGCATCCAATCTAGATTTATAGCCAATGTCAATAAGACTCTTATAGTACTTATGTGAGCAACATGAGTAGATGTTTCCCTATAATCAATGCCATAAGCTTGAGTATGGCCTTTGGCTACCAACATGGCCTTATCTTTGTCAATTGTACCATGTGCATTGTATTTAATTGTGGCACCTACTTGCCGTCCACCATCTTTTTCTGCTTGAAAGTTTCAAGATTTTCTTATGATAATTTTTATTTAAATTGTTTATATAGTAATATTTTGTTGAATGTGATTATGAAATGTGATTGAATTCGTTATATTGAGATTGTTTTGAACATAATTTATTCATTTGTTATGAAATTGTTGCTTTAAAGCACGTAACAACATGTTATTTTATATCATAAATGATTTTTTTTCCTACGATTTATCTACATCAAAGAAGAATGAAGAAAATTATTTTTCAACATAATTATTATTTCTATATATATATATATATATATATATATATATATATATATATATATATATATATATATATATCACATAGTTTTACAAAGCAAAATGCTTTACTGTGAGCTTTAAAAATGCATTGAAAGAGTACATTTTGTTTCTTGTTCGTTGGTTTGTAGCCTTTTTAACCCATTTATCTTTGAAGGATCGTCCATTATGTCCGTCATACTTCCATCTTTCAGTCGCCTTGGCAGATTTGCAATAATAACTGTTGAAGGCAAAAACAAATACTTTATCGTCTTCAACATTGATCGGTACACGTGCGCTTGAAGATACAGTATTTGTTTCATTAATTTTCACAATAAATTTTTTCTTAATTATATGGATGAGTATACAAAATAATAATATTAATAAACTAATATTTCAAAATTTATACTGAAGCATAAGAATTTGTGTAAGACGTATGTAAAGAAAACTCTAATAAGTGTAGCATATTTTAGAGATATACATTATTGTTAGCTGTTATATAAAGCAAAGATTTTAGATGTTGTTAGTGACGGTATTGATTATACACAAGCATAAATGTTTTATTGAAGTGTTTATGCAATATCTGAGTACACAAGCGTAAATGTTGTATTAAAAGTTGTTTTATCTTTTATGCAAACAGTTTTCATCATTAAGTTACACTAATTCAAGAAAATTCTAAATAATAACATAATTACCCTTGTAACATAAATCAATTAGAAATAAACACATTAAAATCTTCTTCAACTACAACACATAACTGTCGTCTTCTCGCACCTTCTGCCGGCATCTCGCGACTCATCGCTGGCAACCAAAAGCTTTTCCATGGTTTTTGTGGTAAGTAATCTCTAATACACAATTTTCGCGCAGATTTATTTGTCTTCCATTATTATTCTTATTCTCAATCATTAGAAGACGGCATGATTTTCCTGTGTATTGATTTCATTAATTATTATATTATCTTCTTATTTCTACTGTTTCATCTTATCTTTGCAATGACATGTAATTATTTAAGTTGGGTCAAAGATGTGGTGATGGTTTGTCAAAATTCTGACCACGTGTGTGTGCTCAGTGCATTAAATGGTTGTATGTACAAGTGCTTGGTGCTAAAAGAATAGATAAATCCTTAGGCAAGAATTATGGGAGTGAGGAGAAAAATAGCCTTTGCATTTCCTTCCACTACTTGAATTCAAAATGGAGCCTACTAATCCAAGTACCCCCATTATTTTTTCTTGTATCTTTGCACTATATATGTGGTTTGAGCATCCATATTGACAAGAAAATCGACGTATAGTTGAGCATATTGCCTTATAACTGGGAATACAAGTTGAAAACGTCGTTTTACCTATTTTTTTCAAGGAATGAGATGAACTAGAAACTAAAGAATCGGGCAATTAAGTATATATATGAAAAATCTTTAGCCAAGTTGCGGTACAATACAAGTTGTATTTATTCTTAAATCTTGCATAGAAAATGTGATGACACCGTAAACAATATCATTGTTATTATGTTCAATAAGCTTTTTTATAGAGTAGGTTACTATTCTAATATAAATTTCTTTCAGTTGTTATTAAGATGTCATTATATGATTCTTTTATTGATATTATTATTTGTGTATAGGTTTGTATCTATTGGCGTTTGTTGTTGTAAATTATGAGAATCATAACAATTGGTTGTGATTTTTGGAGCATCTGCGCGCAATATTGTTTAGAGCACTCGACAACTTACATTTGTTTGAAATTGTAATGCTGGATTAATAAAACTATTGCACAAGGCATTCCTTGAATCATTTTTTCTACGAAAAAGAATATTTGAGGGATAAATTAAATGATGGTGGCTTCTCAATTGTTAAATAATTCATGGGGATATTATTTATGTGAAGAAATTGAGTTTCTTGTTTTTGAATTTGATGGAAATATTATTTTCGATATATGGATCACAATTGCTTGTAATTGTTAATGTTGTCGTTTCAGTTTTGTTATCATTTTGCTATGGAGATATTTTTTTTTTTGAATGATTGTTTCAACATTATTTTGTTGGGATGTTACTGTTACATATTCATGAATGTCTGTTTGATACTATGATATATTGTATTCTGGCATGTTGTTTTTCTATGTTCAACTGCATGGTTCATGACACCCTTTAATTTTGAGATAGGTGGTGTACACATATTATAATATTTGATATCACACATAATTGTTAATGATTTTTCCCGTGTTAATAGGATATGATATTGTTTATTGTACAATATCATATAAAAATAATAATATAAAGTATCATTGATGTGTGCATATGATGTATATCGTATAGTAATGTTATGATTTATACTATAACATAAAACAGAAACAACATGCAGTATTATTAACAAATTATTCACGAATGAACAAATTTCAATCATTAACAAAAAAACGTTATAATTCCACCAATTGACATTCAAATGATATGGTATCATATCATACCAAAAAAACATACAATATAAAGAAACATAAGACAGTATCTTAGAACATATTGGCAAGTAAACAATTCCTCACAAGAGGAATTTGGTTTCATTAATCTACAATGTATTCATTGATGAAATTCGAAGCTCGAAGCTCGAAGCCATATGTGTTTTATAGTGTCTCATTTTCTCCATTGTCAATGTTTCTTCTAGTTCATTTTTTGCTAATCGTCCCATCACATAGTAGACATGTATTCTACAATCAACACTATGATATAGAATTTAGATATATTTAATAAATGTAAGTGCGTGTTTACATTTAAAACCAGATAATATATATATGGATTGAATGTGTATTAGCTTCTTACATCCCAATGTATTGTTGTGGAGCACCTTCTTACATCCCAATGTATTGTTGCGGTGTACATTAGTATCAAGCATATTCTTGGACAAAATGCTATTCTTTAATAGAAAACCATATTTCGAAAGAAGCACAATATCACATTAAATTCAAATAGTATCATAGACAACTCAAAATTGTAAGAGTAACTCGCATAGCATGCTTGTCACAAATAATATCAGGCAATATCCTTTTAAATCCAAACAATATCATACATATTCTTTGGGTAAAATATGATTGTTTAACAATAAACCATAATTTGAAACAAAGACAGCATGACACATATACTTGAAACAGCAAACTTCAACCCAATATCATAAATAACAGTATGTTAATATAACAATATATTATTGTTAAAGACATCAAACATATTAAACTAATATAACAGTATCAGAAGCACATTAGTATCAAGTATGTGGTTGGGGGCAAAATGTTATGCTTTAATAGAAAATCATTACTCGAAAGAAGCACATTGTTTTATTAAATTCAAACAGTATCATGCATATTCTATGAGACAAAATATGATTGTTTAACAATAACCCATAACTCGAAACAAAGATATTATGACACACACTCAAAACAGTAAACTCAAACATAATAGAACAAGATCGTGATAACAAAGATCTTAATACAACAGTCCATTAATATGACAATGTCTTAAGATAACATTTTCTTGTAGAGCATGCTTCTCACGAATAATATCACATAGTACCTCATTAAATCCAAATAATATCTAAACCACACTAGAATCAAGCATATGTCGGGGAAGATAGGCACAACGTTAAAACCATAGCTCGAAACATTAATAGTATCACATATAATGAATTCTGAATAGTGGATCGACTTTTTAATGGGCATATCTGGTATTATAACAAAAATTCAAGCACAGTTTTTAATGTAATGTAAAATAAACATGAAACAATGAAAAAGTTACAATTTCTACAAAAATTAGAGAAAGAATTCTAATGTAATGCAAAATAGATATGAAACAATGAAATTAAATATGAAATAACATACCTGTTTCCACATAAATTAAATTTGGAGTTTAAACGTTCAACAAAATTACCTTAATAACTCATCGAGTTAGGATGAATCAACAACCAAAAAATTCAATCTGGTACAAAAATATAAGCATTGTTTTGAGAAATTGAGAAAGGCGCAAGAAAAATATAAAGAAATATATATAAAGGGAGTTGGGGTTGGAATCTTTATTATATAAGCATTGTTTTGAGGAATTGAGAAAGGCGCAAGAAAAATATAAAGAAATAGAGAATCTTGTTTCAGGCAAATCAGAAAAGGGGGTAGAAAAATCAAATCTCCTAGAGGGCATAAGTGTATTTTTTGCATTGTTATATGACTTAAAAAGGAGAATTTTGGATTGTATGACTTGGTGGCCTAAAGTTGACTGACTCTAAATTTTTTTTGTATTTGATAGTACTCATCAGTTTAAATAATTTTTGGTGTCGTTTGTGCCTATGACGCTCTGTTCTTTTGTGTTCATATAAAAAAAATAGATGAAATTCTTTGTCATATTGGTAAGATTTAGTAAATGTGCTTAACGTTCGTGATGTTTATGTTGGATTTTGATCCTAAATAAACATAGAGGCTATGATGACAAATTGAGACACGTTTATATTTTCATAGGCTTTAAGCCCAGAATTGAAGCAAATTAAAGTTTACTCAACAATGTGTCGGCCTAAATAACAAAAGACCAAAGGACTAAATAGGCTACTTGGAGGATTAACTTTATTTGGGTCGTTGCTCAGTGACTCAATTTAGTTAACCCATACCTACTATTGACCATTGGATCTAGGGCATTATTTGATCCAATTGTGGGTTATCATTATATATTCTTGCAGTACATCATTGATAAGTTTGTTTTACACGCTTATCGTAGCTTATGAACTTTATATATAATTGTAATTTGAGCGATGTTTTACTTAATTTAGTATAAATATTGTCATTGTAGGTAAAAAAAAAAAAAACAAAAATAGAGGTAAATGGAGCAAAGAGGGAGAATTTGACCTAAATAGGAATTGATCGACAGTATTTGAAGACTAACATGATGGCACAGGAGTGATAAGAATTATTAAGAGAGCTATTGGATGAATGTCACAAGTTTCAAGAGTAGAATTTAACTTACAAATATTTTAAGGACTAATTTGCACACTTCTAAAATTTGAGGAACAAATTCAGATGACTAAGGAGGTTTTGGGACCAATGTGGAAACTCTAGAAAGTTTTGGGATCAATGTTGAAGGACTTGGAGCAAAAATGATCAAATTTGTACAAAAAAAGTAAGGACCAAATTGCACAACTTTGAAAGTTCAGGGACCAAATGGAAAATTAACCAAAAGTTTTATGTTTGCCACGGTCCGACATCGGTAAAGCAAACTGCGACAAACATATAAAATATATTTGTCGTGTTCCGCTTTAGGCTTTTTCTAGTTTTGTTTTAAGTTAAGATTCATGAGTATTTGTGTATTTTTCAATTAAAACAAGTTTAGGAGGCGTAAATACTATACAAAGACATAATCTAAGTCAAATTAGAGGTTAGAAAATCTAAGAAACAAGGCAGAACATAGAGAAGATGAGAGAATTATGACGAAGGCTTAAAGACTTTAGCTTGAAGAAGGAGATTCTTATTCCTAGATATCACTTTTTTCTGTCTTTCCTTCAAATCCAGCGATGAATTTCTATTCATTCTTTTGTTTTTCTTCTTTTATAATGAGTAGCTAAACTTATAGTTGGTATGAACGGTACATAACATAGTTTTGATGTTTTACTTTCAATTCTCAAGTTTTATGGAATTAATTGATTCATGTATTGATTTTTTTCTTCTTTCCTTCATGCTTGAATTGCTTGATCACTAATTCATTGATATATGGATTTTAACGAGCCAAGAGGTGAGTTAATAATTTAGACCGCGTATTAAAATTCATCAATTGGATGAAAGGTATAGATACGATTTTACTATTGCTGCGGTCCTTAATTGAATTTCTGGGTGTTTAAAGGCGTTTAGTTAAAGCTTATCCATATTCACATAGAGATATAGTAAGTGGACTTAATTAAATAGGTTTGATTTGAACTCAAGAGAGGCAAACTTATTTAATTGGTGAATTTGACCGAATACAAAATGTGAAATTGACTTGAGAAGCGAAATTAAAGGTGATACCTATAGTGAAACCGTCAGTTCCAACACTTTAATAATCATATTTAGTTGTACAATTGTTTTCTCTTCCTTAGTTAATCATAGTATACATCATAAATTTATCATAATTGTTTTCTACAATTACGAGGTAGAATTAGTTAAATTAGTATTAAAATAAAATAGTTTTCATGCGAACCATAATCTAAACTCATTAAATCCACTTTACTACTTGTTAAATTAATATCGTATACTTGCAATTTTAAAGCAACAATAATTTATTATATACAACAAATGAAAATTAGAGCTTTTGTGCCCTTTTTCTTCTAGACCGGCAGCTGCTGCGTTTCCTATGTTTTTTTTTTTTTTTGGCGGATCTTTTTCTTCCTTTTCTCTTTGTGAGTCAATTACTCATTTTGGGTTATATATCGGTGGTAAGTGGTCTAAATTAATCATTTTGATTCTGATTTGAAGGTTGACACATTGTGAAAATTGGACTACAAATATTTGCCTCGGTTTTCACCTTTTCACCTTTCACCGATTGAAAGAGAAGTACATTACATAAAAGTATAGAATTTTGGTGAATGATCAAAATGAAGTTGTTGAACAATTGATTGCCACAATACAATGATATCAATTACTGTTCAAAAAACATGTGTTTCTTCAAGACAAGCGTGAAAGAATTAATGTCCAAGGTCCTATTAGTTGGGTCGGACTTAATTACTTATTGGACTAAATTAATTAATTAGATTAATTAATTTGGCATGTTTGTTGATGGGCTCTAATTGACTAGACCTGGGTTAGGGTTAGCGCAACCTATAAATTAATAGGCATAACAGATTAAGGTTAAGAGTTGATCTTGATTACTTGCTAGCACAAGCAAAAGACAACTTAATACAATTACTCCTAAAAGGTTCTAATTTCATATGTTCTTGATCGTAGAAGTCCAGATCTATTCTTGTTGTGTCGATCACCATTAGAGGCTTGACAATTGGACAGCTGTGGTATTGAAGATAGCACCTTCAGCTGATCAGATAATCAGATTTCACGGTGTTCATTAAGGTAAACTTCTATCACGAATTTTATCTAAGTACAAGGTTAATCCAGCTTACAGGAATTGTAGATTTAATTTACGTTGTGCATGTATACTTCAATTCATTACAATGGTATCAGAGCCTACCTTGTTACTTGTTAGAGTTCGTTAGAATGCTTTAATGAATTGAACAATAATTGTTATTTGCATATTAATTTGATTTGAGTTTTGACAGTAAATAAAATTATGAATTTTAGAAATCTGAATATGATTCAGATTTTATTTTGGAATAAATTTTTTTTTTAAAAAAAGGTGAAACTGGACTAGCGGTGGCAGCGTTTTGGAAATAACTCTCGTCGGCGACAGAGAATGGATGGCGATGTGTCCTGCGGTAGTCGGAGTGCAAAACGCACTCTGGTAGTGGTCCGCTGCTTTTGAAGCAACAGGCGCCCGCGAGCGACTCATAGCACCGCTGCTAGAAATAGCATCGGCGGTGGTCTCCGGTATTAGACATCGGTGCGACCACCGCCAGATCATCCGTTGGCGGCGTCGTTTCATTTCAGAAACCCTTGCCTACGGTTTTCTGTATTTGGCAATTTTGTGGACAAGGGCTCCTATGCAATTTCAGAAATTGCCTAAGAAGGTCAAATGTTTTAAAATTAAAAAGGGGACCTTCTGTACAATTTCTAAAATCTGAGAGGGTCTTCTGTGCAATTTTAGAAATTGCATTAAAGGATTCATTATTTTAAAGCCTTAAGGGAATGACTGTGAAATTTCAGAAATTGTACAATAAGTCCTCAAGTTTTAAAAAGAAATTAAGGTCTTAGATGTAATTTTGAATTTTTTTGGAAAATTGTAATTATTAAATCTTTTATTACTGGTCAAAATACTCAAAATTGACTAAAATCATTTTTAAACCATATTTTGAATTTTTTACCAGATTAAATTTTGACTTTACTTTATAAATTACAATTTTGACCATATACGAATTTTATCTTCAATTAGAGTGTGACTTTAAATTGAGAGATAAAATAAAATTTGAAAATTCTATTTATGAAAAAAAATTAATTGAGTAATTGAGTAATTTTATTGTTGATAAATTAATTAATTAATTGGATTAATTATTTAATTCCGTCTAGTCCTTTCCAAAATGTCTAAAAGGTTTAGACTTATACTGTCAAAGCTGCAAATTTAAAAATTAATATATTTTTAATATTAGATGTTAAAATAAATATTTAGTGGATGATTATGGACTCGACCCATGTGATTGATTGTATGATTAATTATTCATGTTGATTGTTGGTTGGGTCTACGAGCCTATTATTTAATTAAATGGGTCTGCAAGCTTATTATTTTTTTAATTAGGTTTTCAAGCTATTTATTTATTATGGGCCTACATGTCCATTTATAATTATGGGCCTACATGTCCATTTATAACGGCCTGCGTGCCAACTAGTATAGGATACTTGTTACATATTGGTCATAAAGAAGCAACTAGTATATCATACAGGTTGCTGCAGGAGATGGAGATGATTGCATTTAGCATTTGATGAACGAATGCAATGTCCCTTAGGAATTGACCGACTAATATTTCTTTTGGCTCAGGAAGATTAGATAGAAAAGTCCATAATCATCCACAGTTATTATTATGTATGATTGATTGCATGTTAGATGTTAGTTAGTATACATAATGTGAAAGACAAATCCCTCTTTATCAAAATATTAAATTCGTATTAAATAGTTAATACAACGTGTCTTCTATTGTTATAGTGAAAAGTCAGAGTCCATTTTCGATGTTAGTTTGTTGAGTCACTCAAGCCTGCTCGCTCATGGATATGTTTATCACTATGAAACATTTCATGTTTCTGAACAATATGTCAATTTAACTAAAATTTTATTTTTTGTTGTGTCAATCAAGAAAATAAAAATTTAAGGGGCACAATCAAGTAAACACATAAGATGTGTGCGACAATAAGTTGTCTACTTGATGATCTAGGAGTCACATAGAGATGTGATTGATAGAAGTATCTACCGGATGTTTTATTAGAATTTGTTGAGTCACTCAAAGTTCTAATAAAATAAAAGGGATCCTAACCCACTGGGAATTTAAGTGGTTCTATTGATTAATGTTTGATGGCCATTAATTCAATTTAAACAGTGGGAGTATAATTAATTTAATATAAGTCCATGTTAAATTAATTTTCTGTATTTAATTAATTGTTCTATATTGTTATTTAATAGTTGAATTATAAGTAACCACACGAGTTTGAGAGGCATACTGGATGCTAACGTACATACCGGACCTAATTTTCTAGACTGGCACCACGATATGAGAATTGTTCTCAAACATGAAAAAGAAAAATTGGATATGTCATTGAGCAGCCAATGTCGAAGTTCCTACTGAGGAGGTTACACCAGAGAATGTGCGGGCTTACAATACACAATGATGACAATGACACTACAACGTATGATGCTTGCAACATGTCACCTGAGTTAGAAAAGCAGCATGAGGGTATGGATGCTTATACCAAAATATATCATTTCAAGAAGTTAGAATGATGTACAGTCATGGACTGAAATGTATGAGACATTCAAAAGGTTATTCAGAGGTATGATGGTAAAAAGATCTTTAATCAGTGCTCATGTACTGAAGATAATTGGTTATATTAAAAAATTAAACCAGTTGAGTTTTACCATAGACCACGAACTAAGTGTTGACTTAGTTATAAAGTCCCTACCTAATAACTTTTCGCAGATCATTGTGAATTTCAACGTGAATAAGATTCAATGGACCCTACTTGAGCTACTGAATATGCTGAAAATTGTTGAGCCCAAGGGAATGGGACAACTTTGGCCATTGATACCTCTAAGGAAAGTAAGAGGAAATCTAAAATGAATTTTCAGAATGGATCCAAGGCCAAATATAATAAAAAAAATAGTTAAAGTATACAAAGACAAATCCAAGTCTGATGATCCATGTTTTCAATGTGGAAACAAATGGCATTAGAAGATGAACTACAAGGCATT
Source organism: Forsythia suspensa (assembly GCA_023638005.1). Taxonomy (NCBI): domain Eukaryota; kingdom Viridiplantae; phylum Streptophyta; class Magnoliopsida; order Lamiales; family Oleaceae; genus Forsythia; species Forsythia suspensa. Next base: position 35,293,544 of record CM042671.1, read on the forward strand.
AAAGAGATAAAACCAAAAACTCATATCTTTTGTATTAAATACTTGGTCATATAAATGAAAATGCATCACCAAGTTAAATAAAAATGAATACTTGGATTTAAATGATTATGAATCATTTGATAAGTGTGGATCATGCTTTTTGGGCAAAATGACCTAGACCCCTTTTCTGGAAAGGGAGTCAAAGTTGCAGACTTTTTTTGTACATATCGATGTATATGGACAAATGTCTAAAAATGCTAAAGGTGGTGTTTCTTACTTCATCATATATACAAATGACCATTCTAGATATGGTTTCATATGCTTAATGGAATTCAAGAGTGAAGCCCTTGAAAAGTTCAAGGAATTCATGTAAGAAGTAGAAAGGCAAACTAGAAAAAATATTCTAATACTTAGATTTGATCGAGATAGAGAATATTTGAAGGGTGAGTTTTTAGAATATCTACAAGAGAATGAGATTATCTCACAGTGGACTCCACCGTATACATCAACACAAAATGGTGTGTCTGAAAGGAGAAATCATACCTTATTTGATATGGTGCGATCAATGGTGAGTCTTGCAGTTCTTCCAAAATCATTTTGGAGATATGCACTTAACACTACATGTTATACACTAAATCGTGTTCTATCTAAATCAGTCAATAAAACTCTATACGAGTTATGGAAAGGGTAAAAGACCCGATATTTCATACATGGATGCGATGCTTATGTGAAGCGCGTTGAATCGGATAAGCTATGAGCTAAATATGATACATGTTTATTTTTCAGGTATCCAAAGTAAACTGCAGGGTACTATTTCTACAATTCCATCGAGATGAAGGTCATTATATCGAGACTTGCTGTATTCTTAGAGAAGACAGTGTTGTATTCTTAGAGAAGACAGTGGGAGAAAAGTAGATCTTGAAGAGGTTCAAAAAACCAAAAATAAAATTGACCAATTAAATGTTCCAATGGTTGAGCTTACATTTGATGAAGCACAGATTGAGAAAGTGGGAACCACCAGTTCCCAAGGACACACAAGCTCTACGTAAGTCGAGCAGAGTCATTCATTTTCCTCTGAGATACGATCTTCTGATTACTAGTAATGTATTACTAATCGAGAAAGATGAACATATTACTTACGTAGAATCGAAGTCAAATGTTGACTTAAAGAGATGGCAGAAAGCCATGGAATCCGAGGTGAACTCTATGTACGAAAACAAGGTTTAGACATTGGTTGATCAGCCTGAAAGGGTAAAAAATATAGGCTGTAAATTGGTTTACAAGAAAAAGGTCGACATGGATGATAATGTTCATACTTACAAGACAAGATTGATTGCGAAGGGTTACATGTAAAGGCAATGGATTGACTTTGATGAAACCTTCTCACCAGTAGCCATCTCTAAGTTAATTCAGATTCCGCTTACGATAGTAGCATACCATAACTATGAGATCTGGCAAATAGATGTCAAGATTGCATTCCTTAATAGGAATCTTAGCGAGAATATGTACGTGACACAACCTCAATGTTTTGAATCCACAGAGCCAAACAAGTTATGCAAACTATAGAAATTCATATATGGGTTAAAGCAAATCTTTCGGAGCTAGAATCTTCATTTTAATAAGACAATCAAAATGTTTTATTTTATTAAGAATGAAGATGAACTATGTGTGTATAAAAGGTTAGTGGGAGCAAAGTCTTGTTTCTAATTTTGTACGTGGATGACACACTATTATTAGAAAACTATGTCCCCGATGCCAAAAATCAGTCAAGTTGTGGTTATCCAAATTTCTCCATAAAGAATATGCGAGAGACATCATACATTCTTGGTATAAAGATTTATAGAAATAAATCTAAGAGAATGTTTGGCCTATCTCAATCTACGTACATAGATAAAATCTTGAGAAGATTTAGCATGAAAAAAATCTAGGAGAGGACTCTGTCCCATCGAGTATGGGATATATATCTCAAAGAGATGTGTCCAAAGACATAAATTGAAAGAGATCGCATAGATAGAATTCTTTATGCATCAGCAATGAGATCTATCATGTAAGTCGTGCTATATACTCGATCGGATGTTTCATATGCTTTGAGTGTCACAAGCAGGTTCCAAGCGAACCCTGGCGAGAAACATTGGATCGCTATCATGAACATCTTTAAGTACTTGAGAATGACTAAAGACATGTTCTTGGTATATGGAGGAAATGAACTTTAGAGTTCAAGGTTATGTCGATGCCAGCTTTCAGTCTGATAAAGACGATAGCAAATCTCAATCTGGATATGTATTTACTCTAAATAGTGGTACGTTAGTTGGAAAAGTTCCAAATAGGAAATGACTGCTGATTCAACTATAGAAGCTGAATATATAACTGCTTCAGAAGCAGCAAAGAAAGCGGTCTGGATCAAGAAGTTCATTTCAGAACTTGGAGTAGTTCCTAGCATTGTTGATCCAATAACTTGTATTGTGATAACAATGGAACCATCACACAAGCGAAGGAACACATGTCTCATCAATGATCTAGATATATATTGAGGCAATATCATCTCATCTGGGAGATAATCTTAAGAAATGACATAAATATAGAATGGGTCCTAACATACGATAATGTAGCAGATCCTTTGACAAAGTTGTTGTCCCAGCACAAGCATGATTGTCATGCTAAATCTGATGGTATTAAGATACCTAAGTGATTGGATCTAGTTTGTATGGGACATTTTGTGATATACTCTTTATTAGATATTGAAGTATATGAATAAATTGATTAATTAAATAATGGCAGGTCTGTTATTTTTAAATTTTACTATTTAAAATAATAGAGTCCGAAGAAAAGTTAATAGTAACTTGTTAATTACAATGTGTTGTGATTGTGAGATACAAGTTATAAATAACTTATTCTTGAAATATCCCTAGTCATAGTAATAATGAGATACGGATATCATTATTGTGGATAGACTAGCATGTGTTGCATTTCTTTTAAAGAAAGTAGTTGATCTCACGAGCTAAGATGTAGAGAGACATCTGAATGAACACATGAATGCATTGTTATGGAAACATGACATTGGATGATATGCCTAGAGATTCTACAAGGATAACTATCCAAGTGTAAGTGGTAAATCTCTAATGTGCGGTTGTGGATTTGGTCCTTTGATTTGAGGACATCATAGAATCTTATGTGAGGATTGTTATATTTTGGCGAGCGTTTGATGGGACTCGAAGATTTGAAGTTACAAGGAAGACGTCGTACGGGTATAGTGAGAATTATATGAAGGTTGTGAATGTCCAATATGAGGATTTGTCACTCTTGGAAAGTATGAGATTATAACCTGATTTTTGCACACTTATGTTGATATAAATTTTTTCGGACGGGTTGGAGTTATGAGTTGAAAATGTTTCAATTATAACAAGATTAGATCAACGAAGGGTTGAGGTGAATAATATAATTTGTTGAAATGAGATTGACATTGATCCATATCTCTTAACCAATTGGGTTATATTGATGAAGGGATTATATTTCTACGGTAACCGCACATATATTGGTTCTGTCATACCACATGACATTTTCTTTCACATGGATTTTCTTGACACATTGCTAGATGTCAATTTTGGACGGCGATGTGAATTGATCGATCTAGGTGAATCGATAAGAATATCACTGCGCTTGCCATTGTGAATGGGAACCTAATGGATCACACACATAAGGCGAGAATTGAGCATCTGGAGTTGGACCTTGTCCAAGTGGGAGATTGAAAAAATTAATGTCCAAGGTCCAATTAGTTGGGTCAGACTTAATTACTTATTGTACCAAATTAATTAATTCGATTAATTAATTCGGCCTATTTATTGATGGGCTCTAGTTGGACTAGACCTAGGGCTAGGGTTAGCACCGCCTATAAATTAATAGGCACAACAGATTAAGGTTAAGAGTTGATCTTGATTACTTGCTAGCAAAAGCAAAAGACAACCCAATACAATTACTCCTAAAATGTTCCGCTTTCATCTGTTACTAATTCGAATTTTTCCTACGTTACTAATGTTCACGATAGCATGATTTATACACAAACAGTACTTAAATAGAAAAGAGAGTTTTGTAACATTAAAATCTCTCATACTTTGCAACACCAAAATAGCACAGAAAGAGCAAAACTCATGCACATGTTTCTTAACTAATCATTCATGTTTCAATTTATTATTTTAACTAGACAGATCTTTATCATCATCGGCAACAACAAAGAAAAGAGCCATTCTTACCTCAAATTGACATCTTTTTTATTTATCCAGACATAATAGTTCGATTGACTGATCGTGGCCTAAGGCGAACTTCATAAATTAAGCATCCAATTGACTCCCAAATTGTAGTATGCATCCAAATGTTAAAATAGATTAAGCTATTTGAGACAAAGATGATAAATTAGTAGTTGTAGGCTATTGAGTTTGCTTGTCCTGCCTTAGTTTATGTTTCAAACGATCAAATTACCATATTTGGAGACTAAGAAAAAAAGGGGGTAATTGACATAAAACGTCCCTACCTTTTGAAGTGATTGTGCAAATCATCACTACCAATGAAATTTTAGTATTTTTATCCTCAAATCTACCTTTGCTTGTGCAAAACATCCTTTCAGTGTCATCAAAAAAGCTTTGTTACGTCTGATCCTCAACACGACATGTATCACCTTGCAAATGTAATTTCGTCTACACACCTATTTCACAATAATCCCACAATATTTTGTAATGATCTACAAAACTCCATCTAATATTATCTATTTCCTTTTCCTTTGCTCTGTATACTTGCCAAGTTAAGATGTCACCCAAACCATCCCTTTCACCCTTTTCCATGAATGTGCTGACTTCCATGTTTAGTTTAGACCTCCAATCAGATTAAAGGTATGGACGTTTTGTACATAGTGTCCATAGCGGTTCAACTTCTGATATTCTATCTACTTGATAATTTGGACGGACGTACAAGTAATCCTTCATAATATCAAGAATAATGTGGGAATCATGAACCGCAAGTTGTTCCTTGGGTGTTTTGCGAGCTTCTAACCCATGAACTGCACAAAGGACAACATGTCCACCTTACTTGACTGTGAAATTGACCTGTCAAGGGTGGTGATGGAGAAGTCCCCATATATAATTGCATTCAAGTTTTTGTGTAATTCCATTTAGGATTGATTTATGTCGAGATAGTACACATGTTCTATACGGGTTCTCTCTTAACATTGTATAATGTCTAAATGTTGGGTATTTTAAACTGTGTAGACACTAGAGCAGCCTTAATTACCTCTAGAAAGGGAGACTCTACAACAATACTCATGTTTGCTTCTTCATCCGATCATCCCTTGGCAGTTTCCTCTTCGATTTTTCTTCTAGCTTCAATCCCCGAATAGTCATTCGATTTAAAGCATATAAATTGATTTGCCATATAAAAGGTAGGGACATATGTGAAATGGGTATATGGATGAAATTACCCTTGTAATGTGGTACAAGTCGTGTCACAATCTCCTAGAATCATGCAACGTGATAAACTCAAAGAAGGAAGATAATCTCAGAGATTGCCTGAGTAAGGAATGATCTCTATCACATAAGGAAAGAAGATCCGATCGGGTATCTGGTTGATTTGTTTCCTAAATCAACTAGGACTCCTGCAATATAAATACAACATCTCCGGTTATTCCAAGATACGCTATCTTTTATGCTTAAGGATCCCACCGTAAACTCTACTCAAACCTCTGCTTGCTTGTCCCTTCCACACCCAGTTAATTTCACCCCCCGTGTATTATACATATACTGGCAGTTGACTTGATCGTCGGAGTACCAACGATCGTCGGATTCTTTTTCTCCAGAGATCTTGGTGCCTAAAGATTGTCCTAGTGTGCAGGTAACATAAGAGTTGGTAGAGGAGTGACTGGAGATCTGTTGACACGTGGACGTTGCAAGTTCCAATGTCAACAGATTGGCACCGTCTATGAGAATCGAAATACGTTACACAACTAAGAACTTGTCGTAAAAAGGTGTTTTCTACTCGGAAGAGCATGGCATCCGAACATTCCATGGAAGAAGAAGTTGAGTCCCACCACACTAACTTGTGACAGGAAAGCGTTCAGGACCTATAGAACGTAACCCGTCACAAAAGGAGAAGACAACGACAGAAACGGACGGTGGAACAGGAGAACCAGGATCTGAGGATGGACAATACCCAGATGAAGGTCGCGCTTGAACTGTTGGAGAATCAATCCCTCCAATATGGACCCAAGCACAGTCGTACCTGGAGGAGCCCTTCACAATTTGGTTCACTAGACAGCCACCATTCCCAAGAGGAACCGCCAGTCTCTAACGGTCGAACCCCCGTGACCCCGCCTTGAAGCCCTCACAAGATGGCCAGAGAGGGAGACCTTTCCCTGTACGAGAGAACCATCCCGTTCCTACTGCTTGCGTGTTTGATAGGTTGGGAATAGGGTCTTCTATAGCACCCCCCCTGCCCGCACATAGCAGGCGCAGTGAACACTGTGAGGCCCGTACAGAAAAGAAGAAGGACCTGAAGAGTCACACAAAGTCTGAAGAGGAGAAGGAGAGGCTAGAGTGTTACAAGGATGACGATGACGAGAATCTCCTGTTTACCAACTACATGAAGGTAGTGGAGGTGCCCGTAAACTTCCGAATGCCTCTCATAGACAAATATAACGGAAGAGGCGACCCAACGGATCACATAAACACATATAAGACGAAGCTCCAAGGCCAGTCCCCAGCAGTAAAGTGTCAGAATTTTCATACCACGCTCGTAGCCGACGTGAAGAGATGGTACAATAAGCTGAAGCCAGGGAGCATTCGAAGCTAGCCTCAACTCAAAAGGGAGTTCATCAACGCCTTCATTGGCAATCGGACGATGATTGCAGACATTGCCCAACTCAACGACATCCGGTAGAAGGAAGGAGAAACCGTCAAGAGCTACTTCAAGAGGTTCAGCAACGTTATTAACAAGATCGAGACGGTGACCGACGAAAAGGCCTTGGATGCCCTGGTAACTGGGCTACACATGCGAACTTCCTTCTGGAGGGATGTACAGAATCAGTCAACCGAAGACCTACAGTCAGCTGGAGGACTTGATCCAGCGACGAAATTCAATTAGAGAAAACGATCGAGAACAGAAAGAAGGCCGAAAGAAAGAGAGGAGACTACTACATGAGAGAGGGTCGACGCTTTCTAGAACCTCGATTCTCCTGCTTTCAGAGGAAGCGTTCTCCGGAACCGGCAAGCAACCATTATAGGAGATTCAATCAGACGGAGGTAGCCCCTGTGCCCCATCCTAGAGCACCAATAGTGGCTCCCTTACCAGTCGGAACCCCGCCCAAGTTTTGTCGTATACACAGGACCAGGGTGCATAACACGGAGGACTGCCCAAACGTGAGGGAGTTAATCAATCGCGGGAACCATGGGCAGGGAGAAGGGAATCAACTCGCGCGAGGAAGTCGAGAGCCTCCCGCACAAGGGCGAAGACCTCCTTATCGGCGCCAGAACGATGGACCTCACCGTGATGGAAGGAGGAATGACGGAAACAGGGATTAGCCGAGGGTGGAAGGGCCCCCAAGAGCCTCCCCTGTCCGAGAAATAAATACCATTATAGGAGGGCCCTATGTCGGAGGGCACACAATGAACTCGCGACGCAACTACGCGAAGGTGGCAAGAGATGAACCCATGGAGAGTTGGCAGGTCCATGAGCACTGGTCAAAAGCACTACAAATCTCCTTCACTGAGGGGGACGATGCTGGCATACACTACCCACACTGCGATGCTCTCGTAGTCCGCACCATCGTGGCCAGAAACAGCCTAGGCCGGATGCTAGTCGATGATGGAAGCACCGTGAACATCTTGTTCGGCAGTGCCTTTGACCAAATGGACGTAGATCATGAGCCAATGGCTATTTCGGAGCCAATATTCAGTTTCACAGGAGACAGCCTCATCCCGCGAGGAAGGATTACCCTCACAATGGATTTTGGAGAACCTCCGTGCCACCTCAGGAAATTCATGGAGTTTCTGATAGTAGACACCCACTCCGCCTACCACGGTGTCCTTGGGAGACTCGTGTTGAAAGATCTATAGGCAGTCACATCCATACACCATTTGGCAATGAAGTTTCCAACGCCCGGAGGGGTGGCCAAGATCCGGGGCAATCAGACGGAGGCAAGGGCATGCTATATGAATGCATTACGGAAAGTCGCAAAACACGAAGACATTGTCCCAGCAGTGATGACCATACACTCAGAACCAATGGGCATTGACCACGAAAATATGGACGAGAAGATGGTATTGGACGAAGGCCTAGCCCCCGAATAAGAGGCTCGGATTCTCTTGCCTCCCGGCCGAGGAACTGGAAGTTTTTCCGGAGAACCCCTCGGAACCAATGCAGGTGTTGCAGGTGGGAGAAAAACTTGAAGGAAAAATGAAAGAAAAACTAAAGCAGTTCCTCCGAGAGAACGCTAACGTCTTCACATGAAAGCACATCGATATGGTCGGGATCGATCCATATGTGGAATGCCACACCTTAAAGGTAGATCCGCAGGTACGCCCCAAGATTCAGAAAAGGAGACCTCTGAGTACTGAACGATATGGTGCCTTGAAGGAAGAGGTTGACAAGCTGTTGGCCAATGGGTTCATCAGGGAGGCTGTTTACCCCCAATGGGTATCTAACCCAGTGCTGGTGAGAAAGAGCAGCAAAAAATAAAAGGTCTGCATAGATTTCTCGAATCTGAACCAAGCATGCCCTAAAGATAGCTTCCCATTACCACGCATCGACCAGCTGGTCGATGCGACTGCCGGCCATAAGCTATTGAGTTTCATGGACGCATATTCGAGCTACAACCAGATCCCAATGTTTGCGGGAGACGAGGATCACACCGCGTTTATCACTGACCGAGGCTTGTACTGCTATAGGATGATGCCCTTCGGTCTAAAGAACGCAGGAGCCACATATCAGTGGTTGGTAAATCACATGTTCGCAGGGCAAATCGGGAACACCATGGAGGTATACGTCCATGATATGCTTGTGAAAAGCGTGAATGCCGAAGACCACATAGGGCACTTAAGGGGGATGTTCGAAGTCCTTCGCAAATATTGCATGAGGTTAAACCCCTTGAAGTGCGCATTCGGAGTTGCGTCGGGAAAGTTCCTCGGCTACATGGTCAACCAGCGCGGAATTGAGGCTAATCCCGAAAAGATTAAGGCGCTCATCGAGATGCGGTCACCATCTTCCCCCAAGGAGGTCCAAAGCCTGACAGGAAGATTAGCGGCCCTGAATCGATTCATATCCAAAGAGACTGATAGTTTCCAGCCCTTCTTTCAGACCATCAAGGGCGGGAAGAGGTTCGAATGGACCGAAGAATGTGAAAGAGCCTTCCAGAACCTCAAGGTCCTCATTGGAAAGTCCCCGTTGCTGTCTAAACCGAAGAATGGTAAAACGTTGCTCGTTTACCTCGCCATGTCCGAGAAGGCAGTTAGCTCGGTCTTAATACGGGAAGAAGGTCCGGTGCAGCTTCTTGTCTATTATGTAAGCAAGGCCTTACAGGACGCGGAAATAAGGTACCCGGATATGGAAAAACTCGCCCTATCTTTAATCATCGCCTCTCGAAAGCTCCGGCCTTACTTCCAGTCTCATAGCATTTGTCCTGACGAACCTCCCTTTGAGACAAATACTCCAAAAGCCAGACACATCATGGAGGCTAATGAAGTGGTTGGTCGAACTCAGCCAGTTCGATATCAACTACAAGCCAAGACCTTCAGTAAAAGGACAAGCTTTGGTAGACTTTGTAGCCGAATTTGTCCATATCCCCGAATGTTCGCTTGAAGCCCAACCCCAGGAGGTACCAACATGGAAGTTGTATGTTGACGGATCATCGGGTGAGGCCGGGGCTGGAGCCGGGATTTTACTAGTTAGCCCCGACCGTCACAATCTCAACTGTGCACTCCGCCTGGAGTTCAAGGCCTCCAACAATGCTACGGAATACGACGCACTCCTAGCAGGCTTGAGACTGGCACAAGAAATGAAGGCAAGAAAACTCCAAATTCACAGCGATTCACAACTGGTCGTGAGTCAAATTAATAGAGCCTTCGCGGCACGCGAGCATTCCATGATGGCATACCTAGCCAAGGCCAGAAACTTGTTATCCTACTTTGAGACATACGAGCTACTATAGATTCTACAAGTGGAAAATGGCTACGCGGACGCCCTCTCGAAATTGGCAAGCAGCAGAGACTCCGATTTGATGAAGGCCATCCCAGTTGAGAGGCTCAACGAGTCTGTCACATTCGCTGTCTTGAAGACATCTGAATTCTTTACGTGGATGAAGGAAATCATTGCGTATTTGACTAACCAAGTACTACCCGACGACAGACAAGAGTCACAAAGACTCCATAGAAGAGCCGCGAAATTCGTGCTACAAGACGGGATCATATATAAGAGGGGCTTCATCCACCCCCTTCTGAGATGTTTGACACAGGAAGAGGCAATGTATATAATGAAGGAGATACATGAGGGGATATGCGGTAACCATTCCGGTGGGATGGCACTGGCACATAAAGCTTTAAAGCAAGGGTACTACTGGCCGACAATGAAGAAAGACTCCCATGAATATGCGAAGAAGTGTGACAAATGCCGAGATTCACCGCACGCAAGCAAAGCTCCCCCATTGAGAGGCTCAACCGAACCTTACCCCTTTTTACTGGATGAAGGACGACCCTTGGCCTTTCGCCAAGTGGGGTATCGATTTCGTAGGACCCCTACCGACGGAAAGAGATGGGGTCAAGTTCGCAATTATAGCAGTGGATTATTTCACCAAGTGGTGCGAAACCGAACCTTTGGCCAAGATCACAGAGGAAAATGCGTAGAAATTTGTGTGGAAGAATATTTTCTGCCCCTTCGGGATTCCTCACTCTTTAATCTCTGACAATGGCACACAGTAAAGAAATTCAACTCGAATTGCGAGAATCTTGGTATTCGAAGAGATTTTTCCACCCCATACTACCTCCAATCTAATGGCCAGGTAGAAGCCATGAACAATATCATCAAGCATACGTTCAAGCAGAAGCTAGAATCCGCTAAATGAGGATGGGCTGAAGAACTACCCGAGACCCTATGGTCCTATCGGACGGCTACTGGTGAAACCCCTTTCTCCATGGCATACGGAGCGGAGGCTATGATTCTCGTCGAAATAGGGATGCCCTCACCCAGGCTACTGCACTTCGACAAAGTGACAAATGAGGGTTTGCGCAGGCAAACCTCAATTTACAAGACGAGAAACATGAGGACTCGCAACTGCGCCTCTTAGTTTACCAACGGAAGATGGCCAGGTACTATAACTTCAAAGTGAGGGGTAGGAGTTTCCACATCAATGACTTCGTCCTGAAGAAGGTATTCCAGGCTAATAAAGAAGTGGGGACCAGAACCCTCGGACCCACTTGGGAAGGACCTTACAAGGTCATCGAAGAAATCCACCCCGGAACTTACAGATTGGAAGATTTCGAAGGCAGAGAGACGAGGCACCACTAGAACATCACCCATCTGCGGCCATATCATCAGTAGTTTCACTTTGCACAATTCATTTTTTCAGCATTTGTTTTCCGGCGCCTTGAGAAATCGCGTCTTTTAATAAAATTCATAACATTATGAATCGAAAGTGTTTTATGGCCAGTCAGCATGATTCAGTAGCGAGGGAGTGTGGTTCGCGGCCAACTCTATCAACTCGCTGGATAAACATTCAACGTGTAAACATGCTAGTAAGTACAATTCGACAGCGAGAGAGTGTGGTTCGCGGTAAACTCTATCAACTCGCTGGATAAACATTCAACGCGTAAACATGCTAGTAAGTACAATTTGGCAGCGAGGGAGTGTGGTTCGCAGCCAACTCTATCAACTCGCTAGGTAAATATTAAATGCGTAAACATGCAAGTAAACACGATTCGGAACAATCACAAAATTTCCACTAATAATTTACGAGATAATTACACCATAAAGAACTTTACAATGGCATAACCAAGAGGCATCGCCACTAAGCACGTATAAGATTCCTACGACTCAGCATAACCAGGGGCCCCAAGTTTGGCCAATAAGCCCTTAGCTTTCGCCAACTCGCTTAGCGCCTCAGTCAGTTCTATATCTTTTGCATGAATCATACTTTGACAAGATTTTAGTTGCGACTCAGCCTTCTTCCGAGCATCGACACACGTCTTCTGAATTGTCTGGTCCTTCGTAACATCATACGTGACACGAGCCCTCGCGTGTTCAGAAAATGCGAGTCGCGCTCGAAGATGTTTGTTTTCAGCACGCATCACTTCGACATCTTCATCCTCCCCAATGGCGGAATGCAGTTCGTCAACCTTCATCTCCAACATTTTATACAACTCACAGTTTAGAACGTGACTATGGGAGGTATACATTTCGGCCAACTTCACCAACTCCGTCATTTCCGTGGTGTCTGCCGCCTTTCCAAAGGCAGAAGTCCAATACTTATGAACTGATGCTGCATCAATGGCAACCACTGGAGGTAATTTTCCTACGACTGTTGGATCCAGCTTGTCCTGGCGGGATCCAATGTTGATGTATTCGCACTTACCGAGAGGGAGAGACGTTGATGCCCGGGATGCCTCCTCCCCGCTCTTGGCTCCTACTTTCCTTTTCTCCAACTGTTAACATAGACACAAATACACAACATGTTCATGAAACTTTCCACTATAACATCAGTATGTCGAGGCGAATGAGACTTACACATCAGTCTGCCGCTGGCCAATAGGTTGTCGTCCTTCAACAGGTTGCTGAGACTCCTAAAGTCGCTACTGAGAGCTTGTACTTTATTCCACTTCAACCTCAGCTCTCCTTGGTTTCTCTTCGGGATCGGTGGCTTCCCGCAGTCTGCAAAAGCAAGCAATACATTAAGTCAGAAACTATAGACAAAATTCCACACAAATGCGGCAGTATATACCAAGTTCCCCAAAGTGCCGAGGAATAGACACATGAGGAAGAGGGTCACCTTGCATAAATTCCCAGTCCTCGTCTATGAATATGTACATCTCCTTCCAGTTGTGTACTTTGTTGGGACTATCGGTGGCCGTACCCCATTTCTGACCCGGTCGGGGAGAAATGTTATACCATCCTGCGGATCGGCAAGGCGGTATATGGACTCAAACTCCCTCGGAGATAAGTTACCTCCCGACTCGGCAATACTCCACAATAGGTACGAAGCTACCATCTGCCCGAATCGTTCGGTGTTATCTGACAAGGGGCCAAATTCCAATCTTTCAGAACCTCACGAAAGAAATGGTTCATAGGCAAGCAAAGGCCTTGTTGCATCTCGGGTTCGTAAATCGCGAGAAATCCATTAGGAGGTTTGTTGGCACGTTCCTCCAGGCCCGGAGCCCTAAGTATTACGGACGCATGGATATCGTACGATAGCCGTATATCCTCCAACTCCCCCTCAGCAATCCTCGACCACGCCATAGAAGCTTCAGTGGCTGACCGCTTGAGCTCTTCGTCAAGCGCCTGCGCGCCTGGAGCATCCCTCTTATCAAGTGACTCCCTCATCTCAGGCACCCCAGCGTCTCGTCCCCTCTTCTCCATATTCACTTTCGACGGAGTGGCTGTGCACGCCTCCCTCCCACTTGTAGACGGAGAGGACGGGGGTACGTCGGAGGAAGATGGATTCAATCTCCCTATTACCTCGGAAGTGGAGGACGATGAGACAGACGTTGTTGCCCCACCCCTTACACTAGGGTTTGTCTAGGCATCCGATTGGTTTTGTGAATCACTGGTACCGGAAGACATCACGCACCCTTCTCTACTCCCTGATGTTGGTATCCTTGCTACGCCGGAATGCGTGACCAGGTATAACCTCCAAACCATGGATTCAAGTATTAATCACAAAAACAAACTACGAAACAACTCACAACAACCCTTGGCGCGCTTACCTCGGAATAGCAGGAAGACATGTTGCAACACTTGGGATTTTCTTTTCCTTTTTCGGCAACACGCTAGCAATACTCACTACCGGCACGTAAACGAGAAGAAATTATAATGAGGAAAGGCGCCAAACTTTATAGGTTGAGCTATTCCATTCCCTACCATCCACTTTCCACAAGTGCCATCTGAATCGTTCACCAGTGGACACGTGTATGGTTCGGTGCACTAGGCAGAAAACGGAACCCTAAGCGTTCCTCAAAACACAGAAGCACGCACCCCACTCGCGCCCCCTTTCCCCGCTACGCGCTACGGGCATTAAATGGCTACACTATCTCACTCATGATGGTCTAACCACGGATTGACAGTCTTGATTGACAGAGTCCCACCAACCGCAGACACGTCACCAAATATGGTTTTTTTGAAGCCCTCACCCGTCATAAATGTTCGACTTCAGACTTGGGGGACTGATATAGCATTCAATTTTGGTTTGCGCAATGTGGCGAACAATATGGCTAATGCGAAGACCAAATGTTCATTCTTCACCCTCAAAAAGTTCCACGCCCATTATAAATAATATGCTCGGACTTGGGGGACTATTGTTACCACCCGACTTTGATAAGGCTCCCATGTCAATAAAGGTCCAACATAAGCCCCGTAGAAGCCCAACAGGAGTCCCATAGAAGCCCCACTAAGGCCTCGCAAACCCTAGAAATGGGGTTGGAGGCCCGTCGGATGTCTTAGCACTCTCGGGCCCATAATACCGCGAGGCCTAGGGAGGGCCTCGACATTCACGACTGAACTATAGGACCTCGCAGGCCTCATCAATTGACAGGCAGCAGGATATTCTGGAATGACCAGAGAAATAATTTAGGACAGATTACGCGAGATTGGCAAAATGGATCCTTACAAGGAAACTGAATCACAATCTCCTAAAATCATGCAACGTGATAAACTCAAAGAAGGAAGATAATCTCGGAGATTGCCTGAGTAAGGAATGATCTCTATCACATAAGGAAGGAAGATCCGATCGGGTATGTGGTTGATTTGTTTCCTAAATCAACTAGGACTCCTGCATTATAAATACAACATCTCAAGTTATTCCAAGGTACGCTCTCTTTTATGCTTAAGGATCCCACCCTAAAATATGCTCAAATCTCTACTTGCTTGTCCCTCCCACACCCAGTTAATTTCACCCCCCGTGTATTATACATATACCGGCAGTTGACTTGATCGTCGGAGTACCAACGATCGCCGGACCCTTTTTCTCTTTAGATCTTGGTGCCTAACAATTATCCTAGTGTGCAGGTAACATACGAGTTGGCAGAGGAGTGACTGGAGATCTGTTGACACGTGGACGTTGCAGGTTCCGACGTCAACAAGACTTAACAGAGCTTTTTGGATGACAATGGATGAAACGGATGTTTTGCGCAAGCAATAGTGGATTTTGAGGGAGAAAATGTCAAAATTTTATAGGTAGAGATGATTTGAATAATCACTTCAAAAGGTATTGACGTATTGTGCAATTACCCAAAAAAAAAAAAAAAAGCAAAATTCTTAATTGCTTTCTCATCGATTTCAGTATCTTCACCTACCAAAAAGAATTTTAACAGTTTAAATCATAAATTTCTGTTAGATCAAACTTTGCTTGCAAATGGCATGAGTCTATCGAACAAAAACTGAAACCCAAACTTTCACATGATTCCAAGACGCGTGATAGACGCTTTCCTTAAAAAAAAAATTGTTCCACTCAATTGTAGTACACACGAGATCCAAAGTTGTCTATATGATGTAATATAATATGATTTAAGTGTTTGCCTGCGTCTCTGCACTGATGAAAGTAAACCAAACACTCAAAATAAATGTAGATAATTATATAAAAGAATTTTATATACAGTTCTATAGTATTCCAATTATAAAACAAGTTAAAGAAATCAAATTCTATTTAGAGAAGCAAAGAAATAAGAAAATGATCAAGAATTGTCTCATTATTTCTTTCAACAATCACACTAAATTTATAGATCGTTAAAGGGAACTTCTCAAAGATTAAAATGGTTAAAAATGATCACAACAATTCATTAAGATACACAAAAACCGACTTCATAATGAAAGGAGGCCGAAAAGCACGACAAGCTCCGTTTTCCAGTTTTGCTTCTTATCAAAACCGAATGCTTGTTTCACCGATTTTTCATCCAACACTAGTCCCGAGTCATTCATGTAATGTTCTACATAGGTCAAAACAACATATTTAGAAAATCAACTCAACAATTTCCAGTATAAGAGCCATTTGTAATCTAAAACCATCAACAATTTCAACCTCTCTGGAATTAGAGGAACTAAAAATAAAAAGATCAAACATTCACAAATAAAATTTCTATAAATCGCACACGAATTAATTTTATCAAAAGATTCAAAATCCAAAATAATTTGGCAATAAATCATAAAAAAATCAAAAGAAAATAAAATTACGAAACTGCAATTATGAATTACCTAAAGTAGATTTTGTTTTGATAATGGTGAAAATTGGGATTTAGCATTTAGGACTAGAACACATTGCTAGATAACGAGAAGCTCAAGTCGGAATAATTGAATTGGAGAATGGGTAATTATATTCACACTACAAAATTTATTTGTTGCACCACATTTTAATTGCATTTAAGGTCCTCAATCTTTATTCATTGTAATACTTATGTCATCAACTTTTTTTCGTTATTTTTTATCCTCAATCTTCCATTAATTAGCACATCTCGTCTTTAATAAAAGTTCACGTCCAAAAAGTCCGTTTGTAAGGAGTAAAACTACTTATTTGCCCATCATATATATTTAAAAAAATAAATAAATACAAAAGTGTGACAAAATATTTTTATCTCATTTCAAAGTACGCAAAATAGAATATTTTAACAAAAATCATCATCAATGACGAGATGTGCTAATTAATTAGAAGGTTAAAGATAAGAATTTGATGGAAAAAAAGGTTAGGGACATAAGTATTACAATAGGCAAAGATTGATGATCTTAAATTTAATTAAAATATCACTACAAGAAAAAGTAACTATAGGGACAAATTTTGTCGTCCTTATAGATAGAATTGTCATCGCTAAAGTTCTACAGGGACCACATAGTCGTTCCTAACGATCGTCCCAATAAGCCCGTCCTAGTAAGTCAATAGAGATGACAATTGTCATCCCAATATATTCGCGGTTTATAGGGACGGCCTTTATCGTCCCTATAGCCCTTATTTTCGTCTTTTCCTTTCTTCCAACTATTTGTTTCAAAATATTTATTGAGACGACAATTTGTCGTCCCAATATATGTTGAATCTATAGGGACCACAAATGTCGTCCCTTGATGTCCCACTTTCAAATTGAATAGTGGGTGTCGAAAAATCTATTGGGAGGACTATTATCGTCCCAATAGGTTAAACTATTAGGACGACAATAGTCGTCCCAATAGAAAAAGGTCTTTAGGGACGATTATTATCATCCCAATAGGTTAAACTATTGGGACGACTATTGTCGTCCCAATAGAAAAATATCTATAGGGACGTCTATTATCGTCCCAATAGTTTAATCTATTGGGACGACTATTGTCATTCCAATAGAAAAATATCTATTGGGACGACTATTATCGTCCCAATAGTTTAACCTATTGGGACGACTATTGTCGTCCCAATAGAAAAATATCTACAAGGACAAACTATTGGGAACTATTGGGACGACTATTATCGTCCCAATATCTATAAAAAAATATCACATGGCCTATTAAACTATTTGTCGTCGTAATTAATTTTTTTTTCAAATTTATTGATTATAGTAATTATTTCACTTTTAATACTAATTGAAATTATTTATTACCAATGACTTAATAGAAACATTAAATAAAATGTTTAAAAAAACTTAAATAATATTAATTATATTATCATATTTGTACACAAAAACAAATTTTACGAAAACAATCTATGCACAAAAACAAAAACTACCAACTCAAAATAACCATAATGTACAAAACAAAAGTATGTGCAACTAAAAATAGATAGACAGAAGAAGACTAAAGAGCAGATAAATAATCTTAAATGATTCAAAGAATCTAACTCTTCTTCATGCATAGGCGACAAGGGTAGTGGTGGTGGTGGTGTGTCAGCAATGAATTCCCGGCATGATGATTGCGGATTACTAGATAACGATGTCATAAATTCATTCATTTGATGCATGTATGTCTCCATTTTGGACTTCAATGCATTCGTTGCCTTAGTAGATTGATTGGTACTCGTTAACAACGTCGTGCTTGTTAACTGCCACGCCGCTGGAGCTAGCTTGCTGCGTTTGCTCTTTCCGTTCCTCCACCATTTTTTTCTTAAATAATCAAATTTAAAATATTTGTCAATTAAATGTGAAACTCAAAAAATTAACAGTAATAGATCACTGTGTATTAATTTTTACGTACATAATCTTGCGCAGCCCTTTTGTTCACCCACTCGCCATTTCTTTGATGGTTGACTTTGAAAGTTTCAATGACACTCGGTCACTCCACAGGTCTCAGCGGTCCCTCTCAGATAAGTATGCAATATTAAATGAATAACTCAAACGTATTTCATACTTTGAAAATGAAATTATGGATGAAAAATAATATATGTTACCATATCGAAACGCGTAGCAACTATAGTTTTTGACCCCTGTAGGCTAGTATAATTTATTTTTTCCCTGTTCACTTTGTTCATCATTGAAATATCCTATAAAAATTTTATAATTGAAATGAATACAATGTTAATATTAATATTTAATAGAAAATCATTTAATTAAATTAATAGAATTGTGCTTACCTTAAATTTTTTACTCGATGAGCGCTCTATGCACTTTTCCCATACGTCCGCCGTCAGGCCACGGTAAGGTACGGCAGCACCTTTATCTCTTATATATGCATTCACATTGGCCTTGTACTGACGATATCTTCGGGCCGCTGTATCTTCGGTACCGTCAATAATGAGCTTGTAATCAGCCTTGGAGTAATGCCTTGGATTGACGTCGAAGAATTCCTATAGCAAATCAATCTTGTTTAAGTCATTGAAGTTAGACTTTATTAAAAGTACTTAACGTATAAAATAACAGCTAATTCACTTACGTATACGCAGCCCATGGCACGGGCTTTTTGTTCCTCTGGAACATTCGCCCATCTATTGAAGTAGGGGTGCACAAATTGTCTCACATGTGTCCCTACAACTCTCGATAAGTATTTTTGTTGTCTCCTGTAGGTAAATAGGTCCCCTCTTTTGTATCAAAATCTATGGAGAGTGGTCTTTTTCCGTTAGACTGGAATAGTTTAACAAGATGTAACGATCTGGAAGGGCCCCATTTTTTAGCCGCAGGCGCTGCGAATTCACACAAAAAAATGGTTTAATATGTAAATCACTTTGACTACACACTATGCATTCCCAAAATAATTATGTTACCTGTCTGACAGTCCGCTTGTAGCCTATTTGCATGTTGATGTGGAGGCTCATCTCCACCATCCCCTCCATGGTTTAATACATCAGCCATTGTATTACGTCCTTAGCTTCAATTAGTCCTAATTAACCAAGCATTAATTAGTACCAATAAGATTAAGACAGACATAAAAAAATTCAGTCCAAATACAGTGCATAAATGGGCAAAAACAGTTTCAAGTATGACATTCCTACGTAGAGAAAGAGGCCGAAACAAAAGAAATGAAATGAAAGAATATGATGTAGAATACAATCAGGTAAATGGCTGATTTTGTCATCTACATCATCAATATTCTGTCTCTCACAAACCTTTTGCTATTTGAAGCTACACATCATTTTGCCCTTTCCCTACTCAATAAAACAAAAATGTTGGTAAGAAATTATTGTATGACTTGAAGGCAGTTTTGAAATCACCTTGCTACCATGGCAAATCATAAATCAGAGATGCTGACATCTTCAAAAATCTTTTTCCACATAATGTCAAACAATAAAATGTATTTGTCTTTCAAAAACTATGCATGTACATTCATTCTAATATCTTCTATTGAAACTTTAGGAGAAATGTAACTACTCTCTAAATATACTTGCAGACAACAAGATTGTGCCTCCTTAACTTTGTAATTATGTTGGTGCAAGTTCTTTTTTGATGGGTATTAGAAAAAGAAAGATTAGGAAGTTGGTTTCTGGTGTTAAAGTATATTTTAACATATTTCTTTGAGAAATTAATTTGAGTTTCATTGATAAAAAAAAAGTTTGAGAAAAAGATTTTTTGTAATGTTTCCTTCAATGTCCTATAGCAGTTCTCATCCTCTCTCCTCCCAACACCAAAAAGACAAAGTATCAAGACTAAAAAAAAAAATTAAATTGATGGACAAGCATATTTAATTCATGAAACTCAATATCAAGTTTGAATCAGACATATTTCTTACCTATAAAGCTGCTCAATGAGTACAACTAAGGCAATTTCATGATTCAAGACCAAATATGACAATTTGATTGATACATCAGCCCTGCGTCTCAACTGTCGTCCATGACCATAAGGTCCACATATGCAAAATAGTAAGCTTGAAGCTCCCTATTGAAAAGGGAAACTTGTCATCCATTAGAAGGTCTTGGGACATGACATCTTAGGACTATTGCTATAGCTAATTTTCTTCATCACTTGTGCATACTTCTCACTCAGCCAAAATGGATGGGGTAATCATATTATAGGACAATGCACATGCTTATAAATGTTGATTGAATTGGATTCAAAATTCCAACAACAGTAGGCATCTCAAAACCAGGTAGATGATGGCATTTTATTTGCCAGACAATTGATTATTCATAAAAAAGAATTATGCACCATTACTAAATGCTTTTAAAAATATAGAAAGAAAAAATGTGTTGATGGAACTAGGTTGAACCAAAACAAATTAGACGACTATCTTTGGATTCATATTAGTGATTCATACTGCTAGCAAGCACCATATATCAAATTACCAACAGTATGATATATACATATCATTTTATTGGTATTAAACATCAAATTGAAATGTGTCTTCCATCGAGGCCTCAAGGTTTTCGATAAACATAAAACTCATTGAAACTCCAACTTTTACCCCTTCAACAACGGCCCCTTGCGGCACCAAAAGTAACAAACCATAAAGAAAGCCCCATGAGAATAAATATATATATGAAACAAGAAAGGAAAAATAAAATAAAATCGATCACACAATATTGGAGCCACATGTAAAATCTCATAAACCCTGCAAAGAAATTCATTAAGCATGAAAATAATGTTCAATACATAGAAATGCAGCGGTCAGTATAAGAAACCATATCATGAAGATGTATGATCACAAGAGACCACAAGAATATACCTTCAAAATCAGTAAATAATTCAAAAAATTCACTACCCCCTAAACCCTTCCTTCCTAAGAAAAAAAAACACAACGTGATGAACAAAAAACCTCGATTCTAACTCCTAACACAAGAGAACAAATTAATCATATCCAAGAAACATTAGAAACACCCACAAATAAATCCAAAAATAGCAAAAAAGAAGTGATTTTTTATATATACATACCCAAAAAGTAGTGATTTACGCTCAAAAATTCTAGATGATGATCGAACATAGGTAGAGGCAGAATCAAATGGTTGGCATTTGCTAGAAAGCTTGGTCAGGAAGAAGAGTTGAGTGTGTGAACATTGAAATCCATAGCTCAGAGAGTCTCATCCGGCAGAGAATTACCAAGGTTAGTGAGCAATGGGGGTTTGCAATTATTATTCAAGTTCAGCCAATGGTTTGAAATATTGGGGGTTTGGAGCCAAATCAAAAATTAAAATTTGAGAAATTGGGGTTTTGGAGCCAAATAAGGAAAAGGGACGTGAGAGTGGGGGGGAAGATAAATGATTTGTGAGGATTGTGTATTATGTGTAGCTTTTGTAAATTTCTGGGCTCTAAAGGGACGACTAAAGTCGTCCCTATATTCATTCAAAAAAAAAAGATGAATAGTGCTCGCTCGAGCGGACAGAATGTAGGCTCTGTCCGCTTGGGCGAGTACTATTCACAATCAAAGAAAAAATTTGACTGTGAATAGTGCTCACCCGAGCGAACATAATTTATGCTCTGTCCGCTCGAGCGAGCACTGTTCACAATTATTATTATTATTTTTTTTTTTTTTTTTCTTGGCATCTTCTCCTAAACTTCATTTGAAGATGTACAACTCTAATGTAATAAAATGATATGAGATCGGGTATCTTGGAATAACAACATAAGGTACATACATAATATAATGATGTTCTTCCTTCATCATATGATCCGATACAAAAAATCTGTACCTCCACCGCCCGCCTGGAGATCGCCCTAGAAGACCTCTCCCTCCGCCCTCAAGGTAATACTCAAGGTAATACTGCTATTATTATTGTTTACAAAAAATATATACAAATCTCCCGTTCATGCCTTCACTTCCAAAAAATTAACAAATATGTGAGAAAGATTGACCGACGAATTGGAGATTTGAGGAGAGATTAGAGAGAAAAGAATTCGTTGAAGAGAGTAGATTTCCCGAGATTTGAGAGGATAGATGGGTTGAAGATTGGAATTTGTTGTGAGGATGGGTTCAATTTTGAAGACAGTCGTATATGGCAAATTTGGGCCTGTGGGGGTGAAAAAACCTCCCTAACGGTCGGTTTGATAAATTATGTTATCGTCATTATTTATTTAATTTAAATAAAAAAATTAGACAAAATATTATCAATGTGTTATTGAATAACGAAATTTATACTAAATAACAGAGTACAAGATTACAACGTGTTGTTTGATCACTCATAGTCACTATCATTGCTTTTATCAGCATCATCGTCATATTCGACACTGTCGTAGTCTGTCTCCGTGTTAGACGCCTCAACCTCACCTCCATCATCGACCTCATCGTTATCGTCATCGTCCTCATTATCCTCATCCTCATCGTTAATAAAATTATTCATCTTCACTAAAATTCGACAATGACGCTCTATTCGCAGGACGATCCAACTGAATGGCATCATTGTCGACCCGCTGCATAGTAATGTGTTCTAAATTGCCAAGATCAACAAACAGCGAGAAGTTCGACGAGCTATCATTGTGTAACAAATCTATCTCAGTCAAAACCATCGCTGGCGTATCCCACGTAGTACGATGATTGACTTCTTGAACCACTTGCCAGTTATGACTACGTGACGGGTCATCAATATAGAACACTTGCCTCGCTTGTGAAGCAAGTATGAACTGGTCATCTTTGTAAGCCTCTCTGCTGGTGTCAATACTTGTGATGTTGTTCTCTGTTACCTTTCTTTTTCCATCACACTTAAACCATCTACACTGAAACACCACAACTGAGAAACCATTTATGTATGAAAGCTCCAATATATCCTGAAGCTTGCCGTAAAATATTTCATCACAAGTCCTTGCAATACTCACACCACTATTTTGTGTTTTACGTTGGATATCACGATCATAAGTTAGAAATCGAACTCCGTTAACGATACATCTTTGGGTAGGAATGCACAACACATTTGTCCCGAGACGCCAAAGATAGCAATTTCGAGACACATCATCATCGGCATTTATCCGATGTAGAGCATAAATCTGTGTTAATAAGATGTGAATTCATTAACCAATTAAAAATTATACTAATGGCCAAATGCAAATAGTATTATTGTTCTACCTTCGTGTGAAACCAAGCAGCAAAATCGGTTCTATGCAACTGGTTAACATTGGTAACTCCACGAGTCTGCAACTGATCCTTGTGCTCACTGTTGAAGTAAAAATTACATTGAGCAATTGCTATAATAATAAAATCGTTCAATGTTAAAGATACTAAAAAAATACGTACGCACTCACTTTAAGTACGTTTCAATCTCAAGACAGTTGTTAAGTATATAAAACTCAACTTGAGCTCGAACATCACTTTCGAGGGCAACTAAACTTCTTTTTCCTATAGGGCGACATTGGGATTCAAAAACAGATAGCTGCTTTTTGGGAACGCATAGATCGTCATTTTTCTCTGGTCGGTTGAATCGTGTCTCGACGTCGTCGAAATACCGTGAACAAAAAGTCAATGCTTCCTCAACAACATATCTCTCGGCTATGGAACCCTCAGGCTTCGATTGATTTCGCACATAGTCCTTTAGTTTCTTAATATATCTCTCAAAAGGATACATCCACCTCATGTAAACAGGCTCACCAAGAATTGCCTCTTCGAGTAAATGCATCACAAGGTGAATCATAATGTCAAAAAGCCGTGGGAAAGATTCGTTCAAGCTTGCACAATATGAGGATGAGTCATTGTTGAGCATTAACCATGTCGCTAACCTTTATCGACCTTGCACACAATTTTTGAAAAATGTACAAAGTTCAATAATAGTGGATGAAATTGTCTTGTTTAGAAAGGCTCGATACCTGACGGAGAACAATCTTTGCATGAGGATATGACAATCGTGTGACTTCAAACCGATTATTCGGCTTTCATTAGGCGCAACGTTCTTTCTCAGATTCGATGCAAAACCATCGGAAATTTGACTTTCCATATAAAATTGCAAAACTTTTGACGATCTGCATTAATAAATGTGTACTTTGCTGCAGGCTTCATCAATCTCCCCTTATCTTCGTACAAGTGCAGCTCGTGTCTGATTTTTAATTTCATCAAATCACGTCTCGCTTTGTCTGTATCCTTAGATTTATGAGGATCGCCCAATAATGTACCCAACAAACTATCACAGACATTCTTTTCTACATGCATGACATCGAGATTGTGTTTCAACTCATTTGTCGACCAGTAGGGCAACTCATAGAAAATGCTCTTCTTTCTCCAGTTTAGCTCTTCTTATCCCTTTTTCTTTTAACACCCCCATAGCTTGGGTGTTTTCCTGGTGTTCTAATTTTCACACGACTAATTTGATGTAGGATATCTGCACTAGTCAATTGAGGCGGTGGCCCACGTCTCTCTGTTTGTCCATTGAAAGTACGATCATTTCTCCAATGATGAGTACTTGGTAAGAAACGTCGATGACCCACATAAGCTGTCTTATAGATGACACGCGTCGAAGGTGTCTCTTCATTACAAGTTGGACATGCGTCGTAACCCTGACCGCTCCACCCTGATAAACTACTACGAGCAGGAAAATCACTAACGGTCCATAACATCGCTGCTCGCATTTTGAATATACAGTTATTACTTGATACATCACGTGTTTCGATACCAGATATCCACAATTCCTTCAACTCATCCACTAATGCCCGTAAAAATACATCTATATCTTTGCCTGGTGATTGGGGACCTGGGATCAAAAGGGTTAGCATTAAATTTTCTTCTTTCATACACGCCCGATGTGGTAGATTATAAGTTGCCAAAACCATCGGCCACATCTTTGTAAGATCGACTCATATTACCAAAAGGATTGAAACCATCCGACGACAATCCTAGCCGAACATTTCTTATCTCACAGGCAAAATCAAGGTGATTTTTGTCAAAGGCCCGCCAAGCTTTTCCATCAACGGGATGACCCATATCATCCTCGTCCCTCGAGCGACACATATTATGCCACCTCATTAGTCTCGCGGATATGTGTTGTTGCAAACAAACGCTTGATCTAGGGTCAATGGAAAATAACGCAACACTTTATGCGAGACATTCTTCCCGGAGGATTTGCCACTATTTGCACCCAACGACTTTCATAGATCGGACAAATTTCTTTATCAACATTTTCCTTCCAAAATAACGCACAATCATTCCTACAAACATGAATAGATTCGTACCCCAATCCCAACTTCGACATTAATTTTTAGCCTCGTGGTGAGAGTCGACAAGATTGATTTTGGGAAGGCCGATTTTAACAACTTCAATAGCCCATCTACATTTTATTTGTCCATTTATTGACCACTTTCAAATGCATCAACTTAGTTAAAAGTTTAGCGACGAGTAAGAAGATACTCCACGGATACAACTCGAATACGAGCATCGAACAAAGCGTCGTAACCTAAATCAGAAGATTTGCCAGCAGCTGAGTCGTCCCCGACCACATCGGTAAGAACTTCCGCCATCTCATCTTCTGCAACAAGCCCTTCGTTCTGTCCTTGCATATTTACAGGCCCTTCCTCACTCTCCTCGTGATAAATCCACCGCTCGTAGTTGTCGTAAAAACCGTGACGAAATATGTGAGACTCAACATCATCTACCAATTGCATCATCATATTTATACATCTTTTGCATGGACATTGAATCATCCCCCTATCATTTGCTAATGGCCTCGCCATATTTATGAACGCTTTCAGACCATGCCAAAACTCTGCAGACTTTGCCCGTCTTCTATTCAACTTTATCCAACTCTTATCGAATTCTATTTCCACTTTAGAGTTGCTGCAACACCAAAAAAATAACAATGATTAATTGCAGTATACAAGTTGTGTGAGAATGTCCTAACTCCTTGTCGCTCCAATACTAATTTTAGGTGTGGGCCCTAGCCATTCGACATTGATTTGTAATTTACGAGTTGTGTTAATTTTTTCTATGATTCCTATGTTTCACGTGTAAATTTATGCAACATCTCCCTTCTATTCTCCTAAGTGCGCACACTATTTTAAACACAGCCAACACCCGGAGAATAAAATGGAGACAATACCAAAAATCATACGTGATAGTCGAGGCAATCATAGAAAAATGTATGATAACACAACTCGTAACTTACAAATCAATGTCAAACGTCTCGAATAGAACAATTCAAAGATTAGTTTGTAAACATCAAATAACCCAAAATGAGGTTGTGTGTGCTTAATAAACTAATCTTCAAACGGCATTCTAAGGTTTATGAAAGTGCAATGTATTGTGAAAATAAAATAAAAATAAAAATAAAACATAAAACTAAATCTTAAATATATAAGTGAAATACGTAAATTTGACTGACCAAGGATCTCTTGAAGACTGCAACTAAGACATTTAAACTGGGGGACTGCAATAGAGAGAAATTCAAAACGTGTAGAATTTGTGGACTAAGCTTGAAAGAGAATTTGAAGACATATTGCTTCTTATGGGAATTTGTAGACTGGAGCTATTGGGACGACACAATGTTGTCCCAATTGCTAGAAATGGGCGCGAGAAAATCCCGCCAATATGATGAGGGTATTAGGACTTACAGGGACGAATATTTAAGTTATAGAGACAACAATAGTCGCCTTTGATTCTGTAGGGATGACATACTCCGTCGTCTCTACAAGTCTGTCACTATAGGGACGACAAATACGTCGTCCCTATAGGTTCTGGACCTGTAGGAACGTAATTTAACACTATTAGGATGACTTTAGTCATCCCAGTAGCTTACAACGCGGGAAAAATCGGCGCCATTTCTTATGACCTATGGGGATGAATTTTTTAGGCTATAAGGACGATATTAGTCGACTTTATTTCTTTAGAGACGATATTCTGCGTTGTTGCTATAGGTATGTACTCTATAGGGACGACAAATAAGTCGTCTCTATAGATTCTGGGCCTATAGGGACGACAAATAAGTCGTCCCTATAGATTCTGGACATGTAGGAACGTACTTTAGCACTATTAAGACGACTTTAGTCGTCCCAATAGCTTTCAAATCGGGAAAAATTGACACAATTTCTTATGACCTCAATTTCTTATGACCTCACGAGGTACGAATTTTTTTGTGGGCTATAAGATGTCAGTCCTATAGCTCATTTTTCTTGTAGTGATGATATTAATCGACTTTATTTCTTATGTACTCTATAGGGACGACAAATAAGTCGTCTCTATAGGTCTAGCATCTATAGGAAGACAAATAAGTCGTCTCTATAGATTACGGACCTATAGAGATGACAAATAAGTCGTCTCTATAGATCTCTTGAACCTATAGGGACGACAAATAAGTGTGTTGAAAGCGATTTTTGTCATTTCTATATCTATTACAATCTTTAGAGACTACATTTTATTGTCCACGAAATCATTCCCGGCAAATAGAATGGACAAAAGCTAAAAATATACTCACGTAATGGCGTGTTAACGCCAAAAGATGATGGCGGTAAAATCTACCCTTTGTGGATCATTGATCCCTTGCTTTATTGTTGTAATATTAGTATAGCTAATTCCTACCAACAATTCCAGATTTTTGAATTAGAGAAAAGATGTAAAAACATTTACTAATTCACTTTAAATTCAAATAGACCACACGATTTAGTTCTTATATATATATCTTGTTCTCACCACATTCTGTGATATAAATAGTTGGATTCTTGTACTTTTGCTTTGTGTAGACAAGAAGATTTTTAAGTCCTCTTGGATACACTTAAAACATGCTAAAACCTGTCTCTAAATAATAAAAACATAAAATTATCGAGTTATTTGCCATCTTTCAATAATTTCGAACAAAGAATATTAATCTATATTTCTTACTTGCAATCAAGATTGAATGTTATATAACTGTACATAGAGGTGTAAATCGCGGTCAACAAGTAGAATTGGAGAAAGTACCTATATATGCTATATATAGAGATCCCATAGAATTTGTCGCACAAAATTAACATCGATAACTATAGTCTAGATATTTCAAATAGACTTTTGACTATATTTAGAGTTTCGATTAATTAGTCATTTTAATTTTATATTACTATTAAAAGAAGGTTTCAGATTGTATTCATATCTTCTTGTAAGCTTTTTTAAAGATTATGACATAAAAACATTAGATTCTCATAAAAATGGGTTCTGTGGTTTGAGAAAAAAAAATGGAGCGCCCCCCAAACCCCGACAGAGTTCCCCTCCCAAATCAAGAAAAAATATTGAAATTAGTCTTTTCAATTAATCGTTAAGTTTAAACTATGCCATCTACAAGGTTTAAACTTTAAGATAAAGTGAATAAACAGATGTGTTAAGTTTAAGTCTCGCAATGTCCTATTTATAAAAATTATGCATGCATGTCAGATGTTTAAACAACAATGAATCTGAACAACACACAGGACAGGAGAGAGGACGTGTTGAAAAATAAATTTAAATAAGTAAACATGTGACGTCTTAAAAGCTTATTTTTAAGGTTTTAGAGGAGGCTATTCAAAACCTGGACCTCTGCCAAGTGTCAAATCTACGTGGCTCATTGTCGTTTTCATGTTCACTGCTCGATAGTGAACATGTAAACTCATGACCATAACCAAAATTAAAAAAATCAAGTGCATCATCTACTTCCCCATCTGCTTAAAATATTCTTAAAAATGTTGAGTTAAAATTAACAATTAGTTTTAATCATATTTTTTATGAGATCTACAATTTTTATCAACTTTTTAACTATATATTTTATCAATTATTATTAAAATCTTCTAGAAAGGTGATTTTTTAGCAAAATGAAATGCACGAAGAAGAAAGAATATAAAGTTGAATATAACATTCAATAAAAGATAGTAATATCTTGTCAATTTTTTGGCAGTTAGACTTTGTTATATCATAACAAATCGAGACTAACACCTCGAAGTGAAACCTGGAAAAAAGAATGTGCATTGCACATGCTGAAGATCATAATTTAAAGAAGTAAAGATTTTTGCATCTACCTACCACCAATAGAAGCATTATTGATTGGGACAAAGAAAAAATAATTTATAAATTTCTCAGATTTTTTAATAACAACTTCCATATATTCCATGTCCATCATAATTAATTAAAAACATGGGTTGATCATCAAAAATGAATAAGTTTGGGGGGCTTCGGAAAAAAATTTAGACGATTTCAATAGTATAAGAAAAACAAAAAAAAAAATGAATATATAGTGAATTTGATCATTCAATATCCATATTAACACAATACATTAATTTAAAAGGCAAAATGAAAAGACAACAAAAGTAACAAAAACGTACAATAAAAATATCTTAAAACATTACTTAAGTCTCAACTTGTGATTCTTCAAAAGACCAAGTATGTCAATGATTAAGGGCCTGTTTACAATTGTGTTTAGAGCCCAATTTCTGATATGTTAAACAATCATAAATTTTTTTAGACGTTTGATAAATTTTAAAAAATATGATTATAAAGTAGAAGTAAAATTGTAGCTTCTTAAATTTTGCTTAAAACTTTTCTACTTCTCTATTATTAAAATATCAATTTTAACCATAATTAATTAAAATAACTCTTTCTGAGAAACCAAATTGATGCAAGTATGATGCATAAAAAATAATTTAAATTTAATTGATTTTTGTATCATATGACTATGCTTTTATTTTGTAATTTTTATAAATTCTGAAATTTATTAGATGTTTATTATGTTTATTTTAAAATAATTATAGTAAATGCATATATTTTAGAAAACTATTTAATAATATTATATATGATTATGAAAGTAAAGATAATAATAATACGATGAACATTATTATAATTAATATTCATTTTATTAATTTTATACAATTACGGAATTAATCGCGTTTGTTTACTAAATGCATAAATATTGATTTTGAAATATACAGTAGTTTTGAAACAAAAGTTTATGAAACACTTATTTGATTCTTTTCACAATTGATTATTTATGCATTATAGCATAGTCATTGATTACATCGAGGATTCACCTATGGTGGACTGGTCTTGTTTCCCTAATGGTCTGGTAAAAAAAATCTCTTGGAGCTCCATTTTTGCTTATATCAAGGATTCACTCATAAAAGTAGAAAAAGCAATATATTGATGCTACTATTATATTGAAACTAAATTAATTAAAAAATAAAAGTGTTCGATTTTAAAAGATTAGGCTTTTAGATAAATTGTGGTTCACAACGGTACAATAACAAAGAAAGTTCTTCTGTTCAAATATCATTGCCATCCAATTGTGTTGACCTATGATTAACTTTAAATCTTAATGTTTTGATTATAGCAAACAAATTAATTGTGTTTACTAACAATCTATTTTCAAATAATATTCAAAGCGCTACAAATCGGACTCTCATGCAATATCAAGATCAAGTCAAAATCAATCCAAGAGTTCAAATATTTCAAGATTTGAAGATCAAGATCGAAGAATAGATTTCTAGATAAAATTGTAAATGTATTAACTCTTTGATTTTTAGTAATTAAATGAATGAAAGCTCAAAACATTTTTATGCACAAAACGCAAGTCATTATCACTTGCATAAAACATTTTTATCAAAGCTAAAAATCAATTTTTCAAAACTGTGGAAACGGTCAATTCGTTGGGGGGAAAATAGTTCGCGGATCTTTGATTCTTGCAAGAACAATTGACAGGGCTTAGATTAATATTGTCTAACTCCACAAAGGTAACACCAAGTTAAAGGACAGATTAAGAAGGACCAATTTCACCAAAGAAATATAAGGGAGGGAAGTGGGTTGCAATTTTCACAAAGAAAATATCAATGACAATGGCTGAAAGTTGCTGGTTTCGGATTTGGCTTTTCTGCTGAAGACCAATTCACGTGTGGTATTATTATATGGTGGTGATTTTGCTGTCAAACCAACTACTAATATATATATATATATATATATATATATATATATATATATATATATATGTATAATAATATATATATATGGTATAATATAATATATAGGTATATATGGTAATAGTATAATATATTAGTCCATAATATATTATACCCTAAATATATACATCTTAATAATATTATACTCTAAACCTAGCCGTCCCACTTTAAACCAGGTCTAACACACTGGGTCACTAAGCAACGACCCAAATGTACATTAAAACTTCCAAGTGACTCACACACGTCCTTTATTAATTTGGGCTGACACACTTGTGGAGTACACTATACAATTATCTTTCAATCTTGAGCTCAAAGCCTATGAAGAGATAACGGGTCTATTAATCATCATTGCACCGGGTTTATTTGAGATCACAAAATACCAACAAACCTCCACCTTGATCCAAATATACCTGCAAACTCCAAAAGTAAAAATAGCTTAGTATTTGCTTAAAAAAGGATTCCAAATAAATTGGAACTTTACATACCTTCACCGAAGTTTAGAAGTGGTTACCATTGTGAGCACCTTAGTGCCCATATTTGCAAGGTTATAAACCTTCAAATACCTAAGCAACAACTTTAAAACTTCTCAATATTTGGAACCGGGATCAAACATGAACCTGCTTAACACACTAACAGTAAAGGCCAAGACTAGCCTAGTGCAAACTATCAGGCCAAGACTAGCCTAGTGCAAACTATCAAGTACATAACGAAGCCAATAACATTTGAGTAGGAGTTTTTACTCATAAACTCCTTTTTCTTATCATGTTCCTCAGACAAGATAAATAGGTTACCAAGAGGTACAAAAGTGGGTTTGTAATTAACAATGCCAAGTTTCTTCAAAAATTTAAGCACATAAAGAGTTTGATACACAAATAAGCATGAATTTGGCATATCTTTATCAATCTTCATACCAAGAAACCTTCTAGAATGTCCTAGGTATTTCATGTCAAATTATTTACTTAATTCAACACTTATCTTGTTTACCACTTTCATGTTAGGTCCATCCAATAACATGTTATCCACATAAAGTAACAGATACACACAATCATCATTTGTGTTGTGGTGCATGTAATACAAGCAATTATCAAACTCATTCTTTTTGCAACCAATATAAAAAACATGTGAATCAAACATTCTATACCACTGTCCCTTGGCTACTAGCCTAGCCTCGTATCTCACATGCTCACTCTCAGTGGTACCCTTTTTCACCTTATAAACTCATTTGCATCCCACTATGGATTTATCCTTAGGTTTAGGAACTAAATCCCAAGTTTGATTCCTAACAAGAGAACTTATCTCTCTTCTCATGGTACTAAACCATTCTAAGGACTTCTCACTCTTTATAGCCTCCACAAATGTATTTGGCTCCTTATCAACTAGTTCCTAATAACTAGTATAGGCTATAGTGAAATCAGATAGTCTTTGGGGTTCCCTACATGGTCTCATCTCTCTATCTCTGGCCAATTGATAATTAGCCAAAGGATTTTGGTCAACGAGATTTTTCTCTATCACATCCTCGTTACCTTCTGCATCTATGTTCTGCTGATTTTGATGTGTGTCTCTCTCCACCTCACTAAAGGTGATGGGGATGTGGTACTCACTTTCTCCACATCAACTAGGGACTCTTTCCTAATGGTTTCTTGCTGTTTTTCATTCTCTAAACAAGTATATCTGACTCATTAAAAATGACATCCTGACTAATGATGATTTTCACACCCTTTTGACTCCTATCCCACAACTTATACCCCTTATCACCCTCTGCGTATCCTAAAAAAACACATTTCCTAGTCTTGGGATCTATTTTTCCTTCACTTTGATGAAAGAAAGCAGCACAACCAAAAGTCTTAAGTATGGAATAATCAGCATATTTGCAATACCATTTTCATAGGGTGTATCACCATTTAAAACAATAGAAGGGGTCATATTAGTCAAATAGCAAACAGTCATAACAGCTTCACCCTAAAACGATTTAGACATACCAGAAATCAACATCATACATCTAACTTTATCGAGCAAAGTACGATTCATCCTTCAGCAACCCCATTCTGTTGAAGAGTGTAAGGCACAATTTTATATCTAGTAATGTCACACTCATTACACAAATTATCAAAGTCGAGATTGCGTAAATTGAAGACCATTATCATTACACAAATATTTTATTTTTTTACCTGTTTGATTCTCCACCAATTTTTAAATTTAATGAAAGTTTCACATTTATCTTTCAATAGATAAACCCACACACGTTTGAAGAAATCATCAACAATAGATAAAAAATATTTGTTACCACAAAAAGTGAGATTGCTTCCGGGACCCCACAAATCAGTATGAATGTATTCTAACACTCTACTTGTCTTGTGTGTGCTAGAAGAAAACGATATCCTACAATGTTTTTCAAGCACACAATGATCACAAAATGGAATGTCAGACACCTGATCCTTACCAAACACACCCTTGTCGTTAATTAACTTAAGTCCCTTAACACTAATGTGAGCTAACCTATTGTGCCACATTTGTGTGTAATCAGTGTCAATAGAAGAGATAATGGAATTTAGACCACTCATCACTTCAGCATGTGTAATATATATGCCATTTCTCCTAGTAGCTTTAAAAGCTCTAAGTGCACCCTTACACATTCTAATCATGCCATAACCAAGCCTACCCATGAAACCTATTCTCTCTAACTCTCTTATAGAAATCAAATTTCTACCCATATGCGGAACATATTTGACTTCTCTTAATGTATACATAAAGCCACTGTCAAACTTAACAGT
The DNA here is from genome assembly GCA_023638005.1 of Forsythia suspensa. NCBI lineage: Eukaryota > Viridiplantae > Streptophyta > Magnoliopsida > Lamiales > Oleaceae > Forsythia > Forsythia suspensa. The sequence goes on from CM042671.1 coordinate 35,327,694, forward strand.
TACATTACCAACACCAGTAATTTTATATGCAACTCCATCCCATGCAACTACATGTCCATGATCAGCCTCATGCAAATGATCAAACTAAAATTTATTAGAAGTGGCATGAAAAGATGCACCGGAGTCAAGAATCCACTCATGTATATGGGAGTTCATAGACAAGTTAATCTCACCAGGCTCAAAATTTAAAAACATGTAAACCTCACCAGACTCATCACTAGAGGTCACTATGCTTGTCTCTCTCTGATCTTCTCCTCTCTGTTTGTTCTTCTCTTTATAACATTCACTAATGAAATGTCCTATTTCCCACACCCGTAACATTTCTTTCCTTTGGCCCTCCCATGTGACTTATAACAACTTCTACCCCGTTTATTGCTACCACTGTTTTGCCCACATATACTTCCACTCCCATCCACCGATTGAGGTCTGCCCCTCACAAAATGGACTTCACTATTTTTTCTCTCATTTTTTTCGAACATCAACTCTCTCTCCTTACTTTTTAAAGAGTCTATAACAATGTCAGGTATAAGGGTCTCTCTCCCATACTTAATTACATTCTTGACTTCCTTATATGAATCAAGAATGTCATTTAACAAAATTATAACTTTGTTAATTTCAGGGACCGTTTTACTACAGTTTGTAATATCTTGGACAAGCTTATTAAAAATATCAAGATTGTCATCTAAATCCCATAAGGGGTCAATTTTGAAGCTGAAAATTTTTTCAAGGAGATAAATTTTATTTAGAATGGATTGGATTAAATAAAGTTCTTCTAATTTTTTCCAAAGCTTTTATGTGGAATCAAATTTTCCAACTTTTCGCAAAACAAGGTCTGATAAATGCAATATAAAAGAAGTCTAAGCAAATTCATCAAAATCTTTTTTCTGATCCTCAGTAACATTAGGACCATAAGAATTATCAATAACTTTTGAAACCTTTTGCTGAACCAAAATACCTTTCATTTTCTGTTGCCAAATAGAAAAATCACATTTACCAGTAAAGACACTCAAGTCAAAATGATGTGCAGACATAGTAACAAATAAGAATATACACTAAAAAGCAATTCAAGATAATCACGCAGAAATACCTAAAGGCCTTAATATACACTTGTTTTTTAGATTCTCGTAGTTTCGTGAGATTCACGATCTCGATCAAGAGAATTGTCAAACGGGTAAAGTCCAGATAATGATTCTAAAAATAATGCACAAAAATAAAGTATTGCAAATAATCAGCACCAAAACAAAAGCTAAACACAAGTCACAACAATGAGCACGTAAATTCCTAGCAACAGGCAATAGTTACTCCACACGGTAACCCCAAACATAATGGTCACCCCACACGATGACCTGCTAGTACTGGAATGTAAAAGAGATTAGCCAATTTACCAGAGCGGACCAAATCTGACGGTCTGTATTAAATAGGAGAGATGCGAAACAAATTAAAAGAATTCGAGCAACAACAGCAACCACACAAGCTGGAAAAACCACGAAGGTTTTGCAAACACCGAATATGTTCACTATCGAACCGCTGTCTAAGCTGTCCGGACCACCACAAATATAACTGACCACTACAGAAGGTCTGAAATAGGACGAGGATCACAATGCCGTCGGCCACTCGGCGGAATACCCTCTCACACACCTCCACGCACCGCCTGAAGAAATCTGCAGCCGAAAATCACGCGCCGCTCAACCGACTCCGCCTCGACGTCAGAAACTCGAATATGGTCTACGTTCACAAAGATGACATCTCCTTTGGCCGGATAATGGACGGACAGATTCGGGAATATTCTTGTTTCTTCTTCTTCGCTAATCCGACAACCCAAAATTAATTTTCTTGCATTACGGAATGCCACCGAGGCTCGATACCAATTGTTGGGGAAAAATAGTTCGCGGATCTTTGATTCTTGCAAGAACAATTGATAGGGCTCGATTAATATTGTCCAACTCCACAAAGGTAACACCAAGTTAAAGGAGAAATTAAGAAGGACCAATTTCACCAAAGAAATATAAGGGAGGAAGTGGGTTGCAATTTTCACAAAGAAAATATCATTGACAATGGTTGAAGGTTGCTGGTTTCGGATTTGGCTTTTCTGCTGAAGTGGCTTTTCACGTGTGGTATTATTATATGGTGGTGATTTTGCTGCCAAACCAACTACTAATCTATATATGTGTAATAATATATATATATATGGTATAATATAATATATAGGTATGGTAATAGTAATAGTATAATATATTAACCTATAATATATTATACCCTAAATATATATACCACAATAATATTATACCTTAAATTAGTCGTCCCACTTTAAACCGGGTCCAACACACTGGGTCACTGAGCAACGACCCAAAGGTACATTAAAACCTCCAAGTGACCCACACACGTCCTTCATTAGTTTGGGCTGACACACTTGTGGAGTGGATTATACAATTATCTTTCAATCATAGGCTCAAACCCTATGAAGATATAACGGGTCTATTAATCATCACTGCCCCGAATTTATTTGAAATCACAAAAATCCCAACAGTGCACGTGGCTTGCATTTTAGAAAAAAAAAATTAAAAAAAATCTAGTCTACACGTGAAGGAGAGTTTTAATGACTAAATTGAAAAGTAAATGTGTTTTATGACAAGTAAAGCTTTTAGACGAAAAAATTCGATACATTTATAGTGATTTTATATAATTCTTTTTAGAAAAAATCAGACGTTTTACGGCCCTCCATGTTACACGTGTTCATCGGGTGCTTGTCTTGAAAATATTTTATGTATAACTCGATGTTGGTGATAACAAGTGTTTACATCATCTCCAATGCAACAAAGAGAAAGTTGTACACATGGACGTGATAAGTAAAATGGGAAGGAGAGAAGAGCATCTCCAATGAGATTGTGGATTGGAAAAATTGTAGCTTGCATTTACAAAAGAGAGGATGTAATGGAGAGAAGAGCATCTCCAATGAGATTATGGATTGGAAAAATTGTAACTTGCATTTACAAAAGAGACACTACAAAAGAGTAAGTGAACGTAATGATTAAGCTTTTGTTTGGTTTTGCTTAAAATATTCTTAAAAAAGTTAAGTTAAAATCAATAATTAATTTTAATCATACTTTTTATAATATCCACAATTTTTATCAACTTTTTAACTATATATTTTATCAATTATTATTAAAATATTCTAGAAAGGTTATTTTTTAGCGAAATGAAATGCACAAAGAAGAAAGAATATAAAGTTGAATATTACATTCAATAAAAGATAGCAATGTCCTGCCAATTTTCCGACACTTAGACTTTGTTATATCATAACAAATCGAGACTAACACTTCGAAGTGAAAACAATATACAATTGTAATATATTTTATAAGAATATTTTCATCATATACTATTAAAAATAAAAGAATTTAAAAAATATTAATATTTTTATTCTAAAAATATTATTTATATTTTTTTATAAAACTCATAGTTACATTTCTTACAAAAAGTAGTATTGCATTTGTTACATTTGTAATTTAAAATATTAAAAAAATAATTATGGAATTTTATTATAAAATCAAGTAGGTTATTTTAAATCCAAATATAAAAGAGAAAAAATGGAATAAAAGAATGTGCATTGCAGATGCTGAAGATCATAATTTAAAAAAGTAAAGTTGTTTTGCACCTACCTACCACCAATAGAAGCATTATTGATTGGGACAAAGAAAAAATAATTTATAAATTTCTCAGATTTTTTTAATTACAACTTCCATATATTCCATGTAATGCACGACGTAATTAATTAAAAACATGTTATGATTGAAATTTCATGAAGGACGGATCCAAAATGAAAAAGATGATTCGGACCGGCCCGCGTTCCGAACCGATCCACGGGCAATCCGCGAACCCACGTGAAATCATTATTTTGTTTAGAAAGGCTCGATACCCGACGGGCAACAATCTTTGCATGAGGATATGGCAATCGTGTGACTTCAAACCGATTATTCGGCTTTCATTAGGCGCAACGTTCTTTCTCATATTCGATGCAAAACCATCGGAAAATTTGACTTTCCGTATAAAATTGCAAAACTTTTGACGATCTGCATTAATAAATGTGTACTCACTGCAGTTTCATCAATCTCCCCTTATCTTCGTACAAGTGCAGCTCGTGTCGATTTTTAATTTCATCAAATCACGTCTCGCTTTATGTCTGTATCCTTAGATTTATGAGGATCGCCCAATAATGTACCCAACAAACTATCATAGACATTCTTTTCTACATGCATGACATCGAGATTGTGTTTCAACTCATTTGTCGACCAGTAGGGCAACTCATAGAAAATGCTCTTCTTTCTCGAGTTTAGCTCTTCTTATCCCTTTTTCTTTTAACACCCCCATAGCTTGGGTGTTTTCCTAGTGTTCTAATTTTCACACCGACTAAGTTCTTTGTAGGATATCTCGTACTAGTCAATTGAGGTGGTGGCCCACGTATCTCTGTTTGTCCGTTGAAAGTACGGTAATTTCTCCAATGATGAGTACTTGGTAAGAAACGTCGATGACCCACATAAGCTGTCTTACCGATGACACGCGTCGAAGGTGTCTCTTCATTACAAGTTGGACATGCGTCGTAACCACGACCCTCCACCACCGATAAACTACTACGAGCAGGAAAATCACTAACAGTCTATAACATTGCTGCTCGCATTCTGGATATACAGTTATTACTTGATACATCACGTGTATCGATACCAGATGTCCACAATTCCTTCAACTCATCAACTAATGGCCGTAAAAATACATCGATATCTTTGCCTGGTGATTGGGGACCTGGGATCAAAAGGGTTAGCATTAAATTTTCTTCTTTCATACACAGCCAAGGTGGTAGATTATAAGTTGCCAAAACCACCGGCCACATGCTATAAGACTGACTCATATTACCAAAAGGATTGAAACCATCCGACGACAATCCCAGTCGAACATTTCTTATCTCACAGGCAAAATCAGGGTGATTTTTGTCAAAGGCCCGCCAAGCTTTTCCATCAACGGGATGACCCATATCATCCTCGTCCCTCGAACGACCTGTATTATACCACCTCATTAGTCTCGCGAAGATGTGTTGTTGCAAACAAACGCTTGATCTAGGGTCAATGGAAAATAACGCAACACTTTATGCGGGATATTCTTCCCGGAGGATTTGCCACTATTTGCACACCAACGACTTTCATAGCAGATCGGACAAATTTCTTTATCAACATTTTCCTTCCAAAATAACGCACAATCATTCCTACAAACATGAATAGATTCGTACCCCAATCCCAACTTCGACATTAATTTTTTAGCCTCGTAGTGAGAGTCGACAAGATTTATTTTGGGGAAGGCCGATTTTAACAACTTCAATAGCCCATCTACAGATTTATTTCTCCACTTATTGACCACTTTCAAATGCATCAACTTAGTTAAAAAGTTTAGGGACGAGTAAGAAGATACTCCTAGATACAACTCTGAATGCAGAGCATCGAACAAAGCGTCGTAACCTAAATCAGAAGATTTGCCAGCAGCTGAGTCATCCCCGACCACATCGGTAAGAACATCCGCCATCTCATCTTCTGCAACAAGCCCTTCGTTCTGTCCTTGCATATTTACAGGCCCTTCCTCATTCTCCCTGTGATAAATCCACCGCTCGTAGTTCTCGTAAAAACCGTGACGAAATATGTGAGACTCAACATCATCTACCAATTGCATCATCATGTTTATACATCTTTTGCATGGACATTGAATCATCCCCCTATCATTTGCTAATGGCCTCGCCATATTTATGAACGCTTTCAGACCATGCCAAAACTCTGCAGACTTTGCCCGTCTTCTATTCAACTTTATCCAACTCTTATCGATTTCCATTTCCACTTTAGAGTTGCTACAACACCAAAAAAATAACAATAATTAATTGCGATTATACAAGTGGTGTGAGAATGTCCTAACTCCTTGTCGCTCCAATACTAATTTTAGGTGTGGGCCCTAGCCATTCGACATTGATTTGTAATTTACGAGTTGTGTTAATTTTTTCTATGATTCCTATGTTTCACGTGTAAATTTCTGCAGCATCTCCCTTCTATTCTCCTAAGTGCGCACACTATTTTAAACACAGTCAACACCCGGAGAATAAAATGGAGACAATACCAAAAATCATACGTGATAGTCGAGGCAATCATAGAAAAAATGTATGATAACACAACTCGTAACTTACAAATCAATGTCAAACTGTCCGGAACAGAACAATTCAAAGATTAGTTTGTAAACATCAAATAACCCAAAATGAGGTTGTGTGTGCTTAATAAACTAATCTTCAAACGGCATTCTAAGGTTTATGAAAGTGCAATGTATTGTGAAAATAAAATAAAACATAAAACATAAAACATAAAACTAAATCTTAAATATATAAGTAAAATACGTAAATTTGACTGACCAAGGATCTCTTGAAGACTGCAACTAAGACATTTAAACTGGAGGACTGCAATAGAGAGAGATTCAAAACGTGTAGAATTTGTGGACTAAGCTTGAAAGAGAATTTGAAGACATATTGCTTCTGATGGAATTTGTAGACTGGAGCTATTGGGACGACATAATGTCGTCCCAATTGCTAGAAATGGGCGCGAGAATATCCCGCCAATATGTTATGTCGTCCCAATTGCTAGAAATGGGCGCGAGAAAATCCCGCCAATATGATGAGGGTATTAGGACTTACAGGGACGAATATTTAAGTTATAGAGACAACAATAGTCGCCTTTGATTCTGTAGGGACGACATACTCCGTCGTCTCTACAGGTTTGTCACTATAGGGACGACAAATACGTCGTCCCTATAGGTTCTGGACCTGTAAGAACGTAATTTAACACTATTAGGACGACTTTAGTCGTCCCAGTAGCTTACAAAGCGGGAAAATTTGGCGCCATTTCTTATGACCTATGGGGACGAATTTTTTAGGCTATAAGGACGATGTTAGTCGACTTTATTTCTTTAGAGACGATATTCTGCGTTGTTGCTATAGGTATGTACTCTATAGGGACGACAAATAAGTCGTCTCTATAGATTCTGGACCTATAGGAACGACAAATAAGTCGTCTCTATAGATTCTGGGCCTGTAGGGACGACAAATAAGTCGTCCCTATAGATTCTGGACATGTAGGAACATACTTTAGCACTATTAAGAAGACTTTAGTCGTCCCAGTAGCTTACAAATCGGCAAAAATTGACGACATTTCTTATGACCTACGGGGACGAATTTTTTAGGCTATAAGGACGATATTAGTCGACTTTATTTCTTATGTACTCTATAGGGACGACAAATAAGTGGTCTCTATAGGTCCAGCATCTATAGGGACGACAAATAAGGCGTCTCTATAGATTCTGGACCTATAGGGACGACAAATAAGTCGTTTCTATAGATGCTGAACCTATAGGGACGACAAATAAGTGTGTTGAAACGACTTTTGTCCTTTCTATATCTATTACAATCTTTAGAGACGACATTTTATTGTCGTCCCTATATATGCTCTATATAGAGACGAATTTGGTGTCATCCCTATAGATGTCGTCCCTATAGCTCCTTTTTCTTGTAGTGATGGCGCAACAAATAAAAACTGTAGTGGCAATATAATCACCCTTGGAGAATATATGGTGATATGTATTTGGCCCGATTTGAATTGGACCGGGTCTTACCTCTTTTTCTTTTTTTTTTTCCTTTTTTTTTATGGAGTTGTGATAGAAGTTGGAATTATGCTTCGAATTAGTCTTATTAGGCCACACATAGGCTAAATTTCTTTTGTCTTGAAAAAAATGAGCTAACAAAAAATAGACTCCTTTAATTTTGGACTTGACCTGCGGGCCTCACTCGTCTTAACCCAAAACAGTCTATGAGTGGAAGATTAAATTATTAAGAAAACGGTAAATAATTTTATTTTCAATATGCAAACTGGAATTTCAAGATTCAACATGCACGAGGAGCTCACTTTCTTATTTGATACAACTAAACAGAGTTAACGCCATATCTCCTCCTCCATTGTAGCCTAAATAACCAAACAAGGTATTCTTAAAACATAATAGTAAATGGATTTATTGAAGGAATTTCTTGAACCAAAGAGCAGACTTTTTGAAGTATCTTTTGAGTTTATGTGCGCGGTCCACGTAAATTAAACCAAAGTTTTGAGTGTATCCTGAAGCCCACTCATAAGTGTCTAAAAGTGACCACGGGAAGAAACCCTTCACATCAACCCCATCTCTGTAAAAAAAAAAAAAAAAAAAGCATAGTGTTACATAAGCAATTCCTTTAATTAAATACTTAAATTTAATTAAAAAATTAATTCAATGCAAGTTGAATAAATAATTAAATGTGTAGGAGATATGGTACCCACTGTTGATGAACTGACGTGAGAGTGCCACATTAGTAGTGGAACACACAATTAAATGTGTCCACACACAGTGGACAATATATCTCTTGCTCATCATGGGCATGAAATCATTCCCCGGCAAATAGAATGAACAAAAGCTAAAAAATATACTCACATAATAGCGTGCTTAACGGCCAAAAGATGATGGCGGTAAAAATCTACCCTTTGTGGATCATTGATCCCTTGCTTTATTGTTGTAATATTAGTATAGCTAATTCCTACCAACAATTCCAGATTTTTGAATTAGAGAAAAGATGTAAAAACATTTACTAATTCACTTTAAATTCAAATAGACCACACGATTTAGTTCTTATATATATATCTTGTTCTCACCACATTCTGTGATATAAATAGTTGGATTCTTGTACTTTTGCTTTGTGTAGACAAGAAGATTTTAAGTCCTCTTGGATACACATAAAACATGCTAAAACCTCGTCTCAGTAAATAATAAAAACATAAAATTATCAGTTATTTGCCATCTTTCAAAATTTCGAACAAAGAATATTAATCTGTATTTGTTACTTGCAATCAAGATTGAATGTTATATAACTGTACATCGAGGTGTAAATCTAGTTATGTTGGAGAGGCCGGCCTTGTCGGGCTTGGTTCTCTAGACTATGTTTTAATTCTTTTCTTATTCAAAAAGTTTAACAAAGAAAATATATATGTGCCAATTCAATCGGTCTACTTTACACCTCTATTTGTATTTTTCTGAGCGAGATTATGGTCGTCAATCTTGAAAATTTTGGAAATAATTACATACCGGATTACCGATGAATTTTCCTTTTCTCTCACCTGCAAAATAGGAGGAAACAAAATTATAAGAAGAAATGTTAAATATTACCATGAACTACGAGCAATTAAATCAGATAATAATTAGTATATTTGTTTTGAAAGTAATTTGTGAACTTACTTGTAAGATTAGCTTTAGAGTCTGTTAAGATACTGGTGTTAACAGTATTGACAGCAGGAAGATTGGCAGCATAAAATGAAGTATAATAATTGAGTCCCAAGAAATCATAGGAGCCCTTCACCAATTCAGCTTCTTCATGTGTGAAATTTGGTAAGCGTTTCCCAAGAAGGGTATGCATGCTTTTTGGATAATATCCATACGTTAATGTATTTAAAAACCTTAAGAACATCATCAAAATATCCATATTAGGGCCTTGTTTAGGAGCATTTCAAGCTTTGTTTATATGAAACTTGACTCAAGTGTCCAGTAACCATCAAACACTCGGCGAAAACGTAATTTTGAGTCATATTTTTCAAAAGAAAATCACTTATTACATATTTGAATATACCAATATATAGTTAGATGTATTTTTAGTAATAGAAACATGAATGCAGTACTCACCATCCATACATAAAATCGAGGGCCCTTTGAGCTGCTTTCACATCAGCTTGCCTTTTGGAATAGGGCACAAACCAGTGAGAAATCAGTACTATACCAATCTGGCCTTTCTGATACGGCTGTATAAATAAAATCACCAATATTATTGTCCCCTTAAATCGGATTGTGGACCCACTTTAATATTTGGTCAAAAGACGGTAAAAACCATCTCTTAAAAACAATATTTCCAACATAACATGTACGAACCTTGTACTTTTCTCTGTATAATTTGACTGTTTGGGCATGACAAAGGAGCATCAAATGGCCAGCAATGTAAGGCTCGATGGCAGAGTTACCAGCAGGACAGTCATTGTTCATCCAAGAAGAACAGCGTCCAGGAGCCATGATACCCAAGTCATAACCACCTAATATAAATATATATGGCTCATTCATAGTCACCCAATGCTTAACCCTATCACCAAATTCTTTGAAACAAACTTCTGCAAAATCTCGAAAATCATCCCTGCCAGGAAAAAAAAAATTGTATTTAGTTGATTAGTTGATTTGATATATAATCTGTGATTAAATGTTGATGAAAGGTCAATGAATGATAGGTCGATGAACACTGTGTTGTTTTCACCAAAATGTACCTGTTGATTTTGTTGGGTGGATTTTGTGTAAAGTGACTGACCCTTGCCTTGACCTGACCGGACAGGTCAATCCCCGTTCCGACATCCCGAATCGGTGAAGTGACAAACTATTTTGCCTAAACAAATTGGATCGGGTCTGAATATTTGGGCGAAGTTGACACTAAGTCATTTTAGTTGGTTTTCAACACAAACAATTTCTCGAATTCTTAAACCAATTTCCAACAGATTTAACCTATTCCGGAAAGACATTGAGGAAATTTATGTTAAGAGTTGCTTAAAAGCTGTCAACAAGTAGAATTGGAGAAAGCACAATGGATCGAACATGTTTGGAAGTACTTATAATTTAGTCAAATATTATTTTTATCCAAAAATTATGTAGGACCCACAACTTATATTCATAGATCCCATAGAACCCAATTTTTATAATCTACAAAACGCTTTACTAAACAAGCACAAAATTAACTCGATAACTATAGTCTAGATATTTCAAATAGACTTTTGACTATATTTAGAGTTTCAGTTAATTAGTCATTTTAATTTCTATATTACTATTAAAAGAAGGTTTCATTAGGAATTAGCAAATAGTGATATATAATTAGAGTTTGAACGAATATTACCAATCTTTTTTAAAATTAAATGTTGAATTGTAAAAATAAATTAAAATATTTTGTACAATGTTTCCACAATGTTTTGTCCCAATTTTTTTTTTTAAATAACTTTTCTACATGTCATGTTGTGTGTTCTTTTTCCAATTTTGTGAACTTACTAACTTAGGGTGTCCCTAACATATACTAAAAAACAAAAAACAAAATATTTATTTCATTAAGATAATTTTATCTAAATTTACTTACACAATGCGAGGGCTTAGGAAGCCTCCATACTCATCTTGTAGGGCTTGAGGAAGATCCCAATGATAGATTGTGGGAAAAGGCTGTAAACCTATTGATGATATATAAGCAAGTGAGAGAGATAGATAGAGAGAGAGATGATAGATAGATAAAGTCATCTCTGACCTTTTGATAAGAGTTCATTAATAAGATTGTTGTAGAAGGAAATTCCTTCCTTGTTTACTCCCTTACTTAACGTCCCATCTGCATAAATGAAATCAAAGTTTAAACAAGAAAAAAAAAAGTATAAAATGACAAGAAGATTATTCACCTAGGTATTTTTGGAAGAAAATTTGTTATCATATACGCAGTCATTTATATGTAAACAATGGCGAACCTTAATTTTATTAAACAGGGGGTATAGCCCACTCTAAAGCTTGAGCCATATCCCCCCCCCCCCCCCCACTTCATAAAATAGGCATAAAAAATTATTTTTACATTATAAAATTAGTTTACAAAATTTAAACCACCGTAAAATCCCTTGTCCATTAGATTTGAATTTTTGCCCACCCTAAAATGCATTTCTATCAAGTTTCACCCCTGTATATTAAGGGTAAATGGGAATAGTGTATTGCTTATATGGGAGCTTATATGGGAGATTTGTGTAATTTTTGAAAAGACAAAATATGTCGAAAGGGTAATTATATTCACACAATATTTTTTATTTTTTGCACCACATTTTAATTACATTTAACATCCTTAATCTTTTAACATTATAGCACTCATGTCCCCAACTTTTTTATCACATTTTTATCTTCGACTTTTTATTAATTAGCACATCTTGTGTTTGATAACGGTTTCCGTAAAAAAATATTTGTTTATGATTCGTAAAAAGACTTATTTGTCCGTCATATTTTAAAAAAAAAAAACAATAAATACAAAAGTACGATAAAATATTTTTTCCTTATTTCAAAGCACGTAAACAAAATATCTCGAAAGAAACCATCATCACTGATGAAATATGCTAATAAATGAAAGTTGAAGATAAGAATTCGATGATAAAAAGTTAATAATATAATTGCAATAATGAACAAAAGTTAAGGATCTTAAGTACAATTAAAATATATTGCACTTATAATAAATTGTAGTGTGAATATAACCACCCGTGTCGAAAACCTATGAAGTAAGTAATCAAATTATATATATTTATTTAGTTTTTCTAATATGTTCGATTCTATACAATCTGAATTTATTTAGTTGAGAGTACTAAACACATCAAATACAAACCTTCGACACCTATCAATTGCGCAACTTGAGTGTAAATAAAGAAAGAAAGTAGGTAAAATTCTAATTGAGGGAAAAAAGAACTTTTGGTAAATAAATTTTAAGACAATCTTACAAGGTAAAATTCTTGACCATGAGATAGAAAATCTGAAGGCATTGATTCCAATAAATTCCATCAGCTTTATATCGTCCTGCATCTCACCATAATTTCTTAGTATATACATATAGAATGAAAATGAAAATGTAGGGTATCCAATTCTAGAATATTGATTAAACTAGACTAGTTAAAGTCACGTGTACAAAATTAAGTAATTAACAAATGAACCCCTAACACATTAAACATCAGTTTATTACATCTGAAGGAATATTTTTCTCATAATAATTAATTATTAACAATTGCATTTGACTATTACAAGTTGTTAATTTACTATATTATCATTCCTGCAAGCTGTATAATTGAGCATTAACTTATAAAAAAGATCACATAAATACAAATTAAATTATTAAGTATTGAAATATTTAAACACACCTTGTAACGATGATAGAAGTCATTTGCTATGTCGCCATTAGTGCGGTCCAAAATTTTACATGCAGGTATATATATTATTAGCCGAACTAATTTATTATGTGCAAGGGCGGAGATGGGGGACCAGGACCACCCAACTTTTCTGAAATTTTTTTATATTTTATTTTTAATATTTTTTTTAAATAAGTGAGTTTGATTCTACTATTTTGGAGGTAAAATAGGTTATTCTTAGCAAGAGTGGAGCCCAATTTAGCCCACAAATGTTGACTTTTGGTTACTTTATTTATTACTAATTTACCAGTTTGTCACTATTTAATAATTGGATACAAACAAGAAGGGCAAAATTGAAATTACAATTTATTAAATGGAATGTGTGGACAGAATTTGTTTGAGAAAAATTGATTTTTTCCAAAATAGCGAGAATCGATACGTCTTCAAGATCACTTCTTCTTCTTAATAATCAACCAAAGCAAAAAATATTAAAGCCCAAACCCAACATTGAATAAACTAAACAAATAAAACTCAACCTAACTCGGATTAAGTTAGAATCATTCAATAACCAAGAAAAAAATATTGAAAATAGTCTTTTCAATTAATCAGAACAAACACGAAGTGAGCATCGAATACGTCTAACTGCATGAATCGATTGTGTTCAAAGAAAAATATTATGAGATTATATGTTAAGGACCATCTGCTCCCTTTTGAATTCACATTGTAACATTTATCCATTTAATCGGACATTAAGAATCTTTATAAAAAGAACACAACACTTTGACCTTTTGAAAATATAGTGTAACTGATTTATTTCATCTACAAATTTGTGTGTATATTAAAGATATTTTTGACATCAACTCTAACAAGTTCACTGAAAACTAACTTGAGGTTGAGGTCGTCCCAATGCCCCTACTATAGTACAATATGAAGGATTTATTGGGAAAAAAATTACTCTTTATTCTCTATTACAATGGTAACATGCAATTGGAAGTAGACGAAACTTTCATATAGAGGAAAAATCACTATAAATTTAGTGTGATTTGCTCATTTTCTAATTTTTTTTATTGCTCTTGAAATTAAGGACAATGCATAATCAATAACACTTTTATGGTTTCGACATAAAGTGTTGTTGAAGAAGAGTGTCATTGTTACAGTGAGAAATGAGGAAACGGAATATACAGAAAGAAGAAATAAATTGCAGTGAATTCTGATGGGTATTTGATTGATCAAGATTGATTACAGAATCAGAATATGTACACCTATTTATCCACACTTACATATACATACGTAATACATACAGATTGATATAATTACGTAACAAACAAACGTGATGGTCGGTATAAATCATTAAAACCATCGACAAGTGGCTTAGCTTCTAGTCTCTTCTAAATCATATACATATTTCCATTTCTTCATCCTTCTCCTTTATTGATTTGATCATTTGAGTTCCTGAACTTCTTTTCTCTAACACCCCCCTTCAAGCTGGAGTCAACTTCAATTACTCCAAGCTTGTCTCGAAGATACAAATATCTGGAATTCATCAGTGGTTTAGTCAATATATCAGCTATTTGATCTGCTGTAGGAACATAACTGATTACCAATTGCTTAGCAAGGATTTTGTCTCGAACAAAATGTATATCAAGTTCTATGTGCTTGGTTCTTGCATGATAAACAGGATTTGAGGCCAATGCACTTGCTCCCAAGTTATCACACTAGATTGTAGGAACTTCAGTTTGTACAATACCAAGTTCTTGTAAAAGAGATTGAGTCCAAACAATTTTTGTAGTAGTATGAGCTAAGGTCATATTCTTACGCCTCGATTATTGATCTTGCCACAACTTGTTGTTTCTTTGAGCTCCAAGATATAAGATTACCACCCATATAAACACAAGAGCCTCACAAAGGACTTCCTATCATCTCGGACATGATGCCCAACAAGATCTCCATATGCAACAATGTTGAGATCTTGTGCTTCATGAATAATCAACCCCATTGCAAGAGTTCCTTTATATATCGAAATAGCCGCTTTGAGAGACTCCAAAGAGCATCGGTTGGATTTTGAAGATATTGACTAACTCTATTAACAAAGAAAAGAAATGTCTAGTCTTGTGTGTGTCAAGTATTGAAGTGCTCCTACTGCACTCCTGAACTGAGTTGGACTCTTTAAAGGTGTTCCTTCTTCTTTACTTACTAGTCTTCCAACGCCATAGGAGTAACACTAGACTTGATTTTCATATCCAAACTTCTTCAAGATATCCATATCATATCTCTTTTGCAACATGTGAAGTCTAATTTCATCTCTATAGAATTCAATTCCCGAAAATTTCTTGATTTCCCATATCTTTTAAGGCAAAGGATACATTCGACTTCTCAATTAACTTCTCAGATTGTTGCTCTAAATTTCCAATGTAATAATGTCATCAACATACACTAGCAAATAAATTACCCGATCTTGTGATATCGATAGAATATTGAGCTATCGCCGGATTGTTTAAGACCCCACCGCAGTGTCTCTTTCAAAGGTATCATACCAAGCTCGGGGCCTGTTTGAGTCCATATATGACCTTGCTAAGTTTGCAAACAAACGATGGTTCACTTTTGATTTACAAATCCATGAGGTCGCTCCATATAAATCTGCTTTCTTCTAGCTTTCCATTCGAAAAGCATTGTTAATATCTACCCGCCTCGATCTCCCAACCTTTTGAAATTGCAATTGTGAGAATGAATTTTAAAGTTGGTGCTTTGCCATCTTGGGCTAAAGGTTTCATAGTAGTCAACACACAAATTTGTGAGAACCCTTTTGCCACTAGCTTAGCTTTATATCTCTGAATTTCCCCATTCATACCAAATTTCAGTTTGTATACCCATTTGCATCCAATGACCTTCATTATAGGTTCAGGAGGGACTAAGATCCATGTTTAATTTTTGATCAAAGCATCATATTCTTCCTTAATTGCTTTACACCACTTTTCACTTTTCAGTGCTTCATCCAAGCTACCTGGTTCTACTTCATCTGTACAATGTGAAACAACATTAGTCATATAGGCTTTTGGTTTTACAATTCCTGCCTTTGATCTAGTAATCATAGGATGCCTGCATTTTTTTTGTTTCGTGCTCAACTTCTGGCATTTCCACCTAGATTCTTATCCCACCGAGATTCTCGGAGCATCGACATCTTGAATCTCCTCGCACAACCCGCCGCGATCGCTCATCATTCAAACTTCCTTTCTGCTCAAGCCACGAGAATGTTTATTAACCAATTCTTCACCATCTTCTATCACCTCCTTATTTTCAACAGAAGGTCTGTGTGCAGATTCATCTGTAGGATGCATCATATCAACTGAATCTGAATTTGGTTTGTAAGAATTGAGTTCAAATGGAAGATGATGAAGAGTTGTGGGTGACCATTTAGTTTGTTGTGTTTTATTGAGGAAACCTTCTTTGAAAGGAAAAATATTTTCATCAAAAACTACATGTCTGGAGATGTAAGTTCTGCCACTAGAGCTTAAGCACTTGTATCCTTTGTGTGATGCACTAGGTCCTAGATACACACATCTTTGGGTATGAAAGTCAAATTTGTGTTTTTGGTATGGTCTTAGACATGGATAACAAGCACAACCAAAAACTTTGAGAAGATTGTAGTCTCTGGTATGTTTGAACAAGAGTTCATAGGGTGATTTCTATTGAAAGAGTAGTTTTGGTATTCTCATTAATGAGATGTGTTGCGATCGTGAATGCTTCCCACCAATAATACAATGGCATATGTGCTTGAGCTAACAAGGTTAGACCCGTTTCGATTATGTGTCTATGTTTTCTTCGACTCTCCCATTTTGGGCGTATGTATGAGGCAAGAATATCTCGAGGTTAATGCCCGATTCAACAGACTATTTTGTTAAGGCTTTTGTACTCACCTCCCATATCGATTGTAATGCTTTGATTTTCCTCTCAAATTGGTTTTCAACTAACTTCTTAAATTGGATAAAGTAATGTAACACTTCGATTTATGTTTTAAAGGATAGATCCATGTGTATCTAGTGCGGTCATCAACAAATAATACATAGTACTTAAACCCTGAGGTAGAGACTATAGGAGCTGGTCCCCAAACATCTGTATGGATCAGATCAAGTGGCATTTGAGCATGAGAAGATGATAGCTTGAATGGTAATGCATGTGATTTTCCAAACTGGCATGCTTCACAGAAAGACAAATTTTATTGCTGATAGTTTTGAATTTATTACAAGACAACCTTAACACCTGTTGTAGTACAGAAGGGGGATGCCCTAATCTTCTATGCCAGGTTTTAAGATCTGAATCTAGACAACTATCACTAATAGATTTAGTAGGCTGGTTTATGCTTGTATTGAGAAGAGTATGACTGAATTTGGGCTGATGATAGATGGCTGATCTTGAGCTTGACTTGTGGGTAGACAAATTCAGTTGATACAATCCATCCTCAAGTTTCCCCTGCACTAGAGACTTCCTTGTTGGTAGATCCTTCACAACACAGCCATTAGGGAAAAATTCAACATATTCATTGTTATCAGCAGTTAACTTAGATACACTTATGAGGTTTTTCTTGATTTTAGGTACATGCAGCAATTTCTTCAGAATCAATGTTCTATTAGAATCAACATCAAAAAATTTTTGAACCAATATGAAATATTTGCAGTGAATTACCATTACCTACTACCATATTTTTCTTACCTCCATACTCATTTGCTTGATCAACATTCTTCTCATCTGTGGTAACATGATGACTGGCTCGAGAAT
This sequence comes from Forsythia suspensa, assembly GCA_023638005.1. Classification (NCBI taxonomy): domain Eukaryota; kingdom Viridiplantae; phylum Streptophyta; class Magnoliopsida; order Lamiales; family Oleaceae; genus Forsythia; species Forsythia suspensa. The sequence continues at coordinate 35,345,486 of CM042671.1, forward strand.
CAGCATACCATGCTTGATCCTTCACTGAACTTGGGCTTGCAGTATAGGCAGAAGGATTTGAGCTACGGTTATGATCAGTTGGCCTTTTTCCCATATATTTCTCATCAAACCTATTATAGCACCAGGCAGCAGTGTGATTGCTCAAACCACATATCTGACAGGGATGTCTTACTTCATTGGATCTTCCAAATCTCCCTCTGCCTCTTGTTCTGCCTCTGAATTTTGAATTTCTTCCACCTCTATTTCCTCTTCCATTATAAGAGTTAGTACTCTGTGGACTGCCATGTATCAAATTGATTGATCCAAAGTTGCTCCGCACTTGATTAAGATATTCCAGTCTGCTTTCAAAGGTCATGAGTGTGGAAGATAGCTCATGCCAAGTCACTTGATCTCTGCTATTCACTTGTACTACAATGGGAGTGTATTCTTCATCAAGTCCAGCTAAAACTTGGGTTACTAGATCAACATGATCAATCTTCTTTCCAGCTATTTCAAGATTATCGCCAAAATTTGTTTGGCGATCTTGATGTAATTGATCCATAGTCATGGACCCTTTTCCGATTCTCTCGCAATTCAAATTGTGAGAAAAGTCACTCTAGACCTATTGAGGATTCCATAATTTTCATTTATGGCTTTCCAAAGCTCACTTGAGCTACTACAACCCATGACACGCACCCATGACACGCATCACAATCTCTGGTGTCATGGAGGAGTACATCCACCCCATTAGAAGTTGATCAACGAGATATCCACCGAGTATTCGGATTTGGAATCATCTCCATAGTTGTACCAATCTCGTGAGTGATTTGAGAATTGATGAATTGAGGGGACATACCTTGCTTTGCCGTAAGATATCCTTCTAAACCATGGCCCCTTACAATAGGCATTATGACATTTTTCCATAAGAGAAAATTGTCTTTGTCCAATTTAACTGATGCTTCTTGAGTCAGATTCATACTGAAGGGAGTGAGATTACTCATATGAACCGGAGTTTGATTCATGGAGTTAGAATCGAAATTTTGTGATTGATTACTCGGGTTGAAGTCTCGCCATTGTGGCTCTGATACCAAGTGAGAAATGAGGAAACGGAATATACAGAAAGAAGAAATAAATTGCAGTGAATTCTGATGGGTATTTGATTGATCAAGATTGATTACAGAATCAGAATATGTACACCTATTTATCCACACTTACATATACATACAGAATACATACAGATTGATATAATTACAGAACAAACAAACGTGATGGCTGGTATAAATCTGTTAAAACCATCAGCAAGTGGCTTAGCTTCTAGTCTCTTCTAAATCTGTTATACATATTTCCATTTCTTCATCCTTCTCCTTTATTGATTTGATCATTTGAGTCCCTGAACTTCCTTTCTCTAACAATTACCAGTTTAAATTTTTAAATGATCTAGTTCAACATATTATCAAAGCAAATTGTCATTGTTACCTTTGACGAAAAGTAATCCAATCTACATGTTAGGAGATGTGTTTTGAATATTAAATTGAATAAATAAACATATTCCTCATATGACAACTTAAAGCTTCTGAATTATCTGATTCAACACATTTGGAAAAGCTTTATAATATTGTTTTTTATATATAATGGTATATAGTTGATATAACTCAAGTCTCACCTCCCCCATAAATTTACCTAATATCAAATCCGAATTCTAGTAAAATATCATTTGAGATAAATGAATATTCTAACCAATATGAAGATAAAAGAATGACCAACACAATAACAAAATAAATAGTTTTATCTTGCAATTGCATTTGAGAAAGTAGAAGTTCTTCGAGGATCCCTGACTCCGCCAATGATTATAAGATTTAATAATATTAAGCTGTATTTATAATACAAACTGAAGATAAATGTTTTTTTTTTTAAAGTAAATTTTATTCTTCTCTATCTACTGCAGTGTGTGCGCTCAGGAGCAGGAGGAGGAGGGGGAGGAGGGGGGGCCTAGGTCCCTCTGTTTATTTTGTCTGATTGTAGATAAACTGTAAGTTTAGCTAACGAGACACGAAAGAATAATGTCCAGTTTAGAATAAGAACTTTGCATTGAACTATGCCATCTACAAGATTTAAACTTTAAGATAAAGTGAATAAACAGATGTGTTAAGTTTAAGTCTCGCAATGTCCTATTTATAAAAATTATGCATGCATGTCAGATGTTTAAACAACAATGAATCTGAACAACACAGGAGAGAGGACGTGTTGAAAAATAAATTTAAATAAGTAAACATGTGACATCTTAAAAGTTTATTTTTAAGGTTTTCGAGGAGGCTATTCAAAACCTGGATATTTGTGTGTGAAGTTATCCCATATACTTGGACCTCTGCCATCCTCTTTTGCAGCTCCTTCATACTGGATATTCAGGAACAATCATATCATGAATTCAAACATAACACGACTCGTATTTAACATTTTGAAGCATCAGATGAGTATGTAACCTGATAGGCAGACGAGGCTGCACCAAAAACAAAATCAGAGGGAAAACTAGTCCTATTTAATGGAGTTGATATATGGCTACTGGGCACATTTTCCGCTGAAACTGAAAGCACAGTGCAGCTGATTATGACCAAGAGAAGAAAAAGATAGTCTTTGAGCTCCATTTCTGCTTATTATCAACGACCCCTTTGCCCACAATATATAGAGTGAAATTTCACTCATAAAAATAGAAAAACAATATATTGATGTGACTATTATATTGAAACTAATGAAGGCTTTATCAAAACTTCCATAAGTGAAAGTGGGGATTAAGCTTTTGTTTGGTTTTGCTTAAAATATTCTTAAAAATGTTGAGTTAAAATCAACAATTAATTTTAATCATATTTTTTATGAGATCTACAATTTTTATCAACTTTTTAACTATATATTTTATCAATTATTATTAAAATCTTCTAGAAAGGTGATTTTTTAGCAAAATGAAATGCACGAAGAAGAAAGAATATAAAGTTGAATATAACATTCAGTAAAAGATAGTAATGTTGTCAATTTTTCGGCACTTAGACTTTGTTATATCATAACAAATCAAGACTAACACCTCGAAGTGAAACCTGGAAAAAAGAATGTGCATTGCACATGCTGAAGATCATAATTTAAAGAAGTAAAGATTTTTGCATCTACCTACCACCAATAGAAGCATTATTGATTGGGACAAAGAAAAAATAATTTATAAATTTCTCAGATTTTTTTAATAACAACTTCCATATATTGCACGACATAATTAATTAAAAACATGTTTATGGTTGAAATTTCATCAAGGACGGATCCAAAATGAATAAGTTTGGGGGGGCTTCGGAAAAAAATTTAGACGATTTCAATAGTATAAGAAAAACGAAAAAAAAAAATGAAAATATATTGAATCTGATCATTCAATATCCATATTTAACACAATACATTAATTTAAAAGGCAAAATGAAAAGACAACAAAAGTAACAAAAACGTACAATAAAAATATCTTAAAACATTACTTAAGTCTCAACTTGTGATTATTCAAAAGACCAAGTATGTCAATGATTAAGGGCCCGTTTACAATTGTGTTTAGAGCCCAATTTCTGATATGTTAAACAATCATAAATTTTTTTAGACATTTGATAAATTTTAAAAAATATGATTATAAAGAATCTGTACTTTGCAGAAGATTGAGAAGAAGCAAAATTGTAACTTCTTAAATTTTGCTTAAAACTTTTCTACTTCTCTATTATTAAAATATCAATTTTAACCATAATTAATTAAAATAACTCTTTCTGAGAAACCGAATTGATGCAAGTATGATGCATAAAAAATAATTTAAATTTAATTAATTTTTGTATTATATAACTATGCTTTTATTTTGTAATTTTTATAAATTCTGAAATTTATTAGATGTTTATTATGTTTATTTTAAAATAATTATAGTATGGTTATGAAAGTAAAGATATTAATAATACAATGAACATTATTAAAATTAATATTCATTTTATTAATTTTATACAGTTACGGAATTAATCGCGTTTGTTTACCAAATGCATAAATATTGATTTTGAAATATACAGTAGTTTTGAAACAAAAGTTTATGAAACACTTATTTGATTCTTTTCACAATTGATTCTTTATGCATTATAGCATAGTCATTGATTACATCGAGGATTCACCTATGGTGGACTGGTCTTGTTTCCCTAATGGTCTGGTAAAAAAAAAACTCTTGGAGCTCCATTTTTGCTTACATCGAGGATTCCCTCGTAAAAGTAGAAAAAGCAATATATTGATGCTACTATTATATTGAAACTAAATTAATTAAAAAATAAAAGTGTTCGATTTTAAAAGATTAGGCTTTTAGATAAATTGTGGTTTCACAATGGTACAATAACAAAGAAAGTTCTTGTGTTCAAATATCATTGCCATCCAATTGTGTGTTGACATATGGTTAACTTTAAATCTTAATGTTTTGATTATAACAAACAAATTAATTGTGTTTACTAACAATCTATTTTCAAATAATATTCAAAGCGCTACAAATCGGACTCTCATGCAATGTCAAGATCAAGTCAAAATCAATCCAATAGTTCAAGTATTTCAAGATTCGAAGATCAAGATCGAAGAATAGATTTCTAGATAAAATTGTAAATGTATTAACTCTTTGATTTTTAGTAATTAAATGAATGAAAGTTCAAAATTTTTTATGTACAAAACGTATGTCATTATCATTTGTATAAAACATTTTATCAAAGCTAAAAATCAATTTTTCAAAAGTGTGGAAACGGTCAATCCGTTGGGGGAAAATAGTTCGCGGATCTTTGATTCTTGCAAGAACAATTGATGTGGCTCGATTAATATTGTTTAACTCCACAAAGATAACACTAAGTTAAAGGATAAATTAAGAAGGACCAATTTCACCAAAAAATATAAGGGAGGGAAGTGGGTTGCAATTTTCACAAAGAAAATATCAATGACAATGGCTGAAAGTTGCTGGTTTCGGATTTGGCTTTTCTGCTGAAGACCAATTCACGTGTGGTATTATTATATGGTGGTGATTTTGCTGTCAAACCAACTACTAATATATATATATATATATATATATATAATATATATATTATATATGGTATAATATAATATATAGGTATGATAATGGTAATAGTATAATATATTAGTCCATAATATATTATATCCTAAATATATACATCCTAATAATATTATACTCTAAACCTAGCCGTCCCACTTTAAACCAAGTCCAATACATTGGGTCACTGAGCAACGACCCAAAGGTACATTAAAACTTCCAAGTGACCCACACACGTCCTTTATTAATTTGGGCTGACACACTTGTGGAGTAGACTATACAATTATCTTTCAATCTTGAGCTCAAAGTCTATTAAGATATAACGGGTCTATTAATCATCATCGCCTTTAGTTTATTTGAGATCACAAAATTCCAACAAACCTCCACCTTGATCCAAATATACCCGCAAACTCCAAAAGTAAAAATAGCTTAGTATTTGCTTAAAAAGGATTCCAAATAAATTGGAACTTTACATACCTTCACCAAGTTTAGAAGTGGTTACCATTGTGAGCACCTTAGTGCCCATATTTGCAAGGTTATAAACCTTCAAATACCTAAGCAACAACTTTAAAGCTTCTCAATATTTGGAATCGGGATCAAACATGTACCGCTTAACACACTAACAAGAAGGCCAAGACTTGCCTAGTGCAAACTATTAGGCCAAGACTAGCCTAGTCACGAGACTATCAAGTATATAACGGAGCCATTAACATTTGAGTAGGAGTTTTACTCATAAACTCCTTTTTCTTATCATGTTCCTCGAGACAAGATAAATAGGTTACCAAGAGGCACGTATGGGTTTGCAATTAACAATGCCAAGTTTCTTCAAAAATTTAAGCAACAAAAGGAGTTTGATACACAAATAAGCATGAATTTGGCATATCTCTATCAATCTTCATACCAAGGAACCTTCTAGAATGTCCTAGGTATTTCATGTCAAATTATTTACTTAATTCAACACTTATCTTGTTTACCACTTTCATGTTAGGTCCATCCAATAACATGTTATCCACATAAAGTAACAGATACACACAATCATCATTTGTGTTGTGGTGCATGTAATACAAGCAATTATCAAAATCATTCTTTTTGCAACCAATATAAAAAACATGTGAATCAAACATTCTATACCACTGTCCCTTGGCTACTAGCCTAGCCTCGTATCTCACATGCTCACTCTCAATGGTACCCTTTTTCACCTTATAAACCCATTTGCATCCCACTATGGATTTATCCTTCGATTTAGGAACTAAATCCCAAGTTTGATTCCTAACAAGAGAACTTATCTCTCTTCTCATGGTACTAAACTATTCTAAGGACTTCTCACTCTTTATAGCCTCCACAAATGTATTTGGCTCCTTATCAACTAGTTCCTAATAACTAGTATAGGCTATAGTGAAATCAGATAGTCTTTGGGGTTCCCTACATGGTCTCCTCTCTATCTCTGGCCAATTGATAATTAGCCAAAGGATTTTGGTCAACGAGATTTTTCTCTATCACATCCTCGTTACCTTTTGCATCTATGTTCTGCTGATTTTGATGTGTGTCACTCTCCACCTCACTAAAGGTGATGGGGATGTGGGTACTCACTTTCTCCACATCAACTAGGGACTCTTCCCTAATGATTTTTGCTGTTTTCACTCTCTAAACAAGTATATCCGACTCATTAAAATGACATCCCGACTAATGATGATTTTCACACCCTTTTGACTCCTATCCCACAACTTATACCCTTATCACCATCTGCGTATCCTAAAAAAAACACATTTCCTAGTCTTGGGATCTATTTTTCCTTCACTTTGATGAAAGAAAGCAAAGACAACCAAAAGTCTTAAGTATGGAATAATCGAAGATATTTACCATACCATTTTTCATAGGGTGTATCACCATTTAAAACAATAGAAGAGGTCATATTAGTCAAATAGCAAGCACAAATATACAACTTTCACCCTAAAAACGATTTAGACATACCGAACTCAACATCATACATCTAACTTTATCGAGCAAAGTACGATTCATCCTTTCAAAGAACCCCATTCTCATTGAAGAGTGTAAGGCACAATTTTATATCTAGTAATGTCACACTCATTACACAAATTATCAAAATCAACATTGTAGAATTGAAGACCATTATCATTACCCAAATATTTTATTTTTTTTTACCGTTTGATTCTCCACCAATTTTTAAATTTAATGAAAGTTTCACATTTATCTTTCAATAGATAAACCCACACACGTCTAAAAAGAAATCATCAACAATAGATAAAAATATTTGTTACCACAAAAGTGGGATTGCTTCCGGACCCCACAAATCAAGATGAATGTATTCTAACACTCTACTTGTCTTGTGTGTGCTAGATGAAAGCGATATCCTACGATATTTTTCAAGCACACAATGATCACAAAATGGAATGTCAGACACCTGATCCTTACCAAACACACCCTTGTCGTTAAGGAACTTAAGTCCCTTAACACTAATGTGAGCTAACCTATTGTGCCACATTTGTGTGTGATCAGTGTCAATGGAAGAGATAGTGGAATTTAGACCACTCATCACTTCAACATGTGTAATATATATGCCATTTTTCCTAGTAGCTTTAAAAGCTCTATGCCATCACCAAGCCTACCCATGAAACCTATTCTCTCTAACTCCCTTATAGAAATCAAATTTCTACCCATATGCGGAACATATCTGACTTCTCTTAATGTATACACAAAGCCACTGTCAAACTAAATAGTTACATTACCAACACCAGTAATTTTATATGCAACTACATGTCCATGATCAGCCTCATGCAAATGATCAAACTAAAATTTATTAGAAGTGGCATGAAAAGATGCACCGGAGTCAAGAATCCACTCATGTATATGGGAGTTCATAGACAAGTTAATCTCACCAGGGTCAGAATTTAAAAGCATGTAAACCTCACCAGACTCATCACTAGAGGTCACTACGCTTGTCTCTCTTTGATCTTCTCCTCTCTGTTTGTTCTTCTCTTTATAACATTCACTAATAAAATGTCCTATTTTCCCACACCCGTAACATTTCTTTCCTTTGGCCCTCCCATGTGACTTATAACAAATTCTACCCCATCTATTGCTACCACTATTTTGCCCACCTCTACTTCCACTCTCATCCACCGACTGAGGTCTGCCCCTCACAAAATGGACTTTACCATTTTTTCTCTCATTTTTTTCGAACTTCAACTCTCTCTCTCTCTCTCCTTACTTTTTGAAGAGTCTATAACAATGTCAGGTGTAAGGGTCTCTCTCCCATACTTAATTACATTCTTGACTTCCTTATATGAATCAGGAATGGCATTTAACAAAATCATAGCTTTGTTAATTTCAGGGACCGTTTTACTACAGTTTGTAATAACTTGGACGAGCTTATTAAAAACATCAAGATTGTCATCCAAATCCCATGAGGGGTCAATTTTGAAGCTGAAAATTTTTTCAATTAGATAAATTTTATTTAGAGTGGATTGGATTAAATAAAGTTCTTCTAATTTTTCCAAAAGCTTTTTGTGGAATCAAATATTCCAACTTTTCGCAAAACAAGGTCTGATAAATGCAATATAATAGAAGTCTAAGCAAATTCATCAAAATCCTTTTTCTGATCCTCAGTAACATTAGGACCATAAGAATTATCAATAATATTTGAAACCTTTTGCTGAACCAAAATACCTTTCATTTTCTGTTGCCAAATAGAAAAATCACATTTACCAGTAAAGACACTCAAGTCAAAATGATGTGCAGACATCTTAACAAATAAGAATATACACCAAAAAGCAATTCAAGATAATCACGTAGAAATACCTAAAGGCCTTAATATACACTGTTTTAGATTCTCAGAGTTTCGTGAGATTCACGATCTCAGATCAAGAGAATTGTCAAACGGGTAAAGTCCAGATGACAGTTCTAAAAAATAATGCACAAAAAATAAAGTATTGCAAATAATCAGCACCAAAACAAAAGCTAAACACAAGTCACAACAATGAGCACGTAAATTCCTAGCAACAAGCAATAGTTACCCCACACGGTAACCCCAAACATAATGGTCACCCCACACGATGACCTGCTAGTACTGGAATGTAAAAGAGATTAGCCAATTTACCAGAGCGGACCAAATCTGACGGTCTGTATTAAATAGGAGAGATGCGAAACATATTAAAAGAATTCCAGCAGCAACAACAACCACACAAGCTGGAAAAACCACGAAGGTTTTGCAAACGCCGAATATGTTCACTATCGAACCGCTGTCTAAGCTGTCCGGACCACCACAAATATAACTGACCACTACAGAAGGTCAGAAATAGGACGAGGATCACAACGCCGTCAGCTACTCGGCGGAATACCCTCTCACGCGCCTCCACGCGCCGCCTTAAGAAATCTGCAACCGAAAATCACGCGCTGCCTCCTCCGCTTCACGCGCCGCTCAGCCTACTCCGCCTCGACGTCAGAAACTCGAATATGGTCTCCGTTCACAAAGATGACATCTCCTTTGGCCGGATAATGGACGGACATATTCGGGCATATTCTTGTTTCTTCTTCTTCGCTAATCCGACAATCCAAAATTAATTTTCTTGCATTACGGAATGCCACCGAGGCTCTGATACCAATTGTTGGGGAAAAAATAGTTCGCCGGATCTTTGATTCTTGCAAGAACAATTGATAGGGCTCAGATTAATATTGTCCAACTCCACAAAGGTAACACCAAGTTAAAGGAGAAATTAAGAAGGACCAATTTCACCAAAGAAATATAAGGGAGGGAAGTGGGTTGCAATTTTCACAAAGAAAATATCAATGACAATGGTTGAAGGTTTCTGGTTTCGGATTTGGCTTTTCTGCTGAAGTGGCATTTCACGTGTGGTATTATTATATGGTGGTGATTTTGCTGCCAAACCAACTACTAATCTATATATGTGTAATAATATATATTATATATGGTATAATATAATATATAGGTATGGTAATGGTAATAGTATAATATATTAACCTATAATATATTATACCCTAAATATATATACCACAATAATATTATACCTTAAACTTAGTCGTCCAACTTTAAACCGGGTCCAACACACTAGGTCACTGAGCAACGACCCAAAGGTACATTAAAACCTCCAAGTGACTCACACACGTCCTTCATTAATTTGGGCTGACACACTTGTGGAGTGGATTATATAATTATCTTTCAATTATAAGCTCAAAGCCTATGAAGATATAACGGGTCTATTAATCATCAACGCCCGGGTTTATTTGAAATCACAAAATCCCAACGATTACGTGGCTTGCATTTTAGAAAAAAAAATTAAAAAATCTAGCCTACACGTGAAGGAGAGTTTTAATGACTAAATTGAAAAGTAAATGTGCTTTATGACAAGTAAAGCTTTTAGGCGAAAAAATTCAATACATTTATAGTGATTTTATATAATTCTTTTTAGAAAAAATCGACGCGTTTCTGACCCTCCATGTTACACGTGTTCATCGGTGCTTGTCTTGAAAATATTTTATGTATAACTCGATGTTGGTGATAACAAGTGTTTACATCATCTCCAATGCAACAGTGTAGAAAGTTGTACACATGGACGTGATAAGTAAAATGGGGAAGGGAGAGAAGAGCATCTCCAATGAGATTGTGGATTGGAAAAATTGTAGCTTGCATTTACAAAAGAGAGGATGTATTGGAGAGAAGAGCATCTCCAATGAGATTATGGATTGGAAAAATTGTAACTTGCATTTACAAAAGAGACACTACAAAAGAGTAAGTGAACGTAATGATTAAGCTTTTGTTTGGTTTTGCTTAAAATATTCTTAAAAAGTTAAGTTAAAATCAATAATTAATTTTAATCATACTTTTATAAGATCCACAATTTTATCAACTTTTAACTATATATTTTATCAATTATTATTAAAATCTTCTAGAAAGGTTATTTTTTAGCGAAATGAAATGCACAAAGAAGAAAGAATATAAAGTTGAATATTACATTCAATAAAAGATAGCAATGTCCTGCCAATTTTTCGGCACTTAGACTTTGTTATATCATAACAAATCGAGACTAACACTTCGAAGTGAAAACAATATACAATTGTAATATATTTTATAAGAATATTTTCATCATATACTATTAAAAATAAAAGAATTTAAAAAATATTAATATTTTTATTCTAAAAATATTATTTATATTTTTTTTATAAAACTCATAGTTACATTTCTTACAAAAAGTAGTATTGCATTTGTTACATTTGTAATTTAAAATATTAAAAAAATAATTATGAAATTTTATTATAAAATCAAGTAGGTGCTATTTTAAATCCAAATATAAAAGAAAAAAAATGGAATAAAAGAATGTGCATTGCACATGCATGCTGAAGATCATAATTTAAAAAAGTAAAGTTTTTTTGCACCTACCTACCACCAATAGAAGCATTATTGATTGGGACAAAGAAAAAATAATTTATAAATTTCTCAGATTTTTTTAATTACAACTTCCATATATTCCATGTCATTATTCACAACGTAATTAATTAAAAACATGTTTATGATTGAAATTTCATCAAGGACGGATCCAAAATGAAAAAGATGATCCGGACCGGCCCGCGGTCTGCGGGCCAACAGGCCGATCCACGGGCCAGTCCGCGGACCGGCCCGTGTCCACGATCCACGGGCCGGTCCGCGGACCCACGTGAAATAATTATTTTTTTTAACTTAAAAACAAAAAATAATAAGAAATAAGTGAAGAAAAAATTTGAAATTCAAACCCTCCTCCTTTTTTCGGGCTTGGGATTGGCTACTATTAGCGTAGGTAGAGTTAAAATTGTACACAAACAAGTTGTTACGTGTACAATTTTTTGTAAAGTTAAATATCAAAACTTACAAGTTAAAATGAATAAAAATAGAATGAATTTATACAAAATAATAAATATACTTACATTTTACTTACTATATATTCAGTTCGTCCATCTCTTCGGCCAATATCATGCTTATTTTATCTTGGATTCGATGTTCTGCATCCTCCCAATCTTTCAAACACATTAAACTCTCTAATATATCTGGTTTAAGTTTTGACCTCAAATCATTAAGAATCCTACCACCTGTACTAAAAGCAGACTCAGATGCTACAGTTGATACCGGAGGTGTTAGTAGATCACGTGCTATAATAGAAACAATTGGGTATTGGCGCTCGTTTTGTCTCCACCACCTAAGTATATCAAAATTATTCCGCTCATCTTCATCTAACAAATTAAGCATGTCGTGACCAAAATATCTAGCTAACTCTAATGGTATATCTCTAATATTAGTTTCAACATTTGTGGCACGGGAAAGCGAGGAAGAAGAAGAAGAAGAAGAAGAATTAGGATTTTGAGTTCCCTTAAAAATAAGGAAACTCCAATAATCATTAGGATTAGGGTTATTTGAAGAAGAAGAAGAAGAAGGGTTTGGCGCAGGAGGTCTTCTAACGTTCCTACCGGTTTTTTCCGCATAAAATTCGTACATTTCACATAATGTTTTTTCTAAATTACCGTAAGTTAATGGATTACCGTAACTCAAATTATTAGAAATTTCGAAAATAGTATGTTTAGTACCTTGTAAATTTACGCTATGGTCCATAATTGACGCTAACGGGAACAACATAGGCAAGTCTTCCCAATATTTTCTAAACTTCATTTCCATTGTTTCAACAATATCATAAAAAATTGCATACGTCTTATATCTATTAAAATTATTTGCAATAAAATAAAATGATTTAAAACTAATGGACTAGTAGGATAGTATACACCACCACATGCATTTGTAGCGTCGTAAAAATACTTTAAAAATTTTCGAACATGAAATGCAATTTGCCAATCATGTGGTTGCAAATCGTATTGTGGACCGTGTGAATGTCGGCCATTATAATAAGCAGTTACACAATGTTCATAGCCTTCACATGATTCAAGCATTAAATAAGTAGAGTTCCACCTATTACGTATGTCTATACATATAGTTTTAGTTGGAAGAGAATTTTCTACGCATAATTCATCAAATACTTGTTTTCTAGAAGGTGAAGTAGTAATATAGTTCAAGGCATACCTAATTTTTTTTCTAATTGTGGGCCTATATACTTTAAACCATCTTGGACAATTAAATTAAAAATATGGCATACACATCTAACATGAAACAAAATTCTACCGAAATCCGGTTGTAATTCCTCAATTAATTTTTCTATTACAAAATTATTAGGCGGATCATTGTCAAACGTCATACTGCGAATTCTAGATTCGCAATTAAATTCTTTAATAATTGCAATTAAATAATTAAAATTTTGAAGGCCATTATGAGGGTAGTCAATTACTTTAAAAGTAATTATTCTTTTATGCATAATCCATAGTTTATCAATTTAATGTAAAGTAGCTGCAATATATCATTTATGATTTAGACCGGACCATAAGTCCGAAGTGAATGATACAACACCAGCATATTTACTTAAATCATTTTTTATATTTTTTTTCTTTTATTAAATGTAACAATAGTATCAGAACGAAGAGTATTTCTAGCAAAGGGTAAATACCTTGGTTGAAGATACCTTTGTACAAACCGTGTGAAATGAGGGCTTTCCACTATGCTAAGCGGGAACTCACCACTGGCCACCAACTGACACATGCCTTCTCGGCGTATAAACTCTTGTGAATAAACCCAAGTGTTAAGATTTGGAGAAGAACTAGTAGATCCACCCGGAGATCCGAAATGTAGTTGTGCTTGGTTGATATCAACTCCTCTATGCTTTTGCATACACTTCGAAAAATGTCGGTTAAGATGGCTCGTTCCACCACCCTTTTGCCATGCAAACTGTTGCTTACAATATTTACAAACTACCTTGAAAATTGGTTGCCCATCTGCAGATGCACCGGTCTGCACTCTATTGAAATGATCCCAACAACGAGCCTTTTGTTTTGCGGCACTTCGTTTAGTAGTCGATTGAGTAGTGTTGGTCGTTTCTAACTCTTCGTCAATATCATCTAAATCAAAAATTGGAGCAGTGTTCCCAACTCCAAAATCATCACCAAATTCTGGAATTGGAAAATTATTTAAACCACTAAAATCATCTTGAATTTGGTTTTCGACAGACTCGGCACTTCCTTGAAAATTGTATTGATCCATGAATTTGGTTATAGATAATAGAAATGTAGAAGACTAGAAGTAGAAAAAATAAATATGGAAATTGGAATGTAGGGATGTAGAAGATAAGAAGAATAAGATTATAAATCTAAAAATTCTATAAATTGCACAATATATGATATTAATTTTTTTTTTTGAAAAATGGAAGTATGAATGTAAGATTGTAATTTGAGACTTGAGAGATTTGTGAAGAGAATAGAGTTAATTTATGGGATATTTATAGGGAAAAAAAAAAATAGCCGTTTGAAAAAAAAAAAAAAAATTGGGGACCAAATTGCAAACGGTCATATTTCTGACCGTTGCATATTGCAACAATTGTTGGGGACCAATTTGGTCCCTGCCCTTATGGACCACAGACCACGGACCACGGGCCGGCCCGTGAAAAATTTTAAGGCCCGGTCCAGGACCGGGTCCTTCTTTCGACGGGCCCGGGCCGTATATTTGCGGACCGGGCCGACGGGCGGCCCGGTCCGTTTGCCATCTCTAGAACATTTGATTATGTGGATCCATGTAAATTATAAATAAAAGATTATAATTTTGAAATATATATTATACCATTGCAACAAATAAAACTACTTACATAATGGGACTCAACTTCTTTAGTTGTCCACTCTACTTCATATCATAGAAAAATTTGATCTGACCCGGTAGCTCTTTTTTAAGCGGATCTCTCTGTTTAAAAAAATAAAATTGATGTATGAAATTTATGAAATATAATAGTGTATCATTATTTATGACTTACCATTTCATATACATGTGCAACATAAAATTTTGATCCTTGAAGAGTTACCATATTCTCCACCAAAAGTATATGACAAAATAAAGCACAAAAAAGAGTATTAACAATTTCAGGATAAACAAAAAGTCGAGCCATCTTGACATGCAGTTATTAACATAATGGTAAAGAATACGGAAAATGAAACAATAATCCACATCAACTAGCAGCACAAAAATTACACTCATTAGGATATACAAAATTGGAATACTTTTTCAAATACAAAACATAACATCTTGGAGTTAACTTACTATTTTAAATGTCTCAAAGTGAGGCTAAGCCAACTTTTCAACTTCTTATAGCTTCTCAAGAGCATGCATCAAAAATGTAATATTTAGAATATTCTTGACTATAACAATAATAATGCAAAATATATATTTTCCTTATAAGGTATTGTAAATCAACCCGGGACCAAAAATAGAAAGTGATCGGATGACTAATGACATGATAAGAAAGAAAGAACACTGTTCAATTGTCGGATCAAGGTGGTTTCACATGCTCTTTCCAATTAGCTACAACAATGGTCTACAAGTTTAGGAGAACCAGTTAAGAAACAATTTTCCTTGTGTAAAATTGCCTTCTAATGTATATTACCATACAATAACCAAAATGAGCAGAGAACGAGGCACTAACCATGCTTGGGTGAACTGGCGATGAGATATAAAATAAAGTCAGTCCATCTACTCCACGCAACAATATTAATCCATGATTAACGAACCATATTTGTACGAAACTATAAACTTACGAAGTTTTCAATTCTTCTCTTTTCCATCAACTAGTTTCCTTTGAGGTTATCTTTTTTCCTGAATCTATTGTTACATAGTTTAGTAAAATATCACTTGTATTATTTTGAACCTATTACTTGCAACAAACCACCAGGAAAAAAACCATAGACACAATACGGAAAAGGAAAAGAGAAAAAATAAACCAAATATTAATACAAGTGAATGAATATGCTCATATTACTACTGTCTTACGGTAAATATTCACAAGGTTTTCTTACGTGTTCAAGATGATGCATTTCTCAGGGAATGAATTTGAAGAATATGACAGAAGGACAAAACCTTGTGTTTCAAATGTAAAGATTAATACATAAGCATATCGATCTAAAGATGAAGAAGTAGACGCAGAAAGTTTCAGAACTAAAGAGAAACAAATAAAGAAACGGAACTGAAAGAGTGAAAAAAACAAAACCACCTCATTATCTTTCACCATTTCTTCCTTTTGCCGCCTCATATGAATACTTTTATCTGGTAAACTAAGACCACTCGACCCTCGATCATGGAGAATGCAACCGAGCCACTTCTATACTTGGGAGGTTCACCATTCTTTGGTGTCACATAGTTCTCGTGGCAGTGAGAGAAACATCCTCTACTGTTAAGATAATAAGAAATATTTAAAATCGTTTCGCTTTTGAAATTAGGATAAAACTAATGCCACTACATGCAAGTTCGGTGCGGTAAAGTAACAAGATTAATTATGAAAAGAGACACATGAAATTATTATCCATTAATATTACTAAATACTCTTTAGAGATGAAATTTCCTACATAAAAAAGGAAAAAAAATGTAAATAGTCATTGAAAAATAAAATAAAAAGACATTACTAAATAAAAAATATAAACAAACAAATTACATATAAAATACATTTTAATTACCAATGTTAGTATCAACACTATCAGATTATATATGAAATTACGTGTCCATAATATATAGATTCGTGTTTAGGGACGAACAATTCATCTGAAAGTTTTTGTTTATCCACGTAGATTTGTCATGATAAAAGGCCGTCCAAACCTTCCAATAATGGAACAAATTTTGGTCACTTAGGATGTACCAAACATCTATTAGCAAATAATTAAACAATGTCATCTAATCAGGGACATGATATTAAATAGGCAATGATATTACAAGTGATACTATTGCAACATAATAGCAATGTGTAGCTTATTACAGCACTATAAGAAGGCAGCATAACCTTGACAAAAACAAAAGCAAATGCTTGCTTAATTTCTTTTAGATCAGCAAGGTTCATAGTGCTTCCAATTCCTCCCTTTATTTGTTCGGGGTTGGGGGAGGAGGTAAAACCAATACCAATTTCAAGGCATGCAAAATCAGTATGTTAAGAGATAAGAACAACTTATAGATAAATAATACCTCAAGTAGACGAAAGTACCACAAAAAGAAAAATTTGCGTATTAAAATTACCATTGAAAATTTTCAAATACAACATGCATTAATGGTGTGATATGAATACCACTCTTCCCAAAATTGAATACATAAGAGACAATTTGTGAGTACTCTTACATGTTTTCAATTATAATGGCGCATTGTTTTCTTATCATTTTAGAAAAAAAATCAAATTCAAGCGTCGATCTAACGAAAAGAGAGCAAGCAGGAAGAAAAAAGAGACTTAATTTCCAAGGCGAGAGATTTGAGGGCTTGTCATGCAAATATCAAAGAAAAATATTTAAAGATTGCAACTAAACTAACCATGCGATCGCATGGTTAAGTAAAACTACGATCGCAATCCACCAAGTTAATCTTGAAACATATTTTGACAAAATCATGCGATCGCAAGATTTTGAACCATCGATTACATGGCTTTCTAGGCATTTGTTAAGTTGTTTCACGATGGAAATAGAAATCTACCGAGTCCGGATAAAGGAAGGATGTAAAACACGTTTGAAGGGTGGAAGGAGGATACAAAAGGCGAAAATAGACAAATTGCGAGGCGAATTTTGGGAAGAAAAATACAAGAGAAGAATCGAAGATGAAGGAGCGGATTGAAGATTCTTGAAATTTTGAAATCATGGGTTGTATTTTTATTTCCTTCTTTTCCTCCACAACATGATTAATACAATTCTTGTATTATTTTAGAAAATTATGTCCGACTTAATTACTTATTGCTAGGATGAGCGATGAAACCTCATGTTTTTAATTAATTAGAATTTTTTTTTCGTTTTAGTAATTAATTATTTGTTGTTTGATTATTCTTTATTCATAAATTCTAATGTTTTAATGCTTGATCACCATTAGAATGTTTTGTGATCTTTATTGAAGTCGAGATATTCAATTTGGATAAGCACACGATATTAAATAACATAGGGTCCAATAATAGATAGAAATTACTACTATGCCTTGTGAAACCCGTTTAGATGTTTTTGTGATTTAAATACATATTTTTATGTTCGAAACTTAATTAGAGATAATTAAGTTCGCATATCAATATAGAATTGATTGACCATCAAGAGAGGCTTTTGATTATTATAGCATCACCGATTTTCAATCTAGGGTAATTATAAGCTAAATCGAATAACTGATAATTGATTAAGGAACCTGTAGGTGAATTCGCAAACCCTAGTGCTCGTTAAACTTGAATTTATACATAAAAAATACTTTTGATTGTGTGATAATTTAGATTTAGTTAAACTCAATTAGAATCACTTTAGGATTGAAATCATAAAGATTCTGTGTTCTTATTTTGTTAAAACTCGAAGTAGACATTAATTGGTAAATTGATAGCCACTACCAGAAATGAGGGAAATAGCGGCGACATTTGTCGTCGCTAAATGTTCATAAGTCGTATTTTTAAGGTTTTAGAGACGACAAAGTCGTCGCAATATGTCGCCGCAACAAGTTAGTGTCTCTAGAGTTATAGCGACGACTATACGTCGTCTCTATAAAAATTTGTATTTATAGAGACGACATTGTCGTCTCAATAGAGTCGTGACCATATCTCGAAAACGGACTTATAGGGACGACATAGTCGTCGCAAACACCGTCGCTATAGATAAACTAATAGAGACCATTGTGTCGTCGCCATACGTTCATCCATTACAGCGACGATAAAGGCGTCGCTAATACAAATAATGTATTTACCTGTAGCGACGACAATGTCGTCGCTATAAACGTTATGAATTTTTTTAAAAATTTTTTTTTCAATAATGTAATTACCTATAGCGACGACATTGTCGCCGCTATAAACGTTTTGAATTTTTTAAAAAATTTTTTTTTCCAAATAATATAAATAATATATAAAAAATTCAAAAAATCTACAGACCCTGTAAACCGTCGTCCCCGTCCCCGTCCCCGTCCCCGTCATCCGCAGCGCATGGTGGTATTTTACTTTTAAAAGCTCAATTTCACGCTGTTTTTGGCGTAACTACTCCTCGTGCATGGCAAACCGAACATCATTACTGCGGGGTCCGCAGAGGACCGATGGGAAGTTCCTTGTGGGGCAAACGATGCGGCCGGTCGAATCGAGCGAGTGAGAGGTGCCCTTCGAACCCGACCAACCCCACGGACGTGACCTGTGGTTCTCCGAGCACCTCCTTTGCAATAGCACGCTCGTCCTAATGACGCGCTATTGGAGGCGACTTGTGTCTGCTGAGTCTCTCCTCGAACTCAACAAGCTTATCTGTTCGATGAAAAATAATAATAAATAATAATATCATGCATGTCGAGATAAAATTATATTCACATAATTTAAAAATTCTCACATAGTCACCAGGTACTGTGAGTTCACCCAGTGCCATCCCGGAAGGTGTGAAACATCCGGAGCAGAATCAATAATCCCGGCCACTTACGGGTCTCGGGGTTCGCTACTGACAATTTAAGCGTGAAATTTAGTATACATTTTACGTAATGTAGTGAAGATATATTGAAAATTTATATGTTGTACTGATCGTAGCGCGTGGCGGAGAAGCTCTTCGACCCCTGCTGCGCTCGGGTATTTAGCTTACCCGATTGGCTTTATTTTTGGAGGACCGGTCCCGAAAAGTATAACATATTATTGATTAGCAAAAAAAAATATTAGTTAAAAGAGTATATAACATATCGTAAACAATATATAAACAATACTTACCACAGAAAGTAGGGTGGTGAAGAAGTCAATGCACTTACGCGGTCCTCGTGACATCTCGCCGTATGGTCGGCTCGGTCCATGCGCTTTTAAGTGATTATGCGCCTTGAGTTTGTAATCGCGATAACGATCGGCCGCGGAGGACGATCTCTGCCAGACATCTTGCCCGGTACTCGTCGGGCGACCGATCGATCTAACAGATCGAAGTAGCTCGCAAGAGTGAAAAAAGAATATGTTAGTGTACAAGTCGTAAAACAAGTATTAATGAAGTGTACTAATAACAAAACTAATTTACGTTCATACCTCGATAATGCTACGTGAATCCGTGCCACGCTCCTCCGGAACCTCTGTCCATGAAGGGTAGCACGGGGGCACTCGGTGAATCTCACAGTTCCCCAACCAAGCGCGTGAAATACTTGGCGTTATTCCCGATCGGCTGCATTGTGCGTTCGACATTGTCGAACAGCGATAGAAGTGGCATCTTCCCATTCGCACCCAAACCATCTCGAGATTGATGCCTCGAGATATACCCGTCGCTTTGGCGGGGTCTTTGAAAATGAAAAAATCGAAAAGTGTATTGATCATACGATTTTCTTCAACGATATGTATAAAATAATAAATAATTACAATTTGAAAGAAGCGTCTTACCGGACTCGCATGCCGAAGGGAGGCGTAATTGAGATGAGATGGTCACTGTGGAGGATCTCTCTGCACCATCACCTCCGTCATGACATCACGTCGACCATACTAACACATGACAAAATTGCGAATATCACGTCGGTACCATACTAAACTTTAAATGTATGTGAAAATTTGTATGTATTATATTTTATTTCAATTTGGTCCCTAAACATATTTTATTGCAAATAAGTCCCTAAAATTACTTTAAAATTATGGATAATTTTGAATTAATAATATTTTATTTCAAATTGGTCCCTAAACTACTGTAAAATTATAAATAAGTCCCTAAACTTTGAATTTATGAGAAAATTTGACTTTATTATATTTTATTATACATTGGTCCCTAGAATTACTGTAAAATTGCAAATAAGTCCCTAAATTTTGAATTTATGGACAAAATTGACTTGATTATATTTTATTATAAATTGGTCCCTAAACTTATTTTATTGCAAATAAGTCCTAAATTTTGAATTTATAGAAAAATTTGACTTGATTATATTTTATTATAAATTGGTCCCTAAACTTACTTTAATTTCAAATAAGTCCCTAAACTTTGAATTTATGAGAAAATTTGACTTTATTATATTTTATTATACATTGGTCCCTAAAATTACTTGTATTGCAAATAAATCCCAAAAATTTGAATTTATGGAAAAATTTGACTTTATTATATTTTCTTATAAATTGGTCCCTATACTTACTGTAATTTCAAAGAAGTCCCTAAACTTTGAATTTATAGAAAAATTTGACTTTATTATATTTTATTATACATTGGTCCCTAAAATTACTTGTATTGCAAATAAATCCCAAAACTTTGAATTTATAGGAAAATTTGACTTTATTATATTTTATTATACATTGGTCCCTAAAATTACTTGTATTGCAAATAAGTCCCTAAATTTTGAATTTATGGAAAAATTTGACTTGATTATATTTTATTATAAATTGGTCCCTAAACTTACTTTAATTTCAAATAAGTCCCTAAACTTTGAATTTATGAGAAAATTTGACTTTATTATATTTTATTATACATTGGTCCCTAAAATTACTTGTATTGCAAATAAATCCCAAAACTTTGAATTTATAGGAAAATTTGACTTTATTGTATTTTATTATAAATTGGTCCCTAAACTTCTTTGTAAATTGCAAATAAGTCCCTAAATTTTGAATTTTTGGAAAAATTTAACTTAATTATATTTTATTATAAATTGGTCCCTAAACTTATTTTATTGCAAATAAGTCCCTAAATTTTGAATTTATGGAAAAATTTGACTTTATTATATTTTATTATACATTGGTCCCTAAACTTACTGTAAAATTGCAAATAAGTCCCTAAATTTTTAATTTATGGAAAAATTTGACTTGATTATATTTTATTATAAATTGGTCCCTAAACTTACTTGAATTGCAAATAAGTCCCTAAATTTTGAATTTATGGAAAAATTTGACTTGATTATATTTTATTATAAAATGGTCCCTAAACTTACTTTAATTTCAAATAAGTCCCTAACCTTTGAATTTATGAGAAAATTTGACTTTATTATATTTTATTATACATTGGTCCCTAAACTTACTGTAAAATTGCAAATAAGTCCCTAAATTTTTAATTTATGGAAAAATTTGACTTGATTATATTTTATTATAAATTGGTCCCTAAACTTACTTGAATTGCAAATAAGTCCCTAAATTTTGAATTTATGGAAAATTTTGACTTGATTATATTTTATTATAAATTGGTCCCTAAACTTACTGAAAAATTGCAAATAAGTCCCTAAATTTTGAATTTTTGGACAAATTTAACTTAATTATATTTTATTATAAATTGGTCCCTAAACTTACTTTAATTTCAAATAAGTCCCTAAACTTTGAATTTATTAGAAAATTTGACTTTATTATATTTTATTATACATTGGTCCCTACACTTACTGTAAAATTGCAAATAAGTCCCTAAATTTTGAATTTATGGACAAAATTGACTTGATTATATTTTATTATAAATTGGTCCCTAAACTTATTTTATTGCAAATAAGTCCCTAAATTTTGAATTTATGGAAAAATTTGACTTGATTATATTTTATTATAAATTGATCCCTAAACTTACTTTAATTTCAAATAAGTCCCTAAACTTTGAATTTATGGTAAATTTTGACTTTATTATATTTTATTATAAATTGGAATTTGCAACAGATCCAAATGGAAAGGAATTGATAAGACATTCCTAGAAATGTAATTACGCTACTTATACTTATTAAGGTAGAGGGTTTTGTATAGAATAGAAAAACCAAAATGATTGCAATATTGAGTAGGAAGCGCTAAAAGGAAAAGCCAAGATTGTCCAAATATTTCATCCGCATTTCATCAAATGATTTTAATTTTGAAATGCAACTTAAAAAGTATTCAACTCATAGAATAGAACTAATATCTTTTACAACTCATTCAAGATTATCATATAGTCTACAACTAATATACATATCAATTTAAATCAAAGTTATTGGATTTGGTAGTTTCCATTCACTTCTCTCTTTATCCCTTTACATATGTTCCTATATGGTTCAACATCTCGAGATGGGTGGGTGCCGACTGCGCCACTCTCTTACACCATTTATTATCTTAGCTAGGGTCTCTCGACCTCCGTTTCTAATACATCTTTAAAATTGAACCACGGAACAACAAGAGCGAGAATAAGTAGTCATGGAATACTCACGATCACCAAGTATTTATCCCAATATTGAGTGAGTTCATTATTCCCAATTATGGCCAATGTAACACATCAATATATCCTCTAATTTATAAGCTGGAATACAAAGCCGGAAGAATCAATTATTGATCCGCTAAAATAACCCACTTTGAGAATGCTTCCTCAACAATATATCAAAAAGATGACTTAGTTTATATAGAGTAGAATACACTTAATTTTACACTCATATTCAAGAACATCATATACATATAGTACACAAATTATATGAATTCATCAAAAGGGATTAATTAAAGCAAAAAACTCAATTAAAACAACAAGTTCTCCAATTATGAGAAAGATCATCTATACCCATAAACAATTTGTGTGTACCTGTCCTTGAGCCACCTAAAGCTCTTCTTGATAGATCCCTTAACTTTCCCTTCAACAGTGTAGACTTTATAACTGCGAATCGGAATCTTCAGATCGGTGATATTGCCCAGCAGAAGGAGACGGCGGCGGAGCGACAGCAGGAACGGAAGAAGCAATTATTTGGCAGAAATGGAAAATAAGAACGTTCTGTGTGAATTAAAAGGTCTAACTCAATAGCGACGACATATGTCGTCGCTATATAGACCTATAGAGACGACATGTTTTCAGCTTTTTTGAACACGCGCCTTAAAGGTGGCGCCCAATTTTTCGCACAATAGTGACGACATATGTCGTCGCTATTGACATTACATTACAGAAAATTAAATGTTGCTTTCTCATTTGAAGGAGATATGTTAATTGCAATAATTTTTATACTTATTAATTTTCCCGCTTTTTAATATTATGAAAAAAATTTCTTATTTAATATTATCAATTATTTTTAATATTTAATATTATGAATAATAATTATTATTATATAATTTTGAATTTTTAATATTTAATATTTATTGAGATTTAATAATATCAATAAAAATTATTAGTATTTAATTTTGAATTTTGAATTTTGAATTTTGAATATTTAATATTTAATGAGATTTAATATTATGAATAATAATTTTTAGTATTTAATATTGAATTTTTAATTTTAATTTTAATATTTCATATTTAATGATATTTAATATTATGAATAATAATTTTAGTATTTAATATTTCATATTTAATTTTAAGTTTTCATATTTGATATTTAATAATATCAATTATAAATTATTAGTATTTAATATTGAATTTTTAATTTTTAATTTTTAATATTTCATATTTAATGAGATTTAATATTATGAATAATAATTTTTAGTATTTAATATTTTAATATTTAATATTATCAATTATTTTTAATATTTAATATTATCAATAATAATTATTATTATATAATATTAGTATTTAATATTTAATATTTAATTTTTATGTTTTCATATTTATTGGGTCATTCAATTTTAAACAATTTTCATTTGAGTCCTCTTAATTTTTCTTTTATTTCAATTTCCTTGATTTTTATTTGCAAATCAAGTCCTTCAACTCGCGTTTTGACCAATAATAATGAACCGATGAATGAATGACAAACATTCAAGCCGAAAACAGTAACAACAATTTGAACATCGCTTTTTTAAAGTAATTTCATTACAAATTTAGTGACGCAAATAACATTTCAATCGATTCACTATCATGATACGATTGATCTACGTCATCGTCCATTGACGTCCTCATTGATTTCACTCGATGTTTCTCCATCCTCGTATTCTGCATTTGTATCGTCTTCAACATCATCGTCGTTTATAAACGAAGTTTCTCCTGCACTATCTAACGAGGCTCTCCTGATAACCGATGCATCGATCTCATCAGCTTCATCATCATCGCGGTGCAAGGATACATGCTCTATGTTGCCAAGATCAACGACTAGAGATAAACCGGAAGAGTTGTTATTGTGGAGCAGGTCAATCTCTGTGATGTTAGCTCCCACTGTGTCCCACGTGCTCCTATGATGGACAATTTGAACTACTCGCCAGTTCGGACCACGAGATGGATCTTCAATGTAGAACACTTGTTGTGCTTGGCTAGCAAGTATGAACCGATCATCCTTGAACGTCTACTTGCCGATGTCAATCTTGGTAACGTTATTCTCGCCACCATCCGTCTCCCATCACACCTAAATCACTTGCGCCGAACGGATAGGTGAAAGTTTCGGTCCATATTGTAGCTCCGTATTATATCTTGCAAATGCCCAAAGTAAACCTCACCCCGGTCCACAGGGGCGGACACACCACTATTTTGAGTTTTTCTTGAATATCACGATCATATGTCACGAACCGAACTCCTTTGACAACACAAGCCGTGTATGACATAACCTCTTGGTAACATCCATCGCCAACGCAAATAACTCATGAGAAACTTGATGGTTGTGGCTTTGGCGCATTGCATATAGTATTGCATGACAAGAATTATTCTCGATTATTGAAAGCAAGTATGTTGAAAACTTGCAATTTTATTCGATCGATGTTCGTTTACCTTTCTGTAGAACCAACCGTGAAAGTCTCTTCTGTGCACTACTTCGATGTTTGGACAGCCACTGTTCAGTAGTTCCTGCCTATGTTCCCTGAACAAGGTATTGAAGATCAACGTTCATTAGTTCGTTTCAAATGATAAAGTTAATTGAGATAAAAGCATAATAATCAAGAATTAACGCCGTCTTCTCGCAAGAATGGCTCAACTTCAAAACAGTTGTTCGGGATGTAAAAATTTCTTGATTTGAACTTGAGAGGAAACGTCGTTGGTGGTTTTGCTTTCCAAGTGGGTGACATCATGCGGTGAAAAGCAGTAAAGCGTATGCGTGGAACAAGAGCATCCTCGCTCGTCATGCAGTCGATCGAACCTTGTACCTAAGTCCCGGAGTACCTCGAACAAAAGGTCAATGCCTCGTCCCACAACATACCCTTGACTATTGATCCCTCGGGCTAGCTCGATTTACGTAGCCCTTCAATTTCTTCGTATCGCTCGAATGGATACATCCATCTCATGTGCACCGGACCTCCAAGGATTGCCTCTTACGGTAAATGCATTACGAGGTGAATCATGATGTCGAAGAAGGTCATGGAAATATCCTTTCCAACTTACGGAGAATGAGTACAAGGTGATGGTGGGAAGCTATCATGTCGCTAACCTTTAGTGTTCTTGCACAAAGCTTTCAAGAACGTGCAGTTCAATAATGACCGTGGAAATTGTTTTATTCAAGAACGCCCGACATCCGATCGGTAATAACCGTTGCATGATAATATCGCAATCATGTGACTTCAACCCGATAATCTGGTTGTCATTTGGAGCAATATTCTTCCAAGATTAGAAGCGAAGCCATCTGGAAACTCAACCGATCGGATAAATTGACAAAATTTCTTACGATTTGAAGACGACATGGTGTAACATGCGGCGAGGCTTCATCCACTTATTCCCGCTACGATACAAGTGCAACTCCTTTTGATCCCTAATTGCATTAGATCGCTACGCATTGACCGTGTCTTTTGATTTGAATGGATCGTCCATAATTGTGCCGAGCAAGCTATCACAAACATTCTTCTCTACGTGCATGACATCGATGTTATGTTTGAGCTCGGTAGAAGTCCAATACGGCAACTCATAGAAAATGCTCTTTTTTCTCCAATTGAGCTCGTCATCACTTCTCCGAATTGTAGCGCCACCGTAATTTGGGTGCTTTCCTGGACTTCTATATCTGACACGACTTAACTGTGCTAAAATGTCTGTAGGCGTTAACCGACGCGGAGGTGGTCGCCTATCTGTCCTCCCATCGAAGTCTAAATTGCTCCGAAAATGATGCCTGGATGGCAGGAACCGACGATGACCCACATAAGCTGTCTTACCTATGACACGGACTGAAGGAGTATCCTCGTTGCACGTCGGACATGCCTTGTACCCCTGACCACTCCAACCGGACAAACTACTTCTCGCTGGGAAATCGTTAACAGTCCACAACAAAGCTGCACGCAGTCTGAATACCGACTTGCTGTTGGTTCCACCGTCTCCTGTGTCAATCCCATCGGCCCACAATTCCTTCAACTCATCCACTAATGGTCGTAAAAATACATCAATGTCCTTACCCGGTGCTTTAGGACCAGGTATCAATAGAGTAAGCATGAGATATTCGGGCTTCATGCATAACCGTGGTGGCAAGTTGTAAATCGTTACAACCATCGGCCACATGTTTGTCTGACGAGACTCATGTCACCGAATGGATTGAATCCGTCTCTGCGCCAAACCTAACCTCGACATTCCCGATCTCACTTGCGAACATTGGATGTTTCAAGTCAAAATCCCGCCATGCCTTTCCATCAACGGGATGTTGCATTTCATCATCGTCCCCTAGACCTTCCTATACCGTGCCACCTCATAAGTTTTGCAAGGTATCCTTCGTCGCGAACATACGTTTTAGTCTCGGGGCCAAGGGAAAATATCGCAACACCTTATGCGGAACATTCTTCCCGTTCACTTTCCCGAAGTGTGAACCCAACGACTTTCCCGCAAATCGGGCAAGTTTGTCTATCGGCATGTTCACCCCAAAGCAGTCTGCAATCGTTCTTGCGAGCATGAATGGATTTGTAACCCAAACCAAGCTTCGTCATCGCCTTCTTAGCTTCAGGTGAGTCAACCAGTTTCATATTTGGGAATGCTAACTTCAAGCAATTTCAAAAGATCATCGATGACTTGTTTGTCCATTTGTTCATAACTTTAATATGCATCAACTTGACTAAAAATTTAGGGATGAAAATGATGAAACTCCCGGCATGCAGATTACGAATGGAGAGCACAAACAGATTCGTCATAGTAACCATCGGTGCTTGTACCTACATGCTCATCACCAACTACGTCGCCTATTACATCCATCATCTCATCTTCCACACCATCTCGCTCATTCTGTCTATACACATTCGCGATCGAACATCAATCTCGCCATGATATATCCAAGTGACATAACTCTCCATCGCAAAACCATTACGAAATATGTGAGCCTCGACAATTTCCAATGGATGTGTGAGACCGTTTAAACATTTTTGCACGGACATTTAATTCTTCCTCTGTCGTTAACGTATGGCCTCGCCATGTTTATAAATGCTTGCAAACCGTTCGAAATTCTGCAGACTTTGTGCGATTTCTATTTGTTGTCCAACTTTTATCAATATCCATACTTGTAAAATACTATATTCTTACAAATACTGATCACGATAATAATTGGAGATGATTATGAAAAAATGGAGATGAAAAATGGAGATGGAGAAGAATTGATATCTTTGCGATGGAAGAAATACGAGATGCAATACTGTCTAATGCGAACATTGGAAGAAGATAAAGAAGAGTCTATAGCGACGACATTGTCGCCGCTATAGACATACATCGTCGCTAAAGAATCATTACCATTTTTCGAGGCAAGCAATTATTCACGCTACCGCAAATTTAATCAAAATAGGTATAGCGACGACATATGTCGTTGCTATATATAACAATTGGGCGCCAAATTTCCCGCCTAAATTGATGTTGGTATATAGAGACGACATATGTCGTCGCTATATACCCCTTCACACTATATGAGAAAATGCATGATTCACGTGACTTACATCATCATCAGCATATCAATTGCAACGACAGATGTCGTCGCTATATATGCACCAACATGCCGCCATTAGTTCCCGCCCTTTCCTAATCTTAGTGGCGACGACACAGAAAGACGTCGTTATAGCCTCCATACAACAGCGACGAGTTAGGTTTTATAGCGACGACATATGTCGTAGCTATAAGTTTTGTTTGTATAGCGACGACATTTCTCTGTAAACGCGCTCTTCACAGTAGAATTAATAGAGGCGACTTTTTGTCGTCGCAATATATGTCGCCGCTATAGACCCTCTTTGTTGTAGTGAGCTAGTTCTCGTGGGTTCGACGCTCTTCACATTACTTTATTACTTGTAACCGATCCATCTACTTGCAGGGATTAAAATCACCAACACCCAGCTTGTGCCAAGGAGACCAACTATACATGTTAAAATGCTAATATAGATCATATTAGAAATAACAATTATTATTACAAAACACCAATCAAGCAAAGATATCAACCTGCATTGAGGTTATAAACACTCCATACTCACAACATTAAATTCAAGAAATTATTTAGATTCATTAATTAATTGTGGTGCAGGTCGGGAGTGGTTCCACAGGATATTTATTTAACCAACTAAAAGCAATTAGCACTAGAAAAAGTTCATTAGCTTTACTGTAGTAGATGCAACTAAAACAAAAGGTGAATGAAGAGGGAAAAAAATAAAGCAAAACTTGACTTCTAATCGAAAACTTTTTATTAAAAATGCATGGTTTCCTTGAAATTGCTAAGCAAAATTGAAATCCACATTGATGTCATGGAGTGAAAGCACTGATTGTGAGATGCTATAAATTCTCGAGTGAAATCGTGCATTGACATTTGGACTTCTCTATTATGATATTGCAATATATTAAAGGTGAAAAGTTAATTTGGATGAGCATAATGTAAAATATTCAGACATGAAAACTTATTCTTTCAATCAATTTTTGCTAGACGGTGCATCGAGGATAGGCCATTATAAATGTATGTGTACTCTGCTCTTTTTTTTAATTGAGTTTCTAAGTTAAGATTTAACCGGTAGTTATTTCATAAATTTATGATAAACATGGATCAAAAGATAAAAGCATGTTGTAAGATTATTCTGCAACAGCAATACTTCAATTTTGCCATTTTCTTTGCCCAACTAATAGAAAACATGACACAAAGCAAGTAATAGATCTTAGCAAACTATAAATTTTGAAGTCTTAGTAATAGATCTTACCAACCAAAGACAATGAAGAATTTGAAAATTTCCAAAGGAGTACAAAAAAAGATGCAATGGTGTTGCGATATATCCAACAAGGAGTCAATAAATCTATTTTTCTCTCGATCTTTAATGTAAAAAGGCCAAAGACGCTTGGAAAATATTGAAACAAGAATTTCAAAGTATAGAAAAACAATTGCCTTGAAGCTACAATCCTTATGGAGACAATCTCAAAATGGAACAACGGGAGTCGGTTCGTGATTTCTCTTCATGAATTTCGAAGATTGTAAGCCAAATCAAAAGTTGCGGAGCATGATTCAAGACAAAAGAGTCATTGAAAAAGTACTTCGATGTCTCCCTCCAAAGTTTGATCATGCAGTTGCCGCAATTGAAGAATCAAAGGACTTGTCTAAAATGATGATTTACGAGTTGACCAGATCACTTATTGCACGTGAGCAAAGAATCAATCGTTCGGCTAGCCAATCAACCGAGCAAGCTTTTCAATCAAAGCAAGCATCAAAATATGGTTCAAGCAATCATGGAGGCTCAAATCACAAAGAAATGCACAAAAAAGGTACCATTGCTGTCCAAACTAAGGAGGTAGCAGAAAACTCATTATTGATGTTCTTTATGTCCCGAACCTATCATATAACCTCGAAGTATATTGACAGCTCCTTGAAAAGAATTTTTCGGTTTACTTTGACGATGAAAAATGCAAAATCTTTGATAAGAAGAATAATATCATCGTGGCAAATGTTGAAATGAGAAACAAAACTTTTCCTATTTGTTACAGATAATCGAAATTTCTCTTGTCCTGGCTTTTGGAAGACTACTTCTTTCTCGAAACAATGAATGGTCGCGTGATTTGTGGATAGCCAATCCATTCCAAGAATGACGTCGAATTCGTGTAAATCCAGTGCATACAGCTCCATCGCTAAAGATCTACAGTCATTTTCTATTCTTGCTGCCTTAACTATGTTATCTGTATTCAACACACTTCCGGAGGGAATAGATACTTCTATGGGAAAACATGTATGTTCAATAATCACATCAAGTCTTCGTGCGAACTTAAAGGATATAAAGGAGTGGGTGGCACGAAATTTATCAAGACGTAGGCAAGTAAGTCGAGATATGAGGACGCGTACCTACTAAAATGTTATGGTTCGACTCTCTTCTTATTCTATCAACAAAAGATCCTTGCTTGCCCCTTAGGTTCATATCCACCTTCTATTGTGCATTTCCTTGTTGTTTGTTTTTGGGAAAAACATAGCCATGTGCCCTCTACTTCTAAGGGGTCTATACTACCCTCAAAAGTTGGGGATGGTGTTTCTGAATAGCTCAACGATAACACAACATTGATCCTTGTGTCTCCTAACATAGTTGGTGCATGTGGTGGGGGTGGCGGTCTTTGGTGATGTCGACTAGTGTGGTGGTTGTGGCGGCGCTATTGCTTGGGCAAAAGTGTGCATCATGGCTAGGAATTGTTGGGCGAAATGTGGGGGCCTCGCCCGTTAGGTTGGGGTTGTTGAGGTTGTTCACCATTGTTGTTAGCTCTTTTGCCTCGAGGTGCCATAGCCTTAACAAAACGAAGATAAAGCTAATTAAGGACCGAACAAGGACATAAAATGATGATTTTTATTTATTTATTTATTTTCCAAAAAATAAGTACTTATATTAAAACTAATAACTTATTCTAAACATAATTCAAAGAAAAAAAATAAATTACTCCTAAACATAACTTGAAAAACTAATAATAAATAACCTAAAGTAATATATATATAACCAGTGAACAGTGAGCACTGTTCACTGTTCGCGCACTGTTCATATGAACAGTGACCCCCGAAATCACTAATTCGAGATAAATGTAAAACCAAATTTTTTTTTTTTTTGAAAGACTCCGAGATTGTAAATGCTCTGATACCAACTGTGACGACCCAAAATCTTTATAACTCGAGTGGCACCAAACGTACTTTAAAATTCCTTTTGCGGGACTCAAATAACCCATCCAAAAATTTCATCATAATAAACATACATCTTTCAAACAATAAATGTAGATACTTTAGATTCATGAAAGATAAACATCCATTAACAATTTAAAGTCTTAAAAATTCTAAAGGGAATAGAAAACAAGGAATTAGCCCCACATGCAATTTATTTATATTTTTTTATTTCTTGATAGACAATCCCCACAACCGTATACCAACCCGTGCCAATAGTCTCGAATCGTCAATTATCTGAAATGAGAAAACGTAAGATGGATGAGAAATAATCCTAGTAAGTGTGCATGCATAGTTAATTCATACATATATATATTTAAACGGGAGATTCATACTTGCATAGGGAGACACAAAAATTGGACCGAACATAGATGATGCCAGTTTTCGTGCGTAGCGCTACTAAACTCCGATCCATTGTTACATAACATGGACCAATAGCCGTAGAAATACATAAAGAAACTGTACACTTATACTTAAACATATATACACACTTACCTTGTGTGAAGATAATCAAAGATAACAAGAAAAGTGTTGATTGTATTTCCAACCTTGAGCTGAGTACGTGGGTGGTGGTTTATTCGTGTATATACAAATTGTATGTGCGCGTGTGCGTGTATAGGTGTGTAGTGGGTGTTTGGGTGAGAGGGAGGGAGAAAGTGAGAGAGAGAACAAGAGAGTATGTAATGAAAGTGGTGTAAAGTAGCATGCCTTTTGGTGCCTTTAAATAGTGTAAGATTAGGTCAAATCATATTGTTTGAATATGGTAAGGAATAATTGTTTGCACCCCCTTAATTTACGTGAGATGTAAGAAATTGTCTTCTTCCTTATATACATACATCATCTCATATTCTTACCAAAATAGATGATATGATTTTATACCAATTTTCAATCACCCTTTAATCCTAAATAATTCTTTCCTATTTACATATATACACATATAAATAAATTTTCTTTTACCTTTAACATATATATATATATATATATATATATATATATATATATATAAACGGTATGTAGCACCCTTCCACAAAAATAATATTTTAATTTTTTGAAAATTGTACCGTGGTCCTTCAACTACTTACTGATAAGTGCATTTTGTGCACTTATTAGGACCTTTAAACTAAGATTTTATTCCGTCATTTTATTGAATTATTACTTAATTTTGTGTTTTAATTTTCATATTTCAGTTTTGGACCTGTTTAATAGCAATTGGAGAAGAATGGACGGAAAGAGCAAAAATTTGGTGAAATCGGCGAGTAAGTTGAGTTTTTGAAATGAATATCAAGAGCCAAACATTGGAAGATGAGGAATATGATAAAATCATTAAGTTTAAGGTGTTTTGGAGTGACAATGAAGAGTTGAATCAATGGTTGAGACACTAGAAAGCTAAAGAACCGAATTGAGAAACTACCTACCGAAGCATGTGGAAAAATTAGAGTACATTTTTTGATATTAAAATCTCCATAAGGAAAATGATATACCATTGGAAAGATAATTTAATTACGAGTCCAACACTTTTTACGGATCTCAATTTGGAGTTTCCTACAAGAAGTTATGGCCATTTGAAAAATAGCCGCCGCAGAGGAAATAGTGTAAGCTGGGCAATCGCCCATGATTAAATGTGGGCGATCGCCCAACCCTATTTTTCAACCGTGGAATAGCTTTTCCTTGGCCTGGGTGATCTCCCGGGTTTTCACTGGGCGATCGCCCAGTGTATTTTCGGCAGAATCGGAATTTTCTTACCTTTTTAAGTTCTAATTCAATTAGGAAACCTTTGGGCCACGATTTTTAGGTCTTTTTGGCATCTTTTGGGGCACAATTAGGTAAGTATATATATATGAGTTATTAACTCATATCAAAGTGAGAATTTTGGGGAGCCGAATTTGAAGAGAAGAGCGGAGACAAATTAAGAGCGAAGATCAAGATTCATCCTTTCAAGATTAAAAGCGAAGATCAAGTTCACTATTTTATCTCCTAATTATTTTCTTCTTATCCGGGTGATGAACTCCATATTTTCATCTCTTTTTATTTTATTCTTCTTAGTATATTAGGTTAATTCTTTTAGTGCTAGGATCGTGATGAAGTTTGTATCATGAATCTTTAATTCTTGAACCTAGTTTTTGATATTTAAGCATGTTATATTTTGAATAATTGATATTGATTTTCTCTTCATCTACAATTATATGCGCAGATGGTTGTATGATTCTTGTGGCTTGTTTTACCCTCGAGAGATGGAAAATAGGTTATACATATATCAATTGTCGTAGAGTCCCGATGGGGATAGAAATATACCGCTATGCTTTACATGATCTCTAAGTATTCACAAATTCTAATGCATTCTTGTATGCTCGCATTCGTCATAGAAATATAGTCGGTTGCATATAAGAATATGTTTAATTCTACTCGAAAGAGATTGTTAAATTAAATTAGGAATATTGATCTTCATAAGTAAATCATATTATCAAATTTAATGGTGCGGGTTAAAGGTAATTGATATAAGTGGAATCAAGATCCTAATACGCTTTTCTTTTCTTTTCTTTTCTTTTCTAATTTTAAGGTAATTTTCATTAATCTAATTTTTAGTTATTTGAATTATAATTAGTTAATTTTTCTAAGTTTATAGTTTAATTAGTTTTAATCACCAAATATCCAAAGTTCATTAGATTCGGTTAAGGTTAGTATAATTGAACTGAACTATCTAAATCTTCATGGGAACGATACTTGGACTCATAATCCACTTTATTACTTAAGCGATCCGTGCACTTGCGGAATTATTAAAGATACAAAATCCCTGACAAGTTTTTGGCGCCGTTGCCGGGGATTTAGTTTTAGTTCTTTTCAGTTATATTAGCACTAATTCGAACTTTATTTAATTAATTAATTTAATTATATTTTTTTAATTTATTTCAGTGTTCAACTTGTCTCGTTTCAGATCACAACACAAGATGAAAGACCAGGAGATTGATGAAGACAATATGCTAGTTGGAGACTTTTTGACTCCACAGATCATCCAAAGACAATCTATCATTGATGAGGACAACATGCTTGTTGGAGATTTCTTCGCAATACACCAGGCTAATATTGTGAGATATGACGCAATTTCTGAGATTGATGAAGACAACATGCTCGTTGGAGATTTTATCGCAATGCAGCTGGCTAATGAGATTGATGAGGAAGTAGACATTATCATGGTGCTATCTGCAAAAATAAATTCTTTGGCACACAAAGTGGAGAACATGTTACAATCAGTCCATGTGATGCAAATGAAGAAATCAACTTGTGAAGGGTGTGGGGCAAATCACTACACATCAGAATGTCCTATTCTATTACAGCAACCCATGCAAACCGAATATGTTCAAGGTGGTCATTATCAGCAAAATTATGCTTTCTCCAACACATATAATCCAGGGTGGCGAAACCATCCAAATTTCTCTTGGAAAGATAATCAGAATAATTTCAGACCACATTTTCAACAGCCGGAAAATAGTACATCATTAGAAGACTCAATCAATAAATTTATCGAGAGAACCAGAACATTTCATGCATAAGAGAGATACTACTCTTCAAAATCAAGGTGCTTCAATAAAGAATCTAGAGACACGGATGGGGCGGATGGCGGTTGCTTTATCGAGCGAGCACGGTACTTTGCCAATTAATGCGGGTGAATCCCAATAAAAGTGTTACAATTTGTTACTACCAAAAGTGAAGTTCAATTACTAGAAATCCATGTAAAGATGCCAGTTGCAAATAAATAAAATGAACCATCCAACGATAAGGAGCACGTGGAACAGTGAGCGGAACAACATATATTAAAGAGAGTTCGAGATACACCATGAGTTAAGGCAACTGTTCCTATCAAACTATATGAGCCTCCGATCCCATCTGCTCAGAGATTACAAAATCAAAAGTTAGACAAGAAATTCTCCAACTCTAATCTTTCTTCTAAAATTGATTTTGTGATCAAGGTCGACGAAGAAGTTAAAATTTTCGTGGTTGTGTTCGAGCAAGATGCTACACTAAAATCATATTTTTATGGGGAGAACAAATTCAAAATTTTGAGAATAAATGAAAAATGGTGCAAAGTCAATAGATGCAAGCAAAGCAAGTCCTCAAAAGCATTATACAAAGTGCCGTGAACAATCAGACAATAAGTCAAGCTAAGGACTATAAATAAGCGCTTAATGGGAGGCAACCCATTTTCTAACCCTTTTATTTACTTGCTTTATATGTAGTAGTTTTAATCAGTTTAAATAATTTATTAGTTTTTATTTCATTTATTAATGCCCTTAAAAAGCTTTATTATGTCAATCGCAGGATGTCCTACTTTGCTAGAGTCCCAACTCCACATCTGATTCCACTTCAATCGGACCTTCAGCTAGCGAGATCCATCTTCTTCATATCTATCTCTGGGGAGTTTCTGACATTTTCCCTCCTCTATTTGCTTTATTTTGCTGTTACATTGGGGATAATGTAATATTTTAGTTTGGGAGTGGGTTAAGTATCAAGATACTTCATTATTTTGAATTTGCTTATTATTCGGGTCTATATAAGCGCAAAAAAAAAAATTTCATTTATTTTTATTAAAAAGAAAAAAAAAAAAATTCTTTCACAGTTATTGTTGAATATCTTCTTTGCCAATGATGAGATTTGTTTGAAGTTAAATGCGTTTTAGTTAGAATATTAGACAACACTTTAACTCGTACTTTTACACGAATACTTATCCATGTTAGACTAGATTTGAAGCACGTAGCCACTTTGTTGACTTATCACTTATTGGAAACATGACTTGAGTGTATGTGTTGATATTATTGACTTAGATCATTGTGAAAAAATTCCGTTCCTAAAATCTTAGACTAGTAACCAAACCTGTTAGAAACGGTTTGGGGTGTTAAAGTTAGTACATGTTTTATGGAATTTTGATGGTTTGATTTTCGGATCTCATATTTGGTTGAATAGGTTGTAGTCAAGGAATCTAAATCGAGCACTACTCACTGCTGAAAAAAATAAATAAAATGTCTGACTCGAGCAATTAAGCCTGTTAGGGTATTTTAAAACCTGGTGACCTAATGTCATCTGACTTGGGAGTCATCGGCCCAAAGCTCGTTACAAGAGTCACAAAAAAATAAAAAATAAAAAATTTACATCTTTACTTCTCTTATAGCTTTGGGGACTCGAGCAATTAAGTGCATTAGGGTATTTCAAAACTTGGTGCCCTATGGTCATCGACTTGGGAGTCATCGCCCAAAGCTACTACAGGGTTACATAGAAAGCTAGTGAGAGAGAAGTATTGCACAAGATGTAAGATCATTTATATTGGTTAAATAATATAAAAGAAGTTAAAGTGCTCGGTAAGGATTGCTAGATTAGAACCTAAGAGACTGAAGATGAGAATTTAGAAATTACTCATCATCCTAGTTCTAGGAATACAAGTTCTAATTTTTACCACTTTATTTGAAAAAAGCATTGTGTTGATCAATAGGAACCAAATTTGCTAGAACAACTCGGGATTGGAGAAAAAAACATAAGAAGTGTGTAATTTACGAGAGGTGTAAGGAATAAATGATTACAAAGTGTTTAGGATTGTAAAAGTATCAACAACACAATATTGGTCGTGGTATAATACATGTGTAAGTTCAATTTTTGGCTAATCACACACTCACTAAAAGTCAAGCATTGGATAAGTGAAAAATTCTTTGTGTTGTTTGATCTTTTTCTAAAGTGTTACTTTATTTTTCAAACTTGAGGCATATGGTAAGAAATTTAACATTAAGTCACTTCCCTGTTAATTCTTTTAGCTTAGTTTAAAGTTCTAGTTTATTTTTATTTTTGTTCGAGGACGAACAAATGTTTAGTTTGGAGGTGTTTGATAAGTGCATTTTGTGCACTTATTAGGACCTTTAAACTAAGCTTTTATTCCGTCATTTTATTGAATTATTACTTAATTTTGTGTTTTAATTTTCATATATCAGTTTTGGACCTGTTTAATAGCAATTGGAGAAGAATGGACGGAAAGAGCAACAATTTGGTGAAATCGGCGAGTAAGTTGAGTTTTTGAAATGAATATCAAGAGCCAAACATTGGAAGATGAGGAAGAAGATAAAATCATTAAGTTTAAGGTGTTTTGGAGTGAAAATGAAGAGTTGAATCAATGGTTGAGACACCAGAAAGCTAAAGAATCGAATTGAGAAACTACCTACCGAAGCATGTGGAGAAATTAGAGTACATTTTTTTATATTAAAATCTCCACAAGGAAAATTATATACCATTGGAAAGATAATTTAATTACAAGTCCAACACTTTTTATGGATCTCAATTTGGAGTTTCCTACAAGAAGTTATTGCCATTTGAAAAACAGCAGCGCAGAGAGGAAATAGATGTAAGCTAGGCGATCGCCCGAGCTTAAATGTGGGCGATCGCCCAACCCTATTTTTCAACAGCGAATAGCTTTTCCTTGGCTTGGGCGATCTCCGGGTTTTCAACGGGCGATCGCCCGTGTATTCAGCGAATCGGAATTTTCTTACCTTTTGAGTTCTAATTCAATTAGGAAACCTTTGGGCCCGATTTTTAGGTCTTTTGGCATCTTTTGGGGCACAATTAGGTAAGTATATATATGAGTTATTAACTCATATCAAAGAGAGAATTTTGGGGGAATTTGGAGAGAAGAGCGGGAGACAAATCAAGAGCGAAGATCAAGATTCATCCTTTCAAGATTAAAACGAAGATCAAGTTCAATATTTTATCTCCTAATTATTTTCTTCTTATCCGGGTGATGAACTCCATATTTTCATCTCTTTTTTATTTTCTTCTTCTTAGTATGTTAGGTTAATTCTTTTAGTGCTAGGATCGTGATGAAGTTTGTATCATGAATCTTTATTTCTTCGAACCTAGTTTTTGTTATTTAAGCATGTTTTATTTTTGAATAATTGATATTGATTTTCTCTTCATCTACAATTATATGCACAATAGTTGTATGAATCTTGTGGCTTGTTTTACCTTCGAGAGATGGAAAATAGGTTATACATATATCAATTGTCGTAGAGTCCAATAGGGGATAGAAATATACCGCTATGCTTTTACGTGATCTCTAAGTATTCACAAATTCTAATGCATTCTTGTATGCTCGCATTCGTCATAGAAATATAGTCGGGTCGCATATAAGAATAGGTTTAATTCTACTCAAAAGAGATTGTTAAATTAAATTAGGAATATTGATCTTCATAAGTAAATCATGTTATCAAATTTAATGGTGCGGGTTAAAGGTAATTGATATAAGTGGAATCAAGATCCTAAATGCGCTTTTCTTTTCTTTTCTTTTCTAATTTTAAAGTAATTTTCATTAATCTAATTTTTAGTTATTTGAATTATAATTAGTTAATTGTTCTAAGTTTATAGTTTAATTAGTTTTAATCACCAAATATCCAAAGTTCATTAGATTCGGTTAAGGTTAGTATAATTGAACTGAACTATCTAAATCTTCGTGGGAACGATACTTGGACTCATAATCCACTTTATTACTTGAGCAGTCCGTGCACTTGCGGAATTATTAAAGATACAAAATCGCTGACAAGTAAACCTTTGTTCGTCCTCGAACACTTACCATTGTATCTCGAGATGTGGCATTTCATGAAACTGCAACATGGGATTGGAAAGACAAGCAAGTTGTGGACTCAATACCATATCAATTCGACGAACTGTCAACATTTCAAGCCGAACCTTCTCAAATTCACCATATTGAGGAAGATTCAGCCCCTACTACAACAAATGAAGAAGAAAGTAACTCAGAAAGTCCCCCAAGAAAGACACGTTCACTAATAGATATTTATGATTCTTGTGAGCTTGGATTATTCTCGTGTGAACCTCAATCATTCGAAGAAGCCTCAAAAGACAAAAGTTGGACGAAAGAAATGAACGATGAAATGTCTACCATTGAGAAAAACAAAACTTGGGAGCTTGTTGACCTACCAAAATGAAAGTAGGCCATTGGTCTAAAATGGGTTTATCAAATCAAATACAATGAAGACGGGTCAATTCAAAAAAACAAAGCACGGCTAGTCGCCAAAGGGTATTCTCAACAGCCAGGAGTTGACTTTAGAGAAACATTTGCTCCAGTTGCAAGAATGGAGACAATCCGTACTGTTTTGGTATTAGCAGCTCGATTGGAGTTAAAAGTTTTCCAATTCGATGTAAAATTAGCATTCTTAAATGGTGAAATTCAAGAAGAAGTGTATGTTGAGTAGCCCGAAGGATTCAAAATCAAAGGCAAAGAAGACAAAGTCTATCGTCTCCAAAATGCGTTATATAGATTAAAACAAGCACCCCAAGCATGGAATAGCAAAATCAATAGCAATTTCATCCAAAATTGCTTCCATCGAAGCACAAGTGAATCACCCCTTTACATGAAAAATGTTGACAAAGATTTTCTTGTCGTGTGCCTTTATGTAGATGATCCTATCTACTTTGGCACAAACAAAAGTATGGTGGATGAATTCAAGAAGAAAATGATGAAAGACTTTGAAATGTCAGATTTTGGACTCGTGATATTTCCTTGGGATTCAAGTGAAGCAAAGTTAAGGAAGAATTTTTCTCTCTCAAGAAAATATATCGATGATCTTCTCAAAAAATTCAACATGAGCTAGTGCAAGCCAGTCTGTACTCCAATGGCATTAAATGAAAAATTGGAAGTCAATGACAATGGAGAAAAAGTCGATGCCACACTCTACAGAAAATTAATTGGTTCCTTGATCTATCTCAACACAAGGCAATGCTTCACACATTTAGTAAGCATACTTTCCAGGTTAATGAATGAACCAAGCAAAAATCACTTTGCAGCAGTAAAAAGAATCTTGCAGTATCTTAATGGAGCAAAGAATCAAGGCATTGAGTTTAAAAAGGAAAACAATTGCAAACTTGTTGGCTACACAGAAAGTGACTGGGCAGGTTCCGTTGATGATCGAAAA
Organism: Forsythia suspensa; assembly: GCA_023638005.1. Classification (NCBI taxonomy): domain Eukaryota; kingdom Viridiplantae; phylum Streptophyta; class Magnoliopsida; order Lamiales; family Oleaceae; genus Forsythia; species Forsythia suspensa. The sequence continues at coordinate 35,386,467 of CM042671.1, forward strand.
AGTACATCTGGCTACATATTTTGTCTTTAAACAAATCATTTCTTGAAGCTCAAAGAAGCAAAAATTTGTAGCCTTGTCATCAACTGAAGCAAAATATATAACAGACGCAGCTTGTGAAGCAGTTTGGCTTAGAAGAATTTTGAAAGACTTAAAGTTCGAGCAACAAGAGCCAACAACAATTCATCGTGACAATGTTTGCAATTGCAATGACAAAGAATCCAGTCTTTCATGCTCGATCAAAGCATATTGAGCTTGACATCATTTCATTCCAAAAGTAGTAACCAAGTATGGAATGAGAAGTGCCAAGTCTATAAATGTGCCTCTTCATGGCCACATGGTTATTTCCTCTACCCAATTTCCTAAGAATGAAGAAGAAATAAAAGAGATGGAGCACATCCCTATGCTAATGCAATAGAATTTGTGATGTACACCATGAAAACCACTAGGTCTCGACCTTGCATATGCTATAAATTTGTTAAGTAGATATATGGCTAACCCATGGAAGCCTCATTGTCTTGGTTGAAAATGGTACTTTCGAGAATATTGTTGGCGGTTTATGCATAGGTCTTGTGTATGTAAAGTCAAGTGAGACATTGTATTTAATTGGTTATATAGACTTTGACTTTCTTTGGTGATATTGCCTTTTCCTTATTCTCGGTAAAAATTGCAAATCCTAGAAGACTCGACTTGGTCCTTGGTGGCATTATAAAATCTTGAAGCCGAGTATATGTATAGTGATGAGAAAAAATTTAGCCTTGTAATTTCAAGGAAATAAAATTTTAACTTTCGGCATCGCGTTAATTTTTACACGTGCTTGTCTATTAGTTAATGAGACTAATTTAATTCTATTAACCCGATTATTTTTCTTGATTTAATTTTGGGTTAAATTTAGACCAACAAGTTAAATTTAAAAACTAACAAAATTTAACATCTTCTCGGTCCATTGTTTTGGTCAATTTAATTAGCTTTTGGTTCATTTAATTAGCTTAGTGTCGACCCTTTTTCTGCCCATTTATTCTCCTATATTTAGCCCAGAACACCTGGTCTACCTAAGCGCTAAAAACACCCCAAACAGTCCCTTATGACCTGCCAGGTAACTGCCCAAATGTTCCCTTAATCCCTACCATAAGTTCACTACAAACAACCCCTAAGACCAAGTGAAGACCACATATCTAATCCCTATTTATCAGCCCATTCCCCCCTCACTTTCTGTGCCTTCCAACTCACTTAACATTCAATAAAACTAACCTCAACCTCTATAGAAAAACTGCACCCCATGCTTCCCCAAAAACACATCAGAAAATGTCCATCTTTGCCCTTTTAATCATCCCACTTTCTCCATTTTTCAGCACCAATAATCCACCTCTCCTTAAGCTGGAAACCTCTGCCACTTTCCCATGTTTTCCCTCACTTTTCGATCACCCAAGAAGCTGATTTGTTCCATCCTTTTCCACCAAAATCAACCAACAGCTTCTCTCCCCATTCGATCTAGATTTGGCACCTCCAAATCACTCATCACACCATTTATTTCAAGTCCCAAGTCCTATTTCCAGCAAAAATTCTCCTTCATTTTCCCTATCTTCAATCTCCAAAACTAAAGTCTAGAAGCCAAATTTTTCTCATTTAGTCTCGGCCACAGCAACTGCTGTCCATACTCGAAAATTATCGCATATTTTCTCTTCGCTCCAAACCAAATTTTGGCCCCATCATTTTCTCCTTCTTCACTCTCTAAACTCGTCCAGCAAGAACATATTTTCCTCCCTACCAATGATTTCTTCATTTTCCCGAGTTCATATCCGCACTATAACACTATATTTTGGAGATCTAAAAGGAAAGACACGGAATTAATTTGAGAAAAAGTGCAGTCTTTTTTCTTTACACATTTCAACTCAACAAAGTTCTGAATTTACAAGGTAGTTTCTTATACTACTTAAAGCAAGTTTTATGAATTTGATTTTGTAGAAATGATACGTAAATTTCATACCATGCTTAATGATTAAAGATGGAATATTGTGATAGTGATTGAAGATAATAACTTATATATGTTTTGAAGGAAGGTAATCACCAATGATTTCATGTGGTGTGCCGGTTTCCAAAATTATGTTGTTCCTACGTATGTTTAAGTGAATCCCATGTTCTATATTAATTTCATACATTTTCTCTTATGTTAGTATAATTTACTACTGAGTGTTTCTTATGAAATACTCACTCCAAAATGATTAAATACCTAAATTGATTTGGTCGGCGTTAGTGCGACGGCGTAGAATAGCGACCGTGAAGAAATGGCGTAGTTCTATTTTACTTATGTTTGGCGTTGATATAATTGGGCTATGATGTAAAGTTAAATACAATGTTAAATACGTTTTTCTTTAATATTGTAAAGTGGTCAAAAATTGAATTTTTAGTTGCCATTTTGGAAATTTGAAGAAGAAGTGTTAAGTTGTATTTTCTGAAAATTCCAGCTTTTTGCTCCTGACTTTGAAATATCATAACTTTTGTGTACTTTGAATTTTTGAGTCAATTCAGTGGTGTTTGATAGATATATAAGTTGTCTATTTGAAGAAATTAGAATCACCCAAAAAGCATGTCGTATGGATTTATTATTATTGTTTTATCAAACAACAACATTTTTACGGGGACGCTTTTAAAAGCTTTTGGTTACGTTTTCTCATATCAAAGGCATGGCTAAGGTCTAGTTTTTTGTTATGTTGTAGCCTAAGGTGACAACTACTCAAATATCATTACTTTTCGAGCATGTTTAGATAGTCAAATAATTTGTGGCCACACCAGCGTGGTTCGGTAAAACCTTAAGGCTTTGAAAGTTTATATAAATTTTTCTTGCGTGCTTGTTACTTTTCCGCAATAGTTTAATTTTAAAAACTATTCAAGGGTATGGGAAAATTTATTTGAAATCGCCAAATATTATTTAAATTTTTTTAAGTGACCCTTCAAGTTGAGAAATTTTGGAGCATTACAGCTTGGTATTGGAGCGCAATTTTACTTTTCTGTAGACTTGCGAAAATTTTAAAATTTTATTTTATTATATTATCCTTATTTTACTGTGTCAAGTTACAAATTTAGAAGCTAAGATTTTAGAAGTTAAGATTTTAGAATTTAAGTGTCGCTCTACTTGCCATCGCCGCGCTACGCCTGCTATGAGGTAAAGAAATTTTGAGAATTTTTTTGTGTGTTAAGTATGATAAATGAAACTTATATTTATGAAAATTTTATATTCGTTTCATTTATGATAAAATGTTACGTTGAGTTGAAAATTTTAATGTGGATATTAATTTTTGAACCATAAATGTTAGGGAAAATATGACTAAATTCTATGAAAGTATTTTAGTCTTTGAAATTTAATTAAAAGATAATATAAATCCACCTAATCGGACTCTCCATAATGGGTATTTCTAGAGCGAGTCGAGGTGGCAAGAAATGATTACATACAGTTTGATTTGGATTCTGAGTGGTTGACTGGCCACCATGTCGGTATCCATAGGACATCACGTATCAGGGTGGTGAACTATGGTTTGGTGACAACCGATGCAGAGTCCATTGTAGACCTGGTTGATTCACTGATTGGCCCAAGACATCAGGTTTTCACGGAGATTTTGAGAGACTTAGAAAAGGTCTACCACCTCAGAGTATGGCGTGTATTGTGAGGCACTCATTATACACTGGGAGGAGTACAATCTATATATGGTGGTTGTCTCCTACTTGTTCCTAAGCCGGCTCCAGCGGTTGAACCCGTTCTCGAGCCTACTCTGCTAGATGGAACCTCCTCTGCTACAAACACCAATGGTGTCACGGGCACCGCAAGTGCCTCAAGCACAGCAGTCCACTGGGACATCACATGGCCCCTACTGTACCGATGATAGAACAATTCTGTCAATATCCCATCCTACCTTTGATAGTAGAAAGGATTCTCTGCCAGTTGGGGAATGGTTGCGAACAGTCGAGAAAATTTTCTAGCACATCTCTTGTCTAAAAAAGTAGATGGTTTTTTGCACTGAATTCATGCTGATTGGCCGAGCGGGTCACTAGTGGGTATTGGTATCCCGTACCCGTACTGATGAGAAACATAATAATCTCTCAAGGCACAGTTCTAGGTTGAACTGGTGTAAAAATATTTACCACAGGTTTTGTGAGACTACAAAAGAGTCAAAGTTTCTTCATTTAGTTTAGAAAGACATGGAAATCACTGAGTATGAGCAGAAATTTGAATAAATATCACGCTATGCTCTGTATTTGGCCAGTACTCAATTAATGGAGGCAAGACGCTATGAAAAAGGGTTGCATCCAGAGATAAGACAGATTGTCAATTAACATTGTCTTCCTACCTTTAGAGCAGTGGTTAAGAAGGCTTAGACCGTATCCTTGTCGGGTTTAAAGATCAGAGTTCAAGGGTAACATAATTAATGACCCAGAGGAAATAAAATGGCTAGATCAGAATAGAAATCAAAATTTAGGTCAGTTCAAAAAACATAATTAGTGTCCCAGCAGGGATAGGCAAGCAATCCCAACCTTAGTGCCCTAAATGTATGAAGAATGTTGGTAGTGATTTTTACTTTGGCAAGAATTTCTGCTACATGTATGGTGAGCCAGGCCACTATGTGTCTCATAGTCAGGTAGCACCGACAAAGGTTAATGATCATGCAAATAAAAGAATAGCCATAGTGTTCGCTATGACTTATGAAGAGGCCTCCTAAGATCCAGACGTTGTTACGGGTATGTTATGTGTCTCTAGCGTACCTATTTACGTTCTTATTGATTTTGGCGCGACATATTCATTTACATTTGATTCATGCCTAGCTAAGGTTAATATTTCATGTCTAAAAGCGATAGTGTACTAGAAGTTAGTATACCGACAAAAGGCGAACAATAGACACTGATAAATTAGCTAGGGTAGTTCAGATAGATTTTGATAGGTTGGTATTGACAGTAGATCAGTATATTATAAATATGAGAAATTTTGATATCATCTAGGGTATGGATTGGTCGTACTACCATTGTATGTTTGAGAAGAAAGTAATCTTTTGAAGGCGGGAGACAAGCGGTTCAAATTTTAAGGGTCAAAGATTAAAGCACTTCCCTGCCTTATCTTAGCTTTGTATGTGTAGAAGTTGATAAATAAGCGAGATTGTCAAGGGCTTCTTGTCAATCTCACTAGAACCCTATCTGAGGAATTATCAGTGGATAATGTGCTAGTAGTTCGGTATTACATCCACGTGTTTTCAGATGACCTATCAGGTATCCCACTTGATAGACAAGTAGAATTCACAATAGATATGATACAATGAGTTGTACCCTTTTCAATTGTTCCATATCGGATGGCACCAAAAAAATTGTAAGAGTTAAAAATACAATTGGAGGAGCTACTAGATAAATGATTTATTAGACTTAACGTTTCTCCATGGAGAACCCCGGTTCTCTTTGTGAAGAAAAAAGATAGGTCGATGAGAATGTGTATCGACTACCTTGAGCTGAATGAACTGACGATCAAGAATAAATATCCCCTACCATAAAGACTTGTTTGATCAATTGAAGGGTGATTCAGTGTTTTCAAATATCGACTTGAGGAAGGGCTATCGTCAACTAAAGATCCAGCCATTAGATATACTAAAGTCAGCATTCCGAACTCGCTATGGACATTATGAGTTTATAATATGCCCTTTCGAATAATGAATGCTCCTTTGGTACTTATGGATTTGATGAACTGAGTCTTTCATCAGTATTTAGATCATTTCGTCATAGTGTTCATTAATGACATCCTGATTTATTCAAAAAAATCTCCAGCAACATCAAGAGCACCTGTAGACAGTATTGGAGACTTTGCGAAGGGAAAAGTTGTATGCCCAATTCAAGAAGTGTGAATTTTGGCTGGAATGATTAAGATTCCTTGCTCATGTTGTGACGGCTAAAGGAATTGAAGTGGATCCATCAAAGGTTGAGGTTGTGTCTAATTGGCCACACCGTCAAATGTTGGAGAAGTGAAAAGCTCTCTAGGTTTAGTCGTATATTATCTAAGATTCATAGAAGGATTTTCTAAAATAGATGGTCCTATGATGTAGTTGAATCGAAAGGGTGTTAAGTATGTTTGGTCCGAGAAATGTGAACAAAGTTTTCAGGAGTTAAAAGACAAACTAGTATCTGCACGACTGCAAGCTTTACCTGAAGGTTCAGAAGGCTACGCAATTTACAGTGATGCGTTGAAGATCAGTATGGGTTGTGTATTGATACAACATGGAAAGGTGATAGATTGTGCTTCAGGGCAGTTGAAGCAGTATAAACAGAACTATCCGAAGAATGATCTTGAACTTGCGACCGTAGTTCACGCTTTGAAAATTTGGCATCATTACCTTTTTGGGAGCAAGTGTGAATTTTACACAAACCATAAAAGTGTCAAGTACTTCTTCACCCAGAAGGCGTTGAATATGAGACAATGACGGTGGTTGGAATTAGTAAAGGACTACGACTGTACTATCCTGTACAATCTGGGTAAGCCTAATATAGTCACAGATGCTCTAAGCATAAAGAATATGGTTCCATTGTTTTCACTGCAATCGAAACTGGATAACTTGATCAAGGATTTTGAGAATTGAAGTTTTAGCACCGCTAGTCTTGGCATCGACAATGATAGCAAATCGATTTTAAAGCCACCACTCATAAGTAAAATTATGGTAGCTCGAATGGCGATCCCATTTGAAAAAGATCGAGGCGGAGACATGATAACTAAAAGAAAAAGAATGTGAAATAGCGGATGATGATTTTTGATGTTCAAAGGTCGGTTATGCACGCATGAGGATGAAGGTCGATGAATAAGATTTTATGTAAGGGTCATTCTGCTCCTTAGGTCGTATACCCAGGATGAACCAAAATGTATAAGGATTTACATAATACATTTTGGTGAAGAAACATGAAAGGAATTATAGCTCGTATTGTGTCAAAATGCTTGGTGTGTCAGCAAGTTAAGGTAGAACATTAGAGGTCATTAGGGCCATTAAATCTAATGGATATACCGGAGTGGAAATTGGAAAAAAATTGCGATAGATTTTGTTGTAGGTTTTCCTAGATCGGCAAAAAGGTCACGATGCTATTTGGGTTGAAGTAGACCGTTTGACAAAATTTCATTTTCATCGATCCAGATGAATTTCAGTTTGGAGCAACTAGCACAATTGTATATCGGGAAATTGTCGACTTCATGGAGTACCAGCGCCCATTGTATTGGACTCAGACCCGAGGTTTACCTCAAATATTTGGAAAAGTCTCCTTGAAGCTTTGGGTACTAAATTGAAATTCAGTATGTATTATCATCCTTAGACTAAAAGATAGTCAGAACGTACTATTTAAATCCTTAAAGATATGTTGAGAGCATGTGTCTTGGATTTGGGTGGTAAATAGGAAAGTCATCTATCGTTGGTGGAGGTTGCTTAAAACATTTTACGAAGGTAGCTCAATGAAAAAAATTACGTATTTTAGTTAGAGCGGAAGTTTAGCCCACGTTCATGAGTTCATTCGAGATTCTTGAGAAAATTGGAAAGGTGACGTATCGTCTGGCATTGTCACCTGAACTCTCAGCTGTGCACAACGTATTCCACATTTCGATGTTAAGGAAGTACGTGTATAATGCTATGCATGTGGTCAACTACCATTCATTAGATTTACAGAATGATATGACTTATGAGGAAGTAGATGCGGTGGTTCTAGAGAGCAAAGTCCATATTTTGATAAATCGGGAAGTCCTTTTAGTCAAGGTTCAGAGGGATAGGTAGAGTAGAAGATGTCTTAGTTAAGTACCCGAACCTCGTAAACCAAGTAAGTTAACTTTTAAGAACAAAATTATTTTAAGTGGGGAGGGTTGTAGCGACCAAAAAAAATTTCTTCTTTTAATTTCAACGAAATAAAATTTTATCTTTTGGCGTCACTACAAACTTCCTAATATGTTTTAAAATATTTTAGTCGCGTTAATGTTTGCACATGCTTACCTTATTTTTTATGTGATGAATATGAAATTTTATTAGTTATCGAGACTAATTAAATTTTTTAACTCGATTATTTTTTTGAGTTAACTTTAGGTTGACTTTAGACCAACGGGTAAAACCTTAAAGCTTTGGAAGTTTATATAGATTTTTCTTGCACGCTTGTTACTTTTTTGCAATAGTTTAATTTTAAAAACCATTCAAGGGCAAGAGAAAATTTATATGGAATAATCAAATATTATTTAAAGATTTTTAAGTGACCCTCCGGGTTGAAAAATTACGGGATTATACAATAAGTGGCTGTAATTGAATCTGTAAAAGAAAGTTTATGGCTTAAAGGGTTACCTTTTGAATTGAATATAATGATTACTGTTGTAAACCTTTACATTAACAACCAAATTGCTTTGATGCTTTGAAACACATATAGAAGTTAAATACCACTTTGTAAGATAACAATTGTAAAATGGTGAAATAATATTGTCGAAAATTTCAATTTCTGAAAATCCACATGAACTTAAAAGTGATTAGCCGACGCCACATGAACTTAGAAGTAATTACCTTCAATCACTAACATACATATGTGATTACCTTCAATCACAATCATAAAGTTCCAACTTTAGCATTTAGCATGGCATAATAATTTGCATATCTTTTTCTCAATTTGAAATCATGGAACTTAAAATTTGGTAGCATAAGAACCTACCTTGTAAAATTGAAGTCTTTTGGAGTTGAAATGTTAACAGAAATTGAGCGTTTCTTTTCCTCAAAATGAAATCGTGTCTTTGATTTTTTGTTCTCCCAAAATACAGTAATATAGCACAATATTTAAATTTTGGAAAAAAAAGAAATCGATGGCCGAAAGAGGAGAGAAAAAGGATGCTTCCACTTCTTCTTTGGGGTGATTTCTGCTTTGAAGGAAGGATGTGGTTTGCTTCAGTGTTTTTTGTATCCGAAATGAGGAAAAAATTAGGGAATTTCCGAGGTGACAAGTGAAGAACAAAAGGGAAAAAGAAGGAAAAATATTGCTGGGAAGAATGCTTGCTTGAAGTGTAAATTATTACATAAACTAAGTGGAGATGAGCAATGTTTTGGGGGCTGAAACTTGGGATTAAAAGGTATAGAAAGATCATAGATTTATGGGCTAAAAACTGAAGAGAAAAGGGTATGCATATTAGAGAGTGAGATGACAAAAATAAAAGGAAGAAAGGCTTAAGAAGGAGGTGAATACTAGTGTTCTTTGGGCGGTTTGAAGTGGTTTGAGTGGAAAATTAGTGGGGTTTGAAACATGGGACTTAGGGTGGTTTTATTCGGTGAAAAGGAGGGAAACATCATTGTTTAAGGACGGGGAGGCTGGAAAACTAATAACCATTTTGTGGCTAACAACTGTTTGGAAAAGGGGACCTGAGGCGATTTTCATCATGTTTATGGGAGAAACTTGGGACGGTTTTTCAGGGGCGACCTTGGGGACTTTTTTAGTAGTTTAGTTGGGGTAATATAGGCTGCAATAAGTGGAAAACTAGTGGGTAAATAAATGATAATCATGGGGAAGAGTGGCTGCAATGTGGAGAAAAGTGAGGTTATTACTACAAGAAATATATGCTTTCCTACAAAATTTCCGTGATAAATTGTGATTTGTCTACTGGAATCAACTTTCCACACAAACCCGTCGTTTTGGTAGAGGCCATGATTTGTTACGAAATTTTTAAAGTGTGATAACATGCTTGCATGAACATATACATTTGTCCCGACAAATAAATTAGTTGGAAAAAGCATATCTTTTGCCGACAAAAATAAGACTAATTTTATATTCCGCCTACAAAACGATGTTTTGTATGGTTATGTTTTGCTCAAAATTTCCGAATGAGAGGATTTGTACCCACGAACATGTATATTTTTCTCGACAAAAAATTTGTTGGGTAAGATGTATCTTTGCCTACAAAAAAAAAAAAAATTAATTAATCTATCTGTAGGCTAATAATTAGTGGGAAAATTTTTCATTCTTTTGTTGATGGGAAAAGATGTATATTTCTGTATATATATAATTTAACTTTCAATAAAAATAAAATTGTGAATTCCTACCAGCAGCCCATTAATTTAATTGATCCATTAACACTCTCTTTCTTACTCTTCCCAATTCGTGAACCACCCTAATACGTCTTCTCTCTCTCTCTCCCCCAATTCAAGAACCAGAGAACGCTGCCGGCAACTGCAGCAACGCCCCCCTCTCTCTCTCTCTCTCTCTCTCTCTCTCTCTCTCTCTCTCGTTCAATCTCTTTCTGTCGGAGTCTGGACCGTCTCCGGTGATTAGTGGTCACGACTCACAACCCAGACTCCTCTCATTCTCTAATCTCCGTCTTGCCAATCGCCAGGTGCATTTGATTTTTATTTTTGAGTTTTTCTTCATTTTTTGTGACATAATTGTGAGTAATGCGGTGAAAGGAAATTGTCAGTAGAAACAGAATATTCTTCAAAAAATGGAGACATGGACTTCAATTTCGTTCTTTTGTTCAAGGTAAGAGACAGAATATTCTTCTAAAATTCTTTTGTTCAATTTCGTTCTTTTGACGGAGGAGAGCACATTATGACTTTTGTTCTTTTGCTTGGTTTATGACAATTTTATTTTTATTTTTAAGTTTTACTGATGGACACTGTTCGGTAAGTATTAGTTGGACACACAGTGGCGAAAGTTTTTTCCATAGCCGTTACCCAGCTCTGAAGTAAGTGATGGATCTTAGTGATATCCCATTTGAATTTGCATTACTTATGTCTAATTAAAAACTTTTGATTCTCACTAAATATTTAGTTTTTTTTGCTGAAAGATATTGTTTTGAAAAAGAAAAAAAAATTTGTCATTGTTTAATTATTGTATTGAATTAATGTGGACAATAATGATGGAATATATAAAGAATTTGACGTTTCGTACATCAAATTTGGCACTATTTTGTTGCATAACCGACCTGCCATTGAAAAGGATGGTAAATTTTGGATTCTTTTATTCTATGGACTTGGAAGTAATGTTTCTGATTCTGAGCTTTTCTAACTTAGATGATTGCGAATGCATACTTGGAAACCATAGGCTCCTAATGTGAAGTTCATCTTGGATTGTTTGTCTTTAGGGATGGAGCGAAGTTGGATGATGGGAGAGAGACTAGTGTTAATCTACACCATGAGCTGTATTATCATTTCTTAGGCACTAATCAGTCTGAAGATATCTTATGTTGGAATGATCCCGACAATCCTAAAGATACGTGCACAGCATAGGTGACTGAAGATGGGAAGGTACTAAATTTGACTGCATAAAAAATTGTTAAGAATTGATGATAATCAAACAGTATGATTATGGCTCTCAATTCTCGATAGCACTTTTGCTAATTAGTTTAATGTCATGAAAACTTGAAAAATTTATAGAGAACTATGTTGCTAAAAAACTAGAATATTGAAAATCCTTAGTTCCCAAAAATGAAGTTACTGATCAATTGCTACTAAGTAATGAACTGTGTCAAAGTAATTAACTTGCATGAAAAATCAGTACATCCTTATGATAGTCTACTATGCAAGGAAAATTACAATATCAGAAAGTGAACTTGGATTCTTTTGATGTTAAAGAGAAGCACGCATGTCAAAGTCATTTTAAACTTTATTATGTGGTCTGGAGCTGTACCTGGTATATTGGCCTTAGACCTAAATAAGATTATAGACTTGATATTCAGTGTTGAATATCCTTGTGAGATTGCTTGCGAACAATTTTATTCTCGGTTTCGATAATTCGGATTTTATCTTATTTTCTGGAGATAAAAACCTTGACTGTCTTTTGTTTAAATTTTCTTTTGTTTTATCCCTGCCCTAGGATTTTATTTCTCTGTTCTATTTATTAATTTCCTTTTTCCTTCTGAATGTGCAGTATATTCTCTTATACACTTTTGAAAATTGTGATCCTGACAACAAAATTTATTACTATGACCTACCAGCACTATCTAGTGGGCTTGAAGGTTATAAGGGAAAAAAGAACTGCTTCCCTTTGTCAAGCTTGTTGATTATTTTGAGGCTTCATATGATCATGTTGCAAATGATGACTCCGTTTTCACATTTCAGACTAATAAGAATGCTTCAAAATACAAGCTAGTTCGAGTTGATATGAATGATCCCACTTCGTGGACTGACGTACTCGATGAAAATGAGAAAGATGTGCTTGGATCAGCTGTGGCCGTCAATGGAAATCAAATGGTTGTGAATTATTTGAGTGATGTAAAGAATATTTTGCAATCAGTTTGGTAAGTACTTTACTGATGGACACTGCTTGGTAAGTATTAGTTTGGTATGACTTTTGTGTCCAACTAATACTCACTAAACATTAACTTCCATCTTTCATTAGTGTTTCCGTCGATTAGGTTTTCTATAAGTGGATCAAATGCCAAGATCAAGGTAGCCTTACAGTCAGGAATGCTTTCTTGTGCATTAGTGCATGTTATTTTATATGTTTTGATCAATTCATATTTCTTGAAACAGAGTAACAGACAGCCTCAAAGGCAGTCTCCCCGAGCACCATTTCATCTCAGGACATCGAGCTCCGACTCTAACCCACCACATCATCGTTCAGATAGAAGCACAAGATTGACAGATGGTCGATCACCACAAGGTGCTCATTCTGATCCAATGTTATATCTGGTGTGCGATAGTACCCATGTAGTATCGCTATGTTATCTGGTGTGCCCAAAAATTATTTGGCTATGTTATATCTCTTGCAAATTTTGTTTTGTAGGCTATTTAATATGTTTTGTGGGTTTTTTAATTTCTTGTAGGATGAGATGCTTGCTAAAGCTCATGAATATCTTGCGAAAAGGCAAATGAGCAACAACTTCCCGATGATACTCTCTTGGAGGAGATCCCTATTGTTGACAATCCGGATGTTAGGCGAAAATCATGATGTTCGTTCTAGGTGTTAAGTTTAGATGTAACCGTATATCACGGTGAATGGTTTTTATTTGTATTTTGGTACAATATTTTGGGTTTAATGTTATATTGATTGACACTTAGAATGTCTTATTTTAATTTATTGCCTTTTTGCATCTTTACATTATTTTGAAGTAGGTAAAAGAATTAATGTAATATAAAAGTTATATAAAAAATAACTAATTTCTCCTACAAATTCTATTATTGTTGGAAAAAAAATATACTTAGCCCATAAATACACTTTCCCCATAAAATATCATTTGTAGAAAAAAGTAGAATTTGGCCTCAAAATTTTTTCGACACAAAAATTTATTTGTAGAGAAAAGTCGATTTAGCTCACAAAATAATTTTGCCTTGTGCATACAAAACTTGTTCTATGGGCAAAAGTAACTCTATTAAACGAATAATTTTGTCGAGAAAGAACTTGGGCGACAAATTGTATTCATCTCTAAAGGATTTGTAGGGAGAGATTTTAGCCCACAAATTTTCACAATTTGTCGTCTTATATCTTTCCCCACGATGTTTGCCCTAAAACAAAAAAAAAATTTAAGTAGGGAAAGGTTTTCCTACAAAATTAACATTCCTACAAATATATTTTGTATGCAAAACATAAAATTCTTGTAGTTAGTCCTTAGGGGCTGTTTGGAGTTAACAAATTATAGTGTTTAAGGGGTTGTTTGGTGTGTTTATTTGGCAAGAATTAAGGGGTTGTTTGGAGGTGATTTTCTAGCGAGAACAAGGGCATGATAAATGAGGTAAATCGAAATGAAAACGCGGTGAGAAAAATATATCGCAACTAAGATGAACTAAAGGACCAAGATTGGGTGTGAAGAGTTTAGATTTACATTGATTTTTTATTTATTTAAACAATTAGTTTACTATTAACACAAAATTTATTCAATTAAGAAAATTAAAAGACAAACACGTGCACAAATTAACTTTCGACTAATATATTTAAAAGCGTACTAGGAGGTTTGTCTTTGAAAGTTAAAATTTAATTTTTGGAAAATAAAAGCGAAATTTTTTCGATCGATACAATTATCGTAAGTTCTTGGATCATAATGTTGGGAATTGAGACCAATTCATTTATTGTCCACAAGATCCTTGTTTAGAGTAAGATAACGAAACATAAAAATATAAAAGATAGAGAGAGATTTAAGGACTATCAAAGCTTTTACTATATGAAAAATTGTTCTAATCATATAGATTTCACCCACCTAAATTCTCCAAGTATCTTAAGAAAAATAATATCATAAGCTTTACCACACCCACCAATTTCTACTCTTTGTACAACCCACCAAATTTTTTGTTTTTATCTACTCAAGCGACATCATCGTCTCCCATAAAGAGAGACATATTGTTCTATGGGAGAGACATATTGTTCATATCTAATGTCGAGCAGTTAGCCGAGCCTGCTCCACCTTTTGGACAATTTTTCCTCACGTGACGAGGTTGTCCAAAATTCTAACAAAATACTTTCATTTTCATTGAGTTATTCTTCTTCCATTTTTTTTGCAACAAGTAATGAATTTTCAGATGAAATATTACTTCCACTACTGAATCTTCTTTCTTCAGAAATTAATTTACTTGTAACTTCTTCAAAACTCACCGTTTCTTTCTCATACATCAAAATTGGTTAGATGTGTTCACAGTATAATGGAAGAGACCAGATGAGTCTTAACGCTTTATCCTCATCATCAAGTTTAACTCCAATAGCTTCCAGTTTAGAAACGATCCTAGTGAGAACACTTAGGTGGTCTGAAATTTTTGTACCTATAATCATTCGCAGAAAATGAAACTGTTTTTCAAGTACAACCGATTTGAAAGACTCTTTGTTAGATACAATTGTTCAAGTTTTCCAAAGTTCCTTTGCGTGAGATGTTCAATGAATATTTGCAAAAATATTTTGACTAAACAGAGAGACGTGTCGTGCTTGCGACTTTCATATCAAAATCTTCCCAAACCTCATCGCTCATATTGAATTTTTCAGCATCTTTGTCAGAAATAGGGTTGGTTTGCCTTTCAAAGCCTTATGCGATCAAAGCGAATCAAAACATCATTGACTTCTACTTGCCACAAGCTAAAATTGATTCTTCATCAAATTTCTCCACGTCATATTTGATAGACATATCTTCTCTGTCGTCCAATACTCACGACGACGACGACACTTTGATACCACTGTTGAGAATTGAGACCAATCCTTTATTGCCCACAAGATCCTTGTTTAGAGTAAGATAACGAAACAGAAAAAATATAAAAAGATAGAGAAAGATTTATAGACAGTCAAAGCTTTCACTATGTGAAAAATTGTTACAATTATATAGATTTCACCCACTCAAATTCCTCAAGTATCTTAAGAAAAATAATATTATAAGTTTTACCACACCCACCAATTTCTACTATTTGTACAACCAACAAAAACAACAAGAAAAACAACTAGGATGCTAGGGTTACAATTTTTCACTCAAAAAACTCTTAAATCACATCTACAAAAGATAATAAACCACGTCAATTTATAGGGTAAATTTAACAAATACTCACTGAACTTTGAACTTGTTAATACTTACTCACTGAACTTTAAAGTGTCACTGACAAATCACTAAACTTTGGATTTTGTTTACCATCCATCACCCTTAAATTATCCGTTAGAATCATTCACGGAAAATGCGTACATGTATAACGGCTAAGGCGTGGCACCAATCAAATTGTGTTATTTGTCCAACTCGACTTTGTGGTAAAAAAAATGAGTGCCATATAATTCTCCTCTCTGTATAATATTATTCCCCACTTCACTCGCACTCTCGATACACATAGTTCTCCTCTCTTTCAGATCCTAACTCATTCGCTTTCTCAATGAGCATCTCAATGAATGAATCTATTTGTTTATTTTGATTAATTTTGTTGGTTCCGTTTTCGAGTTGAAGAAAAATGGTGATGTTCAAGGTTGCACCAATGGAAACGACGCGTTTGATGGATGTAAACCGGAACTTTTGGTATGAGGAAAAAGGTTTTCTATTTTTGTAGTATTTCGAGAAAAGTCTTTACAAGTCTTTGTTAAGATAATTCTTTTTTTTTTTTTCTGTAAAGGTTGAAAATTGTTGATATTTGTGGTGTTTTGCCTTTTTTTAAAAAAAAAAATTAGATTTTGATCTATTTTGATTTTTATTAGTATTTTGATTTCGTTCTTATGGATCTTTCAATCACATGCTATTACTGATTGTTAGGCATTATGGTACTAACTGCGATAAGCTTCTGTGTAAAATTTGATCGCAAGGACATATTTTTCTGTAAGGATTTTATCATCATTGGTAGATCTGACGGATTTTATATAAATTTATTATTTGTGTAAAGATAAGAAGTTGATTTTGGTTCTTGCGAATCTCGTGCCTGAGTAGAACTAGCTGATGTAGTTGAAATATTCTATTCTGAGAGGACCATTCTTTTTTATATTCATATTTGTAATTTATGAGGTGGCGCCAGGAAATAACTGATGTGGCACTAGTTTTTTACCACAAAGCTGAGTTGGACAAATAACACAATTTGATTGGTGCCACGTGTTAGCCGTTATACACATGCATTTTCCGTGAACAGATTCTAACGGATAATTAAATGGTGATAGATGGTAGACAAAATCAAAAGTTCAGTGAGTTGTCAGTGACACTTAAAAGTTCAGTGAGTAAGTATTAACAAATTCAAAGTTCAATGAGTATTTGTTAAATTTACCCTCAATTTATAGTTAATGTATGACCTAATTTTCTTTCAAGTTTCGACTGCTAAGGAGTCCAAGATTTGGAAACTTGTTCAATTTTAGTCGACCTAGATGTCTTCCAAGTTTCGACTACCAAAATGTCCAAATTTGAAAACTTATTCCATTTTAGTCGACTTGGATGTCTTCCAAGTTTTGACTACCAAATTTTGAGAAAATATCCAAATACATAAATGTTAGCGGGAATGGACATATTGTTAGTTAACTCATCTATATCTTCATTTGGATCACTTTCATTATGTACTTCATCATCAATATCTTCATTTTTATCATTTTTATTGAGTCTAACTTTTCTCGTGATTTGGTTGATGGTTATTACCCAAATCTTCCATTGATGTTTCAAGTACATGGTCTATATTTTATACTTCTTTAAAAATGAATCTTTCAAGAGCACATGTTGGGATTGTATTAACACTTCACTTTTACTTTTTTTTTTCCCATTTTTATTGGATAGTTGTTTTCTAGTATGTATTTAATTTTTTATGGTAAAATAAATAAATATAAAGTAGATAAAAGGAGACCACAAAAATAAAACTAGTTTATTATAAAAGAAAGCACTGACACAAGCTTTATAAGCTCGATAAAACTGATCTTGCTTCTTCAAAAACTGTGCACCATCAAGGATTTAATACAAAAAATTAGAAAAATCTAAGTTCGTCAATAATTCTACAATCTTTTAAAATTAGTATATTATCTTCCTTCTATGTAAGAATGCTGGGAAGAATCTTCAACTTTGAACGTTTCAACAATTTTTTGAATACAGCCGCGATGGGCTCATTCTCTCCAACTCGGAATATTTTGAAGTGGTTGAATAGTGTGAAGGATTGAAAAGAATATTGGGAATATCTTTTGGGCGCAATTTTTTTAAAAGAATCGTTCACATTTTTGAAAGGGGACGATGTAATTTTCGAGATGGTAATCATATTACTTGGAAAGTTACAAATTTAAGTGTATATATCAATTTTGTCCTTTTGAGATTTATTTTGTCTTTTAAATGAATCCCTTGTTATAATAAACAAAAGGGTACTATATATATATATATATATATATATATATATATATATATATTATAATATGGTATTATATATATATATATGGTTTCAAATATATGTATACTAGGAAAGAAATGTCTAAATATAAGTCATCAATATTGTTTTTATATTTTACAACACTCACATTTGATGATCATCAATACAATAACTTCTTCGTTAAAAATATTGTTTGATAAAAATCCAAATGGGACCAAAAAAAAAAATGAACGAATGAAAAAAATAATTATTAAAACTTTGGAGTAATCAAATGCTGCTTCATTAAAGCCTTATCATGAAACCCCAATGAGACAAAACATGAACGAAGGAAAAAGAGTACAGCTACTTCTCCTGACTTTTATCGAGTTATATATCCATATCTTGTGCGTCATTGTCTTTAACACCTTTTTAAAACTTATAGAAAAGAATTCTAGTGAAATCTGCTCCATGTTATAACCTCCAAGCAATATCATCTTCATACACTATCTCTAGTTGACTATAGTCAGAATGATGGTCTGATGCAATTCTATTGATAATAGATCTTCTTGTTGCTCCATAACTATAATATTTATAATGCTTCTCATTGAATGTCATTTACACAAATGATATGCCTCGTTAAAACCTTACCATGAAAAACCATGTGGAAAAAATCTCAATGAAGGAAAAACAATAAATTAATATTTTGGGTACATAATGAAAGTTGTCTCATTAAAAACATTGACGAGAAAAACCAATGGGACAAAACCTCTCGCCAAAAGAAAAAAGAGTACAACGGTATTTACTCACCTCATGATAATATCACTTGAGATCTATAATTTGATCGATAAAAGTTGAACTATATACTTCACGTATATTAAATCATCTAGAAATTTATATACATAGTTTTATTAGTCATGCCAAATGAGTTGGTTATAACCATATCATTATACACATATCAAGTGTCATGCATTGACAAAGTTAAGCGAGATATCGACTTGTGATTGCTTTACACAAGCCTTTGCAAAAATTCATTTGTTAAGAGTCGTGCATTACATGTTACGACTTCATTTTACTCATTTCATTTTTGCATAAGTATACACCTTTAGGTGTTCGAACTTCAGATTTCTCTAATAAGTTCAATTTACTTGGATTATCTTTTTATTTGGCCAATTAATTATTTGATAAATTTCCTTCAATATCTTTGCTACCTTTCATAATGTGAAGCGCTACATTATGTACAAAAGTGTTGTCAACCAACATTTCTTTTTTTATTCCATTCTCTTTTCCATAACGACATAACTTATTGAGATCTCTTCATTTTCAATATTTCAGATATATGAGTTTTTTTCTGGGATTTTACAATTAGTTATGTCCATATACTCTCTAAGAGTCTTAGCCTCATCAATGGGATCATCTTTACAATTGGCTCCACTTTTAATTTGAGGATTTTGTTTTGGAATCAAATGTCACCACGCTTCAGGCATGCTATTAATTTACCAGATATAATATTAATAGATTGTCTTTCCAAGATATCAATATGAATTGGAGCATTTACAACTGGTATATAAGATTTGGTTAATCTCCTTGGTCAGTAAATGCATATGTTAATTGTATAATTTACAATTGAGTTATATGTCGAACTTCTTATTCATATTGTCTTGTGCGAGAATTTAGAAGATATAATATGCTGCATTTTTATGAATTCTTTCTAGTTACTTAATTTCTCTCCCTAATGTTGAGAAATTGTCTTATCAAAATGACAGTCGTCAAATCGTGTTATAAATTATTACCCTTTAGGATTTAATATATTTTTTAAGGGTTCAAACTAAATGTGTATTCTCAACATTCTTTAATTTCCATCCCAGTGCACTATGGTGGACCGATTGTACATATATTGTACTATAAAAAATCATTAGATGGATAATATTAAGCTCTGATCATAAGCCAACTATAGCGGGGATAACTTTGATGTTGACATGATATATATAAGTGCTGCTGCATATAAAATAGCATTCTCTAGAAAATTGAGAAATAATTTGTTCTCAATAATAATGGTTTAGAAATTAATTGGAGGTGTTTAACAAATAATAATGCTAAACCATTTATCATCATGCGTACTGTCCAATGGTGGTTTCGCCCTAAACTGAATATTCCATCGTCTTCTCAGGGATTCGAACCTTTAACCTCTCTTCTTAAGAGGAACTTACGGTGAATGCTTGTACAAATTGAGCAACTTGCCCAATTGGTACTAGCATTCAACATAAATTCCTCTTAAGGGAGAGGCCGATGTTTCGAATCGCTGGAGATGTGATAGAAATTCAGTTTAGGATGAAACTCCGGTGGACAATACACATGCTAACAATGCACGGAATAGTCTCTGGGGGAAAAGCTTGCAGAGAAAAGTCCATGGTCATTACACATGTAGCAGCTCTCAGCATCAACACAAATCCTAAGGACTATCCTAAAACTTGCCAAATTATAAAATGACAATTATTTCAATAACCAACAATCAACAAAAACAAGAGCTTAGATGCCTATGTTAAAAATCAATGATCCAATTTTAATCAATTGTATCTCTCGATGGTCAATCGATTCTGTACTTATATATGAATTTAATTAATTATAATCAAAAAATTACGAACATATACATACATATGCATCAATTCACAAAGATTATCACATAGTGATTTCATAGAGAATAATGACATGGACCATCAATTATAGGACATTGTGTTGTTTATTACCATGTGCTAATTAATACCAAATCTCTCGAAAACAATATAAATCACTAGCGCATTCCAATGGTAGCTAATCATCAAAAAGAATAAAAAAATAATAAATAATTAACCCAAAAGCAAGAATAAAATATACAATTTATTGGATTAAAGAGTAAACAATGTTTCATCAAAATCCTAACTATAAGGGCTTAGCCTACCAAGTTTTGATTACAAATAAAAACAAGTTAAAAGTAAATACATAACTCGTATAATTTAGAAGAAAGTTGATACAAACCTTAATCTTGAATTTTGTCAATGTTCTTGGCCGGCACCATCTTCTTTTTCAAAATCATCCAAAGCTCCAATGATTTCTTGTAATTTTCTCCCAATACTTTGATGTTTTTGATGTAGAATTCCTCTAAGAATTTGTGATATGTTATGATATGGAACTCCCTTCTTAATTGACCTAGAATATGTCTTTATATAGTGCTTGATATGCCTTGAAAGTCGTGCCCAAGAAAAGCCACAGTTCGACTTAACTTCAAAAATGCGCTAGGGACTATTATTTCAGCCAAGTTCTCTCTTAGGTAGTACAATGAATTGTGCAACCTCTGTACGGCCTCCAATGAGTTTTATGCAACTGCACCTAGGTCGTACAATGCATTTGTGCTACCTAGGTGTAACCTTTTTTCAATTACAATTTGGTCTCCGATTTAACTTTTAGGTACTGTTTTGATCCTTTGTACCTTAAATGTGCTCGATTCAATCCAAAACCTTACAATGGCATTCTAATTGGTCCTCACCCTTCTAAAGTCTTTCCAAAGTGGTCCTCCAAAGATTTGAAAGTGTGCAAATTAGTCCCCAAATTTTCCAAAATCTAATTTTTGCTCCCAAAAGTTTCGAATTCACTCTAGTTATTTTCTCTTAGCTTCAACTAATGTCTGTACTGTCTGGTTAGGATTCCATTAAGCATCATACTCTTCTTTTTCGTTCCAAGCTCAAATACATATCCGCTCATCTAGTGAATATGTAATAAGTTCACAAGCCTAAATAAGTGTGAAAAACACACTTGGCAAACACCCCCAAATTTAAAACCTTGTTCGCCCTGAGCAAGACTATCTACTCAACACACAAACAAAAATAAAATAAAATAATCTAGATTCATTAGATAGCTTGATGTATTGGCCTCAAGACTTGAAACTTTTCAACCAATTCATGTAAGGCTTCTAAATAATGCCACCAAGAATAAATTTTAACTTATCTGATGCTTGACTATTGTGTGTGTGCATAGTAATTTACATTGCCGTAAAGCTTAAGTTGGTTTCATTTTGACCCTTAGTGGTCCTATTTTTCCTCTCCCTCTCATGAGATGCACACATCCAAACTTGACATTTTTTATAATCTCTCATCCGAAGTCTTAATTCTAAGGTTGTGCTCAAATTACTCACCACTTTTCCGCTCAAGTTCAATTGGATCCACTTAGATCTATGACGATTTTCCTTATATTTAAGTGATTCGACCTTCAAGCTTCTACAAGGCAAGTTAAACTCACTAGTTGTCTAGATGCCCATGTATAGTGGCCAAGGCTTAGTCAAGGTGAGTAGTGCGTCTTCTATTTCATGCACCTATTTTTTCTAACTTCTTTTAAATTTTTTTTTTTCAATTTCATGTTTTTAGAGGGTAGCCTCACAATGTGGCAACTTTTTTTCTTGCTTTCTCACTTATAGGAAGCTCTTGCGCTCAAACATTGGTGGTAAATGCCATGACTAGTACACTGCATTTTTAGGACGAGTAGTTGAGATCAAACCCCTAGCATATGGTCAATACATAGGTTCCACTTGTTAGCCAAAAAATTACCCCACACAAATAATTAACAAACACGAAATCAACACATCTCTAAGTAGCTACTTACAACGGCTCAACCACTCCCAACTATCCTCTCATATGGTTAGGTGATTTTTGATTTATGTCATTTATGACATGTATGTAAGCATTGACTACGGTTTTTCACAATTCAAGTAACCAAGTACATTTATGCATGACCAACTTAAATATGATTGTCATGACTATTTTGCTCAAAATATCATGATCTCACATGGATAAGTAAGGCAACAAAATATGCACAAGTAGCATCACCTAGTCACAACATAAATTAATTATAGATTCAAACATATATCATCATTAGCATGCAAGACTATCCAACAACACACAATCATACAATTAAAAGAAAAAAAATTAAATGTATGCATTTTTTCTTTTGGATTTTAGACAATTTTTCAATTTTTTTTATATAATATAAAGGAATAAAAAAAAAACAGTTGAATCACAAAGTCGGATCCACCCCAAACTTAAAGTTACATTGTCCTAATGTAAGAAGAATAATAATCTAAGCAATGATAACAATACTCCCCCATATCATATGATGATGCATCTCCTTTATTAGCACTCGAGTCATTTATCCTCTTTTAGTCTCCTTTATTTGACTCTCAAATTATCTTCATTAAACCTAAAAGAGACGTGATAAATATAATTAGCTACACAAGCGCCAATTGCCCAAAGAAGGGTATGAAATCCCTTGAGAGTTGAGGCTAACTAATTTTGATGACCTTGACACTAACATGCTAAAAAATAATCTAAAAATCGTAAGAATTAGAAAATGTGCCCTAAAATGGAAAGTGAAAATTTAAAGAGAAAAAAGAGAGAGAAAATTAGGATGGCGTCCAATAAGCACTTCTTTAAAATTATTAGCTTGATTTTTTTTGGCAACATTCATTTTACGGCACTTTGAATAGGGCTTTAGAGGACTTGTTTTGCTTGCATCGATTGACTTTGCACCATTTTTCGTTTATCCTCCAAAATTTGACTTTGGCCTTCAGATAAAAAAATGATTTTATTTTACCACTTTGCTCGAACATGAAAACTTCAACTTCCTCATCAGTCTTGATCACAAAATTATTAAATGTCACTTTTCCATTTTGCTCATTTATGATCGACTTCTCCTTCTCCACATGCTCTTCTTCTTTAGTTGGTGCTTCCTCAGGTTGTATGTCCAGTCTATTATCCAAAATCTCGGACAGTTGCTCTTCACTCCTTGTTGTAATGCTTGGCATGTGTTCCATTAGGCTAGCTTCCGCGTCACTTGGAAATGTGGCTTGTGGACTCTCTTGCAGCATCTTTATATCTACTCATGTTGATGGTCTATATTTTTTAAAGCTACATCAATCTGTTCTTAATATTGTCGCTAATTATTTGCCAACTGAGTGAGGGTCTCTTTCCATCCCCATTTCGTCTCTTATGATCTTCTTGTTTGACCTTGGTTGTTGTACCAAAAGTATTTTGAGTGATTTTGTCAATCCTGATTATATGTATAAGAGTAGGGATAAGAACTTTGTGTGACCAGTAGTTCCCATAAATCTCCCAAGAGCAAGTCATCCTCATCAATTTCGATAGGCACATCATATCTCGTTATAATAGCCTAGTGCATGGTGATGAAATCTCCATAAAACATGTCATTTGTGTTGTTTTCATCAATCTCAAGGTTTTCCATCTTGTTTTGTTGTTGATATCATATATCTTCTTCGTTCTGTGACAACAATGAAACCAATAAAAACAAGTAGATTAACTGGAAAAAAAAGGGAAAAAAAAAGCTAAAATTAACTAAACCAAAAAGTAGAAAAACAATAAGTCCCCAGCAACTGCGCCGCCAAAAACTTGTTTGTCGATTTTAATTCTGGAAGTAGACGGATCGTTAAGAAGTAATATAATATAAGTAGAGTATCAAACCCACGAGGAATGAATTTTTACACATTTTACTCTAATTAATACAAGCTCTAATTTAAGAAAAACACACAATCAATTATTTGGAGTTTTATGTACTTATATCTAAATATTAACTTATACTTAAGTATCTACTAAACTATACAATTAAAAAAAGCAAACAAATTCTTGGACTTAATCAAATCATGAAATGCACTAGAACTCTGAATCTACCATTGTTAACAAACTTTAATCCTCAATTCTTGTTTTATGTTGACAGTCAATATTCCTTATGTATTAATTTACCCTCTCAATACAAATTAAACTAATTCTCATATGTGACCCAACTATATATCTATGATAGATGCGAATAGATAAAGAACGCAACACAGTTAGAATACCACCAAAGATTGCACTAAGCATAGACGTATATCTCTATCTTCTATCAGACTTAATGCCGTTTGTTACTTGAGCTACACATATGTAGCACCTCTCGACATCAACACAAATCCCAAGAACTATCATAAAATTTGCCAAATTATAGGATGACAATTAATTCAATAACAAATAATCAATAAAAACAAGAACTTAGATGCCTAGATTAAAAATCAATTATCCAATTTTAACCAATAGCTCACTTAGTGGCCAATCGATTCTATGCTTATATATGAATCTAATTATTTGTAATTAAATTGCGAGCATAATATGCATTAATTTATAAAGATCATCATATAACGATTTCATAGAGCATAATGATATAGACCATCAATTATAGGACCCTATGTTTTTTTATTACCATGTGCTAATTTATACTGAATATCTCGTAAGTAATTAATATAAATCACTAATACATTTTAATGATAGCTAATCATCAAAACATAATAAGAAAGGGGAATAATAGAATAATAAAAAATAAACCCAAAAGCAAGAATAAAACTAGCAATTTATTGGATTAAAAAGTAACAAGGTGTCATCAAAATTCTAGCTACACCTATCATGCTTTGATTACAAAAATACAAGATAAAAATGAATGCATAACACGGAATATTTAGAAGAAAAGTTGATACAATCCTTATCCTTAATCTTGAATCTCTTCAAATTCTTTGACGACATCGTCTTCTTCTTTAAAATCATCCAAGGCTCTAATGATTTCTTGTAATTTTCCCTAAGACTTTGATGTTTTGATTTGGAATTCTTCCAAGAATTTTTGATATGTTAATATATGAACTCCCCTTTTAATTGACCTAGTATAGGTTTTTATATAGTTCTTGAGATGCCTTGAAAGCCGTGTACACAAAAGCCATAGTTCAACTCAACTTCAAAAATGCGTCAGGGACTCTTCTTTCGGTCAAGGTTGCACCTAGGTCGCACAATGCATTTTGCAACCACTATGCCACCTCTAGTGAATTTTGTGCAACCGTACCTATGTCACACAATGCATAGTGCTATCTAGGTGTGATCTTTTTTAGAAAAACTTACAATTTGGTCTCCAATTTGGCTTTAAGGTACGGTTTTCGTGTTTTGTTCTTTAAATCTTCTCAATTCAATCCAAAAACTTCCAATGGCATTCTAATTAGTCATCACCCTTCTAAATAATTTTGAAAGTGGTCTTCCATAGATTTGAAAGTATACAAATTAGTCCCAAAATTTTGTGAAATCTATTTTTTGCTCTTGAAACTTTCGAATTCACTCCAATTGTTTTCTCAGAGCTTCAACTCATGTTTGTGCCGATTAAGCTTCAATTAAGAATCAAACTAAGTTTACAAGCATAAATAAACGTGTAAACCAACTTATCACACACAGTTCTAATTCATTTCCTTCTTGTACGCGCGGAAACAAAACTTTGAGAATCATGACCGTAGAGCATAACATTTTTTATAACCTTTTGCGTACTTGGGTTGAGGATGCAGTCAATTGATGGATGTGTAGTATCGAGGAGAAATCAAATCCAATAAATTTTAAAATTTCCATTTGCACATAAAACAATTATTCTTAGAAAACTTGATAAACCTATTCATTTCCACCAATACATTAAAATAAGGGCAAATTTCATCGGCAAATACTAAAGCTTTAACAAAATTACAAAACAATCATTTGGTTACAAAGTTTCAAAGATCGGTCATCGAGTAGTTCACCAACGATCACTCTATTAAATTCTCAACGTAAATTGATGATGTGCCATAGTTATATATCCACGAGACACAGAGTCGGTCGACATTTGACAAAAAATTGATGCTACGTGGACTTAATGTAATAATAGCAATAAATTCAGACCACAAACGATACACATAAACTATAAGGATCTAGTTACATTTTCTATATAATATCTAAATTAGATCTCCAAACCATTTGTACTATCTGATTTTTCTCCAAAAACAATCCCAAACCCTAAATTTCCCCCCAATTGGTTAAATTGGGTTGCAAATGGTTTGAGAATCTGATTTAGATATTGTCCAAAAATTACAACTAGGTTTTCATATTTTAGATGTATCCTTTTGTGGTTCGAATTTATTGTTATTAGTACATTTAGTCCACATAGTGTCAATTTTTGTCAAATGTCGATCGATGTGCCATATGAACACTTAACGGTGACACGTCATCAACTGCGTGCTATAAATTTAATAGAGTGACCGTTAGTGAACGATAGTATATTTCAATGACCCAAGACCGAAATTTTGTAACTTTAGTGACTGTTTTGTAATTTTGTTGAAATTTCAGTAACCTCCGGTGAAATTAACCCAATAAAATAATGTCCTATGCGGATGATACTAAATGTATTCATGTTTGCTAAACATAATCATACTTTTCACCTCACATTATATACATGTTAAGAGACCAAAAAGATAATAATAATTATTTTATTTTATTTTTTAAAAAATAATTTTTTCCTTGTTGCTTGAGTGGACCCCCCTGACCACTACAGCGGTCAGACAGTGAATCTGGTCCGCTAGAGCGGCCAGAGTCTTGGACACTCTTTCCCTTTATCTGCTTGAGTGGCCAGCAGCCCTTGTTATTTATTTTATGTTTTCAACACATGACGGGTTAAGTCTATAGAAATTTTTTTAGACCCAGGGTCTTTGATGTCAAGTTGTAACGCTCCGAATTTTGAGATCTAGATTGTTACTTTAAACATACATTCATTTGTACTTCAAACTTTTGTCGTGAAAAAAAACAAATTTTTAGTAAAATCGAAAGAAATCTTGGAATTTAATGGAATTTGTTTATTTTTGTTTTACATCTAAGTTATGAACACATATAAATTTCTTCCCTTTACCTTTGGCTCATCCTGTAAGTTCATTATCTTCAATGTAAAACACGGTTCATTTGTACTGAACCAAGTGTCGGTTTTATTTCACTAATGGTCATAACTTCCTTTGGCTATGGCTCTCTAAGATGCACTAGTTTACGCTATGACAAATAAAACCAACTTAGATCTACATGAAATTTTTACATAATTCTTAAAACTCATTCAGGCTAAACATAATTAAATTTTGTGAATTTATTTGATCAATTAGTTAACCAACACCTCAACTAATTACCTAGGAAACTCTGTTCTTGGGACACCGGACACGGCGTACGGAAAACACTATAACTAATTCCACGGACCTCCGATTGACTTGATTCCAAAGACCATGGACACAAAACTCGTAGGTATATCTAACCCCACTAGTCTTGTCCAAAAACTTGAAGAATTTATCCATGGACATATTTTGAAGATGAACAGAATACTGGAACAAATATTATTTAATTATTGGAGTCCTTTTCACATTTGCACATACAATTGCAATAGCTAAGTCACTACCTAACCATACCACTTAATACAAGGTAATATTTCATTCTTAAAAGGTGAATGTAAACATTTTATATCAATGTCATGCATATAATTCAAATACGAAGTTCTATGTTGGATGTCAGCAATCAAAATCGAAAACTCTTCAAATCAACTTATCTTACTACATGAATTTGACTCCTCAATTTTGTTATCAACCAAATGAAAAGAAAACATAACATTGGAAACTTGAATTTCTTTATTTTTGTTTTTCCACCCTGTATCCACCGTATCCAACCAATCTTCCATCATCCACGAACCCCTTTAATTTGTAGATTTAAAACATGGAAGGAATGAGCATAAAACTCGATAGGAATATCATTTTTGTGCATCTTTTTTGGTCAAAGGCTTGTATATACATATATAACATATGAATTCATACCGTATATTCATAACAAATAGTTGGATTACCCGTAAAATTCCTTGATTCTGAAGAATCCTTTTAGTTCCGAAGAACTCCATTGCTCGTAGATACCGGTTATGGCCATACAATATCCTTTGGTTCTTGGATTAATCTTTCGGTTAATAAATTTATGATATCACATAATATACATGCTTACAAACATTAATCAAAAAGGAAAATGATCAACGCACAATTCCTTGATTCTTGTTATGAAATGGAAAATCCTTTGCCTTGAATAACCAATTCGGGTTCTTTCTGTTTTCCCTCCAACCAAAACTTGCAGTAACAAAATCCCATTTTTTTTTTTTTTTTTTGGCAAATAAGATTAAAACCAAAACAAATTTGAGAGGAAAATTCAAATTTGAGGAGAGATGAGGTAAAAAATGACTTTCTTCTTCTTGTAACCTCATTCTTTAGTGATTAACTAAATGGGGAGCTATGATAATCATAAATCTTGTATAAATGAGCCTTAAAGTGGGAATTTGGAAGGGTTTTAACTCTCAAAATGATTAAAATAAAATATTTAGAAAAACATTTGCGTGGTGATTCAAACATATTTGTTTCTATAAAATACCATGCTTATGACCATTGTGCTAAAAACCTAATTATTCGTTGGTTTATTGAACTAAATATATTTAAACTTAACATAACTTAAATCTTTGGGCTTTAATTAACTTATTATTTGGACTTGGGGATTTTTCATAAATATCTACAATAAAAAAAATATTTCTTAAAATACTATTTAACTTTTTTTATTTTAAAAATACTGTTTTTTTTTTATTTTTGTAATACTTGTTGTTACATTTGTTATATTTATTATTTTAGTTATAATAAATATTTTACATTTGTTATTAACAAACATAACAAATGTAACAACAAGTGTTACAAAAATAAAAAATAGTATTTTTAGAATAAAAAAATGTAAATAATATTTTTTAAATTATTTTATATTTTATAGTATATGATGAAATTATCACTTTGGGACTTTCATTACTTACGTGGGCCCTCCCATGCTCATCTCCCAAATGGGACAACCACCAAACTAATAAAATATAAATTATGGGACCTTACAATTGGAATTTGAGATAATCAAATACGAGTTGTGTATCATGGAGTTTTTTATTTATTTTTTTGGATTAGACAACCTACAGAAACTTGTACGTGTCTGATGTAGATATTTGTACATTACACGTGGTTCAATATTTTGTCTGCGATCCACTCTGTGTGTGTCTTCAGCAATATATATTTTCTTGAAAGAGAAATTTCTATGAAAAAGTGTTAGTTTACTTTTTTGAAACACATTATACTTTGTGTATTTTCTTTGTTGTTACTTCAAAACTTTGTTTTAAAGTGAAAGTTATTGTTCTTAAGTCTCTTTAAATGAAAGTTATTGTTCTTAAGTCTCTTTAGATTTTTGAACTCAATAATTTTTAAGGAAATGGGATGTTAATATGTGGGGTCAAAAACTAAAAGAAATTTTGATGGAAAAATTTGTGCTAAAGCGTTAGATGACTCTTGGCCAGATGATATTGTTTCCTCTAAGAAGTCTGAATTAGAATAAATTGCTTGGACTACAATTTTCTTGCATCTGTATGAAAATGTCATAAGAACAATTGGTAAAACAAAAACTGCTCCTAAACTATGGACCAAATGACAAATTATTCCCAATAAATGTTACCTTTTGAAATAGGTCTTTTCTAGTTAAGGACATGCGGACTAACTGCTTTTTAAATGAATATTCAGACCTTCTGAAATATAAGCGACCCCATTGATATATTAGTGCCTTAACTTCCCCACCCCCAAAAAAAAAAAAAAAAAAAAAAAAAAAAAAAAAAAAGAAAAATTTCAATGTAATTTTCACTTAGGAGCACCCTTTTGCTAAGCTAGGAATACCATGTTTGTTGATAATGGCACAGCAAAGAAAAGAGTAACCCCTCAAGGTTGGTAAGCAACTAGAAGAGTAAAATAGATCCTTTTGTTGACTTGGATGAAAACTTGAATAAGTTTACCAAACTTCAAAATCTTGCCAATTGTGATGAAAAACTTTCAGTAGATGAATTGACAGTAGTCCTGCTAAACTCCATAAGTGGCAGGTACAAAGATTTGAAAAATGTTCTAGAATATGGGATGGACACATTAACAACTGATATAATAATAATGCCCTAATAAATAAAGATCTAAAGGTAGAGTCTAGAGAAAACTTAGGAGGAGAAAGCTTAATGGTAAATCAAACTATCACTCTAAAAAAGAAAATAATGAGAGTAAAAGGAATGGTCAAGATAAAATCAAGTCTAAGAATAACGCAAAAAGAATGAAATGATAGTTTTGTAGAAAAACATGTCATTTTTTTAAAGATTGATACAAAAGACAAAATGAATTAAAAGAAAAAAGAACTAGAAAAAATACTGTTGTGTTAACTTACAATGAAAAATGGAGTGAAAATAGGATTGTTCTTGTAAGTTCTAAAATGCACCTAAATCAAGAATGGATCATTGATTCAGGTTGTACTTTTCATATGTGAATAAGAGCTGATTTACAAATTTTGAGAAAACAAGTGGGGAACAAGTGGTTATGGGAAATAATATGACCTGCAAAATTGATGGAATAGGGTGTGTAAGTACTATTTTAAAAAATAGAACCATTCTGGACATTGATAAAACTAGATTTGTGCCAAAATATGAAAGAAACATAATATCCTTAGGTGTCCTGGATGATATGGAGTTTGAAAAAAAAAATTGGCCAGAGACAAATCAAAATCTTTAGGGTTTGTGATTCGGTCATTAATTCTCAAAAGAGACATAGTTTATATTTTCTAAAAGCTAGACACGTTCTTGGTCTTTCAACAGCAATTTTGAATGATAAAAAAAACTTTAGCCAAATCATGGCATGAAATATTAGGTCATATTAGAAACAAAGGGCTAAAATCTTTATAAAGTCAGGGTGTATTTGGAAATAAATCAATTTTGGTGATATTATTTCTTGGGAATAAAGTATTTTAGGTAATCAAGTTAAATTTCCTTTTCTGCTTGGAATTTATAAATCTAAACATCTTCTTGATTATTTGCATGCTGATTTGTGGGAGCCTACTTGTGTTTTAACACAGCTTGGTTTTAAATACTACTTACGGATCATTGAAGATTTCCTTAGAAAAATTTGGTGTTTTTGTTAACAACTATTGATGAAACATTCTTTGTTTTTAAAGAAAAACACCAAAGAAAATCAAATTGATCATAAGATAAAAATGTGAAAACATATAATGGCCTTGAATTTTGCAATTTGAAATTTAATAAATTATGTAAAGTTCATGGAATCTTAAGACATAGAATAGCGACTTATACTCATCAACAAAATGGTGATCGCCCCACCTACTATTTACAAAACAGCAAGCAAAACCAATAAAATGGGCAATCGCCCAGAAATACACTAGGCGATCGCCCAGGCTTAATTTTCGGGAAAATCCAAATTTTTGGTATTTTAGTTTCTTTTTTTTCGTTTAGAACTCTATTTTAATTAGTTTTAGTTATTATTTCTGAATTAGATTATGATTTCTTGAATTTTACTATTTAAGTACTTTCATTGTAAAACAATTAAGTTTAGTAATTGGAGAGATTAATTAAAGTGATGAATTACTTTCTTCCGTGTTCTTAATTGAACAAACCTTAAAAACTTATCAAAGATTTTGCAAACCTTTGTGGCGTTTTCATAACTGTGGTTCTTTGATTCAAGAAATCATCGAGTCAAATTTTTGCGACCAGATTTTAGCTTTCTTGGGATTCAGATCAAATCTTTTGTGGGTTCCGAGATTCAATTCTCCGCGGGTTCGCATAAGTTGGTATCAGAGTTTTGGTTTTAAAATCAGTTTCTATTTTTTAAATTCTTTGTTTTTATCAAATTCATCTTGAATCATATAAAAAAAAATCTATTTCGTTATTCTTTTATTATTTTCTTGTTCAGATTCATCTTGAATCATATAAAAAAAATCTTTCTTTTGATTCTTTTTTAAATTTCTTGAGTTGGACTGCAAAAATTAAAAAAATAATAATAAAAAAAGCAAAAAAATCGAGAATTTCAAGAAAGTCAAGAAACAAATTCTTTTTAAATTCTTGTGTCATAATTTTCATCTCGTACGTAAATCTTATTCTTTTATTAATTTTCTTCTTGATCGTTTTCGTTATCTTTTATTTTCTTATTTCTTGTTCTTGAACGTTACAAAGGCTGAATTACTGATTGATTTTGGTTTGTTCTTTAGAGAACTTGGTAAGAAATACAAAGAGAGGTAAAAGACAAGAGTTGTGAGATTATTATCAGGGGAAAAAAGCTATATAGAGTGAAACACGAGTATAAACACGTGAGGCAAATATTATTTTCTTTCCTAATTTCTATTTTTTACTAACCTAGAAAAGAGAACCACCAATCATTATTGTTAAGAGCCATGCAACAACAATTTGAGATGATGAACAAGGTGTTTGGCGAGATGAGGGATAACAATAAAGAGATGATGGGTAGGATCGATAGGCACAATATAGTGCTTGCCAACTTACTAATGAAGAAACATCACGGGGTCTCTAATATTATGAGAAATGATAGGCATAATCATAATCCTATGGCTGAATTTGAGGATGGAGATGATTATAATTATATGGCTGAGATAGGTAGAATGAGGCGTAGAGGAGATAGGCGTGATCATAACCCTATGGCTGAATTTGATGATGAAGATGATTGTAATTATTTGGCTGAGATGGGTAGGATGAGGCGTAGAGGAGATAGGCGTGAAAGGGCACCTAGAGGAGGTGACTATAGAGGCCACGATGGGGTAGATAAAAACCTTGAGAATATAAAAACGAAAATACCTTCATACCAAGGTAGGAATGACCCTAAAGTCTATTTCAAGTGGAATAATAATAATGTGAGTGATAGGGCTGTTTCAAAGGAGACGACCGAACCACCTAAGGGACGAGATGAGGTAACTAGCAACAATATAATGGGGTTGTCGTGTGATAATGGGGTTGTGGAATCTAAGGATGAGTGTTATAACGATATGCTCCCTGAGTTGAAAGATGATGGTGTAGAATACCCTGTAGATAATGAAGCTCTAATTGCGACGTATGCTCTTTAGGTACAAATTAAAATAGAGAATTTAGAACAGCATTTTGATTTAGATGTGTAAGAAACGACAACGAGGAAGGAAAAATGTCGACAAATGATTTTTCTAGTACACAAAAAATCCCACATTGTACTACGAAAAACTAATCAATCCCTCTCCAGTTTGGCTATTTCATTTTTGCAGGAATTGGATTACATATGTTCTGAAGGGATGTCTAGTAGGTTACCACCTATTAGAGACATCACACATCACATTGGCTTGGTACATGGAGATGTTAGTCCAGAACAACCAACCAATAGAACTAATCCAGATGAGACGAATGAGCTTCAAATACATCAAATTAAAGAAAACAAATCCTGTAGATTCATCTTTGAGCTTAGTGATTGGTTTGGGATGCATGTCAAGACGGAAGGCGTTTTTACTCCTCTTAATTCCTCATATGCAGGTGTTGATTCGAGGTCGAATCTTTTTTAGGAAGTAGTGGATGATGCGATCCGAAATGCGACACCAACTTTCAAAATGAGTTGACAAATGAGGAACCAAAATCAAATAGATGGTTGGAGGACCAAAACAAGCATCACACAAAGTTTGGAAGTCAAAACGTGGAAAACGGCAAAGGGGCATAAACTTTTAAATAGGTGGGCGATCTGCTTTACAAAACAGCAAGCAAGCAAAAACAATAAACTGGGCAATCGCCCAGGCTTAATTTTTGGGAAAATTTGAATTTTTGGTATTTTAGTTTTCTTTTTTCGTTTAGAACTCTATTTTAATTAGTTTTAGTTATTATTTCTGAATTAGATTAGGATTTCTTTAATTTTACTATTTAAGTACTTTTCATTGTAAAACAATTAAGTTTAGTATTTGGAGAGATTAATTAAAGTGATGATTCACTTTCTACCGTGTTCTTAATTAAACAAACCCTAAAAACTTATCAAAGATTTTGCAAACCTTTGTGGCGTTTTCATAACTATGGTTCTTTGATTCAAGAAATCATCGAGTCAAGTTCTACCGACCAGATTTTAGCTTTCTTGGGGTTCAAATCAAATCTTTTATGGGTTCTGAGATTCAATTCTCTGCGTGTTCGCATCATAAATCACTTTAAATTGTCCTCAGAATTCAGCACCAAAAATTTAGATGAAATGGGGAGAATGATAAAAGTTCCTTATGCTAATATTGTTGGATTTGTTATGTACCTTATGATTTGCACCAGAGTTGATTTAGCCCTTGGAAGTACTGTTCTTAGCAGATTTATGGCTAATTCAAGAGAGAGCCATTGAGAAGCCCTTAAGTGTTTCCTTAAATACTTAAATAGTTAATCTAGTTTGGGATTAATTTTTATAAAAAGTAAAGAATGGGTAAGTTTGAAGGGGTAGACTTTGATGGAGACATAGATATTAAGAGGTCAACTTCTACCTACTTCTTTACTTTATGTGATACCAATGTAAGATGGAAATACTAGCTTCAAAAAGTGGTTGCTCTCTTTCCTACATAAGCTGAATACATAGCAGCTATTGATGTAATAAAAGAAGGAATTTGGTTAAGTGGTTTGCTAAAGGAGTTTGGTTATGTTGTTGAAAATGCTATCCCAAGACAATCTGATAATCAAAGTGCTATTCATCTAAGTTAAAAATCTAATGTATCATGATAGAACAAAGCATATTGATGTCAAATACCACTTCATAAGGGATATCATATTAAAAGATGTTCTAAAATTGGAATAGATACTCACTCAATAACCAATCTGATTGTTGGCGGATTTTTGTGTAAATGACTTCTAAATTGCAGAAACAAGAAACCGAATGAAAATGGATGCAACGTCAAGGCAAGTGTTGAACACTTTGTCCTTAAGTCAAATTTTTCCCACAATGGTGCCTATGGTTTATTGAAATCGACTCCAACATATAATGACTTCTGCTTGTGTTTGTAGCACTTCCAAACACAAGCACAATGAACCAAAATTGGTTTTGTACTCCAAAGGATGAAAATGAAATATGAAAACCAGAATTTTATGCAACAAATGCAATAAACTTGGTTCAAATGATGAAATATATGAATGGATTGTTTTGCATATCACTTCTCTATCAAAAAAGACTTCTAGAAGGTCCTAAATATAGACGATGTTTGATTGAAAACGAAATGGTATGGAGCCACTTCGTGCAACACTTTAAAAGACATGTCTGTTCACGCAAACCTATGTGATCGCAAGGTACAATTTTGAAGATAGAATTTTAATCTAGTTTAACCATGCGATCGCATGGCTTTATATCCTGCAATATCAAGGTAGGACAAAAAAACGTTCTGCTTAAAATTTAGGCAAGTTGCGATTGCAGGGAAAAATACCCATGCGATCGCATGGTCAAATTTTGACCTAAATTTGTCCTTTTTCGAAATTTCTCATTCATTCGATATTGGTTTTGAGATGCCAAATATACCCTTCAATACATGCATAGAATTTTGAATTATCTTTTGGGAGCGTTGCCCCCGAACCCCCACGAGGGACGCTGCCAATTTCTTGACATCTTAAACCAATTTTCAACAATCCTCCACATGAATGAAAATTTATTGATACGCAAAACACGATGCAAATGAAATGCAGACTCTGACAAATGGAGTACATGCAACAAGTCATAGCATCAAGATAGGTGGCTTGTGGCTTTGAATCTTCTTTAGTTGAGTATAATCGGATTTACTAGGCTAATTCGTGAACGCGATGTCCTTGAACCATCCAGCCGTTCATGTAAACTCAAACAATTATACCAACACCATAACTTATCTAACCAATTCGGTTCTCATAGTTGTGTCTATTTTGGCCCTGGACAATTCTTGGTGTCATAAGTACTCTAAGATAATTAAGCATCGAACCCCACGACCTGACCTGGCAGGTCGATCCCCGTTTCGACGCCCTAAAGTGGCGAAGTGGCAAACTAATTTGCCTAAACGGATTAGGTCGGGTCTGAGTATTTTGACCGAAGTTGACAAATACTTAGTTAATTTCTCGACATCTTAAACTAATTTCTAACAATTCCCACATGAAATGGAAATTTATTGATACACAAAACACGATGCAAATGAAATGCAAATGAAATGCAGACTCTGACAATTGGAGTACATGCGACAAGTTATAGCATCAAGATAGGTGGCTTGTGGCTTTGAACCTTCTTTAGTTGAGTATAATCAGATTTACTAGGCTAATTGGTGAACGCGATGTCCTTGAACCATCCAGCCGTTCATGTAAATCCAAACAAATGTACCAACACCACAACTTATCTAACAAATTCGGTTTTCATGGTTGTATCCATTTTGGCCTTGGACAACTCTTGGTTTCATAAGTGCTCTAAGATAATTAAGCCTCGAACCCCATGACCTGACCGGGCAGGTCGTTCTCCGTTTTGACGCCACAAAGCGACGAAGTGGTAATCTAATTTACCTAAACGGATTGGGTCGGGTCTGAGTATTTTGGCTGAAGTTGACAGATACTTAGTTAATTTATCGACATCTTAAACCAATTTTCCAACAATCCCCTACATGAATGGAAATTCATTTATACGCAAAACACGATGCAAGTGAAATGCAAATGAAAGGCAGACTCTAACAAATGGAGTACATGCGACAAGTCATAGCAACAAGATAGATGGCTTGTGGCTTTGAACCTTCTTTAGTTGAGTATAATCGAATTTACTAGGGTAATTGGTGAATGCGATGTCCTTGAACCATATAGCCGTTCATGTAAACCCAAACAATTGTACCAACACCATAACTTATCTAACCAATTCCCTTCTCATAGTTGTGTCCATTTTGACACTGGACAACTCTTGGTTTCATAAGTATTCTTAGAGAATTAAACCTCGAACCCCGCGACCTGACCGAGTAGGTCGATCCCTGTTTTGACACCCCAAAGCGGCGAAGTGGTAAACTAATTTGCCTAAACGGATTGTGTCAGGTCTGAATATTTTGGCCAAAATTGACAGATACTTAGTTAATTTCTTAACATTTTAAACCAATTCTCAACAATCCCCCACATGAATTGAAATTCATTGATACGTAAAACACGATGCAAATGAAATGCAAATGAAAGGCAGACTCTAACAAATGGAGTACATGCGATAAGTCATAGCATCAAGATAGGTGGATTGTGCCTTTGAACCTTCTTTAGTTGAGTATAATCGGATTTACTAGGCTAATTGGTGAACGCGATGTCCTTGAACCATCCAGCCGTTTATGTAACTCCAAAAAATTGTACCAACACCATAACTTTTCTAACCAATTCAATTCTCATTGTTTTGTCTATTTTGGCCCTGGACAACTTTTGGTTTCATAAGTGTTTTAAGAGAATTAAGCCTCGAACCCCGTGACCAGACCGGGCAGGTCGATCTCCATTTCGACGCCCAAAGTGGCGAAGTGGTAAACTAATTTGTCTAAACTGATTGGGTCGGGTCTATGTATTTTGGCCGAAGTTGACAGATACTTAGTTAATTTATCGACATCTTAAACCAATTTCTAACAATTCTCCACATGAATAGAAATTCATTGATACGCAAAGCACGATGCAAATGAAATGCAGACTATAACGAATAGAGTACGTGTGACAAGTTATAGCATCAAGATAGGTGGCTTATGGTTTTGAACCTTCTTTAGTTGAGTATAATTGGATTTACTAGGCTAATTGTTGAACGCGATGTCCTTGAACCATCCAGCCGTTCGTGTAAACCCAAACGATTGTACCAACACCATAACTTATCTAACCAATTAGGTTGTCATGGTTGGGTCCATTTTTGCCTTGGACAACTCTTGGTTTCATAAGTACTATAAGATAATTAAGCCTCAAACCCCGCGACCTGATCGGGCATGTACCCGTTTCGATGCTCAAAAATAGCGAAGTGGTAAATTAATTTGCCTAAACGGATTGGGTCGAGTCTGAGTACTTTGACCGAAGTTGACAGATACTTAGCTAATTTATCGACATCTGAAAGCAATTTCCAACAATTCTCCACATGAATGGAAATTCATTGATATGCATAACACGATGCAAATGAATTGCAGACTCTAACAAATAGAATACATGCGACAAGTCATAGCATCAAGATAGGTGGCTTGTGGCTTTGAACCTTCTTTAGTTGAGTATAATCGAATTTACTAGGCTAATTCTTGAACGCGATGTCCTTGAACCATCCAGCTATTCATGTAAACCCAAACAATTGTACTAACACCATAACTTATCTAACCAATTCGGTTCTCATGGTTGTGTCCATTTTGTCCTTGCACAACTCTTGGTTTCATAAGTACTCTAAGATAATTAAGCCTCGAACCCCACGACCTGACCGGGCAGGTCGATCTCCATTTCGACGCTCCAAAGCGGCGAAGTGGCAAACTAATTTGCCTAAACGGATTACGTCGGGTCTTAGTATTTTGGCCGAAGATGTCAGATACTTAGTTAATTTCTCTACATCTTAAACCAATTTCCAACAATTTCCCACATGAATGGAAATTCATTGATTCGCAAAACACGATGCAAATGAAAAGCAAATGAAAGGCAGACTCTAACAAATGGAGTACTTGCGACAAGTCATAGCATCAAGATAGGTGGTTTGTGTCTTTGAACCTTCTTTAGTTGAGTATAATCAGATTTACTCGGCTAATTGGTGAATGCGATGTCCTTGAACCATCCAGCCGTTCATGTAAACCTAAACAATTGTACCAACATTAGAACTTATCGAATCAATACAGTTCTCATGTTTGTGTCCATTTTGGCACTAGACAACTCTTGGTTTTATAAGTGCTCTAAGAGAATTAAGCCTCGAACCGCGACCTGACTTGGTAGGTAGATTCTTGTTTCGACGTCCCAATGCGGCAAAGTGACAAACTAATTTGTCCAAACGGATTACGTCGGGTCTGAGTATTTTGGCCGAAGTTGACAGATACTTAGTTAATTTCTCGACATCTTAAACCAATTTCCAACGATCCCCCACATGAATGGAAATTCATTGATACGCAAAACACGATGCAAATGAAATTCAGACTCTAACAAATTGAGTACATGCGACAAGTCATAGCATCAAGATAGGTGGCTTGTGGCTTTGAACCTTCTTTAGTTGAGTATAATTTGATTTACTAGGCTAATTGTTGAACACGATGTCCTTGAACCATCCAGCCGTTCATGTAAACCCAAATAATTGTACCAACACCATAACTTATCTAACCAATTCGGTTATCATGGTTGTGTCCATTTTGGCCTTGGACAAATATTGGTTTCATAAGTACTCTAAGATAATTAAGCCTCGAACCCCGCGACCTGACCGGGTAGGTCGATCTCTGTTTTGACATCCCAAAGTAGTGAAGTGGGAAATTAATTTGCCTAAACGGATTAGGTCGGGTCTTAGTATTTTGGCCAAAATTGACAGATACTTAGTTAATTTCTCGACATCTTAAACCAATTTCCAACAATCCTCCACATGAATAGAAATTCATTTATACACAAAACACGATGCAAATGAAATGCAAATGAAAGGCAGATTCAAACAAATGGAGTACATGCGATAAGTCATAGCATCAAGATAGGTGGCTTGTGGTTGAACGTGATGTCCTTGAACCATCCAGTCGTTCATGTAAACCCAAACAATTGTACCAACACCATAACTTATCGAACCAATTTGGTTCTCATGGTTGTGTCCATTTTGGCACTGGACAACTCTTGGTTTCATAAGTGCTCTAAGAGAATTAAGCTTCGAACCCCGCAACCTGACCAGGTAGGTAGATCTCTCGTTTCGATGCTCTAAAGCAGCAAAGTGGCAAACTAATTACCTAAACGGATTGGGTCGGGTCTAAGTACTTTAGCCAAAGTTGACAGATACTTAGTTAATTTATCAACATCTTAAACCAATTTCCAACAATCTCCAACATGAATGGAAATTTATTGATACACAAAACACGATGCAAATGAAATGCAGACTCTAACAAATGGAGTACATGAGACAAGTAATAGCATCAAGATAGGTAACTTGTGGCTTTGAACCTTCTTTAGTTGAGTATAATCGGATTTACAAGGCTAATTAGTGAACGCGATGTCCTTGAACCATCGAGCCGTTCATGTAAATCCTAACAATTGTACAAACACCATAACTTATCTAACCAATTCGATTTTTATGATTGTGTCCATTTTATCCCTGGACAACTCTTGGTTTCATAAGTGCTCTAAAAGATTTAAGACTCGAACCCCGCAACCTGACCGGGCAAGTCGATCTCCGTTTTTACGACCTAAAGCGGTGAAGTGGTAAACTAATTTACCTAAACAGATTGGGTCAGGTCTGAGTATTTTGGCCGAAGTTGACAGATACTTATTTAATTTTTCGACATCTTAAACCAATTTCCAACAATTCCCCACATGAATGTAAATTCATTGATACGCAAAATACGATGCAAATGAAATGCATACTCTAACAAATGAAGTATATGCGAAAAGTCATAGCATCAAGATAGGTGGCTTGTGGCTTTGAACCTTCTTTAGTTGAGTATAATCGGATTTACTAGGCTAATTTGTGAATGCGACGTCCTTGAACCATCCAGCCGTTCATGTAAACCCAAACAATTGTACCAACACCATAACTTATCTAACCAATTTGGTTCCTATGGTTTTGTCCATTTCGGCCCTGGACAACTCTTGGTTTCATAAGTGTTCTAAGATAATTTAGCCTCGAACCCGCGACATGACCAGGTAGGTCGATCTCCGTTTCGATGACCCAAACCAGCGAAGTGGTAAACTAATTTACCTAAACAGATTGGGCCAGGTCTGAGTATTTTGGCCAAAGTTTACAAATTCTTAGTTAATTTCTCGACATCTTAAACCAAATTTTAGCAATCCCCTAAATGAATGGAAATTCATTGATACGCAAAATACGATGCAAATAATTTGCAAATGAAAGGCAGACTCTAACAAATGGAGTACATGCAACAAGTCATAGCATCAAGATAGGTGACTTGTGGCTTTGAACCTTCTTTAGTTGAGTATAATCAGATTTACTAGGCTAATTGGTAAACGCGATGTCCTTGAACCATCCAGCCGTTCATGTAAATCCAAATAATTGTACCAACACCATAACTTATCTAACTAATTCGGTCTCATGGTTGTGTCCATTTTGGCACTGGACAACTCTTAGTTTCATAAGTGCTCTACGAGAAACCTCGAATCGCGACCTGACTTGGCAGGTCGATCTCTGTTTTGACGCCTTAAAGCGACGAAGTAGGAAACTAATTTGCCTAAACGGATTACGTCGGGTCTGAGTATTTTGGTCGAAGTTGACAGATGCTTAGTTAATTTCTCAACATCTTAAACCAATTTTCAACAATCCCCCACATGAATGAAAATTCATTGATACAAAAAACATGATGTAAATGAAATGCAAATGAAAGGCGGACTCTAACAAATGGAGTACATGCGACAAGTCATAGCATCAAGATAGGTGGCTTGTGGGTTTGAACCTTCTTTAGTTGAGTATAATCAGATTTACAAGGCTAATTGGTGAATGCGATGTCCATGAACCATCCAGCCATTCATGTAAACCCAAACAATTGTACCAACACCGTAACTTATCTAACCAATTCGATTCTCATGGTTGTGTCCATTTTGGCACTAGACAACTCTTAGATTCATAAGTGGTCCTAGAGAATTAAGCCTCGAACCGCGACCTGACTCGGCAGGTCGATCCCTATTTCGACGCCCTAAAGCGGCGAAGTAGGAAACTAATTTGCCTAAACGGATTACGTCGGGTTTGAGTATTTTGGTCGAAGTTGACAGATACTTAGTTAATTTCTCGACATCTTAAACCAATTTCCAATGGTTCCCCACATGAATGGAAATTCATTGATACGCAAAATACGATGCAATTGAAATGCAGACTCTAACAAATGTAGTACATGCAACAAGTCATAGCATCAACATAGGTGGCTTGTGGCTTTGAACCTTCTTTAGTTGAGTATAATCGAATTTACTTGGGTAATTGGTGAACGCGATGTCCTTTAACAATACAGCCATTCATGTAAACCCGAACAATTGTACCAACACCATTACTTATCAAACCAATTCGGCTCTCATGGTTGTGTTCCTTTTGCACTGGACAACTCTTGGTTTCATAAGTGCTCTAATATAATTAGGTCTCGAACCCCACGACCTGACCAGGTAGGTCGATCTTCGTTTTGATGCCCCAAAGCGGCGAAGTGGTAAACTAATTTACCTAAACTGATTTGGTCGGGTCTGTGTGTTTTGGCCGAAGTTGAGAGATACTTAGTTAATTTCAAGACATCTTAAACCAATTTCTAACAATCCCCCACATGAATGGAAATTCATTGATACGCATAACACGATGCAAATAAAATGCAAATGAAAGGTAGACTCTAACAAATGGAGTACATGCGACAAGTCATAGTATCAAGATATGTGGTTTGTGGCTTTGAACCTTCTTTAGTTGAGTATAATAAGATTTACTAGGCTAATTAGTGAATGCGATGTCCTTGAACCATCCATCCATTCATGTAAACCCAAACAATTGTACCAACACTATAACTTATCTAACCAATTCGATTCTCATGGTTGTGTCCATTTTGGCACTGGACAACTCTTGGTTTCATAAGTGCTCTAAGATACTTAAGCATCCAACCCTGCGACCTGACCGGGGATGTATATCTCCGTTTCGACGCTCCAAAGCGGCAAAGTGGCAAACTAATTTGCCTAAACGGATTGGGTCGGGTGTGAGTATTTTGGCCGAAGTTGACAGATACTT
Source organism: Forsythia suspensa (assembly GCA_023638005.1). Classification (NCBI taxonomy): domain Eukaryota; kingdom Viridiplantae; phylum Streptophyta; class Magnoliopsida; order Lamiales; family Oleaceae; genus Forsythia; species Forsythia suspensa. Next base: position 35,429,748 of record CM042671.1, read on the forward strand.
AGTTAATTTCTCGACATCTTAAACCAATTTTCAACAATCCCCCACATGAATGGAATTTCATTGGTACGCAAAACACGATGCAAATAAAATACAAATGAAAGGCAGACTCTAACAAATGGAGTACATGCGACAAGTCATAGCATCAAGATAGGTGGCTTGTTGCTTTGAACCTTCTTTACTTGAGTATAATCAAATTTACTAGACTAATTGGTGAACCCGATGTCCTTGAACCATCCAGCCGTTTATGTAAACCCAAACAATTGTACCAACACCATAACTTATCTAACAAATTCGGTTCTCATGGTTGTGTCCATTTTGGCCCTGGACCACTCTTGGTTTCATAAGTGCTCTAAGAGAATTAAGCCTCGAACCCCGTGACCTGATCGGACAGGTTGATCCCCGTTTCGAAGCTCTAAAGCTGCGAAGTGGTAAACTAATTTGTCTAAACGGATTGGGTTAGGTCTGAGTATTTTGGCCGAAGTTGATAGATACTTAGTTAATTTATCGACATCTTAAACCAATTTCCAACAATCCTCCACATGAATGGAAATTCATTGATACGTAAAACACGATGCAAATGAAATGCAGACTCTGACAAATGGAGTACATTCAACAAGTCATAGAATCAAGATAGGTGGCATGTGGCTTTGAACCTTCTTTAGTTGAGTATAATCGGATTTACTAGGGTAATTGGTGAACGCGATGTCCTTGAACCATGCAGCCGTTCATAAACCCAAACAATTGTACCAACACCATAACTTATCTAACCAATTCGGTTTTCATGGTTGTGTCCATTTATGCCCTGGACAACCCTTGGTTTCATAAGTGCTCTAAGAGAATTAAGCCTCGAACCCTGCGACCTAACCGGGCAGGTCTATCCCTATTTTGACGTCCGAAAGCGGCGAAGTGGAAAACTAATTTGGCTAAACGAATTCGGTCGGGTCTGAGTATTTTGGCCGAAGTGGACAAATATTTAGTTAATTTCTCGGTATCTTAAACCAATTTCTAACAATACTCCACATAAATAGAAATTCATTGATACGCAAAACACGATGCAAATTAAATACAGACTCTAACAAATGGAGTACATGCGACAAGTCAGAGCATCAAGATAGGTGGCTTTGAACCTTCTTTAGTTGAGTATAATCGTATTTACTAGGCTAATTGGTGAACGCGATGTCCTTGAACCATCCTGCTGGTTCGTGTAAACCCAAACAATTGTACCAACACCATAACTTATCTATTTTGGCCATGGACAACTCTTAATTTCATAAGTGGTCTAAGAGAATTAAGCCTCGAACCCCGCAACTTGACCAGGTAGGTTGATCCCTGTTTCGACACCCCAAAGACGCGAAGTGGCAAACTAATTTGCCTAAACGAATTGGGTCGGGTCTTATTATTTTGGCTGAAATTGACAGATACTTAGTTAATTTCTTGACATCTTAAACCAATTTTCAACACTGATATGGGTACCAAAGTTGTGCCCTTGAATAAATTCAAAAATTGTTTGAAGTTTCTATCAATTGATTATGTTTAAATATGATCTTTTGAGTTCAAGAGTGAATGAAGCACAAGTAGATTAAACTCTGAGCACAATTGATCAACCAAATATTGGTAGGAAGGTGGAGCTGTTGAGATTTCTTATGTTTACTGTCAAAGTTGGTTGAAGTCGTACTTTGATAAAATGCGTTTTTGAAAGTGGAGCATATGCAGAAGATGTTGACACATGGCTTTATGGTGGATGTTGGATTGAATCTTGATCCTTTTATCTACGCTTTAGTTGCTTTTTTGCGTGAGTTGAATAATTTAGTTTTCTCTCTCTTCTCTCACCTCAAGATCTTCTTCTTCATCTTCTTTTCTGTTTCTTTTTTAGGTTTATGGATAAAGAACTTGGTGTTCCTTAGTCCGATTTGTAGCAGATTAGATTAAATAAGGTTTTCTTGGTTCTCTGTGAATAGTAACCATATTTCTTGTTTGGTATCTCTTGAGAAAGTCTAAGTAGCTTAAGGCTTGAAATTCGACAGTATTGTACACATTTAATTTGTTGCCAATTTGGTTGGTTATTAGTGATATATAGCTTAATCTACTTTTGTGGATGCTCAACAAGGGATTATGTATTGGATTTGGTCAGTGAACCTTTGGGGTTTGAGCCAAAACAAATACTTGTATTTTTTAGTTTCTTGCACTTTTATGTTCTTAGATCTGATGAATTGTTGTGTGTTCTTGACGCATCATGATGGTTTCTAGGCTTTGGAAAAGACATTCTTAACATCCAACTATTGCAGCATCCAATCTAGATTTATAGCCAATGTCAATAAGACTTTATAGTACTCATGTGAGCAACATGAGTAGATGTTTCCTTAATCAATGCCATAAGTTTGAGTATAGCAAACATGGCCTTATCTTTGTCAATTGTACCATGTGCATTGTATTTAATTGTGGCACCTACTTGCCGCCCACCATCTTTTTCTGCTAGAAAGTTTCATGATTTTCTTATGATAAATTTTATTTAAATTGTTTATATAGTAATATTTTGTTGAATGTGATTGAATTCGTTATATTGAGATTGTTTTGAGCATAATTTATTCATTTGTTACGAAATTGTTGCTTTAAAGCACGTTACAAAGAAAATTATTTTTCAAAATTAATTAATTATTTATATATATATATATATATATATATATATATATATATATATATATATTCACATAGTTTTACAAAGCAAAATGCTATACTGTGACAGCTTTAAAAATGCATTGAAAGAGTACATTTTGTTTCTTGTTCGTTGGTTTGTAGACTTTTTAACCCATTTATCTTTAAATGATCGTCCATTATGTCCGTCATACTGCCATCTTTCAGTCGCCTTGGCAGATTTGCAATAATAACTGTTGAAGGCAAAAACAAATACTTTATCGTCTTCAACATTGATCGGTACACGTGCGCTTGAAGATTCAGTACTTGTTTCATTAATTTTCATAATAAATTTTTTCTTAATTATATGGATGAGTATACAAAATAATAATATTAATAAACAAATATTTCAAAATTTATACTAAAGCATAAGAATTTGTGTAAGACGTATGTAAAGAAAACTCTAATAAGTGTAGCATATTTTACAGATATACATTAGATGTTGTTAGTGATGGTATTGATTCAATCATTTATACACAAGCATAAATGTTTTATTGAAGCGTACAATATCTGAGTACAAAAGATAAGTTAGATTTGGTCAATGGAGTCCAATGCAGAAACAGAGGAATAATGTATGTTAAAAGTTATTTTATTTTTTAATGCAAACAGTTTTCATTATTAAGTTACACTAATTCAAAAAAATTCTAAATAATAACATAATTACCCTTGTAACATAAATCAATTAGAAATAAACACATTAAAATCTTCTTCAACGACAACGCATAACCTGCTGCTTCTTCTACTTTCTCGCCGCATCTCGCGACTCATTGCTGGCAACCAAAAGCTTTTCCATGGTTTTTGTGGTGAGCAATCTCTAATACACAATTTTCACGCAGATTTATTTGTTTTCTATTATTATTCTTATTCTCAATCATTAGAAGACGGCGTGATTTTCATGTGTATTGATTTCATTAATTATTATATTATCTTCTTATTTCTACTGTTTCATCTTATCTTTACAATGACATGTAATTATTTAAGTTGGGTCAAAGATGTGGTGATGGTTTGTGAAAATTCTAACCACGTGTGTGTGCTCAGTGCATTAAATGGTTGTACGTACAAGTGCTTGGTGCTAAAAGAATAGATAAATCCTTAGGCAAGAATTATGGGAGCGAGGAGAAAAACAGCCTTTGCATTTCCTTCCTACTACTTGAATTCAAAATGGAGCCTACTAATCCAAGTACCTCATTATTTTTTCTTGTATCTTTGCCCTATATATGTGGTTTGAGCATCCATATTGACAAGAAAATCAACGTATAGTTGAGCATATTGGCTTATGACTGGCAATACAAGTTGAAAACGTCGTTTTACCTATTTTTTTCAAGGAATGAGATGAACTAGAAACTAAAGAATCGGGCAATTAAGTATATATATGAAAAATCTTTAGCCAAGTTGCGGTACAATACAAGTTGTATTTATTCTTAAATCTTGCATAGAAAATGTGATAACACAAAGAAACAATATCATTGTTACTATGTTCAATAAGCTTTTTATAGAGTAGATTACTATTCTAATATAAATTTACGTCGGTTGTTATTAAGATGTCATTATATGATTCTTTTATTGATATTATTATTTGTGTATAGGTTTGTATCTATTGGCGTTTGTTGTTGTAAATTCTGAGAATCATAACAATTGGTTGTGATTTCTGGAGCATCTGCGCGCAATATTGTTTAGAGCACTCGACAACTTACATTTGTATGAAATCGGAATGCTGGATTAATAAAAGTATTGCACGAGGCATTCCTTGCAGCGAATCATTTTTTCTACGACATTTGAAAGAATATTTGAGGGATAAATTAAATGATGGTGGCTTCTCAATTGTTAAATAATTCATGGGGATATTATTTATGTGAAGAAATTGAGTTTTACTATTTTGAATTTGATGGAAATATTATTTTCTGATATATGGATCACAATTGCTTGTAATTGTTAATGTTGTCGTTTCAGTTTTGTTATCATTTTGCTATGGATTTTTTTTTTTTTTTTGAATGATTGTTTCAACATTATTTTTTTGGGATGTTACTCTTACATATTCATGAATGTCTGTTTGATACTATGATATATTGTATTCTGGCATGTTGTTTTTCTATGTTCAACTCTATGGTTCATCACCCCCTTTAATTTTGAGATAGGTGGTGTACACATATTGTAATATTTGATATCACACATAATTGTTAATGATTTTTCCCGTGTTAATAGGATATGATATTGTTTATTGTACAATATCATATAAAAATAATAATTTAAAGTATCATTGATGTGTGCATATGATGTATATCGTATATTAATGTTATGATTTATACTATAACATAACACAGAAACAACATGCAGTATTATTAACAAATTATTCACGAATGAACAAATTTCAATCATTAACAAAAAAAGGTTATAATTCCACCAATTGACATTCACATGATATGGTATCATATCATACCAAAAAAACATACAATATAAAGAAACATAAGACAATATCTTAGAACATATTGGCAAGTAAACAATTCCTCACAAGAGGAATTTGGTTTCATTAATCTACAATGTATTCATTGATGAAATTCGAAGCTATATGTGCTTTATACTGTCTCATTTTCTCCATCGTCAATGTTTCTTCTAGTTCATTTTTTGCTAATCGTCCAATCACATGGTAGACATGTATTCTACAATCAACACTGTGATATAAAATTTAGATATATTTAATAAATGTAAGTGCGTGTTTACATTTAAAACGAGATAATATAAATACGGATTGAATGTGTAGCACCTTCTTACATCCCAATGTATTGTTGCGGAGCACCTTCTTACATCCTAATGTATTGCTATGGTGTACATTAGTATCAAGCATATTCTTGGACAAAATGCTATTCTTTAATAGAAAACCATAACTCGAAAGAAGCACAATATCACATTAAATTCAAATAGTATCATAGACAACTCAAAATTGTAAGAGTAACTCGCATAGTATGCTTGTCACAAATAATATCAGGCAATATCCTTTTAAATCCAAACAATATCATACATATTCTTTGGGCAAAATATGATTGTTTCCAATAAACCATAATTTGAAACAAAGACAGCATGACACATATACTTGAAACAACAAACTTCAACCCAATATCATAGATAACAATATCTTAATATAACAATATATTATTGTTAAAGACATCAAACATATTAAACTAATATAATAGTATCAGAAGCACATTAGAATCAAGTATGTGGTTGGGGGCAAAATGTTATGCTTTAATAGAAAATCATAACTCGAAAGAAGCACATTGTCTTATTAAATTCAAACAATATCATGCATATTCTATGAGACAAAATATGATTGTTTAACAATAACCCATAACTCGAAACAAAGATATTATGACACACACTCAAAACAGTAAACTCCAACATAATAGAACAGTATCGTAGATAACAGTATCTTAATACAACAGTCCATTAATATGACAATGTCTTAAGATAACATTTTCTCGTAGAACATGCTTCTCACGAATAATATCACATAGTACCTCATTAAATCCAAATAATATCTGAACCACACTAGAATCAAGCATATGTCGAGGAAGATAGGCACAACGTTAAAACCATAGCTCGAAACGTTAATATTATCACATATAAATGAATTCTGAATAGTGGATCGACTTTTTAATGGGCATATCTGGTATTATAACAAAAATTCAAGCACAGTTTTTAATGTAATGTAAAATAAACATGAAACAATGAAAAAGTTACAATTTCTACAAAAAATAGAGAAAGAGTTCTAATGTAATGCAAAATAGATATGAAACAATGAAATTAAATATGAAATAACATACCTGTTTCCACATAAATTAAATTTGGAGTTTAAACGTTCAACAAAATTACCTTAAGAACTCATCGAGTTAGGATGAATCAACAACCAAAAAATTCAATCTGGTAAGCATTGTTTTGAGAAATTGAGAAAGGTGCAAGAAAAATATAAAGAAATATATATAAAGGGAGTTGGGGTTGGAATCTTTATTATATAAGCATTGTTTTTAGGAATTGAGAAAGGAGCAAGAAAAATATAAAGAAATAGAGAATCTTGTTTTAGGCAAATCAGAAAAGGGGGTAGAAAAATCAAATTTCCTAGAGGGCATAAGTGTATTTTTGCATTGTTATATGACTTAAAAAGGAGGAATTTTGGATTGTATGACTTGGTGGCCTAAAGTTGACTGACTCCAATTTTTTTTGTATTTGATAGTACTCATCAGTTTAAATAATTTTTGGTGTCGTTTGTGCCTATGACGCTCTATTCTTTTGTGTTCATATAAAAAAAATAGATGAAATTCCTTGTCAATGGAGCCATCACACAAGTGAAAGAACACATGTCTCATCAATGATCCAGCTATTAATTGAGGCAATATCATCTCATTAGAGAGATAATCTTAAGAAATGACATAAAGATAGAATGGGTCTTAACATACGATAATGTAGCAGATCCTTTGACAAAGTTGTTGTCCCAGCACAAGCATGATTGTCATGCTAAATCTAATGGTATTAAGATACCTAAGTGATTGGATCTAGTTTGTATGGGACATTTTGTGATATACTCTTTGTTAGACATTGAAGTATATGAATAAATTGATTAATTAAATAATGGCAAGTATGTTATTTTTAAATTTTACTATTTAAAATAATAGAGTCCGAAGAAAAGTTCATAGTAACTTGTTAATCACAAGATGTTGTGATTGTGATATACAAGTTATAAATAACTTATTCTTGAAATATCACGGTCATAGTAATAATGAGATACATATATCATTATTGTGGATAGACTAGCATGTGTTGCATTTCTTTTGAAGAAAGTAGTTGATCTCACGAGCTAAGATGTAGAGAGACATCTAAATGAACACATGAATGCATTGTTATGGAAATATGACATTTGATTATCTGCCTAAAGATTCCACATAGATAACTATCCAAGTGTAAGTGGTAAATCTCTAATGTGCGGTTGTGGATTTGGTCCTTTGACTTGAGGACATCATAGAATCTTATGTGAGGATTACTACATTTTGGCGAGCGTTTGATGGGACTCGAAGATTTGAGTTACTAGGAAGACGTCGTACGGGTATAGTGAGAATTATATGAAGGTTGTGAATGTCCAATATGAGGATTCGTCACTCCTGAAAAGTATGAGATTATAACCTGAATTTTGCACACTTATGTTGATATAAATTTTTTCAGCCGGGGTGGAGTTACGAGTTGAAAATGTTTCAATTATAACAAGATTAGATCAACGAAGAGTTGAGGTGAATAATATAATTGGTTGAAATGAGATTGACACTGATCCATATCTCTTAACCAATTGGATTATATTGATGAAGAGATTATATTTCTATGGTAACCGCTCATATATTGGTTCTGTCATACCACATGACATTTTCTTTATCATGGATTGCCTTGACACATTGCTAGATATTAATCTTGGACGGCAACGTGAATTGATCGATCTAGGTGAATCGATGAGAATATCACTGCGCTTGCCATTGTGAATGGGAACCTAATGGATCACACACCTAAGGCGAGAATTGAACATCTGAAGTTGGACCTTGTCCAAGTGGGAGATTGAAAAAATTAATGTCCAAGGTCCAATTAGTTGGGTTGGACTTAATTACTTATTGTACCAAATTAATTAATTAGATTAATTAATTCAACATGTTTGTTGATGGGCTCTAGTTGGACTAGACCCAGGGCTAGGGTTAGCTCCGCCTATAAATTAATAGGCACAACAGATTAAGGTTAAGAGTTGATCTTGATTACTTGCTAGCACAAGCAAAAGACAACCCAATACAATTACTCCTAAAATGTTCTGCTTTCATTTGTTCTTGATCGTGGAAGTCTAAATCTTTTCTTGCTGTGTAGATCATCATTGGAGGCTGGACAATTGGACAGTTTTGATATTGAAGATAGCAAATCTAGCTAATCAGATAATCAGATTTCACGGTGTTTATCAAGGTAAACTTCTATCATGAATTTTATCTAAGTACAAGGTTGATCTAGCTTATAGGAATTGTAAATTTAATTTACGATGTGCATGTATACTTCAATTCCTTATAAGGCGGCATGCTACAAATATTGTATCTTTTTGTGTTGGAATCTTCCAATACAATTGTTGTAAAATAAAAATTCGAATTTTTCTTACGTTACTAATGTTCACGATAGCATGATTTATACACAAACAGTACTTAAATAGAAAAGAGAGTTTTGTAAGATTAAAATCTCTCATACTTTGCAACACTAAAATAGCACAGAAAGAGCAAAACTCGATGTAGATGTTTCTTAACTAATCATTCATGTTTCAATTTATTATTTTAACTAGACGATCTTTATCATCATCAAAGCAACAACAAAGAAAAGAGCCATTCTTACCTCAAATTGACATCTTTTTCTTTATCCGAGACATAATAGTTCGATTGACCGATCGTGGACTAAAGGCGAACTTCATAAATTAAGCATCCAATTGACTCCCAAATTGTAGTATGCATCCAAACGTTAAAATAGATTAAGCTTTTTGAGACAAAGATGATAAATTAGTAGTTGTAGGCTATTGAGTTTGCTTGTCCTGCCTTAGTTTATGTTTCAAACGATCAAATTATCATATTTGGAGACTAAGAAAAAAAGGGGGTAATTGACATAAAGCGTCCCTGCCTTTTGAAGTGATTGTGCAAATCATCACTACCTATGAAATTTTGGTATTTTCATCCTCAAATCTACCTTTGCTTGTGCAAAACATCCTTTCAGTGTCATCAAAAAAGCTCTGTTACGTCTGATCCTCAACACGACTCGTATTACCTTGCAAGTGTAAATTCGTCTACACACCAATTTCACAATAATCCCACAATATTTTGTAATGATCTACAAAACTCCATCTAATATTATCTAGTGCCTTTTCCTTTGCTTTGTATACTTGCCAAGTTAAGATGTCACCCAAACCATCCCTTTCACCCTTTTCCATGAATGTGATGACTTCCATGTTTAGTTTAGACCTCCAATCAGATTAAAGGTATGGACGTTTTGTACATAGTGTCCATAGCGGTTCAACTTCTGATATTCTATCTACTTGATAATTTGGACGGACGTACAAGTAATCCTTCATAATATCAAGAATAATGTGGGAATCATGAACCGCAAGTTGTTCCTTGGGTGTTTTGCGAGCTTCTAACCTATGAACTGCACAAAGGAAAACCTGTTCACCTTACTTGACTGTGAAATTGACCTTTTCCTCAACTTCATTTACCACATTGTTGCCATCCTTGCAAGGGTGGTGATGAAGAAGTCCCCACATATAATTGCATTCAAGTTTTCGTGTAATTCCAATTAGGATTGATTTATGTCGAGATAGTCCACATGTTCTATACGGGTTCTCTCTTAACATTGTATAATGTCTAAATGTTGGGCATTTTAAACTATGTAGACACTAGAGCAGCCCTAATTGCCTCCACAAAGGGAGACTCTACTACAATACTCATGTTTGCTTCTTCATCCGATCATCCCTTGGTAGTTTACTCTTCTCGATTTTTCTTCTAGCTTCAATCCCCGCATAGTCATTCAATTTAAAGCATATAAATTGATTTGCTAGATAAAAGGTAGGGACATATGTGAAATGGGTATATGGACGAAATTACCCTTGTAATGTGGTACGAGTCGTGTTGAGGATCAGACTTAACGGAGCTTTTTGGATGACAATGGATGGAACGGATGTTTTACGCAAGCAAGGGTGGATTTTGAGGGAAAAATGTCGAAATTTTATAGGTAGAGATGATTTGAATAATCACTTCAAAAGGTATTGACGTATTGTGCCAATTACCAAAAAAAAAAAAAATAGAGCAAAATTCTTAATTGCTTTCTCTTCCATTTCAGTATCTTCACCTACCAAAAAGAATTTTAACAGCTTAAATCATAAAAAATTTCTGTTAGATCAAACTTTGCTTGCAAATGGCTTGAGTCTATCGAACAAAAACTGAAACCCATACTTTCACATGATTCCAAGACGCGTGATAGACGCTTTCCTTAAAAAAAAAAAAAAAAAAAAATTGTTCCACTCAATTGTAGTACACACGAGATCCAAAGTTGTCTATATGATGTAATATAAAATGATTTAAGTGTTTGCCTGCGTCTCTGCATTGATGAAAGTAAACCAAACACTCAAAATAAATGTAGAAAATTATATAAGAGAATTTTATATCCAGTTCTACAGTATTCAAAATATAAAACAAGTTAAAGAAATCAAATTCTATTTAGAGAAGCAAAGAAATAAGAAAATGATCAAGAATTGTCTCATTATTTCTTTCAACAATCACACTAAATTTATAGATCGTTAAAGGGCACTTCTCAAAGATTACAATGGTTAAAAAGAATCACAACAATTCATTACGATACACAAAAACCGACTTCATAATGAAAGGAGGCCAAAATGCACGACAAGCTCCGTTTTCCAGTTTCGCTTCTTATCAAAACCGAATGCTCGTTTCACCGATTTTTCATCCAACACTAGTCCCGAGTCATTCATGTAATGTTCTACATATGTCAAAACGACATATTTAGAAAATCAACTCAACAATTTCCAATCTAAGAGCCATTTGTAATCTAAAACCATCAACAATTTCAACCTCTGGAATTAGAGGGACTAAAAATAAAAAGATCAAACATTCACAAATAAATTTCTATAAATCGCACACGAATTATTTTTATCAAAAGATTCAAAATCCAAAATAATTTGGCAATAATTCATAAAAAAAAAAAAAGAAAATAAAATTACGAAATTGCAATTATGAATTACCTGAAGTAGATTTTGTTTTGATAATGGTGAAAATTGGGATTTAGCATTTAGGACTAGAACACTTTGCTAGATAACGAGAAGCTCAAGTCGGAATAATTGAATTGGAGAATAGGTAATTATATTCACACTACAAAATTTATTTGTTGCACCACATTGTAATTGCATTTAAGGTCCTCAATCTTTATTCATTGTAATACTTATGTCATCAACTTTTTTTTCGCTGCTTTTTATCTTCAATCTTCCATTAATTAGCACATCTCGCCTTTTAATAAAAGTTCACGTCCAAAAAGTCCGTTTGTAAAGAGTAAAACTACTTATTTGCCTATCACACACACACACACACACACACACACACACACACACACACACACACACACACACATATATATATATATATATATATATATATATATATATATATATTTAAATAAATACAAAAGTGTGACAAAATATTTTTATCTCATTTCAAAGTACGCAAAATAGAATATTTTAACAAAAATCATCATCAATGTGCTAATTAATTAGAAGGTTAAAGATAAGAATTTGATGGAAAAAAAAAGGTTAGGGACATAAGTATTACGATAGACAAAGATTGATGATCTTAAATTTAATTAAAATGTGGTGCAACAAAGAAAAACTGTAGTGGCAATATAATCACCCTTGGAGAATATATGGTGATATGTATTTGGCCCGATTTGAATTGGACCGGGTCTTACCTCTTTTTTTTTTTTTTTATGGAGTTGTGATAGAAGTTAGAAATATGCTTCGAATTAGTCGAATTAGGCCACACATAGGCTAAATTTCTTTTTTCTTGAAAAAAAAAAATGAGCGAACAAAAAATAGACTCCTTTAATTTTGAGGCTTGACCCGCGGGCCTCACTCGTCTTTACCCAAAATAACCCAAAACAGTCTATGAGTGGAAGATTAAATTATTAAGAAAATAGTAAATAATTTTATTTTCAATATGCAAACTGGAATTTCAAGATTCAACATGCACAAGGAGCTCACTTTCTTGTTTGATACAACTAAACAGAGTTAACGCCATATCTCCTCCTCCATTGTAGGCTAAATACCCAGACAAGGTATTCTTAAAACATAATAGTAAATGGATTTATTGAAGGAATTTCTTGAACCAAAGAGCAGACTTTTTGAAGTATCTTTTGAGTTTATCTGCGCGGTCCACGTAAATTAAACCAAAGTTTTGAGTGTATCCTGAAGCCCACTCATAAGTGTCTAAAAGTGACCACGGGAAGAAACCCTTCACATCAACCCCATCTCTGTAAAAAAAAAAAAAAAAAAAAAGCGTTGTGTTACATAAGCAATTCCTTTAATTAAATACTTAAATTTAATTAAAAAATTAATTCAATGCAGGTTGAATTAATAATTAAATGTGTAGGAGATATGTTACCCACTGTTGATGTGAACTGATGTGGGAGTGGCACATTAGTAGTGGAACACACAATTAAATGTGTCCACGCACAGTGGACAATATATCTCCGGCTCATCATGGGCATGAAATCATTCCCCGGCAAATAGAATGGACAAAAGCTAAAAAATATACTCACGTAATAGCGTGCTTAACGGCCAAAAGATGACGGCGGTAAAAATCTATCCTTTGCGGATCATTGGTCCCTTGCTTTATTGTTGTAATATTAGTATAGCTAATTCCTACCAACAATTCCAGATTTTTGAATTAGAGAAAAGATGTAAAAACATTTACTAATTCACTTTAAATTCAAATAGACCACACGATTTAGTTCTTATATATATATATGTTCTCACCACATTCTGTGATATAAATAGTTGGATTCTTGAACTTTTGCTTTGTGTGGACAAGAAGATTTTTAAGTCCTCTTGGAAACACATAAAACATGCTAAAACCTGTCTGTAAATAATAAAAACATAAAATTATCAGTTATTTGCCATCTTTCAATAATTTCGAACAAAGAATATTAATATATATTTGTTACTTGCAATCAAGATTGAATGTTATATAACTGTACATCGAGGTGTAAATCTAGATATGTTGGAGAGGCCGGCCTTGTCGGGCTTGGTTCTCTAGACTATGTTTTAATTCTTTTCTTATTCAAAAAGTTTAACAAAGAAAATATATATGTGCCAATTCGATCGGTCTACTTTACACTTCTATTTGTATTTTTCTGAGCGAGATTATGGTCGTCAATCTTGAAAATTTGGAAATAATTACATACTGGATTACCGATGAATTTTCCATTTCTCTCACCTACAAAATAGGAGGAAACGAAATTATAAGAAGAAATGTTAAATATTACCATGAACTACGAGCAATTAAATCAGATAATAATTAGTATATTTGTTTTGAAGGTAATTTGTGAACTTACTTGTAAGATTAGCTTTAGAGTCATTAAGATCTTGGTGTTAACAAGATTGATTGATGCAGGAAGATTAAGGCAAAGACATAAAATGAAGTATAATAATTGAGTCCCAAGAAATCATAGGAGCCCTTCACCAATTCAGCTTCTTCATGTGTGAAATTTGGTAAGCGTTTCCCAAGAAGGGTATGCATGCTTTTTGGATAATCTCCATACGTTAATGGATTTAAAAACCTTAAGAACATCATCAAAATATCCATATTAGGGCCTTGTTTAGGAGCATTTCAAGCTTTGTTTTTATGAAACTTGACTCAAGTGTCCAGTAACCATCAAACACTTGGCGAAAACGTAACTTTGAGTCATATTTTTCAAAAGAAAATCACTTATTACATATTTGAATATACCAATATATAGTTAGATGTATTTTTAGTAATAGAAACATGAATGCAGTACTCACCATCCTAACATAAAATCGAGGGCCCTTTGAGCTGCTTTCACATCAGATTGCCTTTTGGAATAGGGCACAAACCAGTGAGAAATCAGTACTATACCAATCTGGCCTTTCTGATACGGCTGTATAAATAAAATCACCAATATTATTGTCCCCTTAAATCGGATTGTGGACCCACTTTAATATTTGGTCAAAAGACGGTAAAAACCATCTCTTAAAAACAATATTTCCAGCATAACATGTACCGTGTACGAACCTTGTACTTTTCTCTGTATAATTTGACTGTTTGGGCATGACAAAGGAGCATCAAATGGCCAGCAATGTAAGGCTCGATGGCAGAGTTACCACCAGGACAGTCATTGTTCATCCAAGAAGAACAGCGTCCAGGAGCCATGATACCCAAGTCATAACCACCTAATATAAATATATATGGCTCATTCATAGTCACCCAATGCTTAACCCTATCACCAAATTCTTTGAAACAAACTTCTGCAAAATCTCGAAAATCATCCCTGCCAGGAAAACAAAAATTGTATTTAGTTGATTAGTTGATTTGATATATAATCTGTGATTAAATGTTGATGATAGGTCAGTGAACACTGTGTTGTTTTCACCAAAATGTACCTGATAATTTTGTTGGGTGGATTTTGTATAAAGTGACTGACACTTGCCTTGACCTGACCGGATAGGTCGATCCCCGTTTTGACACCCCGAATCGGCGAAGTGACAAACTATTTTGCCTAAACAGATTGGATCGGGTCTGAATATTTGGCCGAAGTTGACACTAAGTCATTTTAGTTGGTTTTCAATACTAAAACAATTTCTCGAATTCTTAAACCAATTTCCAACATATTTAACCTATTCCGGAAAGATATTGAGGAAATTTATGTTAAGAGTTGCTTAAAAGCCGTCAACAAGTAGAGTTGGAGAAAGTACAATGGATCGAACATGTTTGGAAGTACTTATAATTTAGTCAAATATCATTTTTATCCAAAAATTATGTAGGACCCACAACTTATTTTTAGAATAATTAATTAGACAATCGTGATTTTCATAATAGAATAGAGATTATAGATAATCAGTTCTCTAGTAAAATTCAGTTTAGCCAATACAAAGTATTATTAGTTTTTTTAGTAAGATATACTACTATTCAGTTCATTTTTTAAAATCCCCAAAAGTACCTGATTTTATTATTTACTCTAGTGCACCGAGGAACTTTGGATCATGTACTAATATATATTATTAAAGGTGATCTTATACATAGGGAGACTTTGGGTCGTGTATAAAGGTGATCTCAGAGGTCTTTGGGACCCACACTGGTACATAAAAGGGATTTTAGGTCGTGTACGGGGTGTAAAATATTTATTCCAATTTTGCCCTCATACTTACAATACAAAAATTTTTTATTCCCCCTTTATCTTTGTTTATTTTTATTTTATTATTTTAGTGATTTCAAGTTATTTATGTTTTTTTAGTGAATATATTAATTCAAAGAATTAAATGACAATTAAGTATATTTTATGTTTGTTTTTCGATATTTTTATATGTTATGTAAATTTTTTTTCTTTTGCGATGTTAAATATTTTATTTTGTTAATTGTGATATTGATTATTATGCTTGTTTTTAATTTTATTTAATAAATGCAATAATTTATGTAAATAAATGTAATTTTTAATTTATAAATTTAATATAAATACAATATATAATGAAATAATTTTTTAAATAAATTAATTGTTGAGATTAAAAAAATAAGGAAAGAGAATGTACACTGTTTATTTGGTGCAAAATTTAAAGTAATGGGTTTGAGATAACATTTGGATTTGGTGTGAAAATTGCACCAATTTGAATATATGGATTGGAGATGGCCTTAGAGTTTGAACGAATATTACCAATCTTTTTTAAAATTAAATGTTGAATTGAAAAAATAAATTAAAATATTTTGTACAATGTTTCCACAATGTTCTGTCCCAATTTTTTATTTTTTTTAAATAACTTTTCTACATGTCATGTTGTGTGTCCTTTTCCCAATTTTGTGGAACTTACTAACTTAGGGTTTCCCTAACATATACTAAAAAACAAAAAACAAAATATTTATTTCATTAAGATAATTTTATCTAAATTTACTTACACAATGCGAGGGCTTAGGAAGCCTCCATACTCATCTTGTAGGGCTTGATGAAGATCCCAATGATAGATTGTGGGAAAAGGCTGTAAACCTATTGATGATATATAAGCGAGTGAGAGAGAAGATAGATAGAGAGAGAAAGGATGATAGATAAAGTCATCTCTGACCTTTTGATAAGAGTTCATTAATAAGATTGTTGTAGAAGGAAATTCCTTCCTTATTTACTCCCTTACTTAACGTCCCATCTGCATAAATGAAATCAAAGTTTAAACAAGAAAAAAAAAAGTATAAAATGACAAGAAGATTATTCACCTAGGTATTTTTGGAAGAAAATTTGTTATTATATACGCAGTCATTTATATGTAAACAATGGCGCACCTTAATTTTATTAAACAGTGGGTATAGCCCACTCTAAAGCTTGAGCCATTCCTCCCTCCTAGAGGTGTCAATCCGGGTACCCGGCCCGCCTCTAATGAAACCCGGTGACGGCCCGCATTAGAAAAAGCCCGCATCATCGTGGATTGCGAGCCGGATCAACCCAGCCCACAAAAATTGAACACTAGCCCGGCCCACCCGTCTGCCCATCCTGGTCGAGCCCATGTGGGCCGCGGTTCAGCCCAGTTCGGCCCATATGAATACAAAATTAATTTTTTTTAAATTACTAAAAAAATTAGTTATTTATTGTAATTAAAAAATATATATTTATATATATAGAAAAAAATATGTTAAATTACTAAATGTCAAAGATAAATTCACATTTGTTGATGTTTTAATTCAATTTCTATTATTTTTATATATATTTAAAGACTAAAACAGCACGCATCTGTCACATTTTTCACTTTAAACGGCTCTCTGCCATTTGTTTTTTTATTTTTTATTTTTAAATATCATTTCAAATATAAAAGTTTGAATTTTCTGTATTTTCTTTTTCAAAAAAAAAAAAAATCAAAACAGGCCAGCGGTTAAAGGACGAACCGCTTGGCCGTGAACAGCCCCCTGGTTCACGGGCTGGCCCGCGATTTGGCCTTCTTAGCCCGTGAACGGCCCGCGCTCTGACCTCCTCGGCCCGTGAATGGCCCGCCCAGTTCACGGACTGGCCTGCGGTTTCTGGTCGAGGCAGGTGGGTCGGCCCACCCATCTGGACACCTCTACCCCTCTTCTCCCACTTCATAAAATAGGCATAAAAAATTATTTTTACATTATAAAATTAGTTTACAAAATTTAAACCACCCTAAAATCCCTTGTCCATTAGATTTGAATTTTGCCCCCCTAAAATGCATTTCTATCAAGTTTCACCCCTGTATATTAAGAGATAAGAGACATGAGGGTAAATGGGAATAGTGTAGTGCTTATATGGGAGCTTATATGGGAGATTTGTGTAATTTTTGAAAAGACAAAATGTGTCTAAAGGGTAATTATATTCACACAAGATTTTTTATTTTTTGCACCACATTTTAATTATATTTAACATCCTTAATCTTTTAACATTCTAGCACTTATGTCCCCAACTTTTTTATCACATTTTTATCTTCGACTTTTTATTAATTAACACATCTTGTGTTTGATAACGGTTTCCGTAAAAAAATATTTGTTTATGATTTGTAAACAGACTTATTTTTCCATCATATTTAAAAAAAAAACAATAGATACAAAAGTACGATAAAATATTTTTTCCTTATTTCAAAGCATGTAAACAAAATATCTCGAAAGAAACCATCATCACTGATGAAATATGCTAATTAATGAAACTTGAAGATAAGAATTCGATCACAAAAAGTTAAGAATATAATTGCAATAATGAATAAAAGTTAAGGATCTTAAGTACAATTAAAATATGGTGCACTTATAATAAATTGTAGTGTAAATATAACCACCCGTGTCGAAAACCTATGAAGTAAGTAATCATATTATATTTATTTATTTAGTTTTTCTAATATGTTCGATTCTATACAATCTGAATTTATTTAGTTGAGAGTACTAAACACATCAAATACAAACCCTTCGACACCTATCAATTGCGCAACTTGAGTGTAAATAAAGAAAGAAAGTAAATAGGAAGGGCAAATTCTAATTGAGGGAAAAAAGAACTTTTGGTAAATAAATTTTAAGACAATCTTACAAGGTAAAATTCTTGACCATGAGATAGAAAATCTGAAGGCATTGATTCCAATAAATTCCATCAGCTTTATATCGTCCTGCATCTCACCATAATTTCTTAGTATATACATATAGAATGATAATGAAAATGTAAGGGTTTGTCCAATTCTAGAATATTGAATAAACTAGACTAGTTAAAGTCACTTGTACAAAATTAAGTAATTAACAAATGAACCCCTAACACATTAAACATCAATTTATTACATCTGAAGGAATATTTTTCTAATAATAATTAATTATTAACAATTGCATTAGACTATTACAAGTTGTTAATTGACTATATTATCATTCCAGCAAGCTCTATAATTGAGCATTAACATATAAAAAAGATCACATAAACACAAATTAAATGATTAAGTATTGAAATATTTAAACACACCTTGTAACGATGATAGAAGTCATTTGATATGTCGCCATTACTGCGGTCCAAAATTTTACCTGCACGTATATATATTATTAGCCGGACTAAGCTTGTGTTTGGTTTAGATTAAAAACTGATTTTTTTCAACCGTAATTTTTGACTTTTCAACCCATTTTTATCATGAAAAGTCAACAATTTCAACTCAAATAAACTACTTTTGGTTGATAAACTGTTTATAATCTCTATCAAACGCACTCTAATTTTATTATGTGCAAGGGCGGAGGTGGGGGGGGGACCAGGACCCCCCAACTTTTCTGAATTTTTTTTATTTTTTATTTTTAATATTTTTTTTAAATAAGTGAGTTTGATTCTACTATTTTGGAGGTAAAATAGGTTTTTCTTAGTAAGAGTGGAGCCCAATTTAGCCCACAAATGTTGACTTTTGGTTACTTTATTTATTACTAATTTACCAGTTTGTCCCTCTATTTAATAATTGGATACACACAAGAAGGGCAAAATTGAAATTACAATTTATTGAATGGAATGTATGGACAGAATTTGTTTGAGAAAAATTGATTTTTTTCCAAAATAGCAGAATCAGACATGCTTCTAAGATAACTTCTTCTTCTTAATAATCAACCAAAACAAAAAATATTAAAGCCCAAATCCAACATTGAATAAACTAAACAAATAAAACTCAACCTAACTCGGATTAAGTTAGAATCATTCAATAACCAAGAAAAAAGTATTGATGCTATTCTTTTCAAGTAATCAGAATAAACACGAAATAAGCATCGAATACGTCTAACTGCATGAATCGATTGTGTTCAATATCTTCTTGTAAGCTTTTTAAAGATTATGACATGAAAAAACATTAGATTCTCATAAAAATGGATTCAGTAATTGTGATTTGAGAAGGAAAAAAAATATGGGACGCCTCAACCCCGATAGAGTTCTCCCTCCCAGCCTGCCCCCTGTTTGAGGACCCCCCAACTTCAAATCCCTGACTCCGCCACTAATTATGAGATTTAATAATATTAAGCTGTATTTATAATACAAATTGAAGATAAATGTTTTTTTTGTTTAAAGTAAATTTTATTCTTCTCTATATACTGCAGTGTGTGCGCGCAGCAGCAGGAGGAGGAGGGGGGGGGCCTAGGTCCCTCTGTTTATTTTGTCTGATTGCAGAAAAACTGTAAGTTTAGCTAACGAGACACGAAAGAATAATGTCCAGTTTAGAATAAGAACTTTGCATTGAACTATGCCATCTACAAGGTTTAAACTTTAAGATAAAGTGAATAAACGGATGTGTTAAGTTTAAGTCTCGCAGCATCCTATTTATAGAAATTATGCATGCATGTCAGATGTTTAAACAACAATGAATCTGATCAACACACGAGAGAGGACGTGTTGAAAAATAAATTTAAATAAGTAAACATGTGACGTCTTAAAAGCTTAATTTTAAGGTTTTAGAGGAGGCTATTCAAAACTTTGAACCTCCCCCAAACCTAAATCCCACCAGTGTTACACACAGAGCAAAGAGAGGAGGTCCAAAACCTGGATATTTGTGTGTAAAGTTATCCCATATACTTGGACCTCTGCCATCCTCTTTTGCAGCTCCTTCATACTGCAACAACATGTACATATTCAGGAACAATCATATCATGAATTCAAACATAACACGACTCGTATTTAACATTTTGAAGCAGCAGATGAGTATGTAACCTGATAGGCAGACGAGCCTGCACCAAACACAAAATCAGAGGGAAAACTAGTCCTATTTAATGGAGTTGATATATGGCTACTGGGCACATTTTCCACTGAAACTGAAAGCACAGTGCAGCTGATTATGACCAAGAGAAGAAAAAGATAGTCTTTGAGCTCCATTTCTGCTTACTATCAACGACCACTTTGCCCACAATATATAGAGTGAAATTTCACTCATAAAAATAGAAAAACAATATATTGATGTGACTATTATATTGAAACATTTTTATGTGGGCATCAGTTAATTTGAGCAGCTAGTGAAGTCCATTCAGAGTTGTGAAGATTAAACATTATGGGGCACCATTGATAAAGACATTGCTTGTTATAGACTCAGAATAGTACTCTCCACAATGTTGGAATAATATGTGTCATATTTTTCACTTTTTATATCTTGGCTATCTTAATAAATATAACTGATTTTTAATGATAAAAGAAGCAGTCAACATTTGTGTTTATTTGGTCGATAAACGCCAGCTCGATCGACCGCTTGATAGGCGAATCATTTTTCCAGATCAGCAAAAGCTGCGATTTTATTCTGTTTCTATATTTGATATATTCTGATTTCATGAATATTAATGACAGCTCATTTTAGTAGGTTAAAGAATTTTCTCTTATTCTTTTAGATTTGTTTAGGAAGGAAATATTTAGTTTCCTAAATTCTTTCCTACTACAAATCTAAGAAAATCTTTCTATATTCTTTCCTACTAAATCTCTTACCATCTTTGTTGTATATTCTTAGGTAAGAAATAATTCCTAAATTGATTTCTACTTTAACTATAAGTAAGAGTGAAAATCAATAAGGAATTAATGCTTTGAAAATATTTTTGTGTTCTTGTTCCATAAGCTTCATACTAGCCGAATCCATTCAAGGTGAACAAGACATGGCGCTTCATTGATTCAACTTTCAAAGCAAAAAGGTGTTCTTCAAACTCATTGAAGAATCAAGAACTTATTGGTGCTCAACGAACAATTCCATATCTTGCTCAAGCTACTTGGCGTGAAGTTAAGCAGGGGTTCTTAATCCAAGTGGTGATTGCGGTCAAGTACAATAGGGAAGTGGTGATAAAGTCAAGACCGGTGGGTTTGATTCCACTTCATCAACAAGTCAGAAGAATAAGTATCACATGGAGTTGATCTGTTTTATTTTGATTGTTATTTTGTTAATTTTGCGAAATTACAAAAACCGATACTATTGTATTTTTGAACAAGATTATTAGTGGATTGTTTTTTACCCATGGCATGGGGGCCCGTGGATGTTTCCCTTAGGGGTTTACCACGTTACATCTTGTGTTCATATTTAATCCTTTAATTTCTGCACTAGACAAGATTAGGAAACGAACTCTGTTGTGCGAGTCAGAACTGTTATCTCTATATCTTGCCAGTTCTGACTACATTTTGTCCACTGCTTGTTTAATTAAAATTAAAATTCGTGTTTAATTTAATTAATCTAGGTTTTAGAACTTTCAATTGGTATCAGAGCAGGTACACTTTTTAAGTGCGATCCATTTAAACCTAGTTATGGACGGAGCTCCATTTGGACCACCTGTTTTAGATGGTACTAATTATGCCTATTGGAAAATTAGAATTCAAGTGAATATCCAATCCCTTGATGAAAAAGTTTGGCACTCAATTGTCCATGGATATAAAACTCCTACCATTACTGAAAATGGTGTAGAAAGAGAGAAAAAGGCAGACGAGTGGGTTACAACTGATTACAATTATACTAATTGGAATTCCAAAGCTTTGAATGCCATATTTTCTTTTGTAGACTCTAATCAATTTCGTTTAATCTCTACTTGTCAGGTTGCAAAAGATGCTTGGGACATCTTACGAATTGCTCATGAAGGAACCAATATGGTCAAGTCATCCAAGCTTCAAATTCTTACTCTAGAGTTTGAACAACTAACCATGAGAGACGATGAACAATTCAAGGACTTCTATGCAAAACTCAGTGACATCACCAATACTGCTTATACCTTGGGAAAGAAATATTCGGAGAGCAAAATTGTAAAGAAAATTCTCATATCCTTGCCTGATCGTTTTCATTCTAAAGTAACTGCAATTGAAGAAAGTAAGGAGATTGAGAATATGAAGGTTGAAGAATTGGTGGGATCATTGACGACATATGAGCTACATCTACAAAGGAGAAAGAAAGAAAAGGGATCCAGTATTGTCTTCAAAATTAACAACCATGAAGACGAGGTTGATTGTGAGGAGAGCGAAACACATGAAAACATGGCCATGCTCACCCAACAATTCAAAAAATTTCTAAAAGGAAATCAAAAGGGAAGGTACTTGAATACCTCTCTCCAACAAAAGAAGAGATTTCTGACTAACACTAAACAAAATCCCACTACCTCTATGAATAGATCTGACAATCGAATTCAATGCCATGAGTGTGAGGGTTTTGGTCACATAGTCTCTGAATGTGCAAATACTTTAAAGAAATCTCATACCAAAAAGGCCATGAATATCACTTGGAGTGAAGATGATGAAAAAGACTCAAATGAAGACGAGGATGACAGATCCACCGTTGATCAGGTAACGTCCTTAACTGTGAACTTAACCTCTCATTCTGATTCCGTGCAAAACTTGATTGCAGGTTCTGACTTCTTAGCGACAACTTCTGAAGAACCAAATTATTCACAACAAACGCTGCAGTGACTGAATAAAAATTACAAGATGAACATGAGAAAAACTTGTCCACGCAAGTCTTGATAGAATTTTTGGAAGATGACAAGGCTAAAATTGATTCTCAAAATAATACTCTTACCAACATCTTAAAAGAGAAGGATGATCAAATTGCTAATCTTTTAGATGAATTAAAAGTCTCAAAAGAAAGGATCAAGCAATTAACAATTGGAGCCTCTCGCTTAAGCGAAACCCTAAGCTATGGAAGAACTCTAAACGTCAAAGAAGGTTTGGGATATGTTGGAAAAGGTGAAAGAAAAGTTGGGAATCAGATCAACTTCATCAAAGAAACAAAGTCTACTGTATTTTCATACAAAACTGCTCCCATCACCGTCAGAACTAAGACTGACCTGCCTATGCAAGTTCTGACCAATGCCAAGACTCAAAAACAGTCACGACCATCAGGTATACAACCAATACAGAGAGGTAAATCAAAGTACTTTGTAAATTGTTGCATCTGTGGTAATTTAGGACATGACTCTTTTCATTGTTTGTTTAGTAAAAACCTGGCTAATAGACAAATGAGACACCTTAGCAACACTAAAGTAAGACAAATTTGGGTCAAAAAGGTGAATTAAATTGTTATATGGTTGATGTTGCATATAGATCCTTTATTCCTAACTCTTGGTACTTTGATGGTGGTTGTTCTAGACATATGACCGTAATCGATCTTATCTAACTAACTACAAAAGTCATGAAGGTGGTCTCAGTTACTTTTGGTGATGGAGCACACAGGTAAAATTGAAGGTGTAGGCACTATTCTAATTGATGGCTTCTCCCGTTAAAAGAAGTTCTTTTTGTTGTAGGTTTAAAAGCTAACCTAATTAGTATAGGCCAACTCTGTGATGATAAACACTTGGTTATGTTCTCAAAAAATTTCTGTAAAGTCTTGAAGTATGATGGTAGTTGTATTCTACATGGTACTAGATCCAATGATAAATGTTATCTTCTTGACACCAAAATTACTTGCCATATTTCAAAGACTGACTCAACCGAGTTGTGGCACAAACGATTGGGACATTTAAACTATAGTGATCTGTTGAGACCGAAAAAGTTGAATGCGATCTGACGAGGTGTTCCTAAGCTTCTTGAAAAAATCAAGGATTTTGTGGTTCGATGCTAAAAGGTAAGCAAACCAAAAGCACTCACAAGCAAGGTAAGTTTCTTACTACAGCTCATGTTTTAGAATTACTTCACATGGATTTGATGGGACCTATTCAAACTGAAAGTATTGGGGGCAAGAAATATATTTTTGTTTGCGTGGATGATTTTTCTAGATATACTTGGGTTGATTTCTTGAGAGAAAAATCTGATGTGTTTGAAAAATTCAAATTTTTGCACCTAAAATTAACAACAGAAAAATATTTTGAGGGAATAAAAATACTAAGGATTAGAAGTGATCATGGGAGAGAGTTTGAAAATGCTACTTTCTCTACTTTTTGTGATCAAAATGGTATTTTTCATGAATTCTCTGCACCCAAAACTCTTGAACAAAACGGTGTTGTGGAAAGGAAAAATAGGTCTCTTCAAGAGATGGCTAGAGTTATGCTAAATAGTAAGAAGCTCCTGTTAAGTTATGGGTTTGCTATTAATCTTGCTTGTTATATTTTGAATCGTGTATCTTTGAGAACTGGAACCACTCAAACTCCTTATGAAATCTGGAAAGGTAGAAAACCGAATCTCAAATATTTCCATACCTTTGGTAGCAAATGCTATGTGTTAAATAATCGGGAATACTTGGGTAAATTCGATTCAAAAAGTGATGAGGGAGTGTTTATTGGTTATTACGAGAACAAAGTGCTTACGTAATTTATAACATGCGTACTCGGACTATCATTGAATCAATCAATGTAAAATTGATGATCTTGATGACTTTTCATCTTATTCACGGAGCCTAATATTCGAGACTTTGGAAGAACAGGTTGCTGGACGTCAACCTACCCAAGACCATCATGTACCTGCTCCAGACAGTGATTTACACAAGGAACATCCAACTTCAAGTTCTGATGTCTCTGCCCCTGCTCCTAGAAGTTCTGACGCACCATATACAAATAACGAACAGGACATGAGAAGGCAGCCTCCTTCTTGGATTCAGAAAGCACATCCACTGGACAATGTTCTCTCAAATTCCAGAGACGGCATGATGACTCGGATGAGGCTTGCTAATGAACTTGGAAATGTTTGCTACACTTCACAAATTGAACCCAAAAATATAAATGAAGCCATTATTGATGAAAATTGGGTTCTAGCCATGCATGAAGAGCTAGCTCAGTTTGATAGAAATGAAGTGTGGGATCTTGTACCTCGGCCAAAAGACACAAACGTGATTGGGACAAAGTGGATATTCAAAAATAAATCAGATGAACATGGCAACATAGTCAGAAACAAGGCACGCTAGGTTGAACAGGGATACACTCAACTAGAAGGAGTGGATTTTGATGAAACTTTTGCACCTGTGGCCCGGCTTGAATCCATTAGACTCTTACTATCAGTGGCATGTCAAATGAGATTTAAGCTGTACCAAATGGATGTCAAAAGTGCCTTTCTGAATGGAATTCTTAATGAAGAAGTCTATGTTGAGCGACTAAGGGATTTGTTGATCCTTATTCCCCGACCATGTGTTTAGACTCAAAAGGCTCAGACGGACTAAAGCAAACCCCAAGAGCTTGGTATGAACGATTAACCATGTTCTTGTTGGAACAGGGATACAAGCGAGAGGGGGGCGACAAAACGTTATTCATCAAACATTTTAAAAGCTGGATTAATTGTTGCCCAAATCTACGTCGATGACATTGTATTTGGTTCTTCACTAGAAACAAAATCCAAGGAATTTTCTACTCTTATGCAAAATGAATTCGAAATGAGTATGGTTGGTGAACTAAATTTCTTTTTAGGTTTGCGGATCAAACGAGTTAGATCGAGGATTTTTATCTCCCGGGCCAAGTATGCTAAAAATCTTGTGAAGAAGTTCGGTCTTGAAACAGAGACCAAGTCGGTCGAGAACTCCCATGGCCACGCCCTTAAAAATTTTCGAGAGATGACCAGGGGAAAGGAGGTTGACTCCGGCTTGCTGAAGCATGATAGGCGATCTTGCACTGACGATCGCAAGCCGTCCCGACATATCATTCGATGTTGGAGTTTGTGCACGTTATCAAGCTAAACCAAAAGAATCACATCTTGCGGCGGTGAAGCGAATTATTCGCTATATTAACTATACTTCCGATTATGGTTTATAGTATACTAATGATACTAATTCTCATCTTGCGAGGATACACCGATACCGACTGGCCGGAAACATGGATGATAGGAAAAGCACGAGTGGAGGATGTTTCTACATTGGTAACAATCTCATTGCATGGTTAAGTAAGAAACAAAACTCTATTTCCTTATCTCTGCGCAGGTTTGAATATATTGCGTTGGTAGTTGTTGCACCCACTACTTTGGATGAAACAAATGCTTTGTGATTATGGTATTGATCGGGACTCACATTCTTATGATACGTGATAACACTAGTGCTATCAATATTTCTAAAAATCGTGTTCAACACTCTAGGACCAAACATATTGATATTAGACATCATTTTATTAGGAATTTGGTCGAAGAAAAAGTTATTACTTTGGAACATATTCAGACTGAGTATCAGTTGGCTGACTTGTTCACCAAAGCCTTAGATTCTGCTAGATTTGAGACTCTACGGAAGGCCGTGGGCATTTGCTTGGTGAAAAAAAAAAAAATCATGTGTGTTTGTTTGCATTTGCTTATTTTTTATTTATTTAAAAGCAAAAAAAAGGAGGAGAAGAATGGTTTTTCTTGCAAATAGCATATGATATAATTGTATGATTGGTCTATGAATTTTGAGATTTACTTGGATTAACCAATCAGTTTGGTATGCTCATTATACTTAAGGTAAAATATGGTCAGATAAGCACACTTTGAGGACATATTGTCTTGGTTGATTGTACCTTACTACTAACTAGATTGTTATCTTTAAAGTAGTTTCATACTTTGTTGTGACCCATGGTCAGTATCTATGTCTCTCGGCACCATAGTATGTTGTTGTGTTAAACAGACAATTTCATGGAGGAGAGGGCTACCACCATAAATGTGTGCAGCCGTCCTTGATAATGAACATAAATCATGTAGAGAAGGGCTACCTTTATGGCTGTGAGAAAGTCAACTCCATGATCTTATAAATTCAGTGTTTTGACAAATCAAATATATATATATATATATATATATATATATATATATATATATATATGCAAATAAAGTCAACACTCTGAGTACTCAAAAAAAAAATTGCTATGGTACTCATGTCTGGCACGCTCATATTTTTTATTCAAAGAGATATGTTCAGATGATGACTGGTTTGAAATACATCTCAGTACTGATCTTCTTGACTAGGTTCAATTTGGCTTAGTGGGACAGGTTATGATTGATTAATCCAGTATGTCCTATCACACACTCACGTTTTAAATCTGACAAATTAATTGAATCTAATTATGCGCATATATCTGATTGGAAGATTCTGGTTGATTTTGATATCCTTGGACTGATTGTATAATTTGTAGAACTATGAAGTTTGCCCATAAATAAACCATTCAATCTTATCTCATAAAATATTCTCATTATTTGTGTGTGAGTATCTTGTATGGGCCTTCTCGTAGAAATTTCAATCAACAGTCTATTTTTGGCAGCACAATCAATTTTAATTGAGAAAAATCTGGACGAATTCTTGGTTTATGGAATCCAATCGCTTTTTGGTTATAATTTAAAAAATTCTGTTTTCCATAAAAATAGCGTATTATGCGGTTTATTTCAAATTTGACTTATCTGATTAAGGAAGGTTTCGTGGTCATTAACTTCCATTTATCAGTTTATTTTTGGTAACTGCCTTCTACACGTCCCTAATTAACTACTCCCTTCTTGTGCAATTTTGAATAAATTGAAAATTTCTCCTTTTTAAACCGTGATCTAGGGTTTTCTCTTCACCTTCTCACACTCAATCCTCAATTCCTAACTCCGAAGCCCCTCATTCTTGATCTCGGAGGTGTATTTGAGTTTTTTTTTTCAGATTCAAACAATGGTGAAGACTAAAATGCCAAAATCGAAGAAACATCCAGGAAATTCGTCCAAGGACACTGTTGCTCCAGCGTCTCTCACTTGAAGCGTGATTGGGCCACAAATGTCGCCGGCAAAGACTCTCCGTGAAGTACAAAAAGACGGAACCCTCCGATTCGGACCGAACACTTCTCCTCAGGTAGCGATCGCATCTCGGTGAATCAATCGGCGGACATTGTTGCATATCAATCGCCGGTCGACCATTCTAAAAATCAGCCCCGTCTAAAAACTAACGACCCAATCACCTATCTGAGCAAGAAAGTCACCTTGGGTACTTAAGACCCAGATGAAGAAAGAGATGAGGATGATGAATCTGCAAGTGACAGTGGGTCTGACAATGCAGCGGGTGACAATGGGTCTGATAATGCCGAAATTGAGGAGGAGGTCCGTGAGGATGAAGGGGCTGGTGATGAGGAGTCTGAACAGCCTCCTCCATTCGTAGAAGGTTCAAGTAAGCCCCCCTCTCAAAAATCTGATTCTGATTTTGATGTTGCCCTTGATGAATCTTCAAAATCTACTTGACACCTCCTCCAACGAAAAGGGCCACCGGTGAGAAAAAGGAAAGGTAAAATGGCCGATGTTGCCGAGAAGCCCACCACCGCCGGTCATAACAGACACATGTCATTTGCCTCGGGAGGTGCCTACAGTCTTGCCTACTCCCTAGTTCTCGACCCCAAATGTTCGTGACTTGACACATTAACTAGAGGTAGACACTCTCTGTTAACCCCTCAATTCTTGCTTTCTATCGGAGAATGCTGAGAGTTTGTTTTTGTCATTCACCATCTACCGTAAGTTCATCATTGAGTGCAAGGTTGCAATTGCCGAATTTAGTTCGTTTGGGTTGGTTGAAATTGTTGATTTCCACAATTTACATAATCTGTTAAGTTTTTCTAGGCCGTTCAATGAAACTCTGGTCAAGGAATTTATGGCAAATGTTCCAAAGAATCTGGGAAAGGCTGGCAATGAATTCAGGTGGAAGGTTTATGTTCGGGGAAGACATGTTACCTTCAGTCCTAACTCCCTCAGGGACTGGCTTGGAGTAACCACTGTGGCTGTCACAAGTGACGAAGAATTGACCAAGGACATCATTGCGCAAGAAATGACTGGCTCCACCTGGCCGGAATCAGGAGAACTGACTGCTTCTCGGCTATTGCCCAAATACAAAATTCTGCATCGGATTCTCATCAACAATATCGATCCGTTAACTCATCGATCGGACATTTCGGGGGACAGGGCCGTTATGCTATAAAAGTTAGGGATGAGGATGCCAGGTTGACCAGGTTAAACTAGTTTTGATAGAATTGTTTATGAAGGGCCGAGGAGGGCCAAGCGATCTGACTCACGCATCCACTCGATTCATCACTTTCTTGTTCATCAAGAAGTGCTCATATGGATTCGACCGCTTCTCGAGGACATTCCATCGCTGGGTGTACATGAGTTTACAAATTTGGGTAGCACACCGCATCCTACTCCCGAGTTCCCAAGCATTTTCTATCCTCGTTGGACCATTACGGGACGTCTTGATGCACTAGAAACTCGGTTGGGGCTGGTTCGAACACGGTAGATCAAATTTTGCCCTTACCAAAGGTTTTTCGATGATATTACTTTCATGCGTAGGGTGTTGGGCAACCGAATTTCAGGCGATGAGCATATAAAATCTGCATTCCGAATAGTTACTCCGAATTCTCTCGCACATCCCGGAGATCCAATGGAATACCGACTTCCGAACCCGTTGGTGAGCAACCTTCTGCCCCACCTCTGCACCTATCGTTGCTGATCCTCCAGCTGATGCTCCCTCAGATACCCCTACTCGCAAGAGGGTTACAAATGCATCTGCTTCCGGTTCAAAGAAGCCCAGATCCTCCCGGCACTAACTTTTCCCCGTTCTAACTCTTAACCCTCTAACTATTTGGCTGGATAAATGTTTTAAACACTTAAATTCTGCTTTATTTCGCTTCAAACACTGCTTTACTTTTGTTTTATCTCTTCCTTTGGCGTTCCTCTTCCAAAAGGGGGAGTAGTAGTAATTTTTAAATGTTTATGGTTGTTAGTTTTTTTTTATTTCTTTGGACACTATGTTGGTTAAACTTTAATAGTTGTATTTTTAGGTTTATGATAGTTTGATCACTACACTTAGATGATATCTTGCTAAGGGGGAGCAATATTAAATGTTATGGCTATTGTGTGTGGTATTTGCATATGTTGTTAACTTCTTTGCAGGAGTTCTTGGTTTACACACTAAGGGGGAGCCATAATCCTTGTATGTTGATGCTCATGGGTTCTTTACTTACTCTCACACATCACACTTACATTAAAAATCTGATAGTTATATGTTTGTAATTAAGCAACGCCAAAGGGGGAGATTGTTGGAATAATATGTGTCATATTTTTCACTTTTTATATCTTGGCTATCTTAATAAATATAACTGATTTTTAATGATAAAAGAGCAGGTCAACATTTGTGTTTCTCGATTGGTTCGATAAATGCCGATTCCGGTCGACCGGCTTGATAGGCGAATCATTTTTCCAGATCAGCAAAAGCTGCGATTTTATTCTGTTTCTATATTTGATATATTCTGATTTCATGAATATTAATGACAGCTCATTTTGTAGGTTAAAGAATTTTCTCTTACTCTTTTAGATTTGTTTAGGAAGGAAATATTTAGTTTCCTAAATTCTTTCCTACTACAAATCTAAAAAAATCTTTCTATATTCTTTCCTACTAAATCTCTTACCATCTTTGTTGTATATTCTTAGGTAAGAAATAATTCCTAAATTGATTTCTACTTTAACTATAAGTAAGAGTGAAAATCAATAAAGAATTAATGCTTTGAAAATATTTTTGTGTTCTTGTTCCATAAGCTTCATACTAGCCGAATTCATTCAAGGTGAACAAGACATGGCGCTTCATTGATTCAACTTTCAAAGCAAAAAGGTGTTCTTCAAACTCATTGAAGAATCAAGAACTTATTGGTGCTCAACGAACAATTCCATATCTTGCTCAAGCTACTTGGCGTGAAGTTAAGAACGGGGGTTCTTAATCCAAGTGGTGATTGCGGTCAAGTACAATAGGGAAGTGGTGATAAAGTCAAGACCGGTGGGTTTGATTCCACTTCATCAACAAGTCAGAAGAAGAAGTATCACATGGAGTTGATCTGTTTTCTTTTGATTGTTATTTTGTTAATTTTGCGAAATTACAAAAATCGATACTATTGTATTTTTGAACAAGATTATTAGTGGATTGTTTTTACCCATGGCATGGGGGCCCGTGGATGTTTCCCTTAGGGGTTTACCACGTTACATCTTGTGTTCGTATTTAATCCTTTAATTTCCGCACTAGACAAGATTAGAAAGCGAACTCATAAAGTCTTGATCGAATCATATCTCTATATCTTGCCGCCTCGACTACATTCTATCCACTGTTTGTTTAATTAAAATTAAAATTCGTGTTAAATTTAATTAATCTAGGTTTTAGAACTTTCACACACCTTTTACTTTGACTGCAGATATTTTTATACCTTCTACTTGAAGGGATTACCAATTTCCTCTTTATTGGAAGACTAGAACAAGGATCCGTTTATTCTGGATTAACAGATCTGACTCAAACTTTTACTTCAATAATGACCAAAAAATTTGCTTCTACTTGTGTGGTGTTACTTTTGGTAGTCGGCAGAGTAATATAATTAAAATTTCTCGTACTCTTTTGACGTTACGAAAGTATATGACATAACATTCTCATTCTCCACCAAAACACGTCCCAAGGTATGAAACATAAAACTCATTTTCAAAGTTTCACGGGAACTACAATGGCTCAATTTAAGTATTAGAAATGAAACCTTGGATTTGTACATAGAGGTGGGTTCACTCTATTTAAATTTATGTGGTATATAGGTATAGCAGGGAACCTAATGTCAGGGTGTAACATTTTTACTAATGTAGCAGAGGGGACAATATGTAGGCTTTATCAAAATTTGTGAAAAACAATATGTAGGCTTTATCAAAACTTCCATAAGTGAACGTAGGGATTAAGTTTTTGTTTGGTTTTGCTTAAAATATTCTAAAAAAAGTTGAGTTAAAATCAACAATTAATTTTAATCATATTTTTTATGAGATCTACAATTTTTATACTTTTTAACTATATATTTTATCAATTATTATTAAAATCTTCTAGAAAGGTGATTTTTTAGCAAAATGAAATGCACGAAAAAGAAAGAACATAAAGTTGAATATAACATTCAATAAAAGATAGTAATGCCTTGTCAATTTTCCGGCACTTACTTTGTTATATCATAACAAATCGAGACTAACACCTCGAAGTGAAACCTGGAAAAAGAATGTGCATTGCACATGCTGAAGATCATAATTTAAAGAAGTAAAGATTTTTGCATCTACCTACCACCAATAGAAGCATTATTGATTGTGACAAAGAAAAAATAAGTTTATGGTTCACCTACAACTTCCATATATTCCATGTCATTATGCACGACGTAATTAATTAAAAACATGTTTATGGTTGAAATTTCATCAAGGACGGATCCAAAATGAATAAGTTTGGGGGGGCTTCGGAAAAAAATTAAGACGATTTCAATAGTATAAGAAAAACGAAAAGATAAAAATGAAAATATAGTGAACCTGATCCTTCAATATCCATATTTAACACAATACATTAGTTTAAAAGGCAAAATGAAAAGACAACAAAAGTAACAAAAACGTACAATAAAAATATCTTATAACATTACTTAAATCTCAACTTGTGATTCTTCAAAAGATCAAGTATGTCAATGATTAAGGGCCCGTTTACAATTGAGTTTAGAGGCCAATTTCTGATATGTTAAACAATCATAAATTTTTTTTAGACGTTTGATAAATTTTAAAAAATATGATTATAAAGAATCTGTACTATTTTGTAGAAGATTTTGAGAAGAAGCAAAATTGTAGCTTCTTAAATTTTGCTTAAAACTTTTCTACTTCTCTATTATTAAAATAACAATTTTAACCATAATTAATTAAAATAACTCTTTCTGAGAAACCGAATTGATGCAAGTATGATGCATAAAAAATAATTTAAATTTAATTGATTTTTGTATTATATGACTATGCTTTTATTTTGTAATTTTTATAAATTCTGAAATTTATTAGATGTTTATTATGTTTATTTTAAAATAATTATGATAAATGCATATGTTTTAGAAAACTATTTAATAATATTATATATGGTTATGAAAGTAAAGATAATAATAATACAATGAACATTATTATAATTAATTATTCATTTTATTAATTTTATACATTTACGGAATAAATCGCGTTTGTTTACCAAATGCATAAATATTGATTTTGAAATATACAATAGTTTTGAAACAAAAGTTTATCAAACACTTATTTGATTCTTTTCACAATTGATTCTTTATGCATTATAGCATAGTCATTGATTACATCGAGGATTCACCTATGGTGGGCTGGTCTTGTTTCCCTAATGGTCTGGTAAAAAAACACTCTTGGAGCTCCATTTTTGCTTACATCGAGGATTCACTCATAAGAGTAGAAAAAGCAATATATTGATGCTACTATTATATTGAAACTAAATTAATTAAAAAACAAAAGTGTTCGATTTTAAAAGATTAGGCTTTTTGATAAATTGTGGTTCACATTGGTACAATAACAAAGAATTCAAATATCATTGCTATCCAATTGTGTGTTGACCTATAGTTAACTTTAAATCTTAATGTTTTGATTATAACAAACAAATTAATTGTGTTTACTAACAATCTATTTTCAAGTAATATTCAAAGCGCTACAAATCGGACTCTCATGCAATGTCAAGATCAGTCAAAATCAATCTAAGAGTTCAAATATTTCAAGATTCGAAGATCAAGATCGAAGAATAGATTTCTAGATAAAATTGTAAAGGTATTAACTCTTTGATTTTTAGCAATTAAATGAATGAAAGCTCAAAACATTTTTATGCACAAAACGTAAGTCATTATCACTTGCATAAAACATTTTTATCAAAGCCAAAATTAATTTTTCAAAACTGTAGAAATGGTCAATCCGTTGGAGGGAAAATAGTTGGCCGGATATTTGATTCTTGCAAGAACAATTGATAGAGCTCAGATTAATATTGTCTAACTCCACAAAGGTAACACCAAGTTAAATGACAAATTAAGAAGGACCAATTTCACCAAAGAAATATAAGGGAGGGAAGTGGGTTGCAATTTTCACAAAGAAAATATCAATGACAATGGCTGAAAGTTGTTGGTTTCGGATTTGGCTTTTCTGCTGAAGACCAATTCACGTGTGGTATTATTATATGGTGGTGATTTTGCTGTCAAACCAACTACTAATATATATATGTGTAATAATATATATTATATATGGTATAATATAATATATAGGTATTGTAATAGAAATAGTATAATATATTAACCCATAATATATTATACCCTAAATATATATATCCTAATAATATTATACCCTAAACATAGCCGTCCTACTTTAAACCGAGTCCAACACACAGGTCACTGAGCAACGATCCAAAGGTTCATTAAAACTTCCAAGTGACCCACACACGTCCTTCATTAATTTGGGCTGACACACTTGTGGAATAGACTATACAATTATCTTTCAATCCTGGGCTCAAAAGCCTATGAAGATATAACGGGTCTATTAATCATCACTGCCCCGGGTTTATTTGAGATCACAAAAATCTCAACAAACATCCACCTTGATCCAAATATACCTGCAAACCCCTAAAGTAAAAATAGTTTAGTAGTTGCTTAAAAAAAGATTCCAAACAAATTAGAACTTTATATACCTTCACTGAAGTTTAGAAGTGTCAGCCATCTTGTAAACTTTACCATTGTGAGCACCTTAGTGCCCATATTTGCAAGGTTATAAACCTTCAAATACCTAAGCAACAACTTTAAAGCTTCTCAATATTTGGAACCGGGATCAAACATGTACCTGCTTAACACACTAACAGTAAAGGCCAAGACTAGCCTAGTGCAAACTATCACGCCAAGACTAGCCTAGTGACATTTGAGTAGGAGTTTTTACTCATAAACTCCTTTTTCTTATCATGTTCCTCAGATAAGATAAATAGGTTACCAAGAGGTACAAAAGTGGGTTTGCAATTAACAATGCCAAATTTCTTCAAAAATTTAAGCACATAAGGAGTTTGATACACAAATAAGCATGAATTTGGCATATCTCTATCAATCTTCATACCAAGGAACCTTCTAGAATGTCCTATGTATTTCATGTCAAATTATTTACTTAATTCAACACTTATCTTGTTTACCACTTTCATGTTAGGTCCATCCAATAACATGTTATCTACACATAAAATAACAAATACACACAATCATCATTTGTGTTGTGGTGCATGTAATATATGCAATTATCAAACGCATTCCTTTTGTAACCAATATAAAAAACATGTGAATCAAACATTCTATACCACTGTCCCTTGGCTACTAACCTAGCCTCGTATCTCACATGCTTACTCTCAGTGGTACCCTTTTTCACCATATAAACCCATTTGCATCCCACTATAGATTTATCCTTAGGTTTAGGAACTAAATCCCAAGTTTGATTCCTAACAAGAGAACTTATCTCTCTTCTTATGGTACTAAACCATTCTAAGGACTTCTCAATCTTTATAGCCTCCACAAAGGTATTTGGCTCCTAATCAACTAGTTCCTGATAACTAGCATAGGCTATAGTGAAATCAGATAGTCTTTGGGGTTCCCTACATGGTCTCCTCTCTCTATCTCTTGCAATTGATAATTAGCCAAAAGATTTTGGTCAACGAGATTTTTCTTTATCACATCCTCGTTACCTTCTGCATCTATGTTCTGCTGTTTTGGATGTGTGTCACTCTCCACCTCACTAAGGGTGACGGGGATGTGGGTACTCACTTTCTCCACATCAACTAGGGACTCTTCCCTAATGGTTTCTTGCTATTTTTTACTCTCTAAACAAGCATATCTGACTCATTAAAAATGACATCCTCACTAATGATGATTTTCACACCCTTTTGGCTCCTATCCCACAACTTAAACCCCTTATCACCCTCTGGGTATCCTAAAAAAACACATTTCCTAGTTTTGGGATCTATTTTTCCTTCACTTTGATGAAAGAAAGCAGCACAACCAAAAGTCTTAGGTATGGAATAATCAGCACATTTACCTTACCATTTTTCATATGGTGTATCACCATCTAAAACAATAGAAGGGATCATATTAGTCAAATAGAAAGCAGTCATAACAGCTTCACCCCAAAACGATTTAGACATACCAGAACTCAACATCATACATCTAACTTTATCGAGCAAAGTACGATTCATCCTTTCAGCAACCCCATTCTGTTGGAGAGTGTAAGGCACAATTTTATATCTAGTAATGACACACTCATTACACAAATTATCAAAGTCAGCATTGCAGAATTGAAGACCATTATCATTACACAAATATTTTATCTTTTTACCTGTTTGATTCTCCACTTGAACTTTTTAATTTTTAAATTTAATGAAAGTTTCACTTTTATCTTTCAATAGATAAACCCACACACGTCTGGAGAAATCATCAACAATAGACAAAAAATATTTGTTACCACCAAAAGTAGGATTGCTTCCCCACAAATCAGTATGAATGTATTCTAACACTCTACTTGTCTTGTATGTGTTAGATGAAAACGATATCCTACGATATTTTCCAAGCACAGAATGATCACAAAATGGGATGTCAGACACCTGATCCTTACCAAACACACCATTGTCGTTAAGAAACTTAAGTCCCTTAACACTAATGTGACCTAACCTATTGTGCCACAATTGTGTGTGATCAGTGTCAATGGAAGAGATAGTGGAATTTAGACCACTCATCACTTCAGCATGTGTAATATATATGCCATTTCTCCTAGTAGCTTTAAAAGCTCTAAGTGCACCCTTACACATTCTAATCATGCTATCACCAAGCCTACCCATGAAACATATACTCTCTAACTCCATTATAGAAATCAAATTTCTACCCATATGCGGAACATATCTAACTTCTCTTAATGTATGCACAAAGCCACTGTCAAACTTAACAGTTACATTACCAACACCAGTAATTTTATACGCAACTCCATCCCATGCAACTACATGTCCATGATCAGCCTCATGCAAATGATCAAACCAAAATTTATTAGAAGTGACGTGAAAAGATGCACCAGAGTCTAGAATCCACTCATGTATATGGGAGTTCATAGATAGGTTAATCTCACCAGGCTCATAATTTAAAAGCATGTAAACCTCACCAGACTCATCACTAGAGGTCACTACGTTTGTCTCTCTCTGATCTTCTCCTCTATGTTTGTTCTTCTCTTTATAACATTCACTAATGAAATGTCCTATTTTTCCACACCCGTAACATTTATTTCCTTTTACCCTCCCATGTGACTTAGAACGACTTCCACCCCGTCTATTGCTACCACTATTTTTCCCACCTCCACTTCCACTCCCATCCCCCGACTGAGGTCTGCCCCTCACAAAATAGACTTTGCCATTTTTTTCGAACTTCTACTCTCTCTCCTTACTTTTTAAAGAGTCTATAAGAATGTCAGGTGTAAGGGTCTCTCTCCCATACTTAATTGCATTATTGACTTCCTCATATGAATCAGGAATAACATTTAACAAAATTATAGCTTTGTTAATTTCAGGGACCGTTTTACCACAGTTTGTAATATCTTGCACAAGCTTATTAAAAACATCAAGATTGTCATCCAAATCCCATGAGGGATCAATTTTGAAGCTGAAATTTTTTTCAAGGAGATAAATTTTATTTGGAGTGGATTGGATTAAATAAAGCTCTTCTAATTTTTTCCAAAACTTTTTCGTGGAATCAAAATTTTCAACTTTTCGCAAAACAGGGTCTAATAAATGCAATATAATAGAAGTCTAAGCGAATTCATCAAAATCTTTTTTCTGATCCTCAGTAACATTAGGACCTTAAGAATTATCAATAGCTTTTGAAACCTTTTGCTGAACCAAAATACATTTCATTTTCTGCATTTGCCAAATAGAAAAATCACCTTTACTAGTAAAGACACTCAAGTCAAAATGATGTGCAGACATCTTAACAAATAAGAATATACACCAACAAGCACTTCAAGATAATCACGCAGAAATACCTAAAGGTTTCAATATACACCATTTTAGATTCTCAGAGTTTCGTAAGATTCGCGATCTCAGATCAAGAGAATTGTCAAACGGGTAAAGTCTAGGTGACAGTTCTAAAAAATAATGCCCAAAAAATAAAGTATTGCAAATAATCAGAACCAAAACAAAAGCTAAACACAAGTCACAACAATGAGCACGTAAATTCCTAGCAACATGCAATAGTTACCCCACAGGGTAACCCCAAACCTAATGGTCACCTCACACGATAACTTGCTAGTACTGGAATGTAAAAGATGGTCTGATGGTTACTAGAGTAGACCAAATCTGATGGTCTGTATTAAATAGGAGAGATACGAAACAAATTAAAAGAATTCCAGCAGCAACAGCAACCACACAAGCTGGAAAAACCACGAAGGTTTTGCAAACGCCAAATATGTTCACTATCGAACCGCTGTCTAAGCTGTTCGGACCACCACAAATATAACTGACCACTACAGAAGGTCAGAAATAGGACGAGGATCACAACGCCATCAGCCACTCGGCGGAATACCCTCTTACGCGCCTCCACGCGCTGCCTAAAGAAATCTGCAGCAAAAATCATGCGCCACCCATGCGTTGCCTCCTCTGCTTCACGTGCCGCTCAGCTACTCCGCCTCGACGTCAGAAACTAGAATATGGTCTCTGTTCACAAAGATGACATCTCCTTTGGCCGGATAATGGACGGACAGATACGGGCAGATTCTTGTTTCTTTTTCTTCGTTAATCCGACAACCCAAAATTAATTTTCTTACACTACGGAATGCCAACGAGGCTCTGATACCAATTTTTGGAGAAAAAAATAGTTCGCCGGATCATTGATTCTTGCAAGAACAATTGACAGGCTTCGATTAATAATATCCAACTCCACAAAGGTAACACCAAGTTAAAAGAGAAATTAAGAAAGACCAATTTCGCCTAAGAAATATAAGGGAGGGAAGTGGGTTGCAATTTTCACAAAGAAAATATCAATGACAATGGTTGAAGGTTGCTGATTTTGGATTTGGCTTTTCTGCTGAAGACCAATTCACGTGTGGAATTATTATATGGTGGTGATTTTGCTGCCAAACCAACTACTAATATATATATATATATATATATATATATATATATATATATATATGTGTGTGTGTGTGTGTGTGTGTGTGTGTGTGTGTGTGTGTGTGTGTAATAATAAATATTATATATGGTATAATATAATATATGGGTATAGTAATGGTAATAGTCTAATATATTAACTCATAATATATTATACCTTAAATATATATACCCCAATAATATTATACCCTAAACTTAGCCGTTCCACTTTAAACCGGGTCCAACACACTAGGTCACTGAGCAACGACCCAAAGGTACACTAAAACCTTCAAGTGACCTACACACGTCCTTCATTAATTTGGGTTGACAAACTTGTGAAGTGAACTATACAATTATTTTTCAATCCTGGGCTCAAAGCCTATGAAGATATAACGGGTCTATTAATTATTACTGCCCCGGGTTTATTTGAAATCACAAAAATCCCAACAGTGCACGTGGCTTGCGTTTTAGAAAAAAAAATAAAAAAAATATCCAGTCTACACGTGAAGGAGAGTTTTAATGACTAAATTGAAAAGTAAATGTGTTTTATGACAAGTAAAGCTTTTAGACGAAAAAATTCGACACATTTATAGTGATTTTATATAATTCTTTTTAGAAAATATCAGACGTTTTACGGCCCTCCATGTTACACGTGTTCATCGGGTGCTTGTCTTGAAAATATTTTATGTATAACTCGATGTTGGTGATAACAAGTGTTTTCATCATCTCCAATGCAACAATGTAGAAAGTTGTACACATGGACGTGATAAGTAAAATTGGGAAGGGAGAGAAGAGCATCTCCAATGAGATTGTGGATTGGAAAATTTGTAGCTTGCATTTACAAGAGAGAGGATGTAATGGAGAGAAGAGCATCTCCAATGAGATTATGGATTGGAAAAATTGTAACTTGCATTTACGAAAGAGACACTACAAAAGAGTAAGTGAACGTAATGATTAAGCTTTTGTTTGGTTTTGCTTAAAATATTCTCAAAAAAGTTAAGTTCAAATCAATAATTAATTTTAATCATACTTTTTATGAGATCCACAATTTTTATAAACTTTTTAACTATATATTTTATCAATTATTATTAAAATCTTCTAAAAAGGTTATTTTTTAGCGAAATGAAATGCACGAAGAAGAAAGAATATAAAGTTGAATATAACATTCAATAAAAGATAGCAATGTCCTGCCAATTTTCTGGCACTTAGACTTTGTTATATCATAACAAATCGAGACTAACACTTCGAAGTGAAAACAATATACAATTGTAATATATTTTATAAGAATAGTTTCATCATGTACTATTAAAAATAAAAGAATTTAAAAAATATTAATATTTTTATTCCAAAAATATTATTTATATTTTTTTATAAAACTCGTAGTTACATTTCTTACAAAAAGTATGTATTGCATTTGTTACATTTCTAATTTAAAATATTAAAAAATAATTATAGAATTTTATTATAAAATCAAGTAGGTGCTTATTTTAAATCCAAATATAAAATGACACAAAAAAAAAAAAAAAAAGGTAATAGAAACTTGGAAAAAAGAATGTGCATTGCACATGCTGAAGATCATAATTTAAAAAAGTAAAGATTTTTGCATGGGTAATTATATTACCACAACATTATTTGTTAAATATACCACATTTTAATTGTAATGAAAGTTTTTAATTATTGGTCACTTTTACATTTATGTCTAACTTTTTTTAAGTAAATTTTTATCATCAAACTTTAATTTGCACGTCTTATATTTG
Source organism: Forsythia suspensa (assembly GCA_023638005.1). NCBI lineage: Eukaryota > Viridiplantae > Streptophyta > Magnoliopsida > Lamiales > Oleaceae > Forsythia > Forsythia suspensa. The sequence goes on from CM042671.1 coordinate 35,471,298, forward strand.
TCTTTGATGATGATTTTTGTCCAAAAAATTAAATAGGAGGGCGTAAAATTTTTTTTTTTTGCATTTAATATTTTTTACATAATCAAAATAAATAACAAATAAGAATTTTTCCCACATTTCAATGCACATTAAAAGAATATTTAGACAAAAATCTTCATACGAGACAAGATGTGAAAACTAAATGAAAGTTAATGATAAAAATACGATGAAAAAAGTTAGAGATATAAGTGTCTAAATATCAAAAGTTAGGGGACTTTTATTACAATTAAAACGTGGTGTGGATAATAAAAAGTGTAGTGTGAATATAATTACCCTTTTTGCATCTATCTACCACCAATAGAAGCATTATTGATTGGGACAAAGAAAAAATAATTTATAAATTTCTCAGATTTTTTTAATAACAATTTCCACATATTCCATGTCATTATGCACGACGTAATTAATTAAAAACATGTTTATGGTTGAAATTTCATCATGGACGGATCCAAAATGAATAAGTTTGGGGGGGCTTGGAAAAAAAAATTAAGACAATTTCAATAGTTTAAGAAAAACGAAAAGATAAAAATGAAAATATAGTGAACCTGATCCTTCAATATCGATATTTGACACAATACATTAATTTAAAAGGCAAAATGAAAAGACAACAAAAGTAACAAAAACGTACAATAAAAATATCTTAAAACATTACTTAAGTCTCAACTTGTGATTCTTCAAAAGATCAAGTATGTCAATGATTAAGGGCCCGTTTACAATTGAGTTTAGAGCCCAATTTCTGATATGTTAAACAATCATAAATTTTTTTAGACATTCGATAAATTTTAAAATATATGATTATAAAGAATCTGTACTATTTTGCAGAAGATTTTGAGAAGAAGCAAAATTGTAGCTTCTTAAATTTTGCTTAAAAATTTTCTACTTCTCTATTATTAAAATATCAATTTTAACCATAATTAACTAAAATAACTCTTTATGAGAAACCGAATTGATTCAAGTATGATGCATAAAAATTAATTTAAATTTAATTGATTTTTGTATTATATGAATATGCTTTTATTTTGTAATTTTTATAAATTCTGAAATTTATTAGATGTTTATTATGTTTATTTTAAAATAATTATGATAAATGCATATGTTTTAGAAAACTATTTAATAATATTATATATGGTTATGAAAGTAAAGATAATAATAATACAATGAACATTATTATAGTTAATATTCTTTTTATTAATTTTATACATTTACGGAATAAATCGCGTTTGTTTACCAAATGCATAAATATTGATTTTGAAATATACACTAGTTTTGAAACAAAAGTTTATCAAACACTTATTTGATTCTTTTCACAATTGATTATTTATGAATTATAGCATAGTCATTGATTACATCGAGGATTCACCTATGGTGGACTGGTCTTGTTTCCCTAATGGTCTGGTAAAAAAAAAAAACTCTTGGAGCACCATTTTTGCTTACATCGAGGATTCACTCATAAAAGTAGAAAAAGCAATATATTGATGCTACTATTATATTGAAACTAAATTAATTAAAAAACAAAAGTGTTCGATTTTAAAAGATTAGGCTTTTAGATAAATTGTGGTTCACATTGGTACAATAACAAAGAAAGTTCTTGTGTTCAAATATCATTGCCATCCAATTGTGTGTTGACCTATGGTTAACTTTAAAGTTTAATGTTTTGATTATATCAAACAAATTAGTTGTGTTTACTAACAATCTACTTTCAAGTAATTTTCAAAACGCTACAAATCGGACTCTAATGCAATATCAAGATCAAGTCAAAATCAATACAATAGTTCAAGTATTTCAAGATTCAAAGATTAAGATCGAAGAATAGATTTCTAAATAAAATTGCAAATGTATTAACTCTTTGATTTTTAGCAATTAAATGAATGAAAGCTGAAAATATTTTTATGCACAAAACGTAAGTTGTTATCACTTGCATAAAATATTTTTATCAAAGCCAAAAATCAATTTTTCAAAACTGTGGAAACGGTCAATCCGTTTGATAAACTGGTCGACCGTCTGACTGACACTTTCCAAAAAATGTCCATTCTGATTTTTTGCAGTTCCAACGGCTAGTTCTGACCATCTTACCGGTTGACCGTTTGGTCATCCGTTTCAAAAGAAGTGACGAAAATTCATCTCTATAAATACAACTTCATTTATTATCATTCAAGAACACTTACAAGAGCATTTATCGAGAGAATCATATTGATAGAACTCATTCAAAGCTATATTGCATTTGTATATTCAATATCATTCATTGAAAATTTTGGTTGATCAAATCAAACTTTTGATTCATCATTTTCAACAAAGTTTTTCTTCAACACTTGAACTTTCCTTATCTATTGCTATTCATTAAAGTGTTAGTCTCTCTTAGAACTAAACTTGTATTTATCATTCATCAAAAGAGAAATACTCAAATCAATATCTTTACATTTTTGGTTCATATTGAGGTCCCTTGAAAGCTCAATATTGTATAAAGATCGGTGCTCCTCGTTTGTAAGTCACCAGATACATTGTAAGGGTTTGGATTGCACCATAAGTCAATCAAAATAGTGGAAATGCCGTACTCGTGTTGGAGAGCTTGGTAACGGGGGACGTAAATCATTGGTTGGATCGATCCTCCATAAAAAATATCGTTTGCACTCTCTCTTCCCTTTTATTTACTTATATTGTGCTTATATTTTTTGTGGATTAATTTTTATTTCTTAAATATCATATTTTGAGAATATTTTTCGAATTTTTTTGAGAAAACCAATTCACCCCCCTCTTGGTTAGTTATTCTTGGGCTATCAATTGGTATCAAAGCAAGGTGCTTATTTTTTTTTATTATACAATCTTGAGTTATGGCTAACCAAAATATTCAAAGTCTTGAGGGACACTCTACAAATCGTCATCCCTTCTTTAATGGCACTCACTACAACTATTGGAAAACTAGAATGATGATTTATATTCAATCTATTGATTATAACATTTGGAAAGTCATTGCGTTTGGTCTATATGTGCCAACAAAAATTACTAAAGTTGATGATAACAAACAAGTTGTTCCTTTTGTTGATCAATTGTCTGTTTCAGTATTCCTCCATAACCAATATCAGAAGCATCGGTTTCAACAATGAGTGAGGCTTTTGGATTGACAAATTAAGTCATGGAAGAGTTTTGACACTTTGTTTGACAAGTTTAACTACTTCAGTATGTTTGTCTAACCATAGAGGTGGAATTTTGCGGAGCCTTTGATAAAGAGGTTCACATATCTGTCAAATGTTTGGGATGAAATCGGAGATATAGTTGACACACCCTAAGAACATTTGAAGACTTGTTTTATCAAAGATTTGGTCTGAGAATTTAGAGGCGAATTCAAGACTTCGCTATTGGGGTAATGGTTCCTCTAATAACCTCATGCCCAGGAAACTTAATCCTAGTATGACATAGGACAATTTCTTTTCGGACACTGCAAGACCATTTCTTTTAACTACTGAAAGAAAAATTTGTAAATTCTTAACAAAATGCTCAACGTTACCATTCCGGCATTTGGCTTAGTCCCCAAAATTTCAAGTTGTTCCCTAAAAATGCTTCTGATATTGGTTATGGAGGAATACTGAAACAGACAATTGATCAACAAAAGGAACAACTTGTTCGTTACCATTCCGGCATTTGGCTTAGTCCCCAAAATTTCAAGACTATTTAATTAAAAAAAAAACTTGCCAGGACAGATTGCAAAACTTCAAAAGATAATTTACAAAAGGATGTCAAAAATCTTGTTTCCAAAAAAAATTATGCCAGATGGCAAACAATACTATCTTGTTTCGATTTTTAAATTGAATTTATCAAAGGTGAGAATAATTTATTGTCAGATTTCTCAACAATAGAATTCTTGCAGGAAAGAGAGATGTAAAAAAAAAAAAAAAAAAAAAAAAAAAAAAAACAACAGCAAGGGAAGAACCCCTGAGGAGTATCTCCTCGAATGTTCTAATTCACAATCTACTCAAGCATTATCTTCTCAAAAATCCAAAGGTGTTTCAGTTTCTTCAAATCCTTTTACGGTTCTTGGAACCCTACCCACACAAAAAGAAAATCCACTCAAATTACAAAAATGCTCTCAAAACAGAAACAATTTAGTCAATCCATGATCAGGAAAGCTTCCTGCAATTAATACCCAAAAATTTCAATACTTTACCAAAGGAACTGCTCTTCATGTTGCTGAATTCGAGAATGAATGGGCAAAATTTACTTCATTTGATAATGTATTTCAAGAATCTTTCATCAATTCCTCAAAGATGATGACCCATTTAATTTCTTAAATAAAAAATATCAGGTGTTGAATGAATTCTTTTTTAATCCTCATAAAATTCATCAATCAAGAATATGGTACGAGACAATTCTCAAAGTTACAAAATCAGCAATCATTTCTCACACAACAAACAAGCCTAACACTCCTTGGGTATATTTTTCAAAAATTAAAATTCTTCAAGTACTTACCCTCTCCGATTGGAATCAAGATCCATGGGTAACAAAAACCTTTTCCCTAAAAATGGTGAGAAATCATCGTTATCAAGATTATATCAAGGCCTAGTCTAATGTTTTCTTTTTCAGGCCATCAAGCCATTCTTAGTTTGTTCTTTTCGATCCAAATTGTCCAAAAGTTTTTCCTAAATGTTTCAAACTTGGTGGATTTATTTTGGTGCTATTGAAGAAATCATTCCCAGTCGAACCCTTGAAGGATTCAATCTTTTTAAAAATAAAGGCCTCAATCTAATTCTACAAGAAGATCTTCTTTTTCAGTTTTGCAGAACATTTAAAGTTGCGTGGATCTTCAGTTTAGATCAGTGTGTAATTTTCAATTATCATTTTCATATTACGGATTCTGTAAGTATGAAATGTTTTCCAATTGTCAAGTAATGTATTTTCAATAATTCAAAATAGATGTCGAATATCTTGTTTCTTGCTCAATAGAAGCATTTTTCAAATATATTTCTCAAATCAACGATTGTGATCTTTTGTGCGATATTTTATCTGATTTATTTTCTCCAAATCTACAAAGTTATTTTTCATCATTTGAATTATGCCATCTCAAGCATGTTATAATAGACAATCGAATAGAGTATCTCCGATGCCAAATATTTCTTTCTCATTTTCCCGATTCAATATTTCCCAATAAACAAAAATATCTTCTCGAGATGTGCGATCCGCTACTTACAATTACACATGCCTCACGTCAATATGTTGGCATTCTTAGCAGGACTAATCTATTATGAGATTTAATAATAGTAAGTTGTATTTATAACACAAACTGAAGATAAAAGTTTTTTTTTTAAGTAAATTTTCTTCTTCTCTATCTAGTGCAGCGTATGTGCGCGCAGGGCGCGCCTAAGTGCCTCTGTTTAATTTGTCTGATTGCAAATAAATTGTAAGTTTAGCTAATGTCCAATTTAGAATTATAAGAACTTTGCATTGAACTATGCCATTACAAGGTTTAAATTTTAAGATAAAGTAAATAGACAGACGTGTTAAGTTTAAATCTTGTAGCGTCGTATTTATAAAAATTATGCATACATGATACATATCAGATGTTTAAACAACAATGAATCTGATCAACACACGAAAGGGCGTGCTGAAAAATAAATTTAAATAAATAAATATGTGACGTCTTAAGATCTTAGTTTTTAAGGTTTTAGAGGAGGCTATTCAAAACTTTGAACCTACCCATCCCCCAAACCTAAAACCCACCGGTTTTACACACACACAGGCAAAGAAGAGGTCCAAAACCTGGATATTTGTGTGCAAAGTTATCCCATATACTTGGACCTCTGCCATCCTCTTTTGCGGCTCCTTCATACTGCAACAACATGTACATATTCAGGAACAATCATATCATGAATTCAAACATAACACGACTCGTATTTAACATTTTGAAGCAGCAGATGAGTATGTAGCCTGATAGGCAGACGAGGCTGCACCAAAAACAAAATCAGAGGGAAAACTAGTCCTATTTAATGGAGTTTATATATGGCTACTGGGCACATTTTCTGCTGAAACTGAAAGCACAGTGGAGCTGATTATGACCAAGACAAGAAAAAGATAGTCTTTGAGCTCCATTTCTGCTTATTATCAACGACCCCTTTGCCCACAATATATAGAGTGAAATTTCACTCATAAAAATAGAAAAACAATAAATTGATATGACTATTAGATTGAAAATAAATTAATTTAAAAGCAAATGCGTCTTTTTTTAAGAGTTTAAGCTTTTAGATGAATTTTGATTCGCACATGTACAATAACAAGTTCTTGTGTTCAAATCTCATTACCATTCATGTATAAAAATTGTGCACGTGGCTTGCGTTTTATAAAAAAAAAAAATTCAGTCTACACGTGAAGGAGAGTTTTAATGACTAAATTTAAAAAATAAATGTGTTTTATGACAAATTAAGCTTTTAGATAAAAAAAAAAATTCGATACATTTATAGTGATTTTATATAATTCTTTTTAGAAAAAATTAGACGTTTTCCTGCCCTCCATGTTACACATGTTCATCGGGTGCTTGTCTTGAAAATATATTATGTAGAACTCGATGTTGGTGATAACAACTGTTTACATCATCTCCAATACAACAATGTAGAAAGTTGTACACATGGACGTGGTAAGTAAATGGGGAATGGAGAGAAGAGGATCTCCAATGAGATTGTGGATTGGAAAAATTGTAGATTGCATTTACAAGAGAGAGGATGTAATGGAGAGAAGAGCATCTCCAATGAGATTGTAGATTGGAAAATTGTAACTTGCATTTACAAGAGAGATGATGATGCAGATAAATTATAAAATATTAAATAGAAAATGCCTAACAAAGATTCCGATAGAGATAAATTATCAAAATTCAATAAAGGATGTCTAGCACGAAAAAACTTTTAGTAATTCCAAAGTATAGAACTTAGTAATTTCTGCTACTATTTAATTGATATGTGTAAATTTAGGTCCAATTAAACATTGGATCCCTAGTTATTCAATAAATTTGTCAATTAAATGGTGACAGTGAGTACTAGAAATAAAATCATCTAGGACACCATCCAAATGTAGAAGGTGTGATAGATACTCTCTTTTCCTTATCATGTAAGTATTTTAAGGTGATGTAACATACTTTTTTGTACAATTCACTTCCATTGGAGATGCTCTTAGTCGATCACGTAAAACACGCACTTTTTAACGGGAAAAAGTTAAAAATGTAGGCTTTATCAAAACATCCATAAGTGAACGTAATGATTAAGCCTTTGTTTGGTTATGTTTAAAACATTCTTAAAAAAGTTAAGTTAAAAGCAACAATTAATTTAATCATACTTATTATGGGATCCACAATTTTTATCAACTTTTTAACTATATATTTTATCAATTATTATCAAAATTTTCTAAAATGATGATTTTTAACAATATCAAACAAGAAGAAAGAATATAAAGTTGAATTTAATATTCAATACAAGATAACAACGTCTTGTATATTTTCCGGAGCTTAGACTTTGTTATATCATAACAAATCGAGACTAACACCTCTAAGTGAAAACAATATACAATTGTAGGAGTTATCCTACCCACTGCAGGTGGCAGCTTCTAATTGACAATTCATGATAAAAAATAATAATAATAATAATGAGTGTGGGGTCATGAATTGCCAATTAGAAGCTGTTACCTCAGCACTCACACACACCATGGGTAGGAGAACATTATTTTACAATTGTAATATATTTTATAGAAATAGTTTCATAATATACTATTAAAAAAAAAAAAATTTAAAAAATATTATTTTATTCTAAAAATACTATTTATTTATTTTTATAAAACTTGACGTTACATTTCTTACAAAAAGTATGTATTACGTTTGTAATTTAAAATATTAAAAAATTAATTATATAATTTTTATATAAAATTAAGTAGGTGCCTATTTTAAATCCAAATATAAAATGACAAAAAAAAAAAAAAAAGCTAATAGAAACCTGGAAAAAAGAATGTGCATTGCACATGCTGCTGAAGATCATAATTTAAAAAAGTAAAGATTCTTGGACCTACCTGCCACCAATGGAAGCATTATTGATTGGGACATAGAAAAAAATAATTTATAAATTTCTCATATTTTTTTGAAAACAACTTCCATAAATTCCATGTCATTATGCACGACGTAATTAATTAAAAACATATTTATGGTTGAAATTTCATCAACGACGGATCCAAAATTAATAAGTTGTTGTAAAATATGGAAAACAATATTGATGACCATATTTAGAGATTTCTTACCTAGTTTACATGTATTTGAAACTCTATATATATGGGTCCTTTATTATAATAAAAGACATAGTTTCTCTCTATTCTCGTATATTATGCTCTCTAATTTATAACACGTTATCAGCACGAAGGAGCTCATTCAAAATAGATAGAAAATTTAAGAACTGAAGTTAGAAAATTCGCAGAATCTGGACAACATGCACAACTGTGATCAACGTTGTTATTTCAAAATTCTCATGGTCCGATCGTCATGAAATTTAGACGAAAAGTTCAAAACTCATTGTTCTTCAAATTTAATGACTACGATCAAGATCCGACGGTTCATTCGTGAGAAATCACTACATAAACATAATGTATATGTAGATGAAGCCAATTGAGTTAACAAAGTGATCTTTATTTTCTGTTCATGAACAAAGGTCAGTATTCTATTTGCTATTATCTTTGATTATATATTTTTCAGTATTGATATTGCTTGAATATTATTAATTATTATATATCAATATTTAAATTAATATTGTGTTAGTATTCCAAAAAATATCAATTTATACAAATTAATATTCCTGAAGAATATTTTGTTAGTCTTCTAGAAGAAGTACAACTTTATATTATATTAATATTTCAGTAGAATACACTTGTTCCTGAAGAGCGTAATTTTATAAATCTAATATCTTATAAGAATATTATGTTAGTCCTGAATATTAACTTTATAGAAGTTTAAGTTTGATAAATATGTTAATGCTCCTGAAGAGCACAATATTATATTAATATTTTAGAAAAATGTTATTTGTCCATGAATAGCGTGACATAATTAATTTAATATTCTAGAAGAATGTTGTTTTATATTTCATGACCTAACGTATAAATATTATATAAGAATATTGTGTAGCTCCAAAAGTAGCACAATTTTATATTATATTAATATTTCTATAGAATATTAATTACTTCTGAATAGCCTAACTTTATAAGATATAATATTCTATAAGAGTATTATAATATTGTTCTTGAAGATCAAATCTTTACTTTAGAGTAAATTTTAATATTTTAAAATAATTTATTGTTGCTCCTAAAGAAGCACAACGTTATATTCATATTCTGGCAGAATATGACTTGCTCCCGAATACTATAATTTATGTAATTTAATATTAAAATATTTGTTTCTGAAGAACAAATTTTTATAAAATTTCATATTTTAAAATAATTTGTTGTTTCTCCTGAAGAAGTACAACATTATATTAATATTCTGACAGAATATTACTTGCTCTCGAATATCATAATTGTATAAGATCTAAACATTTATTATGTTTTTACTCTTGATGAGTAAATTCTTACATAATCTAATATTCTTAAATAACAATTTGTTGTTGCTCTTGAAGTAGCACAACATTATATTAATATTCCAGTAGAATATTACTTGCTCTTGAAAAGTGTAATTATGTAAGATTTAATATTAAGTTATTGCTCTCGATTAGCGTTTTAATATTTTATAGGAATATTATTTTATTGTTCCGTAAAAGCATAAAATTTATACATGTCAATATTTTAGAAAAAATATTGAGTTCATCCTGAAGAAGAACAATTATTTGTATATTAATATTATACAAATATTTTATTAATACTCATTAAGTATAACTTTATGAATATCAATAGTATATAAGAAAATGACATTGTTTTTCTTGAAGAAACACAAAATATTGTGTAGTTGCTCATGGAGAAGCACAATTTAATTAAACAAGTACTACATTGAACCAGAAGTTCAATGTCCTAAATTTTTTATTGATTGGAATTACTGGTTAGACCATCCTGGATCAATATGATGCGAATTATTAATAAGAATATCTATTGAAAACTAGAAGAGTTTTTAATATAATGAATTCTCACATGATGCTTGTTGTCATTATATATAAATTAGTAGACCTTTACTAGCTAAAATCGAGACTAAATTCCCTGTATTTCTGAAAATTATTTAGGGTGATTTATGGGGCTCCATCATCCTCCATGTTGACCATCTATATATTATTTGTATATAATAGATACATCTATAATTAGATGATTGTATGGTGTTATTATTTGCAACTTGAAGTTTGTGAGAATACTTGTTCAAATTTTAAATTATGAGCATGATTTTCAGATTATACAACTAAGACGGTGGTGTGTCTTGTCAATGCTAATGAGTCTAAATCTCAAACTTTTAATTAATGTTAGTTAAGATGATGTTAAATAGTTTAGCAGTATTGTTTGTCAACGCATCCAATTAAATTTTAAACCATTACTATTGAGAACAAATTACTTCCCATTTTTATTTAGGGAATGGTATTTTATATGCAGAAACACTTATACGCATGATGCCAACATCAAAGTTATCACCGCTATAGTTGGCTTATGGTCAGAGCCTACTATTACCCATCTAATGATTTTTAATAGTGCAATATATGTACAATCGGTCTACCATACTACACTGAGATGGGCATTAAAAAATGTTGAGCATACAATTTTAGTTTGGAACATTATAAAATATCTTAAGTCCTAACGGGTGATATTTTATAATACAATTTTTGAATGTCATTTTGATAAGACAGTTTCTCAACATTAGGGGAGACAAATTAAGTACTTGGAAAGAATACGTGAAAATGCAACATATTATATTTTCTAGATCCTTGCACAAGACAATATGAACCAGAAATTCGACAAATAACTCATTTGTAAGTTATACAATTGACAGATTCGTTTACTGACCAAATAGATTAAATTAAATCTCATATACAGCTCTAAATACTCCAATTTATATTAACGTCCTTGAATGACAATCCATTAACATTATATATAGTAAATTAATGACACACCTGAAGCGCGGTGACATTTGATTCCAAAAAATTCTCAAATTAAAAATAGAGCCAATTATAAAGATGGTCCTATTGAGGAGGTGTATACTCTTGGAGAGTATGTGTAAGCGTAACTAATTATAAAACCCCAAAAGAGGTTCAGCTAGCTGAAATAATAAAACGAAATGATCTCGTTAAGTTATGTTGTTATGAGAAAGAAATGGATTTAAAAATAAATATTGTTGACAAGACTTTTGTAAATAAAGAAACGCTTCATATTACGAAAGGTAGCGAGGATATTGAAAGAAATCTGTCAAAAAATAAATTGGCCAAATAAAAGGATGCAATCCAAGTAAATTGAACTGACTAGAGAAATCTGAAGTTTCTGGACCTATAGTCCAAGCACCTAAAGGGGTATATTTATGCGAAAAGGAAATGAGAAAATGAAGTCGTAATATGTAATGTACGACTTTTAACATTATGAATTTCGCAAAGGCTTATGTAAAGTAATCACAAATTGATATCTTGCTAGCTTATCAATGCATGACATATATGCATACAATAAATATTGTTATAACCAACTTATCTCGCATGACTAATAAAACTATGTATATAAATCTTTGGAGGATTTCATATGCCTGAAGTGTATAGTTCAAATTTTCAAGAACTTAATCGATCGAAGTACATATCTGAAGTGATATTATAATGAGGGGGAGTAAATACGCGTTGTACTCTTTTCCTTGACCAATGTTTTGTCCCATTGGATTTTCCTAGCAAAGTTTTTAATGAGACAATTTTAATGGCATATTAAAGAATTATGTACTCTTTTTCCTTCACTAGAATTTTTGCCCACCGGGTTTTTTTCTTGTAATGTTTTAACGAGACATATTCTTTATGTAAATGACATACAATTGGAAGTGGTATAAATATTATAGTTATGAATGTCCATAACCTACAAAATATTTTACCCTCATCATAACCCTATGGTTATAATCCCGTGTATTATAAAATGTATATGAGACCCCTGAAGGGAACAACAACAAAATGTGTTTTTAATATAATTGCATCAGACCATTATGCTGACTATAGTCAACCAGAGATAGTGTATGAAGATGATATTGCTTGGAGGTTATAACATAGAGCATATTTCATTAGAATTGTTTTATACAAGTTTTAAAAAGATGGCGGTATTGAAGACATTGACGCACAAAATATGAATAGCTCGATACAAGCTTTTTTCATTGGTTAAAATTAGGAGGAGTAGCCGTATTCTTTTTCCTTTGCTCAGGTTTTGTCCCACTGGTTTTCTGACAAGGTTTTAATGAGGCAGCATTTTCTTAATACTCCAAAAACTTTTACAATTAACTGTACTCTTTTTTTTTCGTTTGATATTTTGTCCCACTGAGTTTTTATCAAACAAAATTTTTAGCGAGATAGTTATTATACTAATGTTCATCAAATGGGGAGTGTTGTAAAATATGAAAAACATTATTGATGACTATATTTAGAGATTTCTTACCTAGTTTACATGTATTTGAAACCCTATATATATGGGTCCTTTATTATAATAAAAGACATAGTTTCTCTCTATTCTCGTATATTATTCTCTCCAGTTTATAACAGAAGTGATTCCTCAAAAGGTCAAGTATGTCAATGATTAAGGGCCCGTTTAGAATGGAGTTTAGAGCCCAATTTCCGATATGTTAAAAAGTAAGAAATTTTTTTAGACGTTTGATAAATTTTAAAAATGTGATTATAAAGAATCTGTACTATTTGGCCGAAGGTTTTGAGAAATAGCAGAATTGTAGCTTCTTAAATTTTGCTTTAAACTTTTCCACTTATATTATTCAAATATCAATTTTAACCATAATTAATTAAAATAACTCTTTATGAGAAACCGAATTGATGCAAGTATGATGCATACAAAATAAGTTAAATTTAATTGATTTTTGTATTAGTTCATCTTTAATGCATTCCGTCTATTGCAGTGTACGTGGTAGGTAAAATAGACAAACTTCTAGTCTATGTGGCAACACGTCTATAAAATAAACGGTCAAAAAAAAATTCATTTCCAATGGGTTCCGTCTAAAACTAATACTACCGCTTATATGGTATTAATTTTTTTTATAAATTAATAATTAAATAAGCCCACATAACACTGAGGATTTAAATTTGCTGACTCACTCCATCTAGAAGTCCGTCTAAATTAAACGGGGTTTAGTTTTTGGTGTACCACATCAGGTAGACGGAGTTCTCGTCAGCATGCATTGGATATGATTTTTTATAACTCCGTCTATATATGCTTATATAGCACGTCTAAAAAGCTATAGACGGAGTGCATTGGAGTTGCTTATATGACTATACTTTTATTTTATAATTTTTATAAATTTTGAAATTTATTAGATGTTTATAATGTTTATTTTAAAATAATTATGGTAAATGCATATGTTTTACAAAACTTTTCGATAATATTATATATGGTTATGAAAGTAAAGATAATAATAATACAATGAACATTATTATAATTAATATTCATTTTAGTAATTTTATACAGTTACAAAATAAATCACGTTTGTTTACTAAATGCTCAAATATTAATTTTAAAATATACAGTAATTTTGAAACAAAAATTTATCAAACACTTGTAAGATTATTTTCTCAATTGATTCTTTCTATATTATAGAAAAACTAATTATGACCAAGAGACAGAGAAAAAGTCTTGGGGCTCCATTTCGGCTTACTATCAACTATTCATTCATAAAAGTAGAAAAATGTTATGAAACTAGAAAAGTAGAGAGAAAAAGAGAAGAAAATAGAGAGAGTCAAAACTCAAGTATGTAAATTTATTATAACAGTAATCCTTATTTATAGGGTTCCAAAGAGAGTTACAACCTTATTAGAATACACTCTTCTAGAGTAAGTAGATAACTACATAAACATCTAGATACAACTAAATAGTCATTCATTATTATCTATAATTTTATAACACTCCCCCTTGAATAATGACTTATTACACAATAACTGATTCGTTAAAAAAATTTGTTTGGTAAAAATCCAATGGGACAAAAATACCAATCAAATAAAAAAATTATCAAAAATTTAGAGTAATCAAATACTGCTTCATTAAAACCTTGTCAGAAAACCAGTGGGACAAAACATGAGCGAAAGAAAAAGAGTATAGCTACTCCTTCTGATTTCAATCAATGAAAAAAAAGCTTGTATCGAGCTATCTATATCTTGTGCGCCAATGTCATCAATGCCGCTATCTTTCTAAAACCTGTATAAAATAATTCTAGTGAAATATGCTCCATGTTATAACATCCAAGCAATATCATCTTCATATATTATCTCTGGTTGACTGTAGTCAGCATGATGGTTTGATGCAATTATATTAAAAACAGATCTTGTTGTTCTTCCATCCACGGGTCTCTTATACATTTTATAATATACGGGAGTATAACCATATGGTAAAATATTTTGTAGGTTATGGACATCCATAGCTATAATATTTATACCACTTCCAATTGTATGTCTATACAGAAAGAATATGCCTCGTTAAAACTTACTAGAAAAAAATTCGGTGGGCAAAAATCCTAGTGAAAGAAAAAGAGTACATAATTATTTTAATACGCCATTAAAGTTGTTTCATTAAAATCCTTGCTAGGAAAATCCAATGGGACAAAACCTTGGTCAAGGAAAAGAGTACAACGCGTATTTACTCCATCTCATTATAATATCACTTCATATATGTACTTCGATCGATTAAGTTCTTGAAAAGTTGAACTATATGCTTCATGCATATTAAATCCTCCAAGGATTTATATACATAGTTTTATTAGTAATGCAAGATGAGTTGGTTATAACAATATTCATTGTATGCATATATGTCATGCGTTGACAGGCTAACAAGATATCAACTTGTAATTACTTTACATAAGCCTTTACGAAATTTATAATATTAAAAGTCGTGCATTACATATTACGACTTCATTTTCTTATTTCCTTTTCGCATAAATATACACCTTTAGGTGCTCGAACTATAGGTCTAGAAATTTCAAATTTCTCTAGTCAGTTCAATTTACTTGGATTGCATCCTTTTATTTGGTCAATTTATTCTTTGACAGATTTCATTCAATATCATCGCTACCTTTCATAATATGAAGCGCTTCTTTATATACAAAAGTGTTGTCAACAACATTTATTTTTGAATTCATTTCTTTCTCATAACGACATAACTTAACGAGATATTTTCGTTTTATTATTTCAGCTAGCTAAACCTTCTCTGGAGTTTTATAATTAGTTATGTCTATATACTCTCCAAGAGTATACACCTCCTCAATAGGACCATCTTTATAATTGGCTCCATTTTTAATTTGAGAATTTTTTGGAATCAAATGTCACCACACTTCAGACGTGTCATTAATTTCTAGATATAATGTTAATGGATATAAATTGGAGCATTTAGAGCTGGTATATGAGATTTGATTTAATCTCTTTGGTAAGTAAATGCATCTATCAATTGTATAACTTACAAATGAGTTATTTTTCGAACTTCTGGTTCATATTGTCTTGTGCAAGGATTTATAAAACATAATATGCTGCATTTTCATGTATTCTTTCCAGTTACTTAATTTTTCTCCCCTAATGTTAAGAAAACTGTCTTTTCAAAATGACATTCGAAAAACTATGTTATAAAATATCACACATTAGGACTTAAGATATTTTATAATGTTCCATACTAAACATGTATTCTCAACATTTTTCAAAGCCCATCTCAGTGCACTATGGTAGATCGATTGTACATATATTGTACTATCAAAAATCATTAGATGGGTAATATTAGACTCTGACCATAAGCCAACTATAGCGGGGGTAACTTTGATGTTGGCATGATGCGTATAAGTGTTTCTGCATATAAAATAGCATTTCGTAGACAAGAATTGGAAGCGCTTTGTTCTCAATAGTAATGATTTAGAATTTAATTAGAGGTGTTGAAAATAATATTGCTAAACCATTTAACATCATCTCAACTAATATTTATTAAAAGTTTGAGATTTAGACTCACTAGCATTGACAAGACACATCACTGTCTTGGTTGTATAATCTGAAAATTATGCTCATAATTGAAAATTTGAGCAAGTAATCTCGCAAACTTCAAGTTGCGAATAATAACACTATACAATCATCTAGTAGATGTATCTATTAGATACAAATAATATATAGATGGTCAACATGGAAGGTGATGGGGCCCCATAAAACACCCTAAATAATTTTTAGAAATATAGTGAATTCAATCCCGATTTTAACTAGTGAATATCTACTGGCTTATATACCATAAGAACAAGTATCACGTGAGAATTCATTATATTAAAAACTCTTCTAGTTTTCAATAGATATTCTCATTAATAATTCGCATCATATTGATCCGGGATAGTCTAACCGATAATGCCAATCAATAAAATTTTTAGGACATTGAACTTCTGGTTTAATAGAGTACTTCTTTAAGAGTATGAACACTCTAATATTATACAACATTAATATTCTAAAATTGTAAAGTTGTGCTTCTTCAGGAGCAACAACACGATATTGTTTCTAGAATATTGATATGTACAAATTTATGTTTCTTCAAAAACAGTCATATAATATTCATTTAATTAAGTTATGCTTCTTCACGAGCAACAACACAATATTCTTTTAGAATATTTTCTATACTTTGTGTTTCTTCATAAACAATAATATCATTTTCTTTTAAAATATTGATATCCATAACGTTATACTTCTGCATGAGTATTAATACAATATTTTATAAAATAATAGATCTTATAAAATTACGCTATTTGATAGAAAGTAATATTCAACTGGAACATTAATATAATATTGTGCCACTTCAGGAGCAACAATAAATTATTTTAAAATATTAACTTTATTCTGAAGTAAAGATTTATTTTTCATGAGCAATATTATAGTATTCTTATAAAATATTATATCTTATAAAATTAGATTCTTCAGGAGCAATTAATATTCTACTGTAATATTAATATAATATAATGTTTTGCTTATTCTGAAGCAATAATAAAATATTCTTCTAGAATATTTAAATGTTAGGTTGTGACATACAATACAATATTCTTCTGGAATATTGATAGAATTGTAAAATTATGTATTTTTAGGAAAAGCACAATTAAAACAAATAAACAAATCTTATTCAAGATTTGAAGGCTTCCCACAATAATTTCATGTTAACTTGTATTCATAACTACGTATGAAAGAATAGATAGAAAATAACATAATAGTTGATTGAACAGTAAAAACTACTGCTACTTCAAGAGTAATAGTTCAATATTCATCTAGAATTTTTAAATTGTAATGCCATGCTCTTTAGGAACAATTAATATTTTGTTAGAATATTATAAAGTTGTGCTTATTTAGGAGCTACAACAAATCATTATTTTGATGTAAATATTTGCTCTCCAGGAATAATTTTATAATATTCTTATAGAATATTATATCTTATAAAATTAAGCTCTTCAAGAGCAAATAATATTCTATTGGAATATTAATATATAAAAAAAATTGTGCTTCTTCCGGAGCAACAAAATGATATTGATATATGTAAATTATTACTACTTCAGGAGCAATAGTTCATATTCTTCTAGAACAATAAAATATTTTTCTAGAATATTTATATGTTTATGCTATGTGTTGTGCGATTTCAATCCCGCAAGTGGACGGATCGTTAACAAGTAATATAGTAATGAATAGAGTATTGAACCCACGAGGATTAATATCAATGTAATTAATTAATTAATTTTTAATTCAAATTCTAACAATATGAAAAACACAGATTTATTTTTGGTTTATGATTCTAAAACTATTTTAACTATTTTAATTAAATCTAAACTATCAATAATCAACTTTAAATGATGAGAACGAATTCGAGTTTTTTTTCTTTTTACTAATACTAGGATTCACGAATTCACATACACGTTCTATAATCAATTATTCGTTAATAACTTTAGCGGTTAATTACCTTAGATTGAAAATCGGTGATCCTATAATAATCAAAAGCCTCTCTCGATGGTCAATAAATTCTATATCGATATGCGAACCTAATTATCTCTAATCAGGTTTCGAACATAAAAATATGCATTTAAATCACTAAAACACCTAACCAAATTTCATAGAGCATAATAGTAATTTCTATCTATTATTGGAACCTATGTTATTCAATACCACTCGCTAAGTCTATATTGAATCTCTCGACTTCAATATAGATCACAGAATATTCTAATGGTGATCAAGTATTAAAACATTAGAAATACTGAATAAGGAATAATTAATCAAGACGTAATTACCTACTAAAACGAAAAACTTCTAATTAATTAAAAACATGAGGTTTCATCAATCATCCTAGAAATAAGTAAATTAGCCGGACTTGATTATGTAAAATAATATAAAAATTGTATTAATCATGTTTTGGTAAAAGAAAAAGAATAAAGAATAAATAAAACCCGTGACTCTGGCTAAAGAATCTTCAATCTCATGCCTTGATCTTCAATTCTCCTCTTGTATCCTGTTCCCAAAATTCGTCCCCCCGAGATGTCTATTCTCTAGCTTTTATACTCGTCTCCCCCTCTTCAAAACGTGGTTTCAAGTTCTTACTTATCCTGGACTTGGTAGAATTTTAATTGAATCAGGACATTGCCAAACTGTTGCCTCGTATAGCCTTGCGATCGCATGGCTTTGCCTTTTTATGTCCTGCTGAAATTTTGACCATCTTGCGATTGCAGCCTTGGAAACCATGCGATCGCATGGTTATCTGGGATGCTTTCTTTGGTTCTTCTCCTTGATATTTGCATGTCTAGTCCCTCAAGTCTCTTTGTCTATTCAATTGAATCTATTTTTCTTCTATTTGCTCTCTTTTCGTCCTTTCGTCAGATTGATACTTGAATTTGATTATTTTCTAAAATAACAAGAAAATATTGTGCCATTAAACTGAAAAAAATTAATATAACTCATAATCGTCCCTTTTTGTGGGCCTAGATAAGTACATATTTGTACTTATCAAACACCTCCAAACTTGAACTTTTATTCGTCCTTGAATAAACTAGCTAAAGATAATCATGCAATTAATGAAATAAGTTATAGCACAATTCATAACATAAATAGCTTGTCGTACTTGCTTCAGCTTTTGCAAAAAGAAAAACTTATAATTCATGACGAGTGTTCAGGTAATGCCATTGCAAACGTGATTCTACTTAAACCAAAACTTGATATGTGTGTGAGAACAGTTAATCTGATCAACTTAAATTCTATGGTGGTGATGGCCCAACCACTTGGTTAACTTTTCCTTTCCCACTCGTAAGGTACACTTCCTCCCAAAATAATTTTCTCTTTCAAATCCTGAGATTATGGTTCTAAGGTTAAAGTTCACTCCTTATTTTCTTGTTCAAAGCTGGTTGAAAGCTAGTAATCGTGACAACCTAAGGTTGTGAAGATTCTCTAATTTCTGAGCACTCTCGACCAGAAAGTTTCTACTAAGTAAGTCAAACCCCTTAGTTATCTAGTCCCCATGTTTATTTTGCCAAGGAAAATTTTATTATTAATATTATTAATTTTTTTTTTTAAATCTTATGTGCAAAACTCAGTCCATTAAGATTTCTAGATGACTCATGTAACGAGCTTTAGGTCGATGACTCCCAGGTCTTTCGAACCTTAGGGCATCGGGTTTGGAGAAACCCCTACGGGCCTTTTCACTCAAGTCAAACAGGCTACGAAAAGAGTTATAAGATATTAATAGGGTGCCAAACTCAATCTATTAAGCATTCTAGATGACTCATATAACGAGCTTTAGGTCGATAACTTTATCACTCGAATCAAAAAGGCTACGAAGAGGGTTATATGATAATGACAATCTTGTTCCTTGCGTGCAATAAGTTCATGCTAGGGGACTAGATTCCTAACATTCGGTCAATACCTAGCTTCCTCTAATTGGTCTAAAGTGCTCCACACAATTTTTCAGCATACATAGAATCCATCACAACCTAGATAGCCACCATCACTGCTGGTATACCACACTTTCTCACTATATTGGTTACTGGTTTAAGATACAGATAATTCTAAGTTTCAAAAAGGTATCCTATTGTTTTCAATTTAGGTGTACCAACATAGCTGAAAATCATCATAACCGACCAACACATCACTATATCAAACATGGTTAAATAGCCTCACATTTAAACAGAGTAATAAGCTATTCACAAGTCATGATTATAGCTAAATATAAATAAAAAGTTACATCATTAGCCGGCAAGGCTATTCATATCACATAATCATGCAAAACAAATTTTTTTTGGAAAACAAAATACAATAAAAATCAAATATCAAATACAATTATCGAATCAAGCAAATTTTTCATTTTTCCATTTAGTCCATTTAGTACATAACCCCCAAACCTGAAACATACATTGTCCTCAATGTAAAAAATTCAAAAGAAATATAACACATAAAAGTTTAGAGACTTCCCGAGGGTGGGTCTAATGGTGCCGAGAGAAGTAGTGTGGAAAGATCAACTGGTGGAGGTGTTGGCATGGATGTCGGCCAGCAAATCTTGTCATGAATATTGTCCAGCTTGCCCGCACATCTATCTAGCCGCCTCTTGACCTGGTCGTAGTCAGATCGAATATGGCTATGCTCTAGCTCAGCTTGCTTGGTGGTCTCGATGCTCATCTGAGTGTGTCGAACAGCATCTACTCGAGATCACATCGTTGTCAACTCCTATTGCACCGTGCGCAACTCAGTCCGTGTAGCGATGATGAGCTGTGTTTGCTCAGCCTAACCCTCTAGTAGGTGATATAGCAAGGATGCTATGTCTCTGGGAGGTACAGCTGGCTGCTCTTTTTCAGGCTGCCTGTCTGCAGCTGGGGCTGCCTCTACAGTTCGTGTGGTATGCCGTCTTGCATTTTCAAAGGCATAGCGGTTGATAGGCCCCTTTGCCTTCAATACCGACTTTGCTGGTAAGATCTGGACCCCCGCCTCCTCACAGATGCCACTGATCAGAGATGGAAAGATGGCAATGTCCCTCTTTCCTATGTGGAAGCCCAACATGCTGATCAGGGTACAGATATAATTCCCCAAATCCAACTTCCTCCTGTGAGTGAGATGGTATAATAATCGAGCCCTAACATCATTGATAGTAGTCCGATGCGCGGTCGGGTCGATATTGTGGCTCATAAACACGTTCAAGATAAGAAGGGAGTCTGTTAATTTGCTGTGCTCGAAGTCCCTCCCTGGTAGTGGCCATGCATCATCTCGGCCATATAGAAATCGGGCCACCTCATCCATATCCTGAATAGAGGACAGAGGGTGAATATCTTCAGTGGTTATACCATAGAAGTTGTTGATGACCCTTGGGGTAAACATGAACCATTTATCCCGTACCCAAGTCTGTCCATAGTTCTCTGTCCCGTGAATGTCGATTTCTTGGTTAAAGTGGGTGTAGAATTCATGGACGAGCTGGGAGTAAATTTTGTGAGGTGTATTAGCAATATTGGACCAGCCGCATACGTTAATGAGGTTATAAAGCTCGGAGTAAGGAAAGTCATCCAATTGTAATCTCCGCTCCCCCCATATGGTCAATTGGCTAATAAACTTCTTGAATCTTTTCTCGTGCTCCTCGAAAAGATAATGACGGGAGTCGGTGTTTTCTAAGGCTCTTTTTGACGTGTTTCCAGTTGCCTTTTTCTCTCTTTTTTCGGCGGCGGTTGGGGGTCGTTTTGGAGCCATGATCTGTAAAATGACCAAAAATAAGTTAGATACAAAAAATAACATATATGGTTTAAGACTTTACCCTCAAACTATCCTCATCTTTAGGTAAAATTTTTCGAAAAATTGTGTTAGACTAGGCTATTTCGTGCTCCTAGAAATCTACCTAAGAATGTGCAAAAGTGAGACAGAAGAGGGTGGCATGAAAGTGCATGCTTTGGTCTACCACATATTCAAATTTCATAGCATTATGAGGTCATTTGTGCCAAATGGACGGAGAGCGAAAGTGCTAACGAAAGCAGTCAAGTGGCTCATTGGCTACTACCGGCAGCCGATTTTCCGTTTTTTTGTCCTGGCTTGAATTTGGTGATAACAGTGTGTTCAAGCCAAATTGAATGACCCTAAGTGATGGCATTAGTCTAATAGATTAGCTTAGGATCACATTTCCCAAAATTTGGCAAAATCTTTGGTTGGGGTAATTCATCAAACACCTTGAATGCAAGGGTTTGTTCTTGGTTGGAAGAGACAATTGGATAATTTGTCAAAACCCAAAAATTTTCCAAACCTAAGAAACTAAACTCAATCAATAACATACTCCCATATCGATTCAAGCCTAAACTAAACAACATTTACTCCACATTGATCAAAAAGCATAATTTACACACATTTATATCATAAAATCCGAAAATCAACAACAAAAAATGTGAATTTACCTTTTAGTTCATGAGTTTGATGTTAATTGATGATTGATGTTGAGTAATTTGAAGCCCAAAGTGCTCGTTTAGTGTTTGGAGATCAAGGATTGAAGAGAGGAAACCGTTGAAGTTTGGAATTTGTGTTTTTGAAAATGAGCCTTCAACCCCGATTTTAAGATCTTCTGGTATCCTTGTGACCGCAAGGAAGTAAATTCCTGCGATCGTAGGATACCTCTTTCTGGACAGAATGTTTTTGCCCAGTCTATGCAATTGCGATGGAGAATTCCATGCGACCGCATAGGAAATTCTGTGAATGAAAATTTTGTTGTTTTTTTTTTTCTTTTTTTTAATTACTATTTAAATTATTCTAAAAATAACTTTAAAATAATTGGAAACGTGCTTATGCAAGATGACGATGATCCTAGCCTCAAAACCTAAGAATTAAAAGCCTATTTCAAAAATCCTATAAGCATAAAAACGTGCAAAAACGTGCATCAATTCCTAAAACTTAAACGATGCTGAAATTTAAATAAAAGGGAGAAAAATGGGTTGCTTCCCATTGAGCGCTTGTTTAAAGTCTTTAGCTTGACTTTGTCGTGGTGATCACTCCGCATTGCTCAAAGCAGTGAAAGACTTTTCTTTCAAAAAATCACCATCCAAATACTACTTTAGCCTTTGTCCGTTCACCTTGAACCTTCCCTTTGTGTCATGAGCTACTTCCAACGCTCTTTGTGGATAAACTTTCACTACCGTGAATGGCCCGGACAATTTTGAACGTAGTTTTCCAGGAAAGAGCTTGAGTTGTGAGTTGAATAGGAGAACCTTTTGTCCTGCCTCAAACTGCCTTTTTTGAATGTTTTTGTCATGCCAATTCTTGGTTTTCTCTTTGTACAGTTTGGCATTTTCATAAGCCTCGAACCCGAATTCTTCCATTTCGTTCAATTGAAGCAGTCGTTTCTTACCGGTTTCTTTCAAGTCAAAGTTCAACTTCCTCAATGCCCAGTAGGCTCGGTACTCCAACTCAACCGGTAAATGGCAGGGCTTCCCAAAAACTGGGCAATATGGTGACATTCTAATTGGTGTTTTAAATGCAATTCGATATGCCCACAGAGCATCATCTAGTTTTCTCGACTAATCTTTTCTCGAGGTACTCACTGTGAGCTGTAAGATCCTTTTCAACTCCCGGTTGGAGATTTCCACTTGGCCACTAGTTTGTGGATGGTACGGAGTAGCCACACGGTGCTTCACACCGTATTTTGCCAAGAGAGTTTCAAACTGCCGGTTGCAAAAATGTTTACCTTCGTCACTTATGATTGCTCGAGAAGTCCAGAAACGCATGAAAATATTCTTTTAAGAAAATTCACCACTACCCTGCCATCATTGGTCGGTAAGGCCACAGCTTCTACCCATTTTGAAACATAGTCCACAGCCACAAAAATGTAGAAATTTGAGAACGATGGTGGAAACGGTCCCATGAAGTCTATTCCCCATACATCAAAAAGTTCAACCTCTAAAATGCTTCGAAGAGGCATTTCTTGCTTTCGAGATTTATTTTCCGTCATTTGGCACTTGTCACATTTTTTTTACCAAACTGTATGTATCCTTGAATAATGTCGGCCAATAAAACCTAGATTGTAAGACTTTGGCTGCTATTTTAGTAGCACCGAAATGACCTCCGTATGGTGAGTAATGACATTGCTCCAAGACAGTCTCCATTTCTTCTTCAGGTATACATCTCTGAAAAACTTGGTCAGCCCCCTGTCTGTAGAGAATAGGATCTTCCCAAAAATAGTATTTAAGTTCCAAAAATAACTTTTTTCGACATTGATGGTCGTAATCAAGGGGCACGATATTGTTTGCAAGTTAATTCACATAATCTGCATACCACGGAGCACCAAAAATCTGCTCGCCTAGAAATTTCTTATTTATTTCACCTTCTGCATTCCCTTCTGACTGCTCTATTCTTGACAAGTGGTCCGCTACCACGTTCTCGCTTCTCTTTTTATCCTGAATTTTCAAGTCAAACTCTTGAAGAAGCAGTATTCACCGAATCAGTCTTGGTTTTGCATCTTTTTTAGCAAAAAGTTATTTCAATGCTGCGTGGTCCGTGTGCATTATCACTTTCGATCTAATGAGGTATGATCGAAATTTTTCGAAGGCAAATACTACTACTAGTAATTCTTTTTTTGTAGTGGCATAATTCATTTGAGCGTCATTGAGAGTACGGCTGTCATAATATATGACATATATGACTTTCTCTCTACACTGCTCCAAAACTGCCCGATGGCAAAGTCACTTGCATCACACATGAGTTCAAACGGTAGATCCCAATCAGGTGGTACAATGACAGGTGCTGAAATTAGGCTGTTCTTGATAATGTTGAAAGCTTTAAAACAATCTATAGAAAATTCAAACTTGACTTCTTTTTCCAGCAAACTGTACAACGGTTTAGTTATTTTTAAGAAATCCTTTATAAACCGCCTATAGAAACCCGTATATCCCAGAAAAGACCGAATTTTCTTAACTATTGTCGGATGAGGAAATTTCTCTATAACTTGAATTTTTGCTTTGTCGACTTCGATGCCCTTAGCTAAAATCCTGTGTCCCAACACGATGTCTTCTTGGACCATAAAGTGGCACTTTTCTCAATTGAGTACCAAGTTTGTTTTCTCGCAACGCTGAAGTACCAGGGTCAAATTTTTGAGGCATTCGTCAAATGATGACCCAAAAATTGAGAAATCATCCATGAAAACTTCAATGAATTTTTTGACCATATTTGAGAAAATAGACATCATACAACGCTGAAATGTGGCAGGAGCGTTGCACAGGCCAAATGGCATATGCCTATTTGCAAACGTGCCATAAGGACAAGTAAATATGGTCTTTTCTTAATCTTCTGGCACTATATGAATCTGATTGTAGCCAGCAATAGTGCGAATGACCCGCTAACTGTTCCAGCATCTGATTAATGAATAGTAGAGGGAAATTATCTTTTCGGGTGGCATCATTCATCTTTCTGTAGTAAATACAAACTCGCAAATCGGTAGTTAATCTGACTTGTATGAGCTCGTTATTATCATTCTTCTCAACTGTAATCCCTCTTTTTTTAGGCACTACCCGAACCGGGCTTACCTAAGTACTATCTGAAATAGGATAGATGATACCAGCATCAAGTAGTTTCAACCCTTCAGCTTAGACTATTTCTTGCAAATGAGGATTCAATCTGCGTTGATGCTGTACTGTTGGTTTATATGTCTCTTCCATTAGAATCTTGTGCATGCATAAGGACGAGCTGATACCTCTGATGTCTGCTATAGTCCAACCGATGGCTGATTTTTAATTCTTCAGAACTCGGAGTAGTTTATCTTCTTGATCTTGATTAATAGAATTTGCAATAATGACTGGAAGAGTAGATGACTCACCGAGATAAATATACCTAAGGTGAGAATGTAATTGCTTTAACTCGAGAATCGGGGCCTTTTGAACGGAAGGTGGCTATTGAGGAGGTGTGGTACCCAGATCCATATATTTATTTCTTCTTTCCATCCGTTCAGCCCCTTGTAAATATCTGGCACATTCTTCCAGAACTTGAGAGTCAGAACTTTCTTTTTTAGAATGCATAATACAAGCTTCCCATGGATCTGAAGGATTTTCCAAAGCAAATGTGTTAGATGCCTCGTGATCAAAGATATCGATGTGGAAGCATGAGTCAAAGGAGCTTGGATATTGTATTGCTTTGAATACGTTGAAAGTGACTTGCTCCTCGTTCAATCTCAACATTAGCTGCTCTTTTTGCACATCAATTAGTGCTCGTCCAGTAGCTAAGTATGGTCATCCCAAGATAAGTGGTACATCCTTGTCTTCCCCCATATCCAAGATAATGAAGTCAGCTGGGAATATGAACTTGTCCACTTTCACTAAAATATCTTCAACAACCCCGTGAGGACGTTTAACTGATCAATCAGCTAACTGTAGTGATATTGTGGTTGGCTTTGCTTCTCCAAGACCTAGTTGCCTGAAAATAGAATAAGACATCAAATTAATGCTAGCACCTAAATCACATAATGATTTTTCAAACAATGAACTACCAACTGTACAAAGAATAGAGAAACTCATTGGATCTTTAATTTCGACGGTAGCTTGTTTTGCAAGATAGCACTGCATTCCTTGGTAAGCATGACTATTTCGTGCTCCTCCAACTTTCTTTTGTTTGAAATAATTTTCTTCATTAATTTTGCATAGCTCGGCATCTGGAGCTAGAGCGTCAGCAAAAGGTATGTTGATTTGGAGTTTCTTGAACACATCAAGAAATTTCTCAAATTGCTTGTCTAGCTTATGTTTTCGCAGCCTTTGAGAGAATGGAATTGGATGAACATAAGCCTTGGCCGGTGGCGGAATATAATCTGGTGGAGAGCTTTCTTTTTCTTGATCAACTTCTGTATCTAATTTGTTATCTCTCTCTTTACTCAAAGCAGTTTCCTTTTCAACACCCGGTCTTTTCACATGAATTTTTGGCAACTCAACTCTACTTCATGTGGTGATTGCATTGACTTGCTCTTTTGGATTAACTTCGGTATTGCTTGGCCATGTGCCTGGTTGTCGCTTCGGTCAATAGTTTAGCCAACTGCCCAATCTGATTTTCTATATTCTTTCTCGCAACATCTTATCTTTTCTGCATCTCCTTTAACTCAGATTCCATACGCATGACAGTTTCTTTCAATCCTCTTTTTCTCTCTTGTGGTCTCCCTTGATTTGGCGGATTCTGAATATTTTGGGTGTTGCCATAGGAGAAGTTTGGATGATTTCTCCATCCTGGATTGTAAGTCTATGAGTACAGATTATTCTGCTGTCACTGAAAGTTCTGAGCATATGCAACTTGTTCAGGTGATGGTATATCAACTTTTGTCAAAGGACACTCTGATGATTGATGGTTTGCCCCGCATGTTACACAGATTGGTGGAGACATCTGAACCATATTAGCTGAATAAGAATATTTCATTGCTTCCATATGCTTTGCCAGTGCATCGATTTTCGCCAGTACAAGTGAATTGGTGTCTACTTCATGTATCCCTGTTTCTTTCTTCTACAACTCCCTGTCTGGCCACATAACGAACTGTTCACTCATTGTTTCATACAAGTCATGGAGGTCACCGAAGGATCTATTTTGGATAGAGCCACCGCTTTCTGATCGATCAAGAACATTCGCTTTGAACCTTTGAACTAAACCAAAGTAGAAGAAATGATTCCGAGCTGCTAAAGGAAAACCGTGACTTGGACACTTTCTGAGCTGTTGCTTGAATCTTTCCCATGCCTCGTGAAATTTTTCCAACTCAGATTGTTGGAAATTGGAAATTTCATACTTTAGTATGTTTACTCTGGCTGGAGGGAAATATTTCAGTGTGAATTTCTAGATCAGATATGTCCAAGTAGTGATGCTCCCTGGCGGTAGAGAATCTAAGCATTCTCTAGTTTTATCCTTCAATGTGTGTAGGAAGAGCCTCATCTTAGTGCTTCTTTATTAATACCGTGGTATTTGAAATTTCCACAGTATTCATCGAAGCGAGAAATATGGTAATGAAGATTTTCATCTGTCATCCCATAGAACGACAAATTGTTTGAGAACAAATTCATCACATCTGGCCTCAACTGGAAGTTATCGTATCCATAAGGCGGATAGACTTTGTTGGACCGATTCTCAACAATCGGTGGCATCATAAACTCACCCATAAGAATATCCCATTCACTAACTTCAATTGGTCGAGCTATTGGTGCTTGATTATATATCATATCTGCAGGTAATTGATCATGTACTTGGTGATCTGCCATTGTATCTTTTTGCTGTCTTTTCTTTTCTCGTTTTTTACGTTGTCGTTAGTGAAAGCTCTGCTCAATTTCTAGGTTTAAATCAAATAGATCAAGAACTTTTGTACGGGACATACACAGTTAACACTTGAAATTATAGAAAATATATACAATTCAGCAATATCACGAAGAATTAAAAATAAAAATAAAGCTAAAAATAAAATAAATAACAATAAAAAATTGTTAAAACTAAACTATCAATTATTGTAGTAATTAATAAAACTAGTCCCCGACAACGGCGCCAAAAACTTGTTGTGTGATTTCATTCCCGCAAGTGGACGGATCGTTAACAAGTAATATAGTAATGAATAGAGTGTCGAACCCACGAGGACTAGATATCAATATAATCAATTAATTTATAATTCAAATTCTAACAATATGAAAAATACGGATTTATTTTTGGTTTATGATTCTAAAACTATTTTAACTATTTTAATTAAATCTAAACTATTAATAATCAACTTTAAATGATGAGAACGAATTAGAGTTTTTTTTTTTACTAACACTAGAATTCACGAATCCACCTACACGTTCTATAATCAATTATTCGTTAATAACTTTAACGGTTAATTACCCTAGATTGAAAATCGGTGATCCTATAATAATCAAAAACCTCTTTCGATGGTCAATCAATTCTATATCAATATGCGAACCTAATTATCTCTAATCAAGTTTCGAACATAAAAATATGCATTTAAATTACTAGAACACCTAACCAGATTTCATAGAGTATAATAGTAATTTCTATCTATTATTGGACCCTATGTTATTCAATACCACGTGTTAAGTCTATATTGAATCTCTCGACTTCAATATAGATAACAGAATATTCTAATAGTGACCAAGCATTAAAACATTAGAAATACTGAATAAGGAATAATCAATCAAGATGTAATTACCTACTAAAACGGAAAACTTCTAATTAATTAAAAACATGAGGTTTCATCATTCATCTTAGAAATAAGTAAATTAGCCGGACATGATTATGTAAAATAATACAAGAAGTGTATTAATCATGTTCCAACAAAAGAAATAAAAGAAAGAATAAATAAAACCCGTGACTCTGGCTGAATAATCTTCAATCCCATGCCTTGATCTTCAATTCTCCTTTTCTATCATATTCCAAAAATTCGTCCCCCCTTCCCCGAGATGTCTATTCTCTAGCTTTTATACTCGTCTATCCCTCTTCAAAACGTGGTTTCAAGTTCTTACTTATCTTGGACTTGGTAGAATTTTAATTGAATTAGGACATTGCCAAATTGCTGTCTCGTATAGCCTTGCGATCGCATGGCTTTGCCATTTTATGTTCTGCTGAAATTTTGGCCATCTTGCGATCGCAGCCTTGGACAACCATGCGATCACATGGTTATCTGGGATGCTTTCTTTGGTTCTTTTCTTTGATATTTGTATGTCAAGTCCCTCAAGTCTCTTTGTATGTTCAATTGAATCCATTTTTCTTTTATTTGCTCTCTTTTCGTCCTTTCGTCAGATTGATACTTGAATTTGATTATTTCCTAAAATAACAAAAAAATATTGTGCCATTAAACTGAAAATAATTAATATAACTCATAATCGTCCCTTTTTGTGGGCCTAGATAAGTACATATTTGTACTTATCACTATAAAATATAACATAATATTCTTCTGGAATATTGGTAGAATTATAATTCTTTAACAAAATAAAAAATAAACTAATCTTGTTCAAGAATATTTTAGAACAATAAACACACTGATTTGTTGTCCTTTATCGTGGAATAAAAGTTAAAGCATTGTTATATCTAATTAAAGCATGAATAGTTTTTTTAATTGCTTTTCATAAAAATGTCATAACAAAAAGTATAATATGAGTTGGACTCATAAATCAAAGTAAGGATAGAGATATGAACACTAACCAGTTGGTGCCGTTTGAATTTCTTTTGGGATATTGACACTTGAGAAAGTAGACTTTGGGCCACCAAGCTTTTGTTTGTTCTTTATGGGTTTTGATGTCACAGTTTGGCTGCCTAGTTTTGCTTCTCATTTTTTCTTTTGAATAAAAGAAATTAATATCTAATTGCTCTCTCTGTTGGCTAGAATCTCGTGCTGATAACGTGTTATGAAACTAGAAAATTAGAGAGAAAAAGAGAAGAAAATAGAGAGAGAGAGAGAGAGAGAGAGAGAGTCAAAACTCAAGTATGTAAATTTATTATAACAGCAACCCTTATTTATAGGGTTCCAAAGAGAGTTACAACCTTATTAGAATACACTCTTCTGGAGTAAGTAGATAACTTCATAAATATCTAGATACAACTAAATAATTATTCATCATTATCTATAATTTTACAACAAAAAAAAAAATATATTGATGCTACTATTATATTGAAAACTAAATTAATTAAAAAAACTAAAGCATTCGATTTTAAAAGATTAGGATTTTAGATAAATTGTGGTTTGCATTGGTACAATAACAAAGAAAGTTCTTGTGTTCAAATATCATTGCCATCCAATTGTGCACTTTATCGTGTTTTATAAAAAATAAAAATTAAAATTCCTACACGTGATAGAGCGTATTAAGAGTATGTTTGGTCATATTTTTTCAAACTCTTTTTTCACCAAATTTATTTTCAACTAATTATTTCACGAGACCTACAATTTTTATCAACTTTTCAACTACACATTTTATAAAAAAAAAAAATAAAAAAATATTCTAAAAAAAACTAATTTTAAATGCTCTCAAACGAGAACTAAATGACTAAATGAAAAAATGAATGTGTGTGGTTTAAGAAAATTCAACATATTAATAGTGATTTTGTATAATTCTTTTTAGGAAAAATAAACTTTTCCAGTCCTCCATGTTAATCATTTGTTCATCGGGTGCAAGTTCCGAAATTATTTAAGTAGAACTTGACTTTGGTGATAACACGTGTTTATAGTACCTCCATTGTAATAATGAAGATAGTAACATGTGGTAAGTAAAATTGTGGATGGAGAGAAGAACATCTTTAATAGAATTGTGAATGAAAGAAATTTTGACACATATTTACAAACGAAATTATGTACATATATTATAAAAAATTAAATTAGTAATATTTAATATACATTCCAATAGAGATAAAATATAAAAAATTCAATAGAATAAGTCTAGAC
Source organism: Forsythia suspensa (assembly GCA_023638005.1). Lineage (NCBI taxonomy): Eukaryota > Viridiplantae > Streptophyta > Magnoliopsida > Lamiales > Oleaceae > Forsythia > Forsythia suspensa. The sequence continues at coordinate 35,502,843 of CM042671.1, forward strand.
GAGAAAACTTCTAGTACTCATGGAGTAAGTACTCCTAATCACTATTTAATTGACATTTATATATTTTCGTGTCAATTAAACACTAAGCCACATTTATTCAATACATTTTTCAATTACATGGTCTCATGGAGTACTGCCGTACTACTACGGAATACTAAAATTAAAATCTTCTAGTACACCATCCAAATGTGGAAGGTGTGCAAGATATCTTTCACTTTTTTTTTCCATTCAAGTAAATATTTTGGAGTTATGCGACATGTTTTTTAGTGCAATTCACAGTTTAATTGGAGATGTACTTTGATAAACATGCACTTGTTAATTGAAAATTAAAAAAAAATTCAAAAAATGTAGGTTTATCAAAACTTCCATAATTGAACATAATGATTAAGCCTCTGTTTGGCTTTTCTTAAAAATTTTATAAAATTTGTGTCAAAATCAACAATTATTTTTAATCACACATTTATTTTATAACTTTTATCAAAATTTTAACCACTAATTTTATTATTTTTTTTTTATCAAAAAATGCTGAAAAAACTTATTTTTAACAAAATCAAATAGACCAAGAAAAAAGAATATATAGTTGAATTTAATATTTAATAAAAGATTGCAACGTCATGTCAATTTTTCGGAACTATGTTATGTCATAATAAATCGAGAACTTGAAAATTCAAATCTCGTGTGGATTTCAAATAAATTGATTTATGGCACGACTCGAGGTCGAGGGCTAGTCAAGGACCAAGCTGTCTCGCTTCAAATCTTGTAACACACTACAAGAAATATATATTTTTCCTACAAAATTTTCGCAGACAAATTGATGTTTGTCTACAGAATTAACTTTTCTCAACAAACCCGTTTTTTTGTAGGGTCATGGTTTGTTCTAAAATTTTCAAAAGTGTGAGAACTTGTGCCCACAAACATATATATTTGTCTCGGGAAAAAAAATTTAGTCCGACAAAACATATCTTTTGTTGACAAAAAAAATTAATTTGTAGGATAATATTTAGAGGTAAAAATTTCTATTTTTTTTTTTTTTTGGTGTTTTTAAACCACAACATCTACTTTGAAGAAAACGATAATAAATAGAGATAGAAAATATATAATTGAAATTAAAAGCACCAAAACGTGAAAACCTTGGTCAGAAAATTTTCCCTCTTCCTTCTTCCCTCTTCGTGCCTTGCTCATTCCCTCTCATCTCTCACAATACCTGAATCAGACACTGTAGCCACCACTGCCGACCAACCCATCACGCCGCTCACCGTCAACCAGTCCTGCAGTCGCCGTCCAACCCATCACGCCGCTAACCGTCACACGCGTTCGTCTTTATGCCATTAAATTTCGTTTTTTCACATTTAGCCAATAAAATTAGGATGTTATGAAGAAAAGGGGGGGTTTTAATTATGAAATTAGAAGTAGAGTAGTCTTATTATTAGAATATTATTTTGTTGTTTTTGGTGATTAAAATTGAAATTTGTTCTGGTTGATTCTTTTTTTTTTTTTTTTTTTTTTTTTTTTTGATTATTTGTTTTGGATGAAATTTTGCAACTTGTTATTTCTTGATTAAATGTCCAGCTGTTAATTACTTGACTATGTATGCTAAATGCCAAATGGCACTTGATGAATTTTTCTGTACAGTGTGTTTCTGTTTTGATGTTTGGGGATGAACCAAGGAAATATTATATTCTTTCAAAAACTATGTATACCGTGTGTTTCTTTGATGAACAAGGTAATAAGAAAACTAGTCCAGAAAATTTTATATTCTTTCAAGAACCTTGTTTTTCTCGAGTGGATTAGACTTTAAGATTTGAGGATTTAGATCGTGGTTTGGCTGGTGAAGACTGGAATGTCTGGAATGTATATGTAGTTTTTCATATCAAGATATTTTTTTACGTCTTTGTGTTCAATTTTTATAATTCACTTTTCTTATATTTTTCCATTATTTAATCTTCTCAGTATCTTTTCGTGAGGGAAATATACTGCTGCAATCTTTGTCATAGGTATGCTTTGAACTGAAATGATGGATGAATTGTCCTTGATGATATGATACCATTTGTTAAACTTTTTTTTTAATTTAATATTTCTGTTGTTTTCTGGTTTTTATTGCACTCTTCTTTAATGTTTATTTTTGAGCGTCTCCGCATGGCTAGAGTTGATGACATGAACCTATTGCAATGCATGCTCTTTTAAGCTTGGTATTTCCATGGATAAATAAATGATCTTAGTTAATTACCACGTGGGTAACATTTTATCAGTTCATGTTTTCATGTAGCGGTGAATGTATATGCATTTAGTGACAAGACCGAAATAGCATCCTTGGGTATGTGCCAACAGTTAGCTTATTTTGAGTTCATTTTATTTGAAGTAACTAAGACTAACTTAAAACAATTATGTCGATGCCTTCATGTCTTAGTTAATTGATTTGTTGTTCCTTTTTATTCTATATATCTTCCCTGATGATTGATTGTTGGTTCTTTTTATATCTGGGGCATCTTCTCAATTAAGTTCTGCATTTATATGACCACCATCGGATAAAATTGCAAGTTCTCAACTTAAGATCTCCATATGTTGCACCGTCCTATTGTCGTGACGTTGAATGATTGAGGAGTAGATTTTTGGTTCAAAACTTATATGTAGGATATGCTAAGTGCGTGAGGATTTTTACTTCTTTGAAATGCCCATGCTAAATGTTTCTCTGTTCCGTTAGTTATTGATGTAGCATTTCTCAACAATATAATTTTGAATATGTTAAATACCATATGAACGAAAATGTTGAGCACTAGATAGAGTGTAGAGGTAGGGTGGTATGAACACATACATATGGTGATATTCTTCGGAGAAGAAATGAAAACCTTAGACGTTGATTTGAAATTTGTATAGACCTTATAGGTTGGTTGAAGCTCACCTCCAAGAACAAAAGGAAACATCTCAGTTGGATATACAAACTCTAAATGACTGGATTATAGTGACGCCTTAATATCTGCACCTTTTACATTTCTTTTGACTTGTGCCGAAAAAGTAGATAAGGATGCAATAAACACTATGAAATTTGTCAAAAGCTTATTACTTCTGTACAAATTGCAACCCATAGATAATTGTGGCTAGGAAGCCAATCTAATTTGTTGACTATAGTCTTAGAAACCTGTATCTATTGTCAACGGATGTTGTCCAATAAATGGAACAGAGCCCTCGTGTAAGAATATGAAATGCCAGGAACATATTGAGATGATACCAGATGATTATAACAAGTGAAATTTGTATCTTATTCAGACCTTCTGATCAGGTTGCTAAATGCTAATAATGTCATCTATCACAAGTTGTTAGATTGAACTTTAAAAATTACTACCTTGCTGTCATACAAAATGACCAATTGGGTGAGATTGAATTTTTACTCGATAAGCGTTCGTTATTGACATCTAAATTGACATCTCAAATGCTATGTGTAAGGACACTGGCAAAATATACAGGGGTCAGGTGTATTATTATCTCAGTTTCCTATCTGCCATTCACAAAGATAAGTTGGAGACATGAGTTAACCAGAGATCTTACAAGAGAGACTGCATGGGAATCCGTCATGCGCATGAGATGTGGAAAAGGTAAATTCCCTAGACTCCAGAGGTTGCAACCACATTAGCATATTCATACCAGACCATGTTACCAGCAAATTTAAGGCTTTTGAATAGATTTGGACCTGATTAGAGACCAGAAAGTTTGGTAATGTGGCTGTCAACTGTAGTATATATTGGGACTATGATATGAGGTGCATAATGACTCCCTTTGTTAGTGGTGAAATAATGGAAAATTGATGCAAATAGAACTAAATAATGACCATAATGACTCTTTTTATTAAATAATCTTTTAACACCAAAATGGTCATGAACAAAGGTGATTCAGTTTCATGTGGGGATACAAAATGGAGAAACATGGCATGCTCCTGTACAAAAGAAGGTTGTACATGTGGATGCTTGCAAACTTTGTTTTTGTATGTTATTTAATATTTTTTGTGGGTTGTTTTAATTTCTTGTAGGATGAGATGTTTGCTAAAGTTAATGAATATCTTGCAGAAAGGGCAAATGAGCAATAACTTCTCGAGGATATTCCTTTGGAGGAGATCTCTGTTGATGATCCAGATGCTGGAATGAAAATCATGATGTCGTTCTAGGTGTGAAGCCCAGATGTCAAATTCATGGGTTGGGAGATGGTTGCCTTTGAGACATTGATACTTCTTCCAATATGCGCCACATATGGAGAAGGAGCTGGAAGAAGAACGTGCTGCTCGTAAAGCTGTTGATGGAGCTCGAACTAAAATAGAACAAAGAATGAAAAGCAAGTTGAATACTATTGGACAACAATTCAATTATACACTGTAGTCTTGGCACCATTCTATGCAACAACTATATAGACAAGTTCCTGGTTTCAATCTACCACCCTTTACCCCCATTGTCAAAAGAAGATGATGCTATTAGGGCAAAGAAAACGGATTTGATGAAAACAACAATCTTGGTGAGAATATGTAACATATCTAATTTATGAGGACAAGGAGTTGTGTTTTTTTAAGATACATTATAATTTATAGAGCTTATACTCTTTTTAAGTTTAGTTTAGTGAATAGTTTTTATTTGTATTTTGGTACAATATTTTGAGTTTAATGTTATATTGATTGACACTAATAAGGTCTTAATTTATTTTGTTGTCTTTTTGCATCTTTATATTAATTCGAAGAATTAAAAAGAATTAACATAATATAAAAATAATTAATTTCTTCGTACAAATTCTATCATTGATGGAAAAAATAATTTACTTAGCTCACAAATACTCTTTTCCCACAAAATATCATTTGGAGAAAAAAAGTAGAATTTGGCCAACAAAATTTTTTCAACACAAATTTATTTTTTCAGAGAAAAGTACGATTTAATCCACAAAATAATTTTTACCTTGTGCCTACACAAATTGATTCGTGGGCCAAAGTAACTTTAGCAGACGAATAATTTTGTCGAGAAAGAACTTAAACGACAAATTGTATTCGTCTCTAAAGAATTTGTAGGGAGAGACTTTAACCTACAAATTTTAACCATTTGTCGTCTTATACTTTTTCCCACGATTTTGCCTCACAAACGCCTCTACAAAAAAATTTCGTCGGGAAAAGTTTTTCTCCACAAAAAATAACTTTTCCCTACAAATTTATTTCATATGCGGAACATAAAATTCTTGTAGTGATACCTTTACGTGAAAACAATATACAATTGTAACATTTTAAATCCGAATATAAGATTATACAAGAAAAGCTAATGGAAACCTGGCAAAATGATGTGCATTGCCCCATGCTGAAGATCATAATTTAAAAAGTAAAGATTATTGGACCTACCTACCATCAATAGAAGCATTATTGATTGGGACATAGAAGAAATTATTTATAAATTTCTGAGATATTTTTTAAAAAACAATTAATACTATTTATTACTATTGGTGTGATTATTACATGTCTATGTAATAATTGTGTTGATATTAAATAATATGTCCAATAAAATGTGGGGATATGAGACTTATTTTATTAGACGTATCATTTAATGTCACATAGAAAGGTGTGTTATCACCAGTTGTGATAAATATCATTATTTTTTAAAAAATTACTTTCATAAATTCCATATCATTATGCACGACCTAATTAATTTAAAACATGTTTATGGTTGAAATTTCACCAATGGCATATCTAGAATGAATGAGTTTGGGGGTTTAGAAAAAAATTTAAGACGATTTTTACATTACAAGAAAAACGAAAAGAAAAGAAAATAGAAACAGAGTGAGTCTTACCCTTCAATATCCATATTTAACACGATACATTAATTTAAAAGACAACAAAAAATACCAAAAACGTGCAATAAAAATAACTTAAAACACTACTTAAGTAGCAACTTATAATTTCTCAAAAGATCAAACATGTTTATGATTAAGAGACCATTTGAAATTGACCCCACGGGCATGGCGCAGTGGTAAAACAGGAGGGTTCTCTACGGAGGATCGAGGGTTCGAATCCCGCAGCATCGCGACATTTCTTGTTAGAAGGCAACATTTAATGTTGGAAGGCAACAACTATGTTGGAAGGCAATGGTCTAAAGGGAGGAAAAGCTGAATGTCCGGTCCAAGTGTGTATAAGCTATGATCACATCCGGATTTACTTGGGTGGCGAACTAGGGGGGAAGGCTGCCACTCATTAGGATTAGTCAAGCGACGCTTGGACACCTGAATTATTAAAAAAAAAAAAAAAGAGAGACCATTTGAAATCAATTCTAGAGACCAACTTCTCATATAACAAACAAAATTATTTTAGACGTTTGGTAAATTTGTGGTCTCCGAAAGTCAGGCTTGCAGTTACTTCTTTCAGGAACTCTAATACTGGTAGTTTGATGATGATACGTTATTCCGAAAATCAGGCTCGTTGATGCCCATGGAGAGGCGAAAAGTAGCTAGAATACTGGAATAATAGTATTGTCATCACATTGTGTATTATCTGTAGTGGCCAGAATAGTGGAACATAATGTTATCATCACACCCATTCTCGTTTATTCGTATATGAGTTATTTTGTAATACATGCAGAAGTTAGATGGGATCACTACATTTTATGTCGATTCATGCACTACGTTACAGTAGTTGGAATTGTTCAATTTAGTTTTATTTTGTAGAATAGTCATATATATTTGGAGGGGCAGGTGGTCCCCAATAGTTATTATATGTACGTATTTGGGAAATTTTATTATTTTTCAGGTTTGGTTTAGTCCAACATATATGAAAACATTTGCCCAAAATTTTTCTAAATATCTTATAGTCAAAGTCTTAATGGTGGATCCGTTGCCTAGTTGTCATTCATCGTCGGTGCACATCATATTTCGGGTCCATTAGAGTGAATCAAGGTAGTTGGTGTCAACTTTCATATTTTTTTTGTTTGAAACATCATCCACATCTTTGGGGTGGAGTTTAGTATCTAAGAGTTTAACTCTTATACTTCAAATATTAAAAGTAGTTAGAGTTTGAACAAATATTACCAATTTTTTTAAAATTTAATACTAATTGTAAAAATTAATTAAAATATTTTGTACAATGTTTCCACAATGTTTTGTCCCACTTTTTTTTTTTTTAAAATAACTTTTCGACATGTCATATTGTGTCTTTTTCCACTTTCGTGCAACCTACTCACGTTCATGTATATTAAAAAAAAAAACAAAAAAAAATTATTTCATTAAGATAATTTTATCTAGTTTTACTTACACAATGCGGGGGTTTAGGAAGCCTCCATACTCATCTTGCCGGACTTGAGGAACATCCCAATGATTGATTGTGGGAAAATGTTGTAAACCTATTGATGATATATAAGTGAGTGAGAGAGAAAAGAGATAGAGAGAGAAAGGATGATAGATAAAGTCATTTCTGACTTTTTGATAAGAGTTCATTAATAAGATTGTTGTATAATAAATGTGTTACATTTGTTATTAACAAACATAACAAGTGTTATAAAAATAAAAAACAGTATTTTTAGAATAAAAAAGTTAAATAATATTTTTAAATTATTTTACATTTTATAGTATATAATGAAATTATCACTAAATATATAAATAAGGCGGACCTTAATTTTATTTTATTAAATAGGGGTATAGCCCACCCTAAAGTTTGAGCCAACTTTATTTTTTCCTTTACTTCATAAAATTGACATAAAAAATTATTTTTTTCATCATAAAAGTAGTTTAACACAAAATTTAAACCACCCTAAAATCCCTTGTCCATTAGATTTGAATTTTTGCCCTCCCTAAAATGCATTTCTTGTATATTAATAATATAAGAAAATAGTAAAATTGATTGGCATTCTAGTCTCAACCATACATTAATAAAATCATCACTAGTGTGAGTTATAGGTGCAAGCTTTTAGGTTGTCAAACCATTTGAAATTGCATTTGATGGAACATACAAGTTTGATTTCTAAGATGCAATTCTCAAAGATGATGACACGTGGCTAAATCATTACCATTGAAAGTAGGTTCTAATGAAGTGTATGTAACACGCATAAGGTCGTCTCACTATCACACAAACTTAAGACATTTTTAGGGGTAGCAAAATTTCTCGCCCCCTTACTCGCCTGTCTTCCCCATCCTGAATTTCTCGAATCTGCTCTAGAACGTTTTTTATTTTTTTTATTTTTATGTTTTAAAATTTAAATCGTTTTCAAGAAAATAAAAAAATAATATTAAAAAATTAATTAGTTAATTAAACGAGGCAGTGAATGGGGATTTTTAATTCTCGCCTGTCTCGGCTCCCAAAAATTTCCAACGGGGCAGGGGATGGTAATGGTCCATCATGACCACGCCTCGTCCCGTTGCCATCCTCAAGCATTTTGCACCACTAGATTGAACCAACTCTATCTCTTCTTACTTTCTCTGTTCTTTCACCTCCTTATGGGTTTTCTTTTGGTCTTAGGTAGTCAATTACGTTTTGGCTCTAAAGAATAATCACTCTCTGGATGATTAAGCACATGTTTGGGAGTGCTTAAATTAAAATTTCAATTGGTCAAACATACTTTTTATCCACACATTTCATATGACCCACAACTTATAATTCACTTTTTATCTACATATTCACCAACAACTTATAATATAAGCACTTAAAAAATAATTTCAGCACTACCAAACATGCGCTAATAGTATTACTGGGGTGATTAGGTATGAGTTACCTTTTGTGAATAGTAATTGTTGTCGAGTAGGGTTCTTAAGAGGGTTTTGGTTTGTTTTGTTGTTTGGAGCAATTTTACGTGAGTGAAAGGGTGTTATGCCTGAAAAACAAGGTCCTAAATCTAAATAGTCATTTGTTCTATGACCAATTCTTAGGTTGAAGCTCGCAAGTATGTTATACTATTTTTTGGAGTTTTGAACTCTAATATATGTTGTATTTTTGTTTACTTTGTGTATTTTTGTTTGTAATAAATAGTTTTTTCGTCTCTCGATCTGTAACAGTGATATCTGAGCTTGGGAAGAAGGAAAAACCCTGAGATATGACCAGGTTTGGTTTCGTACTGTGCTAAAATTCCTTCATCATTTAACATCTTGAGCAATTTGTGTAGATCTAGTCTCTCTTGAGGTTTATTCCTCAAATTTGATATAAAACTTCAACCTTAGTTTTCGTACGCTAATACAATAGTCAGTTCTATATTCTATATTGTTTTGTTGAAAACATTGGTAAATTTATAGTTTAAAAGGTTTCACAGTTGAGACTTGTAGTTTATCATTTGTCTAGACCCCTTTTGAGGTCCTAGAATCTAAGATGAATTCTTGGTTCTCTTTTGAACTAATTTTCTTTTAAAATCTTTACTTTCTTACTTGTTTTCTTGATTTTGGAATGAAAACTAAACTTGTGTAACAATGTATGTGTGATAAATTGTTATTTTTTAAATCATGTGTGAATAACTGAATTTTATACTTTTGTGGGTATTTTTGTTCTTTGGTTTGTTGTTTTCTAAAAAGAAATTTGGAACTAAATTTGAACTTGATGTATATAAATAGCAAATGAGACTTTAGACTTTGACGCCAAAAGACGAGAGCAATTTTATTACAACAAAAATGTGCAAAAGCTATTGATAGTAATTAGCCTCCTGATTTTGATGATAATAAGAAAAGATAAGTGGATAAAATAGATTAGAGTTCAATGTTCTTGCATCTTTCTAAGAACATGTTGAGGAAAGTAGTGAAAACTAAGACCGCAATTGAAATATGGACAAAGTACACTACAAATGAAATACCTTCACCGACTAAAAAGTAGTCGGCCAAAGTCCATATATAGTCGGAATTATAATCACCGACTACAAATATTTGGCTCAGTCGGTAAAGTAGTTGGCAAAACTCACGTTAAGGTGAAGGTAATGACCGACTAAAAAATTCGATAGTCGGGCGTAAGTACATTTGCCGACCAAAATTTGTATTAGTTTGGTAATGTAAGATTTACCGACTAATACAAATTTTGGTCGACAAATGTACTTACGCCAACTAAAATATTTGTAGTCGGTGTAAGATTTACCGACTAATACAAATTTTGGTCGGCAAATGTACTTACTGCCGACTAAAAATATTGTAGTCGGCAAAACTTACGCGACCAAAATTATACAATCGGGGATAACTAACGCATGACAAATTATTATCTAGTCGGCTATACTTTATACGCCGACCAATATTTTAGTCTCAGAAATCGTAATCAATGGAGACTTTTCGCAATACTTCACCGACCAAGGTTTTTTAATTTTGTAGTCGGCAATTCCCCGACTAATTTTTTAATAGGCGATTTAATTATAATTATGTAAAAGTAACCATTTATAGTTGAAAAATATAAATGTTAAATTTTAAAAATAAGTGATACTTCAAAATAACTATACTATAACATGTCCATAATGTTTGTTCACATAAAAACGAAAAAACCCAGTGCAAGTACTATGTATATATGTGAGCTTTGGACAAAAGAAAGCTAAACACAAGTATATCAAAAAAAGATATTACATGCTAATCGTCTAGTATCATTAGTGAATATAATAGCGTGACCATATATATAAATAAGTTAACGACATATAGTTTCAAACAAATCATTACTTTTAAATTGTGAGCAAAATTACATATTTCTTTTCAAAGAATTTGGATCTATCCATCTTTGCCCTCTTTGTAGTGGGTAGTCTTTCACGAGATCTATCCATCTATCTGTCCTCGGTCTACCATTGCCCGTGTCCTGAAAAACTTAATTATAAGATCATACATTTATTTCCACCAAAATAAGGCTATGAAGATTAAAACATAAAACTGGCATAAATGATATTAATCAATTAGAGAAGTTAAGCTAAAAAGAAGTTTGATAAGTAAAGAGAGAAATCAGAAAGGACAAAGGGTAATGTATAAGAAGAGGTTCAACAATTTACAATTAGTTATGCAACCTTTTCTTTAAAGCAAAAGATGCTTTTGGTGTATTTTGGGCACCTAGGGATATATTTAATTCATTTTTTCTTCTAATATTGGATGAATTGACTAAGGAAAAAATCTGAATCTTACTTTGACAAATTCTGAATCTATTTATTTCACACTAATTATTTCTAATTTTCTGTACATGTTGTTTTACAATATATGAATACAAAGAATAGAACTCATTATATATAAATCAAGAAAAGGAAATTAGAACAAGCATGGAGATTAAGTTGTCAACTCCTCATTTTGTCTCTCGATTAATGACCTAACCACAAGGATGGAGATTAAGTTATCAATCTAAGGAAAAATTCTGGCATAAAGTTGTTTCCTTCTATAACTAGTTAGTCACAATGTCATGTAATTCATGTAAAACATATTTGAATGCAGCAACTAAAGATGTAATTCATGGAAAAATGAAACAAGGCCAAAGATTGAACATAGAACCTATTTCAAGTAAACATTCTCTCCACTCAAGAACATGATATAAAAATCATTCAAGTATGCTCTTTAGGAAACCAGAAATGCTTAGCCAAAGAAAATGAAGTAAATCTTTAGCTCAATTGGAAAATTCTTTCTCACAGATTTCACACACAAAAAAGAAAATGAATTAAATCTTGATTATGCATACAATATAGTAAAGTTTACTGAACAAACAAAGAAGGAAAAGCAAACCATACAAGTACTTCAAAATCTTAAATTTATTTTCTGTCCAAGCTTCATTCTTCACATATCCAATCAATTATTAATTTCAAGTTCAACACAAAACCATACTTGATCAAAGTCAAAAGCTAAAACCAGTCCAAAATACAACATAAAGAATTTGCAGAAAAGAATCTTTCTTCATTTTCAACAAAATTTCTGATTTCAAGTACATACCTTGAGAATATACTTTGTGGGTCTTCATGAATTCTCAACATGACAACCAAATAATGGGTCTTCATGATTCCAAGCTTCTTTTTCTTATTTAATAATGTCCAATCCTGTCCAGAAATATGAACCAAACATGTGCATTTGCCAATATAACTTATCAAACTGAAACAAAAATTGTAATACAGCACAAACAGATGTTACAAAGCCTACCTGGGACCAGTGATCAGCCTTGAACCACCACTGATGGCGGGTTGCTGTAAATTATGCTGCGGTTGCGGTTGCAGTTGCTGCGAACTAAGCTGTGGTTGCTGCTGCTCAAATTCCTGTTGTTGAAGAGCTATTGCTAATTGCAAATCAGAACTGTAAAAAAAAAAAAAAAAACCAGCATTAAAGTTATTTGATTCCTTATAATCACACAACTCAGACAACGTTGCTCTACATAAATTGTTAGTATAAGTAAATTATGGACAACACTAAATGAATTATTTATTACACTCGAAAATAGAGGTTGAAATAAAATTCCTTCAGAGGTTGCTCTAAAGTAAATTATATAAACAAAGACAATCAACATGATGAGTGAACACATTGTTGCGAAGTTTGGGAAAAAATTCCTTTTCAGAACAGAAAGTACAAATATTTCTCAAAATCCGATCCAATTTATAGTAATCGATTAGTTAACATATTGGTTAACCGTATTCTAAAACACGGAAAAAGAATGAAGTTCTACTTTGTTATCATATAACTATTAGAGAATAAGGAATCAATCATGCTCCAGAGAAGTTAAAAAATTACTTGAAAGTTAAATTTTCTTGAGAACCACCATCAATGCTAGCCAAATAGTCCTGCAAAACAAAATTGAATTAGATTATATTTCATTTTTCCAAAATCCAAACATATCTGAGTCTTGAAAAGCTACATACATGAAGATACTATCAATGGCATTACATTCATGCCATGTCTTGTTGAAATGATCTTCCACCTTGAATTCCTTAAAATTTCCGTCATATACCACACAAAGTCCCCATTCACCTAACCATCAAATCAAACTCAACAAGATGAAGTTGAAAAAGAATATTTTATATGAGTACATTTTAGAGATCTCCTTCCAGAAAATAAAAAATAAAAAATAAAAACGAATCCAAGGAAGGGAAAAGAACACATGCATTTACTAAAAAATTCATTATGGAAAAACAAAGAAATTGCTAATTCCAGTATCAAAACAAGTAGTGCTTTCTAATACATTTCGATATTAGAAAGGTGGCCTTAGATCTTTATTATACTGAAATAGAATTTATTGAAACTAAAATATTAATATAAGCCTTCTAATTAATTGGCTATGGGAAAATTTCACAGGATGTTACCCAAATTAGAAGTTTGTTTCATTTTGGTCACCCAACATCAATTTGTTTCAATTTCATCACCAATTTATATTTTGGTTCCAGTATGACCATTCAAATGACAGACAGAACTATACACAAGGACTATTGCTCTGCCATTTATCAAACTCCCAAGTTGCATTTATAAAAAATGCGACTTTAACAAGATTGTATCAGTCAAATATTTATTCCGACTGCAACTAAGATCAACGACAAACAAACGAAGTATGGCGCCGCCATGCTATAATCTTACCTCATTCATCTTTTCCCAGACCAGATCCTGCTGATTTATATATCCTTGATCAGTAGATAGGATATATAATTCACCTTCATATTGCAAATTAAAAAAAAAAAAATAGATAGTGATTAAATAAACTGATGATAAGAAGCATAACAAGCACACTTGACAATCTTATGATTGATAATACAACTAATAATTTAACAAACTAGCACCAGGAAAGTTTTTCTTTGTCAAACTAAACAAAACTTCTACTAAAGTTTCTGAACTAAATCCTTCAGGGTGTTGTTTGATGAGTTACAAGTAAACAGATCACTTAACAAAACTATAAAGAGCAAGATGAAAATAAAATTGTGACCACTTGACTTCAGTATCATTGTCATTTGCCTAAGTAGAGGACCAGCTTCATGTGTAGCTTTAGAATAACGTCTAAATTATGTCCTCATCCTATATAGAAGTTCCATAATTATACGTGAAATTCTATGTGCCTGCAATTTTTATAAATGACCAAAATGATACTCCAGTAGAAGTCTGTGTCTTTATGCAGCATGACATATAAACATGAGAAATTTCTTGATCAACAAAAGAGGAAAAAGGTAATCGTTAATACATCAAATAAGCAATATCTTTTAAAGACTTATGTACAGGAATGTGGAGAAACTCCCATGACCTAAATTCTATTTTATTTGCACATTTTCCAAGCAACTACAAATCAAAGTGAACATAAGAATTCCCAAAAAAATGGAAAAATAACAAAACGAAAAGAAAATACCTAGCACAAACCTTGGCCGCTGCAGTGATGCTTCAAAATCACAGCAAACCTGTAGATAAAAAACAGGATCAGTCCCGTCTGTGCTAAAATAAAATTCAATAAACCTAAAAGCTAGAAAATGAATATGTAAATCGCAAACCCAGATACCCATTAAAATAGATGAAAATTAATGATCGGATTGAACAAATAAATGGGAAAACATATCAAATTCAAACCTGATGGATTGCCCACGCTGAGGATTGGAATGGAATTTGTTGTGAGGATGGTTCTTTATTTGGTTCAAAGACAGTATATGGCAAAATTGGTGTGTGGGACCTCCCTCCGATCGGTCGATTAACAAAGCAATATACATGCCACCGGTAGATGGGGACTTCAGACCACGCCGATGAGAAGATGTGCGTCAATGGAGAATGAGAGAGAGAGAGAATTAGTAGCGGCCACTGGAGTTTGAGAGATGTATTGAAAATGGAAAACAAGAATGGAATGGGCCAAACAATTTTAGTGAGCCCACCATCAGTTCCCTCCAAAAAAGAGGCCGACCATTGATAATATTCATTAATCTAGTCGGCCGTTACTTTCCACCATTTTTTTAAATGTGTGAAAAAGTTCAGCCCAATTTTTTGCCAACCCCATTTTTTGTAGTCGATATTAAGATCTTCCCCGACTAATTTCATAGTTGTTGAATCCCTAATGTTTAGACGACCATATTACTTTTTAGTCGGTAAAAGCAGTTTTGCCGACTAGAAATTTGGTAGTCGGTAAAAATTGGTCGATAAAATCGGCCTAATAACAACCCGACCCGGGCCATACTTAGTCAATTTGTTAAACGCGGAAAATCTCCCATGTAGATTTTGGCCGACTATAATATATGTAGTCGGCATTAACACATTCGCCGACTACATTTTTAGTCGATGAATCTTTCCATGGGTTGGCCAACCCAACCAATAATGTTTGGGCGACCATTAATAATTTTAGTCTAAAAACAATATTTACCGACCAACAATTTTAGTCTAAATTTTAGTCGTCAAAAATTTACCGACCAACAATTTTTAGTCGAAGAAATTTAAAGACTCATTTCTTGTAGTGTAGAAGCAACTTACCTAACAAGTACCATGCCAATTAAAGTCTATTTGTGAAACATTTTTTACCTTTAAATTAGATCCCACTTTGGGCTTAGTGACAAATTTAGATTTGAATAGACTTCCCAGGGATTTAGCTAATTGTCAAGAAAAACTCTTTAAAGACCAACTTGTTGTAGTCCTCCTTGGTTTTATTAGTGACAAGTATAGGGATATGAAAATGCCTTAGAAGTGTAAGCGCAAACCTTCATTGACAATTTACTCACGATAAGGAAGCTATTCTTGCAAGCCTTCAAGTTCACACTGTAGGCAAATTCTCACATCGTAAGCCCAAAATAGTGGAGGTACGTAAAAGCTTTGAGAAGTTTGGATTAGTAGGTGATTATAGGTTGGGCTTAATTGATTTTATTGCAATTCATAGGAAGAAAAATTCAAAAGTCCCACGCCCGATCAAACAAGTGACTCGTTGTCAGACAAGTGCTTCGTCACGTAGCCAATCTTTTTGATGAGTGTTATCATCTGGAATGTGAGAGGTGTGCGCAATATTGCTATATTATTTATTCATTTATTTGTTTGCTTTAGCTCTTCTGATTGGAGGTCAGATTTTATGTCCTCATTCCATGCATATTTTATGAGTAATTTATATTAGGTTGGGGTATCCGAACCCCCTCATCATTTTCTGGTGGAGGCCTGACAACCACACTGGGGATGTGATGGTGTGTTGAATAAAAAAAAGTTGTTGGTGAATGTGTAGATAAAATTTAGGTAGTAAGTTTTAGATCCTATGAAATGTGTGGATAAAAATATATTTAACTAGTTTGACCAGCTGAAAGTATAATTTAAGCATTCTCAAACAAGTGATAAGCTAAAGAACAAATATAAGGAAAAGATTAATAGTAAAAAGTTTTTTTTATTACCAAGAAGGACACTTTATAAAAGAGTGTCCTAAGAAGTAGACATACCAAAAATTTAAGAATAGGGCTCAAGATAGATCAGCTTTAGCTTATAATGAAGATAACATAAACAAATAGGTGTATGTTGCCACATGTAAAAAGCCTAATCAAAAGTGGATTCTTGACTCGTGTTGTACCTTTCAATGTATCCCACTAGAGAATGCTTTTGTGTATTGGAGGGCTGTGAAAGAGGAAACATCTTTATGGAAAATGACACGACCTTTCAAATTAAAGGGATAGGCACTCTAAGTCTTATGTTGGATAGGAGTGCAAGCTTAGTCCTAAAGAGGACTAGGTATGTCCATAAGCATCAAATAAATCTAATATTCCAAGGTGTATGGAGATTTTTGTGGTACACAATGTCGTTAAATCAAGAAGAAAATTTGTTTTATAAGGGAAAGCTTGATGATGGGTGTTCAATCTGAGAAGGTGTATGAAGATATTTGTGATATTTTGCCTACTGATTCATTGGTATGGATTTCAATATTAACGGTTTGGATTGAGGATATTAATACATTTTACTTGTAGATTGAATGGAATGCAAAAAAGCGGCATCTTTCATTACTTTAATAAGAAAGATGATGTTGGATCATCAAGTACCCCAAATGTCCCACACAATACTCCTACTTCAAGTTCAATTTCACCTTCAAAGACTAAAAGATCAATGCCTGATAATGAATGCACTGTTGAACTATTGCAAAGTAATACTCCATACTATGAACGTGATCCTAGATAGTGCATCCCAATACTACAATTTATTGCTGATTGGGTGCGACTCAAGACTCGTGATGAAATTGGGGATACCAAATTTTGTATTCTTGTTGATGAAGCAGTGATGAATCCCACAACGAACAAATGGCTATTATTTTAAGATATGTCGATGGTTACGGATTTTTTAGAGAACGGTTTTTTGAAGTTGTGAGCATTGCAGACACCAAATTATTGACATTGAAAAAAGAGATATGTAATGTATTAAACCAATACAAGTTCTTGCTAAAAGATCTACGGACCAAGGATATGATGGTGCTAGCAACATGAGATGTGAGTGGAATGGATTGCAAGCTTTATTTCTTAAAGATTGTCCATCTGCTTATTATGTACACTGTTTTACTCACCGACATAGCTTGCTTTAGTTGTAGTGGCTAAAGAGATCATGATGTGTATCTATTTTTCAAATACTAAGTTCTATTATTAACTTTGTTAGTGCTTTTTCTACGCTTTATTCTCAATTAAAATCAATTCGATTGGATGATGAATTTATAGCATCAGGAGAAGTTCATACTGGTACTGGGGCTAATCAAGTTTGTACTTTGCAACGAGCTGGAGCTACTCGTTGTAGTTCACATTTTTCCTTTGATCGCGATGTTTGGTTCAACTTGTACACTTTTTGAAAACCTTACTGTCAGGGGATCGAACAACAATATACGAGAAGAGGCTGAAGATCAGCAAAAAGCCATGAAAAAGTTTTGACTTTGCATTTAATTTGTTGTTGATGCATGATGTTTTGGGAAAATCTGACTTGTTATGTCAACCATTGCAAATAAAAAATTAAGACATTTTGAATGCAATACATTTATTCTCATCTACAAAGATGCTTTTTTATGAGATGCGAAATGAACATTGGAAAGGTTTTCTTTGGAGGGTGGTGGAGTTTTGTACAAGTAATAATATTGATGTGTCTCAATTAGATGATCGCTAAATGGAAGGTACAAGACGTTATTGTCAACAGCAAAATAATATCACAATAGGAGACTATTATCACTTTCAAATATTCAGTGCTGTGATAGATTTTCAGTTGTGGAATTGAATAGTAGATTTACAGGGAAAACCATGGAACTTCTTCAGCTGTGTGAGGCTTTGAATCCTATTGATGGGTTTAAATCATTCTCTATAGATGATATTTGTTCATTAGCTGGAAAATTTTATCCTCTCGATTTTACTAAAGCAGAAAGGGATGATTTGAGGAGGCAATTGAATCATTACAAGTGTGATGTACTTCATCACCAGCAATTTTAGAATGTTGATTCTCTTCCTAAGTTATGTCAAATGTTGGTTGAAACGAAGAAGTCTCGTCATTATTTATTGATTGATAGGTTGATTCGATTGGCGTTGACTCTCCCAGTTTCTACAACAACATAACAAGCATTTTCAGCAATGAAACTTATCAAAACATCGCTTCGCAATAAAATAGAGAATGAATTTCTATCAATTCTATGATCATCTATATTGAGAGGTAGATTGCTCTTTGTATCGATACGGAGGTCATTGTTGACAAGTTTTATCGTGTGGGGAGTAGGAGGGTGCGTCAGAAGTAACACTTCAAGATATTTGTATTGCATGTTTTTGATATATTTTTGTCTTTTAGATATTGTCTTTTATGTAAAAATATTGTGATATATCTATGTATTTTAAGTCTTTATTATTCCTATTTTTTGTGTGAGAAATTTTTTTTGCAAGGGGCATTGCTCTCGAACCCTAGGGAGGGGGGCCACCCCCTAGAATTTTCTAACCCACTACATTTCTAATTCCTAACTCCGCCCCTTCAGTAATTATCAATAACCTATGAAGTAAGTAATAATTAAAATATGTATATTTATTTAACATTTTCTAATATGTTTGATTTTATACAGTCTGAATTTATTTAGTTGATAGTACAAAACACATCAAATACAAACCTTCGACACCTATCAATTGTGCAAATTGAGTGTAAATAAAGAATTTCGAGTTCAAGAAAGTAAATAGGCAGGGAACGTTCTAATAGAAGGGAAAAAAGAACTTTTGGTAAATAAATTTTAAGACAATCTTACAAGGTAATATTCTTGACCATGAGATAGAAAATCTGAAGGTATTGATTCCAATAAATTCCATCAGCTTTACATCGTCCTGCATCTCACCATAATTTCTTAGTATATACATATAGAATGAAAATGAAAATGTAAGGGTTTGTCCAATTCTAGAATATTGAATAAACTAGACTAATTAAAGTCACTTGTACAAAATTAAGTAATTAACAAATGAACCCCTAACACATTAAACATCAATTTATTACATCTGAAGGAATAGTTTTAGAGGAGGCTATTCAAAACTTTGAACCTCCCCCAAACCTAAATCACTCCA
This sequence comes from Forsythia suspensa, assembly GCA_023638005.1. Taxonomy (NCBI): domain Eukaryota; kingdom Viridiplantae; phylum Streptophyta; class Magnoliopsida; order Lamiales; family Oleaceae; genus Forsythia; species Forsythia suspensa. Next base: position 35,522,222 of record CM042671.1, read on the forward strand.
GTGTTACACACACAGCAACGAGAGGAGGTCCAAAACCTGGATATTTGTGTGCAAAGTTATCCCATATACTTGGACCTCTGCCATCCTCTTTTGCAGCTCCTTCATACTGCAACAACATGTACATATTCAGGAACAATCATATCATGAATTCAAACATAACACGACTCGTATTTAACATTTTGAAGCAGCAGATGAGTATGTAACCTGATAGGCAGACGAGGCTGCACCAAAAACAAAATCAGAGGGAAAACTAGTCCTATTTAATGGAGTTGATATATGGCTACTGGGCACATTTTCTGCTGAAACTGAAAGCACAGAGGAGCTGATTATGACCAAGACAAGAAAAAGATAGTCTTTGAGCTCCATTTCTGCTTATTATCAACGACCCCTTTGCCCACAATATATAGAGTGAAATTTCACTTATAAAAATAGAAAAACAATATATTGATGTGACTATTATATTGAAAATAAATTGTATTATTAACAAATAATTAATTTACAACTACTTGTGTAAATTAGAGAAAACAAATCTAGTAGACTTAATTTCGGGTTGCATGTTAGTATAAAGACATGAACTTAACGTTTTTTTTGTAGTAAAATGTTAAAATATTCTTAACTTTTACTTATTGTAATACTTATATTTTTTTTTTTATCCTTTGTATAACATTTATATCGTCAAACTTTATTAATTAGTACATCTTCTCTCTTATGACAATTTTCATCCAAAAATTTATTAAGAAGACGTAAAAATATTTACTTGCTCCTCGTTTTTTTAAATAAGCAAAATAATAATAATAATAATAATCTATACTAATTCTAAAAGACCCTAAAAGGGAGAAATATTTTTGGACGATATTGCCCCTCAAATAACTTATAATTCCTAAAATCTTCTTTCAATTAATATAATTTATTTTGGCTTTAATTTAAACTATTTAATACTATATAAATATTGTATTTTGATCACTAAAAGTGATTTGTCTATTTAAATTCAATTATATATTGTAATTAATGAAAATAAATAAAAATATACTAATAAAATTTTTAATATATTGAAATTATTATCTTTAATTGTTTACAATTAAATTTTGATTTCTATATCTTTTTTTTCTTGATTTAGAATATTTGTTCGTTGTAAAAATGTTAATTATTATGGTAGTCTTGATAACAAAAAGATTTTTTCTTGATTTAGAATATTTGTTCGTTGTAAAAATATTAATTATTGTGGTAGTCTTGATAACAAAAAGATTTAAGCTCGAATGATGTTTTATGTCATTTGGAAGCAATTAAACGTATATTTATTATGGAAAAACGAGTTAGAACAAGGAGAATTGGTGTTACTCTAACTCTTTCAACACGCAGCTGAGGAAGACATAATTTGGATGAAGTGAGTCGTGTTATGTATAAGGTGAAGGTAAATCTCGCATAATTAGTGGTTTTATGTGATGAGTTAAAATCATTGTCCAAATATCTGGTTGTTTTGAATGTTCTTGAAATATAATAATATTTCAGATGGAATTACGGGAAAGAATGCATGAAGAGAACAAAAAAAAAAAAAAAACCCCCTCTTAATTTATGGTTGCATTAAAACTGAATGGATATTGATATAGAAAATTCTTCTTTATCTTATATCAAATAATTTTGAGATTCTTTTTTCTGATAATAATTACCTAAAAATGCTAAATATTTTGTTTTCGTGTGTTTTTTATAATGATATAAATACAGAAAATCAATGAAAATTTGTGTTATACTTATATTTACTATTTTCATGTATTTTATAATTTGATACTAATTTTCATAAAAGAAATTTCCATTTTCTGATATGCCATTAGATATGTGCTTTAAAATATAATTAAAAGAGTATCAATAATCTTTCAAACTTAATATTCACGTAGGCCATGTATTTTTTAATGAATCACATGTTTTACCAAGAAGTTTGAATATAATTCCTTAGTTGGTCATAATCATTGATGAACTTATTATTGAAAATGAGTTTCATTTAAGTGTTATATTCATCGATAATTTTAAAATAAAAAAATTATAATATTATTACAAAATCACGTGCAATGCACGTATTCTTAACTAGTAAATACAAAAGTGCCTAAATATTTGTCTCTTATTAGGCAAGCTTACATAATTTTTGAACGAAATCATTATCAAGAATAATATGTGCTAGTTAGAAATATAAGTGTAATAATAAATAAATGTTAAAGACGTTTAATACAATTAAAATATATATATATATATATATATATATATATATATATATATATATAACGTGAATATAATTTATTTATTATAGTTAAAAATGAACTACTCTAATACCTTTCAAAGTATATAAATATGGGAACTATTTATCCTACCAATATATTTGACAAAGGAATATGACAATTAATCGGGGCCCTTAATTTCAACCAATCTAATAGTGTAAATGTATTAGCACTTTTAAAATTTTTATATCTAGATTCAAACACATTCCAATAGAGTTTTTAATATATCTAGATCGTTAAATTGTTTAAAATTAAAGACATTAATTCTTTTGTCAAATACATTGATAGAAATTTAGGCTTTATCAAAACTTCCATAAGTGAACATAATGATTAAGCTTTTGTTTGATTTTTCTTAAAATATTCTTAAAAAGTTAAGTTAAAATCAATAATTAATTTTAATCATACTTTTATGAGATCCACAATTTTTATCAACTTTTTAACTATATATTTTATCAATTATTATTAAAATCTTCTAGAAAGGTTATTTTTTAGCGAAATGAAATGCACGAAGAAGAAAGAATATAAAGTTGAATATAACATTCAATAAAAGATAGCAATGTCTAGTCAATCTTCCGCCACTTAGACTTTGTTATATCATAACGAATCGAGACTAACACTTTGAAGTGAAAACAATATACAATTGTAATATATTTTATAAGAATAGTTTCATCATACACTATTAAAAATAAAAGAATTTAAAAAATATTAATTTTTTTAATTCTAAAAATATTACTTATATTTTTTTTATAAAACTCGTAGTTACATTTCTTACAAAAAGTATGTATTACATTTGTTACATTTGTAATTTAAAATAATTTAAAAAAATTATAGAATTTTATTATAAAATCAAGTAGGTGCTTATTTTAAATCCAAATATAAAATGACACAAAAAAAGCTAATAGAAACCTGGAAAAAATAATGTGCACTGCACATGCTGAAGATCATAATTTAAAAAGTAAAAGATTTTTGAACCTACCTACCACCAATAGAAGCATTATTGATTGGGACACAGAAAAAATAATTTATAAATTTCTCAGATTTTTTTAAAAATAACTTCCATAAATTCCATGTCATTATGCACGACGTAATTAATTAAAAACATGTTTATGGTTGAAATTTCATCAAGGACGGATCCAAAATGAATGTTTGGGGGCTTGGGAAAAAATTAAGATGATTTCAATAGCACAAGAAAAATGAAAAGATAAAAATAGAAATATAGTGAGCCTGATCCTTCAATATCCGTAATTAACACAATACATTAATTTAAAAGGCAAAATTAAAAGACAACAAAAGTAAGAGAAATGTACAATAAAAATACCTTAAAACATTACTTAAGTCTCAACTTGTGATTCTTCAAAAGATCAAGTATGTCAATGATTAAGGGCCCGTCTACAATTGAGTTTAGAGCCCAATTTCTGATATGTTAAACAATCAGAACTTTTTTTAGAATTTTGATAAATTTTTTAAAAATATGATTGTAAAGAATCTATACTATTTTGCAGAAGATTTTGAGAAGAAGCAAAATTGTAGCTTCTTAAATTTTGCTTTAAACTTTTCTACTTCTCTATTATATATTAAAATATCGATTTTAACCATAATTAATTAAAATAACTCTTTTGAGAAATCCGAATTGATGCAAGTATGATGTATAAAAAATAATTAAATTTAATTGATTTTTGTATTATATGACTATGCTTTTATTTTGTAATTTTTATAAATTCTGAAATTTATTAGATGTTTATTATGTTTATTTTAAAATAATTATGGTAAATGCATATGTTTTAGAAAACTATTTAATAATATTATATATGGTTATGAAAGTAAAGATAATAATAATACAATGAACATTATTATAATTAATATTAATTTTATACAGTTACAGAATAAATCACGTTTGTTTACCAAATGCACAAATATTAATTTTGAAATACATAGTAGTTTTGAAACAAAAATTTATCAAACACTTATTTGATTCTTTTCACAACTGATTCTTTATGTATTATAGCAAAAACTAATTATGACCAAGAGACAGATAAAAAGTCTTGGAGCTCCATTTTTTGCTTATATCGAGGATTCACTCATAAAAGTAGAAAAAACAATATATTGATGCTACTATTATATTGAAACCAAATTAATTAAAAAACAAAAGTGTTCGATTTTAAAAGATTAGGCTTTTAGATAAATCGTGGTTCACATTGGTACAATAACAAAGAAAGTTGTGTTCAAATATCATTGCCATCCAATTGTGCACGTGATAATGTGTTTTATAAAAATAAGAAAATAAATTTCTACACATGATAGAGTGTATTAAAAATATGTTTAGTCAGGTTTTTTTAAACTCTTTTTTCACCAAATTTATTTTCAAACACTTAATTTATGAGATCCGCAATTTTTTGTAAAACAATGGTTTATCTTGTATATCATTATGAGAAAAGTGTTACAATTTATAGGGTATTAGAAAGCTAAAAATAGAATTACAAATCATTACAAATCAATTCTAATTGATTCTAAATGATTTATGTAAATCACTAATTGATTTATAAGAATTACTAATTGATTTAGAGGATATTTCAACACTCCCCATCAAGTTGGTGCATAGATGTCTATCATGCCCAACTTGTCCACAAATTTTGAAAGTATGCGAATTGAAACTGCTTTGGTGAGAATATCTGCCAGTTGGTCTTCTGATCGAATTTCTGGTAGCTCTAGACTTTTCTCCTCCAATTTCTCTTTGATGAAAAAACGATCAATCTCAACATGTTTTGTTCAATCATGATGAACCGGGTTATGGGCCATATCACGAGCAGACTTGTTATCACAGTACAGCCGGATAGGTGTACTTGATGAATAACCTAAATTTTGAAGAAGTAATTTCAGCCACAATCCTTTACAAACGCCAAGAGCCATTCCTTGTAGCTCTACTTCACCACTCGAACGGGTAACCACACTTTGTTTCTTGCTCCTCCAAGAGACAAGATTTCCACCTACAAAGGTAAAATACCCTGAAGTAGATCGCATGTCATTTTTATCTCTAGCCCAGTCAGCATAAGTGTATACATCGATGGTTTGTTCATATGTTTTTCTAGAAAATAGAATTCCTTTCCCTGGGGCTGATTTCAAGTATCTCAAAATTCGTATGACTGCATTCATATAATGTTCACCCGGATTATGCATAAATTGACTGACGATGCTCAAAGCATATGAAAGATCCGGTCTTTGTCAACAGGAACTTGATCAGCTTCCATTTGTAATTTCAATCTTTCCTCGATCGGTGTATTTACTGGTTGACATACAGACATCCCAATTTCCTTCAAAAGTTCTAAAGTATATTTTCTTTGGGACAAGAAAATACCTTTTTGAGATCGATATACTTCTATTCCTAAGAAGTACTTTAAGGGGCCTAAGTCTTTCATTTCAAATTCTTTGGACAAGTATTCCTGTAGAGCATTCCTTTCAACTGAATCATTTCATGTTACCACCCTGTCATCAACATAAAAAATAATTGCAGTAACTTTACCGTTTTGTTTCTTCAAGAACAAAGTGTGATCTGAATTGCATTGATGATAACCAAAGGCTACCATAGACTTTGTGAATCTTCCAAACCAGGCCATAGGAGACTGCTTCAGACCATACAATGATTTCTTCAGTCTACACACCTTCTGGCTTTGCTTTTCTGTCACCGTGCATCCAAGGAAGATCCATGTAGACTTCTTCAGATAGTTCTCCATGTAAAAACGCGTTCTTCACATCAAACTGCTGTAGAGGCCATCCGAAATTTGCAGCCAAGGATAACAAGACCCGGACTGTGTTCATTTTTGCTACGGGTGCAGAGGTTTCAGTATAATCAATTATATAAGTCTGAGTATACCCTTTGCCACTAATCTTGCTTTGAAGCGTTCAATTGTACCATCAGCTTTGTGCTTTACACAAAAGATCCATCGACATCCAACTGTTTTCTTTTCTGTAGGAAGATCCACAAGCTCCCATGTTTGGTTCTTTTGTAAGGAGGCCATCTCTTCATTAATTGCGGTTTTCCACCTTGGATCGGTTAAGGCTTCCTGTACACTGTTAGGAATAGATACAGTAGATAATTTATTTACAAATGACTGATTTGTTTTTGACAATTGATGTGTAGACACATAATGGTTCATGTGATATCTTACTTTACTAGACAATTCAGGTTCATAAGTTGGTTTTGGAATACCTCTTGTTAGACGTTGTGATAACTGTCTTTTAGACTACTCAAGAATATCTTCAGCTAACGATTGGTTTGGTATATTACTCGGGAGAGACTGCAACTCGACCTTTGAAGTTCCATGGTTTTTTGGATGTTCATTACCACTTATATCCAAGCATTGACCACTAGAATCCAATTCATCCAGGATGTCCAAATTTTGACCACTCGCATCCAGTTCTCCTACACTGTCATTAGATATTTCCACCATATCAAGTTTTACCTCCACCGGATTTGTCACAAGGTTGTATTCAAGAGTTTGAATTTCCTCAAGATACTCCCCCTGAAATTCAGACTCAGAGTAATACATTGTATCTTCATGGAAAAACAACAACCATAGTGATAAACATGCGCTGAGTAGGGGGTGATAACATCGATACCCTTTTTGATACAGTGCATATCCAACAAAAATACATTTCAAGGCGCGAGGCATTAACTTACACCGTTAATCTTTGGGAAGATGAACATAGGCAATACAACCAAAGACATGATGAGGCAGGTTGGGGACTGTGGGAACTACAACAGTGAGTGTGTAAAATGGAGTTTTGAAGTTGAGTGACCTCGAAGGAACTCGATTGATGAGGTAGGCAACTGAGAGGAGAGCTTCACCCCAGTAGTGGGGGCATGTGTGCTTCAAGGAGGGAAGCGCGACAACCTCCAACAAGTGTCTGTTTTTTCTTTCAGCAACACCGTTTTATTGTGGTGTATCTGGGCAACTGGTTTGATGAATGTACCCATGAGAGTCCAAGAATTTTTGAAGCTCAGTACTGCTATATTCTCCCCCGTTATCACTTGGAGTACTTGTATTTGGGCATTGTATTGTGTTCTTACAGTATTGTAGAATTTTTTTAAATAATACTGTAACTTCTGATTTGGATTTCATAAAGCATAAACAGTCATTCGAGTACAATCATCGATAAAGGTAACAAACCAATGTGAGCCTCCGAATGTAGGAATTTTGGAGGGCCCCAAACATCAGAGTGAATAACCATAAATGGATTTGGACTTTTATTTAAAATTAAAGGAAATGAAGCACGATGGCTTTTAGCAAGTTCACAAACATCACATTTAAAACTAGAAATATCCAAATCAGTAAACAAAGTAGGAAACAAACGGTTTAGATATCCAAATGAGGCATGCCCTAAACGTCGATGCCAAAGCCAAATCTCAGTTATTTTCTTGTTACTGTTGACGGCTAGAGCATGTTGTAGTTTGATGGAAGTTGTTGACTCTAGATCCAAGTAGTACATCATCCCTTTCTTAATACCATAACCAATCATTTGTTGAGTATGAATATCCTTAAACACACAAGAGTCAGGACCAAAAATAACCACACAAGATAAGGTATTGGTGATTTGAGAAACGGAAAGAAGATTATAGTTCAAGGACGGTACCACTAATACAAAATCAAGATGTAAATTTTTAGTAAGATGGGATGACCCTTCCCCAAGAATTGGGGTAGTATTACCATTTGCAGTAGAGACATAGTTTCGAGATGAGAGTTTCAGCTTAAAGACTTGATTCACATCAAATGTCATATGATCAGTGGCACCAGAATCAATTATCTATGCATTATTCAAAACAGGTGCAGAAATATTAAAAACTTTACCTTCTTCAATAGTGGTTTCTAGTGCTGATGACTTCTTTTGTTTGAGCAAGTGATGTTGTAGAGGGTCTACTAGCATTCCAATGACGAGTTGGATCCCACCAGTCTAGATATCCAACTAATTCAAAGTAACGATTTTTGGTATGACCTGTTTGATTGCAGTGAATACATTTCAATGAGATTTTCTTGACGGTGGAATTCTTTGATTTGGTGGATTTGGGACGATCATGTGATGTTTGACTGGGCTGACGTCGAGAAAGCATTGCAGAAGCTTCAATTTTGGTAGTTTCCTCATTGAAGGCAATTGATCGTAAGTCCTCACGACGAACCATCGAATAATACTCTTTTAAATTGGGTCGAGGTGTTTGGCGCAAAGGAACACAACTGGTATTTTTCTAGATTTAAAGAACTAGATTTTGGTTGAATGATTTTCTGGGTTTGGGTGTCTAAGAACCGTGTTATGGCTCTGATACCATGTAAACAATGGTTTTTCTGGTATATCATTATGAGAAAAGTGTTACAATTTATAGGGTATTAGAAAACTAAAAATAGAATCATAAATCATTACAAATCAATTCTAATTGATTCTAAATAATTTATGTAAATCACTAATTGATTTAGAAATATTTCAACATTTTTATCAACTTTTGAACTACACATTTTATATAAACATTTAAAAATCTTCTATAAAAATTAATTTTAAACGCTCCCAAATGAGCACTAAATGACTAATTGAAAAAATGAATGTGGTTTAAGAAAATTCAAGATATTAATAATTCTTTTTAGGAAAATAGACTTTTCCTCCTCATGTTAATCATTTGTTCATTGGGTGCAAGTCACGAAATTATCTAAGTAGAACTTGACTTTGGTGATAACAGGTGTTTATAGTACCTCCAATGTAATAATGAAGATAGTTACATGTAGTAAAGGTTGAACCGCAACGTTGAGGGTCCCTGTCACTCCTGCCCTAGAGCTTTGGTGGAGGATGTAAATCGCAGGATGTGTCTCAGTGGAGCAGAGTTGAGAGCTGTTTTTTAACTGCTCTTACAAAGGGCCAAATCCATACAAAAGGCAGGACTCGAACCCCCACACTGCAGTTGCCAGCAAAGCTGTGAATACCTCACTCCCGTCCTTTCAACCACTGAGCTATGCCCTGGGGCTGATAGTTACATGTAGTAAGTAAAATTGGGGATGGAGAACATCTTTAATAGAATTGTGAATGAGAGAAATTTTGACACATATTTAAAAAAGAAATGATGTAGATATATTATAAAAAATTAAATAAATAATGCTTAACATACATTCCAATAGAGATAAAATATAAAAAATTCAATGGAATACGTCTAGCACGAGAAAACTTCTAGTACTCACGGAGTAAATACTCCTTATCACTATTTAATTGACATTTATATGTTTTCGTCTCAATTAAACACTGAGCCACACTTATTCAATACATTTTTCAATTAAATGGTCTCATGGAGTACTGCTGTACTACGGGAATACTAAAATTAAAATCGTCTAGTACACCATCCAAATATGGAAGGTGTGCAAGATATCTTTCAATTTTTTTTCCATTCAAGTAAATATTTTGGAGTTATGCAACATAATTTTTAGCAGTGTTCTAGAAAGAGGCGCATAGGCGCGAAGCGTGGCCTCCATGCTTCGCTTAGGCCCTAGGTGCGTGCTTTTTTGGTCAACTATTTTTTTAACTAAAAAACTTGCGCCTAGGCTCACATATGCACTCTTAGTCGAGCCTATGCGCGCTTAATTACGCCTAGGCGTGCGCTTTTTAGTTAAAAAATTTATTTTTATCTTTTTTTAAAAAAAATATTTAAAATGATATTAAAAATGAGAAAACACTTTTTCACGTTTCGCTCTCGCTTCACTCTCGCCTAAGCTTCGCCTAGGCCCAAAAAGCTTGAAGTTTGACCTTCGCGCTTAGCCATGGTTTACGTTTTTTAGAACCTTGCTTTTTAGTACAATTCACAGTTTCATTGGAGATGTACTTAGATAAACATGCACTTGTTAACTGAAAATTAAAAAAAAAATTCAAAAAGTGTAGGTTTATAAAAACTTCCAGAATTAAACATAATGATTGGGCCTCTCTTTGGCTTTGCTTGAAAAGATTTATAAAAAATTTGGGTCAAAATCAATAATTATTTTTAATCAAATATTTATTTTATAACTTTTATCAAAATTTTAACCACTAATTTTATTATTTTTTTATCAAAATATGCTAAAAAACTAATTTTTAATAAAATCAAATAGACCAAGAAAAAAGAATATAAAGTTGAATTTAATATTTAATAAAAGATAGCAACGTCTTGTCAATTTTCCAGAACTATGTTATGTCATAATAAATCGAGAACTTGAAAATTCAAATCTCGTGTGGATTTCAAATAAATCGATTTATGGCACCAATCGAGGTCGAGGGCCAGTCAAGAACCAAGCTGTCTCGCTTCAAATCTTGTAACACCTGTACGTGAAAACAATATACAATTGTAACATTTTAAATCCAAATATAAGATTATACAAGAAAAGGTAATGGAAACCTGGCAAAATGATGTGCACTGCCCCATGCTGAAGATTATAATTTAAAAAGTAAAGATTAGTGGCTACCATCAATAGAAGCATTATTGATTGGGACATAAAAGAAATTATTTATAAATTTATGAGATATTTTTTTAAAAAAAAAATTTAATGCCATTTATTACTATTGGTGTGATTATCCACTCTAGAAATTTATCTTCCGCAGACAAATTAAATTTGTAGGGAAATGTTCTTTTTTGTGGGGAAAGACCTTTAATTTCCAGATGAATTTTTTTTGTAGGAGCGTTTGTGGGGCAAACATCGTGGGGAAAGGTATAAGAAGACAAATGGTGGAAATTTGTGGGCTAAAGTCTTTCCCTACAAATTCGTTAGAGACGAATATAATTTGTCGTCTAAGTTCTTTCTCGACAAAATTTTTCGTCTGCTAAAGTTACTTTGGCCCACGGAACAAGTTTTTGTGTCAAAATTATTTCGTGGGCTAAATCGTACCTTTCCCTACAAATAAATTTTTGTGTCGAAAAAATTTTGTAGGCCAAGTCCTACTTTTTTCTAAAAATGATATTTTGTGGGGAAAGCGTATTTGTGGGCCAAGTATATTATTTTTTCCAACAACAATAGAATTTGTAGGGAGAAATTAATTATTTTTATATAATTTTTTATACTATGTTAATTATTTTTAACTTCTTCAACATAATATAAAAATGCAAAAAAAAAATAACAATTTAAATTAAGATCTTATAAATGTCAATCAATATAACATTGAACCTAAATATTGTACTAAAATACAAATAAAAATCATTCACTAAGTATATATGGTTATATCTAAACTTAAAAAGAGTTCAAAAATATGCTATCTATCTATTATAATGAATCTAATAAAAACATAACTCCTCATCCTATTTTTTAGATATGCTATTCGTCTTCACCAAGGTTGTTCTCCTCATCAAAGCCGTTCTCTTCGTTCTCAATAGCATCATCTTCTTCATTAGCATCATATTGTATTGACAATGGTGTAAATGGTGGTAGAACGAAACTCGGAATTTGTCTACATAGTTGTTGCATAGAATGATGCCAAGACTGCAGTGTAGAATTGAATTGTTGCCCAACAACATTCAACTTGCTTTTCATTTTTTGCTCTATTTTAGTTCGAGCTGCATCAGCTGCCTTTCGAGCAATGCGTTCTTCTTCCAGCTCCTTTTCCATATGGCGCACAGTGGTAGGAGTACCAATGTCTCGAAGACGACCATCTCCCAACCCACGAATTTGACGTCCGGGCTTCACACCTAGAATGGACATCATGATTTTGAGTCCAGCATCTGGATCATCAACATGGATCTCCTCCAAAGGAGTATCCTTAGGAAGTTGTTGCTCTTTTGCCCTTTCTACAAGATATTCATCAGCTTTAGCAAGCATCTCATCCTACAAAAAATTAAAACAACCCACAAAAACATATTAAATAGCATATAAAAACAAAGTTTACAAGAGATATAATATAAAGCAACATATTCTTTACATAAATAAAGCAACAAATTTTTTGCAAGAAATATAACATAAATCTTAAAATAGAATCCTATGAAGCAATTAAGGGTAAAATTCCACTAAATATTTACTAACACAAATTGACTTGTGTCACTTCTTGATGCTTTGAATTTCAAAGACTTCATATTGACAAATGGTGAGCGTTCATGTGCCAGTAAATCTAGAACCACCGATAGAATCTTGGTAAAACATAAACAGAAAAATATCTTATTTTGGTATAAACAAATCATATAAATGTGCATGCATCAAGTATCAGTAAAGTCAAACCATAACAAAAAACAAAAACTATGTTTCAACTTCCCCATGTTATAACAATTTATACTAGTAGGATTTTAACACCTATTAAATACGATAGTTACTACAAAAGATGGAAGGAAAGTATTTATTACAAAATTGTCCAAAAGTCATAATTTATGTTTTCAAGTCTATTTTTTTCAGGGAGATGTCAAATAATGGTAAAATGGGATCATGTGAGACAAAATAACATAAAGTTTCCAGTTTTATAGTCTTTTGCCTCTCCTTAAAATTTATTTAATATGGGTTGATTGGAGAAGCTTCATGGCAATTATACGCGATAAAAAAAACAAATATCACCACTAAGCAAATGAGATGCATGGGAAGTTTATAAAAAAAAAAAAAAAAAGCACTTACTATAACACTAAATGCAACCCAAACCTAGCTTTTATGCCTTCCAGAATTGAATTCCAATTCATATGGAAAACCTCTTTTCAATTAAAAAATTCAATCTTTTCTACACCATTAAACACCTACTTCAAAGCCCCATTCTTCCTTTCACTAAAAAAATAAGCACCCTCAAGATACCCAGTACCCCTTTATCACTTAGCTGGCGAATTCAGGAAAAAAAAAATACATGCAGATTTAAATGAGGCAAAATCGATTAACTATGAACCGAGTGATAAAAACGCCAAACGAAGAATATATTATAGAAAAAAAAAAGGAAAATTAATGGAGAAAAAAACAGCTAATTAAGTTAATTCTGACCTTAAGCTTTGAGAGGAAAAATGATTCCGGTGGGAAAGCACTGAACTGTGAATTTATGGCTATTTTCCCTTTCTTTGCATTTATAGATAGATGTATATTGCTCTGGTGGTTAATGGTAAGCATGTTTGACTAAACTTAAAAGAAGTAAAAGTTACTATTAAGCTTCACTACCAGAAATGAGGGAAATAGCGGCGGCATTTGTCGTCGCTGAATGTTCATAGGTCGTATCTTTAAGGTTTTAGAGACGACAAAGTCGTCGCAATATGTCGCCGCAACAAGTTAGTGTCTCTAGAGTTATAGCGACGACTTTACGTCGTCTCTATATAAATTTGTATGTATAGCGACGACAATGTCGTCTCAATAGAGTCGTGACCATATCTCCAAAACGGACTTATAGGGACGACATAGTCGTCGCAAAAACCGTCGCTATAGACAAAATAATAGAGACCATTGTGTCGTCGCCATACGTTCATCCATTACAGCGACGATAAAGGCGTCGCTAGTACAAATAATGTATTTACCTATAGCGACGACATTGTCGCCGCTATAAGCGTTTTGAATTTTTTTAAAATTTTTTTTTAAAATAATGTAATTACCTATAGCGACGACATTGTCGCCGCTATAAACGTTTTGAATTTTTTTTAAAAAATTTTTTTTGTTTCCAAATAATATAAATAATATATAAAAAATTCAAAAAATCTACAGACCCTCTAAATCGTCGTCCCCGTCCTCCTCATCCGCAGGCGCAGCTGGTATTTTACTTTTTAGAAGCTCAATTTCACGCTGCATTTGGCGTAGCTGCTCCTCGTACATGGCAAACCGAACATCATTATTCTGGGGGTCTGCAGAGGACTGATGGGAAGTTCCTTGTGGGGCAAACGATGCAACGGTCGAATCGAGCGAGTGAGAGGTGCCCTTCGGAACCCGACCAACCCCACGGACGTGACCTCGTCGTTCTCCGAGAACCTCCTTTGCAATAGCACGCTCGTCTAATGACGCGCTATTGGAGGCGACTTGTGTCTCGTTGAGTCTCTCAACTCAACAAGCTTATCCTGTTCGAAGGAAAAATAATAATAAATAATAATATCATGCATGTCGATAAAATTATATTCACATAATTTAAAAATTCTCACATAGTCACCAACCGCCTGCGGGTTGACCCAATTGCCATAAAACGTCCGGAACGAATCAATAATCTCCGGCCACTTCTGGGTCTCGGGGTCCCGCTTCGACAATTTAAACGTGAAATTTAGTATACATTTTTACGTAATGTAGTGAAGATATTTATAATGATATTGAAAATTTATATGTTGTACTGATCGTAACGCGCGGCGGAGAAGCTCTTCGACCCACACGCCTCGGGTATTTAGCCTTACCCGATTGGCTTTATTTTTGGAGGACCGGTCCCGAAAGTATAACATATAATTGATTAGCAAAAATGTATTAGTTAAAAGAGTATATAAAATATCGTAAACAATATATAAACAATACTTACCACGAAAGTAGGACTGGTGAAGAAGTCAATGCACTTCGCTAGCCCTCGTGATGACATTTCGCCGTATGGTCGGCTCGGTCCATGCGCTTTTAAGTGATTATGTACCTTGAGTTTGTAATCGCGATAACGATCGGCCGCCAGACGATCTCATCGCGCACATACCGCCCGGTACTCATCGGGCGACCGATCGCCCGCAGATCAAGTAGCTCTGCAAGAGTGAAAAAAATATGTTAGTGTACAAGTCGTAAAACAAGTATTAATGAAGTGTACTAATAACAAAACTAATTTACGCTCATACCTCGATAATGCTACGTAACCGCGCCATTGCTCCTCTAGAACCTCTCGTCCATGAAGGGTAGCACGGGGCACGTTGAATCTCACTTGGTTCTCAACCAAGCGCGTGAAATACTTCGCGTTATTCCCGATCGGCTGCATTGTGCGTTCGACATTGTCGAACGCGATAGGAAGTGGCATCTTCCCATTCGCCTGCCAAACCATCTCGAGATTGATGCCTCGAGATATACCCCGTCGCTTTGGCGGGGGTGCTGAAAATGAAAAAATTGAAAAATATATTGATCATATGATTTTCTTCAACGATATGTATAAAATCATAAATAATTACAATTTGAAAGAAACGTCTTACTAGACTCGCATGATGTCGAAGGGAGCCGTGAGATGGTCACGTGGAGGATCTCCTGCACCATCACCTCCGTGCGACATCACGTCAACCATACTAACACATGACATAATTGCGAATATCACGTCAGCCATACTAGCTTTAAATGTATGTGAAAATTTGTATGTATTATATTTTATTTCAATTTGGTCCCTAAACATATTTTATTGCAAATAAGTCCCTAAACTTTAAAATTATGGATAATTTTGAATTAATTATATTTTATTTCAAATTGGTCCCTAAATTACTCAAAATTGTAAATAAGTCCCTAAACTTTGAATTTATGAGAAAATTTGACTTTATTATATTTTATTATAAATTGGTCCCTAAACTTACTGTAAAATTGCAAATAAGTCCCTAAATTTTGAATTTATGGAAAAATTTGACTTTATTATATTTTATTATAAATTGGTCCCTATAATTATTTTATTGCAAATAAGTCCCTAAACTTTGAATTTATGGAAAATTTTGACTTTATTATATTTTATTATAAATTGGTCCCTAAACTTACTGTAAAATTGCAAATAAGTCCCTAAACTTTGAATTTATGGGAAAATTTGACTTCATTATATTTTATTATAAATTGGTCCCTAAACTTCTTTGTAAAAATATTATATTTTATTATAAATCTCTAAATTTTGTCCCTAAACTTTGAATTTATGGAAAAATTTGACTTTATTATATTTTATAAATTGGTCCCTAAACTTATTATAAATTGGTCCCTAAATTTTGAATCCCCTAAACTTATTTTATTGCAAATAAGTCCCTAAACTTTGATATTATGGAAAATTTTTCCAAATTATACCATCAAATTGAACCCATTTCCAAAAATTAAACCCTAATTATAATAAGGTCAAAGTTCATTCATAAAAAGCTTCTACGTAGATCCAATAGTTTTTGCAAACAGCCATAAGCATCCATTTCATTTCTCTTAAAGTCACAGTAAAAGAAGAGCAGCGAGTTCAACCCATGATATTTGCTTGCTCTATTATCATCTTGAATCACTTGATCTAAAAGTTTAAGCTGATAGAGATGACCATGGGTATATCATTTATATTTGTAGGTTTTTTCTGTGTAAGCTTAACACGTTTACAATTTCATTAAGCTGGGAGACAATGACACTTGAACTTGGCATATTTGCTTGCTCTAATACCATGTTGAACCATTTGATCTAAAAGCTTTAAATTAAACATATGGAACTATGAAACCTACAGGCACCCTTTGAATAAAGCTAAATAAACATAATATTTGGAGCTTCAAATGTCATTTTGGAGTTGAGCTTTAAAGTGTAAAAACAAAGTATACCATAATGGCTGCACCCCGCTCTCGACTTGAGAGAATTGAGAAAGAAAAATAAGCAGAAATTTGTACATTGGATCGTCCCATAATGCAACAATACTACATGAACATGTACTAATAATAACGATGTAAAAACAAATGTAGCAAATTATAATCATATAAAAAGCAAATCATTGACATCACCCCAAATAAGCTAATATTTTCTTTATAGCATAAAATCTCGCTCCCCAAACATGTTCTAACAATAACACAAATGTAGCAAATTATAATTATATAATTAACAATTCTTCAATGATACACCCAAGAAAGAAGTATCTAACCTTCTAAACGGGCTCTAACAGAGTGAAGCTTGGTATCCTCTTCCGAAAACTACACAAACCGTTAAACTAAGATAAATTTCATTGAATCTCACAAATCTAAGCGCAGAAAATCCTCGAGCCACAAATTTTACTAGAATTTCTCTACAAAAATAAACAAAATCAATTCTTGAGCATATCCCCAAACATAAATATAGAAGAAAAGGAAAATTAGAAATGAAGGGAAAATGATAAATCCCGAAAAAAATTTGACCCGTATAATTAAACCTCAACCGAAATCCAAAGAATTTGACCTATTTTGGTAAAAATAATAAAACTGCAAGTCTGCAATTACAATAAAGCATTCAAGATCACACTACTTATAGCTTTCAGACAAGCAGCAAATGTAAATAGTTATTCTACAATACATGATGTGAACTCAACGAATTTCTAAATCAAGGCACCACTCAGTTTCATGTGTTCAACAAACAAATTATTCATATTTAGAATCAGAATCACAATCCCAAATGTAAATGGATGTAAAAAAATCATCATATTTAAGGAAAATGGAACGTTTTTATTCATAATAACATTTGAAGCTTGAGAGTGAGATAGAGCGATTGAGAGAGAGAGAGAGCTCACCTTTGTTGCAAGGATGGGAGTCTCCGGGCGATTCTCGAGAGAGAGGAAGACGGAGCAGCAGCGCGCGGCAGCGACAGCAAAAAGAAAGAAAAACAAAATTGGCGTAAATGGAAAAGAAGAAGGTTCTCGTGTGAATTAAAGGTCTCGACTCAATAGCGACGACATATGTCGTCGCTATTTAAAACTATAGCGACGACATGTTTTCACTTTTTTTTTTGAACACGCGCTTTAAAGGTGGCGCCCAATTTTCAAAGACAATACATTGCAGAAAATTATATGTTGCTTTCTCATTTGAAGGGAATATTTTAATTGCAATAATTTTTATAATTATTAATTTTCCCGCTTTTTAAAATTATGAAAAAATTTTAATATTTAATATTATCAATTATTTTTAATATTTAATATTATCAATAATAATTATTATTATTTAATTTTGAATTTTTAATATTTAATATTTATTGAGATTTAATATTATGAATAATAATTTTTAGTATTTAATATTTAATATTTAATTTTTATGTTTTCATATTTATTGATATTTAATAATATCAATTATAAATTATTAGTATTTAATATTCACTTTTTAATTTTGAATTTTTAATATTTAATATTTATTGAGATTTAATATTATGAATAATAATTTTAGTATTTAATATTTAACATTTAATTTTTATGTTTTCATATTTATTGATATTTAATAATAATGGGAAAATTATTAGTATTTAATATTCACTTTTTAATTTTAATTTTAATATTTCATATTTATTGAGATTTAATATTATGAATAATAATTTTAGTATTTAATATTTAATATTTAATTTTATGTTTTCATATTTATTGATATTTAATAATATCAATTATAAATTATTAGTATTTAATATTCACTTTTTAATTTTTAATTTTTAATATTTCATATTTAATGAGATTTAATATTATGAATAAGAATTTTTAGTATTTAATATTTAATATTTAATTTTATATGTTTTCATATTTATTGATATTTAATAATATCAATTATAAATTATTAGTATTTAATATTCACTTTTTAATTTTTAATTTTTAATATTTCATATTTAATGAGATTTAATATTATGAATAAGAATTTTTAGTATTTAATATTTAATTTTAATTTTATGTTTTCATATTTATTGATATTTAATAATATCAATTATAAATTATTATTATTTAATATTGACTTTTTAATTTTTAATTTTTAATATTTAATATTTATTGAGATTTAATATTATGAATAATAATTTTTAGTTTTTAATATTTAATATTTAATTTTTATGTTTTCATATTTAGTTGGGTCATTCAACTTTAAACATTTTTCATTTGGGTCCTCTTAATTTTTCTTTTATTTCAATTTCCTTCAATTTTATTTGCAACTTAAGTCCTTTTACTTTTACGATTGAAGATATAATGGGAAAATGAAATCATGTTTTTTGTACAATTGTAGAAATTTTTTGTTCGAAAAAATGTACACAAATGTTGAAACTCCATCCAAACTCGCGTTTTGACCAATACCAATGAACCGATGAATGAATGAAAAACATTCAAGCCGAAAACAGTAACAACAAAAAAATACATGCGTTTTTTTAAAGTAATTTCATTGCAAATTTAGTGACGCACAATAACATTTCAATCGATTCACTATCATGATACGATTGATCTACATCATCCTCACCGACGCCGTCTCATTGATTTCACTCGATGTTTCTTCATCCTCGTATTACGCATTTGTATCGTCTTCAACATCATCGCCGTTTATAAACGAAGTTTCTCCTGCGATATCGACGAGGCTCTCCTGATAACCGATGCATCGATCTCATCGCCTTCATCATCATCGCGGTGCAAGGATACATGCTCTATGTTGCCAAGATCAACGACTAGAGATAAACCGGAAGAGTAGTTATTGTGGAGCGGGTCAATCTCTCGTGATGTTAGCTCCCACCGTGTCCCACGTGCTCCCATGATGGATAATTTGTACTACTCGCCATTCGGACCACGAGATGGATCTTCAATGTAGAACACTTGTTGTGCTTGGCTAGCAAGTATGAACCGATCATCCTTGAACGCCTCACTGCACCGATGTCAATCTTGGTAACGTTATTCTCGCCACCATCCGTCTCCCATCACACTTAAACCACTTGCATCGAATGGATAGACCGAAAGTTTCGGTCCATATTGTAGCTCCAGTATATCTTGCAGCTGCCCGTAGTAATTCTCACCCCGAGTCCACTGGGACGGACACACCACTATTTTGAGTTTTTCTTCGAATATCACAATCATATGTCACGAACCGAACTCCTTTGACAACACAAGCCGTGTATGACATAACCTGCTGGTAACATCCACTGGCCAACGCAAATAACTCATGAGAAACTTGATGGTTGTGGCTTTGGCGCATTGGATATAGCTGCATGACAAGAATTATTCTCAGTTATTGAAAGCAATTATGTTGAAAACTTGCAATTTTATTCATCGATGTTCATTTACCTTTCAGAGAACCAACCGTGAAAGTCTCTTCAGTGCACTAGTTCGATGTTTGGACAGCCACTGTTCATTAGTTCCTGCCTATGTTCCCCGAACAAAGTATTGAAGATCAACGTTCATTAGTTCGTTTCAAATGATAAAGTTAATTCGAGATAAAAGAATAATAATCAAGAATTAACGCCTTCTTCTTAAAGAATGGCTCAACTTCATAACAGCTTGTTCGTGGTGTAAAAATTGCTTGATTTCAAACTTGAGTAGGAAACGTCGTTGGTGATCGCTTTCCAAGTGGGTGACATCATGATCGAAAAAGCAGAAAGTCGTATGCTCGTGGAACAAGAGCATCCTCGCTCGTCTGCGGTCGATCGAACCTTGTCCCTATGTCACGGAAGTACCTCGAACAAAGGTCAATGCCTCGTCCACAACATACCCTTCAGCTATTGATCCCTCGGGCCGAGCTCGATTTCTTACGTAGCCCTTCAATTTCTTCAAGTATCGCTCGAATGGATACATCCATCTCATGTGCACAGGACCTCCAAGGATTGCCTCTTCCGATAAATGCATTACGAGGTGAATCATGATGTCGAAGAAAGCTAGCGAAATATCCTTTCCAACTTACGGAGAATGAGTACAAGGTGATCGTGGGATGCTATCATGTCGCTAACATTTAGTGTTCTTGCACAAAGCTTTACAAGAACGTGCAGATTCAATAATGACCTTGAAATTGTTTTATTCAAGAACGCCCGACATCCGATTGGTAATAACCGTTGCATGATAATATGGCAATCATGTGACTTCAACTCGATAATCTGGTTGTCATTTGGAGCAATATTCTTCCGAAGATTAGAAGCGAAGCCATCCGGAAACTCAACCGATCGGATAAATTGACAAAATTTCTTACGATTTGAAGACGACATGGTGTAACATGCGGCGTGCTTCATCCACTTATTCCGCTCGATACAAGTGCAACTCCTTTTGATCCCTAATTGCATTAGATCGCGCATCGCATTGGTTGTGTCTTTTAATTTGAATGGATCGTCCATAATTGTGCCGAGCAAGCTATCACAAACATTCTTCTCTCGTGCATGACATCGATGTTATGTTTGAGCTCGGTAGAAGTCCAATCTGACAACTCATAGAAAATGCTCTTTTTCTCCAATTGAGCTCGTCATCACTTCTCGAATTGTAGCGCCACCGTAATTTGGGTGCTTTCGGACTTCTATATCGACACGACTTAATCGTGCTAAAATGTCTCAGAGGCGTTAACCGACGCGGAGGTGGTCGCCTATCCGTCCTCCCATCAAGTCTAAATTGCTCAAAAATGATGCCGGATGGTAGGAACCGATGATGACCCACATAAGCTGTCTTACCTATCACACGGACCGAAGGAGTATCCTCGTTGCACGCCGGACATGCCTTGTACCCCTGACCACTCCAACCGGACAAACTACTTCTCGCTGGGAAATCGTTAACAGTCCACAACAAAGTCGCACGCAATCTGAATACCGACTTCTTTGTTGGTTCCACCATCTCCCATGTCAATCCCATCGCCCACAATTCCTTCAACTCATCCACTAATGGTCGTAAAATACATCAATGTCCTTACCCGTGCTTTAGGACCGGTATCAACAGAGTAAGCATGAGATATTCGGGCTTCATGCATAACCGTGGTGGCAAGTTGTAAATCTGTTACAACCATCGGCCACATCTTTGTCTGACAGACTCATGTCACCGAATGGATTGAATCCGTCTCATGCCAAACCTAACCCGACATTCCTTATCTCACTTGCGAACATTGGATGTTTCATGTCAAAATCCCGCCATGCCTTTCCATCAACGGATGTTGCATTTCATCATCGCCCCTAGACCTTCCCGCATCGTGCCACCTCATAAGTTTTGCAAGATCCTTCGTCGCGAACATACGTTTTAGTCTGGGGGGCCAAGGGAAAATATCGCAACACCTTATGCGGAACATTCTTCCCGTTCACTTTCCCGTAAGTGTGAACCCAACGACTTTCCCGGCAAATCGGGCAAGTTTGTCTATCGGCATGTTCTCCCCAAAACAAAGTGCGCGATGTTTCTTCTTGCGAGCATGAATGATTTGTAACCCAAACCAAGCTTCGTCATCGCCTTCTTAGCTTCAGAGTGAGAGTCAACCAGTTCATATTTCGAATGCTAACTTCAAAGAATTTCAAAAGATCATCGACAGACTTGTTTGTCCATTTGTTCATAACTTTAATATGCATCAACTTGACTAAAAAATTTAGAGATGAAAATGATGAAACTCCCGGAGTACAGTTCTGAATGGAGAGCCTGAAATAGTTCGTCATAGTAACCATCGGTGCTTGTACCTGCATGCTCATCACCAACTACGCTGTTTATTACATCCATCATCTCATCTTCCACACCATCTCGCTCATTCTATCTATACACATTCGCAGTACGAACATCAATCTATATCGCCATGATATATCCAGGTGACATAACTCTCCGCAAAACTATTACGAAATATGTGAGCCTCGACAATTTCCAATGGATGTGTGAGACCGTTTAAACATTTTTTGCACGGATATTTAATTATTCCTCTGTCGTTAACGTATGGCCTCGCCATGTTTATAAATGCTTGCAAACCGTTCCGAAAATCTGCAGACTTTGTGCGATTTCTAATTGTTGTCCAACTTTTATCAATATCCATACTTGTAAAATACTATATTCTTACAAATACAATACTGATAATAATTGGAGATGATTATGAAGAAATGGAGATGAAAAAATGGAGATGGAGAAGAATTTTTTCTGAAGTGTGTGTAGTATGCAATACAGAAATGCGGATATGGGAAGAAGATAAAGAAGGGTCTATAGCAACGACATTGTCGTCGCTATAGACATAAGTCGTCGCTAAAGGAGCATTCCCATTTTTAGAGGAAAGTAATTATTCACGCGCCTGCAAAATTTAATCGAGATATGTATAGCGACGACATATGTCGCTATATATATAACAATTGGGCGCCAAATTTCCGCCTAAATTGATGTTGGTATATAGCGACGACATATGTCGTCGCTATAGACCCCTTCACACTTTACGAGAAAATACATGATTCATGTGACTTACATCATCATCTGCATATCAATTGCGACAACAGTTGTCGTCGCTATATATGCACCAAAATGCCGCCATTAGTTCCCGCCCTTTCCTAATCTGAGTTGCGACGACACAGAAAGACGTCGTTATAGTCTATACGTAACAGCGACGATATATGTTTTATAGCGACGACATATGTCGTCGCTATAAGTTTCGTTGTTATTGCGACGGCATTTCTTTGTCGTCGCTACTATGTAGAATAAATAGAGGCGACTTTTTGTCGTCGCAATATATGTCGCCGCTATAGATCCTCTTTGTTGTAGTGCTTCTTTTTTCGTAAACAAAATTTTAGAAGTTACTTCAGTGGTTACTTGGTTAATATGAAATTCTACTTATCTTTTAAAAAAAAATCAGACTCCATATACGTACAAGAAAGGTTTTGGAAAAGATAAAGCACATAAATATAAATATTTCTCTAGCTCTACCATGTCTTTTGTTTCATTTCTTCTAGAACAATCACAAACACTTTTTTTTATTATAGATCTATTAACCACCAATCAATAAACCATCCAGGCATGAATTTCAACTCACAAATATCACCATTAAGCAACTTACAAATATCACCATTAAAAACCAATAAATAAATCATCCAGACATGAATTTCAACTCACAAATATCTCCTTTAATCACCAATCAATAAATCATCCAGGCATGAATTTCCACTCACAAATATCACCATTAAACACCTTACAAATATCACCATTAAGCACTAATCAATAAATCATCTAGGCATGAATTTCAACTCACAAATAACACCATTGCAGAGTAGGGTGTTTCTTACATGTTGAGCCTTAGCTGCACTATCAGTCCAATGCTTGTTCTTTCCCACATAAGCGAACTCAAAGGTGTATACTTCGGGAAACTTTGAACCATCCTAATAGTGAAAAAATTTATGTTTCAAGCAAAATATTCAAGTTTATGGAAATTATCATTCATGTGTCCTGTTTTTTCCACAAACAGAGTAGCAGATTCCTTTAGCTAACAGAGTAGCAGATTCCAAATATATAGTATGTTCCAAAGAACTGTTATTCCAAGCATGGGTTGGGGACTAATAATAGCAAGCTTGAAAAGTGAAAGAGCAAAAACATAGCGATAGATTCAAGCATGGGTCGTGGACTAATACTAGCAAGCTTGAAAAGTGGAAGAGATAGTATATTCCAAAGAAGAATACAAGTGTTTACCTCACTATGATGACTATGCTCTAAGAATTCCTAATAAGATACAACTAAATTTATTTTCAGCCAATCATATTTCCAATTTCAAAATAATACTTTGATGTGCAACATATAATGGGGAAAATAGAAAATAATGCTCTAGACATGCATGTGATCTTTCATATATGAACTACTCTAATATCAACCAAAACTCTAGTGTAGAATGTCGGCTAACTTGCAAGGGAATGTTTTCTCAGGATCATATACTTTCAAATTTTAAAGGAAGAAAAGTTAAACTACTAGAAAGGATGACTTGGGAACATAATTATTTTTCCACTAAGTGATGACTTCGATCATACAAGTACGTTTCTTAAGCTTGCCCAAATTCTTTGGTTTGTTTCAAAGTAACTAGACACATAGAATTATATATGTAAAGTCTATCATCAACTCTATATGTAAATTGAGTCCTTCATCAACTCTATATGTAGATTTTAGGCATATACATATGCATGCAAGCGCACAAAAAATATAAGCAATCATGATATATGGCATCATCGGAGTCGACTATTTATAAATTTAGTGTGACTACGGTAACTTCAAATAAAAAAATTGACAAAAGTGGAGAAACTCTAAGAACAATAATGCTAATTCAACAACCATCCTACAATGAACGAAAAATAAATGCAAAATAAGAAAATAGACACGGCAAATTAAAGATTGCGCTTTAAACTTAGTAGAAGAATTCAAATGGGTAAAATCCATCTTCAATAGTCGCAAAGCAACTAGTCTTGACCGTCTCGTTGAGACGATTCAAAAAACATATTATAATAAAAATTACGAAAGGGTATGCAAATTCTATGCCCGTTTGTTTGAAAACCTACAATATCTCGCCTCCAAATATGCTAAAGCTAAAAGAATACTATGCTTGAACCTCCCTCTTGTCCTACATTTCTAGCCAAACCACGGTCTAAAAGAATATAAAATCCCCAAACCTTATACCTTGTAAAAATCGGGCTCGCTTAAAAGCAAAGCCACAATACTCTGCTCAAACTACTCATTGAAAGAATATAAAATTTTTGAAATCATTTTTCTTATTACCTAGTAATCCCCAAACCTTCTACCTTCCATGGTTCATCCCCAAACATCCGATTTCGAAAACACACGACACAATAAAACAAAAATTATCAAGTAATACATAGTTCTAGCAATTGGCATTTAGAATACATAGTCAAGTAATTAACCGCATACATAGTTTTCAAGCAAAAACTTAATTAAATTGTAAACAAAATCGTTATTAAAAGAAAAATAAAATCACTTGATTCAAAAATCCCCACTTTTTCACGAAAAATTCTCTAATACAAGTAATAATAATTAAGGTATACCCATCAAGATCAAGTTATTCACATCTCATCAACAATTAAAAATCAATCAAAAGAAAAAAGATTTCAAACCTAACTTTATCCTCTTCTATGCTTGTAGCTCTGACTCTCTCCCTTTTTAACAAAAAATTCTTTATTTGGACAATTACTTCTACAGAGTGCGAAAGAGGGAGGTTTAGGGGAATTTTTTGGGCTAGGCTGGGCTTACAATTCACAGAGAGGGAGATTTGGGCACTTCTGTGGAGGCGGGAAGAGGAAAGAGAAAGGATGTTAATTATGGAGAACAGGCGGGAGGGAGGGATTTAGGTAGAAATTGATTTTTAGGAGAGGGAGTTTGACCTTTTGCATATAAAATGTTTTCAAAGACTAAAAAACGAGAGACAATTAAACAAAAACGTTTGCATATAAATTAATATTTAGGAGGAGAATTTATTTATTTATTTTTATTTTATTTTTTTACTTTCAAATATTCTGTTTCTAGGGACTAAAAAACAACAAAAAATTGAGATATTTTCCGCTAGATATTACCCTACAAACGTATTATTTTTTTCTACAAACGTATTATTATTTTTTTGTCGGCAAAAGATATATTTTACCCGACTAATTTTTGTCGAGAAAAATGCACATATTCGTGGGCACAAGTCCCTAATTCTTGAAAATTTTGAAGAAAAATTTAACCCTACAAAACATCATTGTTGTGGGAAAAGTAAACTCCCGCCTACAAATTTAACTTTGTCGCCTAAAATTTTGTAGGCGGAGTGTAAATTTCTTTTAGCCCTACAAAAAAAAAAGGTTTGTGGGAAAAAGTTGATTCCATGAGACAAATCTCAATTTGTCTCTTTGAAATTTTGTAGGAAAAGCATATATTTCTTGTAGTGATCACATATCTATGTAATTATTGTGTTGATATTAAATAATATGTCCAATAAAATGTGGTGATATGAAACTCATTTTACTAGACGTATCATTTAATGTCACATAGATAGTTGTGTTATCACCGGTTGTAATAAATATCATTATTCTTTTAAAAATTACTTTCATAAATTCCATATCATTATGCACGACCCAATTAATTTAAAACATGTTTATGGTTGAAATTTCACCAATGGCATATCCAGAATGAATGAGTTCGGGGGTTTAGAAAAAAATTTAAGACGATTTTTATAGTACAAGAAAAACGAAAAGAAAAAAAAAATAGAAACAGAGTGAGTCATACCCTTCAATATCCATATTTAACACGATACATTAATTTAAAAGACAAAATACGAAAAGACAACAAAAATACCAAAAACATGCAATAAATATAACTTAAAACACTACTTAAGTAGCAACTTATTATTTCTCAAAAGATCAAATATGTCTATGATTAAGAGACCATTTGAAATTGCCCCCACGGGCATGACGCAGATGGTAAAACAGAGGGTTTTCCACAAAGGATTGAGGGTTCGAATCTGCAAAGACCGCAACATTTCTTGTTGGCAACATTTAATGTTGGAAGGCAGCGATCTAAAGGGAGGAGAACCGTGAATGTCCGCCCTAAGTGTGTATAAGTCGTGATCACATCCGGAATTACCCGAGCGGCGAACCGTGGAGAAGGCCGCCACTCCTCGAGCTAAAACCCTATAGCCGGATGTTGCTAGATGAAATTTACATTTCAACATTTATGAAATCACGGTGATTCGGATGCATTTGTTCGTATAGTGGATGTTGCTAGATGAAATTTACATTTCAATATTTATGACATGTTTGGTAGGGTAGATTAGACGACACTAGATAGAATTAAAAGAGAGAAAGAAGTTAGAAGCATACCAAACATGCAGTTAAGGCGCCATCCCAAACCCTGGTTTGCCCGCACGCCCTATGGGCAAGCGTTGGCAGGCTCTAGAACTTTCTTCATGTTAGATCACAGAGGCTAAAACCCTCGTAGAAAGTAGGGTGCAATAGACATGGTTTATTCTCCATAAATGGTCTTAGCCATTTCATTCATTTATCTCTTAATTGTCTAAGTTGCTTGCTTTGGTCGGTTTCTGGTTTTCTTTCCAATTGGACAAGGTTCGGAGTGATGTGCTCTGATTAAAACCATTTACTACAGTTGAACAAGCCTATGCTCATATTCGAAAAGAATATGTCGACAGTCAGAATGACTTTGGGTGCGGATCCTACACACAGTGTTGTTATGGCATCTAAAGGATTCAAGGTAGGTAGAAAGTCGAACCCCACTTCTAAGCCTAAGGCCCAATCTAATGGCGGAAAATGTATTCACTATGGGAGCACCAAGCATACCCACAAAACCTGCTTCAAACTAGTCGGGTATCCAGATTGGTGGAATGATTTTCAAGAACGGAAAAAGCGTGAAAGTGCTACTATTGTTGAAAGCACGAATTGTGCTGCTATGGCCAATGCTGAACCTGAGTTGTCTTTTCTCTCTCAAAAAGAGTTACCAAATGATCCCACGCCTCCACACAATCAAGGTAAGTGTGGACATGTACTTCTTAGCTCTACTCCATGTGATGATGATTGGATTATCGATTTCGGAGCTACAGACCATGTGACATTTGACTCCAATGATTTATCCCATATCACTCCATCAAGAAGAACATGTATTGCAAATGCTAATGGGATAACATATCTAGGTTACAGGGGCTGGAACAATGAGTATTTCACCCAGTATCTCGCTATCTTATATTCTACTTGTTCCTTCCCTATCAAACAAATTGATGTCTGAAAGTTAAATTATGAAGATCTCAACTATGCGGTGCTAATTTATCCTACATTTTGTTTTCTCAGAATATTCTCACCAGGGAGATCGTTGGGCATGGTACTAAGAGGGGGGCCTATACTACATGGATGACTTCAAGACAGTGAGTTAACCACATGCACCACTCTATCAAGAATAAGGAGAAAGCAGATTGGCCAACGTGCTGCTGTTGCTTGTGGCACCCATCATTTGGCTATTTGAAACATTTAGTCCCTAATTTATTTTCTAATTTACAGCCCTCTGACTTTAAATGTAATACTTGCATTATATCTAAAAGTCATAGAGCCTATTATCCAGTAAGCCTGAATAAAAGTGATAACCCTTTTGCTCGAATCCATTTTGATGTGTGGGGCCCTACTCAAATAACTACTTCATCTAGTCATAAGTGTTTTGTATTGTTTATCGATGATTGCACTCGAATGACATGGCTTAATTTGTTGAAATATAAAGATGATGTGTTTAGCGTGTTTCATGCCTTTCATGTCATGGTTCAAACACAATTTTCAGCTAAAATTTAGATACTTCGTACTGACAATGGTGGTAAATATGTCAATAAGCAACTTCAGGCCTACTTCTAATACAATGGTCTTCTTCACGAAACCTCATGCTATCAGACTCCACAACAAAACGACATTGTCGAGAGAAAGAATCGGCATATCTTAGAATCTGCACGAGCGCTATTGATTGGGGCACATGTGCCTAGTCACAATTGGGATGATGCCTAGAGACTGTACATCTCTTGAATTGTATGCCTTCAAAAGTCTTAGATTTTAAGACATCGTTGCAAGTTCTTTCTACACATGTTCCTTTGCCTACTATTGTAATGATTCCTTCCCAGATTTTTGGTTGTGTTGCCTTTGTTCATTTTCATAAGAATCAGCGCACCAAGCTGCACCCATGTGTAGTCCGTTTCCTTTTTTTAGGTATGCCATACATAAAAAGGGTATCGGTCTTCGACCCCATCACTAGGGAAAGCTTAGAGATGAAGAGTGAATTGGTTGAATGTTGAGTGTCCGTAACTGGTATGATCAAAACAACTCACTACAACAACAAAGATTGTAAATGAAATAATAGAGCCGAGCCTGGGGTTGAGATTTCTTGAGAGATGAGATTTCTCCAAGAGCAGAACCTACATCATTGGAATCTAAAATGTAGAGCTCAATGAATCCCCCATTCCTTAGTACCAAGCGCTTCCTCCTAACAATATACCTAAGCTAAGCTATCCTACCATACCTATGCATATTAATGCGTTGGATATGTATGCGAGTTATGTTTTACCTTTCAGAAAAAACCGTGGCAAGCCACCAAACCGATACTCTCTAGATGTAGAAAAAAAGGATTCAAGTACCTGATTTCTAATTATATGTCTACTCAAAGATTATCTAAACCTCTCAAAGCATTTGTGCATCAACTATCCTCGTGCCATATTCCCAGGAGCATTGAGGAGGCCTTATTAGATCCAAGATGGGTTCAAGCAATAAAGGAAGAATTTGAGGCTCTATAGAAAAATAACACTTGGACATTAATCTCACTACCTGAAGGAAAGAAGACAATACGATGCAAGTCAGTTTTTTCCATAAAATACAATGGTGAATAGTCCATTGATCGATATAAGGCGAGACTCGTGGCAAAGGGATATACACGACATATGGCATAGATTATCAAGAAACTTTTTTCAAGGTGGCCAAACTAAACAACATTAGAGTTTTGCCATCTCTTGCAGCAAATTTAGATTGGCCATTGCACCAATTTGATATGAAGAACGCTTTCCTCCATGGCAATCTTAAATAGGAGGTTTATATGGATATCCCACATGCGTACATAGCAACTTTGAAAGGAAATATGGTATGTAAGCTACAACAAGCTATGTACGGATTAAAACAATCACCTCGAGCATGGCTTGGTCGATTCAGTTAGACTATGAAAAAATATGGCTTCCAACAAAGAAACTCAGTTCACGCTCTCTTCTTAAAACATTGTTCAACAAAAAAACATTGTTCAGCAAAAGTGACAGCTCTAATAGTCTATATGGATGACATAATTACTACAGGAGACGATCTAGAAGAGATATCCAAACTGCAAGAGCAATTGTCAACTAAATTTGAAATGAAGAACCTACGAGGACTTAAGTACTTTCTGGGAATTGAAATATCCAAATTAAGATGAGGCATATTTCTGTCACAAAGAAAATATATATTGGACATGTTGTCCAAACTGAGATTGCTGGAATGTAAATCGGCTGACACTCCAATCGTTTAGAACCATAAACTTAGAGAATATACAGATTAGGTGCTAGCTGATAAAGAAAGGTACCAAAAACTAGTTGGTAAGCTCATTTACTTATCTCATACTCGCCCAGATATTGCTTATGCAGTAAGTGTAGTGAGCCAATTTATGCACTGTCCTAATGAAGAACATATGCATGCAGTAATTCAAATTCTTTGCTACTTAAAGTCTTCCCCTAAAAAAGGACTTATATTTTCCAAGAATAGTAATCAAAACATTGATGGCTATACAGACTCTGATTGGGTAGGAAATTATCGGATAGGAAATCCACTTCCTGCTACTTCACATTTGTAGGAGGCAACCTGGTTATATGGAGAAGTAAGAAACAAAAGGTAGTAGCATTATCCAGTGCCGAGGCAGAATTTCGAGAAATGGCTAAAGGCCTATGCGAACTACTTTGGCTAAGAAGACTGCTGACTGAAATCGGCTTTGCTCCTAGCTTCGTAATGAACATGTTTTTCAATAACAAGGTATCCATCGACATCTCCCATAATCCCGTCCAACATGATTGTACCAAGCATGTTGAAGTCGACTGACACTTCATGAAACATAACCTAGAAGAAAAAATTATTCAATTCCTGTTTGTCAAATCAGAAGACCAATTGACAGACATACCCACGAATGCAGTGACCAGAAAAAAACTTCTACGACTCACTTCACAAGTTGGGCATTAGAGATATCTACGCACTAACTTGAGAGGGGTGTTGGCGTGAGCTGTCAAATGAAGACAAATTATGAAAATTTCAAATTGTAAAATTCATTCCTTCTAGGGTCCTCCATGATTGTAGTCTTAGATTATGTATAGCCTAGAATAGCTCCCTAATTCTTCTCTTTGTATTTATATATATGGTTGTAATTAGTTCTGCTACATACACAGAAATATAGAAAACCATTCTTTATCAATTGTTATCATATACTATACTAAATGTTTTTTCCCCATTAGTAAAGTACACCACCATTATAATCATTTAGCCTTAGCAACTCAGTTTGTTTAGGAGCTTGACCATATAGATGTGAAAACTGCTTTCCTTTATGGTGAATTACATAATAAAAATTATATGTGCCAACCATTAGGCTTTAAAAAAAAAGGAAAATATGAGCTAGTTTGTTTGCTTAAGAAGTCCTTATATGTACTAAAACAAGCCCCAAAACAATGGTACAAAAGATTTGATGCTTTTGTACTTGGTTTTGGTTTCGAAAGAAGAAAATATGATTATTGTCTTTACTGTAAAGGAAATAGTTGGGGGTCAATTCTCTATATCTATTTTTATATATTGATGACATACCATTCGCAAGTCATAACAAAGATGAAATTCAAGAAATAAAACACAAGTTGAATTCTGAAATGAAATGAAAGACTTATGGTCAGCTAAGAGAATTTTAGGAATGCAAATTCAGGTAAAAAAAAAAAAAAAAAAAAACATGTTATTCTTGAATCAACAAAGTTATGTGAATAAAATTCTTGAAATTTTTGCTATGTCTAATTCCCTCAGAATTCAGCACCAAAACTCAAGATGAAATGGGGAGAACGGTAAAAGTTCCTTATGCTAATATTGTTGGATTTGTTATGTACCTTATGATTTTCACCAGAGTTGATTTAGCCCTTGGAATTACTGTTCTTAGCATATTTATGGCTAATTCAGGAGAGAGCCATTGAGAAGCCCTTAAGTGTTTCCTTAAATACTTAAATGGTTAATCTAGTTTGGGATTAATTTTTATAAAAAGTAAAGAGTGGGTAAGTTTGAAGGGGTAGACTTTGATGGAGACATAGATATTAAGAGGTCAACTTCTACCTACTTCTTTACTTTATGTTATACCAATGTAAGCTGGAAATGCCAGCTTCAAAAAGTGGTTGCTCTCTTTCCTATAGAAGCTGAATACATAGCGGCTATTGATGTAATAAAAGAAGGAATTTGGTTAAGTGGTTTGCTAAAGGAGTTTGGTTATATTGTTGAAAATGCTACCCCGAGACAATCTGATAATCAAATTGCTATTCATCTAAGTAAAAAATCTAATGTATCATGATAGAACAAAGCATATTGTTGTCAAATACGACTTCATAAGGGACATCATATTAAAAGATGTTCTAATATTGGAAAAGATAGTCACTCAATAACCCATCTGATATGGGTACAAGAGTTGTGCCCTTGAATAAATTCAAAAATTGTTTGAAGTTTATATCAATTGATTCTGTTTAAATATGTTCTTTCGAGTACAAGAGTGAATGAAGCACAAGTAGATTAAACTTTGAGCACAAGTGATCAACCAAATCTTGGTAGGAAGGTGGAGCTGATTTCTCATGTTTGCCATCAAAGTTGGTTGAAGTCGTACTTTGATAAAATGCATTTTTGAAAGTGGAGCATATGCAGAAGATGTTGACACATGGCATTGTGGTGGATGTTGGATTGAATCTTGATCCTTTCATCTACGCTTTAGTTGCTTTTTTGCGTGAGTTGAATAATTTAGTTTTCTCGCTCTTCTCTCACCTCAAGATCTTCTT
The DNA here is from genome assembly GCA_023638005.1 of Forsythia suspensa. Lineage (NCBI taxonomy): Eukaryota > Viridiplantae > Streptophyta > Magnoliopsida > Lamiales > Oleaceae > Forsythia > Forsythia suspensa. The sequence continues at coordinate 35,555,540 of CM042671.1, forward strand.
CTTCATCTTCTTTTCTGTTTCTTTTTTAGGTTTATGGATAAAGAACTTGGTGTTCTTTAGTCCGATTTGTAGCAAATTAGATTAAATAAGGTTTTCTTGGTTCTTTGTGAACAGTAACCATATTTCTTGTTTGGTATCTCTTGAGAAATAAGGCTTGTAAATTCGACAGTATTGTAGACCTTTAATTTGTTGCCATTTTGGTTGGTTATTAGTGATATAGAGCTTAATCTACTTTTGTGGATGCTCAACAGGGGATTAGGCGTTGGATTTGTTCAGTGAACCTCTGAGACTTCAGCTGAAACAAATACTTTTATTTTTTAGTTTCTTGCACTTTTATGTTCTTAGATCTGATGAATTGTTGTGCGTTCTTGACGCATCATGATGGTTTCTAGGCTTTGCAAAAGACATTCTTAACATCCAACTATTGCAGCGTCCAATCTAGATTTATAGCCAATGTCAATAAGACTCTTATAGTACTCATGTGAGCAACATGAGTAGATGTTTCCCTATAATCAATGCCATCAGCTTGATTATGGCCTTTGGCTACTAACATGGCCTTATCTTTGTCAATTGTACCATGTGCATTGTATTTAATTGTGGCACCTACTTGCCGCCCACCATCTTTTTCTGCTCGAAAGTTTCAATATTTTCTTATGATAAATTTTATTTAAATTGTTTATGTAGTAATATTTTGTTGAATGTGATTGAATTCGTTATATTGAGATTGTTTTGAACATAATTTATTCATTTGTTACGAAATTGTTGCTTTAAAGCATGTTACAACATGTTATTTTATATATATTGTTTTGAACACACACACACACACACACACACACACACACACACACACACACATATTCACATAGTTTTACAAAGTAAAATGCTATACTGTGACAGCTTTAAAACTGTTGACAAATAAGTGATTTGTGTAATAAAATTAATCAGTATATAATTAATAAAACATAAATAAATAGATTTAGAAATGGCTGGCCTTAGAGAGTCGCGAAAGTCGCTGTCCTAAAGTCATGTGGCCTTCCCTTCATGCGGGTATTGTCAGCATTACACAGCTCCAAGATAAAACCCTTTTAGCTCACAGCCGATTCTCCTTCTATGGGCACGACCAAAGGGAGATAAGAACGAGCCTTTAAACTAGTTGTCAAAAATAAGAAAATAAGTATAGTGTAGAGAGAGTTTTTTCTAATCTTGTTGTTTTTTGTAATGTATCTAAAACATGAAAACTACACCCCTTTTTATAGTAGAAAATTCAACCCCCACTTTTATGAAAATTTATGTTATTCAAAAAAGGATTTAATTATGAATTTATGGGGTTTTTTGAATTTGCTTAAAACTAAAAATTAAAACTAAAAACTAAAAACTAAAAATTTAAAAATGAATGTTTAAATCTTTTTTAGGTTACAACAGTCCCCCACAAGACTTAAATATTCAAACAAAATAAATAATTAAATTTATATATATATATATAATGGCAACATTATACTGTGGAATATGTGTAGGTGTCTTTAGGACTTGAACCTCACTTGGTGATGACAATTTCCATTTGAGGGAGCCATAATGGACTAAGCCTTGAATTAGGTCTCTTTGTCCAAACTTCAATTGCCCCACACAAAGTATTGAATTAGGCTCAGTTCATAGCGGGTAGCGCTGTTAATGGCCATGCGCTCTTATCTTGATTCTAGTAAGAGTCTCTAGGGAATAGCCCAATCCTATAGCCACGGCCTCATGGCGACTCTTACATAGGTGAGTCCTCCAGGGGCACGTGTGACCTGTACCTCACGAGAGTATTCCTGCCTCAGTACTCATTCAGGGTTAAACCCCTCCTAACATCACATAATATAGCACTATCACCATAGGGATGAGCACAAATAATATAGTGCTATCTTAAGTCACGCAATACAGGTTGTTTCTACACATTGAACCTTCTTCATGGGATCTCCAATCACAAAGGTTGGGTTACTCCCGTAGGTGACTCCCTTGTGGGCTTAAGCCTATCCCCCTCGATGATTCATCAACACCTTTTTTTGTGTAAACCCTTTGTTAAGTTGTCTGCCAAATTTTTCTCAGATCTTACAAAATTTAGAGAAATCACACTTCTCTTTAATAAGGCCTTTACTGACTTATGTCTTGCTTGTATATGTCTATTTACCTTCTTATTCGAATGAGATTGATTTACAAGTTCTATTACAGCTTTACAGTCACATTGTATAGAGATAACTGGAATTGGTTTACTTATTAAATGTATGTCTAGTAATAGATCTCTTAATCATTCAGCATTGATACTTTCGCGACTTATTAAAGGCATGTCTAGTAATAGATCTCTTAATCATTCATCATTGATACTTTCGCGACTCTTTAAGGCCAGCCATTTCTAACTCTATTTATTTATGTTTTATTAATTATATACTGATTAATTTTATTACACAAATCACTTATTTGTCAACAATCTAAAGTCATGTGGCCTTCCCTTCGTGCGGATATTGTCAGAATACACGGCTCAAGATAAAACTCTTTTAGCTCACAGCCGATTCTCCTTCTATGGGCACGACCAAAGGGAGATAAGAACGAGCCTTTAAACTAGTTGCCAAAAACAAGAAAATAAGTATAGTGTAGAGAGAGTTTTTTCCAATCTTGTTGTTTTTTGTAATGTATCTAAATCATGAAAAACTACACCCCTTTTTATAGTAGAAAATTCAACCCCACTTTTATGAAAATTTATGTTATTAAAAAAAGGATTTTATTATGAATTTATGGGGTTTTTTGAATTTACTTAAAATTGAAAATTAAAACTAAAAACTGAAAATTTAAAAATGAATGTTTAAATCTTTTTTAGGTTACAACAAAAACTGCGTTGAAAGAGTACATTTTGTTTCTTGTTCGTTGGTTTGTAGCCTTTTTAACCCATTTATCTTTGAAGGATCATCCATTATGTCCGTCATACTTCCATCTTTCAGTCGCCTTGGCAGATTTGCAATAATAACTGTTGAAGGCAAAAACAAATACTTTATCGTTTGGTACACGTGCGCTTGAAGATTCAGTATTTGTTTCATTAATTTTCACACAGCATGATTTTCCTGTGTATTGATTTCATTAATTATTATATTATCTTCTTATTTCTACTGTTTCATCTTATATTTGCAATGACATGTAATTATTTAAGTTGGGTCAAAGATGTGGTGATGGTTTGTGAAAATTCTGACCACGTGTGTGTGCTCAATGCATTAAATGGTTGTATGTGATAAGTACAACTTTGATTATTTTAGAAAATATTCAAATTCAAGTGTCAATCTGACGAAAAGAGAGCAAATAGAAGAAAAGAGGATTTAATTGAACACACAAGAGACGTGAGGGACTTGGCGTGCAAATATCAAAAAGGGAAATTCAAATTAAGCATCAAAGTTAACCATGTGATCGCATGGTTAACATTTGTTGCGATCGCAAGAGGGCCAGAATTACTCCAGAACTGAATTCGCATCAACCATGCGATCACAAGGTTGTTAACCATGCGATTGCATGGCTTCCGCAGCAGCAATTTGGCAGATTCCTGGTTGGATTAGAATTCTACCAAGTTCAAATTAATTCAACCACCTAGGCCACGTTTTGAAGAGTTGGGAGACGAGTATAAAAGCCGAAGAATAGACATATCGTGCACGACGAATTTTTGGGAGAAAATACAAACGAAGAATCGAAGATCAAGACACAGGATTGAAGATTTTGAGCTAGGATCACAGGTTTTATTTACTTTTTGTTTTTCTTTCTCCGGATCATGATGAACTCAATTATTGTAATAATTGACGAAATCATGTCCGGCTAAATTACTCTTTCTAGGATGAACGATGAAACCTCGTATTTTTAATTAATTAGAAGTTTTTCTTTTTTAGTAATTAATTGCTTTTGGGTTGATTATTTCTTATTCATTATTCCCATTATTTTAATGCTTGATCACCATTAGAATATATTGTGATCTATATTGAAGTCGAGAGATTCAATATAGATTAAGCACGTGGTATTGAATAACATAGGGTCCAATAATAGATAGAGATTACTATTATGCTTTATGAAATCCATTTAGGTTCTCTTGAGATTTTAAAGCATATGTTTATGTTCGATGCTTAATTAGAGATAATTAGGTTCGCATAACGTATAGAATTGATTGACCATCGAGAGAGGCTTTTGATTATTTTAGGAATGCCGATTTTCAACCCAAGGTAATTAAGAGCTAAAAAGCGATTAACGGATAATTGATTATAAAGCTTGTAGGTGGATTTGTGAATCCTAGTGTTGGTAAAATTCGAATTCGTTCTCATCATTCAAAGTTGCTTATTGTTATTTTCAATTTAATTAAAATAGTTAAATTAGTTTAGAATCACACATCAAAATCAAATCTGTGTTTTTCGTAATTGTTAGAATTTGAATTATAATTTAATAGGTTAAATTAATATCTAGTCCTTGTGGATTCGACACTCTACACGTCATTATATTACTTGTAAAAGATCCGTCCACTTGCGAGATTGAAATCGTACAACAAGTTTTTGGCGCCGTTGCCGGGGACTAGTTTTATTAATTACTGCGTTAATTGATAATTTAGTTTTAACAATTTTTTATTACTATTTTTTTATTTTTACTATTTTTTATTATTATTATTAAATTTTTTTTTAGTTGATCTACTTGTTTCTCTTGATTTCATTGCTACTAGGGAATAAAGATGAGTTAGGAGATCAAGCACAACACAAGATGGCAGACTTTGAGATTGATAAGGATGACTTGCTCTTGGAAGATTTATGGAAACCACCGGTCAAACAAAATTTTTGTTCCTACTCCTAGACCTACAATCAGGATTGGCAAAATCACTCAGATTACTCTTGGTACAGCAACCAAGGTCAAACAGGAATACACGGGGGGACATCAATTCGCTCCTACTGGTGAAAATTGATTCATTGGCAAAGAAGATGGAAACACTGAAATACTCTCAGCCAGCCAATATGGTTCAGATGTCCCTACCAATATGTGTAACTTGCGGGACAAACCATCAATCATCAGAATGCCCTCTGACCAAAGTTGATATGTCATCCCCTGAACAAGTTGCATATGCTCGAAATTTCAAATGACAATGAGAATAATCTGTACTCACAGACGTACAATCCAGGATGGAGAAATCATCCCAACTTTTCCTATAGCAACACCCAAAATATTCAGAATCCGTCGAATCAAGGGAGACCACAAGAGAGAAAATGAAGATTGGAAGAAACTGTCACACGTATGGAATTTGAGTTGAAGGAGATGCAGAAAAGATAAGATGTTGAAAAGGAAACTGCGTTAGGTAAAGAGAGAGATAACAAATCAGATACAAAAGTTGATCAAGCAAAAGAAATCTCTCCACCAGATTATATTCTGCCACCGGTCAAGGCTTATGTTCCTCCAATTCCATTCCCTCAAAGGCTGCGAAAACATAAGCTAGACAAGCAATTCAAGAAATTTCTCGACGTGTTCAAGAAACTCCAAATCAACATACCTTTTGCTGATGCTCTAGCACAGATGCCGAGTTATGCTAAATTCATGAAAGAAATTCTTTCAAACAAAAAGAGGTTTGAGGAGCATGAAACAGTCATGATTACCGATGAATGCAGTGCTATCTTGCAAAACAAGCTACCCGAAATTAAAAAATCCAGGGAGTTTTTCTATTCCTTGTACAATTGGTAGTTCATTTTTTGAGAAAGCATTATGTGATTTAGGTGCTAGCATTAATTTGATGCCTTACTCTATTTTCAGGCAACTAGGTCTCGGAGAAGTAAAGCCAACCACAATATCACTACAGTTAGCTGATCGGTCAGTTAAACGCCCACGCGGAGTTATTGAAGATATTTTAGTAAAAGTTGACAAGTTTATATTCCTAGTTGACTTCATTATCCTGGATATGGAAGAAGATAGAGATGTACCACTTATCTTGGGATGACCATTTTTAGCTACTGGAAGAGCACTCATTGATGTGTAAAAAGGGCAGCTAATGTTGAGATTGAACGAAGAGCAAGTCACTTTCAACGTGTTCAAAGCAATCCAGTATCCAAGCTCCTCTAACTCATGCTTTCAGATAGATTATCATTGATCACGAGGCAGCTAACACATTTGCTTTGGAAAATCCTTCAGATCCATGGAAAGCATGTATTGTGCACTCTCAAGAAGAAAATTCTGACTCTCCAGTTCTTGAAGAATGTGCCAGATATTTATAAGGAGCAGAACAGATGGAAAGAAGAAGTAAATATATGGATCTAGGTACCACACCTCCTCAACAGCCACCTTCAGTTCAAAAGGCCCCAATTCTCGAGCTAAAGCAATTATCTTCTCACCTTAGGTATGCTTATCTCGGTGAGTCATCCACACTTCCAGTCATTATTACAAACTCTATTGATTAGGATCAGGAGGATAAACTACTCCGAGTTTTGAAGAATTACAAATCAGCCATCGATTGGACTATAACAGACATCAGAGGTATCAGCCCATCCATATGCATGCACAAGATTCTAATGGAAGAGACATATAAACCAACAGTGCAACATCAACACAGATTGAATCCTCATTTGCAAGAAGTAGTCCGAGCTGAAGTATTGAAACTACTTGATGCCAGTATCAGCTATCCTATTTTAGATAGTAATTGGGTAAGCCTGGTTCAGGTAGTGCCTAAAAAAGGAGGGATTATGGTTGAGAAAAATGATAATAACGAGCTCATACCAGTGAGAATGACTACCGGATGGCGAGTTTGTATTGACTACAAGAAGTTGAATGATGCCACTCGAAAGACCATTTTCCCATACCATTCATTGATCAGATGTTGGAACGTTTGGCAGGTTACTCTCATTATTGCTTTCTTGATGGGTATTCAGGCTACAATTAGATTTATATAGCGCCAGAAGATCAAGAAAAGACCACCTTTACTTTCTCTTATGGCACGTTTACATATAGGCGTATGCCATTTGGCCTGTGCAATGCTCCAGCCGCATTTCAGCGTTGTATGATGTCTATTTTCTCAGATATGGTCAGAAAATTCATTGAAATTTTCATGGATAATTTTTCAATTTTCGGAGCATCATTCGACGATTGCTTCAAAAATTTGACCATGGTACTTTAGCGTTGTGAGAAAACCAACTTGGTACTTGATTGGAAAATATGTCACTTTATGGTCCAAGAAGGCATCGTGTTGGGACACAGGATATCAGCTAAAGGCATTGAGGTCGACAAAGTAAAGATTCAGGTTATAGAGAAACTGTCTCCTCCGACAACAGTTAAGGAAATTCAGTCTTTTCGGGGACATGCGGGTTTCTATAGACGGTTTATAAAAGATTTCTCAAAAATAACCAAACCATTGTGCAGTTTGCTGGAAAAAGAGGTCAGGTTTGAATTTTCTATAGACTGCCTTAAAGCTTTCAATATTCTCAAGAACAGTCTAATCTCAGTACCTGTCATTGTACCACCTGTTTGGGATCTGCCGTTTAAACTCATGTGTGATGCAAGTGACTTTGCCATCGGGGCAGTTTTGAGGCAGCGTAGAGAAAAAGTCATACATGTCATATATTATGCCAGTCGAACTCTCAATGACGCTCAGATGAATTATGCCACTACAGAAAATGAACTACTAGCAGTAGTATTTGCCTTCGAAAAATTTCGATCTTACCTCATTGGATCGAAAGTAATAGTGCACACGGATCATGCAGCATTAAAATATCTTTTTGCTAAAAAAGATGCAAAACCAAGACTGATTCGGTGGATACTGCTTCTTCAAGAGTTTGACATGGAAATTCAGGATAAAAATGGGAGTGAGAACGTAGTAGCCGACCACTTGTCAAGAATAGAGCAGTCAGAAGGAAATGAAGAAGGTGAAATAAATGAAAAATTTCCAGACGAGCAGATTTTTGGGATAGGGCAGATGGAAAGTGCACCATGGTATGCAGATTATGTGAACTACCTTACTAGTAATATCGTGCCGCCTGATTATGATCATTAACGCTGAAAAAAGTTCTTTTCAGAACTTAAATACTATATTTGGGAAGATCATATTCTTTACAGAAGGGGAGCTTATTAAGTAATTCAGAGATGTCTACCTGAAGAAGAAATGGAGACTGTCTTGGAACAATGTCATTCTTCACCATATGGAGGTCATTTCGGTGCTACCAAAACAGCAGCCAAAGTCTTACAATACGGGTTTTATTGGCCGACATTGTTCAAGGATGCCTACAGTTTGGTAAAAAAATATGACAGATGCCAGAGGACAGGAAATATATCTTGAAAGCAGGAAATGCCCCTTCGAAGCATTTTAGAGGTTGAACTTTTCGATGTATGGGAGATTGACTTTATGGGACCATTTCCACCATCGTTCTCAAATTCCTACATTTTGGTGGCTGTGGATTATGTGTCTAAATGGGTAGAAGTTGTAGCCTTACCGACCAATGATGGCAAGGTGGTGGTGAATTTTCTCAAAAAAAATATTTTCACACGTTTCGGGACTCCTCGAGCAATCATAAGTGACGGAGGGAAATATTCTGGCAGTTTGAAACTCTGTTGGTAAAATACGGTGTGAAGCACCGTGTGGCTACTCCGTACCATCCACAAACTAGCGGCCAGGTGGAAATCTCCAACCGGGAGTTGAAAAGGATCTTAGAGCTTACGGTGAGTAGCTCGAGAAAAGATTGGTCGAGAAAACTGGATGATGCTCTTTGGGCATATCGAACTGCATTTAAAACACCAATTGGAATGTCACCATATCGCCTAGTTTTTGGGAAGGCGTGCCATTTACTGGTTGAGTTGGAGCACCGAGCCTACTGGGCATTGAGGAAGTTGAACTTTGACTTGAAAGAAGCCGATGAGAAAAGACTACTTCAATTGAACAAAATGGAAGAATTCAGGTTCGAGGCTTATGAAAATGCCAAACTGTACAAAGAGAAAACCAATAATTGGCATGACAAAAACATTCAAAAAAGGTAGTTTGAGGCGGGACAAAAAGTCCTCTTATTCAACTCTCGACTGAAACTCTTTCCTGGGAAACTACGTTCAAGATGGTCCGGGCCATTCACGGTAGTGAAAGTCTATCCACATAGAGCGGTAGAAGTAGCTCATGACACTAAGGACAGGTTTAAAGTAAACGGACAAAGGCTAAAATAATACATGGAAGGTGATTTTTTGAAAAAAAAGTCATTTACCGCTTTGAGCAATCCGGAGTGATCACCACGACAAAGTCGAACTAAAGACTTTAAACAAGCGCTCAATGAGAGGCAACCCATTTTTCTCCCTTTTATTTGATTTTCAGTATTATTTTAGTTTTAGGAGTTGATTCAAGTTTTTGCACGTATTAAGTTTTTAGGATTTTAAGTAGGTTTTTAATTCGTAGGTAATGAGGCATACATCGTCATCTTGCATAAGCACATTCTCAATTTTGTTTTAGTTATATTTAAAAATTTTTAAAAAAATTTGAATTTGGGTGCATTACTATGCAATCGCATGGTTAAACCAATTGCGATCGCATAGGCTGGGCAAAAACATTCTGCCCAGAAATTACCAGTCTTGCGATCGCAGGATTTTCCCCTTGCGATCACAAGGAACACCAGAAAACTTAAAAAATCGATTTTGAACTCTCATTTTCAAACACTCAAACTCTACTTTCCAACCAACTCTCTTCAATCCTAAATCTCCAAATCACCAAACGAGCATCTTTGGACTTCAATTTTCACACAATTAGGTAGGGGTGGGCATGGGTTGGTTTGGTTCGGTTTTGAGCCCAAATCGAAACCGAACCGACCAATTCAGTTTGGCCATTATTTGAAACCGAACCAAACCGCGCGTTGGATGAAACCGATCTCAAACCGAACCGACCAATCTTGGTTCGGTTTGGTGATTTGAAATTAATGTTTTGGGCTTGTATACACAAAAAAAAAATTAATTTTATAATTCACATTTCAAATTTTCTTTACAACATGCAACATATTATTAACAAAAATTTACAAAAAATTTAAATATAACTCCCATTTATAAAATAACCTATTTTTTACAACATGTTTTTTGACATGTTATTTATAAAAATAACTCCCATTTCTCAGTTCGGTTTATTTGGCGGTTTGGTTCGGTTTTTTTTGCTCAAATCGAAACCAAACCAAACCAAACCGAATATATTTTTTAAATTAGTAAACCAAACCTCCAGGGTGTGAAAAACCGAACCAAACCGACCCGATTCGGTTCGGTTCAGTCGGTTTGAGCGGTTTGACAGTTTGGATGCCCACCTCTACAATCAGGCATTCATAATCATCAAACTCACGAACTAAAAGGTAAATTCACAATTTTTTGTTGTTGAATTTCAGATTTTTCATCATTTCTTGCTTTAAATTCATGTATTTTGATTAGTATGGAGTAAAGTTGATTAGAATAGGCTTGAATCGTTGGGCACATTGGATAATGATTGGGTTTAGATGAATAGGTTGTGAAATCTTTTTTGGTTTTGATGAATCCCCCAATTTGTTCAAACCCTTGAAGATAACTCAATGCATACAAGGTGTTTGATGAATTGTCCCATCCAATTTTTGTGCCAACATTGGTGGAAAACAGACCTTAGGCTAGTTTATTGAACTAATGTTATCGTCTAGGAGCATTCACATCGGCTTGGGCATATTTTTGATACGAGATAACACCAACCGTGACCATAAGGCCTGCAGCCTGCCATGGCAGCCCACAGGCATGCCACAGCAGCCTACCTCCGTTAGCACCTTCGTCCCCCATCCGTTTGGCCCAAATGGCATCGAAATGCTATGAAATTTGAATATGTGGTAGACCAAAGCATGAATTTCATGCCACCCTCTTCCGTTTCAATTTTGCTAATTCTTATGTAGATATTTCGGAGCACGAAGTAGCTTAGTCAAACACATTTTTTTGAAAATTTTTACCTAATGTTTAAAATAGTTTGGGGGTAAAGTCTTACACCATATATGTTATTTTTCGTATCTAACTTATTTTCGTTCTTTTTACAGATTACACGGCTCCAAAACGACCCCCAACCGCCGCCGAAAAAGGAAAGAAAAAGGCAATAGGTAGCACGTCGAAAAGAGCACGGGTAGAAACCACCGACTCCTGCCATTATCATTCCAAGGAGCACGAGGAAAGATTCACCAAGTTCATTAGCCAATGGACCATATGGGGAAGCGGAGAATACAATTGGACGACTTTCCTCACTCTGAGCTCTATAACCTCATTGATGTTTGCAGGTGGTCCAAGGTAGTTGATACACCTCACAAAATTTACTCCCATATCGTCCATGAATTCTATACTAACTTCAACCAAGAGATCGACATTCAATGGACGAAGCACTATGGGCAGACTTGGGTGCGGGGTATATGGTTCATGTTTACCCCGAGGGTCATCAACGACTTTTATGGTATAACCAATGAAGATATTCACCCTCTGCCCTCTATTCAGGATATGGGTGAGGTGGCACGGTTTCTATATGGCCGAGATGATGCATGGCCACTACCCGGGAGGGACTTCGAGCACAGCAAGTTGACAGACTCCCTCTTTATCCTAAATGTGTTTGTGAGCCACAACATTGACCCGACCAGGCATCGCACTACTATCAATGATGCTAGGGCTCGACTATTATACCATCTCGCTCACGGGAGGAAGATGGACTTGGAGAATTATATCTACACCCTGATCAGCATGCTGGACTTCCAGACAGACAAGAGGCACACGGCCATCTTTCCAGCCCTGATTAGTGGCATCTGCAAGGTAGCGGGGGTCCAGATCTCACCAGCAGAGCCAGTATTGAAGGCAAATGGACCTATCAACCGCTTTATCTTGGAAAATGCGAGAAGGCATACAGCTAGAGCTGTGGGAGTAGTCCCAGCCGCAGACGGGCAACCTCTAGAAGAGCAGCCAGCTGTACCCCAGCCAGCCGCACCTCTTGGAGACATAGCATCCATGCTACATCGCCTACTGGAGGGTCAGGCTGAGCAGACCAGACTCATTGTCACTACGCGGACTGAGTTACGCATGGTGAAGTAGGAGTTGACGACGCTGCGATCTCGAGTTGATGCAGTTCGACACACTCAGATGGGTATCGAGACTAGTCAGCAGTGGGCTGAACTGGAGCAGAATCGGATTCGATCGATCGCGACCGTGTCAAGCGATGGCTGATGATGTCCGAGCAAGTCGGATGATATTCATGACAAAATTTGCCAGCCGACACGCATGCCAGCACCTCCACCGGTTGATCTTATCACACTTCTTCTGCCGGCACCATCAGACTCACCTCCGGGAAGTCTCTAAATTTTTTATGTGATTATTTCTTTTGAATTTCATTGGGGACAATGTATGCTTCAAGTTTGGGGGTGATGTATGAAAAAATGCAAAAATTTGAATTTCACTCTTGACTTGATAAATTTGCTCACTATTGACTGATTTTTTATTTTTTATTTTATGTTTTAAAAAAAATAAAAAAATAAAAAAAATTCTTTTCTATTTGTTTGCATATTAATGTGATATGAATAGTCTTGCCGACTAATGATTTAACTTTTCATTTAATTTTAGCTTTAAATCATGACTTGTGAACATAGTATATGTTTGTTTAAATGTGAGGCCACTTAATCATATCTGATATCGTATTGTGTTGGCCAGTTACGATGATTTGTAGCTATGTTGGTGCACTTAAGTTGAAAACAATAGGATAACCTTCTCTAAACCTTACAATCATCTTTATCTCAACTAAGTAACCAATAGAGTGAGTGATTGTAGTAAATAAAGCTGTGATGGTGGCTATCTAGGTTATGATTGATTCCGTGTATGTTGAAAAAAAAAATTGTGTGGAGCAATCAGAGACCAAATCGGATGAAGCTAGGTATTGACCGAATGTTAGGAATCTAGTCCCCTAGAATGAACTTATTGCACGCAAGGAACAAAATTATAATTATTAGTGCTTAACTCTTTTCGTAGCCTAATTGACTTGAGTGGAAAGGCCCGTAGGGGTTTCTCAAAACCCGGTGCCCTAAGGTTCGAAAGACTTGAGAGTCATCGACCTCAAGCTCGTTACATGAGTCATTTAGAAAGCTTATTGGACTGAGTTTTGTACCTTATTAATATCTTATAACTCTTTTTGTAGCCTATTTGACTTGAGTGGAAAGGCCCGTAGGGGTTTCTCAAAACCCGGTGCCCTAAGGTTCGAAAGACCTAGGAGTCATCGACCTCAAGCTCGTTACATGAGTCATTTAGAAAGCTTAATGGTTTGAGTTTTGCACATAAGATCTATATATTAAAAAAAATTATTTATTTATTTAAATTTAATTTTTATTTCTGTCCAGTAAAAAAAAATCATTTTCAAAGTAAATTTGGAGATTAGATAACTAATGTGTTTGTCTTACTTAGCAGAAACTTTCTAGTCAAGAGTGCTCAGAAATTGAAGAATCTTCATAACCCTAGATATCACGATCATCAGCTTTCTCAACCAGCCTCGAGCAAAAAAAAATGTGAACTATAACCTTAGACCCAAATTCTCGGGGAATTGAAAGAGAATATCATTTTGGGGGAAGTGTACCTTACGAGAGGGAAAGGAAAAGTTGACCAAGTGGTTGGGCTATCACCACCATAGAACTTGCGGGTATCGGGTTAACTACTCTCACACACATCTCAAGTATGGTTTAAGTAGAATCACGTTTACAACTGTATTACCTGAACACTCGTCATGAATTATAAGTTTCTCTTTTTACAAAAGCTGAAGCAAGAACGACAAGCTATTTATATTATGACTATTTTTATTAGTATGTGCATGATTATATTTTAGCTAGTTTATTCGAAGACGAATAAACGTTTAAGTTTGGGGGTATTTGATAAGTATAATTTTGTACTTATCCGAGCTCACAAAAAGGGACGATTATGAGTACTTTAAGTTATTTTCGGTTTAATGGCGAGTTGTTTTCTTATTATTTTAGGAAATATTCAAATTCAAGTGTTAATCTAACGAAAAGAGAGCAAACAGAAGAAAAGATGATTTAATTGAAGAGACGAGACGTGAGGGACTTGGCGTGCAAATATCAAAGAGGGAAATTCAAATTAAGCATCAAAGTTAACCTTGCGATCGCATGGTTAACATTTGGTGCGATCACAAGAGAGCCAGAATTACTGCAAAACTGAATTTGCATCAACCATGCGATCACAAGGTTGTTAACCATGCAATCGCATGGCTTCCCGCAACAGCAATTTGGCATATTCCTGGTTAGATTAGAATTCTACCAAGTCCAAATTAATTCAACCACCTAGGCCACATTTTGAAGAATTGGGAGACGAGTATAAAAGCCGAAGAATAGAAATATTGCGCACGACGAATTTTTGAGGAGAAGATACAAACGAAGAATCGAAGATCAAGACACGGGATTGAAGATTTTGAGCCGGGATCACGGGTTTTATTTACTTTTTGTTTTTCTTTCTCCGGATCATGATGAACTCAATTATTGTAATAATTGACGAAATCATGTCCTGCTAAATTTACTCTTTCTAGGATGAACGATGAAACCTCGCATTTTTAATTAATTAGAAGTTTTTCTTTTTTAGTAATTAATTGCTTTTGGGTTGATTATTCCTTATTCATTATTCCCATTATTTTAATGCTTGATCACCATTAGAATACAATATAGATAGTCGATAGATTCAATATAGATTAAGCATGTGGTATTGAATAACATATGGTCCAATAATAGATAGAGATTACTATTATGCTTTATGAAATTCATTTAGGTGTTCTTGAGATTTTAATGTATATGTTTATGTTCGAAGCTTAATTAGAGATAATTAGGTTCGCATAACGTATAGAATTGATTGACCATCGAGAGAGGCTTTTGATTATTTTAGGAATGCCGATTTTCAACCCAAGGTAATTAAGAGCTAAAAAGCGATTAACAGATAATTGATTATAAAGCGTGTAGGTTGATTTGTGAATCCTAGTGTTAGTAAAATTCGAATTCGTTCTCATCATTCAATGTTTCTTATTGTTATTTTCAATTTAATTAAAATAGTTAAATTAGTTTAGAATCACACATCAAAATCAAATATGTGTTTTTCTTAATTGTTAGAATTTGAATTATAATTTAATAGGTTTAATTAATATCTAGTCCTCGTGGGTTCGACACTTTACACATATTATATTACTTGTAAACGATCCGTCCACTTGCGGGATTGAAATTGCACAACTGTATGTACAAGTGCTCAGTGCTAAAAGAATAGATAAATCTTTAGGCAAGAATTATGGGAGCGAGGAGAAAACTAGCCTTTGCATTTCCTTCCTACTACTTGAATTCAAAATGGAGCCTACTAATCCAAGTACCCCATTATTGTTTCTTGAATCTTTGTACTATCTATGTGGTTTGTGCAGCCATATTGACAAGAAAATCGACATATAGTTGAGCATATTGGCTTATGATTGGCAATACAAGTTGAAAACGTCGTTTTACCTATTTTTTTCAAGGAATGAGATGAGAATCAGGCAATTAAGTATATATAAGAAAAATCTTTAGCTAAGTTACGGTACAATACAAGTTGTATTTATTCTTAAATCTTGCATAGAAATTGTGATGACAGAACATAGTAAACAATATCATTGTTACTATGTTCAATAAGCTTTTTTATAGAGTAGGTTACTATTCTAATATAATTTCTTTCAGTTATTAGTAAGATGTCATTATATGATTCTTTTATTGATATTATTATTTGTGTATAGGTTTGTATCTATTGGCATTTGTTGTTGTAAATTCGAGAATCATGACAATTGGTTGTGATTTCTAGAGCATCTGCGCGCAATATTGTTTAGAGCACTCGACAACTTACATTTGTGTCAAATCAGAATGCTGGATTAATGAAAGTATTGCATAAGGCATTCCTTGCAGCAAATCATTTTTTTCTACGACATTTGAAAGAATATTTGAGGGATCAATTAAATGATGGTGGCTTCTCAATTGTTCAACAATTCATGGGGATATTATTTATTGATGGAAATATTATTTTCTGATATATGGATCATAATGTCGTTTCAGTTTTGTTATCATTTTGCTATGGAGATATTTTTTTTTTTTTTGAATGACTATTTGGACATTATTATTTTGGGATGTTACTGTTACATATTCATGTATGTCTGTTTGATACTATGATATATTGTATTCTAGCATGTTATTTTTCTATGTTCAATTGTATAGTTCATGACACCCTTTAATTTTGAGATAGATGGTGTACACATATTGTAATATTTGATATCACACATAATTGTTAATGATTTTTCCCTTGTTAATAGGTTATGATATTGTTTATTGTACAATATCATATAAAATAATAATATAAAGTATCATTGATGTGTGCATATGATGTATATTGTATAGTAATGTTAATGATTTATATTATAACATAAAACAGAAACAACATGCAGTATTATTAACAAATTATTCACAAATGAGCAAATTTCAATTATTAACAAAAAATATTATAATTCCACCAATTGACATTCACATGATATAGTATCATATCATACCAAAAAAACATACAATATAAAGAAACATAAGACAGTATTTTAGAACATAATGGCAAGTAAACAATTCCTCACAAGAGGAATTTGGTTTCATTAATCTACAATGTATACATTGATGAAGTTCGAAGCCATATGTGCTTTATACAGTCTCATTTTCTCCATCGTCAATGTTTCTTCTAGTTCATTTTTTGCTAGTCGCCCCATCACATGGTAGACATGTATTCTACTATCAACACTGTGATATAAAATTTAGATATATTTAATAAATGTAAGTGCGTGTTTACATTTAAAACAAGATAATATAATTACATATTGAATGTGTAGTAGATTATTACATCCCAATGTATTGTTGCGGAGTACCTTCTTACATCCCAATGTATTGCTGCGGTGTACATTAGTATCAAGCATATTCTTGGACAAAATGTTATTCTTTAATAGAAAACCATAACTCAAAAGAAGCACAATATCACATTAAATTCAAACAGTATCATAGACAACTCAAAATTGTAAGAGTAACTCGCATAGCATGCTTGTCACGAATAATATCAGGCAATATCCTTTTAAATCCAAACAATATCATGCATATTCTTTGGGCAAATATGATTGTTTAACAATAAACCATAATTTGAAACAAAGACATCATGACACATACACTTGAAACAACAAACTTCAACCAAATATCATAAATAACAGTATCTTAATATAACAATATATTATTGTTAAAGACATCAAACATATTAAACTAATCTAACAGTATCAGAAGCACATTAGTATCAAGCATGTGGTTGTGGGCAAAATGTTATGCTCTAATATAAAATCATAACTCGAAAGAAGCACATTATTTTATTAAATCCAAACAGTATCATGCATATTCTATAAGACAAAATATGATTGTTTAACAATAACCCATAACTCGAAACAAAGATATTATGACACACACTCAAAACATCAAACTCCAACATAATAGAACAGTATCGTAGATAATAGTATCTTAACACAACAGTCCATTAATATGACAATGTCTTAAGATAACATTTTCTCGTAGAGCATGCTTCTCACGAATAATATCACATAGTACCTCATTAAATCCAAACAGTATCTGAACCACACTATAATCAAGCATATGTCGAGAACATAGGCACAACGTTAAAACCATAGCTCGAAACGTTAATAGTATCACATATAAATGAATTCTGAATAGTGGATCGACTTTTTAATGGGCATATCTAGTATTATAACAAAAATTCAAGAAGTTTTTAATGTAATGTAAAATAAACATGAAACAATGAAAAAGTTACAATTTCTACAAAAATTAGAGAAAGAGTTCTAATGTAATGCAAAATAGATATGAAACAATGAAATTAAATATGAAATAACATACATGTTTCCACATAAATTAAATCTGGAGTTTAAACGTTCAACAAAATTACCTTAAGAACTCATCGAATTAGGATGAATCAACAACCAAAAAATTCAATCTGGTACAAAAATTTGGGATGTGGGGTTGGGATCTTTATTATATAAGCATTGTTTTAAGGAATTGAGAAAGGCGCAAGAAAAATATAAAGAAATAGAGAATTTTCTTTCAGGAAAATCAGAAAAGGGGGTAGAAAAATCAAATTTCCTAGAGGGCATAAGTGTATTTTTGCATTGTTATATGACTTAAAATGGAGGAATTTTGGATTCTATGACTTGGTGACCTATAATTACATTGAAGTTGACTGACTCTAATTTTTTTTGAATCTGATAATACTCATCAGTTTAAATAATTTTTGGTGTCGATTGTGCCTATGACGCTCTGTTCTTTTGTGTTTATATAAAAAAATAGATTAAATTCTTTGTCATATTGGTAAGATTTAGTAAATATGCTTAACGTTCGTGATGTTTATGTTGGATTTTGATCCTAAATAAGCATAGAGGATATGATGACAAATGGATATGATGACAAATTGAGACACATTTATATTTACATAGGCTTTGAGCCCATAATTGAAGCAAATTAAAGTTTACTCAACAATGTGTCAGCTTAAATAACAAAAGACCAAAGGACTAAAGGGCTACTTGGAGGATTAACGTCATTTGGGTCGTTGTTCAATGACTCAATTTAGTTAACCCATACCTACTATTGACCATTGGATCTAGGGCATTATTTAACCCAATTGTGGGTTATCATTATATATTCTTGCAGTACATCATTGATAAATTTGTTTTAGACGCTTATCTTAGCTTATAAACTTTATATATAATCGTAATTTGAATGAAGTTTTACTTAATTTAGTATAAATATTGTCATTGTAGGTAAAAAAAAAAAAAAAAAAAAATAGAGGTAAATGGAGCAAAGAGGGATAATTCGACCTAAATAGGAATTGATCGAAAGTATTTGAAGACTAACATGATGGCACATGAGTGATAAGAATAATTAAGAGAGCTATTGGATGAATGTCACAAGTTTCAAGAGTAGAATTTAACTTACAAAAATTTTAAGGACTGATTTGCACACTCTAAAATTTGAGGAACAAATTCAGATGACTAAGGAGATTTTGGGACCAATGTGGAAACTCTAGAATTTTTTTGGATCAATGTTGAAGGACTTGGAGCAAAAATGATCAAATTTGTACCCAAAAAAAGTAAGGACCAAATCACACAACTTTGAAAGTTCATGGACCAAATGGAAAATTAACCAAAAGTTTTATGTTTGCCACTGTCCGACATTGGTAAGCAAACTACGACAATCATAAAATATGTTTGTCGTGGTCCGCTTTAGGCTTTTTCTAGTTTTATTTTAAGTTAAGATTCATGAGTATTTGTGTATTTTTCAATTAAAACGAGTTTAGGAGGGGTAAACACTATACAAAGACCTAATCTAAGTCAGATTAGAGGTTGGAAAATCAAAGAAACAAGGCGAAACATAGAGAAGATGAGAGAATTAAGACGAAGGCTTAAAGACTTTAGCTTGAAGAAGGGGATTCTTATTCCTAGATATCACTTTTTTCTTGTCTTTCCTTTAAATCCAGCGATGAATTTCAATTCATTCTTTTGTTTTTCTTCTTTTATAATGAGTACCTAAACTTATAGTTGGTATGAACGGTATATAACCTAGTTTTGATGTTTTACTTTCAATTCTCAAGTTTTATGGAATTAATGGATTCATATATTGATTTTTTCTTCTTTCCTTTATGCTTGAATTGCTTGATCACTAATTCATTGATATATGGATTTTAATGAGTCGAGAGGTGGGTTAATAATTTTGACCGCGTATTAAAATCCAGCAATTGGGTGAAAGGTATATATACGATTTTACTATTGCTGCGGTCCTTAATTGAATTTCTAGGTGTTTAAAGGCGTTTAGTTAAAGCTTATCCATATTCACATAGAGATATAGTAAGTGGACTTAATTAAATAGGATTGATTTAAACTCAAGAGAGGTAAATTAATTTAATTGGTGAATTCGACCGAATAAATGTAGAAATTGACTTGAGAAGCGAAATTAAAGATGATAACTATAGTGAAACCGTGAGTTCCAACACTTTAATAATCATATTTAGTTGTATAATTGTTTTCTCTTCATTAGTTAATCATAGTATAAATCAACAATTTATCATAATTTTTTTTCATCAATTACGAGGTAGAATTAGTTAAATTAGTATTCAAATAAAATAGTTTTCATGAGAACGATAATTCAAACTCATTAAGTCTAGTTTACTACATGTTAAATGAATACCGTATACCTGGAATTTTAAAGCAACAATAATTTATTATATACAACAAAAGAAAATTAGAGCTTTTGTGCCCTTTTTCTTCTAGACCGGCGGCTGCTGCATTTCCTATGGTTTTTTTTTCCATCTTTTCCTTCCTTTTCTCTTTGTGAGTCAATTACTCGTTTTGAGTTATACATTGGTGGTAAGTGGTCTAAATTAATCATTTTGATTCTGATTTGAAAGAGAAGTGCATTACATAAAAGCTTAGAATTGTTGTGAATGATCAAAATGAAGTTGTTGAACAATTGATTGCCACAATACGATGATATCAATTACTGTTCAAAAAACATGTATTTCTTCAAGATAGGCGTGAAAAAATTAATGTCCAAGGTCCAATTAGTTGGATCGGACTTAATTACTCATTGGACCAAATTAATTAATTAGATTGATTAATTTGGCCCGTTTGTTGATGGGCTATAGTTGACTAGACCTAGGGTTAGGGTTAGCGCCGCTTATAAATTAATAGGCACAACAAATTATGGTTAAGAGTTGATCTTGATTACTTGCTAGCACAAGCAAAAGTCAACTCAATACAATTACTCCTAAAAGGTTCTGCTTCCATCTGTTCTTGATCGTGAAAGTCCAGATCTATTCTTGTTGTGTCGATCACCATTGGAGGCTGGACAATTGGACAGCTGTGGTATTGAAGATCGCTCATCTAGCTAATCAGATAATCAGATTTCACGGTGTTCATCAAGGTAAAATTCTATCACGAATTCTAACTAAGTACAAGGTTGATCCGGCTTATAGGAATTGTAGATTTAATTTATGCTGTGCATATATACTTCAATTCCTTACAGTGGTATCAGAACCTACCTTGTTACTTGTTAGAGTTCGTTAGAACACTTTAATGAATTGAACAATAATTGTTATTGGCATATTGATTTGATTTGACTTTTGACAGTAAATAAAATTATGAATTTTTAGAAATCTGAATATGATTAAGATTTTATTTTGGAATAATTTTTTTTAAAAAAAAACGGTGAAATTGGACTAGCGGCGGCAGCGTTTTGGAAACAACTGCCGCCGGCGACAGAGGATGGACGGTGACGCATCCGCGATAGTCGGAGTGCAAAACACATTTTGACGTAATGGTCCGCTGCTTTTAAAGAAATAGACACCCGCGAGTGACTCATAGCGCTGCTGCTAGAAATAGCAGTGGTGGTGATCTCCGGTGTTAGACACCGGCGCGACCACCACCAGATCATCCGTTGGCGGCGCCATTTCATTGCAGAAACCCTTGCCTAGGGTTTTCTGCATTTGGCAATTTTGGGGACGGGGTTCCCATGCAATTTTGAAAATTATGCATGGGAAGCCCTCTTATTTCAAAATGTAATAAGTGGGCCTCCTATGCAATTTCAAAAATTGCATAGGAAGGTCAAATGTTTTAAAATTAAAAAGGGACCTTCTGTGCAATTTCAAAAATCAGAAAGAGTCTTCTGTGCAATTTTAGAAATTGTATTAAATGACCCATTGTTTTAAAACCTTAAGGGAATGATTGTGAAATTTCAAAAATTGCACAATAAGTCCTCAAGTTTTAAATGGAAATTAAGGTCTTAAATGTAATTTTGAATTTTTTGGAAAATTGTAATTATTAAATCTTTTATTGCTGGTCAAATACTCAAAATTGACTAAAATCATTTTTAAATCATATTTTGAATTTTTGACCAAATTAAATTTTGACTTTACTTTATAAAATTACAATTTTGACCATATACAAATTTTATCTTCAATTAGAGTGTGACTTTAAATTGAGAGATAAAATAAAATTTGAAAATCCCGTTTATGAATAAAATTAATTGATTAATTTTAATTTTATTGTTGAAAATTAATTAATTAATTCCGTCTAGTCCGTTCCAAAATGTCTAAAAAGTTTAGACTTATACTGTCAAAGCTGTAAATTTAGAAATTAATATATTCTAAATATTAGATATTAAAATGGATATTTAGTGGATTATTATGGAATCGACCCATGTGATTGGTTGTATGATTAATTATTCTGTTGATTGTTGGTTGGGCCTGCGAGTCTATTATTTAATTAAATGGGTATGCGAGCCTATTATTTATTTAATTAGGTTTTCAAACTATTTATTTATTATGGGCTTGCGTGTCCATTTATAACGGCCTGCGTGCCAACTAGTATAGGATACTTGTTACAGATGGGCCATAAAGAAACAACTAGTATAGAATACAGGTTGCTACAGGAGATGGAGATGATTGCATTTAGCATTCGATGAATGAATGCAATGTCTCTTAGAAATTGACCAACTAATATTCTTTTTGGCTCAAGAAGATTAGATAGATAAAGTCCATAATCATCTACAGTTATTATTATGTATGATTAATTGCATGTTAGATGTTAGTTAATATATATAATGTGATGAGACAAACCCCTCTTTATCAAAATATTAAATTCGTATTAAATGGTTAATACAACGTGTCTTCTATTGTTATAGTGAAAAATCAGAGTCCATTATCGAGGTCAGTTTGTTGAGTCACTCAAGCCTGCTCGCTCATAGATATGTTTATCACTATGAAACATTTGATGTTTCTGAACAATAGATCGAATTTAACTAAAATTTTATTTTTGTTGAGTCACTCAAGGAAATAAAAATTTAGGGGCACAATCAAGTAAACACATAAGATGTGTGCGACAATAAGTTGTCTACTTGATGATCTAGGAGTCACATAGAAATGTGATTGATAGAAGTATTTACCTAGATGTTTTATTAGAATTTGCTGAGTCACTCAAGGTTCTAATAAAACAAAAGGGATCCTAGCCCACTGGGAATTTAACTATTCTATTGATTAATGTTTGAGAGCCATTAATTCAATTTAAACAGTGTGAGTATAATTAATTTAATATAAGTCCATGTTAAATTAATTTTCTATATTTAATTAATTGTTCTATCTTGTTATTTAATAGTTGAATTATAAGTAACCACATGTGTTTGAGAGGTATACTAGATGCCAACAAACATACTTGACCAAATTTTCTAGACTGACACCACAATATGAGAATTGTTCTCAAACATGAAAAAGAAAAATGGTATATGTCATTGAGCAGCCAATGCTGGAAGCTCCTACTGAGGAGGCTACGCCAGAGAACGTGCGGGCTTACAATAAACTTAGTGATGACAATGACACTGCAACATATGATACTTGCAGCATGTCACCTGAGTTAGAAAAGTAGCACGAGAGTATGGATGCTTATACCAAAATATATCATTTCAAGAAGTTAGAATGATGTACAGTCACAGACTGAAAGGTATGAGACATCCAAAAGGTTATTCAGAAATATGATGGTAAAAAGATCTTTGGTCAGTGCTCATGTACTGAAGATAATTGGTTACATTGAAAAATTAAACCAGTTGAGTTTTACCATGGATCACAAACTGAGTGTTGACTTAGTTATAAAGTCCCTACCTAATAACTTTTCGCAGTTCATCGTGAATAAGATTCAGTACACCCTACCTGAGCTGCTGAATATGATGAAAACTATTGAGTCCAAGGGAATGGGACAACTTTGGCCATTGATACCTCTAAGGAAAGTAAGAAAAAAATCTAAAAAGACTTTTCAGAAAGGATCCAAGGCCAAATATATTAAAAAAATAGTTAAAGTATACAATGACAAATCCAAGTCTGATGATCCATGTTTTCAATGTGGAAACAAATGGCGTTAGAAGAGGAACTACAAGGTGTTAAAGAGATAAAACCAAAAACTCATATCTTTGGTATTGAATACTCGGTCATATAAATGAAAACGCATCACCAAGTTACATAAAGATGAATACTTGGATTTAAATGATTATGAATCATTTGATAAGTGTGGATCATGCTCTTTGGGCAAAATGACCTAAACCATTTTTTCTGGAAAGGGAGTCAAAGTTGCAGACATATTGGGTCTTGTATATATCGATGTATATGGCCAAATGTCTACAGATACTAAAGGTGGTGTTTCTTATTTCATCATATTTACAGACGACCATTTTAGATATGGATTCATATGCTTAATGGAATTCAAGAGTGAAGCCCTTGAAAAGTTCAAGGAATTCAAGCAAGAAATAGAAAGGCAAACTGAGAAAAATATTCTAACACTTAGATCTGATCGAGATAGAGAATATTTGAAGAGTGAGTTTTTAGACTATCTACAAGAGGATGGGATTATCTCATAGTGGACTCCACCGTATACATCAACACAAAACGGTGTATCTGAAAGGAGAAATCGTACCTTTTGATATGGTGCGATTAATGGTGAGTCGCGCAGTTCTTCTAAAATTATTTTGGAGATATGCACTTAACATTACATGTTACACTAAACCGTGTCCTATCTAAATCGATCAATAAAACTCCATACGAGTTATGGAAAGGGTAAAAGACCCGATCTTTCATACATGGATGCGACGTTTATGTGAAGCGCGTTTAATCGGATAAGCTATGAGCTAAATTTGATAAATATTTATTTGTGAAGTATCCAAAGTAAACTGCAGGATACTATTTCTACAATCCCATCGAGATGAAGGTCATCATATCGAGACTTGCTGTGTTATTAGAGAAGACAGTGGGAGTAAAATAGATCTTGAAGAGGTTCAAGAAACCACAAATAAAATTGACCAATTAGATGTTCCAATGGTTGAGCTTACATTTGATGAAGCACAGATTGAGAAAGTGGGAACCACCAGTTTCCAAGAACACCAGCTCTGCGTAAGTCGAGCAGAGTCATTCATTTTTCTCTGAGATACGATCTTCTGATTACTAGTAATGTATTACTAATCGAAGAAGATGAACCTACTACTCTTGCAGAATCGAAGTCAAGTGTTGACTTAAAGAGATGGCAGAAAGCCATGGAATCCGAGATGAACTCCATGTACGAAAACAAGGTTTGGACCTTGGTTGACCAGCCTGAAGGGGTATAAACTATAGGTTGTAAATTGGTTTACAAGAAACAGGTCGACATGGATGGTAATGTTCATACTTACTAGACAAGATTGGTTGCGAAGGGTTACATGTAAAGACAATGGATTGACTTTGACGAAACCTTCTCACCAGTAACCATGTCTAAGGTAATTCAAATTTAGCTTACGATAGTAGCATACCATAACTATGGGATCTGGCAAATGGATGTCAAGATTGCATTCCTTAACAGAAATCTTAGCGAAAATGTGTACGTGACACAACCTGAAGGTTTGGAATCCACAGAGCCAAACAAGGTATGCCAACTACAGAAATCTATATTTAGGTTAAAGCAAGCCTTTCGGAGCTAGAATCTTCATTTTAATAAGACAATCAAAATGTTTGACTTTATCAAGAATGAAGATGAACTATGTGTGCATAAAAGGTTAGTGTGAGCAAAGTCGTGTTTCTAATTTTGTATGTGGACGACACACTATTATTAGAAAACTATGTCCCAGGTGCCAAAAATCAGTAAAGTTGTGGTTATCAAAAATTTCTCCATGAAGAATATGCGAGAGGCAGCATACATTCTCGGTATAAAGATCTATAGAGATAGATCTAAGAGAATGCTTAGCCTATCTCAATCTACGTACATATATAAAATCTTGAGAAGATTTAGTATGGAAGAGTCCAAGAGAGGACTATGTCCCATCGGACATGGGATATATCTCTCAAAAGAGATGTGTCCAAAGACATAAATTGAAAGAGATCGCATAGATAGAATTCTTTATGCATCATCAATGGGGTCTATCATGTATGCCATGCTATGTACTCGATCGGATGTTTCATATACTTTGAGTGTCACAAGCAGGTTCCAAGCGAACCCTGGCGAGAAACATTGGATCGCTGTCAAAAACATCTTTAAGTACTTGAGAAGGACTGAAGACATGTTATTGGTATATGGAGGAAATAAACTTCGAGTTCAAGGTTATGCTGATGCCAACTTTCAGTCTGATAAAGATGATAGCAAATCTCAAATTGGATATGTATTTACTCTAAATGATGGTGCAGTCAGTTGGAAAAGTTCAAACAGAAACGATCGCTATTCAACTACGAAGTTTATATATAGTTGCTTGAGCGACAAAGGAAGCGGTCTGGATCAAGAAGTTCATTTCAGAACTTGGAGTAGTTCTTAGCATTGTTGATCCAATAACTTGTATTGTGATAACAATGGAGCCATCACATAAGCGAAGGAACACGTATCTCATTAATGATCCAGATATATATTGAGACAATATCATCTCATCAGAGAGATAATCTTAAGAAATGATATAAAGATAGAATGGGTCATAACATATGATAATGTAGCAGATCCTTTGACAAAGTTGTTGTCCTAGCACAAGCATGATGGTCATGCTAAATCTGATGGTATTAAGACACCTAAGTTATTGGATCTAGTTTGTATGAGACATTTTGTGATATACTATTTGTTAGACATTGAAGTATATGAATAAATTGATTAATTAAATACTTGTTTACATTTTAATGGCAGGTCTGTTATTTTTAAAATTTATTATTTAAAATAATAGAGTCCGAAGAAAAGTTCATAGTAACATGTTAATCATAAGGTGTTGTGATTGTGAGATACAAGTTATAAATAACTTATTCTTGAAATATCCCTAGTCATAGTAATAATGAGATACGGATATCATTATTGCGGATAGACTAGTATGTGTTGCATTTTTTTTAGAAAGTAGTTGATCTCACGAGCTAATACGTAGAGGGACATTTGAATGAACACATGAATGCATTGTTATGGGAACATGACATTGGATGATCCGCCTAGAGATTCCACTTGGATAACTATCCAAGCGTCAGTGGTAAATCTCTAATATGCGGTTGTGGATTTGGTCCTTTGACTATAGGACATCATAGAATCTTATGTGAGGATCTCTATACTTTGGCCAGCGTTTGATGGGACTCGAAGATTTGAGTCACCAGGAAGACGTCGTACGGGTATAGTGAATCATATGAAGGTTGTGAATGTCCAATATGAAGATTCGTCACTCCTGAAAAGTAGGAGATTATAACCAGATTTTTGCCCACTTAAGTTGATATAAATTTTTTCGGCCGGGGTGGAGTTATGAGTTGAAAATGTTTCAATCATAACAAGATTAGATCAACGAAGAGTTGAGGTAAATAATATAATTGGTTGAAATGAGATTGATGATTATCCATATCTCTTAACCAATTGGGTTATATTGATAAAAAGATTATATTTCTACGGTAACCGCACATATATTGGTTCTGTCATACCACATGACATTTTCTTTTACATAGATTGCCTTGACACATTGCTAGATGTCAATTTTGGACGGTGACATGAATTGATTGATCTAGGTGAATCGATGAGAATATCACAGCGCTTGCCATCGTGAATGAGAACCTAATGGATCACACACATAAGGCGAGAATTGAGCATCTGGAGTTGGACCCTGTCCAAGTGAGAGATTGAAAGAATTAATGTCCAAGGTCTAATTAGTTGGGTCGGACTTAATTACTTATTGGACCAAATTAATTAATTAGATTAATTAATTCCACCTGTTTGTTGATGGGCTCTAGTTGGACTAGACCTAGGGCTAGGATTAGCGTCGCCTATAAATTAATAGGCCAACAGATTAAGGTTAAGAGTTGATCTTTATTACTTACTAGCACAAGCAAAAGACAGCCCAATACAATTACTCCTAAAAGGTTTCGCTTTCATCTGTTCTTGATCGTAGAAGTCCAAATCTATTCTTGTTGTGTGGATCATCATTGGAGGCTGGACAATTAGACAGATGTGGTGTTGAAGATAGCACCTCCAGCTAATCAGATAATCAAATTTCACAGTGTTCATCAAGGTAAACTTCTATCACGAATTATATTTAAGTGCAAGGTTGATCCGACTTATAGGAATTGTAGATTTAATTTACGATGTGCATGTATACTTCAATTCTTTACAAGGCAGCATGCTACAAATATTGTATCTTTTGTGTTGGAATCTTCCAATACAATTGTTGTAAAATAAAAATCGATTTTTTCTTACGTTACTAATGTTCACGATAGCATGATTTATACACAAACAGTACTTAAACAGAAAAGAGAGTTTTGTAAGATTAAAATCTCTCATAATTTTCAATACCAAAATAGCATAGAAAGAGCAAAACTGATGCGGATGTTTCTTAACTAATCATTAATGTTTCAATTTCTTCTTTTAACCAGATAGGTCTTTATCATCATCAGCAGCAACAAAGAAAAGAGCCATTCTTACCTCAAATTGACTTCTTTTTTCTTTATCCAGACATAATAGTTCGATTGACTGATCGTGGCCTAAGGCAAACTTCATAAATTAAGCATCCAATTGACTCCCAAATTGTAGTATAGGGATGGCAAAAAAATCCACCGCCCCGAACCCGCCCCACCCCTCCGAGTAATAAGGGCGGGTTTGGGGCAAGTGGTGGGTCCGGGGCAGCCTCGCCCCGCGACCAGCTTCTCCTCAATTTTTTTTAAAAAAAATCATAAAATATAGTAGAAATTATAATTTTCATTAAAAACGGACTAAAGAATAATCGAACCCGTGTTGAAACGTATAAACTACCAACCTTAACCACTACACTACGACCAAAATCTTATAATTTTTTGTTTTGTTTGGTACAAATATTTAAAAAATTTGTATTTCTTTTTTTTAATTATTTTTCGGTTTATAAAAAAAAAAATCGCAGGACGCTTGGCGGGTCAAAGGGCCACCATGCCCCGGCCCGCCCTGCCCCGCCCAGCGAATTCACAGGTCGTGGGGTAAGGCGGGCCAAAATTTTCTCGAGCGGGGTGGGGCGGGGCCGACCCGCCCCATTGCCGCCCCGCCCGCCCGCCCACCCCATTGCCATCCCTATTGTAGTAAGCATCCAAACGTTAAAATAGATTAAGCTATTTGAGACAAAGATGATAAATTAGTAGCTGTAGGCTATTGAGTTTGCTTGTCTTGCTTTAGTTTATGTTTCAAACGGTCAAACTACCATATTTGGAGACTAAGAAAAAAAGGGGGTAATTGACATAAAACGTCCCTACCTTTTGAAGTGATTGTGCAAATCATCACTACCTATGAAATTTTGGTATTTTCATCCTCAAATCTACCTTGCTTGCGCAAAACCTCCTTTCAGTGTCATCAAAAAAGCTCCATTACGTCTGATCCTCAACACGACTCATACCACATTGCAAGGGTAATTTCGTTTACACACCTATTTCACAATAATCCCATAATATTTTGTAATGATCCACAAAACTCCATCTAATCTTTTCTAGTGCATTTTCCTTTGCTCTGTATACTTGCCAAGTTGAGATGTTACCCAAACCATCCCTTTCACCCTTTCCATGAATGTGCTGACTGCCATGTTTAGTTTAGAACTCCAATTAGATAAAAGGTATGGACGTTTTGTACATAGTAACCATAGCGGTTCAACTTCTGATATTCTATCTACTTGATAATTTGGACGGACGTACAAGTAATCCTTCGTAATATCAAGAATAATGTGGGAATCATGAACCGCAAGTTGTTCCTTGAGTGTTTTGCGAGCCTTCTAACCCATGAACTGCACAAGGGAAAACATGTCCACCTTACTTGACTGTGAAATTGACCTTTTCATCAACTTCATTTACCACATTTTTTCCATCCTTGCAAGGGTGGTGATGGAAAAGGCCCCACATATAATTGCATTCAAGTTTTCGTGTAATTTCATTTAGGATTGATTTATGTCGAGATAGTCCACATGTTCTATACAGGTTCTCTCTTAACAATGTATAATGTCTAAATGTTGGGCATTTTAAACTGTGTAGACACTAGAGCAGCCCTAATTGCCTCCACAAAGGGAGACTCTACTACAATACTCATGTTTGCTTCTTCTTCCGATCATCCCTTGGCAGTTTTCTCTTCTCGATTTTTCTTCTAGCTTCAATCCCCACATAGTCATTCGATTTAAAGCATATAAATTGATTTGCCAGATAAAAGGTAGGGACATATGTGAAATGGGTATGTGGATGAAATTACATTTGCAATGTGGTACGAGTCGTGTTGAGGATTAGACTTAACGGAGCTTTTTGGATGACAATGGATGCAACAGATGTTTTGCGTAAGCAATGGTGGATTTTGAGGGAGAAAATGTCAAAATTTTATAAGTAGAGACGATTTGAACAATCACTTCAAAAGGTATTGACGTATTGTGCCAATTACCAAAAAAAAAAAAAAAAAAAATTAGAGCAAAATTCTTAGTTGCTTTCTCTTCCATTTCAGTATCTTTAGCTACCAAAAAGAATTTTAACAGCTTAAATCATAAATTTCTGTTAGATCAAACTTTTCTTGCAAATGGCTTGAGTCTATCGAACAAAAACTGAAACCCAAACTTGCACATGATTCCAAGACGCGTGATAGACGTTTTCCTTAAAGCAAAATTTGTCCCACTCAATTGTAGTACACACGAGATCTAAAGTTGTCTATATGATATAATATAATATGATTTAAGTGTTTACCTGCGTCTATGCACTAATGAAAGTAAACCAAACACTCAAAATAAATGTAGATAATTATATAAGAGAATTTTATATCCAGTTCTGTAGTATTCCAAATATAAAGCAAGTTAAAGAAATCAAATTCTATTTAGAGAAGCAAAGAAATAAGAAAATGATCAAGAATTGTCTCATTATTTCTTTCAACAGTCACACTAAATTTATAGATCGTTAAAGGACACTTCTCAAAGATTACAATGGCTAAAAAGGATCACAACAATTCATTAAGATACACAAAAGTCGACTTCATAGTGAAAGGAGGCCAAAAAGCACGGCAAGCTCCGTTTTCCAATTTCGCTTCTTATCAAAACCGAATGCTCGTTTCAGCGATTTTTCATCCAACACTAGTCCCGAGTCATTCATGTAATGTTCTACATATGTCAAAACGACATATTTAGAAAATCGATTCAACAATTTCCAGTCTAAGAGCCATTTGTAATCTAAAACCATCAACAATTTCAACCTCTGGAATTAGAGGGACTAAAAATAAAAAGATCAAACATTCAAAAATAAATTTCTATAAATCGCACACGAATTATTTTTATCAAAAGATTCAAAATCCAAAATAATTTAGCAATAATTCATAAAAAAATCAAAAGAAAATAAAATTACGAAACTGCAATTATGAATGACCTAAAGTAGATTTTGTTTTGATATATAATGGTGAAAATTGGGATTTAGCATTTAGGACTAGAACACTTTGCTAGATAACGAGAAGCTCAAGTCGGAATAATTGAATTGGAGAATATATGGTGATATGTATTTGGTCCGATTTGAATTGGACCGGGTCTTACCTCTTTTTTTTTGTTCTTTATTTTTATTTTTATGGAGTTGTGATAGAAGTGGGAAACATGCTTCGAATTAGTCGCATTAGGCCACACATAGGCTAAATTTCTTTTTTCTTGAAAAAAAAAAAATGAGCTAACAAAAATAGACTCCTTTAATTTTGGGCTTGACCATGGGCCTCACTCCTTTAACCCAAAACAGTCTATGAGTGGAAGATTAAATTATTAAAAAACAATAAATAATTTTATTTTCAATATGCAAACTGAATTTCAAGATTCAACATGTACGAGGAGCTCACTTTCTTGTTTGATACAACTAAACAGAGGTAACGCCATATCTCCTCCTCCATTGTAGCCAAAATACCCAGACAAGGTATTCTTAAAACATAATAGTAAATGGATTTATTGAAGGAATTTCTTGAACCAAAGAGCAGACTTTTTGAAGTATCTTTTGAGTTTATGTGCGCGGTCCACGTAAATTAAACCAAAGTTTTGAGTGTATCCTGAAGCCCACTCAAAATTGTCTAAAAGTGACCACGGGAAGAAGCCCTTCACATCAACCCCATCTCTGTGAAAAAAAAAAAAAAAAGAAAAAAAAAAGAAAAGAAAAAAGCGTAGTGTTACATAAGCAATTCCTTTAATTAAATACTTAAATTTAATTAAAAAAATTATATTCAATGCAAGTTGAATAAATAATTAATTTCTCTAAGAATTTGTTTATCAAAGTTTGAATATATTGTTTTCGGGACTAAAAGTTTATAATAAACATTGTCATTTATAATTTAAATTTTAAATTTTATTTTAATGCTCAAGTCAAGTCAATTATAACATAAACTATATAATAGTGTGTATGGAGCAACTTGGTTAGTTTAAATTATTTAGATTAGATTTGAGTCTATTATACTTTTCTAATCAAATAAATTATTTAATTTCCATAAAACACTAAATGAACACGAAAATCGCGTGCTTCATGTTGGGTCAAGTTTTATACCAATATAGATTTTAAAATTCAACGGATATATTTGATACATTGAATTCAAAATAATTAAAAACTAAAGGCAAATAGAGAAGAATGATCTCTTGCCCACAATGAGTAGAAGATATGTTGTCCACTGCTGATGTGGGTTGATGTGGGAGTGCCATGTCAGCAGTGGAGCACACAACTGTATGTGGACACGTGGGCAACATACTCCTGTTCATCATGGGCAGGAGATCCTTCCCCGACAAATAAAATGGACAAAAGCTAGAAAATATACTCACGTAATAGCTTGCCTAACGGCCAAAAGATGACCGCGGTAAAAATCTACCCTTTGTGGATCATTGGTCCCTTGCTTTATTGTAGTAATATTAGCATAGCTAATTCCTACCAACAATTCCAAATTTTTGAATTAGAGAAAAGATGTAAAAATTAACATTTACTAATTCACTTTAAATTCAAATAGACCACACGAGTTACCACACGTTCTTATATATATATATATATATATATATATATATATATATATATATATATATTCCTCACCACCATTCTGTGATATAAATAGTTGGATTCTTGTACTTTTGCTTTGTGTAGATAAGAAGATCTTTAAGTCCTCTTGGATACACATAAAACATACTATAACATCATAGTAAATAATTTTGACAAATCATAAAAACATAAAAATATCGCTTATTTGCCATCTTTCAATAATTTCAACAAAAATATTGATCTATATTTGTTACTTGCAATCACGATTGAATGTTATATAACTGTACATCGAGGTCTAAATCTAGATATGTTAGAGAGGCTGGCCTTGTCGGGCCTGGTTCTCTAGACCTATGTTTTAATTCTTTTCTTATTCAAAAAGTTTAACAAAGAAAATATGTATGTGCCAATTCGATCTGTCTACTTTACACCTCTATTTGTATTTTTCTGAGCAATATTATGGTCGTCAATCTTGAAAATTTTGGAAATAATTACATACCTGATCACCAATGAATTTTCCATTTCTCTCGCCTGAAAAAGAAGAGGAAACGAAATTATAAGAAGAAATGTTAAATATTACCATGAACTACGAGCAATTAAATCAGATAATAATTAGTATATTTGTTTTGAAGGTAATTTGTGAACTTACTTGAAAGATTAGTTTTAGAATCATTTAACATCTTGATATTAAAGATGTTGATGAAGACAGGAAGATTAGCGACATAAAATGAAGTATAGTAATTGAGTCCCAAGAAATCATAGGAGCCCTTCACCAATTCCGCTTCTTCATGTGTGAAATTTGGTAAGCGTTTCCCAAGAAGGGCATGCATGCTTTTTGGATAATCTCCATACGTTAATGGATTTAAAAACCTTAAGAACATCATCAAAATATCCATATTAGGGCCTTGTTTAGGAGCATTTCAAGCTTTGTTTTTATGAAACTCGACTCAAGTGCCCATTAACCATCAAACACTTGGTAATTTTGAATCATATTTTTCAAAAGAAAATCACTAGTTACATATTTGAATATACCAATATATATAGTTAGATGTATTTTTAGTAATAGAAACATGAATGCAGTACTCACCATCCATACATAAAATCGAGGGCCCGTTGAGCTGCTTTCACATCAGCTTGCCTTTTGGAATAGGGCACAAACCAGGGAGAAACCAGTACTATACCAATCTGGCCTTTCTGATACGGCTATATAAATAAAATCACCAATATTATTGTCCCCTTAAATCGGATTGTGGGATCCACTTTAATATTTGGTCAAAAGACCGAAAAAATCATCTCTTAAAAACAATATTTCCGACATAATTACATAAACATGTAC
Organism: Forsythia suspensa; assembly: GCA_023638005.1. Lineage (NCBI taxonomy): Eukaryota > Viridiplantae > Streptophyta > Magnoliopsida > Lamiales > Oleaceae > Forsythia > Forsythia suspensa. Next base: position 35,589,918 of record CM042671.1, read on the forward strand.
GAACCTTGTATTTTTCCCTGTATAATTTGACTGTTTGGGCATGACAAAGGATCATGAAATGGCCAGCAATGTAAGGCTCGATGGCAGAATTACCAGCAAGACAGTCATTGTTCTTCCAAGAAGAACAGCGTCCAGGAGCCATTATACCCAAGTTATAACCACCTAATATAAATATATATGGCTCATTCATAGTCATCCAATGCTTAACCCTGTCACCAAATTCTTTGAAACAAACTTCTGCAAAATCTCGAAAATCATCCCTGCCGGACAGAAAAAAAAAAAAAAAAATTGTATTTGTTTTGATATATAATCTGTGATTAAATGTTGATGATAGGTCAGTGAACACTATGTTGTTTTCAAAAAAATGAACCTGATGATTTAACCTATTCCGAAAAGATATTGAAGAAACTTATCTTAAGAGTTGCTTAAAAGCCGTCAACAAGTAGATTTGGAGAAAGTACAATGGATCGAACATGTTTGGAAGTACTTATAATTTGATCAAACATCATTTTTATCCAAAAATTATGTAGGACCTACAATTTATATCTACACATTCCGTAGGACCCAATATTTATAATCTACAAATCCCTTTACTAAACAAGCACGCAATTAACTCCATAACTATAGTCTAGATATTTCAAATAGACTTTTGACTGTATTTAGAGTTTCAGTTAATTAGTCATCTTAATTTTTATATTACTATTAAAAGAAGGTTTCATTAGGAATTAGCAAATAGTGATATATCTTTAGCATTACAGGGTAATCTTGAATTTGAAGTCCACTTAACGTGGTTAATAGATATGTTATAGCCCTAAGTTAGAAGAGAATAACAGAATTTTCAAAAAGTGTTAAATTGTAATTGGGGTAATTAGCTGCTCAATTCCAAGATTTGCCATAGCCATAAACAAAGGAATTGAAGTAAAATTGTTGAACCAAAATTTTAGATAGGACCAACTCAACGTACCCCTCACCCCTCAGGTGTAGGTGAATCCCCCCACCCACCCTCCATTATAGCCTAACACATAGACAATTATTTTAATGAGTGGTGGCAAGACTTAAACTCAAGACATTTACATACTCTATCATATTATGTTAAACCACTTTAAGTAAAAGTTTAAACTGTTAGATAGAGCCAATATATATTGTCTTCAACAAAAATATATATTTCACTCAAATGCAAAATGTTGTTTTTAAGAATGAAAAGATGCATAGTTTCTTGCTTTGGAGGTGGTAATGGATAACATTAATCGCTTGTGTTGGTAAAGTGATATGCATAGTATTAAGAAAGAAAAAAAAAGTTAAGATCTTATGTATTATTAGATCTAGTATATTACGACTAGAGGTTTTTTTTTTTTTTTTTTAATGTCAATTTCATTAAGTAAATAGTTCAAATTCTTATATATTGATTAATATTTTAATAGTGGTGAGATTTTACCCTTAATTAACACATACTATTTAATACTTTATACCAAATATATTCTAAGAAGAATTTCTTTGTGCTAGGTCATCGAGGAGGAGATGGTTACCTCCAACTATCACATACTTGCAAAAGAATAAGTGAGAGTCTCGATCAAAAATAAAATAAAAAAAAATAAAAAAAAAAGAATAAGTGAGAGTCACTGTCAACCACTGACAAAAGTAACAAATGGAATGATTTATAACTAATATAGTGCTAAGAATGACACTTGGCATAAAAGCTGACAAATGTCATAACTTGTAAATTGATCATTGATGTGTCTATGCAACCAGCCATCGCCGAACAAATATGCCAATCGAACCAGCTTGGACTGCTAGAATGTTAGTTCGGAGCTAACTAAGTGACTTGGGAAAGTGAAATTAATGGTAATGTAGTCAACTAACGTAGCCTATAAAAGGAATAAATTTACTCATTTTAAAGGTTTGAAACATTCATTCTCACCCAATTATATACAAAAATTCCCCCAAAAAATTATCTTACTCATTGGAGTTCGTGCGGTGGCTAACCCCTCCAACTTAGTCACCTCGCAGAGCTAACCGATGCACTAGTTTTGCAGAATATGATGAAGAAGAAGATACACATGATTGTTGATGGAATGATGTAATATTTTTTACAATCAACACACAATAATTGAAAACTATGATTATGAATTACATTTCATCATGGTTTTGTTGTAGGTTTCAACTAAGAATCAACAGATTCAACTAAAAATTAACATAATTGTAGGCAACTCTTGTTAACTCCTTTCCGTTTAGTCAAAGTCAATAAATCATAGTCAAAGTAAAAGTCAAATTAATGAACTAAAATTTTAATTATAGAAACTATGGAGTAAATAATAAATAGATGAAATATTTGGGGGGCTTAAAATGCAAATTAGTAGTGGGGGGCTTAACTTAAACCATTCTTGTCTTGCAATTCACCCATTTCGGGGAGAATCACAGAATTGGCAATACTGCTAAATGATAGAGTAACTCGATTAATTTTTATGAATGACCGTTGACTTATTTTTCAAACAAATTATCAAAAATAACAATGTCTTCTCTTTTCCACTTATTGCATTTCAAATGATTTCAAATTGATATGTTGATGTGTCTACCGATAAAGAGAAAATTTTCAAGTTAGAATCTAACTTATTTCAAAGTTAGAATCCAACTCATTTCATCTATGTAAGAAATATCATTTCAAAGTTTGAATATAACCCATTTAAATTCTTGTAAAATATATGTTTTTCTTCTTCTTTTAATTTATGGTAGAAATTGTGAATTTTATGGTAGAAATCATGAATATATGTATACATTTGAGTATGAATTACGATTTTTGCTTTAAATTTATATAAATTTGAATTCATTTGAGATGTGTTAATTGAAAGATCAATTTAACATGTGCAAACTAGCGTTAACGCTAAGATTTAATATGTTAGCGACATAATGAAAATATGTTAATGCACTGTAATGGTCTATTAATTGTCCGCCTTATGAGAATTGTGGTCTCGTTAATGACCCTTTGTCTACGTTAATAGACATTATTAATAAGGGTATTCAAGTCTTTTCTTTATAAAAAAGGTCTTTTAAACTTAAATGATATAAGTTGTGTGCTTTTCCGATTCAGCTTGTTTGACACGGTCTTTTAGCCAAAGTGTCCATCGTAGAAAGCACTTGGGAAGAAAAATTGAGAGAGAAGAGTAAAGAAGGGAAAAAGAAGAAGAAAACAGTGTCGGCGAAACGAGGTGGTGGGTAAGAGAAGTCGAAGCTCGTGTTCTTCATTTTCGTTCTTTTTGAAGATGTAAGCAAGTAAACTATTAAGTGAACAATAATTATTGATTTTATAGGATTTTAATTAGTAGGTTAAATTCATAGATTAATGAAGAAGAGGGAAAATCCTTCATTTCTAAGCCGAAAGATAAAAAAAAGAAGAGAATTAAGAATTTGAAGCAAGAAAAATAATTGAGTTGGGGACTTAAGTGAGCTGAATGGAAATGAATTAAAAGTAGTTAGGCCATCTCCGACCGAGACGCCATATTGGTGATTCAAGCCAAAATGGAGTCCATTTCTTCTCTAAGCCAGCGTCATCTGAAGACGCCAAAATGAAGCGCGGTATGTGGCACATCACTATAGATATAGAGAAGAAATTGTGTGAAATATTTATTCCGATTTTGCCCTCATACTTACAATACAAAATTTTGTTATTCTCCCTATATCCTTGTTTGTTTTTATTTTTATTTTAGTGATTTCAAGTGATTTATATTTTTTTAGTGAATATATTAATTCCAAGAATTAAATGACAATTAATTATATTTTATGTTTGTTTTTTGGATATTTTTATATGTTATGTAATTTTTTTATTTTGTGATGTTAAATATTTTATTTTGTTAATTGTGATATTGAGTATTATGCATGTTTTTAATTTTTTAATAAATATAATATTTTAGGTAAATAAATGTAATTTTTAATTTATAAATTTAATATAAATACAATATATAATGAAATAATTTTTTAAATAAATTAATTGTTGAGATTAAAAAAATAAGGAAAGAGAATGTACACTGTTTATTTGGTGCAAAATTTGAAGTAATGGGTTGGAGATGACATTTGGATTTGGTGCGAAAATTGTACCATTTTAGTGCAAAAGTTGCACCAATTTGATGATATAGGTTGGAGATGGCCTTAGAGTTTGAAAAAATATTACCAATCTTTTTTTATATATAAATAACTTTTCTACATGTCATGTTGTGTGTCCTTTTTCCACTTTCATGCAACCTAGGGTGTCACTAACATATACTAAAAAAACAAAAACAAAATATTTATTTCATCAAGATAATTTTATCTAGATTTACTTACACAATGCGAGGGCTTAGGAAGCCTCCATACTCATCTTGTAGGGCTTGAGGAAGATCCCAATGATACATTGTGGGAAAAGGCTGTAAACCTATTGATGATATATTAGTGAGAGAGAGAAGAGATAGAGAAAGGATGATAGATAAAGTCATCTCTGACCTTTTGATAAGAGCTCATTAATAAGATTGTTGTAGAAGGAAATTCCTTCCTTGTTTACTCCTTTACTTAACGTCCCATCTGCATAAATGAAATCAAAGTTTAAAATAACAAGAAGATTATTCACCTAGGTATTTTTGGAAGAAAATTTGTTATTATATACACAGTCAATGTTTGCGGTCATATATATGTAAACAATGGCGCACCTTAATTTTAGTAAACAGGGGTATAGCCCACCCTAAATTTTGAGCCATTTTTTTTCCCTTTACTTCATAAAATAGGCATAAATATTTATTTTTAAATTATAAAATTAGTTTACAAAATTTAAACCACCTTAAAATCCCTTGTCCATTAGATTTGAATTTTTGCCCACCCTAAAATGCATTTTCTAGCAAGTTTCACCCCTGTATATCAAGAGGTAAGAGAATAGTAAAATTGATTGTCATTCTACTTTCAAGCATACATTAATAAAATCATCACTAGTGTGAGTTATAGGTGCAAGCTTTTAAATTGTCAAATCCATTTGAAATTGCATTTGATCGAAACACAAGTTTGATTTGTGAGATGAAACTCTCACGATATGATGACACGTGGCTAAATCATTACCGTTGGAAGTGAGTTGTGATGAAGCATATGTAATACGCATAAGGCACTCTATCTCAGACACACGTAAGACATTTTTAGGGATGGCAAAATACTACGCTCCTAACCCCTCCTGCCTTGCTCCACCCCGAATTTTCCGAACCCGTCTTGGAACTTTTTATTTTATTTTATTTTTATGTTTGAAAATTTAAATCATATTTAAAAATATAAAAAAATAATATTAACAGTTAATTAGTAAATGGAGCGGTAAATGGGGATTTTTAATCATTGCTCTGCCCTATCTCCCAAAAAACCCCGACGGGGTGGGGGATGGTAATGGTCCATCCCCGCCCCCCCGCCCCCCCCCACCCCCACCCCACCCCGCTCCGCTCCATTGCCATCTTCTAGCAGTTTGCACCACCAGATTGAACCAACTCTCTCTCTCTCTCTCTCTCTCTCTCTCTCTCTCTCTACTATTTGTTCTTTCATCTCCTTATGAGTTTTCTTTTGGGGCTTTTGTTCTTAGGTAGTCAATTAAGTTTTGGCTCTAAAGAATAATCACTCTCTGGATGATTAATACTGTTATTGGGGTGATTAGGTTTAAATTGAATAGTAATTGTTGTTCGAGTAGGGTTCTTGAGGAGTTTTTGGTTTGTTTTGATGTCTGAATGAGAGGGTACTGTGCCAGAAAAAAAGGTCCTGAATCTAATAATCATCTTTATTGTGACCAATTCTTAGGTCTTGAATACCAATGAATAATAATAATAATAATTTTTTTTTAATTTTTTTTATTTAAAGAAGATGGTAAAATCGTCAAAATATGTCAAAAGGACGTGATTTGCAACAAAATTCATAGGCTGGGGATGACCAATGCTAAAAAAAAAGTAAGGAGTTGATTTGTTATAAATTAAAAAGATTGAGGACCAAAAATATAAATTACCCAAAAAAAATGGAATGGGCTAAAAGCCCACAACATATTAAAAAAAAAAAAAAATTGGTTTGCTTGTCGAGCATCGAGCAAACCAAATAAAAAACAATAAAAAATAAAAAGCAATGAAATGTTGTTGAGTTGCTCCAACTTGACAATATTAAAAAAATAAAATAAAAATCAAAATATCGTCGAGTTACTCGACAACAGTTAAAAAAAATTCAAATGTTATCAGCTCGATAAACATAAAAAAAAAATCAAAATTAAAATATTATCAAGTTACTTGACAACATTAAAAAATTTTTAAAAAATCAAATGTTAAAAAATCAAATGTTATCAGCTCGACAAACATCAAATGTTATCAAGTCGACAAAGATTTTAATTTTTTTTTCTCTTATTGTTTAGTTTATTTTTGAACTTTTTCACTGTTTAATTATTGGACTCCTATTTGTCCGCCCGACACAAAAAAAATTTGGTATGGGGGCTGGGTCGAGCTGCTCGTTAAAAAAAAAATAGTATTTGGACAGTGTCAAGCTGCTCGACAAAGAAAAAAAAGAATTGTGTACAATTTGCTTATAACATCAAATAAAAAAAAAAGTGGTAAAAAATTGAACTGAAATCGACAAGCACAGAAACCAAATAAATAAATAAATAAATAAATAAATTGTGCTTGTCAAGCAGCCAAAAAAAATTGTGTGTTTGTCGAGCTACTCGACAAGCACTGTGTGCTTGCCTTTAAAACAAATAACAAATAATAAAGGGCAAAGATTGCGGCTGTAAAAATGGGCTAAAATTCACTTAAAATTGGCTTTGGTTTGTCGAGTTACTCGACAAACCAAAGACAAATCTCTAATTTAAAAAAAAAACAATAGTAAAAAATTACGGCTATTTTCAATGTTAAAATGGTGGCAATTTCGAGTTGAAGAAAGTAAATAGGCAGGGCAAGTTCCAGTTGAAGGAAAAAACTTTTGGTTTTTGTTAATAAATTTTAGGAGATAAATATCACTAGGGTTGATTCCTAAATTCCATCAGACATCGTTATAACGATGGGGTCCCTAACCTTCTATTTTGAACTCCGGGTCCTTAACCTATGAAACGTTAAGCACCAAGTCCTTTTTGACCAAAATCGTTGAGTTTGACTCTAAATGGTCAAAATTTTGTTAAAATGACCAATTTACCCTTTTCAAATTAAAAAAAAAAAAAAAATAAGAACATAAAAACAAAATTACAGTATTGAAACCCCAACCAACAAAAATAAAAATTGCAACTTACCCCCCATCCAACCTCATCTTTTCCTCCAAATTGCCGCCGTTCTTAGTCACCATCCATTATGGAAAAATCATTTTCACCATTTCACAAATGAAGATAAATGTTTTTTTTTAAATTTTCTTCTTCTCTCTATCTAGTGGAGCGAGCCTTGTAAGTTAGTGATCACCCATGTACTTCAAGGTAGTGAAATACAATTGTTAATTAAGTTTAAATCTCGAAAGCCCCTTTCATAAGTGTGCTTATGGATCCAATTTCGATCAGAAAAAGGGATTGTTGAACTCTTTTGATTCCGAGCTTTTTGTTTCCCATTTTTTGATTTTTGGGGAAAACGACCAAAACGTGGTTACGATGGGCTCTTATTCATTTTTCTCTGACGAAACTCAAACTCAAACAAGGCTACACCAACCTCCTCCTCCGTCTTGAGAGCTTAATTTTACACATTCCAAGCTCGATCTCACCATTTCGCCACACCACAAAAGCAAAACTATATATGTGTGCATCCTCTCCTCTGCCATCCTCTTTTGCAGCCCTTCATAGGTTGGCGGCATCCATGAATTCAACAACACCTACCATTTTGGCGACTTCATTACCATCAGGCAGACGATCCCAAATCCAAACCAATGTAATCACCTCTACCTTAAAACACAACACAAGATAAGAAGCTTCTCTTTCCTTATCTTCCCACAATATCTTTCACCCATAAAAATTTTGCCCCTGTTACAACCCATCCCGAAAAACCAATTCCTTTTCTTAGAGTTCAAGTTTTTATTAGAGCCCATGTACTTCAAGGTGATGAGTAACATCTTCTACTTTTTTTTTTTTTTATAATGTGGTGGTGGTGGTATATTTTTGACTTCAAGGTCTAGGTAGGTGTTGTTGGTGTTGGGGAACATTTAAGGCTTCGCTTTGGTTTTGCTTAGTTGGTGTGTCAACAATTCTCCCGATCTACCGCTACATATTTTATCATTATCTAAATCTTCTATAAAAGATCCGAAATGAAATGGACGAAGAAGAAAGAATATAAAGTTGAATATGATGTAGCAATGTCTTGTCAATTTTCCGGCACTTAGACTTTGCTTGTCCAAAGGGAGCTCAAATGGTTCTCGTGAGAATGGGAGCCGGGACCCATGGCGTGTTTTGACTGCAAATGCCTTTTCAAATAGTGGGTTTGCGAGGCCTTGCGGTTGGAGCCGGGTCCGGACTTTTGTAAAGGAAAATGGGAAGAGAGAGATGGTGGGTTGTTTGGAGAAGAAGAAGTGAGTGAGGGGCTTAAATAAATTGCAATTTTTATTTTTTTATTTTTTTTTTTATTTGAAAAATAATAAAAGGTGGTCATTTCCCAAAACTTTTAATTTTGACCATTTACATTTAAAATGTGTTTGATTAACGATTTTTAGTAAAAGTTCAAAAAGGACCATAAAATGTGTGGTTAAAATTAACGTTTAATAGGTTAACCTTTGAACCTTGGGAGTTCAAAATAGAAGGTTAGGGACCCCATCGTTATAAAAGTCCAAAAAATTGTTAATTTGACTATTAACTAGTCAAATTTTACGTAAATGACAAATTTACCTTTAAATAAAATAAAAAAAAGAAAATTAAAAATAAAGAAAAATTGCAATCAAGTCCCTCACCAACTTCTTCTTCTCCAACTCACCTTTACCAACTCCCGTAGTAAGCAGAAACACCATTCACCTTCACCAACTCTCAGACAAAACCCACCCACACCGCAAGAGAAAAAAACCGAAAATGTTATCAACAAGGAAAACCATTTTCCCTTCACCTTCAGCAAGGAAAAATTTGGGCCATTTCTTTATCCAACAAATCACCGTCGCCAACCACCTTCAGCCCTAATTCTAATATCCACGCAGAGGTTTTCGAGAGTTGCCACGTTGAATTCCTTAACTCCGGCGGCTTTTAGTTTCTCGTCTTCTACGGAGCCATTGCAAAAGCTTAGAGAATTAAGACGCTGTTTGGGTACCGAAATTTCAATTCTGGTACAATTCAAAACCAAATAATTAGAGCAATTATTTCTCCTTAATCTAGTGTTTTGGATGGTGTGTAGATAGGGAGATAATAAACCATTATTGGTTCTAGGATTAATTGAAATGAGAGAGGAATGAAGAGAAATTGTAGCCTAATTCTGCATCCAGAATTCAATTGGGAAGAAAAGTGTAATATGAAGTAATGAATTGCTGTTAATTACTCTACTAAAATATATTCTGATTGGGAAAATTTGAAGAAATTCTAGATATAAAAGCATAAATTTACTTAGCAATGGCAGACCCAACCACTGTGCCGGAAAATACCCAGGAGGCGAGGAAAAGCTTAGCAATGGCGGACCCAACCACCGCGCCGGAAAATACCACCGTCGACTTCAATCCGAATCTGACTCAGATTTCTGAAGAACCTGCCCAGCCCAATCCATCTTCCATAGGGTAAGTAGGGGGTTGATTTTGGAGGAAGAAATGGGAGGAGTTGCACAGCAGATTACGGCTTTTTTTTTTGCTTTTGTTGGATGAAGAAATGGGAGGAGTTGCACAGCATTTTCGGTTTTTTCTCTTGCGGTGGGGGTGGGTTTTGTGCGGAGTTGGTGGAAAAGGAGTTGGTGAAGGCGAATGGTGCTTCTTGCTGGCGTCGGAGTTGGTGAAGGTGAATGATTCTTGCCGGCGTCGGAGTTGCTAAAGGTGAGTTGGAGAAGAAGAAGTTGGTGAGGGACTTGATTGCAATTTTTTCTTTATTTTTTAATTTTCTTTATTTTTTATTTTAATTTGAAAAGGGTAAATTTGTCATTTTACGTAAAATTTGACTAGTTAACAGTCAAACTAACGATTTTTTTAACAGAAGAACTTTGTTCGCGCGTTTTTTTCAAGGTTAGGGACTCGAAAGTTAGAAATGGAAGGTTAGGGACCTCATCGTCACAAAGTTCAAAGGTTAGGGACCCCAGTGCTATTTACCCTAAAATTAATTATTTACTCTGACTTTAGCTTTTTAGTAAAATCAAAATTGAAAACAAACGGGCTTTTAGAGTCTCTACAGATTTTGTTCAGTGGTCTATTAATTAACAAAAAAAATGATACCCATGATCAAAATTTCACCAATTTAAAATTTTAATTTATTTTTCATATCAATTACAAAGAAAGTTCACGTTGATACAATAACAAATAAAGTTCTTGAGTTTAAATATCATTGTCATCTAGTTGTGCACGTGACATGTGTTTTATAAAAATAAAATAAGAAAAAAAATTCCTACATGTTTGGTACAACAACTACACATTTTATAAAAGAAAATTTAAAATTTTTCTAAAAAACCTAATTTTAGACGCTCTCAAACAAGTACGAAATGTCTAAATTGAAAAAATGAATGTGGTTTAAGAAAATTCAACATATTAATAGTGATTTTGTATAATTCTTCTTAGGAAAACTAAACTTTTCCAGTCCTCCATATTAATCCTGTGTTCATCGGGTGCAAGTCCTGAAATTATTTAAGTAGAACTTGACTTTGGTGATAACAAGTGTTTATAGTATCTCTAATGTAATAATGAAGATAGTAACATGTGGTAAGTAAAATTGGGGATGAAGAGAAGAACATCTCTAATAGGATTGTGAATGGGAGAAATTTTGACACATATTTACAAAAGAAATGATGTAGATAAATTATAAAAAATTAAATAGATGATGCTTAACACACATTCCAATAGAGATAAAATATAAAAAATTAAATGGAAGACGTCTAGCACGAGAAAACTTCTAGTACTCACGGAGTAAGTACTTATTATCACTATTTAATTGACATTTATATGTTTTGGTCTCAATTAAACATTGAGCTACATTTATTCAATACAATTTTCAATTAAATAGTCTCAGAGAGTACTCAATACTCCGTACTATGGCAGTACTAAAATTAAAATTGTTGGAATAAAGGTGTGGTTCCCTTTGCTGAGGAGAAAAGAAAAGCATCATTCCCTTTGCTGAATGATAAAAGCGTGCAAGCTCCTTTGCAACTACAGATAAGTCTGTTGGATGGCACAAGAACTAACACGTGGAATCCACTCAATCCGAGTTGAATAAAAGGGGACGTGAACAGTGCAAATGAGTTAGATTTTTAGATTTTTTATTCTTTTGCTCTTCCCTTTTCTCTCTCTGAACTATGGTTTCTAAGAAACCATTGCCGTTTCTTCTTCTTCTTCTACATTCTGATTTTCCTTCGTTTTTCTGAGAAAGGGGGAATGTTGTTTGAACTTGAATACAATATCTAAACAATAGATTATTGTATTCACTGTATCAAAGCGGGATTCAAGGCTATTTTGAAATCCCTAGTATACTGTAGATAGGAATAGTTCTTTTCTGGTTTAATGGTGTGTTAGATCGGAGAAGATTAACACACCGGTGTAACTCTGTTGTTGACTTCTTGGTTATTAGTGGATCTTTTGTGACTGGGCTGCCTCACTGAGCCCCCCAGATGTAGGTCATTTCTTGACCGAACTGGGTTACCATTCTTGGTGTTACTTTCTTGCTTATATTCTTGGTTTATTTCCTGTTTGCGATTATAAGTTGTAAACGAAGTCGTTAAAAATACGCAACAGTGGTATCAGAGCCTTGTTTTGGGCTAAGTAATAGTCCTCTGGGCTTAAATCTGGTGTTCTCTGACTAGATCTAAAAGGATCTGTAAAGATTAGTAAGTTCTTGAAACCAGATTTGGGAGTTCTTCCAAAATCTGACTGTTGATCATCTTCTTGGAGGTTCTGTTAACTCCTTGTTTATTAACAGAGGCTATGGTAAACTCTAATCCTTCATTTCTCTATTGCATGTGGTTTGTACGTTTTGGCTGTGTCTAATGTGAAATCTTTTTTGTGATATTTGTATACAAAAATTTGATTTGCTTAAAAGTTCTTGTTTGACAGCATGCATCAGACCTTATTTTTCAGAGATTAGCACGTTTCTTGATACTATCTGATTTACTGAAATTTAGTTCTGTGTTTTTTTTGTTAAACTTTTATTTTCTTTTTTTGATTAAAAATACCCTTTAGACCTATGTTTCTTGAACTCCACCCTTTTACAGAATCTGTAATGGGTTCGAAGGTCAAACTTGAAAAGTTCGATGGAAAGGAGGACTTCTCTTTATGGAAACAAAAAATGAAAGCCATTCAGTACAACAAAGGGTCTCTAAAGCTTTAGAGGACCTTGAAGGGTACTCAGAAGCCCTTAAAGTAAAACCAGACACTATACTTGAAATGAATGAAATAACCTATAGTTCTATTTTTTTTCATTTGACTGATAATGTGCTGAGACAAGTTACTGAACAAAAAACAGCTGTGGAACTATGGAAAAGATTAGATCATCTGTTTATGATTAAAACCTTGCCAAATAAGGTTTATCTTCTTGAAAAACTCTTTATTTTCAAAATGGATCCCTCAAAGGACCTTGATGTGAATCTTGATGATTTCAACAAATTTGTGCAAAATCTGTCCAATGTTGATAAAAAGTTTGATGATGAAGATTTATCTGTTATTTTGTTAAACTCTTTACCTGATCACTTTAAAGAAGTAAAAAATGTGATAAAATATGGTAGAGATGACTTGTCTATCACCATTATTGTTGATGCTCTGAGATCTAGAGAACTAGAATTTAAACAAGACTTTAGATCCTCTAACAAAGAGGAAAACTTATTTGTGAGAGGAAGATCTGAAAAAAGGGATAACTAGAATTACAAAGAATAAAGGTAAAAAAAAAGGAAAATCTAGGTCAAAATCAAGGAGTGGCAAAAAATGTTATCATTGTGGAAAACTAGGCCATTTTAAGAGAGACTGTTATGATTGGAAAAGAAAGAATAAAGAAACTGACAACAATTCTGAAAATCAAACAAATGTTTCTGAAAATGTGCAAGTTTATGTTGTTTTTTATGTTGAACATGATATTGATTGGATTCTTGATTCTGGTTGTTCATATCATATGTGTCCTGATATAAATGCCTTTAATTGCTATGAAAAAATTAATGGTAGAGATGTGTATATGGGAAATAATCAATCCTTTCCTATAGTTGGTATAGGTTCTGTTCAATTAAAATTGCATGATGGAACTATCAAAACTATAAAAGAGGTTAGACATGTTACTGGTCTTAGAAGAAATATTATTTCTTTGGGTGCCTTAGATGATGAGGATATGAGTGCAAAATTAAGGATGGGATTATGAAATTAATCTTTGGATCCTTAGTTGTCTTTAAAGGGGTCAAGAAGGGTAGGTTATATACTCTCCTTGGTCATACTTGCCTCTAGAGGTGTTGATCTTTTGTATAACACGAGGTGATCACTCTACCTTATGGCACAAAAGGTTAGGTCATATTAGTGAAAATGGTCTTTCCTTACTCAAAAACAAAACCTTTTAGGCAAAGACAGAGTGTCAAAAATATCCATCTGTGAAACCTGCATTCTAGGAAAACAAACTAGACTAAGTTTCAAGATTGGGTCTCATACTTAGAATATGTCCATTCTGATTTATGGGGACCTGAAAGTCACCCTACCTATGGGGGGAATAGATATTTTCTCTCTATAGTTGATGATTATACCAGAAAAACTTAGGTGTATTTCTTAAAAGCCAAAAATGAAGCTTTTAAGAAATTTAGAGATTGGGTTAAGTTGACTGAAAATCAAACTGATAGAAGAGTAAAAATTCTTAGGACTGACAATGTCCTGGAATTCTGTAATCAGGAATTTGATAATTTCTGTAAAGATAAAAGAATTGAGAGGCATAGGTCAATTAGATTCACCCCTCAGCAAAATGGTGTTGCTGAGAGGATGAATAGGACTATTATGAATAAAGTCAGATGTCTTCTTATCAGTTCTGGGGTTCTAAAGGGTTTTTGGGGTAAAGCAGTTGCTACTACAGTTTACTTGATAAACAGATGTCCCTCTAGTACCATTCAGTCCAAAACTCCTGAAGAATTGTGGAAAGGGAGACCTCCTGATCTTTCTCACCTAAAAATATTTGGGTGTGCTGCATATGCACACCAAATGGAGGGAAAACTTGACCCTAGAGCCCAGAAATGTGTCTTCTTAGGCTATCCTGAAGGAGTTAAAGGGTTTAGGCTTTGGATAAAAGGAGAAAAATGGGTTAAAGTGATTATTAGCAGGGATGTAGTGTTCAATGAGAATGAGATGCCTTGTGTTGTGAATATAGACAAGTCAGGAAATGAAAGAAATGATTCAATGTCAGATTTAGGAAATGATAAAGTTCAACTTGAGGTGAAGTCTTTAGAAAAAACTACTCCTGATAATGAACCTATCTCTGACATAGATCATTCAAGTTCTGATGAACCTGACCTTACTTTAGATTCACAAAACATCACTTCTAATCTTCCTAACATTACTGAATTTGATGAATCTAATTCTGAGGAAGAAATTGATAATACCAACTTACAGAATTACCAACTCATAAGAGACAGAGCTAGAAGAACTGTGAAACCTAATCCTAAGTATACTGCTGAAAGATTAATGAGCCTTCTTCTTCATGCTGGAAGAGAAATAGAAACCATAGAACCTGTCTCTTATGAGGAAGCTGTCTCTTCTAAAGACTCAGCTGCTTGGATAGAAGCTATGAAAGAAGAAATATCTTCTCTTCATAAAAATAAGACTTGGGTTCTGGTTGATAGAGACAAAAGGCTTAAAGTGATAAATTGTAAGTGGGTGTTTAAAATCAAAGAGGGATCAAACTTTAGTGAACCAATAAGGTAGTGAAGGCAACGGGGCGGATCGGCCTTATCCAAATCCGCTCCGCAATAATCGTAGGAGATCAAAATCCGCCCCGCGATCCACCATTTTTCGGGGCGGATTGGGACAGATAGGATACGGATCGGGGTGGATCAGAGCCCTGATCCGTATACTTATCCGTTTTTTTTTTGGAATTCAAAAAATTTAAAATATATTGAAACAAGCTTTACTACTATACTATAGAATTTAAACAACATTCTAAAATACATTAACTACTTAATTAAATGTCCAAAAGAAACAAACGACATCAATTACTTAATTAAAAATTGAATACTCCAAAATACACAATAAAAAAAAAAAATTGTTTATCATCTCATCTTCATAACTACATGGAATCAAGAACCTAAGTTTAAGAATTAAGAAATTAGGAATTAAGAAATTTGAAATTGTAATTGCAGCCCTTGCCGCAAATTTTTTATCTTGTTATAATTTAATCTTTTTTTTTAAATACGGGGCAGGGCGGATCGGGGCAGCTCCGATCCGATCCTGCCCCGATCCACCCCACCCCGAGATCCGTGGCGGATCGCGGATATCTATCCTGATCCGTCCCGTTGATCCGCAGATCAGGTATTTTTCGCTCCATTCGGATAAGGTATCTATAGAGTTCGGGGCGAATCGGATATTTTTGCCATATCTACAATAAGGTATAAAGCTAGATTAGTTGCCAAGGGTTTTAATCAAAGGGAAGGTGTGGATTATAATGAGATATTCTCTCCTGTTGTTAAATATAAAACTATGAGATTAATGCTTGCTCTTCTTTATTCGGCTTGATTGGGAACTTGAACAGATGGATGTAAGAACTGCTTTCTTACATAGAGACTTGGAAGAGGAGATTTACATGGCTCAGCTACCAAGCTTTGAAGAAAAAGGTAAAAATGAGCAAGTTTGTCATCTGAAAAAATCTCTGTATGGTCTCAAACAAGCCCCCAGGCAATGGTATATCAGGTTTGACTCTTTTATTATGAAAACTGGTTTTAAGAGAAGTAGTTATGATAACTGCCTTTACAATAAAGATAACCCAAATGGTTCTGAAATTTATTTGATTCTTTATGTTGATAATATGCTTCTTATTGGTCCAAATCTGATTGAAATAAATTCAATAAAACAAGTTCTTAAATCTGAATTTGACATGAAAGACTTAGGAAGAACAAAAAGAATGTTAGGCATGATCATTTCTAGAAAATAAATTAAATTCAAAGCTAAATCTATCTCAATCTCATTACTTGGAAAAACTGATAAACAAGTTTGGTATGAAAGACTATAAACTTGTTAATGTGCCTCTTGCTTCACATTTTGTTTTGTCCAATGAGCAGTCACCTAAAAGTGATGAGGAAAGAGTTGAGGAAAGAACTGAAATGGATAAAATTCCATATCCAAATGTGATCGGATCCATCATGTATTCAATGGTAAGTACCAGACCTGACTTATCTTTTGCAATAAGTTTGCTTAGTAGATTCATGTCAAATCCTGGTAAACCACATTGGGCAGCTCTTAAGTGGCTGCTGAGATATATAAAAGGATCTTTAAATACTGGATTATGCTATAAAAGATCTAAATCAGAGTTAAAACTGGTTGGGTTTGTAGACTCTGATTTTGCTGCTAACAAAGACAATATGAAGTCAATTACTACTTATTATTTCATGTTAGGTGAAAATTGTATTAGTTGGAAATCTCAGCTTCAGTCCATTGTTGCCTTATCTAGTACTGAAGCTGAATACATTGCCTTAACTGAAGCTGTCAAAGAAGGCATTTGGCTTCAAAATCTGCTATTTGAATTAAATCTTTTGAAAGACAATGTATGTATATTGTTTGATAGTCAAAGTGCTTTGTACTTAAGCAAAAATCCCATTTATCATGAAAGAACTAAACATATAGATGTTAAGTTCCATTTTATTAGAGAAAAACTTTTAAAGAAGGAAATTATCTTGAAGAAGATATCCACAGAACATAATCCTGCTCATATGGGAACTAAACCCATAAGTGTAAGCAAATTTTCAAGTTGTTCAAAATTTCTACATATTGACAATGGTTGAATTTTTTGCAAGAATTGGGCAATGAGGAAATGAGGAGAGGTCTAAGGCACAAGGGATTTAATAAACTGTAACCAAGTTCAAAGATGCATCAGAAGTAAATCAAGGTGAAGATTGTTGGAATAAAGGTGTGGTTCTCTTTGCTGAGGAGAAAAGAAAAGCGTCAAAAGAAAAGCGTCATTCCCTTTGCTGAATGATAAAAGCGTGCAAGCTCCTTTGCAACTACAGATAAGTCTGTTGGATGGCACATGAGCTAACATGTGGAATCCACTCAATCGGAGTTGAATAAAATGGGACGTGAACAGTGCAGATGAGTTAGATTTTCAGATTTTTTATTCTTTTGCTCTTCCCTTTTCTCTCTGAACTAGGGTTTCTAAGAAACCACAGCCGTTTCTTCTTCTTCTTCTACATTCTGATTTTCTTTCGTTTTTTCTGAGAAAGGGGGAACGTTGTTTGAACATGAATACAATATCTAAACAATAGATTATTGTATTCACTGTATCAAAGCGGGATTCAAAGCTATTTTGAAATCTCTAGTATAGTGTAGATAGGAGTAGTTCTTTTCTGGTTTTATGGTGTGTTAGATCGGAGAGGATTAACACATCGGTGTAACTCTGTTGTTGACTTCTTGGTTATTAGTGGATTTTTTGTGCCTGAGCTGCCTCACTGAGCCCCCCAGATGTAGGTCATTTCTTGACCGAGCTGGGTTACCATTCTTGGTGTTACTTTCTTGCTTATATTCTTGGTTTATTTCCTGTTTATGATTATAAGTTGTAAACGAAGTCGTTAAAAATACGCAACAAAAATCGTCTAATACACCATCCAAATGTGGAAGGTGTGCAAGATATCTTTCACTTTTTTCCTTTCCAGTAAATATTTTGGAGTTATGCGACATATTTTTAGTGCAATCCAGAGTTTCATTGGAGATGTACTTAGATAAACATGCACTTGTTAACTGAAAAATAAAAAAAAAAGTTCAAAAAATGTATGTTTATCAAAACTTCCATAATTGAACATAATGATTAAGCCTCTATTTGGTTTTGCTTAAAAAAATTTATAAAAATTTGGATCAAAGTCAACAATTATTTTTAATCACACATTTATTTTATAACTTTTATCAAATTTTTAACGACTATTTTTTTTTTTTTCAATCAAAATCTACTAAAAAACTAATTTTTAACAAAATCAAATAGACCAAAAAAAAAAAATATAAAGTTGAATATAATATTTAATAAAACGATTTGTCAATTTTCCGGAACTGTGTTATGTCAAAATAAATCGAGAACTTGAAAATTCAAATCTCGTGTGGATTTCAAATAAATCGATTTATGGCACGGCTCGAGGTCGAGGGCCAGTCGAGGACCAATCTGTCTTGCTTCAAATCTTGTAACACCTTTACGTGTAAACAATATACAATTTTAACATTTTAAATCCAAATATAAGATTATACAAGAAAAGCTAATGGAAACCTGGCAAAATGATGTGCATTGCCCCATACTAAAGATCATAATTTAAAAAAGTAAAGATTATTGGACCTACCCACCATCAATAGAAGCATTATCGATTGGGACATAGAAGAAATTATTTATATTTTTTGAAAAAAAAATTAATACTATTTATTACTTTTAGTGATTATCATATGTCTATGTAATAATTATGTTGATATTAAATAATATGTCCAATAAAATGTGTGAGATATAATACTCCTTTTATTGAACGTATTATTTAATGCAACATAGATATCTGTGTTATCATCAATTGTGATAAATACCATTATTCTTTTAAAAATTACTTTCATAAATTCCATATCAATATGCACGACCTAATTAATTTAAAACATGTTTAGGTTGAAATTTCACCAATGGCGTATCCAGAATGAATGAGTTTGGGGGTATAGAACAAAATAAAAAAATTAAGACGACTTTGACAATACAAAAAAAAACGAAAAGAAAAAAAAATAGAAACATAGTGAGTCTTATCCTTCAATATCCATATTTAACACGATACATTAACTTAAAAGACAAAAAAGAAAAGACAACAAAAAATACCAAAAACGTGCAATATAAATAACTTAAAACACTACTTAAGTAGCAACTTATGATTTCTCAAAAGATTAATCCATTTGAAATTAATTTTAGAGCCCAACTTCTCATATGACAAACAAAATTATTTTAGATGTTTGGTAAATTTGTGGTCTCCGAAAGTCAGGCTTGCAGTTACCTCTTTCAGGAACTCTAATACTGGTAGTTTGATGATGATACGTTATTCCGAAAGTCTGGCTCATTGATGACCATGGAGAGGCGAAAAGTGGCTAGAATACTGAAATAATAGTATTGTCATTACACTGTTATCCGCAGTGGCCAAAATAGTGGAACATAATGTTATCACCACACCCACGCTCGTTTATTTGTATATGAGTTATTTTGTAATACATGTAGAAGTTAGATGGAATCACTGCATTTTATGTCGATTCATGCACTACGTTACAGTAGTTGGAATTGTTCAATTTAGTTTTATTTTGTAGAATGGTTATATATATTTGGAGGGGCAGGAGGTCTCCAATAGTTATTATATGTACGTATTTGGGAAATTTTATTATTTTTCAGGTTTGGTTTAATCCAACTTATAATAAAAATTTTGCTGAAATTTTTCTAAATATCTTATAGTCAAAGTAAGTCTTAATGGTGGATTCGTTGCCTAGTTGTCATCCATCGTCGGTGCACATCGTATTTCGGGTCCATTAGAGTGAATCGGGGTAGTTCATGTCAACTTTCATATTTTTTTTTTTTGAAACACCATCCACATCTTTGGGGTGGAGTTTAGTATCTAAGCGTTTAACTCTTATACTTCAAATATTAAAAGTAGTTAGAGTAGAGGTGTTAAGACAGGCGGGCGGCCAAAAACTACGATCGGCCCACCCGCCTCGACCCGTAACCACAGTGCGGCCCCGTGAATCGGGCGGGTACATTCACACAAAGCCGAGGAGGTCGAACCATGGCCGGCCCGTGAACCGGTAGGCATTCCTTGCCCGGGCGGTTCGACAAAAAACAAATGGCAGAGAGTCGTTTAAAGTGAAAAATGTGACATATGCGTGATATTTTAGTATTTAAATATATATAAAAAAATAGAAATTGGATTAAAAAATTGACAAATGTGAATTTATCATTGTTATTTATTTTTTATTTAATAACTTAACACATTTTTATGTAAACATTTTTTTGTTGAATTACAATAAGTAACTAAATTTTTTTAGTAATTTCAAAAAAAATTAATTTTTTATTCATATGGGCCGAGCCAAGTCGAACCGCGGCCCACATGGGCTTGACCCAAATAGGCCGACGAGTGGGCCAAGATCGTGTTCAAGTTTTGTGGGCTGGTTTGACCCGACCCGCAACCCACCGTGGTGCGGGCTTTTTCTAATGCGGGCCGACCCGGCCCGGCCCGCCCGACCGGATTGACACATCTAAGTTAGAGTTTGAACAAATATTACCAATTTTTTTAAAATTTAATATTAATTGTAAAAATTAATTAAAATATTTTGTACAATGTTTCCACAATGTTTTGTCCCACTTTTTTCTATAAATAACTTTTCTATATGTCATATCATGTGTCTTTTTCCACTTTCGGGCAACCTACTCACGTTCATGTATACTAAAAAAACAAAAACAAAAATTATTTCATTGAGATAATTTTATCTAGTTTTACTTACACAATGCGAGGGTTTAGGAAGCCTCCATACTCATCTTGCAGGGCTTGAGGAAGATCCCAATGATAGATTGTGGGAAAAGGTTGTAAACCTATTGATGATATATAAGTGAGTGAGAGAGAAGAGAGATAGAGAGAGAAAGGATGATAGATATAGTCATCTCTGACCTTTTGATAAGAGTTCATTAATAAGATTGTTGTAGAAGGAAATTCCTTCCTTACAAAGTTTAAACAAACAAAAAAATATAAAACAAAAAGAAGTATAAAATATAAGAAGAGGTTATTGAATTGTACCATCAAGTGAAATTAGTGAATGATAAATGATTATTCACACAGGTAATTTTGGAAGAAAATTTATTATTATATACGTAGTCAATGTTTGCAATTATATATATGTAATATAATAAATATATAAACAAGGCAGACCTTAATTTTATGGGATTTTTTCATAAATAACCACAATAAATAAAATATTTCTTAAAATACTTGTCATATTTTTTTTATTATAAAAATACTATTTTTATTTTTATTTTTGTAACAGTTGTTACATTTGATACATTTGTTATTTTAATTATAATAAATGTGTTACAGAAATAAAAAACATTATATTTAGAATAATAAAAAAAATTAGATAATATTTTTTAAATTATTTTATATTTTATAGTATATGATGAAATTATTACTAATTTTATTAAATAGGGGCATAGCCCACCCTACGTATAATAAATATATTAATAAGGCAGACCTTAATTTTATTAAATAGGGGTATAGCCCACCCTAAAGTTTGAGCCAACTTTTTTTGTTCCTTTACTTCATAAAATTGACCTAAAAAATTATTTTTTTCATCATGAAAGTAGTTTAACACAAAATTTAAACCACCCCAAAATCCCTTGTCCATTAGATTTGAATTTTTGCCCTCCCTAAAATGCATTTCTAGTTTCATACCTGTATATTAATAGTGTAAGAAAATAGTAAAATTGATTGTCATTCTACTCTCAAGCATACATTAATAAAATCATCACTAGTGTGAGTAATAGGTGGAAGCTTTTAGGTTGTCAAACTATTTGAAATTGCATTTGATGGAACACACGAGTTTGATTTCTAAGATGCAATTCTCAAAGATGATGACACGTGGCTAAATCATTACCGTTGAAAGTAGGTTATGATGAAGTGTATGTAATACGCATAAGGTCGTCTCTCTATCACACAAACGTAAGACATTTTTAGGGATACCAAAATATCTCACCCCTTACTCGCCCTTTCTTGCCCCACCCCAAACTTCTCAAATCCGCACTAGAACTTTTTATTTTATTTTTATGTTTTAAAATTTAAATTGTATTTAAGAAAATAAAAATAATAATATTTAAAAATTAATTAGTTAATTAAACAGGGTAGTGAATGGGGATTTTTAATTCTCACCCCATCCCAGCTCCCAAAAATCTCCGGGGCCGGGGATGGTAATGGTCCATCATGACCACGCCCCGTCCCGTTGTCATCCCCATGCATTTTGTACCACCAGATTGAACCAACTCTATCTCTCCTTACTTTCTCTGTTCTTTCGCCTCCTTGTGGGTTTTCTTTTAGGGCTTTTGGTCTTAGGTAGTCAATTAAGTTTTGGCTCTAAAGAATAATCAATTGTATTACTGGGGTGATTAGGTATGAGTAACCTTTTGTAAATAGTAATTGTTGTTGAGTAGGGTTCTTAAGAGGGTTTTGGTTTGTTTTGATGTTTGGAGCAATTTTCCGTGAGTGAAAGGGTGTTATGCCTGAAAAACAAGGTCCTAAATCTGATAATCATTTGTTTTGTGACCAATTCTTAGGTTGAAGCTCGCAAGTGTGTTATACTATTTGTTGGAGTTTTGAACTCTAATAAATGTTGTATTTTTGTTTACTTTTTGTAATTTAGTCTGTAATAAATAGTTTTTTAGTCTTTCAATCTGTAACAGTGATATCAGAGCTTGGGAAGAAGGGTTATATGACCAGATTTGGTTCGTACTATGCTAAAAGTCCTTCATCATTTAACATCTTGAGCGATTTGTGTAGATCTGGTCTCTCTTGAGGTTTATTCCTCAAATTTGGTATAAAACTCGAACCTTAGTTTTCGTACGCTAATACAATAGTCAGTTCTATATTCTATATTGTTTTGTTGAAAACATTGGTAAATTTATAGTTTAAAAGGTTTCATAGTCGAGACTTGTAGTTTATCATTTGTCTAGACCCCTTTTGAGGTCCTAGAATCTGAGATGAATTCTTGGTTCTCTTTTGAACAAATTTTCTTTTAAAATCTTAACTGTCTTACTTGTTTTCTTGATTTTGGAACGAAAACTAAACTTTTGTAACAATGTATGTGAAATAAATTGTTATCTTTTAAATCATGTGTGAATAACTGAATTTTATACTTTTGTGGGTATTTTTGTTCTCTGGTTTGTTGTTTTTTTCTAAAAAGAAAATTGGAACTAAATTTGAACTTGATGTATATAAATAGCAAATGAGACTTTAGACTGACGCCAATAGACGAGAGCAATTTTGTTACAACAAAAATGTGCAAAAGCTATTGATAGTAATTAGCCGGCTGATTTTGATGATAATAAGAAAAGATAAGTGGATAAAATAGATTAGAGTTCAATTTTCTTGCATCTTTCTAAGAATGTGTTGAGGAAAGTTGTGAAAACTAAGACTGTAATTGAAATATGGACAAAGTAGAAGCAATTTACCTAACCAGTACCATGCCAAATAAATTCTATCTGTTGAAACATTTTTTGACCTTTAAATTAGATCCCACTTTGGACTTAGTGACAAATTGAGATAGGTTGAATAGGCTTGCCAGGGATTTAGCTAACTGTCAAGAAAAACTCTTTAAAGACCAACTTGTTGTAGTCCTCCTTAGTTCTATTAGTGACAAGTATAGGGATATGAAAAATGCCTTAGAAGTGTAAGCACAAACCTTTATTGACAATTTCTGCTGATGAGGAAGCTATTCTTGCCGAGCGTTTCAAGTTCACATTTGTAGGCAAATTCTCACATCGTAAGCCCAAAATGGTGGAGGTACGTGAAAGCTTTGAGAAGTTTGGATTAGTAGGTGATTATAGGTTAGGCTTAATTGATTTTAAGCATATTTTGATTCATTTAAAGCATGAGGATGATTATAGTCAGCTATTTCTTAAGCCTTTATGGTATGTTGATGGTTGTCCTATGAGAGTATTGAAATGGACGTGTGATTTTAATCCTGAAAATGAGACCCCTATTGCCCTCGGTTTCTTTCTCCCTATTGCTTGTTCATTTACATTCTAAAGGCTTTTTATTTGCATTGGCTAAAATTGTAGGAGTACCATTGAGGATTGATGAGGCTACTTCAAAACTGTTGAGGCCTAGTGAAGCCAGGGTATGTGTGGAGGTGAATTTGGAGCATAAGCTCTCGGTTAGGGTGAGGATTGACCGTGGTGAGGGGCGGAGTTTTTGGCAGTCATTGATTTATGAGAATATTCCTCTATTTTGTGCTAAGTGTAGACATATGGGGCATGATGTTTTCCATTGTAGAATGGGTCTTCATGTTACACCTTTGACTCCTAGGACTCTTATTGCTCCTATTCCACGGCCTGTGGTAGTTCTGGCTCCTATTGTTAATTGGACCGGTAAGGGTAAAGAGAATCAGGTTGTTGTTGAGGTTCATAGACAGTAGGTCCTAGTTGTTAGTTCTTCTTCAGTTGTTGCTATACCGCCTCCAGTGGTTCATGTGGGATCTACCCTTGAGCCTACTCCTACTATTCTTGTGGCTTCAAAGCCCTTTCATGATGTTTTTTTTCCTAATCCAATATTAGATCACATGATATCCGTCCCTCATGAGTTTCCTATTTTTTCAGAGCTAGTGCAGCTAGTTTTTTATATTGATCCATTGTCAGTCCACGCCTCAATAGTAATGAGAATGTAGAGGCTTTGATTCCATCCGATACTGTTAGTTCTATTCAGCTAGAGGTTTATCTGCCAGGGATTTTTCGTAGGAATTCTTCTGATGAGTGGTTGGTTTAGATTAGAGACAGGAGGGCGGTGGTTTTATTGCAGTTCATAGAAAGAAAAATCCAAAAGTCTCGTGCCCGATCAAATGGATGACTCATTACCTAGTCTTTTTTATGAGTGTTATCATCTAGAATGCGAGAGGTGTGCCCAGTACTGCTTTATTATTTATTCATTTGTTTGTTTGCTTTATCTCTTCTGATTGGAGGTTAGGTTTTATGCCCCCCTTCTATGTATATTTTATGAGTTATTTATATAAGGTTGGGGTATCCGAACCCCCATCTCCCCATCCTTTCCTGGTGGAGACCTGACAATCACACTGGAGATGTGATGGTGTGTTAAATAAAAAAAAGTTGTTGGTGAATGTGTAGATAAAATTTAGGTGGTAAGTTTTAGATCCTATGAAATGTGTGGATAAAAAATATGTTTGACTAGTTTCACTAGCTGAAATTATAATTTAAGCATTCTCAAACAAGTGATAAGCTAAAGAACAAATATAAGGAAAAGATTAATAGTAAAAAGTTTTTTTATTACCAAGAAGAAGGACACTTTATAAAAGATTGTTCTAAGAAGCTAACATACCAAAAATTTAAGAATAAGGCTCAAGGTAGAGCAGCTTTAGCTTATAATGAAAATAACATAAAAGAATAGGTGTATGTTGCCAAATGTAAAAAGCCTAATCAAAAGTGGATTCTTGACTCGTGTTGTACCTGTCAATGTATCCCACTAGAGAATGCTTTCGTGTATTGGAGGGCTGTGAAGGAGGAAATGTCTTTATGGGAAATGACATGACCTTTCAAATTAAAGGGATAGGCACTCTAAGTCTTATGTTGGATAGGAGTGCAAGCTTAGTCCTAAAGAGGACTAGGTATGTCCATGAGCATCAAATAAATCTAATATTTCGAGAAGGTGTATGAAGATATTTGTGGTACACAATGGCGTTAAATCAAGAAAAAATTTTGTTTTATAAGGGAAATGTTGATGATGGGTGTTCAATCTGAGAAGGTGTATGAAGATATTTGTGATATTTTGCCTACTGATTCATTGGTATGGATTTCAATATTAATGGTTTGGATTGAGGATATTAATACATTTTACTTGTAGATTGAATGAAATGCAAAAAAGCAGCATCTTTCATTACTTTAATAAGAAAGATGATGTTGGATCATCAAGTACCCCAAATGTCCCACACGATACTCCTACTCCTACTTCAAGTTCAATTTCACCTTCAAAGACTAAAAGATCAATGCCTAATAATGATTGTACTGTTGAACCATTGCAAAGTAATACTCCATACTATGAACGTGATCCTAGATAGTGTATCCAAATACTACAATTTCCAGTTAACAAACAAGATGAGGTTCGAAGAGCATATGTTGAAATGGGACTATTGAAACCTCTATATGACTGTCCTTATGTCAGATTTGGGACTCAAAATCGTCGATTTCAATCTTCTTGGTTCAAAATATGGCCATGGCTTGAGTTTTCCATAGAGAAAGAAAGTGCTTATTGTTTTTCGTGTTATGTATTTGAAAGTGTTACATCACAACGTGATACATTCACACTCTATGGGTTTAATAATTGGAAGAGAGTCAACTCTAACACTTGTGCATCAAAAGGCATGAATGGGATGGTAATTTACTACATAGGTTTGCTATGCAAAAATGGGATAACTTGAAAAACATGCCTCAACATATTGACAGAATCATAGAACAACGGAATTCAAAAGAAGCCAAGAATCATCATTTGTGTGTACAAATTGCTGTACAAAGTACGAAGTGGCTAGTATTACAAGGGTGTGCTTTTAGAGGTCATGATGAATCGGTTGGTTATACCAATCGTGGAAATTATTTTGAATTAATCAAATTGCACGAAAGAGCAAATAGAGAAATTGATGCCGTTGTTCTGGAAAATGCACATCACTACCGATTTAGAAGGAAATACTAAAAATTATTGCTGATTGTGTGCGACTCAAGACACGTGATGAAATTGGGGATACCAAATTTTGTATTCTTGCTGATGAAGCAGTTGATGAATCCCACAACGAACAAATGACTATTATTTTAAGATATGTCGATGGTTATGGATTTTTTAGAGAACGGTTTTTTGAAGTTGTGAGCGTTGCAGACACCAATGCGTTGACCTTGAAGAAAGAGATATGTAATGTATTAAACCAATACAAGCTCTTACTAAAATATCTACGGACCAAGGATATGACGGTGCTAGCAACATGAGATGTGAGTGGAGTGGAATGGATTACAAGCTTTATTTCTTAAAGATTGTCCATCTGCTTATTATGTACACTGTTTTGCTCACCGACTATAGCTTGTTTTAGTTGTAGTGTCTAAAGAGACCATGATACATGTGTATCTATTTTTCAAATACTAAGTTCCATTATTAACTTTGTTAGTGCTTTTTCTAAGCGTCATTCTCAATTAAAATCAATTCGATTGGATGAAATTGATGACTTGATAGCATTAGGAGAAGTTTAGACTGGTAGTGGGGCTAATCAAGTTTGTGCTTTGCAACGAGCTGGAGCTACTCATTGGAGTTCACATTTTTCCTTTGATGGAGATGTTTGGTTCAACTTGTACACTTTTTGAAAACCTTATTGTCAAGGGATTGAACAACAATATACGAGAAGAGGCTAAAGGTCAGCACAAAGCCATGAAAATGTTTTGACTTTGCATTTATTTTGTTGTTGATGCATGATGTTTTGGAAAAATCTGACTTGTTATAACAACCATTGCAAATGAAAAATTAAGACATTTTGAATGCAATACATTTAGTCTCATCTACAAAGATGTTTTTTTATGAGATGCGAAATGAACATTGGGAAGGTTTTCTTTGGAGGGTGGTGGAGTTTTGTACAAGTAATAATATTGATGTGCCTCAATTAGATGATCGTTAAGTGGAAGGTACAGGACGTTATTGTCAACAGCAAAATAATATCACAATAGGAGACTATTATCACTTTCAAATATTCAGTGCTGTGATAGATTTTCAGTTGATGGAATTGAATAGTAGATTCACAGAGAAAACAATGGAATTCTTCAGCTGTGTGAGGCTTTGAATCCTATTGATGGGTTTAAATCATTCTCTATAGATGACATTTGTTCTTTAATTGAAAAATTTTATCCTCTTGTTACTAAAATAGAAATGGATGATTTGAGGAGGAAATTGAATCATTACAAGTATGATGTACTTCGTCATCAGCAGTTTCATAATGCTGATTTTCTTCCTAAGTTATGTCAAATGTTGGTTGAAACGAAGAAGTCTCGTCATTATTTATTGATTGATAGGTTGATTCGATTGGTGTTGACTCTCCCAGTTTCTACAACAACAAAATAACAAGCATTTTCAGCAATGAAACTTATCAAGACATCGCTCCGCAATAAAATAGAGAATGAATTTCTATCAATTCCATGATCATATATTGAAAGGGATATTGCTCTTTGTATTGATACTGAGGTCATCGTTGACAAGTTTTATCGTGTGGGGGAGTAGGAGGGTGGTGCGTCAGAAGTAACACTTCATATTTGTATTGCACGTTTTTTATATTTTTTTTTGTCTTTTAGATATTGTTTTTTATGTAAAAATATTTTAATATATCTATGTATTTGAAGTCTTTATTATTCCTATTTTTTGTCTGAGAAAAAAAAATTTCCATGGGGCATTGCCCTCGAACCCCAGGAAGAGGGGCCACCCCCTAGAATTTTCTAGCCCACTACATATCTAATTCCTAACTCCGCCCCTTCAGTAATTATCAATAACCTATGAAGTAATTAACAAATGAACCCCTAACACATTAAACATCCATTTATTACATCTGAAGTAATATTTTTCTAATAATAATTAATTATTAACAATTGCATTTGACTATTACAAGTTGTTAATTGACTATATTATCATTCCAGCAAGCTATATAATTGAGCATTAACATATAGAAAAGATCACATAAATACAAATTAAATGATTAAGTATTGAATTATTTAAATGCACCTTGTAACGATGATAGAAGTCATTTGCTATGTTGCCATTAGTACAGTCCAAAATTTTACCTGCAGGCATGTGTAATTGTAAGTAGCGGATTGCACATCACGAGAAGATATTTTTGTTTATTGGGAAATATTGAATCGGGAAAATGAGAAAGAAATATTTGACATCGGAGATACTATATTCCACTGTCTATTATAACATGTTTGAGATGCCATAATTCAAATGATGAAAAATAACTTTGTAGATTTGGAGAAAATAAATCAGATAAAATATCACACAAAAGATTACAATCGTTGATTTGAGAAATATATTTGAAAAATGTTCTATTGAGCAAGAAACAAGATATTCGACATACATTTTGAATTATTGAAAATACATGACTTGACAATTGGAAAACACTTCAAATTTACAGAATTTGTAATATGAAAAAGATAATTGAAAATTACACTCTGATCTAAACTAAAGGAAACTTCTCTTCTTATAGACCATCTTGAATATTGGATGCTGCATAATGATTCTGCTTTTGAAAAAGTTGAGGGGTCACATGCTTGTACTGTTTACTTTTTTGAAAAGTTCTCCTGATAATTTAGGGATCACATGCTTGTACTATTTGCTTTCTGGAAAGCTGTCGAGAAACTGTTGATCTTTTGAAAATTATGTGCAACTTTTGACCGATAATTGTGGTGATAGCATAATTTCCTTTTTGAAAGATAATTGTACCAACAATTTTTCTTTGCCTAAAAGCAAAGTAATGATATAGGAGTAAAATTATTCTTTAAAGAAGTCTGCTCCATAACAATCATCTTCATTTTCCTGCTCAAAATCTAGGTCTGACACTACTTCGGAAGCAGCGACAGAACATTTGCTCGACTCAGCTTAGGCCATTGACGCAACTTTGTGTGCTAAAACTGCAAATTCTTCGGGATCTGAACATTTTGCCAATTGAGCCATAATTTTTGTTTTTTCAGCAAGAAAATCATTTTGAGAAGAGCTGGTTCCAACTTTGGTTTTGATTTGCTGATTGATGCATGATTGAATAGCTTTTGAGCATGCGATTGATTCATTGAATTTTTCCCACCACTTAACTTTGCACCGTCTAACAATCCTTTTGTAAGAAAATGCATCGTCTGAATTTGGGTAAATTTGAAAATCCCAACAGAGGATCTACGCAACTTTAAATGTTCTACAAAACTGGAAAAGAAGATCTTTTTGTGGAATTAGATTGAGGCCTTTATTTTTGAAAAGATTGAATCGTTCAAGGGTTCGACTGGGATGGATTTCTTAGGTAGCACCAAAATAAATCCACCAAGTTTGAAATAATTTAGGAAAATTTTTTGGACAGTTTGGATCGAAAAGAACAAACCAAGAATTGTTTGATGGCTTGAAAAAGAAGACATTATACCAGGCCTTGATATAATCTTGATAAGAGAATGATGATTTCTCACCATTTTTGACGAAAAAGGTTTTTGTTACCCATGGATCTTGATTCCAATTGGAGAGGGTAAGTACTTGAAGAATTTTAATTTTTGAAAAATCCACCCAAGGAGTGTTAGGCTTGTTTGTTGAGTGAGAAATGATTGCTGATTTTGTAACTTTGAGAATTGTCTCGTACCACATTCTTGATTGATGATTTTGTGAGGAATAAAAAAGAATTCATTCAACACATGATATTTTTTATTTAAAAATCGAATGGGTCATCATCTTTGAGGAACGGAGGAAAGATTCTTGAAATACATTCCTCAAGGGAAGGAAATTTTGCCCATTCATTCTCGAATTCATCAACATGAAGAGCAGTTCTTTTGGTAAAGTATTGGAATTTTTTAGTGTTAATTTCAGGAAGCTTTCCTAATCCTGGATTGACTGAATTGTTTTCTATTTTGAGAGCATTTTTGTAATTTGAGGGGATTTTCTTTTGTGAGGGTAGGGTTCCAAGAACCGTAAAAGGATTTGAGGAAACTGAAACACTTTGGATTTTTGAGAAGATAATGCTTGAGTAGATTGTGAACTAGAACATTCAAGGAGATATTCCTTAGGGGTTCTTCCCTTGCTGCTGCTGTGTTTTTTTTACATCTCTTTCCTCCAAGAACTCTTTTTAAGAAATCTAGCAATGAATTATTCTCACCTTTGATAAATTCAATTGAAAAATCGAAATAGGATAGTATTGCTTGCCATCTGGCTAAAATTTGTTTTGAAACAAGATTTTTGACATCTTTCGTAAAACAATTTTTGAAGCTTTGTAATATGTCCTGGCAAGAAAAGTTTTGTTAATTAAATCTTCTTGAAATTTTGAAATACACAAGACAATCGATAGACACTCCTTTTTGAAGGTTGAATAGTTCTTTTGGGGACCAAGCCAAATGCCTGAATGGTAATGAACAAGTTGTTCCTTTTGTTGATCAATTATCTGTTTCAGTATTCTTCCATAACCAATATCAGAAGCATCGGTTTCAACAATGAGTGAGGCTTTTGGATTGACAATATTAAGGCATGGAAGAGTTTTGACACTTTGTTTGACAAGAGGTTCACATATCTGTCTAATGTTTGGGATGAAATCAGAGATATAGTTTACACATCCTAAGAACCTTTGAAGACTTGTTTTATCAAAGATTTGGTATGGGAATTTAGAGACGAATTCAAGACTTCGCTTAATTGGGGTAATGGTTCCTCTAAATAACTCATGCCCTAGAAACTTAATCCTAGTCTGACATAGGACAATTTTCTTTTCGAACACTGCAAGACCATTTCTTTTAACTACTAAAAGAAAAATTTGTAAAAGCTTAAGATGTTGTTCGATACTATTAGAATAGATAAGAACATCATCTATGTAACCGTTTGAGAAGTTTTGATAAGGGTTGAAGATATCATTCATTATTTTTTGAAACTCTGAAGGTGCATTTTTAAGGCCGAATGGCATGACATTCCATTCATACTAACCAAAGGGAACATTGAAAGCTGTTTTATATTTGTCTTTCTCATCAATTTGAATCTGCCAAAAACCTAATTTAAGATCAAATTTTGAAAAGATAACAGCATTGAGGAGACGGTTAAGAAGATCTTTCTTTTGAGGCATTGGATTTCTAATCCATTGAAGAACTTGAATGAGAGGTTTGTAATTGATGACTAATCTAGGGGAACCTCTTTCGATCTCACCTTGATTATTGACATAGAAAGCGGCACATCTCCATGGAGATTTGCTAGGTCTAATTAGGCCTTTCTCAAGGAGATCATTAATTTCTTTAGTACAATAATCTAACAATTCTTTTTTCATTTGATATGGTCTTGCCTTAGTTGGTATTTGTTTTTCATTAAAGTTAGGAATGTAAGGAAGGGTAACAAAATGTTTCTTTCTATTCCAAAAGGCATTAGGTATGGTAGAACAAACTTCGGTTCTAATGGCTTTATCAACTTTTGCAATTTGATCTTTAACCTATTTGGTTTCTAATTGTTCTAAAACTCTGGAAAACTTGATATCTTCTTTTAAAAATTTAATGTGTTGTTTTTTGAGGTTAATATTGTTGATAATTTTGCTAATGGAATGTTCTTTAATTAAATTGATATCTCTAATGGTAGGGGGATTAGTGAATTCAAAGAATATCTCTTGATCGAGATATTTAGATTTCAATCCTTTCTCAGTAACTAAGATATGATATAATTGAACTAAGAATGGAGTACCAAGAATGACTTCTCGATCAAGATCTTTGACAAGGTAGAAACTACTTTGAAACAAATGTTTCTATTACAAATATGAGCTTTTGTTAATTTGCAATTGATATTGAGACTCTTACCACTAGCATCATAATGATTTTCGGTGGTTTTTTCAAAATATTTGATAGGGACGAGACCTTCCCTAATACAATTTTAATCAGCTCCTGAGTATAAAAGAACTCTAGTTTTGATTTTATATTCTTTATTGATAATAATTGTTGCATTAGTATACCATTTTTGTAAACGTATTTGACTAATGATGTTCATTGATTGTTCTTCATCGAGGGGACTTTGAACCTGAAAAGGTATTTGAGAAGTTCTTTCGTCTTCAGAAGAGGAATAGGAAGAACTATAGGATGAAGAGAGTTTAGCTTTTCCTTTTCCTTTTTCGAGAGAAGGAGAGTAAGCTTTGATGATAGAGACTTCAAACTTGAGATCGGTTAGTCGTTTCTCAAGTTGGGATATTTGACCCTTTATTTGGTTAACTTCGTCACGTAAATCTTGACTAGAGGAAAGTCTATTAGATTTTTTGAATCTATCAAAAACATATTTGAGATTATAATTGGTATGAGGAGGTTTTTCTTCTTCTGGTTCAATGAGATTGGCGAATTTTCTTTTAAGATCAGGATCTTGAATTTGATCAATAATTTCCTAAATTAATTTCTTTTCAGAAGTTAGAACATTGATAGAATTTTTCTCATAGGTGCAATTGTCTTTACAATTGTAGACCTTCTTTGAACTCAAAGATTGAGAAGAGGATGAATCATAACTATAATCAGAATCTTCTTGAAGATTATAGATGATTTCATCAGATTTCGAGGAATCGAAGGAATTGATAAGATTTAGAAATTGATTTTTTAATTGATTATCAATTTGAAGATTATAGATTTTTCTTTTCAAAGGACACTTGTTAGCATAATTTCCCTTCTTTTGACATTTTCAACAAGTAGTAGTTGAAGGATCATGGAGATAAGGATCTTTGAAAGATTTATCTTTTTTGAAATCATCTCTTTTTCTTTTATTTTTATTATATTTGCAAAAATGTTTGGGACTTTTTTATTTTTTGTAATAATCTGGAGTATAGTTTTTCTTAAAAAATCTTTTATTTTTGAAATATTTTTGAGGCTTTTATGTGTTCTAGAAGGTGGATGAATACGTTCGTATCCATACTATTCGCAGAAAGAACCAAGTTCTTTCCTTCCTTCCATCCTATCGGATTTAAGTTTTGCTTTGAGTTTTAAATCATTGCATAGAGATAATCCTTCTTTATTGATAAAACCAATGAGTTAACCATATGTGAGATCTTCATATGGTAACATTGAAGTAAGGTATCAAACTTAGTTCATCATGGCTTAGTCTAGGTCTTGGTTCAATAGATCTTGAAGCATGCATAATTCAAGTGAAGATCCCTTCAATAATAATAATGAAAATGAAGAAATAGGCAACCGTCAAGAAAGTCTCAACGTTAGAGAAACTCAAATTGCAGAAATTGAACAAAGGCTTCAAAATTGGTCTATTCCTAAAATAGATCAAAAAACTATTTATCAAATTGGTAGATTTGATTTCAAACAAGATTATGCAATAAAAACTTGTGAACAATCTATATCAATTAGACAAAATTCTGACATCGTAAGATTGTTTTCTAGGGAGACTCTCTTAGGCCGTAGACAAAAATACAAATTTCTACATGTTGGTTTAGTTCAAGTAGCTGTTAAGCCTCTTTTTAGCCTTGGATTAGATATCCCAATATGTATTACTCTTAGAGATAAGAGATGGTCAAAATTCTCAAGTTCGTTACTTTCAATTATTGAATCTAATCTTGAAAGTGGTCCTGTTTACTGCATTTGTTTTCTAAACTTCTCTATGGATTTATCGAATGACTCAATCATGAAATCTTTATGTTTAGACATACAGACCAAAATTCTTTATATAGATGTTAGGTCAAAAGCTATCTGTATTATCTATCATATTTATTACAAGGTTATGAGTACGAATATGAGCTCAAAAGCTCTTAGATCTTCCCCAAAACATGAAACCCTCTTAATTGAGATCAATCTCCTCCATTCAAATGTTGCTATTCCAAGAAGGCTATCTTGGGATCTAGTAACACAAAATCCTATTTGAAAATTCGAGAATGAACTACCTCATGTTAGCGAAGTTTCGAGAACAAAGTTAAGAGAAATAACCGAGTTTCCTGATGGGAGCGTGCAAGTTCAATTTGCTTCATCATCATCATCTCTCTTTTCTTTTAGATCCACTCGTCCCGAATCTTTCCAAACTTTCAAAGAAGCTACCAAACAACCCTCTGAAAAATTCAAAGGAGTTGATTTCAACCCCAATATTCCAAAAACTCATTATTCGAAAAAAGACGAGGATTCAAACCAAAATGGTTCTAAATCTCCTACTCTTTCTGATATGAGATCTCAAATGAATCAATTAAATGTTATCTATTCCACAATAGATAGAAAACGTGAGTTCAAAAAAGATAAAGATCCAGTTGTTAGGTCTTTTCGAAAAACATTAAAACGGTTACATTCAAAAAAAGAACTAAAAACTCTTTGGGAAGAATTTTATTCTTATCCTTAAGATATTAGTTTCTTTGAATGGGCCTATATCAAAACTTTCAAACAAAAGCCAACTATTAACACTACTCATAGTAAGACAAAAATTTGGAAAACTCCATTTGGGAATACTTTCCAAACGGTTCATCCTCCCTTGAAGAAATTCTCGTTCTTAAGGGAGATGTCGAAGTCATTGCTTCACCTCTTAAGCAAATTTGTGATAAATGAAAAAAGGATAACCCGATAACAAAAGATATTAAAAATATTCAACAACAAAATAATTATACAAACATTCTTCTTCATTCGGTTGCTACTCAATTAAACCAAATTGATCAACCTATCAAATATGAGAAAATCGAACAAAATGAATCTAAAGAAAAGATAAAGAAAAGATAGTCAGCACAAATACTCTTTTCAAACCTAGTAATGAGAAGGTTCAATTTGGTTATAGTCCCTCGGACGTTCTTAGTGAAATTGTCAAACAACTTCGAAACAATGAATCAATCAGTAGAATCTATGTAATTGACTCTATTGAAGAAATTCAAGAACAATTTGAAGAATTGAAAATAAACAAACTCAAACAAGGAAATTATGGGACCCATAATCTTCCCCACTTCTATTTAAGACCAACTTTTCCTGACATGCTTAGCGAAGAGCCAAGACAATCTCAAAAGATTTATTCCGGTCTTGAAATCATATAATGGAATATCGATGGTATGACTGAACAACAAATTCTTCTAACAATTGAAGAAATGTCAACGGCGACTACCGCCTATACCACAAGAGGGAATACTGACAAAATTACTGCCACAAATTTAACTTGTTGTTTCATAGGTCAATTAAAAAATTGGTGGTATAATTACCTTTCACAAATAGGTCGAGACAAAGTCTTAAATGCTGTAAAAAACAAAGGAGATATCCCTTCCGATCCTACTAAACAAGATGTTGTTTATACACTCTCGTTTACAATAATCAAACATTTTATTGGAGAACCCTCATCTTTCATTGAGAGATCTCCTGAACTCTTGATGAATCTTACCTGTCCAAAATTACAAGATTTTATATAGAACAAAGACATTTTTCTTCAAAAGGTTATGAAGCGTGATGACTGCAATTCAGCCTTCTAGAAAGAAAGATTTGTTGCAGGACTTCCTAAACTCTTTGCTGAAAGAGTTCGAGAAGCCATCAAAATTGATTATTCAATGTTAACATATGAAGATCTCACATATGGTCAACTCATTGGTTTTATCAATAAAGAAGGATTATTTCTATGCAATGATTTAAAACTCAAAGCAAAACTTAAATCCGATAAGATGGAAGGAAGAAAAGAACTTGATTCTTTCTGTGAACAGTATGTATACGAATGTATTCATCCACCTTCTAGAACTCATAAAAAGCCTAAAAAATATTTCAAAAATAAAATATTTTTTTAAGAAAAACTATACTTTAGATTATTACAAAAAATAAAAAAGTCCCAAACGTTTTTACAAATATAATAAAAATGAAAGAAAAAGAGATGATTTCAAAAAAGATAAATCTTTCAAAGATCCTCCTCTCTGTGATCCTTCAAATACTACTTGTTGGAAATACCAAAAGAAGGGACATTATGCTAACAAGTGTCATTTGAAAAAAAAAATTAATAATCTTCAAATTGATAATGAATTAAAAACTCAACTTCTAAATCTTATCAATTCCTCTTATTCCTCGGAATCTGATGACATCATCTGTAATCTTCAAGAAGATTCTGATTATAGTTATGATTCATCATCTTCTCAATCTTTGAGTTCAAAGAAGGTCTGCAATTGTAAAGATAATTGCACCTGTGAGACAAATTCTATCAATATTCTAACTTCTGAAAATAAGTTAATTCAGGAAATTATTGATCAAATTCAAGATCCTGATCTTAAAAGAAAATTCGCCAATCTCAAAGAACTAGAAGAAGGAAAAACATCCTCATACCAATTATAATCTCAAAGATGTTTTCGATAGATTCAAAAAACCCAATAGACATTCTTCTAGTCAAGATTTACGTGGCGAAGTTAACCAAATGAAGAGTCAAATATCTCAACTTGAGAAACAACTAACCGATCTCAAATTTGAAGTCTCTATCATCAAAGCTTACTCTCATTCTCTCGAAAAAGGAAAAGGAAAAGCTAAACTCTCTTCATCCTCTAGTTCTTACTATTCCACTTCTGAAGACGAAAGAAATTTTCTCAAATACCTTTTCAGGTTCAAAGTCCCCTCGATGAAGAACAATCAATGAATGCTATCAGTGAAATACGTTTACAAAAATGGTATACTAATGCAACAATTATTATCAATAAATGATATAAAAACAAAACTAGAGTTATTTTAGACTCGGGAGCTGATCAAAATTGTATTAGGAAAGGTCTCGTCCATACCAAATATTTTGAAAAAACCACCGAAAATATTTATGGTGCAAGAAAAGATCTGGACTTCCACGATCAAGAACAGATGAAAGCGGAACCTTTTGGGAGTAATTGTATTTGGCTGTCTTTTTCTTGTGCTAGCAAGTAATGAAAACCAACTTGTGATTTAATCTGTCGAGGCCTTTGTATTTATAGGTAGGGCTAATTCTAGCCCTATTTCTAGTCAAACTAGAATCCATCAACAAATTGGCTCAATTAATTAATCTAATTAATTTATTTGGTCCAATAAATAATTAAGTCTGACTCAACTAATTGGACCTTAGACATTAATTCTTACATATCTGTGTACAAAAGATAAGTTAGATTTGGTCAATGGAGTCCAATGCAGAAATAGAGGAATAATGTATATTAAAAATTATTTAATTTTTTATGCTAACAGTTTTCATCATTAAGTTATACTAATTCAAAAAAATTCTAAATAATAACATAATTACCCTTGTAACATAAATCAATTAGAAATAAACACATTAAAATATTCTTCAACAACAACACATAACTGTCGTCTTCTACTTTTATACTTCTCCGCATCTCTCGCGACTCATCGCTAGCAACCAGAAGCTTTTCCATGGTTTTTGTGGTGAGCAATCTCTAATTCACAGTTTTTGCACAGATTTATTTGTCTTATATTATTGTTCTTATTCTTAATCATAGAAGATGACATGATTTTCGTGTGTATTGATTTCATTAATTATTACATTATCTTCTTATTTCTATTGTTTCCTCTTATCTTTGCAATGACATGTAATTATTTAAGTTGGGTCAAAGATGTGGTGATGGCCTGTGAAAATTCTAACCACGTGTGTGTGCTCAATGCATTAAATGGTTGTATGTACAAGTTGCTTGGTGCTACAAGAATAGATAAATCCTAAGGCAAGAATTCTGGGAGCGAGGAGAAAAATAGCCTTTGCTTTTCCTTCCTACTACTTGAATTCAAAATGGAGCCTACTAATCCAAGTACCCCATTATTTTTTATTGAATCTTTGCACTATCTATGTGGTTTGTGCAGCCATATTGACAAGAAAATCGACATATAGTTGAGCATATTGGCTTACGACTGGTAATACAAGTTGAAAACGTGGTTTTACCTATTTTTTCAAGGAATGAGAAAATTATTAAGAAAACAGTAAATAATTTTATTTTCAATATGCAAACTGGAATTTCAAGATTCAACATGCACGAGGAGTTCACTTTCTTGTTTGATACAACTAAACAGAGGTAACGCCATATCTCCTCCTCCATTGTAGCCTAAATACCCAGACAAGGTATTCTTAAAACATAATAGTAAATGGATTTATTGAAGGAATTTCTTGAACCAAAGAGAAGACTTTTTGAAGTATCTTTTGAGTCTATGTGCACGGTCCACGTAAATTAAACCAAAGTTTTGAGTGTATCCTGAAGCCCACTCAAAATTGTCTAAAAGTGACCACGGGAAGAAGCCCTTCACATCAACCCCATCTCTGTGAAAAAGAAAAAAGCGTAGTGTTACATAAGCAATTCCTTTAATTAAATACTTAAATTTAATTAAAAAAAATTATATTCAATGCAAGTTGAATAAATAATTAATTTCTCTAAGAATTTGTTTATCAAAGTATGAATATATTGTTTTCGGGACTAAAAGTTCATAATAAACATTGTCATTTATAATTTAAATTTTAAATTTTATTTTAATGCTTAAGTCAAGTCAATTATAACATAAACTATATAATAGTGTGTATGGAGCAACTTGGTTAGTTAAAATTATTTAGATTAGATTTGAGTCGATTATACTTTTCTAATCAAATAAATTATTTAATTTCCATAAAACACTAAATGAACACGAAAATCACGTGCTACATGTTGGGTCAAGTTTTATACCAATATAGATTTTAAAATTCAACGAATATATTTGATACATTGAATTCAAAATAATTAAAAACTAAAGGAAAATAGAGAGGAATGATCTCTTGTCCATTGTGAGTATAAGATATGATGTCCACTGCTGTTGTGGGTTGATGTGGGAGTGCCACGTCAGCAGTGGAGCACACAACTGTATGTGGACACGTGGGCAACATATCTCCCTCTGAAATCACTTTTAACAACGAAAAGTTTTGTAAAGTCTCTCGACGACCATTTTTCGATAAAACAACCTAAAATGACTTTCACGACAAAAATTCATTGTTAAAAATGAAATTTCTTGTAGTGTGTTCATGGGCAGGAGATCATTCCCCGGCAAATAGAATGGACAAAAGCTAGAAAATATACTCACGTAATAGCTTGCTTAACGGCCAAAAGATGACCGCGGTAAAAATCTACCCTTTGTGGATCATTGGTCCCTTGCTTTATTGTAGTAATATTAGCATAGCTAATTCCTACCAACAATTCCAAATTTTTGAATTAGAGAAAAGATGTAAAAATTAACATTTACTAATTCACTTTAAATTCAAATAGACCACACGGGTTAGTTCTTATATATATATTTTGTTCTCACCACATTCTGTGATATAAATAGTTGGATTCTTGTACTTTTGCTTTGTGTAGATAAGAAGATCTTTAAGTCCTCTTGGATACACATAAAACGTACTATAACCTGTCTGTAAATAATTTAGACAAATCATAAAAACATAAAAATATCAGTTATTTGCCATCTTTCAATAATTTCAAACAAAAAATATTAATCTATATTTGTTACTTGCAATCACGATTTAATGTTATATAACTGTACATCGAGGTGTAAATCTAGATATGTTAGAGAGGCCGGCCTTGTCGGGCCTGGTTCTCTAGACCTATGTTTTAATTCTTTTCTTATTCAAAAAGTTTAACAAAGAAAATATGTATGTGCCAATTCGATTTGTCTAATTTACACCTTTATTTGTATTTTTCTGAGCAAGATTATGGTTGTCAATCTTGAAAATTTTGGAAATAATTACATACCGGATCACCAATGAATTTTCCATTTCTCTCGCCTGAAAAAGAAAAGGAAACGAAATTATAAGAAGAAATGTTACCATGAACTACGAGCAATCAAATCAGATAATAATTAGTATATTTGTTTTGAAGGTAATTTGTGAACTTACTTGAAATATTAGTTTTAGAATCTGTTAACATACTGATGTTAACAGTATTGACAGCAGGAAGATTGGCAGCATAAAATGAAGTATAATAATTGAGTCCCAAGAAATCATAGGAGCCCTTCACCAATTCAGCTTCTTCATGTGTGAAATCTGGTAAGCGTTTCCCAACAAGGGCATGCATGCTTTTTGGATAATCTCCATACGTTAATGGATTTAAAAACCTTAAGAACATCATCAAAATATCCATATTAGGGCCTTGTTTAGTAACATTTTATTGACAAATATTTACTTACTTTATTTATTTCTTATTTTATTTATTATTTATCTTGTTAGTAGAATTGAATTTGTAGTAAGATATTATGTATGTAATATTTCTATTTTAGATAGAATTCCTTTCCTATTAGTATATATATACCTTGTACTCTTATACAATTCAATTAATTCAATTGAATCAATACAGAGAATTATTTCTCCACATATATTTTCTCTCATATTTTACATGGTATCAGAGCGACGATTCTGAGCAACGATGTCTGGCACAAAAACCATAGAAGCGACGATTGCCTAATCGGATCCCATGGCTCTACAGCAATCCGATCATCCCGGCCTAATCCTCGTTTCTAAACCACTTGATGGAAACAATTATGGACAATGGAGTAGGGCTATGAGAATTGCCCTCATTGCCAAGAATAAAATTGGCTTCGTTGATGGAAAGATCAAAGTGCCAGAAGTAGGAGATGAGAAGTATTCTATTTGGGAATGGAGTAATCACATGGTACTATCATGGATACTTAATTCAGTACATCCAGATATTGCTGAAAGTATCACATACTCCGAATTTACCACAGAAGTTTGGAACGACCTACGAGATCGATTTTCTCAAGCTAATGATGCGCGAATATATCAGATTCGCTAAGAGATTGCTGAGTATCGACAAGGAAATCAATCGGTGTCAGCTTATTACACCAAATTAAAAGGACTACGGGATGAATTGAGTTCTTATCACAACCCAATTGGATGCACTTGTGGGAATCTTAAGGCACTAGCTGAAAGGGATGAGAAGAAGAAGGTCATGCAATTCCTAATGGGGTTGAATGATTCTTATTTTACAGTTCGTGGAAACATACTTATGATGAGCCCCTTTCCAGATACTAGAAAAGTCCACGCTATTTTAATGTAACATGAAAGACAAGTTGAGATTGCAACAGATCGTGAAGGGCAACATTCAATCAATTGGGAGAAATCGAACTGGAAAAGTGACAATCGGCCCAACCGGTCGACCGGTTCATCCTACCTGTCGATCGTTTTGACAGAACTTGGACAAAAACAGTGCACCCACTGTGGGATGACTGGCCACGTTGTTGATACCTGCTATTTCATCCATGGCTTCCCTCCAGGGCACAAGTTTCATGGGAAGGACATGAAGTCACAAAACAAACGCTTCACAAACACTGCTACCGCTTCTATACCTGACCCAAAGGAAGGAAAAACCCTCACAGCCAAGAAATACGAGCAGATCATGACACTTTTAAACAGCAAGACAAGTAATGATAAGTCTCGTATTAATACCTCAGGTATCAATTCCTCTCCTACCTCTTTGAGTAATTCATGGATTATTGATAGCAGGACCACTGACCATGTGACGAAGGATGAGATCGTTGAGAATAAATCCATGCTAAAGCACAAAACTGTTCAATTACCGGATGGGGGTCATGCCCTTATTAAATCTATTGGTGCCGTTAACTTAGAGAATAATATGACTGTTGATAATGTGCTTTATGTTCTCAACTTCAAAGTTAATCTGTTATCTATCAGTAAACTTACTAGAGGGTTAGGTTGATATGTGATATTTTTTCCTGATTTTTGTGTCATGCAGGATTTGACTACGACGAAGACGATTGGCTTTGGAAGGCAGAGTAACGGCCTATATTATCTTTCACAAAGACCGCAAATACATCATACTGCCACTGGATCAACCAATCTATGGCATAGACGTCTTGGGCAACTTTCAACCTCACCTCTTCAATTCCTAGCACAAAGTGTGTTAGATATTAGTTTTGATTCCCACGATATTTGTGATGTTTGTTATTTGGCAAAACAATCTAGATTACCTTTTAAAGTTAGCCAAATTTCTAGCAATAAACTATTTGATTTGATTCATTGTGATATCTGGGGACCTCATAGAATTTATTCTTATTCTGGTGCTAGATATTTCCATACAATCGTTAATGATTTCTCTCGATATACTTGGGTACACCTTATGCGTCACAAATCTGAAACTCAAAGCATAATTAAGAATTTCTTTGCTTGAGTTAAAACTTAACACAACCTGACTATAAAAGTCCTACGGTCTGACAATGGTCAAGAGTTCTTAACCTTGCAAACATTCCTAGATGAAAATTGTACCATTTTTTATAGATCATGCCCTTATACCCCTCAACAAAATGGAGTAGTGGAGAGAAAACACCGCCACCTCCTTAATGTGGCTCGTGCCATTAGATTTCAAGTCAATCTCCTGTTAAAATTTTGGGGGGAACATATCAAGACAGCTTGTTACCTTATCAATCGGATACATTCGCCATTGCTCTCACACAAAACACCATATGAACAATTGCACAAGAAACCACCACTTTATTCCCATTTACGTGTTTATGGTAGCCTGTGTTTTGCCACCAACCTCAAAGTGTTTTAGATATTAGTTTTGATTCCCACGATATTTGTGATGTTTGTTATTTGGCAAAACAATCTAAATTACCCTTTAAAGTTAGCCAAATTTCTAGCAATAAACCATTTGATTTGATTCATTGTGATATTTGGAGACCTCATAGAATTTATTCTTATTCTAGTGCTAGATATTTCAATACAATCGTTAATGATTTCTCTCGATATACTTGGGTACACCTTATGCGTCACAAATCTGAAACTCAAAGCATAATTAAGAATTTCTTTACTTTGGTTAAAACTTAACACAACCTGACTATAAAAGTCCTACGGTCTGACAATGGTCAAGAGTTCTTAACCTTGCAAACATTCCTAAATGAAAATGATACCATTTTTTATAGATCATGCCTTTATACCCCTCAACAGAATGGAGTAGTGGAGAGAAAACACCGCTACCTCCTTAATGTAGCTCGTGCCATTAGATTTCAAGTCAATCTCCTGTTAAAATTTTGGAGGGAACATATCAAGACAGCTTGTTACCTTATCAATCGGATACATTCGCCATTGCTCTCACACAAAACACTAAATGAACAATTGCACAAGAAACCACCACTTTATTCCCATTTACGTGTCTATGGTTGCCTGTGTTTTGCCACCAACCTCAAACCCAGCCAAAAATTTGACACACGAGCCAGACGATGTGTGTTTCTTAGATACCCCCCCAGGACAAAAAGGATACCTCTTATATAACTTAACCTACAGAAAGCTAGTGGTGTCCCGAGACGTCGTGTTCCATTAAACCATATTTCCATACGCCTCCCAGCAAAATGATGAAACCAACTCCATCCTGTTGCTACAATCTATGCCTCTGGATGTTTAAATGCCACATTTAACATACCTTGAGGACCAACATATAGCAGAAACAGATAGCTTGCCTGAAGGTCCCGAACACTGGTCAACGCTAGGTGGACCGGATAGTTCATCCGTTCCAACAGAAAACATAACCGGTCGACTGGTTCCCTAATCCTTTTCAACAGAGAGCTCAAACGGTTGACCGTCTTCACCTACCGGTCGACCGATTGAGCAGTTTTCCCCACTTTCACCTGACAGCCAACCAGACCAACCTCCCGTAGTACCAAATGACCAAATTCGACGTTCCACAAGATCAGTTTAAACCCCAATTCGTCTGTAAGATTACTATGTCAATCATGCTCTGCCTACTCAATCCGGGTCTCTTTCGGTCAAATCCAGTACTCGACATCCTATATCAAGGTATGTATCATATAGCAATCTTTCTTCCATTCATCGTGCTTTTACATACAATATTTCTCACATCATTGAGCCAGCTACATATGAGGCCGCATGTCAGAATCCCAAATGGGTAGCTGCTATGAACGATGAAATTCGTGCCTTGGAAGAAAACAATACTTGGTCACTTGTCTCGCTTCCTCCGGGTCATCATCCTATTGGTAGTAAGTGGGTGTTCAAGGTCAAATTTCATTCTGACGGTACAGTTGAACTATACAAAGCACGGTTGGTAGCAAAGGGGTTTACACAACGAGAAGGGATTGATTATAATAAAACTTTCGCTCTAGTTACAACGCTAACAACAGTCAGATACTTACTTACTATCGCCTCTATTCGCAACTTGACACTTCATCAAATGGATGTACAAAATGCCTTTCTTCATAGTGATCTTGCTGAAGAGGTCTATATGACTCCCCCACCTGGATTTCGTCGACAGGGAGAGCCACTTATAAGTCGAC
Source organism: Forsythia suspensa (assembly GCA_023638005.1). NCBI lineage: Eukaryota > Viridiplantae > Streptophyta > Magnoliopsida > Lamiales > Oleaceae > Forsythia > Forsythia suspensa. The sequence goes on from CM042671.1 coordinate 35,634,865, forward strand.
TTCATAAATCTTTATATGAATTGAAATAGGCATCACGTTCTTGGTTTCAAAAATTTATATCTGCTGTTATTCAGTTTGGGTTCAAACAGTCACATGCAGATTACTTATTCTTTACCAAGGTCATTGGTAATTCATTTACAACTATTTTATTATATGTGGATAATATGATCGTCACAGGAAATGATAAAGAATAAATTTCTTCTACAAAGACGTTCATTGCATCTCAATTCAAGTTGAAGGATCTTGGCATATTAAAATACTTTCTTGGAGTAGAAATTGCTCGCTCAAGATCAAGAATTTCAATAAATCAAAGGAAGTATACTCTTGACATTCTTCAAGAGGTAGGATTACTTAGAGCAAAACCTGCAGCATTTCTTATGGAGCAGTCATTAAAATTTAATTTGACAGATAGAAAGTTGTTTAAAGATCTCACATATTATAGACGGTTGGTAGGGAAGCTCATTTATCTCACCATTACTAGACCCGTAAATCTCATATTCGGTCAATACACTCGATCGGTTCATGCAGCACCTAGGCAACCCCATCTTGATGCGGTTCACCCGATTGCTTGATACTTGAAAGTAGGGTGGCAAAAAAGCTCGTCGGCTCGTCGGCTCGTCGGCTCGGCTCGTAAAAGCTCGGCCCGGCTCGGACTCGGGCTCGTCACCGATTGCTTCAAAAAATACTTGAAAGGGCACCGGATTTAGGATTATATTTTCCATCAAGTGGAAAATTGCGAGCCTAGTAGCCTCGGATTTTACACCATTTTTTTTTTTTTTTTAAATATTTTGTTTCATTATTTTTCTATAAATACTCTTATTCTAAAGAAAAGATTTTCAATCTTTAATTTTCAACATAAAATATACCCGGGCTAGAGAACCGAGCTCACATTACTACACGGATCCTATATATATTTATGGGCGGCCGGCACTTATTCACCCGATCCATGCCTACTTGAAAGGGCACCATTAGATTATATTTTCCATCAAGGGAAAATTGCAGCTAGTATAGGATTTTGTGGTGTAGATTGGGCAGAGATTACTACCGGCCACGGTCGGACTGAGGATATTATATATTTTGGGAAAGGCACTTATATCATGGAAAAGTAAGAAGCAAACGATCGTGTCCAAATCTTCATGACGCGGTATAGGGTGATGACTTCCATTACTTGTGAGCTTACATGGTGGTTGAGGCGATTCTTGTGAGACTTATGTGTGGATCACCCACAAGCAACAACTTTATATTGTGACAATCAAGCGACAATACATATTAAGTACTAATCTAGTATATCATGGAGGACAAAGCACATTAAAATAGATTGTCATGTTGTTCGTGAACGAATCGTTAAGGGAGAGATCAAGACTGCCTATGTTCCAAGCAGCAATCAGATTGCAGATTTATTTACTAAAGCACTGGGCAATGAGGTATTTCATAGTTTCACACTCAAGTTGGGCACTTTTGACATACATGCTCCAACTTGAGGGGGAGTATTAATAAATATTTACCTTATTTATTATTTACTTAGTAGAATTGTATTTGTAGTAAGATATCATGTATGTAATATTTCTATTTTAGGTAGAATTCCTTTCCTATTAGTATATATATCTTTTACTCTTATAAAATTCAATTAATTCAATTGAATCAGTACAATAAATTATTTCTCCACATATATTTTTTCTCATATTTTACACATTTCAAGCTTTGTTTTTATGAAACTCGACTCAAGTGCCCATTAACCATCAAACACTTGGCAAAAACGTAATTTTGAATCATATTTTTCAAAAAAAAAATCACTTATTACATATTTGAATATACCAATATATAGTTAGACGTATTTTTAGTAATAGAAACATGAATGCAGTACTCACCATCCATACAGAAAATCGAGGGCCCGTTGAGCAGCTTTCACATCAGCTTGCCTTTTGGAATAGGGCACAAACCAGGGAGAAACCAGCACTATACCAATCTGGCCTTTCTGATACGGCTATATAAATAAAATCACCAATATTATTGTCCCCTTAAATCGGATTGTGGGACCCACTTTAATATTTGGTCAAAAGACGGTAAAAACCATCTCTTAAAAACAATATTTCCGACATAAACATGCACGAACCTTGTATTTTTTCCTGTATAATTTGACTGTTTGGGCATGACAAAGGATCATGAAATGGCCAGCAATGTAAGGCTCGATGGCAGAGTTACCAGCAGGACAGTCATTGTTCATCCAAGAAGAACAGCGTCCAGGAGCCATTATACCCAAGTTATAACCACCTAATATAAATATATATGGCTCATTCATAGTCACCCAATGCTTAACCCTATCACCAAATTCTTTGAAACAAACTTCTGCAAAATCTCGAAAATCATCCCTGCCAGACAGAGGAAAAAAAAAAAAAATTGTATTTGTTTTGATATATAATCTGTGATTAAATGTTGATGATAGGTCAGCGAACATTGTGTTGTTTTCACAAAAATGTACCTGATGATTTAACCTATTCCGGAAAGATATTGAAGAAACTTATCTTAGGAGTTGCTTAAAAGCCGTCAACAAGTAGATTTGGAGAAAGTACAATGGATCGAACTTGTTTGGAAGTACTTATAATTTGATCAAACATCATTTTTATTCAAAAATTATGTAGAACCCACAATTTATATCCACACATTCCGTGGAATCCAATATTTATAATCTACAAAACGCTTCACTACACAAGCACCCAATTAACTCGATAACTATAGTCTAGATATTTCAAATAGACTTTTGACTATATTTAGAGTTTCAATTAATTAGTCATTTTAATTTTTATATTACTATTAAAAGAAGGTTTCATTAGGAATTAGCAAATAGTGATATATCTTTAGCATTACAGGGTAATCTTGAATTTGAAGTCCACTTAACGTGGTTAATAGATATGTTATAGCCTAAGTTAGTAGAGAAAAACAGAATTTTCAAAAAATGTTAAATTGTAATTGGGGAAATTAGCTGCTCAATTCCAAGATTTGCCATAGCCATAAACAAAGGAATTGAAGTAAAATTGTTGAACCAAAATTTTAGATAGGACCAAGTCAACACATAGATGATTCTTTTAATGAGTAGTGGCAAGACTTAAACTTAGGACATTTACATGCTTTATCATACCATGTTAAGCCACTTTATTTAAAAGTTTAAACTGTTAGATAGAGCCAATATATATTGTCTTCAACAAAAATATGTATTTCACTCAAATGCAAAATGTTGTTTTTAAGAATCAAAATGTAAATTTGAGTTCATTTGAGATGTGTTAATTGAAAAATCAATTTAACATGTGTAAACTAGCGTTAACAGACCCATGGTCTGTTAAGATTTGGTATGTTAGCAGACCTTAACAGAAGTATGTTAACAGACCAAGGCTGTTAATGGTCTATTAATTGTCTGGCCTTAAAAGAATTGTGGTCTATTAACAGGCCTTTTGTCTGTTAATAGACATTATTAATAAGGGTATTTAAGTCCTTTTTTTATAAAAAGGTCTTTTCAACTTAAATGATATAAGTTGTGTGCTTTTCCCATTCAGCTTGTTTGACACGGTCTTTTAGCCAAAGTGGCCATCGCAGAAAGCACTTGGGAAGAAAAATTGAGAGAGAAGAGTAAAGAAGGGAAAAAGAAGAAGAAAACAGTGTCGGCGAAACAAGGTGGTGGGTAAGAGAAGTCGAAGCTCGTGTTCTTCATTTTCGTTCTTTTTGAAGAGGTAAGCAAGTAAACTATTATGTGAATAATAATTATTGATTTTATAGGATTTTAATTAGTAGGTTAAATTCATAGATTAATTAAGAAGAGGGAAAATCCTTCATTTCTAAGCCGTAAGATAAAAAAAGAAGAGAATTAAGAATTTGAAGCAAGAAAAATAATTAAGTTGGGGACTTAAGTGAACTGAATGGAAATGAATTAAAAGTAGTTAGGCCATCTCCGACCGAGACGCCATATTGGCGATTCAAGCCAAAATGGAGTCCATTTCTTCTCTAAGCCAGCGTCATCTGAAGACGCCAAAATGAAGCGCGGTATATGGCACATCACTATAGATATAGAGAAGAAATTGTGTGAAATATTTATTCCAATTTTGCCCTCATACTTACAATACAAAATTTTGTTATTCTCCCTATATCCTTGTTTGTTTTTTTTTATTATTTTAGTGATTTCAAGTGATTTATATTTTTTTAGTGAATATATTAATTCCAAGAATTAAATGACAATTAATTATATTTTATGTTTGTTTTTTGGATATTTTTATATGTTACGTAATTTTTTTATTTTGTGATGTTAAATATTTTATTTTGTTAATTGTGATATTGAGTATTATGCATGTTTTTAATTTTTTAATAAATATAATAATTTAGGTAAATAAATGTAATTTTTAATTTGTAAATTTAATATAAATACAATATATAATGAAATAATTTTTTAAATAAATTAATTGTTGAGATATAAAAATAAGGAAAGAGAATGTACATTGTTTATTTGGTGCAAAATTTGAAGTAATGGGTTGGAGATGATATTTGGATTTGGTGCGAAAATTGTACCATTTTAGTACAAAAGTTGCGCCAATTTGATAATATGAGTTGGAGATGGCCTTAGAGTTTGAAAAATATTACCAATCTTTTTTATATATAAATAACTTTTCTACATGTCATGTTGTGTGTCCTTTTTCCACTTTCATGCAACCTAGGGTGTCACTAACATATACTAAAAAACAAAAACAAAATATTTATTTCATCAAGATAATTTTATCTAGATTTACTTACACAATGCGAGGGCTTAGGAAGCCTCCATACTCATCTTGTAGGGCTTGAGGAAGATCCCAATGATACATTGTGGGAAAAGGCTGTAAACCTATTGATGATATATTAGTGAGAGAGAGAGAGATAGAGAAATGATGATAGATAAAGTCATCTCTGACTTTTGATAAGAGCTCATTAATAAGATTGTTGTAGAAGGAAATTCCTTCCTTGTTTACTCCTTTACTTAACGTCCCATCTGCATAAATGAAATCAAAGTTTAAAATAACAAGAAGATTATTCACCTAGGTATTTTTGGAAGAAAATTTGTTATTATATACACAGTCAATGTTTGCAGTCATATATATGTAAACAATGGCGCACCTTAATTTTAGTAAACAGGGGTATAGCCCACCCTAAAGTTTGAGCCATTTTTTTTTCCTTTACTTCATAAAATAGGCGTAAAAATTATTTTTAAATTATAAAATTAGTTTACAAAATTTAAACCACCCTAAAATCCCTTGTCCATTAGATTTGAATTTTTGCCCACCCTAAAATGCATTTCTAGCAAGTTTCACCCCTGTATATCAAGAGGTAAGAGAATAGTAAAATTGATTGTCATTCTACTTTCAAGCATACATTAATAAAATCATCACTAGTGTGAGTTATAGGTGCAAGCTTTTAAATTGTCAAATCCATTTGAAATTGCATTTGATCGAAACACAAGTTTGATTTGTGAGATGAAACTCTCTCACGATATGATGACACGTGGCTAAATCATTACCGTTGGAAGTGAGTTGTGATGAAGCATATGTAATACGCATAAGGCACTCTATCTCAGACACACGTAAGACATTTTTAGGGATGACAAAATACTACGCTCCTAACCCCTCTTGCCTTGCTCCACCCCGAATTTCCCGAACCCGTCTTGGATCTTTTTATTTTATTTTATTTTTATGTTTGAAAATTTAAATCATATTTAAAAATATAAAAAAATAATATTAAAAGTTAAGTAGTAAATGGAGCGGTAAATGGGGATTTTTAATCATTGCTCCGCCCTATCTCCCAAGAAACCCCGACGGGGTGGGGGATGGTAATGGTCCATCCCCGCCCAGCCCCGCCCGGCTCCACCCCACACCACTCCACTCCACTCACTCCACTCCACCCTAACCTACCTTGTTCCATTGCCATCTTCTGGCAGTTTGCACCACCAGATTGAACCAACTCTCTCTCTCTCTATTTTTGTTCTTTCGTCTCCTTATGAGTTTTCTTTTGGGGCTTTTGTTCTTAGGTAGTCAATTAAGTTTTGGCTCTAAAGAATAATCACTCTCTGGATGATTAATACTGTTATTGGGGTGATTAGGTTTAAATTGAATAGTAATTGTTGTTCAAGTAGGGTTCTTGAGGAGTTTTTGGTTTGTTTTGATGTCTGAATGGGAGGGTACTATGCCAGAAAAAAAGGTCATGAATCTAATAATCATCTTTATTGTGACCAATTCTTAGGTCCTGAATACCAATGAATAATAATAATGATTTTTTTAATTTTTTTTATTTAAAGAAGAGGGCAAAATCGTTAAAATATGTCAAAAGGACGTGATTTGCAACAAAATTTATAGGCTGGGGATGGCCAGTGCTAAAAAAAAGTTAGGAGTAGATTTGTTATAAATTAAAAAAGTTGAAGACCAAAAATACAAATTACCCAAAAAAAAAAAAACGGAATTGGCTAAAAGCCCACACAACACATTTAAAAAAAAAAAAAAAAAAACTCGACAAGCAAACCAAATAAAAAAAAATAAAAAACAAAAAAACAATGAAATGTTGTTGAGTTGCTCCAACTTGACAATATTAAAAAAATAAAATCAAAATCAAAATATTGTCGAGTTACTGAACAACAAAAAAAATTTCAAATGTTATCACCGAAAACATAAAAAAAAAAATCAAAATTAAAATATTGTCGAGTTATTCGACAAACATATAAAAAATCAAAATTAAAATATTATCGAGTTACTTGACAACATTAAAAAAAAATTAAAAATCAAATATTATCAGCTCGACAAACATTAAAAAAAAAATTTCAAATCAAAATGCTCGACAAACATTTTTTCCAAATCAAATGTTATTGTAACTCGACAAAAATTTAAATTTTTTTTCTCTTATTGTTTAGTTTATTTTTTGAACTTATTCACTGTTTAATTATTGGACTCCTATTTGTCCGCTCGACACAAAAAAAAATTGGTATGAAATTTGAGCATTTGCTCGACCAAAAAAAAAATAGTATCTGGACAAAGGTCAAAATTCGCTCGACAAAGAAAAAAAAAGAATTGTGTACAATTTGCTTATAACATCAAATAAAAAAAAAAAGTGGTAAAAAATTGTACTGAAATCGAGTAGCACAAAAACCAAAAATAAAAATTAAAAATAAAAAATTGTGCTTGTCGAATGACCGACAAAGCACACACAAAAAAATTGTGTGTTTGTCGAGCTACTCGACAAAGCAATCGTGTGCTTGCCTTTAAAAAAATAATAAATAATAACGGTCAAAGATTGCGGTTGTAAAAATGGATTAAAATTCACTTAAAATTGGCTTTGGTTTACTTGACAAACCAAAGACAAATCTCTAATTTAAAAAAAAAAAAAAAATACAACAGTAAAAAATTGCGGCTATTTTCAATGTTAAAACGGTGGCATATTTGACAAAAACTACAGTAAAAAATTAAAATTCTTATATTATTGTTAGGATATATAACATGGATCAAATTTGTTCATTTTATAAAATAAAAATGATATTTTTAACCAAAACTCTTATTGGATGCAATTACTTTCGGTAAAAAGGGAAAATAAAAAATCTTTAAACTAAAAATAATGTTCTTAGCTAAATTAAAAAAATAAAAATAAAAATTAGAAAAGAATCATAGATAGTTGCGAATTTTGCATAGAGACATGAGGGTAAATGGGAAAAGTGTATTGCTTATAAGGAGGTTCCTGTAATTTTTGAAAGGACAAGAAGTGTCAAAAACCTATGAAGTAAGTAATCAAATTATCTATATTTATTTAGATTTTCTATTTAGTTGAGAGTACTTAACACATCAAATACAAACCTTCGACACCTATCAATTGCACAACTTGAGTGTAAATAAAGAATTTCGAGTTCAAGAAAGTAAATAGGCAGGGCAAGTTCTAGTTGAAGGGAAAAAAGAACTTTTGGTTAATAAATTTTAAGACAATCTTACAAGGTAATATTCTTGACCATGAGATAGAAAATCTGAAGGCATTGATTCCAATAAATTCCATCAGCTTTACATCGTCCTGCATCTCACCATAATTTCTTAGTATATACATATAGCGTGAAGATGAAAATGTATGGGTTTGTCCAATTCTAGAATATTGAATAAACTAGACTAGTTAAAGTCACGTGTACAAAATTAAGTAATTAACAAATGAACCCCTAACACATTGAACATCAATTGATTACATATGAAAGAATATTTTTCTAATAATTAGCAATTGCATTTCACTATTACAAGTTGTTAATTGACTATATTATCATTCCACAAAGCTGTATAATTGAGCATTAACATATAAAAAAATATCACATAAATACAAATCAAATGATTGAGTATTGAAATATTTAAACACACCTTGTAACGGTGATAAAAGTCATTTGCTATGTCGCCATTAGTGCGGTCCAAAATTTTACCTGCAGGCATATATATATATATATATATATATATATATATATATATATATATATGTTGTCGTTCTTAGCCGAACTAATCTATTATGAGATTTAATAATAGTAAGCTGTATTTATAACACAAACAGAAGATAACTGTTTTTTTTTTTTTTTTTTTTTGAAGTACATTTCTTCTTCTCTCTATCTAGTGCAGCGTGTGTCCTTCTGTTTTATTTTGTGTGATTGCAAATAAATTGTAAGTTTAGCTAACGAGACATAGAAATAATAATGTCCAGTTTAGAATTATAAGAACTTTGCATTGAACTATGCCATCTACAAGGTTTAAACTTTAAGATAAAGATAATAGACAGAAGTGTTAATTAAGTTTAAATCTCATAGCATCCTATTCATAAAAATTAGGGAAATTGGCGCAAATGGTCCCTAACGTTTGTCATTAGTGCGCAAATAGTCCCTAACGTTTCATTTTTGACAAAATGGTCCCTAACCTATCTATTTAGGTGCTGATTAGTCCTTTTAGGTGTTAAAAATGGTCCCTATCAACGCTTTTTTGTCTTTATTAGCGGGAGTAAAATTGTCGAGTTACATTTTTTTTCAACCTTTCAATTGGCGCAAATGGTCCCTAATCTTAAGAAATTTGCAATTGGATTTCTAACTTTTAAAAAAGTGAAAATGAGTCCGATACTTTAATTTTTTTTATTAAAAATTAAAAAAAAAACTAACAAATTGATAATATACTAAATTATTTTGAATATTTTATGAAATATTATAAAATAACCAAAACTGAAATTCATAATTAATTATTAACAAATGTGCTAATTAAAATTATTTTATTATTATTAAGTAACCATATTATTTAAAATTCAAACTTTAATTTTATCATTACAATAAAAGAAGAAAAATAAATTTGTCACAAATAAAAATTTTACTTATGCTCAACCCAACTCGATTTTATACAGTCTCATATTTACTGAGCTAATCTAACCCGCTTTTGAGCCACAAAGTTACTCGACCAGTCATATTTTAAATTTTAATTAATTTTTATATTCAAAAAAAAAAAAGTTCCCACCCCACCCCCCCCACCCCCAAAAAAATATGAGCAGAAGGAGGGATTTCTCCCTCCCGGTCGCCGGCAAATCTAAATCCCACCGGTGTTACACACACACAGGCTAAGAGGAGGTCAAAAACCTGGATATTTGTGTGTAAAGTTATCCCATATACTTGGACCTCTGCCATCCTCTTTTGCAGCTCCTTCATACTGCAACAACATGTACATATTCAGGAACAATCATATTATGAATTTAAACATAACACACAAAGACTCGTATTTAACATTTTGAAGCAGCAGATGAGTATGTAACCTGATAGGCAGACGAGGCTGCACCAAAAAAAAAATCAGAGGGAAAACTAGTCCTATTTAATGGAGTTGATATATGGCTACTGGGCACATTTTCTGCTGAAACTGAAAGCACGGTGCAGCTGATTATGACAAAGATAAGAAAAGGATGGTTTTTGAGCTCCATTTCTGCTTATTATCAACGACCCCTTTGCCCACAATATATAGAGTGAAATTTCACCCATAAAAATAGAAAAACAATATATTGATGTGACTGTTATATTGAAACTAAATTAATTTAAAGACCAATGCGTCCTTTTCTAGGATCTCAAGTTTTTAATGAATTTTGATTCACATTGGTACAATAACAAGGAAAGTTCTTGTCTTCAAATCTCATTATCATTCAAGGAAGGTGTGCTAGACACCCTCTACTTTTTTCTTTATAATGTAAGTATTTTGAGGTGATATAACATATTTTTCACTACAATTCAGTTCCATTGGAGATGCTCTTAATCGGCCACGTAACATACACTTTTTAACGAGGAAAAAAAGGTCAAAAAATGTAGGCTTTATCAAAACTTCCATAAGTGAACATAATGATTAAGCCTTCGTTTGATTTTGCTTAAAATATTCTTTAAAAAGTTAAGTTAAAATCAACAATTAATTTTAATCATAATTTTTATAAGATCCACAATTTTTATCAACTTTTTAACTATATATTTTATCAATTATTATCTAAATCTTCTTTAAAAGTGATTTTTAACAAAATGAAATGAACGAAGAAGAAAGAATATAAAGTTGAATATGATATTTAATAGAAGATAGCAATGTCTTGTCAATTTTCCGGTACTTATTAGACTTTGTTATATCATAACAAATCGAGACTAACACCACAAAGTGAAAACAATATACAATTGTAATATATTTTATAGGAATAGTTTCATCATATACTAATAAAAATAAAAGAATTTAAAATATATTTTTTTTACTTTTTTGTTCTAAAAATATTATTTATATGTTTTTATAAAACTTGTCGTTACATTTCTTACAAAAAGTATGTATTACATTTGTTACATTTGTAATTTAAAATATTACAAAAATAATTTTAGAATTTTAATATAAAAGCATGGAGGTAACTATTTTAAATCCAAATATAAAATGACACAAAAAAGATAATAGAAACCTGGAAAAAAGAATGTTCATTGCACATGCTGAATATCATAATTTAAAAAAAAAAAGTAAAGATTTTTGGACCTACCTACCACCAATAGAAGCATTATTGATTGGGACCTAGAAAAAATAATTTATAAATTTCTCAGATTTTTTTAAAACAACTTCCATAAATTCCATGTCATTATGCACAACGTAATTAATTAAAAACATGTTTATGGTTGAAAATTCATCAAGGACGGATCCAAAATGAATAAGTTTGGGGGCTTGGGAAAAAACTTAAGAAGATTTCAATAGTATAAGAAAAACGAAAAGATATAAATAAAAATATAGTGAACCTGATCCTTCAATATCCGTATTTAACACAATACATTAATTTAAAAGGCAAAATGAAAAGACACTAAAAGTAACAAAAAACGTAAAATAAAAATACCTTAAAACATTACTTAAGTCCCAACTTGTGATTCCTCAAAAGATAAAGTATGTCAATGATTAAGGGCCCGTTTACAATTGAGTTTAGATCCCAATTTCTGATATTTTAAACAATCAGAAATTTGTTTAGACGTTCGATAAATTTTGAAAATGTGATTATAAAGAATCTATATTATGTTGCAGAAGATTTTGAGAATCAGCAAAATTATAGCTTCTTAAATTTTGCTTTAAACTTTTCACTTCTCTATTATTAAAATATCAATTTTAACCATAATTAATTAAAATAACTCTTTCTGAGTAATCGACTTGATGCAAGTATGATGCATAAAAAATAATTTAAATTTAATTGATTTTTGTATTATATGACTATGCTTTTATTTTGTAATTTTTATAAACTGTGAAATTTATTAGATGTTTATTATGTTTATTTTAAAATAATTATGGTAAATCCATATGTTTTAGAAAGCTATTCCATAATATTATATATGGTTATGAAAGTAAAGATAATAATAATACAATGAACATTATTATAATTAATATTCAATTTAGTAATTTTATTCAGTTACAAAATAAATTACGTTTGTTTACTAAATGCTCAAATATTGATTTTAAAATATACAGTAATTTTGAAACAAAAGTTTATCAAATATTGACCTGATTGACAAAGAAAAAGTCTTGGAGCTCCATTTCCGCTTACTATCAACTATTCACTCATAAAAGCAGAAAAAAAAATATATTGATGCTACTATTATATTGAAAACTAAATTAATTTAAAAACAAAAGCGTTCGATTTTAAAAGATTAGACTTTTAGATAAATTGTAGTTCACATTGGTACAATAACAAAGAAAGTTCTTGAGTTTAAATATCATTGCCATCTAGTTGTGCACGTTACATGTGTTTTATAAAAATAAAATAAGAAAAAAAATTCCTACGTGTGATAGAGTGTATTAAGATGATGTTTGGTACAACAACTACACATTTTATAAAAGAAAATTTAAAAATTTTCTAAAAAATCTAATTTTAAACGCTCACAAACGAGCACTAAATGTCTAAATCGAAAAAAATGAATGTTTTGTATAATTCTTTTTAGGAAAATTAACTTTTCCAGTCCTCCATGTTAATCATGTGTTCATCCGGTGCAAGTCCTGAAATTATTTATGTAGAACTTGACGTTGGTGATAACAAGTGTTTATAGTATCTCCAATGTAATAATGAAGATAGTTACATGTGGTAAGTAAAATTGGGGATGAAGAGAAGAACATCTCTGATAGGATTGTGAATGGGAGAAATTTTGACACATATTTATAGAAGAAATGACGTAGATAAATTATAAAAAATTAAAAAGATGATGTTTAACACACATTTCAATAGAGATAAAATATAAAAAATTCAATGGAAGACGTCTAGCACGAGAAAACTTCTAGTACTCACGGAGTAAGTACTTATTATCACTATTTAATTGACATTTATATGTTTTGGTCTCAATTAAACAGTGAGCTACATTTATTCCATACAATTTTCAATTAAATAGTCTCAGGGAGTACTAGTATTCCATACTACCGGAGTACTAAAATTAAAATCGTCTAGTACACCATCCAAATTTGGAAGGTGTGCAAGATATCTTTCACTTTTTTCCTTTCAAGTAAATATTTTGGAGTTATGCGACATATTTTTAGTGCAATCCACAGTTTCATTGAAAATGTACTTAGATAAACATGCACTTGTTAACTGAAAAATTAAAAAAAAGAGTTCAAAAAATGTAGGTTTATCAAAACTTCCATAATTGAACATAATGATTAAGCCTCTATTTGGTTTTGCTTAAAAATTTTATAAAAATTTGGGTCAAAATCAACAATTATTTTTAATCACACGTTTATTTTATGACTTTTATCAAATTTTTAAAAACTAATTTTATTATTATTTTTATCAAAATATACTAAAAAACTAATTTTTAACAAAATCAAATAGACCAAAAAAAAAAAAAAATATAAAGTTGAATATAATATTTAATAAAAGCTAGCAACGTTTTGTCAATTTTCCGAACTATGTTATGTCATAATATATCGGAGAACTTGAAAATTCAAATCTCGTGTGGATTTCAAATAAATCGATTTACGGCACGGCCTGAGGTCGAGGGCCAGTCAAGGACCAAGCTGTCTTGCTTCAAATCTTGTAACACCTTTACGTGTAAACAATATACAATTTTAACATTTTAAATCCAAATATAAGATTATACAAGAAAAGCTAATGGAAACCTGGCAAAATGATGTGCATTGCCCCATGCTGAAGATCATAATTTAAAAAAGTAAAGATTGTTGGACCTACCTACCATCAATAGAAGCATTATTGATTGGGACATAGAAGAAATTATTTATAAATTTCTGAGATATTTTTTTAAAAAAAATTAATGTTATTTATTACTTTTAGTGATTATCACATGTCTATGTAATAATTGTGTTGATATTAAATAATATGTCTAATAAAATGTGTGAGATATAATATTCATTTTATTAAACGTATCATTTAATGCCACATAGCTATGTGTGTTATCATTAGTTGTGATAAATATCATTATTCTTTTAAAAATTACTTTCATAAATTACATATCATTATGCACGACCTAATTAATTTAAAACATGTTTATGGTTGAAATTTCACCAATGGCATATCCAGAATGAATGAGTTTGGGGGTTTAGAAAAATAAAAAATTAAGACGATTTTGACAATACAAGAAAAACGAAAAGAAAAAGAATAGAAACATAGTGAGTCTTACCATTCAATATCCATGTTTAACACGATACATTAATTTAAAAAACAAAAAAGAAGGCAACAAAAAATACCAAAAACGTGCTATAAAAATAACTTAAAACACTACTTAAGTAGCAACTTATGATTTTTCAAAAGATTAATCCATTTGAAATTAATTTTAGAGCCCAACTTCTCATATGATAAACAAAATTATTTTAGACGTTTGGTAAATTTGTGGTCTCCGAAAGTCAGACTTGCAGTTACCTCTTTCAGGAACTCTAATACTGGTAGTTTGATGATGATACGTTATTTCGAAAGTCAGGCCTGTTGATGCCTATGGAGAGGCGAAAAGTGGCTAGAATACTGGAATAATAGTATTGTCATTACACTGTTATTCGCAGTGGCCAGAATAGTGGAACATAATGTTATCACCACACCCACGCTCGTTTATTTGTATATGAGTTATTTTGTAATACATGTAGAAGTTAGATGGAATCGCTACATTTTATGTCGATTCATGCACTACGTTACAATAGTTGGAATTGTTCAATTTAGTTTTATTTTGTAGAATTGTTATATATATTTGGAGGGGCAGGTGGTCTCCAATAGTTATTATATGTACGTGTTTGGGAAATTTTATTATTTTTCAAGTTTGGTTTAGTCCAACTTATAGGAAAAATTTTGCCGAAATTTTTCTAAATATCTTATAGTCAAAGTAAATCTTAATGGTGGATTCGTTGCCTAGTTGTCATCCATCGTCGGTACACATCATATTTCGAGTCCATTAGAGTGAATCGGGGTAGTTCATGTCAACTTTCATATTTTTTTTGTTTGAAACACCATCCACATCTTTGGGGTGAAGTTTAGTATCTAAGCGTTTAACTCTTATACTTCAAATAGTAAAAGTAGTTAGAGTTTGAACAAATATTACCAATTTTTTTATAATTTAATATTAATTGTAAAAATTAATTAAAATATTTTGTACAATGTTTCCACAATGTTTTGTACCACTCTTTACTTTTTTTTAAATAATTTTTTCTATGCCCCAATCAATAATGCTTCTATTGATTGGGGCAGAGAAGAAATTATTTAATTTTTTATTAGAAAAGTTTATGTTATTTATTAGGTGATTATTACCAATCTCGTAGTAACAGTGTTAATATTAAATAATAGTTCTAAAAAAATGTGGAGATATGAGACACAATTTATTAGACGTATCATTTAGTGTCACATAAACAGATGTGTTATCACCAGTTGTGATAAATATCATTCCTCTTTTACCACCTAATTAATTTAAAACATGTTTATGGTTGAAATTTCACCAAGGGCATATCCAGAATGAATGAGTATGGGGATTTAGAAAATAAAAATTAGACGATTTTGGCACTACCAAGAAAAATGAAAGACAAAAATAGAAAAATATTGAGTCTTACCTTTCAATATTCATACTCAACACGATACGTTAACTTAAAAGAAAAAAACGAAAGGACCCAAAAAAAAAGTGCTATAAAAATAGCTTAAAACACTACTTAAGTCGTAACTTGTAATTTCTCAAACAATCAAACAACTCAATGATTAAGAGAACGTTTGAAATTGATTTTAGAGCCCAATTACTTCTTATATGACAAACAATCATAAATTATTATTGACGTTTGGTAACTTTTAAAAAAAAAATTGATTATAAAAGAATTTATAATATCTATGAGCAAATTTTGAGAAATAGTGAAATAATAGATGTTTAGATTCTATTTTTTTTACTTTGGGTGGTTATATTCACACCAGATTTTATTATAAATATACCATATTTTAATTGTATAAAAAGTCCATAAGTTTTACTTATGATTACATTTATGTGGTGTGAAAATAGAACACAGCCTTCTGAAAATAGAGGGAAACACATTCCTATTGCTCAGAGGTGGTGGGCCTGCAAGCCAGGTTCTTGTATTTAAGATTCTACTTCATGAAGGGAAAAGATTTCACGCCTAGAGATAAATATATCTGCGTGCACACATAAGTATGCACATGCTTTTAACAAATGTGCTGATTAATGTACCATAGCACCCTTTCAAAAGGTAATGTTCATTTTGCATTTGCTTCATTTTGTGCCCCATCTTGATTTTATTCTAAAAGTTGTGCTTATATTAAGTTATTTAGACTATGCTTGCAAATGAATCAAAGGATTTGGCTGTTGTAGAGTTTATTTAGTCAATTCTCTAACCAGGATCTTCGACCCAAATTATCTTAGTTATATTACTGGAACAAAAATAGTTATAAACTCAATAAAGTGAAAAAGGCTGTTGTGCAGTGTTTAATCTATGTCCCATTCTTATTATTGCTGTAGGATGGACGAGATGATGCGAGGACAGAGAGGGTGGAGGGAGTTGGCTGTTCTGGGAAATATAATAGATAAGTTTACTGGCACGTTGGAGGGTTTGATATGGTCTCCAAGAAGTGGTGACACAAAGGATCAAGTCGATGATTGTTCATTTGAGGAGTTGTTTGCTTTGCACCAATGGAATACTCAATCTGTCATTCTTTTTCTTTTATGATAAGGATGATGTCATTATTCTAGGCTATATTTTGTATGACTACAAATTCTTCTATTTTATAATATATTTAATTTGTTTAAACATTGATCATATTTCATTGATTTTGTATAAATTTCATTTCAGTGTTGATGTGGTGTATGGATTGAGTTTTATACAAAAAAGATAACGTGTTGGTAATTTTGTATCAACTTAAGTTGTGTCTTGAATGGAAATGCGCTTTATACCAATTGACAACTTATCTCTCTGATGCTGGCTGGACCGTTGGATCACCCGAAGCAATTTGATCCATTGATTGCTTATATAAAAGGATTTCTACCCTTCAGTTTCTAGGGCACAATTTTGACTGTTCCTTCTTCGGTTAAGAAAAATTGATTCTACTCCTTCTCTTCCATTTTTTCTTTAATCATTCTTTGAGAGAAAAGTGTAAGGTTGATTTGGTTTCTATTCAGATGTGTGAACAGTAACGTTAGAAGGAAATTTCTTTAGAGAAGTTAGCTTGTATTTGTGTAGGTGAAGTCTGTGGTTTATAGTCTGAGAGTTGATCTCTGTTGTATATTGAACACTGGTTATCCTTCTTAGTGTAGAGAGGTCGTAATCCCATTTGGGAGCTTCAAAGGCAGAGTAGACATTTGTCGAATTGCCTGCCTAACGGGCAAAACAAATCGTGTGTTCTTGTTCATATTTCTTTACATATTTCTGAATTACTTTGTGTGATTGGTGAATGATGTAAGTTTAGAACCTGTGCATACACCCAACAGTGGTATCAGAGCTCTGGGAAAAACCCTAGGGCAAATCAGTTGTCTCTTTCTCGCTGAAAGTTTTTTGTTTTATGTTTAAACTCATTTTTCATGATACAATCTTTGTTCTGTTTGATTTCTTGGTTTCCATTTTCTGCATTTTGTATATATGTGTAGTCACATACATTGACTGAGAAATTATCAATAAAGTTCTTTGACCTAATTGTGAAAAATATCTGTCTATTACTGCTCAAGCATCTGCATCTGGGGTGTGGTTCTTATTCAATAGAGTTAGGAGGAAATTGCTGAGCTTTCATGTCTGTGCTCTCTTGAAGGGCCTGAATCTTGGAGTTCACAATAATCCTTGGGTGGTTCTTGCATCTTCTTTATTGCATATTGTTAAGTTTTCTTGAAGTTTTGTCTATTATTTGAAAACTTGCTTGACTTTTGTGTTAAGTTGTATTGTTAAGTTTCCTTGAAGTTCTGTCTGTTATTTGAAAACTTTCTTGACTTTCGTGTTAAGTTGTACTATAGTTTTCTTGAGTTCTGTCACACCAATGTGACTTCCACAAAATTCCAATTGGAACTTTTTAATGGAAAATGTGACTTTCCAATTTGGCAACAAAAAATGGAAGCCATATTAGTGCAACGTAAAGTTGCGAGCTTTAGATGGAAAATATCCTGATTCTTATACTGAGGATCAAAAGATGAAGTCGATGAACTTGCATATACCTCTATTATTTTACACCTCTCGACTCAGTGCTTAGAAAGGTAGGAAAATTACTTTACCTTTAAAGCTCTATGGGACAAATTCTTCGAACTATATTTGATCAAGTCTCTACCAAATAAAATGTTTCTTTTAGAACAATTGTTTTGTTTTAAAATTGATCCCTCAAAAGATCTTGATGAGAGTCTTGACATGTTCAATAAGATTGTCCAAGATATTGAAAACACTGGGGATAAAGTCCCTGATGATTACAGAGCCATCATTCTCTTAAATTCTCTTCCTGAATCTGCTAGAGAGATAAAAAATGCTATTAAGTATGTAAGAGATGTTCTAACCCCTGAGATAGTTGTCAATTCTTTTAAGAGTAGAGAGTTAGAGTTAAAGTCCACCAAGATTGATGGCGAGGGGTTAACTGCTAGAGGGAAGAGTACCACTAGGGACTATCAGCAAGATAAGCCCAATAAGAAGGATAGATATAAGTCCAAGTCTAGATCCAAGTCCAGGGCAAAGGGTAGGAAGTGTTATGGATGTGGTAAGACTGGTCATTTCATTATAAACTGTTACAAGAGGAAAAATGAGTTGAAAGAAAAAGCTTCAGAACAGGAGAATGTTGCTGAAGTTTTTGAAGATCTTGCAGAAGTTTATGTGACTTCTACAAGTGATTATCCACAGGAGTGGATATTAGATTCAGGGTGTACATTTCATATGACACATAAAAGGAAGTGGTTTAACACTCTGGTAGAAAAAGACTTGGGTCAGGTTCTTATGGGAAACATCATGTCTTGTAAAGTCAAAGGTATAGGAAGCATTATTCTAAAATTGGACACTGGAATTGTGTACAATTTTGAGAATGTTAGGTATGTTCCTAACTTAAACAGAAATCTTATTTTTGTTGCTTTTTAGTCAAATGTGGTTGGTCTGGTAAGTTTGATGGAGATCAAATGAAAATGTTTAAGGGTTCTTTAATGCACATGAAAGGCTTCATTAGAAATGGCCTTTATGTCATCAAAGCAGAACCAGTCTTAGGTACTGGAGCTGCTATGATTGTGCCAAGCATTGATAATAACAACCTATGGCATAGAAGGCTTGGACACATAAGTCTGAAGGGTCTCCAAATTCTTAAGTCTCAAGGCATTTTTGGGATGATTCCATAAATCCTATTCGTTTCTGTGATCATTGCCTTATTGGAAAACAGCATAGGTTGAAATTTGCTACTGGAACTCATAAGTCTAAGGCTCCTTTGGAATATCCTCATTCTGATTTATAGGGACCTGTTAGCAAACCCACTCATATGGGTAATAGATATTTCATGTCTATTGTAGATGACTATTCTAGGATGGTTTGGATTTTCTTATTAAAACAAAAGTCTGATGCTTTTCAAAAGTTCAAAAACTGGAAAGTTTTAATAGAAAATCAAATTGGAGGTAAGGTTAAGGTCCTTAGGACTGATAATGGTCTAGAATACTGTAATACTGAATTTGATCAATTTTGTAGTGAAAATGGTATTCTAAGACATAAAACAGTTAGGCACACACTCCAACAAAATGGGGTTGCCGAAAGATAAATATAACCCTCCTTGAAAGAGTCAGATGTATGTTATCCAACTCTGGTTTGACTCAGATGTTCTGGGGTGAAGCTATTATGACAGCCTGTTACCTGATAAATAGATCCCCTCTTCTGCCATTGATGGAAAAACTCCTTTTGAAAAACTATCTAGCAAGGTTGCTAACTATGACACTCTAAAAGTCTTTGGATGTCCTTTTTTGCTCATCAAAACATAGGAAAGTTAGAACCTAGGTCTAAGAAGTGTGTCTTCTTAGGGTATGCTGATGGTGTTAAGGGTTATAGGCTTTGGGATAAAGAGGATCATGGTTTCAAAGTTGTTATCAGTAGAGATGTCATTTTTAATGAAGATGACATGCGTTGTTTAAGAAAAGATATTTCTACTCAGTCTGAAAATTCCAATTCTAATAGTAACATTGATCAGGTAGAGCTTACTTCACCTGTTGTTACTACCAGAAATGATGTTGTCCATGATTAGGTGGAGCCTGATCAAACCTTAGATGATACTGAGAAAATACAACTTGATGATAGTAACTTTGAAAACAATGATGTTGATCCTAATTCTTTAACTGATTACCAATTCACCAGAGATAAAATTAGAAGACAAATAAGACCCCCAAATAGATTAGGTTATTCTGAATGTGTTTCTGCTACCTTACTTTCCATGAATGAACTTCTTGATACTGAACCAAAAACTTATCAAGAAGCTATAGAAAGTGAGCAGTCTGAGAAGTGGATTAGTGCAATGAAAGATGAGATAGCCTCTTTATATAAGAAGAACACTTGAGAATTAGTTCCTAAAGTTGACAACATGTCCCTAGTTGACTGTAAGTGGCTGTTCAAAGTAAAACCTGGATTTACCTTAAATGAACAAGCCAGATATAAGGCTAGACTTGTTGCTAGGGGCTTTACTCAAAGGGAGGAGTTGATTATCATGAAATCTTCTCCCCAGTAGTGAAATATACTACAATTAGAGTTATGCTTGCTCTC
Source organism: Forsythia suspensa (assembly GCA_023638005.1). Lineage (NCBI taxonomy): Eukaryota > Viridiplantae > Streptophyta > Magnoliopsida > Lamiales > Oleaceae > Forsythia > Forsythia suspensa. Next base: position 35,655,555 of record CM042671.1, read on the forward strand.
ACTGCTCACTTAGGCTGGGAATTAGAACAATTAGATGTAAAAACTGCTTTTCTTCATGGTGATCTTGAAGAAACAATTTATATGTCCCAGCCTGAAGGTTTTATTGAAACTCAGAATTCTGACATGTGTGTTTGTTAAAGAAACCTCTATATGGCTTGAAACAGGCTCCCAGACAATGGTATAAGAAATTTGATTCCTTTGTTTTATCTTTAGGTTTCAATAGAAGTGATTATGATCATTGTATGTATTTCAGATTACAAAGTTTAAATTCTTTACCTGTTTATCTCCTGCTATATGTTGATGATATGTTACTGTGTGGTCCTTTCTTTGAAGATATTGATAGAATTAAAAATGCTTTAAATTCTAAATTTGACATGAAGGATCTTGGAAATGCTAAGAAAATTCTTGGTATGAATATCATTAGAAATAGAAGAGCACACACTTTATCTCTAAATCAGATTGATTACATTGATAGGATTGTAGATAAATTTGGTCTAAAAAATGCTAAAGTTAATTCTGTTCCTTTAGGAAATCATTTTAAGCTTAGCAAGGATCTTTGTCCTTCGTCTGATGAAGAAGAAGCTGAAATGAAAAATGTTCCCTACTCTAATGTTGTAGGTTCTGTTATGTACACTATGGTGTGCACTAGGCCTGATGTTGCTCAAGCTATTAGCTCCTTAAGTAGATATATGTCTAACCCTGGGTTAGATCACTGGGAAGCTTTAAAATGGCTGATAAGATATTTAAAGGGGTCTAGAGAGTTAGGCCTAACTTTCAGTAAAAGTCATGAAGGCATTAGACTTAGAGGATTTTTGATGCTGACTTTGCTAGTGATAGGGATAAAAGAAGATCCACTACCTGTTATATGTTTACCTTATGTGATTCTTGTATAAGTTGGAAGTCTCAATTACAATCTATTGTTGCATTATCTACCACTGAATCAGAATACATTGCTGTTACTGAAGCAGTCAAGGAAGCAATCTTGCTTCAAAGTTTGTTAAATAAAATTGGTTATTTAAATCAATGTGCTACTCTTTTTTCTGATTCTCAAAGTACAATTCATCTATGTAAAAATCTCATGTTTCATGAACGCACTAAGCACATAGATATAAAATTACACTTTATTCATGATATCGTTGCTAATAATGTGATTCAACTTGATAAGATTCACACTGATGTGAATCCTGCTGATATGGGAACTAAGGTACTTCCTCTGAACAAATTTATGAACTGTTTGAGTTTATTAAATATTGATAAAGGGTAAACATTGATACTGCAAGTACTGGAGGCAATGAACAATGATGATTATGTCCCTCTCTGCATAAGTTGATATTTGAAGCTGTAACTGTGATATACAAAAATGGTGGAGAATGTTGGTAATTTTGTATCAACTTAAGTTGTGTCTTGAATGGAAATGCGCTTTATACCAATTGACAACTTATCTCTCTGATGCTGGCTGGGATCACCCGAAGCAATCTGATCCATTGATTGCTTATATAAAAGGATTTCTACCCTTCAATTTCTAGGGCACAATTTTGACTGTTCCTTCTTCGGCTGAGAAAAACTGATTCTACTCCTTCTCTTCCATTTTCTTCTTTAATCATTCTTTGAGAGAAAAGTGTAAGGTTGATTTGGTTTCTGTTCAGATGTGTGAACAGTAACGTTAGGAGGAAATTTTTTTAGAGAAGTTAGCTTGTATTTGTGTGGGTGAAGTCTGTGGTTTACAGTCTGAGAGTTGATCTCTATTGTATATTGAACACTGGTTATCCTTCTTAGTGTAGAGAGGCCGTAATCCCATTTGGGAGCCCCAAAGGCAAAGTAGACATTTGTCGAACTGCCAGATTAACCGGCAAAACAAATCGTGTGTTCTTGTTCATATTTTTTTACATATTTCTGAATTACTTTGCGTGATTGGTGAATGATGTATGTTTAGAACCTGTGCGTACACCCAACATAACGTGTAGTTGAATGTTGTCAAAAATATTTAAAAAGAAAAAGAAAAAGAAGAAAAGACAACGCGCGCATGATTGTTGCTAAAAAAGAATAACAACAACGTACTAAAGAATGTTGTTAAAATGAAACGACAACGAATAGAGCAACGTTGTTAAAATAAAACGACAACGGTCAGTTGAACGTTGTTAAAAGTAAATGACAACGCGCAGAGGCATGTTGCTAAAAATATTTTTCATAACAAGCAATGAACGTTATTAAAGAGAAAGTGTACGTCGTTAAAAATACAATGACAACGAACGGTAAACGTTATTAAAGGACATTTACCACAACAACGAATGCACGTTATTAAAATTCTAAGTACATTGTTAAAAGTAAAATGACAACGCGCTTTTTGTATTCCATAATGAACATTGCATGTTGCTGTAGATATCTACTTTTTGACAACATCAAAAGACGCAATGTGAACGTTGCTAAATCTCTATGACAACGTTTTCCGCCCATTGCAATACATTCTTTTTCTTGTAGTATTGCAAACCCTAATTTTAAAATACAAGATGATGGAGATCATGACTTCCTTATTTGATACAACAAACATCAACAATATTGTTTCGAATATATGCAAATCCTAATTTTAAAATTCAACAAGATGGAGATCATGATCCTCATAATTGGATATTTCTGAAACATAACAGTAATTGGATTTATCGAAGGAATTTCTTGAACCAAAGAGCAGATTTTTTGGGGTATCTTTTGAGTCCATGTGTCCTGTCCACGTAAACTATACCAAACTTTTGAAGGTACCCTGAGCCCCATTCAAAATTGTCCAAAAATGACCATGCGAAGAAGCCTTTTACATCAACCCCCTCCCTGTAACAAAAATCATACTGTTAAATCTATTCTTTAATTCACAACATGTATAATAATGTGTGTCCTGGATGATAGTATTTTTATTTAAATTTAAAAGTTTTTAATCCATCCTCAAATTCAATGCAAGTTGCATTCCATATTAATAAATTAATCTTATTGTTTTAGGGACTAAAAAAGTTTAAAATACACATTAATATTACATATAATTTTAAACTTAGGCTTATGTCAAGACAATTATAACACAAGCTATAAAAATAGTGTGTATGAAACTACTTGGCTAGTTTCAATAATATAGATAGTATGATTAGTAGATATTATCACCGGTCTAGGTGGTAGTGGATTCCTCGATTCATTATTCAATGAAATTGTAATGTATTTTTACGATTTGGATATAAATCAGAGGCGCCACTTATCTCTACTAATATAGATATTATTGAATTGGCTTTTACTGTTTAAAAACGTATTGATTGAATACTCCATTAATTTTAAAGGCTTCTTTAATATCTTAAAATTTTCAATCTTTAAAAAATATAATAAATATACTTAACTTTTTAATTTTATAAAAATTTTAAAAATCTAAATTAAATATAACATCTTAATAGACAAAAGGTAAATACTCACGTAATGGCTTGCTTCACGGCCAAAAGATGACGGCGGTAAAAATCTACTCTCTGTGGATCATTGGTCCCTTGCTTTATTGTGGTAATATTAGCATCGCCAATTCCTACAATAATTCCAAATATTTGAATTAGAAAAAAAAAATTAAATTAAAATTCACATCAAATTCAAATGGGCCAAAATATTGGCTTTATATAATTTTTTTCTCACCATTTTCCGTGATATAAATAGTTGGATTCTTGTACTTTTGCTTCGTATAGACAAGGAGATCTTTGAGCCCTCTTGGATACACATAAAAGATACTTACACCTGTCTGTAATAAATCATAACAACGTAATAAGTCCAGTTATACCATGTTTCATTATAAACTTCTAACAAAATGTACTAATATATGTCGATAGATACTTGCACATAGAAATATTTATTTGATTCCAACTGTCCGTGATTGCTCTCATGAGTTAGGCTGTATAGAGAGACGAGCGTCCCATTAGGGCCTTTTTCTATTTCTTTTGTTGTTTCAGAAAAATTAAAGATCATTGAGCCAAGTGACCCGATCCCGTACAAGCATGGTGGCCTTACATTTTCTAACCCCGACCTAGTAAAAAATATGAAACAATGCTTGGTCGATGGGCTGCATCGGGCCACTCGTAGGCAGTCTGAGCAGACTGGATTACTTTACAGCTCAAATTGTAGATTTTAAAAGTAAAATTATTGTTGTCAATGGTTATAACAAATTTCAAAAGCCAAACAAGTCATTTTTTTTTTTTACAAAAAATAAATTTGAAGTAACATACCGGTTTACCAATAAATTTTCCATTTCTCTCAGCTGCAAAATAGGAGGAAAGAAAGCACAAGAAGATAAATGTTATATAGTGCAAAATATATTCCGTATTGTAATTAATAATGAGAAAATAAATTATCGAAGGTAATAAATATGAGCTTAGTTGTAAGATTAGTTTGAGAATCTGTTGAGTAGCTCACGTTAACATTATTAACAAAAGGAAGATTGGCAGCATAATTTGAAGTATAGTAATTGAGTCCCAAGAAATCATAGGAGCCCTTCAACAATGCTGCTTCTTCGATTGTGAACTTTGGTAAGCGTTTCCCAACAAGGGCACGAATTATTTTTGGATAATCTCCATATGTTAATGGCTCCAAAAACCTTCAAAACATCGTTAAAATATTCATATTTTAAGTTTTCGTTTTCTTTTAATACTGTTTAGTACTATTAAAGTTTTTTTTACCAAATATGGTGTTAGACTGTTAGTGTCTAGTTATGTTGAGTTTAACGTTGTACTTACCATCCATACATAAAATCAAGGGCCCGTTGAGCTGCTTTCACATCAGCTTGGCTCTTGGAGTAGGGCACAAACCAGTGAGACACAAGTACTATGCCAATTTGCCCTTTCTGATGCGGCTATATATGTAACATTACCAACATTAGCAAGTATTTCTACATTTTAATGATATTGGACAAAAGGAATCGAGTAATTGTCAAACTGTAAAGGCTAGATATTATCGTATGCTAGTCTTGTGTGTCAACTAATTTCATAGATGAGTTGAGATCAACTAATTTGAATTGCTATATAAGTGAGTTGATCAACAAGAGAGAAGGTGTATGATTCACTTCTGCTACTTAATTATAGAGTCTCGAGATTTCATTTTATAATACTAACATTTTTATATTGATTATTCTTTTCATTTTTAATTAACTTACATAGAATTTAACCCTCAGAACTTGTTTGAGAGAGTGTTTTAGCAAATTTTGATAAAAAAAATAAATATGTGATTGAAAAGTTATTACTATAAGTTGTTAGTTATATGAAATATGTGGCTAAAATTAATTGTTAACTTTTGACTATAACTTTTTAGCGGATTTTAATTTGGACCAAACAACACTTAAGTAAGAAACTTATGGCTTGTTTAATATATGGTGGGTTGTAGAGTATTAGACAATACTAATAAAGAAAAAAGTTAAATCTGGTTTTATAGTACTGTCAATTTCTATATAGCGAACGAAATATATCAATTTCAAAAATAAAAAAAATTAGAGATTTGATTACCAACCTTGTACTTTTTAGCTGAATTTAATTTGGACCAAACAAACACTTAAATAAAAAACTTATGGCTTGTTTAATATATGGTGGATTGTAGAGTATTAGACAATACTAATGAAGAAAAAAGCTAAATCTGGTTCTATAATAATGTCAATTTCTATAGCATACGAAACATATCAATTTTTATTTAAAAAATTAGTGAATTAAGTACCAACCTTGTACTTTTCCCTGTATAATTTCGCAGTTTGGGCATGACAAAGGAGCATGTAGTGAGCAGCAATGTAAGGCTCAATGGCTGAGTTGCCAGCAGGACAGTCATTGTTCATCCAAGAAGAACAGCGTCCAGGAGCCAATGCACCCGAGTCATAACCATTTACGATGAATATGTATGGCTCATTCATAGTCACCCAATGCTTAACCCTATCACCAAATTCTTTGAAACAAACCTCTGCAAAATCTTTAAAATCATCTCTGCCACAAAAAATAAAAAATAATAATTTGTAATTCCTGTTTAACTTTAATTTTTTTTAACAATATCAAAGCTTCATTCAAAAAAAAAAAAAAAAAACTTTAAAAATCATGTTTAAAAATAAAACTAACTTCAACGTAAGTTTGAGACATATTTATTAGCACAACTAAACATGCTCTATGTCCTTCTATGTTTCTATTTTAAAAAACCTCATTAGTAAATATGTATGTATGTATCATATATGTATATACATTTTCGGTGGTGGTGGTGGTGGTGGTGGTGGTGGTGGCGGCGGCAGGTTGTGGTGGTATCCGTGGCGGTGATGTTGGGAGTGGTGAGGAGGTAAAGCCTTTTCATTCTCTCTTCTATTTTATTTTTTAATATTTGTTTAATAAATTAAAATCAATTTTTTTTTTATCAAACTATTGTTTTTAAATTAATGTTAATTTATACTATTTTAATGGATAATAGTGATTGTACTAATTTGCCCTTCCATAAAAGTCAATTGGAAGTCAACAAAACTTATTCATCGAATGTTTTGGATGAAAACTGTCCATAGGGGCGAAATTGCTTCCTAAAGATTGGAGACAAAAGCCAGGCCCAAAAAATAAAAAGGTTGGGGTAGGTTTGCTAACTTGCCCCTTTAGGGATGAATATTACCGTTTACCCTTGGTAAAAAGGTAACTTATTTTATTTTGCTATTGAAGGAAAGCATAACCGTAACTATTTTGCTATTTCTGCTGTTTTTAGAGGAATTTTTGGGGTTTAGATTGGATGTTTTAGTGATTTTTTTGGTAATATTTCTGTGTTCGGTGAATTTTACCGGCCATAATATATTGTTATCCATTGACACTTTCAAGATTCAAACTCGTAGCTACTGTTTTCCAGCGAATTGGGTACAAATAAAATTTTAGGACTTTTTGGAGAAAGACGACCTATTTTTTTACTTGTTAGTTTTTTTGGTACATATGGTTACTTTTCAATTATGTTTTTCTTTTTTCTTGTTTTTTTTTTTTTTTTTAATTTAAAAAAAGGACAATTTGGTTATAAAGGACCAACCACGCCAAGTTTTTAATACATTGGGGATGTGTGTTGCTATTTTTTTAGGTTAAGGGTACATCTTTGACGATTTTAAAACGTTGAAGACCTTTGATACAATTATCCCAATTTTTATTCATCGCATTCTTATTCTCAATATTTTATTAATTAATATATCTAGTCTTTGATGAATTGATGGCACTTTCTAAATATATATTTGTTATTTCACTAATTAGATAATATCATGAATCCAGGTTTACTTACAGAATGCGAGGGCTTAGAAAGCCACCATACTCATCTTGTAGGGCTTGAGGAAGATCCCAATGATATATTGTGGCAAAAGGCTGGACACCTGTTTATTATATATATATATATATATAGCACCCAGTTATGTATATTAAAGAGAGAGAGAGTAGAGGAAAAATAATTTATAGTGTCTCTAACCCTTTGATAGGAGCTCATTAATGAGATTGTTGTAGAAAGCAACTCCTTCTTTATTTACTCCTTTACTTAATTTTCCATCTGCATAAATAATAATAAAGTTCAAACGAGTCAATCTATGTATTTCTTATTTACTCTGTTACATAATTATCGAAGAATGTCACCGTATGCACAGTCAATGTTTGCAATGGTCTACACAACACATTAATAACATTGAAGGAAATAAAAGATTGTTTGGTTTTACTTAAAAGTTGGATAAAAATTTGATTCAAAGTCAAATATTAATTTTAATCACACATTTTATGAGACCCACAAATTTTATCAACTTTTCAACTATACGTTCTATCAACATTTATCTTAATATGCTACAAAACATATTAACAAAAGATGGCACTTAATAAGTTATGGTTTGTTAAGAACAAGAAGAAGTATTTTCTTGGTTTAATTATTTCTACTTTCATTACTATTATGTTGGTTTATGTGTTCTTTTATTACTATCTTCCTCTTATTTTGTGGTTTCTTATTGTGCATCTTGGAGCTTAGAGAGCAGAGCTCTACTACGAAATTTGGGCCATGGTTTAAAAAACAACTGGCCATAACATAAAAAAAAAAAAAAAAATTTTATTTAACTGTACATTTCAAAAAAATTTTAGGGCAGTGGGGGCACAGGCCTGAGACAGCCCAACACTCTCCGACCCCTGTGCATGCGTGTCAAGTGGCCCAGCCCGACTCACGATTTGACCAGTTTAAAAACTTTTGTGGGTGCAACCCGACACATAATTATGCGTGCACAAACATAAGAATGAAATGATGTTCTAGGGTTAGGAGTCTCAATTTTTCTCGTCACAAAACGATCAGAGTAGGTATAGCAAATACATAAATGATGTATGGCCCACTACAATGCAAACAACAATTTAGTATTTATTCGGTCAAGTATTTATTTTTAATTATAAGTAATGAATCGTATAAAATATATGTGGATAAAAATGATATATGAACAAATGACTTGCTTTTTCAAAGTTTTGCCTATCCTAAACAAGGTCCCTTCCAACAACAAACCCCACCAAAAACCATATATGTATAGAAAGAAAGAAAAACACACCTACCGCATCAACACATAATCACATCAACATAAAAATCCAAAAGTTGGCATTTTGTAATTGTCACGAGGAGTAGGTAGGTCATATTATCATTAATTAATTAGAAGATTAGTACTAAACTGTCAAGCTTCAAAAGTAATTATTTAACTCATCAATTTATTTACTTTTGTGAAATTGAGTTAGTAGGTCAAATTATTATTAGTTAATGAGAAGATTACTAGATTAGTGCTTGGACTTTCAATCTTCGAAAGTGATGTTTTAACACCTTAATCTATTTAATTTTGTGAGATTGGATCCCAACGTGACAAAAGTCAACAATGTGAATGCTACAATTACAAATGACTTTCACATGAATTAAAATTGGAGTGCAAAACTGTCAAAATTTAATATTTCTCTAATTTTTAAGAATGAAAATCACGTGAGATTTTAACTTCAACATTTTTGATTTGGCATCACTTGGGATTCAATCTCACAATATGTCAAATAAATTGGAAGTCAACTTCAACTTTGAAGGTTGAGAACTATTTTCGCACTATCTCAAAGGTTGAGAAATCTTGCCTTAATTTTCAATTAATTAATATAAACAAAACATATTTTAACGTTATTTAGTGGATTACATATTATCCTTAACACACAAAAAACGTTAAGAATAAAATTATGATTAGTATTCAAAAGTCTTGTATTAGGGTAAATTTTGAAATACATTTAATTATATTCAATTTAATTTTATCTAATTTAAAGTACTAAATATATTCACACCGTTAATACATTTGATATCTATTTCTAGCACCAATTGAGTGTTAATAAAGAAAATAAGAGGCCATTGAGTTCTGAATAAATATACTTGAAAAAAAAATTTGGTCACTAAATTTTTTGAAAACATATTTAATCTTACAAGGTAAAATTCTTGTCCATGAGATAGAAAATCTGAAGCCATTGAGTCCAATAAATTCCATAAGCTTTACATCTTCCTGCATGTCACCATATCATTTCTTAGCTCATAGCACCCCAAACATATAAACATTAATTTATGGACTAGATCTCAAGAATATTTTTCAAATAATAACGTTTACTTCAATTAATATTAATAATTATTATTATATTTAACAATTACTAGTGTCAATTGACTATATTATCGTTCCAGCTAGATGAATAATTGAGAACAGAAAAATTAAAATAATAACATTTATATAAAGTAAATGTTTGACTCTTAAAAAAAAAAATACCTTGTAACGATGATAAAAGTCATTTGCTAAATCGCCATTGCTTTTATCCAAAATTTTATCTGCAGTCAATTATATGTTGTAATTGTTAGCCCTATTAATGTCAAAGATCACTCCGTCGCGCATAGAAAAGTACGCACAGAGAGAAATTGCAGAATATCTATGGACCAAATTGCCAAGTGCAGAAAGTGTAGGGTGATATATGCGAGTGGACAAGAATAGATTGAATCATTCTGCAAAATATGGGGACCTATTCATAGATGTTGAAAAGATGTGTATGAAAAGACACACCTACTAAAAAATAATATGAATTTTGGAATTTGTGTATGTTTGATGAAACACACTTATTTGGAAAGAACGTTTTTGAAAACTCATTTTTGTACTATTACAAACGTTTCACTCAGTTATACGTTATTAGAAAACTATGTTCACGTGTCGTTTCTAAATTGAATGACCGTGGCGCCAAGTGTTCGTCTAGATTCAATTTCCAACAAAAGCTAATGAGAAACGAGAATAATATTCAGCTTAATTGTAATAATAACTTCGAGTCTAACACCCTCTCACCCCACCCGAATCCCACAATTGCGCTCGCGCACATAGATACACTCAAAGAGAGATCTAGGTTTAAGAGAGGAGGTCGAATACCTGGATATTTGTGTGCAAAGGTATCCCATATACTTTGACCTTTGCCATCCTCTTTTACAGCTCCTTCATACTGCAACAATATGTACATTTTCAGCAACAATTAATATTGTGCATGCAAACACACACACACACACACACAGATGAGTATGTGGTCACCTGATAGGCAGATGAGGATGCACCAAACACAAAATCAGGGGGAAAACTAGTCCGATTGAATGGAGTTGATATGTGAGTGCTGGGCACATTTTTGGCTGAAACTGAAAGTATATTCAAGCTAAGGAAGTTGATTAGGACAAAGAGACACAGAGAATGATAATGTAGGAGCTCCATATCTGTCTGTATGGCTATTATCAAAGGCTCATTTGCCCATAATATATAGAGTGAAAAACTCCAATAATTTAAAAGGACAAAAATAATATATTGCAGTGATTTACATGTGTATATATTATATATTTGTTTTTTTGGAAAATTGGCGCAAATGGTCCCTAACATATGTTTATAGTGCTCAAATGGTCACTAATCTTTCATTTTTGGTGGTGGTCTCTAACCTATCCATTTAGGTGCGCAATTAGTCCTTTGGGACACATTCTGTTAAAAAGCTCAGTTAGTTGCACAAGTGAGTTAAACTCTCATTTTATTTGTCTTTATTAAATGGATAAAATCATCATTTGCTGCACCATTTCCTCATCTTATTTCTGAATCTTCCACCCCAACCGTTAAGCCAAATTCACCATCTTGTCCTTCAAAATATAATATACATCATGATGGATCTTAATATGAACTACAAGTTTTCCTCTTGGAACGGTGAGCTAAGAAAGAATGGCAATATCTGATATACCACTTTACGGTTGGATTGTTTTGGCTACGGAGAACGTGATAAAGCTGCATTTTGGAGCAGTCTAACGAAAGATGGAAGACATAGTATCTAAGTAAATGCTTCTGATGACGGGTGCAAATTAGTGTTTGGATTGGGTTCAAAACCTAGTACATAAACTGATGAATATTGTGCACATCGGGGTAATAAAAACAAAGGGTCGACAACTATATTATATTCTGAAGGACAAGATGTTAAAATGTTAAGATTAATTACATAGATGAATTAAATGAAAAAAAAAAAAAAAAAAGTCGATAAAGATTTCGACCAATAGTCTCAGTGATAACTTTTTGCGTTTCTATTCAAATTGGCGAAAAGAGTATCTGAATTTCAGGAGGAATGGGTGAACAATGGCGGTTTTGGTGGAGTTATAGATGGGGGTAAGTGTGGAGGGAAGACCCACACATAGTGCATAGATAGAGATGCCTACACAACAAAAGCAACACACACGATTCCTCTTTCCCGCATCGCCTGCACATCTTGTTCATGTTATTCACGACGTTGTTGTCCCCGCTCAACGTACACACACCATTGGAATTGTTGAAAAATTCAAGAGCAGTAGCTGGGGAGCATTCCAGTAATATGCACCGGTCGATTTCCTCAAATGTCAAGAGAAAACCACTAAAGGACGAACTCTAGATGATTTTCTCCTCGAGAGTTCTAGTTCTCAAAAGTCAACCCAAGCATATACACCAACTCAACCATCCAAAATCTTCTTCGCTTCCTCAAATCAATTCACAGTTCTTAGAATGTTGCCAAAACCAAATATCCCACACACAAAAATCCCAGATTCCATCCAATTAATAAAATGCAGTGGAAAACTACCCGAAATCAATAATAAAAAATATCGATACTTTATCAAAGGGATGGCATTAGCAGTCAATAAACTGGAAACAGAAAGGAGAAAATTTGCCTCTCTTGATAGATGTACAAACATATTTCCTCCCTTTCAAAAGGATAATTTTCAAAATAAAAAATATCAAGTGCTTAATAAATATTATTTCTTCCTTCCATCTATTTTAAAATCAAGAATGTGGTATAAAACCATTTTAAAAGTTACCAACTCAGCAATAATTTTTCATACCCCAAATAAACTCGATATTTATTAGATTGATTTTTCAAAAATTAAAATTCTTCAAATTTTAACTCTCTTAGAATAGAACCAGTATCCTTGGGAGACCAAATCATTTTCAAAGAAAGATAGTCAAAAGTCCAACTTTTCATATCAGGATTATATCCATGCCTAGTATATATAATGTATTTTAGACCAACAAGTTATTCATGGTTCATATTGTTTAACCACAATTGTCCATAAATATTTCCTAAATGGTTCCAGCAATGGTTGATCTACTTTAACTCTATTGAGGAAATCCCCCCCCCCAGTAGGGTTCAAGAAGGATTTCAATTGTTTAAATCTAAAGGCGTCAATTTCACTCAAGAGAATCTACTTTTTCAATTTTGCAAAATCTTCAAAATTTCATGGATTTTTTGCTGAGATTTTCAAATTTTTTCTTGTCTCTGAAGATTCTTTTGTATTAAAAAAAAATCATCTGAAGATGCAAAGTCAAGTGGTGGGAGAAATTCATAGAATCCAATGCCTATTCCAAAGCAATTCAATCATGGAGCGACTAAAACAGGCCTATACCACGAAAAAATCAAGCAAAATCAAGTATTTCTGCTCAAAGTGATTTTCTTGCAGAAAAAAGCAAGATTATGGCTTAGATGGCAAAATGTTTTGACCTAAAAGAATTCTCCATCCTTGCCCATCAAGCAGCATCAATGGCACAATCAAAATCTACCAAAGGATCTGAAGCCGCCTCTGACCCAGATTTAGAACCGGACTTTCAACAAGACAATGAAGAAAATTCTTTCGAGGGTAGATTCCTTTGAGATGTGATTATTTCAGATAAAAGCATAAGACAATCGACTTTTCAAAAATAGAAAGTATCGAGGTGTCATCATTATCTATTTAATCAATACTATACTTTATGCAAAGAAAAACTATGGATCATGATGATGTGGTAGACTGTTTTTCAAAAAGATGCATCAAAAGTCGCAAAAACAAAAACGCACTACCTTAAAACAAACAATTAACAAGAGTCTCCAAAGCATTTCAAATCTGCAATTGAAGTCCGCATCAGCCCGCAAGAGGACGACCTCTATCAGAAGAAAGACAAAGTGCATTTTAACAGCCAATAAAGATTTATCATTTCTCTTTAACAGCCAAGTTACTAATATTTAGCAATTATTTATTATTTCTGTTAAATTACAATCTTCTCATCCGGCATCTCAAAAAAGTATTACTACTAAATCAATTATGCAAGTTACCCCCTCTCTTCTTCTACCTCAAGGATATTTACCTCTTAGTCAACCCTTTGAGCCTCTGGCCTATATTTCTATACTACATCTAAAATGCTCTAAAAGGGATAAACATTTTTGGAACAAAATATCCTCACTCATTTTAGATTTTTCAATTTACCCTTTATTAATTTAAAAATCCTTTAAAATTGGTTCTATTAAATCTTAATTAATTATGACTTTTAAAATTCTTCACCTATACATTTACATCTAATAATTATATCTTAATTAATTAATGTCTTTAAAATTCTTCACATCTAAAAGGCCATAAAAAAGAGAAATATTTTTGGACCAAAATATCATTACTCATATTTTAGATTTTCCAATTTACCCTTGATTAATTTAAAAAGTCTTTAAAATTGATTCAATTAGATCTTAATTAATTAAGATTTTTAAAATTCTTCACCTATACATCTATATCTAACAATTAAATCTTAATTAATTAAGGCCATTAAAATTCTTCACATATACATCTATCTACATCTAAAAGGCCTTAAAAAAAAAAAATATTTTTTGACCAAAATATCGTCACTCATATTTTAAAATTTCCAATTTACCCTTGATTAATTTAAAAAGTCTTTAAAATTGGTTCAACTAAATCTTAATTAATTAAGGACTTTAAAATTCTTCACATATACATCTATATATGAGAATTAAATCTTAATTAATTAGGCCTTTAGAATACTTCACCTATACATCAATCTACATTTAAAATGCTTTAATAAAGAGAAATATTTTTGGACCAAAATATCTTCACTCATATTTTAAATTTTCCAATTCACCCTTAATTAATTTAAAAAACCCTTTAAAAAAATTAAATCTTAATTAATTAAGACCTTTAAAATTCTTCACCTATACATCTATATCTAACAATTAAATATTAATTAATTAAGGCATTTAAAATAATTCACCTATACATCTATCTACATCTAAAAGATAAAAGGAAAAATATTTTTGGACCAAAATATCCCTACTCATATTTTAGAATTTTCAATTTACCATTGATTAATTAAAAAAGCCTTTAAAATTGGTTCAATTAAATCTTAATTAATTAAGACTTTTAAAATTCTTCACCTATACTTCTACACATGCTCCTTCATTTCATGAATTGAATATAATTAATAGGAAACACTAGCCCCCTACTCTAATCATGGGTTGGATGCTTTCAACACTAGGTTTGAGATAGTAAACAAAATTGTGAAGGAACCAAATTATTAGGTAAAATCCTTGAATTGTTATTACCATAAATGACATAATTATTTTGAAATAGATGTTGATATTGGTAGCTCAGCAATCGCCACCGCAATCTTGCACATGCCTTTGGGGTGCGTTACGATATTGACAATGGATATGGGTTTCTTGGTAGAGTCACAGTCGGGAGAGGAATTATCGAAGAGATTGTTCACTGATGTCGAATTTGTCAAATGGATGTGGATTCTACAATATTTGTTGATAATGCCATGCCATCAAGGAAAGTTTTGCCCTGCGAAGATGAAAGTGAAAATGAAGATGAATAATGAGTTTTATTGTAAATTTTATCATCAGTAAGTTCATGATTTTTCTCAATCATGGTGAAAATGGAGGGTAAAATTGAAATACTTTGTACACATTACATATCTACAATTTTTTATACCTTATATTGAAGACACATAGCTCTAATAGATACATAATCTTTAGAATAAATTATTGAAAACCAACATCACCACACAGTGACAGTAGAACACCAAGTGAATAAAGTTGTAAATGGAACTTTTACTTTTGCCGAAACTTTTATACACGAAAGTAAGATGTATAAAGCATAGATATGGGTTACCAATTATTCTTGACTTATCAACACATCCCCTTATGTGGAACTGCCAATTTTAATTTCTTTATGCTTGAACTTTCATTATAAAAATTTAAAATGATATGTTTAGACTATTATTTTTAAATTGAAATGATTTTCTTACAATCTGCTAGTTTTAAAATGTGAGGGTACTTGAAGTTTTTAAAGTTTTTATAAGAATTTTATAAAGAAACGATGTCTAATATATCTGTTGGAAAAATTAGAAAATTGTGCCATGTTTGAGCAAGATTTTGCATGGGACCCATTTTCTATTTGATGAAAACAAAAGTTGATTCGTGTTCTCCTCCACGAGAACATCGAAATCATGTATTTACTTGCCCAAAATGATGCTTGGGTGAAGGAAGATTGAGGCTCAAACATGGAGTTGGAAATGGTTGAAAGAAAAGAAATTAGTTCTATCCCACATAAAAAAAATAGAAACACTTGGACTTGTATACATACGGCCACACTTATTGATATGTGTAATCATGTGTAGCATAGAGGCTCTCTCTTGCACGTACCCACGGTGGGGGCAAATCACATACCGATTAACACCTTGGGCCATTGAACTCATGTGCGAGCGCGACTTGCGTACACGAATGTCGGACCAAAATTGGCCACATAGTCAAGCCTACGTTTTACAATTTTTTTTCGATTTAATTACAGAATTAATTTTTTGTCTTTTCAGCTACCTTAAACTCCTGAATTCTTTTTTTAATTCAACGCACCATTACATCTCCAGTGTGGTTGTCAGGCCTCCACTAGGAACTTTTGAATTCCTGAAGGCATGGTTTATTGTGTTACTAAAGGTTGATGTTAATAGAGGAGAAGGTCAGGGGTCATCTGGGAGCCTACAAATGGGGTCTGAACTTCCACAATCAAACACATGAAATTCAGTCTTATACTCTTACCTTTTTATTCCAAAATATCTAAGTGTCTTTTTCGTGATATTGTTTGGCAGTAGCTCACTTCATTGGTTTAGTAGCTTCGTGCTACCATTTCTTTCATTGTATCCTAAGAAGCAAATGTTACCTACGGTAGGGATTGAATCTGTTTTAAGGAAACTGTGCTTGTACAGGCCTCGGTTTGCAGTTTCTTATCATGTCTATTGTTTCCTTGTTATCATTTTTTTCTGCAGTTTACATGTTTGTTTCATGTTCTCTTTTAGTAGAATATGTACTTTAATACGTTCAATATAAATCTTGAATAACAATCTTAAAATAGATTCTAAAGACAGATTATATTAAAAGAAAAACAGTTTTAAAACAGAATTTGAGAAATTGAAATAGTTTTAATTGGAAGAATTTTTTTGACAGATTGTTTATACTGTCTAAAAAAAATTAATTTACACCTTTTTCCAGTAGATTGTATAAACTGAAAAGTAGGTTTTCATAAAAAGTATTATTTATACTATTTAATTTTATTTAAAAATGGCAACTGATCCGAGTACTGAAGTTGTCACTCAAACCACTGCCCCGACTGTGAATAATCCAGTTAATCATGGAGAGAAACCGAGAAATTCAATGGGTTGAATTTCAAAATGTGACTACAAAAAATGTTGTTTTGTCTGACCATCTTCAATCTTGCGAGATTCTTGACTGAGCATGCTCCTAAATTCAATGAAGGTGAGGGAGATATCCAAGCTGTCAGCGCAGTTGAAGCTTGGAAGTATTCTAATTTCCTATACCGTAACTATGTGAAGAATGGTTTGGCGAATTCATTATACAATGTGTATAGTTCAATTAAAATGGCGAAGGAATTGTGGGAGTTTCTAGACAAATATATAAAAATGAGGATGCGAAGGCTAAGAAATTAATTGTTGGCCGCTTCCTCGATTATAAAATGGCAGACTCAAAGCCCGTGATCAGTCAAGTACCAAAATTACAAGTGATCTTGCATGAAATTCATGCTGAGTGAATGAGTTTGAGTGAAACTTTCCAAGTGGCGGCTATTGAAAAGCTACCTCCGGCTTGGAAAGATTTCAAAAACTATCTCAAACATAAGAAAAATGAGATGAACATTGAAGAACTAATTGTTAGACTTTGCATTGAAGAAGACAACATGGGTTCTGAAAAGAAGATGTTCAATTCTACTGTGGCCAAAGCAAATGTGGTAGAGCATGGTCAAAGCTCTAAGAAAAACAAAAATAAGTTTGGAAAAGGGCCAAAGATGGGACCGAAAGGAGGTGTATCCACAAAGAAATTTCCTGGAAAATGCCACAACTGTGACAAAGTAGGTCACAGAACGTTGGAGTGCAGGTTGCCGAATAGAAACAACAAGAAAGAAGTCAATGCGGTTAATAACATTGCACACGATGTGTCTGAAATGAGCATTGTAGTTGTCATTTCTGAAGTTAATATGGTGGGTTCAAACTCGAGAGAGTGGTGGATCGACAATGGTGCTACTAGACATGTTTGCTCGGATAAAGAGCTATTTAGTTCTTTTGAAGAAACTGAGAATGGAGAGAAGCTGTTTATGGAAAATTTAGCTACATTTGAAATCAAAGGCCAAGGCAAAGTGGTTTTCAAGATGATGTCTGGAAAGACCTGATTCTTAACAATGTACTTTATGTGCCAGAAATTCATAAGAACCTGGTATCTGGGTCGCTGTTTAACAAGCATAGTTTCCGTATGGTGTTTGAGTCAGATAAAGTCATTTTGTCTAAGAGTGGAATGTTTGATGGAAAAGGTTATGTGTCTGATGGGTTTTTTAAGCTCAATGTAATGACGGTTAAGTAAAAAATTAATAAAATGAATAATTCTTTTGCTTACTTGCTCGAGTCTTTCAATTTGTGGCATAGTAGACTAGGACATGTTGCGTAGTTTAATTAACTTGAATTCAATACATGCATTCCATATTGATTCTAAACACAAGTATGGTGAAGGGGCTGAATGGTTACGCCACTTCCTAGAGGATCTTCCTAGATGGCTAAAGCTTGTGCCAGCAATTTGCATACATTGTGATAGTCAATCTGCAATTGGTAGGGTACAAAGTAACATGTATAATGGTAAGCCTAGACATATACGTCGTAGACATAGTACCATAAGACACCTACTCTCAACTTGAGTTATCTTTATTGACTATGTGAAGTCAAATGATAATATTGCAGATCATCTAACTAAAGGTTTAAATAGAGAGTTAGTTAGAAAGTCGTCAAAAAGAATAAGACTTAAGTTTTTGGAAGAACAAGTTAATACAATAGAAATCCAACCTAGTTGACTAGAGATCCCAAGATCTAGGTTCAAAGGAACAACTTAATTGTAAAAACTTAATTAGATCACCATGGGGGTTATCTCATGTCCATTCTTATGATGAAACAATGATACCCGTAGAGAAAAGGATAAGCTCTATGCTTTTAATGATTCTTGCGCGTGGAGTATAGCGGGCTACTCTTAATTAATAAATCACCTATGTGAGAGAGAAGTGTGGCCGCTTCTAAGATAATTGTGTGAGGCGCAATTCTTAAAAACTCTCGCAGAACCAGGCATATGTTCACGGCCATAAATGAACATAACAATGAGAACTGAAATATGTAAGGAAGAATTTTATGTAAAGTATATAATCTTTTACACAAACGACATAACAGTTCAAGGACATCGCGTCTACTGATCATCTAGTAAAATAAATATACTTTCACGTGAGAAGGTTCAAAGGGTAACACATACATATCCTATGCAGGTTTCGGACGTTGAACTTTTTCGCCAAGTCTTCTATGTCTCGGTCAATTTCCATTCATGTGGGGAATTGTTGAAAATGCCATGTTTGATCATGATTTTGCGTGGGACCCGTTTTCTATTTGATGAAAACAAAAGTTGATTCGTGTTCTCCTCTGTGAGAACATCGAAATCATGTATTTACTTGCCCAAAATGACGCTTGGGTGTATAAGGCTCAAAGATGGAGTTGGAAATTGTTGAAGGAAAAGAAATTGGTTCTTTCCCACATTGGAAAAATAGAAAAACTTGGACTTGTGTATATATGGTCACACTTATTGAAATGTGTAATCATGTGTAGTATAGAAGCTCTCTCTTGCGCATGCCCGCATGGAGGGCAAATCACGGACCGATTAACACCTCGTGCCATTGAACTCATGTGCGAGCGTGACATGCGTATACGAATGTCGGACCAAAATTGGCCACATAGTCAAGCCTATGTTTTGCAGTTTTTTTTCCTTATTTAATTACAGAATTTATTTTGTCTTTTCAAATACCTTAAATTCCTGAATTCCTAAAGGTAGCTGGTTTATTTTGTTACAAAAGGCTGCTATTAATAATGGAGGAGGAGGTCAGGGGTCATCTGGGAGCCTATAAATAGGGTCTGAACTTCCACAATCAAACACACGAAATTCAGTCTTCTACTACTTTCTCTCTGTTCCAAAATATCCAAGTGTCCTTTTGGTGATATTGTTTTGGCAGTAGCTCAATTCGCTGGTTTAGCAGCTTCGTGCTACCAGTTTTTTTTTTTGTATACTGGAAAGTAGACGTTCATTACCTACAAGAACCTACGGTAGGGAACAAATATATTTTAAAGAAAATGTGCTTGTACAGGCCTCAGTTTGCAGTTTCTAATCCTGTCTACTATTTCCTTGTTATCATTTTTTTCTACAGTTTACATGTTTGTTTCATGTTATCTTTTAGTATAATATGTACTTTAATACGACCAATATAAATCTTGAATAACAATATCAAGTGTACCTATATTAACAAAAAACAACTTCAAGCAAAAAAAAAAAAAAAAAAAAACCAAAGACTGATTTCAAGTTCAAATGACTGGCAATCATGCGGAATATAAACCCAAAACTTTGAATTTTTGAAAAACTATAATTTACTTGTTTGTTGCTATTTCAAACTTTTTTCAGAAGTTCATGATCAATTATGTTCAGCACTCCATTCTTTTTCTTCAATTTCCAAGCAAATTGTCAGTTTTTGTAATTTTTAATCCAAGTAACTCGATGTACTAATTGAGGGTTGGATAGATAAAATAAAGAAATAGCTATCGAACTTTTATTATTTACAAATTTCAAAAAATATATAATTTTAAAATGTTATTACAAAATCACATGCAACGCACGTGTTCTTAACTAATATATAAATATATATATATATATATAAATGATCTCAAATAAACATCGGAGCTATGATGTTTATTCGAGATCTATTTATATCTTCATAGGCTTTGAACCTAGAATTGAAGACATTTATAAAGTCCACTCTACAATATTTCACTCCAAAATAATATTGAAAGACCAAATGACTTAATGGACTACTTAGAGGATTAAAGGTTATTTGGATCGTTATTTAGTGGTCCACTAAATTTGACCTACATTAAGAATTGTTGCATCTTTATTGTTCAATTTTTTGTTCAAAATGACGTAGTTTTGGGTTGTTTTTTCCTTTCCATTGGTCAGTCTTTGATACACGCAACCTTCATCCCTCTTTTTTTTCTCTATTCTCTCTGCGGCACTGAGAAACGTGCACACTACTATTTTCTCTCTCTAGAAATTCGTAAAATGGTTTATGGATTGCTCTTCAAACCCTAACACTCACCACACCTTATTGTAAATATTTATTTATTTATTTTTCCTTCTTTCTCATTTCTCTGTTGTGTTTTAGTGAGGAGAAAATATATATATGGTCCGTGATTTTGGCAGCCATTAAGTGAAAGGCTGTGAAAACACAATTGAGCAGTAAAAATTTGATTCCATTCTCTTTGTGAAAATAGGGGGCTGTCTTTTCTCTCGTTCTTTGTGAGTGTTTTGTGACTTTTGCCAAGTTTGGAGCAGAATATTTTGGAGCCTATTTTCTTTGTGATATTTTCTTCTATTCATTCAAATTGTGAGATTTTTTTTTTTTTTTTTTTTTTTTTTAGTAATATCTTAATAGTGTGTGGTATAAACCAATAGTAGTCTGCCATTTTTATTATTTTGGTGCCATTTGTCCCTTTAGTCTTGTTAGTTTCAATTTGAGATGTTGCCACTGGGAAATTTAAACAATTGAATTTGAACCATTTTTGTAAGTGTTGAATAACTATCCGTAAATTTCTCAATATATATTATTTTAAAACTAGTAAACTTAATTATATTTGTGACCCAATGTTCATAGTATGTGCAAGTCATGCAGCAAGCAACTTGTCATTATTGGTATATAGAATGAAAAATAGTATATTTGATTGATTTGTGGCAGCTGGCAGTATGGATACATACTGAATTAAATCTGGCAGCTGGCGGTATGGATACATACTGAATTAAATCTCCTGTTCAAGAAAGCCATTAAATATAACATATTCATATGCCAATAATTGAACTCGTTATTTGTGTGGAAATATATATAACTACAAATTGTTCGTTGACCAAACTGTGATTAATTCTAGTGTTGTGGTCATTATGTTATTGGTTAGTTTTTATTTTTTTATTTTTTTTGGCATGAACATGACGAGTCTACTTCACACCTTTTACTATTGTGGGAATATATTTAGTAAAATTTTTTGTAGATTATAAACAATGGATTCTACAGAATGCGTGGATAAAAAATAGATAAAAATTGTGATCATACGAAATATTTGGATAAAAATAATGTTTGACCAATTTATAAGTGTTTAGTGTATATAATGAATTTTTATGTTAATGATATCATTTTTCCTAGTTTATTCAAAAATAAGAATTAAATAGTATTCTAAGGTTAGTTGTCTCAATCTCTAATTTTTTTACGTCACAACTAGGGGTGGACAAAACCCGACCCAACCCGGTTGACCCGACCAACCCGACCCGAATCGACCGGGTTGGGTCGGGTTTTTCTCTTGTATGGGTTGGTTTCGATTTTAAAAATGTAATTTTCAATCGGGTTGGTTGGGCGAATAAACCGACCCAACCCGAACCAACCCAACCAACCCAACCCAATTACAAAAAAAAAAAAAAAAATTAAAACAATGAAAAACGTCAAAACCAGACATACATGATACATCACAGAGGGCTCAAATTATATACACGCAGTCACGCACAAAGAAATAGAGAAGAAGAGATCGCCGGCGGTGCAAACTCGCGTTTTCCTCCTTCAAAATAACCGGCTATGCAAACTCGCCGTTTTCTCTCCACGCTCGCTGTTCTCATCCTTCAAAATCGCCGGCGGTGCAAAATCACGAACGACCTGCTCTCTACGCTTGCTGTTCTCCTCCTTCAACTCGGCGGTGCAAACTTGCCGTTTCCTCTTCCTTCAAAAGTGCTCCCTCCTTCATGCAAGCACACGACCCAACCCGACCCAGGTAATTTCTTCCAGATTAACCCGGTCCGAACATTTATTTAGATTTTTTCTATATGTACTTCAAATTTTGGATTCAAATATAACATTTGTAGGATTCACGCTGATTTTGTCGACTAATGGAACTAATAATTTACATTGATAATTTTGCAAGAACCCATGATTTTTGGTCCACAGCTTTCTCTGTACATTGTTGGTAATTTTTCAAGAACCAAAGCCAAACCGTCAAACCGACCCAAACCGACCCAAGATTGATCGGGTTGGGTTGGGTCGGTTTCCAACCCATTGGTGGGTTGGATTGGGTTTCATTTTGTTCAAACCGAAATAGTTGGGTTGGGTTTGGGGTAGGTCAAAACCCACCCCACCCCCATCACCCCCCCCCCCCCCTAGTCACAACACGCGGACACCAAAATGGTTCTCTCTCTCTTTTGTTTAATTTGTTTTTTTGAGTATAGTACAACATATGACACACTAGACATAAATTAAAAGAACATTAATATTAAAATAAAGAGAACTAAAATTATAACATACAAATAAGAGTAGTCATTGAAGGGTAGCAATTTAAAATTTGTATGATATCAAATTTAGCATCAATTGCATGAATCATAGCATTTGCCATCAAAATATTATCATCAATTTGATCAAAAATTGAAGAGACAAGGCAATATATGTGCAGAGAGAATCTCTCTCTGCGTATTTCTCCTCTATTTTCTCTTACTCGAAGAAGGAAGCACAGTACAGAATATATACATGACTAATCCAATGAAAGAATGACAACTCACCTAACAAACTAACAGAAAGTAAAGAAAAGAACACGTGAAGGTGATAAAAGTAAAATAAATGTGAAATATATTTCTTCATCCCCCCCCCATCAAGCTGGTAATTCGTGGAGATCAGCCAATCCCAACTTGGAAATTAAGTTGTGGAATTGAGGGGCTGCTAATGCTTTGGTGAAAATGTCTGCAACCTGTTGAGAAGAAGGAATGTGTCGAGGCAAAACGAAACCTTCCTTGAATTTGTTTCTAACAATATGGCAATCAATCTCCAAGTGCTTAGTTCTTTCATGGAAAACTGGATTTGCACTAATATGTAAGGCTGATTTATTCACTACTAAAAATCGTCTTTTCACCAACGAAAATTTACCAACGGATTATTTCCGTTGGTGAAAGATAGACCTTGGTGAAACTACCTTTCAACTACGGTAATTAGCGATGACTTTTCCGTTGGCAAAGGTAATAGTTTTTCACCAACGAATTTTCATTTTTCACCAACGGAATATCCGTTGGTGAAGAGTGAATATTTTTTGGTTTTTAAAATTAATTAATAATTAAATATCCGTTGGTGAAATCTTATCACCAACGAAAATTTCGTTTGTGATATTAATTAATTTTAAAAACCAAAATATAATTCGACCTTTCACCAACGGAATATCCGTTGGTGAAGAGTGAATCTTATCACCAACAGAAATTCCGTTGGTGATATAATTAATTTTGAAAACCAAAAAATAATTCGACCTTTCACCAGCGGAATATCCGTTGGTGAAGAGTTAATCTTATCACCAACGGAAATTCTGTTGGTGATATTAATTAATTTTGAAAACTAAAAAATAATTCGACCTTTTACCAACGGAATATCCGTTGGTGAAGAGTGAACCTTATCACCAATGGAAATTCCGTTGGTGATATTAATTAATTTTGAAACCAAAAATAATTAATTTCACCAGCGGAATATCCTTTCACCAACGGATAATCACCAACGAAATTCCGTTGGTAATTAATTTTTTGAAACCAAAAATAATTGACCTTTCACTAACGGAATATCCGTTGGTGAAGAGTGAATCTTATCACCAACGAAAATTCCGTTGGTGATATTAATTAATTTTGAAAACCAAAAAATAATTCGACCTTTCACCAACGGAATATCCGTTGGTGAAGAGTGAATCTTTTTGTATACAGATGTTATGTAGGTGATATAAATCAATTTTGAAAATTAAAAAACACAATTCAACTATTCACTTAGTAGAAATTTATATGATGAGTAATTTATAAGTCGAAAAAATATTTTGATTTATCACTTACAGATAGTCCATATGTGATATTAATATTTCAACCATTGAGCTACGGAGAGTTGAAGAGTAGATCTTGTTACCCGCTTGTTTTCCATGAGTAATGTAAATCAAAATTTGAAAATGAAAAAAAATTCAGTTATATGGAGTTGAAGGTTAATCACTTAAAGAATAGCCATAAATTATGTTTTATTCATTTAACATTCGAATTTTCTACAACGAATACAATTACAAAAAGGGTAATTACATTCTCACCACACTATTTGTTAACCACACAACATTTTACTTGCAATAAAAATCTCCAATAATTGCTCATTTTTGCATTAATTTGAATGTCTTATCTTTGTGTTTGATAATAATTTCTGTCCAAAATATTAATTACAATGGCTTAAAAAGATTTGTCTGCCTATCGTATTTTCAAATTAGCAAAACAAATAACAAATACAAAAGTTTGATAAAATATATTTTTCTCATTTCAATGCACATTAGAATATTTGGACAAAAATCGTCATCAGAGACGAGATGTAAAAATTAATGATAAAAATACGATGAAAAAAGTTAAAGACATAAATGTCAAAATATCAAAGTTGAAGGACTTTTATTGCAATTAAAAACGTGGTGTAGATAATAAAAACCGTGGTGTAAATATAATTACCCTTACAAAAATAAAAAAGATTCAAACTATAATCCCGCAAAAAAAACATAGGTGGACTAGTTTACATATTGCACAACATCCATTTAGTTGGGTATTTTGTGTTTAAATGTGAAAGCAAATAATGTTTATAATCATTTCATATAGTTTGTACAGTTATGAAATTTTTTCGAGCAATGTGATATTTTATGTTTAAGCGTTAACACAATAAAATAAATATTGAAACAAGATTTTATTCTCATTTGTTGTTAACAAGAATTTAGGTAGTGTTCTCTTTGCGTAGTTTTGAATTAATTTTCAGTTTTGTGTTTTGAGTGTCTATTTTGAGATTTATGAAAATAATTTCTTTTTGAAATTTTCGAAAAATGTTTCTCAAAACAGAAAACTCGAAAATGTATTTATTTGAAATTTTTGAGGAATGATTTTGTATAATATTTTATTCAAAAAATTTGATTATTCAATAATTTTTAATAGTTTAATGCTAATATAGAATAAAAATTCTAACAAAATAGACTATATAATGCTAATACATTTGTACATTTTCTCAAAATAGTTTAATGCTAATACAAATGTTAGATATTTTTCATAATTTATTTATTGTTGTTTTGTAAATAGTTTGCCGTTTCGAAACTATGAATATTTTCTATAAATATTTTCTAACATATTTGATGTTAATAATTGATTTCCTATATATATTTTTTAACATATTTGATGTTAATAATTGATTTTCCAACATGAAAACCATCTATATAAAAATCCGATTTTAAAATTTTCAATTTCTTTCAACAAATGAAAATTCGTAGCTCAAACCATTTTAAAATTTTATAATTAATTATAAGCCCAATTTTATAAATTAATTTTCATCCCAATTCTCAATTTAGCCCATCTTCTCAACGCAGGCACTGTGAAATGTGAATCATGAAAACCATAACAAATTGAAATCAATTAGAATTCTAAACCTACACAATCTGCCACATCCGTGTGAGATTCCCCAGCCACAGTCGCGCACGATTCCCCTGAGCTACAGTCGCTTCCCTGAGCCACAGTCGTGTGTGATTCTCTCAGCCACCAGTCGCGTGCGATTCTCAACCACAGTCACCGCGAGTCCTCCACCACAGTCACGAGAGTCATTGCCACCGATCACCGTGAGTCATCGCCTTCTTGACCAGCAGTGATGATTCATTAGGCCGATTTCCACCAAATACATTACCGCTTGATCGCTTTTTGGTCCGGTACTTACAAATTTAATTTATGAACCTATGTTAAGTTTTTTCATTTGCCGGGCACTTTGGTTTTAGATTCTTTTTGTGATTTTTTTATGCGGATGATACACGTAGTTGCGAATGATGAGGTTGGATTATGATAAGGTTGAATTATGAGGTTGGATTGTTTTATGCGGATTATGAATGATGAGGTTGAATTATGAGGTTGGAATAAAAATTGCTCTATGTTTGATATCAGTACTTTTAGATTTGTACATTTGTTTCATGTTTACTGCCTACTTCATATTTATCTTTTCAGAGCTTAGAATAACTTTGAGTTTGTATGTGAGGCGATGAACAGATTTTGTATGTGAAACTAAAAGCATACAGCAGTGCACATGTATGTGCTAAAGAACTTGTACCTATTATTAATTGTAAGCTAAAGATATTCACGACACAAAATAAACCAACTGAACTTAAGTATATTCTTAGAGAAAGCATCCCATTTCAACATCCGATGAGATTTGGTTGATTATGAAGGATCATCAAAGGCAGCAAAAGAGATACCAATCCCATGTTAGATGCCATTCCCAATTCTGATCTAAGATTGGAACTTGTTTTTGCCTATAGTTTTGACAAAACTCATGAGTAGTTTTGCAGCAACCATACAACCATATATAATTTTGCAGCAACCATACATCCCATTTCACTGTCCAGTAGATTTGGTTAATTTTTCTGGTGCATACAGAACATCACCATCATGCCTAGAAGGTAATTAGATAATGTTATTACCAGCCTCATACACTGATGAAAGCATAGGCAAGACTTGAACAAGGCATCATAGTCATCAAGTCAACAACCATAAGCATGTAGAATATCAAGGTGCTGATGGAAAGTGAAAACTCTCATAAGCAAAAATTATTGGGATACCGATAAGTGGAAAAACAATGCTAAGATTGCCAAGGAGAACTGCAATGCACAAGGACATGATGGTGAAATGAAGAAGCATACTACCGGTTCAGTCTCCTTTGTGACTACCAAGAAGAGATTGGTATATTATTTCTGATTTGATTTATATTGATAGCACATCCATCAACCAAGTATTTAATACACTACTAGACTAAATATATAATGAGCATGAGTTTTCAAAAGTAACATTAAATTTTCATGTGGAGTCAATATTTTGTAATAGAAATGGACTAGTCGAGTTTATTTTTAGTTTTACTCAGTTTGTGATGCATTGATGGGACAAATGGTTTCCAATATATGTTTTCTATGTTGGTATGAGGATTTCTTTTGATTTTTCAAGTTGGTTAAGTCCATATTACAGGGGAGATTATGTCAAAACATTTATTAAATCTTTTTTATCATAGAAAAGTATAAGTAGCCTTGGTGGTAGACTAGTAGGTCGTATATCTAGTTGTAATTATGATTTAACTTACTGTGATTAATTGTGAGGAATTGGCGGACAAGTGGTTCCCAATATATGTCTTCTATATTGGTATGAGGATTTATGTTGATTTTTCAGGTTGGTTAAGTCCATATTACAGAGGAAATTCTGTCAAAATTTTTATAAAATCTT
This sequence comes from Forsythia suspensa, assembly GCA_023638005.1. NCBI lineage: Eukaryota > Viridiplantae > Streptophyta > Magnoliopsida > Lamiales > Oleaceae > Forsythia > Forsythia suspensa. The sequence continues at coordinate 35,683,775 of CM042671.1, forward strand.
TTTAGTTAAAGAAAAGTCAACCAGTTATAGAAAAGTATAAGTAGCCTTGGTGGTAAGTCCGGTATCTAGTTGTGATTATGATTTAACTCATTGTGATTAACTGTGGTGAATTGGCAGGACAAGTGGTTTTCAATATGTGTCTTCTATGTTGGTACGAAGATTTCTGTTGATTTTTCAGGTTGGTAAAATCTATATTATAGGGAAAATTATGTCAAAAATTTTAGAAAATCTTTTTAGTCAAAAGTCAACCAGTCATAAAAAAGTATAATTAAGTAGCTCATTGTGATTAATTGGATGAGTTGACACTTTTTGAGTTTCATTTATGGTTTAACTAACTGTGATTAATGTGATGCGTATTTTCAAGAGAAGGATATGGACCATCCCATGTCTCAATTGGAGCTCTTCAGCCATGTCCACAAGACTAATCACGAGCTTGGAGATTTTATTGATAAAAAATCCAAAAGAGTTCATGTAAGTATGATTAGAGTTTATATACAATATTTTTTTGAGGAGTGAAAACGATAAAAATAAAGTTTTTTTTTGATAAGTATAAAGCTTGATTGAGTTCAAGTATAGGCAGAAGAGGAGACGATCGACTGAGTTTGATCCCGATTCATGGATCAATGCACAACGGGCCATCTAAGGGTCGTATTTATGGGTTTGGTCCTCGACAACCTGTTTCACATGTTTTGGGCACACCCATTTCACCTAGACGTTCGATGGTTGCACATGACTTTATGATTAATGAAGATGTGAATAAGTTGAAGTCGAAGTTGGCTAGTGCACAAAATACGATAGAAGAAAACAATGAAATGATTAATAATCTCATAGTACGTCTCGAGCGAGTTGAAAGAAATCACAAGGTCGAGTTACGAGAAACAGTGTGAAGTATGCTTAGGGAATTAAATATTCCAAACAATCAATTTCCTTCTAGTTCTGGATCACGAAATAATGATATATGAACATGTGTTACTTTTTCTTTAGAATTTTGATGTAACAAACCAATGATCAAATTTTTGTTGCGTTAAGATAATAGTTGATATTTTGGTATATTGATTATTGTTAGCTTATTTATTTTAGTGCATTTTTATAATTTTTTAATAATTTTGTAAGAAAAATAAAGAAATTAATTTTCACATACGAAAGTTCCGTAGATAATATGAGTTTTACGAATTTCTAAAAGCATGATATTACCAACGGAAATTTCGTAGGTAATGCGACACATGGTTGCAAGTCATGCAAGCACTATTACCTACGGAATTTCGTTGGTAATAGTGTCTGCTGTTAACTATATTTGAGGGTCATTTGAAAGTTACCAACGAAAATTCCATTGGTAAAAGCGTGTGTCATTACCAACGGAAATTCCGTAGGTAAAGGGTTGAGGATATTACCAACGAAATATTAAAAGCGTGTGTCTTTACCGAAAATTCCGTTGGTAAGCGTGTGTCTTTACCAACGGAAAGTCCTTAAATAAAGGGTTAGGATATTACCACACTACCAATGAAATTTCACGTTGGTGAAAGTTTTAGCGACCTCAAAATACCAACGGAAATTCCGTTGCAAATAATCTATTGGTAGCGAATTCTTTCAATATATAGGTGATCCGTTTACGAAGCCACGCTGTAGTGATTTCATAAACCGTTGTTGCCAAACTTTCAATATATAGTTGATCCATGTGATTTCACAAACCGTTGTTGCCAAACTTACGTACGAGAGATCGAGAGACCGGTAGTCTGCTTTCTTGGTTTTCCACGAAACCAACGTGTCTCAAGATAGATACAAAAACCGTGAAGTGACCTTCTAGTGTCACCGCAGGGAAGCCCATCTGCATCCGAGTATGTTGTTAAAGTGAAATTCTATTGTCTTTGGAAAGTAAAGGCCTAGAGACGGACATCCTTTTAGATATCGCAAACAAATGAATGGTCGTGTCCCAATGAACAAATTGACTTAATTGTTGTATGCCATATGTAATGTCCGGTATGGTGCGGTCATATTTAAGTAGAGAAGCCTTCCAATCGACTTTCTATATATCGCTCGGATCCGGAAAATGAAGACTTCGATTATGTGAAAGCTTTGTACCTTTTGGAATTGGGCCTAAACGATTGTGCATCAATGAGTCCAGCATCTTTGATGATGTCCAAAATGTATTTTCTCTAGTTAATATATGTCCCATTTTCACCTCTAGCAATCTCAAGTCCTAGGAAGTATTTCGCAACACCAATGTCTTTGATGGTAAATTGAGAATGTAAATATTTCTTAACTAACACATTGTCAGATTCATGGGTTCCAGTGATTAAGACATCATCTACATAAATAAGTAGAAACAGACTTTGATTGGATGAATGCTTGAGGAATAGACTGTGGTCATGGTTGGACTGAACAAACCCATATTCTGTGAGCTTAAGACTGAGTCGGTATTCCATTGTCTCGAGGCCTGCTTCAATCCATATAAGCTTCTTCTCAGTCTGCAGACTATGTTTGGTGTTGTTTTGGCATATCCCGGAGGTGGTTGCATATAGACCTCTTCATCAAGGTATCCATGCAAGAAAGCATTGTTGATATCAAGTTGATGGAGAGGCCAAGATCAAGCTGAGGCTAATGCAATGAATATCCTTACTGTAACAGGCTTTGTAATAGGTGAGAAACAATCAAAAAAATCAATGCCTTCTAATTGATTGTAGCCTTTTGCTACTAATCTTGCTTTAAGCCTATCCACACTTTCATCCGGTTTAAGTTTAACTTTGTATAACCATTTGCATCCTATAGCCTTCTTACCCTTAGGTAGATTAGAGAGTTCCCAAGTTTTATTTGATTCTAATGCTGCCAATTTTTCATTCATAGCATGTATCCAACTTTTATCTTTACAAGCTTGATGGTAAGAATTTGGTTCTTGAATTTTTGACACATTTGCCAGGTATGCCACATATATGTGATGTAAGTTTGGTAAAATTGTGTAAGGATATGTAGGTGGTGTGAATTGTAAAGTGAGTTTTGTTTGGTTGAAAGAGGATTGGTGATTAGCAGTTGGAACAATTGAACTTCCAGTTACATTAGTCACGTAATCTTCCATCCATACTAGTTTGGCTTTGTCTGGTACTTTGTCTAAGGGCTCGAGTTTCAAACATTATATTTTCTGGAGATTCAAGAAAGGGAACATGGACAAGTGGTATGGAATTATGATCAGTGGAGGAAGAATCAGCAGTGGTTTCACTAGATGATGAGTCTGTGGTTATGTTTTGGAAATGCTCATTATGTTGATCATCACAAGGAGAAACAGAGGGTATTGCAGTTGGATTATCATCATAGCCTTCAGGATATGGAATGACTAGAGAGGATTTATCAGTAATGGGATTGATTTCAGATTTGAAAGAAAAAAATTCTCATAGAAGGTAATGTCTCTTGAAACTTGAACTTGTTTATTGGATAAATTGTAGACTTTGTAAGCCTTTTGTCGAGGGTTGTAACCTATAAAAACACATTTGTAACCTCTCGTTTCAAATTTGTCTTTGTGAGGTTTGGTATTGGTTATGTAACAAAGGCAGCCAAATGTTTTAAGGAAAGAAAAATCTGGTTTGGTGTTATATAAGATCTCAAAAAGGGGTCTTCCAGTTTAACACAGAGCTGGAAATTCTGTTTATAATGTGTGTGGCCATTAGTATAGAGTGTGACCAGAAATGATGAGGTAAATGTGCTTGGAACATGAGGGATCTGGCCATTTGGAGTAAATGCCTGTATTTTCTTTCTACGACTCCATTTTGTTGTGGAATGTAGACACATGATTTTTGGTGAAGAATTCCTAAAGATTGAAGTAAAGTCTAACATTCATTTCGAGTGAATTCACTTCCATTGTCTGTTCTAATGACTTTGATATCCCTTTTGAACTGGTTTTTAATCATTTTGAAGAAAACTTCCAAGGTTTTGACAGTTTGGGATTTGTGAAGAAGCATGAAGGTCCATGTGGCTCTACTATAGTCATCCACAATGGTAAGCATAAAAGGTGTTCCAGTCAGTGTGTGTTGCCTATAGGGACCCCATAAGTCAATGTGTAACAATTCAAACTTGGTTTTGGAATGAATTTGTGAGTTTTGAAACGTAAGCCTATTCTATTTTGCCTTGTGACAAATATCACATGGATCAATATTCTTAATGACAGAAGCATTGCAAAGCTGTTTAAGGAAGCTGAGGTGCTATAAGCATTGGAATGAAGCATGACCAAGTCTAAAATGCCAATCAATAAGAGAAAAGGAACAAGCAACTTATCATTAAAAGATTTTTTTATTTTGGAATTCAAAATTTCTCCTACTTTCCGGTGGATAGAAGATCCCATGCTCGATAGGGACGAGTCCTCTCTGGACTCTTCCATACTAAATCTTCTCAAGACTTTATCTATGTATGCGTAGATTGAGATAGGCCGAGAATTCTCTTAGATCTATCTCTATAGATCTTTATTCCGAGAATGTATGCTGCCTCTCCCATATCTTTCATGGAGAAATTTTTGGATAACCACAATTTCTTGATTTTAGCATTGGGACATCGTTTCCTAATAATAGTATGTCATCCACATACAAAATTAGAAATACGACTTTACTCCCACTAACTTTTTTATACACACATGGTTCATCTTCATTTTGATAAAATCAAACATTTTGATTGTCTCATCAAAGCGAAGATTCCGACTCGAGAGGCTTGCTTTAATCCATATATGGATTTATGTAGCTTGCATATCTTGTTTGGCTCTGTAGATTCAAAACCTTCTAGTTGTGTCATGTACACATCCTCACTAAGATTCCCATTAAGGAATGCGGTTTTAACATCCATTTTCCATATCTCATAGTCATAATATGCCGCTATTGCGCGAATCCGAATTGATTTAGAACATAGCTCTTGGTGAGAAAGTTTAAATCAAAATCAATTCCTTGTCTTTGCTTGTAACTCTTCATAACCAATCTTGCCTTGTAAGTATGAACATTACCATCCATATCGACCTTTTTCTTGTAAACCCATTTACGACCTATTGGTTTTACCCTTCAGGTGGTCAATCAAGGTCCAAACCTTGTTTTCATACATGGAGTTCATTTCGATTCCATGGCTTCCTGCCATCTCTTTGAGTCAACATTTGACTTGATTCTGCGTATAAGTAGTGGGTTCGTCTTCCTCGATTAGCAATGCATCATTGGTAATTAAGAGATCGTATCTCCTAGGAGGACGAATGACCCTACTAGACTTTCAGTGAGAGCTACTTGTCCCTCGGGACTAAAGGTTCTCCATTTTCAATCATGTACCTCATCAAATGCAAACTCGACCATTGATTCATCTAATTGGTCTATATTCATTCTCCCCAAGAAGTGAAAAGAGTAGATAAATTAATTTCAATGAAAAGATACCGAAGTAGAAGCCTCGATGAGACTTCTTTCCTTCAAGGTAGCGAGGTATGCCTTGCGCCTCATCCAATGTCCTTTGTTTCCATAGTGAAAACAAGGATCATCGACTTGGATTTTGTCTTGTATGCCGCTTTGTTTTTCAAGCAGATTTGGCCTTCTTGGATCCTTTACGAAGGTCCTTTTGATTTCCTCTTAGTGCCACTTAGAGGTATCAATAGCCAAAATTTGTCCCTTCCTTTGTTTATATTGGGCTCAGCAGTCTTTAGCATGTTCAACCACTCAAGCAGGTACATTGAATCTTATTCATGTTGAAGTTCATGATGAACTGAAAAGCTATCGAGCGGGGGCAGTAGAACCAAGTCAATACTCACTCGTGGTCCATGGCATAACCCAATTGGTTTATTTTTAAATATAACCAATCATTTTCGATACATGAGCAATCGAAAGATCCTTCCGCCATCATACATCATATAACTTTTGGATGTCTCGTACTGCTTCGAAGGCGCGTGATCTGCTCATCATACAACTCTTTGAGATGAATTATAATGGTATAAGCATCCATACCCTCGTGTCGCTTTTGTAACTCGGTGACATAGCTGCAAGCATCACACATTTGCGATATTTTTTCTCATCATTGTGTTTATTATAAGCTTTGCACTTCCTCCTGCGTAGCCTCCTCAAGAGGGAACTTCCGCATGGGTTGCTCAGCGACATATCCAATTTTTCATGCTTGAGAACAATTCTCAAATTGCGATGCCAATCCGAGGAAAATTTGGCCCGGTAAGTTTGTTGGCATCGATATGCCTCTCAAATTCATGTGGTTACTCATGATTCAATCTTGAAATAACAAGACGAAAAATTAATTAAATATAGAAAATTAATTTAATTATGGACTTGTATTAAATTAATTGTACTCCCACTGTTTAAATTGAATTAATGACCTCAAACATTAATCAATAGAATAAATTGATTCCCAATGGGCTAGGATCCCTTTGTTTTATTAGAACCTTGAGTGACTCAACAAATCCTAGTAAAACATCCGGTAGATACTTCTATCAATCACATCTCTATGGGACTCCTTAATCATCAAGTAGACAACTTATTGTCACACACATCTTATGTGTTTACTTGATTGTGCCCTAAAATTCTATTTCCTTGAGTAACTCGAACAAAAATAAAATTTAAGTTAAATTAGACCCATTGTTCGTAAACATCAAATGTTTCATAGTAATAAACATATCCATGAGCGACGACCTTGAGTGACTCAACAAACCGACATCGATAATGGACTCGATTTTCACTATAACAATAGAAGGCATGTTGTATTAACCATTTAATACAAATTTAATATTTTTGATAAAGAGGGGTTTGTCTCATCATAATTATGTATATATATTAATTAACATCTAACATGCAATAAATCATACATAATAATAGCGTGGATGATTATGGACTTTATCTATCTAATCTTCTTGAGCGAAAAGAAGATTAGTTGGTCAATTCCTAAGGGGCGTTGCATTCGTTCATCGAATGCTAAATGCAATCATCTCCATCTTTTGCTGGCTTGTATCCTATACTAGTTGTAGTTGAGCACGCAGTCGATCAATGGACACGAGGCCCATAATAAATAAATAACTTCGAAAATCTAATTAAATAAATAATAAGCTCGCAGCCCATTTAATTAAATAATAAGCTCATGATCCCAACCAATAAGCAACAGGAATAATTAACCATTCAACCAATCACATGGGTCGAGTCCATAATCATCCACTAAACATCCATTTTAATATCTAATATTAAAATATATTAATTTCTAAAATTTGCGGTTTTGACGGTATAAGTCTAAACTTTTTGACATTTTGAAACGAACTAGATGGAATACAATATCCAACTCCACTATTCGTAAAACTAAATATCTTGGAATCGATTCTCTGATTAGTTGGAGGTGCGATCTTCATACCACACCATCCAATTGTCCGACCTCAATGGTGATCCACACAAAGAAGAACAGATCTGAACTCCACAATCAAGAAACGGATGAAAGCGAAATTTTGGGAGAAGTTGATTGGGTTGTCTATGGTCATCAAGTATATATAACTTTCCATTCAATTTTCCAACCGCCAAAGTCCTATTACTCTTCAAGTATATATAACTTTCCATTCAATCCTGCCTAACAAAGCAATATGTAGGATAGAACACAAATTTAATCCGTGCAATTTGGCGAGAGATTAGGAACCGATAGTAAATTGAGTTTGAAAGTGGGGACGTGAAAAACATCGATTAATATGATTTTGTGATTCATTGCAATGGTTCCAGTGTTTTTGATAGCTTTAATAGAGCCATCAGGTAGCAAAACAGAGGTAGGCTGTATGACAGGTTTTAGGTTGGACATTTGTGTTGAATTTGTGCATATGTGGTTACTGGCACCTATGTCAACAATCCAAGATCCACATTTCAAATCATCAAGTGAAGTAAAAGCAAAATGTTTAGTATACATACCAGAATAATTTCTAAGATGTGCAAAGTTTACTTGATCTTCATTATTAGTGAGCTTCTTTCCTTTCAGCATTTTCATTAACTCTTGCTGAACTATGGCAGCAATATTAGAAGGGGATGTTGTATCCTTTGAATTTGCAGCAGCATAACCATCTTCAAAGTCAAGGGGTAGAGTTATCCATTTTCATCACATTGTTTGCAGTACTTTTCCAACAAGGTTCCTTTGTCCTTTGATCTTTCTTGTACCAATCTGGAAAGCCAATTAACTTGAAACATCTTTCTTTTGAATGCCCATTCATACCACATTGGTCACAATATATCGGCTCCTTATCAAAATTTTCATATCTTGTGTTAACTCCCTTGTCTGCAGCATAGTTTCGTCTACCAAAAGTGGATCTCCCTGTCCAATTTCCTCGGCCAGATCCATTTCTTCCACGTCCATCATTCCTAGTGTTAACTCTCCTGACCATCATTGCAGCGTTATCATTAGTTTCAGGATACAACATATGCACTTCTCTTTGTTTCTCCACCCTTAGAACCATAGAATAGGCTCTATTCACTAATGGTAAAGGATCCATCACAAGAACTTGATTTCTAACATTGTCTTATGTATCATTTAGGCCCATCAAAAATTGCATAAGCTTGTTGAAAGAAGCTAAATCAGAAACTTCCTTTGCAGCTCCACATGTACAAACTGGCGATGGCATAAGACAAGCGATTTCATCCCATAATTTTTTAAGATTGGTGAAATATTTCTCCACTGTTAGTGATCCTTGTATCATGCTGCTGATTTCTCTCTAGAGCTGGTAAAGTAATGGCCCATTGCATTCACCATATCTCTCATTCAATTCATCCCATAGATCTTTAGCTGATGTTGTGTAAATAAATGCTTCCACAATTCCCTTCGAGATTGAATTTAAAATCCAAGATCTAACCATACAATCAACCTTATTCCATTGATCAAAATTTGGAGATTTGTTATCTGGTTTTTCGCATTTTCCATTTATGAATCCCAGCTTTAATTTTGCACCTAATGCTATCTTAATTGATCTATTCCAGCTGAGATAAGTTTTTACTTGTAAGTGGTAAAGTAACCAAGATCATTCCTGGATGGTTTGAACTCTGTAAGTCTAATGGATCTCCATTGGAATATTCTTTTGCTGCTACTCCCTGTTCCACCGTTGGAGGTATTTGCAGATCATCATTTTGATTGTTGTTGTTAGCCATTTTCTTACTGATATATTTAATACTTCAAATGTTTATGAGTATGAGATGATTTATGGCTATGATACAATGATAAAAACTAAAGAGATAAGGCAATATTTGTGCAGAGAGAACCTCTCTCTACGTATTTCTTCTCTATTTTCTCTTACCCGAAGAAGGAAGCACAGTACAGATTATATACATGACTGATCCAATGAAAGAATGACAACTCACCTAACAAACTAATAGAAAGTAAACAAAAGAACACGTGAAGGTGATAAAAGTAAAATAAAAGTGAAATAATCTTCACAATTGGCAATCACCCGACTAGGCACGAACCCACTCTCGGCGTTGATGCTCCATTAAACAAGTCCAGAACCGCATTGATCATGTCTATCTTGATAAGGTCCCAACATTGCCGTAAGAATAAGGCAGAGAAACCATCCTGCCCCCGCCAAGCTGTCTTTGTTTATACCTAATAGCATTTTTCATATCTTTTGAAGTGGGCAGAGAAACCATCCGCCACACTAAGCATTAAGAGTGGCATTATTGTCACAATTAATTAATGTTGGTATAATAATTGGATCAAAGTTACCACAGTCGGGATGGAAAATTTTTTAAAGGTGAGACTACTATTTTGATAAAAAAAAAAAATTGTACTTCAAGATTTGCTACTAAAAAGGGAAAAAAAAATTATAATTCAAAATTTGATTTTTTTCGAAGAAGACCCAACAATAGGTTTTGGAAAAACTCAAACGCCAGCTGCTTAATTAAATTCGTATCCTTTGTAAAATCTCACTCTTTATTGTGCAAGTCATGCAGCAAGCAACTAGTACTCATTATTGATTGATAAATATAAGGTAATTAGCGCATTTCGTCCCTATCTTTTTAGTCTATTGCACAAATCTTCCGTATCATTTGGATTTTGACATTTGGATCATTAAATCAACATTTCTTTGCGCAAAAGGTCCTTACCGTCAATTTTTGTGGATTTTTGTCGTGATCCCGTCCACTGCACTCTCTCTTTTTTAAAGGACAATTTTGTCAAGTCACAAAATATAATGTGGAGGGCGTGTTTGTTAAGAAAAAAAGTTGATGAAAGAACGGTTTCAGTGGAAAGAACCCAAGAATTAGAAAATCAAATTTCCAAATTCCTTACCTCTGGACGCTGACATTAAAGTTTAAAGTTTACTTCTTCGATCCGGAACGGGTCCGGAGCCTGATTTCAAGTTCCATAAGATAAGTGATTGAACAACCGCTAAATTATGCTAGAAATTATTTAGCGGATCTTCTGGAGCCATGCGTGAAATGGGTGATTTACTTGGATTCGGATCTCGTACTAGTCGATGATATTTCGAAGCTTTTGAGTACAAGCTTGGGGAAGAAGACGATAGGCGCGCCGAAATATTGTCACGCAAACTTGACCAAATACTTCATCGAGTATTTCTGGACTGACCAGAAATTCTCCAGAGTGTTTTCCGGTAGAAATCCTTGTTATTTCAATACCGTCGTAATGGTAATAGATCTGAGTAAATGGAGGAGGTTTGGGTACATCCGCCGTATTGAGCGGTGGATGGATATACACAAGACGAGCCCAAGCCGTATTTACGAGTTTGAACTCACTTTCACCGTTTCTATTGGTTTTCACTGGACAAGTGGCCCCAATCAAGCGCAGGTGGAATTTGCATGGTTTGGACGAAATTGCCTTCATAAATGAGAGAGTGCACTTGACATGATCATTTAACGGTAAAAGTTCACAGATATTGACGGTATGGACCTTTTGCACAAAGAAATGTTGATTTAAGGACCCAAATGCCAAAATCTAAACGATATGGACGATTTGCACAATAAATTAAAAGGATAGGGATGAAATGTGCTAATTACCCATAAATATAGAATGAAAATTAGTGTATTTGATTGATTTGTCTAAATTATATATTCTGCAAATTGTGTCTAGCATTATGGATATTATATACGGATTTAAATTTCGTTCAAGAATGCTATAAAGATATATATTCATGTGCAATTGTCAAGAATGGAAGTGGTTGTTCATTTCGAAATATTTAGCACATGTTTGGTGGTGCTTAAATTATAATTTCAATTAGTCAAACATATTTTTTATCCACACAATTTATAAGACCCACAAATTGAAATCTACTTTTTATCCATACATTTACCAACAACTTATAATATAAGCACTTCAAAAATAATTTCGACACTACCAAATATAAACTTAATATAATTCGTTCATGGATTAATTCTAGCATCTTAGATTAATAAGTTCAGATCTGATGTCTCAAATACATGTCTCCTTAGTCGTCTCTCTAATAGACTTTACACATAATCAAATAAATAGATGAGAAAATTAATATGGATAACATTTAAAGCATTCATACTTGTTGTTATTGATAATGTGTAAAGTTTCTATTGAGGGACGGTTAAGGAAACATATATTTGAGATAACAGATCTCAACTCTAGATCATTATATTTTTTGGATTAATTACACTCACAGTCCCTATTCTTTTAGTTATGTAACAATATCATCACCATTCAATTTTATTCGCAGATATCGTCCATCATTCTTTCATTTTACTCGCATAGATGGTCCCAAATGACTTTTTCGACAATTTTCCCTAACTTAAATAAATTAAAATGATAGAAAAAAGAAAATACAATGGAAAATTTGCAATTAGGACCCCAACATTTTCAAAAGTATAAATAAATCCTAAACCTTTTTATATTTTTATATATTTTCACTTAAAATAATAAAAAATGTGTCATCAAGTGAATCATCATCACTGAATGTTGAATTTCATCAATCGTATAGTTATCACAACTTGTGTTGATATCCAACTTATGTTGATGGAGCACCAACAAAAAATAAGTTGAATGAACTGAACACCGTACCTCACCCAAAATCCCGCTACTCAAAAAAGAAAAGAAAAGGGCACCCACAACGTACAAGCATATGAGTCTTTAGGTAGTCTTTCCCTATTTTCAAGCTTGGTTGGTTAGCTCCTTTCATACTTGTGTTGTATTTGCGTCTCATTGACTAAACTGTTGACTGGTCAGTTTGTGAGTGATAAACCAATCTCGAAGAAAAGGCCATACTTGATAAGTGAGATCTGAGACAAAATCGGTTAAGGGGCTAATTGACTTGCATGCATACCGCGAAGCAGAAGTGAGTACTTAAGCAGACTCAGCTGGCGCTTGAATTGATCTCGAAGCAGATCGAATTTTGTTACGGCGGGAAGGGTGAGATTTGGGTTTGTTGGGGATAAGGAGTAGTTTCTTTTCTTCCAGAGGAGGAACGAATCTACGAATCAAAGAAGTGAACCATGTTGTTCGAAGCAATCCAAGTGAGACTGGAACTAGGTACTAGGGGAATCAATTATTTGTCCGTTCAAGTTCAATCCCATTGTTGAATTCTTTACTTCTATTTTCGTTCGATCCAACCGGATTTTCATAATCTAAGGGCTCTCGGAATTCTCTTAAAAGAGTCACTCTAGAGGGGCATTTTACTAGTCGAATTTCCTCGGGTAGTATAACTTAACTCAATTCAAATAACTGGAGAACTCTAGAAAGCCCATTTTATGAAATTTTTAAAAGATCAACATGGGTACGGATGCTTTATTTATTACTATGTAGAGATGAATATATTCATTGCTCTCATCCAAATCTGATATTTACCATTTTAAGTAATCTGATTCTTCATTGGTTTGGTACTGCTTTCAGCCTTATAGCTCATTGAAGCCTTGCCTTCTAGCTTTTTCCCTCGGCTCGGATCATAGAACTGCCTTGTCCCGATTGAACTGGAATTGGCTAAAGACCGGAGACATACTTTCCTGAATGCAAGCTTCAAGCAAGGGTTTCTCATCAATCCTTCGAGGGAGATCCCTGGAAAGAAAGATAAGTAAACAGTTCGATCCCATGCAAGCAGGGGATTTGGGCAAGTACAAAGACTCGGGATGAGCTCCTTAGCGCTTACTCCATCGGCAGTAGATGACCTTTCTTAGGCACCTGGCTGACTCTTCCTCCCGACTTTCCGTAAAGCGCTTAGAACTTCAACTCCCTTGAAAGGGACTAAATCGGCTAAATCAAGGCAATAGTGATTTCTCGAGGAGTTAGATCCAGATATGATCTTTCCCATAAAGCTAGGCATGCCAAATAATATGTGTATTCCTATCGATTTGACAATTCCAAGTTCAAAATGGAACTGTTGACTTGAAATTAAGTTAAGTCGATAGTTGTTTTCCTTCAGGAGTCATATAGAAAGTTTTGTCCATTTTACAACTCTCGATTTGAAATTGTCGAATCGGTAATTGTTTCCTAGAACAATTTATTTGACAGTTGAAGAGAAACAATTGTTGATTCAACATTTCAGATTTTATCCTGCGATTGGATGCTTATAGAAATTGATCATGATCTCTTAGTTAGAAACTATACTCCTATTGATTTTGTGTCCTATAGTTTAGACAAATTCATTGATAATTTTTGTAAAATTATTTTGGTATTTTATGTACATGAATCTCCAATACATTGTCGCTGAGGACCAAAGGTTTGCGGGGCAAATCACGCAGATTAGCAACACTGGATATATTGACGTAATAATGCAAAGTTTTGACGAGGAGCACAAGGATGCTTTACACGAAACATTTTCACTTTTACAAAACATATAGGTACAGTTTAGTGGCAAATTGGTACATCAGATAATCTTTTGTATGATACAGCCAATTAAATTAAACGAGGAATGGTTTAAGTGAACAGAAAGTTATCATGGTTTAGAATGAAAGAGTACACATTAATGACCGCGTTGATTTGTTACGGCACCTTGAGGAATCTATTAGAAGAAGAGGTAATGTTCAAACATAGGTTGAGACGAAAGTAGTTCTTCAATCTAGAGAGTATGTCTTTGAAATAGTTGGTAGCCGCTTATGTAGCTTGTGACCATCACGGTGACAAGTACAAATTGTGATTGGCGTTGTTGATCGAGGATGTATGTTAACATCTAGATAAGAAATCTATTAGTCTAGAGACACTGTCCTTAGTGGAAAAAAATAGACATGTTCTATGAGTTTCCGTGGGGTCGACATTGCTACTTGGCTTTTTTAAATTCCTTGATTCGCTCTTGGGATAAAAGAGTTGGGAAGGCTAATTTCAAATATAGCGGTTTATTGAAATACATCCTCAACGATTATGTGATTGCACGGGGCTACTTCGACCATGGACAAATCTCTTGAACCAGAGAATTAGGCTCTAAAAGCATAAGTTTTGAAGCTAAAAGACCAAGTTGCAGCAACCGTGACCATTGCCAAAATTCTTAAGGAAAAACTGTGTCAAGGAGGCTAACTTTGAGGACCTCGCCCGGAGGTATGGAAAGGAGAATAAGAAGCTATTGTTTACTCATCAGGAGAGAAGAGAGATCAAGAAAATGATCGAGAAGAACGATAGCCACATTTCATCTCTGAATAATCAAGTGGCTGAGTTAAAGGTCAGTATGGAGTCGTACCAGTCTTAATGCAGTAGACTAATGGCCGAGGATGATGAAGATGGCAATATGACGAGAGTATTGCTGACTACTTCTGAATCCTAGCTATTAAAGAGGATAGAAAGTTAGTCCAGTCAAAGATGCCAGTGGCAGACCTCGAGTTCTTCACAAAACTTAGAGTCGATGACTTAGACCTAGAAAGTTACTCTGCCGACTTCAATTTCCTTGAAGCTTGAAGATGTGGGAGATAATATAGTTGAGGTGGAACTGACAGCCCTCCATCCTTCAGCCGATGCTTTATACACTTCCGGCCCATGTACTGAAAATGCTCATCCAACTCTACCTCCTGCTGATACAAATCTTTAGTTTTTTCTTTCCTTCTATGTGTCGACCCATAGAGACAACTGGATTCTATTCTTGTATTCTTTTTTTTTTTTTTTAATTCCTTTGTACTTCAATTTACATTTCAATGAAATAAATAATTATTCCCCTCTTCTTATCTTAGCTTTGTCATAATTTACTTATATTGTTTTAATATTACAACTAAGAAATCATAACAACTTAAATTGAACATCAGCCATTGGACTTAAAAAGTAAATAAGCAAAATCTTCATTTAGTTGATATGAATAACATGAACAAAATGAATAATCATTCATCCAAGTAATTACAATTGTCTAACGAGTCAACAAACATGTTTACTGATAGTGTTGAAAACCGGGATCTAGACATCACAAAAATTAATTTTCTGTGATGATCAAACATCCCTCTACAAGATCTGATTTATTTCGTGTATTCAACCGGATTAAATAAAATTACAAGAACACATAGGTGTTGAAGGAATTACCCTTGTAGCGTACTTTACAAAATTTCTATCAACGGCGTTCTTGAATCTTTCAAGCTCCAAACCTCAAGCCTTCCCAGTGTCCTTCAAGAGTAGCTATACCGGTGTGTGGTCACCTTTCTAGATCTAGATTATACTAGGATTAGGGTTTTCTCTGTTAGGAGAAAACACACACTTCACAATTTAGTGTGTGTCTCGCCTACATGCTTATCTGCTTAGAAAAACAGTCTTATGAGACTATTTATAACCCACTTACATTCCAAAAAACCCTACCAACCCTAGTACCATAACCCATGCCCATTTCTGCACAGCCCAAAATAGGTAATAAGCCTATTTAGCTCTATATATTGGAACCACTGAGGGGACTTGATCGGACCCAATTAAACTAAGCTCTAATAAATTAATTTTGACTCGGTCAACTTTTGATCAGTCAAAATAATTTATTAATCAAGTTGTATTCCACTAAAAGAACAAGACTGCACTCTTAGTATAATTGAAATTACTGAAGCAACAATCAATAATTATATCCTCTGACTTATCGATCCTACATGTTACCCCCGTTGATCAACTCGAATATTCAGAATGAGTTAAATGACCAAAATGTCCTTATTCGAATATTCACAAATTCTCAACTCTCATCTTCTATCTGACAGTTCGATGTGATCACATCACATCATTAAATTCAATAATCAATGTCGAACTATTGAGCTCAGATTAAACTCTACACTAGAAGAACCAGTGAGATCATGATCATACCTTAAAGGTGATGGATTCCTTATTACGAATATATGTTCCTTGTTAGTTCACTCTAATTCCCAAAGTATCGAGATATTGATCAACAATTTTATCTCACTCGTTGACACCTCAAAGAACTTCAAGCAAGTAACCGAAGTCCATTATCCGCTCAGGATTAAGGTCCCATGTACGATAGTCAAGTGAAATTAAATTTGTCTGGTCAATATCACAAATTAATTTCACGTAGTCCCGTTCAATACATTCCAAATGTATTCTCAATTTTATTACCAAAGTCAAAGATAGACTTTAATAAAATCAAGACGATCTTATCAAAATAAATTATCCATATTTATTTACTCATCGTGAACGACAATGTTACATCAAATTACAGATTGAATCTTTCCGTGTTTAACAACTTAAACACTCAATTTGTAATATCAAATCGACCTATGGAAAAATGTAAGCTCAAAATAACATAATAAATATATCAATCAATATATTAATTTTATTTCAAAATGTCACAAGTACAAATAATTTACTCGACGAGCAAACACAACCTGACAAATCTCCCACTTGTCCTAGAGTAAATGAGACATGTTAAGTACACCCATATTTTCAATATGCCCCTCAAAACTCTTAGTTGGTAAGCTTTTGGTAAATGGGTCGACCAAGATTTTCTGCAGATGCGCCTCTTGCACATCTTTGTAGCATCTCATCGTTGAACGATATCTCTAACCGTAGTATTTTTTGTTCAATGTGTTTCCCACGTTGATGGCTTATGGGCTCTTTTGCATTTGCCACCGCTCCATCATTATCACAAAGATAGAGTGATGGCTCGTGATGCGAAGGAACCACCTCAAGGTCTAGCAAAACTTCCTTAGCCATACCACTTCTTTGGGTGCTTCACAAGCTGCCACATATTCTTCCTCCATGGTGGAATCAGCAATACAAGACTACTTGATGCTCCTCCAAACAACGGCACCACCACCCAACGTGAACACTGACCCTGATGTGGACTTGCAAGAGTCCCTATCACCCTGAAAATTAGAATCAGTATAACCCATAGGCACTAAATCTGGAGCTGAATAGACCAGCATATAATCTCTTGTTCTGCGAAGATACTTGAGAATATGCTTAACAGCAGTCCAGTGCTCCGGTCCTGGATTTGACTGATATATACTGACAATCCCAACAGCATAGCAAATATCTGGTCGAGTGCATAGCATAGCATACATGAGACTTCCTACAGCCTAGGCATAAGGAACCTGCTTCATGTATTCCACCTCACTAGGAGTCTTAGGACAGTGCTCCCGTGATAAGTGAATTCCATGTCTGAAAGGCCTTTGACCTTTCTTAGAATTTTGCATTGCAAATCTCACCAATATTTTATCAATATATGAAGCTTGGGATAGAGCGATTCTTCTGTTCTTTCTATCCCGAAGGATCTGAATACCTAGAACATAATTGGCTTCTCCCAAGTCCTTCATATCAAACTGTTGTGCCAACCGGTGCTTAACTGAAGTCAATGCTCCTATGTTATTCCTAATGAGTAGGATATCATCAACATAAAGTATGAGAAAAATCACCTTGTTGTCTTTAATCATCTTATAGACACAAGGTTCATAAGGATTTTGATCAAAACTATAAGTCTTGATAGTTTGATCGAATCTGATGTTCCAGGACCTAGACATCTGTTTAAGTCCATATATGGACCTATTCAATTTGCATACTTTATGCTCTTGACCATTTTGGATAAAACCATCTGGTTGCATCATATAGATGCTCTCATCAAGACTCCCGTTAAGTAATGCTGTCTTGACATCCATTTGCCACACCTCATAATCAAAATGAGCTGCAATGGATAAGAGGATTCTTATAGACTTAAGCATGGCCACGGGAGAGAAGGTTTCCTTGTAATCGATACCTTCTCTTTGGGTAAAACCCTTAGCAACCATTCTAGCTTTAAAGGTTTCCACCTTTTCGTCTACTTATCTCTTCCTCTTGTAGATCCATTTACACCCTACAGGTTTTATCCCATTTGGTACATCTACAATTTTCCAGACCGAGTTAGTATACATAGATTTCATTTCTAAATCCATGGCACTCTTCTAATGGTCAGCGTCTACATCATCCATAGCTTCTTTAAACGAAGTGGGATCCTCTTCTTGCTAGGTGGAGACTGCCTCGAAAGAATCTCCATACAACAAGTACGTAGATGGTGGTCGAATGACTCTCTCACTATGCTTAAGCTGTGGAAGTTCCCGATTCATTGGAATTTGTGATTTTTCTACTGTTGTTTCTCCTCTACCATGTCCTTCCACTGCAGGTTCAGTTTCATGTGGTGACTGAACAGGAGGGACTTGATCCTCTGACATATCAGGTGCCTCCGGACTAGTAGGTATGGTAGGTGGAACTTCCATTTCTATCCCACTGCATCGAGGTATCATCAATGGTAGAGGCATGAATTCATGTTGAATAGGTTCAGTGCAGATCTCTAGAGTGGATGAGGTGGAAACGTTTCCCTTCCTTTCTTCCAAAAGAACCTTACTCTTAGATTCACGTTCTTCTATATATCTATCATCTAAGAAGGTTGCATTTGTGCTTACAAAAACCTTCTTGTCCTGAGGACTATAGAAGTAATATCCTCTTGTCCCCTTAGGATATCCTACAAAAATGTACAACTCTAATCTTGATTCCATCTTATCCGCATTTTCCTTAAGTACATGTGCTGGACATCTCCATATCTGGATATGTCTTAGATTAAGCTTACGCCCATTCCACAATTCCAGGGGTGTCTTAGGGACAGACTTAGATGGAACTACATTCAACAAGTATATTACAGTTTGTATTGCATATCCCCAAAAGGATGAAGTAAGTGTTGAGAAGCCAAGCATTGATCTGACCATGTCCAACAAGGTCCTGTTTCTCCTTTTGAGACACCATTTTGTTGGGGTGTTCCTGGTGTACTCAGTTGGGATAAAATCCCATTCTCTAACAGGTATGTTCTAAAGTCGTGGGATAGATACTCTCCACTTCGATCTGATCAAAGTATTTTAGTGCTCTTACTTAATTGCTTCTCCGCTTCAGTTCTGAATTCCTTGAGCTTTTCAAAAGCTTCAGACTTGCGAGCCATTAGGTAAACATAACACATATCTAGAGTAGTCATTAGTAAAAGTGATGAATTACTCATCCCCACCTCTAGCTTAGACACTAATTGGCCCACATACATCAGAGTGTACTAATTCCAAAACATCTTTGGCCCTATGTCCTTTTAATGTAAAGGACCTCTTGGTCATTTTCCTTCCATAAAGGATTCGCAAATCGGTAGGGACTCCATCTTTAAGTCAGTTAAAGGACCATCCCTCACGAGTCTTTGGACCCTATTAAGGTTAATATGGCCAAGTCTCAGGTGCCACAAGTAAGTCTCATTAGTAGGAGACAGTTTAATGCGTTTATTAGATTTAGTGTGGTGCAATGAACTATCAAGAGGTTTTAAAGCATATAAATCATCATTCAAATGTCCCCTACGGATAAGGGCTTTATTTAGAGTAATATCCACCGAAAAAGATGAAAACTGGACAAAATATCCTTGTCTAAATAACAAAGCAACCGAAATCAATTTTCGAGTAATATCCGGAACATAATAACAATTCTTTAAAACCAAATGTCTTTTATTTTAAAATAAAGATAAACATTTCCAATAGCTCTTCCAGACACCACTGCTCATGTGCCAACTTTGAGAGTCAGTTCCTCCTCATTGAGTTCCCTGTTTACCTAGAACCCCTGCAAAGAATTGCAAACATGATTGGTAGCTCCAGAATCTACAATCCAGGAATCAGTAGAATCAACCACCAAACATGACTCAATAAAAGATAACTCACCATTACTAGGCTTTTTGGAAGCTAGGTATTCCTGGCAGTTCCTCTTCCAATGACCCTTCTGTCCACAATGAAAACACTTTCCTTTAGGCTTACCATCTGGCTTTGCCTTTTTAACCTGCTACTGTGGGCTTTTCTTGTTAGATTTCTTCCTCTTATTGCCTCCTTTGCCTTTCGGCTTGGAAGATGATGATCCAGCGGGAAAAAAGCAAAGGCATCACCACTTTTGGTCTTAAGAACAGTTTCAGCATTTTGGAGTTCCTTCATCAGCTCGGTCAGGGACATGTTCAGCTTGTTCATGTTATAATTAACTTTGAACTAAGAAAACATCTCAGGGAGAGTCTCTAAAGCCATGGCAACCTGAGTCTCCGATTTGATTTTGCCCCTAAAACCTCAGCCACGTTAAACTGAGCAATCAATGCAAGCATATGATCTCTCACGGGCATGCTTGGTTTCATGCGCATGTTCATTATAGCCCTAATGGCAGCCTGACGGGCCTGGTGTCCCTAGTGCTCAAACATTTCCTAAAGACTGTCCATAATCTAAGTAGTAGTCTCCATACTCTGATGTTTCTGCTGCAACACATTTGAGATAGATCCCAAAATGTAGCAATGGGCCATCTCATCAGATTGGATCCACTTCTCATATGAAGCCTTCGGCGCGTACCGTGGGGCATGCGATAAGTTCATCGAGACAGGTTCGCTTAACACAAACTTATGCTTCTCGTGTGAAGACAATCATCAAATTATATTTCCAAATAATATAATTCTCTCCTACTAGTTGGTTTTTGGTCAAAATCATAGACAGTGAATTGCCCGACATTTTTTTGAAATAAAATTAAAAAGTTGAAATGAGCTACACATAAAATAATGATTTCATATATAATGCATGAAATGCAGAGTAGACCCAATAACTACTTCTATATGGCGAATACCTAAAACTCCAAATTCTTAAACACATCCTCTATAGGAGAAGATAATGTGATTTACTGACTAGGTTGGGACCCTCCCACTAAATTCAATATATCTAGCATCTCATGCAATATTAATTTAGTATCATTGTAGATTAGGCCATCAATAACACCGCTTGGATATTCTATAGGAAGTCCCCACGATGTTTTTGATTTAAGTGTGCAACCCTATATTTGATAATTTTAAGTTTTAAATTAATTACATTACCTATGGGACAATCACAATTAATTAACACTAAAAATTATCATCACTGATTGGGCCCAATCTAGTAACCTAAATGCAGCAGCCCTCCTATAGGGAGGCCAATAAAATTGGCACAAGACATACACCTATTCTTACTAATGGGCTAATAAGGGAGGTCGTGGGTTCACATAAACAGTGCACCATCACCCACTTTATATTTTTATACTGTTTGGGTTTTTCAATTAATAATTTCTAACCAATTTTAACTCTTAAAAAATGGTCCAATTATTAATTAAAATATTTAATCTTTCTAATCTAATAAAATTAGAAAAGAAAATAAATATTATACACAATGCATGACAGAATAGTACCTAGAGCGGTGTAATGTGATCTATATGGCATGTTATATGAATGACATTTAATCACAATTGAATTAAAGCAATAAAGCAATAATAAAATTAAATAGAACAAATTTATGGCCCAAACCTAGACACAAAATTACAAATAAATTAAAGGTTCAATTGAGCCACAAGCCGGCCCAATTCTTCAATTCCATTTGCAAGTGTCTAGCCTATGTCTTGAAATTTTGGAGCTCAATTCTTCAAAAGATTTAATTTAATTCCAATTCAAACATTTTGAATTCAACCCATAGTTTAAGTCCAATTCAAACATTAATTCGGTCCAAACTAAATCAACAGCCCACGCATTCGGATCCAGAAGCCAGCCAAAATAGATATTTGCAGCGCAGGCCCTCCACAAAATGAAGAAGATGAAGTCCGGTCCTCCTCTATAAATTGTAGTAGAGGATCTTCAATCCTCGGGCAGTAGTGAAATCGGTCCTCATATTTTAATCCGTACAGCAGTATAATTAAAAATTAATTTCTAATACAATACTGTAGTAAATTAAAATCAAAGGGGAAACATGGAGTCGTAATCCACCTCCTTTGTTACAAGACTTGATAAAACACAATACAATTTTTCACCAAAAATTCTAAGGCCATAAATTGTTCAAAACACAATTAAAAATCATTCAATCTAATAACAACAATAAATCACATAAACCCTAACACCGCTCCAAACTAACACAAGTATTAAAATACAATTTTATTCAATCCTAAATACACGGAATAAAATTAAAACATTGGCTCTGATACCAATTGTTGGAAACCGGGATCTAGACATCACAAAAATTAATTTTCTGTGATGATCAAACATCCTTCCACAAGATCTGATTTATTTCGTACATTCAGCTGATTAAATAAAATTACAAGAACACATAGGTGTTGAAGGAATTACCTTGTAGCGTACTTTCCAAAATTCCTATCAACGGCGTTCTTGAATCTTCCAAAGCTCCAAACCCTCAAGCCTTCCCCAGTGTTCACCAAGAGTAGCTATACCGGTGTGTGGTCACCGCTCTAGATCTAGGTTATACTAGGATTAGGATTTTCTTTGTTAAGAGAAAACACATACTTCATACTTTAGTGTGTGTCCCGCCTATATGCTTATCTGCTTAGAAAAACAGTCATGAGACTATTTATAACCCACTTATATTCCAAAAAACCCTACCAACCATAGTACCATAACTCATGCCCATTTCTGCACAGTCCAAAATAGGTAATAAGCCTATTTAGCTCTATATATTGGATCTACTAAGGGGACTTGATCGGATCCAATTAAACTAAGTTCTAATAAATTAATTTTGACTCGATCAACTCTTGATCAGTCAAAATAATTTATTAATCAAGTTCTATTTCACAAAAAGAACAAGATTGCACTCTTAGTCTAATTGAAATTACTGAAGCAATAATCAATAATTATATCCTCCGACTTATCGATCCTACATGTTACCCCCATCAATCAACGTGAATATTCAGAATAAGTAAAATGACCAAAATGTCCTTATTCAAATATTCATAAATTCTCAACTCTCATCTTCTATCTGACAGTTCGATGTGATCACATCACATCATTGAATTCAACAATCAATGTCGAACTACTGAGCTCAGATTAAACTGTACACTAGAAGAACCAATGAGATCATGATCATACCTTAAAGGTGACGGATTCCTTATTACGAATATATGTTTCTCGTTAGTTCACTCTAATTCTCAAAGTATCAGGATATTGATCAACAATTTTATCTCACTCATTGACACCTCAAAGAACTTCAAGCTAGTAACCGAAGTCCATTATCCACTCAGGATTAAGGTCCCATGTACGATAGTCAAGTGAAATTAAATTTATCTGGTCAATGTCACAAATTAATTTCATGTGGTCCCGTTCAATACATTCCAAATGTATTCTCAATTTTATTACCAAAGTCAAAGATAGACTTTAATAAAATCGAGACGATCTTATCAAAATAAATTATCCATATTTATTTACTGATCGTGAACGACAATTTTAGATCGAATTACAGATTGAATCTTTCCATGTTTAATAACTTAAACACTCAATTTGTAATATCAAATCGACCTATGGACAAATGTAAGCTCAAAATAACAAAATAAATATATCAATAAATATATTAATTTTATTTCAAAATGTCACGAGTACAAATAATTTACTCGACGGGCAAACACAACCTAACAGATAGTACTTTCGTAGATGTGAGCATTAGGCTGGTCTAGTTCGTCCAAGTCCTCAATCCTGTAGGTTACGAGGTAAACTTGGAAAGTTATTTTATAAGGCCCTTGCCAGTTCGGTTCAAGGGTTCGCGATGAAGTCTCTCTTTCCGGAAAAGCTTTTCTTAAAACACTACAAAAAAAATACCGATTTTGCGACAAAAAAATGTTGTCGCTTAAATAGAGATTTTGTTGCAAAAATAATTTAGCGACAACAAGTTGTTTGTAGGGGGAATTGTCGCGCTATAAGCGCTATAGAATATATTATGCGACAACTATTAGTCGCTCATTGCATAAGCAAACTCGCAACAGTTTTTGTTTGACGCAAAAAATATGAAATAGCAACAACATATTTGTCGCCATAATGTCATTTCAATGCATAGATGTCGCCATAACGTCATCGCAATGCATAGATGTTGCACTATAAGCGCCAGAGAATATATTCTGCGACAACTATTAGTCGGTCGTTGCATAAGCAAACTCACAATAGTTTTTGTTTGACGCAAAAAGTATGAAATAGCAACAACATATTTGTCGCCATAATGCCATCGCAATCCATAGATGTCGCGAAAAATTGAAAGGACAACAAGTCAATTTGTCGCAACGATTATTGGACAAAAAAATTTGCGATGAGAAATGTTTCTTGCGAAAATTATTTTAAAAGTATAACGTTTGTTACATATTCTATTTTACAACAAAACATGCTTGTAATAATATACATCTTATAATAAGTCATGTTTGTCGCGTAATTTATTTTACAATGAGATTGATTCTTTACATAATATATTATAAGATATTCAATGTTTGTAGTATAATTTATTATGTAACAAGTTGTGTGTATAGTTAAATTCATTTAGCAACATAGAGAGTTTGTCGCATCATCATTTGTGCGACAAAGTACAGTTGTTGCCTAATTTATTTTATGACAATTTATATATGTCGCATATTATATTTTACAACATATAAAAATTGTTATAAATATTATTTTGTGGCAATGGATATTCATTTATATGATATGTTTTGTTTGAAATTGAACTTATTTTGCAACACAAAGAGTTTGTCGCGTATCGATGTATATTCGTTGCGCAATTTATTTTATCTTTATTTATATATGTCGTGTATTCTATTTTACAAAAAATAAAATTGTTGCAAATATTATTTTGTGACAATGAATATTCGTTTATGTGACAAGTTGTATTTATAGTTGAATTTATTTTACAACACAGAAAATTTGTCGCATCAACATTCGTGCAACGTT
This sequence comes from Forsythia suspensa, assembly GCA_023638005.1. Lineage (NCBI taxonomy): Eukaryota > Viridiplantae > Streptophyta > Magnoliopsida > Lamiales > Oleaceae > Forsythia > Forsythia suspensa. The sequence goes on from CM042671.1 coordinate 35,708,835, forward strand.
CTATAATCGTTGCACAATTTATTTTGTAATTGTTTATATATATCGTGTATTCCATTTCACAACATGCATGTAAATATTATTTTGTGACAATATGAATTTTTATTGCATAATACTTTCAACAACGATAAATTTTCAATTTCTTTGCATCACAGTAGAATTGTTACTAAGATACACATTTATTTAAAAAATGTAATTTACATCATTAAAGCTTGTACAATTAATGAAATATAAATAATATTATTATCTTAAAATTGTAATACTAAAGCTTGTATATTGCCACAGTAACGCTCAACTCTTAGTAGATGAATCATTAGTGGTAGAATCTACATAGAAAAGGGACAATATGTAAATAATCATTAAAAGATAAAATAGAAAGATTTTAATTAAAAAAATATAAAAAACAAAAAAAATATAAAATTATATTTTACTTACCAATGTCACTATCATCTTAACTATATCGTATCCAACTCCTATCCATAGTGTATATTAGTGTATTCATTTTAAGAAAATAAGCTAATGGAATGGATATTCTTAAGTTAGATTCTTTAGAATACATTTGGTTTAGTGCCATTAGTTAACTACCACCTTTCCTTCACGAATGTATAAAACTCATGAAACAAATTATAATAGTCAACATAAATACAACAAAAATTTAACACATGCATAATCTATTACAACCAGAAGTAGGTAAAAGTGAAAAGGCACAAATTATTGATGAACACAATATAAAAGAAACCAAAAATAAAATAAAAGGTCATATAATAGGTTATTTAAAAGTACCGGATGAGAATCTTCAAAATCAAAACTCAACCAGATTCCTTTTAGGCAACTTCTCCCATTTTTGATATAAGTCATGATCATGCCTGGTGCTGCGAAATCGAATACAATACACAATAAAACTTAGAAGCAAAATATTTCTTATGATAGCACCTAAAGATGGGAGAAAAAATAATAAACAAAAAAATGAGGAAAAATGGAATTGATAAAAGAAAGCACAATTGATTACAATACACGTATAATAGAGTGTTGATTCCAAACATTGAATCAACCATTGTCTTTAAGCTTAGAAGAGGGACAACCTGGCTTATACGAGAAGTGATCCTAACAAGAATAAATTTTCATGTGTTCTTAACTCGAAATCTTTAGAATCTGCAAAAGAATCTTTACGTTAATAACCACTAAATACAGGCGAATGTGCTCAAATGCAAATGTCCAGAAGTCCAGTTTATTGACCATCTTAATAACGCACCAGTAAAAAAAGTGTGAGTTGCCACTGGGATACTGTGTATGTGCCAAGTAAAACATATTATGTAGGTGAGATAAAAGTCGATACCGCTTCCTCAATGCCAATCGACAAACTTCTTCACACTTAGAGAGAATAGAGGCTCATACTTCACACATGAGAGAGAAATAGCAATAAATCATTGATAGCAATGTCACGAAGAATAATGACTAGTAAAATTAAGATTTATAAACAGACATTCAGTTGAAATAGCATAATATTACTTCCACACCAGTACAAGAAGATAGCTTCGGGCAAACATAGAGAATAGAAATATAATGCAAAAGATATAACCTTTCAAGGTAAAACTAAATCGTTGAGCTAAATTCCAGAAAACTAATTAAAAAAAAAATGTTTTGGAATCAGTTTCTTCTTCCACAGAATTTTGTTCTGCTCCTTTAAAACAAGAGAAACTATCTACATAGATTTTTCAACTTAAAAAAATTCAAATGAAGACATAATGGAAAAATCAAATACATGGAATGACTTGATTCAGACATGTTAAAAAATTCAAAAAAAGAAAAGATGAATTAGCCACCACCTTATAGAAAAGTTAATGCTTATAAAAAGGATTCAAGTAACTATAACGCCCTCTCTCACATCTACTAAAAATTCTTATTATATGAATTATGCACATACATATGCTATATCATTGTGAAACTCAGATCTAAACAGAGGACCTTTCTCGCTACTTTGGCACCATATTGAATTACCATGGTATCAAAGCAGTAAGATTTTGAAGAGGGTATGAATTAACCATTAATGCGTTGAATACAATTAATGGATGAAAACCGTGCAGCTTCAAGTATTTCTAATATTAAATTTTACTTCTTGAGTCATTTAACGACTGACAATGCTAACTCTATGGAAAAAAAATGCACGAGTTTCTCGAAGTTAATACAATATTATGAACCTTACAAAGGTTCAATATTATTTTCACTTGTGACCTCTCCATCATTAGCCAGTTTATCCTAACTAACTACAAGAAATATTGATGCACTTTTTGTGTAGTCACTTGAAAGGAAGGAAAAGAGATAAAGTAGCATGGTGAAATTCATGTACAATTCATCTAACAAACTCTCATATGAACTGCACAAATTGAGCTCTTCATACGATGCATGCAATGTGCTTCTAAGAGCAACTTGGGTTAATTATTATTGAGGCTAAGTGAAGACTTACGCTTGTGAGTCTCTCCTTGTGCGCTCGAGGATGACAATTTGACGCCAATAAAAAACACAAGAAAAAAATCTAGCATCATCTGCCCAACAGATAGGGTTGGCAAATAGGCCAGACGGGCCAGCTCAACCTAAAATTAGATGAGCCACAAAAAAAAATTGAGCTGGGCTAGCCTTGACCCAATTTTACATGGGATGATATTTGTTGGGCCAACCCAGCCCGAATTGGGCCACAGGGCTAGTGGGCTAGCCCAATTTCAATTTTTAATTAATTTTTTTAAAACAATTATTTATAATTAAAAAAAACAACTCCTCTATCTTCATCCACCCCACCCCACCCCACCCCCCACCACCACTTGAATTCTACAACGCGGCGGAGGAGGGAGAGCTCATCTGGTCGCGAAACCAAGGAGAAATCTCTCACGAAACCAGAGCTGGTTTCGCCGCGAATGAGAGAGATTTTTTCCTCCCTGTCGCAGCAAATAGGAGGGGGAGGAGAGAAATCCCCTCCATTTCTGCGAAGCTTAACAGTGTGGAGTGGGGTGGGTGAAGTAGTGGGCCAAAAAAATTTATTGGGCCAACCCGGCTTCAACCCGATTGGTACAGTAGGTTAGTTGTACCGAGCCAATTTTTATTTTATCAACTTTTTAATAGGCCAGCCTAGCCGAGAGTCTGGATTATCTAGGCTAGCCCACTAGGCCATCCCATTTTTGCCACCTCTACCATCAAGGATATCCTACGATATGCCTCATGTGATATTTGGCCTTTTATGACCCTTAATGGCACAAGTACTCCCCAATGAACAATAGCATACAAGTAACAAGAGGGAATGGTGAAAAGAACCACATCATTTCTCTCAAATTTATAAATTATCTCATCTTTTAAATTAATGTGGATGGTGTTAATTTGTTATTTCACATCCCTTAACTATGCGAATAAAAGATATATAATAAAACTCTCTGAGGTGCATTTCTTAATATTTATTTCCATTCCAAAGCATTTTAAGGCAACATTCTGTTATATAACTATATTTTCTCTCACCCATTAGTGTAAATGTAAATGTCCATATGATAGTGGATCAATACTATGTGGCCTGAAGATAAGAATATTAGAGAATAGTCCATTGTTAGGTTTTGGTAATGGGTTGTTGGATCAACTGCAGTGGATTGATACTCTCATAATAACAATTGACATAGAAAATTGGGACGAGTTTATTTAGAAACAAGAAATGGTAAATTATGCCATGTTGTAAATTAGCCCTATTTTGATTAGGGTTGTTTTCAAATTTTAATTCTTATTCCCGAATTCAGATCATAAAGGCCAATTCAGAGTCACCAAACACAGCCTAATTAACTTAGTTCAAAATCAGTATACTATGCAAATTCATGTATATTAGTATACACATTTGATTTCATTTCTACTCGTCAAGTCAACAAATGATGAACAAAGATAATTCCAGCTTAGTTAGATCTTGCTAGACGTAATATGTTATTTGGTGATTACATGTTACACGGACATGGAGGATTTCATCAAGCCTGGTAGATTCAATGATTTGGACTGCCCACTCTACTCCCAACCAAATAACACGTCTTAATTTGAAGCAAGTCCATCTTAAATTTTCCTTCTACAATAATATTTATAGAGTATCCAAGGAGGAACAAATCATAATTCATAATTAATTGCATTCAGATTGCATATTTTTCCCAAGCCAAGAAACGTAGATTACATCTGAAATATTACCTTGATTGAGATGGTTCCAAGCGTTTTGACAGTTAAGTTCCTTGGTTGCTCCGATACCTGAAAAGGAGGCAGGAACTCTCCCGGTTTATCCTCCGACGTGAAACGTAGATATTGAAGGTGAAAAAATGACCAGAATTAAGTGAAAACTTGTATAGCAATCATAAGGTTTTTTTGTCATGATTTACCTGACTCACCTTCTGAGGTATTTATAGGTAGGCGATTTTCCTCTACACGCCAGGCGGTTTTCTCCAGACTGCTCGGTAGTTGTTTCCCACGTACTGACAGTTATCGTTACGTGGCGGCGATTTCAATAGTGCGCCAGTTGATTTCGGGATGCGGGACTCTTAATTTATCATCCACATAACCGTTATGTAACATTAGCGAGTCGCTCATTGATGTTAGTCGATCGATCGTCCTTCGATCGATGATCGGTCCATCGGTCCAATGCAATAATCGATCGACTAATTATTTGCCAAAAACGATGATCGACCGCCACGATTGCCTACCACTCACATAGAGCGTCTACTAAGTCTGGCACAATTTGAATCTAGTTTATTTCTAGTATAGCATCATTAGCCCCTATACCTTTTGAAGATTTTTGTCATTAAGAGGTAGCGAAACTTTCTTCCACTCTTCAAATAATTTTGATTACTCAAAAAAAAAAATTTTTTTTCCTTGAGTCGAATGGATCTCACTTAAGTGTCGACCGTCCATTTGGGGTGGTCGGCCGTCCTATTGGGACCACTCGACCGATTGCCCATCTGGGAGTGGTCATTGACTGCTTGCCTAGGAGCGGTCGACTGCCTGCTCTCTTTGGGACGGTCGTCGATAACTCTTTGGCTGACCGTCATATTTGTGATAATATTGAAATCGAGATAAGCCCGGCTGGTAATATAGTTGCACTTGAAATTTCCAAAGCATGTAGTCTTTGTTTTATATTTTTTTTTTGATGTAACCCCTAGTGCTTGAACGACTTCATTTTGTTCTTATATGATTGAGTTTATGCTATCAAGTTGTGCAATGAGCAGAAATGATTAAATTGTCATTTTTTCTAGTAACAATTTATCTTTTCAAATTAGTCGATGTTGTGACACAATCGACTACCGACGTGCGAAGTAATATGGTTGACAGCCTATCGTGTAATTTTGGGCAATCTAAATTATGTACAGCGATTTGGAGATTTAACCAAATTTTGGTTTTATTGCTCACCATCAAACTTTTTGGGCACTTTTTTGTATAGTAGACCACTTCATGGTACCACTTTAGCTGCAAGGCAATTTAGAGACTTAACCAAATTTCAGTTTTATTGCTCATCATCAAGCCTTTTGGACACTTTTTTGTATAGTAGACCACTTTGTGGTTACCACTTTAGCTGCAAGGCAATTTAGAGACTTAACCAAATTTTGGTTTTATTGCTCACCACCAAACCTTTTGAGCATTTTTTTGTATAGTAGACCACTTTGTGGTACCACCTTAGCTGCAAGGCAATTAGAGACTTAACCAAATTTGGTTTTATTGCTTACAACCAAGCTTTTTGGGCACTTTTTTTGTATAGTAGACCACTTTGTGGTTACCACTTTAGCTGCAAGCAATTTAAAGACTTAACCAAATTTTGGTTTTATTGCTCACCACCAAGCCTTTTGAGCACTTTTTTGTATAGTAGACCACTTTGTGGTACCACCTTAGCTGCAAGGTAATTTAGAGACTTAACCAAATTTTGATTTTATTGTTCACCACCAAGCTTTTTGGGCGCTTTGTCAGTATCTTTTGATCATCATGAGAATTCTGCTTGTGAGTCTCTGGCTTCCTTCCCGCAGGCTTTTGGTTACTATGTCTGCCTCTTTTACATCCACGTACTTATCTCCTTTCTTCAACAAATCATGCATTAACTCCGGAGGATTTTTTAAAAGAGACATTTTGAAAGCCCTATTTCGCGTACCATTCATTATGGTCTTGACAACAGTGGACATTTGGAGGTCTTTGGTGTCGAGAGTGGCTCTTCTGAACCTTGCCAAGTATTCTTGCAATGACTCATCCTTCTCTTGGACGACTTGCATTAGGTCGATGGTGGTTTTTCTCTTCCTTTTGCTACTTAAAAAATATGCTACAAAGCTTCGAGAATGTTCATCAAATGTTTGATAGACCGCGGAGCGAGAGTGGCTACCTAGTCTCTAGCTTCTCTCCTCAAAGTTGGCAGGAAAGACCAACACATTACTGCGTCTGGTGCTGCATACAGCCTCATCAAGTCTACAAAAGTCCGCAAGTGATCTAGGGGGTCTGTTACTCCATCATATGCTTCTATCATTGGTTGCTTAAAACCTTTTGGCAAAGGAACCGCCATGAATTCTGGTGCAAATGGGTCATCTTCCAAAACCATCTGCCTACGTCGATCCTTTCTTTTTTACAAAGCATCATCAATCTTCTGTCCCATCATCTCTTCCATCTTCTTTTCCAAGCTTACCATTGGTTGTATCCCATGTGGATCTGTCTCTCCATAGACTGTCACTGAGTGTGTAACTGCTAGTCCCATTTGTGGTGTGGCGCCAGGCGGTTGGAATCCCTGCTCAATTGGTTGAATGCCTGGTGGTGTGTTTTGATGCTCTACCAAAAGTGGTCACATAGAGCGTCTACTAAGTCTGGCACAATTTGAGTCTAGTCTATTTCTAGTATAGCATCAACATCATTGAGTGACATTACTGTAATCAAAGATAAAGCCTTATGGGTACACTATGAAGGTGAATATTATTTAAGGTGATTTTGGTTAAAAGAATAACCAATTAACCAATTATAGAGGTATTGAGGCAAGGGAGCCATGGTTGCAACAGAGTTAAGAAAATGAACACATGAATACACATTCATCAGAAATATTTCAGAGTGCTTTCCTAGAGAGTACAACATGTTTACCTGAATAAGATTAACTGATTGCTTGATTTTCTATCCGAATAGAATTAAAGCTAATAGAGTCAAGTATATCCAACTTTGCATTACAGAATTCACTAAAACCTAAAGAGACAATAGACGGAAAAAACCAAGAGTGGTAAATTTTCACAAGACCGGACTAAAATATTATTGAAATCAAGAAAACTTGAATATTATTGAGATGAAGAAAACTTGAAGCTTACTTTAGTCAAATTCTCGGTTTGCTTCTTTGCTTGAAGAAATAAAATAATGTATAGAACCTGTTGACAAAATTACATAAATAAGATGTCTACACATAAAATATCACTTGAAATTAAGTAGAAAGATTCAAAGAGATATTCACCTAGTAAGCCATGAAGCCAAGCCGGGAAGAAATTGGGAAGAGAACCTCAAATATGCAATCGATTATCCTCACAGAAATTAACATATATATGAGTTAACGCAAATCACCTATAATCTTGGAGAGTATTATTAGTATCATGACAGACAAAGCACAAATTTTGGGAAAAGTGTGGACAAAAAATAAAATCAACACCTAAGATCCTAAGTTTGACAAATATAGTTAATAATAAGAAATGTGAATGATGAATCAATTTATTAAACCTCTAACTGTAATATTCATTCCATGTACATAATGAAACGAATGTCTGAATGTACAATTAATCAAATATAAATGATTCCAAAATATATAAAAATATTCATAATTATTCTCTTAAAATTGTAATACTAGAGCTTGAGAAAAGAGTGTTACATTAATCACAATCTCTTATAAACTATCACTAGATGCATCATCAATATTTGAATCTACATAGAAAAAAGAAAAATATAAATATTCATTAAAAAAAAAGAATAGAAATACATTATATAAACAAACAAAACAACTATAAAACATTATTTATTTACCAATGTCACTATCATATTATCTTGACTATTTAGAGATTTCTCATCTTGATTGTAATATTCATTACATGTATCATCTTCATCTTCTGAAGGATGATAAGAATGATAGATAATTTCATTCATATTTTCATTTATTGATTCCACGTCAACTTGACGACCTCTAGTTTCTTCTCAAACGGGCGATTCTTTTTGTTGATACTACGAAACTTACATCCCAAACCCTTCGTAGGTTTTCATCACTATTGGATCTACTTTCACTCATTTTTTGTCTTTTTTTTTTCTTAACCTTTTATTTTCCTCACATATTTTCTCTCGTGGTTTTTGGTATGTTACTCACAAACGGCGCCAATTTGTTGACCTTAAAGTCTAGCTAGACTTCAATGCCAACAAGAATGAGCCATGTTATTGTCCACATATCGATAACATGTACACTTGGAATGCACGTTAGACTACTGACGAACGATCCCACTGAGTGGTGCAACAGTCGTAAGCACTCCAACGATCAAGTTATCGATCGAAAATTATAATATGTGTATGTTGCATATTTTACATACCTTCAAATGAGTAAGGGTAGGTAAGGAGGGTTTTCTCCCCTATCAAGCCACAAGGACGAGTAGGAAATCTATCCTACCCGACTTTGTGGCCAAGTAAGATGATAGCTTATTCTACATGGCCTTGAGGTCGGGTAGAATGCAACCTCACCCTATTGCCATGTAATGGCTAGGTAGAGCGCAAACTTACCATTTGGCCATAAATTTGGGTAGGGTACGTAAGATCGCATTCCACCGACCATGAGGCCTTATTTCTCCAAGTGGAATGCGTGGTCGGGTAAGACCATCGACCATGCACAACCTTGGTATATTTCTATATATTCGCATATGTAGATTAGAGACAACTCTTTCGTCGTTCAAAATACACAAAGTACTAATACAACTGAGTCCTAGATCCAACGTCCGAAGACATGAGAAGTGTCCCAAAATCTTATTATCATGGTACTAAGGCAGGCTAACCCTATATCCAACATTCAAGAATTTGACACATGCTCAAAGATCCTTGTGCCACCTCATCAATATCATCTTCTATATAAAGTAATGATCCCAATGTATTGAGGCTAAGGAATTATTCTCCATTTTATGAGCTTACATATTTACAATATTTCTTTCTCTAGGGAAAGAACCAATTCTCACACTAGAGGACCAACGGAGGAGAGTTCTCCGCCTTCCTTTTTAAGATTATTGAAGCATTGGATTCACATCTCCGGTCTTCAGAATACATCTTCTGGCGACTACATTTTCGTAGGTAACGTCAATTGGTGTAGAAAATTAAAAGTCTTAGCAATTTTGTGTTCTATTCTTGATACTTGAATTAACGAGTCTTGTTGGCTAAGTTTCTAATATTCTTATGAGTCACTAGAAAATTAGTAGATTATTTGTATTTATTCGTTCATTGATTATTTTCACACACCCGTCTTCCATCACTATTTCATAAAAAGTCGAAGATAATTTGTCTAATTCTTCAAGTATCATTATTTTAGGTACTGCTATCTCTCACTACTATTCAATTAATTTGCACATTTCATAAAGATCAAGTCTAACTTATATATACATGATTATTTCATCTTATCAGTACTTAAATAGCATAGAAATTAAACATCATAATTAATTCCATTGCAAACCCTAATTTTAAAAAACAAGATGATGGAGATCATGAGTTCCTTATTTGATACAACAATATTATTTCGAATTTATGCAAATGCTAATTTAAAATTCAACACGATGGAGATCATGACTTCCTTAAAAATTAACAGTAATTGGATTTATCGAAGGAATTTCTTGAACCAAAGAGCAGATTTTTTGGGGTATCTTTTGAGCCCATGTGTCCTGTCCACGTAAACTATACCAAACTTTTGAAGGTATCCTGAGCCCCATTCAAAATTGTCCAAAAATGACCATGTGAAGAAGCCTTTTACATCAACCCCCTCCCTGTTACAAAAATCATACTGTTAATTACTATTCTTTAATTCACAACATGTATAATTATGTGTGTCCTTGATGATAGTATTTTTATTTAAATTTAAAAGTTTTTTTTCATACTAAAATTTAAGGTGATGATATCTACTAATGATTGAATTGATTTTTACTGTTTATAAAAGTATGGATCGAATACTCCGTTAATTTTAAAGACTTTTTTAATATAATAAAACTTCAGTCTTTAAAAGTTCATAATAAATATACTCAAAAATTTTAATTCTATAATTTTTTTTTTAAAATTCTAAATTAAATATACCATCTTAATTGACAGAAGGTAAATACTCACGTAATGGCTTGCTTAATGGCCAAAAGATGACGGCGGTAAAAATCTACTCTCTGTGGATCATTGGTCCCTTGCTTTACTGTAGTAATATTAGCATCGCCAATTCCTACAATAATTCCAAATATTTGAATTAGAAAAAAAAAAAAAAAAAAATGACAATTCACATCAAATACAAATGGGCCAAAATATTGGCTTTATATAGTTTGTTTCTCACCATTTTCCATGATATAAATGGTTGGATTCTTGTACTTTTGCTTCGTATAAATAAGGAGATCTTTGAGCCCTTTTGGATACACATAAAAGATACTTACACCTGTCTGTAAATCATAACAACGTAATAAGACCAATTATGCCATGTTTCATTAACTTCTAACAAAAAGTACTAATATATATCGATATACGCTTGTGCATAGATATATTTATTTGATTCGAACTGCCCGTGGTTGTTTATTATACACATAGTATGTGTTTTGAGTTGGGCCGTATAGAGAGATGAGTATCCCATTAGGGCATCTTTATTTCTTTTGTTATTTCAGAAAAATTAAAGATTATTGAGCTTAGTACAAGCATGGTGGCCTTACATTTTTCTAACCCCGACCTAGTAAAATATATGAAACAATGCTTGGTCGATGGGCTGCATCGGGCCACTCGAAGGCAGTCTGAGCAGACCGGATTACTTTACACCTCAACTTTAAGTCATATATTTTTTTTTTCAAAAAAATAAAAAAGTAACATACCGGTTTACCAATAAATTTTCCATTTCTCTCCACTGCAAAATAGGTGGAAAAGAAAGCACAAGAAGAAATGTTATATGGTGCAAAATATATTCTATATTGTAATGAATAATGAGACAATAAATTATCGAAGGTAATATGTATGAGCTTACTTGTAAGATTAGTTTGAGAATCTGTTGAGAAGCTTACGTTAACAGTATTAACAGAATGAAGATTGGCAGCATAATTTGAAGTATAGTAATTGAGTCCCAAGAAATCATAGGAGCCCTTCAACAATGTAGCTTCTTCAACTGTGAACTTTGGTAAGCGTTTCCCAACCAGGGCACGAATTATTTTTGGATAATCTCCATATGTTAATGGCTCCAAAAACCTTCAAAACATCGTTAAAATATTCATATTGTTAGTTTTCATTTTCTTTTAATACTGTTTAGTACTATTAAACTTTTTTACCAAACATGGTATTAGTGTCTAGTTATGTTGAGTTTAACGTTGTACTTACCATCCATACATAAAATCAAGGGCCCGTTGAGCTGCTTTCACATCAGCTTGGCTCTTGGAGTAGGGCACAAACCAGTGAGACACAAGTACTATGCCAATTTGCCCTTTTTGATGCGGCTATACATGTAACATAACCAACATTACGCAAGTATTAGCCTATTAGTGGATATGTTCAACAAGTAATTAAATAAAGAACCATAAAATGTAAATTTAGATTGTATACTACTGGACAGTAATAATTAATAAGTGATTTTTTTTGTCCATAGTTGGGTCTTATCTAATTTTGTGTCCTACATATTCTTACATTTATACAATAAAGTAGTTTATCAATAACTTGAACCTCAAAGTTCTTTTAATTCTTATCAATATTTCTACATATTAATGATATTGGACAAAAGGAATCCAGTAATTGTCAAACTGAGGCTAGATATTATCGTATAGTCTTGTGTGTCGACTAATTTCATAGATGAGTTGAGATCAAATATATTTGAATCGCTGACTTCTAGTGCAGGGTACTTAAACCAACACCTCTTAAACTATAGATGAGTTGAGATCAAGTATATTTGAATCGCTGACTTCTAGTGCTGGGTGTATAATTCACTTCTACTACTTAATTATTGAGTCTTGAAATTTCATTTTACAATACTAACTTTGTTAAAATGAATAATCCAAACATTTTTATATTGATTTTTTTTTTATCTGACGTGGGATTTAACCCTCAGAACTTGTGTCAGAGAGTTTTTTTAGCAAATTTCAATAAAAATATGAAATGTTTGATTGAAAAGTTACTAAAAGTTGTGAGTTCTATAAAATATATGATTAAAATTAATTACTGATTTTTTTATCATAGATTTTTAGTGGATTTTAATTTGGACCGAACAGGTAGTTAAGTAAAAAACTGTTTAATATATGGTGGGTTATAGAGTATTAGACAATACTAATGAAGAAAAAAAAGTTAAATCTGATTCTATAGTAGTGTCAATTTCTATCAATACAGTGTATGAAACATGTCATTAATTTTTATTTAAAAAATTAGTGAATTAAGTACCAACCTTGTACTTTTCCCTGTATAATTTCGCAGTTTGGGCATGACAAAGAAGCATGAAGTGAGCAGCAATGTAAGGCTCAATGGCTGAGTTGCCAGCAGGACAGTCATTGTTCATCCAAGAAGAACATCGTCCAGGAGCCAAAGCACCCGAGTCATACCCATTTACGATGAATATATATGGCTCATTCATAGTCACCCAATGCTTAACCCTATCACCAAATTCTTTGAAACAAACCTCTGCAAAATCTTTAAAATCATCTCTGCCACAAAAAATAATAATTTTTAACAATATCAAAGCTTCATTCAAAAAAATAACTTTAAAAATCATGTTTAAAAATAAAACTAACTTGAAAGTAAGTTTGAGACAGACTTATTAGCACAACTAAACGTGCTCTATGTCCTTTAATGTTGCTATTTAGAAAAACCTCATTAGTAAATATGTATCATATATGTATATACATCTTCGGTGGTAGTGGCGGTGGCGGTTTGTGGTGGTGGTATCGGTGGCGGTGATGTTGGGGGTGGTGAGGAGGAAAAGCCTTTTCATTCTCTCTTTTTTCTTTTTAATATTTGTTTAATAAATTAAAATCAATTTTTTTTTATCAAACTATTGTTTTTAAATACATGTTAATTTATTCTATTTTAATGGATAATAGTAATTGTACTAATTTGCCCTTCTTTAAAAGTCAATTAAAAGTCAATAAAACTTATTTAACGAATGTTTTGGATGAAAACCATCCATAGGGATGAAATTTGCTAATTTCCTAAAGATTGGAGACAAAAGCTCGGCATGAAAAAAAAGGGGTTTGGGTTTGGGGGGTAGATTTGCTAACTTGCCCCAAGGTTAGGGATGAATATTACAATTTATCCTTAGTAAAAGGTAACTTATTTTATTTTGCTATTGAAGGAAAGCATAAAAATAACTATATCGTCATTACACATTTTTGTTGTTACACCATTATTTTAATGCACCAAATGTCTCTAACATTTGCACACTATCGCACTTGTATCTTTAAATTTTTATTTATCGCATTCTTATCTTTAATATTTTATTAATTAAAATATCTAGTCTTTGATGGCAGTTTTTGTCGAAAAAATTTGTTAAGAGAGCGTAAAAAGACTTATTTCTTATTTTCTTGCTTTTGAAGCTGGTCATGGATACTAATAATAATAATAATAATAATAATAATAATAATAACTTTGGTAAAATAAAATAAAAAAGTTCAAAAGTTTCTTTAAGCTCGGTGGTGCTCATAGTGTCACATCTCGCATTAGAATATATATATTTGTTATTTCACTAATTAGATAATATCATGAATCTAGGTTACTTACAGAATGCGAGGGCTTAGAAAGCCACCATACTCATCTTGTAGGGCTTGAGGAAGATCCCAATGATATATTGTGGCAAAAGGCTGGACACCTATTTATTATATACATATACCACACAGTTATGTATATATATATATATATATTTTATTTTTGATGGGAAGACAGTTATGTATATTAAAGAGGGAGGGAGGGAGGGGGGGGGGGTGTAATTTATAGTGTCTCTAACCCTTTGATAGGAGCTCATTAATGAGATTGTTGTAAAAAGCAACTCCTTCTTTGTTTACTCCTTTACTTAATTTTCCATCTGCATAAATAATATTAAAGATCAAACAAGTCAATCTATATACCGAATATTTACTTCAATTCGTTACTTAATTATCAAAGAATATTTGTCGTCGTACACACAGTCAATATGTTTGCAATGGTATACACAACACAATAATAACATTAACGGAAATATAAAGTTGTTCAGTTTTATTTTAAAAAATTTGATAAAAATTTGATTCAAAGTCGAATAATAATTTCAATCATACATTTTATGGGACCCACAAATTTTATCAACTTTTATCATAATCTGCTAAAAAATCTATTTTTAACAAAACAAAACATGCACTTAATAAGTTATGGTTTGTTAAGAACAAGAAGAAGTATTTCCTTGGTTAAATTATTTCTACTTTCATTACTAATATGTTGGTTTATGTGTTGTTTTATTACTATCTTCCCCTTATTTTGTGGTTTCTTATTGTGCATTCATGTCAAGTGGCCCAGCCCAGATTACGATTTGACCAAGCTAAAACAATTTGTGGGTCACATAATTATGCCAGCACAATCATAAGAATGAAATGATGCTCTAGGGTTAGGAGTCGCAATCTCTAATTTTTCTCGTCACAAAATGATAAGAGTAGGTTTAACGAATACATAAATAATGTAAGACCCACTACAGCGCCAACAACAATTTAATACTTGTGTGGTCGAATTTCTTTTATATTATAAACAATGAATCGTATAAAATGTATATATAAAAATTATATAGCTTGCTTTTTCAAAATTTTACCTATCTTAAACAAGGTCCCTTCCAACAACAAACCCCATAAAAAAATCGAGGAAAAAAAATAATAATAAAGAAAGAAAAACACACCTACCGCATCAACACAAAATCACATCAACATGAAAGTCCAAAGTTGACATTCTGAAATTGTCACGAGGAGTAGGCCATATTATCATTAATCAATGAGAAGACTAGTACTAAAACTTTCAAGCTTCAGTAGTGATTATTTAACTCATCAAAATCTTAATATTTCTCTAATTTTAGAGTGAAAATCACATTGAGATTTTAACTTCAACATTCTTGATTTAGCATTACATGGAAGTCAACTTCAACTTTGAAGGTTGAGAATTGTTTTTGCACTATCTAAAAGGCTGAGAGATCCTGCCTTAATTTTCTTTAATTAATAAAAACAAAACATATTTTAACGTGGATTACAAATTATGTATATTTATTTAGTGTTTATCTTCTATAACACACTAGAATGTAAATAATAGAATTATGATTAGTATTCAAAAGTCTTGTATTAGGGTAAATTTCGTAATACATTTTTCTTATTATATTCAATTTATTTTATCTAATTTAACGTACTAAATATATTCATAGCATATCTATTTCTTGCACAAAGTGAGTGTAAATAAAGAATCTCGAGTTTCGAGAAACTAAGAGGAAGGGGAGTTCTGAATAAATATACTTGAAGGAAGGAAAAATATTTATGGTCACTAAATTTGGTTTAAAGACATAATTATTAATCTTACAAGGTAAAATTCTTGTCCATGAGATAGAAAATCTGAAGCCCTTGAGTCCAATAAATTCCATTAGCTTTACATCTTCCTGCATGTCACCATCATTTCTTAGCTTATAGCGTCCCAAACATATAAACATTAATTTTTCTAATAATAACGTTTACTTCAAGTAATATTAATAATAATTATTATATTTAACAATTACAAGTTTCAATTGACAGACTAGATGAATGATTGAGAATAGAAAAATTAAAATAATAGCATTTATATAAAGTGAAGGGTTAATTTGGTCACCAATCAGCTACCTTAATATATTTCAAAACGATCACTAAAGCTCAAAAGTTCTTAAAGACTAATTACTAAAGTATATAATTCTTTCACAAAACAAATCACTCTCTTAAGTTTAACTTGAAAATGGTGATGTGGATACTGAATATATATTTATTTATCAGATAGTAGTCAATGTATTTTATATAATATTCACTTTAGTATTTATATTTTAATTATCTTTAGTTAAATCTTCTAAAAATTGTATTTTAAGTCCTTAATTTTTTTACATGTTTACACTTGGGTAAAGTAAGGGTGTGTTTGATCTTTTCCATGGAAAATGTCACTTATGGAAAATGTTGTCAAATCCAAAAATTTATTTTCCATCTGTTGTTTGATTGATTGTGAAAAATAAAATGAATTTTAAGACAACCATTTAAAGACCTTTTTTCCCACTTCCATCCCACCTTATACTTTAAGAATTTATTTTCCATCTTCCATGGAAAATATTTTCCTTTTCCACCATTTTCCATGCATACCAATCAAACACACCCTAAATGTTTGATTCTTTAGAAATAAAATAAAAAATAAAAATACCTTGTAACGATGATAAAAATCATTTGCTATATCGCCATTGCTTTTATCCAAAAATTTTCCTGCAGTCAATTATATGTTGTAATTGTTAGCCCTATTAATGTCGAAGATCACTGCATCGCGATAGAAAAGGACGCACAGAGAGATTCCCATGATGGAGATTATGAGAATTGCAGAATATCTATGGACCAAATTGAAAGTGCAGGGTGATGTGATGTGATGATATACGCTAGTGGACGAGAATAGATTGAATCATTTTGCAAAATATGGGACCTATTCAAGATGCTGATATGAAAAGGCACAACTACTAGAAAACAACATGAATTTTGGAATTTGTGTATTTTTATGAGATACACTTTTTTTAAAAAAAAAAAAAAAAAACAATTTCAAAAAGTCATTTCTGTATTATTACAAACGTGTCACTCAAAGACTATGTTCACGCGTTGTTTTTAGATTGAATGACCGTGGTGCAAAGTGTTCGTCCAGATTCAATTTCCAACAAAAGCTAATGAGAGACAAGAGAATAACACCGCACGCACATACACTCAAAGAGAGATTTAGGTTAAGAGAAGAGGTCGAAAACCTGGATATTTATGTGCAAAGGTATCGCATATACTTTGACCTTTGCCATCCTCTTTTACAGCTCCTTCATACTGCAACAACATATACATTATCAGCAACAATTAATATTGTGCATGCAAAGACACACACAGATGAGTATGTGGTCACCTGATAGGCAGATGAGGATGCACCAAACACAAAATCAGAGGGAAAACTAGTTCGATTAAATGGAGTTGATATGTGAGTGCTGGGCACATTTTTGGCTGAAACTGAAAGTATATTCAAGCAAAGGAAGTTGATTAGGACAAAGAGACAGAGAAAAAGATAGTGTTGGAGCTCCATATTTGTCTGTATGGCTATTATCAAAGGCTCATTTGCCCATATTATATAGAGTTCTGAAAAACTCCAATAATTTAAAAAAGGACAAAAATAATATATTGAAGTGATTTACATGTTAAGGATAAAAAATATTGTAAGTGGCATAATGCATGGTCTCATACAACTAATAATTGTTTGGTTTTTAGTCATGTATTACAAGATGCCATCGTGATCGAGCGTATTACTTTTGAAGCTAAAAAGAAGATGGCGGTGGATGAGAATCCTTTTTAGCGGCCCTAGGGTCAATATGTTGTCGTGAGGTTTCAAAAGTGGTTTACCTAAATTCAAATTGGTAGTCGATAATGGAGGCGAAGATCTTGAACCGCATCCCAGCGTGTTCGAGCGTCTCAAAGGTAAAGAAGTTGAAAGGAACAAAAAGTGTTGTGTGCTAGATGTAGCAGAGAAATAGATGAAGATGAGGAGAAAATGGAAGTATGGGCGTCACAATCATCCAACGCGCGACCAAAATTTCCAACCTATTCAGGGCGAAAGGTATCACGGCCTCCTTTTGAAGAGCGAGTCGACCCGATGTATGATGGGAGGCCGATGTACAGCAGCGGGCGATGCTCAACAATAGATATATTTGTTTTTTCTAAACCATTTGTGGTGGAGCATTTTATGGGTACCACGCTGCGAAAAGTATGGATCACCTCCAACGATATTACCACCCCTACGGGTTGGGAAGAAGTGGCGACAAAAGCTCAAGCAGCGAGAAGATCGGTCTGCGAAATATTGCACGTAAACGACCGACATTTGATCCAAAGGATGACGGAGACAAGAAGTGGAGATAGAAGCGAAACGAAAGGTCATCTTTAAAAGCCAACGGCAATCTAACCAAACATTTGAGGCCATTATATGTAAAGGCTCTAGTCAATGGCATCCACGTAGCCAAAGTTCTCATAAATAATGGGGCCGCTCTATTAATACCATTCCATCTAGAATGATAAAGAAATTTGCAAAGGCGGAGTGACTTGATCCCTCTTTGAAGTTATTCTTCTACGAGCTTCAATGGCGGGGTGACTTCGACGAAAGGAGTAATGCCTTTGGACGTGACGGTAGAACTATCACCAAAACCACAATATTCTTTGTAATAGACGGGCCGACTAGCTACAATGTGTTGTTAGGAAGAGATTGGATTCATGGAAATCGTTGTATACCTTAAATCACTCCATCGGTGTCTGTTTTTTGGAATGATAAAGGTGAGGCAGTGGTGCAAGCGAGATCATAGAGCATTTTATTCTGAAGCGAACTCGATCGAGAAGTTTATGTATGAAGGAAATTATGGGCTGTGAGAGTAGTCCAAGATGGTGAAGAAACTCGGATCATCAGCAGGCGAGGAGCCGTTATCAATAGATGCATTTCTTGAAATGTTCGATCAAATGAGGCCAAACATAGTGGCCGCCAAGAGCCGATGATTGGCGAAAAAGATATTCAATAAATGTTGAAGAAGGTACCTAACCTTCCAGGATGTCAAAGCCAAGTCAATGGCTTTAGAGAAAGGTCTTGAAGGAGAAATAAGAAAAAGCGGCATTTAAAGATTTTAAGGGATAAATTAGCAATGTTCAAGTTAGAGAAGAATATTGGCCGAGAAGTGAATAAGGTGGATTGTTTAGAATCACGAAGACATCAATACAAGGAGTTTGAACGACGATGTGATAGGAGTCATGAAGGCAGACGCCCGACACAAGACCCTTTGGTGAAAGTAAATATTGGAGAGGAACAAGAAGATCGCCCAACATTTGTCGATCGGATGCTTAGCAAAAGGTAAGTGACCCAGATTAATTGCTTTGTTAAAAGAGTATAGAGATTGTTTTGCTTGGGAATATGAACACATGCACGGTTTAGATAAAATTTGGTAGAACATAGGCTACCAACTAAAGCACACTTTAAACCACATAAGCAACCCCCAGGACGTTTTGCTCCTAATGTATTGCCGAAGTAAAGAAAGAAATAGAGCAGTTGTTAAAGCGGGTTTTATAAGGATGACCGAATCGTTGAATGGTTGTCTAATATTGTGCATGTATCAAGAAAAATGGTAGTATTAGAGTTTGCATAGATTTGAAATTTGAACTTAGCAGCCCAAAGATGAATATCCAATGCCAGCGGTAGATTCCTTAGTAGATTCAAGCTACTTGGACATGTGATGTACTCTTTTATGGATGGATATTTAGGATACAACCAAATTTATATAGTGAAGAAGATATACATAAAGCGCATTCGGATGCCCGGTGCTTTAGGATGTTTTGAATGGGTGGTCATGCCTTTTGGTTTAAAAATGCAGAGCCACTTATCAAAGGCAATGAATCTAATTTTCATGACATGATAGGAGAATTCGTTGAAGTTTATGTTGATGATATAGTGGTTAAATCATTGAAAGAAGAAAACCATCTCCAACAATTGAAGCGTTCATTCGAACGGATGAGACGATATAAATTAAAATTGAATCCGTTGAAGTGTGCATTTGGTGTTAATGCGGGAAATTTCTAGGATTCCTAGTCATGAAAGAGAATTGAACTTGATAAAAATAAAGCAAAAGCCATTTTAGAGGCTAAACCACCTAAGAACAAAAGGAATTACAAAAGATTCCTTGGGCAAGTGAACTTCTTCTGACGTTTCATCTCTAATTGTCGTGAGGTGACGAAAGCTTTCGCCTCTTCTAAAGTTGAAAAATCAGGGCGACTTAAATGCGGAAGGTGGAGCATTTCCATAGCACGAAGACATATTGTCAAATCCACGAGTATTAGTTTCACCTATCGAGGTCGGCCAATGAAGGTTTATATATCGATCGAGCGAGGAATCAATAAATTGGACTAATCGCCCGGACGACCGGTTTGGAGAAGAAAAGGCGATATATTTTTCCAAACCACTTGTGGTGTGAGCATTTTATTACGCTATTGAAAATTATGTCTTGCTTTGTATTTTACATGTACTAAATTAAGGGCTTACTTACGGCTGTAACTATTTTCTTTTTAAATAACATTTTATTAATAATGTTCTCTCGTCTGTTTTGCATCAAAGGATTGGTCTTTGGACTTTAGCACTATCGAATTTGAAATCGATTCATACCACAAAAGGCGGTAAAAAATCAAGCATTGGCTAACTTTTGGCGATCATCCGTGTTAGGCGTACCTAAGAAATCGAATTAGAAGTCAATTAAGCTCGAGCTAAAACCACAGTTTTTATACTTTGGCGGTTCAAAAACCGCTAGACGGCAAGTATATAGTATATACGGTTTATTACAAGTTTACTTCGCCCTAACGAAATGTGTACTAATAATCAAGCCCGAATCTGAAGCGTTGATTGTCGGTTTAGAATTATTATTGGATTTGGGGAAATGACGTGCTTATCCGGGTGATTCTCTAAACCATTTATTAATTGGAGCATTTTATTGCCAAAGTGACTCTGTCATAAGTCGATATGGCATCGCTCGAGAGCTCTCTTGGACGAGAGTTCGACCCAAGTAGAGCTTCAATCGTTAATAGAATGTATAACGATCATGCAATGAATTGGCTCAAATGGCATCGAGTTATTCAAAAATGTTGAATAACGATTACAACGTCTTGATACGAACGATATTTGTTTCTCTAAACCATTTGTGGTGGAGCATTTATTATAGTCGCTCTGGATTTTTCACTAAATGGGTAGAAGCGATACCAAAAAGAAATTTCCCAAGGAAATGTCATTGAGTTCATTCGTGATCATATCGTATATAGATTTGGGATACCTCAAACCGTAGTGATGGACCATGGAACTTCTTTGAGCAGGAATCAAGTGAAAGAATTTACGGCGAGTTTGGAATCAAGTTGGCAAACTCTCGCCTTATTACGCCCAATCCAACGGCCAAGCGGAATCGTCAAATAAGGTTTTAAAGAGTATCATAAGGAAAATGATAGGCGAAAATGCTAGAAATTGGCATGAATGCTTGAATAGGGCGTTATGGGCCTCTGAGAACTTCAGCAGCGATCTAGTACTAAAGTGACTCCTTTCCGGTTGACATATGGGCAAGCAGCAATGCGCCTATGGAAATTAATGTGCAATCGATCGAAATGCGTTTGCAAAATAATATAGATGAAAATGAGCATCTTGAACTACTTGTTCAAAATTTATTAGAATTGACGAACTAAAGTTTGAAGCGTTTAGATAGATTGCAAATTCGAGAAAAGACAAGTGGCTTCATATTATAATAAAGGGTTATAGCCAAATGTTTTAGCACAAAAGATTTGGTATGGAAAAATACTCCCTTGGATAGTAGTAATCCAAAGTTTGGGAAATGGTCACCAAATTGAGAAGGACCATCTACGAAATTAAAGAGGTGTTGCCAAATGGGGCATATCATTTAGAAAATTTGGATGGTATGAGGCACATGAGATCTATTAATGGCAAATATTTAAAGTGCGTTAAATGTCGGTTTGGGATTTTGAACGATTAGAGTTTAAACATTAAGGGATGCAATTCTATAAGCGAATAGAGCCTTTCATTTCATCGAGATAATTTGGTTGCCATAAGTGGTACGCCATTACAAAAGAAAAGCTGGATAAAACAAAGTTGTCCTTAAAACTTTAAAATCCTAACTACATCCTTCCCCAAATAAGCGCATTTGCTCTCTAAGTTTTTTGTTTTTCTCTAAACCATTTGTGTGGTGGAGCATTTTATTAAGAGGACGACGGCGAAGACGCAGAGCAATGACTTCACTTGTTCCCATGATGTAAACAAGTCTGAATAGGCGCAAGATGGTATCGGCATGGATAAAACAATTACTTAGTGTTTCTTTGGAAATAAGCAAGGTAAGAAATCGAAGAGAAAATTACCTCATCGGTGGTCTTAGTGCCTTTGGGCGAGTGCTGGTGATGGCTCGGATGCAGCCGGACGTATTGGTTCAGTTACAACCGGCAAGTCAATTTGAAGATTCTTCAAGCTGCACAGGCGATTGAAGCGGCGGGTCTCAAATCCCTTCTCGAGACAAATCCACATCTATGGTCGGCTCGGACGATTGAAGAATTGAAGGGTTGGCGATGTGGATTTTTCAAAAGGAGAAGTAACTCCCTACGGTTTAGAATACAAAGAGAATGTCAATATTCATGCTAAAGAGTTCTTTAAATGAAGAAAATCGGTTACCTTTCTTACGCTCCGGAGGGAGGTAGCACCATCATCATCAATAGTAAAATAAATTAAATATAACTTAAGGACTTAATATGATCTCCAACTTTAAAAAAAAAAAAAAAAAAAAAAAAAAAAAAAAACAAACAAAGGAAAATGACCTTATCCCGTCCTAAGGTAGGGATCACACGTGAAGTGAATAAAAGATACTACACTTAATGTAATCTTGATATACTCATAGTACTTATATGCCAAGTGTCAAATCTGTGTGGCTCATTGTCGTTTTCATGTTCACCGCTCGATAGTGAAACATGTAAACTTATGACCATAACCAAAATTCAAAAAATCAAATGCATCATCTACTTCCCCATTAAAATAAACAAAGGTATCCCTGGCTTTAAAATAAAAAATCAATTGCTTACCTTTGAGTAGAATGGTTCAACTTCACGCCTAAACTCATGGCAGACAACTTCTCAATGCAATTGTTATGCTTGATTGATAAAATTTTTGTAGATTATAAGTAGTAGGATTTCACATAATATATTGATAAAAAATAAATAAAAGTTATAGATCTTACGGAATATGTAGATAAAATGATGTTTGAAAATTAATATATATAATATATTAGAGGATTCAAAACTGAGTAGCAAGATCCTGGCACGCCCGCCTCAATGATTCGCCTACCTTATCGCTTTACTCGATTCGTCTCCTCATCAACTGGTCTCATATGGTCAGATTCGCATCGATAGGTGGACAACAATAAACCGACTGTTGTTGAACCAGTCATACCCATGACCTATGGAGTGACAGTTATCACTGGCATTTTGGAAGCTATAACGTCCCTCATTAACTTCGAGTAATGAGGGTGATGAAATGACACCCGTCATTAAAGACAAATTCTCTCAATCACCCCTATAAATAGAGGTTGATCCCTCCATGTAAAAGAGATTGTCATTTTTCTATATTGTTATTCTGCATATATAATTTGATCATTTATTGATTATCACATCAGAGCGGACACGAGGGATAGAAGCCCCGTCACTATTTTGCAGGTCTCCACTACAATCGTCACCACACTCAAATGAAAAAAAAAAAAATTATAATCAAGTTCAAGTCTCATTATCATTTATTTGGGAAAATTTTGTATTTGTGAAAAATTTGAGCGTAACCTAGCTACATGTGACGAAGCATATTATCTACTAAATCTAATAAATAAACATATACAATTTGTGACAACATAAATTTTAAATAAAGATGTTCAACGTGATATAAAAGATGATAACAAAAGTCTTGAATTATGAACATTGTGCACTGTTATATTATTGATTAAAAAAAAAAACCAAAACTTAATTTGTTACTCAAATATAAAATAAAATTAGATTTTTAACCTAATGATTGGACTGAGTTTATTATAAAATAAAATAAATTTGTATAGTAATTCTTTTTAAAAAAAAAAGGATTTGCTCCAAAAGTAAAAGGAAAAAAAAAACAAAACAAAAAGTGGATTAAAACGTATATCATAAATTTGTTCCAACTTATAATTTACACATAGAAAGAAGAAAGTATTAGTACATTAGAAGTAATAAATTAGCAAGGAGGGTTAAAGCGTACATCATACTCTCGTGGGTGTGAATCTGCTTCAAAATTGTTACTTTTTTTTATCGAGTATTGTGGGTCCAACGCATGATATAAACTAACTAATTATCCTCATTGAACCTTAATAAAATTATTTTTTTTATAATAAACTCAACCAAATCTTAGGCCAAACACCAAAACTTAATTTGTTACCCAAATATAAACTAATTAATTATCCTCACAATGATCTTAATTAAAAAAGTAATGTTAACTATATTATTTATTATATGATATAAATATTATTTAACTTAATAAATATTATTGTATATCATATTTTTTTTTAACAAATATATAATGAATATAATAATAAGAAATTATTTATTTTTAATTTAATAAACTTAATTGTATTAATAAATTTAGTTGTATTAATAAATTTGGTTTGGGGTTGGTTTGGGGGCTGAGGTAAGGACAGGCTGAGGTGGGTTGGGTGGGGTGGGGTTGGGTGCGAGGTTGAAAGGGATGGATTAAATAAATATATCAACAATTCGGGGAAATATTTTTTTTTTCTCGACTAGGAATTCAGAGCATCCCTCTTGAAAGAGAACAAGAAACACTTAATATGCAAGAAATTCAAATAGCCCAAATACAGAAAACTTTAAAATTGGTCTATCCTAAAGATAGAAAAAAAAAAAAAAACTATATATCAAATCGTAAGATTTGATTTTAAACATGACTATGCTATCAAAATAAGAGAACAATCTTTTTCTATTAAACAATATGTAATTTCAATAAAATTAATTTCAAAAGAAGCAATACTCAATCATAAAAAGAAATACAAATTTCTTCATATTGGTTTAATTCAAGTTGCGCTTAAACCCAATTTTAGATTAGGATTAGACATTCTAATATGTTTTAACTCTTAAAGACAAACGACACCTAAAATTCTCAAATTCTTTACTTTGTGTATTACAATCTAATTTAGAAAGTGGTCCAGTTTATTTCAATTATTATTCAAAATTTTCTATTGATCTTTCTAATGGTGCAATAATGAATTCTCTCTGTCTCGATATTCAAGCTAAAACCTTGAATTCGATAATAGATCTAAATCAATTTGTGTAATTTATCGAATTTATTATAAGGTAATGAGCACAACTCTCAATCCTAAAACATTGAGATCTTCACCAAGAAATGAAACACTTTTGATTGAGATAAATTCATTACATTCAAATGTTATAATTCCAAAGCATTTAATATGGGAACAAGTGACTCAATCTTCTTTGTGAAAGTTTGATAATGAACATCTTCCACAAAAAAGACATTCCAAAAACAAAATTGAATAAAATTACTAAATTACCCAAGGCAATGTGCATATTCAATTTGCATCTTTGTCTAGGAATTCATATTCATTTTCTTGTTTTTCCTTCAAATCTAAACATTAAAATTCGAAAAACAACCATGTAGACAATCTGCTTCTTCCCAAAAACTCAAAGATGTAGATTTCACTCTCTAAAGTATATGATGAGACAATCGAAAATCAAGACTTTCCTGAATCTCCTATCTTATCAGATATGAGATCTTAGAGAAATCAATTAAATGTGATATCTTCTACAATTAATCGAAAACAAGAATTTAAAAATAATCAAACCATAGCCGTCAAAGCCTTTAGAAAAATTCTAAAGGATATGATATCAAAAAATGAGATGAACATACTTCGGGAAGAGTTTTACTCATACCTTGAAGAGGTTAGTATCTATGAATTGTCTTATGTAATGTCCCCGAATTTTCTCAACTCGGAAGGTCACTTAAAAATTCTTAAATAATATTTGACGACTTCAAATAAACTTTCGTCTGCCCTTGAAAGATTTTAAAAATTTATCTATTGGAGAAAGTGACAAGCCCGCAAGGGAAAATGAAATAATCTTCTAAATTTTTAATATTTTACCAAAACTGCATTAGGTCTTGCTACTAATTATTTGACCACTTAAACGTACTTCAAAAATATGATATTTGAACTGTAATTACTTGGGACTTTTGGCTACAACATATTAAAATTTCAGACCTTAACCATATCATTTGATATGTGAAAAATGTGGCTAAAGTTTAAAAATTGTTGCATTGATGCAGCCCGATAAAACTAAAACAATAAATTCATACGAAAATGTTTTTGAGTGATTTCAAATTCTATTATTAGAAAACTTATATACCTATCAAACGCCACTAATTTGACTCAAAAATTCAAATTACACAATAAGTTATGATATTTCAACTTTGGGAGCAGAAAGTTGAATTTCCAGAAATATAACTAGACAACTTCATCTTCAAATTCCCAAAACAACAATTTAATAACAAAATCTGATTTTTCTCAACTTTACAATTAAAACTAGGTTCAACAATATATTAAAATTTACATCATAAATGGCTCGATTATATCGATGCCAAAATATAATTAATATTAAACTAAGCCATCGCACCAACGCCAAACACATTAATCTGAGGATTTAATCATTTTTGAATGAGTATTTCATAAGAAACACTCAGTAGAAAATTATACTATTATGTGAAAAAATAAGAAATTAATATGCGACATGCCATTCATTTAAACATACATTGAACAACATATTTTTGGTAATCAACACCACATGAAATCATAACTAGTTTTACTTTCAATCACTAACATAATTAAGTGACTACCTTCAATCACTATCATACTGAAGTGATTACCATCAATCACTATCATAATGTTCCATCTTTATCATTAAATATGGCATATAATTTACATATCATTTTATCAATGTAAAAATTTATGAAACATAATTTAAGTAGAATAAGAAACTACCTTGCAAAAAATGAAGCATTGTCGAGTTGAATTGAGTAAAGAAATTGACGTTACTTTTCCTCAAAATAAATTCGTGCCTTTGCATTTTTGTTCTCCTAGAATATAGTATGATTACAAGCTTTACATGAGGTTGAAAAATAGAGAATTATGGGCTGAATTTCAGATATGAAAGTGGCTAGAATTTTGACGATAACATAGAAACAAGCTTACTACTAGACCAGAAATTTGGTGACGAAAGAGTGAAAATAAGACTTCTTGTTGACGTCGGATTCTGCACTAACCACGTGTCAACAAATCTTCAGTCAATCCTCTTCCAACCTATATGTTACTTGCATACACAGATCCGGCACTGCTAGGCACCAAGATCACTTTGAAAAAAAGAGTCCGGCGATTGTTGGTACTCCGACGATCAAGTCAACTGTCGGTATATGCAAGAGATAACAATATACAAGGGATAAGATTTAGGTGTGGGAGAGACAAGTAGGTAGAAATTTGTGTAGAGTTTAAGGAAAAAAATAATGCGTACCTTAGAACAACCGGATATGTCTTATTTATAGCCTCAGAGTTCTAATTGTTTTAAGAAAATAATCAATTAGATATCTGATGGGATCATCCTTCCTTATGGGATAAGGACAATTGGTTGTCAATGCAATATCCATGATTCTTTCCCTTATTTGATTTGGTTTCCCTTATCACATTGCATAATCTTTAGAAGATTGAGATTTAGTTTCTCTATGAGGATCCGTGTGGCAATCAAACATGATCTTTCTTTGAATATATCTTCTGGTCATTCTGAAATATCACAATGCCTACGGATATGTGATGGATTCGATTGCCAGCGAAGCACCTAGGGTTGGCCTTGAATGTCGAGGCCCTTCATGGGCTTCGCTATACTTAACTCAAGAATGTCAATGTGGTGTTGGGCCTTCGCGGCCTTCTGTGGATTTTCGAGGCCTTCACTGGATCTACGAGGCCTTCGTTGGATCTATGAGGCCCTTGCGGGGCCTCGATTGGGCCTTTACTAGGCCTAGGAGGCTTTTGCTGACGTGGAAGCTTTACTAAAATTTGGTGGTAACAATAGTCTCCCAAGTCCAAACTTATTATTTATAGTAGGCGTGAGACTTTTGAAAAATCTACTTTTTTTAACCAAGGTATCGACATCAAATGCCATGGTGGGCCTTCACCTTGATTGGAATTGTTCAATGGGGTTCTTTGCTGGTTTATGCTTGAATTATTGAAGCAGTACAGTCCCCTAAGCCTGAATCCTATTTATTCATAGCGGGTGATGGCTTTGATTGGTTTAGACTAAGGTGACGCGTCCAGGATATGTGTGATTTTGGCCAAGCCGTTAATCAGTGCTATCAGGTAAGGAATGATGAAACGAGGCATCAGCGTCATCATTGGTGCATGCGCGTGGTGGACGTTTGGGAGGGCACATGGCGTGCGTTATTTTTCTTCTTTAAATGCCTAGGGTTTTGATTCCCACCTTTTGTCCTGCCTTTGACACATGCCATATGGAGTGTGGTAGTGGTGAAACTTGTGAAAACCAGGTAGTAATTAACTAGCTTAGGTATCCCTTTTTGTGCCGACCCAAAGAGCCAGCGGGGATAGTAGGATGATGTTTTCATCTATTTCTTTCCACTTTGTAATCCGGACTTTGGTGAATAAAAAATCAATTTGATTATCCCCGTCTGTTGTAGTGTTGAGGTTAAAATGAGTTACATTAACCGCAATCTAACATGTTCATCCATCGAAGCTTAGGAGATACCATCGTGAACTATATCGAGGCTTTTTTACTTAATCCATTCAAGAGCAGAGCGAGGCCTTCGGATCATGATGCTATCGCAAGCGATGCGAGGCTCTCTGATCAGGATGCCTTTGCAAGTTAAACGAAGCTCTTTGAATAGTTTGTCTTCGCAAGCTAAGCGAGGCTCTTCAATCGGGACACCTTTGCAAGATAAGTGAGGCTCTTGGATCGGGATGCCTTCGTAAAATTTTGTGCGCGTGACGTAGGCTGATGGCGTCATTATTGCGCAAGGAAGGTGCAAGTCCCCAAGCGCATTTAAGTCATGCAATCTTTACGATTTCCTAGAATTTTATGGAATGCATCCACCCTATATGTGTTCGTTATCTGGCGGTTTACATTATGGGATCTGCATTAACTGGCTGGGATAAGGTGTTTCACCTATATATATATATAACTTTTCATTGTTTCATTTCATTTCTTTCTTCTTTCCATAATTTCAGAACTGAACTGTTGTCATCAATGGCTGGTTTTTACTTCTCCAAAGTATTAGTGTTCAAAATAACTGGTGCAGGAGTTGAAGGTGGGAAAGTGACTATTCTCCTATGACGTATGATACCAGGTCCGGTGTCCTGTTTCGGTGGCTACCATCCTGTTGGCACCGAGAAGCAGCTGGGGGCATTTCATTATCTCCTCCGCCAGAAGAATCCTTGCTTCCATCGGAAAATGTCCAACGGTAAGACAAATAAAAATGGATTGTCATCGATAAAGGAGAGAAAGTTATGCCAAAAAGGACCGTGGAAGATGGGGATGATGTGGTGGATTCCATGAGGGTTAAGCGAAGTCGAATGACTTCCCTTCAGGAAATCGGAGAAACCACTCCATCTCCTCAATGTGCAACATGGACCTCAATTCCTGCTCATTACGGTTAAACCGAACGCATCAACATTGGGTCTCGTCAAGATGAGTTGGACCCATCCGTTTTAGAAAAGTTACCAGCCCCATCTGCTATACTGGCGGCTTTTGTTCACAAGTATTGGATTTCTACCTAGGTGAAGGCCACGACACAACGGACCTACCAAAGTTGTTAAAATTGGTGGAGATGAGCACCATCCGTAATACATACTCAATTACTTAATTATACTGAGTCTCGGTAATGAATGTTGATTTAGTCACACCGACAACCACTCTGATTCAAAGGACATTGATGAGTTGCGTTCAGAGAACAAGATTCTTCGTTTGAGGCTTGCCATTTTCGAGGATGCCAGGGCACAAACCAAGTTCAAAATAATCAAATCTGAAACAATCCAAAGGTTGTCTGTTAAAGCTTGCAAGCAAGATGAGTTGAAACTCAAAGTTTGCAAAGATATGGCTTATTCTAAACACAAAGAGTTGACCAAAGCCTTGGCAAAGCTTTCGAAGGCCAAAGAATTGCTGGCCAAATTAGGGGCCTCTGGTTATAGTGATCCCAAAGGTTCGGCAGAGACGTAGGAACCATAGCTTCTTGTAATATTTGTTTATGTTGCTTTCAACAAATTCATTAATTAAAAATGTCAGTGTTTCGCATAAGTTGTGACGAATGTAATTATCCGATGCTTTTCTTTCGATGTGTAAATGTATACGTGTTGAATGTTTACCCAGCGAGTTTAAAGAATTGGTCGCGAACCACACTCCCTCGCTACAGTGTTTTCTTTACTTTTTTGAATACGCGTTAAATATTTACCCATCGAGTTAAAAGAGTTGGTTGTGAACCACACTCCCTCACTACCATGCTTTATTTACTTGTTTGAATACGTGTTATAAGTTTACCCAGCGAGTTAAAAGAGTTGGCCACAAATCACACCCCTCCTGAAGTGCTTTCTTTACTTTTTCGAATACGCATTAAATGTTACCCAGCAAGTTAAAAGAGTTGGCCGCGAACCACACTCCCTCGCTGTAGTGCATTCTTTACTTGTTTGAATACGTGTTAAATGTTTACTCAGCGAGTTAAAAGTGTTGGCCGCGAACCATACTCCCTCGCCGTAGTGCTTCCTTTACTTTTTCGAATACGCTTTAAATGTTTACCCAGCGAGTTAAAAGAGTTGGCCGCAAACCACACTCCCTCACTGCATGCTTTCTTTACTTGTTTGAATACGCGTTAAATGTTTACCCAGGGAGTTAAAAGAGTTGACCGCGAACCACACTCCCTCGCTATAGTGCTTTTTTTACTTGTTTAAATACGTATTAAATATTTACCCAGAGAGTTAAAAGAGTTGGCCGTGAACCACACTCCTTCGCTACTTTGCTTTTTTGTTTGCATAACTGAGATGGAGGTATCATAACTCAGGAAATTATTGAGCTTTATTGAAATAATGCAGAGGCTAAACAAAGTTGAATGGAATATTGATATGCGACTTGGCACTGACAAAAACTATTGGCAGTACGGACGAAGATGAGTGATGTTCCAGCGATGCATCGTCTCCTTTTCCTCTGAGTCCTCCAATCTGTAGGTCCGAGGTCAAACCTCTTCGATGATCTTATAGGGTCCTTCCCAAGTGGTTCCGAGGGTTCCAGTCTCCACTTCTCTATTAGCCAAGGAAAACCTTTTTGAGGACGAAGTCGTTGATATGGAAAGCTCTGTTCTTAACTTTTTAGTTATAGTACATGGCCATCTTCCTTTGATAAACCGCCAGGCGAAGTTGCAAGTCGGCATGCCTTTCTTCTTGGAAGTCAAGGTTTGCCTTATGTAGATCCTCATTGATCACTTCGTCAAAATGTAAGCGCCTTGGGGAAGGTATTCCCATTTCAACGAAATTATTGTCACTGCCCCATACTCCATGGCGAAAGGGGTTTCACCAGTTTCTATTCGAGAGATAGTTTGATATGACCATAGGGTCTCAGGATGTTCTTCAGCCCACCATCCTTTAGCTAATTCCAGCTTTCTCTTCAGGGTATGCTTGATAATCTTGTTGACGGCCTCTACTTGGCTATTGGACTAGGGGTAGTAGGGGTTGGTGAAATCTCTCTTAATGCCGAGCTCTTCACAGTTCAAGTTAAATTTCTTCCTGGTGAACTACGTACCATTGTCGGATACAAGGGAATGGGGTATCTCGAAATGAAAAACGATGTTCTTCCAAACAAATATCCACGTGTTTTCCTCCGTGATTTTAGCTAAAAACTCAGCTTCACACCACTTGGTGAAATAGTCCACCGCTGCAACTGCGAATTTGACTCCACTCCTTTCGGTTAGGAGAGGACCTATGAAATCGATCCTCCATTTGGAAAAAGGCCAAGGACTAGTGACTGGAGTGAGGTTCTGAGCCGGGAGCTTTGGCACAACGGAAAATTTCTGCCACTTGTCTCATTTCTTCGCATAAGCATGTGAGTCCTTCTTCATGGTCGGCCAGTAGTATCCTTGTTTTAGAACCTTCTGTACTAGGGCCATTCCACCTGAGTGATTACCGCAGATTTCTTCATGTATTTCTTTTATTACATAATTAGCCTCATCCTTAGTAATGCACCGTAGGACTGGGTTGCTGAAACTTCTATTGTATAAGATCTCGTCTTGTAGGACGAACTTCGTTCCCCTCATGTAAAGTCTTTAGGCTTCGTCCTTGTTGTCCGGCAAGACTTGATAGGTCAGGTACGTGATAATCTCCTTCATCTACTTGGGGGATTCAATTATCACCATGGAGTTCTGTGGTAGAGCCCCGTCAATGGACGGTCGGCTAAGCTTTTCAACTGGGATGCCCCTCATCAAGTCGGGGTCTTTGCTACTTGCCAACTTGGAAAGAGCATCGACATAGCCATTCTCAATCTTGGAAATCTAGAGTAACTCAAATTCTTCGAAGTGGGATAGGAGATCTTTGGCCTTCTTTAAATAGGCCATCATAGATTGCTCGCGTGCTGTGAAAGTTCCGTTGACTTGACTGACCAATAACTGTGAGTCACTGTAGATCTGGATTTTCTTTGCCTTCATCTCTTGTGCCAGCCTTAAGCCTGCTAGGAGTGCCTCGTGATTCGGCAAAGATTGTTTGAAGCTTTGAACTCTGTGCAAATAGCACGCTTGAGATTATGGCCGTCGGGGCTAATCAATGTAATCCCACTCCGGCCCAAATGATCCATCAACATGATTTCATTGGTACCTCCTGAGGCTTGGCTTCGAGCAAACCTTCGAGGATATGGACGAATTCAGCTATAAAGTTTGCTAAGGCCTGCCTCTTTATGGATGGCCTTGCTTATAGGAAATGTCGAATTAGTAACTCGATTGACCACTTCATCAGTCTTTCCAAAGTATCCGACTATTGGAGAATCTGTCTGAGAAGGAGATTCATCAGGACATCAATGATGTGTGACTGGAAGTATGGTCGGAACTTCTTGGATGCGATTATCAAAGACAAAGCGAGCTTCTTCATGTCTGGGTATCTTGTTTTTTGATCTTGTAGTGCCTTACTCACATAGTACATAGTGAGCTGCATCAGACCTTCTTTCGTAAATTAATACTAAGCTCACCGCCTTCTCAGATACTGTGAGGTAGATGAGCAACGTTTTCCTGCTCTTTGGCTTGGACAAATGAGCGGGGCTTTCCCGATAAGGGTCTTGAGTTTCCAAAAGGCATTCTCGCACTCCTCAGTCCATTCAAACTGCTTCCCTCACTTGATGGTCTAGAAGAAAGGCTAGCAACGGTCGGTTGTCTTAGATATGAATCAGTTCAGGGCCGCCAATCTACCTATAAGCTTTGGACCTCATTGGGAGAGGATGGTGATCGTATATCAACGAGCACTTTTATCTTCTCGGGGTTAGCCTCTATCCCACGTTGGTTCACCATGTAGTCCAAGAATTTTCTAGATGCGACCCCAAAGGTGCATTTCAGAGGGTTGAGCTTCATACGGTACTTGCGGAGAACTCTAAACATCTCCATCAAGTGTCCAATGTGTCTTCGGCATTCATGCTCTTTACGAGCATGTCATCAATGTAGACCTCCATTATGTTTCTGATCTGTTCGAGAACATGCAGTTTACTAACTACTAGTATGTAGCTCCGGTATTCTTCAGACCGAAGGGCATCATCTTATAACAATACAGTTAGGGCTGGACAAAAAACTTTGAAATCAACAAATTGAACCGACCCAAACTGACTCGGGTTAGTTTTTGGGCCGGGTCCTAAAACTAAAAACTGAATAGACCCGAATCGGTTCGGTCGTGTTGGGTCAAAAACTAACCCAACCCGACCCACGCCCACCCCTAAGTACAGTTCTCGGTCTGTAATGAAGGAGGTGTGCTCTTCGTCTACTGCAAACATTGGGATTTGGTTGTAACTGTAGTAGGCATCCATAAAGCTAAGGAGCTTATGGCCGACAGTCGTATGAACCAGTTGGTCAATGCGTGGTAGCGAAAAGATGTCTTTGGGGTTCGCCTGGTTCAAGTCAGAAAAGTCTATACACACCCTCTACTTTTTATTATTTTTCTTTACTAGCACGGGGTTGGATACTCATTGGGGGTAGACTGCCTATCTGATGAACCCGTTAATTAACAGCTTGTCAACTTCCTCTTTCAAGACATTGTATCTCTCGGTACTCAGAGGCCTTCTTTTCTATATCTTGGGGTGCACTTTGGGATCCACTTTCAAGGCCTGGCAAGCTACAAAAGGATCTATCCCCACCATGTCGTTGTGCTTCCATGCAAAGACATTGGTGTTTTCCTGCAAGAACTGTTTCAATTCTTACTTCATCCATTCGTTAGTTTATGTCCTACTTGCAGCATTTGGGTAGGGTCTAAAGGGTTTATTGGAAATGCTTCCAACTATTCCGTGGAGAGAGTCTAGGAAATTTGAGCCTATAATTCGAGGGTCCAGGCCCTCGTCTAATACCATCTCATCTTCAACCTTTTTGGGGTCGATATCCATCGACTCCATTTGTATCTTCATCACTACGGGGAGATAGTCTTCATGTTTTACTTTTTTTCGAATAACGTTCATATAGCACGCCCTCGCCTCAGTCTGGTTATTGCAAATTTTAGCGTTAGAATTTCTTTCGTAAATTAATATTGAGCTCACCGCCTTCTCAGATACTGTAAGGTAGATGAGCAACGTTTCTCTGTTCTTTTGCTTGGGCAACAACAAGGCTTTTCCGATGAAGGTCTTGAGTTCCCAAAAGGCATTCTCGCACTCCTCAGTCCATTCAAAGTGTATTCATGTAGCACGCCCTCACCTCGGTCTGGTTATTGCAAATTTTGGCGACCCCACCTGGCGTTGGGAACTTCATTGCCAAGTGATGGATGGAGGTGACTGCCTGCAAGTCCTTAAGTACGGGCCTACCAAGGACTTCATGATAAGCGGAGTGGTTATCGACCACCAAGTACTCCATGAATTTTTTAAATGGCACAAGAGCTCTCCGAAGTCCACTGCGAGGGTGATTCTCCTTCGTGGGATGAGGCTATCTTCTGTGAAACCGAATAATGGTTTCGAAATGGTTGTTGACTCGTGGTCCACATCTATTTGGTCAAAGGTGCTGCAGAATAAGATGTCCACAGAATGCCATCATCGAACAACATTCATCCTAGCCCCGTTCCTGGCTACAACAGCGTGAACTACGAAGGCATCGCAATGCGGGTAGTGGATACCGGTTTCATCCACATCTGTGAATGTGATTTGTGGGGCCCTGGTCGGTGTCTGTGAACCTGCCAACTTTCTACCGATTTTCTCTTACTGCCTTTGTGTAGTTTTGCCACAAATTCATCGTATGCCGTCCAACATAAGGCCCTCCAATGATTGTGTTGATCTCACAGATCAAGGGGCTCTCGCGGGTCCTTCCGCCTTGACGGATCTATATTTTTGTCTTTTTTCCTATCATTGCGATGAGGTTCCATCATCTTAGTGTTGGGGCGGAGGTCTTTGCCTTTGAATGGGTAGTCCTCGATGCCCTTGGGTCGGCAGGTTCCCTTCTCCTCACCGCTAATTCTCTCGGTTGATCAACTCTCACACGTCAGGAAAATATTTCTGTATTGTACACCCGAGTCCTATGTATGCGACAGAATTTAGGTAGAGGAATAGCTGGCTGGAAAACTACTATGGATGGCCTAGTGTGAGGGGCCGGGATTGTCTCTATTGATTAAATATCCTATAGCAGTTGTTATGTGGCTCGAGAGAACGCTTTTCTCAAAAGCGATTGAAGCGAGGCTCAGGAGAACGTCATCCCTCCTTGCGATAACGATCCCCCATCTCTCTTTCTACCCTATCTCTATTCTCGATCATCTCTTCAAACCATATATCTCGCTGGATCAAATCTACTAGCTGACTATAGCTTTTGGACTGGCTTTTCTGGACATCTCTCCAAAAGAGAGTGCGCATGTGAAGCCCGTTACCACGCATCTAGAGCTTTGTCATCAATGATATTCTCAATTTTGTTGATGCCCTTCAACCGAAATAGCTCTCCTCCTTCCTTTTATCAAATGTCATGGAACTAGGCGATATTGGCTATCATTGTTTGGTTGCCAATGAAAGCGTCGATGAACTCCCGCTTGAGTTAGGGCTAACTCCTGATGCTTCTCAGTTTCAGTTTGTTGTATCACCCATTCGCATCGGATGTGATGGTAGTATGGAAATTCCTACACTTCACTGTCGGGATGTTACATTGGAGACTTGTCTTATAAACGTTGATGTGATATATGGGATCACCTCTTCCATTATACTTCTCCATATGGGGCATTTTAAAGCTGATGGGGAGCTCTATAGCCTTCAATTCCAAGGAGAACAGGAGGATCTCGTCATCGTCGTCAAGATCTTATTCTAGTTCTTATTTTTCATCCTCGAACCTCGCATGGACAAATTTTGGGTCCTTTCTCTTTCGTAAGGTACACTTTTCTCCAAAATGATGTTCTCTTTCAATTTCTAAGATTTTGGTTCAAATGTTACATTTCACTCATTATTTTCTTGCTCAAAACTAGTTGAGAAAGCTAATGATCGTAACAAATTAGGGTTATGAAGATTCTCTACTTTCTGAGCACTCTCAACCAGGAAGTTTATACTAAGTAAGTCAAACTCATTAATTATCTAATCTCCATTTTAACTTTGCAAAGGATCTTTTATGCTGGCTTTACAAGAATTTTTTTATTTTTTTATCTATATATCTTATGTGCAAAAATCAGTCCATTAAACTTTTTAGATGACTCATATAACGAGCTTTAGGCCGATGGACTTTATCACTCGAGTAAAAAAGGCTACGAAAAGAGTTATATAATAGTAATAGCCTTATTCCTTGCGTGCAATATGTTTATGCAAAGGGATTAGATTCCTAACATTCAGTCATTATCTAGTTTTCTCTAACTGGTCTAAAGTGCTCCATACAATTTATACACATGTGTGGAATCAACAAGCCTAGATAGCCACCATCACAGTTTAACTACCACACTTACTCACTCTATTGGTTACTTGTTCGAGATACAAATGGTTCTAAGTTTCAAAAAATTATCCTATTCTTTTCAACTTAAGTGCACCAAAATAGCTAAAAATCATCATAACTGGCCGACACAACACAATATCAGACATGATTAGGTAGCCTCACATTTAAACAAAACTAATAATCTGATAACAAGTCATGATTAAAACTAAACTCAAAGAAAAAATTTCATCATTAGCCGGCAAGGTTATTCATATCACATAAACATACAAACAATCACTAATAATAAAAAAAAATTAGAACAAAAACAAGTTAACAATTAAATATCAAGTTTCATCATTGGATCAAGCATTTTTCATTTTATCCACTACCCCAAACTTGAAAGATACATTGCCCCCAATGTAAAAATTCTAAAAGGAATATATAAAATGATTAGAGACTTTCCAAAAGTGGATCGGATGGCATAGGATGAAGAAGTGTGGTAGGATCCACTGGTGGAGAATCCTCTCTAGGTGCAGGTTGGAAAATCTTTGCTTGAATGTCATCCAGATGGCCTGAAAATTGTAACCCTAAAAAAAATCTATTAATAATAAAAATATATATATTTTTTAAACGAAATTTTTTATGGCAAGGACGTTAAATTCTGGACAGAAAGTTTTCTGCCCAGGCTATACGATCACATGGTATAAAATTGCTGAAGTCGAAAAATTTTGTTTATGCAGAATGACAATGATCATTGGTTCCTCGTTACTTAAAAATTGAATATGCCTACTTTAAGTCTTAAAAGCATAAAACAAG
This sequence comes from Forsythia suspensa, assembly GCA_023638005.1. NCBI lineage: Eukaryota > Viridiplantae > Streptophyta > Magnoliopsida > Lamiales > Oleaceae > Forsythia > Forsythia suspensa. The sequence continues at coordinate 35,746,788 of CM042671.1, forward strand.
CAAAACATCAACTGAAATCCTAAAACTGAAATGAATACGAAAATTGAAATAAAATGGTAGAAAAATGGGTTACCTCCTATTAAGCGCTTGTTTATAGTCTTGAGCTCGATTTTGTCGTGGTGATCACTCATGACATTTTGAATAGGTCTTTAGAGAACTTGATTTGCTTGCATCGATTGTCTTCGCACCATTGTTTGTTTACCTTCCAGAGTTTGATTTTTTCTTATCATATTGATATTACTCTATTTTACTACCCTGCTCGAACTCAACTATGAAAACTTTGCTTTTCTCATCGGACAGTTGTTTGTCACTCCTCGTTTTAATGATTGGTATGTGTTTCATTGGGTCTAACTGTTTTCCAATGTGAAAGTGTTGGTTCTCTATTGGTCAATGGCATCAATCTGGAAATAGGAATCTGAAGAGCTCAAGAATTTAGTTGCTTTAAACACATCGAATATAATATGTTCATCATTCAACCTCAGCGTTAGTTACCCTTTTTGTACATCAATCAATGCCTGACCAGTAGCCAAGAAGGGTTGACCTAAAATAAGTGGCACATCCATATCTTCGCACATATCCAAAATAATAAAATTAGCAGGGAATATAAACTTGTCCACTTTCACTAATATGTCTTCAACGATCCCTCTTGGATGTTCGATGGACCTATATGCAAACTGCAACGATATTGTTGTTGCTTTGTTTCTCCCAAATTGAGCTGCTTAAAAATAGAATAAGATATTAAATTCACACTAGCACCCAAATCACATAGAGCTTTGTTAAAAAATAAACTATCAATAGTCAAGGAATAGTAAAAATTCCTAGATCTTTTAATTTTAGAGGTATCTTGTTTTGTAAGATAGCACTGCATTCCTCGGTAAGCATGATTGTTTCGTGCTCCTCCAACTTCATTTTGATTGAAAAAATTTCTTTTATAAATTTTGCATAGCTCGGCATTTGAGCTAAATCGTCGGCAAAATGTATGTTGATTTATAGTTTCTTAAATACATCGAGAAATTTCTTGAATTGCTTGTCTAGCTTATGTTTTCGCAGCCTTTGAGGAAATAGAATTGAGGACATAAGCCGATGGTGGAATATAATCTAGTGGAGAGTTCCTTTTTCTTGTTCAACTGCTTCTTTGAATTTATCAGATTTGTTTTCTCTCTTTGCTCGACACAGTTTCCTTTTCTACACTTTGTCTCTTTACTTGAATTTTTGGCAATTCAACTCCGCTTCTCATGGTAATTATATTTACTTGCTCTTTTGGATTGATCTCGGTATTGCTTGGCCATGTGCCTAGTTGTCGCTCGGTCAATAGTTTAGCTAACTGCCCAATTTGATTTTCTATATTTTTTATCGCGATATCTTGTCTTTTTCCGCACTTCCTTTAATTCAGATTCCATGCGTGTGACAGTTACTTCCAATCCTTTTTTCATTCTTATGGACTCCTTTGGTTTAGCGGATTTTGAATGTTTTGGGTATTGCCATATGAGAAGTTTAGATGATTTCTCCATTCGAGATTATAGGTCTGTGATTATGGATTATTCTGATGTCGCTGAAAGTTCTGGGCATATGCAACTTGTTCAAGTGATGACATATCAATGGTGGTTAAAGGACATTCTGATGATTGATGGTTTGCCCTGCATGTTGTACATATTGGTAGGGACATCTTAACCATATTGGATGAGTAAGAATATTTCATTGCTTCCATTTGCTTTACCAATGAATGAATTTTGCTAGTACAAGCAAATTGATTTCCACTTTGCATCCTTGTTGCTTTCTTCTGCAACCCTCTATTTGTGTCACATAATGAACTGTTTACTCATCGTTTCATACATGTCATGAAATTCGTTGGCGGATCTATTTTGATAGAGCCACCTACTGCAGAATCTACTGAAGAACAACTGTTTGGAGCTAATCCATAGTAGAAATAATGATTCTGAGCTGCTAAAGAAAAACCATGACTTGGACACTTTCGAGTAGTTCATTAAATCTTTCTCACGCTTCGTGAAAATTTTACAGCTTAGATTGTTGAAAATTAGATATTTCATACTTCAATCTATTCACTCTGGCCGAGAGGAAAGTATTTCAGTGTGAATTTCTAAATCAAATCTATCCAAGTAGTGATGCTCCCAGACAGTAGAGAATCTAACCATTTCTAGCTTAATCCTTCAATGTGTGTGGAAAGAGCCTCATCCTAAGTGTTTCTTCATTAACACCGTGGTATTTGAAATTTTCATAGTATTCATCGAAGCAAGAAATATGGTAATGAGAATTTTTATCTGTTCTCCCATAGAATGACAGATTGTTCAAGAATAAATTAATTACATCTAGTCTCAACTAGAAGTTATCGGGTCCATAAGGCGGATAGATTATACTGAACCAATTCTCAACAATCGGTGTCATCATAAACTCGCCCATAAGAATATCTTATTCATTAACTTCAACTGGTTGAGCTATTAGTGCAAGATTATTTCTCACATCTACAGGTAATGGATCACGGATTCGATTGTCGTCCATTGTGTCTTTTTGCTATTTTTTCTTTTCTCTTCGTTCACATTGTCATTGGTGAAAGTTGGGTCTAAATCAAATAGATCAAGATCTTTTGTATGACGCATACACAGACACCTAAAACTTTAGAAAATAGATGGAATTCAACAGTAATACGAAGAACTGAGAAAGAAAATAAAAATAAATAATAAATAATAAAAAAAATTGTTTAAACTAAATTATCAATTAATGTAGTAATTAATAAAACTAGTCCCCGATAACGGTGCCAAAAACTTGTTATAGAAGTGGACAGATCGGTTACAAATAATAAAGTGATGTGAAAAGTATCGAACTTACGAGGACTAGCTACCAATTAATTTATAGTTCGAGTTTTAACCATATAAGAATACTTATTCTTTTATGATTTCAATTCTAAAATTATTCTACTTATGTTTAATTAAATCTAAATTATCTAGCAATCAAATTAAATTATTGAGAACGAACTCGAGTTTTACCAACACTAGGATTCGTGAATCCACCTACACATTCTTAATCAATTATCCATTTAATCATTTTAGCTTATAATTACTCTAGATTGAAAATCGGTGATCTTATAATAATCAAAAGTCTATCTCGATGGTCAATCAATTGTATATCGATATGCGAACCTACTTATCTCTAATCAAGTTTTGAACATAAAAATATGCATTTAAATCACAAGAACACCTAACCGGATTTCATAAAGCATAATAGTAATTTCTATTTATTATTAAACCATATGTTATTCAATACCATGTGCTTATCTATATCGAATCTCTCAATTTCAATATAGATTACAAAAATTCTAATAGTGATCAAGAATAAAAACATTAGAAAGAATTAATAAAGAATAATCAACCTAAAAAGTAATTAATTACTAAAACGAAAAAACTTCTAATTAATTAAAAATATGAGGTTTCATCGTTCATCTTAAAAATAAGTAATTTAGCACGACATAATTTCTTAAAATAATACAAGAATTGTATTAATTATGTTTCGAAGAAAAAAGAAGAAAATAAGAATACAACCCGTGATTTCGCCTAAGAATCTTCAATCCGTTCTTTGATCTTCGATGGAAGCCAGCGGGTGGTCTACCTCCAAATGATCGAAGGTTGAACTGAAGATAATATTGACTAAACTTCCATTATCAATCAATATCCTCTTTATTCCAATTCTTCACTACTCCATACCTGATTACTAGGGCATTGCAATGGAGGCAATGATGAATTTTATTATCTTTTTTAGTAAACTCGATGGGTTCAAAAGTGAATTTCCTTGTCTGGGTGGGTCTTTTCCATGTACCAAGAGGCTTGTCATATGACGGTTCCTAGCCTCCTGGGCATAACCTTTTTGCATTCATCGACTGACCTCCGATGTAACTACCTCTAAAGATTTTATGAATTTCTCAGATCGGCCATTGAGTGCCTAAACCAGTATGGAGATTCTACCTTGGTTGATTTTCCTCTTGTGCAACCTGATCTTGAGGCTACTGTGGCCTTTGTTGTGAGGATTTGCCTCTGGGTGCATGAGGCCAATACACTTCTCTACATGATTGCCTGGTATTCGAGGATCTGTCCTTCTTAGCAATAAGGTCTTCTACTTATGTCTTCATGTTTACACATTCAGTTATATCATGTGATATCTACAATACTTTACTAGAGATGGAGTCCTCCTGCCTAGATAATATAGACTTGGACCTCTCTGGTTGTATGGCATGCTAGGATCAAGATCATTTATCTCAGGATTCCGGCAGTCATGCCTCAGACGAGACGGGTGCAACACTCAATTATTGAGCATTGAGGTCTTTCTCTTATCCATTGGGTGGCCCGCATCTAGTGGAATACCATTTCCTGATAGTGGATTTCTTTCTTTATCATGTCCACTAATTCATCATACGAAGCAAACTTTCGATTACGGACATTCATCCGTATAAGCGATCGATCGACTCACTGAGATTTCACTGCTTGAAAAAACGTCTCTTACGTGATGCTCTCTACTTCATCCATTTCTTCCATAAAGTGATTGAGGTATTTCTCCTGGATCTTGGCTTATATCATGGATGCGTCCACCAGAGGCTGAACCAAGAGTTCCTGCGTTGAACATGTGTATAAACTAATTTTTCAAATCTGGGCAGCTCTGAATGGTGACAGGTGTTAGCTTATTATAACATTTTTAGCTCTTCTAGAAAGAGTGAAGTGGAAATCTCGGCATTTGTGTATGGAGATTGCTCCTAAAAAAATTCACACGAGTGTTTTACATACTCAGATAGTCGACACAGTTGCCTTTTCCACAATACTTTTGTATTTTCGACATGAGAAATTCGCTTGGATCTCTCGATGCCTTTAACACGTTGGAAAATGGGACGTACGCATCATTATCGTCTATTTCTTATAGATGATGAGTTCTATTTTCCATTTCCTCTCAACTGGATAATGATTAGAACACTTTCCCTCCACTTTGACAATGGGGTCGGCATCATTGTGCCCGTTCTTTCTACCATGACCATGTGTTGCCTCGTTCCTTGCCGCCTCAGTACATCCCAACTTAATGAATACACTGAAGGACCTAGAAGGTATCCACTCTCACTCAAGTGAGGACAGTTGTTCTCTCCCATATAGCGGGCCAGTGGGTGAGTTGGTACTTCGCTGAGAAAAATGCGACCCATGGGGTCTTTGTGTCAATTCTCCAGCTTTGCTTTCTCCACCTTATTCTTGTAAGGACAACATGGCTTGTCCTTACTATATGAAGAGTTGTCTCATTGCAACATTTTTTTCAGCAAAGCGCTGCATGTTTGCAGTCATATTCTCAACTATTTGTGCCAATTGTAACACTATTTTCGAGGACATTTTATTTCTTCTTCTCTGTGTATTTGCTTAGAAGATATCGGACTTTTATCTCTCATTCTCTTTGGATTCACATCACCATTGGACCCATTTCCTCTCATTTTTGCTCTTTTTTCAATCTCTTACTCTTTTTCATTCTTCACTTTCATGCGTTTTCCATAGAGAGCGCCAAACTATTGAGGTCAAAATTTGGCTAGACCTGAAGCCAACATAAAATCTCCTCGTCAGTCATGGATTGCACAACGTCGACATCTAAGCACACATTTGATTGTCGACGTCCAGTTACACAGTAGTGGTGTAGTGGCCGAAGACACTCCAACGATCAAGTCAGGCACCAATATATTTATATATAAGATGAATTGGGAATATATATAATAATATTATGTGTTTGTGCATATATATTTTGCATAGAAATTTCATTACCTTCAATTGATAAGGGGACCTCGTTTTTATTGGTAAATAGTCATGGGCATTTATGTCATTTTCAGACCTTTGTAGTCAGTTGATTTAGAAATAATACTCCATTTCAATTTTTATTAGGGGCAGAGCCAGGATATGCCAAAATAGTGGACTTGGTCTACCCTCGATTTTTTTTTCTCAAACCAAAATTACTTAGTCCATTTTTATAAGAATCTAATGTTTTTTTATAAGTTATAATCTTTAAAAAGGTTACAAGAAGTCATTACATAAAAATATTCAAGATCTAAACTAGCTAAAGAAAATTGTGCCCATTTTACAATTGTAAATTCTTCTATAATAGAATCTATATCTATTTTATTAACAAGGTATTTCTCAACAAAAATTGTTATGTAGTCGATGCACAATTTTTTTTAATAATATATTATGTATCTATTTTATCTAAAACTAAGCTATGTAGTCGATGCACAAAATATTTAAACTCTTTAATAGTGTTATATACAATTATATTGTAATCCTATATTTAATGAAACGACATACAAGTAAGTCATACACAACGAGATTATTATAATTAAGTTAGAAAATAAAATAATATTTCAACACCAAATATTGGAAGGTGCAACAAATTAAAAAGGGAAAATTGTCTAAAAGTCACATACAAGTGACTTGTTTCAAATTAGGTCAAAACAAATTTTAAAATTGTCAATAAGTCATACTCTTCATCAAATTTTCATATTCATCCCAAAATTATCTCATGTGATCCATATTTTTCACACACACAAACCGCCACCACCACCACCACCACCACCACCACCACCACCACCCTCTCCCCCACCTCACTCCCACTCCCACTCCCACCACCACCACCACCACCACCACCACCACCACCACGTCCGCCGTCATTGTCATTGCCAGCCCACGAGTCAATAGAACTTTTCGAGATCTTATTTAGATTTAAATGATCTGAATCCATCATATTAGAATTTGGCTCGTTAGCCGACAAATACAATTTGGGAGGCATAGACCATTCACAAGTGTGGCATGCCACAGAAAGTATTTTGCTGGTAGGAAGAGATAATTGTCTGCAATAACGAGAAGCTATAGCATAAAAGTTCACTGGAGGCAATTCCAATTGAATTTTTTGGGCAATATCAACTCCCATTGATTCCAATTTCTATGGTGAAACAACATGGATGGGTTTGAATATACGACTGACACTGATAGGACATGCCTTGGAGTGAGATCCAAGTTGTTTCTTAATTTCAACAGAAGCGGCAAAATATAGAAGCTTTCCTTCAATAGCCCACTTCAAAATATTTGTAGGCAAAATTGCATCTCTGGTCACGTGACAAACAAGAAAAGAAATGGCTAAAGAATAAGATAATGGGATTGTACTGCAGAGAGATCTATACCATATCATTACTGCACGCTGGCCTAGTAGATTATCTGGTTCCGCACCAGGCTTAGAACCAAGCTCAAATTCATCGTCTTGGTGTTGAATGTCTGAATGATCTGAATCCATCATATCTTGGTAATGGATTGAATCCATCATTTATTGTTAAGTGTAATAATTTGTAGATCAAATGTTGAACTGGAATTGTCTCAGTGTTGAAGTATCTATATGGATGATTTGTTTGATGAATTTCTATAGGAGATGATATTGTATTATAGTAAACAGTATAATAATAAAACAGTAACATAGAATATTGTATGATTATATTAGTTGTGGCCATGATTTGCAGTTTGATATTATATTGTAGAAAAGTTTGATATTGTATTATAGAATAGCAGCTTGATACTGTATTAAGTTGACTATTAGATTATTTCTTTGTGTTGTTAATTAGTCATGTGTGTTGTTTGATACTGTATTATACAAAACAGTATCACAATAGAAATGAGAATAGAATTCGCATACGTGCTCAGAATTTTTATTATAATATGTTTTTGGAATATTCTCGACGAGATGGTCAAGACTAGTAACTTCGTCACTACGTACGATGGATTTTATCCATTTGAAGTCGTTTCTTTAGTTTAAAATTGTAATCTTTAATTTTTCTTGTCAAAATAGTATCATCCTCTAAATCACGATAATAATAGCGCGTTGAGTTGGTGCATCATAATTGTTGCTTGAATAAATGAATTGAATCAGAAATGAATTAACACAGTCCTGATGGTTAAATCAGATCAAATACACAAAAATAAGTTGTTTTTAAACTTAGCCAAACATACTCAGAAATGAATTGAAATGAAACAAAATGCAGAAATTATAAATGTCACTTACAGCACACTGAAGTTAAAAAATTTATAAAGACCCAATAAAAATTCCATGAATCTAGCCAGATATAAAGTTAGATATATTAGTATCATAGTTGAAATATTATCTTAATAAAACGGTATCAAAGATAAAAGTATGGTATAAGTGCACTAATGTACATTATCTAAATAAAAACAGTATCATAGATTAAACAGTATAAAAGTATACTAATGCACATTACCTAAATAAAACAGTATCATAGACAAAACTAAGAGATTAAAACTTTGTTATAATTAAACAGTATCAAAAATAAAACTAAGAGATTGAAACAGTATCATATGTTGAAAAATTGTCATAATATTTTACTATCATTATAAACAAGGAAAAAATTCGACAAATAGAAACAGTATCATAGATCGAAAGAGTATCAAGCATTTTGTATTATATTCTTAGACAACCTTGTCATAATTAAATAGTATCAAAGATAAAACTTAAGAGATTAAAACAGTATCATAGGTTGAAACTTTGTCATAATATTTTAGTATAATTAGAAACAAAGAAAAAAGTTGGCAAATACAAACAGTATCATAGATTTGAAAGAGTATCAAACATTTTGCAATCATATGTTGAAACATTATCATAATAAATCAATATCAAAGATAAAATTATGGTGTAAGTGTACCATAGCACATTATCTATATAAAACAGTATCATAGATAAAAGCAAGATCACGACAAAAGCAATATCACAACAAAAGCGATTAAAAACAAAGATTATCGACAAAATAGTATCACAATTAGCATTTTTTTACAATTAAGGGTATGTTGGTCTTTTAGCTCTAAAATGTGACTTTAATTGAATTAAGTTTTGAGCATATGACTTTAGAGCCCATAAGTGCCAAAACAGTGACCGGCTTTGAATTTACGCAATTAAAAAATTCAAGTCTACTTTTGAATTTTAAAATTTCTAAAGTTTGAATTTCAATTTTAAATTTTCTAATACTTACATGAAATGCAAATAATTGTTTATTTAATTAAACTTAGATGCACAATTGAGAGTAAACCAATTATTTTTCTATACTTGGTGAAATTTGGACTTTATTTCTTCTTCCTTTTTTTTTTTTTTAAACAATTTGGGCCAGCCCTAGACTTGAGCCCAGGGCTACCCCCTAATTCCGCCCTTGATTCTTATTGTCCCTAAATTTCTTCAATTTTAGTGTTTCAAAAGAATGGATTTCACATTCAAGTAGGGAGATGTTATGTACTTATAGATATAGCACATTAAGATTGTAGTGAAGTTGTCAGATTTCGCATTTCGAAGCCTCGTCCAGATCCAAGGATGGAACGAGGCTACATAGGTATCATTCCTCATTTCCAAATATTTCCAAGTGTTGAATTTATTCTTTGCAAGATAAGCTTTTTGATATGCATCGGTTGTTGAGACTTAAATATTAGGTTCAGTGTTGTCCGTGCAAACTTCTATCACCGTGTCATGTGTCATCTTTGTCCTACATGGCATCCACATAAGATATAGATATTTTTATTTACAACACTCACCATTATGTTGGAACGTACCACTACAACTAGCATGATGAATTATACCTTCACTACGAAGAAAAATGGGAAGGGGACCTTCTGCATAAACTGTTGCATTGTCAAATCTAAACATCTTGATTTTAGCACCGATTTGAGTGATTACCATTCTATGAAAATCTTTAAAGACATAATATACTTTATTTTTATATTTTAATAAGCAAATTCAAGTAGCACCGACACGAAATATAATATTTAGCATATGAACCAATACGACAAGCACCCAATAAATCAGAATAAAATATCTCAAAAGATTCAAGAGACATAAATGAAAAATTATTAAAAGGTAAACATGAAACATGTACTAACAGGGAAAAGGAATCATAAAAATTGTGAAATAAAGAAAATACAATGTCTAGATACAAGGCAATGACTTGTCAAAATCTGATTGCTTTCTCAATTTGCGACAAAATCTTTTTTGTCAAAATCTGATTGCTTTCTTAAAATAATATTTTAAATCAAAATGCAACAATTATATAAGTTATATTATTAATTTCCTTTCTTTTTTCTTATTCCTTAAGCTTTTTTTTTTTTATTTAGATAGGAGCGTTGCTTTTAGTATCATGATATCATTAGAGAAATCTCAATATATGTTGAAGCAAAAACAATTTCGAGTCAAAATTAATTTATATGGGAACATACTTGATTAAAAGTTTAAAAACTATTGCCTAAATAAAAAATAAAAAGAAATCTTAACTTTGAATATTTTCCATGGTTGAAACAAACTAAATAATAAAATGGACAAAAGAACAAGAGACGAAGGATTGGAAAAGAAAATATATTTTTCACCTTATTAGATTCAATGCTTCTTATAACTTATATATATGATTACAATTAATTCACTATAGATTACAAGATTAATTGTAAGTCAATGAGTGAAATAAAAAAACTTTTGTAAGTCGTGGAATATATAGAATTTGTAATCTATGAGAGTAAAGCCATAGATGTTATGAACTTTGTAAATTTGAGGCCATGACTAATACTTACAATGTCCTCCTTTGAATTATGTCTAGTGAAAACTTTAGTAGGAAAAAACTTTGTATAAAAAAAAAGATAAAGTAAGAAAAACAATACAAAATTCTTTTCAATAGACAATGAAAGTTACATCATTAAAAACTTTACTAAGAAAATCTAATGGGATAAAATCTCTAACATAACAAAATGGTAAATAGCACAAAACGTCCCTACCTATTGGCCTTATTGTGGAAAACGTCCCTACCTTCTAACGCCATCAATTCTTTTTTTAAAATTGGGGGCCCACATTTCCTCCCAACCTTGGGCACACTCGGGAAACTTTCTGTCTCGTACAATTGAGAACCTAGTCCAACATCAAGAATATCACACTTTCCAGGGTTCCAAGATTGTGGAGGGGGTGTTTTCTCGGCTAAAGGGGGTAAATTGATATCTGGTGGACGAGTTAAAACAACTTGGTGATTCATCTCGAGATCTAATTCGTCACATGCTGAAGCACTTAAATCCATGGACAAGAGGGTTGAAGGTTGATGATTCTCCATTGACAAACTATTCCAGGGTCTTGGAATTTTGTTCCTACTCAAATTGCACTGGAGGCCGGATTGCAAATATACAGGTTTTTCAAGGGCAATTGCCGATGGTGGGTCTATAAAATTTATCCCAAAAACCATTTTGATAAACAACCCATCTTTTTAAACACCTCCATCATGTCAATCCCAGCTACAAACCCCAACCTCCATCAAAACCCTAAATTTATTCATCCTAATCCCTTTGTCCCACAACTAAAAACCTAAAAATCCTAGGTCAATGGGAAAACATATGCATAAACCCAATTACTTCCCAAATCAAGTACAATAACGAAGGAAATTAAACTATATCAAGAGGAACGAGAGAAAGCTAGACGAAGACTGTATCTAAACATAACCCAAGAATCTCTCGATTCCTCCAAATACAGGTGGGAGACTGTAAATCAGACCCAAAAATATCCAGTCTTTTTACAAAATTTCCTATGGGAAAGATACATGAAAATCTGTATATATATTTTTTCTTAATATGTTACAGAATCTCAATATTTCTTAATCTATGTCGATATATAATACGAGTGGGACGAATGCTACCAATCTATGAAGCCAAGGCCCAGGAACAGGACCAAATCTTTTCATGTTGACTTTATTCCACACTGGGGCCCACATAATTACTATTGAAGCTCCCAACCCTATTACGCCTACAAATACTTTTGTTCTGTCTTTGGGATTTGTGCGTTTCCACTTTTAAGTTGAAAGCAGGTCCAAGGCGTTTTAGCATTTGGAGATGGGGGCTCTTTGTGCAATTTTGGAAATTGCATAGCCCCCAAATTTTAAAAGAAGTAATATATATGTGAAAAAGTGGTTGGACTAATTTACCCCTGATTTTTGAATGAAGGGCGTTTTGTGCGTGAAATCCGAGAGGGTAAGGGTGAAAATGCCAAAATTTAGAAGGTAGGGACGTTTTCACAATAAGGCCAATAGGTAGGGACGTTTTGTGCTATTTACCCTAACAAAAATAGTGCAACCTTTATTTACTCCCCTCGTGGTAATTGTGAAGATTCTAAATCAATCTATTCCAATACGACAAACTAAATTAAGAGGAGAAAAGAAAGAGAGAACAAATAACTAAATATTAAGAGGAGAAAAGAAAGAGAGAACAAATAACTAAATATTATTGAGCATTAATGGCTAAAGAGTTTTAGGGTTACATTTAGTATATATAATAAAACAAAAGAAAAGTGACTAAAATACCCTAAGTAATATTATAACCCTAAACAATATTATTAATATATTCTAACAGTAACATCACTTGACATCTCTAATACAACAATCAATATAGCGTTCCAACCTCTCAAAGTTAATATCTTTGTGAACATATTTGTCGAATATTTCATTATATTCAAATAGATAACTTGATTGAGATATAGCTTTACATACATTATATAAATGTTAAGCACAAGGGCGGATTGGAGGTGGGTTGCATTGTGCTTCAGCCTAGTGCATCCCTGGCCCATAAAGTATTTTGTTGAGTAAATTTTTTTTTTTTTCAGAAATAACCACAATAAATAAAATATTTCTTAAAATACTGTCATATTTTTTTTTAATTTTAAAAATACTATTTTATTTTATTTTTGTTACAATTCTTGTTACATTTGTTACATTTATTATTTTAGTTATAATAAATGTGTTACATTTGTTATTAACAAACATAAGAAATGTAACAAGTGTTACAAAAATAAAAAATAGTATTTTTGAAGTAAAAAAAGTTAAATAGTATTTTTTAAATTATTTTATATTTTGTAGTATATAATGAAATTATCACTTTATTATTTTTTTTTAAACAATAGCTCGGCTCAAAGGCTAAATTAAAATTTAAATCATTTACACATTAAAATTCATCACATCCTAAACAAAAAAATAACTCACTTCTTAAATGGCCAATTCCAAAAGTGCCAAACTCAATTGTATTTATTTTTCTTTTGTCCATTTTTTCTATTTATTTCATAATCTATAAAATATAATTTTATATGGATTTTGATTTGTTGTTGAATAATGAATAATGATTTTTACTTGATTTTGAGAAATTATTTCAAATTTCAATAAATAGAAAAGAAAAAAAAATGCTTAGAGTTTTATATGTTTTTTATATAATAATTTTTGTTGAGAAAAACCTTGTTAGTAAAATAGATGTAGATTCTAGATGAATTCCTAGCTGTAAAAGATAATCGGGCACAACTTTCTTTAGCTAATTTTAGATCTTGAATATTTTTATGTAATGAATTTTTATAAACTTTTTAAATATTACGGCTAATAAAAAAACATTATATTCTTATAAAAATTAGCTAAATAATTGTAATATTAGAAAATAAAAAATTCAAGAGCACCCCTAATTATGCATATACATAACTCGTTAGTTCAGTTTGTATTATTATTTGCATAACCCACCGTTGAAACAAAAATGCATTACAATCCTACTATGCAAATGTTTAACACTATAGGTATGACTTTCAAATTTCATAAGAATATATAGCCAAAATAGTTGGATGGACTAAAACAAGAAAAGCAAGAAATATAAATGTGACTAAAATTGATTTTTGTTGTGGGTAACCTCCTTTCAATTCCAAGAAAATGACGATATGTAATTTGTCAAAGATATAGGAATTTTGTTAGACGATAAGGGAAAACCTATTTATCTGCCCTCTTAAGTTTTTCTAAATACTAGTGTTCTTGTACACAGATAAATGTAGAATACATATTGTTATTAGCAAAATGGAAGTCTTTTGAGAGTATTTTTATGAATTTTGATGGGGTGGAGAAGATACAAGTTGTATGTTTTGTTTTGTTCAATTTTAAATGAGTGGAAAAGATAATTAAAACCTCTACGGGGTTTTATTTTCAATTATAAATTCCCATTCAAATTTTAAAGCAAAAGGGTAGATTTTAAAAGTAATTTTTTTTTTTTTAAGATTTTGATAAAAACGATGAAATGTAATAAAATTGATAAAAGTTACGAGTCCCATGAAATTTTTGATTAAAAATGAGTGTGGGGAAAAAAAGAGCTTTATTTTAAACTCTACCAAACATGTACTAAAATTTAAATTGTATTTTAGACAAAACAATATTATTTTTGGCCAAAGGCCATAATTATAATGGTACTTATATTCACATTATAAATTTTTTTTTTTTTTTGTTTGCATCATATTTTAATTACAATCAAGGTTCCAATATTTGTTTATTGTCGTACTTATGTCACCAACTTTTTTTCATCACATTATTATCCTCAATCTTCTATTAATCAGCATATATTGTTCCTAATGACGATTTTCGTCCAAAAATCTATTAGTATAGTATAAAAAAACTTATTTCCATCAAATTCTAAATTAAAATAGTATAAAAACTACTTAATTGCCCCTCATATTTTGTAAATAATTTTTGCAAAATATAAAAACAAATACAAATAAGACGAAAATGGTGAAAAAATAAAGTTCTCCTCTAGACGAATTTCATCTATGTTCTTTCTCGACAAAATTATTAAATCTGCTAAAGTTACTTTGGCCCATTGATCCTAAATATTGTACCAAAATACAAATAAAACTATTCACTAAACTAAACTTAAAAAGAGTATAAGCTCTATAAATCATAATGCATCTTAAAAAACACAACTCCTTGTCCTCATAAATTAGATATGTTACATATTCTCACAAAGATTGTTGTTTTCATCAAATCCGTTCTCTTTGCTCCTAATAGCATCATCTTACGTTGACAATGGTGCAAAGGGTGGTAGATTGAAACCGGTGAACTTGTCTACATAGTTGTTGCATAGAATGATGCCAAGATCTGCAGTGTATAATTGAATTGTTGTCCAACAAGATTCAACTTGCTTTTCATTGTTTGTTTTATTTCATTCGAGCTCCATCACCGCTTTTTCGAGCATCACGTTCTTCTTCCATCTCCTTCTCCATATGGCGCACATTGGAAAAAGTATCAATGTCTCAAAGGCGACCATCTCCCAACCCATGAATTTGACGTCCGGCTTCACACCTAGAACGGACATCATGATTTTCAATCTAGCATCTGGATCATCAACAGGGATCTCCTCCAAAAGAGTATCCTCGGAAAGTTATTGCTCATTTGCCCTTTCTGCAAGATATTCATCAGCTTTAGCAAACATCTCATCCTACAAGAAATTAAAACAACCCACAAAAAATATTAAATAACATACAAAAAAAAAGTTTGCAAGCAAACACATGTACAACCTTCTTTTGTATAGGAGCATGCCATGTTTTTTCATTTTGTATCCCCACATGAAACTGAATCACATTTGTTCATGCCCATTTTGGTGTTAAAAGATTATTTACTAAAGAGTCATTATGGTCATTATTTAGTTCTATTTGCATCAATTTTCCATTATTTCACCACTAACAAAGGGAGTCATTATGCACCTCATATCATAGTCCCAATATATACTACACTGATGACACCACACGCGACCAAACTTTCTCGGTCTCTAATCATGTCCAAATCTACTCAAAAGCCTTAAATTTGCTGGTAACATGGTCTGGGTATGAATATGTTAATGTAGTTGCAACCTCCGGAGTATAGGGAATTTACCTTTTCCACATCTCATGCGCATGACGGATTCCCATGCGCTCTCTTGTAAGATCTCTCGTTAACTCATGTCTCCAACTTATCTTTGTGAATGGCGATTAGAAACGGGATAATAATACACCGACCCTGATATTTTGCGGTGTCCCTACACACAACATTTGAGATGTTAATTTAGATGTCAATAACGAACGCTTATCGAGTAAAAATCCAATCTCACCCAATTGGTCATTTTGTATGACAAAGAAGGTAGTAATTTTAAAAGTTCAATCTAACAACTTGTGATAGATGACATTATTAGCATTTAGCAACCTGATCGGAAGGTCGAGAATAAGATATCTGATTTAAACATTATAATCATCCGGTATTATCTCAATATGTTCCCCGCATATCATATTCTTACACGAGGGCTCTGTTCCATTTATTGGACAACGTCCGTTGACAATAGATACAGTTTCTAAATCGCTAATAGAAAAGTTGGATGGAAACCGTCATCACTACAAGATTACGACAAATATTGAAAGAAGAGTCGGACCAAGATTCAATATTCATGTTATCCTCGAAACATGGAGGGCAAATTAATTAAAATGATACAAGGAAACGACACAAGTTATTGATCGATAAAAAAAATATTGAATGATAAAATGTTACCCACGTGGTAATTAACTAAGATCATTTATTTATCCATGAAAGAGCATGCATTGCAATAGGTTCATGTCATTGCAATAGGTTCATGTCATCAACTCTAGCCAATTTTCTTTTTCCTCACGAAAGAACATGAGTGAATTATAAAATTGAACGACAATGAGTGTCCACTCGAGATATTCACACAAATTAATAAATAAATTTGTTGCATCTCTAATAGTTTAAGCTTTTAAATAAAATGGTTCAATTTGGCATTAAAATTGACAAATGTCTTGAGTTCGAAGTCCATAATAAGATTTAGGGTTATATATTAAAAGGTTAATCTTGTTAAGAGGAGTAGCTCAAACTTTTATATATTCTATATTTATTTCATCTTTATTCAATATAAGATTTATCCTTAACATAATTTATGATCGTGACTCTCTAATAGTTTAAATTTTTAAATAAAATGGTTCAATTGATAACACAAAGTAATATTGATATTAAAAGGTTAATCTTGTTAAGAGGGCTAGCTCAAACCCTTATATATTGTAAATTTATTTCATCTTTATTTAATATAAGATTTACCCTTAACATATTTTATGATGCTCATTGCTCATTTGAGTTTTAAAGAAAAATTTACTCTTTTAAACTTAATAAATTCTGATATCATATTAAGACTTGATGCTCCATTTCGAAATATTAATCTTGGTAAGAATAGTAGATCAAACCCTCTTATATCTTATATTTATTTTGTCTTTATTCTATGTGGTAGTTACCTCAGTAGCTAATTTATAAAAATTGTGACACTTGATATGCCTTTTAATAAAAAATAAATAAATTTGGCATCTGCATGTATAAAGGGAGCCTAGTAAAGAGTAAATTTAAAATATAAATGTCCTCAATGTGATTGCTCAAACTTTTAAATGAAATGCTCAAATGTGTCAGACGTTGAGATCATGAAAGGCTAGTAAAAACAACGTGCCCATCAAGCATCTAAGAGCATCTCCAATGGGTTATATATATAAATTGTAGTCTAAGTAACATATAAATATAAATAGAAAGATATTCAATATATGTGGCATTGATGTCTAACTAATAGACGATCAAGTCCAAAATTAATCTCCATTCTATCTACAATCCTAAAATAAAAAATAAAAGAGAAACAATCTAAAAAATCATATGAAGAAATGAGAGTATGGGTTTTTTATTTTCTAGTTATTGGATTTTTGGAAGTGAATTTTTAATTGAATCTTGATGATTTTTTTGAAGAAAAATATGAAGGAATAAAATTGTTTCTTCAAAGGTACTCGTTAATTTTGATATTTTCATAAAATAAATATTGTCAAAATAGAAAAATTGTTGAGACACTCCGTCTAATATAATTTTTGGAATCTTGACGGAATTCTGATAATTGTTTACTTTTTTCTATGTCACCTCAGCTTAACAGAGTCCATGTTAGCATGTATTGGAGAGGACATTTTGTAGACAATGTGTACTTTACTTATGTAACAAAAATATTTTAGTAATATACGGTTACATTAGAGATGCTCTAATTAGACACACGAAACATGACTAAAGTACACAAAATTTGGTATCCGTTGTAAGCTTATTATTTTAGTGGTCAAGTCCAACCTCTTCCTAAATTGTACTTTATTTATTTGTAATATTAATAAAATACCCGACTACTAGTAATTTAAATTTAGAAAAAAAAATATTTTAAAGAAAACATCTCAACTCAATTATCTGTGTGACCCCACATGTTCGTCGTGTGCAACTCCTGCAGCAAACAACTATTACTCATTCCTTTGTATATAGAATGAAAAATAGTATTTATTAACAAATATTTATTTACCTTATTAACAAATATTTGTTTACCTTGTTTATTCTTTACCTTGTTGGTAGAATTGTATTTATAGTATGATACCATCTATATAATATTCTTATTTTAAGTAGAATCTCTTTTTCTATTAGTATATATATCTTGTAATCTTCTTCAGTATTCAATTCAATCAATACATAGAATTATTTCTCTACACATATTTTCTCTCATAAATTTCATATGGTATTAGAGCAACGATTTTGAGCAACAATGTCTGGCACAAACGATGATAGAAAAATCATAGAGGCGACGATTACCCAATCGGATTCCATGGCTCTCTGAAGAATCCGATCATCCCAACTTAATCCTCATTTCTATTCCACTTGATGGAAACAATTATGGACAATGGAGTAGGGCTATAAGAATTGCCCTAATTGCCAAGAATAAAATTGGCTTAATTGATGGAAAGATCAAAGCACCAGAAGCAGAAGATGAGAAGTATTCCATATTGGAACGGAGTAATCACATGGTGCTCTCCTAGATACTTAATTCGGTACATCCAGATATTGCTGAAAGTATCATATACTCCGAATCTTCCACAAAGGTATGGAACGACCTACGAGATCAATTTTCTCAAGGTAATGATGAGCGAATATATCAAATTCGCCAATAAATTACTGAGCATCGACAAAGAAATCAATAGGTGTCAGCTTATTACACCAAATTAAAGGGACTATGAGATGAATTGGATTCTTATCATAACCCAATTGGATGCACTTGTGGGAATCTTAAGGCACTAGCTGAAAGGGATGAGAAGGAGAAGGTCATGCAATTCCTGATGGGGTTAAATGATTCTTATTCCACAGTTCGTGGAAACTTACTAACGATGAACCCCTTTCCAGATACCAAAAAAGTCCACGCTATTTTAATGCAAGATGAAAGACAAGTTGAGGTTGCAACAAATCGTGAAGGGCAACATTCAATCAATTGGGAGAAGTCGAGCAATTGGAGATCGAACCGAAAAGGTGACAATCAGTCGACCGATAATTGGTCAAGCAATGACCGATCGACCAGTTCATCTTACTAGTCGACCGTTTCTACGAGAACTGGACAGTAGAAACAGTGCACTCACTGTGGGATGATTGGCCATAATGTTGATACCCACTATTTCATCCATAGCTTCTCTCCAGGGCACAAGTTTCATGGGAATGACGTGGAGCCACGAAATAAACGCTTCACAAACACTGCTACCGCTTCTACACTTGACCCAAATGAAGGAAAAACACTCACAGGCAAGGAATATGAGCAGATCATGACACTTCTAAACAATAAGACGAGTAATGATAAGTCTTATATTAACACCTCAGGTATCAATTTTTCTACTGCCTCTTTGAATAATTCATACATTATTGATAGCGAGGCCACTGACCATGTGATAAAGGATGAGATTGTTGAGAATAAATCCATGCCAAATCACAAAACTGTACAATTACCGAATGGGGGCTTGCTCTTATTAAATCCATTGGTGCAGTTAACTTGGAAAATAATATGACTGTTGATAATGTGCTTTATGTTCCCAACTTCAAAGTTAATCTATAATCTATCAGTAAACTTACTAGAGGGTTAGATTGCTATGTGATATTTTTTCCTGATTTTTTGTGTCATGCAGGATTTGATTACGAAAAAGACGATTGGCTTTGAAAGGTAGAGTAACGACATATATTACCTTTCACAAAGACCACAAATACATCATACTACTAGTGTATCAATCAATCTATGGCATAAATGTCTTGGGCACCCTTCAGCCTCACCTCTTCAATTCCTAGCACAAAGTATTTTCGAAAGTAGTTTTGATTCCCACGATATTTGTGATATTTGTCATTTGGCAAAACAATCTAGATTACCATTTAAAGTTAGTCAAATTTCTAGTAATAAACCATTTGATTTGTTTCAATGTGAAATCTGGGAACCTTATATGATTTATTCTTATTCTGGTGCTAGATATTTTCTTACAATTTTTGATGATTTCTCTCGTTATACTTGGGTACACCTCGTGCGTTACAAATCTGAAACTCAAAGCATGATTAAGAATTTCTTTGCTTGGGTTAAAACTCAACACGACCTGACTATAAAAGTCCTAAGGTCTGACAATGGACACGAGTTATTATCCTTGCAAGCATTCCTATATGGAAATGGTACTATTTTTCATAGATCATATCCTTATACCCCTCAACAAAATGGAGTGGTAGAGAGAAAACACCGCCACCTCCTTAATGTGGCTCGTGCCATTAGATTTCAAGCTAATCTTTCGTTGAAATTTTGGGAGGAACATATCAAGACAACTTGTTACCTTATCAACGGGATACTTTCGCCATTGCTATCACACAAAACACCATATGAAAAATTGTACAAGAAACCACCACCTTATTCCCATTTACATGTCTATGGTTGCCTGTGATTTTGCCACCAATCTTAAACCCAGTCATAAATTTGACACACAAGCCAAACGATGTGTGTTTCTTGGATACCCCTCAAGACAAAAAAGATACCTTTTATATGACCTAACCGACAGAAAGCTAGTGGTGTCTCGAGACGTCATGTTCCACGAAACCATATTTCCATACGCATCCCAGCAAAATGAAGAAACCGACTCCATCCCATTACCACAATCTATGCCTATGGATGTTGAAACATCACATTTAACATACTCTGACGACCAACACATAGCATAAACAGATAACATGCCTGAAAATCCTAAATACTGGTCAAGCTACCGGTTGACCGGTCCTTAGTTCATCCGGAATACTGGTCAAGCTACCGGTTGACCGGTCCTTAGTTCATCCGATCCAACAGAGAGCTCCACTGGTCGATCGGTATCTTCCTTATCCATTCCAACAGAGAGCTCCACCGGTCGACTAGTCTCACTCTTATCCTTAGTCGGTCCACCTACCGGTCGAGCTACCGGTCAACCGGTCCCCTCTTCTCACCCTCCAAATAACCAGCCAGAACAATCTCAAGTAGTACCAAATGACCAAATTTGACGAACCATAAGATCAATTCACACCCCAATTCACCTGAAAGATTACTATGTTAATCATGCTCTGTCTACTCAAGCCAGGTCCCTTCTTGTCAATTCTAGCACTCGACATCCTATATCAAAGTATGTATCATATATCAATCTTTCTTCTATTCATCGTACTTTTACATACAATATTTTTGATATCATTGAGCTAGCAACATATGATGCAAGACATGTCGATCCCAAATGGGTAGTTGCTATAAATGATGAAATTCGTGCCTTGGAAAAAAAAAATACTTGGTCACTTGTTCCGCTTCCTCCAGGTTATCATCCTATTGGTTGTAAGTGGTTGTTCAAGGTCAAATTTAATTACGCGAAGACAATTAAATGATACAAAGCACAGCTGGTGGCAAAGGAGTTTACACAACGAGAATAAATTGGTTATAATGAAACTTTCGCTCCAGTTGCAAAGTTAACAATAGTCAGATACTTACTTGCTATTACCTCTATTGGAAATTAGACACTTTATCAGATGGATGTACAAAATACCTTTCTTCATGGTGATCGTGATGTAGAAGTCTATATGACTCCCCCACCTGGATTTCGTCGACAGGGGGAGACACCACTTGTATGTCGACTTCATAAATCTTTATATAGATTGAAACATGCATCTCGTTCTTGGTTTCAAAAATTTGTATCTACTGTCATTCAGTTTAGGTTCAAATAGTCACATGCAGATTACTCACTCTTTACAAAGGTCAGTGGTGATTCATTTACGGCTATTCTATTATATGTAGATGATATGATTGTCACAGAAAATGATAAAGAAGCAATTTCTACTACAAAAATGTTCATTGCATCTTTATTTAAGTTGAAGGACCTTGATACATTAAAATACTTTCTTGGAGTAGAAATGCTCACTCGAGATCAGAGATTTCAATAAATCAAAAGAAGTATACTCTTGACATTCTTTAAGAGGCCGGATTACTTGGAGCAAAACCTGCAGCATTTTCCATGGAGCAGTAATTGAAACGTAATTTGATAGATGAAAAGTTGTTGAAAGATTCTACATATTATCGACAGTTGGTAGGGATGCTCATTTATCTCACCATTACTAGACCGTAAATCTCATATTCGGTCAATACACTCAATCGGTTCATGCAGCACTTAGACAACTCCATCTTGATGCAGTTCATCGATTGTTCCGATACTTGAAACGAGCACCAGGACGAGGATTGTATTTTCCATCAGAAGAGAAATTGAAGCTAGCAGGATTTTGTGATGCAGATTGAGCTGGAGATATTACTACATGACCGTCGATTACAGGATATTGTATATTTTTGAGAAATGTGCTTATATCATGGAAAAGTAAGAAGCAGACGACCGCGTCTAAATCTTCAGCAGAAGCAGAGTATAGGGCGATGGCTTCTATTGCTTGTGAGCTTACATAGTAGAGACAATTGCTGACAGACTTATGTGTAGATCACCTACAAGCAGCAATCTTATATCGTGTTAATCAAGCAGCAATGCATATTGTCGCTAATCCAAATATCATGAAAGGACAAAGCACATTGAAATAAATGTCATATTGTTCGTGAACAATTGTTAAAGGAGAAATCAAGACTGCCTATGTTCCAAACAACAATCAGATTGCAGATTTATTTACTAAAGAACTAGGCAATGAGGCATTTCACAGTTTCACTCGCAAGTTATGCACTTTTGACATACATGCTCCAACTTGAGGGGGAGTATTAACAAATATTTATTTACCTTATTAACAAATATTTTTTACCTTATTTATTCTTTACCTTGTTGGTAAAATTATATTTATAGTAGGATACCATCTATGTAATATTCCTATTTTAGGTAGAATCTTTTTTCTATTAGTATATATATCTTGTAATATTTTTCAGTATTCAATTCAATCAATATCTAGAAATTTTTTCTATACATATTTTCTATCATAAATTTCATAGTATTATTTATTTGATTGATTTGTAATTATTGATCAAATTCTGGTTGGTATTATACCAATTTAAAACTCCCTGTTCAAGGAAGCCATTAACGACATATATTCGTATTACCAAGTATTTTTATTTTTGGACGGAAGTTTTATTGAATTAAATTGCTACGCACTTCGTATGACATAAAAAGAAGAGTACAATCAATCATGTTAACATTAAAGGGGCAAAATGTAGCGTAGGAGTCAACTTTAGAGTCACTTTGTTTCCTCGTCTAGGTACAAATTGATACGGATCATAGTTCACTTCTTGTAAAAAAAACTACAATGTCATAGAGCCTCTCTAATTTAAAACACATAGCAAGAATGATACTAAAAACATTAAATTTAGATACTATAACAATATACAGAAAAATCACTCTAATTTTCAGAATAAAAACAAAATAAAATTCAAAACTTAGAACAAGAATCAAAGAGGTTTAAAGTATATGTTAAAAGTACTACAATATTAGCTAAATACTTAGTCTTGAGAACAAAACGATAGGCATTATTTCTTTTGGAGCAATTGGTCTTGAGATTTCATAATTTAGAGCTAATTTGCGAATTACAAAATGTGCAAAAAGATAGAAGAGTTACAGAGGGTGTGGAATAAAAATTGAGTATATCGAAAATTTGGGATGATAATAAAAAATTGGGGACATGGTTTTGGATTGGGCCATTAGTTGATTCAACTAAACAATTTAAGTTTTTTTTTTTTTTTAGTGAGCTGTGCTTGATATAGCTATTTAAAAATTCAAAATTTTAGGCTCTCTTTATTTTTGGACATGAGGCATGGGCATAGTGGACTGAAGCATTCAACGCCATGTTGAAATCTAATCAGATTATGCACATGAGTCTCGATCCGCTGCCCCAGGTGGGCAAGAATTTCTTGTCGAAGATATTTTGCTGATGTAAAAGCAACTTTTACATCATCAAACCATATCTTGTCGACAAGTCGCTATGTGGGCAAGAAATTCCTCGCCTTGCCGGGGCAGCAGATCATAATTCTTATGCACATAACCAATCGAAGTGCATCACTCTCTGCAATTGATAATTTAAAGCCGTATGTGTCGTTTGCTAGTGCCTTGGTTCATAGGCTTGGAATTGAGCTCGTTATTTGATAAGTGTATTTTTTGTACTTATTCGAGCTTTTAAACTAAATTTTTATTTGGTTATTTTATGAATTTTCTACTTAATTTAGTGTTTCATTTTTTCTATTTCAGTTTTAGACCTATTTAATAGTAAATGGAGAAGAATAGATGAAAAGAGCAATAAATTGAAAGATATTTCGGATGTACAAAAATCTAATTGTACTAAATTGAAGCTTGAAAGACCAAACTGGAGGTTATGGAAAGTTTTGAGGACTAAAGAAGACAACATCTAAAATTGGAAGACTGAAGGTGCAAATCCATAAGAAACTAAGAAGGGAGATCGCCCAGCTGCATTGTAAACTAGCAGAGAAGAAAAGCCATCCTTGGGTGATCGCCCGGGAATGGTCGCCCACGCTATTTTCTACGCGGAAATTTTGTTTCTTTTTTACGTCATAATCCAATTAGAAAATCTTTTGGCCCACGAATTTTATAATACTTTGGGGATCTTTGGGGCACTATTAGGAAAATATAAATATGAGTTATTAACTTATAACAAGAGAGTCGATTTGGAGCCAAATTTGGAGAGAAAAAGAAGAGACAAATTAAGAAACGAAGATCAAGATTCATCCTTTCAAGAATTAAACGAAGATTAAGTTCAAGATTTTATCTCTCAAGTTTTCTTCATATCCGGGTGATGGCTTCTATGTTTTGTTTTATTTATTTTTTCTTCTTCTTAGTATGTTAGGCTAAATTCTTTTAGTGCTAGGTTCATGATGTAACTTGTATCATGATCCTTTAATTCTTGGAACATTGTTTTTGATATTAAAGCATATTTTTAATTGTAAATAATTGATATTGATTTCTCTTCATCTACAATTATGTGCGCAATGATTGTATGATTCTTGTGGTTTATTTTATCATTGAGAGATTGAAAATAGGTTAAACATAGTATCAATTGTCGTAGAATTCAATAGGAGATAGATATATACCACTATGCTATGATCTCTAAGTATTCACAAATTCTAATGCATTTGTGTATGTTCGCATCCGTCATAGAAATATAGTCAGGTCACATATATGGATATGTTTAATTCTACTCGAGAGAGATTGTTAAACAAATTAGGAATATTGATCTTTATAATTAAATCATGTTATCAAATTCAACGGTTTGGATAAAATGGAATTGATATAAGTGGATTTGAGATCTTAATACGTTTTTCTTTCCCAATTCTAAAGTAATTCTTCTCTAATTTAATCTCTTACTTGTTTGAATTATAATTATTTATTATTTTTAGTTAATATTTTAATTAGTCTAAGAAATAAACCTTCAAAAGTAAATTTGATTCGGTTAAGGTTATTAAAATTGCAACTGAACTATCTAAATCACTGTGGGTATGATATTAAACTCAAAATCCACTTTTTTACTTGTTCAATTCATACACTTGTGGTACAAAATAAATAGCTAACATTATTCATGTGGAAATATTAAGTTATAACTTCTTAGTTGACTAACCTGTTATTAATTCTAGGGTTTGGATATTATGTTTTCCCTCTTTTTGTTCTTATTATATGTAATTTTGGAAGTGTCTGTTGATAAATAAGTATAGTGTAGAGAGAGTTTTTTCTAATCTTGTTAGTTTTTGTAATGTGTCTAAAACATGAAAAACTACACCCCTTTTTATAATAGAAAATTCAACCCCACTTTTATAAAAAATTATGTTATTCAAAAGGGTTTAATTGTGAATTTATGGGGTTTTTGAATTTGCTTAAAACTGAAAATTAAAACTAAAACTGAAAATTAAAAATGAATGTTTAAATGAAAATTAAAACTAAAACTGAAAATTAAAAATGAATGTTTAAATCTTTTAGGTTACAACAACCACCCACAAGACTTAAACATTCAAAATTAATTAATAAATAAATTTATATATATATGTAATGGCAACATTATACTTTGGAATAGGTGTAGGTGTCTTCAGGACTTGAACCTCACTTAGTAATGACAATTTCCATTTGAGGGAGCCATAATGGACTAAGCCTTGAATTAGGTCCCTTTGTCCAATCTTCAATTGCTCCACACACAGTATTGAATTAGGCTCAGTTCATAGCGGATAGCGCTGTTAATGGCCATGCGCTCTTATCTTGATTCTAGTAAGAGTCTCTAGGGAATAGCCTAATCCCATAGCCACGGTCTCATGGTAACTCTTACATAGGTGAGTCCTCCAGGGGCACGTGTGACCCGCACTTCGTGAGAGTATTTCCGCCTTGGTACTCATTCAGGGTTAAACCTTTCCGAACATCACATATTATAGCACTATCACCATAGGGATGAGCACAAATAATATAATGCTATCTTAAGTCACCCAGTACCCGTTGTTTCTACCCGTTGAACCTTCTTCATGGGATCTCCAATCACAAATGTTGGGTTACTCCCGTAGGTAACTCCCTGTGGGCTTAAGCCCATCCCCCTTGATGATTCATCAACACCTTTTTTAACCCTTTGTTAAGTTGTCTGCCAAATTCTTCTCAGATCTTACAAAATTTAGAGAAATCACACTTCTCTTTAATAAGACTTTAACTGACTTATGTCTTGCTTGTATATGTCTATTTACCTTCTTATTTGAATGAGATTGATTTACAAGTTCTATTACAGCTTTACAGTCACAATGTATAGAGATAGCTGGAATTGGTTTACTTATTAAAGGTATGTCTAGTAATAAATCACTTAATCATTCAGTATTGGTACACGTAGTATCTAATGCTATTAATTCTGATTCTAGAGTACTTCTCGATATAATAGTTTGTCTTTTTGAACCCCAACATACATTCGCACCACCTAACATAAATACATATCCAGTAGTAGACTTGATATCCACATTGTCAGTTATCCAATTTGCATCACTATATCCTTCAACCACATTTGGAAAATTTTTATAACATATAGAATAATCTAATGTACCTCGAAGATATTTAAGAACTCTTTCTAGTGCATACCAATGTTCCTTATTTGGATTGTTCGTATACCTACTAAGTCTCCCAACATCAAATGATATATCTAGTCTTGTCCTATTTTCTATATACAACAAAGACCCAATTAATTGAGAATACTTCAACTGTGAAACTGGTTCACCTAAATTCTTCTTCAAGTGCACATTTGAATCATATGAAGTAGATACTTGCTTAATATCATAATACCCAAACTTTTTAAACATCTTTTCGATAGTACTTGACTGATTCAATAAAATTCCTTCAAATGTTTTCCTTAATTCCATTCCTAAAATTATACGAGCTTCTTCCAAATCTTTCATCTCAAATTCTTAGATAACTATTTTTTCACATCATTAACAACACCTATATTTGTCCCAAATATTAATATGTCATCTACATATAAACAAAGTATCACATGCTCATTATTATATTCCTTGCAATACACACAATTGTCATGTCCAATGACCTTAAATCCATATCCTAGTATAACTATGTTGAACTTTTCATGCCACTGTTTAGGAGCTTGTTTTAACCCATATAATGATTTTATCAATTTACATACCTTATGTTCTTGTTCTTTAACTTTATAACCCTCTGGTTGATCCATATATATTTCTTCATTTAAGTCACCATTCAAAAATGCAGTCTTAACATCTATTTGATGAATAATCAACTTATGAACACTAGCTAATGCTAACATAGTCCTAATAGTAGTTATTCTAGCAATAGAAAATATGTATCAAAATAATCAATACCTTCACTTTGAGTGAATCCTTTGCTACTAACCTAGCTTTATATTTATCAATATTACCATCGTTTTCACTTCTTCTTGAATACCCACTTATATCCTATAGCCTTACTTCCTTGAGGTAAATCACACAAAACCCAAGTATTATTTTGTATAATTAATTCATATTCATCATTGATAGCTTCTTTCCAATAAGGTGCATCTATAGATGACATAGCATCTTTATATGTTTTAGGTTCACCTTCAACTAAATATATGAAGAATTCTTCTCCAAAATTTTTCTCCGTTCTATTCCTTTTACTTCTCCTAAGTTCAAGCTCATCTTCTAAAGATGAACTAGATGGAGTATTATTTAAAATCACATTCTTAGATGTATAGGGTTCACTTGGAATCCTAGTCGTAAAAGAAAAAATATCTTCAAAATAGGTAGCATCCCTAGCTTCTATAATAGTATTGTTCGAAATACTATTAACTTCAGAATTTACAATTAAAAATCGATTCGCAGTACTATTTTGAGCATATTCTATAAAGACAGCATCTACTGTTTTCGGTCCTATTTTTTTCCTTTTAGGATAAGGTATAATAACTTTAGCTAAGCACCCCCACACTTTCATGAAATCTAACCTAGGAAACCTCTTTTTCCATAACTCATATGGAATTTTAACATTGTCTTTAATGGTCACCCGATTCAATATATAACAAGAAGATAGAACAGCTTCACCCCATAAATTCTCGGGTGCTACAGAACTTATTAACATAGCATTAACCATGTCCCTTAAAGTTCTATTCTTTCTTTCAAAGAACCCCATTAGATTGCGGTGAATAAGGAGGTGTAACTTCTTGTATTATACCATTATCTTTACAAAAACATTAAGTTCATACACAGTATACTCTCCTCCTCTATCAAATCTGAAGACTTTTATCTTACTCTCTAATTGATTTTCAACATCAGCTTTATAGATTTTGAACTTATCAAAGACTTCATCCTTAGTCTTTAATAGATAAACATAACAATACTTGGAATGATCATCTATAAAAGTTACAAAGTACTTATTCGCAGCTCTAGTTGGAGACCTATTAGAATCACAAACATCACTATGAATCAACTATAAGAGATTTGTATTTCTTTGAATCGATTTATAAGGTTTCTTAGTTTGTTTAGCTTGTACACAAACTTCACACTTTCTATTATCAACTTGAGCTTTTGGAATCAAATTTAGATCCATTAATCTCTTGAACTTCTTATGACTAATATGTCCCAGTCTTTTATGCCACAAACAACTAGATTCAACATTAAAAATAATAGAAGAATTTTGATAATTTTCATCAACAACATTCAACTTAAACAATCCATCACTAATATACCTTTTTCCAATGAATACATCATTCTTGGTTATTACAATTTTATCCGACTCCATTACAACCTTAAAACCTCTTTGAATAAGACAAGATCCACTAATTAAATTTCTTCTAACTTCGTGAACATGCCGAACTTGATCTAAAACCAAAGTCTTTCCGAAGTTATTTTAAGCTCAATTCTTCCAATTCCCAATACACGAGCAATCGTATCATTTCCTAAAGTTACGCTTCCTCCACTTGAAGTCTCGATAAGATTTAAACAAACTTTATCAAAACAAACATGGATATTTGCTCCGTAATCTAACCACCAATCATTACTTTTATAAGTAAAATTGACTAAAGGAATTAATGATTCACACCTAATAGAGGGTTCACCGCCTTCCAACATATCACTTGATCTTTTCGAGATTTAGACTTAGGCTTGTACTCCTTGGTTTTTCTCGGTAATGCCTTTGCCACGTGATTCGTCCTTCCGCACACAAAACATGGCTTTGATTCTCCTTTCCCTTTGCATTTGCCATCCCTAGTGTAATTATTCTTTGGTTGAAAATTTTTCTTATTACGGTGAAAATTCTTCTTGAACCTAATATTTTGAGACTTGAACTGTTTTGAAGTATTAGTAGAAATTTTTTAATTTTCAACCAAATTTGCCTTAGCCTTCATCCCATCACCTTGGCTTAAAACCTTTCTATGTTGTTCTTCTGCTCTCAAAGAATTAAATACTTGGTTTAATGTCATAATCCCTTGCTTATGTCTAAGACCTTTAGCAAAGTCCGACCAAGAGGGTGGAAGCTTATCTATAAGACACGACACCTTATAATCTTCACTAAAATTTGTCCATTTCTCTTCCACAAGTCGTAACAAATCTTGAAATTCATGAATTTGTTCATTAATAGATTTTCCATCTACCATAAAATATTTATTAAAGGTTGATGTATTAAACCTATATACGCCAGCGTCATCAATTCAATATTCATCATCTAAAGTTTTCCAAAGCTCTTTAGAACTAGTAATATTTTGGTAAATATCATAAAGCCTATCAGAAAGAGCACTAAGAATTCGATTATGACAATAGAATTCAATTTGTTCGGAGTTAAACCATGATGTGGACACTCCACCTTCATTGGTTCCTTCTATGTCAGAAATTAACCCAAGAACAGTCAATCAATATTTCATTTTTTTTGCCATCTTTTAAAGTTTTTTCCATCAAAATTTTCAGGTTTAGCACTAATTGTATCTTCACGAGATGCCATTTCTTACACTAAGAATTATTAAGGCAAAGAAGAGAAATAATCAGATAGATATAAGTTTGTCAATATCACAAGCCAATGATATATTTGGTTAAATCAAAATTCAAGTTTCAAATAAAACAATAACATCCATCGTGAAATTAAATAACAATTCAAAATGGCAAATTAGTGCAAATAAAACCTTTATTAGACTAAATTAATTTCTAGTGATAAAATATTAAAAGCAATTAAATTGAAACTGAAAATTAAAAAAAAAAAATTCAATTAAGTGCAAACCTAATTGAGTTACTAGTGAATTAAAGCACACTAAATTGAAAATACTAAAAACTTAAACACATGTTAATTTTTAGTTTTTTAATCTAAACAAAGAGTAACGTAAACAAAATGAACAATACAAAATGTTCAAGTATACAAAACTATTTAGTTAAACAATTATCTTTTATATACTAAACAATAAATTAATGCACAATAAAATGATGGACAAAATCATTAAAAAAAAACTGTATTTTTTTAATTATTTTAAATATATGTTACCAAATTCCTCTTTCATATATTTATGAGTCTTCTCAATAATGAGAA
Source organism: Forsythia suspensa (assembly GCA_023638005.1). Lineage (NCBI taxonomy): Eukaryota > Viridiplantae > Streptophyta > Magnoliopsida > Lamiales > Oleaceae > Forsythia > Forsythia suspensa. The sequence goes on from CM042671.1 coordinate 35,778,003, forward strand.
CCTAATAATCTAAACCAATTTGTTGCTTTTGAGAAGATAAATTCACAACTAAGATATTAAAATAGAAATATGTGCTCTACTTAAAATATTGATGAGAGTGTATTATTATCAATGAAAAGAAAGTTTATGTAAGTTTTCTACAATGTAAAACTTCATGCAATAAAGTAATTAAAAATTCTCCAATATTCTAAAAATTGATAACACATCTAAAATGAATTTTACTACATAAATCACCGCACACGACTTTAGATTGTTGATAAATAAGTATAGTATAGAGAGTTTTTCTAATCTTGTTGGTTGTCTACTTAGTGCTTGTTTAGTAGAGTTTAAAAGTAGTTTTTTAAGAAATTTTAATAAAAGTTGATGAATTGTGTAATTGAAAAGTTGATAAAAATTGTGGGTCCCATAAAATATGTAGTTAATTATTTGACAAAAAACAAATTTTTCTTTAATAAAACAAAAGGAGGAAATAAAATCACTCCATAACTAAAGGTGAATTTGTAATTTGAAATTTTGATTAGTGAATTATTTTTCCTCTCACAAACGTATACGATTTTGCCAAACCATGTAAATTTAATTTAATTTAATTTTTACTATTTTCATTTTTGCTGCATTTATTATCATGGTATTTTTTGCAACACGTATTTGATATGTAAAATTTATTTGCTAAGATCAACATGACACGTGGCGTTACTAAAATTAAATATATTTTGAAATTTTTGTTATTTCAATATTAGAATATCTTTGATCTGATAAGGAATAGATCTGAAAATGTAAGTTGGTAGAGGCGTGAGTTAATGCTTGTTGGATTTTTAGTAAAATTAAACGAGCACTTAATTAAAAATAAAAATTTAGAACCAAATCAAAGTTAATTCAGGATTGCAGCAATTTATATAACAAGTATTTCTCATTAAATATTTCCTTATTTATTTTGAATTAGACGAGCCAAGTTGCACCTCTACCAATCTTCTCTTTTCCAACAAGAAAAAAAAGATATTCTCACTTTCCTCTCATTATGGACTTGCCTTTATAATTGTCCTCACATTAATTTTGGATTAGACTTGACGAACTTGTTTTTTGATTTCACTTTCTTAAATTTTGAATAAGACTCGACCAACTTGCTTTTCGATTTCACTTTCTTAGTTAGAATCATATTCTTTTCATTATGGACTTGTCTTATATTTGTCCTCAATCTTTTAAATAATTTAAATAAATAAATTTGTTTTACCTAATAGTCCAATGGTCCATATATATCTCACAATAATTTTTCATTGACTTTTTATTTATTTCAACGTGCTAAAATATGTTTTGACTGGTTGATGAGCTTAGTCAAGATATTAATGGTTGGTGATAACAAGTACTTGATCACATGAAACATGCACCGACAGGAAAAATGAATTATAAAAATTGTGAAATAAAGACAAGACAATGTCTATAATTGCGAAAATGGACCACACAACCAGCATTATTGGGCTATATCAAACTTCCACAAGTGAATAAGAAGTATTTAATATAGATACAAGGTAATGACTTGTCATTTTGCGACGAGATCTTTTTGTAAAAATCTGATAGCTTTCTTATTTAATAAAACTTAGAAACAATATTTTAAGAAAAATTGCCGTTAAGTCACACTAATTCAAGCAAGTTTCAATTAATTTTATAATTATTCTTGTAGTGACTGAATTTTTTTTTCATTTTTTAATTTCAAGGAAATAAAATTTTAGCTTCCGAGGTCGATACGAACTTCTTTGTATGTTTTAAAATAAATTATTATGTTAATTATTATTTGCCTTTTAATTTTTATATAATTTAACATAAAATTTTTATTAATCATCGAGATTAATTAAATTTTCTTAATCCAAATAATTTTTCTCGAGTTAATTTTGTGTTAACTTTAGACCGATTAAATTTAAAACTAACAAAAATTTAAACTCTTCTCGACTCATCTTCAATCTTTTGGTTCATCATATTTGCGATCTATTTTCAGCCTGTTTAGCAATTAACCCCTTTATCATGCCCCTCTTGTGCTTGAAAAACACACCCAAATAGCCCCATATTTCTTGCCCCAAACAACCCATTAATCTCTGCCAAAAATTAACTCTCAAACTGCCTCTTCGAACCCAAGAAATAACCACCTATGTTCTCCCCCACCTCGGCCATTTTCATCACATGTTCAATACTATTTCACCACCTTTTAAACTACTTAATTATCAACTATTTTGCTCCCATGAAATCTACAATAAACCGTCCACAATCCGCCCCTGTTCATCTGAAGAAACCGCTTCCAACTCCTCCCTGATCAGCCCTTTTTCTCACCTCAAATCAGGCCCATTAACTTACCACTTGCTACAAGAAAAATTGCCAGCTCCAACCCCTTTATCTCCTCTAAAATTCGGCCAAACCCAATTGAAGTTTCTCCCCAAATTTCAGTCTCCGTTTTCGGCCCTTTAGTCCCACATTAATCAGCCACAAGAATCATAGTTTACTCCCTTCAGATTTTATTCATTTTTGGGCCAGCATTTCTTCCTTTTTCCTTCCCATTTTCGGCCAGCCAAAACACCCAATTCTCCTCGCTTCAAGCCACCCATAAGTCCTTTTATTTCCCTTCTTTTCGGTCCCCAAAAATATATTCCATCATCATCTTCTTCTCTTTTTGTTTTCGACCTCAGCAATTGTTGCTCATACACAATTTTTATCCATGATTTTCCTCCTCTTTCTTTATACTTTTTAGCCCCAGTAGTAGGCACTCCATACCAGGTTTCTGCCCATTGTTTTCCCCTGGGTTAACTCTCCAAACTCGCCTAGCAAAACCCCATTTTCCTCCAGTTTTTAGACATCAAAATTTAGCAACTTAGTGTCAGATTCCATTTTCCCCTATCTTCTTTTACATAAGATTTTATAATTTAGAGCTAATTTACGAATTGCAAAATGAGCGAAGAGACAGAAGAGTTACAGATGCTATGGAATGAAAATTGGGTATATTGAGAATTTGGGATGTGAATTAAAAGTTGGGGCATGGTTTTGGACTGGACCATTTGTTGGCCCAATCCCAACTAAACAATTTAAGGTTTTATTTTTTTACCTGAGCTTGGTTTAACTATTAAAAATGGGCAAATTAGGCCCAATATAGGCAATAATAAGCGCGCACCATTTACCGATGCTTGTGCATCCGTCATGGTCTCATACACGACTTAGGAGGCTACACTAATAGAAATACAATATAATCTTTTGGTCTAGCCTACTGTATACGATGTTTGACATGTCGTTACATAGTCTTAAGGCCACCAAGGAACCTACGACACCACCCATAAATCTCGGCTCCAGACCTCCAACACCTTTTCGTCAGCCACCCTTAATAATCGTTGGGGGCCTCCAGCAAATGTATAAGAGAGAAGTTGTGTACGGTACACTATAATGGAATTCATACTTATCACAATATCAATGTGCTCAATTTGAATGCCAATACATATATCTCAAGTTAGGGAGATCGACCGGCTCCCATCAATACTCAATGCTCATAAGAGATCACCAAGTTCCACAATAATAACATACAATCACTACATATTATTATTAAGAAATAACTTGCACATCATAGTATTTTGCAATGTAGTTGAAATCATCATACCTACCTAAATTGTTGGTTATGACATTTAGATCTGTATTAAAGATACAATAGACTTTATATTTATATTTTAATAAGTAAATTCAAGTAGCAATGATACGAAATATCATACCTATATTAAAAGTGTGAATATTTGGTTTACTATTTAAAATGGTCAATCAAAGTTATTTCCTACTTATATGGTTTAAAAAATTTGCAAAAAAATTATAAGAATCCAAGGATGAATTCTTCCTAATTAAATATGATATTTGTTCACGTTTATGAAATAGTGGTATATAAATTGTAATTTTAAAAATTAGGTTTATGTGAATAAATTCGGTATTTTAATTATTATTATTTTTTATAGAGACTTAATGGAATGTGAAATACATATTCTTGAAAATATGGCATGTGAAGTGTATTGTCTTATAAATTTGCACGTGTAATATTCTTTTAAAGTAACGTCATTGAATAGAATTTAAAATACATTTTGAATCCAAACCAACATATGTAAAATGAAACCAATGCATCATATGTAAAATATCTTGAGTAATCACCTTATTAAGAACTTTTTCACACAAAGAAACTTGGGTGTTTTTAAACCCATGTCTACGTATCGCTGCATTTACTTATATCGCCGAGCAATTTACAAATTTAGTCATGTTTTTTTTGTTTTTTAAGGATTTTTAAATCTTATAGTAAAAAAAAATAAGATTTTGGTAAATTCTTGTTGTGAAATGTTAACTATTTTGGTCAAATTACTCAAATTGAAAAATTTCATATGAGTTGTTATTTTATTTTTGTTTATTTCGAAGTTTGAATTTTGAAAAAGTTGTACTTTCAAATTGATAGTCTATTAAATTTGCAATTTGATTAGATTAGAGTTTGAATTTTAGATCGCTAAATTTGCAATTTGATTATTGTAGAAAACATTTCAAATTTTTGTTATTATTTTCTTTTTCTGTAAAGTTTGAAATTTGTGTTCATTGAAGACACTTTATGGTTTTATTCAATAATTTTAAATTTAGAAATTTTAATTTAGTTTTGTTATAATTTGATAATATTGTCACATTGAGACATTGTTTAACTTGGAATTTTTCTTCTAATTCGTTGGAAATGTATTATCATTTGAGACATTATTTAATTTAGAATTTGGTTTGTTTAGTTGTAATTGAATAATATTATCATTTTTTGAACTATATAAGCTTGGAATGAAAATTGCTTGTTTATCAATAGGGTTTTGAAATACAGCATTTTAGTAATGTCTCAACTTATTGTCATTTTCCTTTTGAATATAAATACAACTCTAGGGTATTATTTCTGAAAATGACTTGTTTGCACATTAGCAATACAAACTCTACTAAGATGCTACGTTTTACACACGGTGGTTGTGGAACAATTTTAATTGTAATTAATATGTTTATTGGCTTGTTTACTTTTTTATACTTTTGTAGCCTATTTTTGCCTCAATCTTTGACTTGTATCAAATACATACAACTTCACTAGCATGCTTAATTAACAATTGCAAAGTGACTTGTTTACTTTTAAAAAATTATGTTGTTTTAAGAGTTTAAATTCAACCATAAAACGACTTGATCAACTTATTGATTATCTCCAGTGTTTTATCTAAAGTAAGAATTAAGATTTTTATGAAATTTTTATTCTGCCACTAAACATTGTGATGATCGAATTGGTACACTTACCGAATAAGCCTAATTCTGCTACTAAGTTAATTTAAAAAAAAATTAAAATTAATGTACTAATGTTGTTGTAGGTACTTATACTCAAAGTCTTATTCTAGATCAAATGTGAAATTTCTTAATGTAAATACATTCAACTTTATTTATTTTTTCTTTACGTGATTAAAATATTATAAATGAATGAACTCAGGCTTCAAGGAAGAATGCAAATTCGAGGAAAATGGTACTTAAGTATAGTGACTTTTATGAAATAAATTGAATTCAATTTTATCATATGTTTGAGTCATCTACTATAATAAATTTTAATAAACTAGATTTTAATTTATAAGCACGTTATTTAAGTTTCAATCGCTTGATTTGTTAATATTTAATTTTTTCACTTAAATTATCAATATCAAGCCAATTCGTCAAAGAAGATATAATAAATACTATTACATTCTTAATTATCGATACATTACGTGCATCGCACGCGCCACACTAGTAATATTTAACATGTGAACCAATAAGACAAGCACCCAATAAATCACAATAAAATATCTCAAAAGGTTCAAGAGACATAAATGAAAAATTATTAAAAGGTAAACAGGAAACATGTACTAACAGGGAAAAGGAATCATAAAAATTGTGAAATAAAGAAGATACAATGTCTAGATACAAGGAATCATAAAAATTATTAAAAGGTTTTTATCATAAAAATTGTGAAATAAAGAAAATACAATGTCTGGATACAAGGAATCATAAAATTATTTTAATTGCTTTATCAATTTGCGACAAAATCTTTTTTGTCAAAATTTGAATGATTTCTCAATTTGCGACAAAATTTTTATTTTATTTTTTATTTTTTGTCAAAATCTGATAGCTTTCTTAAAATAATATTTTAAATCAAAATGCAATAATTATAGTAAGAGTAAATTCTAGAAACACTCTATAAATTATATAAGTTATATTTTTTCCTTTCTTTTTTCTTATTCCTTAAGCTTTTTTTTTTTTTTTTTTTTTTTTTTATGTAGATAGGAACATTGCTTTTAGTGTCATGGTATCATTAGAGAAATGTCAATATATGTTGAAGTAAAAACAATTTCCAGTCAAAATTAATTTATATGGGAACATACTTGATTAAAAGTGTAAAAACTATTGCCTAGATAATAAAATAAAAAGAAATCTTAACTTTGAATCTTTTTCCATGGTTGAAACGAACCAAATAATAAAATGGACAAAAGAACAAGAGACGAAGGATTGGAAAAGATAATATATTTTTCACCTGTGTAGATTTAATGCTTCTTATAACTTATATATGAGATTACAATAATTAACTATAAATTACAAGATTAATTGTAAGTCAATGAGAGAAATAAAAAACTTTTGTAAGTCATGGAATATATAGAATTTGTAATCTATGAGAGTAAAGCCGAAGTTATGAACTTTGTATATTTGAGGCCATGACTATATTAGTTACAACCCATAGATCACAAAAAGTATTTCTCGTGAAAACTTTAGTAGGAAAAAACTTTGTATAAAAAATAAAAGATATAGTAAGAAAAACAATAAAAAATTCTTTTGAAATGAAAGTTACATAATTAAAAAATTTACTAGGAAAATCTAATGGAATAAAAAAAGTGCAACCTTTATTTACTCCCCTCAAGGTAACTGTGAAGATTCTAAATTAATCTATTCCAATACGACAAACCAAATTAAGAGGAGAAGAAGAAAGAGTGTACGAAGAACTAAATATTATTGAGCATAAACGGCAAAAGAGTTTTAGAGTTATATTTATTATATATAATAAAACAAAAGGAAAGTGACTAAACTATCCTAAGCAATATTATTAATATATTCTAACAATAACATCACTTGAGATCTCTAAACCAACAATCAATATAGCATGCCAACCTCTCGATGTTATAATAGTTAATCTCTTTGAGAACATATATGTCGAATATACCGTCACATTCAAATAGATAACTTGATGGAAATATAGCTTCATGCAGATTATATAAATGTTATGCATATACATATCTCGATAGTTTCGATTTGTATTTATTTGCATAACCCACCGTTGAAACAAAAATGCATTACAATTCTACTATACAAAGCACCATAGGTATGGCGTTCAAATTTCATAAGAATATAGCCAAGATAGTTGCACGCAATGACGGATTTAGAGTAGGGGCAGTGGGGGCAACTGCCCCCATTCTGATTTCAAAATTTTGATTTTGTTTTCAGAAAAATTTAGGGGCTGTTCTCTTTACGTTTCAGTTTTGAGTTTTGAATTCATTTTTAGTTTTCTGTTTTGAGAATCTATTTTAAGATTGCTAAAAACGCGTTTGGTTTGTCATTTTGAAAAACTGTTTCTGAAAATAGAAAAATAGAAAACACGTTCTGTTAGAAATTTTGAGAAATTGTTTTATATTATTTTATTCATTAAATTTGATTATTCAATAAAGTAAAATAATTTAATACTAATTTATCATCAAGTAATATATACATTTTACTATTTATCAAGTAATATATACATTTTACAGTTGGTGAATTTTACAAAAAAAAAAAAATTTCGCTACAAAAATTAAATACTAACAAATAATAATAAATTGACTTGTCAAAAAAATATTATAATTAATGATGTGACGCGGATTGAGAATTATATAATGTGATTGTGTGATAAGATTGTCTGAAACAATGGAATAGAAAGATAATTAAGATTACAAGCTTACATATTAATGGCAAAAATAACACATTTGGAAAATTAAAACAATAAAATGACATCTACATAATCATGTATGACTCATTGAGTAGTCATTCCACATTTGTGTAGCAATTTGATCTCTTACTTGTCCCATTTGAGCTGTTTGACTAGCATCAAATTGTATGACTTCATGATCTTGACTGGACTCCGGTACATCTTCAAATACCATATTCTCTAATGAATATTGAGCAAAAAGACTATCCAAAGCGTGTTCTTGGCGAATGAAATTATGTAGTGTGCAACATGCAGTAGGGATTTGTTTTTGCCTACTTAGTGGATAATTGGTAATTAATTTCAAAATAGGAAATATTACCTTTAACACTCCAATGGAACGTTCAATTATATTTCGACACGATGAATGTCTATATTTGAACAACTCTTCCTTTCCACGCGGTCTTCCACGTCCACTATAATCATGCAAATGATATCTTCGACCTCGATAAGGAGCAAGAAATCCAGGCATGTTTGGATAGCCAGAATCAACAAGGTAAAATTGATATGCAAAAGAACTATAATTTACGACTATAATACTATGAAAATATTTGACAAAAAAATTGAAGTATTCGAATATACATCTCCGTGGCATTGGAAAGTTGTTTGATGTTCTTGTAATCAAGTCAATAAATACTCGCGAATCATTAGCGATACCTTCCCATCCAAAGATACACAAATATGAATTTCATATCAAAATCACATGCCAACATCATATTTTGTGTTATATTTGTTTTTCTTCCACGAAAAGATGTTTATCTCGATGCAGGTGCCCAAGCTGATACATGTGTTCCATCTATTGCACCTAGACAATCCTTAAAGTAAGGATATTTGTGCAACAAGCGCTCATGTACAACATCTCGGTTTGTAGGGTGGATTATCTCTGTGCTCAATGAACAAACAGCCCGTAAAACTCGTTTAAACCATTTTGATATTGTATTGTTGGAATGCTGAAATTGATCACCAATAACACTAAATCGTGTAGTGTGCCCTATAATCATCAGAAACATTGCAACACCCTCCTCAACGCTCACTTTTTTCCATCTGTCAACAACCCTTCTCTTTCAAAGTATCACAAAAATTCATAAAAACATGTTTCTGCATACAAAAAATATCGCATGGAGCTTAATCCCCTCAAGTGTGCCTTTAAAGTCGCGTCTGGAAAGTTCCTCGGTTACATGGTAAACCAACGCAGGATAGAGGCTAATCCCGAGAAGATTAAGGTGCTCATCGAGATGCGGTCACCATCTTCTCCCAAGGAAGTTCAGAGCCTGACAGGAAGGTTGGTTGCCCCGAATCGATTCATATCAAAGGCAACCGATCATTGCCAGCCTTTCTTCCAGACCATCAAAGGAGGGAAGAGGTTTGAATGGACTGAAGAGTGCGAGAAAGCCTTCCAAGATCTCAAGGTCCTCCTCGGAAAGGCCCATCTGCTATCCAAACCGAAGAATGGAGAAACATTACTCGTTTACCTCACCGTGTCCGAAAAGGCAGTAAGTTCGATCTTAATCCGAGAAGAAGGTCTGGTGCAGCTTCCTATCTATTATGTAAGCAAGGCCCTACAGGATGTGGAGACGAGATACCCAGACATGGAAAAGTTCGCCCTGTCTCGATCATTGCCTCCCAAAAACTCCGGCCGTACTTCCAATCGTATAGCATCGATGTCCTGACAAACCTCCATTTGAGACAGATACTCCAAAAATCAGACACCTCAGGAAGACTGATGAAGTGGTCAATTGAACTTAGCCAGTTCGATATTTCTTACAAGCCAAGACCTTCCATAAAGGGGCAGGCTTTGGCAGATATTATGGTTGAATTGTCCATATCCCTGAATGCTCGCTTGAGGCCCAGCCTCAGGAGGTACCAACATTGAAATTATATGTTGACGGATCCTCGGGCGAGGCCGAGCTGAGCTGGAGCTGAGATTTTACTAGTCAGTCTCGATGGTTATAATCTCAACTACTCGCTTCGCCTGGAGTTTAAAGCCTCAAACAATGCTGCAGAATACGAGTTGCTCCTAGTAGGCTTGAGGTTGGCACAAGAGATGAATGCAAGAAAACTTCAGATCTACAGTGACTCGCAGCTGGTCGATAGTCAAGTTAATGAGACCTTCACGGCCAGCGAACAGTCTATGTTAGCGTACTTAAAAAAAGCCAAAGACCTCATATCCCACTTTAAGGTGTTCAAACTCCTCCAGATCCCGTGGATGTAAAATAGTTACGCGGATGTCTTCTCAAAATTGGCAACCAGCAAGGACTCTGACTTGACCAACCAGGTACTGCCAAGCGACAGACAAGAGGCACAAAAGTTCCGCAGGAGGACAGCGAAGTTCGTATTACAAGACGAGATCCTTTATAAGAGAGGCTTCAGCCACCTCCTCCTGCGCTGCTTAACGCAGGAGGAAGCAGTGTATATGATGAAAGAGATACACGAGAGAATTTGTAGTAACCACTCAAGAGGAATGGCTCTTGCACAGAAGACATTAAACCAAGGGTATTATTGGTCGACCATGAAGAAAGATTTCCATAACTACGCAAAGAAATGTGACAGATGCCGAAAATTGCTCATCGCATCAAGCTTCCAGCTCGAGAACCTCACCCCGTCACCACGATGGTGGCCCTTCGCCAAGTGGTGGATCGTCTTTATAGGTCCCATCCCAACCGGAAGGGGTGGGGTCAAATTCACGGTTGTAGAGGTGGACTATTTTACCAAGTGGTGCAATGCGGAACCTCTAGCCAAGATCACAGAGGAAAATAGATGGAAGTTCATATGGAAGAGTATTATATGTCACTTCAGGATCCCCCACTCTCTTGTTTCTGATAATGGCACACAGTTCGCTGGAAAAAAGTTCTACTTGAACTGCGAAGACCTGGGTATTCGGAGGATTTCTCCATTCTCTACTATCCACAGTCTAATGGCCAGGTGGAGGCTGTAAACAAGATCATCAAGCACACCCTTAAAAGGAAATTAGAGTTCGCCAAAGGAGGATTGGTTGCAGAATTACTCGAGAATCTGTCGTCGTATTGGACCACTTCTCGGACGGCGACCGGCAAAACTCCTTTTGCCATGTCATACGGTGCGGAGGCAATGATTCCCGTCGAAGTAGGGATACCCTCTCCCAGACACTTACACTTCGACGAAGTCACCAATGATGACTTATGCAGGGCGAACCTGGACTTGCATGATGAAAGGCATGCAGACTCACAGCTTCGTCTCGCGGTCTACCAAAGAAAAATGGCTAGATACTACAACTCCAAGGTTAAGGGCAGAAGTTTTCACATCAATGACTTCGTCCTGAAGAAATTGTTCCAGGCTAATAGAGAGGCGGAACAGGAAGCCTCGGGCCCACCTGGGAAGGACCTTACAAGATCATCGAAGAAATCCAGCCTGAACCTATAGATTAGAAGACTTGGAAGGAAGAGAGATGATGCATCCTTGGAATATCGCCCATCTGCGACTATATTATCAGTATTTTTTATTTTACACTTTCCAGTTTCCCAACATTGTTTCCATCTCTAGACACCACGTTCTTTTAATAAAGTTCATTATTTTTCGAACCAAAAGTGTTCTCTATCCTGCTATACCAAGAAGAAAAATTTGGCAGCGAGGGAGTGTGATTCGCGGCCAACTCTATCAACTCACTGGTAAACATTCAATGCGTATTTAAACAAGTAAAAGAAATTCGACAGCGAGAGAGTGCTGTTCGTGGCCAACTCTATCAACTCACTGGATAAATATTCAACACGTACTCAAACAAGCAAAGACAATTCGACAGCGAGAGAGTACGGTTCGCGGCCAACTCTATCAACTCGCTGAATAAATGTTCAACACGCACTCAAACAAGTAAAGATAATTCGGCAGCGAGAGAGTATGGTTCGAGGTCAACTCTATCAACTCGCTGGATAAACGTTCAACGCGCATTCAAACAAGTAAAGACAATTCAGCAGCAAGGGAGTGTGGTTCGCAGCCAACTCTATCAACTTCGCTAATAAACACTCAATGCGTACTCAAACAAATAAAGACAATTCGGCAACGATGAAGTATGGTTCGCGGCCAACTCTATCAACTCGCTGGATAAACGTTCAACGCGCATTCAAACAAGTAAAGACAATTCGACAACGATGAAGTGTGGTTTGTGGCCAACTCTATCAACTCGTTGAATAAACATTCAATGCGCATTCAAACGAATAAAGATAATGCATTTTCGTTAACCTACATGACTGAATAAAACAATTTATATGAAAATATACGTCGTAAGAGGCTTTACATTTTCAAATCAAAAGACAATGCTAGGTAAGAACAGGCAAGACTCTTAAGTCCCAGTCGGACCCTTGGCATCTGCATAACTTGGAACCTCGAGTTTAGCCAATAGATCCTGGGCCTTCAACAACTCAATCAACGCCTCGGTCAATTTTTTTATCTTTAGCATGGATCATGTTTTGATAAGACCTCAGCTACGATTTGGCCTTCTTCTGAGCCTGAACACATGCCATATGGATCGTCTTAGCTTTGGTAATGTCATATATGGTATGTGCCCTCACATCTTCAGAGAATGCGAGTTGTTCCCGAAGATCTTTGTTTTCAGAACGCAGCATCGACATCCTCATCTTCCCCAATAGTGGAGCGCAATTCGTCAACCTTCATCGCCAGTACTTTGTACAACCCGCAGTTAAGCACGTGACTCCGAGATGTATACATTTTGGCCAATTTCAACAACTCCGTCAATTCCACGTTATCTGCAACTTTTTCGAAGGCAGAAGTCCAATACTTATGAATTGAGGCCGCCGCTATGGCGGCCAGAGCTGGTAGTCTCTCCAGAACCATTGGGTCCAGCTCATCCTGACGAGACCGAATATTGATGTATTCGTACCTGCCAGCAGGAGAAGTAATAGGGGTTCGGGACGCCTCCTCCTTGCAATTGGTTCCTACCTTCCTCTTACCTGATTGTTTAGAGTTTTCCAACGAAGGCACAGGTCCCGTAGGAAATGGACTGGGAGGCACCCCCGATGTCGCTTCTGGAGCTGGAGAGATAAAAGAGAAGCTGCCTACCATTGTCTCCAGTGTTTGCAAAAAAGTAACTCCTAGAACAGACGTCGTAGAAGGTACTGAAGGTGGAGGGAAAATATCATCCACAACCCCATCCCACCTTATCTTAAGCTTTGGGATGCTGAAAAATAAAAACTTGACATGACTGACGACAACTGAAATCTAAATATTGCGGTAGGAGAGCAAAGTCAGGAGAAATAAAATGAAGTTCTACAAGCGTGTATATAAGCACTGGGAAATACGAGCAGTCGGATAAACCAGCACCTGGAAGGAGTGAATGTACCTAAATAAATCCTAGGAAGATGTAAAGGGTGCGTGAGGATACGCGCCTTGTGGGTTGCACAGTCATTACTGCATGATGACACCGCCAACATGTATCCCACGTGGAAACATAGAGTATGAGAGCCTCGCAAGGTTTGCAAGGGCGTCTTGACTCACGAGCCTCGCAATTGAGTGGAAGCGAAGGTGGGGCCGAACGCCAGAACTTAGAATAACGCGTCTGCAGTGGCTGTTCTTAGCCAGCCGCCGAAGTTCTAGAACCATGGAAATTCTTGTACAATCTCATTTTATTCATCATAATTCGAAGTACAAGGCAAAAACAAATGAGTACGATTATTATCCTACTAACCCACCGCCTCTTTGGGTCGGTACATATTAGGATATAGGACCTACTGAGTCTATACATTGGTCTTCGTCACCGTAAGCCTCATCAGGGGGCAGAAATCTGATTTCACCATGGTCGGGAGTTTTCCAAAATCAATACAAGTTGATTTGGTGACTAATTAGGCCATACTGCTCAAAAAATACCGTTGACACCTTTTGGCAGATGGCTGAATTTGCCCATCATCTGAATCAAGGATGCACCGTTCGAGACATGGTCGAGCTAAGGCTACTAGGCCCAACCCTCCCGTACATTTGGTCCTCTGAACGTTGATTAACTAAACATTTGGTCCTCTGAATGTTAATTTTCCAAATTTTAGGTCTTCTGGACGCCGTTTCCTTATTCGTACTTTCACAGCACGTTTGATACGAAAGGTATGGTCACACGAATCCGAAAAAACTATAGCCATGGGGGCTAACTCATGTGATTCACCAAAGTTACACATGCGTAAGAAACACGATCAAAGGCCCTTGGTGTTCTTATAAAAGTTGCATGAGGACTTGACACAGGGCAATAAATGAGACAGTTAATGTACAATTGTCCAAGGGGCATTTGGAACGCCACACGACTGTGCCACTTTCCCACTTACCGGGACATTAAAGACGCTAACTCTTCAGATTCTACAAAAGAGTCAGCACTTTTAATGTCCAAGAGAATGATTCCTCAATTTCAAGAGCCACTTCCCATGCCTGGTAGGCACAATCGTTCATAAAGTTATCACTCTAATTTTCAGACAAAGATGATACGCTAAGAAAATAAATTTGATAGTTAATGTTGGAACATACGCAAAATCGAAAAACAAAGTTTTAAGTTTAGATACCCCGCCGCCTCTCTATAGGTCAGCACACTGTGGGCCTTCCTCCATAACATGTGGGAGAATTTGGTCACCGACTTCGACTGGAATAGTGTCGGGCACCGGAGCTTCAGAAGTAGCACGTCGAAGGAAAGAGATATCCCACACTGGATGGGTTTCTACGATCCGCTCTACTAGCTGCTCGCCTCCTATGGTCATCAAGTGATGGGCGAGGTCCTGATACTCGGGCGTATCCACAAACGCATCCTGATACACCTCCACTGCCCTAGCTTTGGCATTCGTGCGCTCGGCTCTAACCTTCTCTACCTCTCACCTAGCCATGGCTAACAGCTTCTCTTTTTCTGCTGCGATGATCTCTAGGCTACTGTTCGTGGTGGCGAACGCAATCTCGGCTGCGAGGGTCCGATCTTCGGCCAACTTCTGCGCCTTTGAGAAGCCTCGGTAGTCCTTTTCTGATCTCAAGCTTGTTTCAAACTCTCTTTGGCAGCCTTTAGCTCGATTTCATACTCGCTCCTCGTGTCAGCCTCATTCGTCACAACCAAGTCCAGCTTGAACTGGAGAGCACTCTTCTCGAACTCCAGCTGCGCTTTCTCAAGACTCATGGCCTTCAGGTCTTCGGACAACTTCCTAGACTTGGCCTCTTCTTCGCTGCACTGGCCATTGAAGCTTTCAAGGATGCTGAACAACTTTTTGGTCATAACCAACCCCCATATCAAGTTCATCTCTGTCAGTTGCAGCCGCTCGCGCATTGTGGCTTCCTCTACCGCTTTTTTCCACTTTTGGGTCTAGTATATGTATACTCTCGCGGCCATTATCACAAGATGAATTGGGAACAGTTCCATCATAGAAGTTTCCAACTTCGAATGACGTTGAGAAATGCGAATACAACTTCTCTGACCAGTCGAGGAGCCAGAATTCCCTGATCTCTCAACCTCTCCGTCAGGGTGCGGCAAAGACTTGTGCCTTTCTTCAGACCTCCTCGTCTTGCGAGCATCTCTCATAAACCCTTCCACGGCCATGGGAGCCTTCTTCTTCCGGGCAGCCGCCTCACCCGCGACCTCATCAATTTTCTTTTTTTATCCTTGGGGGGAGTGGAGTCGGGTGGAGGATGGGAGGACGAAGGTGAGGGCAGAGGAGGGACAGTTTGGCTGGGAACTGGAACATCGGAGGCCAGAGAATGGACTATCCTTAACAGCGTAGCGTCCTGGACCTCTTGCGAAGGACAGGACGCCTCCCGCGAGAGAGCTCAGGCTTGAGGAACCCTTTCCACTGGCAGGACGGGCGAGGCGGAGCGCAGGAATACCTTTAAACCTGAAAGCTGTTGACATAAGCACCAAAATACAACTCATTGAGGCAACTTTTCATAACAAAACCAATATATTGCAACTTACGAGACTCACCCATTAGTCTGTAACAGATCAATAAATTGTCATCTTTCAATAAGTTGCTAAGATTCCTGAAGTCGCTGTCAAGCACTCGCATCCTATTCCACTTCGACCTCAACTCTTTTCGGTTCCTCTTAGGGATAGGTGGCTTCCCGCAGTCTGCAAAAGTAAGCAAGACATTAAATTAGAGACTATGATAAAAAATCCGCACAAGGACAGCAATATGTACCAAGTTTTCCAAATTGACAGAGAATAGACACGTGAGGAAGAAGATCCTCTGGAGTGAACTCCTAGTCCTCCCAACGAAGATAAACCTCTTCTTCCAGTTGTGCACTTTGTTAGGACTGTCGGTGGCCGTCCTCTATTTCTGGCCTGGCCAAGGAGAGATATTGTACCAACCCGCAGACCGATAGGGCCGATATATAGATTCAAACTCCCTCAGGGTCAAGTTCCTTCCACCTCGGCAATACCCCACAATAGATAGGAGGCCACCATTTGTCCCCAGCCATTCGGTGTTATCTGGTAAGGGGCCATATTCCAAGCTTTCAGAACCTCGCAAAAGAAATGGTGCATGGACAGGCGAAGGCCTTGCTGCATCGCAGATTCGTAAATCGCAACAAATCCTTTAGGTAGATCGTCGGTGCGCTCTTCGGGACCCGGAGCCCTAAGTGTCACAGACGCGGGAATGTTATAGGATAATCGTATGCCTTCCAACTCCACTTCCGTGATCCTCAAACGAGCCATGGATGCTTCAGTGGCCGACCGCTTGAGCTTCTCGTCGAGCGCCTTTGCTGCCGAGGCATCCTTCTTATCGAACGAGCCTCTCATCTCAGGTCTCTTTCGGTGATCCGTTGGGCAAGCCCTCCTCCTGCTTGTGGACGTGGTAGACAGGCGTACGGCCCAAGGCTGCTTGGTTCACTTCACCTACACCCTCGACTGATGGAGATGATGGAGATGATGAAGATGACTCACCCCAGATACTAGGGTTTGTCCGAGCATCCGAATGATTCTGCGAGTCATCGTGTCCAGACGACATTACAATCCCTCTCAATTCTAGAAGAAGATACTTCTACTATCGCCGGAATGTATAGCAGGGTATAATCCCCAAATTATAAACTCCAGAGATAATTATGAAAGCAGACTACGAAACAAATCATAGCAACTCTCGCCGCGCTTACCTTGGAACTGCAGTCAGAACAATGCACACGCTTTGAAGTTTCTTAATTATCGGCGGAACATTCCACAACACTCACCACAAGTGCAGAAGTAAGAAGAAGTCATAAATGAAGGAGGGCGCCAAGCTTTATAGATTGAGGCATTTTAATCTCCACCGTCCAAATCCCAAGTGTTACACCCAAACCGTTGATCAGTGGATGCGTGTTCAAAATGGGGCAACATGCGGAAAAAGTGAACCCTAAGCATTTATTGAAACAAGGACACACGTGCCTCACACGTGCCCCCATTGACTCATCACGCGCCATTAGCATTAAATGCATACACCCTCTCACAAATGCATACACCCTCTCACTCATGATTGCTGGCCACTGGATTGACAACCTTAATTGATAAAATCACACCAACCACGGACACATCACCAAATGTCTGGTCACTTGAAGTCCTCACCCGTCATAAATGTTCGGCTTCGGACTTGGGGACTATAATGAGTAAGTTCAATTTATACTAGATAAGCAATTCAGCGCACGAAGACCACACTCCACAGAATCCGCTGAATTCGCCTTCGACAAACTTTTGTCCAAACTTTCTTCTCTTCTCTTACTTCCAAAGTTCCACGACTACTATAAATAATAGGCTTGGACTTGGGGGACTATTGTTACCACCTAATTTTGGTAGGGCCTCCACGTCAATAAAGGCCCAATGAAGATCTCGTATAGGCCCAATTTAGGCCTCATTAAAGTCTAATAGGCCCAGCGGGGATCTCCCAGAGTCATAAAAGTTTCATAGAACTGGCGAAGGCCTTGTAGGTCCATTGGGCATCGTAACATCCCTGGATCAGGGTATTGCGAAGCCCATGAATGTTCTCAACACTCGCGGCCGACCCATAGCCCCTCGCCAGGCTTCGTATCTATTGTAGCTAATGGACAACATGGTATTTTAGAATGACCAGAGAAATAATTAAAGGCATATTACATTAGATTGGCACACGGATCCTCACAAGAAAACCAAATCGCAATCTCCTAAAGATTAGGCAACGTGATAAATTCAAATAAGGACGATAATCTAGGAGATTGCCTTGACAGCCGATCACCCATATCCCATAAGGAAGGAGGATCCGATTAGATATCTAATTGATTTATTTTCTAAATCAATTAGAACTCTTGTGCTATAAATACAACGTCTCCGATTATCCCAATGTACGCTCTTTTTGCACTTAAATTTCACTCTAAACTCTGCTCAAATCTCTGCTTGCTTGTCCTTCCCACACCTGATTACTTTCGCCCCTCGTGTATTACTCTACATACCGACAGTTGACTTGATCGTCGAATTACCAACGATCGTCGGATCCTTTTTCTCCGGAGATTTTGGTGTCTAACGATAGTCCGAGTGTGCAGGTAACATACAAGTTGGCAAAAGAATGACTGGAGATCTGTTGATCGGTGGACGGTGCAGATTCCGACGTCAACAATACACTAAATCCATTAGTTTTCACCCAACCCCCAATTTACGTAAAACAACCGAAATCCCAAGCACACAATTCTGAAACTCCTAATTCCCAATTTGGCAATTCCCAATTCTTTCCAAACCTACTCGTTCAACAATTAGTTTAGAATTGGGTTTGCTTTGGAGTTTGGATTTATGTTTGTGGAAATTTTGCTATTGGTAAGTCTGTTGATTTTTCAAGAAAACTCACAAATTTCTACCCCTTTTATTCAATCTCTTAAATTTGTTTTTCATTTTCATGAATTTAGTTATGGAAAAAAATTTGTGTTCTTTTTTTATGGATTTTTGTTATGGGTTTCACTTATATTCATTAATTAGTTCTTTTTTTTTTTTTTTTTTTTCTAGATTGAATATGTTTGATTGAAACATTTTTTACATGGTTGAATTGTCAATTCTTATTTTCGAATATGTTGGACTCAAAAATATTTTTATTGTCCATTGTGAAGTCTGAAGATAAAATAATTTCTACTTTCTCTCGAGGAAGAATTATTATTATTGTAGTGTCATTGTATGCATTCATTTGGAGAAGAATTGATTCCTAAGTCTACAAAGGTTTCCCATTAAGAATGGTACTGATTAAAATTAAATGATCTAGATTTTGTCCACGTAAAACACTCTGGTGTTTGAGATGGCAGTGAATGCTAGAAGATACACAAAATCTGTGAACAACTTGTATTAATTACTAATTACTCTCAAGGAGATACATAATTCATTTTATAATATTAGTTCTTAGGTATTTTAAACACATTAGGATTCTAATTCCTTAATTTCCTACTTGCATACATTATCTTAATTCTTTAATTGATAAATTTGTTGTGATGATATGAGTTTTTACAGCCCTGTTACTGCAATAATAAAGTTATTTTTCTTTTCCCCACTATATGCTTTTCCAATTAGAATTAATATTTTCAAACCGAGTAACCCAAATCCTAATTGGTCTTAGAATAATCTTTCACTTACTCTAAAGCATTACTATTGAATTGTTGAATTATTAAATTGTTTGTATTTGTGTTTCTAGAATTAAAATTAGATCAACATC
This sequence comes from Forsythia suspensa, assembly GCA_023638005.1. Lineage (NCBI taxonomy): Eukaryota > Viridiplantae > Streptophyta > Magnoliopsida > Lamiales > Oleaceae > Forsythia > Forsythia suspensa. Next base: position 35,797,662 of record CM042671.1, read on the forward strand.
AACCTTGTGCCAAGAAGAGAATAACATGTTCTCCTTCTTCAAAAAAAAAAAAAAAATAGATGAATCTACTACAAGTACACATTCTGTTGGAGTTCACGAGGATATTTCAATCCCTATCGTTCAACTTCTTCCAAATTCATCTCTTGAAACTGAATATCCAACAAAATTTGGAGCTCGACGGACACAACTTCAGTAATTAATTTTTTTTTGTTATATGCCAAAAAAAAAAAAAAATTACTTGACTTATTTTCAATTTCAGCTCGGTCCAACATAATTTTCTGGATCCACTCCCATACACATATAAATGGAGAGTACATATTGTTATTAGCGAAAATGGAAGTCTTTTCAGAGTATTTTTATGAATTTTGATGGGGTGGAGAAGATACAAGTTGTATGTTTTGTTTTGTTTTCAATTTTAAATGAGTGGAGAAGATAATTAAAAACTCTACGGGTTCTATTTTGAATTTTAAATTCCCATTCAAATTTCATTCAAAGCGAAAGGGTATTGTGCTTTTCTTTTCTAAGTGCTTATTTGCTAAAGTTTAAAAGTAGTTTTTTTTTTTTAGATTTTGATAAAAAAAAAAATGATAAAATGTGTGGTTAATAAAATCGATAAAAGTTGTGAGTCCTATGAAATATGTGGTTGAAAATGAGTGGAAAAAAGGAGTTTATTTTAAACTATACCAAACATGTACTAAATTTTAAATGTTATTTTAGACAAAACAATATTATTTTTGGCCAATGGCCATAATTATAAGGGTACTTATGTTCAAACTATAATTTTTTTTTGTTGCACCACATTTTAAGTATAATCAAGGTTCCAATAATAGTTTATTGTCGTACTTATGTCACAAACTTTTTTTCGTCACATTATTATCCTCTCATCGAAAAATCCGTTAGTAGAGTATAAAAAAATTTTTTTTCCTTTGTAGTTTTAAATAAGAAAAAAAATAAAAAACAAAAAATTCGCAAAAATATTTGCCTTTTATAGCACACTAATAGAAAATTTAGACAAAAACCATCATCAGTGACAAGATTTGCTAATTAATTAAAACTTGAGGATAAAATACTGCAAATTTTTTTTAGAACGTAAGTACGACAATGAGGGTGCATATTCACAAAAATTAATAAATAAATTTGTTGCATCTTTAATAGTTTAAGCTTTTACATAAAATGGTTAAACTTGTCATTAAAACTAACAAATGTCTTGAGTTCAAAGTCCATAATAAGACTTAAGATTCTATTTTAAAATGTTAATATTGTTAAGAGGAGTTGCTCAAACCCTATATATTGTATATTTATTTTATCTTTATTCGATATAAGATTTACCTCTAACATATTTCAAGATTGTGACTTGTTTGAGAACACCAATATTGAATCTGATTACTCATTTGAGTTTTAAACGGACATATTTACTCTTTTGAACTTTATTTACTCTGAAATTATATTAAGACTTGGGACTCCATTTTCAAATATTAATTTTGTTAAGAAAAGTAGCTCAAACCTTCATATATTTTATATTTTTTTCGTCTTTATTTGATATTGTATTTACCTCAACAACTTATTTATAAATTGTGCACTTGATATGTCTTCTAATGAAAAATAAATAAATTTGGCATAGGAGCCTAGTAAAGAGTAAATTTAAAAATAAATGTCATCTATGTGACTGCTTAAACTTTTAAATAAAATCTCAAATGTATTAGACGTTGAGATCATCAAATGCTAGTAACAACCACGCACCTAGCAAGCATCTAAGAGCATCTCTAATGGGTTATATGGATTGTAGTCTATGTGGCATATAAATAGAAAGAATTTCAATCTATGTGGCATTGATATCTAATTAATAGACGATCAAGTTCATAATTGATTTCCAATAGATTATATCTACAGTCCTAAAATAAAAATAATAAAATCAAGAACAAAAGAGGGAAAAAAAATCATATCTTTTCAACATTCTCTCTTGGAATAAACTTTCTCTCTATGAATTAACGAGAGTATGGGCTTTTTTTTTTTTTAGTTATTGGATTTTTGGAAGTGAATTTTTAACTGAATCTTGATGATTTTTTAAAGAAATATATGAAGAATGATGATAAATATTTTTATCCTCTTTCGAGCACGTCTGCCATAGTATTGGAGACCTGCAAAAGATGGCAGGGTCTTTTCTCCCGTGTCCACTTCGGTGTGTTAATCAGTATATAATTAAAGCATATGTGCAAAATAGCAATATGGAATGTCTAAGAGTTGTGTGTTATATTTTTACCTGAGGGGTTGACATCTATTTATAAGGATGGCATGCAGTTATTGATGACGGGTGTCCCTTCATCTTCCTCATTTGATGACAGGTGTTCCTTCATCTCCCTCATTATTATGAGTTAATGAGAGATATTTCATCTTCTCAATTACTGATGTTTCATCTTTTCAATTGTCGATGGTAACTGCCATTTTATGGGTCGCCTGTCTGGCTTGCCTAATGTCAATTAGGTCGTTGTTGTCTATCTGTTAGAGATGAGCTTATAATACCAACGAGGCGAGCAAGTCAGTGAGGCGGGTGTGCCAGGACGTGCCACTATTGACAGACAACATATAGCAGCTATTATTATTTCTATCATCATAAGTCCTTCTACTTTTCATAGACTGTCTCCATCTTTGGCTGTTTGAAGTCTCATGGCAAGAAGATCACCATCACTTCTAGGAAAAAGGATCTTCTTCCAACACCATAAATTGTTGCCTACTACCTTTCTTAGACATAGCCTCAACTATTTTGTGATCCATAAATGTCTTCTAATCACTGCTTCAGGTTTAACACTGGTGTCTCAACCAGTGTAGGCATGAGAACCCATGACGGCTGCTCCCAATGTAGATTTGGGCCAGATGTCAATGAATGGAAGTAGGGTGCGGAAGGCAAAGCCAAAGAAACTGGAGCCAACGGTGGAGCTGTCATTGGCGGTATTTCCATTGTTGGAAAGTTATGAGCGTGGGGAGGAGCCCCTGGCGATGAGGGCCATACTGGTGGAGGGCTAGGACCATAGGGCGAAGTCCCTAGTGGTAATTATCCTACTGATAGAAGGCTAGGATCATGTGATGGCTGAGAAACAGCAGCGTTCCAATCTTGGAGTAGAGCCGTTAAGGCCGCCACCTGAGCTCGCAGTGCCGCAAGTTGAGCGGCAGAGGCAAATTTTTTTTGTGGGTGATTAGTGGCAGCGTTAGAATCGGTGTCTACATTTCCAACGAGGGCTGGTGGAGTGGTTACATTTTTAGTTCTTCTAGTTTGAGCCATGACTTTTTGTGCAGAGTTCCCACAGACGGCGCCAAATGATGATAAATATTTTTCTCCTCCTTCGAACACGGCTGCAACAGTAGTGGAGACCTGCAAAAGATGATAGGACTTTTTTCCTCCGTGTCCACTTCGGTGTGATAATCAATGTATGATTACAACATGTGTAGAATAGCAATATGGAATGTATAAGAGTCGTGTGTTCTGTTTTTACCGGGGTTGACCTCTATTTATAGGGATGGCTTGTAGTTATTGATGATGGGTGTCTCTTCATCTCCCTCATTTGATGACGGTGTCCCTTCATCTCTCTCATTATTAGGAGTTAATGAGAGATATTTTATCTTTTCATTTACTGGTGTTTCATTTTCCTAATTGTCGATGGTAACTGTCATTTTATGGGTCGCCTATCTGGCTTGCTTAATGGTAGTTAGGTCATTGTTGTCTATCTGTAAGAGATAAGCTTATGATAGCAACGAGGTGGGCAAGTCGATAAGGCGGGTATGCCAGGACGTGCCATTATTGGCAGACAACATATAGCAGCTATCATTATTTCTATAATCAAAGGACTAAAATTGTTTCTTCAAAGGTACTCGTTAATTTTGATATTGCATTAGTTATAATTGTTTTTTAGAGGAAAAATATGACACGTTTTGTTTTGCCTAAAATAAATGTTATCAACATAGAAAAATTGTTGAATTACTCTATCCAATAGAACTTATGAATCTAGAAGGAGTTCTAGACATTGCTCCGCCACGTCAGCTTGACAGAGTCTATGTTAGCTTGCATTCACTACTAGAAAGGGAGGCAACAGAGATGGAATTTTAGTGATGGACGCCTTCTGTTGCTATTACCAACAGATTACCAACGAATTTCCAACGAAATAATTTATGAAATTTATAGGTATAAAATAAATGACATAGCAACGAGATTACCAACGACATATAGCCATCATTGAGATTCCGTTGTTAAGCCGTCGCTAAAGTTTAAAAAAAAAATAAAAATTTATTGGATAAAGGAACAGATTACTCAATCTATTTCCGTATCACTCATGAAAAATTACTGACGAACACTGTTACGTACCAATTTTTGATGGTAAAATAAAATAAAACGAAATTTACCTACGTATATATCTGTTTGTATTATTCTATTGAAAGTTAACTACGAATCTATTCGTTAGTTAATATTCTAATTTTCGTTAGTAATATCCATCAAAATTAATAAATTGAAAAATAAAAATGTACCAAAGTTTATATCTCGTAATTTTAACATTAACAGTTATAATGCTCTAAATTAAACATTAATTGAACTAAATTATTAACATTCAATAAAATATGCTTTAGTATGTATAATTGAAAATAAATCAAAGTGAGAAACGGGTCTCTCATTCACACTCTTCTACAAACCCAAAATCGACTTTCCAAATCTTAATCCTTCTTTCTCGCCTCTTTCTCTAGCAGATAGGGATGATCATTTGAAGGTACGAGGAAGGTGTAAACTGCTATATTATTTGGGATTAGGTGATGAATCTTCTAGGACTCCTGTTTATAATATTAGCCCGCTGCTCTGAATTTTTTTTTTTTAAATTGTTAAATCTATGGCCTTTAATTGACACTGTTAGTTAGGATTAATCATTTTCGTTGATTGAAAATTGTGAATTGAAGAAGTTTGATTTTTAATCATAATTGAAATTGCTTGCTGTGTAATTGTTTGAGTAATTGCCTCACCGCTTATTGTTGAAACAAATTTTGGTAATTTTATATTATTGATTAATTGTTGTTTAAGCACTACTTTGTGCTTGGAGCCTGATTTTTTTTATTTTTATTAAAGAATTGCTTCTTTAATTTTCTTGAGTAATTGCTTCCATTATGTTTTTCTTTTATTACATTATTTGAAGTACTATTTTTCCTTGTTCTAAAGTGCAAGTGCCACATTCGAACTATGTATAATTCATTTGTTTGTTGCTTTGACCACTTTTGCAGGATCACTAAGGATAGGCAATTAGAATTTATGAATTTTTGTTGAACAATATGGCATCAGACCGTAGTTGGATATTGCGTTGGTCAGATGATGGATTTCTTTTAGATAGATTTATTGAAGGTGTTGAAGATTTCATTCAATTTGCCCTATCTCAAACAAGAGTTGGTGATATAATTAAATTTCCTTGCTCTAGATGTGACAACTAGAGATTTTTGAAAGAAGATCATGTGAAATTTCATCTTTACAAAAATGGATTTACAAGGGGTTATACACAGTGGAATACACACGGAGAGTCATTCAATTTCAACACTCCAGATTTGGCTGAATCCTCAAGTGCACAAGCTACAACAAATTTTACCCATGAAACAATGGTGATAGACGCGATGGGCCTGAAATGTACAATAATTACACCAATCCAGATGTGTGTGGTCATGAGGAACAAGCTCCAAATCAAAAGGCAGAAAATTTCTTTAGACTATTGGAATAAGCAGACAAACCCGTTTGGCCTGGTTGTAGAAAGCACACCAACCTTTCGACAATGGCACTAGTATTGAATTTGAAGTCTAAATCTAATATGCCTACAGCGTGTTATGTTATCTATCATTAAGAGAATTCTACCAGAAGGTGACTGGTTAGAAGCTACATTCTATAAAACAAAGAAAATTTTATCTAGTCTTGGCCTTGGTGTTGTGAAGATCCATGCTTGTGTCAATGATTGCATGTTGTACTATAGAGAAACAGAGAACATGACTCCGTGCCCTACCTATTTTAGCCTACGGTACAATGGGAAGGTGTCTCGATCTAGACATAAGGTGCCTCAGGTTAATGATATATGAGGAATTCAAAGCAGCTTCAATATATGTGCTCTTGAATTGTGAAGAAGTCGCTCTTTTGTGGCGTAAGTTTTTATAATTACATTGCAAATATTTTCAGATTTGTAATCTTAGTTCCATTTACAGTCTGTCATTATTGTATAGGAGTTTGATAAACAAATGAGAATATTGTATCCCCAAGTATCTGATGCACAACTTGATGGCTTACGTGAGGAACATTTTTCATGTTGGTTGAGGGAACATGTAAGATATTATGTAAATATTATCTCAATTGCTTGACAAAAATATTTTGCAAAATAAGTTCTAATATACATGATTTTTCCTGCTCAGGTTTTGGAGGATCATAATACAGTTGATAATCGTATAAGGCTTTGGCTATGGGTCCCTCATGTAGAGTGAAATGCTATAACGGATACTCTATCAATGGTTTTAAATTTCACACTGTAGATTATGGTTTTCACAACACCACAATGAATAGTGGTGTGTGCGTACTGGAAAGTTGTCTTAATGACTATGAGCGTGACTACTATGGTATGCTAATTGAAATCTTGGAACTGGAATATTTAGGAGATGTTGGAAATAATGTTACCTTATTCAAGTGTGATTGGTTTGACAACAACATTGGAGTTAGGGTACATCAACGATTTGGACTTGTTGAGATTAATCATAAGAAGAAACTACTAACAACTGATGTATTTATACTTGCTCAACAAGCTCAACAAGTATATTACACATGTTTTCCTACGTAGGTTAGAGATAGACTTGATTGGTGGGCAGTTGTTAAAACAAAAGCAAGAAATGTCCCCAGGTATACAAGGAATCATATTAGAGAATAAAGAGTGTAATGTGTGGGTAGAACTTGCATTCCAAGATGATGATATACCATCCAACCAACAACCTGTTCAAATAACTTCAGAGTTCGATCAACTAAATTTAGTGCGTGCTGATGTTGGGGCTGAATAAGTGGGGCTGAAGAAGTAGAAGGGGTTGAATGTAGGATGTCCAATATAGATTTTGAAAAGCTTGATGTAGGAGAAAATGCATAAGAAAATGCACAACAGAATTACGTGGACAGTAGTGATGGTTTCACAACAAGTGCAAGTGAAGGAGAAAATTGTATTATTATTATTTTCAAATATTGTTTGTTCTTTATTCAAGCAATGTTATTTCCTTTCACATTGTCATTGTTGATAATACTTTTCATGGGTTGAATGTAGGATGATAATTGACAAGTAGAGTATATATGTGGTAGACAAAAGAACGGTGGCCAATCTAGACAAGGAAGCTCCATGCATAGAGGTGAAGTTTTGGTTCAAGAGACGTGCTATAATTGGCAGGGACTACCATAATGAGAGATGGAGGATTTATATGGGAAAAGTCACACTTTCCAGACTTAAGAATTTTTGCTTGTATCACTTGCTGCTAATATTGTGTTGCAGCGTGTCAACCTCACAACAAAATTGTATACATTGCACTTCAAACTCATACAATTCTAATTTGTTGGATATATTGATGGATTGTGTTGTGTGATGATGCATAAACAAATTTGGGTTATTGGGTTGCCATGAAATTATGTATTCCTTCACCTTTTATAGGTGCACCGTAAGTGTTTGATAAGGTGACTGATCGAATTTTATCATTTCTTTAAAAACATATGAATGGTGGAAATTGATCTTAAGATTAGATCTCATTTATTACTTGTGCATAATATTTGGCAATAAATTTGATTTTAATGGTGGAAATTGGAGGAGTTTATAACGATGATGGCTGTTTTTTGGAGGAGTTTATAACGATGATGGCTGTTTTTTGGAGGAGTTTCAGACGTTAAGCTGGACGATCACCCCAACTTAAAGTTGGACGATCGCCCAGATTCATATGATAACAATAGAAATGGTGGCCTAGGCAATCGCCCGGGTTTATAGTGGGCGATCGCCCAGTTTTGAGCCTTTTTTTTTTTTTATAAAAAAAATCAACCTACTTACTTAGAGAAGTTTCAGACGTTAAGCTGGGCGATCGCCCAAAAAAAAAGTTGGGTGATCGCCCAGCTTCATATAACAACAGTAGAGAGCAAAATGGTGGCCTGGGTTTATACTGGGAGATTGCCCAGTTTTGAGCCTCTCTCGATCGCCCAGTTAAGATCGATCCACGATCAGCTCCGCATAGCGCAACAAATTAAGATTCACAACTTAACACAAATTATAACTATTTTTTTTAATTGTCATTTTTGGGTCTACAATTCTAGTTTGGTTACAAAACGCAATAAGACAATAGTTTTGGGTCTACACTTGTAATTTTAGTGAAAAAATAGTTTTGGGTCTACACTTGTAATTTCAGTGAAAAAATAAGGTGGTGTTCTCTTTGCGTTTTAGTTTTGTGTTTTAAGTTTTGAATTCATTTTGAGTTTTGTATTTTGAATGTCTGTTTTGAAAATGTTGAAAATACGTTCTTTTTGTCATTTTTTAAAACTGTTTATCAAAACAGAAAATTGAAAAACGTGTTTACTTTGAAATTTTGAGAAATGATTTCTTGTATTATTTTATTCAAAAAATTGATTATTAAAAAAAAATTCACAGTTTAATGCTAATATACTATGAAAATTCGAACAAGATTATTAATTGGAATTAAAAACAATCAAAAAATATTATTAACTTAAAACAATTAAAAACAATTATTGTTGGAATTACAAACAAATAAAAACTTGATATGAATTGAAATTAAAACCAATTAAAAAATTTGGAAAGGAGCGGGGAATTGAACCACTGACCACCAATTGCAAAACCGCATGTCTGGCCATTTTGAAAAGGAGCCGCATTTTAACCACAAATCAACGAGTTTTACAAGTATGAAATAGGAGAATGAATTTCAACTATTCCACTCTCATATATATAAAACAAGAACACATACGGTTAAAAAGTGGTAAAAGTGGTGGGACCTAGGAAAATTGATAGTAGAGATTGATTTTTGATGTGTTTATATTGATTTGAAAGAGATTATTTGAGAAGGAGAATAAGGCCTAAGAGTCAGGCTTTGGTAATTTGTTATCTTATTGAAGGGCAAATATGTCATTTTATGCAATGGTGTCAAGCGCGCGTTAACCTGTGCTGGGAGCGTATCACTATTCTTCGAACTTAAGAGATAACAGACTTACTAATTATTAAATGTCAATCGCTGGAGAAACCTTCAAATTTGTACTCATGCATCTAAGAATTGTTCAGCATGTACTAGTTTCACAGACGTGATAATAAAAAATGAAAATGCAATTCAATTTTATTTGCAAATAAACTAGATTCACACGTATGAAATGAAGACAATTAAAAAAATGCCACAATTAGGATTCGAAACGCAGACCTAAAAGACCAAAACGCACACTTTGGCCGTTTTGAAAATCACCGCGTTTTGTAAAGAAAACGCCCAAAATAGTGAAATCATTGTTTTCCATTTCATTTGTAATTTTTTTTTGTGTTTTGGAAAATGCATTTTCGAAAATGGAAAAGAGAACACGTTTTCACTATTTCAAAAACACAAAATGGAAAATGGGTTGAAAATGGCAAAGAGAACATGCCCTAAACAACTCAAATCAATGATATGAAGCAAGATCATAGAATTTCTAAAATGCATACATAAATTTGAACCATTTGCCATTATTTCTAAACCCACCTTTACACAACCATTTCCAAATAAATAAATTTCCTCAAAAGTAAATCATTCCCTCCCAAAATTTTCAATTCCTACACACCACTTCTTACACAATACATAAGAAATTTTTTCCATCGTTTTCCCAAATCCCCACTCATTTTCCCCCCTTATGTCCCAAATCTCAAATTTCTGAAAATCACAATGTTCTCTCCAATTTGAACCCTTCCAGCCATTTACTTCTGATACGGCATACTTGAATTGAATATGCCTAATAGAGTCAAATGGAGCTCCATGCCTCGGGGTCCCAGGTTGCAAGATGAGGACGACAATGACTGGAGTGAGAATGGCTTTGAGACTGATACTGAGGCGTCTCTTCATACAGAGGACAATGAAGGATCTGATGGTAGAAAAAGGAGTCCTAACCTAGGTACTAATGGACGTGCAGATGAATGTGGAAGAACTCTTTTAATTGTGGGTGACAATAGGTATAAATCTGAACTTCATTTTGAATAGCTGAAATGCCCCTAAATGCCTTTTTTGCTTTACATCGATGTCTTCATTGAAAGAGAAGTTGTAGATTCTATATGTACTCTAACTTGATAATGTTGTAATTTTGCTGTTCGAATTAGAGTTTATATAAATGTTGTTATTACCTTACCTAAGAGTTTTTAACTTGTGATGCAAATGTCTGGGTTGATTTTATTTTTGTCACACCACAATTTCATGTTGTAACAATATTGTAATTGTTTAGAACAATCCCATTAATTGTTTGGCTGTATTCCCAGTAATTGGAACAATCCAAATAATTGTTTGGCTTTATTCATCTTGTTTCAAACAATCTATGTAAAAAGATGAATGTATGTATTGGAAAATTCATTCTCTTGTTTATTGGTACTGCTGTTATGATTGCAGATTCATTACTCCATCGGCATCGCGTGCTGTAAGTGCCAATTTGAAGGCTTATTTGGGTGGGCCTTACCCTACGTTCAATTTGGTGCCAAATGACACAAAAAAATTATTATGGAAAAGATTTGAGGTAGTATACTTATGTTTTTAGCGTTTAAATAAACTTATTGACTTTAAAGTTTTGTTATTTCATACTAATTGAAGTTGTACCTTCATTAGCAACAATATTCTTGGCTAAAACATAAAGACAACGAGGTGGTGAAGGCATGGAATACTGCCTCAATTGATCGACTCTGAGACATATTTTGTGTGGCTCGAAAGAAGGCTAACGAAAGTAGTGGATCTGATAATGTAACTCATTAGAAGGGATTTGGACACAGTGGTTAAGTGCAGAGCACTGGAATGAGATAATTGAAAAAAAGTAGAACAATGAACGGTGGAAGACGAAGTCTAAGTTTGGCAATGATAACCTGAAGTCAGGAACCATCACTAAGCACACTGCTGGTTCAATAACAATTGATGCCCACAAGCTGAAGTTGGTATTGTTTATCTTTAAATGAATCAAGATCATAGGTGATTGACATCTTATACAATAGGTGATTGACATATTGTATAAGAGTTGTGTCTTCTTCTCTCCATTTTTTCCATTGTCTATTATCAGAATTTATGAAAATGTTAAATGGGTGCATATGATGCTTACAATGAAACTGAATTAGGGGTCGAATAGGATAAAAATCAGCATGCATGGCAAACACCGTATGACTGAGATATACTTTTATATATTTAAGAGGTGTGTCATTCATAAAATCAGATTGATGCACTAAGCACGCTGCTGCACTTTAAGGGCAGATTGTTGCATTTCATGTATAAAAATAAGACCTTATTGGCACACACACTGCTACACTTTTATTTTTTGTCAACCGTATAAAATCAGACCTTATTGGCTAAGTGCTTTATTCATAACACGTGCATCTGATTCTAAATATTCAAGTAACATACTTACTGAATTGAAAACTAGAATGTCGGACAAACACCGGTACAAATGAGTTTAAATTTTATTTTCTTAAGAGCATATGGGATGATTGGTTACGCTAATTAGAAACATGTTGCTTGTTTACATTGTGAGACATTATGCAAGACTAATATTAAAAATGAAAGAGAATGAGGTGTTGAGCCAAAGAAATACCAGTATGAATATGCCAATAGTTCGATTTTGTAAAGCGTATGGCATGTCAGCCTTCTTACTTCAACTAATCGAAAATTTATTGCTTGTTTTCAGCATGAGAAATTAGGCAAGTCACCTACTGATTCACAGTTGTTCGAATGTGTACACCGGCGGAAGAAGGGAGAAGGCAACTTTGTAGACAACAAATCAAGAATTGTCTGTGTAAGTACAATTAAATTATAGTTATTGACGTGTAATATTTGAAAGGGTAACCTTTATCTTGAGCCTTTGAGTCTTCATTATTTTCATTAAGTAATATTTGAAACTCAACTCTTGTAAATTTATTTAGTGCCTGTCTACTTTGAATATCAAGTCCTTCTCTCTGCTATCTTTTTCTCTAAAACCTTGTCATGAACCCTTCTACGAGAAGGAAAAAGAATTAAGATTTTTTTGTTGGAAAGATGTCGTCTTTCTTCAAAATTCTAAACAAAGTAGACCAAAGAATCATGTTACATCCTTCAAAAAGTTCTTATAGTTTGTTCTAACATGTATCTGACCACCTAGTCCTCCTCTCTTTATGGAAAAGTAAGATGCTAGAAAATATAAGTAGTACAAATCAAAATAATATTTACACCAATAGTATGCTACGACACACTTTACATTCATAGTTGCAATTTTAATGGTTAATTTTCACATGGTACAATGCCCATTTAAATTTGTTTTGTAGGAAAAATATAACCTCTCAATTGATGAAAAATATGGTTCAGATATGTCAACACAACCTGAATTTGATATTCATGCATGGTGTGAAGCAAGTAAAGGCCTTGGTAAGGGTGGTCGCGTGTATGAGCTTGGAATTTGTCGTTTTTTGGACAAAGTTGGCACCTCCTTTTGTTTGTCTTTTGTTCCATTAGATGAAAATGCTTCTTTAATCACTTTGCAAGAGGGATTTTGTAGTGCCTGTGACAAGATCGATGATCTTATAAGGGAAAATAATGAATTACTTCAAAAGATGGAAGATGGTAGGCGTGAAGAAGAGAAGAAACGCATTGAGTTCGAATAAACCATACTTTGAATGTTGGAAGAAAGGAATATGTCAGATGATTAGGTCATTTAAACACAGTGATCTTCAATGGCTGAGCATGAAAAATGTTAATTTTGTTTATAAATATTCCCATTGAAATTGGTTAGAACTTTTTTTGTTTATAAAAATAGTTGTGCAAATTTTTTGGGTTCAAACTATGACGGAATGTAATTTAGTGTCATTTTGAATGGTTAAGACATGGAATGGAAATGTTTGTAATTTCATATTTGTTTGTTTGTGTATTTTAAATATTTTCACTTTTTAAATATTTTTAATTCACAAGAAAAAGATATTAATATAATAATTAATGGCATTTTTTTAAAATGTAATTTCGGCCGATTCATTTTTGTTTAAAATTTGTGTAGAAAATTGGAAACACGTGTAGCAACGAACTATTCGTTCTTATTTAGTAATTATTAGTTTTGTAGGAAAATTTGTTGCAACTTAGCAACAGAAATAAAAACGGAACACCCCCGTAGTTATATAGCAACAAATAAGGTGTCATTAATTTCCCTAGCTATAAATACATTGAAAATGTGTGGTGAAAATGTGTGATTAGCGACAACCAATGTTGTCGCCGATTAGCTATGGAAACATATGTTGGTAATATCAACAACCAATTTTTGTTGCTAATTTACCTACAACCAAATGTATTCGTAGGTAATTTACTGGCGCTAGTATCATTTTCGGATTTACCGAAGGACGATTTCCGTCGGTAAAAGTGGTTAACTACAGAAATTAAGGCATTAGCGACAGAAATTTCAATCTCTGATGCCTCATTTTCTTGTAGTGATTGGAGAGAAAATTTTGTAGACATTGTATACTTTACTTATGTGACACAAATATTTTAACAATTCACGGTTGCATTGGAGATGCTCTAATTAGGTGCATGATGACACGAACATGACTAAAGTACACAAAATTTGGCATCCGTTGTAAGCTTATTATTTTAGAGGTCAGGTCCAACCTCCTCTTCAATTGTACTTTATTTATTTTTAATATTAATAAAATACTTGACCACATGTAATTGAAATTTTGAATTTTTTTTTTTTTTAAGAAAACATCTCAACCCAATTATCTGTGTGACCCCACGTGTTCGTCGCGTGCAACTCCTGCAGCAAGCATCTATTACTCATTTTTGGTATATAGAATGAAAAATAGTATTATTTAATTGATTGATTTGTAATTATTGAGCAAATTCTGGTTGGTATTATACCGATTTAAAACTCACTATTCAAGGAAGACATTAAAGATATATATTTGTATGGATTATTTTTATTTTTGGTAAGAAGTTTTATTGAATTAAATCGCTATGCATTTCGTATGACATAAAAAGAGGAGTACAATCAGTGTCCCTTTGATAGAGATTATAAACTAGTTTATTTGACCAAAATAGTTTATTTGACCAAGAATTATAAAAAATGACGGCTACCAAGACAAATTTTTTTGCCAAATAAACTATTTTTGGTCAAATAAACCATTTTAGTCAAATAAATTGGTTTATAAACTCTACCAAACGAGCTCTCAATCTTGTTAATGGGTAAAATGTAGCGTAGAAATCAACTTGTGAGCCACTTTGTTTCTTCATCTAGGTACAAATTGACACGAACCATAGTTCACTTCTTGTAACAAAACAACAATGTGATAGAGCCTCTCTATCTCAAAACACATAGCAAAAATGATACTCAAAACACTGAATTGAGATACTACAACAACAAACAGAAAACTCACTCTAATTTTCAAAACAGAAACAAAATAAAATTTAAAACTTAGAACAAGAATCAAAAGGGTTTAAAGCATATGATAAAAGTACTTCAAAATTAGCTAAACTTAGTCTTGAGAACAAAATAATGGGCATTATTTCTTTTGCACTAATTGGCTTTAAGATTTCAGAATTCAGAGCTAATTTGCGAATTGCGAAATGAGTGAAGAGGGAGGACTTATAGAGGGCGTAAAAATGAAAATTGGGTATATTGAGAATTTAGAATATGAATCAAAAGTTGGGACATGGTTATGGACTGGGTCATTAGTTGGCTCAATTAAACAATTTAAGCTTTTTTTTTTTCCTAAGCTGAGCTTATTCTAACTACTAAAAAATCTAGAATTTTGGGTCCATTTTATTTTTGGACCAGAGGCAAGGGCCTCACATCACTCGCCACATAGCAGAACCGGTTAGGTTAAGAGGACTAAAGCATTCAAAGCCATGCTGAAATCTGACTGTATACAAAGAACCAATCGAAGTGTATCACTCTCTGCAATTGATAATTTAAAGCCGTATGTGTTGGCAAGAAGCAAACATTCCCGCATTGCTAGTACCTCGGTTCATAGGCCTAGAATTGAACTCGTTATTCATGTGGAAATATTTAGTTATAACTTTCCCTTTTTTTTTTTTCTTATTATATGTAATTTTGGAAGTGTTACATAGTGGCCGCTTGATAGAATTTAAAAATAATGTTTTAGGAAAAATATTTATGTAGACTCAATTCTGTGAAAATAAAGAACTAACTAGACTTTTATACTCAAAGCCCAAGACGTACTGAAACGTCATACAGATCTCTCATCCAACGGCTAAGAATCAACATGAGAAAGTACAATCATTCCTACAATAATTAAGCCAATGCCAAGAGTCCACATGGTATCCACTTTAACTTCCGAAGTGCGAATTAGCCTTACACCCAAAAACGAGTTTGTGAAACACACGTCTAATAAATATTTTATTTTAAATTCTACCAAACATGCTCTTAGTTAGAAAAAAATGTTCGATTATTTGACAAAAAATAAATTTTTCTTTAATAAAACAAAAGGAGGAAATAAAATCACTCCATAAATAAAGGTGTATTTGTAATTTGAAATTTTGATAAGTGAATTATTTTTCCTCTCACGGACGTAGACAAATTTGCCAAACCACATAAATTTAATTTAATTTAATTTTACTATTTTCATTTTTGCTGCATTTATTGTCATGGTATTTTTTGCAACACATATTTGATATGTAAGATTTATTTGCTAAGATCAACATGACACATGGCGTTACTAAAATTAAATAAATTTGAAATTTGTGTGATTTCAATAATATTAGCATATCTTTGATCTGGGTAAGTTTAGAGGGACTAGCATGTAATAAGGAATAGATCTGAAAATGTAATTTGGTAGAGGCGTGACTTAGTGCTTGTCTAATTTTATTAAAAATTTTGATAAAAAAATTAAATTAAAGTAAATAATTAATTTTAACATACGAGACTCAACTTTTATCAATTTTTCAATTACATATTTCATTAATTTTTATTAAAATCTACTAAAAATATGATTTATTTTAGTAAAATCCAAACAAGCACCTAATTAAAAATAAAAATTTAGAACTAAACCAAAGTTAACACAAGATTACTCGGAGAAGCATGACAGTCTAAATGTTGCTATAAAGATTTCTCAATCATTGATAGTCTTAAGAAATAATTTTAAGATCCCCCAAGGACATAGGCGAGTTGATAAGAGGCTTGAGGTGGCGTGGAGAAAAATCCTCCCAAGAATGCAGTGCTCGATTCTCATGTGGCAGATTTTCACCGAAATATCATGGGTCATCGCGGAGGTTGGCGTGTTGGCTCTTTCTCTTAAGTCTCTGCCACTCAAGCATATCCTCGATTCTGAACCCGTCTCGATCAAAGAGCATCGACATAGGTGGGAACTTGGCCGAGACTTTCCCCTTATCAGAAAAAATAATTCAAGATCGTGGCAATTTATATAACAAGTATTTCTCATTAAATATTTTCTTATTTATTTTGAATTAGACGTGCCAAGTTGCACCTCTACCAATCTTCTCTCTCTTTCCTCTCTTTAAGGACTTGCCTTTTATATGTCCTCAGATTAATTTTGAATTAGACTCGACCAACTTGCTTTTCGATTTCACTTTCTCAGTCGGAACCGTATCCTTTTCATTATGGACTTGCCTTATATTTGTCCTCAATTTTTTAAATAATTTAAATAAATAAATTTGTTTGACCTAGTAGTCTAATGGTCCATATATATCACAATAATTTTTCATTCCCTTGTCTTTTTATTTATTTCAACGTGCTAAAAAGTGTTTTGGCTGGTCGATGAGTAAAGTCGGGATATAAATAATTGGTGATAACAAGTACTTGATCACATGAAACATACACGTGAATTAAGAAAAGACAATGTTTATTATTAGGCTATGTCAAACCTATATTGCGAAAATTGACCTCACAACCAACAGCATTATTAGGCTATATCAAACTTCCACAAGTGAATAAGATGTATTTAATATAGATACAAGGTAATGACTAGTCAATTTGCGACGAGATCTTTTTGTAAAAATCTGATAGCTTTCTTAATTAATAAAACTTACAAACAATAATTTAAAAAAAAATTGTCATTAAGTCACACTAATTCTAATAAATTTCAATTACTTTCACATTTATTCTTACAACTAAAATTAATTAGAATGAAATATGATTAAAACTTAAGCAACAACACACGACGTCACCGTCTTCTCGCGTCTCCCCAATGGCTCTCACACCTCATCGCCGACATTTCGCAACTCGCCGCCGGCCACCACACCTTTCCCATGGTTTGTTTTGAGTGATAATAGCCGATTCACAATTTTTTACTACTATTCTTATTCTCTTGTTCTCAGTCATAGAAGATGGCGTGATTTTATTGTGTAAGTATATTTCAAATACACTATCCTACTGCTGGTGGTAATTTTAATAGAGTTTTGTATAGATTGTGTGAGAATTGGAGTTTCTTGGATGTTGACAATATTTTATTACGGTAGAAATGGGCATGATAGGTATTTTATGAGAAATGAAGAAGAATTGAGGATCATGATTTTATTGCTTTATGCATTTGTTTTGAATTTTGTTGATGTTATTGTCTCGGATTGTAATAAAGTATCACATATACTATTCTTTTCCTCTATGATATTGTTCTTTTGATGTATAATACTGTTGTTCTTTTGTTTTATGATACTGTTTTTTGTTTACTCTATGATACTATTCAATTATGATACATTGTATTTTTTGAGATTGAATGATGTAGCCTGTAGGGTGAGTGGACCTAGGTTGTCTGCCCCGAAGATGGTAGATAAGTTGTAGGGATATGCAACTGAATGTTGATCATGGAACATCTATATATGCACTTGCTCTTGTTCCCAGTGGCAGCTAAAAGAGTTTTCATGCGTGCATCCAATTCTTGCAATTAATAGGTTTGGAAGACCTAATGATGAATTTGTTGAAAAGTTGGGCAATCACAATAAAAAGACAATGAGTAATTGGCCTAAGATATTGTTACTGTGAAGGAACTCGAGTGTTACTATTTTTGATTTGATAAGTAGATATTGTTTTCTAATATATGCATCACAATTGTTTTGTAAATTATTTTTTGGTCAAATAAATGAAAGCAAGATTTTGTTTCACATATATCAATATTATTCTTCATGATGTTATTATCTCACATTCATGTATGTTGTTAATATTGCATCATAGACACAATATCTTAATATAACAGTATCTTAATAAAACAATAGTAAGATATTGTTATATTAAAATAGTATCACATATATATGATATTGTCCAGCATATATCTCGTAAAACTGTATCATAAACAGCTCTAGTATGTTTTTTTTTCATGTTCAATATATATCATATCATACCATAATTAATCACTAATATTTAATTGTCATTCAAAAACATACAATATAAAGTAACATAAACCAATTCATAAAAGGAGAATTTAGAATTCTAGACAGATGCATAGAGTCCTTTTTAATACATTTGCAAAAATGACAATTTTTTCGTGCAAAAGTCATGTATACCATTTTGCCAAATTAAAGACAGTTGAACTTTCTGTTCAATTGTTGCCAAAAAAAAAAAATTGGTCATTCAACTGTCGCTAATTTTTTTTCCATTCAACAGTCGCTAAAAACAAAATTTGGTCACATGTCTGATTGACTGTTCACCAAATTTTTTTAAAATTCTTCTTCTTCTTTTCCAAACAATTGCTTAACCCACTTCGTTTACTTTTTCTATTTTCCCATTTTTCTTTTTCAATTAGATATTAATTCATGAATCTAATATCTCCCAACAATGTTTAAGCAATTATATTCAATATATTTTCAAATCTAAAAAAAATCAAACTATCTAGCACAAAATCTATTGATTTTTTGTTCTTTTATATTCTAAATTAATCTATCAAAAAGTAACTTATTTGGAGTGGGTTAGTTGGTGAACGATAGTGCGAATGTGATGGCACGAGGCGGTTAGGTGGTGGAACAAGATTTGAATTTAGTGAAATGATAGATATGATTTTAAATTAGATTTGAATAAGATATAGTGAGATTTAAATAATATTTTGGAGGTATATTTATCCAAAATGACCATTTTACAACTTGTTCTTAAAAGTTGCCATTTTTCAAAAGTACCAACTGCAAAACATTTGCTATAATTTCTTCTTTATAAAATATAGTATACATTATCAAACAAATTGGAAACTACAAATATATTCATCTACAATGTATTCATTCATCTACAATGAAATCCCTGATGAAGTTTGAAACCATATGTGCTTTATACTATCTCACTTCCTTAATCGTCAAAGTTTCTTCTAACTTTTCATTATTTACTAGTCGATCCATCACATGGCAGACATGTATTCCATAATCAATACTGCAGTATAAAATTAAGATATATTTAGTAAACGTTGGTGCGTATTAACGTTTAAAATAAAATAATATAAATCCGTATCCTATCAAATCAAAATAGTATCATGTATATTCTTGAGGGCAAAACATAATTGTTTAACAATAAACCATAACACGAAACAAAGACAACGTGACACACACATGAAGAACAATATCATACATAACAATATCTTAATAAAACAGTATTTTTTTTATTATTTATTCAACACACCATCACACTCCCAGTGTGATTGTCAGGCTTCCACTAGGAAAGGATGGGGAGAGGTTCGGATATCCCAACCATATATAAATAACTCATAAAAAATACATGGGATGGGGGCATAAAATCTGACATCCAATCATAAAAGCTAAAGCAAACAAGTATCTCATCTTGGTTACCATTTTTAGTAGTTGCAGACAACATGTTACCTTTGAACCTTCGTTTCAAAATATATTATATCGATAAATAGCATGGGACGACAATAATTATACCCATGAATACACGCGTGGAAAGAAACAATCTTTGGATTCTTTTGAAAACTTGGTCTACCTCTAAAGCAATATGACTTCTATGATTAAGTGGCCTTGCAACCTCAATGTGCAAATGTAACTTCTTGAAAGATTCGGATGCATCACAAAAAATCAATCCCTTCACTCTCTCCAATGCATTCCAAGCCTTCTCATAGCTTATGGTGTAACCGAAACTTGTTAAAAAGTGTGAAACCACGTCATTAGGACACAATGTTAGTTTCTTCCTCAATATATCGACACTCAAATGAAAAATAACCTTACAACTCAATTTCTGACTTTTTTCTTTCTTCAACACTATAGGACAACTATACTCATTAACTAGTTTTCATATTTAACAAAAATCACTAACATTTGATAATGTTGCACAAATATACCACCTATAATCATCAGAATATCAATTTGAACACTGCACCTCTACTCTACCAACGTTGTTTCTCATGTAATCAAACTTAAACCTTCTCTCAATCAAATATTTGTATTAAGCATCTCTAAATTCGGCTAACTTCTTTCGAACCTCTACCCAACATGAGTGATTACACTTGACCAATTAGATGAAAGTAACGCCCTACTATTTGGTTGAAAAATATTATGTAGTTATCGCATTTTCCACATCTTCACAAATAGTCTCACAATCTGTGATATTATTTTACAATCAAGTGACACTGTTTTACAATATGAAACACTAATATCAACAAATTTCAAATCAAATGCAAAAATCAATGAAATCAAGGTCCTAAATACTTTATCATTTCTCGAAAAACACTTATCATGCCTAGGGATAGAATACCGCAATAAAAATGTTGTCAACTTCTAATAAACTCTAATTATCACACAATCTACACAAAATACCATTAAAATCAATACTAATCGTAACCTTAATAGGAAGTGTGTCTGAATTATACTTACAAAGTAAAATCACACCATCTTCCACGATTGAGAAGAAAAATAACAGTGAAAAATCATAAATTCGCTATTATCACTCACGAAAACAGTGAGAAGATTTAGGTGGCTGGTGGTGAGTCACGAAACACAGGCGTCGAGGTGCAAGAGTCGTCAGGATGTGTGAGAAGACTACGATGTGCGTTGCTTTTGAAGTTTTAATCGTGTTTAATTTTAATTAATTTGGGTCGCAGGAGTAATTGTAGAATTAATTGAAATATGCCTGAAGTAATATTACTTAATGGAAATTTTGAAAAATTGCTGGACCTTATTTGGATAAAGTCACCCATAAGGCAATTTCCTCTAAATAAAACGTCACAAACTTCATGGCCCGTCCAAATGTAAACTGTTTGAAATTGGTTTAAGAATTCAAAAAATTGACTAAGTGTTTAAAATAACTAAAGTGACTTTGTGTCAACTTCAGTCAAAATATTCAGACCCGACCCAATCTATTTAGGCAAAGTAGTTTGCCGCTTCGCTTCGGGACGTCGATACGGGGATCGACCTGCCCGGTCAGGTCGCGGGGTTTGGATGAATGAGAAATTATGGAGAAGGACAAAATTGGATCAATTTTTGACCATGCGATCGCATGGTTATTTTATCATGTAATCGCAAATTGTTGAATTTTTCAATAGAATGTTTTTAGGTCCTCCCATGCGATTGCAGGGACAAAGCCATTCGATCGCATAGTTAGCCTTGATTAAATCACGTCTTCATAAAGTGGACCTGATCATTAAATTCTATCTTCATAAAGTGGACCTTGCGATCGCAGCATCTTAGAACCATGCGATCGCATGGGTCTAAGCGCGAACAGGCATGTCCTTTTGAAGTGTTGCACGATTTGGCTCCACACTATTTCATTTCCAACTCTTCATCATCTATAATTAGGACCTGTGGACGTCTTTTTCATATTGAAATAATATGCAAACACATTTAAATCATATTTTCATCCTTTGAACCAAAATTCTTACATTTGTTGCATAAATTCTGGTTTTTTTAATTTCATATTCATCTTTTGGAGTACAAAACCATTTTCTGGTTCGTTGTCCTTGTGTTTTGAAGTGCTGCAAACACAATTAAAGGTCGTTGTATCTTGGGAGTTGATTGCCATAAACCGTAGGTACCGTTGCGGGACAAAATCGACTTAAGGACAGTATTCAACACTTGCCACAACTTTGCATTTCATCTATTTTCATTTTTCTTGTTTCTACACTTGTTTGAAGTCACTTTACACAAAATCAACCAACACTCTTAAGTCGATTTTCCGTATTTTGTTGAAAGTGACATCCTGTTTCTACTTGGTTTGGTTGATCTTCTATTTTACGTAAACAGAAATGAATACTACACTTGTTAATACTGATATTAATTCGAATGATACTTTGAATGTGAGAACTTCTAAAGAAAGTATTTCTACCAGTGTGATTCCTCCGGTTTGGCTTTCTCTACTATCTTACATTCAAATTCTGTTCCACATGGAAAAAATCGGAGAAGTTTATTAGGGTTGAATTGAAAAGATGGCATCAAAAAATGCTATTCTATCTCACTACCCTCAACTTGGCAAAATTCTTGAATGAAGATCCTCCCGCCATACAAGAAGGAGAAAACAATCAGGCATCATTGATTACTTTGGATACTTGGAAACATTGAGATTTTTTATGTAAGAATTACATTTTGAATGATTTGGACAACACCTTATACAACGTGTATTGTTCCAAGAAATCTGCAAAGGACTTATGGGAATCCTTGGAAAGGAAATACAAACCGAAGATGCTGGAACAAAGAAGTTTATAGTGGGAAAGTTCTTGGACAACAAAATGGTAGATTCAAAGACGGTCATCAGTCAAGTGCAAGAGTTGCAGATCATACTCCATGACATTCACGCGGAGAATATGTCTCTAAGTGAATCATTTAAAGTGGATGCACTCATCGAAAAACTTCCACCCATGTGGAGGGACTTCAAGAACTATCTCAAGCATAAGTGCGAGGAGATGAACATTGAAGAACTTGTGGTCCGACTAAGCATTGAAGAAGACAACCGAAGTTCAGATAAGCGTGTTGGAAATAGCATACCATAATCAAAGGCAAATGTGGTGGAATACAACAACAACAAAGGAAAGAAGAGAAAGCATTTCATTGAACCTACAAAGAAGAATGCAAAGAAGTTCAAGGGCAACTGCTATAATTGTGGAAAGGCTGGATATCACTCCGTCGATTGTTGCAAACCAAAGAAGAAAGCCTAAGTGAACATAGCCGAATCTGATGTCATATCAAATGGAATATCTGATATGAACTTATCGACAGTTGTTTCAGAATGCAACAATGTTGGAAATCCCATGGAATGGTGGGTTGATAAGGGTACAACCCGTCACATATGTGCTGATAAAGATATGTTCACATCCTACATTCCAACCGATGGAGAAAAACTGTTTATGGAGAACTCCTCAACATCTAAAGTGGAAGGACAAGGCAAAGTGATATTGAAGATGACATCGGGAAAAGAACTTAGCCTCAACAATGTTCTTCACGTACTGGATATTCGCAAGAACTTTGTGTCAGGTTCTTTGTTAAGCAAGAATGGCTTTAAGTTAGTCCTTGTTTCGAATAAGTTTATACTTACCAAGAATAACATGTATGTAGGCAAAGGCTATGTAAAAGATGGACTATTCAAAATGAATGTCCTAACTGTTGTACCAAAAAATATAAGGAATAAAACATCATCTTCTGTTTATATTCTTGAGTCATCCAATTTATGGCACCATAGATTAGGACATGCAAACTTTAATTCAATACGCAAGCTAATAAATTTAAGTTTGATTCCGAATATGCATTTTAATAATGAAAAATGAGAAACATGTGTAGTGGCAAAAGCAGCCAAACACCTTTTCATTCGGTTGAACGAACTATAACACCTTTAGAACTAATTCACACGGATGTGTGTGATTTAAAGTTTGTACAAACAAGATGTGGTAAAAAGTATCTCATCATGTTCATAGATGATTGTACAAGGTACTGCTATGTATACTTGTTGAAAAGCAAAGATGAAGCTTTGGAAGTGTTCAAACACTACAAAATCAAAGTTGAAAATCAACTTGGAAAACGAATAAAAATAATTCGTAGTGATAGAGGTGGAGAATATGTTGCACCATTTGAAGAATTTTGTGCAGAATCTAGAATCATTCATCAAACTACTGCACCATATTCACCTCAATCTAATGGAATTGCTGAATGCAAGAATAGAACACTAAAGAAAATGATGAATGCAATGCTAATAAGTTTGTGCTTACCTCAAAACTTGTGGAGGGAAGCCATACTTTCTTCAAATCATATCCTAAATAAAATACCACACAAGAATAAGGTTGAATTACCTTAAGAAATATGGAAAGGTAGGAAACCTTCATACAAATATCTCAAAGTGTGGGGGTGCTTAGCAAAAGTACAAATACCCAAACCTAAACAAGTTAGGATTGGACCAATGACAATTGATTGTGTCTTTATACAATCAATAGTAGTGCATATCGATTCTTGGTTCATAAATCTGAAGTACTTGATGTACATGAAGGTACAATTATTGAATCAAGAAATGCGGTCTTCTTTGAAGACAAATTTCTTTGTAAAGAAAAGAAAGTAAGTTCAATTAAACAAACTTATGATAACTTACATGAAAATGACGACAATCTTCAAATAAATGGAGAACCAAGACGTAGTAAAAGGCACCGAATTCATAAAACATTCGGTCCAGAATTCATAACCAATTTACTTGAAAATGATCCAAGGACATTTGATGAAGCAATGTCCTCTCCCGAAGTTCCTTTTTGGAAAGAAGTTGTACATAACAAAATTGAATCCATCATGAGTAACCATACTTGGAAAATTGGTTGAACTCCCTCTGGGAAACAAAGCTTTAGGCTGCAAATGGATATTCAAGTCGGATGGATCAATAGATAAATACAAGATTAGATTAGTAGTCAAAGGGTATAGACAAAATGAAGGATTCGATTTCTTTGATACTTATTCACCTGTGACAAAAATTACGTCTATACGTGTCTTGATTGCAATCGTGGCATTGCATAGTATTGAAATACATCAAATGGATGTTAAAACTACATTTCTAAATGGTGAATTAGAAGAAGAAATCTACATGGAACAACTCGAAGGGTTTGTTGCCCGAGAAATGAAAAGAAGGTGTGTAAACTTGTAAAATCATTGTATGGATTAAAACAAGCACCGAAGCAATGTCATGAAAAGTTTGATAAAACTATATTGTCAAATGGCTTCAAAATCAATGAATGTGACAAGTGTGTCTACATTAAAAACACACCTAACGAATATGTAATCGTATGTCTATACGTTGACGATATGCTAATTATGGGAAATAACTCAAAAATCATTTCTTCAACTAAGAAAATGTTAACAAAACATTTTGACATGAAGGATATGGGAGCGGTGGATGTAATATTAGGGATTAAAATCTCTAAAACATCCGATGGTTTGTCATTATCTCAATCACATTATGTTGAGACTATACTTAAGAAGTTTAAGGCGTATGACGACAAACCAATTAAGTCACCGGTTGACTTAGGGATACACTTAGCCAAGAATACTGGTGAGCCTGTATCTCAATTGGAATATTCACGTGTTATAGGCAGTTTGATGTACATTACCAATTGCACAAAATCGGATATAGCATACATAGTCAACAAGTTGAGTAGATTCACTAGTAATCCATGTGTTGAACATTGGAAGGCATTAAACCGAGTTC
This sequence comes from Forsythia suspensa, assembly GCA_023638005.1. NCBI lineage: Eukaryota > Viridiplantae > Streptophyta > Magnoliopsida > Lamiales > Oleaceae > Forsythia > Forsythia suspensa. The sequence continues at coordinate 35,823,460 of CM042671.1, forward strand.
TTAGATACTTAAGACACATGGTTGAATATAGATTACACTACTCAAGATATCCCGCGGTGTTAGAAGGATATACCGATGCAAATTGGATATTTGACACTAAGGATTCAAAATCCACAAGTGGTTATGTATTTACTATTGGAGGTGGAGCCGTGTCTTGGAAATCGTCTAAGCAAACATGTATAGCTCGATCCACAATGGAATATGAGTTTATTGACTTAAACAAAGCTGAAGAAGAAGCATAATGGTTTCATAATTTCCTTGAAGAAATTTCATGTTGGGAAAAGCAGGCTTCTGCAATTAACATACATTGCGATAATCAGTCGGCAATAGCGAGAGGTACAAAATAGTATGTATAATGGTAAGTTTCGACATATCCGTTGGAGACATAATACCATTAAACAATTAATATCAAATGGTATAATCTCTATTAACTATGTGAAGTCAAAAGAAAACTTGGCTGATCCTTTGACGAAAGGACTTGCAAGAGATCAAGTATACCATCTCTCGAGGAGAATGGACCTAAAGCCTATTGAATAGAATTACTATAATGGAAATCCAATCTTGTAGATCGGAGATCTCAAAATCTTGGTTCAATGGGACAACTATGTTATAAAAAATTTGGAATAAAACACTTATTTCCATTCCTAAAATTTGAAGTGCTATGTCAAATATGTAAAAGAATAAGTATACATATATACTTTTGATGATTCAAAACTTTGAAATAGAAATGCAAGAGATCACCTATGTAAGTGTGAAGTGGGGCCGCTTCTACGAGAATTCGAGGCTTAATTCTCTTAGAGCACTTATGAAACCAAGAGTTGTCCAAGACCAAAATGGACACAACCATGAGAACCGAATTGGTTAGATAAGTTATAGTGTTGGTACAATTGTTTGGGTTTACACGAACGGCTGGATGGTTCAAAGACATCGCGTTCACTAACTAGCCTAGTAAATCCGATTGTACTCAACTAAAGAAGGTTCAAAGCCAAAAGTCACCTATCTTGATGCTATGACTTGTCGCATGTACTCCATTTGTTAGAGTCTGCATTTCATTTGCATCGTGTTTTGCGTATCAAGAAATTTCTATTCATGTGGGGGATTGTTGGAAATTGGTTTAAGAATTCGAGAAATTGACTAAGTGTTTAAAACAACTAAAGTGACTTCGTATCAACTTCGGCCAAAATATTCAGACTCCACCTAATCCGTTTAGACAAAATAGTTTGCCACTTCGCCGCTTTGGAGTATCGAAATGGAGATCGACCTGTCCGGTTAGATCGCAGGGTTCGGATGAATGAGAAATTACGGAGAAGGACAAAATTGGGTCAATTTTTGACCATGCGATTGCAATTGCTAAATTTTTCAGCAGAATATTTTTAGGTCCTGCCATGCGATCGCAGGGGACAAAGCCATGCGATCGCATAGTTAGCTTTGATTAAATTTTGTCTTCATGAAGTGGACATTGTGATCGCAGCATATTAGAATCATGCGATCGCATGGGTCTAAGCGCGAAAAGGCATGTCCTTTTGAAGTGTTGCATGATTTGACTCCACACCACTTCGTTTCCAACTCTTCATCCTCTATAATTAGGACCTTGTGGACGTCCTTTTCATATAGAAATAATATGCAAACACATTCAAATCATATTTTCATCCCTTGAACAAAAATTCTTGCATTGGTTGCATAAATTCCGTTTTTCATTTCATATTCATCTTTTGGAGTACAAAACTATTTTATGGTTCGTTGTGCTTGTGTTTTGAAGTGCTGCAAACACAAGTGAAAGTCGTTGTATCTTGGGAGTTGATTGTCATAAACCGTAGGCACCGTTGAGGGCAAAATCGATTTAAGGACAAAGTATTCAACACTTGCCTCGACTTTTCATTTCATCTATTTTCGTTTTTCTTGTTTCTGCACTTCTTTGAAGTCACTTTACACAAAATCAACCAACATAAACTTCATTATTTATTTAATAATAAATTAATATATTTTATAGACTTTTTATTCATCACACTTATTTAAAGAATTCAATGTATAATTCCTTGCACACATTTATTGTTTAGATTACGGAAATCAAATAAAAAAATTCAATAGAGCTTCGACACTAAAAATTACAATTAAGAAAGACCAATTTTATGAGCATTTTTTATTCCTTCTAGAACCTGAAAACCTTCAACTAGTATTAGATTTCCCATGGTGTAGAATGAGGTAAATAGATGCTAATTAAAGAGACCATAATGGCCCATACCTTCATGTAACCGGTAACCCTGTTGATAGCACATCTTCAAACAAGTATACACGGCTCTAAATACAGTCTCGAATGACAAACAAGTTCCATAGAATTCATAAAAAGCAAATAAAACATCGCGTAATATCATAATAATTAAATTATTGGCCTACTAAATTTACTAATAACATGCACATGTGATTATCCTTTGTGGGTGATTAGCATACGCGTAATATCTTCAAATTTTCATTGGCAAGAAATATAAATTTTGAATTTATATGGAGTTAGAATTTAAATAAAAGAAAGTGGTGCTAAAACTCTAGTGCTAAAATAAGAATATTGACGGCTACAAATTGCTAAGCCATATGGATAAATATTAAAAATTAGTATCAATAGAAATGGTCCAAATAGGAGAATAATATAAATTTTGCGCCAAGTGGCATAATATGAGCCCACATTTAATATTAGAGAAATGTACTTATATTGACACCACAATTTTTATTTGTTGCAATATATTTTAATTGTCTTAAAAGTCCTTAACTTTTGTTCATAACACTTATATTCATTACCTTTTTTTCGTTGAATTCTTATATTTAATCTTTAGTTATGTTACCACCAGATTTTGGTAACATCTCCATGTCAACAAAGGCTTCCTAGGCTCAGTAAAGGTTTAAGTCAGGTCCCACAAATGCCTCATAAGCCCAGCGAGGGCGTCTTGAATTCATAGAAGGCCTTGGAGATCCGGCAACATCTTAGCATTCATGAACCAAATACAACGAAGCCTATGAAGGGCCCCGACTTTTATAACCGGCCCAGGGTGCTTCGCCAATCTTCGAATCATTCATAGCTTGCAGGCATTAGGATATTTCAGAATGACCAGAGATATATTCAAAGAAATATTATGTTTGATTGACACGCGGATCCTCACAAGGAAATCAAATCTCAATCTCTTAAAGATTAGGCAACGTGATAATGAGAATCAACTCAAATAAGGGCTAAAATCTAGGAGATTACATTGCCAATCAATCACCCTTATCCTATAAGGAAGGGGATCCGATCAGATATCTAATTGATTGATTACTTAAATCAATTAGAACTTTGAAGCTATAAATACAACATCTCTGGTTGTTCTAAGGTACGCATTATTCTCACCTTTAAACTCTGCTCAAATTTATGCCTGCTTGTCTCTCCTACATCCAAATACTTTCTCCTGTATTTTGTTGTCCCTTGCATATACCGACAGTTGACTTGATCATCGGAGTACCAACGATCGCTGGACTCTTTTTCACCAGTGATCTTGGTGTCTAACGATCGTCCTAGTGTGCAGGTAACATACAGCTGGCAAAAGATTTACTGGAGATCTGTTGAGATGTGAAAAATGCAGATTCCGATATCAACACATTGGCGCCATATGTAAGAATCAAAAATACGTTACACAACAACAAACTTGTGGTAAAAACGTATTTTCTATCAGGAAGAACACGGTGATGGAAAAATCCTTGGAAGAAGAGGTCGAGTCCCACCACACAGACCTACAGCAAGAAAGCGTTTAGGACCTTTAGAACATAACCCGCAGCAGGAGCAGGAGTAGGAGTAGGAGAAGGAGATAGCGATAGAGGCGGACAGTTGAGCAAGAAAACCTGGACCTGAAGATGGACAATGCCCGGATGAAGGCGGTGCTTGAGCGGTTGGGAAATCAATCTCCCTAACCTGGACCTAAGCACAACCACAAGTGGTAAAGCCCTTCGAGGTCTGGCTCGATTGGAAGCGGTCGATCTCAAGATGACCTGCGCATTTCAAATGGTAGGAACCTCAGAACGTGAATCCTAAGCCTTCGCAAGACAACCAGAATAGGAGACCTCTTTCGGTACGAGAAAACCAGCCGGCTGCGTCTGTCAGTGTGTTTGACAGATTGAGAATTGGATCCTCCATAGCTCCTCTCCAGCCAATGCATAACAGGCGCAGCGAGTATAGCGAGCCTCACCCGGAAGGAAGAAGGGACCAAAATTTTGTAAATGTGAGGTTCGAGGATGAAAGAGCCAAACTGGAATGTGACCTTGATGATGATGACGAGAACCTCCCGTTTTCCAAGGAATTGAAGGCTAAGGAACTCTCCATCGGGTTCAAAATGCCTTCCATGGAGAAGTACAATGGCAAAGGTGATCACATGGATCACATCAATGTGTATAAGACGAGGCTTTAGGGTAATATCCTGGCTGTGAAGTGCCAGAATTTTCACACCACCCTCATCTCAGATTCGAAGAGGTGGTACAACAAACTGAAACCAGGAGAGGATCAAGAGCAGGAATTCATCAATACTTTCATTAGCAAACGGACAATGATAGCAGATATTTCCCAGCTCCATGACATTCAACAGTGAAAATGAGAGTCAGTGAAGAGTTATTTCAAGAGGTTCAGTAATGTCATCAACAAAATTGAGAATGTCACTGATGACAAGGCACTGGATGCGCTGGTGACTGGGCTCTACACGCGCACCCTCTTTTGGAAAGACGTCTAGAATAACCATCCCAAGACCTATACTCAGCTTGTAAAATTGATCCAACGAGTGATTCGTTCTGAAGAAATGATCGAGAATAGAGAGAAATGAGATCGCTACCGCAAAGAAGGACGACGCTCTCAAGACCCTCGCATCAATCGCTATCGAGGTCGGCGTTCTCCTGAGCTTCACAACAATCCCTGTAGGAGGTTCAATCAAACGAAAATGATCTCGGCCCTTCTTACTGGACTACCTGTTGCAGTTCTTCAGCCAGCTATTCCTTTACCCAAGTTCTGCCACATACACCAGACTCGGGTGTACAACATGGAAGACTCCCGATGTGCAGGAGCTGATTGGTTGAATAAATCAGCGACAATGAGAGGGAAACTGACCAGCTCGAAGACGTCGAGGACTACCCAACAAAGGAAGAAGACCTCTACCTCGACGCTAGGACGATGGACCTCGCCCCAACGACAGAGAGAACGATAAGAACATAGATCTGCCTAGACCAGATGGACCCACGAGACTTTCTCGGTCTGTGAGATCAACACTATCATTGGAGGCCCCTATGTTAGAGGGCATACGATTAACTCGTGACGAAACTACACTAAGGCAGCAAAGGAAGAGCCTATAAAAAGTTGACAGATTCACAGACACCGACCCAGGGCTCCATAGATCACATTTACAGAGAAGGATGAGGTCGGTGTCCATTACCCACATTGCGACGCCTTGTTAATCCGTGCTGTTGTTGCTAGGAAAGGGCTAGGAAGAATGTTGGTCGATGATGGAAGCGCCGTGAATATCTTATTCAGCAGTACCTTTGACCAAATGGACATAGACCATGAGCCGAAAGCCATCTTTGAACTATTGTTTGAATTCACGGGGGACAGTCTCGTCCCACGAGGATGGATCACCCTCGTAGTGGATTTCGGAGAGCTCTTATGCCACTTAAAGAAGTTTATGGAATTCTCAGTGGTGGATACCCGTTCCACCTATCACGGAGTCCTCAGTAAGCCCGCGCTTAAGGATTTGTAGGCAGTAACCTCTATCCATCACTTGGCGATGAAGTTCTCAACACTGGGCAGAGTTGCCAAAGTTCAAGGCAAGGGCGTGCTACATGAATGCGCTTTGAAAGATAGTAAAGCGTGAAGACGCTCTCTCATCAATCATGACTATACAAACGAAGTCGACGAATATCGACCTCGAAAATACCAAAGAAGACATGGTCCTCGACGAAGGCCTTGATCCTTGAATCATTAGCCCGAATTCACTGGTCTCGCCGACAAAGGAGTTGGAGACATTCCCGGTGAACCCTTCAGACCCTTCTCAAATATTGTAGCTGGGATAGAAACTAGAAGAAATGATGAAGGAAAAACTGAAACAATTCTTACGAAAGAACGTTGATGTCTTACGCATGGAAGCATATGGTAGGGATAAGTCTGTCTATAGCTTGCCACACCCTGAAAGTGGATCCCAAGATGCACCCCAAAATACAGAAAAGAAGACCTCTAAGCACTGAGAGGTTTGGCTCCTTGAAGTTGGAAGTTGACAAATTGTCGGCCAATGGATTTATCAGAGAAGTAGTATATCCCCAAAGGGTGACCAACCCCGTGCTCGTAAGGAAAAATAACCACAAGTGTATGGTGTGTATAGACTTCACTGACCTGAACCAGGCATGTCCTATAGACAGCTTCCCGCTACCACGTATTAACCAGATGGTTGATACGACCGCCGATCACAAGCTACTCAGCTTTATGGACGCATACTTCGGATACAAGCAAATCTCTATGTTTGCAGGAGACGAGGAGCATACCTCGTTCATCATAGACCGGGGACTGTACTGGTACATGATGATGTCTTTCGGCCTGAAGAATGCCAGGGCTACTTACCAACGATTAGTGAACCGCATGTTTGTGGAACAATTCGGAAACACCATGGAGGTCTACGTTGATGACATGCTTGTAAAGAGTGTGGAAGCTGAAGACCACGTCGGACACTTGAAGGAAATGTTCGGGATTTTCTACAAATACCAAATAAAGCTAACTCCCTGAAATGCGCTTTTGAAGTCGCATCCGGGAAATTCTTGGGCTACATGGTAAATCAATGTGGGATAGAGGCCAACCCTGAAAAGATCAAATCACTCATTGATATGCGATCGCCCTCCTCTCCTAAAGAGGTCTAAAGCCTCACAAGAAGGTTGGCGGCCTTGAATCGGTTCATATCAAAGGCGACTGACTGATGCCAGCCTTTCTTCCATAACATCAAAAGGAAAAGCAGTTTGAATGGACGGAGGAATGTGAAAATGCCTTTCTAGAGCTCAAGATTATCCTCAGAAAAGTCTCGCTGCTATCCAAGCCGAAGACTAGTGAAATGTTGCTAGTCTATCTTGCAGTATCAGAAAAGACGGTGAGTTCAATACTGATTCGCAAGGAGGGGCCGACGCAGCTCCCCGTCTATTATGTGTGTAAGGTACTACAGGCCACAGAGATGAGGTACCCATATATGGAGAATCTCGCCTTATTCTTGATAATTGCATCGAGGAAGCTCTGGCCATACTACTAGGCACACATCATTGATGTCTTGATGAATCTCTCTTTAAGACAGACACTTCTTGGAGGCTGATGAAGTGGTCTGTTGAGCTCAACCAGTTCGACATTTCCTACAAACTGAGGCCCTCCATAAAAGGACAAGCTCTAGCAGATTTTATGGCTGAATTCGCCCAACATGGAAACTGTATGTTGATGGATCTTCAGGCAAGGCTGGATCTGAAGCTGGGATCCTGTTGATTAGCCCTAACGACCATAACTCCAACTGTGCACTTCGCCTGGAGTTCAAAACCTCAAACAACACTGCTGTGTGGGAGGCACTCCGAGCAGGCTTGAGGTTAGCGCATGAGATGAAGGTAAAGAAAGTCTAGATTTAGAGTGACTCACAGCTAGTATTAAGTCTAGTTAATTGGACCGTCACGGCATGTGAACAATCCATAATAGCATACTTAAAAACGGCCAAGGAATTCCTGTCCCATTTTGAGGAATTTGAATTATTCCAAATCTCTAGGACCGAAAATGGCTACGTGGACGCTCTCTCCAAGTTGGCCAATTGCAAAGACTTCGACTTGATAAAAATTATTCCGGTCAAGAAGCTTAGCCTGCCAACCATTGACGAGGTTTTGCAACAGAGCACCATGGTGATCGGTGAATCTCCCAAGTGGATGAAGAAAGTCGTCGCGTACCTGACCGATCAAGTCCTACCGAATAACAAGGACGAAGCTCAAAAACTACGCAAGAGGGCACGAAGTTTGTCCTATAAGATGGAGTCTTATACAGGAGAGGCTTCAGCCACCCACTCTTATACTGTATTATAGTGGACGAAGTCGACTATGTCATGTAGGAGATACATGAAGGAGTCTGCGGTAATCACGCTGGCAGGATGGCCCTAGCACAAAAGGCCCTGAAACATGGATACTATTGGCTGATTATGGAGAAGGACTCACATGCATATGTGAAGATATGTGACAAGTGCCAGAGATATGCCATTGTGCCGAAGCTCCCAGCTCAGAACCTCACCCCAGTCACCAGTCCATGGACCTTTGCCAAATGGGGGATCGATTTTATAGGTCTCCTCCTAAAAGGAAGGGGTGACGCTAAGTTCGCGGTTGTAGCCGTGGACTACTTCACCAAATGGTGTGAGGTAGAGCCCCTAGCTAAAATCACGGAGGAGAACACGTGGTAGTTTGTGTGGAATAACATAATTTGTTGTTTTGGGATACCTCATTCCCTTTTGTCGGACAACGGTACACATTTCGTCGAGAAGAAATTTAACTCGAATTGCGAGGAGGTCGGCATTGGGAGAGACTTCTCCACCCCTTACTACCTCCAATCCAACGGCCAAGTGGAGGCCATCAACAAAATTATCAAGCACACTATGAAGAGAAAGTTGGAGTCTGCTAAAAGGGGATGGGCTGAAGAACTCCCCGAGACCTTATGGTCATATCGGACTATCTCGTCGAATGGCAACTGGCGAGACCCTTTTTTCTATGGCGTATGTGGCGGAGGCAATGATCCCTGTTGAACTGGGGATACCTTCTCCAAGACGCTTGCCTTTCGACAAAGTGGTCAATGAGGACCTATATAAGGCAAACATTGACTTGCAGAAAGAAAGGCATACCAACTCACAACTTTGCCTGGCGTTTTATCAAAGGAAGATGACTCGGTACTACAACTCGAGAGTTAAGAACATGGCCTTCCTAATCAACAATTTCGTCCTCAAAAAATTCTTCCTGGCTAATAAAGAAGTGGGAGCCGAAGACCCACCTGGGAAGGACCATACAAGGTCATTGAAGATGTTCGCCCTGGAACCTATAGATTAGAGGACTCAAAGAAAAAAGAGATGAAACATCCTTGGAACATCACTCATCATCGTCCGTACTACCAATAGGTTTCATTTTGTTTTTGTTAGCGCTAAGTCGCATATCAGTTTTCCTTTCGACATTGTTCAGCCGATGCATTGTTCCTATAAAGTTCAGTTATTTCCAAATTAGGATTCTTCCATCTCGATTGCACAACTAAAGAAAGTAAGGTAGCGAGGGAGCCTAGTTCGTGGCCAACTCTTTAACTCACTGGGTAAAAACTTAATGCATATACATGCAAAGAACGAAAGCAAAGCAGTGAGAGAATATGGTTCGCGGACAACTCCTTAACTCGTTGGGTAAAAACTAAATGTATATACATGCAAAGAATGAAAGCACAGCAGTGAGGGAATGTGGTTCGCGGCCAACTCTTTAACTCGCTAGGTAAAAACTAAACGCATATACATGCAAAGAACGAAAGCAAAGCAGTGAGGGAATATGATTTGCGGCCAACTCTTTAACTCGCTTGGTATAAACTAAACGCGTATACATGCAAAGAACTAAAGTAAAGCAGTGAGTGTATATGGTTCACGACCAACTCCTTAACTCACTGGGTACAAACTGAACGTGTATACATGCAAAGAACAAAAGTGAAACAACGAATAAATATGAATCGCGGCCAACTCCTTAACTCGCTGGGTAAAAACTAAACGTGTATACATGCAAAGAACGAAAGCAAACCAATGAGGGAATATGGTTCGCGGCCAACTCCTTAACTTAGCCAATGATTCATTGGCCTTTGAGAGCTCTGCCAAAGCCTCAGCCAACTCCTTGTGCTTGGAATAGGCAATATATTCGCAACTTTCTGTTTTACTTTGGCCCGCTTCCGGGCGTCGATACACACTCTTTGGATCATTTTGGATTTCATTAGCTTGTACTCAGCTTGTGCTCTAGCCTCGTCAATAAGAGCAAACTTATAATGGAGGACCCTATTCTCCAAACGTTACTCATCACCGTTCATAGTATCCATGGTCTTCAACTTCGTATGGCCTGCCAATACCTTGTACAACTCACAGTTAAGTACATGGCTTCAGACGGTGCTCATCTCCACCATCTTCACCAGCTCTGGAAAAATTGCTTGGTCCATCACTTTCTCCCAGGTGGAAGTCCAATACTTATAGACAGAAGATGTCGCTGTCGCTGTCGCCGTCGCCGTCGTCGATGGATTCGGTAGCATACCCAAAACTGCCAAATCCAACCTATCCCGACGGGACCCAATGTTAATGTGTTCGGTCCATCCTTTGGTTTCTTGAAGAGGAGTAAACAATCGGCCTCGTCCAGTCTCAGTACTTCGTCGTTTCCTCTTTGCGTCCCCCATAAAACTTTCATCCCATGCATCCCTCTTTGGCACACGATTCTTGCCTTCATCCTTGACACTTTTCTTTCTCTTCACTTGCCGTTGGACACTCTCTGATGGAAATTGGGATTCTCTAAAAAAAAAGGAGATGTGGCGTCCATGGCCATTTCTGGCACCAATAGGATAGTGGCAACTAAGACTGGCATCGCACCTAATGTTAAAAGTTGCACAGAATGATTCATTTCTCCGCCATCATATTCTCCACCATCTATTCTGAATACCAAAATTTTGGAGAAGAAAAAGTTGGCCATTGGTAAAGACAGATGAGCTACAAAAATCTGGGAAGAAGAGAAAAGTGAAGAGAAGCAATGAGAGATTGTAGGAGTATATATAGCTCTGCGCCTGATCCCAGCCACTAAAGAAGAACCCAGAATTTGAACCATCGGATATGAGACATGTGTAGGAGAGCTGCATTCTAGAAAACTCTAGAAAAACGTAAAGGCTGCATGGCATGAATATACTTGGAGACTTTTACCTTCCATGCGCAATAATGACGTCGTCTACTTTAAGTCATGTGTGAAGAGCTCTTTAGACGATTAGAGCCTCTCAAAGTCCATGAAGGCATCCCGATCTGAGCTTCGCAAAGTCGGTGAAGGCATCTCGTTCAGAACCTCGACATTATCCGCGAAGGCATCTCTCTAGCTTCGACGAGTGAACATGTTAGGTTACTGTTCGAATATACGTTTCAACCTCGATAATAGAATAGGCGAAGCGATAACACAAAGACAGTGATAGTTAAGTTGGCCTTTTATTTACCAAAGTCTGGATTATAAAATAAATGAGATGAACAATAAACACCATCCTACTACCCCCGCCTCTTTAGGGTCAGCACAGGAAAAGGGTCCCTAGTTTAGCTAGCTATTATTTAGTCTTCGGGACATCTTATGCTTCGTCGTCAAGCTTCGTCAACAACATAAGTCTCACTTCACCATGATGAGGAGTCTCCTAAATATGATACCACGTTTAGGCCATACTGCTCAAAAAATGTCGTTGACACCTTCAGCAGATAGCTGTCAGTCTCGTCATCTGAATCAGAATCATCGAAATGTATATCATCAACATCGATGTCTATCGTGGAGGTACCATTTGATAAATTTCCGCTAAAGCTACGATACCCAACCTCTTCCACGGCATCCAAAACACCCATCAATCTGGAACATGACTCAGACATTTGTGGGAGCATACTTGGTCATTTAAACAATAATTCTCGGCCTTCTCCTTTATGAGATACTTAAGTTGAATGCTGGTACTAATTGTACAAGTTACAGAGAAACCTCTTTGCCCTTCTACTAGTAGAAGTTACTGCCATCGAAATGGAGTAGTTGAATTCAGAGAAGTTTTTAACGGGTGAAACCTAAAATGGAAGACCCCCGGGGTTTTATATATGGGTTGCATGGAAAACACAAGTCTTGACTGCATGGGAAACACAAGATATTAAATAAAACTATTAACGGACAGTTATTTAATGGGCATTTGGACTACCATATGCCACGCCTGCATTTCAACTTGTCCAGGTAATGATGATGTCAACTCTTTAGATCCAACGAAAAGACTACGCCATTAATACTTTGGAAAACAACTCATCAAATTCAGATAGAACTCTTCATATTCAACAAAAAGGCTGCACATTAATGCTTTCGTCACTGGATTGTCATTAATGAATGTCGTCCTCGGTAGCAAAACCTCGTCACAAGTAAGGAACTTCATTAACTACGTGCTTCCGTTACTCAAAGTATGCAAGGTAATTGTGAACGAAAAACTGTAGAAAATTTTTCATTAATAAACTTGGAGCGCATACAAGCACTAAAAACAAAAAATGCAAGTTCTACTGTCCCGCTGCCTCTCTAGGGTCGGCACATTGGAGACCTTCCTCTATGATAAGGGTAGTAGTGTGGGCTACACCTTCAGCCTGACGTTCGGTAAAAGTCGGGACTTCAGCAACTGCGGGATCCTTCGGAGAGGAAAGGTCAGTAGGAGCCTGCCTCAGGAATGAAAGGTTTCATTCTGGGTGAACCTCCCCCATCCTTTAAACCAATTGTTCCCTACCGACCGTCATAAAAAGATTGGCGAGGCGTAAATACTTGGGCGTGTTTGAGACATTACAGCCTTCGCCTTAGCCTCGGCCTGCTCCGCCTTCACATTCTCCACTCCTTTCCTAGCCTCGGCCAGCTGTTTATCTTTTTCAAAAACCATAGCCTCAAAATTGCTATTGGCCGTAGTAACAGCACTTTCAGCAGCGAACATACAATCCTCGACCAATTTCTGAGCAGCCTCAACAACTTTTTTCTGGCTCCGGGCTTGCTTCAAGTTCTCAGCTGCTGCTTTCAACTCGACCTCATACTTGGCCTTCAAATCCACCTTAGCGGCCACCAAATAGTCTAGTTTAAATCAAATGGCCTCATTCTTCGAATTCATCTTGGCTTTCTCTGTGCTCATCGCCTTCAAATCCTCGGAGAGCTTCTTCGACTTTCTTCGACTCGACATCCTCTTTGTTGAACTTGTTCTCGAAGCCAGCGAGGGTGCTTCGTACTTTCTTATTCAAAATCAGCCCTTGAACTGCAGTCATCTCCACCAGTTGCAGGAGATCACTCATGGAGGCCTTCTCAGCAGTTTTCTCCCACGTCGAGGTCCAATATTTGTGGACACTCACCGCGGCCATCGCCAGGGTCGCAGGAGGCATTTCCATCAGAGAAGAATCCAACTCTCTATGGCGAGAAGTGATGCTAACGTGCTCTAACCGACCAGATAATGAAGAGGAGTTCCTGGCATCAACAGCCACATCTATAGGGTTCAACGAGGTGTGTCAACTTTCCTTACTCTACCTGGTTTTGTGAGCATCCTTCAAAAGCCCCTACCCGGCCTTTGGAGCCTTCATTTCCTAGCCAAGGGCCTCGTTCACCCCCTCCGTGATCTTATTTCCCTTGTCTTGTTGGAGGAAAGGAGGCAGAGGTGGAGAAGAGGCGGTCATGTCTGGAACCAGGACGGCAGGAGCCGGGAGAGGTATTGCCTGGAGGGGTTCCGTGTCCTGAAATTCTTGAGATGAATGTTGGGTCACGGTACTAGATTCACCCTTACCCTCGAAAAGAGAGAATGCGTGGATTCTCTTGAAAGCAAACAAAGCTGCAATAATAACCAAGACTCAGAATGCCAAGAATAACTATTGACACAACTCTCACATAATTCGAGTCACGAGGCTTACCCATTAGTCCAAAACGAATTAGTAGACTATGATCCTTAAGCAAGTTGCTAAGGCTCCTGAAGTCGCTGTCAAGTGCACGAACTCTGGCCCACTTCAACCTCAAATCACCTTGGTCTCTCTTCAGGATTGGCGGCTTCCCACAATATGTAAGGATAAATGAATCATTAAGTTAGGAGCAAGGATTATAAACCACACAAGACAGTAAGATATACCGTGTTGCCCAAAGCGACGAGGAATGGACTTATTGGAGAGGAGATCCTCTGGCCTAAATTCCTAGTCTCCCATGCGAAGAAGAATCTCTCCTTCCAGTTGTGGACCTTTTGGGACTATTGGTAGTCGTTCACCATTTTTGGCCCGGGTGGAGGATATGTTAAACCAACCACCAGACCGGTAAGGTCGGTAAATTGATTCAATTTCCCTTAGGGATAAATCTCCTCCAACCTCAGAAACCCTCCACAATAAGAATGCGGCCCCACCACATGGCCCCATCCGTTTGGTGTTTTCGACATAGGGCCAGGTTGAAATCGTGCAAGACCTCGCAAAAGAAGGGGTGCAACGGTAGGCGAAGGCCTTACCGCATCACTGGCTCATAAATGGCGATGTATCTTTATGAGGGTCATCAGCCTGATTCTCGGGCCTGGCGGCCCTGAGCACACAGAGGTGGAGATATCACAAGAAAGCCTGATATCCTTCAAGTCTGTCTCCTTAATCCTCGAGTGAACCATCGAAGCTGTAGCAATCGAGTTTGTTAACTCCTCGTCAAGTTGCTGAGCTGCCAGGGCATCTCTTTTGTCTAACGACGCCCTCATCTCAGGAACTCCAATGCCCTGCTATTTTTTTCTTACCTTTGTCTTTTGCGGGGTTCTAGCACTTTCTTCCCTCCTACTCGTAGATGCCATAGGAGGATAGGCAACAATCGGCCATTGCTCAACCACATCCTGCCCTTCGGGCGAGGATGGAAATTCATCCCTAATCTCAGGGTCAGTACCGGCAACCGATTAATTTTGAGAATCATCATTTTTGGACGACATTGCTGATTTTTCCCTTTAACTAAATGAAGAAACCTCTAAAGTCGACAGAGAAGATAGCAGGAACGTCAACTATAACAGGAAATTTGGAAAAGTACAAAGGAGATACATGCAATAGCACACAACAAACTCTACAAGTTTACTTAACAGACTCAACGAATAGCGTAGTAGAACTTCTTACTCACCAGAAATTGCCCAAACCAATGTGGTTTTGTCGGAACACTCAGAGAGTTTGAAGAGGACGCAGAAGTGAAAGAAAAATATTGGAATAGAGCAATTATATAGACGAGGCCCCCCAATCCATACCGTCGAATTCAAAAGATGCAATCTGAATCATCCATCCAGTGAACACATGCTAAAGGCAGGGCAACTGGCGGGAAACAAAACCCTAGGCATTTAATAAAGAAAAAAGATGCGCGCCATGCACGCTCCCAAACGTATCCCACACGCTTAAAGTAATGATGATGCTGACACTTCATGTCTTCATTGCCTATCTATCAACGCTGATTGTTGGCTCAGTCAGAATCACACCTACCCCGAACCAAACAAGGACACGTCACCTGAGGCTAAACCAATCAAAGCCATCATTTGCTATAAATAAACAGGCTTCAGGCTTAGGGAACTGTAGTGCTTAGAAGGATTCAAGTATACATGTGCGAAAAACTCCATCAAATATTCTCAATTAAAGCGAGGGCCCATAATAGCATTTGACGCCTTCGTCATAAAAAAAAAAAAAAAAAAAAGTCAACAGAAAATATAAAAGAACTTCTTCAAAGTCCTGCGCCCACCATAAATAATAGGCTTGGACATGGAAGACTATTATTACCACCAAATTTTGGTAATGCCTCCACGTCATCAAGGGCCTCCTAGGCCCAGTAAAGGCCGAAGTCAGGTCCCGCAAAGGCCTCATAAGACCATCGAGAGCCTCTTGAATTCATAGAAAGCCTCGGAGACCCGGCAATATCTTAGCATTCATGAACCACATACAGCGAAACCCATGAAGGGCCCCGACTTTCATAACCGACCCAGGGTGCTTCACCGGTCTTCAAGTCCTTCATAGCTCGCAGGCATTACGATAATTCAAAATGACTAGAGATATATTCAAAGAAAGATTATGTTTGATTGACACGCGGATCCTCACAAGAAAATCAAATCCCAATCTCCTAAAGATTAGGCAACGTGATAATGAGAATCAACTCAAATAAAGGCTAAAATATAGGTAATTGCATTGCCAATCAATCACCTTTATCCTATAAGGAATGAGGATCCAATCAGATATCTAATTGATTGCTTATCTAAATCAATTAGAATTCTGAAGCTATAAATACAACATCTTCGGTTGTTCTAAGGTATGCATTATTCTCACCCTTAAACTCTGCTCAAATTTCTGATTGGTTGTCTCTCCCACACCTAAATACTTTTTCCCGTATATTGTTGTCCCTTGCATATACCGGCAGTTGACTTGATCGTCAGAGTACCAACGATCGCCGGACCCTTTTTCCCAGTGATCGTGGTTTCTAACGGACGTTCTAGTGTGCATGTAATATACACATGCTGACAGAGGATTGAATGGAGATCTGTTGACACATGGATAATGCAGATTCCAACGTCAACGAGTTAATTTGCATATAATTTGCATATCTCATCATTGATGATGATTTCTGTCAAAATATTTTGTTTGCATACTTTGAATGAGAAAAATTATTTTGTCGTACTTTTATATTTTTTTTAAATGATGGGAAAATAAGTCGTTTTATGTTCTCCCACCGGGCATTTTAGACAAAAGAGTCAAATTGTGATAATTAATGAAAAAATTAGGATAAGAATGATTTAAAAAAAAATTGTAGACATAAGTGTTACAATAAGCAAACATTGAAGAACTTTAGAGAAATTAAAATGTAGTGTAACAAATAAAAACTATGGTGTGAATATAATTATCCAGTAAAAAATTAGAATTATACCCTCAATCCTTTTAGAAAGAATAATGCTATTCATAGTCGCTCACTACTGGTAGTCATCCTATGTAGCATTACTCAATTGTATGGATTATTTACTCCAATTGACCAATATATTTATAGTCATTAATTATAAATAATTTATTCAATTGAGTAATGTCATGTAAAATGACTATCGATAGTGAGTGATTATAAATAACATTACTCTTTTAGAATAATTACGTTTATGTCTATGGCCTTACATAAAAATAGTGGCTTTAATTTTTAATTCTAAATCATTCAAACAATAGCATAATTAAGAAATCTTCCAGAGTCCATTGAGTAAGCTATAAGCTAGTAACTGATGAAGAATAAGTTTAACTGATTCATATAAGCAAACATGCTTCTGGACTTGAGCAAACTAGCTGTTGGAGGTAATTAATAAAATTATAATTTTTTTATAATCGATTTTAGTTACTTATAAATAAATAAAAATAATGAAAACACTGAGAAAATTATGCAAGTAATAATGACATGTGTTTTGTGCATAAAAATATTTTGAGCTTTCATTCATTTAATTGCTAAGGATTAAAGAGTTAATACCTTTACGCTTTATCTAAAGAATCTATTCTTCAATCTTGATCTTGAATCTTGAATTTCAAGTGGATCTTGAGATGCTTGAACTCTTGAATTGATTTTGACCTTGAACTTGTCATTGCATGAGAGTTCGATTTGTAGCACTTTGAAATTTTGCTTGAAAATAAAATGTTAGAAAACATAGCTAACTTGTTTGTAATAATCAAAACATTAAGGTTTAAAGTTAACCATAGGTCAACAATTTCCCCTTTTGATTATGACAAACAATGTGAGAATATATGATAATAATATACAATAAAACATATATATTCCCCTTTATTTTTCAAGTAAACATGATTTCAAGTAAAGCATATATATTCATTTGATTTGCCAATTTTATTACATGATATCGATTCCATTTAATCCATCACATTACATATGGGAGGAAATGGAAGTATGGAAGGGAGGAAATGGAAGAGTACAAGGAGAAATGGAAGCATCATCAATTATACCTAAACTTCACGTATCTATGTAAGAAAATCTTTCAAGTGCTAAAGGTTTTGTGAGAATATCGGCCAATTGTTTTTCGGTGTTTACAAACCTCCAAGATATATCTCCCTTTTGTGCATGGTCTCGTAAAAGTGATGTCTAATTTCAATGTGTTTGGTACGAGAATGCAAAACGCGGGATTTTTTAGATAAGTTGATCGCACTTGTATTATCACACATAATAGAACTTTTCAAATGAAATGTGATAATCATTTAGAGTTTGCTTCATCCATAGGATTTGAGCACAACAACTAGCGGCGGAGATATACTCGGCTTCGGCGGTTGACAAAAGCAACGGAATTTTGTTTCTTACTAAACCATGAAACTAAAGCAAAGCCTAAAATGGCATCGTTCCACTAGTACTTTTACGATCAATTGTGCAACCGCCCAATCGGCATCCGAAAAGCTAAGTAAATCAAATGAGTTTCTTTGGGATACCAAAGACCTAAAGATCTAGTTCCACTAAGATAACGGAAAATGCGTTTCTGACACTAAGATGGGAATTCTTAGGATTAGATTGATATCTAGCACATAAGCATACACTAAACATAATATCGGGTCTACTAGCGGTTAAATAAAGAGGGATCCGATCATACCTCGATATTTTGTTACATCAACGGAAGTACCTTGCTCGTCTTTATCTAGTTTGATTGATGAGCTCATTGGAGTGTTCATTGGCTTCAACTCTTCCATTTCAAACTTTTTGAGCATATCCAAGATATACTTAGTTTGACTAATGAATATTCCATCATTGGATTGTTTGATTTGGAGACCAAGAAAGAACTTGAGTTCTCCCATCATACTCATCTCAAATTCCCTACTCATGCACTTAGAAAATTCTTCACAGAGGAAATGGAAGTAGCACCAAAATAATATCATCAACATAAATTTGAACAACTATCATATCATTCTTTTTGGTTTTTATAAATAATGTTGTATCCGCTTTACCCATTAAAAATCATTTGATAAGAGAAATTTACTCAATCTCATACCATGCTCTAGGAGCTTGTTTTAAACCATAAAGGGCTTTTCTAAGTTTGAAACTTTGTCCGGATACTTGTGATTTTTAAAACCGGTGGTTGCTCAACAAAACTTCTTCTTGAATGACTCCATTCAAAAATGCACTTTGACATCCATTTGAAAGAGAGTAAAATTCTTATGACATGCAAAAGCAAGAAGCATACTCATGAATTGACTCTAATCTAACAACCGGGCAAAAGTTTCTTCGAATCGATACCTTCTTCTTGATTGTAACCTTGAGCCACTAATCTAGCTTTGTTACGCACAATTATGCCATTTTCATCTCTTTTGTTTCGAAACCCATTTTGTGCCAATTACGGTTTGTGAATTTGGTCTAGCAACTAAATCCAAACATGATTTCTTTCAAATTGATTTAGTTCTTCTTGCATAGCTAGAATCCAAAATTCATCAAACTCGGCTTCTTTAAATTCCAAGGTGAAATGTTTAGGAAATTAAAATATAATTGTATATTATTACGAATATCTTGAGAAAATAATTTTGATAATAGTAATTAGCATTTTGATGTGTAGGTATCAATGAGCAATTATTTATAAAAATACTTGTGAATTAAAAAGAAATTATTGAGTACTATTCAACTCCTACCAAACATAGTATTAGCGTTTAATTGTACTCACCGTCTATACATAAAATCAAGGGCCTGTTGTGCTGCTTTCTTATCAGATTGGCTTTTTAGAGTAGCACACAAACCAATTAGACACAAGAACTAGAGTGACAAATTGACCCAAATTTCAACTGAAATAGATGGGCCATACATGAAACCAAACCGACTAGGGCTGGCCCAATCTTTAGATCGGGCGGAAATATTGGGACACCCTAGCCGGTGTTGGACCCACCGAACTGCCAACGGGCCTACCAGAGAATGATTTTTCTTTTCCTTGTCATTACACAAACATATCAAAGAAAGTAAAAGAAAAACAAATCAGGGATACACAAATAATTTGTTTCCATGTTATCCAGAAATCCTCAAGTTCAAAAAGATCCATTTTCTTCCGTTTTTCTCTATCTCGACATTTGTTGTAGGTCGAAACTCAATCCCTTCAACAATGAAGCCGCTCGTAATGTAATATTTAACCAATAGTCGCGCATCCACCGTTCCATCTTCTCCTAGATCATTATAAAACATTCTCAACTGTACCTCCATCCATCTATCAGATCTCATCACTACTATATTCTCAAAAAGATTCAAATCAAGAAGATTGATAACTTGACGGCAAGGCAAGTGACCTTTTCGAAGAGAAGAAGAGGGGTTTTCAAGAAAGCTAAAGAACTCTCTACTCTTTGTGATGCTGAGATTGCCTTCGTTATTTTTTCTGCCAAGCTTTTCTATTATTCTAGCTCAAGGTTCTCTTTCTTCTTCTTGTCTCTCATACACATGTACGACATGCTAGCCTAAGTGATACTTTTGATCACTTAGCTAGTTTTTTTTATTTGTAAATGTGATTGAAAACTAAAGATTTTAATGGACAAAAAAGTCACAATAAAACTGTCCTTTTACTAATGGTTGAAGATGCAAGGTAGCAGCTTGCTCTTCAGCTTCATAATCTTTATCATATTTAAAGAACTTGATAATCCCTTTTGTTGATTGAAAGCCCCTGAAAATAATCAAATTTGAGTTCGGGAAGAAAATAATCAGAGTTCACCATCTGGGTTATAGAATTTTGGAACTGAATTTTGAGAATCTGGAAATTGATAAACAGATTTAGGTTTCAGTAAAAAAAAAAAAGGGCCAACTCATATAAACTGGGCCAGCCCAACCAAGCTCAATCGACCCGGTGGGCTAAATGGACCGGGCCAAATTGGCCCAATTTTTTCGGGCTATTTTTTATTGGGCCAGACCAACTCAAAATTCAGGCCATACGGGCTGGTCTATTGGGCTGGGTCAATTTTGCCAACTCTAACAAGAACTATACCAATTTGGCCATTTTTGTGCTCATGTATATGTACGTACTATTAGTTGCATATGTACCAGTAATTAAATATAGACCCATAAAAAAATAAATAAAAATGAACAAATTTATTACTTGTTTAGTACAATGTATTGTACCGTACTAAAATAACAATTTTTTTTTTTTGTAATATCGCATGCTACATAATTTTACATTTAAACAATAGAATATTTGTATAGGCAGAATTAGGATCAATTTTTAGGGTGGGAAAAAATTTAGAATTAGGTTAGTCGTGAGCTTTTAGGTAAGGCCAAATCGTTTTTCTTTCGGCCAATTATTATATGAAGTAAAAAATAAAATTGGAAATATTTTATTAAAAATGTTAAAAAAATGTTGAAAAAAAAATGTAAATTTTATATGTACTAATTTGACTGTTTGGGCATGAGCATGACATGAGCAACAATTTAAGGCTCTGTGGCGGAGTTGCCAACTGGACAGTTATTGTTCATCCAAGAAGATCAGCGTCCAGGTGCCAATGAACCCGAGTCATAACCATTTATGATGAATATATATGGCTCATTCATAGTCACCCAATGCTTAACCCTATCACCAAATTCTTTGAAATTGAAGGGATAAATAGTGGGATTTGCATTTCAGTTTCAATAATCCCTATTAGCTAGGGTATAGGCTTAGTGTTTGACTTATTCTTCAGTTTAATTACCACGTTAATTTAGTGGCTGCATTTTCTAATTTCTGTTAAAGTTGTAAAGGTTATATATTAGCCAAGTTTGTTCAATGAATAATCAGTCAATCTCTCAGAATTGTTTAGAGCTTTCATTCTTCAAAGTTTTTGTTCTTAACATTCTGGTATCAGAGCCCCCACTGGGCTTGAAGAAAAACAAAGCAACAGTCTTTGTAGTTTGCAGCAGCAAAGGTGATAAGGAGTAAAGGGAATTTTATGCAGCCAGCAATCCCTCGCTTCGATGGTCATTATGATCATTGGAACATGTTGATGGAAAATTTTCTGAGATCGAAAGAATACTGGAGTCTTGTAGAGACTAGCTATGTTGAGCGAGCAAAGTAGAGCAACGCTGACAGATGCACGACAGAGAACACTTGAAGAAGTAAAGTTGAAGGACTTAAAGGTGCAGAATTATCTTTTCTAGGCCATCGATCGAACCATACTGGAAACTATCATCCAGAAGGACACCTTCAAACAAATATGAGAGTCTATGAAGAAAAAGTTTGAAGGTAATGCCTGTGTTAAGTGGTCTCATCTTCAAGCACTCCGTAGGGATTTTGAAACTCTTGAGATGAAGTCGGGAAAAGGAGTATCTGACTATTTCTCAAGGGTGATGTCGGTTGCCAATAAGATGAGAGTTCATGGAGAACAGATGCAAGATGTCACAATGGTGGAGAAGATTCTTCGTTCGTTGAGTGAAAAGTTCAACTATGTTGTTTGTTCAATCGAAGAGTTAAAAGATGTCGATCAACTTTCAATTGATGAACTGCAAAGTTCATTAATCGTTCATGAACAAAAAATTCAAAGGCACAATGGAGAAGAGCAAGCACTGAAGGTGACTTATGAAGATAGGTCAAGAGCAAGAGGTCGTGGTCAAGGATCATTTAGAGGCAGAAGAAGGGGTAGATGACGCCAACCCCTGAACAAAGCAACTGTGGAGTGTTACAAGTGCCATAAACTTGGACACTTTCAGTTCAAATGTCCAAGTAAGTGCCCAAGTTGGGACAAGGAGGCCAACTATGCTGAGTTGGAAAAAAAAGAAGAGATATTGCTCATGGCTTATGTTGAGATGAATGAAGCTAAAAGGCAGGATGTTTGGTTTCTGGACTCGGGGTTTAGTAATCATATGTGTAGAGACAAAATTATGTTTTGTGATCTAAATGAGAGTTTCAGGCAGATGGTGAAGTTGGGAAACAATACAAGGATGACAGTATTGGGAAAGGGCAATATAAGGCTAAAGGTAAATGGTGATATTCATGTGGTGACAGAGGTGTTTTATGTGACGGAGATGAAGAACAACCTCTTGAGTATTGGACAATTGCAAGAAAGAGACATGGCTATTCTTATTCAACATGGGAGATGCAAGATATACCATACGAAGAAGGATCTGATAATACAGACCGAAATGACTGCAAATCGGATGTTTGTGCTGCTTGCAACGTCACTGCCTCAAAAGCCTGCATGTTTTCACACAACCTTGCAGGACTTAGCTCACCTATGGCACTGCAGGTATGGACACTTGAGTCACAAAGGGCTGAGAACCCTTCAGTACAAGAAAATGGTAAATGGCATACCTAAATTCAAAGCTCCA
Organism: Forsythia suspensa; assembly: GCA_023638005.1. Taxonomy (NCBI): domain Eukaryota; kingdom Viridiplantae; phylum Streptophyta; class Magnoliopsida; order Lamiales; family Oleaceae; genus Forsythia; species Forsythia suspensa. Next base: position 35,846,488 of record CM042671.1, read on the forward strand.
ACCAGTGTGTGCATTGACTATATAATTGGGAAGCAACACCGGGATCCAATTCCAAATAAGAGCAGTTAGAGAGCTACTCTAAAGCTTCAGCTTGTACATGCAGACATTTGTGGACCTATCTCACCCTTCAAACAGAAAGATGAGGTATCTCATAAGCTTTATTGATGACTTTACTAGGAAAGTATGGATCTATTTCTTAGTTGAGAAATCTGAGGCTTTAGTTACTTTCAAGCATTATAAGAATTGTGTTGAGAATGAAATAGGCTGCTATATAAAGTGCTTGTGTACTGATAGAAGAGGTGAATTTAATTTATTTGAGTTTAAGGAGTTTTGCAAAGAGCATGGGATTAAGAGGCAGTTGACAACAGCATACACTCCACAATAGAATGGAGTAGCTAAAGGAAGAATTGAACTATTATGAATATGGTTCGATGCACGCTCTTGGAGAAGAAGATTCCCAAGACTTTCTGGCTGGAAGCTGTTAATTGGACAACACATATTCTGAATAGAAGCCCTACACTGGTCGTGAATGATGTGACACCTGAAGAAGCTTCGAGTGGAAGCAAGCCCTCAGTTGCACACTTTAGAATTTTTGGAAGTGTAGCACATGTTCATGTTCTTGATGTGAAGAGGACTAAGCTGGAAAATAAGAGTTTCACTTGTATGCTTTTGGGAGTAAGTGATGAGTCTAAAGCATATAGACTCTATGATCCTGCAGCTAAAAAGATTGTGATTAGTAGGGATGTTGTGTTTGAAGAAAATAGGGCATGGAGTTGGGATGTAAGTTATGAAGAACAGGTGTTGGTCAATTTGGAAGGGGGTGACAATGAAGATACTATAGTTGAAGGAGATAATGAGGCCGCGAGTGAAGAAAATGAAGAGGTCACAGAAGAGATGGAGAACACTTCTCCAATATCTGGAAATGAATGCGTGAGGGTTCGAAGGACTCCAGGGTGGATGGAAGATTATGTGAGCGGTGAAGGTCTTTCAGAATAAGAGGTTGAGGAAAATTTCACACAATTTGACTCAACTGATCCTGTTTATTTTGAAGAAGCAGTGAAATGTGAGAAATGGGAGGCATCAATGGACTCTGAAATGAAGGCTATAGAAAGAAATAACACTTGGCAGCTTACTGATCTACCAGTCAGTGCAAAGAAAATTGGGGTTAAATGGGTCTATAAGACCAAACTAAAGGAGAATGGAGAAGTGGATAAGTATTAAGCGCGGTTGGTGGCAAAGGGCTATGCGCAACAACAAGGAATTGATTACAATAAAGTGTTTGACTGTTGCAAGAATGGATACAGTGAGGATGATTCTAGCACTTGCAGCGCAAAAGAGATGGAATGTCTATCAGCTTGATGTAAAATCTGCCTTTCTACATGGAGAACTAAGTGAAGAAGTGTATGTGGAGCAGCTTAAAGGTTATGTGCATAAGAATTATTCTCAAAAAGTCTACAAGTTAAAGAAAGCCTTGTACGGACTTAAACAAACTCCACGAGCTTGGTTTAGTCGTATTGAGGCTCATTTGATGAATGAAGGCTTTGAGAGGTGCCATAGTGAACACACCTTGTTCACTAAGATAAGCAGAGAAGGTAAAATTCTAATTGTCAGTTTATATGTGGATGATCTTATATTTACTGACAATGATGAGTTGATGTTCCTTGAGTTTAAAAATTCAATGGTGCGTGAGTTTGATATGGCCGATTTGGGGAAGATGAGATACTTTTTTTGAGTTGAGGTGTAGCAGGGATCCAATGGCATTCATATCAGTCAGAGGAAGTATGCTTTGGAGATATTAAAAAGAATTGGAATGAAGGATTGTAATTCAATTCACAATCCGATTGTTCCACGTTTTAAGATTTTTAAGGATGATAATGGAGTTAAGGTGGATGAGACTTATTTCAAGCAAATTATGGGGGAGTCTTATGTATTTGACAGTAACTAGGCCTGACTTGATGTTTATAGTATGCCTTATCAGCAGACAACAGTTCCACAATAGAGCTGTCAAGGAATCCAGTTATGCATGGGCGCAGCAAGCACATTGATGTGCACTTCCATTTCCTGCGTGATCTCACAAAAGAAGGTACAGTTGAGTTGGTTTTTTGTGGTACACAAGAGCAGCTGGCAGATGTAATGACCAAGCCACTCAAGCTTGAAACTTTTCAGAAGCTTCGTGATCACTTGAGAGTATGTCCAGTTCCAGAAGTAAACTAGTTGTGACTGACAACTAGTTTAAGGGAGGGATGGAAGGGATAAGTAGTGGGATTTGCATTTCGGTTTCAATAATCCCTATTAACTAGGGTATAGGCTTTGTGTTTGACTTATTCTTTAGTTTAATTACCACGTTAATTTAGTGGTTGCATTTTCTAATTTCTGTTAAAGTTGTAAAGGCTTTATATTAGCCAAGTTTGATCAATGAATAATTAGTCAATCTCTCAGAATTGTTTAGAACTTTCATTTTTCAAAGTTTTGGTTCTTAACAGAAACAAACCTCTTCAAAATCTTTAAAATCATCTCTGATTGAAAAAATAAGTTTATAATCAAACCCCAAATTATAATTTTTCTCATATATGATGTGACTAACGTTGAATATAGGTCTATATATTTGAAAAATAGTAAGATCATTTATGCCAATGTTGTTTGATATGATGTTAACAAGTGGACCATCTATTTTGATTGAACTCGAATACTATAGTATGCTTGTTTGTATGTACGGTCAAACTGATAAAAGATCTAATTTACTTTTCTCATCCGGTTTGAAAAGTCACTGCTGATCAGCAATTGCATTTGGCATTTACTTTTCTCATTTTCCAGTTTGAAAAGGTAAGCAGCACAAATATTTGCATGAAGCAGTGATTGTGGCCGGTGCTGTTATACCTGGGAAAAACACAGAAGACGACGCTAAGGAACCCTCCACTAAATTCTTAATTTTCTGGGCAATTCTGGTTTCAATCACAGAAACCGCGTGCCCAAGTTCTCTCCCTGGAATCTGCTAATCTCTCATTTCAAATCTGGATTGGAAAACAGGGGAATCGCCCTTCTTCTATTCATCAGAATATTAGATTCCAAGATTGTATTGCCTTCAAAGAGTCAAGCACAGTATATCAGTCAATTATTCCCTCTTTGAATGTTGTTGAATTCATGGTGATTCCCGACCACATGCATCCTAATGTAAGCAATCCGCCACCAAACTCCCCGACCTGGACTCCAATGTTGGTGGAAAACCCTCGGCCACCATCTCCAACCATAACCCCAGCCTCATGCCACCTGAAAAAGGCCCCACACCAATAGAAACCAATCAAACAGCATCTGTCCTAGGTTTAGTCCCTAGTGTCGCCGCCACACCTTCAGATGTCCCTTCCAAAGGACTGCCAACATCAGGCTCCTTGGACGCGTTGCTCGCATAGCGCGCACGCCTGGACAGCGCCAGCAGGCTGCCACGCTCGTGCCATCGACTGTTTTTTTGGCTCCGATTGCTCTGGGGCCACATGTTTTCTCTCAAGAAACTCAGTCTGCATTGAAATTGGGTAGAAAAACATATGCTGCTACTGTGACTGATAGACAGAATATATCTTCAACTGAACGGAGTGTGAGGAAGTCATTTGCTTCTGTCCTTCAGACTTCTCCTAATTCTACCTGCCATTAGTTTGTGGCTGAAGAGCCTTATTTGCATCGGAGAGAGTCAGCCTTGGTTATTTCTTCTGATGAGGAGGATTCTCTCGTCGAGCCATTCAAGTTCACACTTGTTGGCAAATTTTCTCATCGCAAGTCCAAAATGGTGGAAGTATGCAATAGTTTTCAGAAATTTGGCTTTTGTGGTGAATTTAAACTTGGGCATATTGATTACAAGCACATATTGATTCACTTGACACACGAAGATGATTATAGTCGTTTGTTTTTAAAACCACTTTGGTTTATTGAGGGTTGCCCTATGCGTGTGCTTAAGTGGACATGTGATTTTCATCCTGATGCTGAGACCTCCATTGCTCCTATATGGATAACTTTTCCTTTATTGCCTATTCATTTGCGTGCAAAGGAATTTTTATTTGCTTGATCTAAAATTGTTGGGGTGTCAATGAGGATTGATGAGGCCTAGTGAAGCCAAGGTTTGTGTTGAGGTGAATCTGGAGCTCCTAGATAGGATTTGGATTGATCGGGGTGAATTTCGTAGTTTTTGGCAGCCTATTGTGTATGAGAGGTTGTCCCATTTTTGTGTTAAATACCGTCATATGGACCATATTATTAATCATTGAATGGTGGGGGCTAAACCAGTGGATACTGTTGTTACCCAGGCTTCTAAGCCTTTTGTTGTTTCGGCTTCTAAGCTTGTTGATGCTCCAGTGCCTATTGTTGATAGGGCTGGGAAGGGTAAGGAGAAGGAGGTTGTTGTTGAGGTTCCTAGACAGTGGGTCCCAGTTACTAGTTCTTCTTCGGTTGTTGCTATACTACCTCCAATGGTTCATGCGGGACCCACCCTTCAGTCCACTCATATTATTCCTACTATTGTGGCTTCAAAGCCCTTTCATGATGCTGGTTTTTCCGATCTACTATTAGATTACATGATGTTAGCCCCTCATGAGTTTTCTATTTTGTCTGAGCTAGTGTAGCCAATTTTTGACATTGATCCACATATCAGTCCACCCCTCAGTAGTAATTAGAATGTAGAGGCTTCGATTCTTTTCGATACTACTAGTTCTATTCAGCTAGAAGTTCATCAGTAGGGGCTTTTTCGTAGGAATTCTTTTGATGACTTGGTTGGTTTAGATGAGCGGCAGGAGGCCGATGGTTTTACTATAGTTCAGAGGAAGAAAAATTTAAAAGTTACTGATATCTCGCGCCCGATCAAATAGGTGACTCGTAGTCAGACAAGTGCTTCGTCACATAGCTAGTCTTTTTGATGAGTCTTATCATCTGGAATGTGAGAGGTGTGCACAATATTGCCACTTCTAGACGACTTAATAAATTGGTTCGACTTCATCAAGTGTATTTTTTGGTGGTGTTGGAGCCGTTTGTTTTGAGGAAGAATTTTGATTTTATCCGACGATTTATCTCTTTTGATGTGGGCTTACAAAATGAGTCGGATAAGATTTGGTGTTTTTGGAATTTAGGGACTCCTTTTACTTTTATTGTTGATCATCCCCAATTCCTTCACATTAAAGTTGAGGATCCTGGATTGTCCAGACCATTGTTTATTACTCCGGTCTATGCTTCTTGCTTGCCGGTTGGACGTAGGGATTTACGGGTGGGTCTTCACCAAATATTCCTTTCTATGGATGGGTTGTGGCTAGTTGGGGGAGACTTTAATGTGATCGCTCACAATGGTGAGCGTACTGGTAAGAATACTAGTGATAGGGGCGCTTAAGACTTGGTAGATATAATGATAGATTGTGGTTTGACAGATGCAGGGTATTCGGGAAGTCAACATACATGGACAAATGGGAGGGTTTGGAAGCGTCTAGATAGAGTTTTGATTAACTCAATGGTTGTCTCATTTTGTTCTCAGTTTTCAGTTCGTCATCTGAATCGAAGTACTTCTAATCACTCACCTCTTCTGATTTAGTGGTCTTCTGACGATGATTTGGGGCTTCGTCTTTTTCGATTCCTCAATATTTGGTCTAGGCATCACGATTTTTTGGGCTTTGTATCTCAGAAATGGTCATTTCCTACCCATCTTATGGGAATGGCTACTCTATGGGAGAAGAATTTTAGGTTCAAACAGGACCTTCGTTGGTGAATCGACGTGCATTTAGTGATATTTTTCAGAAGGTTAGGGATGTAGAGTGTAGGGTAGACGAGATAGAGTTAGACCATGACAAAGATCATTCTCTTTCTCATCATCATACTCTGCATCTGTCACAGGCAGTTCTGAACCATATTTTATCTATTGATGATGCCTTTTGGAAATAAAAAGCAGGGACACGTTGGACTTGTGAGGGTGATCATAATACCCGATACTTTCATTCTATAGTTCAGGGATGACGTAATCGAGCCAGGATCTGGTCTATTACTTAAGCTTCGGGTAAGGTGTTTAAGTCTCCTGAGACTATTCAGTCTTCAGCAGTATCTTTCTTTCAGGAGCTTCTGTCGGCTCCTTCTCAGTCAATCGACCTTATTCGACCTGGTATTATACCTAGATTGGTGTCTTACCTAGCATATCCCTTCGATGGCATACAGACATAAGAGTGATGCTTCCTTCTCTCATTTGTTCTTTGCTAATGATATGATTATTTTTGTCAATAGCTAGAAGCAGTCTATCAAATGAGTTTTACAGTGTATTGAGCACTATGAGGAGGCTTCTAGGCAGTTAGTGAACAGAGATAAGAGCAGGATTATCTTACCTAGGAGATTTTCTACTACTCAGATACACAGGTTGGAGCATCTGACAGGGTTTCGTCATCATCAGCAGTCCTTTACTTATCTTGGTGTTCTTTTATTTAAAAGAGCCAAGAAGATCTTCTTGTATGATAACTTAGTCCAGAAAGTCCGGAGTAGAATTTCTAGCTGGGCCTCGAGGCTCTTATCATTTAGGGAATGGATTACTTTGATACGATCAGTGCTATCATGTATTCATCTCTATCTCCTTCAGTTTATGAAGCCTCCCAAAGTTATCTTGAAGAAGGTAAATGGCATATTTGCTAGGTTCATTTGGGACTCTAGAGACCATGCACACAGATTACATTGGAAGAAATGGAAATACCTTTATATTCCTACTGAGGATGGTGGACTGGGCTTTAGGAGACTGCAGGATCTTGTTGATACATTTTCCATAAAGCTTTGGTGGTTATTTAGATCTCAGAGGTCATTATGCGCTTAATTTTTATTGAGTAAGTATTGGCAGGGTATCCATCCGTTACTGGCTACTATTCTTTACAATGCTGCAGCTGTATAGTCGCACATAAGCCCACAGGCGGAGACACACATTGCTTGGCAATTATGGTGTGGACAGATATGTTTTTAGTATCACTACTAGATGGGTGAGTCTACATTAACTTATCAGTACCCACACTTGCCACATTCTTCTATCCAGGTTGGAAATTTATTTGATGATACTGGATGGAACATTGAACGACTTCTTCAGCTAGTACTATATATTATTGCTGAGTAGATAGGAAGCATCCCTATCACTGCTAAGGTGCACGATTAGATCATGTAGAAGAATACTTCAGATGGTAGATTTGCTACCAAGTCTGCATGGCAGTTAGTTTACACAGGGCATACTATTCAGGCTATATACATCATGATTTGGAGTTTTATTATTCCAACGAATGTCTCTTTCTTCTACTAGAAACTATGGTAGGGTCTTTTCCCAGTTGATGTTGTGATTCAGAGGCAGATTATGAGTCATATGGTTTCTCGTTGTTAGTGTTGCTCGGCTATTAAGACTATTCAACATTTATTTATTAACAGATGTATTCCCGACCAGGTTTGGCACTATTTTTCTGACATTTTTCATATAACCCTTCAGCCGATTGAAGGTTTTCAATATCGTTTTCAGTCTTGGCATTTCTCAGGTCATTTTGTCAGGAAGAGTCATATTCGCACGATAGTTCCTCTTTTGATTCTCTGGTTTATTTGGACTACGAGGAATGATGCGAAGTACCAGGATATCTCTATGGAGTCGAGACGGATCATCTGGAGAGTGTACCATACTATCTCCCTACTACATTCAGGCTGTTTATTTCGAGTTATTCATTGATGAGGAGATATAGATATTGCTCTTCTTTTTGGTATCTCTCTTACTACTCCATCCCTTTCTTCCTCCTGTTTTGGTTTATTGGCGTACTCCACCAGTGGAATCTTACAAGGTCAGCACTGATGGATGCATCAAAGATAGATTTACGAGGAGAGGGAGAATTATTAGAGATTCATCAAGTCAGTGTGTTCTCACCTTCTTCTCTTCATATCGCGAGTGCCCTATTCTAGAGGTCTAGCTCTGGGCTATTCTTGACGGTATCATTCTTGCTCGAAGGATTGCACCCTCAGATTTATAGATTGAGTCCGACTCTACTTTGGCCATTCACTGCATCACTAGAGGTAGAGGACCTTGGTCTATTCAGGCCACTCTTCGCCACATCAGATATCTCTTTGCCTTTGACCGTGATACAATTTTTCATATTTATCGAGAGGACAACCAGGTGGCTGACTTACTTACTTCAGAGGGTTGGGATCGTCGTTGCTATTTCGAGTACAGTGCTCAAGACTTACCACGACGTTACCGCAGCTTAGTTTAGATTGATAGACATGGGCTTCCTACAATTAGGATATAATTTTTTTAGGACTATTTATTTAGGAAGTAGTACCTCATTATTTATGATTTATTATTTATTCATTTATTTGGCTTCTTTAGCTTTTATGATTGGATGTTAGGTTTTATGCCCCCTCTCATGTATTTTTTATGAGTTATTTATATATAATTGGGGTATCCGAACCCTCCATCTTTTCTTGGTGGAGGCCTAACAACTACAATGTGGATGTGATGGTGTGTTGAATAAAAAAAAATGTATGGTCGAACTGGTCAAATATATTTTTTATATATCCACACATACATTTCATAAGACATATGACTTATAAATACTTAAAAAATAATTTCAACATTACCAAACATGCCCTAAACATTTTGTATAAACTTTCAACAATATCAAAGTTTTAGTTAAGTCCTTTTATGTTGCTAATGAAAGAAAGCCTCGTTAGTAAATAGTAATATATCTTAAGAATTTAGGGTAATCTTGATTTTGAGGTTCACTTAACGTGTGCGTAGAAAAAATAAAATTTTAAACAGAGCTAGGGCTAAGAAAGCCACCGTTGGTTCCCTTAGATCCCACCCAGCACCAATAGGAATATCAAGAAAGTATAACGAAAGCAATAAAAACACAAGGGATTTGTTTTGCCCTAAAAAGAGTCCGAATGTTCAGCCAAAAGGCCTAATCACCCGTTGAGCATCCACCAAAGGATAACACTACCAGCACTAGGCACAAGCCTTAAAAACAACGGCAAAGAATCAATGCTTTACAAAGTATACAAGGAACATCTCAGAAAACCCTCTCTCTTTCTCTATTTCTGAAATACACTAGGAAATCAAAATTGTAACTACAAATTACTGTTCACAGAGACTTACGAAACACATACCCTCATTTGTTTCTTCCCTCACCTAAAAATTTGTAAACCAAAGGTTTGGTTTACAATGAAAGAAAACCCAAAAAAAGAAGAGAAGATAGAGACGAAAAACCAGAGAGAGAGAGAGAGTTACAGATTACAAGAAAACTCAATGCGTACCCTTTAGCCTTTAGCCCAAGTTTTAATCTCAAAAGCCACCAAAAGATTGATAATAATCATCCATTTATCCATATGTCAGCATCTGATTAAAGTAACATTTTAAATCAGAAGTGTTAATCAGCAAACACAATTTTGTAATCAGGGCATGAATAACCATTGGGCTTAATTGGATCAAAAGACCAGATGGGCTTATTGGGCCAAATGGGCAGCAATGTCCAACATTTTCCACCTTGTTGTCTTTTTTGCCATACCTTAGTGCTTAGAGGCTACCAACTTTGGTTTTATTTGCTCACTCTACCTGCAAGAAGAAGAATAGTTTAGCCACTATCCATATTTAACAAAGCCAAACATTTTTAAAATCTATTTAGAGGTAAAACTTTAGTTCCCATATCAGCTGGATTAACTAAAGTTGATATCTTATTCAACTTGATAATCCCTTTTTCAATGACATCTCTAATGAAATGAAACTTTACCTCAATGTGCTTTGTTCTGTCATGAAAGACAGGGTTTTTACTTAAGCAAATTGCACTCTGACTGTCAAAATATAGAATAACATGTTTATCAATAAAACCTAATTCACTAAGTAAAACTTTTAACCAAATACCTTCTTTGATAGCATATGTTGCAGCAATGTATTCAGTATCTGTTGAAGAAAGAGCTAATAGTTTTTGAAGTTGGGATTTCCAACTTATTAAACTATCATTTATTGTGAAAACATAAGCTCAAGTTGATTTTATGTTATCCCTATTTTTAGCAAAATCAGAGTCCACAAAACCACATAGAGAAATTTCCCCATTTCCTTGTTTGAATTCTAATCCTAAACTAGCATATCCTTTCAAATACCTGAATAACCATTTCATTACATCCCAGTGACATTCACCAGGGTTACTCATAAATCTGATTAAAATACTTACAGCATGAGCAATATCAAGTCTAGTACATACCATTAAGTACATGATAGATCCAACAGCATTTGCATAAGGTATCCTTTCCATTCTTTTTAGTTATTCTTCAGAATTAGGTGATTTCAGAAGAGAGATTGAAATGATTAGATAAAGGTAAGGTTACAGACTTAGCTTCTATCATTTTGAACCTTTCAAGAAGTTTAGAGATATAAGAACGTTAATTCAGAAACAAAGTATTTAAACTTCTATTCCTATTGATTTTCATGCCAAGTATCTTTCTATCAGGACCTAAATTATTCATTTCAAATTTGTTACTCAATTTTTGTTTTACAATTTGAATCTCTTTTCTGTCAGAACTAGCTAGAAGCATCATCAACATATAGAAGCAAATAAATGGAATTAGTGCCATTAAAACTATTTTTATTAAAACTGATACTTTGAATATAAGAATCAAACTTTTTATATCACTGCCTAGGGGCTTGTTTTAAACCATATAAATATTTCTTAAGAAAGCAGACTAACTCACCCTTACCAAACTTCTCAAACTCTTCAAGTTGAGACATATAGATGGTTTCTTTTAAATTCCCATGTAAGAAGGTTGTTTTCACATCCAGCTGGTCTAATTCCTAGCTGAATTGAACAACTAAAGCAAGCAAAATCCTAATGGAAGTGTATTTGACTACTGGAGAGAATATCTCATTGTAATCAATACATTCCTTTTGAGTAAACCCATTTGCTACTAATTTTAACTTGTAAATCCATTTACAATCAACTATCTTTTGAAGCTTAGGCTTATTTACTAAGATCCAAGTAGAATTTCTTTCTAAGGATTGCATTTCATCTTTCATTGCTAAAAGCCAGTGTTTTGAATCCTTAGAATTCACAGACTCTTCATAAGAGGTAGACTCACTACCTATAGAGGTCTGAGTAGAGAGGATTAAGACAAAGTCAATATCTGCTAACTTGGAAGGGGGTCTAATATTAGTCATTCTTTCCCTATCCATAGCAAGCTGATAATCAGTTAAATCAAGAAAAACATTTTCTTCATCAATATGATGATCATCTCTACAATGTTTTCTGTTTTTTCTTCATTTTGATTATCATTTTATTCTTCATTTTTAGGAAGCTCCACCTCAATCTGAGGAGGAGTTAAGAAACTTGTTTGAACAAAATTATTAACATCAATTTTATTCTCAGTGTTTGATATTTTCAATCAAGGCATTTCTTCATTGAAGACAACATTTCTACTAACTATGACTTAAAGCATCTAACTTCTCTTATCCACAATTTATAACCCTTTGTTCCAACCACATAACCCAAGAAAACACATTTCAAAGCTTTTGGTTCAAGTTTTCCACTATCTTGATGTGCATATGCAGCATATCTAAAGATTTTAAGAAAAGATTAATCAGGATTATGACATTTCCAGACAAATTCTGGAGTTCTTTGATCCAAGGCACTAGAGAGACATATTTATGAGATAAAAGGCTCTTATTATAGCCTCTCCCAAAATAATTTTAGAAGACCGGAGCTGTGAAGTGCTTACCTAACTTTATTTAGGATAGTTCTATTCATCGTCTCAACAATTCCATTTTGCTTAGGAGTGTAGGTAGTTGTCCTATGTATAAGAATCCCAACATATTTACAGAAATAGTCAGACTCAAAATTATAGAACTCCAAATCATTATCAGTTCTTAAGACCTTTATTTTCTTATTTGTTTGATTTTCTATTAAAGTTTTCTACTCTTTAAAGACTTGGAAGGTCTCAGACTTAGATTTCAAAAGAAAAGTCCAAACCTTTCTTTAGAAATCATCAACAATCAAAAAATAAAACTTGAAACCAGTGAAAGTGTTAACAAAGGTAGGTCCCCAAAGCTCAGCATGCAAGTATTCAGGTATAGAAGTTGACTTATGTGATCCAATTTTAAAGGGCAATCTGTTTTGTTTTCCAATTACACATTATTCACAAAAAATAGTTTTTCAATTTTGTCTTTGCCAAATACCCCTTCAGAGTTTAAAGATTTTAGGCCTTTACACTAATATGACCAAGTCTTTTGTGCCATAAATCTGACTTGTCATTCTTAGTGGTAATGGTTGTAAGACTATTTCCCACCAAGGGTTTAGCCTGAAAAGTATAAATGCAATTTTCTTTGGGTGTATTTATTATTTCAAAATATCCTTCACAAACTTTTGTTCTTCCATTTGATCCAACAATGTTGTAATATTGGTCATCCAAAATCCCTAAAGAAATTAAGTTTCTTTGAAGGTTAGGCACATATCTGATTTTTTCCGAAATTAGGATATTGTTGTTTTCCAAATTCAAAACAATTTTTCAAATTCCTTTTATTTTACAACAAACATCATTTCCCATAGTTACATGCCTCCATTAACTTCAATGAATTCAGAGAACCAAGTTTTGATAGGACACATATGGAAAGAACATCCAGAGTCAAGAATCTAATTCTAGCAACTGGATAAGAGAGTAGACACAAAGACCTGACCATCAACAACTGCAGCTTAATTATAGGCAAATGCAGCTGCACTCTCAACCTCATTTTTCTCTTTTAACTCAGCTATTCTTTTATAACAATCTTTTATAAAATGACCAGTCTTTCCACACAAGTAACACATTTTTCCTTTAGCACTAAACTTAGATTTAGTCTTAGTCTAATCTTTTTCAGAATGGCCCATATTCTTATTATTGTAAGTTTTATTGTTGTTATTATGTCTAAAATAATTTTTACCCTTTACCATCAAACTCTCTCCCATTACATATTCCTTTTGATCACTAATAAGTTCTAGTTCCCTATTTTTTTAGACAATTGAAGATAATATCAATAGTAAGGTTTTCTCTAACATATTCTAATGCATTTTTAATGTCTTTATATTTCTCACTCAAAGAATTTAAGAGGACAACTACTTTCTGATCTTCAGATAAGTTTTCATTACAATTTGCTAAGTCTTTTACTATTTTACTGAATCTATCAAGGTTTACTTCTAGACTTAGACTCTAGTCAAACTTAAAACCATAATATTGTTTTAAAATATAACACTTATTTGGAAGGGTTCTAGACATGTAAAGGAACTCTAGTTTTGTCCAAAGAAGAGCAGTAGTAGTAGTGTCACCTACTTGTCTAAGGACACTATCAGACATATGGAGAAAGATTGAACTCCATGCTATCTCATCCATATCCTGTTCCTTGATATCATCAAGATCATCAAGCCATGACTCATCAATGGCCTTAGCACACATTTGTTGTAACAATACAGCTTTCATTTTCTTGCGCTAGATATTGAAGTCTCCATTACCAGACCAAACTTCTACCTCAAACTTATTGGGTGACATTTTTACACAAAAAAACTTTAAAAACAGTTATTTTTGAGAAAGAAAAACATACTTGTCAAAAATAGTATATACTTTTCATATAAGTTTTATGAAAAAGATTTAACAAATCAAAACATCCAACATGCAAATACTCTTATCCATGCAAACTAAGACATGCAATATTTTCAATTAGATTATTGTAGTATTAACAAAGTAACTTGTGATAGTTCAACAAAGAACACTAAGCCTAGCTAAAATGACCCTTAGATTCTAAGATCCTCGCTGTATATCTTAGACAAAAGGTATTTTGGTGGTTTTCGTGTTTAGAACTTCAACTAGTATACTAAATCTAAAAGAAAAAAAATAAAGGAGAAGGATAATACCAGACTTTCTCAAAATAAATGAGAGTAACCACAAAGTATACTCAAAGAAATCTTGAAAATGAGAAGATTTACTTTCTAATAGATTTTCACCAAGAGATTTTTGAGAATACGTCAGATCCAAAACCAAAGGTGCACAGGTCTAGTGATTTTCACCAAGAGAATCAAATGATTTTCAGATTTTCACCAAGAACACTTTAGATCTATATCAAACGTTTTTTTATCCAACAATAGGGATTCCCGCTCTGATACCACTGTTGGTCCCCTTAGATCCCAACCAGCACCAATAGGAATATCAAGAAAGTATAACGAAAGTAGTAAAAACACAAGGGATTTTTTGCCCTAAAAAGGGCTTGGATGTTCAGCCAATAGGCCTAATCACCCATTGAGCATCCACCAAAAGATAACGCTCCCAGTACTAGGCACAAACCTTAAAAACAATAGCAAAGAATCAGCGTTTTACAAAGTATACAAAGAACCTCTCAGAAAATCCTCTCTCTTTCTCTATTTCTGAAATACACTAAGAAATCAAGATCATAACTACAAGTTACTGTTCACAGAGAATAACGAAACACCTACCCTCCTTTGTTTCTTCCCTCACCCAGAAATCTGTAAACCTTTGGTTTACTGATGAAAGAAAACCCAAAAAGAAGAAGAAAAGATGGAGATGAAAAACCAGAGAGAGAGAGAGAGTTACAGATTCCAAGAAAACTCAATGCGTACCCTTTAGCCTTCAGCCCAAGTTTTAATCTCAGTAGCCACCAAAAGATTGATTATAACCATCCATTCATCCATATGTCAACATCTAATTAAAGTAACACTTTATTTAGAAGTGTTAATCAGCAAACACAATTTTGTAATCAGGGGATGAATAACCATTGGGCTTAATTGGATCAAAAGACCAGACGCGCTTATTGGGCCAAATGGGCAGCAATGTCCAATAGCCACCATACTCATATTCTACGGCTTGAGGAAGAGCCCAATGATATATTGGGGCAAATGGTTGTATACCTTTCATTTTGTATATGAAACATATTATGTATATATTTTAGAGAGAAAGAGAGAGTTCTAGAGGCGATAGATTGATATATCTCAAACACTTTGATAGGAGCTCATTGATGAGATTGTTGTAGAAGACGATTCCTTCCTTATTTACTCCTTTACTCAACTTTCCATATGTATAAATGAAATTCAATTTTAAACAAGCTAATTTATATATACCAAGCATAAAAGAAGAGGAAAAATAATTATTAAATGGTTTACACAATGTATAGGAGCTCATGAATGATTATTCACTTGGATATTTATTGAAGATAACTCCATAATTCAAAGAGTCACTGAAAGCTGGCTACAAAACATATGTGACATATAATTATTTCCAGTTCCAACCAATAAAGGATTTATAAGCAAACATTTTAATCTTAGCCAAACAAGCTCTTAAGACTATCTAATAGGTGTCTTACTTCCCATACATTCTTTAGTCATTCAAAAATTGCAAATGTTGGGTTTTTTTTTTTAATCTCAAATTAATTTCGGGGCTATGATGATTCAAGACACTGTTATAATTTCATAGGCTTGATTGAAGAAAGTAAAGTCCAATTCACAATGTGTCGGCTCAAATAACAAAGAAGGACCAAAGAACTTAATGGACCATTTGGAGGATTAATAGCTTTTTGAGTTGTTGCTCAGTTGCCCAATTTAGCTTATCCATACCCAGTTTAACTTATCTACATTCACTATTGACCATTGGATGTAGAAGTTTGTTATGATCTAACAGTGATTCATCACACATAAACCCTCCTTGGTATTTTATATAGTGTGAAAAAGAGATATATACATGTTAAAAATATATACAACGCATATGCAAGACAAAAATTGCCCATTTTCTTCTAGCATATTTGGCAGCTGTTTTTCTTGTGCTTATCTTCTCCTTATAGATTCTTTGTGAATTTACAAGTACTCTTTGTGAGTTATAGTCCAGTGGTGGTGGATGATCTACATAAGTCATTGTGGTCCAAAATTGAGGATTGGTACATTGTAGATTTGGTA
This sequence comes from Forsythia suspensa, assembly GCA_023638005.1. Classification (NCBI taxonomy): domain Eukaryota; kingdom Viridiplantae; phylum Streptophyta; class Magnoliopsida; order Lamiales; family Oleaceae; genus Forsythia; species Forsythia suspensa. The sequence goes on from CM042671.1 coordinate 35,862,420, forward strand.
TCAGAGCCTTGATAGCGTGTCTTGGTACAAGAAAATAGTAATGGTGGCCAGAAAAGTGATATGTAGTGGTCGACCTACGGAAAAAAAAAGAGTATGAATGTGTCCGCACTTGTTCTGGATGAGACCAAACATTTTTTGGATAAAAGAAGGACATATCCATGTTCACTGCTTCAAGATAAACCGACTGATGCAACATGTGGTGCTTCCGAAAGCGAAGCGTGTAGAATCTTTTGATGGCGCGTGCTAGCGCGTAAGATGTCCTTTTGATTACTACTTGATAGAGACATCATTCTGCTGCCATTTTTGATGTTCGATGGTGGTCCATTCTATCACAAGTAGTTCGCACAAGCTAGACAATAGTTCAGTAGTGGATGCGTGCTGTGTTTTTAGCCTTTGTGGTTGCTGTTGATCTACTTGTGTTGCTAAGTTTACAATCCTAGGGCGAATAGTGTGTGGCCCTAAGGTTTCGCATCTCTCCATTAACGTGAACAACATATTTGTTTGATCTGTATCGTATTTCTTATCAATTTATTTTTCATAGTTAAGGCTATCATGTGGGGTAGCCATTTACTTTCGGTAAAAAAAGGTTATCACGTGGGTAATCATTGCCTGTCGTTAGACCTAGGATATTATTTGCTATGACTTGTGCCTAAATCTTACGTGAAATTGATATACATTGTGCTTTAGACTTATTGTTGATATTGGTGTGATATACTTTTCATTTTGTTATTAGCATTAACCCGGACTTGACCCGTGTCTACCTTTTATCTTGACCTGAGAATACAATTCTTATGAAATCTTGGGGTTTTATATCGGTGTATACTTTTTAGACCTTAGGAAAGTGTGATTGACTTACTACCTTGTTGTGTTCTATAAGGTGTTTTGCATTGGTCTATACCTACTTGCTTAGGGTTCTTACTTTCTCATTTTGTGTCCTATGTGTTTTTGTGTAAAAATGACAATGCACCATTTTGAGTTGGGGGTTGGGGGTTTTATAATGGAAAATGTGATTTTTCAATCTGGCAAAAAAAAAATGAAAGTTATTCTTGTTTAACAAAAAGTTTCTAAAGCTATTGACGATATTTTTCTAGCAACGTTAAATGAAGATCAGAAAAATGAATCTGATAAATTGACATATCCTATTTTACAATTGTCTGATTTTGTTTTGAGAAAAGTTGGCAAACTTGATTCCACAAAAGAACTTCAAAAAAATTGGAAGAGCTTTATTTAACAAGGTCCTCAGAATAAACTTTTTCTGTTTGAAAGTTTTTTTAGCTTTAAAATTTAATCCTCTAAAGATTTGGATGATAATTTGGATACATTTAATAAATTGGTACAAGATATTGCAAATTGTGGTGAAAAAGTGTCCGTAAAGTATAAAGTTATACTTGTATTAAATGCTTTTCATGATGCTTATAAATATGTAAAAAAATGCTATTAAGTACGAGATTGGACACTTTGACACCTAAAATTGTTATTGACTCTTTAAAGAGTAGGAAAATAGAGTTAAAAGCTGAAGAAACGAGAGAGAAAATGATGAAGTTCTTATGATGAGAGGTATCTCTCAAACTAGAAATCACAATGGCCAAAATAATTTTTAATAAACTGGTCAAAAGAAGGGTAAAAGTCGATCTAGATCAAAGACAAAAGCGAAATGTAAGAAATGTTATGGATGTGGTATAAATTGGATATTTCATAATTGGATATTTCATAAAAGACTGCTATAAAAATAAAAATAAACAAAATAAAATTTAGAAGAGTGGCTAATGTTGTTTCCACTTCTAATGAAAAACTTGGTGAAGTTTATGTGTTGGTGAATTCTGAATCCACTGAATTAAATCTAACTATGAAATTCTGTTTGCAGGAATGGATACTTAATTCTGCTGCATCATTCCATGTTACATCTCATAAAGTATGGTTTGAAAATTTGTATGAATATGAGTGTGGACATGTGGTAATGGGTAATAACCTTGCATGTAAAGTGGCTGGAATTGGTGAGATCAGTGCTAAATATGATATAGGCTATGTGTTTAATTTAAAAAAGTCAGATATATTCCTACAATGGCTATGAATCTTATTTTAGTGGATATACAAATGGCACAATAGACTTGCACAAGTGATTGTTAAAGGCTTAAGCTCCTTAACGATAAAGGTATGTTTGGTAAAGACTGTATGTCTGACATACCTTTCTATGATCATTGTGTGCTTGAAAAACATCTTACACTATCCTTCTCATATGTTGTGCATAACATTTTAAGTATTTTGGAATATTTATACTTAGATCTATGGGTGCCTACTAGTAATCCCAATTCAGGTAGTAATAGATACTTCTTGTTCATAATTGATGATTTTTCTAGGAAATTTTGAATTTATTTTTTAATGGATAAATCTGAAACTTTTAGAAAATTTAAAAATTAGAATTTGCAAGTTGGAAATCAAATTGAAAAGAAATTAAATATTGATAAATGATAATGGTCTTAAATTTGCAATGCTGATTTTGATAGTATGTGTAATAAATGTGGTATAACCAGACATAAAAATGTTCCATTACCCTCCCACAAAATAGAGTTGCATAAATGATTAATCGTACTCAGCTTGATAAAGTAATTATATGCATGATGTTAAGTTCTGGTATTCTAAAATTATTATGGGGTGAAGTTGTTATGACTGGATGTTATTTGGTTAACTTGATTCCATCTGCTGCATGAAATGGTGATCTTGCACATGAAAAATAGTTTGGTAAATGTGTTGATTATTCTATACTTTGAACATGTGGTTGCTACCTTCTCTCATCAAAATGAGGAAAAACTTGAACCTAGGGCTAGAAAATGTGTTTTTCTAGGTTATGCTGAGGGTGTTAGAGGCTATAGGTTATGGGATAGAAGACGAAAGGAAGTGAGAATCATTATAAGTTAAGATGTCACTTTTAATGAATACTAGATGTCTTGTTTGAAGTCAGATTCTAACTTGTTGAGTGAAAACTAGCAAGAACATAATAGTGGACAACTCTAGGTAGATTTGAAAAAAGTGAGTACCCACATTTTCATTACCTCTAATGAGGTGGAGAGTCAGAATCAATGAAATTAAATCAGCAACCTATAAATAAAGAAAGAGGTGAAGAATAGGGGTGGGCATCCAAACCGCCAAACCGCTCAAACCGACCGAACCGAACCGAATCGGGTCGGTTTGGTTCGATTTTTCACACTACACGGTTTGGTTTGGTTTGGTTTACTAATTTAAAAATATATTCGGTTTGGTTTGGTTTGGTTTCGATTTGGGCAAAAAACCGAACCAAACCGCCAAATAAACCGAATCGAGAAATGGAAGTTATTTTTATAAATAACATGTCAAAAACAGGTTGTAAATAATATGTTATTTTATAAATGGGAGTTATATTTAAATTTTTGTAAATTTTTGTTAATAACATGTTGCATGTTGTAAAGAAAATTTGAAATGGGAATTATAAAATTAATTTTTTTTGTGTATACAAGCCCAAAACATTAAAGCCCAAATCATTTAAACCGAACCAAACCGAACCAAGATTGGTCGGTTCGGTTTGGATCGGTTTCATCATCAACGCGCGGTTTGGTTCGGTTTCAAATAATGGCCAAACCGAATTGGTCGGTTCGGTTTCGGTTTGGGCCCAAAACCGAACCGAACCAACCCATGCCCACCCCTAGTGAAGAAGTAGTACAAGAACATCCAAATGATCAAAATTATTTGGCGATTACCAATTAGCTAGAGACGGTGAGAAGACAACATAGAAGGCCTCAAAGGCTATGAGATTTTGCCCTAGCCTGTGCTAGCTATCAAGGCTTAGTTGATAAGGAACCAAACACTTATGAGGAGGCCATGAGGAGTGACCAATTGAGAAATGGTTGAAAGCAGTGAAAGAATATATGAGTTTTCTTGCTAAGAATCAAACTTGGGAGTTAGTACCTAAACCTAAAAACAAGTTCATAGTTAACTGTAAGTGATTTTTTAAGGTTAAAGAATGAACCACTAAGAGTGAATCTTTAAGATTTCAGGCAAGATTAGTATCTAAGGGTTACAAACAGAAAGATGGGGTAGACAATAATGAAATATTTTCTCATTTGTTAAGTATACCACAATTAGAATCATGCTTACTTTGGTTGCATATTTTGACTAGAACTTGAACAACTTGATGTTAGAACTGCTTTCTTGGATGATGAGCTTGATGAAAAGAGATTTTTATGAATCAACTCGATGGTTTTAAAGATGAACAAAAACCTGATCATGTATGTTTTTTTAAGAGGCCACTATATGGTTCAAAACAATCTCCTAGACAGTTGTACAAACGTTTTGATTCTTATATGTTAACCATTGGCTTCCAAAGAAGCAAATTTTATAATTGCTTATATTTTCAATTTCACAATGTTAGTAATGACTGTGTTTTTACTATAGTATGTTGATGATATGATCTTGATTGGCTCTAATATGAAATATTAATAGATGGGATAAAAACATATTTGAGTAGTGAATTTGACATGAAAGACCTGAGAAATGCTAAAAGAATCTTAGGCATGGAGATATAAAGAAATAAGTCAAATTCTTTTTTATTTTTACATTAAGTCCAATATGTGTTAAAGATATTGAAGAAGTTTGGTATGAATTAATGTAAACCTGTTATATTGTCTTTAGCAAATCATTTTATTTTGTCTAAAGATCACTCACCTGCTAATGATGAAGAAGTAAAATATATGAGTTGAATTCCTTGTTCAAATGCAATTGGTTTTGCTATGTATTTGATGGTGTGTACTAAGCCCGATTTAGCACTCCAACTTTTGCAAATGAACTGTTTAAGCACAACAGAAATGATCACCATTTACACCGCAACATGTCTGATTGCAAGAGAAAATAGATTAGACAAGAGCCCGACTTTCATCATTAAAAACTTAGCAGGTTTATATTTAATCCTGGGCCAAATCATTGAGAAACTTAAAATGGTTGCATAAGTATTTGAAAAGAACTAGCGACGTAGGACTTGTGTATAAGTTTAGTATAGGAAATGTAAAATGAAAGGGTTTCACATATGCAGATTATGCTGGAGATAGGACAATAAGAAATATACATCATCTTATGTGTTTACTTTGTGTAACTTTTGCATTAATTGGAAATCACAACTTCCAACACATTGTTGCTCTATCTACTACTGAATGTAAATATATAATTGTCACTAAAGTTTAATTTTTTACTTAATGAATAGTGTGTCTTAAATGATGATGTGATTGTATATTAAGATAGTCGATATGCTCGTTATTTGTAAAAGAATCCTATTTTTCATGAATGTACTAAACACATTGATGTTAAGCTACACTTTATTAGAGATATAGTGGCTTAGGAATTGGGAAAACGTGAGAAAATCAACACAGCAGACATGGGCACTAAAGTGCTCCATTTGGTAAAGTTTAGAGGTTGTCGTAGTCTTCTAAATATTGGTAAAGGTTTGTGAGTTTCAATTTAATTTAGAAAAATTGTTTTAGAAATCATTGACTTTGTTGTTCGCTTGCCATCAGGTTCATTTGGTAAAAAAGTGGAGGTTTGTTGGAATTTTTTTTATCCAAAATAAACATCTAAGCTATGATGAATAGGAATACTTTTATATCTTTGTAGACTTTGAGCTTAGGATTGAAGAAAGTAAAGTCCAATTCATTAAGAGTCGACCCAATTACAAAGAAGGACCAAAGGACTTAATGGGCCACTTGGAGGAATAACAGTATTTTAGGTTGTTGTTTAGTGGCCCAATTCAGCTTATCCACACCCAGTTTAGCTTATCCACATTCACTATGTTATCCATTCACTATTTACCATTGGATTTAGAAGTTGGTTATGATCTAAAAGTGATTCATCACTGTATAAAACCCTTGGTCATTTGATACATAATGTGAAAAACAGAGATATACAACTCATATTCAAGAGAAAAATTGCCTATTTTCTTCTAGCCATAACCGGTGGCTATTTTGTGTGTTCCTCTTCTACTTTTAAATTCTATGTGAATTTACAGCTACTCTTTGTGAGTAATAATCCAGTGGTGGATGATCTAGATAAATCCTCATGGTACAACTTAAATAATTAAAAATTAATTTCAGTACTATTAAACATGCACATATAATATGATACATACATTTCGTAATATGGTCTTTTTAATTATGTTTAGTTATATGGAGTCTAATTAATTTTGTTTGAGTATCGAACAGTTTATCAATGTACACATATCCGATGCCCATTTCTTGCACAAATTGAGTGCAAATAAATAATATTGAATTTCAAGACTACAATAAGCAGGCATATTAATACTCTATCCGTACGTCCTTAAAAAATATGCTTATTTTCTTTACTTATCTATTACTACACTTTCCTTATTGATAGTATAGTTAATTTATTAGTTTTCTAATATATCCTCATTTAATGTGCTTTGTTATCAACAATATGAACTATCATTATATTAATAGAGGGATATATTAGGAAAAAGATAAGTAAAATTTATTGTTTCAATTATAATATTTAAATTTTCTTAATTTGTGTAAAAATTGAAGTAAGTCAATCTTTGTTGGATGATGGACTATTGTACTTTAAGGGAAAATTATTTTTAGTAAATATATTTTAACTTTAAGACAAAATCTTACAAGGTAAAATTCTTGACCATGAGATAGAAAATTTGAAGCAATTGAGTTCATAAAATCTAGTGTTCACTCCAATTGCTACGGCAAATAATGCTATGACATTTTGTGTCCTTTGCTAATTGTCAATTTGTATGTGGTGTAGTGTTGTTACGATCTTCACTCCTATTCCTACTATCAATATTATTATGTCTTTTTTTGTGTCAATTGTTAATTACAAATTTGGACGGCTATGTAAATTAGTCCAGTTAGAACTGCAAAAGAGCCCCTTAAGATCAAAACCAAAGGGGAAAAAAAAAGTAGACGCCCGTATGTCCAAACACCATTTCTTTGTTCTTACAACTTGAATAAATAGAATGAAATTCTTGTGACATACAAACATCTATTCTTGCTTCTCTGCTTAATTGGCTGGGGGGTTCATATCAAAATTTGGTATATACTATCTAATGCAGTTAAGATACACTCAGTCCCATGCTCGGGCTCGTCGTGGGATTATAGTCCGAGCCAAAATGAGCCTAGCAAACGAGCCACTCAACCCATTTGACCCCCCTAAAGATAACGTACAAATACATCAACAATGTACCAAAATTATTGAAATTGAAAATAACAAATATCCACAATTAATCTAAACATCTAGTTGTCCATACAATATAACTAAATTGAGGGGTGATATAGCACCCACAATGGGCACATTGGTTACTTTTTAAAAAGTTGCTGACAATTTTTTGAACTTTTTAAAAGTGACAACGCATGTGGTGATCATATGTCTTGCATATGGGCATGCTATATCACCACTCAAACTAAATTACATCAAGTCTTTGTCATTATATTGTTGCTATCGACCACTTTGCTTTTCCCACTCAGCTCTAATTAACCCCAATAAAATTTGTCAATGTCGAATATAGCGTGCTAATACAAGCACCAATCTACAACCATAATATATGAGAATCCGAGTACATAAAATTACATAATATACAAAAATTCGAACAATTTGGATAAAATGCTTTCTGACATTGTCCTTGTACCAATAAAATTGCAAGACAAACTCCTTTTAAGTGAAATTTTATGTGCAGATAAAAATCAATTAATAACTTACACTTCCATACACAATTCTATTAAATGTTTTTAACCTATAATCTGCTACCATTAAAATTGCCAGTACTGGAAATTTAATTTTTGTGAATGTATTATGTACAAGAAGACATCATTTTATAACGTACTCAACGAAGCCATATAAGTAAAATGCTGAATGTAAATTATGTCCTCATAAACAATCATCAAATTTTCCGTTGATAGTACTATTCTTACAGCTTCAAAATTCCTTCCAATCACAACCAAGGACAGAGTCAGGATATGACAAATGGGTGGGCTGGAGAATGGACCCCCTTTACAGGAGTTCAGGGGCAGAGGCCACGAATTTTTTCTTCTTCTCAAACTACAGTTTCTTAACCTATTTTTATGAAAATCTAATATTTTTTTATAATTCATAATCTTTAAAAAGGTTGAATGAAGCTCGACAAAATCAAACCAAATATCAATGCTTGGGTCCCACCATTTCACTTGCAATTATCAAAACAGAAACAGTCATCGTTAATACGTATTACATTCTCGAAATTGCCCATATTGTAATGCGTGCAATGACTTTTGTGCCCTTCAATCCGCCGAGTTTCCTAACACAAATCACTTGTTTTGGATTGTATATGTCCTTTTCACCTACCATCTTCATTGTGCTACTCGTGAGCAACCCAAGTCGAAGACAAAATAGTCATCGTAGTAGTCTTCAATTTCATATCAAAAATTGCCGCTAAAGCTTGTTTATCGATTCAGATCTTGCTCTCGAATGACTAATTTGTATTGCTGGATCGTAAGTTTTCCGCTCTACAATATACTTATTATAGAAAGACAATGATTTATAAAAACTAGTATATCGTTTCTTTGCGGTGGAATCTGATCGTAGAAGCTTGTTCGTTGAAAAATACTGAAGAGGAAGAAGATTGTGAAAAGAAATTTGAAGAATTGTGAAGAAAAGAATTGAGAATGAGAGATTTGAGGAGAGAGTGATTTTTTTAAGACAGACATATATGATATTTTTATGTGAGTAGGGTAAAAACCTTTCTCACAGTCGGTGATTAAATAATTAATAATTATAAATATTTGTGAGTAGGAGTGAAAACTTTTCTAATGGTCGGTGATTAAATAGTTAATAATTATATTTTTTATGCATAATTAAAAGAAAAAATTCTTTTTCTTATTTATAGCCCAACAGTTTACTGGGTCACATGCACGGTCCTAACCTATAAACTAGTACATAAACTTTTGAAAAACACTTATTTATATGAAAATTTTTAAAACTTTTTAGTTAGAATCGAACAACAATAGCCCCTATCTCCATCAACGTCTCTTTTTTAAACCCTATAAATATTAAATCCTTTGTGACCCCGCGAGACCAGGGTCAGTTTTGGACCGAGGCGAATGAGACAACCGCCTCGAACCCAAAACCGAAGGGCCAATTTTCATAATATATATATATATATATATATATATATATATATATATATATATATATATATATATAAATTCTATATATATGGCCCAAAATCAAATGTGGCCCATCTTTATTACTTTGGCTCATGTTTACTTTTTTTTTTTTTTTTTTTTTTTTTAACTTAACAGTAAATTTCGTACAAGACTTGTGAATTTTAAATGCATACTACAATTTGGAGCCGATTGGAGACCTAATTTATAGAATTCGCTCAGGCCCCGAAAATTACATAATATACCGAACTGGGCGAGACAACCCCAAATCCTCTTAAACCCCCTTTATTTCTCACTCTATCTATATTTTATTTGTGGGATAAGTGTTAAATGGCCGGGTGACCCGGACAATTTTTCTAAATGGCCGTTAACCTATTTTTTAAGTAAATTTTCAAATATAACCCTGCATTCTCTTCCCACTTATAAGCATTTCAAACGATTTCAAATTCATCTGTCTGTGTAAAAGAGAAGATTTCTATTTCAAGGTTAAAATCCAACCCATTTCATCTATGTAAGAAATCTCATTTCATGGTAGAAATTCATCTGTTTCTATCCTTTTCTTTTAATTCACAGTAGAAATTGTGGATTTTATAGTATAAATCATGAAAATGTGTATACATCGAGTATGAATTGTGATTTTTACTTTAAATTTCTGTAAATATGAGTTCATTTGTAGTGGGTTAATTGAAAAATCAATTAAAAATATTTAAATTCGTGTTAACAGACCACAGCTAAGGCCCATAACAGACCATAGGACTGTTAAGAAGCCTGTGGTATGTTAATTTTAGCCTTAACAAACCACAGGTCTATTAACATGTATGTGGTCTGTTAGTGGTCAGTTAACAGATAGTTTATTAACATTACTTATTAAATGAGAGTATTTAAGTCTTTTTTACAAAAAAAAATAAATAAATTAGGCATTATCAACTTAAATTATATAAGTTAGACACTTTTGCGATTCGACTTGTTTGATATGGTCATTTAACCAATGCGGACTATTTTTTTGTTTTTGTTTGTGTCAATAGCGAAAAAAGTAATGGCAGACGATGTAAAGATGCTAAAAATTGAAAACACGTGTCAAAAGGGAAAAATTATGAAGCATTGAAAGAGATGTTCAAACATCACACATAGTTATTCGACTACATGGTGGAGAACGATCTCCACTCCATGTTGAAGAACATCAAACTCGTTGCTGATGCCAATGTCGATAGAAATTAGCACCGACGAAAAATTTGAAAACTGTTCTTGAATTCAATGAAAGTCACAAATGATATTGATTTCCATCATCATCGATGATTCGATGTAATTACTATTGAATACCACCGGTGGCAGTGGCACCTCCATCGGTGATCGCTGACATTGACACCATTGATGATCCTAATGGAGAAGTCGATTATTAACGATGATTTGGTCGTCGATTGTTGATGGAGAAGTTGTCGGTAATTACCGTTAGTAATTTTTATTATTATTGTTATAATTTTAATTTTTTATATATTACCGATTAAATTTTCCTTCGGCAATTTTCTATTCTAGATGAATTTATATCTAATAATTTTTTGTTCTAAATTTTTTCAGAAATCCTGGTATGGTTTGTTTCTATAATTATTCTTCCATTTTGTCCACAATATCTCATTAACTGGACAACGGTATTTAAGTTTACATTGTTTTTGTTCACAGAATCGTTCTACAAGAATTGTAAATCAGGTCTCTCGACAGCTTATTAAAGGAAGAAAGCAATAGGAGTATCCATTTTGGAGAAATGGAACAACAATCCCTTTTTGGCTCAAGACGCAGCAGCATATATGTTACACGGTAGACTTCATACAAGTTCCAGACATCACATTACTTATGTGTGCTCTCTGTGAAAGCATATTAACTGCATCATATGTGTGCTCTCTGTGAAAGCATATTGACAGGATCATATTAATACTTGGGCTTTCATTTTAGAATGTCGATTTTATTAAGAGAAGTAGCCCAATTATATCTTGATTAATATTTTTGGTTTATAACCAATGTGAGATTTATCCCTTAACACATTCCTACAAGATGGTGGTTCGTTTGAGAACACCAATTTTGGAATCCGAATACTAGTTTGAACTTTAGACGGACTGAATTGCTTGTTTGAACTTATGGACTCTCTGATACCATATTAAGATTTAATATTCCATCTTAAAAGATCAACTTTATTAAGAAGAATAACGCAAACTCTTATATATTGATTAAAAGATCAACTTTATTAAGAAGAATAACGCAAACCCTTATATATTGGTTAACATTTTTGATTCATAATCGATGTGAAATTTCTTTCTTAACACATCAATCATCCAGTCACAAAAACGAACGGTTAGAGAGTGGATATTTACCGCCTGGTCGACCCCCAAAAAGGTTTCATGTGTTCCTGCTAGATTAGTAAAGGAATGGAGACTGTTGCCCACGAAATTGACAGCCATGAATATAAAAATGACTCTCTAGGTAAGCAATGGATCAAAGAGCATAAAATTTATTGTGTGAATATAAGTTGCTTAGCCTGAAACTTAGGTTGAGCAGTTGTATATTATACATGAATGGAGGAATTGTAAGGAAAAGAGTAGTGGGCGACCTCATGGTGTGGATTTGTAATCCAGGGAGGAGATGGTACATGATTTTTATTTTTTTTTTTTTTTTTTTATTTATATTTATTACCTTTTTTTTTTTTCCTTATTTCAATTATGTTTCTAGTTTTTGAGGGATTTCATCACATGTTGAAATATGTAATTGATTCTTTCCTATTTTATGATGATTTCGGTTAACTATAGAAGATTGCAATATTGTAATTAAGGGATTATAATCTTAGATTGATTCTAGGGTTTATGTCATGAAAACCATATATATACGTTGTAGTTATAGAGATGTATTATGAATGAAAAACACAATTCATCAATCTTTAGATGGTATCAAAGTCAAGTTTGGTTCGTTTGTTCCAAAATTTTCACAACTCAAATTCATAAAATTAAATCATACCCATCTCCATATCCATAACCAAAACCCAGATATTAAATCAAATTCAAGCCGTAGCCAAACCATATTCTCAAAATCCTCTTTTTTTTTCGAATCTTTTGAAGAAAAAAAATGAGAAGAAAAAATCCAGTTGTAGTTCAGTCCAAAGGAGTTTTTAATGCAGGATTCACCCTCACCGAATCAAATTACGACATATGGTCTCAACTGATGGAAATGCAAATTGTTGAATGGGACAAAATCACGTACATTCGTGGCCAGACCAATCGACCTCTAGAATCTGATGAAGGCTGTGAAAAATGGTATGTTGAAAATAAAAAAGTCAAACAGTGGCTTTTAATGTCTATGTTTCCAAAAATTATGAGGTGTTATCTACGCTTACCCACTGCCTACGACATTTGGAACGCCTTGTCAAAAGCATTCTACGATGGAAGTGATGAATTACAAGTCTTCACTTTGAATCAGAAGGTTTTTTCTGCAACACAAAAGAGAAGAATCATCTCTGTATATTATGGAGAGCTGAGTGAAATTTTTCAAGAGTTGGACCATCATGATACAGTGATTATGAAATATCCAAATGATATCAAATCCCACCACAAGTCTATTGAACGATTAAGAGTTCACATATTTCTCGGTGGATTGGACGAAAAGTTTGATTCAATCCGAAGAGAGATTTTGCGCAGAGACTCAGTGCCAAACCTAGATGAGTGTTATTCTTTGGTTCGCCGAGAAGCTGTTCGTAGTACCACCACCACGAAGGTAATTTTGAAGCATCTGAATCCAGTGCCAAGGTAGCTCGAAACCGTCCTTATCAGGGTCAACAAGATCGAGCCCGACCTAACAATGGCAGACCGACAAATGGTATTGCCAAGTCTTCCTACAAATGCACTCATTGAAATAAGACTGGTCATACCAAAAGTCGTTGTTTTGATCTAGTGGGATCCTAGTCGCGCAAAGAAAAATCAACAAAATCCTTCAACTACAGTAGTTGCTCAAACAAAAATGGAAGATGAAGTTACTGACACAGCCTAGGCATTGGTAATAGATGCCGACAATGGTGGTAAGTTTTTAAATATTTCTACACCTATTTTGATTAGTGCGTGGATAATTGATTCGGTGCAATGATCATCACATGACATATGATTCTCGACGCTCACCACTTAATCCTTCCACCCAAAAGTTTGTCTCTACTGCAAATGGAAATTCGACCCAAGTTATTGGGGAAGGATCTTTGACTCTAAACGATACATTAAATTTAGATTCTGTTTTAGTGGTTCTATGTTTAGATTATAACCTTTTGTCAATTTCTCAAATAACGGCTAACTTATCTTGTGTTGTAATTTTTTGGCTTGATTTTTGTGTGTTTAAGGACATCAAAACCAAGAAAATGATTGGTTGTGGTATTAGGCGGGGGAAGCTGTATTACTTGGACTTGGAATCAAAGAATATCGATAATCTACGACAAGCTCTGGCCGTTGGTGGTTCTGAAGACACAAAAAAGAAAGAAATATGGTTATAGCATCGCCGTTTTGGGCATGCTTCTTTTGGATATCTCAAAAAATTATTTCCTACTTTATTTACAAAAGTTGATGTTTCTAGTTTTCAGTGTGATATTTGTGAACTTGCTAGAGTCATCGTGCTTCATTTCCATTACGATTGAATAAAAGTCCACTTCCTTTCATGATTATTCATTCTGATGTCTGGGGTCCATCTAAGGTCACTACTTTGGGTGGGTCACGTTGGTTTGTAACATTTATTGATGATTGTACCAGGATGACATGGCTTTGCCTGATGAAATCCAAAAGTGAAGTGAACTCGATATTTCAAAACTTTCATAAAAGGGTTGAAACTCAGTACAATAGAAAGATTCAAGTTCTTCGCAGTAACAATGATGGAGAATATCAGAGTACTGAATTTCAATACTATTTGGAAACCCAAGGAATGACCCATCACACAACTTGTTCTAACACACTCCAACAAAACAGGGTGGCCGAGCAAAAAAATCGACACTTGTTGGCAATTTTTCGTGCTTTGTTAATCGAAGCCCATATGCCATTATCTTATTGGAGAGAAGCACTCAATTCTGCAGCTTATTTAATCAATCGGGTACCCTCCAGCACCATCAATTTCAAAACACCATTCCAAACCCTTACTGACGCAATTGTTGCCCCAACTGTCTCGAATTTAGTTCCTCGTGTTTTTGGGTGTGTGGTGTATGTACACGTATACAAGCATCAACGCACCAAGTTAACTCATCAAGCATTGCGATGTGTTTTTGTTGAGTATGCCACTCGTCAAAAAGGATATCGGTGTTACCATCCTCCAACACATCGATGTTTTGTTACGATAGATGTTGTTTTCCATGAAGATACAATGTATTTCTCCAATTCTGAATTTCGTGGAGGAGTACCGAAGGAAATTCAAACTCTAGTTTATGATTAATATGATGACCAAGATGTGGGCAACGTAGATTTAAGTGGTATGATATTAGATCAAAGTGGTGATAATCATCTAATAATCGAAGAAGTAAGTGATGAGCACCAATTAAGTGAAGAAATGGGTCTATCTCCAACTCAGCATGAAACCGAGTTCCTTGAAAATATGGCTTTATCTCCAGCCGACATATCACACACCAATCTTCATCAAGATGTTCCTGAGCCACATAGAAGACAATTGCCACAACGTCATACCAGAGGTATTCCTAAAACCACATATGAACATGAGCTTTCTAGTAAAGTAAAATATCCCATGAACCATTATGTATCTAACCAATGTTTGTCAGAAACAAACATGTCATTTGTGAATCAATTATCTGCTGTATCTATTCCTAACAGTGTACAGGAAGCCTTAACTGATCTTATGTAGAAAGCAGCTATAAACGAAGAGATGAAATCTCTAGAAAAAAATGAAACATGGGAACTAGTTGATCCTCCACCAGGAAAGAAATCAGTTGGATGTCGATGGATTTACACCGTGAAGTACAATGCTGACGGTACAATTGAACGCTTTAAAGCAAGATTGGTAGCAAAGGAATATACACAAACATATGGGATTGATTACATAGAAACATTTGCACCTATAGTTAAAATCAACATAGTTTGTGTCTTGCTGTCTTTAGCTACAAGTTTGGATTGGCCATTACAACAGTTCGATATGAAAAATGCTTTTCTACATGGTGAATTATCTGAAGAAGTCTACATGGATCTTCCACCAGGGTGCATGATACCCAAAAGACACAGCCAAAAGATATGTAAGCTAAAGAAATCGTTATATGGACTAAAACAATCTCCGAGAGCTTGGTTTGGAAGGTTCACAAAATCTATGATAGCCTTCGGTTGCCATCAGAGCAACTCAGATCATACTCTTTTCCTAAAAAAGGGGCAAGATATAGAGATGGCAAAATATTCGATCCGTCCCGAACACGATAGATACCCGATCCGAATAGAGCAAAAAATACCTGATCTGCAGATCGGCGAAGCAGATCGGGACAGATATCTGTGATCCGCCGCGGATCTCGGGGCGGATCGGATCGAGGCTGCACCGATCTGTCCCGCCCCGAATTTTAAAAAAATTAAAATATTGAATTTATATTTTATTTTATATGTGATTTGATATTTAAAATATTTTTTGAATAAAAAATTTATCACCTTCGACATATTGTGGACCTTGCACAAGGTTTAGTGAGGAGGATGATGTTGTTTAAACTCTTATAGTATAGTAGTAAAGTATGTTTCAATATATTTTAAATTTTTGAATGCCAAAAAAAAATATGGATCGAGATATCACGGATCAAGTTACGATCCACCCCGATCCGTATCCGATCCGCCCCGAAAAATAGCAGATCGCGGGGCGGATTTGGATCAGGCCGATCCGTCCCGATCCCCTCCGTTGCCATCACTAGCAAGATAAGATCACTACACTCATTGTATATGTGGATGATATGGTGGTTATAGGAAATGATCCTAAAGAAAGAGAGGCCTTACAGAATTACTTGTCCAAAGAGTTTGAAATGAAAGATCTAGGCCCCCTGAAATATTTTCTTGGGATTGAAGTATCCCGATCTAATAAAGGAATAGTTCTGTCTCAAAGAAAATATGCCTTAGATCTATTACAAGAGACAGGTATGTCAGCATGTCAACCAATTGATACACCAGTAGAAGAAGGTCTAAAGTTATGTGTTGAATCTAACCAAATACCAGTTGACAAAGGAAGATACTAAAGACTTGTAGGGAGATTAATGTACTTGTCTCATACTAGACCAGATCTGGCTTATGGTTTAAGTATTGTCAGTCAGTTTATGCATAATACTGGAGAACAACATATGCAGGCAGTTATTCACATTTTGAGGTATTTGAAGTTTGCCCCAGGAAAGGGAATATTATTCACTAAAAACACAGACTATCAAAGCGTAGAAGCATATAATGATGCTGATTGGGTTGTGATGTGGGTAACAGACGATCTACTTCTTGTTACTTTACCTTTGTAGGAGGTAATCTTGTGACATAGAGAAGCAAAAACAAAATGTTGTAGCTCGCTCAAGTGTAGAAGCTGAATTCAGGGGTTTAGCAAACGTACTTTGTGATGCATTATGGCTAAGACTCCTCTTGCAGGATTTGGGTTATCTATCTGAACAACCTATCCAACTATTTTGTGATAATAAATTAGCATGTGACATCGCACATAATCCAGTTCAACATGATTGTACAAAGCATGTCGAGGTAGACAGATGTTTCATTAAGGAAAAATTGGATGGAAAGATTGTGGAATTACCTAAGATTAGATCAAATGACCAGTTAGCTGACATTCTTACCAAAGCGCCTCAAATCGAGTGTTCTTAAAGTTCTTAGACAAGTTGGGCATGTGTGACATCTATGCAAATATGTAATTGACTTAATGGAGAGATGCAATATGAAATATGTTATATTGATTGATTCTTTTTATGTATTTTATGATGATTTATGAATGTTCAACTATAGAAGATTGTAATATTGTAATTAAGGGATTATAATCTTAGATTGATTCTAGGGTTTATGTCAAATGAAAATTTCCCTTATATATACCTTGTAATTATAGAGATGTATTATCCTCTTAATGAAAATTACACAATTCATCAATCTTTAAAATTTAAATATGTGTAATCTTGATATTATGCAATTGACCAACTTTTAATGATCTATATATATATATATATATACACACACACATACATATATACCATCTTTCTTCATATAACTATATAAGTAATCGTGCACATGATTTATTAATTAAGTAGGCTAGTTTTTATAATTATGACAATAATTTATGATGAAAATAAACTCAATCTATCCTAACATCCAATTTTCCTCTCATAAATGGCCCATTTAACTAAGGTGTATTTTCTGGGTAAAATATTTTAATTGCCACTTAAGTTTCTCAAATATTTCTCAGTTGCTATTAAATTTAAAAAATTCAGCTTCCCATTGAAGTTACCAAAATATCATCTCATCCACCACTCACTCACTCTTCATTTTTAAAACACATGTCGCTCGCGATTTAGGTGATGTGGTATACACTAACGTTGAAGGCATCCTACGTATGAAAATTCCGTCTAACACGTCATCATGTCCGTTAATTTTTAAAATAGCGAGTGATAGAATGATGGATGTCATAATATTTTGGTAAGTCAATGACAACTCGAAAAACTTTTAAAATTCATTGACAATTGCAATATTTAACTATGTATCTCCTTGACCATGTACACAAAGGTGTCCTAAATACTAATTTATATTTTAAAGGGAAATTGGTACAAATCGTCCTTAACCTTTTCTTTCAGTGTAGAAATTGTCTTTAACATTTTTTTTTTTTTAACAAACAAGTCTCTAACCTATGCGTTTTGGTGTATATTAGTTTTATTTGAAGAAAAAGACAAATTGCTCTTAGTTTTAATTAGAAAAAATTGTAATTGGATTCTTAATCTTTGTAAAAAATACAAATGGTTTCGATACATTTATTATTTTTTTATAAAAATTAAAGGAAACTAACTAGATTTTTTTTTTAATTAACATTTTACTGACCAAATTGATAATACACTAAATTGTTATGTATATTTTACGTTCTATTATAAAATAACTAAAATTTAAGCTCATAATTATTAACAAATATGTTAAATAAAAATATTTATTACTATTATAAGTAATTATATTATTTAAATTTTAAATTCTTATTTTATCATTACAACATAAAAAGAAAAAAAAATTGTCACAAACATGATGCTCAAATATTTTTATTTAATTGAGCTATTTGTTTATTAACTACAAATATTTGAGCTCCAACTGTATTCTTCATATTTTAATTTATTGTTTTATTATCGTTTAAAAATAAATAACGCATAATGTGTAAATTAATTATTATTATTATTTTTTTATGCTAAATAAAAAACATAACAAGATTGGTTGAATATCAAAAAATTATATAAATCATTTTGTTATTTATTTAACTTAATTTTTATTCAATTTTATCACATCACATATGAATTACATATACTTAAAGAACAATAATTTTATATATATCTCTTATTAAAAAAATTAATTGACACAACTATCGTGATATATTTCATATGCTAAATTAAATATTATTTTATAAATGTATCGAACACATTTGTATCTTTTTCAAATATTAGGAATCTAATTACAATTTTCTCTAATTAAAATATTATTTTATAAATGTATCGAACACATTTGTATCTTTTTCAAATATTAGGAATCTAATTACAATTTTCTCTAATTAAAACTAGGAAAAATTACACTTACAGTCCCTATTTTTTCAGCCTTTGTAACAATATCATTCTCTTTCAATGATATATCGTCCCATCTTTTCATTAATTTGCATATATGGTCACCAAATGGTTATTTTTGATGATTTTGCTCTTAGCTTAAATAATTTAAAATATAGAAAAAAAAAAAGAAAATATAATTAAAAAATTACAATTGGGGACCATAACTTATTCAAAAGTGCAAATAAATTCTAAATCTCTTATTTTATTTTTTTTTACAAATTTGCACTTAAATTAATAAAAAAAAAAGTGTCATCAAATCTCAAACCTTCTAATTATGTTCAACGAAAGGACATTTGGAGTCTGGATAATTATCATTAATTGACAAAAAAAAAAATCAAGCATGTAAACTAAATTTGACTAATTTAATGACAAGTGATATATTCACATTTAAAATAATTAAAAAACATTAAAAAGTAAAAAAAAAAAAAAAAAAATCTCCCCCCCCCACAACCTCCCACCCCCCCCCCTAAAAACCAGACACAATTGAAAAATAAATAAATTATCAAAATCGAAATGATTGAAGTTTTTTTATTTGAAATCGTGTTAGGTCTAATTCTTATTACTTTTTGGCTGAATTATTCGTAATTGTTACAATATTATAGATGCGGTGATTAGTTGTACATTTGATTAATTAAAATATCTTTTTTATTTACTACCTCCTTTCTTTAATTTGCATTGATACCTCTTGTTTCATTTTAAAATAATTTTAAAAAGTGACCAGGAAAAAGAATTTAAATTGCTAATTAACATAATCACATATGCTACATGGCAAAAATCAATATATGTCGTCAATTTAGACAAAATTAATGGCAACAATACCATCATTGATCACCGACGCACGACTGTCATGAATTACTACGGCAATGTCACGAAGAAATCTTAAGTTGAAATATGTAGGCAACACATTCTACAATTGAAAATATCAGATCAATTGGTTAAAGAATCTAAAGGAGACACTGATGTGGTGTCGACCGAAGACTCTTAAACAGTCAAGTCAGTAAGTTTATAGAGATGAGTAAGAATTTTAGACGGAAGTAAATAGTTGAAGTTGAATGTTTCATAATGAGCTTAAGTACATTTGACTATGAAAGATGGTTGTATTAATAGGAGCGATGCCACAACCGTCTAGACGAGATCGGTGATAATTCTCCGAGATTTTTTATTAGGTAGAGATATAATTAGTCCTTCAGTGATAAGCATCATCCGTCTATACTTAATCAAGTCTATCACAATACAGTTGAATCTGGTGTGACTACTGAAATATAATATAACCGAATTCATTTAATTCAAAAATTATTTCCACCACCGAACTATATTAATCTTTACCCAGTCTAATCAATGTACTAACTAGAATTTAATCATGATAGCATAGATTTATATTACCCAAAAATGAGAAGATGATAACAGAGAATCTTAAAGCCTCTATTTTCTTATATAAGTAATCATGCCAAGTTCACCAACAGACTACAAGAAACAAGATACAACTCAAGAAAGAGAGCAAGAAAAACATGATTTGGAATAGAGGAGAAACCATTGAGAGAGGAGGGTTTGGCTTGGTGTCCATGGCTAACGTACAACACCAAATCAAGCGATCAATTTCCACCCATTATAGCCGCCAAAACCGTAAAAGTTTTGGCGTCGGATCGCTCATTGAAGAGAAGAATGTTGTAATCTCACGACCCAAAAGTCGTGAGCCCACAATGATGAATGGCCCAATTCTTATTAATCCACAATGAAGAAAAGCCCGTAAAATGCCCAAATTGAAAGTGCCTAGTCGTTGGCCCAGAATTTATGAAACACGCTTATGCCTATTGCTGTAAATACGCGTCTAATGCTGAGATGTTGGTTGCTTGTCATCCGTTGATATTGTGCCTTTGATCTCAGCCATTGGTGTGCCAGATAAATAGGCTCCTTCAGTCATTTTTAGGACTACGTCTGTGAGTGCGCAGCTTTCATTTTTCTGTCTTCTCAGATTCCCTTCTACTCCTTCTTCTTCCTTTCTGTTGGTGAACCTTTGGTTCGCCTCTGGTGTGTGGAAAGGTTGTTGCTACAGTAATCTTGAAGCGATTACTGAGTTGTTGTCTGTGATTTGTTCTCTAATCTATTGTGAGAGGACTTTTCTTGATATCTGTTAGAGGAGTTTGTAATATGAAAAAATAAGGGCTATTATGAGTGGTTTGGAGTTGTAACCTTGATTCTTGAACGTTTGTGCTTTCTATTAGTGGAAAGAGATGCCGAATCTATTTTTGTAGACCCTCAAAGGCAGATGTAAGCACTAACGTGCTGAATTGCCTGTCTCCTAATACGGGACGCTCATATCATTGCATTATCATTTACATTTCTATATATTTCTAATACTTGTGTTCTTGTTTGTGGTGAATGTTTGTATGATGTGAGAACACATATACCCCAACAAGTGGTATCGTAACAAAGGGGTAACAATTTCCGGATACTAAATAAAAGTTCGCCTCATTCTTGAGACAAATCTCAGGACTGTAAGTATAATCCTCTCATTTTGAGTTTCTTGTATATGAACTTTGTGTTTCATAGTTAATACAAGAAAAATGTTTTTCACTTCTAATTGCTTCTTGATTTGTTCTTAGTAATTGTTGTGAAACAGTTCGTAGTATAGAATATCTATAAAAGAATATTGTTTAACCATTCTTGTCTTCTTAAGTGTAACACCCTCTCTGAGGCTTTCTTGATCCCCCTTGACCTGAGAACCTGATTCTCATGGAATCCTGGGGTGGTCTTGATTATAGGTCTCTCCCAAAAACTGTGTGAAAGATCTTGCTTGTGCTTGTATCTGATTAATTGATTCTCTTACTTTCTTGCCATTGAATAAAATATCTCTTTCTTGTTTTTCCTTGTTTTCTGTTATCTTTGTGATAAATTGTGACAAATGGCTACTTCAAGTTTTCATTTAGATCAATTTAATGGAAAAGAAGATTTTGCTATTTGGCAACAGAAAATGAAAGAGATTTTAGGTCAACAAAAAGTGTCCAAGGCCATAAATAAATCTTATCCTGATACTATGTCCGATGATCAAAGGGTAGAGGCTGATGAGTTAGCCTATTCCTCTATTATACTTCATTTGTCTGACTCTGTGCTTAGAAAAATTGGTACTCTTGATGATGTTCAATCTTTATGGGAAACTCTTGAATCAACTTCTCTTGAAAAATCCCTTCCAAATAAATTGTTTTTACTGGAAAATTTTTTTAGTTTTAAAATAGATCCCTCAAAGGATCTTGATGAAAATTTTGATATATTCAATAAGTTGATCCAAGATATTAAGAACTGTGGTGATAAAGGTATTGATGAGTATAAAGCCATAATTCTACTGAACTCAATACCTGAAGCCTATAAAGATGTCAAAAGTGCCATCAAATATGGTAGGGATGATCTGACTGTTGATATGATCATTAATGCTCTAAGAAGTAAGAGTCATGAGTTGAAAAATGATAAAGAAACTAGAAGTAATGGTAAAGGTCTATATGTTAAAGGTAGATCACAGCATAGACAGTCCAATAATCAAGAAGGTAATAATCCCAATGGCAAAGGCAAGGGTAAGTCTAGATCAAAATCAAAGGTAAAATGGAGAAAATGTTACAATTGTGGTAAGTTGGGGCATTATTTTAAAGATTGTTATAAGTTAAATAACAATTATCAGAAATATAAAACCCCTGATCAAAGCAATGTTGCTACCACAAGTTCTGACACTCTTGGTGAGCTGTATGTTGTCTTTGATAAGGAAGAGCCTGATATCTGTGTGAACCCTGTGTCTTCAACTTGTCAATTTGATGAATTGTTGCTTGATTCGTGATGTACTTTTCATATGACTCCTAATTTTGATATGTTCGCACTTATATTAAAATGAACTCGTATTGTTGTTATGGAAAATAATGTTGCATGTAAAGTCCATGGAATAGGAAATATAATAGTCAAATTTGATACTGGTTTTGTTTATCTCTTTGAAAATGTGAGACACGTTCCTGACTTGTCCAAAAATCGATTTCTATTGGCACCTTAGAAGATTCTAAATTTGTTGGAAAGTTTGGTGATGGCTATTTTAAAATATCTAAGGGTGCTCTTCTTGCTATCAAAGGATATAAAAGAAATGGCTTGTATTTCACTCAAACTGAAAAATCTTCTTCATGTAATGCTATGGTTAAATCATCGATATGGATTCCACCGATCTTTGACATAAAAGGCTAGCTCACTTAAGTAATAAGGGGCTAAGTTTCTTACAAAATCAAGGTTATTTTGGAAAAGATAAAATTTCTGATATTCATTTCACGTGAAACTTCTTTCATGGGAAAACAACATAGAGTTCAATTTTCTGATGGCTTACATAAATCTTCCTCCATACTTGATTATGTGCACTCTGATTTGTGGGGTCCATCTAGCACACCTACACATGGAGGGAACAAATATTTTTTGTCCATAATTGATGATTTTTCAAGAAAAGTGTGGATCTATCTTTTGAAAAATAAATCTTAAGTGTTTGATAAGTTCAAAACCTGGAAAACTCTTCTTGAAAATGAAACTGGTTAAACTGTAAAGTGTTTAAGGACATATAATGGTCTTGAATTTTGTAATAAGACCTTTGATGATTTTTGTAATCAATGTGGTATTAAAAGGCACAAAACTGTTCCTTATTCCCCCAGCAAAATGGTGTTGCTGAGAGGATGAATAGAACTCTTCTTGAAAGAGTTAGATATATGCTAACCAGTTTTGGTTTATCTAAATCTTTACGGGTAAAAGTCATTTATTCTTGCATGTTATCTTGTTAACAGATCTCCTTCTGCTTTGCCTTAAGTGGTAAAACTCATGAAGAGGCTTGGCATGGTAAGCCTACTGACTATTCTAATCTTAGAATCTTTGGATGTACTACCTATTCTCATTTGAAAGATGATAAACTTGATCCCGGATCTCAAAAGTGTGTATTCTTAGGATATCCTAAAGGAACAAAAAGGTTATAGACTATGGGTTAGAAGCTTGGGAGGTTTTAAAACCATAGTCGATCAGAGAGATGTTGTTTTCAAAGAAAATGAGATGTCTTGTTTAAAACAAACTACTGAGACTAGTGATGACAGTAATACCACTAACACAGATGTTGAGGTGGAGCCTGATAATGTAATTATCACTCCTACTGAACAAAATTCCACATATGATCCTCAACATGTAGTTTCTGATGATGATTCTAACCTTAATCAGATTAGAAATGAAAGTCAAAATTAGAATCAAAGCTTGAGATCTGATGATTACCTTTTAACTAGAGATAGATATAGAAGAACTATCAAGGTTCCTTCTAGATTTTCTGATTATGACCTTGCTGCTTTAGCTGTGAATTCGTTTGATGTTTTAAGTAATAATGAACCTAAAACGTTTGATGATGCTATGAATGGAAGTGAATCTAGTATGTGGTGGAATGCGATGGAGGATGAAATGTCTTCTTTGTATAAAAACCAAACTTGGGAATTAGTTCCCAAACCTCCACATAAATCCATTGTGGATTGCAGATGGCTATACAAGGTAAAAGAATGTAATAATTCTTCTGACCCTTCTAAGTTTAAAGCTAGACTTGTTGCTAAAGGATTTACTCAAAAGCATGGTGTTGATTATACTGAAATTTTTTCTCCTGTGGTAAAATATACTACTTTAAGAATTATGTTTGCTTTAGTTGCTTATTCCAATTTAGAAATGGAACAACTTGATGTTAAAACTATTTTTTTACATGGTGAATTGGATGAAAATATTTACATGAATCAACCCATTGGCTTTATTGATAAACACAAATCTGATTATGTGTGTTTACTTAAGAAATCCTTATATGGTTTGAAGCAATCTCCCAGGCAATGGAATAAGAGGTTTGATACTTTCTTGTTAACCTTAGGTTTTAATAGAAGTGATTTTGATCATTGCCTCTATTTTAAATCTGAACTTCCAAGTAATACTCTTGTGTTCTTACTATTGTATGTTGATGATATGCTAATAATTAGTTCATGTGTTGACTTAATTAGTAATATTAAAACTGCCTTAAGTTCAGAATTTGATATGAAAAATCTTGGCAATGCTAAGAAAATTCTTTGAATGGATATAATTAGAGACAGGTCTAATTCTATCTTGATGCTAAAACAATAGTCTTATACCATGAAAATTCTAAAGAAGTTTTCTATGCTTGATTGTAAAGGTGTTTCTGTTCCTTTAGCTAACCATTTTATTCTAAGTAAAGACCAATGTCCCCAATCTGCTGAAGAATTAGAATACATGAATAAAGTGCCTTATTCTAATATGATTGGTTCTGTAATGTATGACATGGTTTGTACTAGGCCTGATATTGCTTATTTTATCAGTGTGTTAAGTAGATATATGTCAAACCCTGGGGAACAACATTGGGAGGCTTTAAAATGGTTACTGAAATATCTGAAAAGTACTGCAAATGTTGGTTTAGTTTTTAGACATTGTAGTGAAGGGATAAAACTGAAAGGGTATGTTGATGCGAATTATGCTAATGATAGAGATAGTAGGAAATCTACAACTTCATATATGTTTACTCTCTGTAATTCTTGCATAAGCTGGAAATCTCAGTTACAACATATAGTGGCGCCATCCACTCATCGAATCAATATGTTGCAATCATCAAGGCATGAAAGAGGCTTTATGGCTGAAAGGTTTGTTGTCTGAATTAAACTTACTCCATAATCCCGTTGTTGTGTTTCTGATAGCCAATCTCCTATACAGCTTTGCAAGAATCTTGTTTTTCATGATAGAATTAAGCATATGGATGTAAGATTACATTTCATCAGGGACATAGTGTCCAAGAAATTGATTAATCTTGACAAGATTCCTACACAGTCTAATCCGTCTGATATGGGAACTAAACCACTGCCTTTAAACAAGTTTAAATCATGTTTAAGTTTACTTAATATTGATTCAGGTTAAGTATGTTTAGATATGTCTAATAAATAGTATATGTAGTATATATATTAGTTTAGATTATCTTGTTCCTTAAACTTTGTGTTTT
The DNA here is from genome assembly GCA_023638005.1 of Forsythia suspensa. Taxonomy (NCBI): domain Eukaryota; kingdom Viridiplantae; phylum Streptophyta; class Magnoliopsida; order Lamiales; family Oleaceae; genus Forsythia; species Forsythia suspensa. The sequence continues at coordinate 35,888,431 of CM042671.1, forward strand.
TTGCACTAACTTGTTTTAAACTTTTGCAGGAACCTGAGGCTATGATATAAACATATGACTTCTTTCTTTTTGCACTATGAAGTTACATTTGGTTCAAGGTAGAGATTGTTGTAATACTGTGACCCAAAAGCTGTGAGCCCACAATGATGAATGGCCCAATTCTTATTAATCCACAATGAAGAAAAGCCCAGAAAATTCCCAGCTGAAAGTGCCCAGTCGTTGGCCCAGAATTGATGAAACACGCTTATGCCTATTGCTGTAAATGCGCGATGTTGGTTGCTTGTCATCTGTTCATATTGTGCCTTTGATCTCAGCCATTGGTGTGCCGGATAAATAGGCTCCTTCAGTCATTTTTAGGGCTACGTCTGTGAGTGCGCAGCTTTCATTTTTCTGTCTTCTCCGATTCCCTTCTACTCCTTCCTTTCTGTTGGGTTCGCCTCTGGTGTGTGGAAAGGTTGTTTTTACAGTAATCTTGAAGTGATTACTGAGTTGTTGTCTGTGATTTGTTCTCTAATATGTTGTGAGAGGACTTTTCTTGATATCTGTTAGAGGGGTTTGTAATAGGAAGAAATAAGGGCTGTTATGAGTGGTTTGGAGTTGTAACCTTGATTCTTAAACGTTTGTGATTTCTATTAGTGCAAAGAGAGGCCGAATCTACTTTTGTAAAGCCTCAAAGGCAGATGTAAGCACTAACGTGCTGAACTTCCTATCTCCTAATACGGGACGCTCATATCGTTGCGTTATCATTTACATTTCTGTATATTTCTAATACTTGTGTTACTGTTTGTGGTGAATGTTTGTATGATCTGAGAACGCATATACCCCAACAAAGAAGTCACTTGATTTATTCAAAGAGTGTCCCTACATTCTTCATTGTTTTGGCGATGATTTTACCACAGAAGAAGGCGAGGAACTATACAACATCCTGCTTGAATATGCGTCCCGAGGATGTCTAGCAGATCGTAAAGGCTTGCCAGAGCATATTGTAAGACAGCACACAAATTCGATACTTATTGCCTTGAGTCATGTTCATAATCATGGATATGTTCATTGTGATGTAAAGCCACACAATGTATTGCTTGTGGCTGATTCTTTACATTCAAGAAACAAGGGTGTCGGAGAAATCGCTAAGTTGGCTGATTTTGGGAGTGCAAAGAATATCAAAGATGATCAAGATAACAAGGAATTCAGGGTATTGTTCTATATGCTGAGCCAGAGTCTATTATCCATCAAGAATACGAGCCTGAGTCGGATATTTGGGCATTAGGGTGCACCGTATTGCATATGATTACAGGAAAATCACCTTGGAAAGTTGAGAAAGGGGCCAAGGCTGAGGATGTTTTATACAAGATTGGTTGCAGTCATGAATTGCCCGACATTCCGAGTAAGGCTTCCAAAGATGCCAAAGATTTTCTGAAAAAATGCTTGATCAAGAATCCAAAAGCAAGATGGACCGCTGATATGTTATTATCTCACCCTTTTCTTGCTTCCATTGGTGACTCCCATCAACAACATTGTGGTAGACAGAAGCATCGTTTTCCAAAATTATTTCGTGGGTTTTCGCCCATGCATCAGTGTTTTCATGTACACAACCGTGTCCAAGCATGTTGAGTTCAAGTTTAGTTTTGAGTTACGACAAGATGATGTGTATATTGTTTTAGCGAATTATTAAGTAGTATTATTAAATAAATTTTTGTGAGCCTCATTATTTCGATCCCTTGCAAACAGATTCAAGAAAAAAAAATTTGTATCATGCATACTGATGATTTATGATCTGCGTGCAATGTAAATGTATATATCATACAAATATGTATATCCCGAATGGTTGGTATAGAGTAGGGATTGTTCCATTTTGTGTTGGAAATAAGTTGTTTATAAATTGGTTTGACCAATTTTGACCAAATATTCGGATGAGTCCCTATAACCGATTATTATAAATTTATAGTCGAATGCATGAGTAGATGCTCGTGGTACATTTGATTTCGTAAAATTATTTCTGAATGAATGAGAAATTAGTATCAAAAGTTGACACCTTGAAAGTAGAAATTGGATGTTGTAGCAAGGTTGGGAAGTATATCCCACATCAGAAGATGACATGATTTTGAACTAATTAATATACCTGTAGTTTGGATTTGGATTTGGCCTCCAAGGAGCACTCGCAACTCTTTAGAGGAGAGAAAGCTTAGATGCTATCGAGTTTGGTTCAAAGCCCATGCACGCAAACCTTTATATATTGGTTAATATTTTTTATTTATAACCGATATGAGATTTTTCCTTAACATATCAATTATCTAGTCACAAAAACGAACGGTTAGCTAGAGAGTGGAGATTTACCGCCTGGTCGACTCCTCCAAAAGGTTACATGTGTTCCTGCTAGATTAGTAAAGGAATGGAGACCGTTGCCCGCGAAATTGACAGCCATGAATATAAAATGACCCTCTAGGTAAGCAATGGACCAAAGAGCATAAAATTTATTGTGTGAGTATAAGTTGCTTAGCCAGAAACTTAGGTTGAGCAGTTGTATATTATACATGAATGGAGGAATTGTAAGGAAAAGAGTAGTGGGCGACCTCATGGTGTGGATTTTATTACCTTTTTTTTTTTCTTATTTCAAATATGTTTCTAGTTTTTGAGGGATTTCATCACATTTAAATATGTATAATCTTGATATTTTGCGATATGTTGACCAACTTAATGATCTATATATATATATATATATATATACCATCTTTCTTCATATAACTATATAAGTAATCGTGCACATGATTTATTAATTAAGTAGGCTAGTTTTTATAATTATGACAATAATTTATGAAGAAAATAAACTCAATCTATTCTAGGCCACTAATCTCCTACCCTCTTGGAGGAGATGGGGATAAAACTTCTTTTACTTTGAAGTGTGGTCAGTTGATGATACACCTCGTGGGGCAGTCAGCCCCCATCTATCCTAACATCCAATTTTCCTCTCATAAATGGCCCATTTAACTGAGATGTAGTTTCTGGGTTAAATATTTTAATTGCCACTTAAGTTTCTCAAATATTCTATTAAATTTAAAAAAAAAAAATCAGCTTGCCATTGAAGTTACCAAGATGTCATATCATACACCACTCACTCACACTTCATTTTTAAAACACATGTCGTTTGCGATTTAGGTGATGTGGCAAACACTAACATTAAAGGCAACCTACGTATGAAAATTCCGTCTAACACGTTATCATGTTCGTTAATTTTTGAAATAGCGAGCGATAGAATGATGAATGTCATAATATTTTGATAAGTCAATGACAACTCGGAAAACTTTTAAAATTTATTGGCAATTGCAATACTTAAACTCAATATTTCCTTGACCATGTACGTAAAGGTGTCCTTAATCCTAATTCATATTTTAAAGGGAAATTAGTACAAATCATCCTTAAACCTTTTCTTTCGTGTAGAAATTGTCCTTAACATTTTTTTAGCATATAAGTCCCTAATCTATGTGTTTTGGTATGTATTGGTCCTTATTTGAAGAAAAAGACAAAATTACCCTTAGTTTTAATTAGATAAAATTGTAATTGGATTCCTAATTTTTGCAAAAAGTACAAATGGTTCCGATACATTTAATTTTTTTATAAAAAATTAAAGGAAACTAACAAGGTTTTTTTTTGGGGGGAATTAACATTTTATTGACCAAATTGATAATACACTAAATTGTTTTGTATATTCTACGTTATATTATAAAATAACTAAAATTTAAGCTCATAATTATTAACATATATGTTAAATAAAAATATTTATTATTATTATATAGTAATTATATTATTTAAATTTTAAATTCTTATTTTATTATTACAACATAAAAAGGAAAAAAAAAAACAAATTTGTCACAAACATGCTGCTCAAATACTTTTATTTAATTAAACTATTCGTTTATTAACTACAAATATTAGAGTTCCAACTGTATTTTTCATATTTTAATTTATCATTTTATTATCCTTTAAAAATAAATAATGCATAATGTGTAAATTAATTATTTTTATTTTTATGCTAAATAAAAAGTATAATAAGATTTGTTGAATATCATAAAATTATATAAGTCATTTTGTTATTTATTTAACTTAATTTTTATTATGTGAATTACATATACTTAAAAGCACAATAATTTTACATATATCTCTTATAAAAAAATTAATTGATACGACTATCGTGATATATTTCATATGCTAAATTAAATATTATTTTATAAAAGTATCGAACACATTTGTATCTTTTGCAAATATTAAGAATCTAATTACAATTTTCTCTAATTAAAACTATAAAAAATTACACTTACAGTCCCATTTTTTTAGCATTTGTAACAATATCATTATCCTTCAATCATATATCGTCCCATCTTTTCATTAATTTGCATATATGGTCACCAAATGGTTATTTTTGATGATTTTGCTATTAGCTTGAATAATTTAAATTAATAGAAAAAAAGAAAATATCAATAAAAAATTACAATTGGGGGCCCTAACTTGTTTAAAAGTGCAAATAAATTCTAAATCTCTTATTATTATTTTTTTTTACCGGATTTGCACTTAAATTAATAAAAAAAATGTACCATCAAATCTCAAACCTTCTAATTATGTTCACCAAAAGGACTTTTGAAGTCTGGATAATTATCATTAATTGACAAAAAAATCAAGCATGTGAACTAAATTTGAGTAAATTAATTTAACGACAAGTGGAATATTCATTTTTAAAACAATTAAAAACATTAAAAATGTATCAAAATCGAAAAAATTCTCCCCCGAAGTTTTCACTATTTTAAATAAAGTATCAAAATCGAAATGATTGAAGTTTTTCTATTTTGAAATCGTGTTAGGTCTAATTCTTATTATTTTTTGGCTGAATTATTCGTAATTCTTACAATATTACAGACGCATTGATTAGTTGTACATTTGATTAATTAAAATCTCTCTTTTATTTACTACCTCCTTTCTTTAATCCACAGTGATACCTCTGGTTTCATTTTAAAATAATTTAAAAAGTGACCATGTAAAAGAATTTAAATTGCTAATTAACATAATCACATATGCTACATGGCAAAAATCAATATATGTCGTCAATTCAGGCAGAATTAATGGCAACAATACCATCATTGATCACCGGCGCACGACTGTCACAGATTACCAACAGCAATGTCACGAAGAAATCTTAAGATGAAATATGTAGGCAACACATTCTACAATTTAAAATATCAGATCGATTGATTAGAGAATCTAAAGGAGACACTGATGTGGTGTCAACCGAAGACTCTTAGACAGTCAACTTAAGCTTATAGAGATGAGTAAGAATTTTAGACACGAAAGTAAATACTTGAAGTTGAATGTTTCATAATGAGTTTACATTTAACTCTAAAAGATGGTAGTATTTATAGGAGCGATGCCACAACTGTTTAGACGAGATCGATGATGATTCTCCTAGATTTTCGATTAGGTAGAGAAATAATTAGTCCTTTAGTGATAAGCATCATCCATCTATACATAGTCAAGTCTATCACAATATAGTTGAATATGGTGTGACTATTGGAATATAATATAACTGAATTCATTTAATTCAAAAATTATTTCCATAACCGAACTAAATTAATCTTTATCCAGTCTAATCAATGTACTAACTAGACTATAATCATGATAGTATTAGGAGGCGCTGAATTTGTAAATTAAATTAGTGTCCCACCCTTATTGTGAAGCACAAACCGGAAACCTAGGAAATAACAAGTAATAGCATAGATTTATATTACCTAAGAATGAGAAGATCTTAACAGAGAATCTTAAAGCCTCTATTTTCTTATATAAGTAATCATGCCAAGTTCACCAACAGGCTACAAGAACAAGATACAACTCAAGAAAGAGAGCAAGAAAAACATGATTTGGAATAGAGGAGAAACCATTGGGAGAGGAGGGTTTGGCTTGGTGTCCATGGCTAACGTACAACACCAAACTGGCGATCAATTTCCACCCATTATAGCTGTCAAAACTGTAAAAGCTTCGGCGTCGGATTCGCTCATTGAAGAGAAGAAGTTACTTGATTTATTCAAAGAGTGTCCCTGCATTCTTCATTGTTTTGGCGATGATTTTACCACGGAAGAAGGCGAGGAACTATACAACATCCTGCTTGAATATGCGTCCCGAGGATGTCTAGCAGATCGTAAAGGCTTGCCAGAGCATACAGTGAGACAGCACACAAAATCGATACTTATTGCCTTGAGTCATGTTCATAATCTTGGATATGTTCATTGTGATGTAAAGCCACACAATGTATTGCTTGTGGCTGATTCTTTACATTCAAGAAACAAGGGTGTCGGAGAAATCGCTAAGTTGGCTGATTTTGGGAGTGCAAAGAATATCAAAGATGATCAAGATAACAAGGAATTCAGGGGTACTGTTCTATATGCTGCGCCAGAGTCTATTATCCATCAAGAATACGAGCCTGAGTCGGATATTTGGGCATTAGGGTGCACCGTATTGCATATGATTACAGGAAAATCACCTTGGAAAGTTGAGAAAGGGGCCAAGGCTGAGGATGTTTTATACAAGATTGGTTGCAGTCATGAATTGCCCGACATTCCGAGTAAGGCTTCCAAAGATGCCAAGGATTTTCTGAAAAATGCTTGATCAAGAATCCAAAAGCAAGATGGACCGCTGATATGTTATTATCTCACCCTTTTCTTGCTTCCATTGGTGACTCCCATCAACAACATTGTGGTAGACAGAAGCATCGTTTTCCAAAATTATTTCGTGGGTTTTCGCCCATGCATCAGTGTTTTCATGTACACAACCGTGTCCAAGCATGTTGAGTTCAAGTTTAGTTTTGAGTTACGACAAGATGATGTGTATATTGTTTTAGCGAATTATTAAGTAGTATTATTAAATAAATTTTTGTGAGCCTCATTATTTCGATCCCTTGCAAACAGATTCAAGAAAACAAATTTTGTATCATGCATACTGATGATTTATGATCCGCGTGCAATGTAAATGTATATATCATACAAATATGTATATCCCGAATGGTTGGTATAGACTAGGGATTGTTCCATTTTGTGTTGTAAATAAGTTGTTTATAAATTGGTTTGACCAATTTTGACCAAATATTCGGGTGAGTCCCGATAATTGATTATTATAAATTTATAGTCGAATGCATTCTACTCCATGAGTAAATGCTCGTGGTACATTTGATTTCGCAAAATTATTTCCGAATGAATAAGAAATTAGTATCAAAAGTTGACACTTTGAAAGTGGAATTTGGATGTTGTATCAAAGTTGAAGTGTATCCCACATTGGAAGATGACATGATTTTGAACTAATTAATATACCTGTAATTTGGATTTGGGTTTGAGCTCCAAGGAGCAGTACCGCAGGTCTTTAGAGGAGAGGAGGCTTAGATGCTATCGAGTTTGGTTCAAAGCCCACGCCCACGTCGCGGGCTGGGCTGGGCTGGGCTGGGCTGGGCTCGTTATCGGGTTTGGGTCGCTTAGTATATCCTTTTTAGATAAAAATAATTTATTTATTTTAATTCATCATTCTGAATTTGATTTGACACGTGTCACGTGTAATGTCTGTTGGATTAGAACAGACACCATTGTTCAACATGTCCTTACAAGTTTGGCAACTGTTCATTCGAGTTCTTTCAAGTGACTTGTCTTTTCAGACACAACTTTTGGTATGCTATAAATGAGCCCTATAATTCTGCGAATTTTCATTCCATAACATACAAAATTATTTTGCATTCTATAATCATAGTTTTCGAGTCCTCGTTTTCAGAGATTACTATACAATTCAAGTTCTCCGTCCTTTCGGTTTGTAGTGCTACTATCTAAAGTTTTGATCGTTGTGTCGTGGGAAGCGTTTGCCACAATACCATAAGCACCGAAGCGGGGCAAATACGTCTTAAGAATAGAGAGTTAAACTCTTGCTTGATTTGTGTTTATCAAATTCAATTTGTCATTTTTGTTTTTTCGAACTGGGAAAAGTCCAACTTGAAAATCGTGCGCCGTTCGAATTGTAGTCTGGAGAAGCGTCCTCAGCGGCGGACCGAGCCCAAGTCCCCTGGAAAGGGGCGCCAGAGAGGGTGAGAGCCCCGTTGTGCTCGGACCCTGCCGCACCACGAGGCGCTGTCGGCGAGTCGGGTTGTTTGGGAATGCAGCCCCAATCGGGCGGTAAATTCCGTCCAAGGCTAAATACAGGCGAGAGACCGATAGCGAACAAGTACCGCGAGGAAAAGATGAAAAGAACTTTGAAAAAAGAGTAAAAAATAAGTGTTCTAACATTATATAATAACTTAGTAGGTAACAAACTTAAGACGTATTTTACTATGCTAGTAATTATATTCTGTTGCTTTTTTATACTGCTTAATATACTGTTTAAACGTATACTGCTCTGTTTCATGAATGTGTTCTGTTTACATTTAATAACTTGTAATTGCATGCATATTATATTCTGCTTTTTATTCTGTTGCGTGAAATCTAAAGATTCTCCTAACAATTAATTGCATGCAACATTAATTGTTATGTTTGCCATTAAACGCCTGCAAATTAAAGTTCTATTATACAAATTTGAATGCATGTAAATTAAGTTTCTCATTACAGTAGTTTCATCAAGTTTTATGCAAATTAATTAATTAAATCATAATCAATTTGGGCCTTTTGTTTGTTTCTGTTCCTTTGCTGAATTTCTGTCCGTGACATTAATCTTGCATTTTCATCATTGTTTGTTTATATTAATCTTGTATTTCTTTACAATCTATATTCTGGAATTATTGATATATAAGTCAGAATCAGTTTTCTATATTTTGTAGTATTTATTCTATTGCATTTAAATTAATAAGTAGTAATTACATTTAGTTATAGTGTACATTTCAAATTTATTATACCTATTCTGCGATATTTAAATTTTATATTCTTTTTGTGTATTGTATAATTGAATTTAATTGTGAGCATCTAAATTATATTTATAGTGATATTTGATCTCTAATTTATCACCGAAGATAATTTGGTTAGTAGTTTGTTCTACTAAAGAATTTTATTATTCCTATTAATTTATTGTTGATCTTTTGTTTGTATAACAGAAATGAATTCAAATGGAACAAATGGAGTTCCTACAACTAATGGTATACCCATGAGGGTTCCACCTATGACTATTTCAATTCAATCGACTCAAGTGCCTCTTGGAGAAAAACCTGAAAAATTCAACGGGGTTGATTTCAAGAGATGGCAACAGAAAATGCTATTCTATCTCACCACTCTTAACTTGGCAAAATTTCTTTTAGAAGATCTTCCTCCAGTGCAAGAAGGCTTTCAATATTTCAAAAACCACATAACAAAATTTCTTCTAGAACAATAATGGCTTCTTTCCAATTCTCAAAAATATTCTAAGTTTCATGGATTATGTGCTGGGACTTTCATGTTTATGCTAATGATAACACCAATTTTTTTCGTGTCAAAAATTACTTCTTGGTCTAAGTCTTTGATTAAGTAGAAGATATTTTTGAAGCATAAACTTGAATTACAAACATGAGCTTTTGAAAGTTTATATTGAATGTTGAGACGTTTTCCGCTAGCTCCATAAAGGTGCTCGGTTGTTTTCCCAAAGTATTTTGTTGGCACAAGACCTTCTCGTATACAATTTTGATCAACTCCTGGATCTATAATGACTATAGTTTTTAATTTGAACTCTTTATTGATAATAATCATCATTTGACAATACTATTTTTAAATTGAATCCTATTTATAAGGTTGAGTTGATCTTCTTCCGTTTGAGAAATGAGTTGGTGGATTTCATCGTTGGATTCATCTTTGGACTCTTCTTCAAGATCTTTTCCTTTTGACTTGGGCATCTCTTCTTCTAAATGTTTTGCTTTTAGAAAAACAACTTCCATTTTAACATTCTTCATTTTCATTCAAAGGTTGAAATTTGAGTTTTCATTCCATTAATTTCTTATTTTAAATCATCACTTGATATTTTTTAAACGGATTCTTATTTAAACCTATTTATGATTTGAGACATACTAAATTGTTTTATGGCCAGCTTTTGTGGAATCAAAAGCTGATTAAATTTCCTTTTTAATTGAGTATCTTCAATTTTTTCAATTATTTTTTAAATAATAACCTTTTCTTTATCATTTTCTTGAGTGAGGACGTTGATAGATTTATTTTTACAATGAAAAATATTGTCTTCACAACCACAATTTTGTTTATCGCTACTAGATTCAGAAGAGAGTGGGCTTTCCTCAAACTTGGAGTCTTCTTGACTTTGATAAACTTGTTCTTCATCGTATTCTGAGATTCTTGAGGACTAGAGGTTACATACCATATTTAATAATTGAAATTTAAGGTCTTCATCCATATATATTTAAGAAAAGTGTCCTCAACTCAGATTTTAAAAGATTAATTGTTAATATATATAAATTTGAATAGATTTCATGAATTTGAATAAAATTTCACAAAATTATAAGATTTCAATTGAATTCTATATTATAAATTTCATTATATTCTTATGGATTTCTATAGATTTGTTGTCTTTTTATTAAAAATAGTAATTTTACATTATTTTTATGTTAAATAGTTCAATTGATTGTCCTACATAAATAAATATTTTGGGTAAAATTTTGAAAAGAGAAATTTTTTGAAATATAAAGAAATAAAAATTCTTTTCAGTCAAAGATGTAATTACGATGGATTGGGAGGTATACCAATCCGACAACTAAGCTCAAAACGCAATTAGATCTATTGTTTGGGGATTCACTATCAATTTCCTCATTTTTGAATTTTTTTAAAAAAAAATTAATTAATTAGCAAGGCTTCTAAAAAAAAATTAATTGAAAAAAAGTTTAATTTTCACTTTATTTCTACTTGTCTTTTTTTTTTATATATATAATTTTCTCTTTCATATTCGAGACTAGATTATGGATATTTAGAATTCATTCTCTTCCAAAATCAATTGTTTAACCATCTTGTATAAAAGTTATTTATGACTTAAAAATATAATTTACATGCGTTGCAGTTGACGAGTAAATCTTTCTATGTTCAAAAAAAAAAAATTGAGTATTATACTAATTTTATAGTCCAATATCTAATTTTTCTATATGGTATTAAACTAATTATCTAATTAATATTTATCAATAGATTATTTATATTTTTCAGTCCAATTGTTTGGTTCAATAAATGGTCATGAAACATTAAGAATGAAATTTCAAAGACGATGTTTGACCATTGTAAAAAAATAATAAAATAAAAAAAAAAATTCAATTAATTTCATGCTAATATAAAAATTGAAAATCAAGAACATGGGTTTACTATAAAAACTTGTGGCACAAATTGAAGAGAGATGCGAGAGGGAAAGTTGCGTAAGAGGAGTTTGATTGAAATTTTGAGGGGTGGAGATATAATTCTTAAAGAATTTGGTATTCATATTTATGAGCTCCAAATTCATGCAAATTTGTTTAAATCTTCTAATTAAGGAAATCTATAGAAATCTTCTAGTAATTAGGGACACCTAAATTTCTACATAATATATTTAAATCTGAGTTGATGATACCTAAATTTCAATTGAATATATTAAAATCTGAGTTAGAGACACCAAAATTTACATGAATTTTTAAAATCTATTCAAATCTAAGTTGAGACACACTCGTTACATTCTTAATTTTCTTCTTTATGGGACGTTGATGAGAATAATGACCCATTTGCTTACATTTCCAACATGTTACATTTTTCTTTGATTTTTGGAATTTCTTCCTATAAGGCTATCTTTTTGGTGGTTTTTGATAATTATCTTCTTTCAAGAGAATTTTTCTTTTCTAGGACTTTTGATATAGGGGCTTGTTTCTTTTCTTGAATCTAGAGGAATGAGCTAAAACCTTTTTGAAGCCATATTGCTCGCAAAAAGATCCAAGCTCGCGACAACTCTCAGCTCTTCATTCTTGAGTTTTTCTTTAAGTTTAATATCATTACATAATGCTAAACCTTCTTTGCTGAGGTAATTGATAATTTCACGATATGTGAGGATAGCATATGGAATAGTATCGTTGTTTTGATTTTTTATAGTAGTCCTAACCCTTTCGATGAAGAGTTTTAGGAGTCCGGATATAAATCTTTCCTTCCAAAATGATTGATAACAATTTCCCTAATCATAACTTTAGTAAGGAAGATATATTTATACCATCAGAAGTCATGAAGCTTAGGATACGTCAGATTCATTAAAACTTCAGAGGATTTTCATGGTATAATGTTGGATTATCCAGAAAGTGTTGGACAACTGCGTAAGAAAGTATTAATACTGTCATTATGCCCATCAGGTTTTCAAACATTATGGACCTCATTTCTTTTTTGTTGAGTGAGGTAATTATTCCACCATTCTTTTAACTGGCCTAAAAGGCCGGTAATAATGTTATTGAAGACAATATTGGCTGGATTATCTGCATTGATATGCCATAAAACAAATGGCAATATTTTCAATGACCTACATAATTTGATATTCGGTCATTTCCATCAATATTACATTCAATAATATCTTCTACGGTATAACAAACTTGTCTCTTTTTATTTTCCTCATATAGCATGTCAGGAAAAGATGGTCTGGAATAGTAATTTGGTATTAATAGTGCTCCTCTGAGTAATTTTGACTTTTTATTTTATTTATCTGAGAAGTTTCTTCATTGAATTGATTTTCATGTTCATCTATTGAGCTTACTACATTAACATGTTTTGAGGTACTTAATTTTGAAAGTTGTTCTGACATTTCTGCCAAGATGCTTGATTCAGTTAAATGGTTTTGATTTAGTAATTTAGGTTTTGAAGTAGTTTCACCTAGGGGTTTGAATAACGAATTTGACCTTACCCTTTCTTTTGCAGGAGTTGTTGGTTCTTCCTTTTTGGACTTTTCAGATCCATAATTTGACTTAATTCTTTTTAATTGAGAAGTCATTGAGTGTAATTGAATATTATTACAATTATTTTGAGGTTGTATATTTTTAATTTCTTTGACCGTAGATTTTGTCAGTGATTTGTTTGAAAGGAGACGCAATAACTTCACTACTCCCTCAAGGAATAAAGATATCTTCTAATATGGGATGTTCAGTTTGAAATGTTTCTCCAGAGGTTGTTCTCCATGTGTTTTTGTTGATGTGGGTAGTATTAATTTATTTTTTAGCAATATTTTGTTTTCTAAAAACTTTGATTTTGGCACATTCAAAAAAACTTAAATCTTCTAGATACAAATCGAATTCATCCCAAGGGATTCGAGTTCTTCTTCAGAGAATATTGCCTTAAGAGTTCGCCTAAAAGTTTTTATTTAAAGGTGCTTATCATTTTTAAAATTTTGCCTTCTATCTATGGAATAAGAGATAACATTTCATGTTTGTCTAATTTTTCTGATGGAGGAAAAGATTGCATCTCTAAAGCAGTAGGTGACATAGGTCGTTCTGATTATGTTTGACATTCTGGCTCATAATGAAGTTAAGGTATATTAGGTTTAAAATCAACTCCTTTGAGTTGATCAAAGGAAGTTGAGTGTCATGAAGAATGAAAGGAAAAGGTCATTTCGAACCCAAACATCTTGGAAGAGGTTGTGTGTCTCGAAGTGGAAGAAGGTCCATCAAATATCATTCTAACATTTCCATTGGGAAAGTTTTGAATTTGATTGAGAATTTATTTAGGTTTTTGCCTTTCTGGAAAATTGACCCTTTCTAGATTCCAAGTTAAGGGTCTGGAAATTTTGTCCGAATGTAATCGTTAGGAACATTTGAATTTGAATGAGGAGTAACCTCCATTAAAAGAGTTTCATCATTCGGAGAGGATTGTAAATTGAGAATGGTACTCATTACCTTGTAATAAACATGGCAAATGACTACAATGGATCTTAAATTATCATCGAAGTTCATATTTTCTTATGCTTGTAAGTCAAGAATAAGGGTATTCAAAATAGCACCATCAAATAAGTCAACCAAAAAATTGGGATAGCAATTGAAGAACACCGGACCACCTTCAAGATTTGATTCTAAAACAAATAAAAAAAAATTTCAAAATTGAGATGTCTCTTATCTCTTAAGAGTAAAAGAATAGGTATATCTAGTCCTAACCTAAACAAAAGTTTAACACCTACTTGAACGAGGCCAATATAGATAAATTTATATTTCTTTTTCTGTTCTCTAATAGCATCGTTGGATAGTAATCGAATTTAAGTTAAATGACTTTTGATGGATAAAGTTTGTTCACAAATTTTGATAGCATAATCTTGACCGAAATCAAATATTCCTATTTCATAGATAATTTTTTTTATCTACTTTAATAATTGTCCTAATTTTGTAATCTTTGTTCTATTTGAACAATTTGTAATTCTTGATTATTGAGAGTTTCTCCTTCATCTTGATTACTATCTATCTCATTATCATGAAAAAATATTCTACCACTAGACCTAATGCTACTTGATCTACTAAACCACGACCTGGGCACCGACATTGTAAAGAAAGACTTACAAGACCAAGCAAACTATAGTGGTTGTGAGTAATACTAGATGACAGGACCACCTAACCCAATGAGACCACCATATTCTCGGCTAATCAACGTTTTAGGACTCAGTTTCTAGAGCAAAACACAGTAATTGTGGTTAGGTTTTGAAAAGTCAATCAGAATATTGTATTGCATTGTATGTTTGGATTGTATGTATACGTATGTATGTATATTATATAATGGCTTCTAGACTTAAGGGTGTTATTAACTCAAATTTGAATGGATTTTAAAAAGTCATATAAATTTAGGTGTTTTCAACTTAAATTTTAATAGATTTCATTGCTATTTATGTGTCCTCAACATGAATTTAAATAGATTCTTTAGAAATGTAAGTAAGGATGGCAATGGGCGAGTCCCGTCCAAAAAAAATGAGCCAAGTCCGCCCGTCTCAGAGGGCCACACGGGCGAGCCATGGGCATCCACGGCCACACTTGAAATTTTTTTTTTTTTTTTTTTTTTTGAGTTTAGAAAGTTAAAAGAAGAAATAAGTTATGGATAAAATTTACATTTCAAACCATCCTTCTTTTTTTGAGCTTGGGACCGGCTACTTTTAGCGTATGCGGAGTTAAAATTGTACATAAACAAGTTGTTACGTGTACAATTTTTGGTAAACTTAAATATTAACACTTAAAATGAATAAAAATGAAATAAATTTATACAAACTATACTTACATTTTATGTACCCATTTCTTGCACCTCTTTGGCCAATATGAGGTCTACTTTATTATGGATTCGAAGTTATGCATCCTTCCAATCGTTTAAACTCTCTAATATGACTGGTTTTAGTCTTGACTTCATATCATTCAAAATCCTACCACCTGTACTAAAAGATGCAATCCGATGCTACAGTTCATACCGGAGGTATTAGTAGATCGTGTGCTATAATAGAAATAATTGAGTATTAATGTTCGTTTTGTCTCCACCACTTAAGTATATCAAAATTATTCATCTCATCTTCATCTAACAAATTAAGCACGTCGTGACCAAAATATCTAGCTAACTCTAAAGGTACGTCTCTAATATTTGTTTTTACATTTGTGTCACTGGAAAGCGAAGAAGAAGAACTAGATTGTTGAGTTCCTTTAAGAATAAGGAAACTCTAATAATCGTTAGAGTTATTTGATGATGAATAAGGGATTGGTGTATAAGGTCTTCTAATGTTCCTACCGGTTTTTTGCCATATAAAAGTCCAACATTTCAAATAATATTTTTTCTAAATTACCATAAGTTATTGGATTACCGTAACTTAAGTTATTAGAAATTTCTGAAATAGTATGTTTTGTACCTTGTAAATTTACTCTCGTGTACATAATTGACGCTAACGGGAACAACATAGGTAGTTCTTTCCAATATTTTCTAAACTTAATTTTCATTGATACTACAATATCAAAAAAAATTGCAAATGTCTTACACCTATTAAAATTATTTGTAATAAAATAAAAATGATTTAAAACTAATGGACTAATAGGGTAATATATGCCAGCAAATGCATTTGTAGCGTCGAAAAAAAAAACTTTTAAAAATTTTCTCACATGAAATGCAATTTTCCAATCATATGGTTGCAAATCGTATTCTAGACCGTGTGAATGTCGTCTATTATAATAGGTGGTTATACAATTTTCATAACTTTCACATGCTTCAAGCATTAAATAAGTAGAGTTCCACCTATTGCATACGTACATAAAGATTTTGTTGGAAGAGAATTTTCTACACATAATTCATCAAATACTTGTTTTCGAGCAGGTAAAGCAATAATATAATTTAAGGCATACCTATTTTTTTCTAATTGTGGTCATATATACTTTAGACCATCTTGGACAATTAAATTAAAAACATGACATACACATCGAACATGAAATAAAATTCCACCAAAATCCAGATTTAATTCTCGAACTAATTTATCTATTACTATATTGTTAGGCGCAGCATTATCAAATGTGAAACTGCGAATTCTAGATTCGCAATTAAATTCTCTAATAATTGCCATTAAATAATTAAAATTTTGTATCACATTATGAAGGTAGTCAATTACTTTAAAAGCAATTATTCTTTTATGCATAATCTATAGTTGATCAATATAATGTAAAATAGCAGCAATATATCATTTCTTATTTTTACCGGATCATAAGTCCGAACTGAATGATACAACACCAGAATATTTAGTTAAATCATTTATTATATTTTGTTTCTTTTTAATATATAAATCAATACTATCAGCACAAAGAGTGTTTCTAGCGAAGGGCACATACCTTGATTGAAAATATTTTTGTACAAATTTTGTGAAGTGAGGGCTTTCCACTATTTTAAGTAGGAACTCACCACTGGCTACCAACTGAGTCATGTCTTCCCGGTGCATGGAGTGCTGTGAATACACCCTATTGTTAAGATTAGGAGAAGAACTAGAAGATCTACTAGGAGATTCGAAATGAGGTTGAGCTTGATTGGTATCAACTCTTCCGTTCTTTTGCATACACTTAGGAAAATGTCGGGTTTAGATGGCTCGTGCCACCACCTTTTTGCAATGCAAAATTTTGTTTATAATATTTACACATTGCCTTGAACATTAGTTGTCTATCATTAATTGCACCGGTCTCGCACTAATTTGAAATTATCCCAACACCGGTGGCTCTTTGTTTAGTAGTCGACCCAATCGTCGTAGTAGAGTTTGTCGTTTCTAACTTTTCGTCGATATCATCTAAATTGACAATTAGATCAGTGTTCCCAATCCCATAATCATCACCAAATTCAGGAATTGGAACATTATTTAATTCACTAAAATCATCATGAATTTGGTGGTCAGGACCGCAAGTTGTGTTGATCTATGTATAAAATACAAATATAGAAGTAGAAATGTAAAAATTCAACAATAAATTGTACAATAAAAGAGCTAATGTTGACAATATATTTTTATGGATTGTGTAGGTTGAGAGATTTGTGAATTTGTGAAAATATAGAAAGTTTAAGGTATATTATTGGGGTGGGGGTGGGGGGGAAGAATCATTTGAAAAAAAAAATGTTAAAGGACCAAATTAAAAGGTCACAAAAGTGATCATTGTCGCAACGATCACTTTTGTGACCGCTTAATTTGTCCCCACCTATGGCCCACGAATCGTGCTAGCTCGTGGGCCAAGTCTATGGCTCTGTCCATGCACCAATCCACAGTGCCGGGGCCATGGATTTCAAGGACAGAGCCAAGCTCGTCTAATGGGTCGGACTTTCACAGGCCCACAGGCAGCCCGACCCTTTTTCCATCCCTAAATGTAAGTATCCCTTATAACTAGTAGATTTCTAAAGATTTTCATTAGTTAGAAGATTTTAACAGATTTCAATTTATTTCGAGTTCATAGATATAAATACCAAATTCTTTAAGAATTCTTGTATCACCCATCAAATTTTCAATCCACAACTTCCTTCACCCTCTCCCTCTTGCCCCTATTCTCTATTTGTGCCACATTTTTTTTTTTTATTGAACTCTTGTTCTTGATTTTTAATTTACTCGTATGTATATTAACATGCAGATTTATTGAATTGTTTGATTTCTTATTTTAATAATAATTTTTTTTTATTTACAATTGTTAAACATCGTCTTTGAAATCCTTTCTTGATGTTCTATGACCATTGATTGAACCAAACAATTGGGTTGAAGAATATAAATAATCTATTGGTAAACCCAAATTAGATAATTATTTTTATTACTTTGGATGAGAATTACTGAATAATGGCGGATGACTTAATTTTGTTGAATGTTATTGTGGAATGCAGAGTTTCTACGTCAACTAAATACATGAGCGTTGTTGAAAATATATTATTTGACAATTACAACCATAGTTATCAGATCCGTCCGAATATCGACCCGGATAAAGAAGTAGGTTACTAGTTCAACTGGTGGGTCAATTTATATCAAATCGGTAGATCAATTTTTGCCAAATACAACATAAAATTATGAATTATAACAATCCAATAAATTAACATTACATTAATTATGTGACTAAATATCACTTAGTAAGCCCAAATCAAATAAAGCACTACATATATTAGAAAAACCTAGAATTTTTACATTACGTCTTCTTTTTAACCCAATTGAAATTGGAGGCCAAAATTTATAGGTTGAATGTAAAAGAAATTAATAGAAGGAAATTTTTGGTATTGTGCATTCAATTGGGACTTTGAATTAGGTCTGAAAGAGATTTTTCATTGAGGAGTACTTGTTGGCTGGTGGATTTTTTGGGTAGAATAGGATAATAAAAAATTGAAGAATTTCATTATGTAATTACCCGAATGGGTCATAAAATTACGGGTTACCAGGTTACTTAAAAAATCAGCAGTTTTTTCGAGTTGTAAACGGTTCGATTGTTGAACGGTCAAATTAAGATAATCGGATCGGTTGGGACACCAGGTAGCCGATTTTCTGGTCGACCGGCTTGGCGGTCTGAATTTAATAACACTTATTACAACTACTATTTAATATTATGGTTAATTATACTAATGGTCCTCTTTCTTTCGTGATTTATAACGATTTCATTCACATTCTTCTATTTATTCTCATAGATGGTCCACAAATCACTATTTTTCACTATTCTAACAATTCGTTGACAATTTTACCCCTTAACTTAAATAAATTAAAATAATTAAAAAAAAAAAAATACAATAAAAGCATTGCAATTGAGCCTTTAACCTTTTCAAAAGTACAAATAAATTCTAAAACTATTTTATTTTATTCAAATAAGTATTCTTCCCCAACTAAAAAGAAAACATATTTTCTCAACCAACCCCCACCCCCACTAAAAGATTGTGGCTACCTGAAGGCTTTGGTGTTTTTATAGTTGTAACAGTACTGCAGCTTGAAATTTTCCAACATCATGTCAACATTTGCATACATAAAGGCTGTATAAAGAAATGAGCTTTGTCTTCTCACATGTTGGAATATAATGGACACTTTTATGGACGTACAGACTAGTCTGATGGATGATGGAGTGGCTTTGTTGTGCCTGTAGATGGCACTCTTTCTAGTGTTTGATTGAAGAAAATTCACTCAGCCAATTAAGGTACACAGCTTTCTTTGCTTGGTGAATTTAGCTTTATACATCAAGTCTATCTGCTTGATATATTGAGAAAACACAAGATTTTGTTTATTTTACAGGATGATATAGGAGATAAATCAGTCTTTAATTTTAACGCTTTGCCTGAAGAAGAGAAGAGGACACTGATTGAGAAACTTGAAGGGCAAAACTAAACGAGACAATCAGACCATTTTCAAACTGTTTTTTAGTTGGGTTGGAGTGGGATGGGATGGGGTGGAGTGGGGTGGGGGTTGGAAAAGATAATTCCTTTTAGTTGGTAAAGAATACTTATCTGAATAAAATAAAATAGTTTAGGATTTATTTATACTTTTAAAAATATTAAGGGCCCAATTGCAATGCTTTCATTGTATTTCTTTTTTCTATCACTTTAATTTATTTAAGTCAATGGACAAAATTGTCAAAGAATTGTTAAAATAGTAATATCTTCTAAAAAAATGAATGGGGATGAAATCGTTAAAAACCTAAAAGAATGGAGACCATTAGTTTAATTAACCCTTAACTAACATGAAAGAATGACAACTAACTAATAGAATATTTTAGATATTCCGAACTATAAAGTTATATCGGCTATCCGAATTTAATAACACTTATTACAACTATTATTTAATATTATATGACAACTAACTAGTAGAATAATTTAGATATTTCAAACTATAAAGTTATATCGGCTATTAATACCGTCATAGTATTTTGTAATAATATCTTGATACATGACGATCGACTGGTCGTTACAAAAGACTTTGATTTTTGTCATTAATGCTATAAAACAATCAAATCAAAGTTTTGAATCAATGTAATATTTTTTTGTAGAAAATTTTATTCATATAAGAAACAAACAAAATGTCCGGCTAAAAATGTTTCGAGTCCAAAATTTTCCAATTAATTATGAATTTCACAGGTTATTTACTAAAAACAATAGTTGTTAAGCATTTAATTCTTTATTTAAAAACTAAAAATAACTACACTTAAAAGTATTAGTCAGTTAACAAATTTTGACAACTTTGAGTTACTAGTAGATGTAAAATTACTATTTTTAATAAAAAAAAATCTATTAAAATCTATAATATAGAATTCTGTTAAAATCTTATAAATTTTGTGAAATTCCTTTCAAATTCATAAAATCTATGAGAATTCATAATATTAAAAAAAATTTTAAAATTTGAGTTGAAAAATCTTTATACAATTCATATATTCAAAAGAAATTCAGAATTGAATAGATGTACCTAGGGAAAATTTGCTTTAAAGCAAGTATTCCCTAGATACACACGTTGTATTATTTTATTTCGAAATTGAATCAAATTTTAAAATATATATATATATATTCCAAGAAGTTAACTTGTACATTAGTTCTTCTATTCCTCAAATTTAAAATTTTAAAGAGGTATGTACATCTCCTCATAACTAACCTAATTTAGGGGATGATGTCTTACATCATCAGGGAAAAAGGTTTGAGGAGAATTTTGCTTCCTTGTGTAAAGGAACAAAGCTACAATTTTCTCTTCACTGAGGAGAATTTGTAAATGCTCAGGCCTCAGGACTCCCAACTTTGAATGCCATCAATGAGTAAGCGTTAACTTTATAATTTGTTTTATTGCTCCATGATTCAACATGATATCTACCAAGCTAACCCTTTCTTTTTATGCAAAATAAAACTCAACATTTCCTGAATTTAGGCCAAGATAATGGGATTTTCAAATTATTTGTTTTTATCTCTTCATTTTACTTTTCCAATAACTATTTATTTTTTTCATCTCACTTTTAGTTGGGGTCAAATTACACTCTAGGTTCTGTTAGTAAATTTGTACAGAACATGTTTAACTACGTAGTCAAAAATTATAAACTGCAGAATGAAGTAATAAAAGAAATAGAAAACAAAAACTACAAACCGAGGCTTGTGCGAACATAGTTTCCTTAAAATAGATTCGCTCCCCTACCGTAGCTTCCTGAGGGTAATAAACGCCTACTTCCGAGGATACAACGGAAGAACTGGTAGCACGGTCAAAACCAAATGACCCGAACTATTGCCGTAACAAAGAGCTCAGTTGGATTGTGAAAAATACAGACCATTTTATAGGCTCCCAAATGACCCTTGACCTCCTCCTCCATTAACACCAGCCTTTAGTAACGATAAACATTCAGCTGCTATCTTTAGGAATTCGGTAGTTTAACATAGCTGAAAAGACATAATTTAATTTTGTAATTAAATCGAAAAAAACTCCAAAACGTAGGCTTAATTATGTGGCCAATTTTGGTCCGACATTCATGTACGTAAGTCGCGCTCGTACATGAGTTCAATGGCCCGAGGTGTTAATTTGTCCGTGATTTGCTCCCACTGGGGGCGTACCCAAGAGAGAGCCTCTATGCTATACATGATTACACTTTTCAATAAGTGTGGCCATATATATACAAGTCCAAAGTTTTCCATTTTTTCGATGTGGGATATAACCAATTTATTTCTCTTCTTTTCATTTCCAACTCCATTTTTTAGCTTTAATTTACCATTTACCCAAACATCATTTTGGGTAAGTAAATACATGATTTCGATGTTCTCGCAGAAGAGAACACGAATCAACTTTCATTTTCATCAAATAGAAAACGGGTCCCACGCAAAATCATGCTCAAACATGGCACAATTAATTCTAATTTTTCAACAATCCCCCACATGAATGAAAATTGATCTAGAAGATTTGATGATAAAGTTCAACATCCGAAACCTGCATAGGATAAGTAGGTGTTATCCTTTGAACCCTCTATCATGAAAGTATATTTACTTTACTAGTCGATCAAGAGATCGAAATCCTTGAACTGTTTCTCGTTGTTTGTGTAAACAATGATATACCTCACACAGAATTCTTCTTGACATAGTTCAGTTCTCATTGTTATGTTCATTTATGGCTGTGAACATATGCTTGGTTCTGCGAGATTTTTTATGAATTGAGCCTCACACAATTTTCTTAGAAGCGGCCCTACTTCTCTCTCACATATGTGATTTTTTATTAAAAGTAGTCTGTTCTACTCTGCTTGTGTGAATCATTAAAAGCTCATAGTTTATCCTCTCTTCTACGGGTTTCATTGTTTCATAATAGGAATGGACAGAAGATAACCCTCACAGTGATCTAGTTAAGTATTTACAATTAGGTTGTTCCTTTGAACCTAAATCTTGGGATTTCCAGTCAACTAGGTTGGGTTTCCATTCTATTAACTTATTCTTCCAAAGGCTTAAGTCACATTCCTTTCAACGACTTTCCAACTAACTCTCTATTCAAACTTTTAATTAGTGGATCCGCAATATTATCCTTTGACTTCACATAGTCAATAGAGATAACTCCAGTTGAGAGTAATTGTCTTATGGTATTATGTTTACGACATATGTGTCTAGACTTACCATTATACGTGTTACTATTTGCCCTACCAATTGCAGATTGACTATCACAATGTATGCAAATTGCTGGCAAAGACTTTGACCATCTAGGAATATCCTCTAAGAAGTGGCGTAACCATTCAACCTCTTAACCACACTTGTCCAATGCTATAAACTCATATTCCATAGTAGAGCTGGCTATAACTGTATGTTTAGAGGATTTCCATGATATAGTCAGCACCTTCCAAATGTGAACATAAATCCACTTGTAGATTTTGAGTCTTTTATATTGATATCCAATTAGCGCCATTGTATTCTTCAATAACCGCTTGGATATCCGGTAGAGTACATCCCATAATCACGAGTATATCTCAAATACCTTAGTATTCTTATTATTCCTTTCCAAAGGGTCGCCTCTTGGATAACTCGTATATCTACTTAGTTTTCTAACTGTGTAGGCTATGTCTAGTCTTGTACAACTCATCAAGTACATCAGACTTTCGATAATTCTAGAGTATTCTACTTGAAAAATACTCTCACATCTGCTTTTCGATAGATGTCGATCGGTATTTATCGGTGTTCTAGCCATGCAAGAATCATCCTTGTTAAATTTTTCAAGAATTTTGTCCACATAGTGTTACTGATTTAGGACAATTCCATCTGATTTTTTGAAATTTTAATTCCAAGTATCACATCCGCTAAGCCCATATCCTTCATGTCAAATCTTGAATTTAACATGTCTTTAGTGGATTTAATCATCTTATTGTTGTTTCCAACAATAAGCATGTCATCAACGTAAAGACATAAAATGACATAGCCATTTTAGTATCTTTCATATAAATGCATTTGTCACACTCGTTGATTTTAAATCTGCATTCCATCATGACATGTTCAAACTTTTCATGCTATTGTTTTGGTGCTTGTTTCAAGTCATACAATAATTTCACCAATTTACAGACTTTGTTATCTTGCCTCGGAGCGTAAAAAATCCTCTGGTTATTCCATGTAGATTTCTTCATCTAAATCTTCATTTAGAAAAGCAGCCACATCTATTTGATGGACTTTGAGATTTCGCAAAGTTGCAATTGCAAGTATCATCCTCATGGATGTTATTCTTGTTACTGGAGAATTTGTATCAAAGTAATCAAGGCCTTCTCGTTGTTTATATCCTTTTATAACATGTCTGGCTTTATACCTTTTGATTGTTCCATCTGCTTTCATTTTCTTCTTGAAAATTCATTTGTAGCCTAGTGGTTTACATCCTGGAGGTAGATACACTAGCTCCCACATATGGTCTTGCAGAATAGAATCTA
This sequence comes from Forsythia suspensa, assembly GCA_023638005.1. Taxonomy (NCBI): domain Eukaryota; kingdom Viridiplantae; phylum Streptophyta; class Magnoliopsida; order Lamiales; family Oleaceae; genus Forsythia; species Forsythia suspensa. Next base: position 35,912,720 of record CM042671.1, read on the forward strand.
TCTTACTTTTAATTGCATATTTCCATTGAGGTCCTTCTGAAGAGTTTACAGCTTCTTTAAAGCTTTGAGGTTCACTTTTTAGAATATAAGTCAAAAAATGTGGACCAAAAGATTTGTGAGTTCTAGCTCTTTTGCTACGTCTTGGTTCCACACCCTCTTCTTCTTCTTGTTCTTGGTCCATTATTTCATGTGTTTGTTTAGATGAGCTTTCTTCCTCTTTAGATTTGTACGGAAATACATGTTCAAAAAATAAAACATTTCTCGATTCCATTAACGTATTTTTGTGTATGTCCAAAATTTTAGATTTATGCACAAGAAATCAATAAGCACTACTGTTATGTACATAGCCAATAAAAATGCAATCAACAATTATTGGACCTATTTTCACCTTTTTTCGTGTAGGTACAGCTACTTTGGCAAGACACTCCCACACTCGCAAGTATTTATAGGAAGACTTCCTTCTTTTCCATAACTCGTATGGGGTCTTCTCTTCTTTATTTCGAGGCAGCTTATTTAAAAGATAATTAGCTGGTAAAACAGTTTCTTCCCACATGTTCTGAGGTCACCCATAACTTAATAACATTGCATTCATCATTTCTTTTAAGGTACAATTTTTCGCTCAAAGAACACCATTTTGTTGAGGTGAATAAGGTGTTGTGGTTTCATGTGTGATTCCGCTTTTGCACATAATTCAAAAATGGTAATTCATATTCACCACCTCGGTCACTTCTCAACACCTTAATTTTCTTGTTGAGTTGATTCTCAACTTCATTCTTATAAAGAACAAATTTCTATATTGCTTCGTCCTTACTTTTAAGTAGATACACATAACAATATTTTGTACTATCATCAACAAAAGTAATGAAGTACTTGTTTCCACTCCTTGTTTGTATAGACTTTAAATCATACACGTCAGTGTGAATTAGATTAAGTGGTTCGATATTTCTTTCAATAGTTTGACCTTGTTTGTTTTGCCTCAACACAAGTCTCGCACTTATGTTTAGAATTAATATGGAATGTTGGTATACAATTAAAGTTAATTAATCTACGCATTGTATCATAATTAACATGTTCTAGTCTACCATACTACAAATTAGAAGACGAGCAATTAAGCAGAATAATTATTTATTTTATTCATCTTTGGCTTAATAGCTATTACATTGAGCTTAAAAAGCCCATCAGATACATAACCATTTCCTACAAACATTCTACTTTTCGACAAAATCACTTTATCTAGACTCAAACACCATGCGAAAACCATGCTTGTTCAGCAGCAATCTAGACACCAAGTTCTTGTAGATCTCTGGCACATATAGCACGTTATTCAAAGTCAGCTCTTTCCCAGAAGTCATCTTCAGAATCACATTTCCTTGACATTTAATTTCAGAGGTAGCCGAATTTCCCATATACAACTTTTCTCCATTCTCCGTTGCTTTAAAACAACTAAACATCTCCTTATCTGAGCAAACATGTCGGGTAGCACCAGTGTCGATTCACCACTCTCTTGGGTTTGACCCACAAAATTACTTCATAAATGACAGCTACAAGGCTCATTTCAGACACATCGTTTGCAATGTCATCAACCATATTGGCTTCTTTCTTGTTGTTTCTCTTTGGCAACCTGCACTCCAAGAATCTATAACCTACTTTGTCACAGTTGTAGCATTTACCAAGAAATTTCTTCTTGGACACTCCTCCTTTCGGTCCCATCGTATGCCCTTTGACAAACTTATTTTTTGTTCCCCTTAGGACTTTGACCATGCTCTACCACATTTGCTTTGGCCACAGCAGAATTGAACATCTTCCTTTCAAAACCCTTGTTGTCTTCTTCGATGCGAAGTCAATGTTCATCTCCTTTTTCTTGTGTTTGAGATAATTTTTGAAATCTATCAAGGCCGGAGGTAGCTTTTCAATAATTGCTGTCACTTGAAAAGTTTTACTCAAACTCATTCCCTCGGTGTGAATCTCATGCAAGATCACTTGCAATTCTTGTACTTGACTGAACACGGCTTTTGAGTCCACCATTTTATAATCGAGGAAGCGGCCAACAATGAATTTCTTAGCCCCCGCATCCTCAGTTTTATATTTGCGGTCTAGAGACTCCCACAATTCCTTAGCCATTTTCATTGAACTATACACATTGTATAGTAAATCCACCAAACCATTCATGACATAGTTGCAGCACAGGAAATCAGAATGCTTCCAAGCTTCAATTGCACTGACAGCTTGGATATCTCCTCACCCTCATTGAGTTTAGGAACATCCTCAATCAAGAATCTCGCATGATTCAAGGTGGTTAAATAAAATAGTATTTTTTTCTGCCACCTTTTGCAATTCAACCCATTGAATTTCTTTGGTTTCTCTCCATGATTAACTGGAACATTCACAGTCGGGGTAGTGGTTTGAGTCACAATTTAGGCCACAGATGAGCTAGACACATTATTCGACGTTTCTTTTCTAGTAGCCACAACTTCAGTAATCGGACCAGTTGCCATTTTCTGAAACAAGAGGAAAATTTCAGTTCCACTTTTTAAACAAAATAAACAGTATAAATAATTATGTGTATGAAAACCTTATTTCCAGTTTATACAAATTTGTAGGAAAAATAATAATACTGTTTTAGATAGTATAAACAAACTTCTAAAAACATTATGTTTTAAACACTGTTTTTCTTTTAATTTTAATCTACCTTTACGGATCTGTTTTAAGATTGTTAGTAAATTTGTACAAATGTGTTTAACTACGTAGTCAAAAAATCAGAATTGTAGAATGAAGTAATAAAAGAAACAAAAGATAGAAATTACAACCGAGGGCTCTGGTAAACACATGCTTTTCTTAAAATGAGATTTGCTCTCCTCATCGTAGCTTCTTCAAGTTAAAAAACGCTCGCTTCCCATGATACAACGGAAAAATCGGTAGCATGAAGTCGCTAAACCAAATAATCGAGCTATTGTCAAAACAAGATCACCGTAAGGACACTTAGATATTTTGGAACAGAAATGAAATAGTAGAAGTTTGAATTCGTAAGTTGGATTGCAAAAAATCCAGACCATTTTTTAGGCTCCCAGATGACCCTTGACCTCCTCCTCCATTAACACCAGCCTTTAGTAACTATAAACATTCACCTGCTGTCTTTAGGAATTCGAGAGTTTAAGGTAGCTGAAAAGACAAAATTTAATTTTGTAATTAAATCGAAAAAAAAAAAAACTGCAAAACGTAGGCTTGACTATGTGGCCAATTTTGGTCCGACATTCATGTACGTAGGTCGCGCTCGCACTCGCACATTAGTTCAATGGGCCAAGGTGTTAATCGGTCTGTGATTTGTCCCTCCCTCCCTGCGGGCCCGCCCAAGAGAGAGCCTCTATACTACACATGATTGCACATTTCAATAAATGTGGCCATATATATACATGTCCAAAGTTTTCCTTTTTTTCGATGTGGGATAGAACCAATTTCTTTCCCTTATTTTCATTTCCAACTTTGAGCTTCAATTTACCATTCACCCAATCATCATTTTGGACAAGTAAATACATGATTTCGATGTTCTCACAGAGGAGAACACGAATCAATTTTCATTTTCATCAAATAGAAAACAGGTCCCACACTAAATCATGCTCAAATATGGCACAATTAATTCTAATTTTTCCAACGGGTCCCACATTTTAGTAAATTCACGCAGATGATCATTCCTGACTATTCTGCCATCTAATTTAAATAAATTAAAACACTAAAAAAGAGAAATTAAGTAAAACTTTACAGTTGGAGTTCTTCATTTTCGAAAATGCAAATGAGTCCCCAACATCCCCCTCCTCCCCACACACACACCTCCCAAGCCAAACCCCATGACCTCCACGCATCCCACCCTACCAGTCTACCATTACCACCACCACTACTTTTATGACAGAAAAATTCTCTGCTACATACTTTCTTTTTCTTTTTTTTACTCTAAAATACAATGATATTTTTATATGTAAAATTCAACTCTGGAAGTCAAATAAAAATAAAAGTTGAGGATTAATGCTTTAAATTCATAAATCCATTTAAAGTTTCATTTTCTATAATATAAAGTCCAATTTGATTTGCCAAAATTCAATTATACAACCAGGAGTACCCGTTAATGGCCTTAAGTTAGGTATGTACATGATTTTAATCATGATTAAATTAACTATTCAAGAACCCTAGCTCAAAACCTCAAAATTTTCTCAATCTTACCTTAACTAGTGTCGGTGAAATTTTTCTATTTCTCTACGTGCCTACATCTTTATTCTTCCTAAAGCTACGTATTTTACAAAGATTTAAGATTGGATGAGGAAATTGATGTAAAATGGGAAGAATTGGATCACCATGGATTTTCTCTTCTGAGTTCTTTAGCAGAGAGTGGGTGGTAATAAGTAGTAGATTTTCTTTTCATATTTTAAGTGAACAATTGTCTCAATAAAAGGTTCAAGATCTATTTGCACTTTTTAAAAATGTTAGATGACAGAATTGTGAGAAAGTATCATCTACGTGAATTTACTAAAATTTGGGAATGATACATGCTATAAAAATTGAATGTGTATGGAATTGAGATAAAGTGAAAAAGTTGGGGACCATAGTGTAATTTACACTTTTAATTAATATTTTTTTTTAAGTTAAAAAATAAAATATTCAAATATAATTTGAATAATCTAAGAAGATGAGCATAAACTTGCAACGTGTTAAATGCAATCATTATAAAATACAAATAGATATTGCATTTGACTTTTGAGATGTAGAAAACCAAGCGTATTCTCTATTTTAAAAAGTTAAATTAAATGGTATGTTGAATCTAAATTTTAAAATTGACTTTTTAAAATAAAGAGCATTTTACTTTTGAAGAGTGTCTTGGAGATGCAATGCAACCTTGATCTTCAGTGAGCCAATAACGATATGGTCGAAATGGGAAAGATGCCAAGTTTCCACCCACGGATCGGATTGGTCTATGATTGACCTTTCTTCACAACTTGTTTGGTGTAGTTTTTTAGTAATTTTTTATTTAAAAAAAAATTGATTAAAAATATGTGGTAAAAATGTTGAAAAAGGTAATGTATTCCATTAAATGTGTTTAAAATTAATAATTGGCTCTCACTTTAGCTTTTTATATTTTAAACTCCACCAAACAAGCTTTTAAATTCAATAACTTGAGCTTGGTTCGAACTCATGAAACAATTTCATCTAGGGATTTGAACTTATCAAATACATTATGTCATATATTATTGTGTTTAAATCGCAAGTGTACGATGCCAATTAAACTAGTAATAAAGTGGACATAAAGAGTCTGAATTATCGTCCCACAAAAACTGTTTTATTTTAACATTAATTTAACTAGTTCTACCTCTTATTCAATGAAAACAAAATTTATGACAATGTGTTAATTAATACTATGAATAACTAAGAAACGAAAAAAAAAAATTTAAACATATATTATGGTTAAATTGTCGGGGCTCACGATTTCTAAAGTTCTATTTAGTCGAATTCACTAATTAAATCAATTTACCTCTCTCGAGTTCAAGTCAACCATATTTAGTTAAGTCAACTCACTATATCTCTATGTGAATCTAAATAAACCTTAATAAAATATATTTAAACACATAGGAATTCAATTAAAGAACACAATAATAACAAAAACATATATCTACCTTTTACTCAATTGTTAGATTTTACTACGTGGTCTAAATTTATAACTTGCCTTTCGATTCGTTAAAATCCACACATCAATGAATTAGTGATCAAGTAATTAAAACATGAAGGAAAGATGCAAAATCAATACATGAACTCATTAATTACACACAATTGTGAATTGAAATTAAATATTCAAAATTAAGTTACATATCATTCGTACCAACTAAAAATTTAGCAAATCATAATAAAAGAAGACAAACAAAAGAAAGAATTGGAATGCATCACCGGATTTAAATAAAAGATGAGAAAGAATTGAATATCTTGCACCAAGAATTCTTCTTCTTCAAACCAAAGTCTCCAAATCTTTGTTGTATTTCTCCCTATTTCTTTATGTTCTGTTCCCCTTCTTTTGACCTAGATTAAGTCTTTATGTAGTGTTTAATTCACCTAGAAACTCATGTCTACGAAAAAAACAAAAATATCTCCACATTTACTACAAAAATCTAAATTTTGCTCAGACGATTTCAATCAGATCAAGTATGCGTTGACGATCAGAAAATATATGGATAGAACTTATAATGGGATCTCGAAGAGGTCGGAATGTAGTTTGCAAACCGCAGCAAACAACATTTTCTATGTTTGTTCTACCCCTGCCTAGTAGTGGCAAACAAAAAAATCAGTTTCAAACTTTTTGGTTAATTTGCAATTTCGTTCTCTAATCTTTTTGAATTGTGCAATTGGTCGAAATTGTTCAATTTGGTCCATACTTCAAGTTTTTCTTACAAGTTTGATCATTTTCGCTCCCAATCTCCCACGATGATCCCATAACTTCCAAAAAATTTCATATTGGTCCTTGAACCTCCATAGTCATCCGAATATGGTCATCCTCAAGTTTTATATGTGTAAAAATCAGTCCTTAAACTTTTCATAAGTTAAATTTCAATCTCAAAGCTCGTGACATTCTTCAAATATCTCTCTTAATGGTTCTTATCACTCATGTACCATCATTTTAGTCTTCAATTGCTTCTGATCAACTTCAATTAAGCTTGAACTCTTTTTTTTCTCCATTTACCTCAAATTTTGAGTTTTACATACCATCATCATATTTAAAATAAATTAAATACAAATCCACTCAATTTGTAAATATTGATGATCAAATGTTTTCTCCTCCTCTGAGCGCGACGAAAGCAGTGGTAGAGACCTGCAAATGGTGGCGTGGCTTTTTCTCTTGTTTCTACTCCGACGTGATAATCGGTATGTGATTAACTCAAATATGCGTAATAACAATATTGAGTATGTGTGTTGTTTTTATTGAAAAATTGGCCTTTATTTATAGGAATGGCCTGCTGTTACGGTCTTCAATGGTCAACAATAACGGGTGGGTTTTCATCTTTCTCATTATTGAAAGTTAATGAGGGATGTTTCATCTTTCCAATTGCTGGTGTTTCATCTTTCCTATTGTCGATGGTAACTGTCATTATATAGATTGTCTGTCTAGCTAACCTAATGGTAGTTGGGTTATTATTGTCTATCTATCATAGGCGAGCTTATGAGACCAACGAGACTGGTGGGCCAACGAGGTGAGCGAACATTAGAGGAATGTGTCCTAAAGAGTACAACTATCATCCACCAAAGTATCTCCTCTACTTTTCATGGACCACTGTCAATGAAAAGTAGAAAATTTGTCTTTCAAGTAGCTATTCCTGACCAAACAGTCAAAAAACAACATATGTGATAATTATTTATTATTATTATTATTATTATTTATTGGTAACGAAAAATTACATGGAAGCGTGTCACTTGGCGAGGCGTGGTCAAGTGATGATGTTCTATATGGCCGGTCAAATATAGACTAGCTATTTTGGGCCTAATTCCAGCCCCATTTAGGGAGTATATATATAAGAGGTAGAGGTGGGTATTATTTGTAGTATTCCCATATCTCTTCGCTTGGTTGGAATTCTTTTCAGACTGATCTCATTTTTCTTGTATGAATTATATAGGTTTTTTCTTTCTTTCATCGTCTAAGGTAATCTTTTCACCCTTGTTCTTCTTTAAATTTTTCGGCCTTCTTCTTTTTTTTTAAATATATAAGACGGTGATCACTTCTAGTAGTAGCTCTTCAACCAACTGTAGCGATTTTAGAGACCCTCTTATCAAACTTTTTTTTATAGGAAGAGATGATAATCTCCCCCTGGTTGAAGAATGGACCTTTGTTAGTTCTTTTAGACATGGTGGACCCCGAAGTTTGAATGAACCCATTGATGAAATTGAGGTAGGATTGGACGAGAGAGATTTATCCATAGCCCAAAACCATTCAACCCAAGATGAAAATCGGACGACCTCTCTGCCATGAGGCCTTGCCTATGGGCGAGCAACCACGCTAGCTCCTTGCTTGGGACCGGTTGTCTTGCCCATCCCGTCCCTCTCCTTACCTTGGGCAGACAGGCGAGTCCTTTATGTGTTAGCCTACCTCTGGTTGACCTAGATACGTTACCTGAACTTTTTACCTCTATCGAGTTTATAGATTCTGACGCCAATTCTTCTATGGTATCCCGTCCACTTAATATTTAAATGGGACGTTCTCCAAGTGGTAATTTGATAGAGCTAGATCTACCAAAAGATGGTTGTGTTTACAATCCCAAAAGCTTTGTGAGAATGTTGAAAAAATATGAATTACCCCATGTCATTTATACCGAGTCCGAGTCCCCCTTCCTAGTGAACCAATTCAATGATCAGACCCTAAAGAGGTGGTAGTTTATCGTGACAGCATGACAGCTGGTTTAAGGTTTCCTCTTCATCCCTTGTTCGTTTCTTTCTTCAACGAATTTCATGTTACTCCTGGTCAATTGACTCCTGGTCAATTGACTCCTAACTTCTAGTGTATATCAACTTATTGCTTATACTTGTGCCTTACAAATGATATTGAGCTGTGTCTGAGGCTTTTTAGAAGTGTGTTTGATATATTTCTTGTGATCGGAGTAACTGTTATTCGTATATTCAACTTAAAGTATGATTGTTATTACCCACTTTTCCAATTCAAATAGCGGTTGGAGGAAACGTTTCTTTTTTGTTCGGCCTGAGGTAGGTATGTTCCCTTTTAAAATTTGTTGGAGAGCTCCTTTTTGTAAGCATTTTAACGAGCTCTGGATCTTGATCATGAGTTAAAGGTACGTCTAGATAAGCTTTTACACTTGATGCTTCCGGGGTTGCATAAGAGTGAGGTGCTATCTAATGAGAACTTACGATGGGTTTACATTGGATCACCAGAGGATAGGCTACTTTTATGTCTTTATTTCTCTTTTTGAATTTTATTTTGCATGTATTTGTTGTATCAACCTCTATTTTTCTCTTTCAGACATGGATAATTTTGATTTTGGAGGTGTGATGGATGTGGCTGAATTTACCACCGATGTTGTTGAAGACCCGTCTCTATCTCCTTTAAACAAAAAGAAAAGACGAGCCGATATAGGAAAAGCCACTGCTGAGACAACAGTTGTCCCTCATTAAGTGCCACGTACTACCAGAGGTAGTGATGACCATGCTTTCAAGGAGTTTGGATTTCCTCATGTTGACTCATCGGTTGAAGCCGAGATCATGTTGGGCTGTGTGAATGAAAAACTTATTGAGAATTTCAAAAGTATAGAAGCGGTTGCCATGCGACGTATCATGTATACCAACCACCGCAGGGTAAGCTGTTGTATTTTGATGATGCACTATTGCTTTCTCATTTAATATTCATCCTCTATTTAATTTTAACTTCTTCTTGTTTTGAACAGATGGTTGTTATGGAGGAGAAAGTACCACGTGATTTGGAGAAATTTAAGAAACGTGCAGCCGATAAAGACCATAACATGAAAAAAGCCGTAGTGGAGGAGCAATTTTTATTACACAAGGCAACAGTTGCGTCTAAGAAAAATAATAGTGAGATCAATCAATTTCATAAAGAGGTTGACCAACTTCGCAAAAAGTTGGAGACTACTGATGATAAAGCTGTAATGGGATACAAGATGTCTGCTGAATATAAGAGCAGCTTGCACATGTATGGTGTAGAATCCTTGAAAGCTGCAATCAAAATGAAGAGTGGGTGGTTGACGATCATTCAGAGATAAACCTGGATGAATTTGATAGGTATCTGAGAAAACATCGGGCAACAGATTTAGCTGCTCAGAAGGCCAAAGTGACTGACCATGGGGGGTTGGATCTCAACTCGATGGCTCTCTTGATAATTAAACACTTGTTTATTATTATTTTTTTTTATTTTTACTTATTTACTTTAGTTTCGTAGCGGTTGTTCCGCTTAATCATGAAAACAATAAGATTCAATCTATTTTATTTTGGCGTGGAACATATATATTTATTTTAATTAAAAAAAATTGTTCTTCACCTTTTCACTTTGTAATCTTTGGTTGTATTTCACTTTTTGCATTTGTTGGATGTAATTTATGATGGGTATATCCCTCGACCAAAATAGCAAAGTGAAAAAATTGTGTGAAAAAATCATAGCGGGAAGAGGGATGGCGTGAAAATTCCTACGCCTCAAGATGGGGGTGGGTGCATCGCACTCCCAACTCCCGATGTGCCCACCCCTTAGGCACGTCACATTTTTTTTTACTGAACTTTATTATTTTGAACTAAGGTTCATTGTCTTTTATTAAATGAAGCCTTGTCGCCTTGATTTTTGAACGATAGCTCATCGTCCTTTAATTTTTAAATATAAGCTCATCACCTTGACGGTTAGATTAAAGTTCATCGCCTCGATTTTCAAACGAAGGTTCATCGCCTTAATTTTTAGTCATAGGCTCATCGGGTTGACGTTTAGACTAAGGCTCATCGTCTCAAATTTCAAACGAAGGCTAATCACCTTAATATTTTAGTCATATGCTCATCGCTTTGACGTTTAGACTAAGGCTGATCACTTCAATTTTCAAACGAAAGCTCATCACCTTGACATTTTGACTAGGGCTCATCGCCTCAATTTTCAAACGAATGCTCATCGCCTTGACGTTTTGACTAAGGCTCACCACCTTGATTTGAATATGGTAGCAGTTGATGAGGATATTTGTATTGCTCGACAAACTTTTAACAGAGACTATAGCAAATAACAAATGGTTGTCGTAGGTCGAATTCAGTAGGTGCACTAGGACTTCCCAACTAGACTGATCCTTCCGTAGCACTCTTATCATTCATCCGCCTTGGCATTTTATTAAATTGAAAATCAAATGTAGGAGTACTATTTAATACAACTACATATACTTGCTTTTACTTGAAAAAAGAAATGTTGATAAATTACTCATAATATTTCTCCAGGTGCTCCGCATTCCATGGTCTTCCCAATGGTTTGCCATTCATATCTTTGAAACTATTTGCTCGCTTTCCTATCTTCTTGATGACTTCGAAAGGATCATGCCAATTAGGCTCTAGTATAGATGGCGAGTGTCTAGCAACCGCTGACCGCTCCTTAAGACTGATTCATGTGGTTGGAAACTTCTGGGCTTAACTTGGTGATCAAAATATTTGGCAGCCTTGCATTTGTAAGCCATTGTTTTGATTGCAGCCCTTTCTTTGACTTCCTCAAGTAGATCGATTTCTGCCCTTGTGGTATTGTCATCTGTTTGTTCGACTTGCATTCTCAAAGTTTGATTTACAAGTTCAAAGCAGTATCACCGCTTCCATACTAAAAGATTATTTGAACAATGTCTATCCTTCTGGCCCCCTAGGGGTGGTGTGATATGCCCATAGTACATTTGGTAGTTCATCTGCCCAAGATCCTTTTCCTTTTCCCAACTTCATTTTTAAATCCCAAAGTATGGAACAATTAGTGACTTCAGTTTGGACATTGCTCTGAAGGTGTTCCACTGAAGTGAGTCGGTGCGAGATTTTATAACTGTCACAAAAATTCTTAAAGTTGTGGTTATCAAAATTTCTTCCATTATCCGTGACTATCATCCGTGGTATTTCGAAATGGCAGATTATATATTTCAAAACGAAACTCTGTATCTTGGCAATGGTTATGATAGCTAATTGCTCAACTTCGATTCATTTTGTAAAATAGTCCATAGCTACCAATGTAAATTTTGTTGACCCTTAGTAAGTGGCAAAAGACCCAGGATGTCCATCACCCATTGATAAAACAGACATACTGTATAAATTGCTGACTATGGCTCGGCTGGCTGATGCAATATGTTGCCAAACCTTTGACAGGCTTCACATTTCCTTACCAATTGCTTAGCTTATTGCTTCATTGATGGTCAATAGTACCCTTGCATTAAAGCTTTAAAAGCAAGAGCGTCCCCGTCCAAGTGATTTCCACACGCACTTGTGTGTATTTCAAATAGGACCTCAGCTATCATCAATCGAGGCACTTCTGATAAGGCACAAAGAATCCTCTTTAGCATAATTGTCCATCGATCACGTATCACATAGCGACTGCACTTCTCAACCACTTTTCTTTAGTTAGGTCTCGCTTTCAGTACTTTTAGTGAGATAATCCAAGATTAGATTTATCCAAAGAAGGTTTATCATTCAATTCAAGAAAAATAATTAATAACACCGTGTTGGGCTTATCGAGTACACTAGTCAGTGGCTAGAAGATGTTTTTGATTGGTGATGCTAGCTTTGGCGAGAGCGTCCACCCATTCGTTCTCCTTTCTTGAGACCTTTGTAATCTTGAACCTTTTAAATTTTAGCTGCAATTCTCTTATTTTCATCAAATAAACAGCCATGCAGCCATCCTTGGCTTCAGATTCTACCAAAATTTTCCAAACGACCAATTACGAGTCACTACAAATTTTTACAATTGTCACTCCCAATCAGTATGGCTAGTCCTAGCCTGTGATGATCGCTTCATATTCCGCATCATTATTAGTAGTCGGAAATTCAAGGCGGTGAGTATTCAAGTTCTTTGGCTTCCAGGAAAAGAATTATGACTCGACTCCTGAACCATCACTGTTAGAAGATATTTCCACATATATTATCCAAAGTTGCTTTGTCGCCTTAGGATGGTGCTTCATGAAGAGCAAGTTCTGCAATGAACTATGCTAAGGCCCGTGCTTTTATAGTCAGGCGCAGCTTTAAAATCAATATTAAACTCGCTCGATTCAATAGACCATTTCAAAAGACGCCCAAATGTCTCTAGTCTATGTAGTATCGCTACCATCACCAGATCGATAAACTCGGATACACGGTCTTAACTTTTTAGCTGCCACTATCAAAGCTTGAACCAGTTGTTCAACTATGATGTATCGTATTTCTACCCTCTCAATACTTGACTCACATAATAAATAGGTTTTTGTCCCTTAAAAAGGTCTTTCACCAATACAATGCTAACAGCGTGAAAAGATACTGTCAAGTAGAGGCTTAGCTTGTCACCCGAGTTGGAGGGAACCAACATTGGCGGTTGTTACAGTGATTTCTTTAACTGTTCAAAAGACTCTTCACTTTCTTTTGTCCATTCAAAATTGTTGGACCCTCCTACCGCTTTGAAGAAATGATGATATTTATCCGCAGCCCGCGACATGAAACAGTTGAGAGCTGCCACCCTCCCAGACAATTGTTGAACTTCTTTCTTAGTAGTTGGGCTTTTCATGTCTAGGATAGCCTCAGATTTTGTCGATTGGCTTCGATGCCTTGGTGTGTGATCATAAACCCCAAGAATTTTTCGCCAGATGTGCCAAACACATTTTTTAGGATTTAACTTCAGTTTAAGCTTCTGAGCAACACCGAAGACCTACTAGAGATCCGTTATGCGATCCTTTGCCAATCGGATTTTGACCACCATGTCATCTACATAGGCCTCAACATTACGTCCAATGAGTCCATGAAATCCTCGATTTACCATTCTTTGATAAGTGGCCCCGCATTTTTAACAAAAGTTCCACTATCGGTGATGAAAAAGTTTTCTCCTGATCACCTTCAGCCATGGAAATCTGATGGTAACCAGAAAAAGCATCTAGGAAGCTTAGCCTTTCATGTTCATAAGTCGCATCCACCAGATGGTCTATTCGTGGAAGAGGATAATAATTATTGGGACAAGCTTTATTCAAGTCAATGTAATCCACACACATCCGCCATTCTCCATTTGATTTCTTTACTAATACCATATTTGCCAACCATTTAGGGTAATGTACTTCTCGAATAAAACCAGTTTCTAGCAGTTTTGTTATCTCCGTAGAAATGGCCTGTTGTCGTTCTGGAGTAAATTGTCTTTTCTTTTGTTTGATTGGCTTTATTCTGGTAGGTATTGCGAGTCTATGTTGGGCAATCATGGGGCTGATCCCCTCGATGTCATGGGGTTCCCAAGCAAATACGTCTATATTGTCAGATAAATATGCCACTAGTTTATGCTTTTCTCCAAGATCTATCCCACCTCCGATTTGCAAAACTTGACCTTCAGCTATTACCACTTTCTCAGTGAGTTCCAACGATTCGATTTGTCTTTTAAGCTATTCAACACAAGCATCATTACCGTATTTTTGAGAAGTATGCTGTCTACATAACATCTCCTTGATGCCTGCTCGTCACGTCTTACACATCCTACTCCTCGCCTAGTGGAGAACTTCATCACTTGGTAGAACATGGATACCACAGCCCTAGCTGCATTTGAAGCAGACGGCCATAAATCGCATTATAGGCCATCGGAGCTTTTACCAGCAAGAAGCTAGTCATTATCACTGCACTAGCTGGGTAAGTACCCAAAGTCACTAGTAATTCAATTGTTCCTTCTGGAGTGACGGTGGCTCCTCCAAACCTATAGAGTAGAGTAGTGATAGGTTTGATCTTGCTAGGTGATATATTCAATCCTATAAAAACTTCCTAGGACATAACGTCGCTTGCACTACCATTGTCTACTAATACTCTATTCACATCAAAATCTGCAATGTCGCCCACTATTACTAGAGCATCATCATGTGGGCAAGTAATGCTTTTCAAGTCCTCATCGCTAAAGGTGATATCATGGCTGAACCTTTCATTTTTATCTACCAAGTAGATCCACCGCCCATGCATAGTTCTTCATCTTTGAATTAGAGTCACCTCCATGGCGGTGCCACCCACTATGACATTTATAACTCCAAAGACAATGAGGTGGTTGTCATCGATATTCAACCTATTTCTCTCTTTTTTTTATCTGTTTTCACAAACTTGGATAGGTGTCTTTTTTTTATAAGTCATTCTATTTTCTCCTTCAACTGCTAGCAGTCTTCGGTATCATATCTACGATCTCAATGGAATTTACAATACTTAATCTCATCTCTCCTATGTGGTGGTGCCCACATCTTTTTGGGCCATATAAGCTCTTTCATATTTTAGATTTCCATCATAACTTTAGTCCTGGAGATGTGCAGCGGTGTGTTATACACATCCTTTCCAGCACTAGGCCGATTAGGGCTTGGATAGATAATTTTTTGCTTACCTTTGTCTTATCAAGGCATTGGTTCATCCCAGGTCTTCCTTTTGTTAGACTCGTGCTCTTTTTCGAACTTTCATGCCCTTAGTAATGAAAAAGACTTCTTCTGCATCCACATATTTATCCCCTCTTCGTAATAACTCGTGCATCGTATCAGGTAGATTTTTGGAGAGTGGCATTTTAAAAGGGTGACTGCGAGTTCCATTCATGATAGCAGTAACTATAGTGGACATCTGTAGATTTTTAATCCCCAAATTAGCTCTATTGAACCGGGCTATGCAATCTTTCAACAATTCATCCTTGTCCTAGGTCAATTGCATCGTCGATAATGCTTTTCTTAGTACGTTTGCTACTGGCAAAGTATACAGCAAACTTCTTGAAAAAATTATTAAATGTACGAATTGATTTTGGGGGAATGGTGGCTACTTAATCCCTGGCCTCACGCTTAAGTGTTGGCAGGAAAGCTCTGCACATAATAACATCGGAGGTGGCTCGCAACCACATCAAGTCGACAAAAATCCTGAGGTGATCGACAGGATGAGAAGATCTGTAGTACTTCTCTATCTTTGGTTGTTCGAAATTTCATGGTAAGGGGACTGCCATCAAAATGATCTTCTTCCAACACCATATATTGCTGCCTATTACTTTTTTTAGACATAGTCTCAGCTATTTTGCGACCCATCATATCCTCTAATCGCTGTTCTAGGGTTAACACTGGTGTCTCAACCAGTGTAGGCCTAGGCACCCATGACAGTTTCCTCCAATCTAGATTTGGGCCAGATGTCAATGAATTGAAGTGAGGTGGAGCCAGCGGTGGAGCTACCGTTGGTAGTGTTTCCATCGCTGGAAAGTTAGGAGCCTGGAGAGGAGGCCCTAGTGGTGAGGGCCCTATAGGTGAAGGGTTAGGACCATGGGGATAAATATTTAGTAATGAAAGTCCTACCGGCGGAGGGCTAGGACCTTGTGGTGGCTCCAATCTTGGAGTAGAGCCGTTAAGGCCGCCACCTGAGCTTGCAGTGCCGTAAGTTAAGTGGCAGAAGCAAATTCTTGTTGTGGGTGATTAGTGACGGTGTTAGATTCGGTGTTTGCATCCCCGACGGGGGCTGGGAGTAGTTACATTCCTAGCTAGTTCGAGCCATGACTTCTTGCGCGGTTTCCCACACACGGCGTCAATTGATGATTAATTGTTTTCTCCTCCTCCAAGCGCCAAGGCAAGAAGATGGTGGAGACCGCAGCGGTGTGCAGGGCTTCTTTCCCCGTATCCACTCGGTGTGATAATCAAGATGTGATTAACTCAAATATACGCATAACAATATTGAGTATGTGTGTTGTTTTTACTTGGGGATTGGCCTTTATTTATAGGGATGGCTTGCAGTTACAACCTTCAATGATCATTAATGATGGGTGGCTCTTCATCTCTCTCATTATTGGGAGTTAATGAGGGATGTTTCATGTTTCCAATTGTTGGTGTTTCATCTTTCCAATTGCCGATGGTAAATGTCATTCTATCTGGCTAACCTAATGATAGTTGAATTATTGCCGTCTTTCAGTCATAGGCGAGCTTATGGAACCAACGAAGCGGGCAACATTTGAGGAAGGCGTCCCAAGGAGTGCAACTATCATCTACCAAAGTATAATCATACCTATCATCAAATGTATATCGAGTTTATCAACTAGAATAAACATGTAAAATACGCTTATCACATACCTTGTTAGGTTGACATAACTTGATTTAACAACCAACACTTTGAAACAAAAAATGCAATTGTATTTGTAATGTAGATATTTAAAGAAGCCAAGTACCTAACAACATATTTGGAAGTACTTATAAGTACTTCAAGTGAGTCAAATATCAATTTTTATCTCTATATTTTATAAAATTTACAATTTTATCTACTTTTTATCCATTATATATATCCCTACTATAATATAAGAGTCTTAAATTTTTACTGTAGTTTTTTCGTCTAATACGCCGTTGTTTTGACATTGAAAATAAATCATAATTTTTGACTTTTGTATTTTTTTATTATTATTTAATTAGTGCATTGGCTTCCAATTTTAAGTGAGTCTTAGCCCAATTTTACAGCCGCAATCTTTGACTTTTTTTTTTTGTTTTTGTGCTTGTCGAGAACACAACAAATTTTTTTTGTTCCCGTCCGTATTTTAGTTCAATTTTTTATCAATTTTTTTTATTTGATGTTATAAGCAAATTGTACACAATTCTTTTTTCCCTTTTTTCTCATTTTTTCCTTTGTCGAGCAACCTTGACACCGCCCGTATACTATTTTTTTTTTTTTCGAGCAACTCGACACACACATTTTGATTTGGATTTTTTTTAATGTTTGTCGAAATGATAACATTTGATTTTTTTTTAATGTTGTCAAGCAACTCGAAATGTTAATTTTTTTTTTGACTGATAACATTTGATTTATTTTTTGTTTTTTGTTTATGTTTGTCGAGTAACTCAACAACATTTAGATTTAGATTTTTTTTTTTAATGTTGTCGAGCAATTCGATAAGATTTGATTTTAGATTTTTTTTTTTTAATGTTGTCAAGCAACCCCGACAACATTTGATTTTTTTTTTTTTTTAATATTGACAAGTTACTCTAATTCGACAACATTTCATTATTTTTTTGGGTTGGGTTGGGTTGGGTTGGGGTTGGGGTTGGGGGAGAGGGGTGCAAACCAAATTAAATTTTTTATTTTAATATGTTGGGTGGGCTTTTAGCCGATTGCTTTCTCTTTTTTTTTGTAATTTGTACTTTTAGTCTTCAACTTTTTCAATTTATAACAAATTTACCTCTAATCTTTCTTTTTTTTAGTATTGGCCATCTCCAACCTTTGATTTATTGTTGCAAATCACGTCCTTTTGACATATTTTGATGAGTTTGTCATCCTCTTTAAATAAATAAATAAAAACTAAAAAAAAAATTGTAAATGAAGTCTTACAACTTTTAAAAAGTATAAAATAACTTCATCTTCCTCAAAATCCACCCACCCTTTTCATTTTTCATTTTTCATTTTTCATTTTCAGCAGAATTATATTACTTAGATAAGTGAGATACGGTCAAATTATTGTGGTGTGTGCCAATCACAAATTTTTTTTCTTATTTGTTTTTCTTTTACACTTTTTCATTCAATTTTTTACTAATATTTTTTTAAATTTTATCTCATAATATTACAAATTATTCTAAAAAATGCTATTATTTTTTTCATTTTTTTGCTTTTACTATTCACATATTCATCCAATTCAATTTTTCACCAATTTTTTTTTATTCGATGTTATAAACAAATTGTACACATTCTTTTTCTCTTTTTTTCAAACTTTTCTTCTTTGTCGAGCAGCTTGACATTGCCCATATACTTTTTTTTTTTGTCCAGCAGCTCGACACAAACACATTTTGATTTGAATTTTTTTTTTATGTTTGTCGAGCTGATAACATTTGAATTTTTTAATGTTGTCGAGCAACTCGACAACATTTTAATTTTTATTTATTTATTTTTTGTCGAGTAACTCAACAACATTTTAATTTTGATTTTTCTTTTTTTAATGTTGTTGAGCAACTCGACAATATTTGATTTTAAAATTTTATTTGGGATAATTACATCAAAGGTCTCAACGTTTCAAAACTTTAGGGATATGTCCCAACCTAAAAAATAGCACCGTGACATCCCAACGCTTGTAGAAATAGGCATCAGAGATCCTCTTATCAGCTTTCATCTATTTTCTCCGTTAAATCTCGAATTATAGTGCAATTTCTCCAAAAAAGCGTGTGAGAATTTATCTCTCCTTTCCTCAAAAAAGGTCCACTATAAACTATTCATCTTCATCTTCATCTTCATCATTCCTAATAATATTGTCTATCTCCTTTCCTCTCTCTCTCCATAAGTTTGGGAGCGGTAGCGACGAAAATGCGGCTGAGTATGAGAAACCTGATTTTGATAAGGAAGATAGGTTGTTTGGGCTTCAAAATGGTTGGGACGAGGCGAAGGATACTAGAGATGGGTTCTTGTCACCAGCAAAGAATTTTGGAAAGCAAGGTAATACTGTCATGATCACAGATTTGTGTTATTATCCACATATTATTCATGTTCTTCTTAGTTAAATTAACCAATCTTTCAATGGACAAATTTTGACTAGAAAATAAATATTTCCATATGAACTTCAGTATAATAAAGTAAAGTTGAAGGATGAAGATTATATTGAACTTCTAAATTGTAGTTATTGAATCTTGTTTCAACATCCGCCAAAGTTATTTCCAGTAATCTAATTTTTTGAATGCTCGACGTGCATGCAGGTCTAGATAATTTTGAATATTATTTCCTTTCTAAATTGATATTATCTGAGTGTTTAAGAATAATTCAATGAATTTTTTTTTCCTGGTTGTATTCTTTTCTCTAAGATTTTGCTGAAAACAGTTTATGGAACACATATAATTCAGGAAAGTGGACCTATTTATTCCATCCCATAGGTTTGAATTTTTACTTTACCTCATTCAAATACAAAGCTAGTTGGTTCTCCCCGAAATGCGCTTGAGGTGCAAGACATCTAGGAGTAAAGCACTCTTTTGGAGTTGTTGCAAGCACGTTGATACATTATTTTGCCTATCAAACAATAATTAAAAGCTTGTTGTTCTACTGACGTGGGAGTTTCTTTAGAAGGATCAGACAAGTATCAGACAAAACTAATTTTGGAATCTATTTACGCTAGAAGATAAAGATGAATAGTTTATAGTGGATCTTTTTTGGTGAAAGGAGAGGGAAATTCACACACGTTTTTTTTTTTTTTTTTTGAGAAATTACACTCTAATTATGAAATTTAACGGAGAAAATGGATGGAAATCATAAGAGGGACCTACTTGCCTATTTCTTCAAACATTTGAGATGTCCGGTTTTATTTTTTTTTTATTAGTGGCATATCCCTAACGTTTTTGAAACGTTGGAGGATCTTTGATGCAATTATCCTTTTATTTTTATATTGTCGAATTACTCGACAATATTTGATTTTGAATTTTTTTTTAAATGTTGTCGAGTTACTCAACGACATTTGATTTTTTTTAATGTTGTCGAGCAACCCGACAACATTTGATTTTTTTTTAATGTTGTCGAGTTACTCTACCTCGACAATATTTCTTTTTTTTTTTTTTTTTTTTGAAATGTTGTCGAGTTGCTCTAACTCGACAACATTTCAATTTTTTTTTTTTTTTGTTGACACGTGTTGGACTTTTGCCTTTATTTTTGTGGTTTGTTTGTTTGTCGAGCAACTCGACAAGCAAACCAAATTTATTCATTTTTTTTTTAAATGTGTTGTGTTTTAGCCTGTTTCCCTTTTATTTTTCTTTTTTTTTTTTTGGTAATTTGCACTTTTGGACTACAACCTTTTCAAATTACAACAAATTTATTCCTAACTTTTTTTATAGCATTGGTCATCCACAGTCTTTGAATTTTGTTGCAAATCACGTCCTTTTACATATTTTGACAGTTTTTTCCTCTTTTTTAAATAAACAAAAAAAAAAAAAGCTAAAAACAACAAAAAATAAAATAAAATTGTAAATGAACTCCTACAACTTTTAAAAAGTACAAAAAACTTCATCTTTCTTAAAAATCCACCCTGCCCCACCCCTTTTCATTTTTCCTTTTTTTTTTTTTTTATTTTCAATGAATTACATTACTTAGATAAGTGAGAAACGATCAAATTATTGTGGTGTGTATCAATCACAATTTTTTTTCCTTTATTTTTTTCCTTATTTGTTTTCTTTTACACTTTTTCATTCAATTTTTTACTAATCATTTATTTTATTTTATCTTATAATATTACAAATTATTCTAAAAACATGCTATTATTTTTTTCCCTTAATTTTTCTTTTTACTATTCACATATTCGCTCTAGATTTTCATTCAATTTTTCACCAATCTTTTTTATTTGATGTTATAAGCAAATTGTATACAATTCTTTAATATTTGACTTTTGAGTTATTAGTAAAAAAATTGAAAAACTTGGAGCTGAATTTGAAGAATGGGGGTTTGGTCCTATTTAAATTCTAGAATGGTGCAATTGAATAAAAATATAAAAATGGTCACTTTACCACATCATTTTACCAACATCCAAAGGTCGTTTACAAATCTTAGTTATTTAATTTTTTTTGTACGAGTTATTTAATTTTTTATATGAATTATGTGTTTATTTGGTTCTCGCTTTTATTAATATAATTTCAACATTTTACTTAATTATTTGTATTAAATAGTAAGTTCAAAATATATTTTTCATATTTATTATTTACGTGTTATACATTTAATATTTTTATATACTAATTTTTTTATACATAATGCCTACGGTTGAACTTATCAAAACTAGTTTATATATATATATTTGAAAAAATGTACCACAAGCACTAATGCCCAAATGAATGGTCCTTTAGCTCTTGCCAATTGCCACACATGAACGCAATCAACGCGACTATTTATTTTGGCCGTCTCCCACTTATATTATTGTACACGCATTTCCAGTTCTACCTGGTTTAAAATGTTTTCGCCTACAGATCTCATCACAAAATCTTGAAAATTTAGAAACAGTGAAACACCACGATCCAGATTTTCAAGCTTCCCATCTATTCACTCTAATAGTAGCTTCAGATCGGGTTTTGCTTTATACCAGGTAATATTCGGTTTCTTTTTGTCGAGGCATCATGAGAATTATCGGTTTGTAGAATTGAAGGTTTGTTTATTCTGCCATCGGTTGAATCGGAGCTCAAGTTCTCGGGGCTTATTTTTCGTGCTTTCCCATTGAAATTTATAGTTCAGTTATTATGTATTTAAAATCTTGATCTGCTTTGGTTGATATGTTTTTCGTATATTCAAGATTACTCTCGTGTTTTTAGTTTCTGTCTATACACGTAAATTATAGTCTATACTTTTATGGATTGCATGATTTTACTTTCTCAGCCTTATTGCACGCGTATGACAGGGATCCTCATTTTCAGATAATGATGTTAACTCTTTGGTATTGTTTACAATTTTCTCGTCCTTTTCCTTCTGAAATATTTTATGAGAAAATATTCCCTTATTCTTTTACGTAATTGTTCTAATTAAATAGTGGTTTACTTAGGCACGGATCTTTTGTTTGTCATGTTTGCTCATCTGTTGTCTCACAATGATAACTTGACATTCGGAGGTAATATGCTGTCAAAGTATTGATTACCAGCAATTAGTTTCAATACGATTCTTTTGGGGTGTGAAGTAAATTTGCTTTGCCACTCACGTGACTTGAATTAATTTCATTGTTGGTTTAGGAAGAAGGAAAACAGTATTAAGTTCCATTCTAAAACATGACTAGCTTTCAAATTCAAAATTTCTGTCCACAACAGACAAATCGATGGAGATCAGTTTTTTTCACCACTCACCTTTACATATTCCATTCCTTTGAATCGTTGAAACCTACCGTCATTGATTGTGTTACCCCAGTATGTTGGAATGGAGTTGGGGTCGTGTATGTGCCTGTTGACTCCCTGGATCTATATCTAGATTGTAATGAAAAAGAAAAAAAAATCATTTGGAATGGTGATCTAAGTTTTTGTTCTAGATTTCACATACAAATTTATCTGAGTGTTTGAACATGGCTTCTGCCTAATCAGAAAACCAACCTTTTGGATCACATGGATATGTTTTATTGAGGGTGGAAGGTAGGGGTGAACTTTGGTAGACTATCTAAGATCTACTTACTTGTTGTAACACCTAATTGTTCATTTTGTTCCCGTGTCTAGGATTATATTTTGCAGCAATGTAAATTTAAGCGCATCAGCTGGAAAGACTAATAGATGATTTGTACTCCTGTCAATACTTTCTGCATCAGTACTTATACCAGTAAACATGTTTTCCTCTGTCCTGGTCCTGGATAACTCAAGCTTGATATTGGAGATCTTTCTCGAAACACCTGTCACAAGGAAGATATGTTGTGCCGAGTGGCAAAAAGGCAATCCATAAATATTGGCTCAGTTTTAAAGTTGCACATGGACGTTGATAGTTGGTTGAGGATAAGTAATAGAAACAGGGCCAGGACAGGCCTATCAGTCCCCAATTTCCATCCACTCCTACTTACTAAAATCTGACCCTCGCTTTGCCCATGTCTCTCCATCTCGTCATCTTTCTCCGTGCCCACTTCACGTTGTTAGTTGGGCCTTTTTGTTGTCTTGCACTTCTTGCCCCACGTGTTTATTTCCATTGTTTTTATGTGTAAATCTTTTAGCCACCATTAGGGTTTCTCACTGAAATCTCACTGAAAGTAAGAAGCTAAGCATGAGAAGCCTATTATCCTTTAGGGTTTCTTTGTATTATTAAGTTATGCAAAAAACATACAAACATATATAGTGATAGCCAATTTAGGTACTCCACCTTTTCTCATTCCTTGTTGCGGTGGGGGGTGGGCAGTGACAGTCCGTGCAGAACTTATCCTGTTTGTCATCTTATAGATGATTGGTTGTGTCATAACCATTTAATATGCATATGCCAATTGTTTATGATGGTGAACTGGGGTATTGATTTGCTATAGGAATTTTGATAGAACAGACAGATTAAAACATACAAAAATTTTGTTCCTAAAAAGGCTTCTGTTTATTGATGAAGGTGCTTCATTTTGCTGAACATATCTTTTGTACACTTTTATATGGTTGCCCAGAATTTATGGCATGCTCAAATCTACAACTGGTCTGCACGTGCTTCTTGAGCATTATAGCATTACCAATTTTCAACTTATTTTTAGTTATGAAAATAGTTCAAGGTTGTCTTGAGATCACTTACATTTTCTTCCTGTTTGCTGATGCATCAAAAGAAGAAAGGAAATAAAGAGGAAGTATGAATTTTCTTTGCGCTGAAAAATTGTATTTCTAGTGGTTAGGTTTGTCAGTATTGTGTTTGATAGAGTTGAAAAAGCATCTCTAGTACAGCCGAAACTCTCTCCAACTAATTGACCTTTTTGATTACTTGATTCCATTTGAGGCCAAAGATTATAAATAACTACCGATGTAATAGTAACTGCATTCCAATTAATTATCCATATCAATTGTTGGTATTATGAAGGGTTATATTAGAAAGCTTTAATCATTGCTTAGTTCTAGTGGGTTTTTCATTAATGTCTTATTTTTGTCCAAAACTTGTTTGCTTCACTTCAACAGATGTTTTGATCCTGTTTGCTTACTGTTTAATGTTGTTATCATACTTTTAGAAGTTCGCCTTTAAAAAAAAACCAGTGATGTGGAGATTCAAACCTTTATGCATAAAGAACAAACTGGTCTTGAAGGACGCGCCGCTGACATTGGCAATTTCAAAGTTCAAGTTCAGTAATGCTATTGCTGAGGGTGGATTCTCCTATGTTTACTTAGCTCGAGATGTAATTCATGTTTCCAAGCAGTATGCATTAAAGCATATCATATGTAATGACGAAGAATCACTAGAACTAGTGATGAAGGAGATCTTGGTGATGAAATCACTTAAAGGGCACCCTAATATTGTCACACTTTATGCCCATACCATCTTGGATATGGGTCTAACAAAGGAGGCTCTCCTTCTCATGGAATATTGTGAGAAGTCCCTGGTTAATGTGCTAGAGAGCAGAGGAGCTGGGTTTTTGAGGAGAAGCAGATCCTTCAAATTTTCAGGGATGTATGCAACGCTGTCTTTGCAATGCACTGCAAGACTCCACCTATTGCTCACCGGTGAGGGCTTCTGATGTTTGTCACAAGTATTTTTGTTTTCACATAGATAGTCACATTGTCAATGTGTTCCACCTATTGCTCACCGGTGAGGGCTTCTTATGTTTGTCACAAGTATTTTTGTTTTCACATAGATAGTCATATTGTCAATGTGTTGTCAGTTTTAGACCGACTTGTACATTTATCAAAGTTTATGCCACTATAAATCATTGTTATGCTAAAGACCTACTGTTGTGGATTTCATTTTTCTTTCTTTATAATTTCATTTCCATGATGTAATAGACTGGGATAGTGTCATTGTGATATAACTGTACGCTAGTCTTCCTTGTTGAATTCCCTTTGGATTCTTCTCATTTTAACTTCTCTAATTGTTCTTCTACATTGCATTATGTAGCGACTTGAAGGCTGAGAATCTTTTGCTCGGGTCTGATGGATTATGGAAGCTGTGTGATTTTGGTAGTACCTCTACTAATCATAAATGCTTTGAGAAGCCAGAGGAAATGGGAATTGAGGAAGATAATATCAGAAAACACACAACACCTGCATATAGAGCCCCTGAGGTATGAAGAACTTGCTATGAGGAACTCTGTTATTTCTGATGGAATAAGTGTTTCACTACTCTTGGACTTTTCTTGGCTCAGATGTGGGATTTATATAGGCGAGAACTCATAAACGAGAAGGTAGATATATGGGTAAGTGGTCGGTTTCTTCAATTGTGTACATGAATCTAGAAATAGCTTTAGGTTTTTTAAATTTCATGTTGAAGTTCTGGAAAAGTTTATAATTAGCTTGTCACTTTGTAGGCACTAGGGTGTCTGCTTTTCCGCATATGTTACTTCAAGTCAGCTTTTGATGGTGAATCGAAACTTCAGATTTTGAATGGGAACTCATCGATCCCCGATTTACCCAAATATAGTGCATCTTTGACAGACCTTATCAGAGATATGCTTCAATTCCCAAAGTAGCTCTTTTCGTCCTTTCCTAGGTCAATTAAGTCGGGCCAATGGCGCTTTTCTTAACATGTTTGCTACTGGCAAAGTATTCAACAAACTTCTTGGAAAAATTATCAAATGTACGAATTGATTTTGGGAGAAGGGTGGCTACCCAATCCTTGGCCTCACGCTTAAATGTAGGCGGGAAAGCCATGCACATAATTATATCGGAAGTGGCTCGCAACCTCATCAAGTCGACAAAAGTCCCGAGCGACACGATCAGAGGATCCGTCGTACTTCTCCATCTTTAGTGTTCGAAATCTCGTGGCAGCGGGACCGCCATCACTTCTAGGAAAAATGATTTTCTTCCAACACCATATATTGTTGCCTACTACTTTTTAGACATAGTCTCGGCATTTTTTGCAACCGATCATATCCTCTAATCGATGTTCGAGGTTAACACTGGTGTATCAACCAGTGTAGGCGTAGGCACCCATGACAGTTTCCCCCAATATAGATTTGGGCCATATGTCAATGAATTGAAATGGGGTGCGAAGGTAGAGCCAACGAAATTGGAGCGATGTGGGTCTGCGCTTGGTACATGTTTCCATCACTGGAAAGTTAGGAGCCTAGGGAGGAGCCCCTATCGGTGAAGGCCCTACAGGTGGAGGGTTAGGACCATGGGGAGGAATATTTAGCAATGAAAGTCCCTCTGCGTGGATGGCTATGACCTTGTGGTGGCCGAGAAACCGTGAGCGTTTTGATCTTGGAGTAGAGTCATTAAGGCCGCCAACCCAGCTTCCAAAGGTCTTTAGGTTGAGTGGCGTATAGATTCTTGTTGTGGGTGATTAGTGGCGGCGTTAGACTCGGTGTCTACATCCACTACGAGGGCTGGGGGTAGTTACATTCCTTGCTATTCTAGTTCGAGCCATGATTTCGTGTGCAGTTTTCCACAGACGGCGCCAATTGATGATTAAATATGTTCTCCTCTTCCGAGTGCGGCGACAGCAATGGTGAAGACCTGCAAATGGTGGCGGGGCTTCTATCCCATATTTCCACTCTGGTGTGATAGTCAGTATGTGATTAACTCAAATATCCAGAATAACAATATTGAGTATGTGTGTTTTTTTTACTTGGGGTTGACCTTTATTTATAGGGATGGCTTGCAGTTACAACCTTCAATGATCATTAATGATGGGTGGCTCTTCATCTCCCTCATTATTGAGAGTTAATGAGGGATGTTTCATCTTCTCAATCACCTTTGGTGTTTCATTTTTCCAATTGTCGATGGTAGCGTCATTCTATGGATCGCCTATCCGGCTAACCTAATGGTAGTTGGGTTATTCTTTGTCTATCTATCATAGGCAAGCTTATAGGACCAACAGGCGGGTAGGCCGACGAGACGAGTGAACATTTGAGGAAGGCATCCCAATGAGTGCAACCTTCATCCACCAAAATATAATCATACCTATCATCAAATATATATTGAATTTATCAACTAGAATAAACATGTAAAATACACTTATCACATCCTAACTACATATTTGGAAGTATTTCAAGTTAGTCAAATATCAATTTGTATCTCTATATTTTGTAAAACTTACAATTTTATCAACTTTATATATATATATATATATATATATATATATATATATATATATATATATATATATATATATATATATATATATATATATATATACCTACAATAATATAAGAGTCTTAAATTTTTACTATAGTTTTTCGTTCAATATGCCATCGTTTTACATTGAAAATAGCCACAATTTTTACTTTTGTGTGTGTGTGTGTTTTTTTTTTTATTTTATTTAATTAGTGTATTGGCTTTGGTTTGTCGAGTTATTCGACAAACGAAAGCTAATTTTAAGTGAATCTTAACCCGGACGCAATCTTTGACTTTTTTATTTATTTATTTTTTTAAGGCAAGCACTGTATAGCTCGACAAACACACAATTTTTTTTTTGTCAACTCGACAAACACAACTTTTTTTTTTCTTTTGGTTGTTGTGCTTGTCGAACATATAACAATTTTTTTATTCGTCTGTATTTTAGTTCAACTTTTTACTAATATTTTTATTTGATATTATAAACAAATTGTACACAATTCTTTTTTCTCTTTTTTTCATTTTTTTCTTTGTCGAGCAGCTTGACACTGCCCAGATACTATTTTTTTTTTGTCGGCGGCTCTCCCCATACAATTTTTTTTTTTTTGTCGAGCGGACAAATAGAAGTTCAATAATTAAATAGTGAAAAAGATCTTTGTCGAGTTACAATAACATTTGATTTTTTTTTTTCAAATGTTTGTCGAGTAACTCGACAAACACATTTTGATTTAGATTTTTTTTTTTTTATGTTTGTCGAGCTGATAATATTTGATTTTTATATATATTTTTTAACGTTGTCGAGCAACTCGACAACATTTTGATTTTGATTTTTTTTTTTTTTGTCGGTGATAACATTTGATTTTTTTTTTATGTTTGTCAAGTACTCAACAACATTTTGATTTTTTTTTAAGTGTTGTCGAGCAACTCGACAAGATTTGATTTTGGATTTTTTTTTTTTTTAATGTTGTCTAGTTACTCGACAACATTTGATTTCTTTATTTTTTTAAAAAATGTTGTCGAGCAAATGTGTTGTGTGGGCTTTTAGCCCATTTCTTTTTTTTTTTTAATTTGTACTTTTGGCCCCAAACCTTTTCAATTTATAACAAATTTACCTCTAATTTTTTTTTTTGAGCATTAATCATCGGTGGCCTTTGAATTTTGTTGCAAATCAAGTCATTTTGACATATTTTAATAGTTTTGTCCTCCTCTTTATATAAACAAAATAATAAAAAGCTAAAAAAAAATTGTAAATGAAGTCCTACAACTTTTAAAAAGTACAAAATAACTTAATCTTCCTCAAAAATCCACCCCGCCATCGTTTTGACATTGAAAACAGCCGCAATTTTTTACGTTTGTGTTTTTTTTTTTAATTAGTGCCTTGGCTTTGGTTTGTTGACAAACCGACAAACCAAAGCCAATTTTAAGTAAATCTTAGCCCAATTTTACAATGCAATCTTTAACTTTTTTTTTTAAGGCAAGCATGTATAGCTCGACAAAAACACAATTTTTTTGTGTGTGCTTGTCGAGCAATTCGACAAGCACAACTTCCTTTTTTTTTTCCCCTTTTGGTTGCTGTGCTTGTCGGGCAGACAACAATTTTTTTTATTTGTCCGTATTTTAGTTCAATTTTTTACCAATTTTTTTATTTGATGTTATAAGCAAATTGTACACAATTCTTTTCTCTCTTTTTGTTTTTTCTTTATCGAACGACGACACTAATCATATACTATTTTTTTTTGTCGAGCGACTTGACCTTTGCCCATATAAGAAAAATTGTGTCGAGCGGACAAATAGGAGTCCAATAATTAAACGAAGAAAAAGTTTAAAAATAAACTAAACAATAAGAGAAAACAAATTTAAATCTTTGTCGAGTTACAATAACATTTGATTTTTAAAAAATGTTTGTCGAGTAACTCGACAAACACATTTTGATTTGGATTTTTTTTTTTTTTGTTTTATGTTTGTCGGTGATAACATTTGATTTTTTTTAATTTTTTTTTAATATTGTCAAGCCACTCGACAACATTTTAATTTTGATTTTTTTTGGTCGAAATGATAACATTTGATTTTTTTTTATTTTTTTGTTTGTCGAGTAACTCAACAACATTTTGATTTTAATTTTTTTTAAATGTTGTAGAGCAACTCGACAACATTTGATTTTGAAATTTTTTTTATGGCGTCGAATTACTCGACAAGATTTGATTTTAATTTTTTTTTTAATGTTGTCGAGTTACTCGACAATATTTGATTTTTTTAAATGTTGTCGAGCAACTCGATAACATTTGTTTTTATTTTTTATTTTAAGTGTTGTTGAGTTACTCTAACTCGACAATATTTTATTTTTTTATTTAAATGTGTTGTGTTGGCTTTTAGCCCTTTTTTTTTTTTTTGTAATTTGCATTTTTGGTTCTCAATTTTTTTTAATTTATAACAAATTTATCCATAACTTTTTTTTTTAGCATCAGATATCCCCAGTCTTTGAATTTTGTTTTAAATCACGTCCTTTTGATATATTTTGACGGTTTTGCACTCCTCTTTAAATAAACAAAAATAAAATAAAATTATAAATGAAGTCCTACAACTTTTAAAAAGTACAAAATAATTTCATCTACCTAAAAATCCACCTCGCTTCACTCCTTTTCATTTTTCCTTTTTCATTTTCGACAGAATTACATTATTTAGATAAGTGAGAGACGGCCAAATGATTAGGGTGTGTGCCAATCACAATTTTTTTTTCCTTATTTGTTTTTCTTTTACACATTTTCATTCATTTTTTTACTGATCTTCTTTTTATTTTATTTTATAATATTACAAATTATTCTAAAAAATGCTATTATTTTTTTCTTTAATTTTTTTTCTTTTACTATTCACATATTCGTCCAGATTTTCATTCAATTTTTCACCAATCTTTATTTTTTATTTTTTTTAATGTTATAAGCAAATTGTACACAATTCTTTAATATTTGACTTTTGGGTCATTAGTAAAAAAAGTTGAAAAACTTGGAGCTGAGTTTGAAGAATGAGGTTTGGTCCAATTCAAATTTTCGAAATAGTGCAATTCAATAAAAATATAAAAATGGTCACTCTACCACATCACTTTAGCAATATCCAAAGGTTGTTTACAAATTTTAGTTATTTGATTTTTTTGTACGAATTATATATTTATTTGGTTCTATTTTTCTTAATAAAATTTTAATATTTTATTTAATTAATTATATTAAATAGTATGTTCAAAAATATATTTTTTATATTTTTTATTTATGTATTATATATTTAATATTTTTTATACTAAAATTTATACGTATATATTCAAGTAAAGCTATCAAAAACTAAGTATATATGTATTCTTATAATTTGAAAAACATGTACCACAAGCACTAATGCCCAAATGAATGGTCCTTTAGCTCTTGCCAATTGCCATACATGAACGCAATCAACGCGACTATTTATTTTGGCCGTCTCCCACTTATATTATTGTACACGCATTTCCAGTTCACCTGGGTTAAAAAGTTTTCGCCCACAGATCTCATCACAAAATCTTGAAAATTTAGAAACACCACGATCCAGATTTTCAAGCTCCCATCTATTCACTCTAATAGTAGCTTCAGATCGGGTTTTGCTTTATACCAGGTAATATTCAGTTTCTTTTGTCAAGGCATCATGTGTCAAGGCATCATGAGAATTATCGGTTTGTAGAATTGAAGGTTTGTTTATTCTGCCATCGGTTGAATCGGGGCTCAAGTTCTCGAGGCTTATTTTTTCGTGCTTTCCCATTGAAATTTATAGTTCAGTTATTATGTATTTAAAATCTTGATCTGCTATTGATGATATGTTTTTCGTATATTCCAGATTACTCTCGTGTTTTTAGTTTCTGTCTATATACGTAAATTATAGTCTATACTTTTATGGATTGCATGATTTTACTTTCTCAGCCTTATTGTACGCGTATGACAGGGATCCTCATTTTCAGATAATGATGTTAACTCTTTGGTATTGTTTACAATTTTCTCGTCCTTTTCCTTCTGAAATATTTTATGAGAAAATATTCCCTTATTCTTTTACGTAATTGTTCTAATTAAATAGTGGTTTACTTAGGCACGGATCTTTTGTTTGTCATGTTTGCTCATCTGTTGTCTCACAATGATAACTTGACATTCGGAGGTAATATGCTGTCAAAGTATTGATTACCAGCAATTAGTATCAATACGATTCTTTTGGGGTGTGAAGTAAATTTGCTTTGCCACTCACATGACTTGAATTAATTTCATTGTTGGTTTAGGAAGAAGGAAAACAGTATTAAGTTCCATTCTAAAACATTACTAGCTTTCAAATTCAAAATTTCTGTCCACAACAGACAAATCGATGGAGATCAGTTTTTTTCACCACTCACCTTTACATATTCCATTCCTTTGAATCGTTGAAACCTACCGTCATTGATTGTGTTACCCCAGTATGTTGGAATGGAGTTGGGGTCGTGTATGTGCCTGTTGACTCCTGGATCTATATCTAGATTGTAATGAAAAGGAAAAAAAAATCATTTGGAATGGTGATCTAAGTTTTTGTTCTAGATTTCACATACAAATTTATCTGAGTGTATGAACATGGCTTCTGCCTAATCAGAAAACCAACCTTTTGGATCACATGGATATGTTTTATTGAGGGTGGAAGGTAGGGGTGAACTTTGGTAGACTATCTAAGATCTACTTACTTGTTGTAACACCTAATTGTTCATTTTGTTCCCCGTGTCTAGGATTATATTTTGCAGCAATGTAAATTTAAGCGCATCAGCTGGAAAGACTAATAGATGATTTGTACTCCTGTCGATATTTTCTGCATAAGTACTTATACCAGTAAACATGTTTTCCTCTGTCCTGGTCCTGGATAACTCAAGCTTGATATTGGAGATCTTTCTCGAAACACCT
The DNA here is from genome assembly GCA_023638005.1 of Forsythia suspensa. Lineage (NCBI taxonomy): Eukaryota > Viridiplantae > Streptophyta > Magnoliopsida > Lamiales > Oleaceae > Forsythia > Forsythia suspensa. Next base: position 35,944,944 of record CM042671.1, read on the forward strand.
GTTACTAGGAAGATATGTTGTGCCGAGTGGCAAAAAGGCAATCCATAAATATTGGTTCAGTTTTAAAGTTGCACATGGACGTTGATAGTTGGTTGAGGTTAAGTAATAGAAACGGGGCCAGGACAGGCCTATCAGTCCCCAATTTCCATCCACTCCTACTTACTAAAATCTTACCCTCGCTTTGCCCATATCTCTCCATCTCGTCATCTTTCTCCGTGCCCACTTCACGTTGTTAGTTGGGCCTTTTGTTGTCTTGCACTTCTTGCCCCACGTGTTTATTTCCATTGTTTTTATGTGTAAATCTTTTAGCCACCATTAGGGTTTCTCACTGAAATCTCACTGAAAGTAAGAAGCTAAGCATAAAAGCCTATTATCCTTTAGGGTTTCTTTGTATGATTAAGATATGCAAAAACATACAAACATATATAGTGATAGCCAATTTAGGTAATCCACCCTTTCCTCATTCCTTGTTGCGGTGAGGGGTGGGCAGTGGCAGTCCGTGCAGAACTTATCCTGTCTGTCATCTTATAGATGATTGGTTGTGTCATAACCATTTAATATGCATATGCCAATTGTTTATGATGGTGAACTGGGGTATTGATTTGCTATAGGAATTTTGATAGAACAGACAGATTAAAAGATATGAAAAAATTTGTTCCTAAAAAAGGCTTCTGTTTATTGATGAAGGTGCTTCATTTTGCTGAACATATCTTTTGTACGCTTGTATATGGTGGCCCAGAATTTATGGCACGCTCAAATCTACAACTGGTCTGCACGTGCTTCTTGAGCATTATAGCATTACCAATTTTCAACTTATTTTTTAGTTATGAAAACAGTTCAAGGTTGTCTTGAGATCACTTACATTTTCTTCCTGTTTGCTGATGCATCAAAAGAAGAAAGGAAATAAAGAGGAAGTATGAATTTTCTTTGCACTGAAAAATTGTATTTCTAGTGGTTAAGTTTGTCAGTATTGTGTTTGATAGAGTTGAAAAAGCATCTCTAGTACAGCCGAAACTTTCTCTCCAACTAATTGACCTTTATGATTACTTGATTCCATTTGAGGCCAAAGATTATAAATAACTACCGATGTAATAGTAACTGCATTCCAATTAATTATCCATATCAATAGTTGGTATTATGAAGGGTTATATTAGAAAGCTTTAATCATTGCTTAGTTCTAGTGGGTTTTTAATTAATGTCTTATTTTTGTCCAAAACTTGTTCGCTTCACTTCAACAGATGTTTTGATCCTGTTTCCTTACTGTTTAATGTTGTTATCATACTTTTAGAAGTTCGTCTTTAAAAAAAACCAGTGATGTGGAGATTCAAACCTTTTATGCATAAAGAACAAACTGGGCTTGAAGGACGCGCCGTTGACATTGGCAATTTCAAAGTTCAAGTTCGTAATGCTATTGCTGAGGGTGGATTCTCCTATGTTTACTTAGCTCGAGATGTAATTCATGTTTCCAAGCAGTATGCATTAAAGCATATCATATGTAATGACGAAGAATCACTAGAACTAGTGATGAAGGAGATCTTGGTGATGAAATCACTTAAAGGGCACCCTAATATTGTCACACTTTATGCCCATACCATCTTGGATATGGGTCGAACAAAGGAGGCTCTCCTTCTCATGGAATATTGTGAGAAGTCCCTGGTTAATGTGCTAGAGAGCAGAGGAGCTGGGTTTTTTGAGGAGAAGCAGATCCTTCAAATTTTCAGGGATGTATGCAACGCTGTCTTTGCAATGCACTGCAAGACTCCACCTATTGCTCACCGGTGAGGGCTTCTGATGTTTGTCACAAGTATTTTTGTTTTCACATAGAAAGTCACATTGTCAATGTGTTGTCAGTTTTAGACCGACTTGTACATTTATCAAAGTTTATGCCACCGTAAATCATTGTTATGCTAAAGACCTACGGTTGTGGATTTCATTTTTCTTTCTTTATAATTTCATTTCCATGATGTAATAGACTGGGATAGTGTCATTGTGATATAACTGTACACTAGTCTTCCTTGTTGAATTCCTTCGGATTCTTCTCATTTTAACTTATCTAATTGTTCTTCTACATTGCATTACGTAGCGACTTGAAGGCTGAGAATCTTTTGCTCGGGTCTGATGGATTATGGAAGCTGTGTGATTTTGGTAGTACCTCTACTAATCATAAATGCTTTGAGAAGCCTGAGGAAATGGGAATTGAGGAAGATAATATCAGAAAACACACAACACCTGCATATAGAGCCCCTGAGGTATGAAGAACTTGCTATGAGGAACTCTGTTATTTCTGATGGAATAAGTGTTTCACTACTCTTGGACTTTTCTTGGCTCAGATGTGGGATTTATATAGGCGAGAACTCATAAATGAGAAGGTAGATATATGGGTAAGTGGACGGTTTCTTCAATTGTGTACATGAATCTAGAAATAGCTTTGAGTTTTTTTAAATTTCATATTGAAGTTCTGGAAAAGTTTATAATTAGCTTGTCACTTTGTAGGCACTAGGGTGTCTGCTTTTCCGCATATGTTACTTCAAGTCAGCTTTTGATGGTGAATCGAAACTTCAGATTTTGAATGGGAACTATCGGATCCCCGATTTACCCAAATATAGTGCATCTTTGACAGACCTTATCAGAGATATGCTTCAATCTTCCCCGGATGACAGACCAGACATCACGCAGGCAAGCTTTTTGCTTGATTGGCCATTCATCTCCTTGAACTTAGGTTAGTCGTAGATATTTGTGCCCGTGGCCTTCGTAAGGGCTAATCATGTAAATATGCTCATTGATTACTTTATTTGGCTTCTTTTTCAGGTCTGGTTTCGTATTAATGTTCTATTACCTGATGGGTTACAGAAGTCATTACCTGACAGACCTCCAGAAATGCCACAGCAGAATATTGATGTGCTTGGAGGTAACAACATTGTTCTCATGGTTGTTGTGACTTGGTATGTGAGAATAAAATTTGTCATGTCAAAATCCAAATGGATATCAAATTGGGAATATTGGGAAATCTTTGGTCAAATATAGTGTCATATAGATGTATTTGTATGGTAGAATTTGAAATTCGGAAATTGTCCTAAGGTCTATTTTCAGGTACGCCAAAGCCCACAAATAAGTCTATTCCAATGCCTCGTAGAAGTCCACCACCTCCTCCCCTAGCTGGAGCACCTCAAAATCTGTCATCAGCGCCACATAATCAGGGGATTGGAGGTTCATTAGGTGCTTTTTGGACCACTCAGCATGCAAAGGATTCAATAGGCCAGGAGGACAAAACCAGACCCAAATATGATGAAGAATTGCCCAGCAATTGTTCCGAAAGCCATCCAACTTTCCATGTAATTACCCCTCGAAAAGAGGATAATCTTCAGTCCCAGCATGTCCAAAAGAAAGCACAAGTGGGATCAGCCGATGGACCTGGGGATGTCCCTCCTAAGGACTTCAAAATAAATCTGTTCCCTGATGATTCGGACCATAACATTGGAAGATCTAAACCAACCAAACCAGAGCAAAAGCCTAACTTTCAAAACGAGGCGTTCAATACTTTTGTTGCTGAATTTGATACTAATAAACTTAGTCCGGGAAGTTACTGTAGGAAATCAGTGAAAGAAGAGAAAGAAGAGTTATTAGAGGCGGAAGTAGAAAAGCTAAAAGAGCAGCTGGCGGTTGCTAATATGGAGAAGGCTGAAATATCCTCCAAGTATGAAAAGCTGTCTGCAATTTGCAAATCACAACGACAAGAGATACAAGACCTTAAGCAAGTTCTTGCTTTGAGAACTCCATCACCAAGTAGAGATGTCTCCAGAAACCAAGCATCTCCTGGACGCCAACCATCTACCACTCAACAGGTTTTTTCAACCCATTGAAATATTCCCTTTTTAGCATGTTTGGTACGGAGGATTAGATAGTATTGGACAATATATTCAGGAATAAAATACGTTAAAATCTTATTTATAATATAGTTCAGTCCTATGTACCAAACATGCTCATGTTCTAGCAAAATAAACTTATATTCTTCTTGTGTTCTTCACTATTCGCAGACGGACAAGATTGAAGGAATGGTACAGGAACTCCAACAAGGTTTATTTGACCAAGGTTCTGCAAGCCCAGATCATCAGCCATGGAAGGCCTTCACTGATGATCCCAAGCCACAGACAACATTAACGAATAGTACTCCTAAATCTGTTAGAACTAGAAACGGTAACCAAAATAGACAGGGCGTTGAACTAAATTCAGGTTCCAACACATGGGGATTTGGAACAGATAATTTTAAAGCAGCTCCTGCCGCAGGCCCTCAATTGAATTTGCGTGTTGGTGAATTAAATAATTCTCAGCGCTTTGGTGAATCGAAGAATGGAGAAAGTAAGCTGGCTCCCCAACCTGCTGGATGGGCTGGTTTCTAGTTCTCATTATTGGCCAAGGTGAAACGCTCAGTTTGTAGAATACCTTCATAAAGATATTTTTGTTGACTGATTGGAAGGATACGATCTGAATGAAAGAAATCTGTCAAGAACGAATTGGGGCGATGAGTTGTATTGTTGTTTATGTTATGTCACAATGCAAAAGGTATGATTCCATGCCTTTGAATTAATCGGATATTGTACACTTGGATTTCACTTACAGTGAAGAAAATAATGATGTCTATTTGAAAGTTCTTTGGTGCTTTACTCTCTACTTACCTTTTCTAGAGTTGGCAAAATAGCTCCTACCTGATGGGGCAGCCCACGTGACCCGGATTTTTGGGCTGGGCTGAACTGGGCCGGTCCAGCAAAAAACTGGGCCAAAAAACAGGCCCTATATGACCCTGCCCAATTAGCACACCGTGCCAATGGGGTTTGGTCCAGGTTGGCCTGTTTTTATTTTTATTTTTCAACCACCCCAAGTCCAAAATGTCATCTTGTACGAATAAACTTTCTATACTTTAAATTGTATTTTGTTAGTCTTTCAACTGAACATTGAGAATTTTATAAGTCTTTCTATTTTTCAACTAACGAAATAATGAGTTGATGGATAGAATTACTTATGTGATTATTTATTTTGTTCAATTCAATATCTAAAAAACATGGTTGGCTTTTAAACTATGCACTTTGCGCGCAAAAGGTTTGTAAACTTTAATATTGAGAATCTCGATAGTCATTTCGCCTGTTCACTTAGATATATACATACTTTTTTCTATACTAAGAAATTTATATTTAATATTTTTTAATTATAATTATTATAAGATATTTTTTTACAAATATTTAGTAATAACATGTGCAAACAAAAATCGAGATACCTATTTTATAACAACTTTCAATTTTCTCTTTAGTTTTGTACTTTAGTAGGCCTAGTATTTTCGCCAACTACAATGCTTCTTTATTTTTTTTATAGTAAAAATCAAGATTGTTTAGATCCAATGGGAGCCAATCTCATCTTTTTTTCCCCCTTTCAAAATAACGTAAATGACAAGTGGATAAACGTAATTATGTACATCAAGCTTAATTCTATTCAATTACTTATGTGAAGGTTTAGTTGATTTAAATTCTCATGCTTGTGTACGTAGGAAATGGCAGCTATGAGGCCTCCATTGTGAACATGTTGTGGTTAGCATATGAAATAATCAATTACATTGACCCTTTTTACAAGAAGGTTAAGTTTGTGAAAGCGTACGTGCCCGTTATAAGTTCAATGAATAGTCCAAATATGTGAGAGAGTCGTGAATAACTTCCGTTGGAGCCTCCATTCATTTCTAACAAGGTTGGTAGGCTGAAGAAAGTGAAGACAAGAGAGCTTGATGAGGCACAACGTGCCTCAACATTGAAAAGAAGACGATTTGGCATGAAGATGATATATAAACAATGTGGTAAGCTATAACAAAAGATCGTGCAATAGAAGAGCAACGGCCAACAAAAGTGGTAAGTCACAATGAAAGGTCAAAATATTGTTTTGTTTTTTTCCACATACTTCGCTTTTTGCTTGATGACTGTTGAAATTGTAAGGAATTGACGTATACATGCACAGTGGAAATTAAATTCGCAATTTCTATAAGCCGGATTATCGTTGTACTTAGATAAAATTTGTGATAGAATTTTACCTTGATGAATATCGTAGAATCTAATTATCTGATTAGCTGGAGGTACGATCTTCAAGACCACAACTGTCCAATTGTACAGTCTACAATGGTAATCCACACAGCAAGAACATATCTGGACTTCCACGATCAAGAATAGATGAAAGCACAACTTTTGGGAGTAATTGAATTTGGTTGTCTTTTTGCTTGTGCTCACAAGTAATGAAGACCAACTTCAAAACTTAATCTGTTGTACATTTGTATTTATAAGCGGGGCTAACCCTAACCATAATTCTAATCCAACTAGAAACCATCAACAAACGGGCACAATTAATTAATTTAATTAATTAATTTGATCTAATAAGTAATTAAGTCCGACCCAACTAATTGTACATTGGACATTAATTCTTACAGAAATTCTAGATTGTATGGATGTAGATACATTTTTTGTATTGATGTATGTTAATGGCAAAGAAATGTGGGTCTTCAAGAAGTTGGTTTTGAATCCGATGGATCAGATTCTGATCAGATTGTATGTAAATGAATTGTCGTGTAATTTTGTGTAATAGATCAGCACGCTTTCAAGTTTGTATGGTCTTGTAAATCATTCTTTAGTATGAAACTTACATGATCAGATGATATGTTAATGAATTGTTGCATTTTTCTAGCTAGGGAAAATACCAAGCATTCAATCAGGGAGCGAGATTCATTAGAACATTGCACATGTTTGGTTCATCAAATAGCCAGCATCCCCTTTTCGACTAGCCAATTGTCTTGCAACAAAATTTTAATTTCTTTCCAATGGTTAATCTAAATGGCTTCTATGGTTCTTGGTATTCGAGTTTGATATCCAAAGAAGTCTCATTCATTGAAGATGGCTTGCATAAATTTTGAGTACAGATCTTTCATCTTGCAAGAATCCGACATTTTTCTCCTTGTTCATGCAATTGATTTGCTGAAGAAGTGACCAAATGTAGCACACAAATTCAACAATTATCAGTCTGTTTTGTATCAGAAGCCTTTAAATTCAGCCATTTGCTTGTTGAGCAGTTCAATGTCTTACTAATGAATTTGGAACGAGATCAAGAAGCAGTGGATCACTTATTGACGGGTGATATCACTGAAAAGAAATTGCTTCTGTAAAGGTCAATTTCTGAGAATTGTTGGAGCAACAAAATTGAGAAGAGTTAAAAGATACAAGCAAAATTCTGAAAACAGTTTTCAACTAAATGATACAAGCAAAGATACAACATTACAAAGGTACCAAGCAACACGAGACTCTCAACTAGTGAGATTCAATTCAAATTCTGCCTCACGCACAGGGGCGGATTAGTCAGGCCCAGCCCTATTCTGGACCACATGTAATATATACTATTAAAAAAAAATTGGAAAGGCCCAGTCCTGAATATCAGTGGCCCAGGCGCCCAGCCAAGCCCAAGTCCAATAATTGTTTCAGACCATATATTCCAGCAGCTTTTTTTCATTGATTAAAGTCATTAAACCATCAACTGCCTATGACGTTCAAATTCATTTTTCAAACCACAGAACATTTTTCACAAAACAGCAGCCATTTTTTCTAATTAAACCATAACCATCAGCCATTTTACATTCAAAATCATCCATTTTCACGAAATCATCAACAACGTCTCTAATTTCGCAAATCACAGTAGGCAAGCAACCCTAATTTCGCAAATCACAGTAGGCAAACAGCCCTAATTTATAAACCACGACAAGCCAATGTTTTAATTTCTCAAATCGCAATGACCTAATTTAGCATTACGATAAGTTTATTTGTTCTTTGAAATTTTATGTATCATGTTTTAATTGCTAGAAATGTTTGCTGCTTGGTGCTATTAATTGATTATTTCTTGATGTTGAAAATTTTTATTTTCTTGATGATTGAAATTTGGAGAAATGTTGTTGAAAATTTTAGAATCTTGTGGAAATTTTAATTTTGGTACTGCTGTTCATCGGTTAATTTTGGTTCTATTTATTGATTATTTCTTGCTGTTTAAAAACTTTTGTTTTTGAAATTGTCGAAATATTCTTCATTATGTTGAAAATTTTAGAATGCTTCAGTTCATTAGTTCATCGATTAATTTTGGTGCAATTTAATTGATTATTTCTTGCTGATGAAGATGTTGTTGAAATGTGCTCAAATTTTGATGGATAAATTTGTCTTTGAAATATTGAAAACTTTTTAAATAAAATAATGACTTATTTGAAAATATTATATTCTCATTATAATGGGCTCAAAAAATTTTCGGGGGTGCTGCCATCGAACCCCTGTATGGTTCTCCCTCATCTGGCCCACCCCTTTGACTTATCATGGCTCCGCCCCTGCTCACGCATTTGGATCCAACTTGGTTGTTGCTTCATTGATGCAAAGTTAATGCTTCCTTTTGTTGTGGGCCCACTATTTCTTGGTTTTACTTCAAGATCCGTGATTCCTCCAGCATTATTTCAGATTTTTCAAATTCTTGCTATAATACTTTGTCGGCATTTTTGAACCAGTTCATTGACTGAAACAAAAACCTCGTGCAGTCCGAAAGAAACACGAGTTCGTAGATGAGTTGCGTGAAAATGGTGAACACTGTCTTACTTTCGGTAAAACAATAGGTGGGAGCTCCGGCCATGTTGCTGGGACTCCAGTTTCTTAAAGGAACTTTTTAAAGTTGGTTCGCAGGAGGTAAATGAAGTTATTACGCTCCAGTAACCTAAGAGCATCTCCAATGCAACAATGTTAAGGCACAATGTCTAGTACTTTTTTTGACAAATGGTCAAAAAGTGCTTATGTGGCACAATTAATACTAGAATGTGTCTAGCACAATGTCTAATTCTAGAAATTGTTCTTGACAGTGTCCATTATTAATTTAATAATCTCTATCCAATCAATATATTTCTCTCTTCCTTTTTCTAAAAAGCTAATAATAATTTGCCACATTTGCACAATGAAAATTGTTGCATTGGAGAAGTTTTTTGATGTAATGTCAATGATTTTTACCACATATACATAGTAGATATTGTTGCATTGGATATGTTCTAAATCCCCATCGGTTTCTAGAACTTTGGGCGGGTGCGATACAAATTCGGTGGATTCCTCAGCTAAATCTCAATCGGGTAATGAAGGGGTTAATGGGTGTAAGCTTCCTGAACCCAAGGAGACTAAAGCTCCCTGGGTTAATCTCTTTTTGGACAATAGAAAGCTGATCATTGCACTGAAGTGTGGGGTGTTTAATATTGAAGCGAAAGAAGTTGTTTTGATTGATGATGTTGAAATAGGGAAGAAGTTGTTTTGAATTGCAATGACGTTGATGATGTTGAAATAGCGTGGGGTTATTCTATTATAGGTTATTTTGGACTTCCTTGCATTTCACGGAAAGAAAGCACTTTAAAACCCCAAAATCTTAAACACAGGATTAAGGTCCCATAGATGATAGTCAAGTGAAATTAAATTTATCTCGGTCAATGTCACAAATTAATTTCACTTGGTCCCGCTCAATACATTCCAATGTATTCTCAATTTTATTGCCAAAGTCACGAGATAGACTTTAATAAAATCGAGATGATCTTACCAAAATAAATTATCCATATTTATTTCACGATCGTGAATCGATAATTTTAGATCAATTACAGATTAAATCTTTCGTGTTTAACAACTTAAACACTCAATTTGTAATATTAAATCGACCTATGGACAAATGTAGGGCCGAGCCAAATTGACACACTTATTTTTTGACCACATTTTTACTAAGCCAAACGGGCCCGGAATCTGGGTTATATGGGCCAACCCGGCATTTGCCACCTCTATCCACCATCTCATTTATGCTATGCTTATTCTTGAAGTATAAACTGGTCAATTTGTTCATGAAGAGGTTGTGTCAAAAAATGTTGTATTAAACTATAATATCTAGAAATGCAAGCGATACGATCATATATAAAGATGATAAGCAATGTACATGGAGATAAATTATACATATATGAAGATGATTGTAACCAAAGTCTTTGGAAAACACAACCTAGAAAATCTCTCACTTGCCCTAGAGTAAATGAGACATGTTAAGTATACCCATATTTTCAATTTGCCCACAAAACTCTTAGTGGTAAGCTTTTGGTAAAGGGTCGGACAAGATTTTACTCCGCAGATGCAATCTTGCACCTTTATTGCATCTCCTCGTTGAGCGATATCTCTAACCGGTGGTATTTTTGTTCAATGTGTTTTCCACGTTGATGGCTTCAGGCTCTTTTGCATTTGCCACCACTCCACTGTTATCACAAGATAGAGTGATGGCCCGTGATGCGAAGGAACCACCTCAAAGTCTAGTAAAAACTTCCTTAGCCATACAGCTTCTTTGGGTACGCTTCACAAGCACCACATATTCTCGCCTCCATGGTGGAATCAAAATACAAGCTGCCGCTTGATGCTACTCCCAAACAACGGCACCGCCACCAGCGTGAACAATTGAACCGATGTGACTTTTACGAGAGTCCCTATCACCGAAAATCGAATCGAGATAACTCGTAGGCACTAAATCTTGAAAATGAATAGACCAATATATAATCTCTTGTTCGCGAAGATACTTGAGAATATGCTTAACAACGAAATTCAAAGGTTCGGTCTCGGTTTGACCGATATCTCTTGACAATCCCAATCAACAGCGTAGCAAATATCTGATCGAGTGCATAGCATAGCATACATGAGACTTCCTACAGCCGAGGCATAAGGAACCTACTTCATGTATTCTACCTCACTAGGAGTCTTAGGACAGTGCTCCCGTGATAAGTGAATTCCATGTCTGAAAGGCATTTGACCTTTCTTGGAATTTTGCATTGCAAATCTCACCAATATTTTATCAATATATGAAGCTTGGGATAGAACGATTCTTCCGTTCTTTCTATCTTGAAGGATCTGAATACCTAGAACATAATTAGCTTCTCCCAAGTCCTTCATATCAAAATCAAGCAGCCCAACGGTGTTTAAATGAAGTCAATGCTCCTACGTCATTCCCAATGAGTAGGATATCATCAACATAAAGTATGAGAAAAATCACCTTGTTGTCTTTAATCCTCTTATAGACACAAGATTCATCGTAATTTTGATCAAAATCATAAGTCTTGATAGTTTGATCGAATCGATGTTCCAAGACCTAGACGGTCGCTTAAGTCCATATATGGAACTATTCGGTTTGCATACTTTATGCTCTTGACCATTTTGGATAAAACAATCTGGTTGCATCATATAGATGCTCTCATCAAGACTTCGTTAAGAATCTTTGTCTTGACATCCATTTGTCATACCTCATGATCAAAATGAGTACGCAATGGATAAGAGGATTCTTATAGACTTAAGCATGGCCATGGGAGAAGGGTTTTCTCGTAATCGATACCTTCTCTTTGGGTAAACCCTCTATAGGAGAAGATAGTGTGATTCTGACTCATTCAAATGTCCCCTGACGAGAAGGGCTTTATTTAGAGTAATATCCAGTCTAAATAGACCCTTCCACTAAATCCAATATATCTAGCATCTCATCTGCAATATTAATTTAGTATCGTTGTATTTAGGCCATCAATAACACTTTGTTTGGATATTCTATAGGAAGTCCCCACGATGTTTTTGATTTAAGTGTGCAATCCATATATTTGATAATTTTAAGTTTTAAATTAATTACGTCACCTATGGGGCAATTGCAATTAATTAACACTCAAAATTATCACCCGATTATCCCAATCTAGTAAAAGCGAATAAAGCCCTCCTATAGGGAGGCCAATAAAATTAGCACAAGACATATACCTATTCTTACTAATGGGCTAATAAGGCCGTGGGGTTCACATAAATAGTGCACCATCACCCACTTAATATTTTTATACTGTTTGAGTTTTTCAATTAATAATTTCTAACCAATTTTAACTCTTAAAAATTGGTCTAATTATTAATTAAAATATTTAATCTTTCTAATCTAATAAAATTAGAAAAGAAAATAAATATTATACACAATGCATGATAGAATAGTACCTAGAGCAGTGTAATGTGATCTATATGGCATGTTATATAAATGACATTTAATCACAATTGAATTAAAGCAATAAAGTGATAATAAAATTAAATAGAACAAATTTATAGCCCAAACCTAGACACAAAATTACAAATAAATTAAAGGTCCAATGGAGCCACAAGCCGGCCCAATTCTTCAATTTCCATTTGCAAGTGTCTAGCCCATGTCTTGAAATTCTGGAGCCCGGATTTTCAAAAGATTTAATTTAATTCCAATTCAAACATTTTGAATTCGGTCCAAACTAAATCAACATTACGCATTCGAATCCGTAGCCGACCAAATAGATATTTGCAATATGAGCCCTCCACGAAATGAAGAAGATGAAGTCCGGTCCTCCTCTGTAAATTGCAGCAGATGATCTTCAATCCTCGGGCAGCAGTGAAATCGGTCCTCATATTTTAATCCGTACAGATGTATAATTAAAAATTAATTTCTAATACAATACTGTAGTAAATTAAAATCAAAGAGAAAACATGGAGTCGTAATCCACCCCCTTTGTTACAAGACTCGATAAAACACAATACAATTTTTCACCAAAAATTCTAAAACCATAAATTGTTCAAAACACAATTAAAAATCATTCAATCTAATAACAACAATAAATCACATAAACCCTAACACCACTCCAAACTAAATCATGCATTAAAATAAAATTTTATTTAATCCTAAATACACGGAATAAAATTAAAACCTTGGCTCTGATACCAATTGTTGGAAACCTAGATCTAGACATCACAAAAATTAATTTTGTGTGATGACTAAACATCCCTCTACAAGATCTGATTTATTTCGTGCATTCAACCGGATTAAATAAAATTACAATAACACATAGGTGTTGAATGAATTACCCTTATAGCGTACTTTACAAAATTCCTATCAACGGCGTTCTTGAATCTTCCAATGCTCCAAACCCTCAAGCATTCCTCAGTGTTCTCCAAGAGTAGCTATACCGGTGTGTAGTCACCCATCTAGATCTAGGTTATAGTAGGATTAAGGTTTTCTTTGTTAGGAGAAAATACACACTTCACACTTTAGTGTGTGTCCCGCCTATATGCTTATCTTGGTTAGAAAAACAGTCTTATAGAGACTATTTATAATCCACTTATACTCCAAAACCCTACCAACCTTAGTACCATAACCCGTGCCCATTTCTCACATGTGAAAAAATAGGTAATAAGCCTATTTAGCTCTATATATTGGAGCCACTGAGGAGACTTGATCGGACCCAATTAAACTAAGCTCTAATAAATTAATTTTAACTCGGTCAACTCTTGATCAGTCAAAATAATTTATTAATCAATTTCTATTCCACTAAAAGAACAAGAATGCACTCTTAATCTAATTGAAATTACTAAAGTAACCATCAATAATTATATCCTCCGACTTATCGATCCTACATGTTACCTTCGTCGATCAACTCGAATATTCAGAATAAGTAAAATGACCAAAATGCCCTTATTCGAATATTCACAAATTCTCAACTCTCATCTTCTATCTAACAGTTCGATGTGATCATATCACATCATTGAATTCAACAAACAATATCGAACTACTGAGCTCAGATTAAACTGTACGCTAGAAGAAATAATGAGATCATGATCATACCTTAAAGGTGATAGATTCCATATTACAAATATATGTTCTTCGTTAGTTCACTCTAATTCTCAAAGTATCGAGATATTGATCAGCAATTTGATCTCACTCATTGACACTTCAAAGAACTTCAAGCTAGTAATCGAAGTCTATTATCCGCTCAGGATTAAGGTCTCATTTACGGTAGTCAAGTAAATTAAATTTATCTAGTCAATGTCACAAATTAATTTCACTTGGTCCCGTTCAATACATTCCAAATATATTCTCAATTTTATTACCAAAGTCACATATAGACTTTAATAAAATCGAGACGATCTTATCAAAATAAATTATCCATATTTATTTACTGATCGTGATCGATAATTTTAGATCGAATTACAAATTAAATCTTTTTGTATTTAACAACTTAAACACTCAATTTGTAATATCAAATCAACATATAGACAAATATAAACTCAAAATAACATAATAAATATATCAATCAATATATTAATTTTATTTTAAAATGTCACGACTACAAATAATTTATTCGACGGGCAAACAAATCGGGCACTCCTTGAAGAGCTGTGTCACGTATGATAAATCCTTGGAAAGCACTATCAAGGTCCCAGACGTTGCTGAAGTTAGTGACAAAGATCAGCCGGCAGTCCCAATTGCTGAACCTCAGGTTGCGCCTGATAATGCTGCTGAAACGGACGAACTTATTCACAAAGTTGCTGATGATGGGAAAATTTCGTCCAAAGACAGTGCTACCGAAATGGACGAGCTTTTTCACAAAGTTGCTGATGATGGGAACATTTCGTCCAAAGACAGTGCTGAGGCTAGTGGTCTAAAACAGGGGCAGTTAGAAGGAAATGAAGGTGAAGCAGGGCAGTTAGTAGGAAATCAAGGTGAAGCAGACTTTATTTTGGTTGACCGGAATAAGAAAAAAAAAAAAAAAGTAAGCAAAAAACGAAGCTAATTTCCAAATTGCAGCAGTCAACTATTGATTCTTCTCTTCATGGAATAGACCGTGCAGTGGGCAAATCGGAGAGGCTGAAACATATTCCAGCTAAGCTTCGTCAAACTTCTAATTCTTTGGATAAATTGAAGGGTTTGGCCCTTCATTTATCACCATGAAGTGTGCTTGTTGGAATATTATGGGCTTCAATATGCCCCTAAAACAAAATGGGGTCCGGGACCTCATGAAACACCATAATATTGATTTAATGGGTATTTTGGAGGCGAAGTTGAGCCTCAATAAACTTTATAGGGTTATGAGGAACAAATTTCACGGTTGGTCTCAAGTAAATAATTTTGATACTCACGAGGCCGGCGAAAGTTCATTTGGAAGTAATCGAAGTGAGCCCCCAAGTCATCCAATGCATTGCTACTTGTAAGGTTTCTTCCTTATCTTTCGAAGTTAGTTTTGTGTATGGGTTACATTCAATTGTCAATCGGAGACTGTTGTGGAGCTATATTATATCATTGCCTGAACTTGTGATTGGAGACTTTAATAATGTCCTCATGGATGGGGAGAGATGTAATGGGTCGGTAATCACCCCGTATGAGATTAAAGATATTGCCAATTGCTGCCTTTTTGCTGGGCTAACTGATTTGAGGTCGACGGCCTGTTTTTTCACATGGAATAATAACTCGGTATGGACTAAGCTTGATAGAGCTATGGTTAATAACACTTGGCTTCTTGCGGGGTTTTTTGCCGAGGCAGTGTTTCCACCCCCCAAGTTTGTTTTCGGATCATTCGCCGTGTATTGTCCTTTTATTTGAGAACCATGAAAGATCGAGAAAACATTTTAAGTTCTTCAACATGTGGGTTAAACATGATGATTTTGCTGAAGTTGTCGGCCAGGATTGGAATCAAGATGTATTCGGGACTAAACAATATATCTTTTGTGCTAAACTTAAGAGATTGAAGCTTCCTTTGAAATTGCTTAATAAAAAGCACTTTGCCCGTATCTCGGTTAGAGCAGATTCGGCTAGGAATGAGTTGATCTCCGGTCAGCAAGAGCTTCACAATCAGCCCTCTAATCTGGATCTTCAGTCTCGGGTTGCTTCTTTGAGGAAACGCGCTGTTTTTCTTTCGGAATCTGAACGTATCTTTTATTTCCAGCAAGCGAAGTCTAATTACATTATGAATAGAGACAAGTGTACCAAATTCTTTCATGCCTTGGTAAAAAGGAACACAAAAAGATACCATATATCCTCGGTGGTTAGAGTTTATGGGAGTTCTACTAAATCGCAGAAGGAAGTTGCTGAAGAATTCGTTAATTTTTATAAAGATTTGCTGGGATCAAACAGTGTAATGGAACCACCGGATTTAATTGATCTTCATGCTGGGCTGAGAGTTTCACCCCAGCAGGCAGCGGATTTGATTGCTTCTTTTTCAGCCGAGGACATTAAAAGAGCTGTATTCGATATTGCTGATGATAAATCCCCGGGTCTGGATAGTTATACTTTGTGCTTCTTCAAAAAATCATGGCAGTTTGTTGGGGATGATGTGTGCGGGGCTGTTCAGGAATTTTTCTCCTCAGCTTTACTTAAGCAGATTAATCACTCGGTTATTGCTCTTATTCCGAAATCAAATCATACTCCTTCAGTTGGTGATTATCGACCCATTTCTTGCTGTAATGTTGTGTATAAAATCATCTCTAAGCTCTTAGCTTCCAGGTTGGCACTGTTTCTGAACTCCTTGGTCGACCAGGCGCAGTCAGCCTTCATCCAAGGTCGGAGTATGGCTGAAAATATACATTTGGCACAGGAATTAATGAGGCATTACAATAGGAAACGTGTCTCCCCGTGATGTATGCTAAAAATTGACTTAAGGAAGGCTTTCGATTCGGTAGATTGGGGATTCCTTCAGGCTGTTTTGGAAGGGCTGGAATTCCCGGATTGATTTATCAATTGGATCATGCAATGTGTTACTTCGACTTCCTATTCGATCGCTATTAATGGGAGCTTATTCGGTTTCTTTAAAGGGAAGAAAGGACTTAGACAAGGTGACCCCCTTTCAACTTTCTTGTTTGTGCTTTGTATAGAGTATTTTTCTAGATCGTTAAAAAGGCACACGGAGGATAGTGAGTTCAACTATCACCCTAAATGTGGAATTCTTAAGATTACTCACCTTGCATTTGCAGATGACCTTATGCTTTTGTCTAGAGGGGACCCGACTTACGTGTCCATTCTTTTGGAATATGTTAACACCTTTGGGAACAAATCTGGGCTAGGAGCTAATGCACTTAAATCAAGCTTGTTTACGGCGGGAATTTTGGAACTGGATCTAGAATTAATTAAAGAAGCAACAGCCTTCCCTGTCGGGTCTTTACCTTTCAGGTATCTTGGGATCCCTCTTGCAGCCGAACGGTTAAAGGTAATGCATTTCGCTCCGTTTATTGAAAAGGTGGCTGCTTATATCAATTTGTGGAATAACGCGTCACTTTCCTATGCGAGTAGAGCTGAACTTATAAGGGCGGTACTACAAGGAGTTGAATGCTTTTGGATGTCTATTTTCCCCATTCCAGCAGCAGTTACCGGGCGCATTACTAGACTTTGTCGGAATTTTCTTTGGGGGCACAAACACTCGCTTGTTGCTTGGAAAGAGGTTTGCCTACCTAAATCTGAAGGTGGGCTGGGGTTTCGGCAGTTCCGAAGCTGGAATATGGTTTTGCTGGCTAAAACGCTGTGGAATTTCCATATTAAAAAGGATACATTGTGGATCCGTTGGGTTAATCAAGTAATTCTTCGAGGACACTCGTGTTGGAGCTGGGAACCGAGAAAGGGAGATTCGCCACTGCTAAAACGTATCTTTGTCATTAGGGATCAGATCCTCTCGGATGAAGGAAGCGCTGATGCTGCTGTTTTGAGACTGACCGACTGGAACAGGGAGAGCCCTGGCCGCATCTCCGCTGCATATGATTACTTCCGGGTCAAAGGCACTAAAAAAGTTTGGGCTACGGATGTGTGGAAACCGTGTATACCACCCAAGCACTCGTTCATTGCTCGGCTGACCGTGAAAGGGAAATTGCTCACTAGGGACATACTATTACACTTGGACATCAACAGAACATGCATCTTTTGTAATGACGAAGGAGAATCTATGAGACACCTTTTCTTTCAATGCCGTTTTAGTTCTGCCGTTTGGAATAGCATTAGGCAATGGTTGGGTCTTCATAGATCCATGTCAACTGTTGCAAGTGCTTTCAAATGGATTCTTAAGGAGGCGAGGGGGATCAGTTGGCAATCTAAGGCGAAGAAGACAACTCTACCTGCCACTATTTATCATTTATGGATGGCAAGGAACCGTTGGATTTTTGAATATCTAAAGGGAGTCCCGGAAAGCATTGTTAGGACAATCAAAACACAAATATACAAAATTATGTTTTCTTTGTATTCTAATGTTTTGATTCGATTCGAGTCCTTAGCTTTGGGTTTGTAATTTTCTTCCATGGGACTGTTGTCATTTTCTTCATGCTACTTGTACTTAGGCCATGTTTTCTTGTGCTAGTACCATGATATTGTGCTATACTTGTTTTGTATTTCTCTACTTTATATTCTTAGGGATGCCCATAGTACTTGCACAATTATTTTGATCTATATATTTTTACATGTTCGATCCAAAAAATAAAAAAATAAAAATCAATTTAGGGGGGTGTATTTAATTTAGATTTTTAAAGATTTTGATTTATATATTTCAAGTGACTAACTTTGATGAATTTCATTAACTTTTATTGACTTTTATAGATTTTAATAGATTCCTACAAACTTTTATGGATTTGTATACATTTCATTTTGAAAGATTTCTTAGACTTTTATAGACTTTTATGGACTTTTTTTAATTAAAAATTTTGAATATAAAAATTTAATATCCCACAATTAAAAAAATGTCACAGGAGAAAAGTCTAGTAATAATTTATTTAATTGTATTGATTATATTAAATTCATAAAAAATGTTCTATTTAATTGTTGCAAGTAACTATATCAAAAGTTAATGATATAAATTATTAACTCACTCTATTTTTTCTTTTGGGTAAAACTATAAACTTTCAAATGGTTTGAGGATAAATTCAAAAAATAATGGCATGCAATTTTTTTTAAAAATATTTTCCAACAAAAAAATTTATCCAGTTTATAATCTTCCTTTTTATATTTAATAATCTATGGGTAACATATTATTATTAATCACGACAATTGCATAATAAATAACCAAAGTACCAATTTACAAAGAAAAA
This sequence comes from Forsythia suspensa, assembly GCA_023638005.1. NCBI lineage: Eukaryota > Viridiplantae > Streptophyta > Magnoliopsida > Lamiales > Oleaceae > Forsythia > Forsythia suspensa. The sequence goes on from CM042671.1 coordinate 35,963,858, forward strand.
AATGCAAACATTATATAGAAAAAACAAGAATGAAAATGAAAAAAAAATACATTAATAAAAAACTAATTTTTAACCCGATGAAATTCATTAATAAACTATAATCAACAATTATATAAAAATTTAGTTATAAATTTATCTTGTTTTTAATGAAAAATAAAAAAAAAACGATGAAAAAAATAGTTATGGGAATATTGAAGAAAAAAATCATATTGTCTCTAAACGTTCGTAGAAGGAAAAAGAAGAAAATGAAAAAAATGGTTAGGAGAATATTGATAAGAAAAAAAAATCAAATGGACTAGAGATATAAATATTAATATTCTTTTTCATAAAAAATATTGGTAATTAAGCGTGATTATAGGATTTGTAGAAGAAAAAAATAAGAGAAAAAATAATAATAATGATGAGAATATTTTGAAGAGAGAAAAAAATCACATTGAAGAAAGAGAAAAATATTAATCTTGACTCTATAATTTGTTGAAGGAAAAAAGAAAAGAGAAATATTGCTTACAGAAAAAAAAATAAGGGAATGAAATTTTTTTTTTCAAAAGTCTTTCAAAATCTTATAGGTGATGTGAAAGAAATTGTGATATTATTTATTTATATATTGTGCTTTAAAGTTTGTACATATAAAATGATCTATAAAGTAATTAAAAGTTATTAACATTTTGTAAAGATTTTAAAATGTCTAAATTGAATATCGCATGATTTTATAAAACTTTTTAAAAGTCTTTACAAATCTATATTGAATACCCAAAACTTTTATGGAATTTAAAAAGTCTAAATTAAATACACCTAGACTTTTAAACCCCATAAAAGTCTTTAAAAGTGTTATCAAGTCTTAATTGAATACACATCTCTAGATGATCTTGCAAAGGTTATCTCAAAGAAAATAATTTTCACAAATGAGGCTAAAACATAAATGGGTACCACAATTTATGATCCTAAACACTTTTCAAGAGTTAAAAATTACATCCAAAGGTTTGGACCCCCAGTACCATTACAAACATATTCACTTCAAATACAGCATTACAACAATCCCACGTAAGAATCCCCAAACCCACGAGTCTAAGATCCTTCTTTTGGGCTCAAATTCTTCAACTTCAGCTCCAAATTCTGTTTCTGCATCTCCTAATTCTATTTTTGCATCTACACATTTTGTATTTGCCTCTCCAAATTCTTGATCTATAGTTCGAATATTTTGATGTCCAGCTCCAACTCACTAATATTTCTCAACAAACCAGGAATGATTTGTTTTTATCCCTCACAGATTTGTGGATCATACCACTCTCACCTCTTGAAATAATAATAAAAACCAGTCTTTGAAAGTGGAAAAAGAGTTTCAAAGAAAAAAAATGATAATCCACATAGCAAATGTTAGGCTCGGTGAAAGAGGGAAAGAAAGAGGTTGTAGGCGGGTTTTTGGGGCATAAGAGGGAAAGAGAAAGACTTCTTCAATACAATACGTAAATATTAGGATTTATGATCTTAAGGCATTTTCTAGACAGTTTTAACCTTCATAAGTCCATCACATGGGTCTCACATGTTCACTTCATGTCGAATTTGACGTTTTCTATCCAAAAAGGACTCCTTGTGCATGCGTTTGAAATATTAGGGACTTCGGGTGCTAGAAATCAAAGGTTTGGGACCTTATTGTCACAAGGTTCAAAAGTTCGAGATCTCCAGTGCTATTTACCCAAAAATAAAATTAAAAACGAAGGAATTGGACAAAATATCTATTTTTGAATTTGAGTTTTGAAATATGCCTAATTTTGAAAAGTTTGATCAAATGACCGAATTTCAAAAAAAATGACAAAAATACCCTTAACAAACAATCAAAATTTCAAAATTTACCGTCTTCTCTCTCCAACTTTTATGTCTTCTCTTTGCAAGTTTACCATTTCACACCACCCACAAATCTTCTCTTTCTCTTTGCTAGATTCTACCATTGTTGCCACCTGAATCAACAAACCACTTTAACCGCCACCGCAACGCGCCACTATATTGCTGCCTCACTCAAGCACTCAGCTGTTTTCTCATTGCCATTTCGTCAAATTTTGGACCAAATAAATTTTTTATTTTACTCTGAATTTTTTTGATTGCATTTATTTTGTCCATTTCATATGTTCACTCAATTTAATGATAGATTTCCTTGATTTGTTAAGACATTTTGTATGGTATTTTATTATTGGTCTCAATCGCAAAATTAGGTAAAATGACAAGTGAGCAAAATATTTGTAGGACACAGAGCGAGAATTGTTGAATTTTCAATAGTCCAATTGAAAAATTGACAGTCAAAAGAAAAACGGTTTACATGTTAGCAATGACAAGTCTTGCTTCCTCAATTCCAACTCTGATTCGACATTTCAAAAAATAAATAAAATGTAATCGACATTTACCTTGTGAACTGTCGATTTTTTGACAGTTGTAAAAAAAATTGGAAAATCAATTGTTCTTGGTAAACTGTCGATTTATTTTGTCTCACACTAATTGAATTTTTGCCTTTTGTTTTAGTTTAATCATAAAAAAATATTATAAAAATGAGATATATCTTTGGACCATGAGTTAACTCACATTATTTTGTGTGTAATTTCAAGATTCACATTATTTTGTGTGTAATTTGAATCGACATTTACTTTGGTGAAGTGTCAATTTTTCGAAAGGTCTAAAAAATTTAAGAATCGATAATTTTGGGTAAACTTTCGATTTATTGTCGCACACTAATTGGATTTTTGCCTTCTATTTTAGTTTAATCATGAAAAACTATTATAAAAATGAGATATATCTTTGAACTTATGAGTTAATTCACATTATTTTATGAGTAATTGCATTGTGTGTAATTTCAAGATTCACTTTGATAGCGTCTCCTTGAAACTATTGTATGAGTTCCATGTATCCTAAAATTTTAACAACACAAAAAGTAGTCATTTTTAAAAAAGGGTATATTTGACATTTTGCATCTAAAAATGGTCATATTTGCAAATGTTATAAAATTTTTCCATATTTTGAATCCACATTTTACTTTTGATTACTCTAGCAAATTTTCCAATAAAAAATAGACAAGAAAGAAAAAAAAAATAAAGTAAAAAAATCTTCACATAAACAAAGAAAAAAAAAATGGTGCATCTACACCCAACCTTACCGTAGGTACCATCCATCACCGCACCTTACGACGCCCTTTTACTATCCTTGTAAGTAATTCCGCTTGGTTTGAAAAAAATTCACTATTTTATATTTTTTATCAAAATAAATACTGAGTTGGACGAAATATCACGTAAGTAATTAAATCTATCAACTCATAGTTTTCGTTAGTTGGAATGACAGAGATTAACGAATGAACTAACGGAGTTTATATTGTTAAGTTGAAGGACTAAACATGTGCATTGTTGAAGTTAAGGACATTTTGCGCTCAAAATGTATAGTTCAGGTACCAATCATGTTTTTTAGATGTGGAGTAGGAAGAAATTAACATCCATATAATAATTCCATTTGTCAACACATCATGTTTAATTGATAGATTATCGAAGTACGATTTAAAGTTTAAAAACTTTATTCGCACAAGGTATAAAGTAAGGGACCATTCAGGTATTTTATTCTTATAATGAAGGACCCATATATAGTGCTACAATCAAAGTTTCAATCTTATCAAAATACAGACTTTTAGAGTAACTAGTCCGGTGAGCTTAAACTTGGGTGTGAAGTTTGTATTGAACTTGTGAATATATATCTTGTGAATCAATTATTTGTTCTCATGCCTTTTTGCAGTTTAGATGATACGTGTCTTTAAGGAATAAGGTTGATTTACTCTTTGCAAGTGCGAAAACCATTTCAGGAAGTGTAATTGGTGGAACAAAGTTCATGTGAGACACACATGACAAATTACGGCAATTTTGCATGGAAGCCATCATTGAGGACAATGACCGTTAATTTATGAAAGATAGGGATACTAATGTCAAGAAATAAAGATTGAAGCCACAAGTACAAAAGAAGATAAAAATTAGAACCACGACAGCAATTTAGCCATTTATATACATGTTATTAAAAGAACTTGCTTTAAAAAAAAAAAAAAGAAGAGTATCATGTGCTATTCATGGTTGTTTCGAGCAAATTTCACTTCGTTTTTGCAACACCCACATAGCAATTTCTAATTTAAGAAACTTGAGAATTCTGCCGATGAAATTTCTGCATCCAATTGAAATCAAGCTTTTGGTAGTTTTATTATATGAATTCATAGTCAACAAATATTACAGAAGACTTTGACAAGTTCAATTAAAATTGTACCAAACTACCTTATTCTTTGTTTTTCCAAGAAATGAATGTACAAACACAAAAAGAACGCGTCAAGAAATAGTCTTAGTTAACGTACTCAACGTTGGCAAGTTAAAATCTTACATATATCCTGGTCCTTACGAATTTAAATGCTCAATTGTGTCATCAAGGTTTGCTTGTTCTTGATCTAGAAATGGCCTTTCCATCTCTACAAATTAATTCACTCTTGATCATATCAGTGTTTCTTCTCTTCTCAGCCATTTTCTCTGCCGGCCAATCCGAGTGCACCGTAAAGTTGGGCTCTTCGTTATCTGCTGGAGACACTAGCCCTCCTTGGAGCTCGCCTTCGGGTGAGTTTGCCTTTGGATTTAGCCCTCTTGGACGATCTGCGTCTGACAATGAAGATCTCTTCTTGTTAGCCATTTGGTTCAATAAAATACCGGAACAAACTATTGTTTGGTCGAAAAACGAGTATTCGGTTCCACAAGGATCAAAAGTCCAGTTGACAAATGAAGGGCAACTCATTCTATACAATCCTCAAGGGATGGAAATATGGAGGCCTCAAACTAATAATGGTGGATCCACCTGTGCTGACATGCTTAATTCAGGGAACTTTGTGTTAATAAATGGAGACTCTAATTACATGTGGGAGAGCTTCAAAGAGCCTACTGATACAATCTTGCCTGGCCAGAGCCTACCCATGGGTACAAATCTTTATTCGCGCCAATCTGAGAGGAATTATACGAAAGGAAAATATCGTCTCGGTATGCAAAAGGATGGAAATCTTGTGCTTTACTCTACTACTGGAAGTATAAATAGTGCTTATTGGGCTACTTCAACTGTGCGCTCGAATCCTGATTCCCAACTTGTTTTCGACGAGGCTGGTTATGTCTACTTAAAAGAAGGGAAGGAAAACATACGAAACATCACGAAAAAAGACATGGGTTCACGACAGGATTTTTACCACATGGCAAGGATTGATTATGATGGAGTTTTCAGGTTCTATAATCATCCAAGAAAGAATTATGCTGCTGATGCCAAAAGTTGCACGTCGGCTTGGTCTATTGTGCAAAGCACTCCAGAAGATATGTGCAGTGCAATATTGGGAGATCTTGGGAGTGGGGCTTGTGGATATAATAGCTACTGTGTGAATTCAAATGGAAAGCCACAGTGCTTCTGCCCGGAAGGATACTCTCCTGTTGACTCATTTGATATGTCCAGAGGCTGCAAGCCGAATTTTCAATTGCCTAGTTGCCAGCAAAATGGATGGGAACTGAACATGGATTCAATAGAGTTTAAGGAATTGAATAACACTGACTGGCCCTTAACTGATTATGAACTTCAGACTGGATCCCAAGTAGACAAGACTACTTGTAAAGAATTCTGCCTTCGAGATTGTTTTTGTGCAGTTGCTATCTACAATGGGAAAAATTGTTGGAAGAAAAAGTTCCCCCTTTCCAATGGAAAACAATCAAAAGACTTGAACAGAATTGCCCTTATCAAGGTGCCAAAGGGCAACACGACAGACTTTTGCCCGAAAAGTAAAGATCAGTCTACTTTAGTTCTTGTTGGATCATTACTACTTGGTAGTTCTGTATTCCTCAATTTTCTTCTGTTGCTAAGTATATTGGTTTCTGTTTTCTTCGTATATCACAAGAAGATGCTAAATTTACAGTTTGATTCAACTACATTTGGGTTGAGAAGGTATACATTCAAAGAACTCGAGGAGGCAACTGGAGGCTTCAAGCAGGAACTAGGCCGGGGGGGTTTTGGAACGGTCTACAAAGGTGTCACTGCATCAATTCCGAAGAGATATATTGCTGTTAAGATGCTGAATAAGGTTGAAGCAGACGGCGAAAAAGAATTCAAAACAGAAGTAAATGCAATTGGACGAACTCACCACAAGAATTTAGTCACTCTACTTGGTTATTGTGATGAAGGAGAAAACCGACTTTTGGTTTATGAATACATGAGTAATGGGTCTTTAGCCACCCTTCTCTTTGGGATATCCAGGCCTCATTGGAACCAAAGGGTGCAAATCGTACGTGGTATTGCAAGAGGTCTGACATACTTACATGAAGAATGCAGCACGCAGATAATCCACTGTGACGTGAAGCCTCAAAACATACTTTTGGACGAGTTCTTGACGCCTAAGATTTCCGACTTTGGATTGGCAAAACTTTTGTTGGCTGAGCAAAGTCGAGCAGCACGAACACACATTAGAGGGACAATAGGTTACTTCGCCCCTGAATGGTTCAGGAAAGCGTCTATCACTGTGAAAGTCGATGTTTATAGCTTTGGAGTGATGTTACTTGAGATCATTTGCTGCAAGTCGAGTGTTGTATTTGGAATGGGAGAAGAAGAGGAGGCTCTAATCGATTGGGCCTATGACTGCTACAGCAAGAAGAAACTAAACAAAATGGTGGAAAATGATGAGGAAGCAAGGAATGACATGAAAAGTGTAGAAAAGCTGGTGATGGTGGGAATTTGGTGCATTCAAGAGGATCCTTCAATAAGGCCTTCCATGAGAAGAATTACGCAGATGCTTGAAGGAGTTGCTGAAGTTCCCGTCCCTCCTCGCCCTTCAGTATTTAGTTCGTCTTGAATTTTCAATCTTGATTTCATATTACATTTATAAGGCGTCATTAGAATACCTGCTTGCAAATTTATATGTTTAAGCAAGCATCTTCTTAGAATTATTCATGAAATTTTACAGTACCAAATAGCCTTACTAATCTTCAGCAAAGAACTTTGAGATGATTAGTGTACAAATTGTATCTTTCATACGATGGACTAGACGAACTCAGGCACGCGACAAAATGGTTTGTCTTCACATGTAGTCCTCTTCAATCCACCTAACTAAATAGAAAATGTGTGCATTCAAAAATATCCTACATATAATAAATAGGGGTGACAATTTGACTCGAAACCCGCGCCATGCCACGCACCCCGCCCAGTTTTGGGCTGCCTCACCTCAATTAATTAGGTAATAGGGACGGATCAATGGCAGATTTCTCTGCCATGTGGCAGGTCTGCCCCAGACCTGCCCTTTAATAATATTTTTTCTAAAAATAAAAAATCAAACTCCAAAAGACAAATTGCTGGGAATAAGATTCGAACCCGAATGTAAAATGTAAAACAACTTAACTACTACACCACAATACTAATCTTGCACTTTTTCGTTTTGTTAGTTTGTTTTGAGTTTGGAACATTATTTTGCTTTAATTTACAACTAAAAAATTTTTAAAAATAAAAATAAATTCGGGCAGTGACGAGTTATTGGGATGCCCTAGGTTGGTAAGCTAATATATTTGTCTCACACTAAACCTGATAGGGCATTTGTTGTAAGTGTAGTTAGTCTGTATATGCACTTTCCTCGTGCAAAATTCATGTAGAGGCAATTTTGTATGTCCTATGTTATTTGAAAACAACGCCTAAAAAGGGCTTCATTTTCTTAAAGGATCGTTATCTTCAAGTGGAAGCTTATGCAGATGCCAATTGGGCAAGCTTGATAAAAGATAGGAGGTCGACCTCCAGATATTGCACATTTACTGGATGAAATCTAGTTACTTGGACAAGTAAGAAATAGTATGTGGTTGCTAAGCCCATTGCAGAAGCCAAGTTTAGAGCTATGGCACAAGGAATATATAAGTTGATGTGGTTAAAGACATTATTAAAAAAACTATGAGTTGCTGAGACAAAAACAATAAAGCTCTATTGTTATAATAAAGTTGCTATCACCATTGCTCACAAATACCGTTCCGCATAACATAACTAAACCCTAGTTTGGAAATGTTTAAATTATAATTTCAGCTGGTCAAATATATTTTTTATCCATATATTTCATAGGACCCACTATAAAAATCTATAAAATATGTTGAAGGAAATATATCTTTCATTGCAGAGTTTTGCTTAATATATACAAATCATTTACACATTGATTACAACTAAAAATAGAAAACATATCAATAGCTAATCCTCTGCAATTTGTCTAAAATGAAATTATAATTTCCTTGATGTTTGTTGGTTTCTAAATCTGCTAATGAATGTCTTTGATGGCTAGATTGAATTGTGTAATTTTTCATTGAGTTTCCTTGTTGTTTGTTGATTAGTGAATCTGCACATGAGTTGCTAAAATCATGAGAATGAATATCCTTGATTTCGGTTATATTTCCTTAATATACCCCTTCAAACTAGTGTGGTAGCTTGGATGAACACCTAGCTTAGCTCAAAACAGCACAAAAGCATCCTTTGATAAAGACTTAGTAAAGAGATTTGCAGGTTGTGAAGTAGAGGATATGAACCGAATAACAAGAGTGCCCCTTGCAAATTTTTCTCGAACAAAGTGGTAATCAAGTTCGATATGCTTGGACCTAGCATGAAACATTGGATTTACAAACATATGTAAGGCACTAACATTATCACAGAATAACTGAGGAGGGTTGAACAAAGAAACAACAATATCGCATAATAAAAATGTTAACCAAGTCAATTCAGCTGTTGCAAAATCCATCGACCAATATTCTACTTCGGTGCTTCATCGAACTATAGTGGGTAGTTTCTTCGAACACCAAGATATACAATTGGCTCCAAGAAACATATGTGCCATGTTGTGGGACAACTCGCCCAATCCACATCACTAAAACTATATAATGAAATAGGGCTTGCAGACAGGTAATGCAAGCCATAGTGCTGAGTTCCCTTTAGATATCATAATATTAGTTTAACAGCCTTCAAATGCACTGCACCACTGTAGGATAACTAAAGAACTGACATACTTGATTAACCGCATGAACAATATTAGCTCTGTAAAGGTTAGATATTGTAATATTCCTAGCATCAATGGGTTCATCATCTGATGAAGCAGATTTGTCTTTGACCACTTGTGGTGTCACAATAGAATTGCTTTCTAGCATGTGAGTTCGATTGAGCAAAGTCATGAACATATTTTCACTGATTTAGAAACAAACCTCCATCGAAATGTTTGATTTCTATTCCAATAAAATAGTGCAACGAGCCAAGTCCTTGATGGAAAATTCCTTGTTGAGCTATCCAAGAAAATCGGAGATGAACTAATTGTCATTTCTAGCAACAAGAACGTCATCAACATAAATTAACAAAATTGTAATGATAATACTAGAACGATATATAAATAAGGAGCAATAAGCTTTGCTACAGTAGAATCCAAGTTGAAGAAGGAATTGAGATTGACGGCCAAACCATGCACATGGCGCTTGCTTTAGCCCATATAATGATTTTTTCAATAAACAAACACCATTAGGTCGAAGTTGATCAACAAAGCCCGGAGGTTGCTCCATGTAGACTCGTTGTTTGAGATTTCCATGTAAAAATGCATTCTTTACATCGAGTTTATGCAAGTTCCACTTAAAATAAACTGAGAGAGCAATTACAAGCCGTATAGTGGTTGATTTTACAACCGGAGTGAAAGTTTCGTCATAGTTGATGCCAGAATCTTAAGGAAAACCCTTTGCAACTAAACGAGCCTTAAAACGGTCAATACTTCCATCCTCTTTATATTTAATTCAGTATATCTACTTCGAACAAAAGATGTTGATTTGAGAAGGCCGAGAAACGACATCCCAAGTATCATAATCGTGTAGAGCCTGAATTTTTTCTTTCATTGCAGCAAGGCAACGTTCATCTTTCATAGCTGTCTTTAAGGTTTTTGACTCCAAAAGAATTTGATTACTTTTTGTAGCAAGAATGGCATAGTCTTTGAAGTATGAGGAGATACGTCGATCACGCACCGGTCTAGCATTTACTAATGGCACGATATCATCTGGCATAGAACATGTTTGAGCAATTTCAGGTAAGCAAATCTCATTGTTTGAGTTATCTACATTTGTAGCTTGAGTAGCAGGTTGAACAGAATCTGACAAGCCAACAATCTGATTTTCATTTAGATTAGGAATCTCAATCTGCGAGGATGTTGTATAAGCCATTGTTGATAAAGGGTCTAAGAATAAAGAATTGGAATTCTGACATGCATTTTTCAACTCCAGATTTTGTGTGACTTGCTCTTGATTTTCAACTTTGTTTTCTACATTTTCTGAACAATATGCTACAACAATTAATGAAATCAGAATCAATCATTGCCATATTTTCTTTGTAGAATTGATCAAAGGGACATAATTTTGTACATCAGTTGATGGAATATTTTTCTTCTTCATTTTATCGAGTCATTCATCCAAGCATGGATATTCAGACAATGATAAATGTGGTAATTCAGCCTTGGAGTCTGGTGGCTTAAAAGGAAAACTTTCTTTATTGAAGACCACATGCCGATAAATGAAGACTTTCTTTGTTTTTGGTTCCAAACACCTATAGCCCTTGTGATTTGGGCTATAACCAATAAATATACAAGGATAAGTCCTTTCGAAAAATTTAGATTTACTTTGATATCGTAAAGATGGAAAACACTGACACCCAAGCACTCGCAAGCCGTTAAAATTTGGATGTCTATTGTAAATCTTGTAATAAGGATTTTCATTCTTTAGAACCGAAAAGGGCAATATGTTGATTAGATAAATAGCAGTAAGAAAACTCTCAACCCAAAATGACAACGGCATATGAGCATGAAATAGCATTGCTAACCCAGTTTCGACAATGTGTCGATGCTTGCATTCGGAAACTCCATTTTTTTCAAGAGTACCAAGACAAGAAATGTGTTGATCAATCCCACAATTTACAAGATGCTCAATGAAAATATTAGAGCTAAATTCTCCTCCACCATCACATTGACAAATTTTAATTCGACGATCAAACTAATTCTCTATTAACTTTTGAAATTTAGTGAAACAATAAAAAAAAGTTATGCTTTCTTTTTAAAGGATGTATCCATGTGTACCTCAAAAAGTTGTCCACAAAAATGACATAGAATCGGTATGATTGATTTGAATTCAAATGGGCTGGTCCCCAAAGGTTGCAATGGATCTTTTCTAGAGAAAATTGAGACACTTTATTTTTTGTATGAAATGGTAGTTTACAACTTTCACCCAACTAATAGCTAACACATATAGAAGGTCTAGCTACCCAATTGGTGACATTAATGACTTTTCTTTCTTTCAACAAATCTTTGATTTCGAATGTCCAAGTCATTGGTGACAAATAGTAGAAGATAAGCCACCACTCCTTATTGCTTTTAGTGCCTCCTAATAGCTTTCATCCAAAGTAAATAACCGTCCCTTCTTATGCCCCTTCGTGATTGTTCTTTTGTTCTGATCCTTAACAACAAAGCCAAAATATGTAAATTCAAAAGTGCATCGATTATTTAAAACAAATTTTCCAACTGATAATAATTTTTTCTTTAATTCTGGAACTACCAAAACATCTTTTAATTTCATTTTCCCGTCATTTCTAATAATGCAAGCATCACCAGTATAAGATATAGGTAAAGAATTTCCATCACCAACATATATTGCATCACCACCATTGTATGACTTAATATGTGAGGGTTTACCTATCAAGTGTGTAGTAGTCCCAGAGTCGACGACAATTAATTGATCATTATTAATTGCAAAAGCAGCATCATATTTGTTAGAATAATCAAAACGATACCAACATTCAATTGTACCATGATTGGGTTTACCACAGATTTGACAAGTTGTCTTACCACCATTATTTACTTCATTTGAGTGTGGCTTCAGTTGATTACCAACCTTAGATTGGCTAAAATTATTGTTAGATTGCTTGATGTTGTTGATTTGAGAAGTCGAACCACCATTTTGCGTGTTATAACGCTCAGCTAGTGTGAAACCTCTAATGTATGAGTTGAAATTTCCTATTCCAACTTGACTGTTTCGGCCTCGTCCACATTGTACAAATAATTCTTGGGCATGTTCAACGAACATTTTCTCTTCTACTTTTTGAGAAGAGAGTTACTCATCATGGCCTTGTAAAGCTAGAACAAATTCATTGAAATAAGGGTAATGAGCCTTAGCAAGCATTGCAACACAAAAATTCTCGTATTTCGGACCAATGCCACGAAAAAAATGGAACCTTTTAACGGGCTTTTTAATAGCAGTAAGATTATCAAAGATTGACTTGAAGTCCCTTAGGTATTCTTGTATGGATTTTAAACCCCTCTTGAGACTGATTAACATATTTTTGAGATGTCCTTCATTTTCAACAGTGATAAGAAAAAGATGATGTTGCAGGGACGTCCAAACATTAAAGTGAGTTCTAAAAATAAGGCTGAGAACTTCTTGCTTCATGGTTCCAAGAAACCATGAAGTAAGAAATGCATATTGTTGAACCACACTTTGTACTGCGGATTTGGAGTAGCATTTTTCTTGTCATCTTTGAGTTCTTCATCTGGTTTCTCAGCAGAAGTGAGATGGTGAAGAACACCAAGGATGCAAACTAAGGAAATGATTTGTGAACGCCATGTGAGATAATTAGTGGTTTCGATTTTTATCGAGATAAAACTTGAGTACTAATGGAAAGATTGAATACCCAGTTCTGGTTCAATTTTTGGGAATAAAGGAAGACATACTTTCAAATCTTGCAGGTTTGTGGCTCTGATATCATGAAGAAAAGTCTATAAAATATGTTGAAGAAAGCGTATCTTTTATTGCAGAGTTTTGTTGAATATATACATATCATTTACACATTGATTACAACTTAAAATGGAAAACATATCAATGGCTAATCTTCTGCAATTTGTCTAAAATGAAATTAGAATTTCCTTAATGTTTGTAAGTTTCTAAATCTAGTGATGAATCCCTGATGGTTGGATTGAATTGTGCAATTTGTCATTGACTTTCTTTGTTGTTTATTGATTGGTGAATCTGCACATGAGTTGCTAAAATCATGGGATGAATATCCTTAATTTTTAGTGATATTTTTCTTAAGACCCATAACTTATAATCCATTTTTATCCACATATTCACCCATAACTTTTAATATAAGCACTTAAAAAAAAATTCAACACTACCAAACATACGGTTGAAAGCGGTTGTTTTGGCCTACGTTTCTTCCATGTATTGGAAAGATGGAAATGATAGATATCTTCAAACCAGCTTAAGGGGAGTGTGGAAAAGATGTACAAAAAAGTTGTCATATAGTTGTAGTTGACTACACTTAATTATGTTTATTTGTATACTTAAACGTATGAGAGTTGTCCACTGATGCATGACCAACTTGACAAAATTTGAAATGTACGTTTTTCGCTTTACATGCATTTACAACAATGTAAAATTTTCTTTTCAATTAAAAAGTTTTAGTTGGTCAGAGAATAGGTAATCTATCATGTTTTCTGTGAAAACAATACTTCAAAATAAAAACTTTTTTTGAAGATGACATAATGCCTTCTTTTTTTTCTTTTTTTCCTTTTTTTCCTTTTTTCCTTCTAGAATATAAAGTTACTGCAAACATCATCACCAATAGAGAAGGAAAATCACAAATATAAACACACACTAATGGTGATTGGAAACATTCTATTTTCGTAACACAACCATCTCTGAAGTTTACTGACTCGAATCCATCTTTCCCACTCTTGGAGTAATCCACCACAAATTCTAAATAATGAACATCTAACTTTAATCCATATTAAAGTATTGTTACCATGATTTTCTCTCAGGGGTATTGAGTTTGAGAGTTCCATGTTGAAAAGTCGATCTTGTTAAGACGAATAACCCAAGTTGTTTAATGTTAATTCTTATTTCATATTTAAACAAAGTGGAATTTTTTGTCCATTACATGGCATGCCAAGAATGTTAGAATTAGAGTAATAAATAAAGGGAGAAAAATAAAGAACACGAAAATTTATATAGGTTCGCCTCATATAAGACTACGTCCTGTCTTCAGCCGCTGCAGTATTTTTACTATAATGAATGATGATATTTGTTTACAAGAGATCAGTCCTATATATAATAACCCAACGAAGGTTTCCAAATTATAATGAAATTCTAAGGCAACCCTATGAAGGTTCCTATTTATAATGAAATTCTAGTATAACCCAATAAAAGTTTCTTAGTTATAATGAAATACAATGAAAACCTAATTACAAAAGTAAAATCTTTAAAAACACCCTTACTTATGAAAATATAAATATCGTAGACCTTTCGGGAGATTGCCCCCGAGCCCCCGATAGGAGGGCATCTCAAACGCCGCGTAGCACAACAAATTAGGTTATATAACTTAACAATCTCCCACTTGGAGACTAATCCATCATCAACTCTTTTTTCTACAACTGCCAGTACACTTTATCTAATCTTCAATGAAGAAGACCAACTAAAGTTGCACATAATTTTAATTTATCAATTATAACAGTCTTTGTCAACAGATCAGCAGGATTTTGACTGCCCTGAATCTTCTCAATTGCTAAGATTCTATCCTCCAAAATCGATCTGATAAAGTGATAATGAATATGTGTATGCTTCGTCTTCGCATAATAGACAAGATTCTTTGCTAAGTAAATAGTACTTTGACTGTCACAATGCAACACACTTTTCCTATGCTTGTGACCCAATTCTTCCAAGAAAGACTACAACCATATCATCTCTTTGCTAGCTTCGGTCATGGAAATATATTCTACTTCAGTAGTGAAAAAAACAGCTATCTTCTGCAACTTAGACACCCAACTAACTACTGTACCACCCAATGTGTATAAATATCCAGTAGTACTCTTCCTGCAATTAATGTCCCCAACCATGTTAGCATCTACAAAGTCCTATAATCCCAAGCCTGATTTCTTGAAACACAATATTGAATCTGTAGTACTTCTCAAGTACATGAGAATCTACTTTACTGCATCCCAATGTTGTTTTCCAGGATTGCTCATATATCTACTCACAACTCTCACTACATATGCTATGTCCGGTCTCGTACACACCATGGAATACATAAAATTTCTAATAGCATAGGCATAAGGCAAATTGATCACGTAGGCTCGCTCCTACTCTATAGAAGGTGGCCATTGAATAAATGAAACTTTGACAAATAACTAATTGATTTTCTTTCTTTCAATTGATCTTTTCTCCTTTGTTGGTCTATTAATAACCAAACGGATTTTGCCAATGTTCATTGGATAGCTTAAAGTGACTAGTCAAATGAGTACTCACTAGTTTAGATTCATCCATCTTGAATCTACTCACCACTTTCTTTACATACTCTTCCTTTGACAGTTTCAAGACATCCTTGTCCTCAGTGATTCTCATCCCAAAAAATTTTTTTGCAGCACCCAAATCCTTTATTACAAACTCATTGGACAACTCTTCTTTTAACTAATCAATTTCTTATTTGCAAGCTCCTACAATCAACATGTCATCAATATATAGGAGTAAGATAATTTATAAGTCGCTTAGGTTCATCATATAGCAACAATGATCCACCTGGCGCCTCAAGAAGCTATTACTACCCATAAAGCTATCAAACTTCTTGTACTATTGTCTCGAAGCTTGTTTAAGACCATACAAGCTCTTTTGAAGTTTTCACACCATTTTCTCATTTCTCTGTACTTTGTAACCTTCTGGCTGCTTCATGTAAATTTCTTCATCCAAATCACCATGAAGAAAGGGTGTCTTTACATCCAACTACTCTAAGTGCAAGTCTTCATCTGCCACTAGTCCAAGTATTGTTCTAATTGTAGTTAATTTTACCACAGGAAAAAAAATCTCAATGTAGTCAATGCATTCTTTCTGTTAAAATCCTTTTACAACCATTCTTGTTTTATATCGCTTGATGCCGTCATACTCTTCTTTTATCTGATAAACCCATTTGTTTTACAAATCTTTCTTTTCTTTTGATAACTCTGTCAATTGTCGTGTATGATTGGTCAATAATAAGTCAATCTCATTCATCATGGCTGACTTCCACTTGATTGATTCATCAGCTTGCACAGCTTCATTATAACTTTATAGTCCACCTCTATCAGTTAGTAGAATATAACGCAATACTGGAGAGTATTTATGTGGATGTCTAATTGTTCTACTAGATCTCCTTAGCTTAATCACATGAGTGCTCTGATTTTCTTTTAGGGCTATATTTTCATGATCTTCGCCATCAATTTTCTATACCTCAATCACTAGAAAATCTTGCAACAGAATCACCTCGGACTTTTTAACTTCAGGATTTGCACTCTTAGGCTGCTGTCAATATATCATTATACATAGCTGCTTCATTTAAGATTATGTCTTTACTCCTGATAATCTTGCGACTTTTCTAATCCTAGAAACGACAACCAAACTCCAAATCACTATAGCCAATAAAAAAATAATTTTTAGACTTGGCATCAAGTTTACTTCTACAAGTAGATTCAATGTAAATTTAAGAAACAGAACCAAACACTTTTAAGAAGGAAAAGTCTACCTCTTTTCCACTCCAAACTTCTTTTGGTATTTTGGAGCCCAATGGTGTTGAAGGACATCTGTTGATCAAATATACTGCAGTGTTGACAGCCTCTGCCCAGAGCATCTTTGACAATCATGCATGTAATCTCATACTTCTTGCAAGCTTATTTAGAATTTTGTTCATCCTCTCATACTTCTTGCAACCACTTCACCTTTAAATATGTTTCATTCTCAATCATCGCTATCCACCTCTTGAAAGCATCAAAGACATCATATTTCTTTTTCAAGAAATAAACTCATACTTTCCTACTTAAGTCATCGATGAATGTCACATAATAATTTGACCTCCAAGGAAAGTAATAGTTGAAGGTCTCCATACATTTGTATGAATCAACTCCAATTTTGTAGCTTTTGGCTTCCTTCCAATTTTAGATAAACTAACTTTTTTTTTACTTACCAAAAATACAACCTTCACACGGAATGTGTTCAACAGATTTTAACCCTAGCAGCTTTTCTTTAGACTGAAGTACTTTCATTCTCTTCTCGCTCATGTGTCCTGAGCCGGTAGTGCCAAAGAACAGATTTAGCAGCAGATTTAGTAACAACAATTGTATCTCTGGGATTCGTAGTTATGTAAAGAGTTCTCTATTTAGTTCATCGTGTAACAACCAATGCTCATTTCGTTACTTTCCAATGGCCGCCACCAAAATTCACATCGTGCCCTTTGTCATCAAGTTTTCCAATTGAGATTAGATTTCACATCAATTTTTGGTATGTTCCTCACCTTTTTAATTTTCCACAAAGACCCATTTGGCATCTTTAATCTGACTTCACCAATACCAATGATGTCCAAAGATTTTCTATTAGCAAGATATACCTTCCCATGATTTCCAGCAACAAAGTTTTCTATGTTCTCACTATGTGCAGTTGTGCGAAAGAAAGCCTTAAAATCCATCACCCAAGAATCAATAGAACTATCAATAAACAAGAGTAAATCATCTTATACCTCTTCAGTCGCAGCATTTGCAATATTATTGTTCTTTTCTCCATTCTTCTTAAGTGCTCTACAATTCTTTTTCAAGTGGCCAAACTTACCACAATTCTAGCTTTCAGCACCCCGTCCGTTTCTAGAGTTGCTTCTGCCATTCTTTGACTTTTCTCTAACATTACCCTTATTAGAATTCTTCTCATAACCTCTGTCCCTATTTTCAGTATTTAGGGTAGAATTGGCTGTCAAGATTTATCCATCATCTTTTCTACAGACTTTTTCAGCAAGAATTGTATCTCGAACATCATTAAGTTTTAATTTTGTATTCTCCATGGAATTGCTAACAGCCTCTCTTAGAGACTCCTAACTATTCGGTAGTAAGGCCAAGAGGATTTGGTCACAAACCTCATCCTCAAACATAATCTCTACATATACCAATTAATTGACGATTGTGTTGAATTTATTAAGATGCTCTACCACTAAAGCACATTCTACCATTTTTAGATTGAATAGCTTCTTCATCAGATAAATTTTATTGCATGCTGAGAGCTTCTTATACATGTTAGATAACACCTCATCAATTTTGTAGTGGTTTTCTCCTTTGCAATATTATGAGCCACGTTCTTTGACAGTATTAGGTGAATTACTCCCAACACCTGTTTGTCAAGAAAGCTCCAGTCATTATCATTTATAGCTTCTAGTTTATCATCTAACAGCTGGTGCATCTTTTTACTATAAAGATAATCATCTATCTGCATCTTCCAGAATAAAAAATCTACACTATCAAACTTGGTGATTCCGATTGTTGATCATCGGTCATCGCTAGCCATTGCTCTCAATCAGAACCTCTCTCTGATACCAGTTGTTAGGATTAGAGCAATAATTAAAGGGCTAAAAATAAAGAATACAATTATTTATACAGGTTCGCCTCAATGTGAGACTACGTCATGTCTTCAGCTGCTGTAGTGTTTTTACTATAATGAATATGATATTTGTTTACAACAAATCAATTCTATATATAACAATCCAATGAAAGTTCTCTAATTATAATAAAATTCTAAGGTAACCCAATGAAGGTTCCCTAGTTATAATGAAATTCTAGGACAACCCAATGAAGATTCTCTAGTTATAATGAAATACTAGGACAATCTCATTACAAAGGCAAAATCTCGAAAACACGTTTACTTAAGCAATTACAAATATCGTGGACATTTTGGAAGCACTGTCCCCGAGCCCCTTAGAAGGGCCGCCTACCCCCTTTCCAATCCCGTGTAGCACAACAAATTAGGCTCCACAGCTTAACAATGAATATGTTAGAATCTAGCATGAAAATTTGATTTAAAAAAAATATATCTTGGTCTACTAAACTAGGAACTATGTTTTTCTTTTGATACAGGAGTGTGTATAGATTAAATTAAAAAAGATTTGTGGATTTATTTAACATCGGTATCTAGGAAAATTTTCCAAAATGAATTTTGATTAAGAAGATAGATTTATAGCATGTATAGTAAGCAATACTAGACAAAATTGTACTTTCTCATTTAATAATGCCAGTGTTATCCAAAATTGTGTACCGAAAATGCATTTTAATGTATTAGTAGTATGCACGTTAGATACTATCATACTGTGAGAATAAATAAGAGTCTAAAATTGTACTTCTGAGAAAAAACTATTAAGATTTTGAATATCATGTCTATTTTCATTTGAAAGGATGTTGTCCTTTTTTAGAAAACTCAGTAGTAGATATTTGGTGGATTCATTGAGTTGTAAGTTCCCTAGTCATGTATTCTTAGTTAGATCTTTTTTGACAGTGATAATTGTATCCGTTGAGTATTTTCGCTGGGAGGCGAGCTATTCTTTTTTCCTTTGGTTTATTTCAATCGATCTTATACAACCCGGTATCATTTTCTATTTGTCATATTTAGATCAGTGAATATGACTTTTGGAAATGCAAATAGGAATCCCTCGAGTGGGTAGCTAGAGATCTTTCTAGATTTATGTCCCCTTAAAAATTCGCCTGCAAGTATGTGTCTATCAATTTTTCTTAGTAGCAAACAAGATTAAGTTTGATTTTGGGGTATAAAATTTTCTTTGCAGTAAACAAGAATAGATTTTCTTTATTTATTTCGCAGTAATAATCACTACATAGTTCTTATTGTTTTTCACCTCTCAAATGATACATCTCCATAGGGCTGTGGGAGCCATGACGTTTCCTAAACATTTTACATTGTGGAGTTTGTTATGGTGATGTTGTTTAGACTTGGAACATATTTGGACATTCAAACTATCCTTTAGTGTAAGGGTAAAAAACATGCATCAATTTATGTAAAACGGATAATCAATGCCATTTTGCATTTGGACTCTTATTTCTAACTTATTTAGTGTTCCTCCACCTAATGGACATGAGATTGTTGGGATCGTTAAAGATGTTGGTTCCAATGTTCAGGGCTTTAAAGTTGGTGAATGTTAGAGAAAAAACTAGATGTACAAATGTAACAATATATTTTTCCCTTTTCACCGTACAGTTAAAATGAATGTTATCAACTCAACTCAATTATTTTAATGCAAGCAATATAAATACCAGAATAATAAATAAAGCTAAACAACACCAAAATTATTCTTTAACGTCTTAAAACTCTTTAAGATAAAGGAAAAATCGACGGGACAAACCGATAGTAATCTACTATCAATTGAATAAATATTACAATGTTTATTCTCCAGATTTATACCCTAAATCAAGAGGTAATCCAACACAACAAATCAACAACACCTTATTGGCTTATTACAATAACCATCATTTAACACAATAGATGGAATCTCAAAAATATTAAGTCAATAAAAGAAGAGAAATATCTCACCAAACAATTAATGATAGAATACAAGAGATGAAGAAAAAAAACCTAAATTTTGTGCCCAAATTTTTTCTTACCAAAAGCAATCCTTTTTCTTCACTTTTCTTTGATTTTTCTGTGCATGCGTGTATCTATTCCTAGAAAACTGCTCTTTGTTCACTGTACGTGTGTGTATATATATATTCCACACAAAAACCAAGAAATCAGCCGCTACATATATTCTGCTGTGGGTGTATATATTTTATATTCAATCCAAATACCAATTCTAATTAAATTAGAATTGTTTGACCAAAAATTGCAGCATTGGTCCTTAGATTTAAATTAGAGTTTCACTTAAATCTAAAACTATTTAATTCTCATGGACTGGATCCATTTAATTACAAAACAATCGAGTCTAATAATTTAAACCCAACAATCTCTCCCTCCAGTTCATGAGGGAGGTAAACCATAAAAACTCCAATTAATCACTTGGAGTTCATCCCCACCTGCTCAGTACAAAACACAAGCTTCTACTTGGTAACAACATTGGTCAACATATCGGCAATATTTTCATCAGTGTGAATCTTTTCCAACTGTAAATATTTTCTTCAAGTGCTCCATGGATCCAATGATACCTCACATCAATGTGTTTGGTGCAAGAGTGATATGTAGAATTCTTACACAACTCAAGAGCGCTCTGACTTTCACAATAAATTATGTATTCACTTTGCTTCACATTGAGCTCCTCAAGAAAGCTTTTCATCCATATCATCTATTTTCCTGCTTCAGTCACTGCTATGTACTCAACCTCGGTAGTGGATAAAACTACACATTTTTATAGTTTTTACAGCCAACAAACAGCTCCCCCTGTAAAAGTAAACGAGTACCCAGATGTAGATTTTCTAATATCAAGATCTCCAGCCATATCTACATGTGAATATCGTGTCAAAACTGGCTGAGCTCCCCCGAAACCCAAACACAAAGTAAATGTTCCTCTAAAATATTGTATGATCCATTTTACTACTTTCCAATTATCTTTGCACGGATTAGACAAAAATCTACTTACCACACCAACTGCATGTGCAATATATGGGCAAGTACATACCATGGCATACATCAAACTACCAATTGTTGAAGAGTAAGGAACTACTTCCATTTTCTTATTTTCTTCACTAGTCGAAGGACATGATCTTTTGGTGAATTTAGGATGACCACCAAGGGGTGAGCTAACTGACTTTGCTCTTTTCATACTGAACATTTCAAGTACCCGCTCAATATATTTTTCCTGTGATAACCACAACCTATTAGACTTTCTGTCCCGAACAATCTCCATGCCCAAGAGTTGTTTAGCCATCCCCAAATCTTTTACATCAAATGACTTATGCAAGGCTTCTTTCAATTTCTTAATCAACCCTGCATCCTGGCCAACTATAAGCATGTTATCGACATAAAGCAGTAAAATAATGAACTTGTCACCTGGAAAAGATATGATGTAAACACAAGAATCTGAAGTCGTCCTTGTGTACTCCTGACTGGCCATAAAAGCATCAAAATTTTTGTACCACTGTTTTGGTGCTTGCTTGAGCCCGTACAAACTCTTCTTCAATTTGCACACAAGGTGTTCTTTTTTCTTTTGTTCAAAACCTTCTAGTTGCAACATATAAATCTCTTCTTCTAAGTCATCATGTAGGAAGACAGTCTTCACATCAAGTTGTTCTATTTTCAAATCTTGACTAGCTACTAAATCCAAAACAACTCTGATAGATGTCATTTTCACAATAGGAGAAAAGATCTCATCAAAATCAAAACCATATTTCTGCCCAAAGCCTTTAACAACCAATCGAGCGTTAGACTTCATCATATCACCATTGTTGTCTCGTTTGATTTTGTATATCTATTTGTTCTTCAATACTTTTCTACCCTTAGGAAGATTCACTAACTCATATGTATCATTCTTTCTCAAAGAATTTATCTCTTCTGTCATTGCTTTCATCGTTTGGACTTTATCACTGTGAATTTGTGCCTCAGAAAGACTTTCTGGCTCTTCATAAGTGGTAAGCAAAATGTAATCAGAAGTAGGATACATAGAAAATGGCATGTGTTCTCTAGTAAAACTCCTAACATGTGATTCTTCATCTAGAATCTGCTCTCCCTGATTAACAATCTCATCAACAGGCATATCACCATGAGTAATGTCATCAACATCATCATTAGTAGGAACTATATTATCTCTAACAATAGGCTGTGGTGTTGGAGACATGAGATCAGGAACAACTGCAGTCACTCTCTTAGGCTGCTCAACTTTATTAAAGTCATCAATCATCTTGTCTTCATGAAAATTCACATCTTTACTTCTCACAGTCTTCTTTTTCTCTGGATCCCAAAATTTGTGGCCATAATGTTCATCACCATAGCCAAGAAAAATACAATGAGTACATCTATCATCAAGCTTTGACCTTTATTCCTTAAGCACGTGCACAAATGCTTTGCACCCAAACACTTTCAAATGAGAGTATGATATATCTTTACCACTCCACACTCTTTCTAGAATATCAAAATCTAAAAGAACGGAATGAGATCTATTGATCAAGTAACAAGCAGTCTAAACTGCTTCACCCCAAAAAAATTAGGTGGCTTGGTTGTCTTCATCATACATCTAACTCTATCAAAAATGGTACGGTTAATTCTTTCTGCCACACCATTATGTTGAGGAATACTAGATTCTGTAAACTCATGTCAAATTCCAAAATTTAAGCAGTACTCTCTGAACTCATGTGAAGTGTATTCTCCACCAGGCTTCCCTATTTCTCTTTCTACCATGGTATGAAACTGTTGAAAACACTGAAACACTTGGTCCTTAGATTTTAGAAGATATATCCATAGTTTCCTAGAAGCATCGTCAACAAAGGTAACAAAATATTTGTTTTCACCCAAAGAAGCCACATCACCAGGATAGCACACATCAGAATGTACTAGTTCTAAAATATCTTCTTTTCTTCTAAAAGAGCCATTAAAAAAAACTCTATGTTGCTTACCATATAAATAATGATCACATCGATTTAGAGACATACCATTGGCTAAGGAAATGAATGTCTTCTTAGCTAGAACCTGCAATCTCTTTTCACTCATGTGGCCGAGCCTCTTGTGCCAAAGCTTGGAAAAAGAATCTTCAATTATATTCAACCTATTTTTACAAGCTTTTCCATAAGCCTTGTATAGCGTGCACCAAGCTTTCTCTCTAGCAACAACCAAAGAACATTTTGACAATTTCCATTTCAAATCATCGAAGATGTTGTGATAACCCTGCCGATCAAGAGCATTAACTGAAATTAGATTAAGACGCTTATCAGAAATGTGCCTCACATATTTCAACATCAAGGTGCAGCCAAAATCTGTTTGCAAGTGAATGTTGCCAATCCCTACAATCTTAGATTGACTAGTATTTTCCATCTTCATGATACCAATATCACCACACTGTGTAATTAGCAAACAAATTTATGTTTAAAGAAACATGGTAAGAAGCACCGCTATCAACAATCCATTCAATACTAGGATCACCTATGTGTAGGCATTTCTGCTCTCTGTAATAGAGTATATCATCACCATCAGATACAACAGCTACAGTGTTCTTGTCATCTTCTTTCTTTTGATTGCTACCTTCCTTTTGCTCTCTCAACCAAACCTAACAATTTCTTTTAATATGACCCTCTTTGCCACAACGGTAACAAATAACATTTTTATCTTTTGATTTTGATATGCCTCTTGACTTGCTGTAACCTATTTGCCATCTATTCTTGTTCCTTCCTCTATCCTCTGTAATAAGAGTCTAGGCATGATTTGAACTTGTACGTATACCTATAGATTTTCTTCTTGTTTCTTCATTCTACATACTATCTTTTATAGAGTCCATAGTCAAAACACCATCAGCAGCAGAGTTACTAACAGTCACAACAAATGTCTCTCAATTATCTAACAAAGAACTCAAAATCGATAAAGCCTGCAATTCTTCTTCAAGGATCATATCTATAGTATCTAACTGATTTATGATATTTTGAAAATTGTTCAAATGCTCTGTCACACTCATACATTCTTTATATTTCATGTTGACCAAGTCTCTAATTAAAAATGATTTATTAGATATAGTTTTCTTCTCAAACTTAGACTCCAATTTTGGCCACAATTTATGAGCATTAGTCTCTTGTGCCACATGATGAAATACACTATTATCTATTCATTGTCTGATAGTTCCAATAGCTTTTCTATTCTAAGTATACCATTGCTTTTCTATCATGTCAACTGGTTTAGCCTCATCACCCTCAATAGGTTTATGTAAATCCTTACAATAAAGGATATCTTCCATTCTAGGCTTCCAAGTTACCCAATTATAATTAGTCAGTTTAATCATAGCACTACCAACTGGTTCCTCCATTTTAATCCACACAACCCAACCTGGCTTTGATACCAATGTTAGGGAAAAAATTAGATGTACAAATGTAACAATATATTTTTCTATTTTCATCGTGCAGTTAAAATGAACGTTATCAACTCAACCCAATTATTTTAATGCAAGCAATATAAATACCAGAATAATAAATAAAGCTAAACAACACCACAATTATTTTTTAACGTCGTAAAACCCTTTAAGATAAAGGGAAAATCGATGAGGAAAACCGATAGTAATCCACTATCAATTGAATAAATATTACAATATTTCTTCTCCAGATTTATGTCCTAAATCAAGAGATAATCAAACATAACAAATCAATAACACCTTGTTGGCTCAATACAATTACTATCATCTAATACAATAGATGAAAGTCCAAAAATATTAAGCCAATAAAAGAAGAAAAAAACTTCACCAAACAATCAATGGTAGAATACAAGATATAGAAAAAGAAAACCCAAAATTTGTGCCCAAATTTTTTCTTGCCAAAAGCAATCCTTTTTCTTCCCTTTTCTTTGATTTCTCTGTGCGTGCGAGTATCTATTCCCAGAAAACTGCTATATGTTCACTGTATGTGTGTGTATATATATTCCACACAAAAACCAAGAAAACAGCCGTTATATTCTGATGTGGGTGTGTATATTTTATATTCAATCGAGAAACCAATTCTAATTAAATTAGAATTGTTTGACCAAAAATTGCAGCATTGGTCCTTAAATTTAAAATAGAATTCACTTAAATCTAAAACTATTTAATTCTCATGAACTTGGCCCATTTAATTAAAAAATAATTGGATCTAATAATTTAAACCCAACAGTGACCACATTGGAGTTTGAATGTATGTTAATTTTTGCAGTGTGTCAATTTTGTGAGGATGGACAAGAAGTGTATTGCTCTAACTCTGAGCGAGGAGTCCTCAAATTTGATGGGATAGATGTTGATAGTATTATCATCAAGGGAGGAGTTTCTAGCTATGTTGAGGTGAGTATTTTGTGCTTACAATTCTTTTAGCAAATGTGAAGAAAAAAGTAAAAAGTGGATAGATTTTCATTAATTTCTTGTTATTTGTAGGTTTTCTTTAGGATAGCCGGAAGTTATCCACCGCAATTAGCAGCACCTTTGCTCTGTATGGGTATTACTGTTTACACTTTCATGATGAGACATAAAATGAATCAACCAGGCAAGTCTTTTCAGGTGAATGGGCTAGGTGGACTCCGTCACTTGGTCATAAAGCTCGGGAAGGCTTTTGGATTGAATGTAATGGTTGTTAGCACAAATATATCCACGAAAGAAGAAGCTTTAACTATTCTTAGATCAGACAACTCCTCTAATCAAATAGCAATGAGCTACCACAAAGTTTTTGGAGCAATTTATTTGACTATTCAAATGTCTGGCTAACAAAGTTTTTGGTCATATGATGGATTTAGAAGGGTTATTAAAGAACTAAGTAATTCATTTGACTTCATACTCAACACATCATCCGGAGAAATGTCATTTGATTTATATTTATCACTGTTGAAAACTACTAGCGTCCTTGTTCTGGTGGGGTTCCCAAGCGAAGTGAAATTCAGCCCGCGTAGCTTAATCTTGGGTATAAAGTTCATCGCGAACTTTTTGAATTTATGTTTTTTGAATCCCTTGTTTGCTCTCGTTCCTTTCTGCAATTGAGAGGTGACCTGTCTTCAATAATTAAAATTGATCTGTTTTTTGCAGGTGCCAAAACCATTTCACGAAGTGTAACTGGTGGAACAAAGCAAACATAAGAAATATTGGATTTTTGCGCTTCCAACAAGATTTACCCAAACATAGAAGTAATTCCCATTCAATATGCAAATGAGGCTCTCGAGAGGATGATCATGATCAATAATTCACAAAAACAATAATGATTTGTTTGGTAAGTTGAATTTGACAGTACTAGACACTGTTAAGAATGAAAAAGAAGTTAAAATTGTGTTCATATTGTGTACCAAACATATCATATTGTGTACCAAACATACCCGGATTTCGTGCTACATGTGTAATAGAAATCATGAAGTATACACATTGTTTAAACTTGGTGCTGAATTTTCTTAGAGCTCTTAAATTGGTATTATATAGTTTCAAACTCAGTTCATCTCTGCTGTTCATTTTTTATGGTACTCATCATAGCCTCTTCTACTAGTGTGTGGCTCTTCAGTGTCTATCTTCTTCCTTAAAAGTACACAATATAGTGCAGCACGATAAGAAGTGCTCCTGTAAGACTAGGCAAAAGAAAATCGACAACAAAAGAATTAATTATTAACTCAATTTAAGCAAAAGAACGAAAGATTGAGAAAGAAAATTTGAGCTAGAATCTTGAACAATAGATGTTTGTTGTGAAACCCTGCTTCATCAGGCGTCATTCTTGGGATTGAAGAATTCACTCTTTGATGCTAGCTAATAGCTATGCTCACGATTTGATTAGCAACAATAATAAAGCAGGTTCCCTGTTAATATTAAGTTGTTAATGAAAATCTGTAATGTATGACGGAAATGTTAGAAAACACTCGCACAAATACTATGGCCAATAGCTGGACATTCCAATCTAGCTTCCATATTTGTGGATTTCTTGCCAAAAAATATAGCCAGAATTGATGATTGTAGAGATACAATTACAAAGAAACAAATCAAAACATTTAGAGATAATCAAGCAGGATAGATCTGGTAAACCACTGCCTGTTGGTTTTGAAAGTAACTCCCATCATATTGTTCAAGTAACTTTCTTTACTTGTATGTAAGGAGAAGGTAATCTATCTACACATGTTTACAAATTACAAAACAAAACTTTACTTAAATGTAACCTTTACTTAATTTTAAGCTTAGCAGAAAATGTAAATTATTTTTTTCAAAAGTAATCTCTACCTTGCTGAGTAATTACGGTAAAGAATTCCATGTATATTGGATCAGTTGTAGAGTTGCACAGGACGTTGACAGTGGTAGATGATAACGAAAAAAAAACCGGGAGATGACAGGCTTATGAGCCCTCAATTCCCATCTGCTCCTGTTAACTCGCTTTGTGCTCGTCTCTTCATGTTGTCATCTGTCACCTTGTAGAGGTAAGGACAGAGTCTTCTTCCTTGAAAAGAAACAAAGATTGGAGGCAGAAATGCACAAGGGGATAAAAATTAGAGTTGGCTGCCGCAGTTTAGCCATTTATATACTTAAGAAAAGAACTTGCATAAAAGAAATTATAAATGAAACAAAAAAAAGAAAAATAGTATTACTCGTACTATTAATTATTGTTGTTGGGAATTTAGGTCTCAAATAAACAAATAGGTAATGATGATTAAACGGGTCGGTTTAATTATACTTTGTAAGCTTCGCGGATGATCGAAGACTTATTATTAATGTCCAATCTCCTACAATTAGACAGCCCAATTACAAAGACGGGTCAAAACATTTTGTAGTTTGCTTTGGGTAATGGACCACGACCCAATTACTAGATTAATTATTCTTAAGTTAACTTATTTAAATTATGGCTCTTAATCTTGGTCTTTGGCATGCAATATATATATATATAGTGACCCTTTGTGGAAATATACAAAACATACATACACGCACACAAAACCTACTTAGGTCATGTTCGGTAGAGTTTTTTCTCCAAAAAAATCTATTTTTTTGCCAACAATTTTTGACTTTTCAACTCTTTTTACACTACAAAAAAATTTGAAAAGTCAAAAAGTAACCAAAAAAACCCATTTTTTCCCCAAAAAAACTCTACCGAACAAGCTCTTAATTGATGTATTCTCTGCTCCTTTGTGGAAGTTATCAGTTGCTCCTTTCTTCGACCAAATTCACGTCATTCTTCTTTTTCTTTTGTGAAATTTAACCTTTTCCTTTTGTAAGAAATTCTGTGGGTTAATTAGAAGTGTGATTTGGCAACTGGTGTTACTATTTATTGGCTAAAATCTGAGCCTCTTCATTTTAACCATTGCCGTTCATTGTTGAATATTGGAGTTTTCTTCTTTGTGTTTTATATTGTTCAGATTATATTGTTTCTACATTAAATAATTCTATTTAACTTGGTGTTTTAGAGATTACTTTTCTTATAGTTGTTTTGAGAAAATTTCATTTTGTTTGTGCATATTATAAGTTAAAAACTTGAGAATGCAGCCGTTGAAACAGTCTCTTATGGATCCAATTGATATTTCAGCTGAAAGTGAAAACAAGCGTGTTGCAGTTTTACTAATATGAATTCATAGTCAACAACGAAGACAATAGTTAGGACTACATAAATATTATTAAAGACTAACAAATTCAATTAAGCCCAAAACAAATTGGTTTTGTCTATGAATGGATTGACCATTATATATGTTGACCTCCAATAATAGCTGCCAACATGAATCTCACACATCTTCTGCGTACGTGTATTTTACCAACATACTTGAACGGCTACGTGGGCCTGTAGATCTCGATGGTACACTTGGAGTATAAGAAAGAAATGTATTTGAGCAGGGGAGAAACACGTCACGGTGAAGCTTGGAGTATAAGAAAGAAATGTATTTGAGTAGGGGAGAAACACGTCACGGTGAAGAAGTTTTATTCTTTGCAAATGAATATAGGAACGAAAATCTCAGACCACTTGAGTGTTCTCAATGGGATCGTGTCTGAAGTGGAAGATAATGGAGTTAAAATTGATGATGAGGATAAACCGTTAAGACTCATCTGATCTCTTTTATCCTCCTATGAACACATCAAACCAATTTTGATTGATGAAAGTATGTTTTTGGACTGAGTTAATTATTTTGTTTGGACTCATTTTATTTTATTTGGGATCAATATATATATATATATATATATATATATATAATTCTCTCCTTTCAAATATTTTATTTGTAGGGACTACAAAACAACAACAAAGCAGAAAATTTTCCCATTAATTATTAGCCTACAAATGGATTTATTTTATTTTATTTTTTGTCAACAAGAGATACATCTTACTCGACGAATTTTTTTGTCAAAAAAAAATGCACATGTTCATGGGCACAAGTCGTCTCATTCTTGAAAATTTTGGAGCAAAATATCGTTTTTGTGGGAAATATTAAACTCCGCCTACAAAATTAAATTTGTCTTCTAAAATTTTGTAGTTGGAAGTATAAATTCTTGTAATGTATTTATTATGATTTTATCACATTTTGTTGATTTTTTTAAAATCTTTAAGTAATGATAAATCTTCTATGTTGTGATTCATCCATTGGGTTCAAGGGACTTTTTGCATTAATTTAATTGTTTTAAATATTTTTTTGTTTACAATTATCATATTAAAGTCAAAGTTTTTGAATGATCTTGAGTTTTACGTATAATTAGATAATTTGCGTAATTTCTTTATATGATATGTAACGTCTTGAAATTTTTCTACGATTTTTAGGAATTTTTTGAAGATTTTTAGGAGTTTTCAAGAACTCATGTGGTAGAAAATATAATTTCAAATTTTTCTGGGGTTAAGAGAGTAAATAAGGTATTTACTTTAGGGCACGTTTGACATAGATTATAAACTGGTTTATTTGACCAATTTTTGTCAAAAATACCATGCTACAAGGCCAAAAATTTGGTCAAATATACCGTTTTTGGTCAAATAAACTAGTTTATAATCCATACCAAACGGGCTCTTAAATTGCAAATCTAGCCCCTAGTGAAATCTATAAATAGCAATGAGGATGTTTCATTTTCAAAAGTTCTGAAATCTCTTTGAAACGGGCAACTCGATTGGAAATTGGTAATTTTCTTTAATTAATGTTTTAAAATGCTTTGAAGAATGTAAAAATAATAATAAAACTTTAGAAATGATCTCGACACAGTATCGTACGCGCAACGCACAAAAACTTAGATGAAAATCTGATTTTCAGGTGCAATGGTTGGTCGACACCTTTGCCCTAGAGTGTCGATACCCTTGTGTGCTAGGGTGTCGACAACACTATGCCAGACATGGCAATATGAACAAAAATCTGCATAAAAAACTATGAATTGAGTTCTGTAAAATACATTGGACTCATAACTCACAAGCTCTTCAATGATATGTTATATGCCATGTAGAGATCTTTGTATCAATCTTGGCACTCTAGATTCTCCACATGTTATGCATGTTGGTCCTGGTGTTAACGCCAACTAGGGATGGCAATGGGGCGGGTTCGCGCGGCGAGGGGAGGCTAGGCTAGGCGAGGCGAGCCCCACGACCTGCGAATTTGCGGCGCAGGGCAAGACTTTGACCCGCTAACCACCCCAGTTAATTTTTTTATAAACTGAAAAAAAAAATTTGTTATATATTTGTAGGAAATAAAACAATAGAAATACAAGATTAGAGTTGTAGTATAGTGGTTAAGAGTTATAGTTTTATAACTTCAATCCGGGTTCGATTCTTATTCAACCCATTTTTAGAAAAAAAAATGATTTGTAAGTTGTAATTCTTATGACTTTTCAAAAAAAAAAATTAAAGAGGCGGGGTGTAGGGCGAGTCAGGTCTGGAGCGGCGGGTTTTTTACCATCCCTTACACCAACCTCCATCTTTCACTCAAAAACACATTTTTGGTATTTTAGCCATGATAGACCACTGAGTTGCACCGATTAGGTAATATGGTTATGCTTAACATACGAACACTTGAAATTTGCAGTTTCTAGCCTAAATACAATATATTAAGGTCGTAACCTGAATACGAAAAATCTAAAGGGTAAGTATCGATGCTTCAACCTTAATGCAGGACATCTAGGTCTATGTCTACGTGATTTACTTGCTATTTTATGGCATTTACTATTTGATACATGTGTGGTATTGGATATCTTCGTAGTACCAGATATTGTGTTACATGTGAGCATGTGTGGAATGTCATTTGATGACCACGGTATCGTAGTGTTGCGCTATATATAATGGATATGTATATGTCATAGCATGCATCATGAGATAATATGCCGTGTATTAGTTTTTTTTTTATTCAACACACCACCACATCTCCAGTGTGGTTGTCAGGCCTCCACCAGGAAAGGATGGGAGGGGTTCGGATACCTCAACCATATATAAATAACTCATAAAAAATACATGAGAGGGAGGCATAAAACCTTACCTCCAATCAGAAGAGTTAAAACAAACAAATAAATGAATAAATAATAAAGCAATAAATAAAGAGGTATCACCTCCCAAACAATAAGTCCTAAAAATTCTATGGTCCTCTAACTGTAGGAAGCCCATGTCTATCAATCTGAACTAAGCTGCAGTGTCGCCATGCAGTAAGTCCCGAACAGCAGACTCGAAATAGTATCGACGATCACAACCCTCTGAAGCAAGTAAATCGGCCACCTGGTTGCCCTCGCGATAAATATGAGAAATACTATCACGGTCGAAAACAAGGAGATGTCTGATGCGGCGAAGAGTGGCTTGAATAGACCAAGGTCCTCCACTTTTGGTGATGCAGTGAATGGCCAAAGTAGAGTCGACCTCAATCTATAAATCTGATAGTGAAATCCTCCGAACAAGGATGATACCGTCAAGAATATTTCTGAGCTCGACCTCCAAAATAGGGCACTCGCTATATGAAGAGAAGAATGCGCGAACACATTGACATGCTGAATCCCTAATAATCCCTCATCCACTCGCAAATCCATCTTTGACACATCCATCAGTGTTGACCTTGTAAGATCCCACTGGTGGAGTACGTCAATAAACCAAAACAGGTGGAAGAAGAGATGGAGTAGTGAGAGAGATACCAAAAATATGAGCAATATCAATATCTCCTCGCTAATGAATAACCCAAAATAAAAGACCTGTATGCAGTAGGGAGATAGTTTAGTACACTTTCCAGATGATCCGTCTCGGTTCCATAGAGATATCCCGGTACTTCGCATCATTCATCACATTCCAAATAAACCAGAGAATCAAAAGAGGAACGATCGTGCGAATATGACCCCACCTGACAAACCGAATTCGAGAAATGCCAAGGCTCGAAGCGATCATCGAAAGCCCTCCATCGGTTGAAGGGTTATATGAAAAATATCGAGAAAAGTGGCGCCAAACACGGTCGACAATACAATGTCACATAAATAAATGCTGAATAGTCTCAATAGCCGAGCAACACTGACAACGAAAAGCCATATGACTCCCAATCCGCCTCTGAATCACAACATCAACTGGGATGAGACCCTATCATAGTCTCCAGCAGAAGAAAGAGACAGTTGTCGGGATAATAGAACTCCAAATCATGTTGTATACAGCCTGAATAGTATGCTCCGTGCAAACTAGTTGCCATGCAGACTTGGTAATAAATTTACCATCTGAAGTGTCCTTCCACATAATCTGATCATGCACCTCAGCAGTGATAGGGATGTTCCCTATCTGTTCAGCAATAATATATGGTACTAGCTGAAGAAGTCTGTCGATGTTCCATTCAGTATCATCAAACAATTCTCTAACCTAGATAGATGAATGTGTCAAGTGTGGGTGCTGATCAGCTAATGTAGACTCGCCCATCCAGCAGTCATGCCAAAAGAATATTTGTCCACGTCCTAACTGCCAAGCAATGTGTGTTTCCACCTGTGGGTTTATGTGCTTCAGCCTTTTCCATACAGCTGAAGCATAGTAAGGAATAGTAGCCAGCAACGGATGGGTACCCTGACAATACTTACTCAGTAAAAACTGATCCCATAGTGACCGCTGAGATCTAAATAACCACCAGAGCTTTATGGAGAATGTATCAACAAGATCCTGCAGTCTCCTAAAGCCCAGTTCACCCTCCTCAATACGAATACAAAGGTCTTTCCATCTCCTCCAATGTAATCTATGTGCATCATCTCTGGAGTTCCAAAGGAACCTAGCAAATATGCCCTCTAACTTCTTCAAGATAAACTTGGGAGGCTTCATAATCTGAAGGAGATAGAGAGGAATAGATGATAGCACTGATCGAATCAAAGTAATCCGTCCCCCAAATGATAGGAGCCTCGCGGCCCAGCCAGAAATCCTATTCCGGACTTTCTGGACTAAGTCATCATACAAGAAGATCTTTCTGGCTCCTTTAAATAAAGGAACACCAAGATAAGTGAAGGGCTGCTACTGATAACGAAACCCTGTCAGATTCTCTAGTCTGTGTATCTGACTAATAGAAAATCTCTTAGGTAAGATAATCCCGCTCTTATCTATATTCACCAATTGCCCAGAAGCTCCCTCATATTGCTTAATACACTGTAATACTCGTCTGATAGACTGTTTCTGTCCATTGGCGAAAATAATCATATCATCTGCAAAGGTCAAATGAGAGATAAGGGCATCACTCCTACATCTGTATGCCATCGAAGGAATTTGTTGATACTGCTGAGCGAGTAGTCGCAAAAAATAATCTACAGCAATAATAAACAACGATGGCGATATGGGATCACCCTGTCTCAGCCCCCGAGATGATGAGAAAAAACCACATGGTCTACCATTAAGCAGGACCGAGAATCGACACTCTGAAATACATCTATGTATCCGATCAATCCAAAGAGCATCGAACCCACAACCCTCCATAATGGATATCAAGAAGCCCCAATCCATGCGGTCATAGGCCTTAGTCATATCAAGCTTGAGGATAACATTACCCCCTCGCACTTTCATATCAAGTGTATGTAGTAACTCCTGTGCAAGGAGGACATTATCCCCAATGAGTCGTCCTGGGATGAATCCACTTTAAGGAGCTGAGATGATCTGAGGTAGTAAAGTACTCAGTTGCGAGTTCATCAGCTTCGTAATCAACTTATTAAACACCGTACATAAGTCGATAGGACGAAACTCGACCACCTACAGGCATTGTCCCGCTTTGGAAGCAGACAATAGAAGTAGCTACAAAGCCCCTGGTAGGTGCCCTCCAAAGAAAGAAATCTAAGATCGCTTGAAACACATCCTCGATACTATGTCCCAACAGCTCGAAAAAAAAAGAGATGAAACCCATCCGCCGCCCAGCCACACCTGTGCGGATCAATCTTCGAAAATAGCATCTCGTACTTCAGTCAAAGTAAGAGTCCGATTAAGCTGTAAATTGTCCTCACTTGACACCAATCTAGGTATAATATCAGGTCGAATAGGGTCGACATGCTGAGAAGGAGTAAACAAAAGTTCCTGAAATAAAGATACTGCTGAAAGCTGCATAGTCTCAGAAGACTCAAACACCTCGCCCGAAGCTGAAGTAATAGATCGAATTCTGACTCGAATACGTCGTCCCTAAACTATAGAATGGAAGTATCGGATGTTATGATCACCCTCACAAGTCCAATGTGCCCCCCTGCCTTTTGTTTCTAAAAAGCATCTTCAATAGATAAAGTACGGTTTAGAACTGCCTGAGCTTGATGCAAAGTATCACAATGGGAAAGAGAAGGGTCTCTGTCATGGTTTAACTCTGCCTCGTCCACCCTACACTCTGCATCCCTAACCCTCTGAAAAATATCACCAAATACATGTCAATTCCACCAACGAAGGCCCTGTTTGAGCCTAAAAATCTTCTCCCAAAGAGCAGCCATTCCCGTAAGATGGGTAGGAAGTGACCACTTCTGAGATACAAAGCCCAAAAAATCATGATGCCTAGACCAAACATTGAGGAATCGAAAAGGACGAGGTCCTAAATCATCGTCAGAAGACCACTGAATCAGAAGAGGTGAGTGATCAGAAGTGTTTCAGTTCAGATGACGAACCGAAAATCGAGAACAAAAAGAGGCAACCAGTGAGTTAATCAAAACTCTGTCCAGACGCTTCCAAACTCTCTCATTTGTCCACGTGTACTGACTGCCATAATACTCTGCATCTGTCAAACCACAATCCATTATCATAACTGCAAAGTCTGAAGTGTCCATATTACGAGTATTCCTACCAATACGCTCACCATTGTGAGCTATCACATTAAAGTCTCCCCCAACTAACCACGGCCTATCCACAGAAAGGAATATCTGGTGAAGACCTGCCCATAATTCCCTACGCCCAACCGGCGAGCAAGAAGCATAGACCGGAGTAATAAACAATAGCCTGGCTAATCTAGGATCCTCAACTTTAATGTGAAGGAATTGAGGATGATCAACTATCGAAGTAACATTAGTTCTCAAATTCCAAAAACACCAAATCTTATCTGACCCATTCTGTAATCCCACATCAAAAGAAAGAAATCGTTTTATAAAGTCAAAGTTCTTTCTCAAAACAAACGGCTCCAACACTACCAAAAAATATACATGATGAAGCCGAACCAATTTCTTAAGTTGTCTACGAGTGGCAATACTGCCCACACCTCTCACATTCCAGATGATAACACTCATCAAAAAGATTGGCTCTATGACGAAGCACTTGTCTGACTACGAGTCATCCGTTTGACTGGGCGTGTGATATCAGTAACTTTTGGATTTTTCTTCCTTTGCACTGCAGTAAAACCATCGACTTCCTGCCGCTCATCCAAACCAGCCAAGTCATCAGAAGAATTCCTATGAAAGTGCCCATGCTGATGAACTGCCAGCTGAATAGAACTATCAGTATCTGAATGAATCGAAGTCTTGACATTCTCATGGCAATTGAGGTGTGGACTGACATGGGGATCAGTATCAAATGGCTCAATAGTATGGTCAGGTGATGGAATCTGAACATGAACTGAAGAAATAAATGGCTGTACTGGCTCTGATAAGTATGAAATATCTCTAGGAACTGACATCATATGATCTAAAAGAGGATCAAATGAAACGATTGAATGAATTGGCTTTGAAGCAACTATGGTATTAATGATAGGTCTAGGTGGATTAGTGGGCCCCACATGACCCTCAGAAGGCGGTATAACAACAACAGAAGAAGAACCAACCACTGGGACCCACCGCATATGAGCCTCAACAACAACATCCTTTCCCTTTTCCTTTCTGGTCCTATCAACAATAGGCACCGTAGCATCAATAGACTTAGAAGCCGGAGCCACAAAAAGCTTAGGAGAAACAGTAGTATCCAATGGTGGGGCACCCACTCTGCACTAATAGATAATATGGCCCATATGCCGACACTTGGCACAAAAACGAGGAGGGTTTTCATAAACTATAGGCTGCCAAAAACTCCGACCCTCCCCACGGTCAATCCAAACCCTGTCAGGGAGTTTATGCTCCAAATTCACCTCAACACAAACTCTGGCTTCGCTAGGCCTCAACAAATCAGATGTCGCCTCATCAATCCTCAACGGAGTCCCAACAATTTTAGCTAAAGCAAATATGAATTCCTTCGCACGCAGATGTACAGGCAAGAATGGAAAAGAAATCCAAACAGGGGCGATAGGGGTCTCAGCATCATGAGTGAAAATCACAAGTCCATTTAAGGACACGCATAGGACAACCATAAATAAACCAAACAGGTTTCAAAAATAATCGACTATAATCATCTTCATGCGTCAAATGAATCAAAACATGCTTATAATCAATAAGTCCAAGATTAAAGTCACCACAAAAACCAAATTTCTGAAAGCAATTGCGTACCTCCACCATTTTAGGCTTGCAAAACTTGCCAACAAGAGTAAAGCATGTGTGAAGCATGTGTGAACTATACTTAATACTTGTGTGGTGGCACACGCATATCACATATGATTCTGTGTGATGGTTATATATGATCGGTCTATCATATGTAGATATCATATATGATCTTGTGATATGGTTATATATGTTTGGTCTATGATGTATGAAAATTCATTATAGAGTACACAATAGATGGATTCAGAACCCAATGAGTGTCAGCCATACTTAATAAATATTGTGTTCACGATTATATTTTGTATTATAGGATTTAATGTTGAATGATGCATAGGAAGATATGACTAAAATACGCTGAATAGTGTTAATATTCTTTTGAGGTTATTAAATTATTATAATATTTTCGTTGTGCTATTATCTAAAATAGCGTTAGATGATATGTAAATTAGATAAGTTTACTAATGCAATCTACCCATTCATGGGATTGAATGTTTGTGGATGGGCCTTTAAAGATTTGTTTTGTTCCATATTCATAGCGTTCTAAATTCCTTGCAATAATAGAAACAACTGCAACAACGTTTGTAGATGAGACTGCTGTCAACATTAGAATTTAAAATTTTTGAAATTGTGATTGTAGGTTGACGAATCAATGAACAAAGTGCAGAGTCATGTCCCCTCGGTTTTCAGACACTTAGAGTGATAAGGAGTTTGATTCTCATGTAGGTAACTTTTAATTTATATGAAAGAGATATTAATTTTTTTTCATTTAATGTTACTAATTTTCTTTTTATGTTTTTTTTTTTTTCAAATTGTAGGTTGATGCAATTCGCTTTGGCAAGACATGAGGTTATATCAATTAAAAGAAGATCAATATGCCCGACGACTAAGGCTTTGTTTGATTTTGCTTAAACATCTATTATAAAACTAATGTCAAAATCAACAATAAATTTTAACCACACATTTCATCGATTAATAGGACTATAAGTTTCTGAGACACGAGTCGAATTTAAAAATTGGACTCTCAAATCATAGTATGTATTTATATTTTTTTCTTCATAAGTTTTTTTCGAAACTAAATCTATAAACTAAAAATCCAATAATAAAGTGATAAACAAATTGTAATATCTAACAATAAACAAGGCTATGAATTTTTTTTTTATCATAACCAATTTTGCAATAATTTTATCGGCATATAGACATATTTGAAAAAAAAAAAATCACTAATACAAATATGATGTTAATAAGAAATAACAAAATCAAGCATACATTAATCAATTCAATTGGTTCAATCATTACCAAACAATATAATAGGTTAACTCATGGAATATATACATTCGGAATTGATCTCTTACCCATTGGGGGCAAGAAATCCTTGCTCACATGCTGATTGGGCAAGGATTTCTGCCCACCTGTAGGTAGGAGATCAAGACTTTATATACATTATCTAAAATAAAATAGAATGAGTAAAAGAAAAATATCGCGTACAACTCTAATAACTATGATGATTCGACATGGCCTATGAGAGTGGATTTTCTGGATTGGAGAGGGAGATTGGTTGTCCTAACTTTAAAACGTTTCAACTTTCGAATTGAAAAGAAGATGAATTTTAGAGTTGACTTTTTAATTGTGTAATTTTTTTTTGTTAGGTGTGGACTTGAACTGTCCTAGATCAATGTTTTAAAATAAACAAAAACAAATATAACACATTTTTTTAAAATCTATAGGCCCACAAATATTTTGGGCCTGAGGCAGCCGCCTCTTAAGCCTCCTATAAAGTCCGGGACTGCATTTCATGAGACCACAACTTTGAACCACTTTTCAACCACACATTTTATCAACTTTAATCAAAATTCAAAAAAAATATCCGCTAAGTCTCTTTAAAACTGACTGAACAGCGGTCCAACTTCTGTGTTTAAAAAAAAAAACAACAACAACCATTTAATTTCACTTGATTTTGCAAAAATAGATCAATTTGGAAATATTAAGACAATAAAATCACCAAAATAGTTGAAATAAAATAATAAAAATAAAAATCCCCTTTTGAAAAACTAGCAAATGCAAATTGCATTAAATAATGAAGACAGAGCTATATAGCTACATCCAAGCCAGGTGAAGAAAACAAAATCTTACCTGATTGAATGAACAAGTAGAAGCAAAAAAACCAAGTACCTAGACTGGATTACGAAAGAAATTGAATACCCCAATTTGTCCCAAACAGATCGAATTTGATGCTGCGTGTAATATTTTTTAGGGCCTCATAGATTAGCACTTCTGAGGAAAGATAGACATACAACGAGATATTTTTGGATATTGACATAACCTATATATAAATTATGGCTGCTTTGGCTAAAAGACGGTGTCAAATCATTCAAATCACAGAATTTATCTAATATTAAATAAAGTTAAAAGACCTCTTTTACATAAAAAGACTTAAATATTCTTATTTAATAATTATTTTTAACAGATCATTAACAAACCACAAACATGTTAAAAGACCTATGAAACAGACATGTGGTCTGTTAACGAGACCATGAGACTGTTAACGCGAATTTACACATTTTTAATTGATTTTTCAATTAAATCACTTCAAATAAACTTAGATTTACAGAAATTTAAAGCAAAAATCACAATTCATACTCAAATGTATACCTATTTTCATGATTTATACTATAAAATCCACATTTTCTATTGTGAATTAAAAAAGAAGATAGAGACAGATCAATTTCTACATTAAATTAAATTTCTTACATAGATGAAATGGATTGGAATCTAATCTTGAAATGGGTTATATTCTAACTTGGAAATTTCTTTTTCAGCAGATGAAATTGGTTAAATTTGAAAGTATTTGAAATGTAATAAGCGAAAAAGAGAATATAGAATAGAAGACGGAGTTATATTTGATAATTTATAAGTTAAAATGATCAACGGCCATTTGGAAAAATTGACCGGACTATGCCACTATAAATTATTGAGGGCTCCACATAATAAATGCATTGCTTAGCATAAGCTAAGCACTAGGCAACTTTAGTTAGTATATCAATTCCCTTTCTATATATATTTTAAAGACCAATTTAAAATGGAAGTATTTTGCACGTTTTGTATTTTTACACGCTGATTGCAAAGACAGGCGTTCCCCAACTATGGCAGAGTCATATAAGGGGGCGCGAGCTAACATATTTCAATATTTAGTATCTCATGACTTCTTTCCTCGTATTTTTTTCGACCAATTAGGCCAAGCTATGGCTATTTATTACTCATTGTGCTGATTTTATGTACTTAGATGGTAGTTGGAGGCAGGATCTTATAGAGGAGAGATTTGTAGGCCCATGGAGAGTTTACTTGGAGGTTTTCCTATTGTGGAGGATATGTCGATGTGGCACTTTGACAAAGAAACTTTTAGGTGAGATTTGGTTACTAGTTGTCAATGTCATTGAAAAATTGCGACGCATATTCTTGCTCATATCGAAACATCAACATTCCAAATAAAGTGAAATTCTTTACTTAACGAGCCTTTATCGACGTCCTTCCCTCTATGGAAATCTTGTTAGTCGTCATATCCCAATTGAGACATTATGCAATCGATGCTTACATGCCTTAATTTGTTGCCCATAATCAAAGGACACAATGGAAGTCAGTTTTTTAAATATGTAAGAGGTCCGCATTGATAGAGGGTAGGCAAAATAATTCTCAAACATTCAACGATTTTGTCTACGTCAGATATAGAGTTTTTTTTTTTAAAAAATTATCATTCTCAAACATTCAAAGATTTGAAATTGCTAGCGAAAGAGGAATTCTAGGTTTTCAATGACAAAACCCACTTGCATGACAAGGTATTATATGATGCATCATCCTACTTGCTTTTGAATATTTAAACATTCAAAAGAACGGTAGTGATTGAATTTTCCAACAATAAAATCAGTGTACAAATGGGAATGTCTTCTATAAATCAACTCAATCTCAATGTTAACTAGACTATAAACGCAAGAAGAATTTTACAATGTGGGTGGTGTTTGCCGTGACCTAAGGGGATAAGGTATTTGTAGCTTATGCCAAAACACTACTTTCGACATTCTTTGCAGAATGGTTTGCTATTTAGGAAAGACTAACCTTCGTCGAAACACATGGGTTATCAATTTGTTTATGCAAGTGTAATTATAAATAGCCAATCACTTCTAGCGGAACATAAAATGCTTCTTTATAATATTTTTGAATTTACGCTATATTTTTCTTTATTGCAATGTAATTTTGAAAGATGAGATGAGAAATAAGATAGTTTATGAAGTAATCCATGCTCTGGCACTATACATATTTTCGAGTCTTAAAGATGCAACTTGGTTTAACTATATTTCTTTAAAAAAAAAAAAAAAAACACCTTATACCTTACAAGCATGTTTCATTACAAAAACAAACTAATTATTTATTCTAAAAATATAAATGTTTTCATCATAATTGATAATTTTTTAAAATAATAAAAATTACACTATTGCTCCTCATGATTGGAATGGAACTCGATGAAAAAATTCCGCACGTGTCCAAACCCCTTCCCATCGAGTCAAAAACACTTTCGTATAACAAAACAGAATGCGGAATTCAAACCCCTCTATTCTTAACCAAAGTTAATAAACACATTTCACGTCCGCATATCCCTACACACTCACTCCAACTCTGCATCACTCGCAAATCATACAAATCGATTCGCCTCTCCCCCAAAACTTCATGCCCATGTTGTATTAACTGGACAAAGTTAGAATCTCTCACAAGATTTTTTTAGGTTTTTTAGGTTTCAAGAGCATAATTTCGAGCTGTCTTGAGAAAATTCTTTTAGGGTTCGAGAATTTTGAGCTGCAATAAGTTGTGAATTTCGGCACTGAGAAAGCTGGCAATGGACTACGAGCCGTATGATAGCAGCGGTGAGTAATTTTCCTGATAATAATTGGATTTTGGTTTTAAAGTGATGAATTTAATAAATTGAGGTTAGGGTTTGTGTAATTATGTATATGCATTGTTGTTGTATGTGAATTTGGGGCGACTCGGGCCAC
Source organism: Forsythia suspensa (assembly GCA_023638005.1). Lineage (NCBI taxonomy): Eukaryota > Viridiplantae > Streptophyta > Magnoliopsida > Lamiales > Oleaceae > Forsythia > Forsythia suspensa. Next base: position 36,006,187 of record CM042671.1, read on the forward strand.
TATTGAAAGTAAAAATTGCGTCTTTGAGTTTCAATTCTTGAATTTCTTTGTGTTTTAGGAATTGATTTACTGAATTTTGTAGCTAGGTTTTGAACTGTCAAATTTTGAAGTGTTTTGGGTTGTTATAAAAGAGAGCTGGCGAGCTTTAGAAAAACTGTCTTCATTTATTAATAGGTATGCACTTTTTTGTTAACAGTTCATTGTTACATTTGGAGAATTATGAATTCATATGAGGGTTTAAATTATTTTTGTTGCCGATACACTACTATACGAAGCTGATAGTGGTCAAGGATAAGATGGCACATTTGATGGGTTTATATTAAAATTTCTCAAGTTTCTAAGAAATGCAATAATTATTGAGAAATCAAAATTTGTGATAAAAACAATTACTCTCTATTATACTGAAAGTATGGCGAAAAATAGCAAAGTTTACAGATGCAGTTCGCGAAAAGAAAGAGCTCTGAACTTAAAGACACTATTTCTCGGTTGAATATATCTATGATTACATATATCTGAGTTTCCATCTGATAATCGCTTAGAACTTTGTGTTAGATTTGAATTTATTCTACCACTTGTTTCAGAAGTAGAAATGTTAAGAGCATTAGAATCTGTTCTTATCTGAAAATAGAACCAGGATGGACTTGATCACGGTTTTAATATGGGGAAGAAGTGGAATATGATTTTGAGATAATGTTATCATGGTAATGTTGGAATGTTTGTACCATGGTTTAAAGTTTCATTTCCATTTCATGTTTTGGAGTAACGAAAACTAAAACATGTTAAGTTTTTGGAAATTTTTAGAAACACAATGGAAAATTTGCATTTTGATATAAATCAATCCATTGCCTTTAAAATAATGGTTCAATTTAACGGTCAATAAAAGATAATATATGTATTTGTGTTGATTATTTTGAAAAGATTTAAGAAAAATTTATCGTATTGAAAATCTTACAGTTTTGTGATTACTCTTGCGTTATGTTCTCTGAAGTGGAAACATTTGGACATTTATGGAAATGTTGAACCATGCAAGTTATTCGTTGGCATGCATGCGTAACTTTTTTTACCAAATTCCCGCCACCAGCCCTTTGCCTTTCCAGGTCTGGATATTTTGGCTGTCTTTGGTAAAAAAGAAATTACTCATGCATTATGTCACCTGTCTTTTGGGATATAAGACACTCATCATCATTATTGTTGTTATATATGTGCATCTATTGATAGATAGATAGAGTCATACAACCTTGTTATGATCATTGTAAAGAAGTATGATAAATTAATTTTGAATTAAATGCATGTCCACGTCAACACTTTCGCACATGGCATCTTTAATTCTATAAACCTATGAACTTAATTAAATCAGCTAACTTTTAATCTTCATATATGTGTATTTTCCTCCATGACTTTTGAAGCCATAGTGTATTGTGTCATGCCTACTATCCAGAAATTCACATTAATGGTTATACCATCAGAAAAGGGTGTGCAAGCTTGTGATTGTAAAGGCGGTTGTCTACTCCTACCCACTATAGTGGCATTTATTTCTCTATATCCTTCCTTTTTATTCTATAAAATGACAGAAACTTAGACGATCAGGTGTCTCGATTCTATTTTCTTTGATTATGCTTAGTTTTTGCATTAGCACTAAATGCTTGTAATCAATAATATGTTGTTTATTTAGACATCACTTTCTTATAATATGCAAATAAAGGGGCTTAGACTACCAGACCGTCCAGATTCTTTTGTCAACTTTCTCAATGATTTGTTCGAAAAGTAGTACTAGAATGTTGCTTCATATTGAGTCAGTTCGGTTGCTACTCTCACTACAAGAAGATGTTAAGGCATAAGCATCGTGCATATGCAGAAAGGAGTCTTTTGATGTATGAATTGGAGCACCAATTGGCAAGAGATCATCAGTGAAATTAATTAGTCAGTCGGAACAACTTTCAAGTTTGCGCTATAAATGTATATATTCCCATATCCTAATCTTGCAAGGCTTCATTATTTAAACCCGCTCTTTCTAATTGTGGAATTTTGGATGACATGTCTAACTCTATTTTTCCGCTCTCCAGATTGCTTTCCTTTTGATTTCATTTTAGGGTGTACTGGTTTCTTTTTCCAAATAGAATAATTTCCTTTCCTGCCTTCAATACTGATACTATTGCAGGAACTGATGATGATCTTCCTCCACCACATCAAAATAGAATTCAAAGAGGTGGTCGCATTGCTGGGAATGGAAGGCCTGCTGTCATGGGTGCTGCCCCATATCCTAGAATGCATGATGAAACTGATATGGAAAGCAAAATTCACCAGCTTGAGCAAGAAGCATACAGTTCGGTTCTAAGAGCCTTTAAGGCACAAGCTGATGCCATTACTTGGGTACTTTTGTCGTATTGAACACTTAATCTAATGCTAGCATATTTGTTTGATCAGGTTTAAATGACTGCTCAATGAAATGTATTTTCTTCAGGAGAAGGAAAGTTTGATAACTGAACTGAGGAAAGAGTTACGACTGTCAAATGAAGAGCACAGGGAGCTTCTTGGTAGAGTTAATGCAGATGAAACGATTCGAAGAATAAGGTACTTTCTAATATAGTTGAATTCATATTGTGCTATTTTGTTTCTTCTTTTGAGCAAAATTTGGGAAATGCTATCAGAGAGTGGAGACAGTCAGGTGGGCTTCAACCAGGCATGCATGGTACTGGTCAAGCTGTCAACGATCCGGTACCCAGTCCTTCTGTATCAGCTTCTCGCAAGAAACGGAAAATAGCCCCCTCTTTGCCTTCTCAATCCTTTGGTGGGCCATCTCCTTTCCACCCACAGGAAATGGCCGCAGCAAACCAGCCATCTTCGTCTTCTGCAAAGCGTGGACCCATGATGGGGTCAAAGGGGAAAAAGCCTAAATCTGTAAGCATTTTTTCATTATGAAGTTTGCCCAATATACTCATTTTGATTCTAATTTTCATTTGTAATTTCCTTGATGGGGTCAGATTCCTCCTGGTTCGTCCTCAATGAAAATGCAATATCCCTCTTCTGGTCCAGCTGGAAGAGGTCAATTTGGTAACCGTATTTCTTCTGGCGGCCTTCCAAATGAACCTGCTGAAGGAGCTACATTTGATCAATTCATCGGACGGAAAGTAAGGACCAGATGGCCCGATGACAATAATTTCTATGAAGCTGTCATAACCGACTACAATCCAACTGAGGTAAATCTGATAATGTGATTTGTAGACTTCACGTTGAGCTTATTCAATTCTTGAACTGTCTCTGCACTGTTTTCCAGGGTCGACATGCTCTTGTTTATGATTTAGGTACTACAAGCGAAACATGGGAATGGGTCAACCTTGCTGAGGTAGATACATGTTTATTCTTGTGTTATGGAACATTTAATATCTTTTTGTATTTGTCACACAGAGACATTTGTTTCTTATATGTGAGAGCATTACATGAGTAAAATTCAGTTCTTATACTATTTAAGTGATGCCAAGGAGCAGGATTAAATGTTACTTCTGTTCATGTGAAACCTAGAGTCAAACGTTATTAACAATTTTCTGGAGTTGTGGATAGAGTTGTTGAATTTACGCGGAACCTCGGTGATAAAAAATTCTTTTGATTGTATATCGGTAGCATACTACTGCTAATATTCCAAATTAGATGTTGTATTGGCTTGAACTTTATTTAGTTGGGAATAGCATATCAAGATGTCAACTAGGAGATTGAATAAGACTTCAGGAATAGCTTATTTCAAATGAAGTTAGTGACAGATTTAAAGAATATATATTATGATGTGAATATCTAATGTAAGGTAGTAAAAGATTTGGACAAATTAATGATCTTTAAATTATGGGAGAGAATCAAATTCCAAACTAAGTGATAATGTAAAATAGTTAGTCCAAGTTTATTTTAAAAGTAATTATGTGTACACTGTTATACTGATGATTGTTTCAACTACCTGCCTTAATCTTAGTTTCCTTCTATAGAATTTCCAGGTTTAATTCCACTGATCCCTGCATTAATTTTACTTCTGTTCCAGTGAGTTTATTTTGTTAAAGAAAACCATCCAAAAATTGCACTTTTTAAGTTTTTGTTTTTAAAACCCAGTGCTTGTTTGACCCCACTCAGTGGCTCTGCAATAGAGCTTACACTTTAGGAATGTCTGCTTTTATTCTTTATTCTTGCATGTCGTAAACCTATGTAACCCTTGGTGAAAGTTTGGTTGATTGGTTACAACTATTACAGCTATTACGTGGGGACCAAAAAGTTCAAGTGGTAGCCCGTGTTTGGCTAAGCTTAAATTATAATTTAAGCTGGTCAAACATACTTTTTAACCACACATTTTGTAGGACCCACGACTTAATACCCACTTATTATTCACACATTCCATAGGACCCACAACTTATAAGCTCTTAAAAAATAATTGCAGCACTGCCCAACATGCTATTAGTCTGATCTTGTTAAATGTCTCGTCTGCAGATTTCTCCGGAGGATATACAGTGGGAAGGTGAAGACCCTGGAATTTCTCGTCGTGGAGGTTATGGTGGATCTGGCCGTGGGATGAGTCGACCTAATGCTCCTGGTGCAGGAAGAGGTAGGGGGTTGACAAAATCCAGGAAGGATTTTCCACCATCACAGAATGGCATTGGAAAGAAGGGACCTGATGACATTCAATTGCTTCACACTGATACTCTAATTAAGGAGGTAAGTAAAAGTTGCTTGAGATGTATATATAGTTCTATATTCAGATGTGCTACTTAATGTGGGTGTTGACTGACTGGTGGACATTGGCAGGTGGAGAGGGTTTTTGGGGCCAGTCATCCGGACCCTGCAGAGATAGAAAAGGCAAAGAAAGTGCTGAAGGTTAGAAAACACTACAACTTTTAATTAGTCTTTGCATATTTACGTCACTTACTATTAGGTTTACTATAATTCTTCCTTTTGGTCGAAACAGGAGCATGAACAAGCACTTACTGATGCCCTTGCAAGGCTTGCAGATATATCTGATGGTGAAAGTGGTATGACTTTGCAATACATTTATGGTGATCCTACGATTTTTAAGACATCTTCACTTTATCGATGTAGCTTCAAATTGTCAATGCCTGCTTTAAGACTGACTGACAATTATTACTATTACCTGGTAGTTGTGGTAAACATTATACTTTGCTGTATGATGCTGACATGTGTTTGTCCTGCTATCAGTAATGCCAGCTAATAATTGGATATATATTTTAAATGACCATGCACTTTTGAAGGGGAAGAATCCTGGTCTTCCTAGTTCATCATGTATTTACAGTGGAGTTTTTAGATCTTGACCCTTTGGGGGGAAAAGGAAAAGGGAAAAAGGAAGTATAAATTAAAATATCCGTTCCTCCAGCCAGAAGAGAAACTGTCATCCCCCTGGACCAAAGCCTAAAAAACAAAGCTTGCACGATGCATCCATTTGCATTATTAATTAGCTTGATTCCATTACTGACATACTACTATCAATGTAGCATTAAACCCTGGTAGACTGCCTCCAATGTGGTACAATATGAAAACCTAATATGTAATTTTAACCAGTCCCCGTCTTAATGAAGTTAGTTTGACATAACGTCCTGGGAGTAAATGGGACTTTTTGAAACCATGGAGAGACTGTTACGAAAAATGACTTCTTATGGTGTTAACTCTTAAGTGGAATATGTATGTTATTGGTGGTAAACTGCGTACCTTTTCAAATGCTAATGGTGTACAAGAAGTATCTTTTGTGGAAAACCAATTGAGGCAAGCAAATTTTTTCATGATTTTATTATTGTCGTCGTCATCATCATCATCAGTATTACTATAGTTATCACCACGAGCAAGTCATAAAACATTGTTATGATGGAGCATTGTTTGTGGAAACCATGATGGGAAACCATATTAGCAATGCAGTTCTGTTTATGCCATAATTACTGCTCTGTGTTTTTGTTAATTGGCTTTCAACTTTACTTTGACAGTAAAATGCTCTTGTTAGTGTAAATAATGGACCAAGATATAGTCTGTAGTTGATAGTGTTATAATTCAAAGATTTAGCTAATCCCATGACACATTATGGTCGTACAATAATTCTTGACCACATTTTTGGTGATTCCTGATCTCCTTTTTAACAGATGAAGATGATCGTTACTTGCATGAGCAACCGATGGGATGAGAATAGCAAAACTGAACCATCATGGTAATTCAGTCCAGCAAAACGGATAGCAAAGGAGATTTAGATAGTGGCCATTTAGGGCAGGTGGCATGGGGTTGTATCTAACTATTACCAGTATGGTAAAAGCCAGATTTGATCCTGGGGTTCTGTTGTATAATGTCATGTTTCAGCAATATTAGCTAACGTTTAGTTTTTTAACTTAGGCCAACTCGTAGCTGAGATGGTACTTTTATCGTTCATTAACAGGTCAGTGCGTGTGTAGAATTGTTACAGTTGCCGTTAACTGTGATCATGTAAAAGTGTTTTTCTTTTTTTAGATTGCTGGTATTTAATTTATATTATATTGTGTCATCTTGCTTGTCTTGTTAATAATTGAGCATATTTGGTAGAGTTCAAAATAATTTTTTTTTTCAAATTTTTTTTCACCACATATTAAATAGGTTTTATTACTTTTATCAATTTATCAATGACATATTTTGCTAAATTTTTTTCAAATTGAAATAAGTCAAAAACTTCAACCGTAGCAAAAGTTATATACGGTTGAACGGGCTGTCTTAATGTTCCCGGACAATTTTTAAACAACTTCGGCCATTTTTTCCACCTACCAAATGACGTAGCTAAAGTTTGAAATTTTAACATATTGTAGTCTGTAATTCCAAGTATCTACAGTTTTAATTTTGTAATTTTTGAAGTTCATTTGAATGGTCTAATAAATTGTAGTGATATTTATCAAGAAAAAATTATGAAATTTTGAAGAAAATTATTTTTTTCTTGCACGTTTGTTATTTTTCCTCAACAATTAAATTTTTAAAATTCTTCAAGGGCATGGGAAATATTTTGCAGTTGTTATATATATTTTAGAGATTTATTTCAGTGACCTTTCGAATTGAAAAAAATTCTGGAGTGTTACAATTTAATCTCTTTAAAAAAAACTATTTTTAAACTTTATCAAAAATACACGAATTCTATTGGAATACGATGGTGTCCTAATAGGCCAAATCATCTAACCTAGTGCTTCTGTCACATTATCGTCACTCATTTAGTAGATGAGTTTATGAGTACATAGTTTTGCAATTTATAACTTTCAACTTTCATCTAAACATTGTAAAACTGTGCATTTATGTTTTCGTGATGATCTTTTAAGGTTTACGTTTTTATATTTCTATTTTGATTTACCCTCTTATTTTGTTTATTTCGGCCTATTTCTTTGCTTTTGTTCTTGCAAATTATCTCTAGTAAAATTATATCTCACTATTGTTGGGATTTATTTCTTATATAGGCTACATATTTAAAATATTATTATATTATGTGCCATCTAATTTAATAGGTTCATATAAGTGGTCTGTTGATTGGATTCTAGAAACATTTATCGGTATGGATTTTGTAATATATAGAAATCTAATACTAGTTTTATTAGAGTTGACGATAACATAATTAACTAGTATATAAGGAATATTATATGGTTAGATCCTCAATGTCAAATCATTCAATAGCTTAGCTTTTCTCCTCTATTTTCGTCGTGGAGCAAGATCCTATTGATCACTAAAGAGATTTGGCTGTGAAAAATCATAACTCTCTTAATATCAATGCAATGGATCCAAGTATTCTTCCTCAACACTTAATCTTGATAATTTAACATGATGATCTTGAATTTTCTAATTATTTAATTATAACTAGTATACCGCTCATTCGCGGTGGGATCCGACCGTAAAATTTGTTCTGAAATAAAAAATTTGACAATAAAAATAATATCAATCAAAAATCCAGAAAAAGAAAAAGAACGAATAAATATTTACTGGGAATCCAAAAATTCATAGCTTGAGAATGTCAATCAATTTTGACCTATCATCATTAGTTTCCATATCCACATCAATCACTATTGAATTCAATCGACCATTATCTTTAAAATACTAGTAACCAAAACAAAAATAAGGAAGAAGAAAACCCAATTTTATGGTTTTAGGATTAATGGATAAGTAGAGCTTGCAGATGAATATTTAAGGGAGAGATTGAAGACGTGGGAACGTACAATCTTTTTTTCTTCTCATAGTAGAGAAAACTTCCATACGATCGGTAATTACAGATTTATGTTTAAATCTAACAACTAACTTTCAAAACACATGCGCGTACACAATAACATTACATCTTTTAGATGTTCACTCTATGGATAACAAAATATCCCAATCTTGTACCATCCCGTCCCTGTCCTATTTCTCAAAAACTTTCGACGAGAAGGGAATGGTTATGGTCGTCTCACCCAGTTGCCATCCCTAGTTCACTTACTATCTTGGCCAAGATTCAAATGTCAGATTGAGAGAGATGTAATCGCAAAGAACAAAGTGAAAAGAAATTTGAAGTCAAGCAACAATACCATAATAGAAGCATGAGTTATTACTTTTTCCACTAGAAATGGTGGTTGTGCTATTTGGTTCTCACTTCAAACGTCTTAACAACGTGATTGAGAGAATGTGTGATTATTATGACTAAGTTGAAATGATATGTTGTCCGAATCGGACAACATGTTGGTCGTAGGTTGAGATTGGAGCTGTGTCTTACCTCTAGTGCTAGCATGATGATGTTGACATTTGTGGTCATCTAATTCCGATTAAAGAGAACTTTAAAATCACTTGTAAGTTGTAATTATCTTTCAATTGTAGTATATGATATAAACATTAGGGATTAATTGCTCTCCCTCAACTTCCAACTCACAACCTTCTCTCACATGTTACCATTTTGCAATTCTTTTGACAAGTTTCAAGGGGAATAACTTCCCCGAGTCGACTCTTTTTTATACATGTGTAGGCAACACACACCCTAAAGTAGATAGGACGGGTAATCCTATTTATCATTAATGAAGATCATCATGGGTCTCGGATGTGGCCCCCTGATTTATTGTCCAATGGAGTTGTGATGCGCATTGAACAATAAATCAAGGGACTCATTGTTCTACATTAGACCGTTAATAATCTCTACTATTAATGAATAACATTATTTGACAAGCAAACAAACTCAAGGGTTCATTAATTTTCTTGATTTAGACTCCTTCCCAACAAAAATGCTAGATTAAATTTCATTTGAAATCACTCAACTTTTGAAAATTTTTAGTTACTAAACTTTAATTTGTCTCTCAATTGGGCAAACAATTTAATTTCAAATTTCACCACTATGTCATCTATCGTCCTCCAAACTAATAAAGTTACTTAGTTGACAATCATACCGTTATTGATCTTCTAAGTAGTCACTACGCACCTTAGGAACGTACATAGTAAAATTAAGATTGTGACAATTTCTTTAGATTAAAAGGTTCAAATATAAATATATATATATATATATATATATATATATATATATATATATATATATATATATTACACTTTTACTAGCATAGTGGTAAGTTAGAATGTCACGCTACAATTATGTGGAATATCTGTTGTGGTATGACCGTTAATTAATCAATTTTTATCAATTTGAAATACGTACAAATTATTTGGAACTAAAAATAATATTCACGATCTAATTGAAATTAAATTGAACTTAAGTGATCCAATTAAAACACATTAAAGTTTAATGACCCAAAAGGCTAGTTAAGGATGGTTCAATTTGACTAAAATTGTCCGTTGGGCTAAGCCCAACTATCAAATAGAGCATCTCGTGAGTTTGGGCCCAAAAGGTGGTAATGAGGATTCGAAGCCGCAATATAAACCAAATTCGAATCTGAAATTTGAGTTCCGGGAAACCGCCTCTCTCTTCACTGTTTCCCCAAACCCTAGAATTTTACTCTCCTTTCCATTTTTTTGTATTTTTCGAGATTAATTTTCCTTCTTCACTTCTTCTTTATAAACGTTGATATACGCAAAACTCATATCACATACACTTAATTTTTCCATTTGTAATATTTTATCTTAGCTTGTATATCGACTGTTCATAATGGATTTCGGGCGGAAGAGAGGTAGACCAGACACCGCCTTCGCTGGTAACGGCGGTTTCAAAAAATCAAAGGACGGTTAGTCTTCGAATTTACGTTTTTTTAATTGTGAAATTAATTGTTTGGATTGATATTTTTGCTGATTCCTGTTTGTTTTATCAAATTGTTGGATATTACTTTTGAGCGTTTTCGTATTATGTTGGTGTTAAATAGTTGAAAATTTGACTTGCAGTTTTCTTCCTTTTGTTTTTAACTTTAGGCTGCCTTCATTTTGAGGGAACGGGATGGGCAGGTCCGGGGAGGGGAATGGAAGATTTATAGCTCCTACATATGGTTGGGTGGAGGAGACAAGGAAATACGTTTTAAAGTTTTCCACATGTTTTAGTTTTCTTTTTTTTTTAACACAATTGGTTCTCTCCATTCTCCTCGAAACATTAGGTATATGTGTATGTTTCTCTGAAATCTGTGTGAGCATTTGACTCCATTGAGTGTTCATATCCTGCACACTCAATGCCAAGGCACTAAGGCCATCTCCAACCCATATCTTCAAATTGGTGCAACTTTTACTCTAAAATAGTGCAATTTTCACACCAAATCCATATATGATCTCCAACCCATTACTTCAAATTTTGCACTAAATAAATAGTATATATTCTCATTCATTTATATTTTTAATTTTAAACAATAATTTATTTCAAAAATTATTTAATTATATAATGTATTTAACATAAAAAAAAAAAAAAAAAATTGGACAGAAAAATTAAAAAAAAAAAAAAAAAAAAACATTTAACATCAAAAAAACAAAAAAAAAACAAAACATTTAACATCAAAACCAAAAAAAAAAAAATTGACGGATGTAGCCATTTCCAACTTCAAATGAGCAGTCTTTGCGCCATATATATGCGCGACCTGCTCAAAACACTAAAATGGCGCCTGAGATATGGCGCTGGATTGGAAGGAGTTCACACTCCAGGAGTTTTCACTCCAAAATGGAGTAGGGTTGGAGATGCCCTAAGGCCATATCCAACCCATTCAAATTGGTGCAACTTTTGCACAAAAATGGTGCAAACTTTCCCACCAAATACATATGTCATCTCTAACTCATTACTTCAAATTTTGTACCAAATGAATATTGTACATTCTCTTTTGTTATATTTTTAATTACTTGAACAATTAATTTATTTCAAAAATTATTTAATTATATAGTGTATTTATATTAAATATATAAATTTTAAATTACATTTATTTACCTAAATTATTGCATTTATTAAAAAAATAAAAAAGGCACAATACTCAGTGTTACAATTAACAAAAAGAAAAACATTTAATATCACAAAATAAAAAATAAAAATCATAACAGACAAAGATCAAAAAAACAAACTTATGAGGGCAAAATGGGAATAAAAATTTCCAGCAGTACTATTCCTAACTCCAAAATGGCGCAGCAAAATGAAGCTGGGTTGGAGGCTTGGAGCATTTTCATACTCCATTTTGGTGGGTTGGAGATGCTCTAAGGCTTCTAGTTGGGCTACCATAGAAGCTGGTAATCTTGGTTCTACATAATTTTGGGCTGGTGATTAGAGTAACAAAGATGAAATGATGCTTCTGAGCAAAATAGTGAATTTTGTGATGCATTTGAGACCCAAATTCTATGCTCCAAAAACTGACATTTTGGACACTATTAAATGCATCATGTATGATACTAGAGAAATTTGTTGAATACATCTTTGAATCTTCACTAATATTAATCTATTCGGATCCCGGCATCCTATCTGGTGATCGCAGTATAGGAGCTCCTCATCTTCCATCATCTATTTTGAAGGGCAGTTGCCTTTGATTTGTCCTGAAAGCTTTCCATGGATAAAACAAGTAGAATAGGCATCCACAGACCAAAGGAATACGTGCCCCTTCCTCTGGTTCTAAGCTTTGCCCTAAGCATTTATACCAACATGAAATGCAATGGATAATTGCTTCTTAGGAGTACCCATAAAGAAAAACTAAAATTATCTGCCGACTTTGTTACCCATAGGGCATATTGAGAATCTCTTACATCTGTCATCGGTGTTTCTTTTTGGGACCATATATCTGTCAGTCTGTCATATTGTTTGCCTTTGTATATGTGTAATGAAGAATTGCCCACATTCATTTGTTCCCATGTCCTATTTAATTTTTAAGCATTTTTTTCATGAAACTTTTCACATTCTTTTAATTAATGTTGAGGTGATGATCAGTTGTGCTATATTTTTATGTTCATTCGAGGGTTTAGTGGTGACTAAATAAGGTCTGGTCCTTGTGGAACATCTATCAGTTTTCTGATATTGAATTCTTCATCTTTGATAGTAATCTAGTTATCCTGAATTATGTAATGATTCCATGGATCTGATTATTCTTTAAAGATATGATACAAAAGTACTTTAATACTTAACTGAAGTAAGATAATCAATTTTCTGGTACAGAAATGGACTCCTTTACAACTGGTGTAGGAAGGAAATCAATGCCATGCACGAAGTTTTTCAGGTTCTAATATCCATCTACAAAAAATAAGTATTCTGAATTTTTGTTTTTATTCAAATTTATTTGTAGAGTGAGATATTGTGTTAAACAAACAATATAGGCAAGCATATAGATCTTTGATTTGACCCTCAGACTCAAAGTTGTCATATTGGTTGAATCCACTTAGTTAAATAGTTTATTTAGGTCATTGGGCACAGTTATGGGTTTTGTGGGTTTTTTTAAGTGAAATTGGTTTTTTTCTTTTACTCTTATACATATAGATATATGAAGAAAATGCTAAGAATTATTTATTGAATTGATTCACTGTTCTATGAGTTGTAATATGTATGACTACTAGGTGTTCGTGGTTACATCATATACCAGTTCTTCAAGAGTTTACTGTGCAACTTGTCAACTCCAAGTTTTTACATGCTTGAACCAGTTGATCACTTTTAGATCATCTGGGATTGATTTTCCATTGAGACAGATGATGATGGGTCAACTTGAGGGTAAATATTGAACTACTTGGAGTTTACTTTGAACACTTAGTTCTGTGCATGGAGACGATGTAAATATATGTATCTTGTTGGCTAAATTTAAACTATAATTTAAATTGGTCAAACGCATACTTTTTATCCACGCATTTCGTAGGAGCCACAACTTATAAGCACTCAAAAAATAATTTTAGTACTTTTAAACATGCACCAAGTCTTATTCTCAATCAATTTGGGATCAACTATGTTGGATTTCCTAAACTTGCTGCGTCTTCAACTCCTTTGAAATGGAACCGCAGGAAATTCTTAAGTAAGCTGCCAAAGTTGGCTTTTTTGTCATATTTCCTGGTCATTGTCCTTGAATTGGGGGATTTGCTAAAAATAATGCCTATTTAAGCTTATTAGAGAAAGAATGAAGAGGATCTTTATTCCATAAACCCAAACCTCTGTTATTGAGGCATTGGTCCCTTCAAGCACTTAACTTTTCTTTCCTATTTATTCATTTTGTTTTAGTTCTATTGGAGCCCTTGGTTCGAAGCACCAAAATTTTCTTTTCCTAATGTTCATTTTGTTTGTCTGTGATGGGGAATGCCCTTCCTGATGGTAAATCTTCATAGTTCTTGTTCTTTACTCTTCAATCGATTAAAGCATGTAGACATGGTATTATCTAGTGAATGATGTTCTCCATGGGTGCTTTTATGGAGCAAGGCCTCCAATAGTAGTATAAATGAAATGAACATGGAATAAGAGTTAGGTACTTCGATGGACCAACCCCTCTAATAATACAAGCTTTTGTTTATCGTATAATGGTCTTCTACTTCATTCTTTCTCTAGGCTTATGAATATATTTGTAACCAAGTCCCCCAAATCAAGGATAATGGTTACGAAGTATGACAAAAAACTCAGCTTTGATAGTTATTACTTCGAGTTTCTTGTGGTTCCACCGTTGAAGGAGTTGATGACGGATTAATTCTAGGAAATCTTAATAGGCTACTACTTGAATCATTTTCATCAATTCTTTCATTTGTTGTTCTATTCGGATCCCATCACTCTCGTGAAGGTGATCTTCTTTATCCCTATGCAAGTAGTCTGTCCTTAATTTATATTCAATAGATGCTACTTCCATTTGGCATCAATTTTCATTTTTCATGTTATCCATTTTAACTTGGCTATATATTCAACTTTATGATTCTCATTTCCAATACATTTTATCCTTTAACAGCCTAATACTCAGTGCCATAAATGTATAACTGGTTTAAGAATCGTTTTTAGATCTCATTTCTTATTCTTATAGGTGTCTTTCTATCACATAGAATTTATGTATCACTTATTTATTTAATTCAACCCGCTGTAATCCTATTTGTTTCATCCTTTTCAAGCCCATCCTTGTGAAACCTAGATACCTAAAACAATCGTTTTTTGCAAGAATGTGATCCTCTATTGTGAGATTGATGTCATCCCTGTGCCTAGTATGATTAAAAGAACATTCCATCTATTTCATCCATCTTAATTATACTTGATCTAAAACCACAGCTTATAAAGTACTCCAAAGTTTTTACGGAAAATGAACTCTTTCTCTTCCACTTGTCTGTTGATCATGTTTCTAATCATATGAAGGAGAACACAATTTTATTGTATTTAAATGCTACTGGAAATATATGCCAACAGGCCCTGTACAGCATTGATGTGCTTTCATTGTGGCTTGTTTTCTGATGAAACTTAATTATCCCATGCATCTGATTTAGATCATTTCAAGTTCTATTTTAATTCTTTGTTTATTTCTTTCTACATCTGTATCTAGTACATCAATTTGTTTTCATCTTGTTCCTCATTTTTCTGTTTGATGCATGATGCAGCACTTCCGGGTGCTCATTTGGCGATTCATGTCACTTCCAGCATCATTTTCCCGGTTACAGTGCACAAGTCCAGATGGCAAAATTGGGCAGGAATTCTGCTGTTCCTTTTACCGATGGTCCTACCCGAACTGTGAAGAGCAAGCTTTGCAGCAACATTAATACTCCCGAAGGATGCAGATTTGGTGAAAAATGCCGCTTTGCTCACAGTGAGATGGAACTTGGCAAGCCCGTGGTTCCAGGTCATGAAGATTCTCGAGCAATGGGAACAACGCGTAGCTTACCTGCAGCAAACTTTGGTTCATCAGCAACCGCAAAAATTAGCATAGATGCCTCTTTTGCTGGAACCATTATTGGGAAAAATGGTGTAAACTCAAGGCAGATTTGTCGACAGACTGGGGTTAGGCTTTCTATAAAAGATCACGAGACAGATCCAAATCAAAGGAATATCGAGCTTGAAGGATCGTTTGATCAGATCAAAGAAGCTAGCGCAATGGTACGGGAGCTCATCATGAACATTAGTGCTTTCACAGGACGTGCAGAGAAGCCTATGGGTCCACCTTTTGGACAGGGTACGCCACCAAACAATTTTAAGAAAAAGACGTGTGAAAATTTCGCCAAGGGGCTGTGTAATTTTGGTGAGAGGTGTCATTTTGCTCATTCTGCTAGTGAATTGCGGAGGCCATTTGTTTGAGCATACTTACCTTGTAACTTAAAACCAACCCTACTTACCATGGGATCAAACTTTTGCTAAACCTGAGAAAAAAATCAGTTTCTTCGTCGTGTTCAGTTAATCTTCATCTCCCCCCTTTGGATGCCATTCTTTTACTTATGTTCACTTTCTTAAATGTTCCCTAGTGTTTGGATGACTTGAAAATTACACATGATTTTGTTGCCCTGCTACTAAAATTAAGCTTCGGAGTATCTGGATTGTGGCAAGTGAAAATGCAATGAAAAATAACTTCAGAATTGGTTGGTTCTATAAATCAAAATTGATTGGATGTAATATTTTAACATAAGAACGTCATCTTTTGTGAGCATAATCAAATATTTGGTGGAAAAGACAGTCATGCTCTCACGTTCACGTAAAAAGATAAAAGTAAAAATAATAAATCTCCTCGTCCCCCCCCCCACCAATCAACCCTCTAATAAGTGCATGCATGGTATGTGATATTTGATATTTCAACGAATTTTTAGGGAGAAAATTGTTTGGTAAGAGTCGAGTGACCTGAAATTTGGAGTCCGAGGCACAAATTACGCAAAAATAATGTGATATTTGTTATAAAACTAAAAGAACACGAGAGAAAATAGAAGATAATTGAAAGAGCAAGAGTGTAAATTTATTATAACAATAATTCTTATTTATAGGGTTCCAATGGAAGTTACAATCTGACTAGAATATATTTTTCTAAAGTAAATAGATAGATATGTAGATAAAATTATATAGTTATTCATCATTATCTATAATTTTACAACATCCTCCTTTAAATGACTTATTTATACAATAACTACTTCGTTGTTTGGCAAAAACCCAATTAGACAAAAATACCAATTGAAAGAAAAAAAAATTATCAAAAATTTAGAGTAATCAAATGCTGCCTCATTAAAACCTTGTTAAGAAAATCCAATGGGACAAAACCTGAGCGAGGGAAAAAGAACAAAAGAAAATAGAAGAGAATTAAGAGAGCAAGTGTATAAATTTATTATAATAATAACCCTTATTTATAGGGTTTCAATAGGAGTTACAATCTGACTATAATACACTTTTCTGAAATAAATAGATAAACATCTAAATAAAATTATATAGTCATTCATCATTATCTATAATTTTACAAAGGGTCTTCTTGCTTTATACAATTTTTCGTAATCCAAAATTACCCCTCTTCTAATATAAAATATTTTCTACTTCATTCATTTTCAGCGTTCTGCATAAAATTGTTGGCGGATTTCTGTATAAAGTGACTCCAAAGCAAGAACACCGAAAAGGATGAAATGAGAGTCGAGGCAAGTGTTGAACACTTTGTCCTTAAGTCAAGTTTGCCCCGCAATGGTGCCTACGGCATATGGCAATTGACTCCCAAGATACAATTACCACTGCTTGTGTTTGTAGCACTTCTAAACACAAGCACAACGAACCAGAAATGGTCTTTGTACTCCAAAGATAGAAATGAAATGAAAAACCAGAAATTCTAAGTCAAGTTTGCCCCGCAACGGTGCCTACGGCATATGGCAATTGACTCCCAAGATACAACGACCACCGCTTGTATTTGTAGCACTTCCAAACACAAGCACAACGAACTAGAAATGGTCTTTGTACTCCAAAGATGGAAATGAAATGAAAAACCAGAAATTCAAGCAACAAATGTAAAAATTTTTTATTCAAGAATGATTAAATATGAGTGGATTGTTATGCAAAATGTTTTCTGTATCAATTCTCTGTCAAAATGGACGTCCAAGGGTCCTATTTAACGTTGAAGATCGATTGAAAACGAAAAGGTATAGAACCAATTCGTGCAACACTTCAAAAGAACATATCGGTTCGCGCAAACCTATGTGATCGCAAGGTATAAATTTGAGAACAGAACTTAATCCAGTTGAACCATGCGATCGGAAGGCTTTGTTTTTGCGATCGCATGGAAGGACCCAAAAGCGTTCTGCTTAAAAATTCAGTCAGTTGCGATCGCAGGGTAAAATACTCATGTGTCGCATGGTCAAAACTTGACCCAAAATGTCATTTTTCCGTAATTTCTCCTTCATTCGATATTGGTTTCGAGATGCCAAAAATACTCTTAAACACATGTAGAGAAATCTGAATTCTCTTTCCGGAGGCAACGCACCCGAGCCCCCGCGACTTGACCGGGCAGGTCGATCCCCGTTTCTCTGAAGCGGCGAAGTGGCAAACTATTTTACCTAAACGGATTGGGTCGGGTTTGAATTTTGGCCAAGTTGACACGAAGTCACTTAATCAATTTCTCAAATTTTAAACCAATTTCCAACAAAAATTGTATTATTGTTTAATAATAATTGAGATGATTTTGGAAAAGAATAAATTAAGAAATTGAATTTTAAAGTTTGATTAACTCGATTTTGTAAGTATGTGAACATACCCAAAAAAAAGAGTTGGAGAAGAAAAGAAAAATCAAAATTGTCAACTTATCGAGTATGTGCAAATAATAGATAATTTCAGTGTTTTAAATTGCACGTTAATGCGTCGATTAGGCACGATATCAAATGTGTTTAAAATGTGGTCAACACACTATTAACCACCTAATGCGCAATTAGACTTAAAAATGTGCACGCTAATAAAAATAAGCTAAAATAAAATTCAAAAATCCAAGTCAGCGCAAAAATTAAAAATCCAGACCCAATAAAAGTGAAAAAATCCAAAATTTCTACACATTAGCGCAATTTAGAAATAAGAAATTATTAAGTAATTTGTGGTACTTGTAATTATAACTTATAAGACCCATGTATTTTTTGAGAACTTGGAAATTTATGCATTTGGTCTACAAATTTATTTATGGTATGTATTATTTTATTAATTTTAAAATTTTAATTATTTTTCGTTTTAAAATAATTAAAATTTGATTAAAATTCAAAAATACATTTTGGAAAGCTTGTAATGCTTGATACTTCACCTCGCTGCTTCGTCATGCATTACGTATTTTAGAACTATTATTTTTACAACAAGAAAAAACACACATTCATTCAAAAGATTTTTAAACCAAAGGCTCAAGTAAGCATGACACAACCCTACATAATGTGAGCTTTTAGAGGTCGTGTCTCGTAAAAAATATTTGTTTCAAGCTTGGCACAACACACATTACATTTGCGACACTTGTGCTTGAGCGAAGGAAGGTGGGTACCAGTAGTGTAGTATTCACTAGGTAACATGTGAAAATTAAATTTAATTTAGCAGTGTAAAACCGCTTGAGTGAAGGATTGTTGGGATATTTTCTCAAAATTTACCAAAATCAAAAGATGCACCTAGGTTGACTAAAATTACAAGTTTCCTAATTTTGGACACTTTGGTAGTCGAAACTTGGAAGACATCTAGGTCAACTAAAATTGAAAAAATTTTCAAATCTTGAACTCCTTGGAAGTTTAAACTTGGAAATTGCTTTCTTTTAAACTTGAATAGATGTCCTTCATCATTTGCCGGAGTAAGTGGGATTCTGAGGAGTATGACTGCTTTCCATGCATGTTGTCCCATTGTTATTTCTGCATGTATTACACGGTTACCAAATTTTTTGCATACCATTCTTGTTCTGTTGCATAGGCCATTAGAAGGATCCAATTTTCTTAACAAGTGGACAATTTTTCTTGAGAACCAATTTATGTAGTGGAATGCCATTTGGTAGTAATATGTTTAAAAATTCTTCTTGATAATAATTATTAGTGTCATCAACTGCTCCGTCAAAACTCATGTAGGCTTTAAGTTCTCCAGTGAAAAGTTGTGTGAGCTCCTCATTTAGATGGTCAACATACTCATTTTTTTGTTGCCAAAATTGCTCTATTTGTTACTCGGGAGATTGAAAATGTTGACTCAATTATGGAAAAATGCTATGAATTAACATCGTTTCTAATGAACAACCATCTAATTCTTGAATGAGCATTTGATCAGGGAATGAAATGAGATCTTCATTTATAGTGGGTTCTTGTCCATCACCGATTCTAAGAAGAAAATCTGCAAAACTCAGATCACACAGTACTCTCATATTTTTTATAAGTTTGAGTAGCTCTAGTTTTTCCCATAGATATGATTTTACTAAATTGATATTCACTATTTGTTGTCTTGTAGCTCGGGGCACTACAGGAAGCACTTGTCCGAAATCACCTTCAAACACAAAAACTTTTCCACCGAATGGTTCACAATTTTTAATTATATCTCTTCACGATGTGTCGACTGTTTCAATTGCAAAACACTTTACCATAGGTGCTTCATCCCATATGATTAACTTTGCTTCTCTTAATAACTCAACTTTACCACTTTGTTTTGATATGCCACTTATGCTTGACTCTGTTGTTTGAAGTGGTATGGCAAATCGTGAATGTGCTTTTCGACCTCCTAGTAGTATTGCAGCTGCTACACCTGAAGTTGCTATTGCAAGTGCTATGTTTCATTTGGATCTTACATTTGCAAGTAATATTCGATACAAGAAAGTCTTGCATGTTCTTCCTGGACCTTCAACAAAAAACACTCTACTTTTTCCAACATTGATTCAATCAATTATTGAATTAATTATAAGCCACTTTTTGCTCTGGATTTAGTTTTGCTTCTACAACTAAATCTTCTGTAGATATTTCAATAGTTTCTTCTTCAAATGTTTCTTTTATTTTCGTGGTCTCTATATTCAGTTAAAACGAACCATAATCAATAGCTGGTAAATCGTACTAGTCAATGTACTTTCCCATGGATTCTAAAATGTCTTTTATATCTCTTAAGGTGTTTTGTGTTTGAGTATGAGTAGAATATTCATTCTTTTTAAAATCTTCAGACAATGCTTCAAAGTATGTGTCCCACAAATTTCTTACTTCGGTTGGTTCACAATATACTAATATTGTAGAAAACAGCCTTCGAATGGCTTTTAGCATTTGAAATGTTGATGCTTCGTCTAAACAATCCATAATATTGTTATTAGATTCAAGCAATCTTCTTTGTTGTGTAGTCTGTTTAAATGTTGAATATTGTATTCCATTCACTGTTAGTAGATATTCGAAAGATGTTGGACCTCTGACATATTGAGTAATATCCGTAAATAGTATCTTTCTCCTTCAACTCGAGAAACTCCATTTATTCTTGATATCACTACTCCTCTTTTCCTTGGTACCCACTTTCTTGATTATTTATTCCATGCATAATGTTCTAAAAATTCCCTCTATCAAAGAGTTCTGGCATTTTGACATTTTTGACATGTTGCAAAATATTGTGTCAGTATTGTTTTAAATAAGTGGTCTTGATGAATAACATTTGTCAAATTTTGCCCTTCCCAATAAGATACCAAGTGCATGTTTGGAAAGTGTAACTGTATTTTTATTAGTGCTAGGTACATCTCACTCAGTTTAAATTTAAAAATTATCTACCTTGATTCTTGTGTAGAGACCCATCTTGCATCTGAAATTCTTGTATCTCATTCACAATGTAAACATCCTCATCGTATGATATGCGAATTGCTGCTTTATCACGTCCTTTGTAAACACACTTGTATAGATATTTAATTGCTTTTAGTGCAAAACAAATTTTCACATTTATATGGCAGTTATATCTTGATAATAAGTAAGGATTGTAAAGAACTACCCATTGATTATCTAAAGTTGCATTTCGCACTTTAACCTGTCAATATAAATTAATCATATCATAATACTATAAATACAAGTATAAAAATATCAATAATCTTGTTAGAATAGTAATTGTATCAACTTTTCCCTAATAAAAAAATTACTGCTATTATTTTATTATTATTTAAATACAGATTAACTTACTTGTGATCCATCATTTCTTTTTCAATATATTGGATATGCATCATTGCCTTGCATTGTTCTTGAAAGAGAAAGATCTTGGGTAATGAAATTTGTAATTTCCATTAATCATACAAGATTTTTTTTGTTAAGTTCTCCACATGGTTTGTGCATCATATGTCTAACCACTGCTTCATGAAAAATAAGACATTCTTATTTTTCTGGAATTTCTGCGCACACATATTTGTCATACTGATCTGGATTGGTTATTTTATTTTCAATTTTTAGAATAATCAACAGATGTGCATTTGGGGCAATCCTTTTTTTTTTTGGAATTCAATAACATAAACATGTGCTACAGCCTTTCCAAATATTTTTTTTTTGAAGAGTTGATCTTTAATATCTTGTAGCTTTGCCCGAAAAATCTTTGAAGTTATATCTGGTATATCTTGAGCCCATTGTCCTTCTCCCAATTCATTTCAAATTTCTTTTCAATCTAAATTGCACGTGAAAGTGATGAACAAATTTGGTTTTCCAAATCGTTGGACTAACGCCATTGCATCTAAAAAATGTCGATGCATAGAAACTAACAGAAAAATGATGACTCACTTTTTTTCTACTTCACTTCTTGAAAAAGTAATTCTTAACTTGAATGCCTCTCATTCACCGCATGCTTGAGAATCAATCCTTTGTTATATATATGCGTGGTACAATTTTTATCCATGAGGACTCAACAAGATAATAAAAAATAATAGAACTACACAAAAATTATCATTTCTTGAATACCATGAACTCATATGAACCTACTATATTCATTACTTACAATAAAAGGGAAAAATCCACAGCTATCAAATAAAAACCCCCAAAATGGAAGTCTCTTGTATCCAAATGCTACCACTACAAAATTAAATACCAAAGGATATAAAAAATTCTTAAATAGAGGAAAATCAGTGTTGAACAGTAAGAGTGAATCGAACAAATAACTCAAATTGCCAAACCAAGTAAATTTTTAAAATGCAATCCAATTTTCAGGCAAATCATGTAAATAATGACATTATGATACAATATTTAAAGCCTCGCATCTTTCATAAACCCTAATTTGACTTTTGTAGATGATTAATAGTAAAAACAGTGTAGAATACAGTAAGAACAGTGTAGAATACAGTACCATGAAGTTACAAAATTTCAAAGTAAAATTCATTAACTTTCCACCAAATGATTAAAATAGAAGGCAAGACCGACGTCAACCACCACATTTAACAAAGTCTCTTTAGCCAACCACCACATTTAACAAAGGCCGTTTAGTTAATAATGATACCATCTTTCATGAATGTTAATAAGTCGTATACAGAGACGATGCTTGCATACACAAAGTTATAGAATTTATGATGCGTGTTCAATAATTGGTAAAATACTTAGTTCGGACATATAGACAAACTAATAGAGACCATTGTGTCGTGCGCCATATACGTTATGACGATAAAGGCGTCGCTAATACAAATAATGTATTTACCTATGAAGACGACAATGTCGTCACCATAAACGTTATGAATTTTTTTAAAATTTTTTTTTCAATAATGTAATTACCTATAGCGACGACATTGTCGCCGCTATAAGCGTTATGAATTTTTAAAAAAATTTTTTCAAATAATATAAATAATATATAAAAATTCAAAAATCTACTGACCGATAAAATTATATTCACATAATTTAAAAATTCTCACATAGTCACCGGCCGCTGCGCGGTTGACCCAATGCCATCCCGAAAGGTGTGAAACGTCCGGAACGAATCAATAATCTCCGGCCACTTCGGGTCTCGGGGTCCCGCTACGATAATTTTAAACGTGAAATTTAGTATACATTTTACGTAATGTAGTGAAGATATATTGAAAATTTATATGTTGTACTCGATCGTAACGCGCGTGGGCGAGAAGCTCTTCGACCCTCGCACGCTTTCGGGTATTTAGCCTTACCCCGATTGGCTTTATTTTTGGAGGACCGGTCCCGAAAGTATAACATATTATTGATTAGCAAAAATGTATTAGTTAAAAGAGTATATAACATATCGTAAACAATATATAAACAATACTTACCACGAAAGTAGGACCGGTGAAGAAGTCAATGTATACACGCTAGTCCTCGGCGACATCTCGCCGTATGGTCGGCTCGGTCCATGCGCTTTTAAGTGATTATCGCCTTGAGTTTGTAATCGCGATAACGATCGGCCGCCAGACGATCTCTTCGCAAGACATATCGCCCGGTGCTCGCGTCGGGCGATCGATCGCCCTGCAGATCAAGTAGCTCTCGCAAGAGTGAAAAAGAATATGTTAGTGTACAAGTCGTAAAACAAGTATTAATGAAGTGTACTAATAACAAAACTAATTTACGCTCATACCTCGATAATGCTACGTAACTGCGTCCCGCACCGCTCCTCCTGGAACCTCTCTGTCCATGAAGGGTAGCACAGGGCACTGTGAATCTCACTTGGTTCCCAACCAAGCGCGTGAAATACTTCGCGTTATTCCCGATCGGCTGCATTGTGCGTTCGACATTGTCGAATGCGATAGGAAGTGGCATCTTCCCATTCGCGCCAAACCATCTCGAGATTGATGCCTCGAGATATACCCCGTCGCTTTGGTGGGGGTCTTTGAAAATGAAAAATTGAAAATGTATTGATCATACGATTTTCTTCAACGCCTTACCGCACTCGCATGCTTAGAGGGAGCCGGGTGAGATGGGTCACGTGGAGGATCTCTGCACCATCACCTCCGTCGCGACATCACGTCGACCATACTAACACATGACATAATTGCGAATATCACGTCGTGCATACTAGCTTTTAAATGTATGTGAAAATTTGTATGTATTATTTTTATTTCAATTTGGTCCCTAAACATTTTTATTGCAAATAAGTCCCTAAAATTACTTTAAAATTATGGATAATTTTGAATTAATTATATTTTATTTCAAATTGGTCCCTAAACTACTGTAAAATTATAAATAAGTCCCTAAACTTTGAATTTATGAAAAAATTTGACTTTATTATATTTAATTATAAATTGGTCCCTAGACTTACTGTAAAATTATAAATAAGTCCCTAAACTTTGAATTTATGAGAAAATTTGACTTTATTATATTTTATTATAAATTGGTCCCTAAACTTACTTTAATTTCAAATAAGTCCCTAAACTTTGAATTTATGAGAAAATTTGACTTTATTATATTTTATTATAAATTGGTCCCTAAACTTACTGTAAAATTGCAAATAAGTCCCTAAATTTTGAATTTATGGAAAAATTTGACTTGATTATATTTTATTATAAATTGGTCCCTAAACTTATTTTATTGCAAATAAGTCCCTAAACTTTGAATTTATGGTAAAATTTGACTTTATTATATTTTATTATAAATTGGTCCCTAAAATTACTTTTTATTGCAAATAAAAATCCCTAAACTTTGAATTTATGGAAAAATTTGACTTTATTATATTTTCTTATAAATTGGTCCCTATACTTACATAATTTCAAATAAGTCCCTAAACTTTGAATTTATAAGAAAATTTGACTTTATTATATTTTATTATAAATTGGTCCCTAAACTTCATCAGTAAAATTGCAAATAAGTTCCTAAATTTTGAATTTATGGAAAAATTTGACTTGATTATATTTTATTATAAATTGGTCCCTAAACTTATTTTATTGCAAATAAGTCCCTAAATTTTGAATTTATGGAAAAATTTGACTTGATTATATTTTATTATAAATTGGTCCCTAAACTTACTTTAATTTCAAATAAGTCCCTAAACTTTGAATTTATGAGAAAATTTGACTTTATTATATTTTATTATAAATTGGTCCCTAATCAAACATAATTTCAAATAAGTCCCTAAACTTTGAATTTATGAGAAAATTTGACTTTATTATATTTTATTATAAATTGGTCCCTAAACTTACTGTAAAATTGCAAATAAGTCCCTAACTTTTGTGACTATGGAAAAATTTGACTTGATTATATTTTATTATAAATTGGTCCCTAAAATTACTTTTATTGCAAATAAGTCCCTAAATTTTGAATTTATTTTGCAACAGACTATACACATATATACCATGGTTTAAAAAACTTAATTGATGCTTATCGTATTTTATTATAAATTGGTCGATTCATACCATGGAAAATTTGACATGAGCCATTCATAAAAGGCCTCAACTCCATGTACTTCAAGTGCTATTTTTATGAAAAAAATTTCTTATTTAATATTATCAATTATTTTTAATATTTAATATTATCAATAATAATTATTATTATATAATTTTGAATTTTTAATATTTAATATTAATTGAGATTTAATAATATCAATAAAAATTATTAGTATTTAATTTTGAATTTTGAATTTTGAATTTTAATATTTAATATTTAATGAGATTTAATATTATGAATAATAATTTTAGTATTTAATATTTTAATATTTAATTTTTATATTTTTCATATTTATTGATATTTAATAATATCAATTATAAATTATTAGTATTTAATATTGAATTTTAATTTTTAATTTTTAATTTTAATATTTCATATTTAATGAGATTTAATATTATGAATAATAATTTTAGTATTTAATATTTTAATATTTAATATTATCAATTATTTTTAATATTTAATATTATCAATAATAATTATTATTGTATAATTTTAGTATTTAATATTTAATATTTAATTTTTATGTTTTCATATTTATTTGGGTCATTCAATTTTAAACATTTTTCATTTGAGTCCTCTTAATTTTTCTTTTATTTCAATTTCGTTCGCAACTTAAGTCCTTCAACTCGCGTTTGACCAATACCAATGATGTGTAATAATAATCATTATACATAGTACGGACTTTGGACCATTGATTTCACTCGATGTTTCTTCATCCTCGTACGTATTACCTATTATTGAATTTAATTAATTTAATAATATTAATTATCGAGAGTATTATATTCTTCACACTATAGAAATGTTTATTAGTGATTTTTTTAGTACTAATTTTGTTTCTTTATTTAATGTCAGATGGTTCTTTCTTTAAGTAAACGTGTGGACCATCTTGAAAATGGCTAACATTGGTTATTGGAAAAGTTTGACAATAAAGCAATATTCCTATTATTGAATTGAATTGAATTTAATAATATTAATTATCAATGAGTATTTGTGAATCCGATTTTATTTCCAAGTAAATGTGTGGACTTCTAGAAATTGGTATCTAGAAAATGGCTGACATTGATTATTGGAAAAGTTTGATGATTCATAGAACGATGTTCTATTATTAATTGAATTGAATTGAATAATATTAATTATCGGTGATTTTTCGAGAATCTAATCTTGTATTTTTGTAGAATTTACTTCACTAATGAAGTGACACTGTCCGGCCATATTCGGGTGAAATAATTGATTTGCAAGAAGGGTTTGAAGTGATTTATATTGGTTGGATTAGATGAGTTTTGAATAGATTTTATTTGTTATAAAACGTGTATATTTTTATGTGAAAAATGTCAATTGTTGGAATGCTGAAGTTATTTTACCAAAAATTGTATGTGTAAACGGCAATATTCCGGTAATTGTTTTCTTGAACAGGGTTGTCATTGGTTATTGAAAGGGTTTGACAACTTATACAGTATTTTCTCACTGCCGATTTTAATAATATTAATTATCATTGAATTTTTCAAGAATCTAATACGGTAGATGTTGAGTTGTTGTAGATAAACTCTATTGATTTTTGACAATGGTTATTGGAAAAAGTAATTTTAATTATCAGACTTGTAATATAGAGAATATAATATGCACATTCAATCTTATTAGTAATTACTTTGAATGAAATGTTTATTTATTTACTATTTTATTATATTATATACATAGGAGATGTTTTAGGCGAAAAGTTGGTTGACTTTTTTCGTTGACTATATTACTTTTATATATATTAAGACTTGTCAATTGCTTAAATGACTATTTTGCCCTATAAGGTAAAAAATTAAATTTGGGATTCAAACTTAGTAGACATATTTCCAAAATATTTGTACTAGGTTAGTAGAGTCCTAATCATGCATATAGTGACCATCTCGAGTCTAATTCAACTTAAATGAATTTTTTTATATTTTACAATTTAATCCTTGAACTTTGTTAAAAACTAAAATTCAACCCAGTGAACATGGTTTTAAAAAATACTCAAAAATTATTGCACGTGAATTTGCAATACATGTTTATGCTTATAGTATTAGTAGCTTATGCATTGCTTTTTAGATTTATTTAGTTTTAGTTATGAGATTTTATTGTTGAGGTTTTCTTTGTTGTTTTCTTGAGAAGAGTTTTCATTCTGACATGAATTAAAAGTCTTTCCCCATTACAACATTGGAATCAATATGTCTTGCATTAATGGTTATTTTATTTATATTTGTGAGTGAATTATGTTTGTTGCTATCAATTCATTTGTTTTTGATTTATTTTAAGGGCATTAGTAAAATTAGATATAAATTTCATTTTCATTTATTTTAAATGCATTAGTAAAATTAGATATAAATTCAATGTAGCTGACTTCCAATCTTTTTCCATGTATCATAGTTAACTTTGAAATCTACTTTATGTGTCATATTTTGGATAAATAGTGAATCTATTAATTAGTTTACAGTACAACAAACTTGCTATGAACTTTAAAAATAGACAATAGATTCTATCAATTGCCATTCACGACAATAAACAGAACATAAAAATAATCAACTTTAATAGCCAAATAACTTGAAATTGGACTGAAAACATTAGATATTGCCAGTACTGAGGCATTGGATTGAAGGTTGAACCATACAACCTAATTGGTAGATACATCTTTCTTGATTTTCAATTTCTTCTTGTCATTACGCCCGTCGTCTTCATTTTGTGCATTTGATACTTCCAATAATTCATATTTTTTTTATTTCTTGTGCAATTATATACTTTCTTTCCCGGTTTTGTTCAATTTTTTTTGTCTTTTTTCACCAGAAAAATGTATTATTTACCTTGGCACGTCCCATGATTTTTGTAGTATTTGCACTTCTCTTTTGTTTCACACTGTAATTAATAGATATAAGAAGTTAGTTCAAATATTAACTAACATAATTAAAGAAAATGGGGAAAAACTTGTACATTTTCTCCCATTTAAATAATCTGACACAGTACAACCAATTAAATAATCCGAAGTATCAAATAGTGTAACATGTGCTTCATCAATGCCATCTGAGACAACCAACTTTAAAATAGGCTTTTTAATGAATGATGCTTTTTTATTCTCACATTTTTCACATAGAGTCGTTTTTTGGATTTATCCTTCCATTGCATGTTATACAATTCTCGTACCATGGTTGTTCTTTGTTGATGACTTTGATAATGGTTGCTTTGAATGTACAAAATAATTCAATTATATTTTTCTCAATTATGTCTTTCAAATCAACCATTGATGCTTCCATCATTCTCTTTGTTGGAGGCAATAGATGATATACATACTTTCTACACACAAATGACTTGAATATGAAGAATTGGGACCATATATAGTTTTACATTGTTAAAAATGAGAAAATATAAGTTGTAGTACGTACATATATTCATGTTCTTAAATTAAATTCTAGTTTTAAAATGTAAATTAGAAACATAATAAAATGTGCATACCTTTGTTGTAGATCATCGACATCAATGGTAGCTAGGTTTATTTCCATGGTACTTATCATCGTGGTTGATAAGTGTTATTTTTCTTTTATTCGTGTTGCGTGCCGTATTTTTCCCGACTTTGATACTTAAAGTTTGCCTTACATTTATAACAATACCTATAACATCTGGAAAAAAATTGAACACATTATGAAGAACGAAAAATGTAGTCATAATGTATCAAAGTATTACATAAAAAGAATTAGCACCCATCATCATGTGACATTCTTTGAATCTTGATCAACTCTTCTAAAATCAAAAAAATTATATAGTCTATTTTTGATCGAAATACAATCGTTAGATTCACAAACATCGGTTAATGATGACAGTGATATTTCAATCTCAGCATGCACATTGAGGAAGCTACTATTAACTGGTTTAATTAATCCATTTTGAATAAAGTATGTTTTGTCCTCTTCTATAGTATTCTCTAGTTGAAAAATAGTTTCGTTCTACAATAACGCTGGTACTTTAGTTCCTTGCGAAAAAAATAAATATTATTGAAGTATAATGAAATATTTTCTAATTTGAAATCAACATAGGCTATTAATTTAAATTTATATGTCAAGACAACAGACAAACGATAACAATAGATATATCAATAATAATACTAACATCTTCGTCCATCAGAATTAGCTTCATAATATTTAGTGGTCCACTACGATTTTCATATATTTCAACATTTTATTTTCTCATCACCCGCACTTTTATAGTCCATTGATATAACTCAAGATCTTTTATAAAAATATGAGATTTTTCTTCTACCGATATGATACCTACAAATAAGTTAAATACAAATAAATAGAAACTTTCTTCAGCTTAATCTCTTGCAAAAAAGAAATTCATAAATCCAAGAATAAATGCAAGACTCCACCAATTTCACCAAAGTCGATAAAAAAACTCAAGAAAATACTATAATATGGAATATGCACTTACTATGGGCACGACTTCAAACTCATTTAACCAATTATAATATACAAACTCATTTCATAATACAAAGTCATTTTTATTAAATTATATGGTAATTTGCACTTTTTGTCCCCAACATTTTAAATATGTTACTAATCTATCACCTACCAATTTTTTTAGCACCATACATCCTCAACCTTTCAGTTTGTTGCAAATTATGTCCCCATATTTTGACGGATTTGTCCTCTTCTTTAAATAAACAAAAATAGAAAAAGTTAAAAAAAAATTGTAAATGAAGTTCCTTTTAAAAAGTACAAAATAACTTCATCTTCCTCAAAAACTACCAATTTTAAAAATAACTTCATCTTCCCCAAAGATTAACTTCTTGAGCCATTTACAACCACTAATAGTAGTAGTTGAACCACATACTAGACTCAATACTGACACATAATTTAAAATCCAATCGGAATCGTATTGAATATGGAGTTGCCGGAGATGGAATACATGGCGTTGGAATTAGAGATTCGGTGCCGGTGCTCTGGTTCTTACTTTGCGTCGCTGCCACCATCCCATTTAGTTTTTTCCACCATTTTGTACGAGGGGGACCGGTGGCGCGTCATATTTACGCCGCCACGACTGGGGTTGTTCCGTCGTATTTGTCATTTGGGTTTTCTTCAAATCTTCAATTTTTGGTGCCTATATTCTTGGGCTATGCCTCAATGGTCCTGTGTAGGAAGTATTGTGGGATCATCACATTCTTCTTGGCCTTTGGATACGTCATTGGATGATATTTAACTTTCTTTTTTGCCCTTCTTACAATTTTCGATCTGTTGTTGTATTAAAGTTTGCTTGTGAATTTGTTGTTTTTGTTTGATTGTAATTTTTTGGTTTTTGGAATTCCTTATGTTCTGATTGTTGGATTTATTTAAGAAGTATGTTTTCTAGCATAAATTGGTGGTCGAATGCATGACAATTTTGAATTGAGGTACTGAGATTAAGATTCGTTTTATTGTTTGTCATAATGGTCACAGATTCGTAGTCGAAAGAAAAACTGGAATCTGACACATCATTTGATATAGGAACTTTCTTTTGATAAATATATTTGCAAAAATCTTAGTTATTTATTAGTTTAAAACTTGCAAGGTTTATTCTTTTTTGCTTTTTGATTCTACAAGGTGCAACAGACTTTGTGCTTGAATATTGATTTACATGCCCATATGCAATGGTTGTTAATGGTGGTGAAAGAGATGTTAGAGTGGAAGTGATTTGGCCATGGGTTGTGGTAGGTTTTTGGGAAAGATGAAGTTATTTTGTGTTTTTTAAAAGTTATGAAACTTTGTTTACAATTTTCTTTTATATTTTTTTTTGTTATTTTTAACTTTTTTTTTCTATTTTTGTTTATTTAAAGAGGAGGTAAAATCCGTCAAAATATGTCAATGGGACATGATTTACAACAAACTTAAAGGTTGAGGATGTATGTTGCTAAAAAATTAGTTGGGAGTAGATTAATAACAAATTTGATAGATTGGGGACCAAAAGTGAAAATTATCCTAAATTATAATATGGAGTCTCATATACAAACTCATTTCACCAATTTTATCTAAAATCAATAAAAAGCTTAGAAAGTTGTTTCGGCAATATTATGCACCATTTCAACAAAATCTGGCATCTATTAATTACTCTACTAACTTGACCCCAAAAAGGAAATTTTGATTTGCTCATATTCATATCATCTACACGCAAAAATCAATAAAAAAATTCTAATAACTCAACCAATTTTAATATCTTAACCACAAAAATAAATCATAAAGTAAGCATTAGGGCATTAAAAAGTAATAGAAAATTTAAAAACCAAATGTATGAAGGTTGATGCAAAAATCACGTATTAGATTAAGAAACACTGCAATTAATGTTTTAACATTCTATCATTTTTCCTCAAACTGAAATTCTCCAAAACAGTTCATTTTTCATTCTCTATTTCTGTAGAAACACTGGAATCAATGTTTTAAAATTTTACCCTTTTTCCTCAAACGGAATTCCCAAAAAAGGTTCATTTTTCATTCTCTATTTCTGTAAATAGGGATACGAGCTTTCACACATACATACAATGAGGGGAATAAAGAACCTGTATAAAGGTTATCGAAACGAATTCGGATCTTTGCCAGTGGTGGAGTTCTTGATGCTTCCAGATATGGCAAATGAGATTTGAATCTTTTATCAAATTCAGATATTGTGTTATATAGTTTAATAATGTGAATGTGGGGGTGGGGTGGGGGTGGGGGTGGGGGTGGGGGTGGGGAGGAAGGAGGATGTTTTTGGATTTTTGAATATGAGAGAGTAAATTATTATAAAATAATTGTTCATTAATGAGGTTGTGTTATATAGTTTAATAATGGTGGGGAGGAGAAAGATTTTTGAATTTTTGAATATGTTAGGGTAAAATATTATAATACTATTGTATATTATATGGCCGATTTCCTACCTACTTTTAATGTCCACGCTGATGTAGCATCGCATGATTGTAGTTCATGGTCTCGCACTCATTATTTTTACCAATCATGTGATGTCACTTGAGCGTGGGCATTATAAGTGGGTAGAAGATCATCTCTTTTGTACATTAATGAGATTGTGTTATATAATTTAATAATAGTGAGAGGAGAAAGGCTTTTTAACTCACAAATTCATAAATCTCATTTTTATGGTTTTAAATATATATTTAGGAATTACATAATCATCATATAATGCTTTGTATTCTGTAGTATAAAAAAATTGAAGATAAGTTACTCAAAGGTGCCAAACAATCTCTTATTTTGTTCAATAATGGTGAGAGATGAAATATTTTTAATTTTTTAATTTAATATGTGAGGTAAAATAGTCTAAAGATGTAATATAGGAGGGCAAAATAGTCCCATTTATATGATCTTAAATTCATATTTAGGAATTAGATAAGGGCGGTTATATTCACACTACAATTTGTTATCAGCGCACAATATTTTAATTTTACTTAAGATCCTCAACTTTGTTCATTATTGCAATTATGTTCTTAACTTTTTGTCATCGAATTCTTATCTTAAACTTTCATTAATTAGCACATTTCATCATCAATGATGGTTTTGTCGAGATATTTTGTTTGCGTTCTTTGAAATGAGGAAAAATATTTTATCGTACTTTTGTATCTATTGTTTTTTTTAAATATGACAGACAAAATAAGTCTTTTTACGAATTCTCAACAAATGTTTTAGATGAAAAATGTTATCAAACATAAATGTGATAATAAATGAAAAGTTGAGGATAAAAATGTGATAAAAAAGTTGGAGACATGAGTTCTATAATGCTTATAGATTAAGGATGTTAAATGTAATTAAAATATGGTGCAAAAAATAAAAAGTGTTGTGTGAATATAATTACCCATTACATAATTATCACGACCCTTTGTATTTTGCTGTAAAATAAAAAAATGAAGATAAGTTGCCCAAAGGTCCCAAACAATCCTTTACTTTGTTTAATAATAGTGGGAGATGAAATTTTTTGAAATTTTTAATTTAATATTGGAGGGTAAAATAGTCAAAAGATGTAATATATAAGGGTAAAATAGTCCAAAATTGTATTTTCTTTTTAGAACCTTTTAGAATTAGTATAAGTATAGATATAGATATAGATATAAAAAATCGAAACTCTAAACAATATCGTTTTTACTATTAGGAAGATCTAAAATTTCAAATTGTCTTGATTAAATTTGGGAATTGGACTTTGTGTTCAATTGTTTTCTACACTTATGAGTTTGATTATCTTCAATCAGATTAATTCTTTGAAATAAATTGAATGATTTAAACTAATCAAATAATATTGAACTTCTATGCATTTAATAGCAAAGATAAGTAAATTGACTGGTTTAATATATTTTATCAGTAATGGTATTTATCATTATGGGTTATGATCACTAAGTTAAGAGAATGATCTCTTGGTGGGTAAGAGATATGTTGCCCACTGTGTGTGGACAACATTTAGGTCCACACATAGTTGTGTGTTCCACTACTGACATGACACTCCCACATTAACCAGCATCAGTAGTGGGACAACATATCTCCTACTCACCATGGACAAGAGATCATTTTTCCACTAAGTTATAGAGAATTGATTTATTGTTCCTAGTGGACAATTGTTATATTGCCCATATTCAATATGATACTTGCAAATTGGATGAATTATTGAAATGACATTTACTTATGTAGGTAATTCATTTAATGTGCAAGTGACACATTGAATGTAGACAACATAACAAATGTCCATTGGGAGTAGGAGATCACTCCTCCTAAATTATACTCTCTCCGTCCCAAATATATAATCTCTTTTCTCTTTTTTGGATGTCCCATATATATAGGCCTCTTTCTATATTGAATAGTAAAAATTTTATTCTTTTACTATTCTAACCTTATTTAATTTGCATAGATATATCTAATTTAATCTTGATATTTTAAATTATTTACATTACCAATTAAACTAATGGCATTCCCACGTCTTTTGGAAAAATGAAAACAATAAAAAATTGACTTTCTCTCAATAATAGTGGGTATTTGGTTGCTAGTTTTCATGCAGTAATAAATTTTTCATTAACATTATTTTTACAAGTAAAATTTATTAAATAAGGGTAAGATAGAAAAATTATTTGTATTTTTTAATTTTTCATACCGTTTTAATCCAAGCGTGAAAAAAAATAGAACCTATGTAATTAGTACGGAGGGAGTATAACATTAATGGACAATAATTAAATCTCATACCTCTACATTCTACTCTCTATTGTCTCTATTATTTAATAATGTATAGACAAGTGACCATGATAAATAAAATTATATATTTATACGATAAAGTTAAAAATACGTTGAGGTCGCCTTATAAAGACAAGTGTATTGACTGATATTTTTAACTGATTTGTTTGATATTTTTAAGAAAAAAAATTGAAAATCAATTCCATTATCTAGTGGGAAAATCAATTATTTTCCAAGAAAATATTTTCAAATCTACGTTTCAAAAATGATTAGATTTTTCCCAAAAAAAACAACAAAGTTTTAAAAAAAAAGAAATTTTCCATTTTCCAGTAGAAAAAAAATGTTTGAATCAAACACTCCTAAGATTGAAAGTTTCAAAAACCAAAAAAGAAAAAAGAAAAGATGAAAAAATTGAAAATGACTCCCCCAGCTCAAAATTCAAAAATCAATCACTCTCAGAAACAATACCCTCGCGCCACTCTTCGCCGCCATCTCCATGGCGCTTTCCACAACTCCTCCACCACCTGAACCTCCTCCCACCACCGTCTCCACCTCAATCGCCACTTCCACTGCCACTGCCACCGCCACCGCCACCGCCGCAACAACAAGACCTCTCTTGCCTTACCCCAGACCCCCTAATCCCCACCCACACAACCCAACTCCCAACCTCCAACCTCACCCCTTTTATTCATCCCCATCAAGACAACTTCCCTCCAATCCCAACCCCAGTTACGCTCACTTAGCCCCCCGGCCACCCCTAATCCGACCTCCACCCTCGCCCACAGGACCCCTCACAGCTGCTTTACCCCATCGCCTCCTCCGGCCGAGGATTCCTTCCGAGACCAGTCACCATGCCTGCGGCCCGACCCACCTCGAGGCCACCCTTGGTGTTCTCTGCTCTGGATCTAGGTCAGGGTAATCCGGGTTATGCTAGGCCGACTCAATTGCAGCACGCGATCCTCGGGTCTGGTCCTGGTTCTGCTGCTACTGGTGGGGTCGTGCCAGCTGCGGCTAAAGGAATTCCCGTCTCCACTTCACACCACCCGAAGGTTCGTCTATTCTTTGAATTAATTCTTGTTATTGAATTTAATTTGAACATATGTGATTCCGCAGCTTTGCCTTACTGAATTAGGTATAAGCTGTGCAATCCACGGGATATCTTCAAATTCCAAAAATGCCTCTAATTACAATAAATGTTCACAATAAGTACCACTTAAAATCTTTGTTTCTTATTCTTGTGAAAGTAATTGCAAATGTACAATGTCGTTAACAAGTAATAAAGTGAACATAATGAGTCTGGATTATTATTCTCACGAAGTCTAAATTTTTATTTAGATACTAGCTGAATTAATTCTAATCCTAATATAGTGAAAACAATTTGAAATACATTTATTTGAATAATTAACCTATAACTATTAATTTAAGAAAATGATATGATAACATATGTGAATACAAATGTCAAGAATTTATCAAATATGATGATTAAAGCGTTGGGATTCACGATTTTACTATAGTTATCATCTCTAATATCCTCTCAAGTTTTTTTTCCTAACGCTCTATTCGGTCGAATTCACAAATTTAACCTAATTTACCCATTTCGAGTTCAAATTAGTCTTATTTAATTAAGTCAATTCACCATCTCTAAGTGAAAGTTAGAATAATCTTTAACTATATGTATTAAATCTCATTAGAACAATTTAAGATTGCAACAATAACAAAATCGTATCTCTACCTTTTATCTAATTGCTAGATTTTATTATATGGTTTATATTAATAATTTACTTTTTAGTTTGTTACAATTCACAATTCAATAAAAAAATGGCAAATTATTTCAAGCATTATAAGAAGAAGTATAATCAATAAATAATCAACACTTAATCAAAACTTGAAAATTAAAATTAAAGAATGTAAACTACGTTACACTATTCATACAAAATATAAGTTTAGCTACTCATCATACAAGGAAAAAGAAAACATGGAGAGTTTGGAATACATAATCAGATTTAAAGAAAAGATGAGAAAGATTTGAATATCTTGCACTAACAATTTGCTCTCTTCACGTTCTAATCTTTCAAGTCTTAGCCATTCTTCCTCCGCTCATTAGTTCTTTATTGTTTCTCAACTTTTCCCACCCATAAGATGACCTAGATTAGATCTTTATATAGTGTTTACATCTCTTTAACTCGTTTTAATTGAAAAAGATACAAACACCCATGACTATGAACTTAAAAAAAACCAAAAACACCTTACACGGGCCGAGGTAAACCACCGCCAAAACTGCAGTGAATTTGGAGTTGCTGCTGGCCGTGGTTTGCAAACCGTTGCCGGACTGTGGCAAATAGAAAATTTGCAGCCTAGTCCCTTAACTTTCAAAATTGTGCGATTTGGTCCCTATTTGAAGTTTTTTTGTGCATCGTTGGTCCCTTTTGCTCCAAGTCCTTCAACATTGATCCCATGACTTTCAAGAGCTTCCACATTGGTCTCCAAATCTCCTTAGTCATCTGAATTTGGTCCTTCTCAATTTTCAAAAGTATACAAATTAGTCCTCAAACCTTTCGTAAGTTAAAATTCACTTCCAAAACTTGTGTCATTCCTCCAATGGCTCTTTTAATGGTTCTTATCACTTCCATGCTATCATGTCAATTTTCAAACGCTTCCGATTAACTCCTATGTAGCTCCATATTCTTTGTTTTTGTTCCATTTACCTTCATTTTTGGATTTTACCAATAATGGCAATATTTATACTAAATTAATTAGAAATCTACTTAAATTACAATTATATATCAAGTTTATATGATAGAATAAGCGTGTAAAACACACTCATTACTTATAAGTTATAATTCTCAAAGAAATGTAATTTGACATTTAAAAGTGAATGAAATCAAATTTTTTTTTACGAATTCAATGCTCGAGAGAGAAAATTAATAACCAAATTCTTTTCATATGGCATTGCGATTAATTAATTATTGTATTCTTATTTTCATTAATTCAGAGTCATTGGGTTTAAGAAATTATAAGAGCATTCCATGTATACATATTGAATATGTATTTTAATTCCAAGATTAGATATATATTTTTGTTTTTCTTAAGAGGATCATTTATTAACAAATACTGCTTTTATAAGATTCCAAATGATTACATTTTCAACTTAGTTGCTATAGATCTTGAACTGGCTTCCATGATGATTAAGAAAAGTACACACAATCAACTAATTTTCATTTGGATTAGTCCTTGTCGGAACTGGAAGTAAGTGAAGTGAATATAAATGGGCATAAGAAGTGTTACAAGCTTTTCAATTGCAAAACAAATAACCTTCACATGAACTGGAAGTGATTATAGCTATTTTTGAAAATGCTTAATTGAGTATAGCTGTCAAAAGTTGCTGACTGGAACAATCAACCCCGAGAGTAAGTAGACATAAGTCATGTGAGTGCAAGTGCACATGTGAGTGTCACTTCATGAGTTTCTATAGTTTTTGAAATCAAGGTCATCAATGTATTCGAAACACCTAAATAAAGAAATGTCTTGTAACAAGTCCACTCCAAAAATGAATTACTAAATTAAAACACACAATTAGTGTGATAACCCGAATCTTTGGCGAACCGAGTGCCACTAAAACTTAAATAAAAGGACTAAAAAGGAACACGTAAGATTTTCTTTATAAAATAATGAAAATTCAACCTTATTTATAACATGTATATTTAAATAGATTGGTTCTACATAACGAAATAAATCAAAATAGATAGATGTTGTTTCATAATTTTTTATGAAATAACCCACGACTGTAACCATTTTCGTACCAACCGCCTCGAATTGCTAATTTTCTAAAAAGGTGAAACAAACATAGCGTGAAATAAAATCTCAAGTGTGCGTGAGTAATTTTTTTTTCTGTATATGTATTTCAACGGAATTTCATACTTGTATAGAGAGACAAAAGAATTGGACCAAACTTAGTTGGTACCAAATTTCTGTGCGTATCGCTACTAAACTCCAGTCCGTTCATGATCGATCTTACATAATACTTGATATATCTTGCATAATGTAGACCATTACATACATAGCCGTGAAATAACATGTAAAAAGAATTAATCATAGATCAACATAACATCACACTTATCTTTTTGCTTGAAACTTAAAATAACTTGAAATTCATTTCTCCTCTCTTATTGTAAGAACAAGAAGAAGATTGTGTATTTGTGTGTTTCTTGTTTACATAAGCGGTGGGTATTTATAAGGGAGGTTGAGGTTCGCATGCAAACTTTTAATTTTATTAATTACTTTCCTATATTGCTTGTATGCATTATTAGAAAAATATAGATTCTTATCTTAAATTACATCTATGATTAAAGACTAATCTAATCATATGCAATCATATACATATTAGTATCTAATCACTATTTTATCTACCATATATATACAAGAGATATATTAAATATATATACCGCTAAAACATTCTCGTATTGTTCCGTACTTATAACGGCTTAGGACACGTCCCAATTACCATAAGCGGAATACGGGTACCACCAATTGCTCCAATGCAATCCTAAAACATTATCGATATAAAATTTAAAATTTTCAAAAACACTAGAATTAATAATCCCAATGCTATAGATTTCATTATTTGTCAGATACCATAAAATCACCAATGCATCAATTTATGAGTTATCCATTTAGAACGCTCTTCGTGTCATCATTTCATGAACTCAAACTTCTTTGCTCTAGTGTTAAGCAAGTCAAGGGGCCTCAAACGAGCACTATCATCCAAGTTTGGGATGTCCCGATAACATCCCAACAACCAGTTCACTATTATCAATCAATCAATACAACGAAAGTTAGCTTGTCAATGTTTTGAGTGATCTTGTCCATAAGCTCTAAATCGAATATTGTTGGTCTCAACCGATTTATCTTCAACGCTGGTTCTATTTCGCTTTCTAGACGCTGGGCGAACTTCCGGACCCGCCGGTTCGATGGTAATGGTGGAGTGGAGTGCTCAAGATATGCAGACTCATATGTAGTTTCTCAGGTATCACTTTGTATGAATACCCGATATTGAATCATACATGAAATTATCTAATGAACCACCACCTCTACTTTCTTGTGTCTCAAATGTTCTAGCATCGATGATCATTCCCTAGTGCAATCGCATGTCTCCCAACAGCGCTTCCATTTACTTTAAATTATATGCATGATTTAATCTAATCACTATTACATCTACGTATATATGTGCAAGAAAGCATTAAATATATAAGCTAATCACACAATCATATATGTGTATATATATAATATTTAATCAACTATTTTATTTACCATATATATACTAATACAACATTAATTAATTTTATATATATATATATATATATATATATATATATATATCCTACATTAAATTATATGTATTAAGATAATCACATAATCATATATATTCATATACAATTATATACACATTAATATCTAATCAACTATTTTATCTACTATATATATAATAAAGGTAATTGGCACAAAAAGAAATTTGCGTCCTACTTTTAGTGATGATATATATATATATATATATATATATATATATATATATATATATATATATATATATATATATTCCTACATTAAATTATATGTATTAAGATAATCACATAATCATATATATTCATATACAATTATATACACATTAATATCTAATCAACTATTTTATCTACTATATATATGTAATAAGGTAATTGGCATAAAACGTCCCTATTTTTTGAAATGATTGTGCAAATCATCCATACTTATGAAATTTTGGCATTTTTACCTTCAAACCCACATTTTCTTGCGCAAAATATCATTTTTGTCCATTGTTATCCAAAAAGTTCAATTAAGTCTGATCCTGAACACGACTCGTACCACTTTTTAAGGGTAATTTTGTCCACATACCTATTTCACTTGTTATATTGTTCAAACGAAGGAAAATAAATAGACAAACATGAACGTGCTAATTTTC
Organism: Forsythia suspensa; assembly: GCA_023638005.1. Taxonomy (NCBI): domain Eukaryota; kingdom Viridiplantae; phylum Streptophyta; class Magnoliopsida; order Lamiales; family Oleaceae; genus Forsythia; species Forsythia suspensa. The sequence goes on from CM042671.1 coordinate 36,046,921, forward strand.
CTCTTTTCTTTTGTAAATCTCCACTTCATTGGGTATTGGAGAGTGAGAGTGAGAAGTTGAGCTCCAAGTCATATAATTTGATGTTGGGGATCTTAGGCGGTAATGGGTTTGTGAACGAGTATTGGGATATGATTGGAATTATGAAGCAAAAAGGATATAGTGTGTCAAATGGCACCTTTAATAAGGTTTTTGAGAAATTTGTGAAAGATGGGTTGCGTGATGAAGTTGACAAGTTGAAGAAATTGTACAGTTGTGGGTCGGTTGGTAGCAAGAGTAGTATTGCAGAAGAAGATGTTTGTCAGGGAGTGTGTGGGAGAGAATGTGGAAAAGTAGTTGCGTGAACTGAATGTGGAGTTTTCGAGCAATTTAGTATCAGAGGTATTAGAGAGTTTTGAAGTGGAGCAATAAATGATTGATATTCTTCAAGTGGATTGAGGAGAGTGATTTGTTTAAGCATGATAAATAGACATTCAATGCTATGGCAAGGGTGTTGGCTAGGGGGGATTACAGTGAAAAGTTTTGGAGGATTGTTAATGAAATGAGGGGTGCAGAGTACAAATGCAAAAAAAAAAAAAAGGTAGGGACGGTGAGCACAATGTTATTAATAGGTTGAGGCGTTTTATACAATATCAATTACACATCAAGATGGTACATACGCCTAGTTTAGCAAACCCAAAAACTCTACATTTTTCACCACTGAAACTTGGTTTTAATTTAGGCAAAATTACATCACGAGTTTTACATAAGTACCCACATCACTACAAGTCCACAAACAAAATCGAAAAACCAGCTCCAAACAAAGCACCTCCTTTTCTCATTCTGCAAATGAAGCACTTGTTATTCACAATCATTCCTGGATTTAAGCAGTTCAGGTATTATTTCTACAGATTTTGGATATATGGGTGGGTTGCCCCAGGTAAAATAGCCACAACCTCCATTTGGCTGTATGAAGTATCCATTTCAGAACAAAATACAACTGCAAAATATAATTGCATATTTTCAGATAAAGATTACTTACCCAACGTCGTTGACATGTAAAGAAGCATCTGCTAGGATTTGCTTGCTTCTACGAAGTCTTCATCTCAATTTGGATTTCGCATCTGCACAATCGATTTGCCATTATTCTTGTTGAAAAATGGTCTACTTTCTCCTATTTTATAAATGAATAACCACTACCGTTAAAGGACGTAGAACATTTAGGCGGGAGGACATGTGAAATAGGTTATTGGATGAAATTACCCTTGTAAGGTGGTACGAGTTGTGTTGAGGATTAGACTTAATGGAGTTTTTTGGATGACAATAGACGAAAATGATGTTTTGTGCAAGAAAATGTGGATTTGAGGGTGAAAATACTAAAATTTTATTGGTATGGATGATTTGCATAATCACTTCAAAAGGTAAAGATGTTTTGTGCCAATTACCCATATGCAATATGACATTAAACTTATCTATTTTTAGGAAATCATTGGCAGATAAGATTATTGTCACGATACTATTCATGGGACAAAAATCTGTATATTTCTGATAATTGCAGTTAGGTTCTCAACTATAAGTAAAACTGAAATTTGGTCCCTAGACTTTCGTGTTTGTGCAGTTAAGTCTTAAATTCCAATTTAATAGCTAGTAACGAAATTTTAGGGTGTTACAATTAGGCTTATGTTACTGATTTGTATGGCAAAATGACCTGGTTTTATCATCAGTTTGTTTTGAACTATAATTGCTAGGGAAAGTGGTAAATTATGAATGCTTTTAGCATATATGAATGAAGAAGATACATAAAAAGGTTGGAATCATACATTTGTTCGACATCAACCAGTTGATTCAATTTGAGACTCGAGCGCAAGTTTTCTGGCTGTGATGGCAAATTGTTATGGACTCTAAGCTATTCAGTTGGCTCTGCTTATGTGTCTTTGGATGATAAGGAAGCCATGGTTTGGATAACATCAATTTGATGTATAAAAGAAAAGAAAAGAAAAGCATCAAGGAGAAGACTACATGAAATTTCATTTTAAGTTTCATGACTAGTTGGCATTCTCATTTTTTCCATGATTTGTTTCTTATAAATATCATAAGAATTAGCATAATGTCAAAAACTAGTAAATATTGACAGAAAACTGGTGATGGATATGAAACATATAGAAGGAAATTACAAAAAGAAAACTAATGCTCAAAGTATCTGTTTGAATCTTTCACCTGAATTAAGTGAGAGCAATTGAGAGAGGGAGGGATGATAACGATAGTGAGAGAGGCTGAGTAGAGGTGTCAATCCGGGGGCCCGCCTCTAATAAAGTCCGGTGATGGCCCGCGCCACGACGGGTTGCGGGCTGGGTTGAACAAGAGCACGGCCCACCCATCGGCCCATCCGGGTCGAGCGGGTCGACCTGTTTCGGCCCGTATGAATAAAAAATTAATTTTTTTTGAAATTATTAAAAATTTAGTTACTTATTGTAATTATAAAAATGTTTATATATATAGCAAAAAATGTGTTAAATTACTAAATAAAAATAAATAACAATAATAAATTCACATTTATTAATTTTTATTCAATTTTATTTTTATTTATATATTTAAAGACTAAAACATCACTCATCTGTTACATTTTTCACTTTAAACGGCTTCTCTGCCATTTGTTTTTAATTTTGTTTTTCAAATATCATTTCAAATATGAAAGTTTGAATTTTCCGCCATTTTTTTTTTAAAAATTAAAGCGGTTCACGGGCGGCCCATGGGTTCGGTCTCTTTCGGCCCGTGAACGGCCTACTGGGTTGTTCCTCTCCTCGGCCGTGAATGACCCGGTCGGTTCACGGGTCGACCCGCGGTTTTGGGTCGAGACGGGTGGACCAATGCGGGTTCGGCCGGCCCGCTCGTCTTGACACCTCTAAGGTTGAGAAGGGTAGAAAAATTGAAAGGACAACTAATTAGCTCTTTTTGTGAATTATAGAAATTATTGAAGTACTTTAATCGTAAATCATAATACTAACCTATAGCAAGATCATCTCTTGAAACATAAATACATGGTAGTTGAGTTGTACAAATAGATCTGAAATTTGGAGAAGTAAAAGCTCATGTAGACAATCCTATTAAGACCATAAAATTTGCATATCTTGGATGTACTAAAATCAATATGAATCTATTCGAGATAAAAGTTATGAAATATAAGAACGAATCACAAATAAGTTGTGATAATCACATACTTAAGGATTCGAGTGTCACCAAACGTTCTTTAAAATTATTTGAGGGGACTCAAATAACAAATCAAGGAATATAATAATGAATAAATAAGTATAACATTTATTTTAACCATAAATCTTCCAAACAATAAATTCAGATAATTTAGTTTTTTTGAAAGTAAAACATGTCTTAACAATTTAAAGTCTTTAAATTCTAAAAGAGAAAGAAAACATGGAATTAGCCACACGGGCAAATTATTTATATTTTTATTTCTTGAAAGAGAATACCCACATCCGTATGCAATCCCGTGCCAACGATCTTGAATCATAATTATTTGAAATAAGAAAACATAAGAGGGATGAGAATTAATCCTAATAAGCGTGCAAGTATAATTAATTCATACATATATATTTCAACGAAAAGTTTCATACTCATATATGGAGACACGAACATTAGACTGAACTTAGATGGTTCCAGTTTTTGTGCGTAGTGCTACTAAATTCCGGTCCATTCTTACATAACATGGACCCATAGTCGTAGAAATACATAAAAAAATTGTATGCTTACAATTAAACATATATGCACACTTCCTTGCGCGAGGATAATCAAAGATGATGAAAAAAATGTTGATTGTATTTCTAATCTTGAACTGTGTGCGTGGGTGGTGATTTATTCGTGTGTATATATAATACAAATTATATGTGTGTGTGCGCATCACTGCATGTGGGTGTGTAGTGCGTGTAGGAGTGAGAGGGAGAGAGAGTGAGAGAGAGAGAGAGTAGGTAATAAAAATGGTGTAAAGTGGCATGCGCTTTGGTGCTTTTAAATAGTGTGTAGGGTTAGGTAAAATCACATCGCTTAAATATGGTAAAGAATAATTGTTTGTCCCCATGAAACGTAAGAAAATTGTCTTCCTCCTTATACACTCACATCATTCCATATTTGTACGAAAATAGTGATATAATTTCATACTAATTTCAATTACCCTTTAATCCTATATATTTTTTTCCTATTTACAAATTTACACGAGAGAAATTTTTCTTTACCTTTAATAGAGATATAACTTAATGGACATAATATATATATATATATATATATATATATATATATATATATATATATATATATATATATATATATATATATAGCGGGTACTTAGCACCCTCCCCAAAAATAATATTTTTTTTCCGAAAAATTGTATTGTGGTCCTTCAATTACTTACCAACCACCACTAGGTCACTAAACTTTCATAAAGTCTTAAATTCATATCTAATGGTTAGTGGCAAAATTCGGTTTGTCACAGAATGCATTTAAAATTTTGTGTCTTGTAAGTAAGATATCAAAGATTTAAAGTTTCCTTTTTTATGTTTAAATTGCTTACTTTTGGAAATTGCATTTTAAATGCACATTTAATATTTTTTAATCCAAAAGTTGTCGGGAAATGGCATTTTCTGCAGGACTTTAATAATCTATTAATTACATAATACACTCCCGCTAAAAATCTTTAGAGAAAATGTCTGTTTGTATAATGGTAGAATAACATGTAGTACTTTGAACTCAATTTTTCCCTTTATGGCACGAATTTCTAAAATATTTTTTATGTTTCATTTTGCTTCTAGGTTGGTCTTTCAACTACTATATGTGATAGTAACAGCTTCAAAGATTTAAGGTAATCTTTTACGCCATCTTTCTTTTGTCTCTCTTTTAATTTCTGGTTGATCTCTTATGTGTTTACCAAGGTGCCAATTTGTATGTTACTTTTGCACAAATCTCATAGTTTTCGTGTGTTTTTCTGCAGGGATAGAAGTAGGGATGATACTATTACAGTTATTGGAAATCGGAAGGTAAATATTGAAATCCCAGATTTTGTTCTTTATTATATAGAATTTTTTTTTTTTAATTTCCCTTAATATAGATTAGATTCTAGGTGATTTGGTTTTCATATTCAAATTATAAGGTGTAAGTTGTAAATGTAAATTAGCACTTTTATTCATTCATTAATACAAGGAGAAAATATATTTTCTCTCATTATTCAACTTGGTATCAAAGCTAGGGTTTTTCATACCTTAGTAATTGAAAAAGTAGAAGTTATCGGAGAAGCAAAGAATCGATGTCATCAAAATTTATCGACAACAAGATGGATACTATGAGCTTGAATGGATCAAAAAATTCATCTTTTCAATTCTCGATAGAAAAATTGGATGGAAAGAACTTCCTAGAATGGGCTTAGTTGATCAAATTCGTGATCGACGGCAAAGGGAAGTTAGGTTATCTCACCGAAGAAACAAAGAAGCCACTCCAACTAATGGGTCTCTGGAAAATTGGAAGTTGGAGAACTCCATGGTGATTGCGTGGTTAGTGAACTAATGAAACCCACAATCAGAAAAACCTATATGTTCCTTTCAACAGCGAAGGACATCTGGGATACCGTTCGTGAGACATACTCTGACATGGAAAATTTCTCGCAAATCTTTGAAATCAAGACCCGTTTATGCAAATGAAACAAGGCGAGAAAGAAGTATTTGAATATTACATCGAGATGAGATCTCTTTGGCAAGAATTGGATTTAGGCTATGAAGAAGAATGGGATTGTCCCGGTGAAAACGTGAAATATAGAAAGAGACTCAAGAATGAATGAGTGTTTGAGTTTTTGGTGGGCTAAATCGAGATGGACGAGGTTCGAGGAAGAATCTTGGGCCGGAAACTATTGCTGTCCACTCGCGAGGTCTTCTCGGAGGTTCCCGGGAAGAAAATCGAAGAAAGGTAATGTTGAAGGACATTGATATTTCAGGGTCTGAGTATTCTGCGTTAATACTAAAAGGGCCCTCTAATGGCCACCTCATTCTGGTTATTGGTTCTTAATGTGTCTTAATGGGTCTCCTGAATTCTCTAGTAAGGGTACAAGTAATGGGTAAGGTCCAAACCAACAAAGAAAAAGGCCTTGGGGTGATCGCCTGGACACAAAATAGATATTTGTTGGGAGTTGCACGGGAAGCTACTTGATTGGAAACCGAGGCAAACTAATAGAAATCGAGGTTATCAAGCCTCAGTCAGGTTGCTCATTCAGTCACGAATAGATGGAATAACTCCAAAAAGTGCTTTCAAACTTCCATATAACTAGTTAGTCCTCCAATAATATGTCTTCGAGTTCATTAGCCCACAAAGGTAATTCCTTAACGGCATTGAATATAATCACCCGAACTAAAAATCCTTGGATGATTGACTCTGGCGCCTCTGACCAAATGACTTGTACAAAAGATTAAAAAATGTATTGGCCAAAGAGTTTGAAACAAAAGATTTGGGACATATGAGATATTTCTTGGGGATGGAGGTTGCTAGATCAAAGAAAGGAATTAGTATTTCTCAAAGAAAATGTCCTCGATCTTTTGACAGAATTGGCATGCTTCGGTGCAAACCCAGTGATACCCCAATTGAAGCAGGGAAAAAGACCGAAAATATTGGAGAACTAGTTGACAAAGACAGATATCAGAGACTAGTTGGTAAACTTATTTATCCATCCTACACTAGACCAGACATTGCTTTTGCGGTAAGTGCGGCAAGTCAATACATGCATTCACCAAAGGAAACTCACTTGGAGGTTGTGTATTAGATTATCAAATATCTTAAGGGATCTCGTGGCAGGGGATTATTTTTTAAGAAAAGTGATTACAAGGAAGTAGAAATATTCACAGATGTAGATTGGACTGGCACAGCAGAAGATAGAAGATCTACTACGGGGTATTATACCTTTGTAAGGGAAAATTTGATGACTTGGAGAAGTAAAAAACAAAACGTGATAGCTCGAAGTAGTGTTGAAGCTGAGTTTAGAGCAGTTGCATAAGAGATGTGCGAAGCGTTATGGGTAAAGAAACTCTTAGAGGAATTGCAAATTATAGTAAAACTTCCAATCAAATTATATTGTGATGACAAAGCAGCTATCAATATCTCTCTTAATCCAATGCAACATGATCGGATCAAACATATAGAGGTAGAGAGACATTTCATTAAAGAAAAGGTGGAGACGAGAATTATTTACATGCCTTATGTTCCTACAAAAGAACTATAGACATCTTCACCAAATGGCTTCCAAGACAAACGTTTGATGATTTCATTGCCAAGTTGGACATGACTAACATCTATGATCCAACTTGAGGGGGAGTATTGAAATCTCATATTTTATTCTTTATTATATAAAAATATTGTTTTTCCTTTCTTTTAATATAGATTTGATTCTAGTTTATTGGATTTTCATATTCAAATTATAAGGTGTAACTATAAATTAGCACTTTTATTCATTCATCAATACAAGGAGAAAATATTTTTTCTCTCAATATTCAACAGTAAATGCTCATGACAATGTATGTTCATGGACACACACCCACACACATAGATAGGTATGCATGTGTGTAAGTGAATACATAAATAAGGAAGGTGCCCTTTCAAATAGAGATATTCACTTTTGACCATATGCACGTGTGTAAACCCTTGATCACGAAATATTGATGGATTACAGATCTCTTTCAATTCAAAAGTCCGTGAGTTGAATTGATCTTTCATCTATTTCTTTAAATTGCATCACTTTACTTGAAATATTTCAATTTTTTGGAATTTGGTTATTCACCATGTACGAGGATTCCCGCTAAGCGTCCATGTTATTGTGGTAACTCATTAACATTTATCATTCTAACAATATTTCTCGAATTTTTCTGTATGAATTGTTAATATTTTGATAAATTTGCAAAAATATTCCACTTGGCCAATTTTGCATAATGAATTTTATTCTCACATTTGTTTGTGTATAATTGTTAATAAAAGGCTTGTTTCCTCTTGCAGGTTAGAATATCTGAAAATACTTCTCTTTATGCCCTTTGCCGGTCATGGTTGAGGAATGGTTTTCCAGAAGAAACTCAGGTTTGACTCTTGAAAGCACTTCTCTGATTTATGCACACGTGATGCTTTTTACTGCTTTTTGTACAGGCCCATTATAATAGTTGTTGTGTACAATAAGCCTAAGGTTCAAAAATGTAGGATAAAATAAAGTAGGATAGCTCTGTGGTTTACAACATATTGATCACTGTAATTGGATGGTAGTGTGAGAAATGCACCTTTTGCTCACACCTCAGTTACAGAATTTCTACAGAAAGCTGTGGTTATGTGAAATCTATCTGCTGAAGACAATTTAAAATCTTAATTGTTCATACAAACATTATGGATACTCTGTTAGAGCTAAAGCAACGCTACAGTACCTGGGTTTTTGTATTCTATTTCTTGATGTTTTGAAAATTCTGTGCATAATATCCTCTTCAAAACTCCTTGTTCGTTTTAGTACTCGAACCTAAATACCTAAATTCATCACTCTTTAGGATAACACGATTCTCTATAGTGACTCTAATATTATCCCTATTCCTACTTTTAAGGACATTCCATAGTTAGACATCTCATTCAACATCGTGCTACATCTTTGTCTATATTCTGTTTAACTTCTATGACTTAAAATCGGTTCAATGATTATCCTTTCCACATTTCTATTCTTTTCATTTCTCGTAACAAAGTTTATAGCCCATTTTCCATAATTCTTTTGCCCTCTCCCACCCATTTGACATATTGTATGCAAGTTATGATGGCTTTCCTCCAATGCATCATATCTGTGGGTTCTAAGGTTTTTCTTTTAACTGCTTGGAATATCTATTATAATTCTATTATCCTGGACTAACTTTAATACCCTCCTCCGTTGAGTGCCGGAGCCCTTGCTACCTTTTGACATCCAATGCAGTGCACTGTTAGGGGATGCTCCGCTGAGATGTATGAGGTTCAAGTTATAAGATGTAACGAAGTCGTGCACTGTATGTGAGGCTACATCAATTCCCCTCTATCTGGGCTTGTGACTGGCTTCGAGGAAACATAGTCAGAGTTTATAGTTTGTATTAAATTTTAATAGTGCTATAGATATGATTATGAGGCGAGTGAAATTGGTCGTGTTTCTAGGATGTGGTTTCTTGTTCCAAGTTGAAGTCAATGACATGTAGTCCATTTCTAACTTTGTTTCCAACAAGTTACTCTTGGGTGATGGTTATTGAAATCCACTTGCTCTCTTGCAACTACTGTTTTGAATGTGATCTCATTTTCAATAATTTTGTCCTAGTTTGCTCATACTCATCATAAGCTTGTGTAACTGCATACATGGATGTGAGAGACTTTTTACTGATGTCCAAGAGTTTCTCTCATTTATGGTGTGATTTGGTGCTTTTAGATTCATATTTCGATTCAAATTTGCACTTCTTTGGCAGCCTCAGTACCCGGACATCATAAAATGTCTTCCCAGACCTCTGTCAATAGCTGAGCAACATTCGGATTCTCCTGGGAAGAAGGAAGGTGATAAAGAAGAGGCAGATAAGGTTTGTACTTGAAATCAATATGATTGTTGTAGGAATCATTCACTGTTTTTATGAAACATGTTAAAGTTCTATTACATAAAATAGAAACCATTAAATTTTGTGAAACAAATTGCATCTGGATAGGTCTAGTAATTTAGGTTTATGGTATTATGGTTTTTGGTCCTGAGGTAGATTACTGAGTTTTAAGTCATATAATATCAACTGTTTCATATTATCCATGTGTATACGAGGAGGAAGCCATTGATATACATAATATCATGCAAGAAAACACAATGTCTTTTGAGAACATTATTTTAGGTTTATAATGTGAGTATTTTAGACTTGTTGTCTACTGCTATCTCCATGGCGGTCACCTCAGATACTGTTCTATGCTCAATTGGTAAAGGGAACACTCACGGTATGATTTAAATGATTTAACTTGAATTAAAATGTTATATGGCTTAGAACAATTCAACATAGAAGATTATCTTCCCACAAATAAAATTGTAGAATATCCAAAACATCTCAAATTGTTGGTCTAGAAGGAATAAAGTGTTTTATTCCAAGATCGTTACACGATTGAGTTAGACACTTCCTGTGGGTGCTTTGTATCTTGGCTCTCTTAACTCTCTTTTATTTTTTTGCTAAGTGATAGAAGCTTGCAAACTTAGTTTTGGCGCAGGTAATGAACATGTTATTTTTGCAGGACATCAAAATCATTGTAACCCATCTAGAGTTGAGAATATCATAAATACAAACTACTCTATTAGATGAATCCATTTATCTATAAAATGTGTTCTCCATGTGATTCTACATTAAACGTGGCATATGCTATTTAAGACTTAAGACCTGGTTCATGGATTTTGTTTTGTGGTACATGATCCAATGTATAATTCCTAATACAATTGGATGGCTTTTGGATCACCATCGTCGGAGTTGGAATGAAAAAAATACAGTACACTATTTGGTTCAGCTAGTAATCAGAACCGAAGTTGAAAAAATGTTGTCTTATTCGAATCAGAGACATCTACATTTTACGGTTATAAAAATAACATATTTTTATTCTTTATTGTTTTAAGTAAAATTGCAACTTGACAGTCTAATGGGCATACAGAAATGGACTTGATGAATTTAAATTTGCCCAATTCAACCCTAGATAAGACCACTCGGCACATGTTGAGTTATTATGTTTGGTAGAATTTTTAACTTGACCCTAGATGGGATCTCCACAGAAAGGGACCCATATGACCCTACATTATCGACTCGGTTCAAGTTTTTTGGTAGAAGTTTCTATTCGACCTTGATTGAGATCACTCTACTAGGGTCTAGTTGGACATATAGATGTTTGGCTATGTTTCTTGTTAGCCGTTGGTGCTATAGTTTGAAGCACAGACACACCACTGTTGTCGGAGTGTCAGGCTGACACACGTAGAGATGTGCATCAGACACATGTCGAATGCACCAGTTGGCGTGTTCATTTTTCTAATTCGAACATGGAGCCGACACGAACCCCTTTTCGCAATATTTGAAACAAAAAAAAAAAAACATAGAGAGAGAAAGCTAACTGTAATATTCAAAGTTGATGATACCAACAAACTAACAGTGGGAGGAGATGAGGGATACTGGGGAAGAGGAGACTGAGTAAGGAGAAGAGGGAGAGGGTGGGATTTCATAGACGGAGAATTGGAGAGGATGGTTTTGGTTTTGGAAATGGGGGAAATTAGTTCTCATTCTTGAGATTGGGAAAATGGGTTATAGAGAAATAACTTGAAGGTTCCAGAGAGATGGGAAATGCGTCCGGAGATGGAAATAGGTTCTGGACAAAGTTCTGATTGGTGAGTGTTTTTATTGGTCTTAAGTTCTCTTGCCACTAAATGCTAGGTCTTAACTGGACAAGATTTTTGGAGATTGTTGGTTTTCAATGTGTACATCGGCATAGGACTCTGTAAAAACGGTAGATATGTACAAGGAAACATATGGAGTTCCTATAGCTGCAGCCATCAATATGTTTTGCTGCCTCGGTCAACTTATCTTATTTCCTTTTTGTACTGTATGATTTTCCATTTCACGTGTCATATGCTATCGCATTTCTCACTCTGTTTGCGTTGAAATCAGCCGCATTATGGTTAACTAACATACTGGTAGTATGAAGGCAATGATGATTAGTTTTGATTATTATAATGTTTGGAATGAAGTTTTTGGCTTGTTGATTGCCTCGTCTTTCATACTTTGATTACCATATGGACATCTGGTGACAATATGACTGTTCTAAGAGTTTGATTTCTTCTTTGCACAAGCTATAATGCTTGGAATGAAGTTTTTTGCTTGTTGATTTCCTATTATTTCATAATTTGATAAGTATCTAGACATCTGATGGCTATATGACAGTTCTAAGAGTTTGCTATGTATTTGCTTTCTTCTTTGCACTTCTTACTGCAATTTGATTTTCTATATATTAAGGAGACAAACATATTTTCTATTTCAGGACATGGAGTCTGTTGAGGATATATCTACAAAAGACCTGTTGCAAAGACATATCAAGCGTGCTAAGAGGGTTAGGTCACGGTAATTGACTCTCCTGGTTTCTCATTTCTGGTTCAAATGCATTTTTTGATTTATTATAAATTCTTTCCCTGTTCATATGCATTGTGAATGGGTGAATGTCTCAAGAGCTTTTTCAAATGAATTGCTGTCAATTTGCAGTATTTATTGTCTTCAATATATTGCTGAGACTTAAGTTCCCTGATTTTGCCTACAACATGGTCAATATTTCATCTTATCAGGCGATTGTGAGAGGAAAAATAACCATACTGTCTTTAAATACTTTTCACATAATTTTCCATACGTCAAAAAAAAATGGAAATACTAAACTGGCTTACTAAATAACCACCAGTACGACGTTGTAGGTTTGTAACTTCTGAAATGGCTATATTTTCTTTACTAATCAAACATTTCATTAGTTGTATATCATATATTCAAGTTAAAAAATTGCTCTGAAGTATCCTATTCTAAGTTCCTTTTCATTCCAACATAATGCAATATTGTTGGTGCCTTTTGTTCAGGCTAAGAGAAGAGAGGCTCCAACGAATCGCTAGATACAAAACCAGGCTTTCTCTTCTCTTACCCCCAATGGTAGAGCAACACGTCAAAAATGAATCTGCTGCAAACTGAAAACCAAAGACATAGTGTGAAGCCTCACACTTGATGGTATGTAGTTGCATAATTTGGTGTTTTGGATGCAGTTTAGAACATATAAAGTGACAACTATTTCTGTACCATTGATTCCAATTGTCATTTTATGTGCTACATCTGCTGTTTATGTAATTGAGAGCTTGGCTGCCAAATAGAGCCTATTCAGTTTCAAATGTGGGTAGATTGGAAATATTGCCAAATGAATACTTTCAGCTGAAGTGGACAGATTGCCTCAGTTTCAAAATAGGGATCGATATCTGAAACCAAAAGGATAAGCTGTAACTAATCTATTTCATCTATATTGTGTACAGTTTTTATGCGAAATTGATATTATTTTCTTTTTATTTTTCAGTTTGTTGATGTATCAAAATCTCGTCTTAACTAAGAATTTCTTCTGGTGTCCGTTATTATTCCCCATTTTACTTCATTTATATACCATTTTGCTAGCTCATCTATTTAATATTTTGAACAATAAAAGATTAAGTTCCAAGTAGTGGAATGAATTTTATGTGATGTAGAAATTCTTGGTTTCTCTAACATATCAATAGTTTTAACTGGTTTTGTGATTTTTGGGAAGGGTGGATTTTGAGTTTCGTTAGTTGGTCGATCGATCGACTCGATCGCGTGACAAGTAATTGCTCACTTGCAATTGTTAATTAGTTAAAATAAATGATAGATATGGAGAAAATTTGTTTTATAGTAAATTTGTCGGATTTTTTCACAAATACTCTAAAAAAACAAATTAATTCTTAACATACTGTCGAACTTTTTTTTTTTTTTTTTTCTCAAGTACTATATATTTTATTTTTCTTTTACACTACTATTTCATTTTTTTTTTAATAATAATCAAGGTTTTATACTTTATGCAATACTTGTAATATACGTGTTGAAAATATATAAAACGTGTTATACTTTTTGTAAGACGTGTAACATTGTTACGCACATTCCACTTCTCGTTTCCACTGCTATCGTCTATTTCCACTACTAAAGGCACTACTAATGCCGGAACAACCAGAAAATTTTTATTAGTCACTACTACTCGTAACAAATTGGATTATATTTGTAATATAGTGTTATAGTGGTGGCTGCTTGTCACAAACTACTACAAAATCATTTTCCACCCGCTTCAAACAGATTGTTTTTAGATTTATAAACATTATTAAAATAAAGAAACGATTTATTCAATAATATGAAAATACAATGTCAAATTAAAAGATAAAGAAATAAAGAAAAAAAAATGATGGTCTATGATGGAGATTTTATTGCAATGGTGGAGATGGAGGAAGTGGTGGGAGGTGGCGTGTGTTGTATCTTTTGTAACACATGTAACACACTATTATGCACATTTCATCTACTGTTTGTGTCACCGCTACCATCGACGCCTATAACAAACTATCACAAAATCAGTCACCACCAGCTTCAAACAGATCCGGTTTCAAATTTAAAAACATGATTATATTACAAAAATAAAGAAATGATTTATTGAACAATATGAAAATGCAAGGTCAAACTAAAAAGATAAGTAAATAGAAAAGAAAAAATGGTGGTCGGTGCTAGAGATATCATTCCAATGGTGGAGATGGAGGTGGTGGTGCTCGGTGGCGTGTGTAGAAGGAGAAATGGCACCTATTGACTATGTGGCTTTCAATTTCATTATTGTTTATGCAATTCTGTCCTCGATTGAGTGAATATAGATGGTGATGGAGTGATGTTTTGAGTTTGTTTAATTTAAATAAATTAAAATATTAAATAATTATACATTATTTTTAAAATAAATACATATATATTGTAATTTTAAAATTATTTGTAAAAGTATAAGTGATCTGTGTAATTTCCTCTAAAATTGTGGATATTTGCGTAGTTATGTTTTAGTTTTGTCAAATTTTAATGATTATTTTTAATATGGTCATATTCGAAGATTTTAAGAAGAAATAGTTAAAATTTTCATTATTGTATTGTTCAATTTAGTATTGCATACTTAACTTGTATTGATACTTCACAAGAAAGCAGGGAAGCAAATTATACTTATGCTTGATTAGTTGCTAAGGAAGGGGAATAGTTTCACTACATACCATAAAAAATAAAAGAATTTAAATTATTTTTTTTTCATTTCTTTTATTTTAAAAATACTGTTTTTACTTTTGTAAAATTTGTTGTTACATTTCCTAACTAAATAATAAGTGTCCTAAAATGGGTACTGTTCAAGTGATCATCCAAAATGACAATGTTTTTGTTGAAAGTGTGTTTCACAAACGCATTTTTCGATCTAAGGCAAATATCCATCTTCTGCTTGTTAAGTTATGCCATGTGTGCCCTTGGCATTGGCTTACCTGGCGTGGGAAAGATTGTGCTTCTTTCAGTGGATTATAAGCCATTGGATTAAATCCAATAGTCGATATTGATCTACTATTGAATGAAGAGCCTGGTTAGTCTTTTCACATCCTCAGTCTGTTGGGTTGTCTCTCCGAAAAATTTTCTCTCTCTCTCTTGGCGATTTTCGTCGATTCTTTCTTTTTCTTCTTCTTCTTCTTCTTCTCCTCTGAGTTTTTTTCCTTTAGTGGATAACAATCAGAGTTTGTTATTGAAGGTCGATTGGGGTTTACCTTGTGAGAACAAGAACTTTAGGACTAAGATCCGGTTTGTTCATTATCGTCGATGAACAAGAAACTCCGTGGGTTTAGATCGGAGTTACAGGGTGGTATTGCCTTAGGTCCAGAGTGTAAAGTTGTTCTAGTGATCGGGGTGAAATTTGTGCCTATCCTTTGGACGACATGTGCAGTGATCCGATACCGGTTGAGTAACCTGAGCCCTAACTTCGGTGGTTTATTTCGATTGTAATATCTTTAGAATCCTTTGTTTTAGATTCTTGATAGATTTGTATTAGGTTTTGAGTTGTAATTCCTAACAAAGTAGTATCAGAGCCACTATTGAAGTTTTTTAGGGTAGTTGTTTGGGTATACTGTTACAGGTCTATCAATTTAATGATAGATCTGTTGGTTCAGTTACGAAACCCAAAAACTCATTTTGTGGATCTTGGAAAAATTACCAAGATCAAGATCGTAGCTGACGAAAGAAGGAGGTGATAAGTTTTTCTGGTGAGTATTCAAGTACTGAAGACCTGTAATACTGTTTTAAACAACAGTATTCTGGTAAGACTCATAAGCCCCATCTTTGATTGTAAATACCTTGGTTCCTTAACTGAAATTGCTCCCTGTATGTTTAAATGCATGAGAATAATTGTTGAATTTTATTACTCTCTGAACATATACATCTGTCTGTGATTTGCATGAACCTGCTCTTGACTTGTGTCGCTGCAAATATTAAGTGTACTAAGGAAGTCTTATTTGCTGATTATGTTAGAGAGCATGAAAAACTGTACTATATTTCTTTCAGGAAATTTTGTGTACATTTGCATTTTGCTTTAAACACTCTGTCAACTGAAAATTGTGTATTCTATTTCTTGAAAACCTTTTTTGTTTAAACATTCTCCTCGATCTTGAAAAGATCACTCAATGTTGTCCAGAAATCACCCTTTTACGACGTATCCGGTATGGGTTCAAGGGTCGAATTGTCAATAATCGATGGAAAAGGTGATTACTCTATATGGAAACAAAAAATGAGGGCTATTTTAGTCCAACAAAGAGTCTCAAAGGCTCTTGATGATCCAGATACTTATTCTGATGGGTTAAAAGAAAAACCCACTGAGATTGTTGATATGAATGAAATTGCTTATACTTCTATTATCATGCATTTATCTGATAACATAGTTAGGCAAGTTGATGATTCTAAAACTGCAAGAGATCTTTGGTCTGCTTTAGATACACTGTTTTTAACTAAAACCTTGCCTAACAAGATCTATCTGCTTGAGAAATTGTTTAGCTTCAAAATGGATACTAATAAAGATCTGGAAGCAAATTTAAGTGATTTTAGTATAATGGTAAAAAGCTTGTCCCATAATGGGAAAGATTTCTCTGATGAAGATCTTGCTGTGATTTTACTTAATTCCTTGTCTGATTCTTATAAAGAAGTCAAGAATGCTATTAAATATGCTAGAGATACACTAACTCAGGCTATTGTGATAGATGCTTTAAGGTCTAGGGATCTTGAGGTAAGAAAGGAGTTTAGGGGTGGGGCAAGAGAGGAGAGTCACTTTGTGAGAGGTAGGACTGATAAAAGGGATGGGAATAGTAATCATAAGAAGGGTAAAAGTAATTCTAGAGGGAGGTCAAAGTCCGTGGACAAAAGTAACAAGAAATGTTACCATTTGTGGCAAGCTAGGCCATTTCAAAAGGGATTGTTATGATTTTAAAAGAAAATGTAAGGACTAACTCGTTGATAATCAAAACAATGCTGCCTCGAAAATGAAATGGATAGCTTGTGTGTAATGAATGTCTCGATCATAGCTGCGAGCCAAGAATGGATTCTTGACTGGGTTGTACTTTCCACATGAGCCCCATTTAGAGCCTGGGTTCGTGATTACAAAGATATAGAGCCCAGAAAGATCTATATGGGAGACAATAACACTCAGGTGGTTGAGGGATTAGGAGATATAGCCATTAAGATGCATGATGGGATGATTAGGATCATACACAATGTAAGGTATGTCCCCAATCTGAAGAGAAACCTAATTTCTCTAGGAGTGTTAGAGGATGAGGGGTACTGGTTCAAGTCTGAGGGTAATGTTTTGAAAATTATCAAAGGGACTATGGTTGTCATGAAAGGGCCAAAGAAAAATGGCCTATATTACCTTCAGGGGGATGCTCAGGTTGCTGACAATTCTGGTTCTTTCTCTGTTAATGAAGACAGGACAGAATTGTGGCATAAAAGACTTGGGCATATGGAAAACAAGGGTATGAAATTCCTTAGTGATCAGCAGTTGTTAGGGAAAGATCATGTGTCCACCCTGTCCTTTTGTGAAATTTGTGTCTTAGGCAAATCCCATAGACTCAGTTTTGGTAAAGGTGTTCACAATTCATTAGTCCCTTGCATCCATGTTGACCTTTGGGGCCCGAAAAGCACCCCACGCATGGAGGAAACAGATACTTCCTTTCCCTAGTTGATGACCATTCTAGGAAAGTGTGGATTTTCCTCTTAAGAACTAAGGATGAAGCCTTTAGGAACTTTAGAAGTTGGGTGACTTTAGTTGAGAATCAGAAAGAAACTAAAGTCAAAACCTTAAGAACTGACAATGGGCTTGAGTTTTGTAACCTAGAGTTTGATGCTTACTATAAGGAAAGAGGGATACAAAGGCATAGAACTATGAGACATACTCCTCAGCAGAATAGAGTTGCTGAAAGGCTAAATAGAACCATAATGAACAAGGTCGATGTATCTTTGATAAGCTCGCCTCTCAAAGTGGTTCTGGGTGAAGCCGCTGCTTGCTGCAGCTTTATCTCGATAAATAGATCCCCTCGAAGGCTATAAATTTTAAGACCCTCAAGAGCTTTGGGTGGAAAGCCCCCTAATCTATCCCATCTTAGGGTCTTTGGTCAGCAAAGATATGCACACCAAAGTGAAGGAAAATTAGATGCCGTGGCATCTAAATGTGTTATGTTAGGTTACCCTTTGGGGTAAAGGGTATAGACTTTGGGTTAGAGATGAAAGGGGTATAAAGATTATTAACAAGAGGGATGTTGTCTTTAATGAACTTGAAATGCCAAGTTTAAAGATTAAAGATCAGGTTGAGGCTAGTCCTAGTAGATCTCAAGCTGATAAGCAAATTACTGAGATAAAACACAAACAACCTGATCAAATCTCCACTGGTAATAATCAGAATGAAGTTCAACCCAGTGAGTCTAGTGATCAGATCTTAGGAGACACTACAGAAACTCCTCAAACCCCTACTGTTGAGCCTCAGACTGAAGTAGTTGAATCAGGGGTTAGTCATGATTATCAGCTAGTTAGGGATAGAGAGAGAAGAGAGATAAGACCAAATCCTAAGTATCAGTCCCTCAACCTAACTGAGTATGCTTTAGTTTCAGGTGAAGCTATTGAGCGTCATGAACCTTTCACTTATGAAGAAGCAATTAGTTGCCCTAAGTCTAAGGAGTGGAAAGAGGCTATGAGAGATGGGATGCTTTCTTTAGTGAAGAATGAAACTTGGAAATTAGTTCCCTGTCCTCCTAAGCAGAGAATAATTCAGTGTAAGTGGTTATATAAGCTTAAGGAAGGTAACAGTGTTAGTGATCCTCCTAGATATAAGGCTAGGCTAGTTGCTAAGGGGTTCACTCAAAGAGAAGGGATATATTACAATGAGGTCTTCTCCCCTGTCATTAAGTACAAGACCATAAGACTTGTTCTTGCTCTAGTTGTCCAATTTAATTGGGAATTAGAACAATTAGATGTGAAGACAGCATTCTTTTATGGTAAGTTAGAAGAAGTAATCTATATGTCCCAATCCCTAGGTTTTGAATCAAAGGGGAAGTCTGATCATGTTTGCCTCCTTAAAAAGTCTCTCTATGGTCTCAAACAATCCCCGAGGCAATGGTACAAAAGGTTTGATACTTTTGTGTTAAAAATAGGTTATAAAAGAAGTGATTTTGATACTTGTCTCTATTATAATAGCATGAAAAATAATTGTGTGATTTATCTTCTTCTTTATGTTGATGATATGCTTCTTGCTAGTAATAGTAAAAAGGAAATAGAGAATCTGAAAGTTCTTTTACAATCTGAATTTGAAATGAAGTATTTGGGAAATGCAAGTAAGATCCTTGGCATGGTGATAAAAAGGGATAGGTTTGAAAATAGATTAACCATTACTCAAGAAACTTATCTTGAAAAGGTTATAACTAAATTTGGTATGAAAGATGCTAAATCTGTGAATGTCCCTCTTGCTGGTCACATGTTTTTCTCTTCTGTTCAATCACCAAAGAATCAAGAGGAAATGGATGAAATGAAACATATTCCTTATGCAAATGCCATATGATCAGTAATGTATTCCATGATAACAACAAGGCCTGATCTTGCATATTCTATTAGTTTGTTAAGCAGATTTATGTCCAACACTGGTAAGCCTCATTGGGCTGGATTAAAATGGCTTCTCAGATATATATGTGGTACTTTAAGTCCTGGCCTTGTGTATGAAAAATCTGATGACATGATTTCTTTAACTGGATATGTGGATTCGACTTTCTTTGGTGACAGGATCAAAGAAAGTCTACTAACGCTTTCTTCTTTACTCTTGGTAAGAATTGCATATCTTGAAATCTCAACTTGAGTCCTTGGTTGCATTATCAAGCACCGAGGTCAGTAAAAGAAGGGTTATGGCTAAAGGGTTACTTAATAAACTAAACATAAGTAACAATGTGGTAAGCTTGTTTACTGACAGCCAAAGTGCCTTAATGCTTTGTAAAAATCCTGTTTATCATGAACGATCAAAGCACATTGAGGTGAAGTACCATTTTATAAGAGAACAACTATCTCATGGTGAAATAGTTTTGTTAAAAATCCCCACTTCTGAAAATCCAGCAGATATAGGTACTAAGATACTTTCTGTAAGCAAATTCAATTCTTGTTTATCTAAGTTGTTAATTGACAATGGTTGAATTTGATCTTTGCAGGCACTTGAAGACTGGCAACCACAGGGCAGTGATGAAATCAAGCTCAACCGGTAATAAATGGATAGCACAACAATGCAACCAATGATAGTGGTATAAGTTAGTGAACCAAGGTGAAGAATGTTGAAAGTGTGTTTCACAAACGCGTTTTTCAGTCTAAGGCAAATATCCATCTTCTGTTTGTTAAGTTATGCCATGTGTACCCTTGGCATTGGCTTACCTGGCGTGGGAAAGATTGTGCTTCTTTCTGTGGATTATAAGCCATTGGATTAAATCCAATGGCTGATATTGATCTACGGTTGAATGAAGAGCCTGGTTAGTCTTTTCACATCCTCAGTCTGTTGGGTTGTCTCTCTGAAAAATTTTCTCTCTTCTCTTGGCGATTTTCGTCTGGTTCTTTCTTCTTCTTCTTCTTCTCTCGAGTTTTTTTCCTTTAGTGGATAACAATCGAGCTTGTTATTGAAGGTCGATTGGGGTTTACCTTGTGTGAACAAAGTAACTTTAGGACTAAGATCCGGTTGTTCATTATCGTCCGATGAACAAGAACTCGTGGGTTTAGATCGAGATTACAGAGGTATTTGCCTTAGGTCCAGAGTGTAAAGTTGTTCTAGTGATCGGGTGAAACTTGTGCCTATCCTTTGACGGCATGTGCAAATGATCCGATAATCTGGGTTGAGTAACCCGAGCCCTAACTTCGGTGGTTTATTTCGATTGTAATATCTTTAGAATCATTTGTTTTAGATTCTTGATAGATTTGTATTAGGTTTTGAGTTGTAATTCCTAACAGTTTTGAAGACGACAAAATGACATATTTTTTATTTTTCTTTTTTACCTGAGTTGAGAAAAAACAACTTCATTTAAGGACTCTTTCATTATTACTTTGAGACTCCACATTGACACCAACAACAATCCTCCACAATTTCTTCTTGGCTGAAACGACCCACACCTTTCAGATTAAGCCATTCACCTATTTCTTCACCTTTTCTCTCCCTTTCACATTTTTCTCTTTTCTACTCCACCCCAAAATGGCCAGTGACGACATCTCGAAAGTTTACAATTCTTTTTCAACTTCATCATCGTTGTGACAAAGTTTGAGAAGGAAAATTTTCAGCTTTCTCCTTTAATTTTTACATTATGTGTATTACATTTGTTATATTTATTAATTATGTGCAACTTCTTGGACAAAGTAGGATTGTCAACATCACTCCATCCACCAACAGATGACCCGAATGAGCCAATGACACCACCTTACCCATATAAAGACGATTACTATGAAATGACCTGGAAGAGGAACATTAGGATTTTTAGATAGCCATCTGATATTTACTTTTATATTTATATTTTGATTCTTCATTAACATGTCATTAATATTTCAATTGCACTATTATCAAAGTACATGTACTTCGTTTTTAGTTTATTTCGAAAAGTACTTTAGTGTGAAGACGTTTTCACAATATTGATTACTTCGAATATTGATTCATTTTGTCCTCGACGAAACAAATGTAAGCAGCCGCTTCGAAATGTCGAATGTAGTGATCTACAACATATCGCTAGTGAATTTTCTTCGAAAGAAAAGATAGAAAATAATCGAAAAATATTCACAAGATAATCACTCCAAAAATTAGTTGCTGCAAATTCATAGATAAGATAAAAACAAAAGCAAACTATATAACTTTTCGAGTCTTCAACACTTCAATTGTATTCCCAAATAATGTTTTAACTACCACATTTATTACGAATTGAGACTAGTCGACTTTTCAAACGCACAACTTCCGAAGCATTGATACTTGAAATTTTTAGTTTTCAATTTGAGGAAGTTTTCACAATATCGATTATTTCAGATGTTAATTTCTTGTGTACACATCGAAAGGGATGTAACCGATTTTGAAATGTCGAATGTGGTGATCTACGACTTTCAAGTAGTGAGTTTCCTGCAAAAATGAGGACGTTCCAATAATATTTCTAGCAAATTCGTAGATTAAATTAAAACAAAACACCTATACATTTTCAAATTCCTGACGCTGCAATTATATTCGCAAATACAGCTTTGGGGCTGTCACATTTATTGAAAAGAGACATGTCAACATGACACGCGAATATATAAATCTCCAGTCTTTTTCTGGTAATAGCTCCTTGAAAGCAACACAATGTTTTGAGAAAATCGTGCCATCTAATGCTAAACTCGTGCTCATGAATTTACTAAAAACGCTAAATTATCTTGATTTCCGAAATTGATAGATGAAGAAGATTACATTTAAGTGGGAAAGTGCGTTTTGTGGTGCGAAGAAGATAGATATTCTTTGCGATTTGCAAACTAGAGTTTCTGAAGTGCACTAAAAACTTCTTAGAGAAGCTAAGTTACGTATAGATCTTAAACTACATGCGTCTGTCACTACTGTACGTGAAAACTCGGCCACACGATAGCGTCTCTATCTTGGTGGTGGATGACTTCTCCATCGCATAATAATGTGGACATTTGTGTAAAAGGACAAATTAAAAATTTCACATGCCATAGACATTTCTCATCAAATTACGAATGGTAAACAATTTTGATATGTCACCGAGCAATATAATTTCCCTCAACTTTCCTCATAAATTAACCTTTTTTTTTTTTTTTTTTTTTTTTTTGCAAATATATTCAATCCATCACAAAGTTTATCTTATTTTTAGCTTAAATTAAAATTAGTGTAAAGAAAAGGAAATAAAAGAGGAAGATAATATTACAGAAATAGTAATTATATTCACATTACATTATTTGTTAACTACACCACATTTTAACTGTAATGAAAATTTATAACTATTGCTCATTTTTGTATTTATGTTCTTAATTTTTTATCACATTCTTATTATCAACATATTAATTTGCACGTCTTATTTTTGTCATTAATGATGATTTATGTCCAAAAAAAAATATTTAGGAGTGCATAAAAATATTTTTTTTGCCCTTTCTATTTTTAAATAAGCAAAATAAATAACAAATACAAAAGTTTGACAAAATATTTTTCCCCTCATTTCAATGCCTATTAAGAGAATATTTGAACAAAAATTCTCATCAAATACAAGATGTGAAAATTATTGAAAGTTAATAATAAAAATGAGACGAAAAAAATTAGAGACATAAATATTAAAATGTCAAAGGTTGATGGACTTTTATTGTAATTAAAACGTGGTGTAAACAATAAAAACGGGTGAATATAATTACCCTTACATAAATACAGAGAAAAATAGTAAAATAAATAAAATAAAATAAAAAGGAAGAGTGCTCAGATGCGCAATTTTTCGTCTGAATATCAGACGGTTGTGGAGACCCAATCACCACTGTTAGCACAAATATCTCTTCACAGCAGCTCCTTGTGATATTATGCATCAGCCGGGAATCGAACCCGGGTCTGTACCGTGGCAGGGTACTATTCTACCACTAGACCACTGATGCTTGTATGGTGTTATGTTTAATATGATAGGCTAAATATGGAACAACGGAAAATTAGGCTTAACTATTACAGTTCTAATGTTATCGCTTAATTAAAAAACCAGGGTGGCTCCTTAATAAATTATCACTAAGAGATATTAAACTTTAATTTTTTTTTTTCCGATGTTTTGCAGACATGATATATTGTAGAGGACCCATCAAATTCTTATATATGTGGTTTTTTTTTTTTTTTGGGGAGAGAAGATGATGAAAAAGAAATACATAAAATAAAAGATTTCTGATGTATAAGAAACGTCTACGACTTTTCTATTTATGTATGAATATTGAGTCTTGAATGGACTACGCGAGAACTTTGGAACACGTGAAGAATTTTCATTTTGATAGCTAAAAGTACGATCTAATAACTTCCGTTTTATTGTTCATATGTTATGAAATAACTAACATTTGGTATTAGCATCATACTTCTAGTTTAACATATGATTCGTTGTTATTATGTTTAATTTATATTTTCAGTACTTTATTACAATTAATTGGACAAATCACGCAGTATTGGAGATTGCATGGTGTTTTTGACAAGTATTTACTATTATTTCTTAATCTTCATTATTTAAATCAGAAAGATGGTAATAAGCAGAAGTATTTTGAATTTGTTTATTCAGAGCCACATTAAATAATAAATTAGATATATAATTATGTTTTATACATCATGTTATGCAGTAATATTCGTGTCACCTTTTATTAAATCTGGATTCATTTAATAAAGAAGAGTTGTACATTAAGTCATCTATATATATATATATATATAAACAGAAGGGTCGTCAAAAATTTATTTTCCCGCCCAAATACTTTCCTATTTAGAATTTCTATTTTTTTTAGAGTTTCCATAAATAGATTTTTTTTAATAGCATTAAATGTTCATTCTTAATACTGTATTTAATAGCCGTCTGATTTTGTAGTTTTTCAATTGGAGTCTCTCCATCTACCATCGAATTTAGTTATCATTACAAAAACTAATTTTGTTTTGTTATCATTACAAAATTAATTATCCAATGCGTTTTAATTTAATTATCCATATTTAAAATATTTAATTAATTAATCTTATCTTTGTTTTTTGGTACAAAAAATGCACGAATTTTTCAATACTAATTAAGATTTAAGATATTACATTTTCAAGATTATTTTTAAGATTATTATGAAAACAATCAATGCACATTGAAAGAAAAATAAGTCCAACTCTATATTTTTAAAGTTTGTTATTATTGCAAAAATTATTTTTCTAATGCATTTTAATTTAATTATCCATATTTTAAATACTTAAATAATTTAATTTAATTAATTAATCTTATCTTCATTTTTGTCAAAATATGTACGAATTTTTCAATGCTAATTAAAATTTAAGAAATCACATTTAAACTTTTGTTATAGTTTAAATGTGTTATTCAATTTTCATTAATCCTTACTTTATAACTTTTCAAAAAAAAAAAAAAAACAAACAAAAAGTAACATACATAAGAAAATAGCCAAACATGTTTCAAATAGATTGAATGGTTATAGGACTATTAAAAAAGTTGTACTTAACTAAAACACTATTATGACACGATTTAAGAGATTATATTTAAAATATTGCATTTTCAAGATTATTATAGAAGACATCAATGCGAAGTGAAAGAAAAATAAGTCAAAATTCATATTTTTAAAGTTTTGTTATCATTGTAAAAATTGATTTTTCAATACGTTTTAAATTTAATTATCGATATGTTAAATATCTAATTAATCAAATTAAATTAATTAATTATATTCGCTTTTAGTCAACGTATGCATGTATTTAATACTAATTAAAATTTAGTGTTTGGTCAACTTGAAATGAATAAATAATAATTTTATTGAATTAATAATGGGTTGAAAATTATATAAAATACTTAATTTGAATTTTTTACAAAGTAAAAATAAAAATTCCCAGAGTCATATTTTTAATTGACAAATTCTGTTCAATGAATAATAAATAAATAAAAAATTAGTCAAATGACTTTTGATGTTAGTTATTATTCTTGTTCATTTTAATTTGGCATTTTTAGTTTTGTATTATTTTGTAATTTAAAAAAGGTTCAAGAATGAATGTGTTTCGTTGGTTTTTGTTGTGGATGGTCTTTTACTTTTATAGGAGGAAACTTTGTAGAAAAAGAAATTGAATATAAATATTGGGTAAAAATATATAATTTTGTGTAATAAGAAAATAGAATAAATAAAGTTGTATTAGTAGTGTAGTCAATAAATTTCTAGAAAGTTTATTTACGGAGAAGATAGATGAAATATATTATTTTTTCGAATGTAGAAGTAATACTCTAGTTATTAAAATTTAAAAACAAAATGCATAGTTTTTTTTCTAAGTGCTTGAGTCAAATTTTATTTTCCCGCCTAAATACTTTTATATTTAGAATTTATATTTTTTTTCGCCTTCCATAAATGGTTTTTTAATAGCATTAAATGTTCATTCTTAATATTGCATTTAGTAGCTGTTTGATTTTATAGTTTTTCAATTGAAGTCCTTCAATCTATCTTCTAATTTAGTTGTCATTACAAAAAGTAATTTAGTTTTGTTATCATTACAAAATTATCCAAATGCGTTTTAATTTAATTATCTATATTTAAATATTTAATTAATTTCAGACTTTTAAAATAAATTTTATCCATTTGAAAAATTACATATTTTTTACCAATTCTCTCAAAACTCTTTTGTCATCTGGGCTTTTTCACACACACTTGTCGTGCCTTTGAATTTGGACGTTCCTCCATATTATATGACTTATTAGTTTTTAAAGTCTCATGATTTTCACTCTTTTTACATCCATGTTTCAAAAGAGTCAAATATTTTCCAAGCTAATTATCAAAAAGCCTAAATTCCTAAATATACTATTGAATCTAAAAGCTGTGCAAGAATAAGGTTTCAATTTAATAAAAATTTGTTAAGAATTTTTTTTCAATGATAAGTTCATTAAATAACTTTAAAAAGTAAAGGTCTCAATCTATGACAATGAGACTTAATGCATGAAACCGCAGGGAAAAAAGTTTCAACGTGACAGAGACAAAGTAAATATGAATAAGAATAAAGTAGTGTCTTGAACAATAAAAATTGAAACAAATAAAAAATAAAATAAAGTAGTGTCACAGTCTTCACTTCAAGATTACTTATCATTCCCATGAGATTGATCATTTTTTCTTTCATAGCCTGAGCAATTCACAAACACTAAGTATAGGACTTGAGGAAGAAAAAACGTTGTGTTGAACATAAATGGAGGAAGAGTCTTCTCATCATAACACTCTTGTTGTACTCATCCTTGTTTGCCTCATTGACTAGAAAGAATTTCCGCATTAGTAAACATGCAATGCACTAGCGATTTTCTTGCTAAAGCGTTGATTTTAGTAATTGCAATAGAATCTTATCAATTTGGAAGTGGTCAAGGCAATCGAAATCACAACCACTCACAAAGATTGTCGGTTTCTTCTTCATCGTAAGAATCTTAAGCAACTATTCTTATCCAATATATACTTCCACATGGGTTATAGATACACACACATGTGCATAAAAACTTCAATTATTCCTAGATTTTTCATAGTATAGCATAAATCATTTCAAGAAAAGACAAATAAAATATAAAAATGATGCCAATAAACCCGATACATTTTTGTACAAAAAAGGTAAATAGTCAAATCTTTCAAGAAAGAAACTTATACAAGTAGCCAAGAAATCGAGAGAGACAGGCACCCAGCCATGAGAGTAAAATTGTGGATCAAAGCATCAAAATCTTTGGAACTCTTGTGGTGTCGGGGTTGAAAAGGAGAGGAAAACTCTCATATGCAAAGAAAACTCAATGAATAAATATAAATGGAACTTGAACCATTATTCAATTTCACCGAAAATTAACATCAACCCATTTCTTTGTAACAAAAGTAATCCCAAAAACTGCTTATCAAAATTAGACGTATTTAAAAACAAAGGTAAATTATCTCTAAAATAAAAAAAAAAAAAAAACACATTTCTTGACACCAAAAAATAATCAAACTCATATAACATTAACCCAGAATAAACAAAAAACCACAAGATATTCTCCATGCAAAGTAGGAAAAAAATCTGATTTTTAAAATAAGTTAGAAACACGAAGGGCAACTTGGTGGAGTCTGGAAACAAGTTTGTGCGATCACGTATGTAAAAACAGAACAAAAGTCTACCAAACTCGTACCTGCATTACATTGGGATACTATTTAATGGAAAAATGATATAGAACTTTCATATGCCACAATCAACATAGTCAAACAACTTACACTGCTCTTAAAATTTGTCGATTTTCAAGCAAAAATGAGTCCTCCATTGTCATAAACCTAGAAAATCAAGAAGAATGACTATAAGAAAGACAAAATGAACATGATCAAAAGGGAAACACACACATATATTGAATGTACAACATCATATTGACCTAATTAAGTTTGTTTAAATCGATAGAGTGGACCAATTTGTGGAGGCTGATTTTGAAAGACCTCCTTCCAACAACACAGTCCGGTCGTCTTCATTTATTGAGGCATTTTTCATTTCAACCAGATTACTATCCGAATTACTGCTGCCCAAACAAGTAAGCCGAAGAGCATGAGAAGATGTTTAATAAAAAATACTATTTTTTCTCTTGTGATTTCATAGAATATTAAGTGCTTCTTGAAAAAGCCAAATGTTGTTTTTCTTCAAAACGAACACGTCAGCAAATCAAAATATTCCATAACTAAAGAAAGTTAAAGGATAGAAAGAGGAAACAAGCTTACTTTAGATGGGATGATGACTTCTTATACTCCAAGTACTCAGAGTATATCCATGCAATAAAAACTGGGATGATTCCAAGGAAAAATGAAACTTGGGACATCATAATCACATTATATGAAATGTAGGAATAGTTTTGAGGTTTCACAAAATGTAGAAGATGTCACATAAAATAAATTGTTATTGGACTTAACAAATAATCATACAAGGCATTTTATTCTAAGTAAAACTTGAAAGCAAAGGCTGAATTGAACTAATCGTCCATTTTCTCTGTGACTAAAATGAAAATCAGTTCCAACTTATAAAGTTTAAGATATCCATAATAAATTAAAAACAAAAAAAATGATTAAATGACACAAAAACTAACTTCATAAAATTAAAAGATATCTAAAACTAATATGCACCTAAACATTAAAAAAAAAACACTAAGTAAAATCAATTAAAAAGACAAAAAAAAAAATCATAACTTAAAACTAACAATTTCATAAAATTTTAACAAATTTTATAATAAAATACCTATAAATCGAGGAAAACGACCCAAGAAGTGGAAGACAGCGGACTAAATGAGCACAACAAAACAGAAGCCAAAACAGCAGAAGACAAAGATCGAACTACAAACTCCACATACAACCAAAAATCAATTAAATAACATAGAAATTGAAAAGGTTTGATTCGATATGTAAGAATCTTTTTATTTTTTCAAATGAGCACAAGAAAATAAGAGCCCAACATAAGAAAGGGGAAAAAAAAAAATCAAAACCACATATAATACATGAACCATGACTAAACACAATTTCGTAAAGTTTTTTCAAAAAATACATAAAAATCATCTTAATGAAACCTTAGGAACACAATCTTACCATAAATTTTTTTTTCATCTTTTTCTTCAATATTGATCTCTGATTTTCTGTGAAGGATAAAAGAATTTAAACCAATTTCTTGAATGAATAGAGGGTTTGCAAGAGAGAGAGAGAGAGAGAGAGAGAGAGTTTGCGTGTTGTAATAAGAAGGAGAAATGGTCCGTGTCGATTGGAGTGAAAAGTAGAAAGCAAAACGACGTAATTAGACCCAAAGTGACCACAAAACGACGTCGTTTTGTGTTTACAGGTGCCAAAAAAATGACATCATTAATATGTCACCGAATCAACATCGTTTTGGTCGAAAATGTAAAATAGTAAATTTTCGAACCAGCTCTTATATGTTTGTAAGGATTTTAATAGTTGACTTTTTAAATAGAAAACATCTTATGTTTAAAAGTTTTTTTTAGATGCTCTCACTCTATATTTTGCTATATGTAAAACAAGAGGAAATATCTGTCATTTTTTCTCACACCCTCTCAATTCTCCTATTTTCTCGATTCTTTGCATGGGGTTCCATCCCTTTTATCTTTATTTTGGTACAAAAAAAAAAATGTATGGATTTTTCAATACTACTCCTCCGTCCCACAAAGATAGACCCATTTTCTTTATTTATCTCGTCCCAAATTATAGACTACTTACTTTATACAGAGGATACATTAAATTTTTATTTTTCTAATATACCCTTATTTAATTTACGTTGTTATCAACCAAAATATCTCTCTCTCTAAACTTTCATTTATTTTTTTTCTTTTCCCAATGTAATTCTCTTTCTAAACCTTCATTTATATTTTTTTTTCCGTAAACTCTAACTCTCTCTCTTTATATATATATATATATATATATATATATATATATATATATATACACACACACAATATTTATCTTTTTATTTCTATTCAACTTAAATAGGGATATAATAGAAAATTGTGTGAAATTTTATAATTTCAATTATATTAAATGAGTTTTCCTAATTTATGTGAAAAAAAAGTGGGTCTATCTTTGTGGGACGGAGGGAGTAATTAAGATTTAAGATATTACATTTTTAATATATTTTTAGAGTTTCCATAAATAGATTTTTTAATAGCATTAAATGTTCATTCTTAATCTTGTATTTAATAAGCGATCGATTTTGTAGTTTTTCAATTGGAGTCTCTCCATCTACTATCTAATTTAGTTATCATTACAAAAACTAATTTAGTTTTGTTATCATTACAAAATTAATTATCCAATGCGTTTTAATTTAATTATCTATATTTAAAATATTTAATTAATTAATCTTATCTTTGTTTTTGGTACAAAAATGCATGAATTTTCAATACTAATTAAGATTTGAGATATCACATTTTCAAGATTATTATGAAAACAATCAATGCACATTGAAAGAAAAATAAGTCCAACTCTATATTTTTAAAGTTTGTTGATAAGTGCGTTTTGTGCACTTATTCGGGTCCTTAAACTAAGCTTTTAATTCGTTATTTTAGTAATTTTCTACTTAATTCGGTGCATTATTCTCTACATTTCACTTTTAGACCCGTTTGTGAGAAATTGGAGAAGAAGGGATGAAAAGAGGTATAAATTGAAAGTTGAAGGACTAAATTGCACATCATTGAAAGATGAAGGACCAAATTGCGCATCATTGAAAGATGAAGGACCAAATTGCACATCATTGAAAGATGAAGGACCAAATTGGACATCATTGAAAAATGAAGGACCAAATTGCACATCATTAAAAGATGAAGGACCAAATTGCACATCATTGAAAGTTGAAGGACCAAATTACAAGCTATGAAAAGTTAGAAGATCAAAACAAGATTTCTAGAAAATTTGAGTTGGGCGATCGCCCAACTCACATCTCGGGCGAAGCGCCCATCATGGTTCCACCAAAACAGTAGAGTGATACCAAACCAATCTGGCGATCGCTTGAAATACATCAGGCGATCGCCCAGATGTAAAATTTTGTCCGCAAGATTTTTTTTTTCCTTTTGAATTCTAGTCTAGTTAGGTAAGTTTTGTCCACGATTTACGAATAATTTTGGCATATTCTAGGGTACCATAAAGTGGTATATATATGAGTGATTAACTCATATTAGGTTGTTGAATTTTGGGGAAGAAAACAAGACAAGAAACATAAAACGGAAGATCAAGATTCATCTTCTCCAAGAACGAAGATCAAGATCAAGATCAAGATTTCTTCGTTTCCTGGGTTATGAATTCCATATTTTCTTCTCCTCTTTCTTCTCTTATTATTAGTATGTTAGGCTAGTTTATTTTGTGCTAGGATTACGATGAAGTTTGTAATCTAAATTCTTCCATCTTGAGACCGGATTTTTGACAATTTATTTCATGATAGTTTTGAATAATTAATTTTGATTTATATGAATCTACAATTATATGCGCAATAATTGTATGATTGTTGTGGTGTGTTTTATCGTCGAAAGATCGAAAGCATGCTAGACGCTATTTTAATTATCTTAAAGTCCGATAGGGATAGAAATATACCGCTATACTTTAGGTGATCTTTAATTATCCATAGAAATTTAATGCTTTCATTTGTATTCGCATTCATCATAGAAATATAGTCGAGTCATGCATATGAATAGGTTTAACTTTATTCGAAAGAAACCTGTTGAACAATCTAGGGATATTGATCTTCATAACTGATGTAATTTGTCAAGACCAAGAATCAAGATAGAGGAATTAACAATTATAAGTGGATTCGGGATCCTAGTACTCTTCTTTCTCAATTTTAAAGTAATCTTTATTAATCTAATTTTTAGTTATTTGATTTACAATTAGTTTATTGTTTTAGTTCAAATTCTAATTAGTCTTAAATACCAAACATCAAAAGTTCAATAGATTCGGTTAAGGTCATTGTAATTGAACCGAATTATCTAAATCTTCGTGGGACGATACTTGGACTCACAATCCACTTTATTACTTGAGCGATCCGTGCACTTGCGGAATTATTTAAGATATAAAATCATTTGTCAAGTTTTTGGCGCCGCTCTTGGGGATTTAGTTTTAATTGCTCAATTACTTTAACACTAATTCGAACTTAAATTTTTTTTTTTTTATTTATTTGCTTTAATTACTTATTTCCTTAAGATTTACAAGATTCCGCTTTGTTTCCTTCGCACCATTGCATGCGGGTGAGAGACACGAGTCTCTAATTCCAGTTGATCCAGAGATCGAACGCACTTTTCATCGCAGCGAGAGAAGCAAGAAAGACACATCAAAAAGAGCAAAAACAAAGAAGACATAATGCGAATAACGAGATTGCTCGGGCAAGACAAGAGATTGATGAAGACAATATCTTTGGTTGGAGACTTTTGACTCACGCATCATACAGAGCCAATCCAAAGATCGCTCTACCCACCTTTTGGGTCACCGAACTTTCACCGAAGACTAATGTCATTCATCTATTCCGAATGGACATCAATTCTATGGCGGGACCGATGAGAATCCACATACACGCGTTTGAAGATTCTTGAAATGTGTCAACACTTCAAGTATCAAGGAATCTCGACGACGCCATCCGCCTCACGTTGTTCCCACATACTCTTCGGGACAAAGCTCTTGAGTGGTTGGACTCACTACCAATTGACAAAGATAACCACCGGAATGATCTAGCCCGTAAGTTTTGCACTAAATTTTTCCCACCAAACAAAGGTCTCGGTTGAGAAGCATGATATCTCCATATTTCAACAATCGAAATGTAATCTTTTGATGAGGCGTGGATCGATTCAAGAATATGTTAAGAAAGTGCCCTCATCACGGTGTTGGCGGGGGACAACAAATTCAATATTTCTATGTCGGGCTACTACCGTCATTCAAAAGCATGATTGACTCTTCATCCAACGGTTCTCTATCTACCAAAACAAAGGGTTGAAGCTCTAGATTTGTTTGAACAGTCGCTACCACCATCGCCATGTGGCCATCGAGATAGAGTTGTACAAAAGAGAACTGCGGGGGGTACATGAGGTAGATACTTTCACAAAGATTGTCTCACAGCAGATAAAGTCATTGGCACACAAAGTGGAGAGTATGTCATATTCACCAATGCAAAGCAATCAAAGAAATCGGCATGTGATTTAATGTGGAGCGGTCATAGTACATCGAATGTCCTATTCTATCACTACACACTGAATGTGTCGATTACATTCAAGGTGGTCACCACAACAAAACAACCCGTACTCCAACACATATAATCCGGTGGCGAAACCATCCAAATTTCTCTTGGAAGGACAATCGAATAATTTCGCACCACGCCAAAGAACGAGAAAGAGTACATCATTAGAAGACTCAATCGCTAAATTTATCGAGAAAACGATAAATTCATAGAGAGAACCGAAACGCTCATGCACAAGATCGATACTAATATTCAAAATCAAGGCATTCATATTCAAAATCAAAATGACCGCAATAAAGAATCTTGAGACACAAATGGGTCGATGGCAATTGCTTTATCGAGCAGAGCACCGTGTACTTTGCCCAATGTACAGAGGTGAACCCCAAAGAACATGTTAAAGCTATTACCACTAGAAGTGGGGTTCAACTACAGAGATCCATGTCAAGAGATCGGTTGCAAATGAAGAAGCGATGACCTTCCACCGATGAGGAACACGTGGTACGCATCGAAAGCGGACAACAACTATGAAAGAGAGTTCGTGCACACCACGGTGTTAAGGCAACTGCTCCTCTCAAGCCATATGATCCTCCAAATCCTATTTCCTCGTGAGGCTACAAAAGCACAAGTTGGACAAGCAATTGGAAATTTCTTGAGATCTTCAAGAAACTCCATATCAACATCCCTTTGCGCAGATGCACTTGCTCAGATGCCCAGTTATGCTAAATTCTTGAAAGATATCCTTTCAAATAAACGCAAGATGGAGGAACATGAGACAGTGATGTTGACAGAAGAATGTAGCGCTATTTTACAAAATAAACTACCTCCTAAACTCAAAGATCCAGGGAGTTTTACAATACCTTGCACTATTGGTGATTTTTGTTTTGATAAAGCTTTATGTGATCTAGGAGCTAGTATTAACTTAATGCCGCTTTCTATTTTCAGGAAATTAGGTTTGGGGGAAGCTAAAGCAACTACGGTAACTCTGCACCGGGTCGATCGGCCTATTAAACACCCAAGAGGAGTTGTTGAAGATCTATTGGTAAAAGTGGACAAATTCATCTTCCCAAATTTGATTTTATCATTCTCGACATGGAGGAAGATAAAGATGTCCCACTTCTTCTTGGTCGACCATTTTAGCCACCGGAAGAGCTCGATCGATGTACAAAAGGCCGATTGATTCTCGAGACTTAGCAAGGAGAAGGTCACATTTGATGTCTTTAAGGCAATCAAATATCCTACCGAAAGTCGACAAATTGCTTCAAAGTTGATGTGGTTGATGATGCCATACATGAAAATTTTCATCTCCATAATCCATCGTGATCCATTGAGGCTTGCATTGTGCGCCTCAATCCTCTCATGATGATTCCAGTGAGGTTGAGATGTGCGCAAGATATCTTGAAGCAAATCCTCCATATACATGCCGACCACGCTTTGAGGAGTTGGGAACAGTTCTATAAAACATCCGCCTTACATTCAACAACCTCCAAAATAGAGCTCAAACAGTTGCCTCTCATCTCCGTTATGCCTACACTGGGAGTCCTCTACTTTGCCTGTAATCATTGCAAATTCAATTAATAAGCTTGAAGAGGAAAAGTTACTCCGAGTGCTTCGAGAACACAAGACAGCTATTGGGTGGTCTATTGCTGACATCAAGGGTATCAGCCCTACTCTGTGCATGCATAAAATTCTCATGGAGGATGATTTTAAACCGAGTATTGACAGTCAAGAAAAGCTGAATCCTAATATGAAAGAAGTGGTCCGAGGAGAAGTCATGAAGCTAATGGATGCCGGGATAATCTACCCGATCTCGCATGCGGTGCTTGGGTCGATCCAGCCTCGGGTAGTGCCAAAGAAAGGAGGTATTACCGTGGTTCGTAATGAAAAGAATGAGTTGATTCCAACCGAGCAGTCACAGGATGGAGGGTTTGCATTGACTACCGCAAACTCAATATCGCTACTAGGAAGGATCATTTTCCCTTCCATTTATTGATCGATGTTGGAAAGATTGGTTTGGATATTCTCATTCTCGCTTTTTGGATGGATACTCCGGTATAATCAAATTCCAATAGCACCGAGGATCAAGAGAAGACCACATTCACTTGTCCCTATGGTACCTTTGCTTACCGTAGGATGCCTTTTGGTCTATGCAATGCTCCCCGCCACTTTTCAAATTGCATGATGGCCATCTTCTCGATATGGTGGAGAAATTCATTGAAATATTCATGGATGATTTCTGGTGTTTGGCTCATCCTTCGATGAGTGCTTGAGCACTTACACCGGTTTTGCAACGGTGTGAAGATGCAAATTGGCTCTCAACCGGGAAAAATGTCACTTCATGGTTCAAGAGGGCATCGTGTTGGGACATCGAATTTCGACGAGGGATTGAAGTGGACAAAGCAAAAATTCAGTGATAGAAAAATTGCCACCACCAACTTCTGTCAAGGGTGTTAGAAGCTTTCTTGGGCATGCCGGGTTCTATCGTCGATTTATCAGAGATTTTTCCAAAATCACAAAACCTTTATGTACTCTGCTGGTCAAGGATGTACCCTATGTCTTCTCTGAAGAGTGTCTATTGGCATTCAACACTCTAAAAGAGAAGCTCATTTCAGCACCAGTGATAATTGCACCTGATTGGAGCCTCCCGTTTGAACTAATGTGTGATGCAAGTGATTACGCAGTTGGGGTAGTGTTGGGGCAGCGAAAAGATAAAATTTTTCACGTGATACACTATGCCAGCAAGACTTTGAATGAGGCACAGCTTAATTATGCTACTACTGAGAAGGAGCTCCTAGCTGTAGTCTATGCCTTTGACAAATTCAGATCATATCTTGTTGGGTCAAAGGTGATAGTTTACACCGATCATGCACCTTGAAGTACTTATTGGAAAAGAAAGATGCAAAACCGAGGCTAATTAGATGGGTATTACTTTTACAAGAATTTGATCTCGAGATAAGAGATAAGAAAGGAAGCGAGAATGTAGTAGTGATCATCTATCCGACTTGAGCGGGAAGAGCGGATCGAGAGCTTGGATATTAATGAGGTGTTTCCAGATGAACAAATTTTTCGATTGGAGACAAAGACCGGTTTGCGATATAGTAAATTTCTGGCCAAATCCATCATCCTGCTTGATTATTCAAGTCATCAAAAGAAGAAATTTTTCACGACTTGAAGCAATATTTTGGGAGGATCCCATTCTCTATAGACGGGGTCGAGATCAAATTATTCGGCGATGTGTTCCTGAAGAAGAGGTCCCTCGATACTTGGGCATTGTCACTCTTGACCTCACCACCGGACACTTTGGTGCCTCTAAAAGCAATTTGCTAAAGTTCTACATGCACGGGTTCTCTTGGCCTTCTTTTTAAAGACGCTTACCTTTTTGTGAAGGAATGTGATCGATGCCACTCACGGAAATATCTCAAAAAGGAATGAAATGCCTCTTAACAGTATACTTGAGGTCGAGCTTTTTGATGTTTGGGGTATTGACTTCATGGGGCCATTCCTTCATCCTTCTCAAATCAATACATATTGGTTCTTTGTGGACTACGATCTAAATGGGTTGAGGCCGTTGCCTTACCTACTAATGATGCACGGGTTGTGATGGATTTCTTAAAAAAATGCATTTTCACTCGTTATGGCACACCCCGAGCCATCATTAGTGATGGTGGTAAGCATTTTGTAATCGTCAATTTGAGTCCTTGTTGGCTAAATATGGCGTTCGGCATCGCATTGCTACTCCTTATCACCCTCAAACCCGGTTGGGCAAGTGGAAGTCTCCAACCGGAGTTGAAGCGGATTCTTGAGGTGACGGTGAGTTTGTCAAGAAAAGATTGGTCAAAGAAACTCGATGATGCTTTATGGGCCTCACCGAACGACTTTCAAAACTCCTATAGGCATGTCTCCCTACCGCTAGTTTTTGGGAAAGCGTGCCATTTACCGATTGAATTGGAGCACCGAGCATATTGGGCAATGTCAAGAAGTTGAACTTTGATCTAAAGGCGGCTGGTGAAAAGAGACTCCTTCAATTGAATGAAATGGATGAGTTTCGGTTGGAAGCATATGAGAACGCGAAATTGTATAAGGAGCGGACCAAAAGTGGCACGATATGCACATTCAAAGAAGAGATTTTGAGGTTGGGCAAAGAAGTCTTGTTGTATAATTCTCGCCTCAAGCTTTTTCCTGGCAAGTTGAGATCTCGATGGTCGGGTCCGTATACAATCACACAAGTCTTTCCATATGGGGCGGTAGAAATCAGTCATGAGAGTAAAGGCACGTTTAAGGTCAACGGGCAGCGTTTGAAGATCTATTGGAATGGGGGATTCTCGAAAGAAAAGTCCACCGTTCAACTTGCACACCCGGAATGATCAATCCAAAAAGTCGAGCTCTAGACTATAACTCGAGCGCTTAATGGGAGGCAACCCATTTTTCTATCCCTTTCTCCTTTTTAGACGTTTTTATTTACATGCATGTAGTTGGAATAGTTTTATTGCTTTAACTTTTGGTTTTGCATTAATGTTTGCACTTAGTTGAATTTTTAGTTTGCATGTGTTTAGGGATTCTACCTTGTTTATTTTTGGTTTTAGGATTGTCCAATTTCTGCACTTTGAATCCTTAGCATAGTTGGTCTTTATGTTCATTTATGAAGTGAGTTTTGGCACAAGTTTGGTCTTTCCAATTCACCATTTTCAGTTTGGCTTGTGTTTAGGATTTCACATGTTAAAGTATATCTAGAGTCACATTTACACTTCATTTGCATGCTCACATCATTTCCATTTTCGCACGTTTTAGATGTTAGGCTTGTTGACTTAGTTTATATGCACAAAAAAAAAAAAAAGAACAAAAAAAAACAAAAAAAATTTGGTGAATCAAGCCGCCACCTAAGATTAACCCCGGGCGATCACCCCATCTAGATTCAACTGGGCAGAATGCCCATAGGCATGCCCAAGCGATCGCCTACTGACTATGCCAGCGATCGCCAGTGCATGTGCTTTGGTCAGACGCCCAAACTTAAGCTCAAAGGGCCAAAGAACAATGTTATTTTTCACACACGGTATCACCTCTCCATCACACACATCTTCAAGACCTAAATTCATCACCTAGTCACACAACTCTCACCAACACTCTTACGTGTACATTGTGTCCGTTCCATCCACTTCCTTATCCACGAATTGGGCCAAGCAAAGCAAGAGGTAGGATCTTTCTCCATCTTCTCAATCTTTTACTTTTTCGCTTGAGACCGGCACTTTTTCTTTGCGGTTTTATCTTGGTAAATTGAGGAGAATGGGATTAGGAAGATCTTGGGATGATGAATTGTTGATTTAGATAGAATTTTTGGGTTTGATTCATATCCGCAAATCATTGGCACTCTTGAATTATTTTGGCGCTGCACCACTTGTTCGATGAAATGACTAAGTGGCAACTCTTGCACAATTCGGGCCACTCTTTCATTGAGCTTCACTCATACGCCCTTAAGCATGCTTATTGTGCCCACATTCATTAGCATCACACTCCACATTGGCACACACCACTTCACTTGACCACGAGGGCGCCTTGGCATGCCATGGTGGGGCTTCTACCACTTCACTTCACTGTTTCGTCCCCTTCCGTCCCACTCATATGACCTCCGTTCTACCTCGATTTTGAATATGATACCAACCAATCTGTAGAACCGGATGTCCTGGAGATGGCTCGGACAATTTTCAATATTTCCTCAGATTTTCGGTGGTGAAAAGTAGTGTTCTTGACTACGTTTAAAATCAGAAATTTCTCTATTTTCCATGTCTTTCGATTGTATTTTCTATGTTCCTACCTTCTTTATGATGCCTAATGAATTCACTTTTATTTCTCTTAGGTACTATGGCACCAAAACGAAAAGACCCACCGACAAAAAAAAGGGAAGGAGAAGGTCGGTTCCTCATCTAGCCGACGCCTTGCTTGGTGGAAACTAACATTGACAACGGTGGTATTTTAAGATTTCGGATCCCAAGCGAGCATATCTACACAAAGTGGTTAGTACGTAGCATATTTGGGCCGAAAGGGAGGTGATTCGACCGACTTCCGTGCTACTGAAATGGCGAACCTCATTCGGTCTTGTGGTTGGCACGGGTCGCCAAGAAAACCTCATTTGGCCTATCCGCTATTGGTCAAGGAATTTCTCGCCAACTTCAATCACGCTATTGAGGAACCGGAGGCGTAACATCCAGTACACCACTTGGGTCCGGGAAAGTGGGTTAAATTCATCCACCGTGATCGAAAATTTTATGGATCGACCGTTGATGATCTCGAGCCCGTCCCTCGCCGATCCGGATATGACACAAGTGACTCGGTTTCTTTATGGACGAGCGACGCGTGGCCTCTTGTGGGACCCAAATTTCTACACAACCAGGTTGACGAGAGTCTACGCATCTTCCATATTTTTGTGTGTCATAACATCGATCCTACCTCCCACCGCACGGACTTCAATGACACTCGGGCTCAACTCTTATATCATCTTGCAAGTGGGCGAAAAATTGACTTGGGGACTCACATCTTCCGATTTATTGTTGATCTTGCCTCGCATTATGCATCTGGCCGGTCCCCGATGTTCCCTTGCCTTATTAGTGCACTATGCTTGGCAGAAGGGGTGCCATTACTCCCTCATGAAGAGCCTGAGATTCCTGAACCGCCCATCACCAAACGGACCTTGGGGCGTCCGGTGGCGACGAGCAATGGACAATCCAGCCCGATCCCGATTCTTTGGGCCGATCGCCTCTTGCGTCGATTTTTACCCGATTATCGAGGGTGGTCGGGTTTTGAGCTCAATTCAAAGACACTCGGCCAGAGACCATGCGCCGCACGGTTGACCACATGAGGATTGAATCGACTCCTTGATCGCAAAGAACACGGCACTCGTGAGGGGAGCAACGGACTATAAACTACACGCATAACGATGTCCATCATCGCATGCTCCACTTTGCGCGACGCTTGATGATATTTATACCGTCGTCTCTCGGCCATGCCGAGCAGTGCTCCTCCCCATGGATCCACCCCTCTTGCACCAGCCGACCCACCGAGACCCTCTTCTCCACATTTACCTCCAGGGAGTTCCTGATCCTTTTCCTCCTTTACTTTTGTTCTAAATTGCTTACATTGGGGACAATGTAATATTCTCTTTTGGGGGTGGGTAAAGTATCAGGATACTTATTGACTGTTTTTGAATGCGTATCACTCGGGTCTATATAAAAAAAAAAAAAAAAAAAAAAAAAAAAATTTCATAGTTATTGTTGAATATCCTGCGCCAATGATGAGATTTGTTTGAAGTTGAGTACATTTTTAGTAGAATATTGGATAACACTTGAACACATGCTTTTATCTCGAATACTTATCCATGCTAGACTAGATTTGAAGCACGTGGCCACTGTTGACTTATCACTTATTGGAAACATGACTTGAGTGTATGTGTTGATATTATTGACTTAGATCATTATAAAAAAATTCTCGTCCCTAAATCTTTAGACTAGTAACCAAACTGTTTGAGAACAGTTTGGGGGTGTTAAAGTACTACTTGTGTTTTTAGAATTTTGATGGTTTTGGTCTTCCGAGTCTCATCCTTGGTTGAATAGGTTATAGTAAAGGAATCTAAACCGAGCACTACTTACTATTTGAATAAATAAAACAAAATATGACTCGAGCAATTAAGCTGTTTGGGTATTTTTAAAACATGGTACCCTAAAGTCATCTGACTTGGGAGTCATCGACCCAAAGCTCGTTACATGAGTCAAAAAAAAAAAAAAAAAAAATTTGTACATCTTTGCTTCTCTTATAGCACATGGGGACTCGAGCAATTAAGCTCATTAGGGTATTTCAAAACACAGTGCCCTATGGTCATCGACTTGGGAGTCATCGGCCCAAAGCTCACTACAAGGGTCACATAGAAAGCTAATATGAGAGAAGTATTGCACAAGATGTGAGATCGGTTTATGAGTAAAATAAATAAAAAGTGCTAAAGGTGCTCGGTAAGGACCTGCTAGATTAAAACCCAAGAAATCAAGATGAGAATTCGAAATCATTCACCACCCTAGTTACGAGAATACAAGTTCTAATTTTACCACTTTATTTGAAAAAAAAAACATTGTGTTGATCAATAGGAACCAAATTTGCTAGAACACCTCGGGATTGGAGAGAAAAGCTTTAGAAGTGTGATAAATTACGAGAGGTGTAAGGAATAAATGACTACAATGGGTTCGGGACTGTAAAAATATCAACAACACAATATTGGTCGTGGTCTAATACATGAGTAAGTTCAATTTCTGGCTAATCACACACTCACTAAAGGTCGAGCAATGGATAAGTGAAATTTTTGGTGTTGTTTAATCTTTTTCTAAACGTATTACTTGATTTTTCAAACATGAGGCATATAGTAAGACAT
Organism: Forsythia suspensa; assembly: GCA_023638005.1. NCBI lineage: Eukaryota > Viridiplantae > Streptophyta > Magnoliopsida > Lamiales > Oleaceae > Forsythia > Forsythia suspensa. The sequence continues at coordinate 36,088,841 of CM042671.1, forward strand.
TTGACATAAACTCAATCATTGTTATTTTGTTCAAATTTTAGTTTAAGTTTATGGTTTATTTTTATTTTGTTTTGTTGTTCGAGGACGAACAAAGGTTTAGTTTGGGGTGTTTGATAAGTGCGTTTTGTGCACTTATTCGGTCCTTAAACTAAGCTTTTAATTAGTTATTTTAGTAATTTTCTACTTAATTCGGTGCATTATTCTCTACATTTCGGTTTTGGACCCGTTTGTGAGAAATTGGAGAAGAAGGGATGAAAAGAGGTATAAATTGAAAGTTGAAGGACCAAATTGCACATCATTGAAAGATGAAGGACCAAATTGCGCATCATTGAAAGATGAAGGACCAAATTGCACATCATTGAAAGATGAAGGACCAAATTGCACATCATTGAAAGATGAAGGACCAAATTGCACATCATTAAAAGATGAAGGACCAAATTGCACATCATTGAAAGTTGAAGGACCAAATTACAAGCTATGAAAAGTTAGAGGATCAAAACAAGATTTCTAGAAAATTTGAGTTGGGCGATCGCCCAACTCAAATCAAGAAGCGCCCATCATGGTTCCACCAAAACAGTGATACCAACCAATCGGCGATCGCCAAATGTAAAATTTTGTCCATGATTTTTTTTTTCCTTTTTTGAATTCTAGTCTAGTTAGGTAAGTTTTGTCCACGATTTCTGAATAATTTTTGGCATATTCTAGGGTACCATAAAAGTGGTATATATATGAGTGATTAACTCATATTAGGTTGTTGAATTTTTGGGGAAGAAAACGAGTGCAAGAAACATAAAGCGGAAGATCAAGATTCATCTCTCCAAGAACGAAGATCAAGATCAAGATCAAGATTTCTTCGTTTCCCAAGTTATGAATTCCATATTTTCTTCTCCTCTTTCTTCTCTTATTATTAGTATGTTAGGCTAGTTTATTTTGTGCTAGGATTACGATGAAGTTTGTAATCTAAATTCTTCCATCTTGAGACTGGATTTTTGACAATTTATTTCATGATAGTTTTGAATAATTAATTTTGATTTATATGAATCTACAATTATATGCGCAATAATTGTATGATTGTTGTGGTGTGTTTTACTGTCGAAAGATCGAAAGCATGCTAGACGCTATTTTAATTATCTTAAAGTCCGATAGGGGATAGAAATATACCGCTATGCTTTAGGTGATCTTTAATTATCCATAGAAATTTAATGCTTTCATTTGTATTCGCATTCGTCATAGAAATATAGTCGAGTCATGCATATGAATAGGTTTAACTTTATTCGAAAAAAAACATTTGAACAATCTAGGATATTGATCTTCATAATCGATGTAATTTGTCAAGACCAAGAATCAAGATAGAGGAATTAACAATTATAAGTGGATTCGGGATCCTAGTACTCTTCTTTCTCAATTTTAAAGTAATCTTTATTAATCTAATTTTTAGTTATTTGATTTACAATTAGTTTATTGTTTTTAGTTCAAATTCTAATTAGTCTTAAATACCAAACATCAAAAGTTCAATAGATTCGGTTAAGGTCATTGTAATTGAACTGAATTATCTAAATCTTCGTGGGAACGATACTTGGACTCACAATCCACTTTATTACTTGAGCGATCCGTGCACTTGCGGAATTATTTAAGATATAAAATCGCTGTCAAGTTTTGTTATTATTGCAAAAAATAATTTTCTGATACATTTTAATTTAATTATCCATATTTTAAATACTTAAATAATTTAATTTAATTAATTAATCTTATCTTCATTTTGGTCAAAATATGCACGAGTTTTTCAATGCTAATTAAAATTTAAGAAATCACATTTAAACTTTTGTTATAGTTTAAATGTGTTATTCAATTTTCATTAATCCTTACTTTATAACTTTTCAAAAATAAAAAAAACAACAAAAAGTAACATACATAAGAAAATAGCCAAACATGTTTCAAATAGATTGAATGGTTATAGGACTAATAAAAAGTTGTACTCAACTAAAACAATTATTATGACATGATTTAAGAGATTACATTTAAAATATTGCATTTTCAAGATTATTATAGAAGACATTAATGCAAAGTGAAAGAAAAATAAGTCAAGATTCTTATTTTTAAAGTTTTGTTATCATTGTAAAAATTAATTTTTCAATACGTTTTAAATTTAATTATCTATATGTTAAATATCTAATTAATTAAATTAAATTAATTAATTATATTCGTTTTAGTCAACGTATGCATGTATTTAATACTAATTAAAATTTAGTTTTTGGTCAACTTGAAATGAATAAATAATAATTTTATTGAATTAATAATGGGTTGAAAATTATATAAAATACTTAATTTGAATTTTTTACAAAATAAAAATAAAAATTCCCAGAGTCATCTTTCTAATTGACAAATTCTGTTCAATGAATAATAAATAAATAAAAAATTAGTCAAATGACTTTTGATGTTAGTTATTATTCTTCTTCATTTTAATTTGGAATTTTTAGTTTTGTATTATTTTGCAATTTAAAAAAAGTTCAAGAATGAATGTGTTTCGTTGGTTTTTGTTGTGGATGATCTTTTACTTTTATGGGAGGAAGCTTTGTAGAAAAAGAAATTGAATATAAATATTGGGTAAAAATATATAATTTTGTGTAATAAGAAAATAGAATAAATAAAGTTGTATTAGTAGTGTAGTCAATAGATTTCTAGAAAGTTTATTTACGGAGAAGATAGATGAAAGAGATTATTTTTTCGAATGTAGAAATAATAGTAATTAAAATTTAAAAAAAAAAATGCATAGATTTTTCAGAAGTGCCGTCAAAATTTTATTTTCCGCCTAAATACTTTTATATTTAGAATTTATATTTTTTTTCAGTTTCCATAAATGGTTTTTTCAATAGCATTAAATGTTCATTCTTAATACTGCATTTAATAGCTGTCTGATTTTATAGTTTTTCAATTGGAGTCCTTCAATCTACCTTCTAATTTAGTTGTCATTACAAAAAGTAATTTAGTTTTGTTATCATTATAAAATTAATTATCCAAATGCGTTTTAATTTAATTATCTATATTTAAAATATTTAATTAATTAATCTTATCTTTGTTTTTGGTACAAAAAAATGCATGAATTTTTCAATACTAATTAAGATTTGAGATATCACATTTTCAAGATTATTATGAAAACAATCAATGCACATTGAAAGAAAAATAAGTCCAACTCTATATTTTTAAAGTTTGTTATTATTGCAAAAAATTAATTTTCTAATACATTTTAATTTAATTATCTATATTTTAAATACTTAAATAATTTAATTTAATTAATTAATCTTATCTTCATTTTGGTCAAAATATGCACGAGTTTTTCAATGCTAATTAAAATTTAAGAAATCACATTTAAACTTTTGTTATAGTTTAAATGTGTTATTCAATTTTCATTAATCCTTACTTTATAACTTTTCAAAAAATAAAAAAAAACAACAAAAAGTAGCATACATAAGAAAATAGCCAAACATGTTTCAAATAGATTGAATGGTTATAGGACTAATAAAAAAGTTGTACTCAACTAAAACAGTATTATGACATGATTTAAGAGATTACATTTAAAATATTGCATTTTCAAGATTATTATAGAAGACATTAATGCAAAGTGAAAGAAAAATAAGTCAAAATTCTTATTTTTAATGTTTTGTTATCATTGTAAAAATTAATTTTTCAATACGTTTTAAATTTAATTATCTATATGTTAAATATCTAATTAAATTAAATTAAATTAATTAATTATATTCGTTTTAGTCAACGTATGCATGTATTTAATACTAATTAAAATTTAGTGTTTGGTCAACTTGAAATGTATAAATAATAATTTTATTGAATTAATAATGGGTTGAAAATTATATAAAATACTTAATTTGAATTTTTTACAAAGTAAAAATAAAAATTCCAGAGTCATCTTTCTAATTGACGAATCCTGTTCAATGAATAATAAATAAATAAAAAATTAGTCAAATGACTTTTGATGTTAGTTATTATTCTTATTCATTTTAATTTGGAATTTTTAGTTTTGTATTATTTTGCAATTTAAAAAAAGTTCAAGAATGAATGTGTTTCGTTGGTTTTTGTTGTGGATGGTCTTTTACTTTTATGGGAGGAAGCTTTGTAGAAAAAAAAATTGAATATAAATATTGGGTAAAAATATATAATTTTGTGTAATAAGAAAATAGAATAAATAAAGTTGTATTAGTAGTGTAGTCAATAGATTTCTAGAAAGTTTATTTACGGAGAAGATAGATGAAAGAGATTATTTTTTCGAATGTAGAAATAATAGTAATTAAAATTTTTTTAAAAAAATGCATAGATTTTTCAGAAGTGCCGTCAAAATTTTATTTTTCCGCCTAAATACTTTTATATTTAGAATTTATATTTTTTTCAGTTTCCATAAATGGTTTTTTTAATAGCATTAAATGTTCATTCTTAATACTGCATTTAATACCTGTCTGATTTTATAGTTTTTCAATTGGAGTCCTTCAATCTACCTTCTAATTTAGTTGTCATTACAAAAAGTAATTTAGTTTTGTTATCATTACAAAATTAATTATCCAAATGCGTTTTAATTTAATTATCTATATTTAAAATATTTAATTAATTAATCTTATCTTTATTTTGGTACAAAAAAATGTATGGATTTTTCAATACTAATTAAAATTTAAGATATTACATTTTCAAGATTATTTTATTTAATTAATTAACTTTCATAAATAACTATATAAATTATATTATGTGATTACACCTTCCGTGCATCGCACGGGTGCAACACTAGTTCTATTAAAATTGGCCACACAAAGGTTAGATGGATGAAAACTAAGGACCACATGTCGCCCAAAGCTTAATCAAGCGATGAAGTCAAAGCAAGTGTGGTCCAAGCCCCAAGCGAACCCCTCAACCCAACCCAACCCAACCCAACCCAACCCAACCTAACCTAAATTTTGATGACCAAAGACATTTAATCAGGAGTTTTACTACTTGTACATTTCTACTTACACCCTCACTTTTGGGGTAGAACATTTGGTCAAAATCATATATTTGGCCAAATTAATTATGATTTGGCCAGATCATTATTTGCCACATAAGCAGATGTATGTGAGATGTAAGTGAGGATGTACAGTAGCAAAAATCTTTAATCAAACTGTCGGCTGAAGTTAGAAAACAAGGAAGGCTTCGCTGAAGGGCTTCAGCCGAAGCTCCAATTCAGTGATAAAAATAGCCAAAGGTCCTCGGCGAAGCCTCTTGTGCCGAAAGTGAGAAAAAAGACAAATACCCAGTAAATATAAGCAACAAAATATCTCATGGAGCACGTGGAGAATCTCTAAGTGCCAAAGTTAATTACAAATGAGCATGTGTGGCTAACTATTACATGAATCGGATGAAAGACATTGCTGGAACAATGATTGGCTGCCACGTGTCTTGGAATCATCTAAAAATCCAAGTCTCTCAATGAGGGGGCAACATATGACTATGAAAGTACAAAAGACTAAAAAGCTTATAAATAGCCTTTAGAAAATAAAAGAAAATGAGAGAATGTGAAAACCTTGGCCAAATTCTTGCTATCTGAATTCTCAACTCTTACTTGTCAGCAATCACCACTCAACACTCCTGATTTAAGGACTGGCGATTGAACAAGGGTTGAGTCATTTGTTTGAGCAAGAAGGTAGACAAGGACTTGTTAGCTTCAAATTTCTAATGTTAACAAGTTGGTGCCGTATGTGAAAATGCATAGTTTCTACAAAGCTAAGAAACCACTGTAAAGACGCTCTCGGTGACTTATCTTCAAAAACATAAAATTATGTGTTACCAAACTAAGTTGAAAATGAGTGACATAGAAGGAAAAATAGGTGAGAATGAGTTAGAGGGACAAATTGAATATCTGGAGGATAGCGAAATTAATCTGAAGAGACGCCGAGAAGGGGCTCCGAATTTGACCACCAACAAGGAAATGGAGGTCTCCCAGAAAAAACGCAACCGGAGAAAAAATAAAATATCTATCCCAAAAATTGTTTCAACTTTGGTCGAACATGTCCAGATGCTTGTGAAAGAAAATAGGGCACATAAAGCATATCTTAGAGGCCAGCCTAGGAATGAAGAGTAAATTGGAGCTGGAGCTCAAGCCCCAACAACTAGCCATTCATATCCGCAAAGGGCAAAATGCCTCTTGAGATTGTTGATTAAGGTATTAGCTCGAGTCACATGTCGGATAAAGTGCTAAAGTATATACCAACAAGACCTTGACCAAGGATAAAACCTTTGGCTTTCCAAGAAATCCAAGAGCATATGCAACTCCAAGCCTCACCAGTCCAGTGACTCACTGATGGGAGCTAGAGTGTCGATCCGTAAGGTCCGCCAATGTCTTTAATAGACTGGGTGACAATGCAGATTCTTATCAAATGTAGGCCTTCGTATTTGAAGGATAGAAGATGGAGACAGTCCCAAGAGGCCCGCCATATATGCCTGAATAATACTATGATTACGAAGGGAAAGACCCTACGAGATCCTCTGAGCTCAATGACAATGACAAATATCTCTATTTTCTCAAGAAATCTGGAGTATCTACATCCATCAAGCTTTTGTAAAGCCCAAGTTGGAGAAGTATACCAGGAGATGCGACCCCTATATCATTTGTCTAAATATACGACTAAGATGAATTTAAAAAATGCTTCGCACCTCCTTGAAATGTCAGTCTTTTCACATGACCTATACTTGGTCTTCCATGGTACATAAAGTTGAAGCCCGACTCTATCATAAGCTGACCTCAGCTAAAAGAAGCATTTATGAGTGCTTTGCTAGGCCATACTTTGGGTGAATTCCCTGACACAATCCTGAATTATATTAGATATGACCCAAATGAAACTATAAAGAGTTATTTCAATAGGTTCCAAAATGAACTCATCGTAGTCAAATCCATATCCAATGAGAAGACACTTGATGCCTTGTGGAACGGTCTAAGTATGGAAACTATATTCTGGCGGGATGTTCATAATAAGAGCCCGAATCTTCAACTAGTATGGAAAACTATTGAGAACAAGAATAAGCACGAAAGAATAATGGGGATAATAGCACAGAAGACAACAAAGTTCCGATAGTATAAGGTTGAAGTGAACAAGGTTGTCCCTGCATAGGTGAAACCTGCAGGCGAGGTTTCTATTTCTTTATCTAGATCAGTACTAAGTTGATATCTGATGTCCTAATTTCACGTCCCATTGGTTGTCCCTCCAATAAAAACATTACATATCATCAATGTGAATGCATTAAATATTGTCCATAATAATCATTTTACTTATTTAATTGATGATGTGTAAGATTTTCATTGGAGGGACAACCAAGGAGACATGGAATTGAGACAGCAGATCTCAACTCATCAAGTACTACAAGGTACATCGATCTGAAAGCCACGATAGGGAATAATGCCTAGAAGTTAGGGCCATCATTGGCAAGCTGATTGAACAAAGATGTAAGCCATGTGGAAGGGATCAGTCAACACAAACTGCGTAAACCCGAGTCTCCAGTTATCCTTATCACAGAGGGCGAAGCATGCGGGCAAGTGGAAGAGGTCACATGCCAGCTCCTTAGGTACCTCAGACCGAGGGCTTGACGAGGTCGAACGTACTCTCCCCTGCAATTCAATCAACTAACAAAAAAATCAACACTGTAATAGGAAAACCTATCATTGGAAGCCCCCCCCCATGTTGGAGGGTCGACTACAATTCTCAGAAAAACTATGCAAGGACAGCTAGGAAGTCGGCGTTGAAAAATTACCAGGTGCAAAGAAAAGCAAAGCCTAAAGGGCCAGCCATAATGTTCGACGATGATGACGATGTTGGTGTTCATTGTCTACACTGCGATGCCCTTATAGTGTAGGTAGTGATAGTTCGTAACGTTGTCAAACGTATGTTAGTGGATGATGCAAGTTCGATAAACGTTCTGTTCAACAACGCCTAAAATCAGATAGAGGTGGACCATCCCTGGACACCTATGTTAGATTCAATGTACGGTTTCAGATGAGACATCATTGTTACACGAGAAAAAACTACCCTGGTTGTCGAAGTTGGAAGCAAACATTTGGTTGGCAGAAACTATATGGAATTTTGATCATTAATCGAATATCTGCATATAATGGGATATTGGGCCACCCTGCCTTGAAACAATTGATGGCAGCAACTTCAATTCACCATCTGGAGATAAAGTTATCCACACCAGCAGGGGTTGCCATTGTGAAAGGCAATCAAGGATTTGCACACGAGTGATATTTAAGTGCCTTGATGAATAAAGCCCAACGATCTCCTATGGTGAATATGGTAATGATGGCATAGTTATGTTGACCTATGGTTAACTTTAAACTTTAATGTTTTGATTATAACAAACAAAATAGTTGTATTTTCTAACAATCTATTTTCAAGTAATATTCAAAGTGCTACAAATCGAACTCTCATGCAATGCCAAGATCAAGTCAAAATCAATACAAGAGTTCAAGTATCTCAAGATCCAAAATTCAAGATTCGAAGATCAAGATCGAAGAATAGATTTCTAGATAAAATTGTGAAAGAATTAACTCTTTGATTTTTAGCAATTAAATGGATGAACGCTCAAAAACATTTTTATGCACAAAACCTAAGTGAATATCGCTTGCATAAAATACATTTATCAAAGCTACAAAGAAAATTTTCAATCTGTGGAAACGGTCATCCATTTGGATGAAACGGTCATCCGTTTAGAGCGAACCGGTCGACCGTTTGATAAATCGGTCGTTTGTCTGGCTGTGATTTTCTAAAAAGTGTTTATTCTGATTTTTTGCAGTTCCAACGGCTAGTTCTGACCATCTGACCGGTCAATCGTCTGGTCATCCGTTTGGTCATCCGTTTCAACAGAAAGTGACGAAAATGCATCTCTATAAATACCACTTTATTTATTATCATTCAACAACACTTACAAGAGCATTTACAGAGAGAATTATATTGATAAAATTTATTCAAAGCTTTATTACATTTATATCTTCAATATCTCTTATTGAAAAATTTTAGTTGATCAAATCAAACTTTTGATTCATTATTATCAACAAAGTTTTATTATAACACTTGAACTTTCTCATCTATTGCTATTCATTAATGTATTAGTCTCTCTCTTAGAACCAAACTTGTATTTATCATTCTTCAAGAGAGAAATACATTCTCAAATCTATTTCTTTATATCTTTGGGTCGTATTGAGGTCTCTTGAAAGCTCTATATTGTATAAGGATTGATGCTCTTTGTTTGTAAGTCACCAGATAGATACATTGTAAGAGTTTAGATTGTACCATAAGTCAATCAAGATAGTGGAAAGGCAGTGCTCGTGTTGGAGAGCTTGGTAACGGGGAACGTAGATCATTAGTTAGATCAAACCTCTATAAAAATATCGTTTGCATTCTCTCTACCATTTTATTTATTTTCATTGTACTCATATTTTTGTGGATTAATTTTTATTTCTTAAATTTATTATTTTGAGAATATTTTACGAAAAAGTTTGAGAAAACCAATTCACCCCCCTCTTGGTTAGTTATTCTTGGACTATCAATTGGTATCAGAGCAAGATGCTCATTTTTTATAAATGATTATATAATCTTGAGTAATGGCTAACCAAAATATTCAAAACCTTGAGGGTCACTCTACAAATTGTCCTCCATTCTTTAATGGCACCCATTACAACTATTAAAAACTAGAATGATAATTTATATTCAATCAATTGATTATAACATTTGGGAAGTTATTGAGTTTGGTCCATATGTACCTACAAAAATTATTAAAGTTGATGATAAATCGGACCAAACTACTCCTAAGCCTAGAGAAGAATATGATGAAGAGGATAAAAGAAAATTGTCTTTGAATGCTAGAGCCAAAAACTTACTCTATTATGCTTTAAATAAAAATGACTTTAATTGTATTAGCACATGTGATTCTACTTATGATATTTGACATGCATTAGAGATAACTCACTTAGGTACTAACAAGGTTAAAGAAACTAAAATAAATCTATTGACAAAAGATTTTGAAAATTTCTTTACGAAGCAAGATAAACTTATTGTAGATATGATTACTCGATTTACCGATATTATTAATGGCCTTAAGGCCTTTGATCAAAAATTTACTAACAATGAACTTGTGAGTAAAATGCTTAGGTCGCTTTCGAAGATTGGAACTCTTTGAGGATGTTGATAGAGAATACAAAAGATATCAACACTTATCTATTGGAGGATCTAAATAGAACGTTAATGACGTATGAGCTCAACAATGCCGAAACGAATGAGAAAAAGTAAAGAAGAGATTAAGGAGCCTCCCAAGAGGCAAATTGCATTGAAATCAACAAACGATGAAGGATCCTCCAACACAACCATGAATGATAAGAACTTGATGATCTAGTTTTTCTTTTCAAGAAGTGGAGAGGGTTTCGAAATAACCGACGATTTTAAAAGAAAGAAGACAAAAGTGAAGAGAAAAACAAAAAGTTCATATGATATGATTGTGACAAATCCAGTCACAAGAGGACCGATTGTCCAAACAAGAAGAAGTTCATCAAAAATAAAGCACTTCAAGCTATATGGGATGATAATGATGAAGATGATCTCGAAGAAGATGAAGTTCAAGAAGAGATCGCCAATATGTGCTTCATGGCTATTGAAGATGAGGTAAGTACAAACAACAATGACTCATACAATAACTTATCCACTTCTTATGATAAAATTCTTGAAGAATTTGAGAAACTTGTTTCAAAATACTCTATTCTTAACAATAAACACTCATTATTGAAAAAAGTAGTCAAGAAACTCTTTATTTCACAAAAGGACTTTGAAAAGAAAAAGAATGATCATAAATCCTTAATTAAAGAAAATATTTCATTGAAAAAAAAATGGTTGATTTAACAAGCATTATTCACAAGTTTACCCAAGGAAAGAAAAATTTTGAATTAATGCTTGATAAGCAAAAATGTGTGTTCAACAAAGGGAGAATTGGATATAAACCTCTCTTGAAACAAAAATCTCTTGAAATCATATTTGTGAAATTATCCAATTTTTCTCAACAAAACTTAACATGTAGTTTTTGCAAGAAAATTGGTCATGTTGCTTATAATTGTTCAACTAAAAAGATACTATACTTTGAAAGAAAATATAAGTGGATAAAAGAATCTACAAACACTAACTATCAAGGACTCAAATTTATGTGGGTACCAAAAATCAAAAATTAAAATTATTTTTGTAGGTACCATGAAAGGTCAGAGCAATTGGTTCTTGGATAGTGGTTGTTCAAAACACATGACCGTGGATCGATCATTACTATCAAGTCTCAAAAGAAAATATGGAGGTCATGTGACTTTTGGAGACAATGCTAAAGAAAAAATTATAGGCATTGAAAATATTGGTAATCATTCATCTCCTTCCATTGAAAATGTTTTATTACTTGATAATTTTAAACATAATTTGCTTAGTATAAGTCAATTATGTGATAAATATTATCTCATTAGATTTGATTCTTTCAAATACCTCATTGAGGATGCTATATCTAAGGAGGTATTGTTCATGGGGAGCCGACATAAGGATGTTTACATCATAACTATTGAATTTGAACTTGAAAAAAAAATAAAATGTCTTTCAAGTATAAAGGATGATTATTGGTTATGGCATAGGAGATTATGACATGTTAGCATGGACTTACTTTCAAAAATCTCCAAAAATAGTTTTGTAAAAGGTTTACCAAATATAAAGTTTGAAAAAGATAAAATTTGTGATGCTTGTCAATTTGGAAAACAAGTAAAGAGTTCTTTTAAACTTAAACAACAATCTTATACTACAAGACATTTACAACTTCTCCATGTAGATTTATTTAGTCCTTCTAGAACCGCTAGTTTAAGTAGAAAATATTATGCATTTGTTATTATTGATGATTTCTCAAGATTCACATGGGTCATGTTTTTAAATTTAAAAGATGAAGCTTTAAATGCATTTAAATATTTTTACAAAAGAGTTCAAAATGAAAAGGATACACCATTACCACAATTAGGAGTGATCATGGTGGAGAATTTGAAAATATAGCTTTTGATGAGTTTTACAAATCAAATGGATATGAACATAAATTTTTTAGCTCCTAGAACTCCTCAACAAAATGGTGTAGTAGAAAGGAAGAATCGAACATTGTAAGAAATTACTCGGACCATGTTAAATGAAAACAATTTACTAAAATACTTTTGGACCGAAGCCGTAAATACTTCATATTATATTTTAAATAGAGTTTTGGTTAGTCGAAAGAAAACTAAAACTCTATATGAGCTTTGAAAAAGTAGAATTTCCAATATCAAATATTTTAAAGTTTTTGGGTGTAAATATTTTATATTAAACACAAAAGAAAATTTGGAAAAATTTGATCCAAAATTCGATGTTGAAATTTTTCTTGGATATTCATCTACTAGCAAAGCTTTTAGAGTTTTTAACAAAAGAACTTTAGTAGTTGAAGAATCCATGCATGTGGTCTTTGATGAAACTAACTCCATTGAACAAGAAAAAATCATTGATGATGAAGTTTTAGAAATCCCATTTGAACAACTAAGTGTTCAAAATCAAGGAAAAGGGAATCCAAATAATGTTGAAATTCAACATGAGGAGGAAATAATTATACAACAAAATGAAGAAGAACCTCATGAAAATCCTAACACTTCATCATTACCTAAAGAATGGAAGTTTGTCCCTTCTCACCCAAAATATCTCATCATTAGTAATCCATCAAAAGGGGTAAGCACTAGAAACTCTTTTAAAAATTTTCTTAACAATTGTGGTTTCTTTTCGCAAATTGAGCCAAAGAATTTTAAAGAAGTCGAGTCTGATGAATTTTGGATTCTAGCTATGCAAGATGAACTAAATCAATTTGAAAGAAATCATGTTTGAGATTTAGTTGCTAGACCAAGTTCACAAACCGTAATTGGTACAAAATGGGTTTTTCAAATCAACGAGATGAAAATGGTATAATTGTGAGTAACAAAGCTAGATTAGTGGCTCAATGTTACAATCAAGAAGAAGGTATTGATTTCAAAGAAATTTTTTGCATCGGTTGCTAGATTAGAGTTAATTCGCATACTTCTTGCTTTTGCTTGTCATAAGAATTTCACTCTTTTTCAAATAGATGTCAAAAGTGTATTTTTGAATGGAGTCATTCAAGAAGAAGTTTTTGTTGAGCAATCACCCAACTTTAAAAATCATAAATTCTCGGACAAAGTTATCAAACTTAGAAAAATTCTTTACGGATTAAAGCAAGCTCCTAGAGCTTGGTATGAAAGATTAAGCAAATTTCTCTTATCAAATAGCTTTTTAATGGGTAAGGCGAATACTACACTATTTATAAAAATAAAAAGAATGATATGATTGTTGTTCAAATTTATGTTGATGATATCTTTTTTTGTGCTACTAACATTTCCATATGTGAAGAATTTTCTAAGTGTATGAGCAGGAAATTTGAGATGAGTATGATGTTTGAGCTTCAAATCAAACAAACTAATGATGGAATATTCATTAGTCAACCCAAGTATATCTTGGATATGCTCAAAAAGTTTGAAATGGAAGAATTGAAGCCAATGAATACTCCAATGAGCTCATCAATCAAATTAATTAAAGATGAGCAAGGTACTTCCATTGATATAACAAAATATCGAGGTATGATCGGATCTCTTTTTTATTTAACCGCTAGTAGGCCCGATATTATGTTTAGTGTATGCTTATGTGCTAGATATCAATATAATCATAAGAATTCCCATCTTAGTTCCGTAAATCGCATTTTTCGTTACCTTAGCGGAACTAGATCCTTAGGTCTTTGGTATCCTAAAGAGACTTATTTTGATTTACTTAGTTATTCAGATGCCGATTGGGCCGGTTGCACAATTGACCGTAAAAGCACTAGAGGAACTTGCCACTTTCTAGGCTTTGCCTTAGTTTCGTGGTTTAGTAAGAAACAAAATTTCGTTGCTTTATCAACCGTCGAAGTCGAATATATCTCAGCCGCTAGTGATTGTGCTCAAATCCTATGGATGAAACAAACTCTTCGTGATTATCACCTATCCTTTGAAAATGTTTCTATTATGTGTGATAACACTAGTACCGTCAACTTATCTAAAAATTCTGTTTTGCATTCTCGTACCAAACACATCGAGATTAGACATTATTTTTTACGAGACCATGTACAAAAGGGAGATATAACTTTGGAGTTTGTAAACACCAAAAAATAATTGGCCGATATTCTTACAAAACCTCTAGCACTTGAGAGATTTGCCTATATTCGACGAAATCTAGGCATAATTGACGAAGGTGAAGTTTATGTCTAACTCTTTATGTTTCTTATAATAGATTGCATTTCATGTGCTAAACGTATGTTTAAAGTCTTTATCAAGGGACCAAATCATTAAAAATGCATGATTTTTCAGAAAATCCGTTGAAATGGACGACCATATCCCAACACGGACGTCCGTTTGAAGAAAAACGGATGACCATTTGTTTATCCGGTTGATCATCCGTTTAAGTAGAGACTTTTGTAAAATTTGAAAAATTGAAACGATTGATCGCTTCATTAAAATGGTCATCCGTTTAAGCTCACACGGACAAAACTTGTATCATTCGTTTCATTAAAACGATCGACCGCCTCATCGTCCGCTTCATCATCCGCCTAAGCAGAGAATTTTTAAAGAAAATATCACGATCACACGGACAACCGTTTTATATGACCGTTTGAGCGGAATTCAACTTTTTTAAGTTTGAAATTTTTTCAAATCTTTTCATTCCAACTTCACACAAACCCACAGATTTCTCTTCTAATCTCTCATTTTCATCAAATCTCTCCCAAATCTTTCAAAATTGAGTTCTAATTCAAAAACCCATATCTTTTCTTCACTTACATATGAAAAATCCCCGATTTTTATCCACAAATTTGTCCAAAAACAGCAAAATGGACTTCTGAAACCCTAGGGTCTATCTTTCGCCTCATTCATCATGCCATGAAGAAAGATGGATGCGAAGCGCCCCAGGAGAGAAATGTACCCTTATCCATCCTCTGACAAAGAGGCTACCCCTCCGGAACATAGGATCGACAAATGCCCCATTCTAGTTGGTAAGAATGTCGACCTCGCCTCATTTACTTTTGACGCCCCTCTTTCCACATAGAAGATTATTTCGTTGCTATGGGTTGGGTTTTGTTAATCACCTTAGATAAAAGAGTCTACCCCAATATCATGAAAGCATTCTATAAAGATTTGGTCTTTTCTCCAGGGTCGGGCATTACTTGTATGGTTCGTAACAAACAACTCAAAATTACCCGTGATCTTATTCGTTCTACACTTCATCTTGAGGATTGTGACCTTCGTATCTTTAGTTCCAAAACCATTCCTCACCTTGAAGGTTATAATCCCATTAAAGCTTGCTCTCGTGTCACGGGAAAGCACTTCGAAGAAGCTAGACGACTTAGTACCAATCAACTCACTCTCACGTGTCGTGTCTTACATAATATAATCTCTCACATTATCGTTCTTCGAAAAGGCCACCTAGATGAAGTCAATCATTTTGACGTTTTTCTTCTCGACTCTATTTTAGTTGGGAGAAAACTTGACTTTCCATATATTATGCTTCATCACATGAATACCATTCATCGTGGTCATCGTCCTATGGCTTTACCTTATGGAATGATTCTCACCAAAATCTTCCAACACTGTCAAGTCTCATTCTGCGATGAGGTAGTTATTTCTCCAAAACCAACTGACACCATCAAAATTTGTACTCTCAGACGTATGAAAATTGTCAAAGAAAATGGGCAATG
Organism: Forsythia suspensa; assembly: GCA_023638005.1. Lineage (NCBI taxonomy): Eukaryota > Viridiplantae > Streptophyta > Magnoliopsida > Lamiales > Oleaceae > Forsythia > Forsythia suspensa. Next base: position 36,104,675 of record CM042671.1, read on the forward strand.
GGTGGCCAAATCCAAAGGTTTTGATGATAAGTCGGGTCCTTCCACCTTGCCATTTGAGGGTGGCGAAGAAAGGGACGAAGATACTCCTCCCTTGTCTCAACCTCGACCACAATCACATCGGCCGTCGTTCTCCACCTCTTGCTTCAACGAGGACAATTACAATCTTCTTAATGGCCGGATCGACTCACTTACATCTACCGTAGATGGCCTACAACATGCCGTGAGTGACTTACAAAATACGGCGGCTAGCATACAAAATACGGTTGGAGGGTTACAAAACTCGGTAGACGGCATCACATCAATGCTCCAACAAATGCTTGCTTCCCAACAAGCACTTCATTCTCATCTCGACACCAGATTTCCTCCACCTCCTCCGCCGGACGCTTAGCTTTCTTGTTTTTATGATTTTGGAAATACTTTCAAGTCTAGTTTTATGCTCTAGTTTTTGTTTATGAAATATGTTTGTCTATAACTTTCAAGTTCTATCCATGAATGGCATATTTTGTTTACCTTAATGTTTTGATTTTGCCTTTTTGTTTATGCCAAAAGGGAAAAGTATGATGATGTGATGAATATGATGATGTGATAAATATATGTGATGAAATTGGTAAATCAAATATGATGAAAATTTGATAATGTTTGACAAACGACTTGGACATTTGATATATGATGAAATTGGTAAATCAAATGAAAATGGTATCACACTACAAATTTATCAAACCATGTTTACTTGAAAAAGAAAGGGGGAATGTATATACTTATTTTATCTCTATATTCTTTCATTGTTTGTCATATTCAAAAAGGAAGAAATTGTTGACCTATGGTGAACTTTAAACCTTAATGTTTTGATTATAACAAACAAAATAGTTGTGTTTTCTAACAATCTATTTTCAAGTAATATTCAAAGCACTACAAATCGAACTCTCATGCAATGTCAAGATCAAGTCAAAGCCAATACAAGAGTTCAAGTATCTCAAGATTCAAAATTCAAGATTCGAAGATTAAGATCGAAGAATAGATTTCTAGATAAAATTGTGAAGGTATTAACTCTTTGATTTTTAGCAATTAAATGGATGAAAGCTCAAAAATTTTTATGCACAAAACCTAAGTTGATATCACTTGGATAAAATACTTTTATCAAAGCCACAAAGCAATTTTTCAATCTATGGAAACGGTCATCCGTTTGGATGAAATGGTCATCCGTTTAGAGTGAACCTGTCGACCGTTTGATGAACCGATCGTCCGTCTGGCTGTCATTTTCAAAAATTGTTTGTTCTGATTTTTTGCAGTTCCAATAGTTAGTTCTGACCATTTGACCGGTTGACCATCTGGTTATCCGTTTGGTCATCCGTTTCAATAGAAAGTGACGAAAATTCATCTCTATAAATACCACTTCATTTATTATTATTCAACAACACTTACAAGAGCATTTACATAGAGAATCATATTGATAAACTTCATTCAAAACTTTATTGCATTTATATCTTCAATATCTCTTATTGAAAAACTTTGATTGATCAAATCAAACTTTTGATTCATCATTATCAACAAAGTTTTCTTCTAACACTTGAGCTTTCTCATATATTGCTATTTATTAATGTGTTAGTCTCTCTCTTAGAACCAAACTTGTATTTATCATTCTTCAAGAGAGAAATACATTCTTAAATCTATTTCTTTATATCTTTGGGTCGTATTGAGGTCTCTTGAAAGTTCAATATTGTATAAAGATCGGTGCTCCTTGTTTGTAAGTCACTGAATTCATTGTAAGGGTTTGAATTGCACCATAAGTCAATCAAGATGGTGAAAATTCCGTGCTCGTATTATAGAGCTTGGTAACGGGAGACGTAGATCATTGGTTGGATCGAACCTCCATAAAAATATCGTTTGCACTCTCTTTACCCTTTTATTTATTTTCATTGTGCTCATAATTTTGTGGATTAATTTTTATTTCATAAATTTCTTATTTTGAGAATATTTTACGAAAAAGTTTGAGAAAACCAATTCACCCCCACCTCTCCCATCTTCCCTCTTGGTTAGTTATTCTTGGGCTATCAAGTTAACCCATAAAGAAGTTATGGAAGTTGGTGAAAGCAAGAAAAGCTAAGTAAAAATCCTATTTGTTGATGGCTTGGATCCTCGGATCATCGAATCCCACTCTGAAGCTGCGGTAGTGGAGAAACTTGAAAGTTTTCCATAAGCAATGACAACCTGTTGAAGCAACTCAGAGTTGGGATCAGACTATATGAGGGTTTGAAAGAGGAAATGAAATGATTCCTGAAGGCAAACTTGGACATATTTGCATGGAAACATTCCGATATGGTGGAGATTTATCCAATGATGGCGTGCCATGCACTCAAAATTGATCTCCAAGCTTGGCATAGGATCCAAAAGCGGTGGCAAATGAGTCCTATGCCTTATTATTGAAGGTAGATAAGCTCATGACAAATAGATTCATCTAAGAGGCTCATTATCCCTTATGGGTATACAATTCGACATTGGCTCCGATTAATAATGGTCTATGGTGGACATGTCAGGATTTCACAGACTTGAACAAAGCATATCCAAATGATAGCTTCCGTTACCACGGATCAACCAACTAGTTGATGCAACAGCGGGATATGAGCTCTTAAGCTTCATGGATGCATACTCAAGATACAACTAAATCTTTATTTTAGTCGAGATGAAGAGAATACTTCATTCATAACAAACCGATGTCTGTTACTCTTATAAAGTAATGCCTTTCGGCTTAAAAAACACACGTGCGACATATCAAAGACTTGTAAATAAAATATTTGCTGACCATATAGGAAAAACTATGGAGGTTTGTTGATGATATGCTAGTAAAAATCCTCAAATCTACTTAATACCTTAAACACTTAGATGAAATGTTCACTATCTTCCAAAAGTATCGAATGAAGTTGAACTCTTTAAAATGTGCTTTTAAAGTCGTATCAGGCAGGGTACATAGTGAATCAACAAGACATTGACGCCAATCTTTAAAAAATTCGAGCATTATTAGACATGCGATCCCCTAATAAGTCTAAGGAGGTACAAAGCCTCATGGAGAAGTCTCTACTCTAAGTAGACTTGTTCTAAAGGAAACTGATAAATGCTTTCCATTTTTGAGGATATCAAAGTAGGAAAAAAGTTTGAATGGATAGAGGATTGTGAAGCAACCTTCAAAGACTTGAAAAATCATCTAGGAAAGGCTCTCTTTCTATCCAAACCTACCACAAAGAAAACTGTCTTTGTGTTTAGTCATCTCGAAAGTGGCACTAAGCTTGGTCCCCGTAAATGAAGAAAACCAGTAGCAACTGCCTATGTATTATGTAAGAACGGCCCTCCAAGACACATAGTCTAGGTATCCAAAAAGGTAGAAGCTAGCTCTCGCCTTGGTAATGGCCTCAAGGAAACTTCATCCTTATTTCCAATCGTATAATATCGAAGTTTTGACAAACTACCATTTGAAACAAGTAATACAAAACTCGAAAAATCATGATGATTGAAGAAATGGGCGATAGAGTTGGGTCAATTTGACATGGGCACCTAATTCAAAAGGGAAAGTTGTAAAAGATGTGTGAGGACATGGACATTTACAAATACTTCTCTACCCCTATATTACCCACAATCAAATGGGCAAGTGGAAGCAGTCAATAAAACTTTTTTATACGCCTATGGATCTGAAGCCATAATCCCAGTCGAAATCTGTTTGTCCTTCTCTATGAAACTATATTTCAACACAAAATGACGAAGGGTTGAGGACGGAGAAAGATCTATTAGAAGAAAATCAAGAAACTTCCCAAATGAAGCTCGCGACCTATTTTATAAAGTTGGCAAAATACTATAACTCAAAGGTTCGTCTCAAAACATTCAAAGTAGGGGATCTAGTTCTCAAAAAGATTTTTCAAGCCAACAAAGAAATTGAAGTTGGAACTTTAGGGGCAAATTGGGAAGGCCATTACACTATGATTGAGGTCATAGCCCCGGTACCTACAAGCTGGCCAACAACAAAGGTGAACCTCTAAAGTTTCCATAGAACATCGAGCATCTAAGAAAGTACCACCAATAATTGTTTTAATCATTAGCTATTCAACTAAAGTATTTTCCGGCCAAGGGGTTTAGGGCAACTATTTCTTTATTTATCAATCAAGGAGATGTATAGTAGATTCTATCAAGAAATGTAACTGTTTAAGGCCTCAGATGAATATAGAAATGTACAATGTAAATCAAAATGTATAGTAAAGTATTTTGATGATTTACGAAAAATTACTTCAAGCATGAAGATAGTGGAGTTGGTGCCTTGACCAGTCGATATCAAATTTCAGCTTGTGTGGCCATCAGTATGACATCTTTTTGTGAAACAATCTGGACCGTATAGATTTTTCTCTCAAATAACCAAAATGCCCTTACTGATTAGCTCCAAATAACCATTATTCTCGCGTTAACATATCAAATTGGCATGATCCTCCAAGGGGCATTTTTGTCTAGGCAAAAAACTTTACCCAACATAGCAGCAAATTAGAAGGGTTGAAGTGACAAGTCGAATTGTAGCACAAATCACATGGTCAACAATTGTTGGTGTTGGTTGGCAGTTGGCCTAACTAGAATTTAAATTTGAAGTTGGTTTTTTTCCTATATTGCCAAATATATACTATGTTTATCCATATGAGATTATAATAATCTTAAGCATGATAATCATGACGATCATTATTTTTGGTTGGTTGTATTGATAAAATAGGTTTATAGAAATGTAGACCTAGGTTGTTAAAATCAATACCATACATAGAAAACGCGATCCCTTAACCAATCGAAATGATAGTTTGGGTATTGTTGAGTTGGTGTGGATAACTATTTAGATAGGTGTTGATTCCGTATATGTCTAAGTATTGTGTGGAGTGTTTTTGACTACTAGATAGAATCTAAGTATTGACTGTATGTTAAGAGTATGATCCCAACAATTCGTTTCAATAAAAGACATTGCACTAGTCATGAAAAAAAAAGATGCCTTGTCGTTATTAGCAAAAGCTACCCTATAAAAGATCTCAATGAGTACACCAAATAAGTATTCCAAAAAATAAAAAATAAAAAGAACGTAAGCTCTAAATAGTGATAAAAGCATGAGCATGAAGTGCTACAAGCCTAACTAAGCATTGGACACTAAATTTGGAGATCTAGATGTCTAGTGGGTTGATTTGCCTAGTGGAAACTTGAAGATTGACACTCAAATCTAGGGAGAATCATCATAAATCTAGATAGTTGATTCTATTTATTAGACCTAACTAAACTTGAGCATGAAATGAATGAGTGTGTTGAAAGAAATCTTAGAATAAACACCCCAGGTAAGAGATGGAATATCAAGTTGGAGATGTCATCTCACGAGAGAGAAAGAAATAATTGACCATTGGGGATCGGGATATAACCATCCTAAAGGTTTATGGAAATTGGATTGAATATACACACCACATCAAATGAGCATTGGATAAATAAAAATTAATTTTGGTAACATTAATTAGAAATATTTTATAAATTTTGGAGTAGTTTCAAAACATGAGGCAATTACGGCAAGTTATCTAATGAAGTGATTTCTACTATTATTTGTTTGTGTGTATTAGTAGATAGTCTTGCTCAAGAGGAACAAGGGATTAAGTTTGAGGTGTTTGATAAGTGTGATTTACACGCTTATCCTAGCTTATTAACTTGGTATATATTTATAAATTTGGCAGATTTCTAATTTAAATTAGTGTAAATATTGTCATTGTAAATAAAACCTAATTTTGGGGATACTTAGGAGCAAAAGAGAAGATTTTGAGTTTAATTGGAGTTGGTTTTGAAGCAACTGAAGACTAAACTAATGGCATATGATAATTGGAAAGTATTAAGAGAGCAATTGGATGAAATTCATAAGTTTCGGGGGTGAAATTGCCTTTGGGAGTTACGGGATCTATGTTGAAGATTTGGACCGAAGGGACCAAACCTGTAAAAAAAACTTGAAGTATAGACCAAATCACAAAATATTGAAACCTTAAGAACCAAATTGCAAAATTGTGAAAAGTAGGCAGCCAGTCCACTGTTCACCGCGGTCCAACAACGGCTTACATACGGCCAACATCAAAATTGCCTCAAAGAGCTTTTTGTTGCGGTCTAACCGTGATTTGCAAACAGTGGTCCATCCGAGCAGTTTTTATATTGGGGTATTTTCGTCCTTGGATATACACAAGTTTCAAGATGAAGCTGACACTATATAAAGACCTATTGTAGTTCAAATTGCAGAGGAGAAAATGAGTCACATGGAGAGAACGACATAGAAGATAAAATGTAATAACGGTGGGGATTTCAAAGAATGGAGTTTGAGGGAGGTAGTTTCTTGGTGCAAGATATTCTTTTTCTCATTCTTCCTTTAAACTTAGTGATGTGTTCTAATTCTTTTCTTTTTCTTCTTTTATGAAGACTAGATAAACTATTAGTAGAGACGAACGATGTAACTTAGATTTGAATCTTTAATTTCTATTCTCAAGTTTTGTTCAATGGATTGATTCGTGTATTAATTTTACTAATTCATTGTTTTGAGGATTTTAACAAGTCGGCAGGTGATTTATAAATTTAGACAATGTAGTAAATGTCAATTTGGTAAAAGGTAGAGATTCAGTTTTGCTATTGTTGTAGTCCATAATAGAATTCCTAAGTGATTAAATGTGTTTAGTTTTATCTAGATTCACATAGAGATGTAGTGAGTTAACTTAACTAAATGTAATTGATTTGAACTCGAAAGAGGTAAATTGATTTAATTAGTGAATTCAATCGAATACAACTTTAGAAATTGAACTTGAGATGCGATATTAAATGTGATAACTACAATCGTGAGTTTTGAAATTTTTAGCCATTATATTTGATCGTTTAATTACTTTTTTTTTCTTAGTTAATCATTGTTTAATCAAAACTTTGTCATAAATTTTATCTTCATCGAATAAGAGGTAGGGTAGTTTAAAACGATATTCGAATAAAATAATTTTCGTGGGATGATAATTCAGATTCTTTGAGTCCACTTTATTACTGTTTACTTAATCTCGTACACTTGCGATTTTACACCAACATTAATACGTGCATACCTTGAAATATGTGCACCATCCACCACAGTATCTGAAATCTCGACTACACAATAATGTCGACATATTTGTAAAAGGGCAAATTAGACTTTTCATATGCCATTTTGGACATTTCTCATTAAATTATGGATAATAAATAATTTTGATATGCCACAAGAGAATTTCCTTCAACTTTTTTCATATATTAAATATTTTTTTCAACTATATTCAATCCATCACAAAATTTAGCTTATTTTTAACTTAAATTAAAATTAGCGTAAAGAAAAGGAAATTAAAAAAATAAAAAATAATAAAAATAAATAAAGGAATATACTACTATAGAAATACAGTAAAAAATAGTTAAAAAACAAGAGTGCTCAGATGCGCAATTTTTCGTCTGAACATAGAGACGGTTGTGGAGACCCAATCACCACTGTTTGCACAAATATATCCTCATAGCAGCTCTTTATGATATGATGCATCAGCCGGGAATCGAACCCGGGTCTGTACCGTGGCAGGGTACTATTCTACCACTAGACCACTGATGCTTGGTGGTGTTATGTTTAATAAGATAGGGTAAATACGGAACAAGGGAAAATTAGGCTTGACTATTAGGGTGTGTTTTATTGGCATTTATTTTCCATGGAATATGTCCTTTTTCCACCTATTTTCTCATTTGTTTGTTTGATTGTCAAAAATTTTCCATGGAAAATACATTTTTCCACTTATTTTCTTTGTTTTGTTTGATTGCAACCTTTTTTTTTTTTTTCATGTAAAATTTTTTCAAAATTGTCCACTTTTGACCACATTTTCCTTGTTTTCAAAGAAAATATTTTCTTTATGGGATATGAGAATTTATTTTCCATGAAAAATTTGTTAACCTTTTCCAATCCATAATTTCTTGGTAATTCATTTCTATGAAAAATATTTTATTTCCACCCAAATTTTCCACTTCAGAATCAAACAACGCTTTACAGTTCTAATATTAACGCTTAATTAAAAAATCACGGTGGCTCCTTTATAAATTATCACTAAGAGATATTAAACTTTAATTTTTGCAGATGTTGTGTGTACATGATTGTAGATGACCCATCAAACTCTTATATACATAGGTTTCTTTTTCTTTTTTTTTTTTCTTTTTTTTTTGTGTTGGAAAGATTATTATAAAAATATTCTATGATTTTTAAAGACTTGAAACGTGACTTTTAAAGATTTTTTTTAAAGTCTTTAAAAATCTCTACTAATACTTTTAGAGAGTTTTTAAAAATTTATATTGCATACGTCTAAACGTTTTAAATTTTTAAGAGTCTCAATGGAATACACTCATTTAAAACTCATAGTATCTACGGGACCGAAATCATCAATATAAACGTTAAAATAACACATAATTTTTACGTGACTCAAAATTAGAATGCAAAACCATCAAAACACCTAACACTTCTCTCTAATTCAACTAAAAGTTGAGTCTGATTTTAATATTTTCATTGACGGATTTTATTATGTTGGGACCTATATTTACACATTTAAATAGGTTAAAAAGTCTAGCCCCAATTTTCCTTGTTTACCAATGTTGTTAGGCTATGCCAGTTTAATATAATTGTGAGTTGATGTAAATTAATGCAATTAGTACTTTGATGAATTGTGCAATTTTATTTAAACTTAATAGATTTTTATTGATAATATGTAGTTGACAAAGAATGTGCCTAATATCAGTATTTGGTAACACTGCTTTTGTAAAATTGTCAAGAGTTTGTTGTAAAATTATGAAAAATAATATTTATGACTATATTTAGACATATCTTATTTATTCTAGAAGTTTTTGGAATCAAGGGCAAATCCAGCACAGAGCACGGATGGGCTCAAGCCCACATGGCCCAAAAAAATCTCTTGAAAGAAAATTTTGAAGCCCAGCCCAAAAAAATTGAAACAATTAATATAATATACATTACCCTATATCCAAATATAAGTCCAAAGTCCAAACTCACTTCAAAAGAATTTAAAAAATTGTCGATCACAACTTTCTTTAACTAATTTTAGATCTTGAATATTTTTATGTAATGAGTTCTTGTAAGTTTTTTAAAGATTGTGACTTATAAAAAAAATATTAGATTCTCATAACAATGAGCTAAATAATTGTAGTTCGAGAAAAAAAAATTCGGGGGCGCTACCCTCGAACTCCCATGAGGAGAGGTTCCCCTCTTCCCCAACTCACCTTTTTGTCATGTCATGGATCCGCCTCTGTTTGGAATCTTATATATATGAGTCAATCATTATATTGAAAGACTTTCTTTAGATTCTTTTATACTATTCTCTCTAGTTTATATAACGTTATCAGCACGAAGTTCTAGCTAGAGTTAGCGAATAAAATATTCTTTTTTGTTCGATAAAGAAAAAAGACGAAAAGATTCAGTCAATTCAATTAGCAAAGTGATTTTCTTTTTCCATCCAAAAAAATAATAATAATGTTGTGTTGATTTTAATTTACAATCGACAATTTTGTGCATCCTTTTACAACACTTTTTTACACTTTTGTTTCACGTAAATCCTAATAATTATGTTTAAATTCCACAAACATATATGTGCATATTTATTTCGAAAAAAGTGTCCATTTCATACAAATTTCTGTAAATATGACTTTTCAAAGCTTAAATATACAATGTTATAATATAATGTATGTTTCTATTATGTATGAATTCATCTCAGATAGATTCATTGTGTTTGGTTTTTAACAATGTTTAGAAAATCGGATTAGAGCGGTCGGTTCAATCAGAAAAATTGAGAACCGGCTTTTAAACTGGTTCGGTTTACTAATTTAACCGGACTTCAAAAATCAGATCGAAAACTAGAATTTTTAACGGTTAAATCGGAAAAATCAGTTGAACTGGTCCGGTTTTAATGAAAACCGGATTTTTTTTAGATTAATTTTTAATTTTTTAATTGAAACTTATGAAAAGTTTATTTAATCCCAAGTTTTGTGAGTAATTTTGTCTATAAATGTTGGTTTATTTAAAAATAACTTATTTTTAGAAATTTTATGAGATTTTGAGATTAAGTTTTAATTTTTTAATTGAAACCGGTTCGACCTTGGTTTGACCCGATTTGACATTTTAACCTTTGGCCCGATGTTTTTTTCAGGTCGATGGTTGGTCCAGTTTTCTGAACATTAGTTTTTAGGAGCCTGATCTCCTACCAATGAGATTTTCTGTCCACTAGTTTATATTTCTTTTTGTTCAACTTGACTGATCACGAAAGTTGAAACTTTTGCTCGAGTTCTTTTTATTTTTTCCGCCTCTTATGCCTATTAACACGTTATGATACGTGTTTAAGCATAGAGTTTGAAAGTTCTAAAATTTAGAATAATTAAATTAAATTAAATTTAAAAACAGTGAATAGAACTGTAGTTAGAATTGGTAAGTGATGATGATAACTGTTTTGACTCGTACACATAGGTCATAGTAATGTTCGTAACAGTAGTTTGTTGAGTGCAAAAATTAATAAATTAAAACAAACACAAACACCATATGTAACGTCGTAAACTCCGAAAAGTAACATCCAAGGATGACGGGCCCCCATACCATGAGTAAACACAATCCACTAATAATTTCAATCAATAATACGGTATTTGTAAATTTCAATCCATGGGCCCCCATGCATGGGTCATTGAGCTTCAATTTAGTTTCAAATTTGATCACTTTGTCGCATTTTGTCACCTATTGTATCCTAAATTGACAGAAATTGCTTAGTTGATAATTAAGGGCGGATGCAGAAATTTAGTTCGTGAGAGCTAAGATGAAAAAAATCAATGTAATAAAATTTATATATAATATAAAAAACATTAAATGATATTATTTTTTGAAATTGTTCTCGACAAGGTTTTGAAACATAAAATTCATCTATTAAAATCTAGATCTATTTTCTTGGCAAGTTCTCATTCGATGAATAGTGTTATAAAAGAAACTGGCTGAACTATTTTTTTCTAAAATCGATGATACTGGGTTTTTCTAGTTGTCCTTAGATACTCCACAAGTTTTGGTTAATAATGCTAAATTTTTAAATATGCTAGTCTAATTTTATTCCACAGATTAACAAGATGTTTAAATATTTGCTTTCATTTTCTTGGATCTCATTCAACACTGGTAGATGGTTGCAATTCAAGATTTGAAAATGAAATATGTTATATTTCTGAATGATGTAAACTTTTTTTTCTTATCTTAGCAGAACCTTGACCTTCAATTTGAAAATTTTAAAAACCTAAAATAAACAAATATTAATAACCCAACATTAGGCCGGCAAAACATAACATTCTAATAATAAAGTCGACAAGACGAAAAATTTAACAGATAAGACATAACAATCTAATAATAAGACGACAAAGCAATAATAAAAAGCTGATAAGACAACAACAATACTTCAACAATTTTATTTAAATATAAATGATTATCAATAAAAATTCGCAAACAAAAATAAAATAAATATTTTCTTTCTTTAGTTCACGGAATGTTTACAAAAATATCGATTAGCTTGGTTGCACTTTGCATTCAACTGGTTGGACACTTCGCACTTGCCTAGTCGACTGTCGAACTTGCAGTCCACGGTCGGGGGAAGAAAAGAAATGGAACTGACCATGTGGGTTAAAGTATTTATGGCAGATTTAGGCAAATTGGAAATTAAATTTGAGAAAATGTAGTGAAAATAGATGAAAGCATTGTAATCAGATTTAGGACTGGAACTTATCATTATCGGATCATGTTCATGTTCATTGAAAATTGAATTTGAGGAAATGGAGTGAAAATGGATGAAATTTTTTCAATGAAAATTTTTTATCAATTTCAGAAATATTCAAATGGAGTTGGAACTTATCAATCAGATTCAAGGTTCGCTGAAAATGTGAGGAAATGGAGTGAAAATGGATGAAAGCATAACAATTAGATTAGGGCCGGAACTTATTAATTATGGGTCACGTTCATGTGCGCTGAAAATTAAATAGAATAGATCTTGGACTGAAAATTGAATAGATTAGATTTTGGGCTTTAATTGAATTAAATTAAGGGATAATTGCCTAAAAGTCACCTCCAAGTGACTTGTTTCAAATTAAATCAAAACAAATTTTAAAATTGTCAATAAGTTATACTTTTCAACAATTTTTCATATTAATTCCAAAATTATCCCTATGATTCATATTTGCTCTTGGCACTGTTCCCTCCTTTTGGCTGCTTATTTGATGGGTGTCATGCTTGTTGAAGATCTTGTCGATTTGAGCCACCTGTAATTACAATATTCATAGTGATTTTGTTTATTATATTGTTTATCCCCATCACAATCCCTATCACGTTGTGTTTTTCTCGAGAGACAAGAGTACCAACAGAAGAAGAAACAATTCTATCAGAGTCACAGAAATAAGAACCTACGAAATATGAAGACAATACTCAAAATATCTTTTTTAGTGGAGTTGAAGATGAAAAACCAAAAGAAGTAGAAAGTGAGTATCTCCAACATTTATCACGTAGTAAGAGAAATTCTAAATGAAAACCTGATTATGTGGGTAGATGTGGAAAAAATATTGATAAAGAGATTGAGGATATTGAAGAACAATTACACGTATGAGAATGTGAAGTTGCAGATGAAGTGGATGATAAAATTCTTCAACAAGAATGTATTATACAAAACAGTATCACAAAATATTTTTTGTGTTGTTAGTCATGTGTGTTGTTTGATACTGTATTATACAAAACAGTATCACAACAGAAATGGAAATAGAATTTGCATACGTGCTCAAAATTTTTATTATAATATGTATTCGAAATGATCTCGACGAGGCGGTCAAGACCAGTGGCTTTGCCACTGCGTACGATAGATTTTAACCGTTTGAAGTCATCTCTTTAACTTAAAATGACAATCTTTAATTTTTCTTATCAAAACAGTATCATACATACTAAAACAGTATCACAAAATATTATCATAATATAAATGGCATAGAATTCACATACGTGCCCAGAATTTTTATTATAATATGTTTTCAGAATGGTCTCGACGAGTCGGTTAAGACTAGTAGCTTTGCTATTGTACGATGGATTTTAATCATTGAAGTCGTCTCTTTAACTTAAAATAACAATCTTTAATTTTTTTTGTCAAAACAGTATCATACATACTAAAATAGTATTACAGATAAATGTATTTTAATATATTAGTATTATACATGAAAATATATTAATAAAACAGTATAACATACACAAATTACAATCCAATAAAATAACAATATCATAGATTAAATAATAATATCATATGTTGAAATATTATCATAATAAAACAGTATCAATTATAAAAGCGTGGTATAAGTATATCAATGCAAATTATATAAATAAAACAATAACAATAAAACAAAGAGATAGATAAAACAAAAATAGATCAAAGATAAAAGATTGGATAAGTATACCAATTCACATTATCTAAATAAAACAATATCATAATAAAAATATTGAAATAGTATCAATGATAAACATTATCATAATAAAAGTATAAATATAAAAACATGATATAAATATACCAATTCACATTTATCTAAATAAAACAGTATCGTATATAAAACAAAGTGATTGAAACAGTATCATAGGTTGAAATATTATTAAAGATAAAAGTATGATATAAGTATACCAATTCACATTAATTCAAATAAAATAGTATCATAAAACTAAGTACAAGATATTTTAATGGTTGAAGTAATGATATTGTTTTAATAGAGTGAAACAGTATCATAGATTGAAACATTATCATAATAAAACAATATCACAGATAAAAGTATGATATAAGTATATCAATTCACATTATTTAAATAAAACAGTATTATAGATAAAACAGTCTCATAAAACTAAGCACAAAATATTTTAATGGTTGAAATAATGATACTGTTTTAATACATTATCATTGGTTGAAACATTATCATAATAAAACAATATCAAAGATAAAAACATGGTATAAGTATAAAACTGCACATTATCTAAATAAAACAGTATCATAAATACAAGTGGCTTAATATATCAACATATTAAAGGTATCTTAATATTTCACTATCATTAAAAACAAGAAAAAAAATCAGCAAATTTCACTATCATTAGAAACAATATCAAGCATTTTACATGTTCTAACATAATACCCTAACTCATAGTAATTATATTTTCAAAAACTAGTTGAATCAGTTCATCCAAACTCCATTCATTAAATGTATTGCATATGTTTCAATTAGAACAATATCTCAATATTTTCATGATTATTTTTAACTGAAAATTATTTTTTTATACAAAAAAATAAAAATTAAAAATATGTTCGCCATTGAAATAGCAGCTTTCGAATTGTTTGTATGCGGTTACAGGTTACGATGAGAAGAATCAAACACAAGAAGAAGATGAAAATTGCTAAAAGTAAATGGAGGAGTTTCTAAACAGGTAGTGGGATGATTTCATGGGTTTTTACGTGTTTAAATGACACTTTTTACAATTGGAGGGCATATTAGTCTTTTAGTAATAAAGTATGACTTTAGTTGAATTAAGATTAGATCATATTTGTCACACCCATTGCCATTGGCACTGCTTCTACCATCTCCTCAAGCATCATTACCACCATCACATCCTCTGCCCCACCTTCGGCTGGCGATGTTGTGCCTCGCCATAGCAGGGAGGAATATGGTGTTCAATGGCTTAGTTGATAAAACTATATGCGTGCAGATGAAGGTGGCTATGGTTTACACTTTTCTGTGGTGTTGAGTGGACACATCGAACCAGTGAAGTGTCTTACGGTGGAGGAGAATAAAGAATCCACAGGCGGCGGCGATCAGAAAAGGCGCCGGATTCACAACATATCAAAAGGGGTATTAACTGGGAATCAATACTATCGCAAAGTATTGATCAAAATCAAATAATCAATTATTTTTTATTTGGAATGGTTGATCTCTGTGTGTGTAGCGAAAAAACTTTTGTATAGTAAAATATTTTTGAATATTTATTTTTATAAATGGTATATTCATGTATGGACTGCTAGCACCATTTTCTGGTTCATGGTTATTATCTCCCTCTCTCTCTCTCTCTCTCTCTCTCTCTCTCTCTCTCTTTTATGATATACTTGAGTTATTATCAGAATATTTGTTTCACATATTTCAACATTTTTTGTGTTTCGGATGTTATCGTCACACATTCATATATTACATAGTAAGCTTCTTACACAACTTTCATATATTATTGCCAAGTCTAATCAGTCCGGACAAAATATGAATTCTAACTTGAGCGTTGGAGAGCATACGGTGGCCATCCTGGTTGCATATGCTTGCTGACAATTGTGTGTGAGAGTGTGCAGGGTACGCAAGCTTCAAGTAAGGAATGATCTTCCATCGTTGATCTTGGGTCCCACCAGAACTCAGGTTTAACATCATTGTTTCAACCACAAAACATTTAATTTTAAATGTGTATTTGTTTGATAAAGTTTAAAAATAGTTTTTTTTTTGTGAATATGGTTGAAAATATGTTCGGGAAAAAAGAATTAGTAAACCTGGCCAAACATGCTATAATGTAACTAAAAATAGTGTACAATATTAAAAGTAAAACAATATCAAACATTTTTTTGTAAAACAGTAACTTAATAAAACAATACCATAGGAAACATTATCATAATAAAACAGTATAATAAAAAACAGTATTGTCATAAAACAATATCATTTTTGAATTAGCATTTTTTTACAATTGCAGGGGCATGTTGTTCTTTTAGTGCTGAAATATGATTTTAATTGAATTAAGTTTGTGCCATATGAATTAAGAGTCCATAAGCACATGAACGCTGACCGGCCCTAAATTTACCCTTAAATTAAAATTAAAACAATTGGGTTGGAGATTTGGGTTTGGACTTGGTTATTTGAATTTTGGGTTATGGCTATTTTCAAATTTGGACACGAGCTACTTTTATTTTTGGACACGGGCTAAATACATATTAAAAACAAAATGGCTGGGTTTGTCAAATCTAGGCTGGAATTGGACTGGACTGGACTGTAGTCAAGCCCAGCCCTCCCCCAAATCTGCCCCCTGGTTAGTAGTTGTTTAGCTTTATCTCCGGCTCGTAATATGGTTGGATCGCTATTCTTTTTTGTTCACGGGCCTATTCTCTTTCTCCTTCCTCCAAATATGCTTTTCTATGCCTGAGGCAAGGCAAGAACATTAGCTATGAATCAATTGGTCCTTTGATAGTCATACTAAAACTGATCTTCCATGATGTGTTTTTCTTTTTAACATTTTTATAACATGGTGTAGTGATAAATTGAAATATCACACAACGATTGCATGGAATGTCCGCTGTCAATGAAGCTATTTTCATCAATTTGAAAGACAACATAGTAGTAAATTTTGAAACTAAATTGAAGTTCAATGACCTAATTGAAATTTCACTGAAAGTTTAATGTTCCCGATGAAAGCTTGTTTGTTAATACTTAAATTATAATTTAAGCAAGTTAAATTAGTCAAACATACTTTTTATCTATATATTTTATATTATCTACAATTTACTATTTATTTATTATCTATATATTCTATAAAAATTACAATTTATAAATATTTAAAAAATATTTTAACACTACAAAACATGCCATAAAAGGACTTGAAAGTACCATAGGCTTGAAACTTGAGAGAGAGAGAGAGAGAGAGAGAGAGAGAGAGAGAGAGAGAGAGAGAGGCCTGAGCCCAGCTTTTGGGAGATTGTTAGCCCACAATGGGTTTATATTAGCTTAATTGAGATTGCAATAAAGGCCCCTAATCTTCACCATCCTCTTCCATGCATGTCGGTGGGTTTGGACATCAAGTGGATCAGTTCGGATATTTCAATACCCGGAACCATCTGATACAGTTCAGATATTTTGTAAATGAAGCCATTTAAGTTCACGTAATTATGGAACCACACAGTTCCAGTTCTACCCATAACATTATCTTTTAAAATTGTGAGTTGACAACATGTTTTTAAAAAAATTAAAGATAGCAAATCCATTAATATTAAAATACGTTAAGTATTAAAATAATTTCTAAAAGATATAAACATTAACTGAAAGAATAGACACCAAAATTACAAACTCATATATTAGAATTAGAAAAAGGAAAATTCCTCTCAAAATTGATGATACGTTTTGGTTACAAAGAAGTTTCGTCTTCGCTGTTTCACTGTGTGTTGAGCGAGAGAGATGAGCGAAAGTGCTAGACAGACGAAAATGTTTGTATTGAGTATTTGAGCAAATAACGATTGAGATTTAGGTAATTGAAATTTGGTCAATTGAGCTTAAGTTTAAGAGTTGCAGGTTTTATACCTTTAGTTTGGGTCTTGTACAGTTAGATTCTTGTGTTTGATACCGTAGTGTTGGGTTGTGAATCATTGGGTTAGGGTGACTAAATTATAAAAATAAAAAAAAATGACAAATTCGGTTCCAATCGGTACCCACAGTTCTAATTTAAAAACTAAGAACTAACCCGGACCCGGTCGGTTCTCGGTTCCGGTTAATAATTTTATTTTTTTGAAACCGGACCGGAACCTCCGGTTTCTATTTGGTTTCGGTTCAAGAGATTCGGTTCTGGTTAAAATATCCACCCCTACATGTCAATATCTATATTGAGTGTTATTGTGATTCAAAATAAAAGTTGAGTATACAAAATGACAAGGTTATTTATAAATGAATACAATGTGTTGGGAGACTTGTGGTGACAAGAATTCCCTAATGGATGCCTACATAGAACAAATTTCATAGATACACTAAAGTAGAGACGGTGTGTAGCCCCAGACAAAGCACAAATGAGCAAACAAGAACATTATAAATTTAGTACTTTAAAAGCACGTTCGGCACCTATTACTGCACATAGTTGAACAATAAAATATACAAGGTTATATCTTTGTTTTCTACCGTAATACAGTCGAGTACTATCCAATCCAATCCATCTTACGAAAACATGCTATAAAGATATTTACAACAGATCATCTGAGGAGTTGAAATGATAGTAAAACATGAAGATTTAATGGACTGTACTTTCAAGAACTGCTTATTGTGTAAAAGTGATGGCAAAAAGTGTTATTACATGCATTTTCACACTATATCCGGCCACTGAACATTCTCTGGAAATTTAAGCAAGCATGAAATTAAGACAATAAATACGCACACCTCCCCAACTCCTTCAAGTTACAGAAATAACTCCTTCAACTTACAGAAATAAATAAATCCGATTACTCCGGGTCAATAATTGAAAATTGGAGACAAAAAATAGGCCATTTGCATATTTTTAGACAGCAGAAAGCATTCAACAAACGAATATATGCATAAACCTCAGCCTGTAGCTATAGAAAAACCCAAGTACTTTGACGTTGTCCAAGTACTCAAGATTTACCTGCAGGTAGAGTACACATTCTTAAAGTTAAAACATTCAACATTTTAGTGGGCAGAAGGAAAAAGTCATCCAGTTAACAGAAAAATGAACTTGATCCAAAGCAAGTTCCTATCTATCAAGAACAAAGAGGTCTTCTAATTGCAATGTCTCTTACAAATGAAATAAAACGGATGCATTTCACAATGTTGAAATCTGGCAACAATGTGTGGGATGCCGACCATCCACTAGGAAAGCATTGATCTATACAATGCTTGCTCCAAATGAAACCTCAACAAAAAGTTCACAGAAAATGGAAAACCGCAATTGATAGAGCATATTGAGCTACCAAGAATAGAATTTAAGACAATAAAAACATTCATGACACAAGTTATGGCTGCAAAACAAGATATGCAAAAGGTGCAGAAAGAGCATATCTTGCGGCTTTTTCTTTTGCTTTGTATTGAAGCATAACAAGTTCTTTCCAAAATTACTCCGCACAGTTGCAAAACAATAAAACTAATTGGAAGGAATTCTACTGGGTAAAATACTTTGACGCCCGCTTTGGAATAAACTAACTACTAAAAGCTACCCTGCTGTTAAATATTCGTTCGTGATAAGAATTCTGCCATGACGCCATCAAGAGAGTCATGTAGAATGACACTTAATTCTCCCTACCGGGCATGTGCAAAAACTACTGCACACAAGGAGACAATTAATTACTCTTGAAATAACAGTTTTTTCTTTCTAAGCCCTAATCCAAAATCCACAGGAAAATATTCCCCTTCATCCAGACTGTATATGCATAAAAAAGAAATGAACTGTTAAATGTGTGACAGTTGGCCTTTTATATTTTTATGTTCTCCTTAGGAGCTAAATTACCGTATCTGAAAAGTAGATTGCAATATTCTTTTGCTTCCTCTTTCAAAGAATAGAAGCCATTTGGTGTTATCAACAAGGTGGCAGTGTTGCCAAAAATGATAAGCTGTCAATGAAAGGAAGACGAGGGTGATGGTAAGGAATAAGAAGAAAATGTGAAAGAAAAAGAAGAGTTTTAAATGTCAGTTCGTTTCGGAAAATTACTCAATGGAGATCACTTCCATGGGAGGTCAAAGTAATCTCAGCACCTAAGGAGGTGTACAATATTAGCATATAATAGAGGGGTTGTCAAGCATTCTACCCAAGTTCACAAAACTGAACAACAAATGTGTAGAACAAGTAAAAAAACAAAAAATGAAGATAAAGAAATGGAGAAACATATCATCTGAATAAACCAATGGGCAGCTGCATCAAGTAACGACAGGCAACAACATACCCAAAATGTGCATACATACCCAAAATGTGGTTACAGGTTATGACAGGTACGTCATGGAAAGCATTGACTCTGGTAACAACCTACCCAAAATGTGCATACATACCAAAAATGTCGTTAACGACAGGTACGTCATGGAGATAAAGAAACGGAGAAACATATCATTTGAATAAACCAATGGGCAGCTGCATCAAGTAACGACAGGCAACAACATACCCAAAATGTGCATACATACCCAAAATGTGGTTACAGGTTACGACAGGTACGTCATGGAAAGCATTGACTCTGGTAACAACCTACCCAAAATGCATGCATACCCAAAATGTCGTTACAGGTAACGACAGGTACGTCATGGAAAGCATTGACTCTGGTAACAACCTACCCAAAATGTGCATACATACGATCATCAATGCCTATAACATACTAGCTAAGATTCAGCTAAAATGAAAGTTCATGGTTACTTATTTAGCTGCGTGTGTCCATAAGTCAGTGCATGGTCACACGTGGAAAGAGTGTTGTTACAGCAGGTTGTTTGTCATTAGTAACAGCAATCACGGATCATTCTTGTAGAGAATGTACCTCGTCAAACAACTTTCTTACTAGAAAGATGTATACTTGCCAAACAAATCTAAATATCAACATACTGTAATGTTTTTATAAATGCTGGCCCCAATAGTAATATAATACAGAAAAGTTCATTTAAAGCACTGGGTACTAAAATTCTTGTTCTACATGAGAGTACCTTATTTACTATGTTTCCTCATTTACAAATCATTCAGTTCAATCTTCTCCTTCTATATTCACGGGAATCTCCATTGTCTACATCTGATGTCCTTGGCCGAATGGTTCCTCTCCAGGAAGATGGAGAAGGGTCAACAGGGAGATTCATCCCCATAACAGTCCTCATTGTCAGGAAACGTGCAACAGCACCAGAAACACTTGCTTGGGAAGATGAGGAAATGGGCAAAGAGGAATTGATCTCAAACCTTGAATCTGAAGGCTGATTATATGATCGTACTGCAGTGAAATTGCTGGTAAGAGAATTTCCAACACCAACGAATGAAGTTCTAGCATCACTTCCTTGAAACCGGTTGTTAACAACTGTTTCACGATCCTCAACTGATCTTGCTGCATTAATCAGAGAAGATGAAAGAGAATAAAGTGAAGCAGCTCTTTCTGATAACACTCTTGGTTCTGCCTGGATGAGGCGGCTCCTTGCTACCTCAGCATTTTGCACCCCGTGAGACTCGGAGTTCAAACTGAAGTAACCATTTCCACCCTCTTGTCCTGTTTGATTTCCCATTGCACCAGTACTAATCCTAATTTGCCTTAGTGCTTGTGCAACGGAAGCATAAGACAGACTGAGGCCCACTCCCTGCTGCCTAACACTCTCAACTCTACGCGCTTTGGGCCTTGGAGGTATGATAACGCCGCATTCCAATTCAGACACGTGCTCACCGCTCCCATTGCCATAAATAGGAATTAAGGTACTGTCTGACACCTCCCCTTTACAAACGGGGCATTCCTTAGTAGTCGAATCAACGTACGACACCAAATAAAAACAAACCCAACAAAACACGTGGCCACAGCAAGTCAAGACAGGATCCTTCGCCAATTCCAAGCATATATTACAATCGTAAAAGCTTCCACCCTCCTTATCAACATTCTTAACCTCATAATCCAACATCTTTAACGCTTTCCCCACCAAATGGGAACTGTCCCTTTCAAAACCTATTCTGCTCTCAGAAGTCCTTTCTTCAACATTAACCCGATCATTTCCACCAATGCCTTTCTCCCCATCCCAAATAACCAAAGTTTCACCCAAAAAGTTTCTAATTTCCATAGAATTTGTCACTTGGTGGGACTTCTGCCGCCTAACACGAGTAGCAACAAACGCGAGTTGGCGTATCCTTTCCTCTATCCTAACACGATCAGTTTCCAACTCATTCAACGAAGACCCAATTCTTACAACAGAATCAACATGTGGGTCCAAAGATTCTTCATTCAAATCAAGATCCGTCAAATTTTTACCCCTCAAAATATCATCACCCATTGCATGCAAGAATACTAAACCTCAAGTTTACCAACTTCAATCAACCACACAAATAATCACTTTGATCAACCACAAATAACTAAAGCCCACACAGAACCTGGAATAAATTAAATACTGAATTAACCCAATTATACATTTACAAAATGAACTTGAATTAACAACATTAGCAAAAATTAATCAAATTTTCATGCATGCTCAATCAGTGAACCCAAAATTTAAAACAAAAATTAAATTTCTAAGAATGTAAAAGGCTTGAGATATGATGAACCTGCAAAAATCTTAATTTTTTTCAGGGTCACTGTGATGCTCCATTGTTGCATTTCTAATTTTGTGCAATTGACTTGATACGCGAGGTTCTTGTGAGAGAGAATTTGCGCGAAAGAAACAGAGATCGCCGCTTACGTGGCGCGTTTTGGCGAAATTTTGTACCAGCAGTTCTGTACAGTAGGCACCTGTAATTTACACCAATTAGAATCTGAAAACAAAATAGTTACAGCTAAATATTATTTATTTTCAGGCAAAAAATCACTAAAATATTTATTATTCATTTAAAAAAATTAATAATTTTTTTTTATTTCAAATTTCAAATATATTAAATACTAACGTAGAACTATTATTATTTTCGGATATTGAAATACAATTAAATAAAATAGTTTTAAAATATATAAAGTATTTCAAATATCAAATAATTAACTTAATTCATTATAATAATAAAATCAATGTGATATAATTTTCTTTTCAACATATATATTAATTATTTATTTGACTAAGGTTGAAATATTTTAAAAAGTTAATTTATATTAAATTTTTGAAAAAATATTCATTTAGTTGTTTGTTTGATACGTAAATGTAATGTCGATTTCTATAACTCGACATTCTTATAAATTTTTAGTTTCTCTAATTGTAATATGTTGTGAATATTATTCAAGGTCCCAAAAGTGTATATGAAATCTCAATTTTTGTTTTTCACAGTTCAACTCGATGCTAACTCTATAATAAAGTGAAAGATATATATAATCGAAATTCATTATTTTCGTCTAAGATATAAGATAAAATTACTTAACTATTATTGATGTCTAACTCGACTCATGCCGCGTCTTTTATATGGACGTAGTTATTTTGACACCATCCTCCTTATTTATGGTAAAAAATTAAAATAACCATTATAAAAGAGTCTTAATTTATACAATCGTAGTCGAATTTTAGCCATATATTTATGAGTAATATTATTCATAATTGTTCACTACCGATAGTCATTCTACGTGTCATTATTCAATTAAAAGAATTATTTATAATTAATGACTATAAATATATTTTCAGAGTAATAATTTTTCTAATTAAGTAATGTCACTAGGATAACTGAACAGCTATGAATGACATTATTCTATATAATAATAATGTTGGATAGGAAGATAACAAACAAGCAATAAAATAAAGGGAAAATCCTTGTGATAAAAGAAATATAGATGACAAATTATATAATATATTACAATGGCACAAATTGTGACTTATTGAATTGGGATCAAGATTCACGGCCGAGAAAGGAGTCACACTGCTAAAAAAGAGGTGAAAAGAATGTAAGGAAAAAGAGAGGAAAAAATCGAATTTGTGGGTCGAGAGGGGTGAACTTGGACCTCCCAACTTTTTGAATTTTTTATTTTTATTTTTTAATATGTAATTTAACTTTGACATAATATCTATTTAATATATTACAATTCACCTAATATCAATTTAATGTAAGATAATTGGTCATATTAACTTAATAAAATTAATAATACAAAATTACAAATGATTGGCTCATTCCTCAAATGATAATACAAAATTAATAAATGTAATTTGCTTGTTAATACATATCGTGTTCAATTGATTTTTTTTTTTTTTGAGTTTGATATTTAATTTCATTTGTGAATCGGATATTCCTATTTTGGAGGATAATTTTATAAAAGGCAGTGTAAATAAGAAGAGTTTGACCGATTTTAGATCTTGAATATTTTTGTGCAATAACTTCTTATAAGCTTTTTAAAGATTATGACTTATAAAAAACATTAGATTCTTATAAAAATAGATCAGTAATTGTGGTGTAAAAAAAAATTTAGGGACGTTGCCCCTAAACCTCCATGGGACATCACCTCTCTCTCGACCCGTCCTATAAGAGATCCCACAATTTAAAATATCTGACTTCGCCACTGCATAAGAGTGAAAAAAATTTGTAAATTAATACTAAATTCTTTTAACATTTTCCAAGAATTTAAGCAAGTTTGTCAAACTACGTAAATTTGTTCTTTTACTTCGGTTGAGGAAGATTTTGTCTCCCAATAGTAAATTCATTTAATGTGAAAAATCAACCAACTATGGCATTAATTTATTTAATTATCAATAATCTCTTGAATTAGTTGCATGAAATTGTTATGCATATCCACATTACACTTTTTTATAAAGAATTTTTAAAAAAAAAAGATTAATATGACAACCAGTCTAGTAAATATTAAAAAAAAAAATTATATTATCGAACAATCACCATGCCAATCATGCAACTAAATAATTAAGTACATGACTATTAACAACTTAAGCAAAACATTAAATTGTGTAATCTAAAGTTTAGCTTTATATTGTGTTTGATGCAGTTTGCTCGCTATCCTATCAAATAATGTGTGTGTGAGAGAGAGTTAGAGTTTTGTTCCCAGCCCCGAGTAACCTTCTCTAGTTCCAACTTCCGATCTCACACATTTGGTTGGAAGGCTCCAGAGCTGGTTCTGTAATTTTTCGAGCTCGAGACGAATTCCATAAATTAGTCCTCCAACGTGCCCCAAATTGTAGTATGCATTCAAAATCCAATATCTATAAGTCTTTTACGGAATTAATTGTTAATTTAAAACTAAAAAAAAAAAAAAAGTAAACATGGTCCAGAATAATAAAGGTGAGCCTCTTTCGATTTTGGGCCATATTTGCACAATTTTTTTTTTTTTGACCAACTTCAATAATCACAAATATATATATTTTTTAATGAAAATTGGCCCCATTTGGTTTTGGAGTATTCGAGACAGTTGTCTAACTCGCCTCGTCCAAAAATTGGGTCTGAAAGGCCTGCATGTTCGCCTTATGTTCTACCCTATCTTATGGTGTCTATTGCTAGATGAAAGAGTCATGAGAGCATGATATCTTCACTAACGATTTTATGATGTATTTTGAAGTATGAAAATATGAGATGCGTGAACACCTTTTAAAGAAATAAAACAAACAAGGCATTTTTTTGATTTTATTTAACATTTGCTAAAAGGTTGAAGTCAAAATTAATAATTAATTTTAATCATACATTTCACTAGAATTACAATTTTTATCAATTTTTTAACCACAAATTTTATCAACTTTTATTAAAATTTACAAAAATCTAATGTTTATCAAAATCAAACAAAAACTAAAACTTATTTGGAGCTCTAAATATGATTTTAAATTATCGAAAAATCTTTCATTCGGCCGGCCCGTTTTATACTTTTATTGGCAGACTCCAAAGTGGATAAGGACTCTGCCCAAGCCCCGTACCAACCTCTAGTCCGTAGCCGAAGACCAATGTGACCTTTGCTAGCCCATTATGAATATTTTGATGAGAACTTGTTGCTAGAGATGGCAACACTAGCCCAGCCCAATGGGCCAGCCCATATGGCCCAATTTTTGGGCCGGTCTAGCCCAATGAAAAGTAGCCCGAGAAAAATTGAGCCAATTTGGCCCGGTCCATTTAGCCCACCGGGCCGATTGAGCTTGGTCTGGGCTGGCCCAGTTTATATGGGTTGGCTTTTTTTTTTTTTTTTAACTCAGGAGTTTAAACCTAAATCTGATTATCAATTCCTAAATTCAATTCGTCAAAAAACAGCTCCAAAATCATATAACCCGGCGAACTCCGATTATTTTCTTCCCCAACCAAAATCTGATTATTTTCAGGTTTTCTCGTGTACTCGGATCTCCCGGCTCGGTTCTTCTTTCCGCTCACTTAGCTGTCAAAGGTTTCCATCCGTGAAACTCCGACCAAGCCTTTGTATGGGAGCTTCGGACACTACTCCTTCTTTGGTTCCAAGATTTGTTGACCGTAACTCGAGGAATCAATTGGTTAGATGTTCAAGATCCAGCTTTAGGTGTTCCACTTCTCAGAATGAAGGCAGAAGATGGTTATGCTCTTTTACTCAATCTGTGGAAACCGGAAGCACCTATTGAAGATTAATGTGATTCAGGTGCAAATATAATCCACTTCTGCATATAAACTTTTTAAATTTGATTTTTGAAAAATTGGTATATTATTGCCATTATTTTTGTTCAGAAGATGTTAATAGCATATTTGGTGAAAATTTCTCTAAAAAAAACCTGCTTATTTTACAGGTGTGTGCCATTTTTCAGAAATTCTTGCCCTACAATGATGACGATGAGGAGCCGTACTCGTCGAACCACTTCAGGATGAAACCCATTTCATCAAGGACTTCTTTGCAGCCAGAGATAGATGCAAAAATCATGGATTGCCTAAACTTCTTTCTGATGGGAGTGGGCAATGGTGGAAAAGGTCTATTCATCAGCAATGAACACAGCAAAGGCCGCCTATTCATCAGCAAAATCAGGAACTCCGAATTTCCTTTTTTTATAAAAAAAGAATTTATTAAAAAAAGTGTCCGGACTGGCCCATTGGCTTGGTCCAAAACCGGGCTAGGCTGGCCCAACATTTACTGGCCTGTCTAAAAGTCGGGCTAGGCCAGCCCAACCCGATTTCATGTATGGCCCATCTATTTTGGGCTGGGTTGGGCTTGATAGCCCATTTGTCACCTCTACTTGTTGCTAAGAGTTTTTAAATAAATAAAATATTCTCTTAAAAAAATTTATAATAAATTGACTAATCATCTAAAGATCAGTATATATTTAATAAAATAAAATATACGTATTCACTTAAATAAACTAGACTTATGTAATGGGCATGTACAAGAATCATATTCACAAAATGGCTAGCAAAGCTCAAATTGCATGTTTACTAAGTGATTATTTTTAAGTGCTTATATTATAAATTGTTAGTGAATGTATATATAAAAATTGGGTTGTAAATTGTGGGTCTTATGAAATGTGTGAATAAAAAATATATTTGACCAGTTTAATGAGTTGAAATTATAATTTAACCAATTCAAAACACGTGCTAAGGAAATCATGAATACAATTTTAGGTCTTAACAACTTATTGCTTCACATTTATTTTTAAAGGAAAATTGATTATAAGTCACCCGTAAGTGACTTGTTCTAAATTAGGTCAAAACACTTTTCAAAATTGTCATTAAATTATAATCTTTAGACATATTTCATATGAATCCCAAAATTACCCATGTGATTTATATTTAAACTTCAGTGCAGCAATGCACGTGATCACCATTTTCTCCTGCACCTCCTTGCTAGCTTTTGCATTTCGTGTTGGCGTTTCACGACTCATTTCCGACCACCCAAACCTTTCTCACTGTTTTTTGTAAGTGATGATAGTGAATTCACAGTTTTTTTTTGTTCTTCTTCCCAATCATGTAAAATATAAAATTTTAAATTTTAACAGCGTGCTATTGTTATCTGATAATGACGATGATTCTAAGAAATGTTGGGTAGTTCCTAGATTGCAAAATTTTGGAAATAATTGCTTTTTGAATGTTATTTTGTAGCTGTATTTAGTTTTTATGAATGTTTTTTCTTATTTTTCTTGAATTATTTTGTTTTTGTTGGAAATATTTTTTTATATTAGAAACACAATTATTTTATAATCATTTTTTGGTCAAATAAAAGAAAACAACATTTGTTTCATATACATCAACATTTTATGTGTTTCGAGATATTCTTCACACATATTCATGTGTATTTTTTGATATTGTATCATAGAAAACAATATTTTAATAAAACAGTATCTTAATAAAAAAAAATATTTCAACATCTTAATATAATAGTATCACGATAAAAAGAATCTTTAATATTTCAGTATCGAAAATGATTATTATATTAGTATAACAAACATATTATATTAGTATATTTGTAGACATGGACAATATTACACGCATTCAAAATAGAAAATTTCAATCCAACAAAAGAACAATATCAATATAAAATTATCTTAATAAAATAGTATCATAGAAAACAGTATTAGAAGCATATTTGTATTAATATCATAATAACATTATCATAGGTAATATTATCGTATGGTTAAAGATATCAAATATAATAATATTAGAAGCACGTGCTTAAGTGAACACAAATATTATGTTTTAACACTAAACCATAACACAATATGTAAATGAAACAATATATTAATAAAACAGTATCGTACATGATAGTATCTTAATAAAACAGTATTACATACCCAACACTACAACCCAATTTATAAACAATATTATAGATTGAAACAATATCAAGCGTTTTGAATAAAACCAGTATCAATGATCTTGTACTACTAATTGAGCATTTTGAAATAATAACATTACTTCAACCATAAAATATTTAATTTTTAATGTGTATTTTTTTAGTGGAGTTTAAAAGTATTTTTTTTTTAGATTTTGAAAAAAAATTGGTAAATGTGTAGTTGAAAAGTTGATAAAAATTGTGGATCCTATGAAATATGTAGTTGAAAATAAGTTTGTGAAAAAAGAGTTAATAAACATGGCCAAACATACTATAATATAACGAAAACTAGTGTACAATATTAAAAGTAAAAGCAGAACCATGCATTTTTCATAAAAGAGTATCATAGAAAACAATAATAAAACAATATTGTTGTGTAATTTTAATCCCGCAAGTGGACGGATCGTTACAAGTAATAAAATGAGAAGTAGAGTGTCGAACCCACGAGGACTAACTACCAATTTAACCAATTAATTTATAATTCGAATTTTAACAATGTAAATAACACATATTCGTTTTTTGAATTTTAATTCTAAAACTATTCTAATTATGTTTAACTAAATCTAATTTATCACGCAATTAAAATAAATTGTTGAGGACGATTTCAAGTTTTACTAACATTAGGATTCGCGAATCCACCTACACGTTTCTTAATCAATTATCCATTTAATCTCTTTAGTTTATAATTACATTTGATTGAAAATCGGTAATCCTATAATAATCAAAAGTATCTCTCGATGGTCAATAAATTCTATATGCTAACCTAATTATATCTAATTAAAGTTTCGAACATAAAAATATGCATTAAAATCTCAAGAACACCTAAATAGATTTCATAAATTATAATAGTAATTTCTATCTATTATTGGATTATATGTTATTCAATATCATATGCTTAGTCTATATTGAATCTCTCGACTTCAATATAGATCACAAAATATTCTAATGGTGATCAAGTATTAAAATATTAGAAAAATTGAATAAAGAATAATCAAACCACAATCAATTAATTACAAAAACAAAAAATTTCTAATTAATTAAAAATAAGAGGTTTCATCGTTCATCCTAACAATAAAAGATTTAGCCGGACATGATTCTTATGAATATAGCGATATTAATAAAAGAATTCTTGGACCGGAAGAAAAAGAAAAATAAGAAGAATAGATACAACTCTCAATCTTGAATTAAGCAAATATCTCCAATTGCACCGATGAATGTTGCCCAAGAATTCTTCTTTTCCTTGCTCTTGATCTCTATCTATCTTCAATTGCGTAACCCCTTCAAAATACCTAGAAGAAGTCTATTTATAGTCATTGGAAAGTCTTCAAAATGGTATCTTAAAAGAGTCCTAATCCCACTTGATTTTAGAAAGCCGTATTTAAAACTTTTCTTCAGCGTAGGTTGCGCCTAGGTCGCACAATGCATTTTGCTACCTAAGTGCGACCTCTAGTAAGTTTTTACTACCGCACCTTGGTCGCACCACCCAGGTGTGACATTTGTTTTGAAAACTTACGATTTGGTCCCTGATTTGGCTTCTAATGTATGGTTTTGGTTTTTTCTTCTTTAAATCTTCTCAATTCAATCCAAAACCTTCCAAATGCATTCTAATTGGTCATCACCCTTCTAAAGTCTTCCAAAGTGGCCTTCTAAATATTCAAAATTGTGCATAGTAGTCTCTAAACTTTTAGAAATCCGATTTTGCTTCTAAAACTTTTGAATTCATCACAAGTAAGCATCATTTAAGTTTCAAACTCTTCTTTTCATTCCAAACTCATCCAAATTGGATTTTGTACTTACGTATACAATAATTAAACTCATTTAAATAGAAATATGCTCATATAGTGAATATATAATAAGTTTACAAATATAAATAAGCGTATAAAATACACTTATCAAACACTCCCAAACATAAATTCTTGTTCGTCCCGAGCAAGATTATCTACTTAAAACAAACAACAAAAAAAATAGGAAAAACTAAAAATAGATTCGGTAGATAGCATGTTGTATTTGCCTCAGAATTTGAACAT
The DNA here is from genome assembly GCA_023638005.1 of Forsythia suspensa. Lineage (NCBI taxonomy): Eukaryota > Viridiplantae > Streptophyta > Magnoliopsida > Lamiales > Oleaceae > Forsythia > Forsythia suspensa. Next base: position 36,134,913 of record CM042671.1, read on the forward strand.
GTTTAACCAATTCATGAAAAGCTTATAAATAATGCTGCCAAAATTAATTTTTAACTTATTCAATGTTTGACCGGTGTGTGTGTACATGTGTGTGTGTGTGTGTGTGTGTGTGTGTGTGTGTGTATAGTCACACCCATTGTCATGAAGCTCTAAGTTGGTTTCTTCCCAACCCGGAATGGTCAAATATTTTCTCTCCCTCTTGTGAAATGCATCTCTAAACTTGATTTTTTTTGAAATCTCTCACCCAGGGTGTTAATTCTAAGGTTGCTCTCAAATCACTCATTATTTTTCTACTTAAGTTTGATTGGGTCTAACCAATAAAAGTAATAACTTAGATCTATGATGATTCTCCTTAGATTTAAGTGCTCCGACCTTCAAGCTTCCACTAGGTAATTCAAACTCGTTAATTGTCTAAATCCTCATGTTCACTCCACAAATTACCCTTTTTTGCTGTCTTTGATTTTTTTTTTTTTAAATATTATGTGTAAACCTCAGTCCCTTAAGCTTTCTAGATGATTCTTATAACGAGCTTTAGGCCGATAACTCCCAGATTTTACAAATCTTAGGGCACCGGGTTTTTAGAACCTTTACGGGCTTTATCACTCGAGTCAAAAAAGACTACGAACAAAGGTATAAGATAGAGCCAATACCAAATTTACGTGTAAACCTCAGTCCCTTAAGTTTTCTAGATGACCCTTGTAGCGAGCTTTAGGCCGGTGGCTCCCAGATTTTATCACTCAAGTCAAAGAGACTATGAACAAAAGTATAAAATAGAGTCAGTGCCAAATCCTTTGCGTGCAAGAGTTTATATGTGAGGTCTAGATTTCTAACATCCGGTCATCACCTAGTTTCATTTTGTTAGCTATAACACTTCACACAATATTTAACATGCATGGAATCAACAAATCTCAAAATAATCACTCTCACCAGTTCTACCATTCCCAAACAGTCTCACACATGGTCATATGATATTTTTGATTTATGTGGTATATGATATATTTATAACTTGGCAACCTAACTCTCACAATTACACAAATATGGCCATCTTGCATAACGAAGGTTGTGACTATGTGCTCATGGTATTTAAGTCTCACATGGATAAGTAATTACATGATAAACATATGTAGCATCACTTAATCACCAATCATGAATTGATTACACTTTTCAATATAAATTTCACCATCATAAGCCAGCAAGGCTATCCAAATCACACAAGCATGCACTAATTTTATTTATTTATATGTTTTTTTTGTTTATTTAATATTTTTTTAAAACAATAGACTCCAAATAGATTAAACTCAAAAAACTCGATAAGCAGATAATATCATATTACTCACAATCTTTCAAAATAAAAGCAACACACGTAAACGGAGTACACCCCAAACTTAGACACAACATTGTCTCAATGTAAATAAAAGAAATAAAAGAGAAGAGTTTACAAGACTTCCCGTAGAGGCGTGGTGAACTTAGACTACTTTGTGCTCGCAAATCATCTGGAGGTGGTGAAGGAACATGTGGAATTTGGAACAAACGAACTCTGATTATTACAGCATAAACTTCATGTCATTCCATGAAAAGTCTGGAAAAGAGTTATGATGATTATGTTTCCTCGTTACCTAAAAATTGATAAAGCTTTAAGTCTTAAACAACTAAAACATGCAAAAATATTTATTGAAATCCTAAAATTAAAATGAAATAAAAATTTAAAGAAAATGGTAGAAAAATGGGTTGCCTCCTATTGAACGCTTCTTTAAAGTCATTAGCTTGAATTTGTCACTGTGATCACTCAAGACACTTTGAATAGATCGTTAGAGGACTTGATTTGATTACATCGATTGTCCTCGCACCATTGTTTGTTTACCTTCCAGAGCTTTATTTTCTCTTATCATATTAATACGACTCTATTTTGTCACCCTGCTCGAACTCAACTATGAAAACTTCAGCTTTATCATCGACTTTGATCACAGAATTGATTTTAGAAGACATATGGAATTTCTCTTTCTCCACATACTCTTCTTCTCTAATTGGTGCATTCTGATGTTGGGTGACATCTCTATCATTTAAACTCTCGGCCTTCTGGTTAATGACATCAATCTAGAAACAAGAATCTGAAGAGCTCGGATATATAGTTGCTAAACACATTAAATGTAATATGTTCTTCATTCAACCTCGACTTTAGTTGCCTTTTTGCACATCATTCAATGCCCGACTAGTAGCCAAGAAAGGTCGACCCAAAATAAGTAGTGCATTCCTGTCTTCGCACATATCCAAAATAATAAAATCAGCAGGGAAAATGAATTTGTCCACTTTCTCTAATATGTCTTCAATGATCCCTCATGGATGTTTGATAGAACTATCTGCAAGCTGCAATGATACTGTTGTTGGCTTTGTTTCTCCCAAACCGAGCTGCTTGAAGATAGAATATGGCATTAAGTTCACACTAGCACCTAAATCACATAGAGATTTGTCAAAAAATAAACTACCAATACTGCAGGAAAAAGTGAAACTCCTTAGATCTTTGAGTTTTGGTGGTAGCTTGTTTTGCAATATGGTATTTGCATTTTCGCTAGCATCACATTTTCATGCTCCATCAACTTTCGCTTATTTGAAAGGATTTCCTTCATGAATTTGGCATAGCTAGGCATTTGAGCTAAGACATCGGCGAAAGGTATGTTGATGTGAAGCTTTTTGAATACATCCAAGAATTTCTTGAATTGCTCGGTCTAGTTTATGTTTTCGCAACATTTGAGGGAATGGAATTGGAGGGACGTAAGCCGGTGCTGGAATATAATCTGGTAGATAGTTCTATTTTTCTTGTGCAACTTCTGCATCTGATTTGTTTTCTTCCTCTTTACTAGAAACAGTTTCCTTTTCTACAACTGGTCTCTTTACACGAATTTCTGGCAATTCAACTCCACTCATCGTGGTAATTGCATTTACTTGCTCTTTTGAATTGACCTCGGCATTGCTTGGCCATGTGCCTGATTATCACTCGGTCAATAGTTTAGCCGATTACCCCATTTGATTTTCTATATTCTTTATCCGGATATTTGTCATTTTTGCATTTTCTTGAGTGTAGAATCGATGCGTTCTGACAATTTAGCGACTGTTTCTTCTAATCCTCATTCTCTTTCCTAAGGTTTTCCTTGATTTGATAGATTTTAAATATTTTGGGTATTGCCATAGGAGAAGTTTGGATGATTTCTCTATCTTGGATTGTAAGTCTGTGAGTATAGATTATTTTGTTGTCGCTAAAAGTTCTTAGCATATGCAGCTTGTTCAGGTGATGACATATCAACTTTGGTTAAAGGGCATTCTGATGATTGATGGTTCGCCCCGCATGTTACACAGATTGGTGGGGACATCTGAACCATATTGGTGAGTGATAATATTTCATTTCTTCATTTGTTTTGCCAATGCATCGATTTTCACCAGTACAAGCGAATTGGTGTCTACTTCATGCATCCATATTGCTTTCTTCGCAACCTCTCGTACGGTCACATAACGAACTGTTCACTCATCATTTTATACAAGTCGTGGAGGTCGTCGGTAGATCTATTTTGGATAGAGCCATTAGTGCAGTAATCAATCGAAAATGACTGCTTGGAACTAAACTAGAGTATAAAAAATGATTCTAAGCTGCTAAAGGAAAACCATGACTTGGACACTTTCTGTGCAGTTACTTGAATCTTTCCAATACCTCGTGAAAATTTTCCAACTCAGATTGTTGAAAATTGGATATTTCATACTTCATCTGTTCACTCTGGCTGGAGAAAAATATTTTAGCGTGAATTTCTAGATCAAATATGTCCAAGTAGTGATGCTCCTAGACAATAGAGAATCTAACCATTTTCTAGCTTTATCCTTCAGTGTGTGTTAGAAGAGACTCATCTTCAGTGCCTCTTCATTAACACCGTGGTATTTGAAATTTCCACAATATTTATCGAAGTGAGAAATATGGTAATTAGGATTCTCATCTGTTCTCCCATTGAACGGCAGATTGTTCGAGAACATATTAATCACATCTGGCCTCAACTGGAAGTTGTCATGTCCATAAGACGAATAGATTATGCTAGACCGATTTTCAACAATCGGTGGCATCATATACTCACTCATAAGGATATCTCGTTCATTAACTTCAACTGGTCGAGCCATTGGTGCAAGATTACTTCTTATGTCTGCAAGTGATGGATTCTAGATTCGTTTATCTTCTATTGTGTCTTTTTGCTGTTGTTTCTTTTCTCTTCGCTCACGTTGGTGAAAGCTCCGTTCGATTTCTGGGTCTAAATCAAATAGATCAAGATCCTTTGTACGACGCATACATACTTGACACCGAAACTTTAGAAAATAGCCGGAAGGCGAGAGTTACAAAAAGAACGAGAAGGAAAATTAAAATAAATAATACTAAAAAATTGTTAAAACTAAATTATCAATTAATATAGTAATTGATAAAACTAGTTACCGCAACACGCCAAAAACTTGTTATGTGATTTTAATCTCGTAAGTGGACGGATCATTACAAGTAATAAAATGAGAAGTAGAGTGTCGAACATATGAGGACTAGCTACCAATTTAACCAATTAATTTATAATTTGAATTTTAACAATGTAAAAACCCATATTCGTTTTTGAATTTTAATTCTAAAACTATTCTAATTATGTTTAACTAAATCTAATTTATCACGCAATTAAAGTAAATTGTTGAGGACGATTTCAAGTTTTACTAACATTAGGATTTGCGAATCCACCTATACGTTTCTTAATCAATTATCCCTTTAATCGCTTTTAGTTTATAATTACATTGGATTGAAAATCAGTGATCGTATAATAATCAAAAGCCTCTCTCAATGGTCAATAAATTCTATATCGATATGCAAACATAATTATCTCTAATTAAATTTCGAACATAAAAATATGCATTAAAATCTCAAGAACACCTAAATAGATTTCATAAAGTATAATAGTAATTTCTATTTATTATTGGACCATATGTTATTCAATATCATGTGCTTAGTCTATATTGAATCTCTCGACTTCAATATAGATCACAAAATATTTTAATGGTGATCAAGCATTAAAACATTAGAAAAATTGAATAAAGAATAATCAAACCATAATCAATTAATTACTAAAACGAAAAACTTCTAATTAATTAAAAATACGAGGTTTCATCGTTCATCCTAGCAATAAAAGATTTAGCCGGACGTAATTCTTATGAATATAGCGATATTAATAAAAGAATTCATGAACCGGAAGAAAAAGAAAAATAAGAAGAATATATACAACCTCAATTTTGAATCATAAACCGGAAGAAAAAGAAAAATAAGAAGAATATATACAACCCTCAATTTTGAATTAATCAAATATCTCCAATTGTACTGATGAATGTTGCCCAAGAATTCTTTTTTTTTTTCCCTTACTCTTGATCTCTATCTATCTTCAATTGCGTAACCCCTTCAAAATGCCTAGAAGAGGTCTATTTATAGTCATTGAAAAGTCTTCAAAATTGTGTCTTAAAAGAGTCATAATCTCACTTAACTTTAGAAAGTCATATTTAAAACTTTCCTTCAGCGTAGGTCGCCCCTAGGTTGCACAATGCATTTTGCTACCTAGGTGTGACCTCCAGTAAGTTTTTACTACCGCACCTAGGTCGCACCACCCGGGTGTGACATTTGTTTTGCAAACTTACAATTTGGTCTCCGATTTGGCTTCTGATGTACGATTTTGGTCTTTTTTTCTTTAAATCTTTTCAATTCAATCCAAAAGCTTTCATATGCATTCCAATTGGTCCTCACCCTTTTAAAGTCTTCCAAAGTGGCCTTCCAACTATTCAAAATTGTGCAAAGTAGTCCCCGAACTTTTAGAAATCGATTTTGCTTCCGAACTTTTGAATTCACCACAAGAAGCATCAATTAAGCTTCAACTTTTCTTTTTCGCTCCAAACTCATCCAAATTGGGTTTTGTACCTACGTATACAATAATTAAACTCATTTAAATAGAAATATGCTCATATAGTGAATATTTAATAAGTTTACAAGTATAAATAAGCGTATAAAATATACTTATCAAGTATCATAGAAAATAGTATTATATAAAACAATATTGTATTTGAATTAGCCCATTTTGCAATTACTAACTGAATTTTCCTATTTTTAAATACACAAATAAATTGATTCCATCACTTTGATTTTATTTTATCCTTAAACCTTATTAATTTCATAATTGAACATTATTGCAGATTCTATTTGCAAACAAATTCAATGTTAATACACTTCCATAACCGAAACTTCCATCCCTCTTAGGGATGCTTTTCATACAAAATTATATATTTTTAATTCATAATTTTACTATTTAATAAAATTTTCATACGAAGTTATAAATTATATCAACTTATAATTATTCTCACTTAAAAAAACTTAAATAGAAAAATATACGTGCTTATGGAACTATAATTAACACAAGATAGAGTGAAATAGATTAATGTTTATGAGGTTTAATTAATTATGACCAAAATTATTTAGTTTGACTTCATATGTGATCGTGTTTAATATGATGCTGTCATATTAGTGATTTCATCATTAGTCTCAGGAACTTTTATAAGTATGTGATTTTATAAAATTTGTGGACTTTATAGATATATTGAGAATTAATAAAAATCTTTCTTAAACTTTTATATATTTCTATTAAAGAGTTATGTAGATTTCTATAGATTTTTATTAAAAATTTTTTTTTTTTTAAAAAAAATATTAAGTTAAATTTCTATATAATATAATATCAATTTTGAGTAACTTCCCGCATGTCTAAATCATCCACAACACATGTAATTAAGAACTCAAAGTAATAATTAATCATATTTCTCGTGTCAACAAAATTATTTTTTAGAAAATATAAAAAAATTAATTGATTACTGCAAATTTTAGATACAATTGTATATAAATTAATTGATTACTGTAAATTCTAGATATAATTGCATATAAATTAATTGATTATTGCAAATTATTATCTGAATAAAAAAACATACGAGAAAATCCTATAAGTGAAAAACAGAGGTGTTCTTTATTTTGAGATTTGGAGTTTTCACAAATCTCAAATGTAGACGGGATATTTTTTTAAATTTTTTTTGCTATTTATATCTTCCACTAAAAAGTTTTTAGAAATCTGGTAAGTAGAAAATCTCAAAAAGTTCTTCTCAAATTGAATACCCACTACATACGAGACTCTTAAAAACTTTTAATTAAATACCCCGTAATTTTTAAAGATTTTTTTAAAGTTTTTAAAAATCTCTATTAAATATACCGTACTTTTAGAAAGTGTTAAAAAGTCCACATGAATATCCCTAAACTTTTAAATCTTTAAAATTTTTAAAATCATTAATCTTAGACTGGCACGACATTGTAGTATATATAATTAAATGAAATATCCTATTTTATTTATCAACCAATATTGAAGAAACATGATGTCCGTCTTGAATTAATATGGTACTCGAATAATGAAATTGCAATCTTTGAATAATCAAATTGCAATCTTTTTAACCCACTAGCCATCCTCGCGCACATACATTGCACGTAAATGACGTTATATGATCAAAATGTTTCTTGTATATGATATATAAACAATTAGAAGCAGAGTTAGGATATGATAAAGGAGTGGGTCCTCGCAAGACATACATTGCACGTAAATGACGTTATATGATCGAAATGTTTCTTGTATATTGTTGTACAAGTGATTTTAGTTATGATATATAAACAATCAAAAGTGGAGTTAGAATATGACAAAGCATCAAGCGTTGCGGTCAGCTGTTCATCGTGGCGCAAAAGATCCGAAACCTCCTTAGTTTCGAAAATGATGGGGCATTTCTAAGAGGAAAGGAAATAGATGAGTGGATCTCAATTCAAGAGATTGGGGGTGGGGTGGGGGTGGGGGTGGGGGTGGGGGTGGGGGTGTAAGGGGTGTCAAGGGTCATGCTCCCCTCCCAATAATTAATTAGTGAGTTCATTTTATGATAATTTAATATTTTTTATAAGTCATAATTTTTAAAAACACAAAGTTGTTATCAGTCACAAATATTCAAGATCTAAAACTAGTTAAAGAAAGTTGTGCCCGACGATCTTTTACAATTGTGAATTCTTCTATAATAGATTCTATACCTATTTTATTAACAATGTCTCTCTCAACAAAATTGTTACATAATCGATACACAAAAATTATTTTATAATAGTATATATCTATTTGATCTAAAAAGCTAAGTTTATGTAATGAAACACAAAATATTTAAACCATTTTACTAGTGTTATATACAATTATATTGTAATCCTATACTTAATGAAACAACATATAAGTAAAGTCATACACACAATAGGATAATATTACAATCAAATTAGAAAATAAAATGATATTTCAACATCAAGTATTGAAAGGTGCAACAAATTAAAAAATTCAAGCTCACTTGGATAAATGCAGCCACTTTCAATACATTCAGACAATTTAACATAGGGATGAGCCGGGATTTAAAATAGGCTGAGCTATGGTATAATTTTTATTTTTTTAATTAATTGCACTTTTTCCAGGACTCGCAGGGCCTGTGCCCAGTATTGCCCAACCCTATTTTCGCCCCAGTCAACAATAATGTTTGAAACAAACACAAAATGGATTTAGTTACACCAATCAAAATACAATTTCATATGTGTCATAATCAAATATAATTTTTAATTGCATTTAATTAAAAATTTCTACTTTCAAACTCTTTAATAAGCATAAATTTTTAATCGATAAATAAATCTAGATATAACTACATTACGCTCGCACAGAATATATTCTTTGGGCAAACCCTCTACTTTTTGAGGAGTCCAAGGCAAACCCATAAACCAAAAGGTCTGGACTTGTAAGGTCTCATTATGCTAAAACAATTTGAATTTTGTCCAATTTAGTTCGATTCTATTTTTTCTATAGACAACCATTTGATTTTTTTATAAAACGAATCAAATTTTGATAAATTCAATTCGATTTTTAATAAAATTGAGTTGCATAAACTCAAATTGACATATTGCCTTTTTGGATGTAGATAGTTGTACACAATAAACCTTTTAACTATGAATCAAATTGGTTAATATCTATTTTTATTGGTTCGAAGTTAAGTTGTGTCATGTATGTTTTCTTAAATTTATATTTTTTCATTTTTAATATGAATAATACTCTATGCCCGTGCTGGTTTGAATTAAAATAAAAAATAAAAATGAAAGGAATAACGACATGGCAAAAGAATAACAAAATGTGGACTATAATTGATCGAGCATGTGACATATACACGCGCCAAATCAACACCAGCGTGTAAATTGCAAAATAAGGGAAATTGCAAACCTAGTTCCCATCTTATCAATCTTCTGCAATGTGGTCCTCAATCTGTTTTTTTTTTTTTTACAGTATAATCTCCAATCTTTTAATTTTTGTAGCTTCATTGGTCTCTATTGGACGTTTTGTGTCTATTTCAGCACTAAATAAGCTCGTGCAATGCATGCGAGTACTGTTTAGAAGCGTACAATATGTAACTACAAATAATTTTAATTATAATAAATAAAAAGGAAAAGAAAAATATAAGAAACGTAAACCTCATCTCCTTCTCACTTCCACTCGTCCCTAGTCCGAGCCCAACCACCTCACTTGGTTCGCCACTTTCAACCTTCTCCAACTTGTTTGTGTTCTTAACCCCGCGCCACCTAATATTAATAAGTCAAAAACTAGTGGTGCAATTTTTTCAAACAAATAAAAAATAATCCTCAGTCCTTTTTTTGACATGGAAAGGAGGAGCAAAGTCAAAAGATCCAGCCACTTGGTATGCACCACAAACAAAAATCAAATCAGACGATATGATACATATATACACTAGTCAACTCCAAAATTGCAAGTCAGTGTTATCGTAGAATTGACAAATTCAAACCACCGAGTGAAGAATCTCACAAGTTGTCATCCCACATTCACATTATTTATAGGGTAAATAGCACCGGAGTCCCAAACCTTTTAACATTGTGACGATAGAGTCTCGAACCTTTAATTTCTAGTACCCAAGTCTCTAACCTATGAAACATTAGCGCTCGAAGTCATTTTTTTGACAAAAACCATCAGTTTGATCGTTAAATAGTCAAAAATTTGTTAAACGGACAATTTTACTTTTAAATTCAATGATAAAAAGAATTAGAAAAGAAAAGAAAAAGAAAAGAAAGGGAAAACAAAATTGCAACTAAACTCCAACCAACAAAAAGAAAAATTGCAATTAACTCCAAATCCAACCTCATCTTCTTCTCCAAATTGTCCGCGGGTCACCACCCACCGAAAACCATTTTCACCAACAACAGCCGCCACCTGTCACTACCCATAACCCTTTTAGGCCATGTTTGGGGATTGGTTCTTGTACATAATTTTATTTTGCTTTGTAATATGCTCTGGGATTAGGGTTCTATTTGTTAAATCTTTCGAGTTGATCAACTAGGAAGATTAGAAAAATAAAGGATTGCTTCAATCCAGCTTTTTTTTTTTCAAACAATCTTGTTTCTGTAAACCCGATTCAGGGAAACTTGTTTGCATCAAGTGAATCAGCCTGTCAATCCTGCCAAGAAAAATGGAATTAAGCCTGTCAATCCTGCCAAGAAAAATGGAATTAAAGTAGGCTTGAATTGAAAATCTTTTCCCTTTTCGACCTGGATTAGCACGCGTTATGACAATCTCGACGAAAAGATTTTCGTCAAATTTGTGTGCAATGTACTGCCATTGATGAACAAGGTTTGGTGAAAATGTTTTTCCGGTGTGTGGTGACGGGCGGCAACGATTTGGAGAAGCGGATGAAGTTGGATTAGATGTTAGTTGCAATTTTTTCTTTTTGTTGGTTGATGTTTCGTTGCAATTTTTGTTTTTCCTTTTCTTTTTGTTTTTCTATTCTTTTTTATCATTGAAATTAAGGATGAAATGGTTCGTTTAACGAATTTTTGACTATTTAACGGTCAAATTGACGATTTCTGTCAAAAAAGGATCTCGGGCACTAACGTTTCATATATTAGGGACCTGAGTGCTAGAAATTAAAGGTTCATAACTCCACCATCACAAAGTTAAAAGATTTGGGACCCCGGTGCTATTTATCCTTATTTATATTTCAACTTGCATGCCTATTGGTTTTTTATAAAACAAATCAAATTTTGATAAATTCAATTCGATTTTGAATAAAACCAAGTTGCATAAACTCAAATTGATATATTGCCTTTTTGGATGTAGATAGTTGCACACAATGAATCTTTTAACCATGAATCAAATTGGTTAATATCTATTTTTATTGGTTTGAAGTTAGGTTGTGTTATGTATGTTTTCTTAAATTTACATTTTTTCATTTTAATATGAATAATACTCAACGACCGTGCAGGTTTGAATTAAAATAAAAATAAAAATAAAATGAAAATGAAAGGAATAATGACATGGCAAAAGAATAACAAAATGTGGACTATTATTGATCGAGCATGTGACAAATACACGCGCCAAATCGACACCAGCGTGTAAATTGCAAAATATGGGAAATTGCAGACCTGGTTCCCATCTTATGAATCTTCTGCAACGTGGCCCTCAATCTGTTTTTTACTGTATAATCTCCAATCTTTTAATTTTGTAGCTTCATTGGTCTCTATTGGACGGTTTTTTTTTTTTTATTCAAGCACCAAGATCCAAAGTATGGTTTTAGGCCTCTACCGGGACAAATTTGGTGGGGTTTGGATGCCCCTACCATCTGTATTTATATAAAAATGGTAGTACAGGAGGGGATATGAACCGACCTCCAAGCATACAACGAATGAAAAAATTCCTCAAACTCTGACAAATAAAGAGATACTACTTTCGATGCATAATTACGAAAAGCAAAAGCAAAAGAAAATGAAAACCAAACTAACAAAAACTAAAGACCTCTAAGCGATGGAAGGCCATATCATCGATCCTGAGGTAGTCCACGCGAACGACGTGGCAAGTCTGAAGATCCATACTCCTGATAATGTCGTTGGTCCCAGCCCTCAGAAGCTAAAGAGTCAGCGACCTGGTTTCCCTCACGAAAAATATGAGAAATTGTGTCTCGATCGAATGAAAGAAGATGTCGGATGCGTCGGTATTGATTGAATCACCCACGGCCCCACCACGTGAAATGCAATGAGCAATGAGTGTAAGTCGGTCTCAATCCATAAGTCCACAAGACCCATCCGTCGGGCAAGCTCAATGCCTGTAAAATGGCTCTCAACTCTGCCTCCAAAATAAGTATGTCTCCGTAGCCGATGAGAAGGCCACGATACAACGCCCGATGTGATCTCTATTGGACGGTTTGTGTCTATTTCAGCTAGCTAAATAAGCATGTGCAATGCATGCAAGAAATCTTGTTTAGACGCGAACAATATGTAACAAAAAATAATTTTAAGTAAAAATAAAAAAAAAAAAAATATAAGAAACGTAAACCTCATCTCCTTCCCACTCCCACTCGTCCCTAGTCCGACCCAACCACCCACCTAGTTTGCTACCCCAACTCCTTCTCACAGCCCATCTCTCACTTGGTTCGCCACTTTCAACCTTCTCCAACTTGTTTGTGCCCTTAATCTGCGCTACCTAATATTAACAAGTCAAAAACTAGTGGTGCAATTTTTTCAAACAAATAAAAATTAATCCTCAGTCCTTTTTATGACATGGAAAGGAGGAGCAAAGTCAAAAGATTCAGCCACTTAGCATGCACCACAAGCAAAAAATCAAATCAGACGATATGATACATATATATTTAGTCAACTCCAAAATTGCAAGTCAACGTCACCGTAGAATTGACAAATTCAAACCACCGAGTGAAGAATCTCACAAGTTGTCATCCCACATTCACATTATTTTTACTTCAACTTGCATGCCTATTGGCAATAAATTAATTTGTGCACATCCCATTTAATCCCCATCAACCAAATTCAGCTAGAGAGAGATAGAGATGGAGTTCAAGCATTTTAGCCACAACCACGGCCTGGTTTTTCACCAATTGGCACAAGGCACTGAAATCCATTGTTCCGGTTGCAAAACCGTTGCGTCGGGCCTGGTTTACGCATGCTGGCAGTGCCGATACTTCCTCCACGAGCAATGTTTCCAAGCAACTCGCTCGTTGAAGCACCCTTCTCATCCTCTTCATCCCTTAACTTTAGTACCTTATCCTACTCATCCCTCTGGTTCCTTTTTCTGCGATTCATGCAATATTTTAGGAAATGGCTTTTGTTATTGTTGTTCTGAATGCGACTTTGATCTTCATGTCCATTGTGCTTATAATTCAGCAACTCCCCCTGTAAATTTCCCAAATTTCGCAGTCGAAACACAAAATTTTAATCCTCATGCTGCACCAAACATGCCTCAAAATAGTACCCATCCCACCATCCAAAATAGCCCTTATCCAAATATCCCTTTTCCTAATCCATCAGTCCAAAATCAAGCACAAAATTTTAATAATCTTCATGCCCCCATTCAAAACAATCATATTCCAGTTTTTACCCCATCTAATCCAACAGTGCCAAACTTTAGTCCTCCGGTGAGTGTCGGTAACATGAATCCAACACCACCGGCTTCTCAGCCCGTCCACGTTCAACAACCTCAAACGAAACCAAAAGTAATAAAGCATTTCAGCCATCCACACATATTGCAGCCTACAGAGATTAAGGAAAAAAATACTAAAGTTTGTTCTGCTTGTGAATGTGACCTGTTTGGCTCGGCTTATTGTTGCATCGAACCACATTGCAATTTCAATCTCCACAAGGCATGCTTCGAATCTCCCATAGAGGTTCGACATAAATGCCACCTCGACCACCCTCTAAAGCTACTCACTGCACCGCCTTACAACGATGGATTTACTTGCAATGCTTGCCTCAAAGATGGTAAGGCCTTTTGTTACACTTGCTCGACTTGCTCATATGATCTCCATATCGACTGCATTTCTTGGCCCGAAACCATGACCCGTGTAGATCACAAACACCCTCTCACACTGTATTACTCCCCCGTGGCGAATGCTGGAGAGGGAAATCAGGTGACATTCATGTGTGATGTATGTAAAAGCCCTGTTCATGAATTGGCCTGGCTCTACTACTGTCGAGAGTGCGATTTCGGGACTCATTTGGAATGTGTAGCTTCTGGATTAAAACAGAATCCGAATGCTCCGAAAACAGACGAAGAGTTGATCCGTGAAACTGAACTCAAAATGGCAGTACTCCAGATCCTGCTCAACGGGGGCCTTGCCACTACATAGAAAGATTGTGAAACATAATTTTCTTATGATAAGTTCATCAAGTTTTCTCTTCGATTTCGTAATTTGTTTAGTTTATTGATCTTCTTAATCTATCGTCCGACTTTTGTCAATATTTCTTTAATCATATAGTTGCCGAATCTTGAATATCATCTAGCAGATGCATTAGTCGAGCACAATAATTGAAATATGAACTCGAATGACTATCACCTTGACGTACGCAACCAAGTATTGAGCATAATTTAGGATTGAGAGTAGTGTGAGCATAGTTTTCAGATTCGATTCAAACACTGGCAGGATGAAAATATGGGTCATTCGGTCAGTGATTCAATCCCTAACATGATGGTTGAACTAGTATATCACTCCTGTCAAATATAATAATTTAATAGTTGACACTAATATAATTCATCAATGAATTTGGGTAATCGGTTTTTTATAAAAATTTGGCAGATTTTTTGATTTCCTCTGAGTCGATCACAGAGATTAGTTTCCTATAGCAACTCTGATTAAATTATTTGTTGGGTCACGAATTTTTCGATTTAACCATAGAATCGATCCAGATTTTATACTGAGTTTGACTGCACATCCTTGCAAATTAAGGACGTATTAAGCACCGTATATAAATTGTTCGTACACAGTCAAAGCGCAATTTATGGGAAATCATCCGTTTATAGTGGCGCCATTTATAAAGTCAACCTAATCATATTTTAGTTAATTCTCTAGTGCAAACGTGTTGCGAAGGAAAAATTGAAGTCGAAGTTTCAAACTTTGAAAAATAGAGTACTTAAGTTTCTATTTAATTTTTTCGAGTTTACAAGTGCTCAAGCTTTCAGATTCAGTGCATACAAATTGTCAGTAGATGAAAATAGAGCAAAATTGACAACAGTGCTACTATTTACAATTATGTTGAAAAATACTCTCAAAATTAATTATTTAAAATTTACCCAAAAAATTTGCTTACTTAATAAAAATACCCTAAAACTACCAATAAACTCACACGTAAAAAAAAAAAAAAAACAAAATCAACCCCAAAATTCATCCCCCAACCGTCAAACCTGTGGAAACCAAAATTACAACCAAAATTCATCAAATTTGATGTTACCCAATCCCTACAAAACTATAAATAATGATTTCAGATCGGATGTTTTCGTCAAAATCTCAACAGAAAATCAAACTTCAGATCGCGTGTTTGCTGAAATTTTTGAATGGAAGTTGATAATACATTTATGTATTAAATACAAATATACAAACGAGCTACCTTCATTTCAAAAGATTTAGAAATTTTTTCAAAGTACTAAGAATTTGGTTTAGTATTCACGTCGATTTCTTCATTTCAAAGCATATTTCCAGATATAAGGTAACTAATATTTAATTTTGTTTGAATTTTGATTTTGATTCTGAAATTTATTTATTTTGCTGTTGATTTCCATATATGAGTAACATAAACTTAGGTATATTTGTGTGTATCTTAACATTGTTGATCATATTGACACATAAAAGGAAATTGATGTAAATATCAACATCAACATCAACATCAACATCAACATCATATATTAGATAGATGGAAACATACAGGGCGTTGGCAGAAAGAAATTGAATAATGATTATTTTCTTTTGCACTTAACCCTATCTACTGAATCATTCAAAGAAATAAAAGAATTTGAGATATTCAAGCGAGAGATATACCTACAAATCCTAGAAACTCAAAAATGAAGATATATATATATTCAAAGAAATACCAAAAAGGATTGAGGTTCGGATATCCCCAACCATATAAAGATCTCATAAAAATACACGAGGGGGCGTAAAACCCGACCTCCAATCATAAAAGCTAAAAAGACATAATAAATGAGTAAATAATAAAGCAATAAAGAATGAGTTTCCAAAATGAAGATATATGCTTATAGAGATATTTAATAATACCAGTAACACATGTGTTACTGTCTATTGAAATGGTGATGGCAATTTTCATCATGTGGTTTTTTTTTTGGACTTAGAGACATAATTTGCAAATGAGTAACACATATGTTATTGTATATTACAAAGCCTTTTGGTTCATGTGAAAATGAGTAAACTCTATAATGATAATTATGCGTTTGGTACATGTTAAAATTGAGTAACACATGTGTGTGTTACTGTATGTGTTAGAATATGTGATACGTGTAGCGTCAAATTTGAAGTAACACATGTGTTACTACATGTGTTACTATATGTCACTTGCTTCAATAAAAATTCATGTTTAATCATACCAAGTAACACATGTGTTACTATCTATTAAAATGGATTATTAATAACAATTTTCATTATGTAGCTTTTTTTTTCCAGACATAGAGACATATTTTGGAAATGAGTAACATGTATGTTATTGTATATTACAAAGCTTTTTGGTTCATGTTAAAATGAGTAACATATATAGTGCCTATCATGCATTTGGTACATGTTAAAATGAGTAACACATGTGTGTGTTACTCTATGTGTTAGAATATGTGATACATGTAGCGTCAAATTTGGAGTAACACGTGTGTTAGTACATGTGTTACTATATGTCATTTGCTTCATTAAAAATTTATGTTTAATCATACTAGTAAGACATGTGTTACTGTCTATTGAAATAGATTAATCATGACAATTTTCATCATGTGGTTTTTTTTTTGGGACTTAGAGACATATTTTGGAAATGAGTAACACGTATGTTACTGTATATTACAAAACTTTTTGGCTCATGTTAAAATGAGTAACATCTATAGTGCCTATCATGCGTTTGATACGGGCTAAAATGAGTAACACATGTGTGTGTTACTCTATGTGTTAGAATATGTGATACATGTAGCGTCAAATTTGGAGTAACACGTGTGTTAGTACATGTATTACTATATGTCACTCGTTTCATTAAAAATTTATGATTAATCATACTAGTAACATATCATTCTTCGTCTATTAAAATAGATTTGTCAAGGAAATTTTGATCACGTGGCTTTTTTTTTTTGGACTTAGAGACATATTATAGAAATGAGTAACACCTATGTTACTGTATATTACAAAGCTTTTAGGTTCATTTTGAAATGAGTAATATCTACAGTACCTATCATGCATTTGGTACAGATTAAAATGAGTAACACATGTGTGTGTTATTGTATGTGTAAAAATATGTGATACATGTAACGTCAAATTTGTAGTAACACATGTGTTACTACATGTATTACTATATGTCACTTGCTTCATTAAAAATTTATATTTAATCATCCCAATAACACATGTGTTACTGTCTATTAAAATGGATTTGTATTGGAAATTTTGATCATGTGGCTTTTTTTGGACCTAGAGACATTTTGGAAATGAGTAACACGGATGTTACTGTATATTACAAAGCTTTTAGTTCATGTTGAAATACGTAACATCAATAGTATCGATCATGCGTTTGGTGCAGATTAAAATGAGTAACACACGCGTGTTACTGTATGTGTTAGAATATGTGATACATGTAGCCTCAAATTTGGAATAATACGTGTGTTACTACATGTGTTAATATATGTCACTTGCTTCATTAAAAATTTATGTTTAGTTATACCATAACACATGTGTTACTATCAATTGAAATGGATTTATCATGACAATTTTCATCATATGGGTTTTTTAGACTTGAGACATATTTTGGAAATGAGTAATCGTATGTTCTTGATATTACAATGCTTATTGGTTTATGTTAAAATGAGTAACATCTATAGTGCCTATCATGCGTTTTATTACATGTTAAAATTAGTAAAAAAGTGTGTGTTACAGTATATGTTAGAATATGTGATACATGTAACGTCAAATTTGGAGTAACACGTGTGTTACTATATGTTACTATGTCACTTCATTAAAATTTATGTTTAATCATACCAAGAAACACATGTTATAATCTTGTCTATTGAAATGGATTAATCATGACAATTTTTATTATGTGGCTTTTTTTTTGACTTAGAGACATATTTTGGAAATAAGTAACATGTATGTTATTGTATATTACAAAGCTTTTTGGTTTATGTTAAAATAAGTAACATCTATAGTGCCTATCATACATTTGGTACATGTTAAAATGAGTAACACATGTGTGTGTTACTCTATGTGTTAGAATATGTGATACATGTAGCGTCAAATTTGGAGTAACACGTGTGTTACTGAATGTGTTACTATATGTCACTTGCTTTGTTAAAAATTTGTGTTTAATCATACTAGTAACACATGTGTTACTGTATATTGAAATGGATTAATCATGACAATTTTCATCATGTGGCTTTTTTTATCGGACCTAGAGACATATTTTGGAAATGAGTAACACATATGTTACTGTATATAACAAAGCTTTTTGGTTCATGTTAAAATGAGTAACATCTATAGTGCCTATAATGCGTTTGATACATGTTAAAATGAGTAACACATATGTGTGTTCTTTATGCGTGTTAGAATATATGATACATGTAGTGTCAAATTTGGAATAACACGTATGTTACTACATGTTTTAATATATGTCACTTGCTTCATTAAAAATTTATGTTTAATCATACTAGTAACACATGTGTTACTGTCTATTGAAATGAATTAATCATGACAATTTTCATCATGTGGTTTTTTTTTTGGGACTTAGAGACATATTTTGGAAATGAGTAACACGTATGTTACTGTGTATTACAAAACTTTTTGGCTCATGTTAAAATGAGTAACATCTATAGTGCCTATCATGCGTTTGATACAGGTTAAAATGAGTAACACATGTGTGTGTTACTCTATGTGTTAGAATATGTGATACATGTAGCGTCAAATTTGGAGTAACATGTGTGTTAGTACATGTGTTACTATATGTCACTCCTTTCATTAAAAATTTATGATTAATCATACTAGTAACATATCTGTTACTGTCTATTAAAATTGATTTGTCATGGAAATTTTGATCATGTGGCTTTTTTTTTGGACTTAGAGACATATTATAGAAATGAGTAACACGTATGTTACTGTATATTACAAAGCTTTTTGGTTCATTTTGAAATGAGTAATATCTACAGTACCTATCATGTATTTGGTACAGATTAAAATGAGTAACACATGTGTGTGTTATTGTATGTGTAAAAATATGTGATACATGTAACGTCAAATTTGTAGTAACACATGTGTTACTACATGTATTACTATATGTCACTTGCTTCATTAAAAAATTATATTTAATCATCCCAATAACACATGTGTTACTGTCTATTAAAATGGATTTGTCTTGGAAATTTTGATCATGTGGGCTTTTTTTGGACCTAGAGACATTTTGGAAATGAGTAACACGGATGTTACTGTATATTACAATGCTTTTAGTTCATGTTGAAATACGTAACATCAATAGTATCGATCATGCGTTTGGTGCAGATTAAAATGAGTAACACACGTGTGTTACTGTATGTGTTAAAATATGTGATACATGTAGCCTCAAATTTGGAATAACACGTGTGTTACTACATGTGTTAATATATGTCACTTACTTCATTAAAAATTTATGTTTAGTTATACCAGTAACACACGTGTTACTATCAATTGAAATGGATTTATCATGACAATTTTCATCATATGGGTTTTTTTAGACTTCGAGACATATTTTGGAAATGAGTAATACGTATGTTACTGTATATTACAATGCTTATTGGTTTATGTTAAAATGAGTAACATCTATAGTGCCTATCATGCGTTTTATTACATGTTAAAATGAGTAAAAACGTGTGTGTTGCAGTATATGTTAGAATATGTGATATATGTAACGTCAAATTTGGAGTAACACGTGTGTTACTATATGTTACTTGCTTCATTAAAAGTTTATGTTTAATCATACCAGTAACACATGTGTTATTGTCTATTGAAATGGATTAATCATGACAATTTTTATTATGTGGCTTTTTTTTCGGACTTAGAGACATATTTTAGAAATGAGTAACACGTATGTTATTGTTTATTACAAAACTTTTTGTTTTATGTTAAAATAAGTAACATCTATAGTGTCTATCATGCGTTTGGTACATGTTAAAATAAGTAACACATATGTGTGTTACTCTATGTGTTAGAATATGTGATACATGTAGCGTCAAATTTTGAGTAACACGTGTGTTAGTACATGTGTTACTATATGTCACTTGCTTTGTTAAAAATTTGTGTTTAATCATACTAGTAACACATGTGTTACTGTATATTGAAATGGATTAATCATGACAATTTTCATCATGTGGCTTTTTTTATCGGACCTAGAGACATATTTTGGAAATGAGTAACACATATATTATTGTATATAACAAAGCTTTTTTGTTCATGTTAAAATGAGTAACATCTATAGTGCCTATAATGCGTTTGAGACAGGTTAAAATGAGTAACACATATGTGTGTTACTGTATGTGTTAGAATATATGATACATGTAGCGTCAAATTTGGAATAACACGTATGTTACTACATGTTTTAATATATGTCACTTGTTTCATTAAAAATTTATGTTTAATCATACCAGTATCACATGTGTTAATGTCTATTAAAATAGATTTGTCATGGAAATTTTGATCATGTGGCTTTTTTTTGGACCTAGAGACATATTTTGGAATTGAGTAACACGTATGTTACTGTATATTACAAAGCTTTTTGGTTCATGTTGAAATGAGTAATATCTATAGTACCTATCATGCGTTTGGTACAGATTAAAATGAGTAACACATGTGTGTGTTACTGTATGTGTTAAAATATGTGATACATGTAACGTCAAATTTGTAGTTACACATGTGTTACTATATTTTTTACAATATGTCACTTGCTTCATTGAAAATTATGTTTAATCATACTAGTAACACATGTGCAACTGTCTATTAAAATAGATTTGTCATGGAAATTTTGATCATGTGGCTTTTTTTGGGACCTAGAGACATATTTTGAAAGCGAGTAACACGTATGTTACTGTATACTACAAAGATTTTTGGTTCATGTTGAAATGAGTAACTCTATAGTATCTATCATACATTTGGTGCACATTAAAAAGAGTAACACATGTGTGTTACTGCATGTGTTAGAATATGTGATACATGTAGCGTCAAATTTGGAATAACACGTGTGTTACTATATGTGTTACTATATGTCACTTGCTTCATTAAAAATTTATGTTTAGTCATACCAGTAACACACGTGTTACTATCTATTGAAATAGATTTATCATGACAATTTTCATCATGTGGGTTTTTTTAGACTTTGAGACATATTTTGGAAATGAGTAACACGTATGTTACTGTATATTACAATGCTTTTTGGTTTATGTTAAAATGAGTAACATCTATAGTGATTATCATCGATTTTATTACATGTTAAAATGAGTAAAAGGTGTGTGTTACGGTATGTGTTAGAATATGTGATACATGTAACGTCAAATTTGGAGTAACACGTGTGTTATTACATGTGTTACTATATGTCACTTGCTTCATTAAAAATTTATGTTTAATCATACCAGTAACACACGTGTTGTTGTCTATTGAAATAGATTAATCATGACAATTTTTATTATGTGGCTTTTTTTTGAGACTTAGAGACATATTTTGAAAATGAGTAACACGTATGTTATTGTATATTACAAAGCTTTTTGGTTTATGTTAAAATGGGTAACATCTATATTGCCTATCATGCGTTTGGTACATGTTAAAATGAGTAATACATGTGTGTGTTACTCTATGTGTTAGAATATATGATACATGTGTAGCGTCAAATTTAGAGTAACACATGTGTTACTACATGTCACTTGCTTCATTAAAAAATTATGTTTAATCATACCAGTAACACATGTGTTACTGTCTATTGAAATCGATTAATCATGACAATTTTCATCATGTGGCTTTTTTTTTCGGACTTAGAGACATATTTTGGAAATGAGTAACATGTATGTTACTGTATATTACAAAGCGTTTTGGTTCATGTTGAAATGAATAACATCTATATTATCTATATCATACGTTTGATGCAGATTAAAATGAGTAACACATGTGTGTGTTACTGTATGTGTTAAAATATGTGATAAATATAGCCTCAAATTTGTAGTAACACGTTTGTTACTATTTGTGTTACTATATGTCACTTGATTCATTAAAAATTTATATTTAATCATACTAGTAACACATGTGTTACTGTCTTTTGAAATTGATTAATCAATGCAATTTTAATCATGTGGCTTTTTTTGGACTTAGTGACATATTTTGGAATTGAGTAGCACATATGTTACTATATTACACAGCTTTTTGGTTTATGTTGAAATGAGTAACATCTATAGTGCATATCATGCATTTGGTACATATTAAAATGAGTAACACATGTGTGTATTACTATATGTGTTAGAATATGTGATACATGTAGCTTCCAATTTTTAGTAACTAAGAAGTAACACACGTCTACTATATTTCTTTATGCAAATTGTGATCATCTTAACATAGTGTGTTACTGTTTGATTTTTTTGCAGGCATGGAGTACATCAATATCTTCTTAAATTACAGTAGTGAATGGACCGAAAACCATGAATACAATAATTTTAAGAAGGCTGGGATCTTAGTTCTTCTAGAATGCACATTCAACACGCTCATTGAAAAAATTTATTTAGAATTGGAGTTGAATCAAACCACCATGGAGATAACAATTTAGTATCAAGTGAAGTATAGTGAGCCTCCGATAAAGATTAGAACTAATAAGTCACTGGTCTTTTATTTGGAATTGAAAAGAAAAGACAAAGGTTTTACAAGTTTTCCCTTGTGCATTGATTTTTCAAGAGTAACTACTAGTAGTGCATCATTTAATCTTCATCAAGAGCTCCATTTGGAAAAACCAATCTGCTATAAGTTCAGACATGCTACAATTGCAGCTATATGAAAGAAATCACACAACAGTTATAGCCCCTCCAAGATTACCAAATGTTGAAGATGTTGCTTATGATGTTTCTCATTACTTACCTTAAGACATGATTATGGAAGTTGAAACAACAATGATTTTTCATTCAAATGTTGATAAAATTGAAAGATATCAGATTTATTGGAATAAAAAGGTCTTGATGAATAGTGTTGCATTATATGCCACACGAAACCACTTCCAATTCAAGGTGAAATAATTAGACAAAAAGGTTTATGTCCTAAAATGCATGGATTCAAGTTGTCAATGGCCTTTCAGAGCTTCAAAATTTGGAAAAATAGACAACTTCAAAATAAGGTACATTAGAAATGAACATGTATGTTCAATAGATATTATATTAGGAGATCATCAACAAGCTTCTAGTTCATTGGTTGGAAGTTACATCAAGTAGAAATACACATATGCAAAAACTATATACACTCCAGGTGATATAATTAATGACATGAAGAATGAGTATGGAGTGTCACTTAGTTATAATAAAGCTTGGAGGGCTCGAGAGCACGCATTTGTGGAATTGAGAGGTGATCCGAATTGATCATATAGAAAACTTCCTACATACTTGTACATGTTGAAAGTAACAAATCCATGATCATTTACAAAACTAGAGACCGATGTATACAATCGGTTCAAGTATTGTTTCATGGCCTTGGGAGGTTCATTGCAAGGATGGAAGTACTGTAGACCTGTAATTGTAATGATGGAACATTCTTAAAAGGGTATTATGGTGGTACGTTATTCATAGCATGTACCCAAGACGCCAATAACAATATTTTTGTATTGGCTTTTGGAGTTGGAGACAATGAGAACAACAATTCATGGAAATGGTTTTTACAATTGTTGAAAGAATCGTATGGAGAGCGGGAAGACTTGTGCATCATATCAGATAGATACAAGATACAAGAGCATAAAAAATGCTATATAGAAAGTATATCCGGAAGCCATGCATGGTGTTTGTTCATATCATTTATTGCAAAATTTAAAGAAGACTATTGGCAAGGGTAAAAAAAACATAACATACCACTACAATGCAGTTGCTAGAGCCTACACAAAAGCTGAATTTGACAACCACATGAGCCAACTTGAGAAAATCGACAAAAGAATCCTACCTTATTTGGTAAGTTTTAATGTTTATTAATATAACATAATGCATTTAAAAATTATAATATACTTATTGACAAAACTTTGTTCTTAATGTAGGAAGAAGCTGGATATCATACATGGTCGAGAGCCTACATAACAAAAAATAGATATTCAACGATGACGTCAAATATAGTTGAGTCAGTTAATTTAGTTACGAAATCGGCAAAGAGTTTTTCTATAGACTTTTTGTTGGAATTCTTGAGATGCCTTGTACAAAATTGGTTTTCCAAAAATCGGGAAGATGCACAGGAAACATTCACTACACTTGCAACAAAATATGAGCGTATGATGTGGGAAAATTCAAGAGACACAATAAAAATGAAGGTAACATCTAAAACATTTTTAATTCTTTTATTGAAAATTCGAGAGACGCAATAAAAATGAAGGTAACATCTAAAACATTCTTGATTCTTTTATTGTAACGTCAACTATGATAACATTCACTAAAAAGAATACAGTAACACACATGTTACTAAAGAAGAATAATCATGATAGATAACTTTTAACATACAGTAACATATGTGTTACTCATGCATTAATCAACTCTTTCTTCTTGTGACCGCAACTTAATTGTGATTTTTGTTATTTGTTCACTTTGTTCAACCTCTTACTTCTAGTTGATATGAGTAACACATGTGTTACTATATGTTAGAAGTCATAAATCATGCTGAATTTTATTTATGTATTGTTTATTGCCCATTAGATACGATCTTATATATATGTTACTTCGTACCTTGCATAGGTGTCTTCATCCAGTCAAGTGCTACACCAAGTTAATGACAGTGTATCTTCATATTTAGTGAATATGCACGAAAAGACCTGCATGCAATAGATTTCAAATAGATGAGATTCCATGCAAACATGCTCTATCAATAGTTGCAAACAAACATCTTAGTTTTTACACTTATTGCTCCAATTTCTATACAAAAGAGTCATATAACATACAAATGGACAATCTTTCCCCTTGGTAATTATACAGATTGGGTTGTACCAGATGATGTTTCATTCAGCATTGTACTACCACCAATATCAACAAGAAAATCTGGAAGACCCAAAGAAAATCGGTATCGATCGAAGAGAGAGGAGAAGCAAATAACAAAATGTGGAAGATGTGGAGTATATGAGCACAATCGAAGAACATGCAATAATCCAATACCATTGAACTCGAAGAAAAAAAGAAAGTCTTTATGAATTTTTGAGGTATTTTTCTATTGAATTTTAGACTTGATTGTTTCTAGCAATTGTTCTAGTTTACAAATCTTCACTTTTTGAGAATACTATAAGATTGTTTGCTTATGGATTAATTTCAAGGGCATGTATAACATATTTTTTCATCAAGACTAGAAATAACAGTTTATGGTGTGGCTATTGTATTGACTATATTGCAAATATAGAATTGAATTATTGTGCTTGTGGGGAAACTTGTGCTTTAATGTATCATTCCACAAGTTTATCCAAATGTGGGTTGTGATTATTTATCCAAATCAATGAAAAATAAGATTTTCTATGATGTAATGGAGTAGGAAATTCAAAATCATTAAATTGTTGTTTCTCCATATTTTGATTTGAATATGACTATGATGGATTATTGAATTCGAGTTCACCGGAACAAGTTTTACTTGATGCAAATCAAATTCATGTGGATGATGCATGTGGTGGTCAATCAGTCAACATTGTTGGTGGTTCTGGTCCTGATGTTGTTGTCTAGAAAGATAATGAGATGGTGTTGAAGACTATGAAGTTTCTTAATTATAGTGTGGATGAATAGAATCATAGAGTGAGTCACATGATTAATTTGTTTCTAGTTGAAGACACTGCAAATTTGAACAGGGAAGACCCGTTGATGAAGAAAATTGACAATTTGAAAGTGGAGCTGGATAACGAGAAGAAGAAGAATTCTGAACTAGAATTGGAAATGAAGATTCTCAAGTTACAGTTATCTGATGAATAATAATGTCTGATTTTGTAATTTTTCATATTTTCAAATATGATCTTGATTGAATGTAATCGACACAGATTTAATTGTGTTGATGAATACAAAACTGACACAGATTATTCTTCGATAGAATCTGCAGCCAGGAAAAAGTTAAGAATTGACATTGATGATTTCATTCACAAATATACTGAATTTATATATATGTTGATACCTTAAATATCTAGTAGTTAATAGTAAAGGGCATTAGTCTTCAATTTTTTTTGTTTGTGTTCGTATGTTGGAGGTTCAACTTTTGTCTCCATCTGAGGTATTATATGCTGATATAGGCCTTTGTCGAACCTTAACTGCAAATGTTTTCGATATACATTTGCTTTACCGTAACAACTGAATGATTTTCTTCCAAAAATCCAAAAGAAGAAACAAGCAATAATAGTTAACCACTACATTTCTTATCTGTAATATTCTCATTTATGAAAATCAATGATTTTCCCCTAAATTATCAAACGTATGTTTAAAGAATTGAACAATCAGAATCAAAATAATTTTGATCTATAAACCAGGAATTGATGCAGCAATTGTACCTCAATACATTGGTTTTCAAGTGTTAAAGACCGGAAATTGGAAATTCCTGAGATGAAGTTTGATATACTTTGAAGCTTAGCTCTACTCAGGTTCTCATGAAGGACAAAGAACCCTACAAAGGCCTCATGAAAGTAAGTTAAATTGTGCAAAAAACTTTCCTCAGTGATAGTATTGTATGACCAAAAGATAATTTGGAGAGCCGGGGTGTCGATTTTTACCCAGCTACTAACACTATAAGCATCAAAGCAACTAGAAACCTTTAATCTCTCGAGTCTCGGAGATGAAATTTCCAGATCTTCAAGCTGAAAACAACTTTCTAAGGCTAAATCCTCGAGGGATCGGCAAATAATTATAAGATGCTTCAATCCAAAACAGGCTTCTAAATGTAACTTCTTGAGCAAAAGAAATGATGAATCTGTAAACAAATTCAAAAGGGATGGTTGATCATGTAAAATCATACATGAAAGAGACAAATTGGAAATTTATAGAAAGCCAGCCTTCATAATTTCCAGTGGGGGCAATCTGAATCCGGACGCTACGATTTAAACCATCATCTAAAAAAAATTATTGAATGAAAAAGATTCTTCAATTGATAATAACAAATGCTATATCAAACATTTCATCTGGGATAACACATGTGTTAATTACATGAAAGAGAGTATAAAACCACTACATTAGTTTAAAAATACATCATATACAAATTACTGATTTACATATTAAAAATAAAATGTGTTTCTAAATTTTCATACTCTACTTTACTCTATCCGAAACCCTTTCATCATCCGTATCGTACCCTTCATCCATTTTTTTCTTGGCGTATTCATAAAATTGGACAGCAAGACTAAGCCGAGCTTCATCAAGCATGAATGTCATTGTCAGTTCTTCTATTTTTTGGTGAACAAAATACTCGACATTTTGATCACATATACGCCACATTCACCACTGTAAAAAAAAAAAAAAATAAGTTAGAAAAAAAAGTTCCAAGCCTATTTTGAAATTTAATTCAAACAATTAGATTCTAAAATTTGACCAACCTTTATTTTTGTTGAGGGATGTTATCGAATATGTTAACAGTCAATGGACTTAGAGGATCCTTGCCATCGTAGAGACTTCTATCTACAACACTAGAGGCGCTAGCTTTATAAAATCTACTATGGAATAGCAGATATGGAATAAATTCAGCATATGACTTCACTGATTGATGAACATGAAAGTCACAAATTATCTTATGATATGAATTGTACACATTAAGGCATTGACTTCCGACATCAAAATCTAAGAAGATCCAATGTGCTTTATTTTCCATCAAAACAGGAATTAGCATGTGGTCAAAATCCCACCATGGTTTGTTACATCCTATTCGATATCCTCGAACGTATGATAGAAGCGCTTTATGATTACCCACCACACTTTGATCATTCAAAAAATGTTGTAAAATCATCCTAATGAAACAATCAAATGCATAGTCGGTCGTGGTCAAACGAATTTGTAATCTAGTACTATGCTTCAATGTCTTCGGAGATGATAAAATGCAACATCAATATGCTGGAAAAAAAAAAGTAGCCAATGTAATGATTAAAAAAAAAACTCTAGCTAACTTCCAAATGATAAATTACAATATAGAAAAAAAAAATAAATTATAACTTGTCTCCCAAGTACTCTCCGGGAGTCCGCAAGTCATAAAACTATTTTTTATTAGCAACCTCAGCTACTCCAAAATCAAATGGTAGGTTGAGTATTTCGTTCTTATCATCAAATCTTTTCTTCCTACAAACATAATACTTACAAGATATTAAAAACAATCAACTCGTTACAGTTTAACTATTTAGAAGAAGAAAGGAAACTTACTTATTCTTCTTTGACAATCCTAGAATATACCATTCCTTAAAATCAACAACATCATCAATAGCAACAACATTTAACTCGTCAGTTAATGCATATGTACAAGTCCTTATCTCTCGAACTATTGCTTTACTTTTTGCTGACGATCCAAAATTCGAGGTATAAGGTGATTTAAACATTGCTGCTGCTTTCTTAAGCCTCTTCTTGGGTATATCAGGAGTAATGTCATCGACTAAAATATAATCATCATCATCATCATCATCATCATCATCATCAAAAATAAGTAACATTATCAATTACATAAAAATGCAAGGCTCACAATTATTTGTAGATAAAAGTAACATATAATGTAAAAACACTACTTCTTCATTTTTAGAAGTTGACAGATATCTCATTTGAACAGATTCATCAATTATTTTCAGGTCAAGTTCGATAAATTTCATTTCATCTAGTTCAATGTCATTAGCATTAGGTTCATCATCAATTCCTAAGTCAAAACTAGGACAAAAGTTTAGTACATCAAACATACGTTTGCTAACAAATGTTCACTCGAATAAATATTTTTTAGGTTCTTCGCCTCCAACCTAAGAATACAAATAATCAAAATATGATGCCTTAAAAACAGCAACTCATAAACTCAAATTGAACTTCTTACAATTTCAAAGAAAACATATTAAATTTATTATCTATACCTCAAACTCAGTAACACTTTCATTCTTAGTTTTATCAACTTGAACTTGTTTTCCTTTTCTATCAAATGGAACCTGTGAAAATATAAAACTCCTTCAGTTTTACAAAATTATGATAGAAAATAACATATGTGTTATTCATTTATAACACACTAAAATGCACAAGTTATTAGATGTACATACCTCCCCTCCTAACTTCAACATCTTCTCCTTAATGATCCGATGACATCCTCAAATGGAACATATACAAATAATTATCATAACAAAATATTAGCATAATTCATTCATTTCAATACACAGTAACATATGTGTTACTCAGTAAGAGTATTGGTATCAAACTGAATTTCTTAACAAAATTGAACAAAATGGCCTAAATTGAGATAAAATTAATAGTTGTACAATTCAAGCAAATCAAAATCCAGTAAAATATGATATTATATCATAATTTATATATCAACGTGGCATATCAATTTTTATCTCATGCAAACATATTTATTTTCATCTCATACAAACATATTTATACCTCAAAATCTGTTCCACCATGGCCAACATTTTCATTGTTAGATGTATCAAAATCAACTCCATTCCTTTAGGGTTCTGATCTTCAATCTATAAAAATATAAATTAGAATGATGGTAACACAAATAGAAAAACATATAGTAACACACGTGTTAGTGTTTGCTTGCAACATGAATCCTAAATTTTCAGTACATAGTAACATATGTGTTACTCATTGCATCATTTTATTTTTAATTAAAATGCATCCAAACCATAAAAATACATGAAAATGATTTACTTTTCTCCCCAAAGAAGTATCACTAGTGTACAAAACAATCTGCCTGTCCAAAATATTAGAAGAACTACCACCAGTTTCTTTTCTAAATTGATTACAAACTCTGCTAACATCCCTTGCACATTCTTATTTAAATTAGTCATTTCCTTTCTCAAATCATTGAGCAAAGAAATAATTTGAGCTTGATTTCTTTCTAATTCTTGCTGTTTGAATTCAATTTGTGATAAACGATTCATGAAGATTTCGTTTAATTCACAAAAACCCTAAAAAACAAAAAACAAAACAACATCATACAAAAGGAAAGCATAATTCATAAAAAAAATTAAAGACTAGTGACTAAAACTATAAACAGTCTCACCTGTCCTTTTTCACGAGGAGCGGGCTTTGAATAACTAGCACTAAATTTGTTGGCTTTCTGCTTCTTATGAAACAATCCAGAAGCATATATCTCATTCTTCTCTTCATTGGTTGCCACAAATTGAATTACTTCAAGCTACGTGAAAATTATTGGTTAATAAAGTCAACTTCTGAACACAATAAAAACAAAGTAATAAGTAATTACTTACTTCTGAATGCTTAAATACTTCCTCTTCCAGTTGTGGACCGGTAACATGCACATCAGTTTCTCACTTCAACATGCGGCGATATGCCTCTCCAACCATGGTACAAAATTTACTATTAAGGCAATCAATTGTCTCGTAGGCCCACAGTTGGAGAGAAAAGTGGAAATCCGTTCAACCGATAAGACCAAGAAGATTTTTTACCAGATACACGCTTCTTGTTTTCCAAACTTAAAGCAGACTTGAAAGACTTAAGTGTGATTTGATAAAGATCCTCTCCCCAAGCAAAGTCATCACACTCCTGCCTATCAACCAACCTCATATGCCGTTCATCAACTGATTTGTTATAGGAAGTAGTGTACAAAAAACATAATATCAGGTAAAGCTTAGCCAACTTCACAACACCTTCATGAGATACTTGGTCATTCAATCCCATGAAAACTCGTTGGAGCTCAAATTTCCGTTCATCAACTGATTTGTTATAGGAAGTAATGTACAAAAAACATAATATCAGGTAAAGCTTAGCCAACTTCACAACATCTTCATGAGATACTTGGTCATTCAATCCTTTATACGGTTCTTTCCTGAATCATATGAAGAAATGTCTACAGTGCCCACACCTTGGAGTCTTACTGTATGACAAAAGTCATCCAACGAAAACCTAGTACACTCTTTCTCTATTCTAAACCATATTTCATCATCGTTAGGCTGCTGAACCCGCCTTAACAACAATGAATGGATCAATTGAGGCTGTAATATCAATCTTCTCATTTCAAGAAAAGACCCAAAACAACTGCCTCGAAACATCTCTTTTTCTATACTATTCAGTTTATGGAAAATGTTAGCTATAACATCATCCATATACTTTACTACCAGTTTACTTGATGCCCATGTCTTCGGGTTTGTTGTATAATCCCAATCCTGACAAAAAATATATCATATGATTCAGTACATATAACATAATGTTAATCACAAACCCAAACAAATAGTATAAATGACAATCACCACAACAAACATACAATTCACATAAAATTTGTACAAAAATACAGACAAAGAGTATAGAACATATATTTTATGAATGACCTAAGCTCAGTACAACACACATCCAAATAGTCTAAAATGAAGCCACAATCGACTAAATGCAGACAAAAAAAGCCCCTGAAGAACCGTACATTATAAAAAGCCATAGAAAAGCTAAACTACAAAAATCACCAAAAAACTTTGAAAAAACACATAATAAACTACAAAAAAATGGCAAAAAAACATAAATAATCGGCAATCATGAAGAAAACTCATCAAAACCTAAGCTACAAAATACACAAAAAAGCAATACATACGTTTGGTACATATAGGACTTCATCATCCTCTTTTGATTTCTTTGATTTCTTCAATTTCTTCTTATCTCTTCGAATTGAAGTCTCAGCCGCCTTTCTCTTCGCCCTTGTAGACGATGCCATATTTATTTGTAACTCGATATTTACCAATTTTTGGATTTTCACCATGGCTTGATTGAGGAATCGATTATAGAAAGTGGAGAGGAAGAAATTGTGAAAGATTGCGTTTGATCGTGATATTGTTTTACCCTAAATGGGTGCTTTGATCAGCCCTACCGATTATGGCAATTGGAATGAAGAAAGTGCTTTATCTTTGAAGAAGAAATTGGGTAAGTGTGTTGCCGAAGAAAGTGTTTTGCCTTGGAGAAAGTGTTTTGCCTAAATGGGTATATTTTCAGGGAGTTTATGTGGGTTTTGGGTGAGTTTTGTCCTATATACCCTTAAATAGCTTAACTATTTAGTTAAAAAAATTAATGAGTTAAATATCATTAAATTGTAATTAAAAAGGGTAAATATTGATATTGTTAAAACGAAGGTATATGTTAACTTTTTTTTGAAAAAGGAGGTATCCTGGCTAATTAACACATGAAAATAAAATAACTTTTAAAGTGACATGTCTTGCACATGAGATATTTTCTAAAGGGTACTTTGATCAATCAATCAATCAATCAGTAAGTCTCTCCAAAACAAATTGAAAGGAAAAGTAAAGAAAAAATAACAATAAAAGACGAAAAAAAATCCCAGTCCCCGATCCCCACCCAACTTCATCCTCATGCTCACCCATTGTATAATATTTATACGGCTAATTATATTCGTACTATATTTTTATTTTGTTGCATTATATTTTAAATTTACTTAATATTCTCAATCTTTGCTCATTGAAACCCTCATATCTTTAACTTTTTTTTAATTGTATTCTTATCTTCAATTTTTTTATTAATTAACACGTCTTGAGTCTGATATTGATTTTCATCTAAAAATCGTTGAGAGGACATAAAAT
This sequence comes from Forsythia suspensa, assembly GCA_023638005.1. Taxonomy (NCBI): domain Eukaryota; kingdom Viridiplantae; phylum Streptophyta; class Magnoliopsida; order Lamiales; family Oleaceae; genus Forsythia; species Forsythia suspensa. The sequence goes on from CM042671.1 coordinate 36,167,989, forward strand.
GACTTATTTGTCCATCATATTTTTAAAAAAATAATAAATATAAAATACAATTTTTTTTTCTTTATTTCAAAACATGCAAACAAATATTTTGATAGAAATCATCATTAAGGATGAGATAGACTAATTAATAGAAGTTGAAGATAAAAATTAGACGAAAACAAATTAAGAACATAAGTACTATAATAAACAAAAATTGAGGACCTTAAGTACAATTCAAATGTAATGTACTTATAAGAAATTGTATAGTTAAATATAGCCACCCTATTAACATATATAGGTATATTATCTTAATTGGTGTAATTACTCTTTTGTCTTTAGTCTTCTTATTTATTAGCAGTGGAAGCACATGGGTGCACTCTTCACTCCAATTAATTGTATATACAGTCCTATTCTTTGCCCACAGTTAAGGATGGCTAAAAAACCCTAACCCGCCCCGCCCCGTCTCATACCCTACCAAATTTCAATTTTTTTTTTTTTTTTTTTTAGCACCTGTGTTTTTCAATTTTTTTTTAAAATCATAAAGTAGAATACAAATTACAATTTTCACTAGAGAAGAATCGAACCTGGGTTAAAGTTATAAACTATAAATCTTAACCACTACACTACAACCCGCAATCGTGGGTAGAAAAGAAGGGTGGGGTGGAGTGATCTTGGCCGACCCGTCCCATTGCCATCCATACCCACAATAGGCAAGATAATTATTGCACCACTGTCTATGTGGCAGTCCAAGTTATCTCTTTATTGTCACGTATCGTTGTGCCACGTCGCCTGTTAAGAAAAAAAAAACTTAACCTACCACCATCCAGACCCTAACCCCACCTACCCCATTAATCACAATCTGACTCTCTCTCCCCCTGATTTTTCTTTATTATGTGCTCAAATCCCACCCAAAGTCCATTCTCAATTTCACTCCATGGAATCACTCCAGTCACTGGACCAACATGAATTACGCTGGATCCAGCCACCAACCACCACCACCACCACCACCACCACCACCACCATCACCATCACCATCACCATCACCATCACCATCACCATCACCATGATATCCACCACTACCAGTCAAATTTTCTCCACCTTGATCCAACTTCAAACCCTAAAAAACATCACTACCATCGACCACCACTACCACCGTCCACCAACACATACCTCTACTATTAGCACCACCATCTCCACCACAAAAAACACTAACACCACTAATTGGATCTTCTCTACTGAGACCACCACCACAACCCACTAAAATTTTTAGATCTGCCTACTAAAACTTTACAAATACTAAAACTTTACAAATCGGTAAAATAGGTCGCTGAAATTTTCAGTTCCACCTATTGAAAGGTAAAATAAAACTAATTCTGGTGGAGATTGTTAAATAATCAGATTTGATTTTCATTATTTTTTTTGAGATTGGATTTTTGTGGTTAGTGTGATGATTTGACTACTAACATTGATGGTGGAGCAATGGTGGTGATAGTGGTGTAGATGGTGGTGACGATGATGGATTGTTGGTAGTGGTGGTAATATAGTGCGATGTCAGTGCAGATGGTGCAAATCTATTGTGGTGCGTGAGTGAAAAGATCTGATTTACTGATTTTTTTTATTGTGGTGATGGTGGTTGTTGGTGTTGATGGCAACGGTGCAGATCTAGCAAGTTTTGATAGTGGTGGTGGACACTGATGGTGGCTGCCACGGTGTAATTTGTGATTGTTCTACAACCAGAGTGATAGGTCCGGCATGATTCCATGGAGTGACAGCGAGAACAAATTTTGAAGAGGATTAGGATAGGAGAGAGAGAGAGAGAGAGAGAGAGAGAGAGAGAGAGAGAGAGAGTAATTGGGGGTGAAATTTTTTTAGGCACAACGACACGTGGCAATAAATAGATGACTGGAATTTCAACATAGAGTGGGCATGATAACGTGACTGACTATATATAATTGTACAAATTGCGTTCTCGTGTGTGAATTTTTTTATCTTGCCCCAATTGTTGGTTCTGCTACATTTGATAAGTTATCCATATTAGTCCATGCCACGTTAGCAATTACTTTTGCAAAATCAATTGGGTATCCTCTCTCCACACCTTCATCTCTCTCTCTTTTCTACATTAACCTTCTCTTATAAGTTTGAATTGAATATCGCATTATTTTTAAAGACTTTTTAAAAGTAATACTCCAAGATTTTTATAGATTTTAAAAAGTCTGTATTAAATACAACTAGACTTTTAAACTTCATCAAAGTCTTTAAAAGTCTTAATTAAATACACCACTAAGTTATTTTTCAGTTGGAGTTGCTAATTAAATTTTTTGGTTGAACATGCCGAATATTTCATTGAAAATTTCCATAAAGTTTTCAAATTTCAATAAAAAATGGAGAAAATAGGAATATTTTTTTTAGTTTTCAAAATGTTTTCAAGAGTTTTGCAAAGAGTTACGGTAGCTGATAAGTTCAATTTTATATTTATCTGAGCTCACAAAAAGAGACGATTATGAATACTCTTATTTGTTTTCAGTATAATAGCGTGTTGTTTTTGTTTATTATAGAATAATAACTAAATTCAAGTGTCGATCAAACGAAAGAAAAAAGGACTCAATTGAACAGACAAAGAAACTTGAGGGGCTTGTCAAGAAAATATCTAAGAGAGAAATTCAGGAAATGCGTTCAAACAACCATGCAATCTCATGGTATCTCAGTGCTGCGATCGCAAGCCTCCAAGATATTCTACAGAATGTAAATAAACAAAACCATGTGATCACAAGGTTATTAACCATGTGATCGCATGGGCATTTCGGGTAGAACTTAAGTTGTTTTCTTGATCCAATTAAAATTCTACGAAGTCCAGATTAATACAACTGCCAAAGCCACGTCTTGGAGAGTTAGGAAAAGAGTATAAAAGGCTGAATAGATCACATATCACAAGAGATGAATTTTGGGAACAACAAAGAAGAGAAGAATCGAAGATCAAGGAACGAGTTGAAAATTCTTGAGCCGGAATCACGGGTTTTATTTACTTTTTCTTTTTCTTTCTTTGGAACATGATGAATTCAATTATTGTAATAATCAACAAAATCATGTCCAATTAAATTACTCATTGCTGGGATGAACGATGAAAACTCATATTTTTAATTAATTAGAATATTTATGTTTTTGAAATTAATTGCTTTTGGGTTAATTGTTCTTTATTCATTATTTTTATTATTTTAATGCTTGATCACCATTAGAATATATATTGCGATCTATATTGAAGTCGAGATATTCAATATAGACTAAGCACGTTGTTTTGAATAACATAGGGTCCAATAATAGATAGAAATTAATAATATGCTTTATAAAATCCGGTTAGGTGTTCTTGAGATTTTAATGCATATTTTATGTTCGAAACTTAATTAGAGATAATTAGGTTTGCATATTGATATAGAATTGATTGACCATCGAGAGAGGCTTTTGATTATTATAGGATCACCAATTTTTAATCCAAGGTAATTATAAACTAAACCGATTAAACAGATTATTGATTAAAAACGTGTAGGTGGATTCACAAATCCTAGTGTTAGTAAAACTTGAAATCGTCCTAAACAATTTACTTTAATTGTGTGATAAATTAGATTTATTTAAACATAATTAGAATAGTTTTAGAATTAAAATTCAAAAATGAATATGTGTTTTTACATTGTTAAAATTCGAATTATAAATTAATTGGTTAAATTGGTAGCTAGTCTTCGTGGGTTCAACACCCTACTTGTCATTTTATTACTTGTAACGATCTGTCCACTTGCGTGATTGAAATCACACAACAGTAGCATCCTAGAAGTTTTCGTGCATCATAGCATTTGGTAAGTGTTTTTTCTTCGATCTAGTTTCTTCGTTTCATTTTTTTCTTTTTTTCTTTTAATTGTTTTAAGAGAAATATGGTATACTTTAAAGACATGTTTCAATTCATCCAATCATATTTCTAACCAATTAATCTCCACATGCACTGTTCTAAAAAGTCTACTTAAGTTTCGTCTAAGCGCGACCTCCACGCCTAGTCACGCCTCACGCCGCCTTACGCCTTTGCCTTTGCCTTTGCCTTTGCCTTTGTCTTTGCCTTTGCCTTTGCATGTGCTTGTCTCGCTCGCGCCTAGGTCTTGTCTCGAAAAGCTGAAACTTGAAACTTGACCTCCACGCCTAGTCACGCTTTATACTTTTTAGAACATTGTCCACAGGTCAAGGATAATTATTGAACTCATCAACACATTAATCAAGTATAAATATTGTTTAATAACCATTAAATTTAAATCACACGAGTTAGGTGATTAGCCAATACTTTCTTAATATCTACACACCTTTCTTAGTTCTTACCAATCCAACTGGTGAAGAATTGACCAACCATAGCTCCAGCCCAACCATTGAAAGAGGAGTTACCGACCGTTTGTCACTAGAATATTAGGCACTACATTAAATGATTTTTTTTCCCTAGCTCCTTATTCTCGACCGTACCCAAACAGTAAATAAAAGGCCGCAAATAGTAAAATTTCTTGTAATGATGTGTAGGATATCGAGTAAATACATTAGAAATATAAGTGATCAAGCCATCGGATTACCTGCTCGACCATGAGCTGATGGAACTCAATACTTGGCATTTAACTTGAACTCTCTAAAACAAGCCCAATACAAATCGTTGCAAGTTAAAAATCATATCAAACAAAGTTCTTAAAGTGAGATACTCAACACGAGTAGTTGATTCAAAGAACTGCCTCTTGTACACTAATACTTACACTGCGACGTCTGGCCCTCAAGGCAATATAGGTTGATGTCTAAAGGTGAGGGCCCCAATAATATATAATCGAATAATTGGCATATTCTTATATAAGTTGACCATTAAAAAAGACCAGAAGATATACTGAACTTTCCCGAAATAGATTAGCCAAGGAAGAATAAAAGTCATCTCTAGAGTGCTGGCTTATCCGTTTACCCAGACTTAATGAACTGGCAAACGCTTCAAGTTGCAATACAATTATCCAAATTCATTGTTCTTTATTCGAATCCGTTATTAACAATCCAAAATTAAGATTCTTATAAGTTTACTCTAAAATAATGATGGAGTGAATGAAGAGTAATTAATAAGGATTAAGGCATCGTGCACCATTAATTATTCTCATGCACTTAAGAGCCACGTTTTTTTTAAGAGTTGATATTGACTTCATCGTAATATATAATGTAGTATTCCCGTTAAACTATCTCAATTAAAAGTATAAATCGTTAAAAAAATGATGAATTTAATTATTTGTAGTTCAACAAGGATTATCAAGACTTGTCTATATTTTTCATAGCTAATCCTAGAATCCAGGCCGGATCATGTTTTGTAGTGCTGGAATTATTTTTTAAGTACTTATAAGTTGTGGGTCTTATAGAATGTGTAGATAAGTGAATAGTAAGTTATAGATCTTATAAAATGTGTAAATAAATGTATGTTTGAACATCTTAAATTATAATTAAGATTCACAAAAATAAGCTACTTTATCCACCCCCATCTCCTGCAGCCAGGAAGACAAAATCAAAGTGTTTAGGATGCCAAAATGAAGTTTTGGGTTCATCTTATATTTTCACTAAACCAAACTGCAAATTCTATGTTGAGTTTAATAACAATAAAATTCATTTCAACTCATTCGAATGTAAAAAATACAATAAAACTCCATTGTTGCTTCTTTGTTTTAAGTTGAAGTTGTGGGCTCAGATTTGTGCCAAAATGAACACTGCAATGCAACCTAAGGGAACGGCAATCGGATTTCACCAACCAACCAACCGGAGGTGACCATGACTTTTAACTACTTAGTTCAACCTCACTTTGAGAAAGAATAAATATATTTTTTCTCTCATCACTCTTCTGACCTAAATGAACAAGACAAACATAATTTATATAAAATCCCTATAAGATCTCATCCATCCAATATATCCAACGATCCACACTTTATCCACAAAAACTCAATTCATGACAAGCCATCTTGCCCAATGGAATTGTGCCAAGTGGATTTAGTGACTCATATTCTCACAAACTTCACATTGGATTACAAATCCACTACCAAGTTCCTTAGCTACATGTGCTATCCTTTTGTGGTCTTATTTCATCATCATTGCCCACTCCAGCCCTATACCTGCTTCAAAAATCCTCCACTACAGTAAGTACATGTCATACCACCTATCACACCAGTTGACCCGTATCAATATTCAAAATTGATATGCACTTGTTAAACTTACCAGTAGCAAGTATTTGGTTCCAACATCTACAGGGTTATCATCAGTTGCAATTTTAAGAAATTTAAATTCACTAGAAGCTAACTTCTCTCTAATGAAATGATATTTCACCTCAATATGCTTAGATCTTTCATGATACACAAGGTTTTTACATAACATTAAAGCACTTTGACTATCAATAAAGATCATGGCATTTTCATTCAAGAAGTTCAATTCACATAATAGGCCTTTCAGCCACATGCATTCTTTAAAGGCTTCAGTTAGTTTAACATATTCAGCTTCTGTGCTGGAGAGGGTAACTAAAGGTTGCAATTGTGATTCCACGTGATACAATTATCACATACCGTGAAGAAGTAAGAAGTGGTAGATTTCATCTAATCTTTATCTCATGCAAAGTCAAAATCTACATAACCCTTAAGCTCAAGTTTGTCATTCATCTTTTCGAACACTAACCACCTTTTAACAGTCCCAGCTAGGTATCTCAACAACCATTTAAGAGCAATCCAATAATGTTTACCTGGGTTAGACATGAACCTACTTAAGAAACTAATTGCATAAACTAGGTCAGGTCTAGTGGTAATCATGTAATACATTACTGAACCAATGACATTAGCATATGGAACATTACTCATTTCATGTTTTTCTTCTTCAGTTTTAGGGCATTGAGCAGATGATAAAATCATATGTGCAGCTAATGGTACATTGACAGATTTAACAAATTTCATATCAAATTTGATTATTATCTTTTTTAAATAAGACTCTTGATTAATAGTCGTCTATTTTCAGCCCTATTCCTTTTAATAACCATACCAAGAATTTTTCTTGCACATCCTAAGTCTTTCATGTCAAATTTAGTTTTCAAAAAGTTTTTTCATTTTTATGATATCAGCTTTACTACTACTAGCAAGCAACATGTCATTAACATATAACAACAAATAAACTCTACAACCTATCGTAGTGTTATTATAATATAAGCATGCATCAAATTCACTCATTTTGAAATCAATTTTAAGCACATAAATATCAAAACGTTTATACCATTGCCTAGGACTCTACTTAAGACCATACAAGGACTTGATAAGCAAGCACACAAGCTCAGACTTCTCTTTCAACTCAAAGTCTTGAGGTTGAGGCATGTAAATGACCTTATCTAACTCTTCATGAAGAAAAGCAGTCTTAACATCTAGTTATTCTAATTCCCAATTAAATTGGACAACTAAGGCCAAGACTAACCTAATAGTCTTATACTTAATCACCGGGAAAACACTTCATAATAATCAATCATCTCTCTTTGAGTAAATCCTTTAACTACCAACCTAGCTTTGTATCTTAAAGGGTCATTAGGTTCTACTCCTTCCTTCAACTTGTAGATCCATTTACAATGGACTATCTTTTGATTCTTTGGTCTCTCAACCAACACCCAAGTATCATTCTTGCCTAAGGAATGGATCTCCTCTCTCATGGACTTCTTCCAATTTTTAGAATTTTTACAGTTAACAGCTTCTTCATAAGAAAAAGGTTCAACTGACTCCAAGGTTTCACCTAAAACTAGGACAAACTCCATCAAGTTTGAAGAAATGTACTTCAAATTTGGTCTTACCTGTCTTCTCTCCCTATCTCTCACTAATTGATAATCTCTCAAATTAGTATCTTCAAGTTGTTCTTGGTTAGGGACCACAGTTTCAGGAATTTCTAGTTCAGTTGTTCTAAGACTTTTTCTTGTTTAGTCTCAACTTGAGGATCAATTTGTTCAGGTTCTCTAACCACTTGATTAGCATCTAATGATCACCCAATTGGTACTAGTATTCAACTTAAGTGCCTCATAAGGAGTAGGTCTTGGGTTCGAATCACAAGGGACACGAAAGAAATCAAGAGGGGAGGTAAGAGAGCTTAGGCCTTCCCAAAGCGAACAATATAGATGAGTGCAGCTGAGGTTAAGATCCCGACTAGAGGGATCCCAACCGTTACAAAAAAAATGCACGTTTTTTTTTTGTAATGACCACGGAATTTCCTCTACGACCTTTTACCTAGGGACTATTCTATGCGCCGATAGCTTACGTATTGTCCACTAGAGGTTGGGCTCCAAATTAGATTTTTTTCACGTTCCTAGCGATTCGAACCGTTGACCTCTCTCTTAAGGAAAACTTAAGTGGAATGCTGGTACCAATTGGCCAAGTCTCTTCACCTCAGTCTGAATCTTCTTCCCAGTAGAAGATTCCCATTCCTCACTTTGTTTAACCTGATTGTCTGGAGTTATTAGGCAAGGCACATCAAGCTCACTTCACATCTCTACTTTTAATTATCTTAGTACCCTTAACACTTAAAACCTATAATCTATACCCTTTGGCTCCTTCTGGGTATCTTAACATGACATACTTAGTAGCCCTAGGGTCTGACTTACCCTCAACTTGATGTGCCTAAGCAGCACACCCAAACACTCTAATGTGTGACAAATCTGGAGATTTTTCAGACCACAATTGTTGGGGTGTTTTGAAGTTAACAGAACTAGAATGAGACCTATTTATCAAATAAGCTGCAGTACATACCAAAAACCTTTAGCCAACCCTGAACTAATCAACATATATCTGACTTTATTCATTAAAGTCTGATTCATCCTCTCACCCACCCCATTTTGTTGGGGGTATTTCTGACAGTCCTATGCCTTGTGATATCTCTCTCTTTGCAAAATTGCTCAAATTCAAAGTTGCAAAACTCTAAACCATTGTCTGTCCTAAGAGTTTTTACACCTTTTCCCATTTTATTTTAACTAAGGTATACCAGGACTTAAACTTGCTACAAGTTTCAGATTTTGACTTAAGTGGGAAAACCCAAACCTTCCTAGAATAGTCATCAATAATGGACAAAAAAAACCTGTTCATACCATGTATGGGGTGTTTTTCTGGACCCCATAAATTTGCATGAATGTAATCTAATGGACTCTTAGTGCTATGTTGACCTATCTCAAAGCTGACTCTGTGTGAATATTCTAGAACACAAGTCTCACAAAAGCTCAAAGGTGCAACAATGTCTTTACCGAGTAAATTATGATCACTAAGATATTTGAGCTCCTTGTTCCCAATGTGTCCCATCCTCCTATGCCATATATTTGATCTATCATCATTGATTGAAACCAATCCTGAATCTTTGGTATGTAAAGCTTCACCTTGAAGGTAATACAACCCATTCTTCTTGGGACCTTTCATAACTACTAGAGAACCTTTAAGAATCTTTAAAGTACCAAAATAAGATTTGAACATATAACCCTTATCTTCAACAACACCTAAGAAACCAAGATTTCTCTTAAGGTTTGGGACAAACCTAACACTAAGAAGGGGTCTAACAATACCATCACGCATCCTAATAGCAATGTCACCTATTCGTTCAACTGCTTGTGAATTGTTATCCCCATGCATACTTTCCTAGGTTCAATTTATCTATAGTTATACAACCAAGACCTCACGGGACACAAGTGAAAGGTGGCACCTGAGTCTAATATCCATTCATGGTCAATTTCACCATCAGACACGGTTATAATATGTAAACCATCTAGGACATCCCTAATAGCAGCAACATTTTGATCTTTATTCTGTTGTTGTTTTATTTTTCTCTTAAGCTCATATCAATCTTTCTTAAAATGTCCTAACTTCCCACAATGGTAGCATTTCTTATTACCTTTATCCTCAGACTTAGACATACCCTTAGATTTTCCTCTGCCCTTCTTACCCTGGTAATTGTTCTCTCTCATTTCATTTCTCATTTAATGAACAAACTCTCTTCTCTAATGTTTCTCCTAGACTGTTTCTTAACTTCTAAATCTTTTGATCTCAATGCATCTATCACAATGGCTTGAGTCAAAACATCTCTAGCATACTTAATCGCATTCCTAACATCTCTATAACAATCAGGAAGAGAATTCAAAAGTATAACAGCTAAATCCCCATTATCAATTTTTTATCATTGTGGGCCAAGCTTTTGACAATTTTGCTAAAATCACTCATATTGGATTCAAGATCCTTCCCCGAGTCCATTTTAAAACTGAAAATTTTTTCTAGCATATAAATCCTATTTGACAAAGTTTTTGTCAAAAACAACTTGTCAAGAGCTTCCCACAGTTCTCGAGCAGTCTTAGCATCATCAACTTGTCTAACAATATTATTAGATATGTGCAATATGATAGAACTGTATACAATTTCATTCATCAAATCAATTTGATTAGGTTTAGCTTTTAATGCATTAGAAAAAATTTCTAGATCATCAAGGGCTTTAGAAACTCTTTGTTGAACCAGAATAGCTCTCATTTTTTGTTTTCAAATTGAATAATCACCATTTCCATCAAATTGTGATAATTCAACCTTTGAACCCATGGATGGAAAATCATCCATAAATGATAATGATTTTGAAAAAGTTTATAAAAACTTTACTCGTACAAATGCAAACATAGAACCAAAATTTTTGCCAATTACTATCCAAGATGACACACAAACACAATTTATCAACACACAAGTTAATAAAGTCACAAATTATACTAAGGGGATGTACGCACTAGCCACCTAGTTTATTTTTACCTCAAATAATATTAACAAAATGTAAAATTAAATAAGAGGGTTCAAGAAAAATGCAAACTCAATGGGACAAATCTGATGTCCGTATTTGTAGGAGAGATGTAAGAAATTTCACGCGTTCCAAGGCCACCACTACTCATTTTAGAACAACCAATATAGTTGCACCGTTGCTCTGCCAACAAAGTAACACCACCAGAAGGTTAGAAATAAGCCAATAAGCAATCTACTTTAAACAAATTCGCCAAAAAACACTGGACATGCGCTCACGCGTCACCTGAAACTGCTGCATATGCCTCCGTCGAAATCCAGGCGCAACCACCGAACTACCATGTTGTCCGCCACAGCCAGGAGAAGCGTCTGTCACAAACCAGAAATGAGCCTCCACACACCGGAAGAAGAAGATTTGAGCCACTTTTTCACGAGTCCCATCCGCCATCGTCGGAGGTCCCACGCGCCGCACGCACCGGTGGGTCTTGTTCGCCTCTTCGCCATGAACCTAAATATGGTTCCCAAACTCTTGGACGATTAGTGGTTTGGCCAAAATCTTTGTTTGAAGTTTCAGGTGTTTTGAATCTTCCCGGATCCGGTTCCAAGTTTCGACCCACCAACTATTTCTGCTTTTTTCACATCCCTAGATCAATAATCTAGGCTCTGATACCATATGTTGAGTTTAATAACAATAAAATTCATTACAACTCATTCGAATGTGTAAAATACAAGAAAACTCCATTGTTGCTTCTTTATTTTTGGTTGAAGTTGTGGGCTCAGATTTGTGCCACAATGAACACTACAATGCAACCTAAGGGAATGGTAAGGGAATGACAATTGGATTTCACCAACCAACCAAGGTGACCAAGACCTTCAACTAAGTCCAACCTCACTTTGAGAAAGAATAAATATATTTTTTCTCTCATCCAAGACAAACATAATTTATATAAAATTCATGTAGGATCTCATCCATCCAATATATCCAATGGTCCACACTATATCCATAGAAGCACAATCCATGACAAACCATCTTGCCCAATGGAATTGTGCCAAGCAGGGGCGGATGAAGGGGGGCTGGGCCTGGCTACATCCCATGCCAGGCCCAGCCCAGATGCAGATCCAATGTATAATTTTTTTTTTGAATTAGCCCTGGTCAAAAAAAATTTAGCCTAGGCCCAAGTATAATATTCAGCCCAACTTCCCAAGTGATTAATTATAGCTTCAGCCTTCAACCCAAGTCTTAGTTAAAAAAAAAAAATATTCAGCCCAACTACCCAACCCATGTAAAGTGCCCAAGACCCACCCAAGTTCCAACTAAAGCAAAAAAAAAAATCAACCTTTCAAAAAAAAGTCAGCCTTTTCTACCATTTCCCATTTCCCATTTCCCATTTCTGCCTAAAGTCCGAATTCTGAAACCCTTACGTGCGTACGTTGCTGAATAGTGAAGATCTATTTCTTCGATTTTTGTCAAATTGAAACTTCAATCTCTAAAAATAAGCTGCAAATCCGTTAACCTAACTTTGGTAGCTTGTTTTCAACGGCCTTAAATCATTCGAAAATCTATTTGTTTGCTGAAATCGTTCTCAAGATCAGGTATTTTTTATTTTTCATTTTTTTTACATTTTTGTAAAGTTTATATTATTTTGCATAAGTTATTTTTGATTTTATAATTTATACCAGATTATGAAATGACTGAGGTATGAGTCTGATTCACTGATTGTATATTATTTTGTTTATTTTCAATTAATGAAAAAAAAATTGTAAGAAAATCAGCGGCTTAGTTTAGTTGTAGATTGAGTGCAATAAAAACGAAAATTAAATAACTAATTAAAATTGTTTGTTGTGAGAAGATTTTCATAACATTTAGGTTCTCTCAATCTTGACCATTGTCTAATTTGTCTTTGGTTACAAACAGAAATACAGAATTATATTGACTTCAGGAATCAGGATGGAAAGTTGTATATTGGTGAATATCATGTTGGAACTTGGAACCCATGAAGACAATAAATAAATTCATTTTTTTAGTCAGAATTGGCTCAATTATTTAGCTTCTTAAATTTGCTGATTCAATAATTAATGCCTATTTTTATTTTTATGAAAAACTGTAAGATTATGAATTGATTTATTTTTATTGTGCAGAAACAAATTAGCGGGCAGCGTCCAACGTGAGGAAAAAATAAAGAAAAATACTCTTAGAGTTAGAGCCTTACAGGTATTTTGCTAATTTGCTTGCAGTGGTGTCATTAATTTTTTGTTGCCTTGTCAGCTTATGTTTAAATCTTTGTCTTTTTATTATTGACTTGTTGTGCCTTGCCGGCCTATTTCGATCTATTGAATTGTTGTGCCTTGTCGGCCTATTTTGTATTATTGAATTAATGTACCTTGTTGGCCTATTTGTAGATTGTTGATAGATTGTCAAATTTTTTTTGTTTTTTTAGAATTTACAAATGGAAGGACAAGCTTTCGCCAAGAGAAAAAGACATTGTTTTCATTTTTTAAAAAGACATGCCAATCTAGTGAAAGTACACCTTCTGATAGATTAACTGAAGATCAACCCTCAATTCCTACCGTGCAACTTCTTCCAATTTCATCTCCAGAAACCATCCATCCTTCAACTTTAAATCCTAAATTACAATCGACTACTAGTATTGAACGAGATTCGGGAAAAAGAAAGCAAATATTTGAACATTCTTTTAATCTGCGAGATGAGATTAGAGTGGCTTATCTAAAAGTTAGGCCTTATCAACCAGTACTCTCAGAATATCCAAGGACAACAGGAAAACCTCAGTTTCATCGATTTCAGAAGAAATGGTTTAGTCAGTTTCCTTGGTTGGAGTATTCGCCTACAACGAATATGGCATATTGTTTTTACTGCTTTCTTTTTCAGAATGATAGTAATTCATCCAATTGTTCGGCATTGGTTAGTCATGGATATGATAAGTGGAAGAGAGTTAATGATAGAGCGAAATGTGCATTCCTTACTCATTTTGGTGCACCACATCATATTATGTGTGAGATAAGAGCTAAAGATTTGGTGAGACCGTCTCAACATATTGACAAGGTAATGCATGCAGTATCGAGAGAAGAAGTGCAGAGACGTTGTTTGCATCTAAAAACTTTCATAAGTGTTCGATGGTTAGCACTTCAAGGTTGTGCCTTCATAGGTCACAACGAATCTTCATCTTTACTGAATCGGGAGAATTTTCTTCAAATGGTAAAGTTGTTGGCATAAATGAATATTGAAATTGATAAAGTTGTTCTGGAAAATGCTCCAAAAAATGCTCAATACATTGCTCTATGTATTCAAAAAGAAATTTTGCACATTATGGCCAATAGAGTGCGACGGATGATTCGTGATGAAATTGGGAATGAATGCTTCTGTATTTTTGTCGATGAAGCACAAGATGTATCTAAACGAGAGCAAATGGCCATTATCCTAAGGTTTGTGATCGATCGTGGTATGTTGAGAAAATGGTTCTTTGCGATCAAAAGCGTAAGTGACACCACATCACTGAATCTAAAAATGAAATATCCGATGTTCTTGCTCAACGATCTTTAGGTAGAAAAAATGAGAGGCCAAGGGTATGATGGTGCAAGTAACGGTGCTTGGAATGGACTTCAGGCATTATTTCTTCGAGATTGTCCATATGTATACTATGTTCATTGTTTTACCCACCGATTACAGTTGACATTGGTTTCTGCAGCTAAAGATGTTGGTGCTATTTGGAAATTTTTCTCTCATTTGGATAATGTTGTCAATATTATTACTTCTTCTCCTAAGCACATTAATGAGTTGCAAACTGCTCAAACAAAAGAAATTTGAGCGTATGTTGGCTATTGGATAGCGTAATTCTAGAAGTGGGGTTAATCAAATGGGTAATTTGCAACGATTGGGAGCTACTCGTTGGATTTCTCATTATGATGACTCTACAAAGAGTTTGATAGATATGTACATTGCAACTTGCAATGTACTTGAATATCTTACTCGCCATTCTCCAAATGCAAGATCTCGAGCTGAAGCTTGTGGAACTTACAAAAACTTGATAAGTTATAAATTTGTGTTCATCTTGCATTTAATGTATGGCATTATGAGTATCTCTGATGTTCTTTGTCAAACCCTTCAAAAAAAATCTCTAGACATCTTATCTGCTATAAGATTTGTATCAACTACAAAAGAACTTCTTCATAAATTGAGAGATACTGATTGGAAAAAAATTCTCTACGGAGTGAATAGTTTTTGCTCAAGAAACGATATTGTCATACCTGATCTACATGGTTTGTATAGAATTGGTCGTTCTTGAGATCAAACTACAGTCGAGCATCATTATCATTTCGATGTTTTCAATGAAGTGATGAATTTCGTATTGATGGAGTTAGATACAAGATTTAACGAGATAGCAGTTGAACTCCTTTCTCTCAGTGTCGCTTTGCATCCTAAAAATTCATATAAATCATATAACAGTTCTGATATTTGTTTACTTGCAGAGAAGTTTTATCCTAAAGATTTTTCGATGCAAGATATTCGTACTTTGGAATATGAGTTGCGACATTATGAGCTAGATATGAAGCGCGATCCTCAATTTATCTACACTTGTTGAGTTGTGCCAACAATTAACTGAGAGTGGAAGGTCAGATAGTTACATTATGGTGACTAGATTGATTCGTCTTGTGTCGACATTACATATTTCTACCGCGACAACTGAGCGAGCATTTTCTGCAATGAAACATGTGAAGACTGATCTTCGGAACAAAATGGAGGATGACTTTCTAGCTGATTGTATGACACTATTTATCGAACGAGAACTTGCTGAAAAAATTGATGTAGATTCTATTATAGATGAAATTTATGTATCAAAACCTCGTCGGGAACAACTTCAATAAATTATATCATTTTAATGACTTTTTATGTTATATATAAATTTTATTACATTGACTTTAATATATTTCAGCCTCCGCGGACTAAATTTCTAGATCCACCCCTGGTGCAAGTGAATTTAGTGACCCATATTCTCACATTCTACCTTCACAAATTCTGCTCTGTGTCACCATAAGAGATTCTTCCCAAAAATCATCACAAAATGTCCTCTTGCAGTGCTTGTGGCGAAAAAGCCAATTCTTTCACTTATCACTGCAGACTTTACAACTTTTTTGTCCATAATTTCTGTGCTTCTTTGCCTGAAACCCTAAAATCTGAGGATCACCAGCATCAACTTTCCCTATTGAACTTTTCGCCATATGAAATGGGAATTGGAGACGAAGTGATTACGTGTGGTGTATGCAAAAAAGGATATCAAGAAAAAATGTTGGGTTTATTTTTGTACAAATGGAGAGTGTGATTTTGGTTACCATTTGAATTGTGCAGTTGAAAAAATGTGCCCTGAAGAAGAAGAAATAAAATATGATGGAGGAGAAGCTTCTGGTGTTTCAATAGAAGTTACATTTCACAATGAAACAATTGCAGCTATGGATGAAATGGGAAGCCTGCAGTTACTAATGCAAATGCATTACATGAATGCAAAATCAATGGCCACTATGTTTTGGAGGTAGAGATGGTGTGATATACCACGAAGGTCTCAACAGACTTCTTGGCCAAATCAAAAGTACTGGGGCTGAGTATGATGTTCATGGCAGTAATGTCTATATACACAAAGAAGAAGTCAAGGGTTTGTTAGTGCTTAATTGCTATTTTTTTGCAAGTTAGTAATTTTCTTCTACATGTATTGGCTTCTGTTTTATGCATGTTGTCTAAGTATAAGTAGTGGTCATAAGTTTATGAAGGGTTATTAGTCTTCATTTGTATTTAAACTCTATTCAAATGAAAAAATGGACAGTTAAAAAATTTCTTCAAACATCTTATGGTTTGTTCTCATCCGAAAATGACATATTTTTATTCTTATTCTCCTAAGCTCTGGCTAGGACCTATCATTGGTATCAAAGTTAGGCGAATATGCAACCAAAAAAACATGGATCAAAGCGTTAGAAGTTGGACTTGGTGGCACCCAGGAATGAATGCAATGGATGGAGCTTAGGGTGGCCGATAAGCTGCACGAGCTCGAAGAAACCATCAACTGCCTCTTCTATGCTCTGCTTTTCAATCAGGAATCTGCTAGTCACCACAACAGCAAACGAGATTTCTACCCCCGTACCAATAGAACCGATCACAACGGCAACCGAGCAACATTCTCTTCCCAAATAGCAAAACTCAAGTTTCCACGATACTCCGACAACGACCCGACTGAATGGGTTAACCGGGTTGAATTTTTTTTTTGAATCTTAAGATACCACGGACGTACAGAAAGAATCCTTGGCCTCATTCTACCTCGAGGGAGAAGCTAACCAGTGGTTACTGCTCAAGGAGTCAAGGTGGGCCAAAATAAAATTACGGCCATGCTTGATTGGCCTTGGGCTACTAATGTTTTCGAATTGCGTGGGTTCTTAGGTTCCATTTGATAGAGATTATAAACCAAAATTGGTTTATTTCAACCGATTTTTTTTTGACTTTTCAATCAACTTTTAACATGAAATGGCCTTATTATCCTTAATCAACAAAATGTCATTTCTAAGTAAAAATGACAATTTTGTCATTTTACGGTAAAGTGGTTTGAAAAGTCAACAATTTCAACTCAAATAAACTAATATTGGTTTATAAACTAGTTTATAATCTCTGTCAAATGGGCGCTTAGGTCTTATAGGTTACTACAAAAAGTTTAATTCACAACTATGGGATCTTGGCTCGAGCACTCACTAATCTTTTAAAGAATGGACAATTCGGGTGGACTGAAGAAGTTGAAACCTCCTTCAAACTCCTCAACCAAGCCATGACTTCCACTTCTACCCTTGCTATGCTAAACTTTCAGAAGCCCTTCGTTATCGAATCCGATGCTTCCGGGATGGAATTGGAGCAGTGCTCACCCAACAAGAAAACCTATTGCCTTCATGAGTAGACCCTTGGGAGTATCCAAATTAGCATGGTCCACATACGCCAAGAAAATGCTTGCCATTATTCCAGCAATATGATCTTGGTGGCCTTATCTTGTAGGGCAGAAATTCTACATCCAAACTAACCAACGAGGCCTCAAATACTTACTTGAAGAACGTGTGGTTACACCTGAACAACAAAATGGGTTGCAAAGATGCTCGGATATGATTATGAGATACTTTATAAACCTAGAAGAGAAAATTCTACCCCTGATGCCCTTTCCACGTAACGGGTTCTCCAACTCTTAATGCTTTATTTGTTTCACAGGCTCAAATCTGGGATGAAAT
Source organism: Forsythia suspensa (assembly GCA_023638005.1). NCBI lineage: Eukaryota > Viridiplantae > Streptophyta > Magnoliopsida > Lamiales > Oleaceae > Forsythia > Forsythia suspensa. The sequence continues at coordinate 36,186,030 of CM042671.1, forward strand.
TAAGAAAATGGCTGTCAGAAATGCTTATATGGAAGGAATTGGCAAGTTGGCCTCTACTAAACCGGTCCTTTCCTACACAAGGCATAATGGGTTAAACCTATACACATATCGTGTGGTCGTGCCTCCCAAGTCTCCTACCATTGAACAACTATTGAACGAGTTCCACGTCTCTCCTCTTGGTGGCCACCTCGGTCTGCTCAAACCTATAAACGAATTGCCCAACATTTTTATTGGCCATCAGTGTGCTACTCTTGGATACTAGTTGGATAAAAAAGGGTCCAAATTCTTTGAGAAGAGCTTGGTCAAATGGAAACGTCTCCCTATCGAAGATGCCACTTGGGAAAGTGCACATGAGCTGCAAGACAAGTTCCCTACATTGAAACTTGAGGACAATGTTCTAGAAAAAGGGGAGGGTATTGATGAACCATGAAGGTCTCAACGAACTTCTCAGCCAAATCAAAAGTATGTAGGTTGAGCATGATGTTCATGTGTAGTAATGTCTGTATACACGAAGAAGAGTCCAGTGTGTGTTAGTGCTTAATTGCTATTTTTTTGCAAGTTAGTTATTTTTTCTACATGTACTGGTTTCTGTTTTATGCATGTTGTCTTAGTGTAAGTAGTGGTCATAAGTTTAGGAATGGTTGTTAGTCTTTAAAAGAATGGGCGGTCAAAAAATTTCTTCAAACATCTTGTGATATGTTCTCACCCGTAGATGACATATTCTTATTCTTATTCTCTTAAGCTCTGGCTCGGACCTTGTCAAATAGCTGTATTTCATAATTAAGGAAACAAATCAATTCTTTATTATGCAAGATTATAGGATTCTAATTATTCTTAAATATTCCCCCAGTCATTCCCTGCAAGATGATATTTCCTAGTTTAGTCATTCTAAGCTTTGTATATAAGTTCAGCATCATTACATATTTAATATACCGAAATATATGGTATTTACACCCACTTTGAGATGGTTTCAGAGCAAGGTTCTTCCCTACTGGAATTGACCTTTTTTATGATTTTTTAAAGCTTTTTTCTAGCTCTGAATCAACTTTGAATCTATTTTTCAGCACTTATTGGTGATTTTTATTCAGTTGTGTATTTGATCTTCAATTTCCCAGATTTCTCTGTGCAATCATCATCATGGCTGGTGAAGATGAATCTATATCACCTCCAAACTCACGTGCTAGTGAATCTAATCCATCCACCTAAATTGTCACCATCCAAGGAGATAATTCCAACTTTTCAATTGGAATCAAATTGGATGAACATAATTATTCTCTATGGCATCAAGTTATAGAGATGAAAATTGCTGGACGAGAGAAACATGGCTACTTGACAGGTGATACTACCCAACCTACAGTCACAGACCAAACATACAATAAATGGCGTGCGTTGGATTGCCAAGTCAAGAGTTGGCTATTTGATGCAATGCAACCTAATCAGATAAAACGGTTTATCCGTTATAACACAGCCAAGCAAGTCTGGGATGCAATCGAGAAAACATATTCATATGGTTCTGATGAGGCAAAGATTTATGATCTACATAAAAGATCATTCACAATGACATAGAATGGAGCACTCGTTGCCAACAACTACAGTGAACTCACTGAGATCTTCCAAGAACTTGACTAATTAAATCCAAAAAACATGCAACATCCATTAGACATTGAAACTAGACACAAGGAGATTGATTGCCTTTGAGTTTATATTTTTCTTGTAGGATTGGACAATAATTTTGATCAAATCCGAGGAGAAATTTTGAGGATGGAGCCTAAACCTGAACTTGAGGCAACCTATGCACATATTAAAAGAGAAAGTAACCGACAGGGAACCATGTCTGAAGTCGGCACATACATCCAAGTAACAACTTTGGTTACAAAGAAATCAAGCAATATCAGCCATTTACTCATAAATCTAACTCTACTCGTAATCAGCCTCCAATGAAGTGTACCAATTGGGGACTAGACAACCATTCAGTTAAGGGTTTTTATGAGATCATTGGTTATCCAGAATGATGGGTTCACAAAGGGCGAAATAGGGATTACAGTAGAGCCTCATGTATATTCGCTGAGTCATCTCAAGAAACCATATCAGAACCTTTATCAGGTACATCTGGTTCCAAGGCCTTGGCAAGCTTAGGTACTTCATCTTGCATATCCCCACTTACTTGCAATAGATCATGGATTATTGACACTGGAGCAACTGATTACATGACATCTAGTTTTACTAGGTTACACTCTACCAAACCACCTCTCCAATGTTAGGAGAAGGGTCTCTATCTCTTACATCATCATTAAGTCTAGATCATGTCTTAGTCGTCTCATCACTTGACTATGCCTTGTTATCTGTTCCTCAAATCATTGTTTTCCTTAATTGTATTGTGTGTTTTTGGCCATTATATTGTCTTTTCAGGATCTCCTCACCAGGACCATGATTGGATATGGTACTAGAAAGGAAAAGTTGTATTATACCGGACCTAACAGAAGATTGCAGTAAAAGATTAAGTGAAGCTCATCATGAGAGAGAGGACGAGTCCATTAGAATGAAGAAGATTTGGTTGTGGCATAGACGATTAAGGCATGCTTCATTTGGTTATTTGAAACTTTTATTTCCTGATTTGTTTTCTAAATTTACTGAAACAGACTTTCATTGTGAAACTTGCATTTTAACAAAAAGCCATCGTATTTCTCACCCATTACAATTAAATAAAAGTTCTATGCCATTTATGCTTGTTCATTTTGATGTTTGGGTACCGTCAAGAGTTTGAACTATTTGTGGCTCTAAGTGGTTTGTAACATTTATAGATGACTGTACCCGAATGACTTGGATTTTTCCATGAAACAGAAAAGTGAAGTCAGTGCAAAATTTAAACAATTTTATCAATACGTTGCTACTCAATTTGATAAGAAAATCAAATTACTTCGGTCTGATAATAGAGGAGAATACGTTAACAATGATCTTCAAAAATTTTGAGTCACAATGGTATTGTTCATCAAACTACATGTGGCCCATACACCACAACAGAACGGTGTAGAAGAACGTAAGAATCGTCACCTCTTGGAAGTTGTTTGTGCATCTTTATTTGAGGCCCACATGCCCCATCATTTTTGGGAAGAGGCTCTCTGTTCCGCTGCTTATCTGATCAATGGAACACCATCGAGTACTCTTCAGTATCAAACTCCATTTCAGACATTGACCACTCTTCTTCCTGTACCGTCCATTCCAAATCTTGAACTACGTGTCTTTGGTTGTGTTGTTATGTTTATGTATATCCACACCAATGTAGCAAACTTGATCCATGTGCACTACGGTGTGTCTTTGTAGGTATACTGATACTCAGAAGGGGTATAAGTGTTTCCACCCTCCTACTCAAACCTTATACATTACAGGAAATGTTAGGGCATGTTCTCTTTGCTATTTTCAACCCATTTTTCGTTTTGTGTTTTTAAAATAGTGAAAACGTGTTCTATTTGCCATTTTCCAAAATACATTTTTCAAAACACTAAAAAAATTTACAAAGGAAATGGAAAACAATGATTTTATCATTTTGGGTATTTTGTTAACAAAACACGGAAATGGCCAAAATGGCCAAAACGCGTGTTTTGGCCATTTAGGTCACCGTTTCGATTCCTGGTTCTGCCTTCTTTTTTTTTTTTTTTTTTTTTTTTTTTTTTTAACGCTGGGCAAAAAATTGATAATTTAAGTATTTTTCGTCTTTTTAGACAACATGGCTCCTTACCCAGTTGGTCAGGCGCGCGGATTTGATTGTGGAGGTCCAAGGTTCAATTCCCAGATTCTTTCCTTCTTTTATTGAATTGTTTTTAATGGTTTTTAAATATTTTTAATTGTTTTAATTGTTTTTAAATGTTTTTAATTCCATAATTAAATTTTTTTAATTGTGTTTAAATGATTTGCTTTGTTTTAAATGTTTTAAATTCTTTTATTAAATGGTTTTAATTCTTTTCAAATGTTTTTAATTGTTTTAAAATATTTTTAATGGTTTTTAATGTTTTTTATTGTTTTTAAATGTTTTAATTCCATAATTAAATATTTTTAATTATTTTTAAATGTTTTAAATGTTTTTAATTACATAAATTAATGTTTTTAATTGTGTTTAAATGTTTTTAATTCTAAGTTTAAATTGTTTTTAATTCCAAATTCAAATTTATAAAAAATTTCAAGTAAACGCGTTTTCGAGTTTTCTGTTTTCAGGAACAATTTTCAAAAATTCAAAAAAGAACGTATTTTTAAAAATCTCAAAACAAACATTCAAAACACAAAACACAAAACACAAAACACAAAATGAATTCAAAACTCAAAACACAAAATTCAAACGCAAAGAAAACACCACCTTACTTTTCAGAGTGAATTTTACTATTTACGAGGAGATTCTAAGCATCTCCTATAGGGGAGAGTTCTATATTTGCAGAAGATACTCAAAATCAAATCATCCAAGTTTTAAAACAACTTATACCTGAACAGCCTTCAACAACACTGGAGAATGTAGTTACTACTGACCCACCAGCTACAATGGTGCAACAAGACCAAGAGCCTCAATAATTGGTAACTCCAAATAATACTGTAACTTCTCCTATAGTGCCACTTCCTCTCATCCAGTCAGGCCTTGAAAATTCTCCACAGGTAACTAAACACTCAAACCCAAACACTTTAACTGAGTTGAGTCATACAAAAAGCACAGGTTATCAGTTACCTCATCGCACAACTAGAAGGATCCCTAGACAACAATATGATCCTGACCCTAATGCAAAAGTTAAATACCCTATCACTAATCATATTTCTCTACATAAGCTCTCTTCATCATGTGCATCATTTGTATATCAATTATCCACTGTTTCTATTCCAAGTAATGTGCAGGAAGCTCTGAAAGACCCTAAATGGACTCATGCAATGAATGAAGAAATGGAGGCCCTCTAAAGAGTTTCTCATGGAAAATGACTACGCTTCCTATAGGAATAAGAACAGTAGGTTGCAGATGGATATATATAGTAAAATTCAAAGCAGATGGCACCATTGATCGATATAAAGCAAGATTGGTGGCAAAAAGATATGCTCAGACTTATGGGATTGATTACGGTGAGACCTTTGCTCAGGTAGCAAAGATCAACACAATTTGGATACTTCTATCCTTAGCAACAAACCTGGACTGGCCATTACACCAGTTCGATGTAAAAAATGCCTTCCTGCATGGAGACCTAGAAGAAGAAATATATATGGACCCTCCTCTAGGATGTAAGATAGGGCCAAGTCAGAAAAATATGGTGTGTAAACTGAGAAAGTCTCTTTATGGATTGAAACAATCACCAAGAGCATGGTTTGGGAGGTTCAGCAAATCCATGAAGAATTTTGACTACAAGCAAAGTAACTCAAATCACACTCTTTTCTTGAAACATAGGAAAGGTAAGGTCACTGCCCTTATTGTGTATGTTGATGACATGGTGGTTACTAGGAATGACCTAGAAGAAAAGACAGCATTGCAATGTTATTCAGAGAGTGAGTTTGAGATGAAGGACCTCGGTGCTCTAAAGTATTTTTTGGGTATTGAAGTAGCTTGTTCAGAACAAGGAATATTTCTCTCACAACAGAAATATACCTTTGACATTTTGACTGAAACTGAAATGTTAGCTTGTCAACCTGTAGAGACTCCAATGAAGGAAAATCATAAACTTGGTGAATATCTTGACCAGGTACCACCAACAAAGAAAGATATCAACTCTTTGTGGGTAAGTTGATATATCTATCACACACTAGACCTGATATAGCATATGCAGTAAGTGTGGTGAGCCAATTCATGCATGCGCCAAGTAAAGTTCACATGGATGCTGTGAACAGAATTCTGAGATACTTGAAGTCAGCTTCTGGAAAAAGGTTTAATGTTCTCATGCCATGGTCATGTTGAAGGTCATACTGATGCAGATTGGGCAGGTTCTGTTAGTGACAGAGCGATCTATATCTGGATATTTTACCTTTGTAGGAGGTAATATGGTCACTTGGAGGAGTAAGAAACAAAAAGTGGTGTCAAGATCAAATGCTGAAGTAGAATATAATAGTATGGCATATGGAAAATGTGAACTACTATGGATTAGAAACTTGATGATAGATTTGGGATTTGAACCTAAACACGCCATGTAACTACATTGTGACTTCAAGGCTGCAATTGACATTGCACATAATCCAGTGCAACACGATAGAACCAAACATGTTGAAATTGACAAACATTTCATCAAGGAAAAGCTTGAGGCTAAGATCATTGAGGAACTTGAAGATCAACTTGTTAAATCTGAAGATCAACTTGTAGATGTCCTCACCAAAGCAGTTAAAGGCAGAGTTTTTCACAACTCAATTAGCAAGTTGGGCATGGACGACATATATGCTCCAACTTGAGAAAGAGTGTCAAATAGTTGTATTTCATAATTAAGGAAACAAATTAATTCTTTATTATGCAAGATTATAGGATTCTAATTATTCCTTAAATATTCCCCTAATCATTCCCTACAATATTGTATTTCCTAGTTTAGTCATTCTAAGCTTTGTATATAAGTTCATTATCATTACATATTTAATATACCGAAATATATGATGTTTACACCCACTTTGAGAGACCTATCATGGTGGAACTAAAATCTCATAGAAGTGTCATAGGTTAATTCATTCTCTGAAGCTGAATTGCATTTTCTTGTTTACATGTTGCTGTTCAAGTTTGTTGAGCGTGTCTATTTTCGACAAAATTTGGTCGTTACATGGTGACTTTGTCAACTTTTATCGCGTAAAAGAATTGATTATGTTTGTCCTGTGTACAATAAGAATTTATTTGTTTATTTCACATTAAAGGATGAATAATAATCAACGTTGTTCTCTTGTACATCAAAACCCTTTTCTATCTTTGAGTACCTCAGTTTGTGAGAGACATATTATCTTGCAAAACTTTGGCAGGGATGTATTTGTTATTTGTCTTTCCCTTTCTTTTTGCATATATTTTATTTTTCTTTTCATTTATTAGAGCTAAAAGTAAAGTCATATCTCTGTTTTTTTTAATATAATAGTGACATTTAATAGTCAAATAAATCCATTATGGACTAACATTACAAAACTTGTAAGTTGAGGACGATGGTATCAAAAGAATAAGTTGTGGACAAAGTTGCAACTTTTTCTAAATAAAAGACAAACCATGTTCTGTCTTATTTTTGCCAAGTTGGTACTACTCTTGTTTAAAGTTAGACCATCTTCAACCTATTTCATCAAAATAGTGTGATTTTGAGACGGAAATGCTACCAATTTCACACCATCTTATTTAGTTAGGGATGGCAACAGAGTGGGGTGGCTATTCCTGTCCTTGCCCCGTTGGGATTTTCTACCCTCCACCCTGTCCCTATCCCTACTTAAGGTGGGGTCAGGGCGAGGCAGCCCCATGCCCTGTTTGATTTTTTTTTTAAATTTTAAGTTTATTTACTTTTAACTCGTGAGTGTGATTTTCATTGAATTTGTATTTGATTAAGTTTAAGACTCGCTATCATACATAAATAAAGCATTTCATCCGTTCGACTTAAAACTAAAAAAGTATTTCATAAGTAAATTCTGTCTTATTCAAAATATTTAATACTTAAATCTAGTAAGAAACCTACACAAACATGATTTTCTTGTCTTCATCAAGAGAAGATAATGGACTAGTGAAAGAATGTTTAATAAAGCTTAATAAAGTGCAAAAAAATAACATAAGTCGGCCTCTTTTGTTCAACAAACTCAAACAACGAAAAAAAATGAAAGTATGCTACAAATTGTGTTCATATGATATGAAAGAATCTATAAAGTAAATGGAATGTTACAAAATACGCATTGTTTTCAAAATTCAAACATGTTTCAAAAGGGACAAGCTAACATAGCTGATAAGTGTTATTTATACATTTATCTCGACTACTTAATGTTGAGTTTTCGAATAATTCTATGTGTTTTAGATTCAATAACTATTGATTTATGTTCATTTTCGTGATTGTAGGACAAAATCCTCGAACTCGAGTCACATTTGTGAAATTGACGAGAAAATGAGAAGAAGTCGAGCTTTCAAAGTGAAGATCATAAACCAAACATTGAAAGATGAGAAATAAGATAAAAGCAAAAAGTTTAAGGCACTTTAGAGTGATAATGAAGAGTTGAGGTGAAGGAACAAACACCAGAAAGCCAAGAAGCAAATTGAGAAACCTACTACCAGAGCATGTAGGAAAATTAGAGCACAAATTTTGGTACAAAAATCTCCATAAGGCAAATGATATACCATTGGAAAGATAATTGAATTATGAGCCAAATACTTTTTACAGATCGCAATTTGGAGTTTTTTACAAAAAAATTGGCTGTTTGAATATCATGGAAGAACAACTCTTTGTCCGCTAGAGCAGACTGGAGGCTCGCTCGAGCTGGCTGGGCACCCGCTAGAGTGGACATGTCAGGAAACATTAGTTTAGGCCTACTAGACTCTATTTTTGGCATGTTTTTGTGGACTTTGGACATGAAATTCAACCCTAACTAGACACTTATAAATAAGAGAACTCTTGGACTTCAAGGGAGTGGAATTTGGATCGAATTTTGAGAGAGAAAATGACGTCAACTTTGGTTTCTTGATTTTTCAATTAAGAAGAAGATTGTTCAAGACATTTAAGGGGTCAAGATTTATATTTTTCTTTCATCTTCTTCATAGAATCAGGGTGATGTACTTTCAATTATTTAAGTCTTTTTGTAACTTCAATATGATAGGCTAAAACCCTTTGGGCTAAGATTTTGATGAGACATTGTTGACTACATGCCCCTGGCTAGTCTCTTGTTTGAATAGGTTTTGTGAGTGCTCAATGAGGTCGAATGGTTTTCAATGTATTCATTCTGTAATAGACTATCAAATAACAAATAAACAAACTTACCCGGAACTATCCATTTAGAGATCGAGCCCCCTACAAAAGTATGGATAGAGGCAAAGGCAGTTTGAGCTCTCGTTTGATACCGAATAAAGCAAATCTTGGTTTTCGTTTTCCTTGCAATGGACCCTTTAATCCATAAATTGTTAGTTTTTATTCTTTCTTTTGGGTTAATTATTTATTATTCCCTTCTTCTGTTTTGATAATTAGCTACCATTGGAACGTGTTAGTAATTTATATTGCTTTCAAGAGATTTAATATAAATTAGCACATGGTAATAAACAACATGTGGTCCTATAATTGATCATCTATGTCATTATGCTCTATGAAATCGTTATGCGATAATTTTTGTGAATTAATATATATTTATTTGTTTGCAATTTAATAATAAATAATTAGATTTACATATAAGTATATAATCGATTGACCATCGAGAGATGCTATTAATTAAAATTGGATCATTGATTTTTACCTCGACATCTAAGTTCTTGTTTTTATAGTCATAATTCAATCTTCTTCGTCTAGAATATCTGTGCCAGACTCCTTCAAATTTGATTCATGTAAAAGGAGTTTATTATTGTTAGACAGTTAATATATTTATTATAGAAGTTCATTAAAAGAAAAATCAATTAACCTCTTCTTCAATATCTTACATAATTTTGTACAACACCCAGAGTACGACGAATGTTCTAACAAAAAAATAAAACTAGTTAGCAATAAAAGATATAAGAAAAATAACAAATATGACACATGAATAATTGTATTTTCCGTACCATAAATTTCAGCCCATAACCAATCTTGAGAACACATCAAAGCCTCCAAAGTCCTTGAGTGAAGCCTATTTATGTGTTGACTAAAAATATCTACCACTAATACTGAATGCAAACTCAGACACCATTGTAGATACTGGGATGGCTAAAATATCTTTTGCAACTTTTTATAAAGGAGTAATGTTATTTATAGTCGTTCACTATCAGTAGTGAGCCTACGTGATATTACTTAATTGGAGTAATTATTTACTCTCATTGAGTAATGTTATTTATAGTCAGCAACTATGATTAATTACTCTAATTGAGTAATGACACGTAGGCTCACTACTGGCAGTAAGCGACTATAAATAGTACTACTCATTGCAAAGTCAGATATTTTATTGCATTTTCCTTCCACCACGCCAATATGTCAAAAATCATGGCATCTAGGCAATACAGGCTCACCCAAGAAAAATATCAAGCTCTATTTCGTACTATCAATACTTTCGTACTATCAATACTAGTGCTAGTAGTAACAAATAAATTAAATTGTGACAATCAATCTCTTTTGCCTACATTAGTAGATATCTCGGTTTTGGAAGATGAAGCTGAAGATTGAGTCACGTTCCTACTCGACCTAGTCTTGTTGTGTACTCATTTAGCGAATTTTGACGAACTATTCGAACATTTTGAATCTCGTGATCTAATGTTTTGTTTCCATAAATCATAGGAAAATAATACTCAACCACCTTCATTTTAAATTTCGGATCCAACACAATAGCTATATCCAAAATTCCATGAATCTTACTCCAATATTTGTCAAACTTTTTAATTATTCTTGAAACCATCAACTTGATTTCATCATAAGGAGATGTCATCCAATCGTAAATTAACAACTTTATCTCACAAATATTTGAAAAATAAAGATTGGATGTTGGATACTTAGTCCTAGAAAATAGTCCATTTACTTCAAAAAATACCTCCAACCTTTCACATATCTCTTTCCCTAAATCTCAATCTTCATCACTAGGCAAACATTTTTATTGTGTCTCTCGTGGCTTTAGTCGAGGAAAAATATTCTTATACAATAAAGAAGCATGAAACATTAAGTATGTATAGTTCCACCTAGTTCTGCAATCAAGTGCTAACTTTCTGATAGAAAAGATTTTCAACTGACGTGTCGAAATCTCAAAATTTTCTACTCGTTTTGGTGTTGCCGCCCAAAATGCAACACTATCATAGATTTTCCCAATACTCAAGTTAATGATCTCCAAACCATCATTTACTATCAAGTTCAATATCCGCGCACAACAATGCATATGGAAAAATTTACCAATTAGCATAAGTGAACTACTAGAAAGTTTATCTAAAAGAATGTTGATCATTGCATCATTCGTAGTACAATTACACTTATCAACCGTCAATGTAGACAACTTATTATCAACATTCCAATCTAATAAGCAGTCCATCAATGTTGTACTTAGTGACTCAGACTTGTGCGGGCATATATGAACCTGTATTTAAAAACAAGACAAATACAAAAAAAAAAAAAAAAGTTTAAACAAAACATGAAAATTAGCTAAATTAATTTCTCAAATATCAAAGTACTTTATAATTTGACTTTGAAGTCTCCAAGAATCATTTACAAAATGAGCAGTGATAGCCATGAATCCTTTCTTTTGATTATAAGTCCACATGTTCGTGGTGATTGTGATTCTACTTTGTTTCTCTCCAACAAGTTCATTACTTTCAATTTTTCGTAATTATAGATTACAAAATATCATTCTTTATAGTGTTACAAGAAACGACCTTAAATAATGGTTGAACTGCATTCACGAATCTTCTAAATCCAACGTGTTCAACCATTGAAAGGGGGTACTCATGCAAAATGATCATATGTCCAAGTTCTTTCCGAGCATACGCTTGATCAAAACCGTAAATACCCATTGAAACCTTTCCACTAGCTTCATTTATTGGATTCAATATTGTTTGCTTACTGTCTTTTTGATTTAAGAGAGGACATCTTTTCAAATGATCATATAATTGTTTTGTTCCATTTTGGCTCTTATCCCCTAATTTTTTCTAATAGTAGTTACAAATAGCCTTGTATACGCTATCAATTTTTTATTTTTTAAAGTGGTTCGACACTGTAAAAGTCAATTTTCCTAGTTTGTCCACTATCCACTTCCTCATCGCACAAGTCTGTTGGAACTTGCTCAGTGTATATTTGATTAAGTGAGTCTTTATGTATAGTAGTAGTAAATTGCTATGTATATATTTGATTAGGTGAGTCTTTGTGTCATGAGGAGGAGGATAGTGGACAAACTAGGAAAATAAAATTGACTTTTACAGTGTGGAACCACTTTGAAAAGTAAAAACTTGATGGGAGTATACAAAGCTATTTATAACTATTGTTAGAAAAAATTAGAGGGTGAGAGCAAGAATGAGACAAAACAATTACATGATCATTTGAAAAAATGTCATCTCTGAAATCAAAAAGACAGTAAGTAAACAATATTGAATCCAATAAATGAAGCTGGTGGAAAAGTTTCAATGGGTACTTACGGTTTTGATCAAGTGAATGCTCGGAAAGAACTTGTACATATGATCATTTTACATGAGTACCCCCTTCAATGGTTGAACACATTGGATTTAGAAAACTCGTGAATGCAGTTCAACCATTATTTAAGGTCGTTTCTCGTAACACTATAAAGAATGATATTTTACAAATCTATGATTACAAAAATTGAAAGTAATTAGCTTGTTGGAGACGAATAATAGTAGAATTGCAATAACCATGGACATGTGGACTTCTAATCAAGTGAAGGCATTCACAGTTATTATTGCACATTTTGTAGATGATTCTTAGAGACTTCAAAGTCAAATTATAAGGTACTTTAATATTTGGGAAATTAATTTAGCTAATTTTCAAGTATTGTATAAACTTATTATTATTATTATTATTTTTTATTTGTCTTGTTTTTCAATAAAGGATCATATATGTGTCGTGCTCGCACAAGTCTGAGTCACTGAGTACATCATTGATGGACTGCTTGTTGGATTGGAATTTTGATAGTAAGTTGTCTACATTGACTGTTGATAATTTTACTACAAATGATGCCATGATCAACACTCTTTTAGATAAACTTTTCGGTATTTCACATATGATAATTGGTGAATTTTTCCATATGCGTTGTTGTGCGCACATATTGAACATAATAGTAAATGATGGTTTGGAGATCATTAACTTGAGTGTTAATAAAATCTGTGATAGTGTTGCATTTTGGGCAGCAATACCAAAAATAGTAGAAAAATTTGAGATTCGTGCACGTCAGTTGAAAATCTCTCGTGTCAAAAAGTTAGTACTTGATTGCAAAACTAGGCGAAACTCTACGTACTTAATGCTTCATATATCTTTACAGTATAAGAATGTTTATCCTCAACTAAAGCAACGAGAGACACAATATAGATGTTTGCCTAGTGATGAAGATTGAGATTTGGCGAAAGAGAAATGTGAAAGGTTGGAAGTGTTTGGAAGTGTTTTTTTAAGTAACTGAACTATTTTCTAGGACTAAGTATTCAATATCCGATCTTTATTTTCCAAATATTTATAAGATAAAGTTGTCAATTTACGTTTGAAGGACATCTCCTCATGATAAAATCAAATTGATGGCTTCAATCCTCTTGTGCTAAGGTTTAAAGAAGTACCTTAAGGGTTTTTTTAAGAGCTTTCTAACATCCTATAGAGCTATATCATTATGGATAATAAAGGGCCTCCCCCTCACTGAGCACTAACCGAAAGCAAGCCCGAATTCTTTTAAATTAGGCTCTATAGTCTGGTCCCTGTCCCTGGTAAGGTCTGATTGTTATCTGTAAGTCTTGTTTTGCCCGCGGGAAGGTGAACTTTGCAAAAGTGCTTATTTGGTTGGGAAAAATAGGACTTCTGACTCCAAGCCTACCCTACCCGAAAAAAAGTTTCCGCTATTGATGTAGCCTCTTGTCGATACTACCAGTCTTGTCGCTACCTACTATATAAATCCCTTCTATACTACTCAACAGAAGCAAAAATCCCATCAAGATAGATTGAATCGACGACCTATACTTAAACTAAAGGCACAAGGGAATCAAGAGTTCAAGAGCACAGAACAGAGGAAATGCACATGGGTCTCCTTGAAGAACGAAGTCTAAGATAAAGAAAGAAGACGGCCTTCTTTGGGAAAAAGAACTTAAATAACTTCGTTTTTCTGAAGGAGTAGTCATTTTCTATCAGGAAGGCTATGTAATTTACAACCCCGTCGTAATTCGGATCCTTGAAGGCCCCGCTGACCCGAAGTGATTTAGAAAGATTCTTCTTTATCGATGGTGATCGGTCATGGTATCCATAGCCTTGCTTTTTTTTCGGCCAAATCCTGATTTCGTTTTGACAAATTTTGGATGTGGCTATTGTGTTGGATCCAAGATTTAAAATGAAGTTGGTTGAGTACTATTTTCATATGATTTATGGAAACGAAACTTCAGATCATGAGAATCAAAATATTCGAAGATTTTGTCAGAATTTGAAAAATGAGTACACAACAAGACATGGGTCGAGTAGGAATGTGACCCAATCTTTAGCTTCATCTTCCAAAACTGGAGATATCTACTAATGTAGGCAAAACAAATCGGTTGGCACAATTTGATTTGTTTGTTATTATTAGCGCTAGTATTGATAGTACGAAATCAGAGCTTGATATTTTCTTAGACGAGCTTGTGTTGCCTAGATGCCATGATTTTGACATATTGGTGTAATGGAAGGCAAATGCAATAAAATATCCGACTTTGCAAAAAGTTACAAGAGATATTTTAGCCATCCCTATATTTACAGTAACGTCTGAGTCTGCATTCAGTATCAGTGGTAGATTTGTTAGTCCACACAGAAATAGGCTTCACCCAAATTCTTTGGAGGCTTTGATGTGTGCTCAAGATTGGTTATGGCCTAAAATTCATGGTACGAGAAATACAATTATTTGTGTCATATTTGTTATTTTTCTTATTTCTTTTATTGCTGACTAGTTTATAATTTTGTTAAACATTCATTGTACTCTGAGTGTTGTACAAAGTTATATGATACAGATATTGAAAAAGAGATAAATTAATTTTTCCTTTAATGAACTTCAATAATAAATATATTAACTGTCTAACAATAATAAACATCTTTTATATGAATCAAGTTTTAAGGAGTCAAGAAGAATGAACTATGAATATGTTAGATTGTTCTTTTGAAACTTGTTCGAGTCTTGAAAACAATATGTATTTTGTAACATTCCATTTGCTTTTCAGATTCTTTCAGGTCATATGAACGTCATTCGTAGCATACTTTCATTTTTCTCGTTGTTTGAGTTTGTTGAACAAAAGAGGCTAACTCATGTTCTTGTTTTGCACTTCATTGAACATTCTCTCACTAGTCTATTCTCTTCTCTTGAATAAGACAATCAAATCATGTGTGCATAGGTTTCTTACTAGATTTACATATGAAATATTTTGAATAAGACAAAGAATTTACGTATGAAATACTTTTTTAGTTTTATGTCGAGCAGATCAAATACTTTATTTATATTTGATATCGAGTCTTAAACGTAATTAGATACAAATTCAATGAAAATCACATTCACAAGTTAAAAGTAAATAAACTTAAAATTACAAAAAAAAAAAAAAAAAAAATAATTAAACAAGGCATCGGTCCGCCTCGACCCCTCGACCCCCCCGTCCCCGTCCCCGTCCGCAATCCCCGATGGGGTGGGGATGGGAAGGGCCACCTCAATCCCACCCCCAGCATGTTGCCATCCCCAAGTCCGGTTGAAGGGTGAATTTCAGGCTATTTTTGGTGTTTTACGATATTTTAACAATGAGTTGGAGACGGTTTCAATAAAGAACAACCACAAAATAAAACTCTTTTAATGGTCGCGATGGCCAAATTAAGCTTTTTTGTCTGCCCATGATATGAATTCAAGAAGTAAAAGAATTATAATCTCCTTCTCAAAATCAAACTCGAAAACTTATAAGTACCATTTAGTAACTCTCGTAAATTTCTCATGTTCAAGTTCTTCCTCTTTGTTAATGGTAAAATCTCATGTCGATTTAATGTAAAAATACTAACTAATTTACTCAAACTACTCTTCTTATAAGATTAAGAAAGACCCCAAATCTAAATATCTTTTGCATTCAATAATATGTTGTATTATTACATTTTAATAACAAAGATTAATGTGAACTTTTTCTGAAACACTAACATAATCTGCAAATAGGGTATCCATCCCCTTTTACGTGATTCTCATGCATACGGCCGAATAGATATTAGAGGCCATTGTGTAAACACTGCAGGAACCCATTTTCATCTGCTTTCTAAAAATTATTCAAAGAATAAAGTATTCCTATTCATTGGTTAACAATATGGTTTGAGAATTAATTAAAAACCAGTATATAAGAGAGAAATTCTCGATAAGTCGCTATCTGATTAAGAATGTGCAAACCTACAAGGACAAAGCATGTTTGGCTAAGCTTAAAAGTAGCTTACCCCCACCCCCACCCCCACCCCCACATAAAAGTACTTTTCAAAATAGTAATTCACACGTTTCGCAGAACTTAGACGTACTTATTCTTATGGTAAGGTAAAGTTACTTATTCATAGTGTGAGGTAGAAGTTACTTGCAAAATAGGTAAGTTGCATATTTTTAATTTTGACTAACAAAACTATATATTCACTTATAAGTAAGTTTACTTATAACTGAATATTTTGAGCTTAGCCAACCATCAACAGGTGGTGAACTATTCCAATATACTTTTCCTCTATAACATAGCATTTAATAAAGAATCCACAAACGAAACAGTAGGTAATCAATCGTTAAAGCTGTACTGCTTCTTATATAGCAATGGTGGCATTTCAAATTGCTCATGGTGGATCAAATATTCTCATGAAACTACTCCTTGAGAAAGGACTTGATCAGTTTGTTTTTGTGGTCATGTATCGCCACTTAATAGCTATGCTTCTTTTAAGCCCTTTTGCATATATTATTGATAGGCAAGCTGTTGCCAATGTATATGCATATGCATAAACATACACGCACGCACACACGATGAGTTATTTATTTGATGCATGTAAATTGTATGGCAGGAAAACACGACCATCTCTCTCATTTTGTTTGGGAATGAAGGTATTCTTACTTGCATCCTTGGGGACGACAGTCCATCTGAATGTCTACTGATAAGTGTCGATTTACGCTTATATGTAGTATCAAAAAGTGGATAATTGTATGTACTCTTAAGTGAATATTTATTTAATTGTGTGTTGATTTGATTATTTTAGATTGAAACCCAAGTTCGAATAGAATTGGAGAGAAACAAAGCAAAATAGGCAAAGAATGACTGAAAATGCACGAAGTCTTGAAAATGGGGATCAACTTGCAAATATTCAAGAGTTGAAAGACTTGGATTGCAAATAAAAGAAGACTAAATTAAAAGGAAAGAAGAAATCTAAGGACTAAAGTGCAGACTATTGAAAATGGAAGGACCAAAGTGCAAATAATTGGTTGCTGTGAACCGCGGTTTGCAAACCGCAGCCCGACCACCGCCCACGTAATTAATTTTCTGGTTTTTCCTAAATGCAAACAAGGGGCGTTTGAGTCCTTTTAGAATGAAAACAAGTCGGAAAGGTTTGAAACTATATAAAGACCTAACCTAGATACAAAAGAAAGTTTTTGAATTTTGGAGAAGAGAATAGAAAAGAGAGAAAGAACAACGGCCAGATAGAAGATTAGAACTTGAAGACAGAATTCTTGGTGCAAGATATTCAACGTCTTCTTATCTTTTATTCAAGATCCGATTATGTATTCCAAACTTTTCATCTTGTCTCTCTACTCTAAAAGGACTCAAACGCCCCTCGTTTACATTTAGGAAAAACCAGAAAATTAATTACATGGCCGCAGTTCACAGCAACTAATTATTTGTACTTTGGTCATTTCACTTTCAATAGTCTGCACTTTGGTCATTTCACTTTCAATAGTCTGCACTTTGGTCCTTGAATTTCTTCTTTCCTTTCAATTTAGTCATCTTTTATTTGTAATCCAAGTCTTTCAACTTTTGAATATTTGTAAGTTGGTCCCCATTTTCAAGTCTTCGTGCATTTTCAGTCATTCTTTGCCTATTTTGCTTTGTTTCTTTTCAATTCCACTTGAACTCGGGTTTCAACCTAAAATAATCAAATCAAGACACAATTAAGTAAATATTCACTTAAGAGTACATACAATTGTCCACTTTTGATACTACACATAAGCGTAAATCGACACTTATCAAATACCCCTAAACTTAAACATTTGTTCGTCCTCGAACATAACTATTTACTTAAACAATCAAACAAATAATATTAAAATTTACTATAACAGATAGCTTGCCGTGTTTGCCTCGGTTTTTGAAACAATCAAACAATTCAAAATAAAACTTATAAATTATGCTACCAAAATTAATTTTTACTTATCCAATGCTCGACTTACATATGTGTGTTCGCAAAATCTTACTGATCGAATACCATTTCGATGGTTTCTCCACGCATATGACTCGGGTTAACTCTTTCCTTTTTTATTTATTTTTCTTTTTTTGTCACATTGTGACATTGAGGACAATGTGAACTATATATATATATATATATATATATATATATATATATATATATATATATATATATATATATATATATATATATTTTATTTATTTATTTATTGTGATAGCATTGAGGATGATAATATTTGAAACTATATATATATATATATGCTACTTATGTTTTTTTATATAATATACTTATCCATGTGAGATATGATTAAGTGTGAGCACAATAGTTATGAATATCACTACCTTTAGTTGGTTTATTGAATAAAATACAATAAAAAAAAATAGTGAACCTAAGTTGTGAAAACCAAGACCACCAATTGACAACTTAATTACCTAACTAGTTGAAACGATAGTTTGGGGGTGGTTAAACCAATGCGGAAGGTATTTAGATAGGTGTTGATTCCGTGCATGAGTAATATTTGTGTGGAGTGTATTTGGCTACCAGGTGGAATCTAGGTATTGACCAGATGCTAGAAATCTAACCCCCGCTTATTTATCTTGCACAAAAAAAAAAAAGAAAAGCATTGCACTTGCATTATCTTATACCTCTCTTCGCAGCCTAGTTGACTTGAGTGATAAAGTCCGTAGGGGTTCTCAAAAATCGGTGCCCAAAAGTCTATCATGCCTGTGAGCCATCGGCCTAAAGCTCGCTGAGCAAAGGGGTGCAGTCGAATAATTCAGCTTTACTTATTCTTATTTACTTAAAAGGAAAAGCCCGGCCAAGTTCTTCTAAAGTCATTCTTTCTTCCAATGAGCGATTGCTTGTTGGGAAGCGAGATCAACCTTAAGTATTCTATCTTTTTTCATTTTTGTATCATAATTTAATCCAAATTTATCTAGTTACTCTAATATGTAACTTCAATGAAATCGGAATAGTTCCCTTTGTTGGTATACTACTACATTAGTATGAAATCGAACCGGGTTCAAATATTTCGGAGGGTCATCTAGAAAGTTTAAGGGAGTGAGGTTTTACATATATATATATATATATATATATATATATATATATATATATATATATATAGAGAGAGAGAGAGAGAGAGAGATAAAAAGAAAAAGTAAATAGACTACGTAGTAAAATCCGACAATTGAATAAAAGGTAAAGATATCGTTTTTATTATTGTCGCAGTCTTAAATTAAATTCTTATGCGATTTAATACATCTAATTAATGATCATTCTGACTTTATAAGTTGACTTAATTAGATAGGACCATTTTGAACTCGAGAAAGGTAAATTAGATTAAATTTGTGAATTCGACCGAATACAACATTATGAATAAATCTTGAGAGGAGAAATTAGAGATGACAACTATGGTGAACTCGTGAATCCAAATTCTTCAACCATCATTTTTGATAAATTCTTGATAATTGTGTTCACATACGTTATTATATTATTTTCTTAAATTGATAGTTACACGTTAATAGTTAAAATAAACAATTCCAAATTATTTTCAATAGATTAAGATTGAGATTAATTGAGTTAATATCTA
Source organism: Forsythia suspensa (assembly GCA_023638005.1). NCBI lineage: Eukaryota > Viridiplantae > Streptophyta > Magnoliopsida > Lamiales > Oleaceae > Forsythia > Forsythia suspensa. The sequence goes on from CM042671.1 coordinate 36,205,824, forward strand.
AATAAGATAGATATTAATTGAGTTAATATCTAAATAGGATAGTTTTCGTGAGAACGATAATCCGGACGCAATATGTCCACTTTATTACTTGTGTGCGATATTGTTCACTTGCAATTACATAATTTTCACAACATCTACTATGCTGGTCTTGAATATACTTCCCCAACAGTTAAAGCGCATTCAATAATGTCATTCCCGGTTAGACCACTCTCTTAGTTGTTTTTATTGGATATAAGTTAACTTCTCTAGCAATGAACCGAACATAGTGGTGAAATAAAGATTTATGTAGCCAGGCTCAAATTTATTGAGAATAAGACTATATTTTTTTGTCGTTTTTTATATATATGATTCATAAACTTTTCTTCTATTTATATGCTAATATCGTCTCCTATTCAGGATGGAAACAGTGAAACTTGGCAGTAATTGAGGTAAAGCTAAGCTGTTTGGAACACCTGTTTGTGTTGGTGGATCACTTACTTTTACTTTCTGGAAAGGAGAGCGCTTATTCAAAAGTTTACAGAGGCCCTTAATCCAGCTCTATGACACTGAAGGTATATTCGATACAATGAATAAAATTTTTAGCTTTTTTTCTTTAATACTTTCTAGATCTACCAACTACACCTTACCAAACAAGCACCCAAGGTTCTACAGGTGAGTCAAGGAATCAAAAGGAAAATTGGGTCCAGGGTTCACTCATACTAATTAGCGATGTAGAATGGAGTGCATGGCTCATTCTCCAGGTACATTTTTATACAGAAATTTCATTATCTTTATACTTCAAGGACATGTATGATATGCAATGCTCAATAAGATTGGATAATACTACTTCTTTCTTTCTATTGTCCACTCCAGTGGTATCCAATTTGTATTACCAAACATGGCACAAGTAGCTTCTTTTATTAAGTTTACACCAAACAATCTCCTGATTGTCGTTCACCTGAAACTAACAGGCAGCCGTTTACAAGATCTATCCTGCTCGGTTGTCATTAAATCTTTTGATTTTTATTTATTTTTTGCCTCTGCACAATCATCAATTGTGGCCATGTTTTTGGCAAGAAATCCACATAAATGGAAGCTAGATTGTAATGTACAGCTTTTGTTCATAATATATTGCGTGATTTTTTTGGTTTTTGTTTTTTTTTTTTTCCTTCACATCCCCCTCACATGCCACAGATTTTCAATTGCAACTTTTTATTAATAGGCAACCTGCTTTATTAACAGGGAGTTGTGATATCAGCATTGTATACTGGCTGCAAATATGTTGTATCAGTAAGAAGGGGCCAGTCTTTGCAGCAATGTTTAGTCCCTTACTCCTATCACAGGGGGATTTTTCAGCAATGGTTTTTGCAGAGAGACTTCACTTGGGATGGTAAGAGACTCTACAACTCTAGTTAGTCTTGGTTGGGGAGTCACAGCCGGTTTTTAGGTCAGCCAGCACTTTTTTGGCGTGCTAGGCTCGATTTATCCAGGCCTGGCACGGCCAGGGATGTGTCGGGCCTAGTGCTTTTACTTTTTCGGCACAAGTTTTTTGTGTTTTCTTAAATAGTGGTCCGGATGAGCTGACTCACAGCCTCTACAACCAAGCCCAGCACGGTTTGATTCTAATCCAGGCCAGCATGTTTTAACCTAGGGGTAGGGGAGATCATCACTAATCAACTTGTGAGTGCTTCTAGCATCAAACACCCAATTAAGAAGAGCTATTTTCTCTATGTTAGTACTGTTCATTTGAAAAAATAAATCTCAAAAGTGTCCAATATTTGTTCATGGTTTTGGGGGTGGTGGGAAGGTTCAATGAATTGTTCCCAAGGGTGGTGGGCAACAAAGCAGGACTTCACACCGAACATCTATAGCCCAAAATTCTAGCTTAATTTGACTTCGTCTTATACTTCCGTTCTTTTGCTCAAATTATGAGTTATTAATTCTTTCGTTATTGATGTTATTGTTCCTAGCTTGATAGGAGCACTTCTTATCATGTTTGGGTTATATTGTGCACTCTGGGGGAAGAAGACAGACACTAAAGAGCCATGCACAAAAAGAAGAGGCTGTGATGATGATAAAATCCTAGACATTCCAGTGGATAACTCTACCATGATGGCTCCCATCAAAACTGAACAGCAGAGATGACAAATTTTCAGTGTATAATTACTGATCTCAAATCTCCAAGAAAAATTCATCACCAAGTTCAAACAGTGAGTACTTCATGATTTCTGTTATTCGCCTAGCAGGACAATGAGAGCGTATTTGTACACACAACTAGACAGGATTAGACAGTACAATGGACCCGATTTTAACTTCTTTTTATTTCTTAATACAGTCCCGTACTTCCTAAGCCACCTTAGCTAACATACCATGATTGTTTTATGCAGCAGCTTATATTTGATTGTTATTCAAGCTTTTGATCGACTTAGGATGTGTGTTCCAGTGAGAAAGGGGAAACCTGCCTCCATTTACTTGAGAGAGTTTGCTACATCAATCACAAAACGATATTTCACATCCTTCTTGATCATCCTCTCTAGAGCCTCATTTGCATATTGTATGGGAATTACTTCTATGTTTGGGTAAATCTTGTTGGAAGCACAAAAATCCAGCATTTCTTGTGTTTGCTTTGTTCCACCAGTTACACTTCCTGAAATGGTTTTCGCACCTGAAAGGAGCAAATCAACTATAATTCTTAAAGACAGGTCTCGTCTCAATCGCAAAAAGGCACAAGAGCAAATAACTGATTCACAAAATATAATTCAAAAGTTGGGTACAATTTCATACCCAAGAATAAGCTACCCGGACTGAATTTCACTTCGCTTGGGAATCCCACCAGAACAAGGACGCCAGCAGTTTTCAACAATGACAAATATAAATCAAATGAGATATCTCCAGATGCTGTGTCCAGTATGAAGTCAAATGACTTACAAAGAGCCTGATAATCCATCAAGTTCAAAACAATGTCAATCCATCATTTGACTAATGATTTGTTAGATACATGCTGAAAAGCCAAATAAATTGCTCCAAAAATGTTGTAGCAGCTTAATTACCTTCATCTGCTGTTCGTCGGAGGAGACCACAAAATTGTCTGCTCCAAGAAGAGTTAAAGCTTCTTCTTTCTTGGATATACTAGTGCTAAAAACTGTTACCTTCAATCCAAAAGCCTTCCCGATCTTTACAGCAAGGTGACCGAGTCCACCTAGCCCAATCACCCCAAAAGACTTGCCGGGCTGATTCATGCTATGCCTTATCATGGGAGTGTAAACGGTAATACCAGCACAGAGCAAAGGTGCTGCTAATTCCGGTGGGTAACTTTCGGGTATCCTGAAGCAATACCTACAGAAAACTCAAGAAATTAATGAAAATCTATCGACTTTTCTTCTTTCTTTGCATTTGCAGAAAAGTTTGCAAGCACAAACTACTCACCTCTCATGGACTACAATGTAACTAGAATACCCTCCCTTAGTGATTGTACCATCCACATCTATCCCATCAAATGTTAAAACCGCTCCCTTAGAGCAATGAACTTCTAATCCATCATCACAATAATGACACTCTCTGCAAGAGTTAACATAAGTTCCAACTCCAACATAGTCACCAACTTTAAAGCGCTGAACATTCGAACCAACCTCTTTAATGATCCCAACAATTTCATGTCTGTTAGGCAGAGGAACCATAAATCAGTTCGAAATAAAATTCCAAATGCAAATTGGCATTGATTATCTGCTTTACATAAATTGATGCATGATTTTTACCCAGGCACTAAAGGATAGTTTGAATGTCCATGTTTGTTCCGGGTCCAAACAACATCAGCATAACAAACTCCACAGTATGCAATGTCTAGTGAAACGTCATTGCTCCCCACAGCCCTGTTGAAATGTATAATTTGAGAGGTGAAAAACTATGAAAAACACAGTTGTGCTTATTACTGCAAAATAAATAGTGAACCAAAAAGTGCTTCCGTAGAAATCATACTTGTACTACAAATAAGTATTGCAAGGTCAAAAAAACTAAAACTTGAATACACTCATAATTGTTGTTGTCATGAGGTGAAACAAAATGGAAGCCAGTAAATGTGGCATATAGATTTACAATTTTCATTCTGCAGTACAAAAAGGATCCTAAGTTCACAGAAAATTCAAGAAGGAAACACTATGTTTTCAATTTCTTTCCTTATCCAAGTAAAAGAAACACAAATTTAATACTTGATAAGTTAGTTTATTGTGCAAATTCTTCTCCGAATGAGAACATCTACTGGAGACAGATTATATTGTGCAGGGTGTTCTTCTCGATTGTATGCTGGAAAGGAAAATTTGATAGACGCATGCATACCTTCTGCTGAATTTGTACGGGGACAGAATTCCAGAAGGATCTCTAGCTGCCCAACCAAGGCATTCCCCATTTGCAATTGCAGTTCCAGAATCCATATTCACTGATCTACATATGACAAACAGAAAATGACACGGGGTTGGATAAGATTGAAAGGAATAAACTGAAGGAAAGATCAAAGTAGTTCGCCACTTAAGTGAAAATTCTCAGTGATTACAATCCAATCTAAGGAATCTAACAAGGAATATTGGACTACAGAACTCACGGCTCAATGAAATCTACCAAAGATATACAGATTTTCCCCAAACATGAATTAACACCTTTCAAATAGAAATAGACATAATAATCAAACACAGAATATTGATCCTCAAAAATCAAAATACAATTTAAGACTCTTATTTATACTCATGTAGCTGTATGGCCTCGCTTCTTTTTTAGAATAAGCTGGCTTAATACTGCCGAAATAAGCCAAAAAGACTTATTTTGTCTTTTAAGATACGCCAAACATGCCTGATCTAACACATTTAGTGTGCACATGAATCCAACTAATTATCGTGGGTACCATTTTCAATAAATTCATAAATCATTTTCAAAATTCATCTTCACACACCCCTGTATGAGGGGGAAAAAAAGACATAGTTCCTAGTTCGTTAGAACAAGAAGTCATTTTTATCTGAAATTCATACTAAATTCTAACAGAGCCCTGAAATCAAATAATAGTAGCAATACTTTGACATGGATCAGGACAAGATATTCATTGTATAGAGTTTCTTGAGGCTTACCCCGAGAGTGGCAAATGAGGGTGTGTCAAGAACTGGTGTATTTCAGGGCACCGTTAGTGTGTGTTTTTATCTGCTTTCTCTATTGGTGGTGATGTGTGCAGTGACTTCATATACCAATCTGTCGGCCAATTGCATTGCATCTGTTTTATTGTGTTGGTCCATGAAATATTACCATAATCTTTTCAATTTGAAAGGGGAATAAGAAAATGCAACCCTATCTTTGGAGCTTATTTTTAATTTAATTATGTCCTTGTCATCTGAGGTAGGTTTTAAGTATCATTTTAGTTATTAATAAAAATTATTTATTTTTACAATAAACGATGCATTATTTAGTTGATTATTTTTCTTCTCTTTGACAAACTAAAACCATTTAAGAGAAAATTAACTAATAAAATGAGTTAGATCAACATGGTAAGATTATTAAGACAAGTTAAAATTGTGTCATGTTGGGTCGTGTCTTAGTAGCGATGTGGCCTATTTCAGTTGTGATTTTCTTCATAATTGAACTGAATTATTTATAATTTGGGGAAAAAATTCTCCAAGAATTGGATGAGTTCTTTGTAGAAGGCAAAAATCAAACTAGATCGAGAGTGAATTGAATTCAGAAATTCGAAAGAATAGAGTAAGAAAAAAAAATGGTACCTTTTTCCATTTCACAAATTGCATATCCTTTCCACAAACTTGTAGTTAAAGAATAATAAGATGCTAAAATTAGAATATAAAAATTAAGGACGTTATATTGAAACATTAATAAACCACTACAAATCTTAAAAATCGGAGATTAGAATTTGTATTGGAAGAAAGAAGATGAAAAAATAAAAATAAAAAAAATTCCAAATTTAACAGAGAAGACCAAACGTGAGAAAGAATGAAATTGTTAGGCCTTTGATTGAAAGGTGAATTTATTGGTGGCAAAATTACAAAATGTATATAAATTAAATGCGATGGCTTTGCTATTTCTAATTTATCTAATTTATTTGAGAATCTCTGTCGAATACAATCAAACATACTTTTCGTTCACAATAAATTTACACACGATCACACAAATTATAGAAGTATATTTCTATCTCCTATTCAAATTAATGATTTTTATTATCAGTACTAAATTAGTATTTTAACTCTCGGTTTCAATACGAATGCACAAACAATTTTATAAACTAGCCAAATTTATGAAAAACATTCAAAAAAAATACAAAACATAACTAGAGTCAAAGCTCGAAAATTGAAATTAAACAATCAACTAGGTTATATCGTTCGTCCTAACTAAATAATTTAGTTACTCACCGTGAATTTTAATACATCACCGAGAATTAATGGATAAAAGAAAGAAATCGTTGAAGATCTCGCTTCAAATCTTGAAGTCCGAACCACAATCTTCTCTTTGAAATCTTCTTCTTCAATCTTCAATTCTCCAATTTGAACCTAAGATAAACCCTAGAATTTATGTATAGGCATAGTACCTCACATCTCTTCAAAATTCGTGCAAGAAAATACCAAAAAAGTCCTCAAAAATTTGATTTTCAAATACCAGACGGACTAAGAGTTCAGTAGCTTGCGGCTATAGAATTAAGCTTGCGACATGTTGCGAGCTGTAATGCATTTTAAGCTTTCTTGCGTCCTTCTCATGGATGCACAATATAAGCCTCGCAGCCACGAGGTCTTTTTATGTAGTAGCAATTTTATTGTTGCTTCATCCTTCTCCTCGTTTCATGCTCATTTTCACTTCGGCCATGTCTCCTAGCTCTCGTACCCATGTTTAATGCATCACCTCAACTGTCTCAAGTCTCTTCCATGATTGTTTCTTTGATTCTTTACCCTAAGTTCGGGATTTACCTAAATCAACAAAACGCAACACAATTCAATAAGAAAACAAGCTAAATGACTAACTTTCTGACAAAATTAAAGGGAGTAAGTTTAAATCTTACATTTATCATAAATTACAACTGATAATGAAGTTCGATTTTTTAATTATTTAATCCAATTGTTTTATTTTAATTAAATGGGTCCAGTTCATGAGAATTAAATAGTTTTGAATCTAAATAAAATTCTAATTAAAATCTAAGGACCAAGCTTGCAATCCTTTCGTACAAAGAATTGTAATTAGATTAGAATTGGTTTTTCCTGGGATTGAATATATATACACACCCACAAGATAAACACACAGATAGCAGAGAAAATATATTCACGCAGAAAGTCAAGAACAAAGACGCATGCAGAGAAATTAAAGGAGGAAGAAAATAATTATTTGACAAGAAAAATTTGGGTACAAAATTTTTAGCTTTCTTTTTCAACTCTTGTACTCCACCATTGATTGTTTGGTGAAGTATTTCTCTCTTTTATTGGCTAAATATTTTTTGAGTTCTATTTATTGTGTTAGATGATATTTATTGCAGTGAGCCAATAATGTGTTGTTGATGTGGTGTATTGGATTACCTCTTGATTTAGGGCATAAATTTAGAGAAGAAATATTGTAATATTCATTTGGTGATAGAAGATTTTTGTTGGTTTGCCCCATCGATTTTTATTTATCTTAAAGAGTTTTACGATGTTAAAGAATAATTTTGGTGTTGATTAGCTTGATTCAATATTCCGGTATATTAAAATATTGTTTGAGTTGATAACTTTCATTTTAATTGTACAGTGAAAGGAGAAAAGTACATTGTTGCATTGTACACCTAGTTTTTCCCTAGAAGTGGTATCAGAGCCCGGGTTAGGTTGTGTAGATTAAAACGGAGGAACCGGTTGGTAGTGCTATGATTAGACTGGCCAATTATAATTGGGTAACTTAGAAGCTTAAAATGGAGGATATCCTTTATTGTAAGGATTTCTATAAACCTATTGAGGATGATGATGCTAAACCAGATGACATGGCAGACAAGCAATAGTATACTCAGAATAGAAAAGCTATTGGAACTATCAGACAGTGGGGTGGATAACAGTGCATTTCATCATTTGGCATAAGAAACTAATGATCATAAATTGTGGTCAAAATTGAAGTCTATGTTTAAGAAGAAAACTGCATTTAATAAGTCCTTTTTAATTAGAGATTTGGTCAACATGAAATATAAAGAAGGCATGAGTGTGACAGAGCATTTGAACAATTTTCAAAATATCATAAATCAGTTAGATAGTATGGATATGATTCTTGAAGAGGAATTGCTGGTTTTGTTGATTTTGAGTTCTTTGCCAAATAGTTGGGAGATATTTGTTGTAACTGTTAGCGACTCTGCCTCTGATGGTCTGTAAAAGACAGTTTGCAGAATGAGGAAATAAGAAGAAAATATGCAGATGTACGTACGAGTTCAGATCATGCATAGACTCTTGTTATAGAGGATAGATGAAGGAATAAGAATAGATGACAAAGAGGTTACAACAAGTCAAGAGGCAGATCAAAATCAAAAGACAACAATTTTGTTTGTTACCGTTGTGGCAAAGATGGTCATATTAAAAGAAATTTTTGGGTTTGGTTGAGAGAGCAAAAGGAAGGTAGCAATCAGAAGAAAGAAGATGACAAGAACATTATCTGATGGTGATAATATACTCTCTTGTGGAGAGAATGAGAGCCTACACATAGGTGATCCTAGTATTGAATGGATTGTTGATAGCAGTGCTTCTATCATATTTCTTCAAACATGAATTTGTTTGCTAATTATACATTTGGTGATTTTGGTATCATGAAGATGGAGAATACTAGTCAATCTAAGATTGTAGTGATTGACAACATTCGCTTGCAAACAGATATCGGATGCACCTTGATGTTGAAGGATGTGAGACACATTCCTGATATGCACCTTAATCTAATTTCAGCTAAAGCTCTTGATCTACAGGGTTATCACAACAACTTCGATGATTTAAAATGAAAATTGTCAAAAGGTTCTTTGATTGTTGCTAGAAGGAAAGATTGTTGTATGCTATACAAGACTTATGGGAAAAGCTTGTAAAAATTCTTGTTGCAGTTGAAGATTCTTCTCCCGAGCTTTGGCACAAGAGGTTCATCCACATGAGTGAAAATTGGTTACAGGTTATGGCTAAGAAGACAGTCATTCCCTTAGCCAGTGGTATGTCTCTAAACCGATGTGAGCATTGTTTATATGATAAGCAACATAGAGTTTCTTTTTAGTGGCTCTTTTAGAAGAAAAGAAGATATCTTAGAACTAGTGCATTCTGATGTGCACTCTCCTCGTGATGCAACTTCTTTAGGTGGAAACAAATATTTTGTTACCTTTGTTAACGATGCTTCGAAGAAACTATGGGTATATCTTCTGAAATCTAAAGACCAAGTGTTTCAGTGTTTTCAGCAGTTTCATATCATGGTAGAAAGAGAAACAGTAAAGTCTTTGAAAGGCATCAGAACGGATAATAGTGGAGAATACACTTCACATGAGTTCAGAGAGTATTGCTCAAAATTTGGGATTCGACAAGAGTTCACATTATCTAATACTCCTCAACATAATGGTGTGGCAGAAAGAATTAACCGTACCATTCTTGATAAAGTCAGATACATGTTGAAGACAGCCAAACTACTTAAAACTTTTTTGGGGTGAAGTTGTTCAGACTGCCAAGTCGCCGAAACACAATTTATTTCTCAAAACATACAATCGTTACACAATTACTATCAAGTCGAATCCATACCCAAAATTTTATCAAAATCTTTCATCTCTATCACATACAAGTGTAGCTCCAAAGATCAAACAATCAAAATTTATCAGTATTGCCTTCTATATCTTATTTGTGTGTATAGGTCTTACTAAAGGCATACTAACCTCAAGTACATTAACATTTTGTAATCCGTCAAATACACAAGAATCACATTTTGTAAATAATTAAGGAGAACGCACAATGAAAGAGTGGAAATAATACCTTTTTACCCATTCCTTCAAGAAAAATACAAAATAAATAAATAAATAAACATTTGGTGCTTGCCACAGAAAAATAGAAATCCTAATAAGTTACTACTATCTAAAATACAAATGAAATACAAATTATATTATTGTTCTCACTAACATCTTTATTGTTATCTTTACTACATTCTTCACCCAATTTCTCCTTGAACTCTAAGTTTTTTAGAAGGCGGGGTCTCATCATCATTTGTGGAAAGAAGTGGTGCATCTTCGCAGATGTTTATCTATATGGCATACCATCGGCCTCGGAAAACTCGAACATATCATTCCATGCCTCTTTTCACAATGTAGTCAACTATGTGCAGAAGGCTTCTTAATCACAGTCTTGTGACAGGGTAGGTGAGGCCGAACCCCACAACTGATCATAAATCATCTTGGTCGTATCTTACCACTCTTTTGAAAATGTGTTGATGAGGTGTCACGTAGCCCATCGACCACTAACATCGAAACCATGTCTCCTTACTTGCATACACAATACCAGCATCTTCCGGATGTTCCGACTCATGTCGTGTCTCAGATTCCATTGATATTACACATATCGTCTAAAAATTTCATCACTACCTAACGACCTCATCGTGCACATCTTTATGCAGGTTCTTTTAATCCATACCATGTCTGTCGTACCAATTATGCAAAGTCTAATTAGGTGGGTTTCTAACATTTTTTTAGTTAAATTATGATGATTAAAAATAAACCGGTCACGTTTTCAAAATATTTAGTGCGTAAGAATAAATATCCACCTCACATTTTCAACTCAATTTTTCTATATATATATATATATATATATACGGAACCATTTTGTTTTGGTTCTTCTCTACATTCTTACCGAGCGATCCAGGAATTTGCCTATAATTTTTTCAACTGATATTTCGATATAGAAAGATCTCCTTATTTCTTCATCGCGGGTTCTCACATCATCTTCTTGAAAAGATATTATATCATTGTGGGAGACTATATGTATACACACACACACACACACACACACACACACACACACACGTTTCTAGTACTGGATTTCAACATAAAAATTTCACAAATCTTTCTTTACCTCAGAGTTGGCATGAGGTAGCGTGGCGATGGGATTAGTGACGTTGAATCCTTTAAAATCCGAATTACCTAAACTTTGACTCAACAAAATAAAATAAAATAAAATAAAATAAAATAAACGAAGGATAATAAAAATTTTCTTTAAAGTTTTTGCAAGTCTACATAAAAGTAAAACATTTGCTCTGATACAAAGATGTAACATTCCAAATTTTCTTAACCTGGAGATCACTAAAATTTATTGTTATCTAAATTTTATGAGACCAAATAAAAAAAAAAATATTAGCGTGCCAAATCATTGACAATTTTTTCCCAAATTTAAAGTGCAAAAAATAAAAATCTCGAGACCAAATCACCAATTTATTTAAGGGTAATTTGTAATTTTGGTATCCAACCTTTTAAATCTATAATAAATCTACCCCTAACCAATTTTTTTAGCACTAGACATCTCCAACCTTTGAAGTAATTGCAAATCAATTCCACAATCACAATTCTCGTTAAAATATGTCGTTATGTCACAAGCGTGTACCCCTGCGTTTATATCCCCCAACCAATGCATCTAAGAACTTAAGGGCAAATTGGTCTATTCACAAAAATTTTCCTTCATATATATATATATATATATATATAGCATATGCATACACACACCACACACACACACACACATTACTAGCTTATGTAGACTTTAATTTCTCATAAATTTACCTATGTGTTCTTCTTATTCTTCCACTCTCATTTCCGACGACCTAAATATGGAATGAAGTGTATGCAAATGTGGAAATCGCATGGATCTGAAGACATCATAGACGAATGCGATCCTAGCTAGAAGATTTTTTGTGTGTGAGGTGATAATAGTGCTTCATACCTTGAATTTCTCATTATTTACAATATTTGTGGAGACATTGGGCACAACAAGAGTTAATGTAAAACCAAGTCAGTTAGCTTCAACCAAGAACCTATGACTAAGAAGAAGAAGAGCTCCATCTAAGAAACATAAATCTTGAATGTTAAAATGTAAACATATTTTGAATGTGAAAATGTTTTTGAATGTAAAAATATTTTGAATGTAATGAATGATTGTAATGATATTGTCATGTTTTGAATGAATGGGATGAATGTCTTAATTGCTTCCATTTGTTTGAAAGTGTTGAATTAGAATCTGATTATATGAAATTGTTGGTTTGATCAAGGAGAAGTAGTGAGAAGAGGAGTATATACACATAATTCGTGAAACAAACGTTTGGCAAATCAAATCCACAACTTTTACATATTGTTGCATAATACATCCCCAACATTTACGTATAGTTGCATTCTCTATCCCCAACATTGAAGAATTTTCACAATTGACGTCCCCAATATTTAAATTGTTGTTACGAAATAGGTCCTCAATGTTCACTAGTAGTAGCATACCACATATCATACATGTTTGGATTGGATGTTAAAGAAAGATATTGATGAAATACTTGATTTGCAAAAACCAACAATATGGAAAACATTCCACTATACACAATAATTATAATGGGTTTACAAATTTGGCCATAGCTCTTAATGACATTAACCTAAGACCACAAAATCCAAGCTAGAATAATCTCAATTACATCTAAGTAAATCCAAAAATAACTCATTTGTGATTTTCTTTCGTCAACTAACACCTTACAATTTGTTATTACTTCTAGTTCTATCTTTTCTCCTTCCAGGCACTTGATATGTGTTTCTAGCTTCTTCATCTCTACTTCCAGTCTCTTAACATGTGCTTCTAACTAATTTATCTTTGTTTCATCTCTTCGCCTTGAATTCAACAACCCGGGTATCACCTACTTTGCCCGATCACAAATATGCGGGTCATACTACGCAAATCAATCACAATGATTTTTCTACACAAAAATTTTAGGATATCAAGTGCTTAAATCATGATAAATTCAAGGTATGAAGCACTATTATCACCTCATAGACAAAAATTCTTCTACCTGGGTTCGCATCCGTCCATGATGTCTTCACATCCATGCGATTTCCACATCTATATACTTTCCATTCAATATTTGAGTTGTCAAAATGAGAGTGGATGAAGAAGAAGAACACCGGAGAAAATTTAAGATGAATTAAATTCCACACAAGCTAAGAATGAGTGTGTGTGTGTGTGTGTACCAATGTATCTCAAAACTTAAGGGCAAATGGGTCCATTCACAAATGCGTGGGGTATACGCTTGGGGGATATAAACGCGTGGGGTATACGCTTGTGACATAACGGCATATTTTAATGGAATATGTGATTGGAGACCTGATTTGCAATCACTTCAAAGGTTAGGGATGTTTGATGCTAAAAAAATTAGTTAGGGTTAGATTTGTTACATATTTGAAAGGCTGGAGGACCAAAATTGCAAATTACCCTTTATTTAGTAACAATGCTTTTATTTGGAGTGTCGAGCCTCAATTTCAAGTTGTGCAAATATTTAATTTAAAATTGATAATTTGCAAAACACTTTGCAAGCACCGAGCTTAACAACATAAATTTTTATAATTCAAACTTAGTCAAAATGACGCCAAAATTTCATTGCTTAATAGTAAACATTGTAGCGCCAAATCTCAACATTTGAAATATTTACAAAATAATCATCGTTTTTAAACTTTCAAACACCTGAACAACATTTATGAAGCATAATCTATAGAAAATCTTAGTAAATACTGCCTGCCGTCAAGTCGTCGCCGAACTCTTGAATCTGAAATATTAATTTGGAAGGGTGAGCATTAAAATAAATACTCATTAGTATGTACACACACGAATGAGACAATTATATACCATCCAAAACATAAGATGTTAAAAGCCTTCAATTTTAAGCAAGTCGATAATGAGTAGTCGATATTCTTTTCTTTCTAATGATTATCTTCAATCACAAATCAACATAGATGATTACCTTCAACCACAAAAATTCTTAATTTCAAAAAGGAGTCATAACATTCTCAGTAAAACAATTAAGCAATACTGTCTAAACATATCATATAAATATGCACTTCATAAACAAGTAACATGTACGTGTATGCTTGCATTTAAAATTCTCGAAAGCATAATAAACATGTATACTGGAGAGTATGCTACCTCAAAAGCTTTCAAAACTTTCGAGTTTGAGCTGACGTGTGTGATCTGTAAAACACCACTTTTCCAAAATTTTTAGCGAGCTCTTGCCTTTTGTTTTCTTTAAAATTTGTGTACGTAGAAGTGTGTGTATGAGTGTCGTATGTTGATGAATGAATTTTCTACTTTGTTGTATAAAATCTTTCGATGGAGTAATAATTTAGAATAAGAAAAGGAGTTAGGAATGAAACTGAAATTTTTGGACGACTCGAAAGCCAATTGTGTGCTCTGGAAGAAATTTCCAAAATTATTTTTAAATATGAAACAACCTTGAAAAAGTGTAAAACTTATATAGAAGGTAGAAAACTCCTACAAGTGAATCTTCTGTAAAATTGGCTCATTCCGATAACGATTGGGATGTTAAAATATTTTTCTCTCCATACAAACTCTATTCTAGGTATAACCCGACACATTTTACCAAAAGTATTATAACTAATTCTACGAGCCTGAAAATGAGGTGTTTTCAAGTCTAGGTGATAGATAACTCATAAAGAGATGTTTTTCCAATTGGAACCACCCTAAAATTTAAAACATACCATCTTCAATGAATTTTTAAAGTAAATAGAGAATTATGGGATTTGTGAGGTGAACAAGAGAGAAAAATATGGAAATTTAGGGATGAACTTGTGAGGGGAAATGGAAGGTGGTTATGGACAAATTTAGGGATAGAAAAAGGAGAAAAGAAAGCTGTGAGTTGGGATTGAAAAATAGAGGAGAAAATGAGAGTTGGTTATGTGGTAGTGGGGTTAGTTTTTTTTTAGCTTATAATAGGTTGTTTTTGGGCTAAATGGAGGGATAGTTTTGGGGTGGGATAATGGGACAGTTTGGCTAGTCAGGGGTGGACTTTAGGGCATGAGTTAGATTGATTATTTTAGGACTGAAGGGGTCGTGTTTTGGGCAGGAGATTGATGGGTTTTGGGGGACTGGAAATGGACAGGTTAAGAGTTTAAAAAAAAAGAGCATTCAATTTTTGAATTAAATTAGCGAGACAAAATGTATTTAATCATATGAGACGGTTTTCGATAAGACGAGATGAATTATGAATTCAATTTGAATCTCAAAATAAAATAAGAAATTTGTTATTTGAAATAATCTAATCCGCTACAAAATATAAAAGATAAGTGCCTGCAACTTTATCGTGACCTAACAATAAAATTGGTGATTTTTAAGAGGTGTCATTGCGACGCGTTGAACTAATTGAATTTATTTTCAAAATTTAAAATAAGGGTTTTTGTTGCGAATGATTAAAAAATTTCAATCGCTACATGTAGGGCTTGTAAATTAAAAAGTAGTGTACAAACTTAATTGAGAAAATTAGGACATCTACTAAGTATTATTTAGGAAATTGAAATATTCTAGAGAATTGTTAAATTTTTAAAAAATATTGATTAGACTATTAAATATATTGAATTTTACTGAAAATATAACATTTAAATATATTCAATTATCTCCTTAATTCAAAAATTAAAGGAACATATAACAGAATAGATCTTATATTAAGGGACCAATATCCACCTTGCCATGTTAGTCGAAATTATTATCAGTTGTATTAAATTTACTGCATAGAATCCTTCATTTTTTGGAGACTATCCTACACTAGATTTCACTTTTCTTCTCTATGTTTCTTAATGGAGGTTGAAAATATGATTGAAAATCAAAATAGAGGCTATCAAACTCGATATTCTTCTTTCTTCTAAATTTTTTTTAATCAAAACTTCAATTTCTTGTCTATAATTGCGTATTCTTGAAAATCTTGACAATACATTCGATCAAGTATTATAACCCTATTCAAAAAAGTGCTTTTTATATATTGTAAACCAGATTTCATGTTTAACCCAAATCTTACAAGATTTTGAAATCAATCATGCTAGTATTTTAGTCTTACAAGTATTCACTAATTCCTGCTCCCATTTTGCAATTTCAGATTCTCAGTGACGGCTGCGACAACACTTTGTTACTATAGATGCAGCTATGCAGATGATGTCAAATAATCATTGTTATTGCAATATTTTGCTGTTGTTACTCCATATTGTTACCGATGAAAGAATTTTCAAGTTGGACTTGATAATATAATTTATTACTGTCTATTTTTTAAACAGTAGACTGTCTTATTATTTGAAATTTCATTTGTTCTCGTCTTTTGTTACTACATACTATTAGAATGAAGCAAATTTTATTTTGTTTTTGGAAAAGAGATTTGATTTGATTATGCAATTTTTAAATTTGATTACATTTGATGGTTATAATGTAGGGAGACAATATAGTTTGAAAAAAGAGAGAGTTTGTTTAGATGGAGAGTGATTGCTATTTTTTATGTAGGTAACTGATTTACATTAATTATGATCAATTAGTGATTAATAGTATATTTCTAAGATTAATACAATCCAATAATTTTTAATTTCTATTTATCTTTTAGTGTATATATGTAAATTGCTCAACTTTATTTTCTCTCTAAAAATTCCGTATTGAAGAAATTTCCTTTCAACCTTTTGTCTTCTGGTGGATTTGACTCGTAGAGTCATATATAGTTGTCTGCAAGCATTAATTGGACTGGGCTTTTTGAAACTGGACATAACTTGGACTTACTAATTAGAACATTTATCTTGACTTTTCACCCCTATTTTCTAGTTTCTTAGTTGGACCAAACCAGTGGGTCTAAAGTTGCATAAATGTTTTTAGGAAAATTGCCAATAAGTAATCCATAGGTGACTTATTTTTTAAATTAGTTTCAAACATTTTTCAAAATTGTCAATAAGTCATATTAATTTAGTTAATTTTGTAATTACCCCTGTAATCCTTTAAACCAGATTTAAATTTCATCAACACACGCATGTACTTTTTTCTCCCGAGCTCCCCGTCGACTCTTGCACATCACCAACCCATCTCGTCGTTGGCATTACGTAAGTCCCCGCTACCCAAACCTTCTACACTGTTTTTGTAAGTGATTATTTCAAGATTTTCATGGTTTTTCAGTGCTTTTTTTTCTTCTCAATCATAGAAGGTTGCCTAATTTTATGTAAGTATATTTCAGACACACTTTCCATAAAAGTTACTGGTGGAGATTTTATTGTTTTTTGCAAAAATTGTGTGATAATTGGAGTTCATTAGAAGTTGACAATATTTTATTGCGTTATTCTATCTCTAGACATAGGTGTTTTCTAAGGAATAAAGAAGATTTTAGGAACATGATTTCATTGATTTCTGCGTTTGAATTTAAATTTGTTGATATTAGTGTTTGATTCTAAAATAGTATTACTTGATTGTAAAATAGTATCACATGATTGTGATACTGTTTGCAAAAATGATGGCACTGCCATAACTACATATTGTTATTCAACAAATAGTAGGGCATTACTTTCATATAGTTGGTCAAGTGTAATCACTTATGTTGGACAGATGATCGAGAGATGTGTAGTTGAATTTAGATATGCTTTATACAAATATTCAATTGAGAGAAGTTTCAAGTTTGATTACATGAGAAATAATAATGGTAGGGTAGAGGCGCAATGTTCAAATTGTATATGGTTTGTTTGTGCAACAGTATCAAATGTTAGCAGTTTTTGTTATATACGAAAGCTTGTTAATGAGCATAGCTGCTCTGTAGTGTTGATGAAAGAAAAAAGTAAGAGATTAAGTTGTAAGGTGATTTCTAGTTTGATTGTCGATATATTGAGGGAGAAACCAACATTGTGTTCTAACGACGTTGTTTCACACTTTTTAACAAGTTACGATTACACAATAAGATATGAGAAGGCTTGGAATGCATTGGAGAGAGCGAAGGGTTTGATTTTTGGTGACGCGTCTGAATCTTTCAAGCAGTTACATTGGTACATTGAGGCCGCAATTATGGAAGTCATATGGATTTAGAGGTGGACTAAGTTTCCAAAAGATTCCAAAGATTGTTTGTTTCTTACCATGCGTGCATTCATGAGTTTAATCATTGTCGTCCCATGTTGTTTATTGATAAAACATTTTTGAAAGGAAGGTTCAAAAGTAACTTGTTGTGTGTAACCGCTAAAAACGGTAACCAAGGTAAGATATTGTTTTTCTATTATTTTGATATTGTTTTATTTATAACAGTATACAGTACCATTATGAATAAGCTTTTAATATAGTTTTATTTTTTGATACTGTTATGATATGATTTATAAGATCATTATTATTTTGTGTAGAGGCTTATATCCATTGGCTTATGCCATTGTAGATTCCAAGAACTACGATAATTGGTCGTGGTTCTTGGAACATCTGCGTAGTATTGTTCAGAGTACTCGACAGCTTACATTTGTGCCTGATCGAAATGTTGGGTTAATAGAAGCGTTGCCTAAGGCATTCCCTACATCGAATCATTTTTTTTCCGTTTACAACGCCTTAAAGAAAATTTAGGAGATAAATTCAGCGGTGTTGGCTTCTCAAACAGTTATAGAGAGCTTATGGTCTAATTTTTTTGGGAATGTGTGGATGCTCCAACAATTGCATTATTTAACCAGAAATTGGAGGTATTGAAACGTGAGGGGAGAGCTATGGTTCAAAGGTTTCTAGATGTGTTACCGTTTGAAAATTGGTCGAATGCTCATAGTGTTTGATGTCAGTATGGAGAGATGTCATCAAATGCAGCTGAGTCTTTCAATGCATGGATAGTTGACTGTATGAGTTTGTCCATAACCGAATGGTTGACATGTTGAGGATGAAGCTGATGAACCTGTTTGTTATGAGAAGAACTGATTTTGGTAATGTTATGATACTGTTTTATTTTCTATATGATACTGATGTAGGTGAGTGGACCGAGGTTGTCTACCCAAAGATGATAGAGAAGTTGAAGTGATTTGCATATGAAAGTCGATCATGGAATATCAAGCGGTCTTCTGAAACAATTTTTTGAAGTTTTTTGAGATCCATCTGTTTGTGTAGATATCTGCAAAAGAACATATTCTTGTTCTCAATGGTAGTTGAATGAGTTTCCATGTGTGCATGCAGTTGCTGTAATTAATAGGTCTGAAAGGTGCATTGGTAAATTTGTTGATTATTATTTTCATGTTGCAGCATTCCACAAGACCTATGAAGAAGCTATACATCCTATCCCCAAGTCAATGGGCGAATTAGATCACATGGAAGAGACTACCTAGAAGACCTAAAAAGAGGTGAATTAGATCAAGGGGTGAACAAATACAGATGATACGATGTGGAAGGTGTGGAAAGTTAGGTAATCACAATAAAAAGACTTGAAAGGAGTCATTGGCCTAAGAGCTTATTCCTGTGAAGGATATTATTGTTTCTTTTTTAAATATATTGTTTCTTTTTTAAATATATAGAACACAATTGTCTTGTAATCATTTGTTGGTCGAATTAATGAAAGCAACATTTATTTTCACAAAATAGTATCACAAAATGTTTATATCTATAAAACAGTTTAACAAAACAGTATCACAAACAGTATCTCATTAAGAATAATACGTTGCAATACAATATCACAAATTACTATAATTCCTCGTGTCTTTAATAGTCGTTGGCCTGAGTGCCTATTCCTGTGTGAAGGATATTATTGTTTATTTTTTAAATTTTTTGATGGAGAGATATTATTTTTTTAATATATAGTAACATAATTGTGTTGTAATCATTTGTCGGTCGAATTAATGAAAGCAACATTTACTTCACAAAACAGTATCACAAAATATTTATCTTATTAAAACAATATCACAAAATATTTATTTCATTAAAACAGTATCACAACACAGTTTCACAAGCAGTGTCTTACTAACAGATCAGTATGTTGCAATACAGTCTCACAAATTGTATTTCAGTATCAAACAAAACTGCAAATACATTATACATTATCAAACCCAATTTCGAACTAGAAAATCTATTCGTTTAGAAATGTATCCATCTAAAATATATTCATTCATCTGTAAGAAAATCCCCGATGAAGTGAGAAACCATATTTGTTTTATATTGTCTCACTTCCTTTATTGTCATGGATTCTTCTAGCTCTTCATTCTTTGCCAGTCTCTTTATCACATGGCACACATGTATTCCACAATCAACACTGTGAAATAAAATTCAGAACATATAGTAAATGTCGGTGTGTATAGCCATTTAAACACAAGATAATACAAATAGGAAGTTTGAAGGATTAGTCGCTTATTACATCCCAATGTATTGTTGCGGACATTTCTTGTAGGAGAAATGGATGATTGAATTCTTCTTCATTGTACTCAACAATATTTGTGACGAGAGATTTCATGAATAGCTCATTTTGTTTGCGCTCGACATATTCTTTCTACACGCATTTGGAAAAAACAATAACGTAAAATCTTAGATTTTCATTTTAAAACTTATTCTAAAAATAGTATTGGTACTGTAACAACTCATTATCTTACCAGTATCCTAGTATCCTCAATATATTTTTTAGACGTCCCGTATCTCAGCAAATTGCTGTTATAATGTGTCCATTGACTTGCCTCCAAATCGAATGTGAGTAGTGTCCAATAGTTTGAAACTATGTCAGATCATTTTCCTCCATTTGAGTTCATCGGGAAAAGCAAAAGTCGAGGCTGTCTGGTGTTAAAGAGGTACTCCAACACTACATCAATTTTTTGTGTTCTTGGAATTGCCATTTCAGGATTTATGACATATAGCTGCAGTATTCAAGTATAATATCAAGATAAGAAATCATTTTATTTTAGAAATAAGTTTGTAATTGAAACGTTTATACAGCGGTTTATATTGAAATTAAACAACTCACCCACCATAAAGAATAAAAAAAAAAGACAAATCTTGTATTGTAAGTGCTATCTACAATCGGGTTATTGGCCTTCAGGATTTTCATGTATGAATCAATTACTTGCAGATCTTTTATCATAGTTATGTTTTGTATAAGTTTATAATTTCGGAATACAATCTTACTTTTTATAATCTTACATTATTTGATATTGCGTCGTCCCGAAGAATATCAAACAAATCATCCAATGTCACTAAGAAAAATTCTGCTCCAGCCGACTTGTAAATCGTTGATCTGCAATATAAAACAGCATTAAGTAATGAAACAGTATCACAATATCATAAGTAAAACATTCAATAATTGAAAACAGTATCACAATATTTAAACATTATCACTATTCAAACATCAACAATTAGTATATGGAAGAGACTTACGATGGGTTTTTAGCTTTTCTCGATCTTTACAATCTTCTTCATGTCAACTGCACTCAATTGTTTTGCTATCAACCATTTTGCATTGATTTCAGTTGGTACTTTTTTCGCTTTTCTCATTGGAAGATCAGGAAGGTCATCAACATTGATGACAGTGGTGTCATCTTCTCCTTCTTGCATATGAGATTTAACCTTTTTACCCTCTGCGACCTTTTTTTTGGAGCGGAGTAGGTAAAATCGTCGTCCTTCTTTCTTTTTCTTTCTATTTCTCCTTTCACCAATGAAGTTTGCTTTGATGCATTCTTTGTTTTTTGAATCACTTTGCCAGTCAAAACTTGAGTGACTTCATGTACTACCATTTTAGTCAGCTCATTTATAAGTAAGGTATTCTCTTTTTCCATTGATTTGTTCTCACATGCAAGAGAATTTAAAGTTTCTTGCAGCTTTTTAAGTTGTTCGGCAATCTTATTCTTTTCCTCCAAAACTACTGCGTGTAAAGTCATTGACTTTTGTAGTTCGTTTTCTATAATGCTCATCTTTGTACTCATCTCTTTGAGCTTATCTATCATGTTGCAAAGTATCAAAAGTAATTATTATCAGTATCAAAAGTATTAAAATCATATTATTATCAGTATCTTAATTAAACAATATCATAATAAAATAGTATCATAGATAAAAACAGAATCATATTAGTATCACAAAAAAAAATTAGTATCATATATTCTAGTATTATAGGTTGTTGTATCATATTCATATATACTAGTATCTTTCATTTTGCAAGATGCTTTCATCCAACGCAACTTGTAAGATACGCTCCTTTTTCTTAGAAGCTAGTAATTCATCACGAAGTCTGGATGAATTGGTTATGGCTTTCTTTAATGATGAATCCTTGATTGCAACTTCTGCCAGATGACTCAGGGGCAAGTGTAGGCAACTGTCATCCTCCTCTTTAATTTTTTCAAAACTTCTATATTTTTCTTCATTGACACTGTCTTCTTCACTTTATTCCTTTTCGATTTCTTCTCTTGAATCATGTTCTTCTATTTGATTATCATCACTATCTTCCTTTTCATTATCTTGGATTTCCGTATGAACTTCATCTTCATTAGATTCTTCAACAACCTGCAATAGTGTAGTAGTTGTTTAATATACTGGATATTTGAATCTTGTATTGTATACTATATACTGTAGTTGAATAACTCTTCATGTAAGATACTGTATACTGTAAATTGGTGATACTGTTATTATCATTTTTTATAGTTCGTGAACAGTCGTAGTTTTTAGACTACATGTCAAATCTATCAAGTCCCATTTTATGCATTTCGGTTCTGCATTTTTCTTCAACACTTTGCAGACTTGGAGTTTTCCAACAACCAATACTGGATTTTCATAAATAAAAATTTCTTAGTGCGAATATCATATTTAATAGAAAACATTATCAACAAATAAAACAATATTAACAAAACAATATGCAGAAATCAAATAGCTTACTACTAAAGTCATCACACAACCTGTGACGTTGATTGGGTCTTCATTTTTACATAGAGAAGAAATTAGGTATTCAAAGATGTACTTCGACCAATTGTAAGTCTTGATCTTGTCGAAATCATCAACATATTTGATATATTCCCAACTCAAAGTCAGGGATTTATTTGGCACAAAGAACGATGCCATCAAAAAGAGTATTATTAACCTAGAAACATCGTCAAAGTCTTATTTCTTGTTTCCATTTGCCGCAACTATTAACCAGTATTCTAAAAAGCGCGCCTAGGCGGCGTGACCTCCACGCCTCATTTAGGTCCTAGACGCACGCTTTTTTGGTCAACTATTTTTTTTAACTAAAAAGCTTGCGCCTAGGCGCGTCTAGGCTCGCATATGCACTCCTAGGCGCGCCTAGTCTCGCTTAGGCTCGCATTTTTTAGTTTAAAAAATTATTTTTATCTTTTTTAAAAAATATATTAAAAATGATATTAAAAATAAGAAAATGTTTTTTCACGCTTCGTTCTCGCTTCATCCTCGCCTAAGCCTCGCCTAAGCCCACAAAGCTTGAAGCTTGCCCTCCACGCCCAGCCACACTTTACGCTTTTTAGAACCTTGCTCTTAACTGTGTAGAGATTACAGTTTTGGTCAATCTACGACAGCCTTTGAACCTTCGTTGGAAGAAATCTGAAATCGAGGCTAGCTTTTGTTTTTCAACCACAATCATATTTTCACCATCGACGATGCCAAATATACCATTCACATCGTCCGTCCTGAACTTGAGATGAGATTTGTTTATAAAAAAAAAAATTCTTTTTTGACTTGTTGAAGCACTCAATGATCTTGTACAAATCCATATCACTTCGACGACAGCAATGTTTGTCAATCTTGTCATCCAAGATCAACCTAACAAGTTTATAAAATGGCAATTTCTTCAATCCAGTCCTTTATGCTTTTGTTAATGATAAACCTTTCACCTCCCTAAGCATTATTTGGAGGTTAGAACGATATTGTAGGTAAGCCTTCTTCTCCACTATTATTTTTCTTTGTATAAGTACAAACTTCATTTTCCCCATTGATTTGTAACCAATTGTTTTGTATCCTGTATTTTTTTTTTTGCTGTATCAAAAACAACAACAGTATCAGAAGTATCAAAATAGTATAAAAAAAAATAGTATCACAATTTTAGACAATTATCATAATAAAACAGTATTAAAGATAAAAGTATGGTATACGTATACTAATGTACATTATCTACATAAAACAGTATCATAGATAAAACTAAATACAAGATATTTTAATGGCTGAAGTAATGATACTGTTTTAATAGATTGAAACAATATCATAGGTTGAAATATTAACATAATAAAATAATATTAAAGATAAAAGTATGGTATAAGTATACTAATGCCCACTATCTAAATAAAACATTATCATAGATAAAACTAAGTACAAGATATTTTAATAGTTGAAGTAATGATATTGTTTTAATAGATTGAAATTATATCATAGATAGAACTAAGCACAAGATATTTTAATAGTTGAAGCAATGATACTATTTTAATAGATTGAAATAGCATCATAGATAAAAGCATAATATAAATATATTATAGCACATTATTTAAATAAAACAGTATCATAGATAATAGTGACTTAAGATATCAACATATTAAAGGTATCTTAATATTTCACTATCATTAGAAATCATAGATTGAAACAGTATCAAACATTTTGCACGAGTGTTATAACAAAAAAATAAAAAAAAAATTAGCAAAACATTAACACATAGTATACAATATCATGCATTTCAAAGCCATATATCACATGTTCTGACAAAAAACCCTAAGTCATAGCAACTACATTATCAAAAACTAGTCGAATCAGTTAATCAAAATTCCATTCATTAACAACATTGCATATGTTTCAATTGGAACAGTATCTCAACATTTTCATGGTTATTTTTAAACGAAAATGGTTGCTTTATACAAAAAAATTACCTTAGCCATTGAAATAGCTGTCTTTGAACTATTTTGTATGCAGTCACGGCTTAGGATGAGAAGAATCAAACATAAGAAGAAGATGAAATTTGCTACAAGTAAATGGAGGGGTTTGTAGTGGGATGAGTTAGTGGTCTTTACGTGTTTAAATGAGATGTTTTGCAATTGGAAGGTATATTGGTCTTTTGGCAATAAAGTATAACTTTAGTTGAATTAAGTTTGGGTCATATGACTTTGGAGCCCACTATAGCATTAAAAGTGACCGGCCTAAAAATTTCAAAACTTTTTTGTGCATTGGTCGAAGGTTTTTTTTTTAGTGAAAGTTAGGTCACCTATAGATACTTTTGAAGGAAGTTGGATTGTATTATTGAATGAATTTTAGTTGATAAGCACCAATTCTTATACACACTTTCATTGTATTTTACTATTTATTAATATTTAATTCATTACTTATTTATTTTTTATTTCTCTTTTAAAACTGCAAATTAAGGACTCATTAACAAAAATCTCTTTAAATAATGATGGTCTCTATGTAACTCTAAATTTCTAGTGTCTTGCGAAGAAACTTGTCCACATCCCTTCCAATTATTAGTATATGATGTTGGAGGTTATTATTTCGAATTAGTTCTTAGTTAATTGTTACTCCATCTTTTTAAGGGTTTATTTTTCGCAAGTTGTTATTTCAAATTAGTCTCTATATTTCCTTATTGAAGGAGCTATAGGAAGAAGAAAGTGGAATTTCTTGTTAGCATGATTCCATCAAGGATGGATAAGAATATTGTAAGATAGAATTTGTTAGTAATAGTGTTCTCAAATATAGGAACTCTTGTATTACTACTGTTGTATTGTGATAGAAATAGAAAAGATCTCTTGTCATAGAGTTTATTTTAGGTTGTGTTTATCATCATATGTTAATATCATCACTTGTACCCTTATATATAGTGTTGTTAATGAAGAGAATTTAAGGAGTGACCTAATAAAAACTTCCCCACTATTGTTTTATTTGTCATGGTATTAGAGCAGGCATAATTGATATACCTCATTCTGAAATTGTTCGTATAGTGCAAACCAGTTATTGCTTTAATCCTAGATATCTAGGGTTTTTTTTTTTTTTTTGTAGTTCTAAATCATCACAATATATTTCTGCTGCTGCCCTGATTATTTTCTCTTTTCTTACAAAATGGTTGGTGACACATTTGTTAATTTCAAAATTGCTCATGAGAAATTGATTAGTCGAACTAACTTTGATTCTTGGGCTCGTTTTGCTCACATGTCCATTGCCAGCAAAAGAAAAAACTTGGCCATATCACTGGTACTAATAAATCTCCTAAGAAAACGAATGTTGAAACATATGAAACTTAAGAAAAAGGAAAATTGTATTGTTCCAACATGTTTTCTTAATTCAATGGATAAGCAGTATGTGAGTGTTCTCTTCAATCTTCTATCTACCATGTTTTAGAGAATACATATACTGCAAGTAATAATTCTTCCAAAATATATGAGTTAACACGGAGATTTGTCAACATCAAACAAGAAGGTCGTACCCTTGAAGTTTATTATAAAGAACTACAAATTATCTGACACGAACTAGATGCTATCAATCTTCTTCAGATCAAAAATGAAATTGATCTATGCCCTCACTTAGCAACTATCACAAATTTTTGTGTTTACATCTTATTAGTAGAATTATATTCTCATCTTGATGCAGCTCGTGCCTATGTGCTTCGTTCTGATCATCTTCCTAATCTTGAAGAGGACATCCGTTTAAAAACTATGTGGAGCAATGAAAAGACTAGTTACAGTGTCTTGGCAGCACGTAAAAGGAAATAAGATAGTGTGTATGAGTCTTCTAAATCCTCCTTCAATATCTGGTGGTTCAAATCTAGCTAAAGATGAATGTAAATGCACTCATTGTGGGAAAATCATAATGTGGACAAATGTTGGAAATTTCATGGTCAACCATATTGGGAAGATGAGCTTATTGCTAAAAAAAAAAAAGAAGTAGAGCATCATTTGCTACTACTTCAACCACTGAAAATGTAGATGAAGCCAATTCAAGTAACTTTAGTTATACTCTATGTAATTCTACTTGTGATAATGCATGTATAATTGACATTGAAGCTACGGATCATATGACTAATAACCCTAAGAAATTCACTACCTTCACTAAAACTTACTCAAAATATTTTGTAAGAACTGCCAATGGTCAGATAATCTTTGTTACTAGTGTTGGTACTATTCAACTTACACCCAACATCATATTGTCCAATGTTCTCCTGGTTCCACTTTAGAAAATAATTTATTATTTGTCTCCAAACTTATGAATGCATATTCTTGTCATTTTTCTCCTAAACATTGTATTTTTTAGGATCTTCATACTCAGAAGGAGATGTGACGTGGTTTTAAGAGAGGTGATTTGTGGTACTTTCATTATGGCTTGAAGTTGAATATTGCAACAAATCGAACCAGTACACATATATTGGAAAATGAGAAATTGATTTGGTTATGGTATCAACGTCTAGGTCATGCATCATTTGGCTATTTAAAGCATCTTATACCTACTTTGTTTGAGTCTTGTAATAAATAATTCAAATGTTCTATTTGTGAGACTTGTATTTTGGCTAAAATCTACCATACTAAATTTCGAAAAATTGATACTAAAACAGTCATGCCATTTGCTTTAATTCATTCGGATGTATGGGGTCCCTCTCAAAATTCTACTTCTAGTGGTAAGCAATGGTTTATTACATTTATTAATGACTGCACTCAAATTACATGGATTTATTTGATTAAGCACAAAAGCTGTGTGAACAGTGTTGTTAAACAAGTCTGCACTATGGTCCAAACTCAATTTTCTACAATTATCAATGTGCTGCGTTCAGACAATGAAGGTGAATATCTCACAAACGATTTTGTTGTTTTCTTTCAATCAGAATGAATCATTCATCAAACATCTTATGCTAATACACCACAACAGAATGGCGTTGCCAAGTGATGCAATCACCAACTTCTAGAGGTTATTTAAGCTTTCTTATTTGATAAGAATGTTACGAAATATTGGGTCCCGATGGATCTTTACTATAAAACATAATGTTGATGGCTCGGTAGATAGGTACAAGGTGAGATTGGTGGAAAAAAGGATACACTCAAAAATATGGGGTGGATTACAATGAGATATTTGCTCATGTGGCAAAGTTAACACTGTATGTGTGTTGCTTTCTGTGGATGCTAATCAAAATTGGTCGTTGTTGCAATATGACATGAAGAATGCTTTTCTTCACAAAGAGCTTCAAGAAGAGGTGTACATGGATCTTTCACCAGATGTTTTAGAGAAGACATGAATGGCGTGAAATTTAAAAAGGGCACTGTATGGATTAAAACAATCTCCTCAGCTTGGTTTAGAAGATTTGCATTGGCAATGATGAACTATGGGTACAAACAGAGTAACTCAGACCACACACTATTCCTAAAACACAAAAAGGATAAGGTGACTCCTCCAATTATTGATGTGGATGGTATTATATTGACTAGTAGTGATGCTTTTGAGATTGATAAATTGAAAAATGTTTATCAAATGAATTTGAGATGAAAGAATTTGGAGAATAAAAGTATTTTCTTGCCATAGAAGTGGTCCGATCAAACCAAGGCATATTTCTTTCCCAAAGAAAATATATACTAGATTTGTTAGCTAATACATGAGTGTTAGATTGCAAACCAGTTGAAACTCCAATTGAACAAAATCATAAACAACATGAAAACTCAAGTTATGTTCCTGCAAACAAAGAGAGATATCAACGTCTAGTGGGATGCTTAATTTATTTGTCTCATACCAGACCTAATATAGCTTATGTTGTTAGTGTCATCAGTCAATTTATGAATGTTCCCAGTGAAAGGCATATGAATGCCATGAATCGGATTTTACGATACTTGAAGAGTGCTCCAGTGAAAGGTATTATGATTTTCAAGAATGATGACTTGGATATTAAAGGTTATATTGATTATGATTGGGCAGGAGATAATACTGATAGACGTTCTACTCTAGGTTATTTCACTTTTGTTGGCGATAATCTTATTACTTGAAGGAGTAAAAAACAAAAGGTTGTACCTAGATCAAGTGCTGAAGCTGAGTATAAGGCAATGGCTCAGGGTATATGTGAGTTACTATGGCCAAAGACTGTTATGAGAGACTAAGGTTTTAAACATATAGGTGGTATGCCTTTATATTGTGACAATAAAGGTACAATTGCAATAGCTTATAACCCTATACAACATGATCGCACCAAGCACGTAGAAATAGATACACTTCATCAAAGAAAAGTTGGAGGCTCATATTATTGAAGTTCATTTGTAAAATCTGAAGACCAATTAGCTCATATTCCGATCAAGTTAGTTTTGAGTAGTGTGCTTTCCAACTTACTTAACAAGTTGGACATGCAAGATATCTATGCCCCAACTTGATGGGAAAGTGTTAGCATGATTCCATCAAGGATGGATAAAAATATTGTAAGATAGAATTTTTTAGTGGTAGTGTTCTCAAATAATAAATCGCAATCGCAAGACGTAATAAATGAAACTAGAATGCACAAGAAGTAAACAATGTGATCGCATAGTTATAACGGGTAAGAAAGATGAGTTTCCTTATGGAAACAAAACTCTAATTGGAAAGTGATTAATACATGAGTTTCTAGACTTTTTAGGTCAATTTTGATACCTTTAAAAATGAGAGAATAATATCATCACGAGAGACGCAATGGAGGAGAAAAAACACAATCAAGGAAGAAGATACAAGACAAGAAACGAAGATTAAGGAACAGAATTCAAGATACTTCGACGAAGAATCACGGATTGTGTTTAAGTTTTCTTCTTTTTATTCTAGGTCATGATTAATTCATCTTTTGTACTATTTTACGAAATTATGTCCTGCTAAACTAAATATTATTAGGATGAATGATGAAACTGCACCTTTTGATAGATTAGACATTTTTCGTTTTCGTAACTTGTTGTTTCTGGGTTGATTAATTAGAATGTTTTGTGGTCTATATTGTTTTCAAGAGTTGCATAACGCTAGTAATCCCCTCTTTGGTGGTACAAACTCCGATGACTTATAACTCCATCTACAGCCGGTCGATCATCAATGCAATAGGTGCTATAATATCTAACCAACACCAATCAATGAAATATAATAGAGCGGTTAAGTTGATACGAGATATCATGTTAACCGTTTCAATTTTCGATCAATATCTGTGATCGGCCGGGTGTCGATTGCCAGTCGGTCTGTTTGTAGCAGGTTTCTCATATCTCATTTTTCGATTACTTCCCTCATGCCCTTTGTGGGCGTTATTTGTTACCCTCAGTACTTTTTGTTGATCTATGTACTCTTCCAATCTTCTAAGGAGCTCTATCATCAATTCTAGGGTTTTTTTTAGACAAACTTTCCTTGAACGCGTGGTTTCTCAATCTTCTTAGCAATGTCGTGACACAACTGACGATATCTGTAAATCTTTAATACCCAAAGTCGCCTTATTGAAATGTAAAATATATTTGCGCAATGACTTTCCTATTTCCTAAGTCACTTGCATGAATCACATCGCTTTTTTTTTTTTTATAGCACTACTAGATAAATAGACTGCAAACTTGTTCGCAAATTCGAAGAACGAAGTTATCGACCGCATGGGGAGAGTGTATTGAACCACTCTCTATCATCTTTTCGTATTGTCATGGGGAATGCCTGGCAAGAAATAACATATGGCCACCCATGTAATCTCACCCGGTCTTAGAAAGTACATATGTGGTCTATAGAATCGGTAGTGCCGTCGTATATAACTCATTATATGCATATGGTGCTCATATAATTATTAGGACTTGTGCGTTGCACGACCTTAGGGCTAACCTAGGCTGGGCTATGCGTTTTTTTTTTCTCTTTTTGGCAAATGTCTTTTTCTTTTATTTTTTTAGTTCAGAGTAAGATTAGAACACTCTTTTCACTAAAAAATTAATTTTTTTAACAATCAAATTAACGGTTTCCATGACGTAGGGAACTAAATTCAATGAGTTGCATAACTTGGGGACCGTAACCTCAATTTTGAGGGTGGGAAGTTATTCACGCTAGATGAAAGGTTGGAGATTCCACCTAATTTTTCTAAAGAGCATCTCCAACACATTCTATGGATTGCTATTTATGAGATACAAATGTTGAAAGACTTATAATCTATGTGGTCTTGATGTCTAATGAATAGACATTCAAATTAAAATTTGGTCTATAATGAATTCTATGAATTGTTATCTATGTGTATTTTATTTTATTAAAATAAAAATAAAATTACATTTACAAATGCATATGAAATTTAAATCTACATAAGAAGTTTAAATTTTAGTGAGTCTAACGGAGTTTTTCTAAATTTGGACGGTGTCTAGATATTGTCTATTTTTTTCTACCACGTTTGTTTGACAGGGTTCTTGACAGCTTGTATTGAAAAAGATTTTTTAAAAACATTATATATTTTTCTTATGAAACAATTTTTTTAAAAAATTCTATGATTGCATTGGAGATGGTCTAATATATTTATTGAATCAAAGTGAATGCAATTATGGACAAGTTTTATTATATGTGATATGTTTACCATTTTTTATTATGATAAAAAAACATGAAGTCGTCCAATTTGAGTAAAGTTTTATTTTAGTCACTCTACCTTTTTGTTTATTCCAAACTCATAATTCAAATTTTGATTTTGTTTCAATTTAGTCCTCCATGATGATCCAACCACCACATTTAGCCTCATTTCCTACGTTGCACACGGTTTCTTATATAGAATCCTTGTAATGTTAATATTTATTATTAGACAGCACTGCAAATTTGTGTCTTTCATATGAAAGTTGTTCTAGTGAAATGCGAATTTTAACATAGAAGAGTGTTAGACAAACACAACTTTTACAAGTTCAAAAACTTGGTTAGTGAAAAATTGGTCAACAATAAGATCCATTATTGTTCATACTATCCATTTAAGAAAAATCATTTGTCATGTATTAAAGGATGCTGAATTTTATGAATGAATCGTTATTTGACGAATTAAATCAAAATTGAGTCGTGGGAGATGAGTTGGGG
The DNA here is from genome assembly GCA_023638005.1 of Forsythia suspensa. NCBI lineage: Eukaryota > Viridiplantae > Streptophyta > Magnoliopsida > Lamiales > Oleaceae > Forsythia > Forsythia suspensa. Next base: position 36,237,713 of record CM042671.1, read on the forward strand.
ATAAAAAAAAACTCGAGTGATTATAATGAAATATTGTTCAAGGTTAGGTGACTCTAACATATTTTTATCTTTTTTAATTTATATTTAGTTTTACGTAATGTAACGCACCAAACATGCTTATTTATTTTGATCTGTATATAGTTGAGTTTTGAAGCCATATATTTGAGCCAGCACCAATTTCTTTGTATTTTGGAGTAAGCTTGCAACAAATTGCGGCAAAAGTACAACGCGTTGCAATTTCCTACAAGTTACAATTAAATATGAGAAAGTTGACATTTCATGAGAAATTCTTACCAAATATATATAAACAATAATATTAAATTGTATCGTAACATCATCTATCTATTTGTAATCAATATAAGGATTACATTAATAATCGAATACTTAGAAAAAATCTTGTATGTTGACTGCTGACCATTTAACAATAATATGACAAGAAACTGAACTTATAAATCCAATTGATGACCAAGTCAACAGGAAAAGTCAATCTAAGGGTGCTGGCTTAGCAATTTCCTAAATATTAAACAACACACAATTGGCTGATAAGATTCATTCCTTTTTTTTTTTTTTTTTTTTTTTTTTGGGGTCAATAATCAACTGATCGTCATAAGTTGACTTTATATGAAGCAATTGATCCCTCCACCCCTCTCTCACCTTCCCCCGATGAGTGCTTCCCCCCCCACCCACCCACCCCTCCAAAAAAAAAATGTTCATTTATTTTCTTATGGGTTAATTACACTAATGGTCCCCAATCTTTTAGATTTGTAACGATTTCATCACTATTCTTTTTTAGCAGATATCATCCTCATTCTTCCATATATACTTACAAATGGTCCCCAAATAACTATTTTTTCACTATTCTGACAATACTTGGACAATTTTACCCCTTGACTTAAATAAATTAAAATAATAAGAACAAAAATACAATTAAAGTATTGCAATGGAGCCCTTAACCATTTCAAAATTACAAATAAATCTTAAACTTTTTTATTTTATAAAGATAGGTATTCTTGCCAACTAAAAAGGAACCCCACCCCACCCCACCCCACCCCACCCCACCCCACCAATATGGAATATGCACATTTTGACCAGATAATTTAGTTTTCTTCATTGTAGTGGTAGATGAAGTAGGCATTACAGATGTGGTTATGCTCTCAACATTGCTCCCAGCATCGCTGATCTCAAAATAAGTCCAATTTCTGAGTTTCAAATTAATCCATGGCTCAACAGAGCCAACTGAACCCTCCAGAGGTGAAGAAGTTCCAGACACCTCAAATCGGGCCATTTCCATTTTCTTGATAAAATTTCTACCCAAACCTTATTGAAGGAGGAGCTTCGAAAGGTCCGGATCTTCCTTCAGTAGAATCGGACTGAGACGGTGAAGAGTCAAGTCAAAAATCTTATTTCAGCGCATTCCAGTGCCATTTCTTGTTCCTTCTCCGGCCACTTTCATCGTCGGAATAAGACAACCCCACTTCATCACCCCACCCCACACCCACACCCACACCCACACCCACACCCACACCCACACCCACAAAAATCAGGGCCCGTTTGCCGGTCCAAACTGACAAGGTTTGGGCCGGCAGCAACCGAATATGAGATCCTTCCATGTTACGCAAAGACCAAGGAGATTTCTTAGTTTTCGCGAAAACCAGTGGAAGGTTTTCGATGATGGGGAATGATAATATTGTTCCAGATGATTTTTTTGTTTCCCAAGATTTGATAGCCAACTATATGGATGTGGAGACGGAAAGATTGATTCACGGCATAGTTGGTGCTGATTTTTCTGGTTTTTCTAACAATTCATTTGTAGCGGGTTCATATGCAAACATATTGTGGGTGTGGGTGTGGGTGTGGGTGTGGGTGTGGGTTGGAAAAGAAGATTTTTTTTTAGTTGGGAAATAACACTTATTTGAATAAAATAAAATAGTTTAGGATTTATTTGTACTTTTGAAAAGGTTAAGGGTCCAATTGCAATGTTTTCATTGTGTTTTTTTTTTCATCATTTTAATTTATTAAACTCAATGGGCTAAATTGTTCAAGAATTGTCAGAATAGTGAAAAATAGTGATTTGGGGACCATCTGTAAGTATAAATAAAAGAATGAGGATGATATCTGCTAAAAAAAAAGAATAGGAATGAAATTGTTATAAACCTGAAAGAATGGGGACCATTAGTGTAATTAATCCTTTTCTTATTTAGTACTTTTTTGGCCTTTAAATTTTTATCACTAAAGATAAAAAGACGTTAAGGACAATTGAATCAGTAGCTAATTCCTCTTCGATGTCATTTTTAAACTTAAGTTTATTACTTAGAGAACAAAAAACAAATTCGGTATTCTTCTTCTTACTTCTTTTTTTGGTTGTGATGTCTTTTAAATTATTAGTATATTGAACTAAACATCAAGCAACTATCGACTAAAATTTATGGGCTTATTGCACAAATGATCCCTAACTTTTGCACTTACTGCGGGTTGAGGACCTATCTTTTTATTTTTGGCAGTTTAGCCCTTATTTCAAATGTTTTTGGCGTCAATGGTCCTTTTCATGAATTTCCATCCAAATCACCGTGAAATTTGAAGGGTAAAAATTTTGTAATTTAAAAAGGGCTTATTTGCACAAATGGTCCCTGAATTTTGTAAAGTAAAATTTGCAGCAAAAGTCCCTAATTTTTCAGAAAGTGTTGAAAAGTCCCATAACCTTTTAATCCTAACACATATGACCCCAAAAGTTTTTGACAATTTTACTCCTAACCTAAATAAATTAAAAACAACTCATAAACCTTTTCAAAAATACAAATAAATCCTAAATCTTTTTATTTTTTTCAGATTTACACTTAAAATAATAAAAAGTATGTCATTAAGTCCCAAAACTTTTAATTTTGTTCACCAAAATGACATTTAAAATGTGTTTGATTAAAATCAGATTTTTTTAGTAAAAGTTGTTGAAATGTGTGGTTGAAAAGTTGTGGGACCATAAAATGTGTGGTTAAAATTAATTATTGACTTTGACTTTAGCTTTTTAGCAAAATCAAAATTGAAAACAAACGAGCTCTTAGAGTCTCTACAGATTTTGTCCAGTGGTCCATTAATTAACAAAAAAATTATACCCATGATCAAAATTTGACCAATTTAAAATTTTAATTTATTTTTCATACCAATTTTTTTAAAAAAAAGGTGGTGGTGGGCTGAAGACTGTGAAGAATTTATTAAAAATTATTATTTAGTAATTTGTAGAGCTGGAAATGGGCTAGATGGACTGGCCCAACCCGAAATTAGACGGGCCACATAAAAGATTGGATTGGGCTAATCCTGACCCAATTTTACATGGGCTGGTATTTGCTGGGCCAACCCATCCCGATTTTGGGCCACAGGGCCAATGGGCCAGCCAAACTTACATTTTTAACTTATTTTTTCAAAATAATTACTTATAATTTTGTAAAAAAAAAACAAAAAAAAAATAAAAGCTCGCCTAGTTTTTATTTGATCAATTTTTGAAGTGTTTGAAGTGTGGGGTAGGGACTTGGGCAAAAATATTTATCAAGCCAGTCCAGTTGGCTAGTTGTACCGGACTAAATTGACCTAATTTTTACTTGATCAATTTTTTATTGGACCAGCTCAGCCCAGAGACCGGGCTATTTGGGCTAGCCCACTGAGTTGGCCCATTTTACAACATCTAGTAATTGATATGAAAAATAAATTAAAATTTTAAATTGGTCAAATTTTGATCATGGGTATAATTTTTTTGTTAATTAATGGACAACTGGACAAAATCTGTAGAGACTCTAAGAGCCCGTTTGTTTTCAATTTTGATTTTGCTAAAAAGCTAAAGTCAAAATCAATAATTAATTTTAACAACACATTTTATGGTCCCACAACTTTTCAACCACACATTTCAACAACTTTTACTAAAAAAATCTGATTTTAATCAAACACATTTTAAATGTCATTTTGGTGAACAAAATTAAAAATTTTGGGACTTGATGACACACTTTTTATTATTTTAAGTGTAAATCTGTAAAAAAATAAAAAGATTTAGGATTTATTTGTATTTTTGAAAAGGTTTATGAGTTATTTTTAATTTATTTAAGTTAGGGGTAAAATTGTCAAAAAATTTGGGGTCATATGTGTTAGGATTAAAATGTTATGGGACTTTTCAACACTTTTTGAAAGATTAGGGACTTTTGCTGCAAATTTTTCTTTACAAAAGTCAGGGACCATTTGTGCAAATAAGTCCTTTTTAAATAAAAAAATTTCTACCGTCAAATTTCACGGTGATTTGGATGGAAATTCATGAAAAGGACCATTGACGCCAAAAACATTTGAAATAGGGGCTAAACTGTCAAAAATAAAAAGATAGGTCCTCAACCCGCAGTAAGTGCAAAAGTCAGGGACCATTTGTGCAAATAAGCCAAAATTTATGTATTAATTTAAGAGGGAACAAAATCATATTGTCGATTCACTGTTTCATGGAATTTAAGCAACAAATCATTCGATACTTGCTAACATTTGAAATTTAGAACAATTAGTGACAAAGATGTCAAAGATATTAAAATGCTTGCTAACATTTGTTATTTAGAAGAAGTAGATGTTGTTAAAGAATAAATTTCAAATCGATTAAATATCAAAACTATAACCAAGTAACCAACATGTAATAATTTGGACTATACTTTTTAATATAGTTGATATTTTAACAAACAAACTTAAACCTTAATAAAGATAAGTGAAATTGATATATGGCTAACTAAGTCACCATAAAAGCTGACTTTTGAACAAAATAATAAAAAATTGAACTCAAAGAATATTGCACAATACACACACATATATATCGATGGAGAAGACAGACATAAAGATAGAGAGAGAGAGAGAGATGAACTTCCAAGACTATCAACATTTCAGCCACAAACACATACTGAATGCCCTCAGACTAGATATAGGTAAGAAAATTGATTGTGCAGCATGTGAAAACCCTATAACTGAGCCATTTCATGGCTGTTATCCATGAAATTACTATCTTCACGATCAATGCCTTAATATTCCTCGCTCTCTTCAACACGTTTGTCATCCTTCTCACCCCTTGACTCTCCTCCCAAACCCAACCTATTTGAGTAAATCATTTTGGTGCAATGCCTGTGGATCAGAAGGCAATGCATTCAATTTCAGTTGTGCACACTGTGAATTTGATCTCCATATTCAGTGTGCAAAATTGCCTGCCAAAATACTTATTGAAAAGCACCCGCATGAACTCAATCTGCTATTTAATTCTCCTTACAAAGATGAGAATATTGTCTTTGTGTGTGACGAATGTCATGGTACAGCAAACAGAGATAATTGGGTGTATTATTGCTCTCATTGTGATTTTGGGACGCATTCAAATTGCGTGACTGGTAATGTAACTCGAAAAGATGAATCGAGTAGTTCACAAACCCGTAAAGAAGATCCAATGGCGTCGACTGCACGCAAAGTTGAGGAGATTGAGGCATACAATGAAGCTCAAGAAAAGTTAATGGCAGCCAGGATTGAAGCTCAGTTGAGAGCTCAAGGGAGGAGAGCTGCCCTCGACTTGATCGACTCCGGATCACACCGAAAATATTATTACTATTGATGTGCCTTTCATGGCTTAAAATCAAGATAAGAATGTGAACTTGACTGTCTACAAATGTTTCTCAATATTGTTGCTGAAAAATAAATGCCTCCCACTCCCAGTGTAGAATATGAGTTAATTTCTATGTATTTTTCATGTGTTTTGTCAACTTTTGTTATCTTTCTGCAAGTGTAAAATGTTCCCAATGGGGGCCTAGCTTGAATATATTTGCCTTTTGCACCGTTTTCTACTTATTCAGAACAATATAGCTTATGGAATTGTCAAAGCTTAGCAGTTAAATATACTTATGCATTCAATAGTATCTGTGATATGTGTTGGGTTAATTAGTTCACTGGATCTTTGTGTACAAGAAAGAACAATCAACCGGACCCAAATTAATATTCTCCAAACTCCACAATGGCGACACCAATCAATGAAGGACAAAGAAGAAGGACCAATTTCACCAAAGATATTAAACAGAGAAGTGGCTGCAATTTTCACTAAGAAAAGGTGGCTGAAGTTTCTGCCTTTTGGTTGCTGAAATCCGCGTGTATACTTATGGTGGTATATGGCTGTGTGTTTTAATATGCCCAACCAAGCAGTTATATATATATACACACACACACACACACAATATATACTGCTTCTTTTGCGGTGGAATCCGACCGTAGGTTTTATTATGATAATGAATTGAACCGCTGAACAGATTTTGGAGATAATCGATGGAGGGAGATGATCGATTGAGAGGGATGAATTGAGAAGATGAGCAGATTTTAGAGATGATCCGTTGAAAAAGATGATTGAAGAGGAGATTTTGGAGATCGTCCGTTGAAGAAAATGATTGAATAGCGAATTTTGGAGGAGATGAATAATGAAGACGTAGTGACACACATAGAACTTTTTTTTTTATCCCTGTAGCATAGAAAACCTCTCTACGATCAGTGATTAACCCATAATATATTATACCTCAAATATATAAATATATATATATATATATATATATATATATATATATATATATCATAATTATATTATACCCTAAACCTAGCCGTCCCACTTTAAACCGGATCAAATACATTGGGCTATTGAGCAACGACCCAAAGGTACATTAAAATTTCTAAGTGACCCATTAAGTCTTTCATTAATTTGGACTGACACATTGTGAAGTAGACTATACAATTATCTTTCAATCCTGAGCTTAAGCCTATGACGATATAATGGGTCCGATTAATCATCACTGCCATATATTTATTTGAGATCACAAAAATCCAAACGACCTTCACCTTGATCCAAATATAGCTGCAAACCCCGAAAATAAAAAATAGCTTAGTAGTTGTTAAAAAAGATTCCAAACAAATTGAAACTTTACATACCTTGGCCGATTTTTAGAAGTGTAAGCCAACTTCTAAACTTTACCATTGTGAGCACCTTAGTGCCCATATCTGCAAAGTTATAAACCTTCAAATACCTAAGCAATAACTTTAAAGCTTCTCAATATTTGGTACAGGGATCAAACATGTACTTGCTTAAAATACTAACAGTAAAGGCCAAGACTGGCCTAGTACAAACTATCAAGTACATAACGGAGCCAATACTATTTGAGTAGGAGTTTTTACTCATAAACCCTTTTTTTCTTATTTTGTTCTTTAGACAAGTTAAATTGGTTACTAGGAGGCACATAAGTGGGTTTGCAATTAACAATGCCAAATTTCTTCAAAATTTTTAAGCACATAAAGAGGTTGATACACAAAATATGCATAAATTTGACCTATCTCTATCAATTTTTATACCAAGGATCCTTCTAGCATGTCCTAAGTATTTCATGTCAAATTCTTTACTTAATTCAACATTTATCTTGTTTACCACCTTCATGTTAGGTCCATCTAATAACATGTCATCCACATAAAGTAAGATATACACACAATTATTATTTGTGATGTGGTGCAGGTAATACAAGCAATTATCAAACTCATTCATCTTGTAACCAATATAAAGAACATGCGAATCAAACATTCTATACCACTGTCCCTTAGCTATTAGTCTAGCCTCGTATCTCACAGGCTCACTCTAAATGGTTCTCCCTTTCACTTTATAAACCCATTTCCATTCCACTATGGATTTATCTTTAGATTTAGGAACAAAATCTGAAGTTTGATTCTTAACAAAAGAATTCATCTCTCCTCTCATAGTACTAAACCATTCTACGGACTTCTCACACTTTATAGCCTCCACATAGGTATTTGCCTCCTTATCAACTAGTTTATAATAACTAGCATAGGCTATGGTAAAGTTTGGATAATCTTTAGGGTCCCTATGTGGTCTCCTCTCTCTATCTCTAGCCAATTGATATTCAGCCAAAGGGTTTTGGTCAACGGGGTTTTCCAATATCACATCCTCGTTACCTTCTACATCTATCTTTTGCTGATTTTGATATATGTCACTCTCCAACTCACTAATCGCATGTTTGGTAGTGCTAAAATTATTTTTTAACTGCTTATAATATAAGTAGTTGGTGAATGTGTGGTTAAAATGTAGGTTATAAGTTGTGGGTCCTATTAAATGTGTGGATAAAAAGTATGTTTGACCAGTTTGACCAGCTGAAATTATAATTTTAGCGTTCCCAAACATATGCTAAGGGTGATGGAGATGTGGGTACTCACTTTCTCCACCTCAACTAAGGACTCTTCCTTAATGGTTTATTGTTGTTTTTCACTCTCTAAACAAGGCATCTCTGACTCATTAAAAATAACGTCCTGACTAATGATGATTTTTACACCCTTTTGGCTCCTATCCCACAAGAAAACACATTTTCTCGTCTTGGGATCTATTTTTCTCTCATAGCAGCACAACCAAAGGTCTTAAGTAAGGAATAATTAGCACATTTACCATACCATTTTTCATACTGTGTATCACCATTTAAAATAATAAAAGAAGTCATATTAGTCAAATAGCAAGCTGTCATAACAGTTTTACTCCAAAATGATTTACGCACACCTGAACTCAACATCATACATCTAACATTATCAAGCAAAATACGATTCATGCTTTCATCAATCTTATTCTGTTGGAGAGTGTAAGGCACATTTTTATGTCTAGTAATACCATAGTCATTGCATAAATTATCAAAGTCAGCATTGCAGAATTCAAGATCATTAACATTACGGAAATGTTTTATCTTTTTACCTGTTTGATTCTCCACTTGAACTTTTCAATTTTTAAATTTAATGAAAGTTTGACTTTTATCCTGCAATATATAAACCTACACATGTCTGGAGAAAATCATCAATAATAGACAAAAAATATTTGTTACCACAAAAAGTGGGATTGCTCCCGAGGCCCCACAAATCTGTACGAATGTATTCTAACACTCTAGATATCTTATGTGTGCTAGATGAAAATAACATCCTACGATGTTTTTCAAGCACACAATGATCACAAAATGGAATGTTAGACACCTGGTCCTTACTAAACAAACTATTGTCGTTAAGGAACTTAAATCTCTTAACACTAACGTGAGCTAACCTATTTTGCCACTTATGTGTGTGATCAGTGTCAATGGAAGAGATAGTGGAATTTAGACCACTCATCACTTCAGAATGTGTAATATATATGCCATTTCTCCTAGTAGCTTTAAAAGCTCTAAGTGCACCCCTACACATTCTAATCATGCCATCATCAAGCCTACCAATAAAACATGTACTCTCTAATTCTCCTATAGAAATCAAATTTTTACCCATATGTGGAACATAACTGACTTTCCTTAATGTATGCACAAAGCCACTTTAAAATTTAATAGTTACATTACCAACACCAATAATTCTATAAGCAACTCCACTCCATACAACTACATGTCCATGATCAGACTCATACAAATGATCAAACCAAAATTTATTAGATGTGACATGAAAAGATGCACCAGAGTCAAGAATCCACTCATGTATATGGGAGTTTATAGACAGGTTAATTTCAGTTGGTTCAGATTTTAAAAGCATGTAAACCTCACCAGATTCTTCACTAGAGGTCACTACATTTGTCTTTCTCTGATCTTCTCCTCTCTATTTATTTTTCTCTTTATAACAATCACTAATGAAATGTCCTATTTTTCCATAATCGTAAAATTTCTTTCCTTTTGTCTTCTCCTGTGACTTAGAACGACTTTTACCATTTTTCTATTGCCACCACTATTTTCCCCACCTCCACTTCTATTCTCATCCCCCGATTAGAACAACTTCTACCCTTTCTATTGCTACCACTGTTTTGTCCACTTCCACTTCCACTTCCACTCCCTTCCCCCGACTGAGGTCTACCCCTCACAAAATGGATCACACCATTTTTTCTCTCTATTTTTTCAAATTTCAACTAGGAATGGCAATAGGGCAGGTTCGAGGTGAGTCGGCCTTTCCTTGCCTCGCCCCGTTACCCGCGAATTCATGGGGTGGGACAGGGCAAGGCTTTACCCGCCAACCGTCATGGTTAAGTTTTTTTTTTAACATAAAAAATAATTAAAAAAAAAAGGAATAGGAATTTTTTATGTGTATGTAGAAAATAAAACAAAAGAAATACAAGATTGAGGTTCTAGTGTAGTGGTTAAGAGTTATAGTTTCATAACTTCAACCCTGGTTCGATTCTTATTTCATCGATGCAAACTAGTCCAAAATCTACAAAAGAACCACCTTTTAATTACATCATTGAATGAGGAACAAACTCACATCAAGAAAAATGAACCATCTATTATTAGAATTAAAATCAATGAACAAAGAGGCATAGAGCGAAATGCCAACAAATAGAATAAAAAAAGGTGAACAAGGATAGGACGGACCACAACGAAAGACTTAAAACTGGAATGTATTTCATTATAGCAGTCACAGAATATATATAATTTCAAAGCAAGCTTAAACATCCATTACCAGAATTGCCGTGAGACTAAAACCTTAGAATTGATGATTTTCACTAAGTACCGATATTGCAAAAAAAAATATGCTCATATAAACTTGTTTCAAAATAACAGAGCGAATAAAAACTCAACAAAGTATGGAACATTCACTTTGATTTAGCACCATAATCACCAAAAAGAAATAAAAACATCTTTATTAAAGGAAATCGTGTTTTGAATATGAAAATTACACCATATTATTATCTTCTCTGGAGTAAAACTCAATCAACCAAATTAGGAAATGAAACTATATCAACAGATTGTCATAAACCCTAGCAAAACCCCGATTGACATTGATGATTTTAAAAAAAAATGAAAATTAAAGAGGCGGGTCATGGGGCGAGGCGGCGTTGTCCCGAACCCGTCCTGAATCCTTTGCGGGATAGATATTTCTGTCCCAGACCTACCCCTACTACCCGAATAGTCAGGACGGGGTGGGTCTAGGTCTGCGGGTTTTTTTCCATCCTTTACATGAACTCTCTCTCTCTTTACTTTTTAAAGAGTCTATGACAATGTCAGGTGTAAGGGTCGTCTTGTCATACTTAATTGCATTCTTGACTTCCTTATATGAATCAGGAATGTCATTTAACAAAATTATAGCTTTATTAATTTCGAGGACCGTTTCACCACAGTTTGTAATATCTTGTACAAGCTTATTAAAAATATCAAGATTGTCATCCAAATTCCTTGAGGGATTAATTTTAAAGTTGAAATTTTTTTTAGAGTAGATTGAATGAAATAAAGCCCTTCTAATTGTTTCTAAAGCTTTTGTGTGGAATCAAAATTTTAACTTTTCACAAAACAGGATCTGATAAATGCAATATGATAGAAGTATAGACAAGTTCATCAAAATCGTTTTTTGATCCTCAGTAACTGTAGGAAGAAAAGGATTATCAATAGCTTTTGAAATTTTTTACTGAACCAAAATACATTTCATTTTCTGTTGTCAAATAAAAAAATCACATTTACCAGTAAAGACATCCAAGTTAAAATGATGTGCAGACATCTCAACAAATAAGAATACACACCAACACCAACAAGTACCTCCTAGATAATCACGCAAAAAAACCTAAAAGCCTTAATATACACCGTTTTAAATGCTCAGGGTTTCGTGTGATTCACGATCTCATATCAATAATGAACAAAAACAAAGCATCGCAAATAATCACAACCAAAACAAAAGCTAATAAAAAATACAAGTCACAATAATGGGCACGTAAATTTCTAGCAACAAGCAATGGTTACCCCATACGGTAACCTTAAACCAAATGGCCACCCCACAAGATAGCCTGCTAGTACTGGAATGTAAAAGAGATCAACCAAATTAACAGAGTGGACCAATCTGACAGTCTGCATTAAATAGGAGAGATACAAAATAGATTAAAAGAATTCCAACAGCAACATCAACCACACAAGCTGAAAAACTACGAAGGTTTTGCAAATACCGAATACGTTCACTACCGAACCGCATCCAAACTGTCTAGACCACCAAAAATAAAACTAACCACCACAAAAGGTCATAAATGGAATGAGGATCACAACAACGCCAGCCACTCGTCGGAATACTCTGCACGTGCCCCCACACGCCGCCTGAAAGAATTTGCATCCTGCTTTTACGCACCACCTCCGTTACTCTACACATTGCACCCACCTCGCCATTAGTTATGCCTTGACGTCAAGAGCCGGAATATGACCTCCGTTCACAAAGATGACGTCTGCTTTGGCCGAAAAATGGACGGACAAATTCGTATTTTTTTTTCTTCGTTAATCTGACAATCCAAAATTAATTTTTTTGCACTACGAAATGCCATTGTGGCTCTGATACCAATTGATGGGGAAAATAGTTTACCGAATCTTTGTTTACTTGCAAGAACAATCAACAGTGCTCAGATTATTATTGTCAAAACTCCACAATGGTAACACCAATCTATGAAGGACAAAGAAGGATGACCAATTTCACCAAAGAAATTATATAGGGAAGTGGCTACAATTTTCACTAAGAAAAGTTAGCTAAAGTTTCTGCCTTTTGTTTGCTGCAATCCGTGTGTATTCTTATGGTGGTATATGGCTGTGTGTTTTAATATGCCCAACCCAGCACTTATAAATATATATATAATAGTATAACCCAATTATGGTTATAATTGGGTTATAGTATAATATATAGTATAATATATTATGGTAATAGTATAATTTAGGGATAATTGCATCAAAGGTTCCCAACGTTTCAAAAACGTTAGGGATATGTCCCTAACCTAAAAAAATAGCACCAGACATCCCCCAACGTTTGAAGAAATAGGCACCGTAGGTCCCTCTTAACATTTTTCATCCATTTTCTCCGTTAAATCGTTATGTTTGCACCGTAGGTCCCTCTTAACATTATTAATCGTTATGTTCGATTATTTACATTTCAATCAACTGGATCTTGTTCTGGCTTGATGTACATTTCGATTCTTGGTCGGTATAGTTCTGCATGCGCACATTTTTTGTTTTCGTTTCTTAATTTTAATTTTTGCGGTGAATTTGAAGCGGGCTTGTACCTATCAAAATTTGTAGTTGTGAGTTGTTGAAATAAATTGGAGTCAGCCAATTGTGGAAATTATCATGTTTGCTTCCAAAAACGAAACAGATCTTAAAGCTATCAACATATGTGGAGATTACAAATTTTTGTTTCTTGAGGATCTCGAGGCCACCATACTAGACTCGTACAGAAGGAGAACACTTGGACTGAGGAGGAGAAAGTACAACAGCTCTGAGTCAATTGAGAGTCTATTCTCCTACCAATTTTCGCAAATGATAACTCTGGCAAGGCAAACCCAGTCCACGGTTTTAGAGCATGATAATCAATCCATAGATGGTGATGGTGCTGCAAGGTTAGTGCAGCTTACGAGTACTCGTACTACTCCAAGTGGATCTAGAAGATGGATGAGGGTGTTTTCTAATACTGAAATTGATGGCTTTGATTATTTCTATGGGGAGAATGAATCAAATGTCAGCTTTAGGAGGTACAGGCATTTCCGTGGTGAGGACGATACTAGTTCTTATACCACTTATGGAGAAGACTCTGATGCCTCCATTGATGGTAACCTGGAAAATGAAAATTTACAATTTCACTCTCATTTTTTGTAGAAATAAAGCGCGTGTAGTGCAAACATAACGATTTAACGGAGAAAATGGATGGAAAATGTTAAAAGGGACCTACGGTGCCTATTTCTTCAAACGTTGGGGATGTCTGGTGCTATTTTTTTAGGTTAGGGGCATATCCCTAACGTTTTTGAAACGTTGGGAGACCTTTGATGCAATTATCCCTATAATATATTATAACCCAATTATATTATACTATAAACCTAGCCGTCCACTTTAAACCGGGTCAAACACATTGAGGCACTGAGCAACGACCCAAAGGTACATTAAAACCTCCAAGTGACCCACTAAGTCCTTCATTAATTTGGACAGACACATTGTAGAGTGGACTATACAATTATCTTTCATTCCTGAGTTTAAAATCTATGAAGATATAATGGGTCTGGTTAATCATCACTTCATGCCCCGGGTTTATTTGAGATCACAAAAATCCCAACAATATGGATGAAAACAAAGTTGACTGGTTTGGCATTTATTTCTAAATGACTCAAGACACAATTCAAGGAAAATTCGTGTTGATTAATGAGTAAGTTACAAAAATGTTCATATCTTTTTTAAAGATGAAGAAGGTAAATACTAACTTAATGAAATAAGGACCAATTGCGTACCAAAACACATAGGTTAGAGACTGATGTGCCAAAATATAAATGTTAGGGACCATTTCTGCACTAAAAACAAAGGTTAGGGACCATTTCTGCACTAAAAACAAAGGTTAGGGACCATTTGCGCCAAATTCCCAATAAATTATGTATTCACTTTACAATTCAAATAGTAAAAACCTTATTCAATGAGAGACCAATTGATGTTTACTTTTGTTATTTGCTACTATAGCTGATGTCATGTCGCACGGAGATGATGGTGCATCGATCATCCTCATTAACCACCCCACTAGCTCCATTCGTCCTACGAGTCCGGTAAGAATTTTTCTTTCAATATTATTTATTTTACACTTTTTTACAGTAACTTCATTATCGTTGAATTTATAATAAAAAAAAATATCGTATTTGTTCTTTTTCAGTGCCGCCATCGAAGCGACGGGGTATCTCTAGAGGCATTAACATTGAGAAGGTTTGGCAGGAGAACGGAAAAAGGCAACTTCCTATCGCGTTCGACAATGTCGAATAGACAATGCAGCCGATCGAAAATAACATAAAGTACTTTACGTGCTTGGTTGGGAACCAAGTGAGGTTCACCGTGCCACTTTGCTACCCTTCCTAGATAGAGGTTCCAATGGAGTAGTGGACAGGATTACGTAGCATCATCGAGGTAATATCTAGAATGTTTTTTCATTAGCGCATTCTCTAAACACATTGTTCCATATAATATAAATTAACGAATATTTTTCCGATGTTGCAGAGCTACTTTGATCTTCAGGATGATCGGGTGCCCAACGAGTACCGGGCAGTCTGTGCCGTTGTGGATCACCTGGCTGTCGATCGTTATCACGATTATAGACTGAAGACACATAATCACTTGAAAGAGTACAGGCTGAGCCATCCATACGGCAAGCTGCCTGTTGAGGAATGGCAGAAGTGTATTGACTTCTTCACAAGTCCTAATGTCGTGGTACAACTATAATTTAGTTTTTAGTTTTTATGTTAATATTTTTATAAAATTCAGAGCTACGTAATCAATTATTTTTTATGTATCTAGGAACGGTCGACAAAGAATAAGGCCAATCGGAGTAAGGCTAAATACTTGAGCGTGCATGAGTTGAAGAGCTTTTCTGCTACGCGTTACGATCAGGTACAAGTAAATTTTTATTTTTATTTTACAAATCTTCAATACATTACATATACATGTTTTTTTTAACTAAATTTAACACTTAAATTGTTGTAGAGGGACCCCAAGACCTAGTAGTGGTTGGGCACTAGTCATTCTAGACTTTTCACACCTTCCAGGATGGCAATTGGATAAATTCGAAGGCGGCTGGTGACTACGTGAGGACAATTTCTATTTTTTAATGTTGTTAATTTTATTTGACATTATATTACTATTTATTTTTATTTTTTCTCACTAAACATGATAAATTTGTTGAGGTGAGAGAAACTCAACAGACTCAGATCGCCTCCAATAGCCCGTTAGTTGACGAGCTTGCTATTGCAATGGAGGTTCTCGGAGAACGACGAGGACTCGTCTGTGGGGTTGGTCGAATTCTGAAAGGCACTTCTCCCTCCCTGGATTTGAACGCTACATCAAACACTCCACGAGGAACATCTAACCAGTTTTTGTGAAGATTCTTGAAATGATGATCCTCAGTTTGCAATGTATGAGGTCCAACTCCGTCGAATAGAGATGACAATTGCACGTCTTACGGCGAATCTACAGCAGAGATTACTAAGGATGTGCCAGATGATGATGAAGAAGTTGGCGAGGATGAGAACGATGGTGGGGGTTTAGGGGATCAGTAGCATTTATGTATAAATTGAATTGTTTTTAGTTTTAAAAAAAATTGAAACTTTATGTCGTCGCTAAAAGAAAAACAAGACATGTCTTTAGCATTTTTGAAAAACCAAACATGCAGTTACGTAATTGCAATCCAATATTATACCGTACTTAAATTCTTATTGTTATATATTATTCTCTAATATTTGTTATCAAACATACAAACGGTGATTTATAACTCGCTTACTGATGGTAAAATTGCGATGATTCCTTTGTTTTAGTTTATAATTATTAGAAATAGTTTTTTTCTCGACAACACATTATCCATTTGAGGTCTCCCACAACACCAAGTTCTTTAAAGCTTTGGTCTATGCGTTCGACATTTTTGTAGCATCTTTGTAACGCTCTGAATTTTCTTAACCTGGAGGGTCAATTAAAAAGCATGAACTATACTTGAAAACTCTAAATCTCAACTCCATGCGCCCTTTAATGGCTTTAAATTTTATATATAGTGGAAAACGTTACGATATTTTTGAAGTCAAGACAGAATGGTGAAAATTTCAATACTTGAAGCTATAACTTTAACTTTAATTTCTAAAATGGTGAATTGAACATAAATTCAAATTTTCTTCCAATTTACAATCTTAAAAAAATATTCAAATATTGTACCATCATTTACATAATAAAAGGCGCGTCCAAAACATAAAGGACATAAAACTACATAGTTTTCTCACTATCGCTACTATACGCCGTCGCGCTGCCACCAAGCATATCAATCTGAAGAGTAAATGATTTTGAGATGTGAGAATTTCAAAGAAACACTATGTAGTAATTATACTAACATATGAGAAATTATACGAAATCGTAAGTATGACATGCCATACTTTAAAACGTACTTAATGAACAACATAATTACATAATTCAATAAACGACGCCACATAATTTCTTGAATAAATCAGGATGTCATCAATGAACACAATGACAAACCGATCTAAGTACTAATGAAAGATTCGGCTCATAAATACCGTAGAAGCATTCGTCAGTCCAAAGGGCATTATTGTAAACTCATAATGCCCATAGCGAATTCGAAATGCTGAATTTGGCATATCAGATAACCTAATCTTCAGTTGATGATAAACTGACCTCAAGTCGATCTTTGAAAACACCGAAACACCCTTCAATTGATCAAATAAATCTTCAATTCTTGGAAGGAGATACATATTCTTGATCGTCAATTTATTTAGCTCGCGGTAGTCTTACGCATCCTTATTGACCCATCCTTCTTTACAAAAAGTGCAGGGTCGTCATTAGTTGCAATTTTAAGCAATTTAAATTTACCAGTAGCTAACTTCTCCCTAATGAAATGGTACTTCATATCAATGTGCTTAGATATTTCATGATACATAGGATTTTACACAACATTAAAGAACTTTTACTATCAATAAAGATCATGCATTTTCATTCAAGAAGTTTAATTCATATAAGAGGTCTTTCAGCCACATGCATTCTTTAAAGTTTCAGTCAATGCAACATATTCGGCTTCAATGCTGGAGAATGCAATTGAAATTTCCAAGTCATACAATTATTAGCTAATGTGTCGAAGTATGAAGTGTTTCCCCCCTACAAAATCAGAATTTACATAACACTTAAGCTCAAGTTTATCACTTCTCTTTTTGAACACTAACCTCCTTTTAATTGTCACAAGTAGGTATCTCAACAACCATTTAAGAGCAATCCAATGAAGTTTACATGGGTTAGACATAAATCTACTCAAGAAACTAATTACATAAGTTTGGTCAGGTCTAGCAATAATTATTGAATACATCATAGAACCAATGACAATAGCTTATGGAACATTACCCATTTCATGTTTTTCTTCTTCATTTTTAGGACATTGTGCAGCTACTAGTACATCAACAGATTTAGCAAATTTCATACAAAATTTGGTTATTACTTTTTTCAAATAGGACTTTTGATTAAAGGTAGATCTATTTTCATCCCCATTCATTTTAATAACCATACCAAGAATTTTTATTGCCCATCCTAAGTCTTTATGATTTCATTTTTACTTTTATTAGCAAGCAACACGTTGTCAATATATAACAGCAAATAAACTTCAGAGCCTACCTTAGTGACATAGTAATATAAACTTGCATCAAATTCATTCTTTTCGAAACCAATTTTAAGCAGATAAGCATTAAATATTTTATACCATTGCCTAAAACTCTGCTTAAGACCATACAAGGAATCGTTAAGAAAGTACACAAGTTTAAACTTCATCTTTACCTCAAAGTCTTGAAGTTGAGACATGTAAATGACCTCATCTGACTCCCCATGAAGAAAAGCAGTCTTAATATCTAGTTGCTCTAATTTCCAATTAAATTGGACAGCTAAGGCCAAGACAAACCTGATAGTCTTATACTTAATTACTAGAAAAAATACCTTGTTATAATCAATCCCTTCTCTTAGAGTAAATTCCTTAGCTACCAACCTAGCTTTGTGTCTTAAAGGGATATTAGGTTCTACTCTTTCCTTCAACTTGTAGATCCATTTACAATGGACTACTTTTTGTTTTTTTGGTCTCTCAACTATGTATCATTCTTACATAAGGATTGGATCTCTTCTCTCATAGCATTCTTCCAATTTTTAGAATTTTTACAGTTAGTGACTTTTTCATAAGAAAAAGATTCAACTGACTCAAAGGCTTCACTTGAAACTAGAACAAACTCTATCAAATTTGAAGAAATGTACTTCAAATTTGACATTACTTGTCCTCTCTCCCCATCTCTCACCAATTAGTAATCTCCCAAATTAGTATCTTCAAGTTTTTCTTAGTTAGGGACAACGATTTCAAGAATTTCTAGTTTAGGTTGTTCTAAGACTTTTTCTTGTTCGGTCTCTACTTAAGGATCAATTTGATCGGGTTCTCTAACATCTTGATTATCATCTAATCTCTTCTCCTTAGTATGAATCTTCTTCCCAATAGTAGATTCTCATTCTTCACTTTGTTTAACCTAATTGTCTGGTATTTTTAGACAAGGCATATCAAGTTCATTGAACTTTACATCACTAATGTTAATTATCTTAATACTCTTAACACTTAAAACCCACAAGCTATATTCCTTAACTCCCACTAGATATCCTAACATGACACACATAGTTTTGAAGTTAACAGAACTAGAAGTAGACATATTTATCAAATAAGCCACACTATACAAAGCTTCAACCTAGAAACCTTAATACAACCCTGAACTAATCAACATGCATCTGAATTTATTCTTCAAAGTCCAATACATCCTCTCAGCTACTCTATTTTGTTGGGAGATATTTTTCACAATCCTACGCCACATGATAACTCTCTTTGCAAAAGCTATCAAATTCAAAGTTGCAAAACACTAAACCAGTGTCCGTCCTAATAATTTTCACACTTTTCCCGTTTGATATTCAACTATGGTAAGCCAGGGCTTAAACTTGCTAAAAGTTTCAAATTTGGACTTAAGTAGGAAAAAACTCAAACCTTCCTAGTGTAGTCATCAACAATGGAGAGGAGAAACATGTTCCCACCATGTGTGGGGTGTTTTTCTGGACCTCATAAGTCTACATGAATGTAATCTAAAGGCCTCATAGTGCTATGTTGACCTATCTCAAAGCTCACTCTATGTAACTTTCCTAGAACACACATCTCACAAAAGCTCAAAGGTGAAACAATGTCTTTACCAAGTAATTTCTGATCACTAAGATATTTTAGCCCCTTATTTTCAATGTATCCAATCCTCATATGTCATAGATCTGATCTATCTTCATTGATTGAAACCAATAATGAATATTTGGCATGTAAAGCTTCACCTTGAAGGTAATACGGCTCATTCTTCATAACTACTAAAGAACCTTTAAGAACCTTCAAAGTACCAAAATCATATTTAAATATATGGCCATCATCTTCAAGAACACTTAAAGAAACAAGATTTCTCTTAAGATTTGGGACAAACATAACACCAAGAAAGGGTTGAACAATGCCATCATACATCCTAATAACAATGTCACATATTCCTTCAACTGTCTGTGAATTGTTATCTACATGTATACTTTCTTAGGTTCAATCTCTCTGTAGTTATAAAACCAAAACCGCATGGGACACAAGTGAAAGGTTGCACCTGAGTTAAATATCTACTCATGGTCAATCTCACCATCAGACATAGTCATAACATGTAGACCATCTAGGGCATCATCAACAACAAAAATATTTTGATCTTCATTATGATGTTGCTTCTATTTTCTCTTAAGGTCATAGCAATCTTACTTGAAATATCCTAAATTTCCATTGGTATCATTTTTTATTGCCTTTATCTACAGACTTAGACCTGTCCTTAGATTTTCCTCTACCCTTCTTACCTTAGTAATTGCCCTCTCTCATTTCATTTGTTCATATGATGAATAAACTTTTCTATCTAGTACTCTCCATAGACTAGTTCCTGACCTCTAACTCCTTTGATCTTAAGGCATCTATCATAATATCTTGGGTCAAGATATCATTAACATACTTAATTGTATTCCTCAACATCTTTATAAAAATCATGAAGATAATTGAAAAGTATAACACCTAGGTCTTTATCATCAAATTTTTTATTACTGTAGGCCAAACTTTTGATAATTTTGCTAAAATCACTCAAATTGGATTCAAGATCCTTCCTAGAGTCCACTTTAAAACTAAAAGTTTTCTCTAGAAAATAAATTCTATTTAGCAAAGTGTTTTTCAAAACAACTTGTCAAGAACCTCTCACAATTCTCTAGCAGACTTAACATCATCAACTTGTCTCACAATATTATGAGACACGTGCAAAACAATAGAAGTATATGCAATTTCATTCATCTCAGCAATTTGATATGGTTTAGCTTTTAATGCTTCATATGCATCATAAATTATTTCTTGATCATCAAAGGTTTTAGAAACCCTTTGTTGAACTAGAATAACCCTCATTTTTTGCTTCCAAATAGAATAGTCACCATTTCCATCAAATTTTGATTATTTAACCCTCGAACCCACAAATGCAAAATCACAGATGCAAAACACAAAATCAATTTTATGCAAATTTCTTTCCAATATAACACGTAATCACAGCTTATCAACACCCAAGACAATATCAGCAACCTAAATACCAATTTTCAGATTATAGACAATATCAATATCATAATACAAGTGACAAGTAACACAAGTAGTGATCATATGCAAGACAATTCAAATATAACAAGAAATATCCAATCAAGTCACAAATTACACGAAGGGGTTATACACAAGAGCCAACTAGTTTGTTTTTGTACTTCAAATAATATAAACACAATGTCATTTTGAGAAAGATAGTACAAGAAAATGCAAACTAAGTAGACAAATCGGATGTAGGTAATTTTTAAAGAGATGTGAAATTTTTTCCCCGCTCTAGGCCACCACTATTCACCCTAGAACATCCAATACCATTGCTCCACCACCAAAGCACCACCACCAGAAGGTCAGAAATAAGCCACAAACAATCTAGTCGAAGAAGCATCGGACGCATCCTCATGCGCCACTATTTTTCCCACACACCATTGTCGGAGCCCCAAGCGCCACCACCAGACTACCAGAATGTTTGAAACAGCAGTATGGAGCTGCTGCCATCAACCATGTGTAGAGAGGAGCCCACACGTACTCTTACACGTCAGTAGAAGTGATCCTAGGACCTTTTTCATGCACCACCATCAGAGGTTGCACACGCCACACACATAAGTTAGTCTTATTCTTGTTTTCACCCTGAACCCAAATATGAGTCCCACTTGCCCTAAAGATGTCTGGTATGGATGGAATCTTAGTTTGATGTTTTAGGTATTTTCTTTCTTCTCGGATCCTATTCTGAACTTCGATCCACAAACGTTTTTAGATTATTTCACACACCTAAATCAATAATCTAAGGTAGGTGTATTCAAATTGGGACTTTTGAATACTTTCAAAGATTTAAAAGCTTAGGACTATTCAATGTATACTTTTAAATACTCTCTAAAAGTATTTATATATTCAATAAAGACTTTTACAAACTTTAAAAGAAATCTTTAAAAGTTACGGGGTATTCAATTAAAATTTTTTAAGAGTCCCTATAAGTCATGGGGTATTGAAATTGAGAAGTACTTTTAAGAATTTTCTACTTACTAGACTTATGGAGACCTTTTGGTGGAAAGTATAAATAACAAATATATAAAAAAAAAATATCACGTCTACCCTGAAATTTGTGAAGACTTTAGAGTCCAAAAATAAAGAACGTCTATTTTCTCTCACTTCTAAATTTTTTTCGTATCTCTCTCGTCTATCCTAAGATGTTAGGAATATTTGATATTTTTATTGAATATTATTAAAATATTATTAATTCGTTTTGGAATTTATGTTATTTGTTAATTTAATTGATGTGACTTAAATTTTTTTATATTTTTTAATAAATATTTTTATTGACATGAGAAATATGATTTATTACTTTGAGTTCTTAATTATACGTGTTGTAGATGATTTGGACGTACGAGAAGTTACTCAAAATAATATTATATTATATTTTATGTGATTTGCATGATTTATATATGTGCTTAGTATTTTCTAAAAAAAATAAATGAAAATCTTGAATGGAAGTCTATAAAAATTTACAGAAATCTTTAATCAAATTTCACAGAAGTTTAAGGAAGACTTTTATTAATTCTCAACAAATCCATAAAAAGTCACTTAAAAGTCCACAAATTCCACGAAAGTCACCCACTTATAAAATTATATAAATGTCCCAATTGAATACTCCCCCCTAAGCTCTGATACCATTTTTTGAGTTTAATGATTTTATATTATTAAATATTATAAAGAATATCATTACAACTTATTTTTTGAATGTGAAAACAACAAGAAGAAGACCAATATTCTTGCTCTCTTTTCTTGCACCTTGTTTGAAGTTGTGATCTTAGATTTATGTCAGTAAGAACATTGCCATGCAACTAGATTTGACCAAGAAACCAACCGGAGTTGACCAAGAATTTTAACCACTTAGTTCAACCTCACTTAAAAGGAGAAGAGATACAATGTCTTGTTTATGTTTTTCCATCCCAACTCCACCAACCAAAGAGAGATATAAAATATTTTTCTTATTCAAATTCATGTGAATAAATACAAAATAAGACGATGACCATCCAATAGATCCACTAGTCCACATTATTTTACACTTACAATGATGATACATGTGAAATGGATCGTCAGAAATATTACTCTGAGGATCAGGAGTGTGTCTCTGATGCTCTAATAACCTAAAAAGAGAAGCGAAAAACTCTTCCCCGTTGTTCCTCTAGTGCGAGAATTAGCTCATTTCTAGAGAGAGAAATATTGCAAGTATATAAGCTAGTAAATGGATAGTAATCACTTAACCTCAATGCCTTGGGATCATCACTCTTATATAAGGGGTGATGGAGAGTGTGTGGCGCAAGAATCTTGGGACACGTGTTGCATTCTTGAATATTGGATCTAAGCTTAGACTTTACTAGTACCATGACGTTACGATCTAGTGACATGTGTCCAATCTTTTAAAGTTGTATTTAAGCTTGACCTGCATTGAAATAAAGTATGTAAAGATCCACAAAAATGATCTGGTAAGCACAGAGAATATCTCCAAGAGTGAGTAGACAAATAAAAATATGGCCACCAAGCCTTTCGCAACCAAGTGGCATGCTACCTGGTCTTGAGGTTGTGGGTGGGTAACTTCTCTACCCCACCATAAGGTCCTTGGAAGCTGGGTAGCGTGCTACCCAACCTCAAAGCCATGGCTGAGTATGATTTCTAACTAACCTTAAGTGTTGACCTAGGGTTAACTTTAAACCTTAATGTTTTGATTATAACAAACAAAATAGTTGTGTTTTCTAACAATCTATTTTCAAGCAATATTCAAAGTGCTACAAATCGAACTCTCATGCAATATCAAGATCGAGTCAAAATCAATACAAGAGTTCAAGCATCTCAAAATACGAAATTCAAGATTCGAATATCAAGATCGAAGAATAAATTTCTAGATAAAATTGTAAAGGTATTAACTCTTTGATCCTTAGCAATTAAATGAACGAAAGCTCAAAATTATTTTTTATCACTTGCATAAAAATATTTTGATCAAAGCCAAAAATTAATTTTTTAAAACTGTGGAAACGGACAATCCGTTTGGTAAACTGGTTTAACCGGTTGACCGTTTGAACTGAACCAGTCTACCGTTTGAATGTCATTTTCCAAAAAGTGTCCGTTCTGATTTTTTTGCAGTTCAACGGCTAGTTTTGACCAATCTGATCGGTCAACCGTTTGGTCAGAAAGTGATGAAAATTCATCTCTATAAATACTACTTCATTTATTATCATTCAACAACACTTACAAGAGCATTTATAGAGAGAATCATATTGCAAAACTTCATTCAAAGCTTCATTGTATTTATATCTTCAATATCTCTTATTGAAAATTTTGTTTGATTAAATCAAACTTTTGATTCATCATCCTCAACAAAATTTTCTTCTAACACTTGAGCTTTCCTTATCTATTACTATTCATTAAAGTGTTAGTCTCTCTTAGAACTAAACTTGTATTTACCATTCATCTAGAGAGCAATACTCAAATTAATCTCTTTACATTTTTGGGTCATATTGAGGTCCATTGAAAGCTCAATATTGTATAAGGATATGTGCTCCTTGTTTGTAAGTCACCGGATATATTGTAAGAGTTTGGATTACACCATAAGTTAATCAAAATAGTGGAAAGGCCGTGCTCGTGTTGGAGAGCTTGGTAACGTGGAACGTAGATCATTGGTTGGATCGAACCTCCATAAAAATATCGTTTGCACTCTTTCTTCCATTTTATTTACTTATATTGTGCTAATATTTTTGTGAATTAATTTTAATTTCTTAAATATCACTTTTGAGAATATTTTTCAAAAAAGTTTGAGAAAACCAATTCATCCCCTCTTAGTTAGTTATTCTTGGGCTATCAATTGGTATCAGAGCGAGGTGCTCATTTTTTTTGAAGATTATATAATCTTGAGTAATGGCTAACCAAAATATTCAAAACCTTGAGGGTCACTCTACAAATCGTCCTCCCTTCTTTAATGACACACATTACAATTATTGGAAAACTAGAATGATGATTTATATTCAATCAATTGATTATAACATTTGGGAAATCATCGAGTTTGGTCCATATGTGCCTACCAAAATTATTAAAGTTGATGATAAACCGGACCAAACTATTTCTAAGCCTAGAGAAGAATATGATGAAGAGGATAAAAGAAAAAGAGCCAAACATTTACTTTATTGTGCTGTAGATAAAAATGAGTTTAATCGTATTAGCACATGTGATTCCGCATATGATATTTGGCATGCATTAGAAATAACTCACTTAGGTACCAACAATGTTAAAGAAACTAAAATAAATCTATTGACAAAAGATTTTGAAAATTTCTTTATAAAGCAAGATGAACCTATTGTTGATAGGATTACTCGCTTTACCGATATTATTAATGGCCTTAATGGCTTTGATCGAAAGTTTACTAACGGTGAACTTGTGAGTAAAATGCTTAGGTCACTTTTGGAAGATTGGAATTCTTTGAGGATGTTGATAGAAAATACAAAAGACGTCAACACTTTTCCATTGGAGGAGCTATATAGAACATTGATGATGTATGAGCTCAACAATGCCGAAACAAAGAAGAAAACAAGAAGAAGCAAAGAAGAGATGAAGGGGCCTCTCAAAAAGCAAATTGCATTGAAATCAACAAACGATGAAGGATCCTCCAACACAAACATGAGTGATGAAGAACTTGATGACTTAGTTCTTCTTGTCAAGAAATAGAGAGGATTTCGAAACAATAGGCAATTTCAAAAGAAGGATGATAAAGGTAAAGAGAAAAACAAAAAGATCATATGATATGATTGTGACAAACCCGGTCATAAGATGACCGAATGACCGAACAAAAAGAAGTTCACCAAAAAGAAAGCTCTTCAAGCGACATGGGACGATAGTGATGAAGATGATCTTGAAGAAGATGAAGTTCAAGAAGAAATCGCCAACATGTGCTTCATGGCCATTGATGACGAGGTAAGTACAAACAACAATGACTCTTACATTGACTTATCTACCTCTTATGATGAAATTCTTGAAGAATTTGAGAAACTTATTTCAAAATAATCTATTCTTAACAATAAACACTCATTATTGAAAAAGATAGTGAAGAAACTCTTTATTGCACAAAAGGACTTTGAAAAAGAAAAAGATGATCATAAGTCTTTAATTAAAAAAAATATTTCATTAAAAGAAAAAGTTGTTGATTTAACAAGCATTATTCACAAATTTACCCAAAGAAATAAAAATTTTGAATTAATGTTTGGTGAGCAAAAATGTGTGTTTAACAAAGGGAGAATTGGATACAAACCTCTCTTGAAACAAAAATTCCTTGAAACTATTTTTGTAAAATCGTCCAATTTTTCTCAACAAAACATCACATGTAGTTTTTACAAGAAAGTTGATTATGTTACTTATAATTGTTCAATTAAAAATGTTCAACTAAAAATAGACTATACTTTGAAAGGAAACACAAGTGGATAAAAGAATCCACAAACACTAACTATCAAGGACCCAAACTTATGTGAGTACCAAAAATCAAAAATTTAAATTATTTTTGTAGGTACCATAAAAGGTCAAGAGCAATTGGTTTTTGGATAGTGGTTGTTCAAAACACATGACGGGAGATCGATCATTACTATCAAATCTCAAAAGAAAATATGGAGGTCATGTAACTTTTGGAGACAATGCCAAAGGAAAAATCATAGGCATTGGAAATATTGGTAATCATTATTCTCCCTCCATTGAAAATGTTTTATTAGTTGATAACCTTAAACATAACTTGCTTAGTATAAGTCAATTATGTGATAAAGATTATCTCATTAAATTTGATTCTTCCAAATGCCTCATTGAGGATGCTATATCTAAAGAGGTATTGTTCATAGGGAGCCGAAGTAAGGATGTTTATATCATATCTATTGAATTTGAACTTGAAAAAGAAATAAAATGTCTTTCAAGTATAAATGGTGATTCTTGGTTATAGCATAGGAGATTAGGTCATGTTAGCATGGACTTACTTTCAAAAATCTCCAAAAATAACTTTGTAAAAAGTTTACCAAATATAAAGTTTGAAAAAGATAAAATTTGTGATGCTTGTCAATTTGGAAAACAAGTAAAGAGTTCTTTCAAACTTAAACAACACTCTTCTACTTCAAGACCTTTACAACTTCTCCACATGGACTTATTTGGACAATCTAGAACTGCTAGTTTGAGTGGAAAATATTATGTATTTGTTATTGTTGATGATTTTTCAAGATTTACTTGGGTCATTTTCTTGAATTTAAAAGATGAAGCTTTAAATCTATTTAAACATTCTTGCAAAAGAGTCCAAAATGAAAAAGGATACACCATTACCACAATTAGGAGTGATCATGGTGGAGAATTTGAAAATATAGCTTTTGATGAGTTTTGTAAATTTAATGGATATGTACATAATTTATCGGCTCCTAGAACCCCTCAACAAAATGGTGTAGTAGAAAGAAGAATCGAACATTGCAAGAAATTGCTCGAACCATGTTGAATGAAAACAATTTACCAAAATACTTTTGGGCCGAAGCCGTAAACACGTCATGTTATATTTTAAATAGAGTTTTGGTAAGTCGAAAGAAAACCAAAACTCCATATGAGCTTTAGAAAAATAAAATTCCCAATATCGGATATTTTAAAGTTTTTGGTTGCAAGTGCTTTATTTTAAACACAAAAGAAAATTTGGGAAAATTTGATCCAAAATCCGATATTGGAATTTTTCTTGGATATTCATCTACTTGCAAAGCTTTTAGAGTTTTTAACAAAAGAACTTTAGTAGTTGAAAAATCTATGCATGTTGTTTTTGATGAAACTAACTTCATTGTACAAGAAAAAGTCATTGATGATGAAGATTTGGAAATCCCATTTGAACAACTAAGTGTTCAAAATTAAGACAAAGGGAATCCAAATAACATTGAAACTCAACATGAGGAGGAAACGATTATGCAACAAAATGAAGAAGAACCTCATGAAGATCTCAACACTTCATCATTATCAAGAGAATGGGGGTTTGTCCCCTCTCACTCAAAAGATCTCATCATTGGTGATCCATCAAAAGGGGTAAGCACAAGAAATTCTTCTAGAAATTTTCATAACAATTGTGTCTTTCTTTCACAAATCGAGCCAAAGAATTTCAAAGAAGCCGAGTTTGATGAATTTTGGATTCTAGCTATGCAAGATGAACTAAATCAATTTGAAAGAAATCATGTTTGGGATTTAGTTGCTAGACCAAATTCACAAACTGTAATTGGCACAAAATGGGTTTTTCGAAACAAATGAGATGAAAATGGTATTATTGTGCGTAACAAAGCTAGATTAGTGGCTCAAGGTTACAATTAAGAAGAATGTATTGATTTCGAAGAAACTTTTGCACCGGTTGCTAGATTAGAGTCAATTCGCATGCTTCTTGCTTTTACTTGTCATAAGAATTTTACTCTCTTTCAAATGGATGTCAAAAGTGCATTTTTGTATGGAGTCATTCAAGAAGAAGTTTTTGTTGAGCAACCGCCCGGTTTTAAAAATCACAAGTATCCGGACAAAGTTTTCAAACTTAGAAAAGCTCTTTACGGATTAAAACAAGCTCCTAGAGCATGGTATGAGAGATTAAGTAAATTTCTCTTATCAAATGACTTTTTAATGGGTAAGGCGGATACAACACTATTTACAAAAACCAAAAAGAATGATACGATTGTTGTTCAAATTTATGTTGACGATATCATTTTTGGTGCTACTAACATTTCCCTATGTGAAGAATTTTCTAAGTGCATGAGTAGGGAATTTGAGATGAGCATGATGGGTGAACTCAAGTTCTTTCTTGGACTTCAAATCAAACAAACTAATGATAGAATATTCATTAGTCAAACCAAGTATATCTTGGATATGCTCAAAAATTTTGAAATGGAAGAATTGAAGCCAATGAACACTCCAATGAGCTCATCAATCAAACTAGATAAAGATGAGCAAGGTACTTCCGTTGATATAACAAAATATCGAGGTATGATCGGATCCCTTCTTTATTTAACCGCTAGTAGACCCGATATTGTGTTTAGTGTATGCTTATGTGCTAGATATCAATCTAATTCTAAGAATTCCCATCTTAGTGCCGTAAAACTCATTTTTCGTTATCTTAGTGGAACTAGATCTTTAGGTCTTTGGTATCCTAAAGAAACTCATTTTGATTTACTTAGTTATTCGAATGCCGATTGGGTAGGTTGCACAATTGACCGTAAAATCACTAGCGGAACTTGCCATTTTCTAGGTTTTGCTTTAGTTTCTTGGTTTAGTAAGAAACCAAATTCCGTTGCCTTATCAACCGCCGAAGCCGAGTATATCTCCGCCGCTAGTTGTTGTGCTTAAATCCTATAGATGAAACAATCTCTTTCTGATTATCACCTATCATTCGAAAATGTTCCTATTATGTGTGATAACACTAGTGCCATAAATTTATCCAAGAATCCCGTTTTGCATTCTCGAACCAAACATATTGAGATAAGACATCATTTTCTTCGAGACCATGCACAAAAGGGAGATATAACTTTGGAGTTTGTAAACACCGAAAAACAATTGGCCGATATTCTCACAAAACATTAGCTCTTGAAAGATTTTCATACATTCGACGAAATTTAGGTATAATTGATGAATGTGAAATATGTGTCTAACTTTTTATGTTTTCTATAATTGATTGCATTTTATGTGACAAACATGTTTTACAATTATTTGACAAAGGACCAAATCAATGATTTTGGCAAAAATTCTGCAAAACTGTCCAAACGGACGATCGTCATTTCAAACGAACGTCCGTTCAACGTCAAATGGATGAACCATTGTCAAATCCGGTTCATCATCCGTCTAAGCAGAGAGTTTTGCCAAAATTAAAAAGTTTAAACGGTTGACCGTTTCACTTAAGCGGACGTCCGTATTATTTTAAACGGACGACCGCCACATCATCCGTCACATCATCCGTTTGAACAGAGAGTTCGTTTTTAAAAAATTCAGTCCAAACGGGCGACCGTCTGTTTTGTACGGTCGGCCGTATAAGTAGAAATCAGGGTTTTAACCTCAGAATTTTTCAAAATTCTTCATTCCTTCTTCGCGAACATACGGTTTTCTCTTCCAATCTCTTTCCATTCATCAAATCTCCCTTCAATCTTCAAAATTTCCACTCAAAATCAAAAACACATATCAATTCCACACGCAAATCCGGCAAAACCCCAATTTCTATCCACGAAATCATCAAAATCCACCCCAAATGGACGAACTCAAACCCGAGTCTCTAAATCCGGTTTCCAACACAATGTCTCGGATGAAAATGGCTGCCAAACGTCCTAGGAGGGAAAGGCAACCTTCTCCATCCTCCTCCGAAGAGGACCCTCAAACAAAACGAATAGATCGGTGTCCCGTCCTCATGGGTAAGAACGTCGACCTTGCCTCTTTCACACACGATGCACCCTCATTCAATATTGAAAATCTTTCTATGGGTATGGGTTGGGTTCCTCTTCTTACCCTAAATGATAAAATTTATCCTCCCATTGTCAAAGAATTTTACACAAATATGATTTTCTCTCCGGGGGTGGGTATTTCGTCCTTTCTTATGAACAAATGAATTAAGATCACTCAAGACCTTATTCGTTCCATTCTTCATCTTGAGGATGGTGGTATGCGTCTCTATACCACCAAAACAATTCCTCACACTACCGATTATGATCCGGTGGAAGCTTGTTGTTCCGTCACCGGAAATCATTTTGAGGCCGCCGTACGTCTTAGCACAAATCAACTCACTCTTCCATGCCGTGCCCTCCATAACATCATCGCCCATATTATCGTTCCACGAAAGGTTCATTTAGATGAGGTCAATCATTTTGATGTCTTCGTTCTCGACTCTATCCTCCGTTGGCGTAAGCTCGACTTTTCATACATTATGATCCAACATATGAACTGCGTTCTTAGCGGCACTAGAGCTAAGGCGCTTCCCTACGGAATGATTCTTACTTAAAATTTTCAACACTTTCAAATCACCTTCCGTGATTCGGTCACCCTCCTTCCTAAAGCCACCGACACCATCAATATCCTTACGCTCAAACGGATGAAAATTTTCAAAGAAAACGGACAATGGGTGGCGAAGTCAAAAGGGTTTGACAATGAGTCTGGACCCTTCACGTTACCATTCGAGGGTGAAGATATAGACGATGACGAAGATGCTCCTCCCCCGTCTCAACCTCAACCACGATCACATCAGCCGTAGTCCTCCACCTCCAGCTTCAACGAGGACCAGTTTAATTTACTAAATGGACGGATCGACTCGTTTTCATCTTCGGTCGAGGGTCTACACCATACCGTAGGGACTCTCCAACATTTGGTTGACGGCATGACTACATTGCTTCAAGCTCTTCATTCCCGTCTTGATGTTGTGCTTCCTCCGCATCCGCCACCGGAGAACTAGCCTCGTTTTCAGTTTGTGTGTTTTTGAAACAATGCATTGTTCTAGTATTTCATTTATGCCATCTACAAACTATGATTGTCTTTTCCGTTTATCAATGTATGGTATATTTTGTTTAACTTTCAAGTTTTCACCTTAATGTTTCGATTATTTTTGTTTTGTTTATCCCAAAAGGAGGAAAATATGTGATATGAGATGTGAGATGAATTTGAAAATATGTGATGTGATGAATTTGATAAATGTGATAATACATAAATGTGATGAAAATTTGATAATATTTGACAATCGACTTGGACATTTGATAAATGATAAAATTGGCAAATCAAATAAAAATGGTATCATGTAATACAAATTCATCAAACCATGTTTACTTGAAAAGGAAAGGGGGAATATATATGCTTTATTTTATCTCATTATTCTATATTCTCACATTGTTTGTCATAATCAAAAAGGGAGAAATTGTTGACATATGGTTAACTTTAAACCTTAATGTTTAGATTATAATAAACAAAATAGTTGTGTTTTCTAACAATCTATTTTCAAGCAATATTCAAAGCGCTACAAATCGAACTCTCATGCAATATCAAGATCAAGTCAAAATCAATACAAGAGTTCAAGCATCTCAAGATCCGAAATTCAAGATTCGAAGATCAAGATTGAAGAATAAATTTCTAGATAAAATTGTGAAGGTATTAACTCTTTGATCCTTAGGAATTAAATGAACGAAAGCTCAAAAATATTGTTTATCACTTGCATAAAAATATTTTGATCAAAGTTAAAAATCAATTTTTTAAAACTGTGGAAACGGACAATCCGTTTGGTAAACCGGTTGAACCGGTCGACCGTTTGAATGTCATTTTTCAAAAAGTGTCCGTTCTGATTTTTTGCAGTTCAACGGCTAGTTCTGACCAATCTAACCGGTCGACCGTTTGGTCATCCGTTTGGTCAGAAAGTGACGAAAATTTATCTCTATAAATACCACTTCATTTATTATCATTCAACAACACTTAAAAAAGCATTTATAGAGAGAATCATATTGAAAAACTTCATTCAAAACTTCATTGCATTTATATCTTCAATATCTCTTATTGAAAAACTTTGTTTGATTAAATCAAACTTTTGATTCATCATCCTCAACAAAGTTTTCTTCTAACACTTGAGCTTTCCTCATCTATTGCTATTCATTAAAGTGTTAGTCTCTCTTAGAACTAAACTTGTATTTATCATTCATCTAGAGAGAATACTCAAATCAATCTCTTTACATTTTTGGATCATATTGAGGTCTCTTGAAAGCTCAATATTGTATAAGGATCGGTGCTTCTTATTTGTAAGTCACCGGATACATTGTAAGGGTTTGGATTGCACCATAAGTCAATCAAAATGGTGGAAAGGCCATGCTCGTGTTGGAGAGCTTGGTAACGGGCGACGTAGATCATTGGTTGGATCGAACTTCCAAAAAAATATCGTTTGCACTATTTCTTCTCTTTTATTTACTTATATTGTGCTTATATTTTTGTGGATTAATTTTAATTTCTTAAATATCACTTTTGAGAATATTTTTCGAAAAATATTGAGAAAACCAATTCACCCCCCTCTTGGTTAGTTATTCTTGGACTGTCATTAAGGCTATTGGAGGTCGGGTAGCTTGGGGCCTTGTAGATTGCTACCCAGCCACTAATGTCTTAATGCCCTTGGAAGTCGGGGCAGTAGGCATTGGGGCCAGGTAGCTTTCTACCCAGTCATATAGGCCTTGAGCCTGGGTAGCAAGCTACCTGGCCACTAATTTTATGGATTTTCTACTTAATTTAGGGTATAATTCTTTCTATTTCAGTTTCAGACCCGTCTGTAAGAAATTTGAGAAGAAATGATGAAAAGAGCAACAAGTTGGCAAATATTTAAAGAATATGTAAACTCAATTAGAACTTGAAGGACCAAATTGAAAGTTATGAAAAGTTTGAGGACTAAAATGACCAAGATCTAAAGTTAGACGACTAAAAGATACAATTTGGAAAAACTTAAGCTGGACGAGCACCCAGCACTGTTTAACAAAAGCAGAGAGCAAAATGCATACTTGGGCGATCGCCCGGAAATCACCCAGGCTAAATTTTGGCCGCGGATATTTTATTTCCTTTTTGTGTTCGACTACAATTAGAAAACTTTTGGCCTACAATTTTAAGAATTTTTGGAGATATTTTGGACACCTTTAGGAAACTATAAATATGAGTTATTAACTCATAATAAGAGAGCTGATTTGGGGCCGATTTAAAGCCGAATTTTGGAGAGAAAAATAATAAACGAAACACCAAATGGAGATCAAGATTCATCCTTTCAAGAATTAAATTAAGATCAAGATCAAGATTTTCTGTTTTGAATGTTCTTCTTCTCTGGATGATGAATAATCTATTTTTTTCTCTTTATTTTCTTATTATTAGTATGTTTGGCTAGACTATTTTATGCTAGGATTACGATGAAGCTTGTAGTTTAGATTTTTCTATTTAGAAACTTGGTTTTTGACGATTTACTTCAATATAGTTTGAATAATTAATTTTGATTTCATTTCATCTACAATTATATACGTAGTAATTGTTGGTTTGTTTTACTATCGAGAGACCGAAAGTATCATAGACAATATTTTAATTATTTTAAAGTCCGATAGGGGATAGAAATATACCGCTATGCTTTATTTGATCTTTAATTATACGTAGAAATTTAATGTATTCTTGTGTATTCGCATTCCTCATAGAGATATAGTCGGGTCACACATTTGAATATGTTTGATTTTATTCGAGAGAAACTATTAAACAATTTAGAGATATTAATCTTCATAACTGATGTAATTTGTCAAAATCAAGAATCAAAATAGAGGAATTAACAACTATAAGTGGATTCGGGATCCTAGAACTTTTCTCTTCCAAAGTTAAAGTAATTTTTATCAAATTTAATCTTTACTTATTTGAATTATAATTATTTAATTGTTCTTAGTCTAGATTTTAGTTAGTTTTTAAACACCAAATTTTTAAAGTTAACAGATTCGGTTAAGATTACTATCATTGAAATTAAACTATCTAAATCTCTGTGGGTACGATACTTGGACTCATAATCCATTATATTACTTGTGCGATCCGTACACTTACGGAATATTAAACATAAAAATCACGGACAGTTCCTACCCCACCATAAGGTCCTTGGAGGCTGAATAGCGTGCTACCCAACCTCAAAGCCATGGCCGAGTAGGATTTCTACCTGGCCTTAAGGCCCTTGGAGGTCGGGTAGCTTGGGGCCTTGTAGGTTGCTACCCGACCACTAATGTCTTAATGCCCTTGGAAGTCAGGTAGTAGGCATTGGGGCCTGGGTAGCAAGCTACCCGTCCACTAATGCGTACTACTCGGCCTTAAGGCCCAAGCTACTCAGCCTTAAAGCCTTTGGAGGGCATATAGGCCTTGGGGCCGAGTATCAAACTACCCGACCACTAATGCACTGGAGTCGGGTAGCTTGCCACTCGACCTTAATTAAGGCACTTGGAAGCCGGGTAGCAAGCTATCCAGCCACTACCCGGCGGAGGCCTTGGGCCCAACTGGAATCTTTTTGCTGTCAGATAGCACGCCCAGAGTACTTTGCAAAGGTCGAGTGTTACCCGGCCTTTGACGATGTTGGTGGTCATTCTTTTGGTTTGAATTTTGTAATTTTTTTGTTTCGATAGCATCATACAGAAAGATGACAATACATAGAAACTCTCATTCCTACATTGAGAAGCATTTATTTTTCTGCAACATTATTGAGAACATTTGCAGACAATCAAGTTCACACTCGTATGATTATCTATTATCTTGATTTTAAGCCATGAAAGGCACATCAATAGTAATAATATTTTCGGTGGGATCCGGAGTCCATCAAGTCGAGGATAGCATTCCTCCCTTGAGCATTCAACTGAGCTTCAAGCCTGGACTTTTCTTGAGCTTCATTCGATGCCTCAATCTCCAGAAATTTGTGAGCAGTCGACTCCATCAAACATTCATTACAGCTTTGTGAACTATTCGCTTCTTCTTTTCGAGTTACATTACCAGTCGCACAATTTGAATGCATCCCAAAATCACAATGAAAGCAATAATACACCTCATGAGGGTGCTTTTCAATAAAGTATTTTGGCAGGCAATTTGGCACACTGAATATGGAGATCAAATTCACAGTGTGCACAACTGAAACTGAATGCATTGCCTTTTGATCCACACGCATTGCACGAAAATGATTGACTTGAATAGGTTGGGTTTGGGAGGAGAGTCAAGGGATGAGAGGGATGACAAATGTGTTGAAGAGAACGAGGAATATTAAGGCATTGATCGTGAAGATAGTAATTGCATGAATAACAGCCATGAAATGGCTCAGTTATAGGATTTTCACAGGCATTGCAATCAATTTTCTTACCTATATCTAGTTTGAGGGCATTCAGTATGTGTTTGTGGCTGAAATGTTGATTGTCTTGAAACTTCATATCTCTCTCTCTCTCTCTCTCTCTTTACGTCTGTCTTCTCTATCTATGTGTGTGTATTGTGCATTATTCTTTGAGTTCAATTTTTATTATTTTGTTCAAAAGCCAGCTTTTATGGTGACTTGTTCGAAATTGCAAATGTTAGCAAGCATATCGAATGATTTGTTGCTTAAATTCCATGAAATTTTAGCCTATCGGATAGTTGCTTGATGTTCAGCTGAACAGGATAAGATAAAATAAAAAAGAGGTAAGAAGAAAGAATACCTAATTTGTAATTTTTGTTTACTGAGTATGAATAAACTTGAGTTCAAAAATGGCATTGATGAGGAATATAGTTAGCTTGCTGATTCAATTTGTCCTTTGCGTGTGTAGTTCAAAAGAAACTCTTTTTATCTATACTGATAAAAATTTAAATGGTGTATACAATTAGGACTTTTAAAAAGATTTTTAAATATTTAAAAAGTTTGAACGTTTCAATATAGATTTTTTAAGACTCTTTGAAAGTATTGATATATTTAAATTGAGAATAACACTGGAAATTTCTCTTACTTACCAAATTTCTGGAGACTTTTGCTTGAAAGTAAAAATAGCAAATCTTAAATAAAATAATAATTAAAAATTCACCGTAATTGATGGAAATTTACAAATCCGTTAAAGAAGATTCAATGGAGTCAGCAATTCTTCAACAAATAGTAATGGTGGCTCAAGTTCAAGTGCAGCTGAGCTCACGGAAAATGATGTCCTCATCTTGATTGCCTCTAAACAAAAATATATACTAGCAAGCAGGAATCCGATCTTCAATTTGTAGTAAGTAAAATCTTCAAGTTTTCAATTTTGTAGCAATTGAATTTCAAGAGAACGGTGATTTAAGATGCACTTTTTGAAGGGCAAAATGAGTAAACACTATATTTTGATCGAGGAAAAAAATGAACAAGGAAAAGAAAAGGGAAGTGGGAGAAGAAAAAAATTAAAAAGAAAAAAGAAAATAGCAATCACCACAAATATTTAATTTCTTTCTTTTTTGTTCTTATTCCTTTTATTAAAATCGAATGTTTGCCCATTTTACTCTTCAAGGAGTGAGTCATGTGAAGCTCACGTGACAAATTGACATCTAATGGATGGATATATATCGTCTGTTGTGGACCAGTTGCTATAAAACTAAAAGGTTGAATACTTACTTATGACTAGTTGAAGGTTGAGAGACCAAATTACTACATTCTGCATAAGATGGGGATGGTAACTATAATTAAGTGCCTTGTTATTGTATGCATAATGCTCGCGCATGTAAAATTAATGAGAGGTTTTACTGTGTTTTTCATGTGTTTTATCGATAACTTTCAATAATTTCTCGACAATCCCTCGAGGGAAATTTCTGAAGAAGATAAATTTACAAAATGAAAGGATGTTGTCTATTAAATAGTGTCGTTTTGGTCACACATGTCACAGATGGCTTCCGTTTGGTTTTATCTTCAAATGCCCTTTTTTCGTTAATATGAATGAATATTTTGAGAACAACACTATTTGTCAAGTTAAAAGGCCCTATTTTTCAAATAATAAATCAAAAGCTTTATCTATAAATTGGCGAAAGAATCTGATTATTTCATCTAAATCCTCAATATTTTTTTTGTACTTTCCTTTTGTATTCCACAAATTATGGCAATATCTATAGTATAACACAAGTCCCAATAAATTGGTGGTAGGTTTCACTGTATGCGCAACGATTTATATGGCAGTTTTCTCTAAATTTTACATGACTTGTGTCCATAAGAAAGTTTCACATTGCAACGCTTACTAACAAAGTTTTCCTTAAACTTTATGTAAGGAAAATATGAAATACTGGCTCGCTAATTCTGGGGATGTAAGCAAAAATCGTCAAAGTAAATAAAAATTGTGTTTTTGAAACTAATGGGTTGAGTCTATGTAGACCCGTTAACAATATGACTTCGATCCAAATTAAACCGATATAAAATGATTTGGTTTAAGTTTTAATATTTTAAAAGTAATTTAAAAACAAACCAAACACGCTTAAGAGTTTTTTCAAAAAACAAATGAAAAAACCATACCCAGTCACAAATTCCTCTCTCACTTTAGTCATTAGTTACTTACAATTTTACAAAATAATGGAACGAGAGAGGAATTTGTGGTTGTTGATATATTTTGCTTTTTTATTTTAGAATAATACTATTTATCATCTCTGGTGATTATCATGTCTAGTGATTATCATCAATCTATTTAATAACTATATTGATATTAAATGATCAGATTCAATAAGATATGCTTTATTTTATTTCTATATAGACATGGTAAGTGCACAATGCAATGTATCTATTGAACTTGTGAATTCAATTGACGAGGCTTATTCAATCTTGTAACAATCTTTTTCTACAATTGAAGAAATGCGGTTTTAAACAAAGACCTGAGCAACGTAAAGAAACTGTCTCTTCCACATGGATACACATAGC
This sequence comes from Forsythia suspensa, assembly GCA_023638005.1. Classification (NCBI taxonomy): domain Eukaryota; kingdom Viridiplantae; phylum Streptophyta; class Magnoliopsida; order Lamiales; family Oleaceae; genus Forsythia; species Forsythia suspensa. The sequence goes on from CM042671.1 coordinate 36,276,303, forward strand.
AGATGTCCAACTGTTCTACTAACGACAATGTTTCTATATTAATTCTAGTTTTGTCCATACGTCTGAGCACTCCTTTAATAAGTAAGGCTAATACTAACTTATACTTATTTCCTTGATGATCGCAATCAATAATAGCATTTCCAACTCATGCAACGATATATGGGTAGAATCGTTTAGATACTTCTTCTAAGTCTGTGTTTTGACAACACTTCTAACACACTCAAACTCCTCGGATTGTCATGGCAAAGCAAACCCGCCAGTAAACAATATTCTTGCATCTCAAAACCTAGCTAGTTCTCCACTCACTTTAAATCATGTCTCATGTACTTTATTGGAATGTACTATTTAAGAATAAAATGATGAACTAATTTTCCACTAAATTGGAGTTGCCTGTTATACAATTTTTCAAAATGTGCAAAACAGTTCTCCCTAAATTTAGCTTTTTGTCGATGATCATAATTTTGTATAATCACGTTTATATACTTTGTGTTGCTTAGCTGTGTGATTTGTCCATCAAATTTAACATTCTCAGCTACAATATATTCAACATGCATCTGTAAAATACATCAAATCAACAAATTATTAACCCAAACATTCATAATGGAAATGATAATTCTATCAACACATATTTCAAAATGGTCACACTACTACTGGATACAAAAATACGTTTCAAATATGATACAAAAATAGGTTTGGCAAATTACTGTCAATAAAATCCGCAATCTCTAACAAAAATTAACACAATGTCGATGTCATCGACATTATTGGTTAATGTCGATGTCAACAACATTACCATTAATATCGATGACATCGTGGCAACCATAATGTCGATGTTATCGACATAGATGGTTTGTTCTAGAAAAAATTTTGAACACTTTTTTTCATGGGTCTGCCTCTTTTTTTTTTCTAATTTTAATTTCCAAAACATACATATTGACAACAAAAATGGGCAACTAAACAAATTAAAGCTTATAACATACTTAAAATATGTCAAATCGATCTACTTCCTTGAACTAGAAAAGATTTCAAAATATATGAGAATTTGGGCCCGGCTATGGAGATTTTGTAGATAGAAATTAAAAGTTGCGGAGAAAGAGATAATAATTGAAAGGTGGAGAGAGAGAGTGTGTGTGTGTGTTGGGGGGTGGGGATGGGGGTGGGGGTGGGGTGGGGTGTGGGGAAGGTGAGAGAGGGTGTAAGAGGGAAAATATTAAAAAAAAAAATTAGGGTATTTTTGTCCACATTTTTTTACATTTAGTCAATTGATCAAATGTTATTTCAAGTAGACATATTTCAAAATACATGTTGTCCAATTCCCTCTAAGAAATTTATCATATGTTTACCTTTTATTGATTTATGATAATTAAAAAAAAAAAAGGAAGTCATCCAATTTTGAGTAAATTTTATTTTAGTCACTCAACTTCTTTTTTATTCCAAACTCGTCATTCAAATTTCTATTTTGTTTCAATTTGGTCACCCATGATGATGTTGGAAATGGTGTTTAATTAATTTGGATTTGACCAACTTTGACCAAATAATTGATTGGGTTCTATTAACCAATTGAGGTGGGACCCTGGTTTAGCACAATCTACTCCGCGAGTAGATGTTCATTATATATTTGGTTGTGCAAAACCACTTTCGAGTGAATGAGAAATTATAGCCAAAAGTGAATACCTTAAACTTGGAATATAAAAGGGTAAATTGGAGAAAAAGTGGGAACATTGTCCCACATCGGAAGATAAATAGTATTTTATTTATTCACATAACCCAAGATTGGAATTGGGTTTGGGCCCCAAGGAGTACCACAAGTATTTGGAAGGGGAGAGACCTAGACCCTATTGGGTTCGGTCCAAAACCCACACACGCGCGCCGCCGCCGCCTGCCCTCGTGGCTCGTGGATTGGGCTTAGCCCAATATAAGCTTTTTGGACAAATAAATTAAATAATATTTATGTTATTTAATTATCCTTCCAATAATATTTTCAATAAATTATGGACACGTGGTATCATCAGATTGCAACACGTGTCTTAGAAGTTTCCAGATTCTGTCTCAAAAGACACCGGAAGATGAATTGGCAAATGAAAAATTCAAACTACCAGACATATCATTCTTGCACCCTGCATTTCTGCATACTGCCTTCTTCCGTCCTTGCATTTAAAGAGAGTATACAACAATTTCCAGTTCGCTGTTTCTCGAGGTTTGAAGTGCTACTACCGCGATGAGGGATCGTTGTATCTTAGGAGATGTTTGTCATCCAACCGTGAGCACCTGTGCGGGGCAATTTCGTCTTAAGGATAAAAAGTTTACCTCTTTCCTCGATCCAACATTTCTGTCGTTTTTAATTTCTGCATTTTGTTCAAGTAAGTTATTTTTTGTACATTAATTTCAGAATATAATTTGCATTAATATATCCAACAATCTTAAGGAGAAATTTTGGCATTTGAACGTGTACATTAATTTGAATCGGTGTTGTGCATTCAATTTTGAATCAGTGTGCATTCATTTTTTGAAACAGTGTTCATTATTTAAAATTGGCATTTCAACGTGTTTGTTATTTCTTCTGTAAAACAGTGTGCAATACAAGAAAAATAAAAATAAGTTTATGGTCCTTGTTTTAAAGTTTTCTTTGTTTTAACTATAATTTTAATTGTCATTTCGGAATTGGGTGAAATTTCTGTCATTTTGTGTTCTACATATGCGTTAAATTATTTTAAAGATCTCTCTGTAATTAAATTGTACTTTTCGGATCTTTTGTCAATTTTTGTCATTTAATGTTATAGTCATATGCATTAAGTTATCAAGCTTAATTCTGAATTGCATTTGTTTCGCGCAGTAATGAACTCATGCTAATAATTAAAAGGATTCAGACGATATGTAAAGGACAACAACATTTTAAGACAAAGTTCCAACAAGAAGTGTTTTATTTATGAATGAGAAAAGAAAAAACAAACAAAATGCCTCTAAAGAGCACAAGCACAAGAATACGATGTGAATAAAACTTATAATTAAAAGAAAAAGAAATTACATAGCTCTCTGTTTTTAGAGAATGATTGATCAGGCCTGTTTCTTCAAACTCTTTTCCTTTTTTTACTTTCTTAAACGGTTTCTAAAACTGATCTTCGTTCAATAACCAACCACTTTCTCCATAATGGTTAATTTATCGGACAACACTGTCTTAACTGCTGCCATTACTTCATGGTTCAACCGTTCATAACTTCTCCGATTCTGCCACGTGGACGTGTGATAAGATGACTAATAACTGTCTGGTAACCGTGCCTTCATGCAGTAATGAGACGTTTAATTCGCCCAGATATTGAGCGTTCACTAAGCCCAGGCGATTTTGTGGGCCTACAAATTCACCTGGGCTCCCTTCTTCGAGTTTCTTAATTGGGCTTAATTGGGCTTTATTCACGCATGTCAACAATTACTCCCCAATATGGCCAAATTAATATCGATTATTAATTTTAACCATATTCGGTGGCGCTTCATATTGTGCATCCAAACGGTACAATCCCACGTAATCATTTATTAACCCAAGAGCACGCCACTACCTTTACCACGATATCCACGCTCGCACTCATCACATCGCTGCACCTTATTCCTTCTATAAAAGAGACACTATTCATCTCCTCCATTCTTATTCAAGTATTCATATTTCCACCATTTTTTAACTTTGCATTCACGAAAAATGGCGACTTCAAAGGATTCTTCGTGATAATCTCATCGACTTCAAGACTTCCAAGAACTTCTTACCGGACCTTGTGTAAACCCATCGCGTGCATGTTACCATTCAAACCTTCTAGGTGGTATGCTCCATTTGGTAACACACTCTTCACCTTGTAGGGTCCCTCCCAATTAGGTGACCATTTTCCATACTTTGGATCTTTGCTATCTGAACGTAATATAGTTTTCCAAACTAAATCGCCCACACTAAAAAATTTGGCTATAACATTTTTGTTGTAATACATAGCTATCTTCTTTTTTGAACTTGTAACCTATCTAGGATGTCTAACTTCAATTCGTCCAATTCCAGTAGATTTTGGGCAAGCAACTCTGCATGTTCATCATCGCTCAAACCATTCTGCAGGCATACTCTGATCGATTGTACATTAATCTCCATAGGCAACACTGCCTCTTGCCCATAAGTAAGTTGGAAATGAGTCACTTTAGTGCTTGAATGTGGAGACGTTCTATAAGTCCACAACGCTCTATTCAAGCATTCATGCCAATTTCTGGCATTCTCATTTATCATTTTCCTTATGATATTTTTCAAAATCTTGTTAGAAGATTCTACTTGACCATTAGATTGGGCATAATAAGGCATAGAGTTCACCAACCTAATTCCAAATTCGCTCAAAAATTCTTTTACTTGATCTCCATTTAAAGAAGTTCCATGATCCATCATTAAAGTTTGGGGTATCCCAAATCTGTAGATGATATGATCACGAATGAATGCTATGATACTCCTTTGAGAGATCTCCCTTAAAGGTATTGCTTCTACCCATTTGGTGAAAAAATCTGTAGCGACTATTACAAACGTGTGTTGTTTGGATAATGGGGGATAAATTTTTCCTATCAGAACTATCGCCCAACCTTTGAACGGCCAAGGCTTAATAATAGGTGCCATTTCTCTTGCTGGCATTCTTTGAATCAGGCCATGTTTTTGACATTCTCAATAACTTTTAGCATATTGAACACACAGTTTACCGATCTTAGGCTAAAACTATCCACTCCTGATAATCAGCCACCTCATTCTTTGGCCAGCTTGATGAGCCCCACATATTCTTTCATGCACTTCGGCCATAATTACTTTAGCCTCATGAAAATTTACGTATTTTAATAGCACGCCATCTGAGCTTTTCTTATATAGTTCTTCATCTACCAGCACGTAATTGAATGAGCGTAATTTCATTTTTCTATCATTCTTCTTATCAGGTTCTTCCAAGGACCTTCTCATTTCTTCTCTCCAATCTATTACATCTCCACCATGTATGCAATGGACATCAATCTTTTTTGCCATTCGTTGTACTACGGGCAATATTACTCCATATTCGCAAATGGAGTCCAAATTTAACATTTTTGAATAGCCCGAAGCCATTTGGCCCAGCTCATTTGCCAAATCGTTATACATTATATTAACGTACTGAAGCTCCACTTGATCAAATTCTTCCAATAATTTTTGAGCAATGTCATATTGGCTTATGATGAAATTACTTTGGCATTTAAAGTCCCCAATCAATTGACAAATCACTATTTGAGAGTCGCCTTTGATGACCACATTTTTCGCTCCCAATTCTAACAATAGCTCTAATCCTACTATCAACGCTTCGTACTCTGCTTGATTGTTGGTACATATTTCATTCAGAGTAAAGGCAAACTTGTGATAGACCCCCAATGGATTTATTAATACCACTCCTACTCATGCACCTCCAGCTGTTTTTGAACCATCAAAGTATAAGACCCAAGGTTTTAATTCGAATGAGTCAACTTCTAACTCTATTTCCTTAGGTACATCTAAACATGGATGATCAGCCAAAAAATTAGCCAATGCTTGATTTTTTTACGGCTTTTTGGGGTATATACTGTATTTCAAACTCTGGCAGTGCTAAAGTCCAAAGACCAATTCTTTGATGCAAAATAGGACGAGAAAACATATACTTAACCAAATTTACTTTGGAAACCAAATAAACAGTTACAGGCCGCAAATAAGCCCTCAATTTAGTACATGTAAAATATAGTGCAAGACATAACTTTTCAACAGAAGAATAATTACATTCACATTTTGTTAGTTGTCTACTAGGATAATATATCGCCATCTCTTCTCCAAACTGGTCTTCTTGAGCGACTAGTCCAGCTATTGACTCTTGTTCAGCCGATATGTATACTCTTATTGGTCGTCCTTGGATAGGTGAAACTAATACTGGTAGATTTGACAAGTATGTCGTCAGGCTATCAAAAGCCTTTTGATGCTTTTCATTCCAGACGAATTTGTCCTGGTTTTTCAATTTTATAGGAGGCGAAAATGCTTTTGTTCGCCTGCACAATTAGAAATGAAACGTCGTAAAAAGTTCACTTGACCTAGAAATCTTTGCAATTCCTTTTTATTACTATGTGGTTTAGCCTCTAAAATGGCTTTTGCTTTATTTATGTCAAGTTCAATTCCTCTTTTGTGCACTAAAAACCCGAGGAAATTTCCCGCATTAACACCAAATGCACATTTCAAAGGGTTTAACTTTAATTTATGTTGTCTCATTCGCTCAAATGAACCTTTCAATTGTTGAAAATGGTCTTTTTCATTAAGTAATTTGACTAATATATCATTAACATAAACTTCAACAAATTCGCCTATCATGTCATGAAAAATTAAATCCATTGCCCTTTGATAAGTGGCTCCTGTATTCTTTAAACCGAAAGGCATAACTACCCATTCAAAACATCCTAAAGCACCCGGACACCTAAACGCAGTTATATGTATGTCTTCTTCAGCTATATAAATTTGATTATATCCTGAATATCCATCCATGAAACAATACATCACATGTCCGGCAGTCGAATCAACTAAGGAATCTACCAAAGGCATTGGATATTCATCTTTAGGCGTAGCTAAATTCAAGTTCCTAAAATCTATGCAAACCCTAATATTACCATTTTTCTTTAACACAGGTACGATATTTGATAACCACTCAACATATCTGATTGTCCTAATAAAACTGGCCTTTAACAATCGTTCTATTTGTTTCTTTACTTCGAGCAATACATTAGGGGCAAAACGCCTAGGAGGTTGTTTATGAGGTTTAAAATTTGATTTAGTTGGTAATCTATGTTCTACCAAACTTTTATCTAAACCAGGCATGTGTTCATATTCCTAAGCAAAACAATCTTTGTATTCTTTTAACAAAGCAATTAATTGGTCACTTACTTCTTTGCTAAGCATTTGGCTGATGAACGTTGGGCGATCTTCTTGTCCATCTCCAATGTTCACCTTTACCAAAGGATTTTGTGCTTGGGCGTGCCCGGGTTTTGTGATCCCCATCACCGTCGTCCGTGTTCTTTGTCGTCACCACTTTTTCTTCTAAACAATCCACCTTATTAATCTCTCGGTCAATACTTTGTTCTAACTTGAACACTGCTAATTTGTTTCTTAGCATCCTTAATGCCGCTTCTCCGTTCATTTTTTCTTTGGTTTTCTTATTGAAAGCCAAAAATCTGGCTTTGAAGGCCTCGAAACCGGCCATATGCTTCAACATTTTTGATCATCTTTTGCCAATTAATAGCTCTTCGAGGGCCACTATGTTTGGCCTCATTTGATCAAACACATCGATAAATGCATCTCTCTGAAACCGATTCTTCGCCTGCGTGTGACGATCCGAGTCTCTTCCCCATTTTGGACTACTCTAATAGGTCCATAATCTCCTTCATACATGAATGTTTCTCTTGAGTTTGCTTGACAACAAAAGGCCTATGATCGGCCTCTACCACTTCTGCTTCACCTTTATCATTCCAAAAAACTAAGCATTGATAGAGCGATAAAGGTATACAACGACTTCCATAGATCTAATCTCTCCCTAATAATACATTGTAGCTAGTAGGGCCATCTATTACAAAGAAAACCGTAGTTCTAGTAGTCGTTCCTACCGTGATATCTAACGGTATCACACCTTTGGTCGAAGTTGTTCCTCTATTGGAACTTGTGAGGATGACTTCTGTTGGGATCATGTCGCTCTCTGACTATGCAAATTTTCTTATCATCTTGGATGGAATAGTATTTATGGCTGCTCCATTGTCAATGAGAACTTTGGCTACCAGAATGCCATTGATTAAAGTTTTCACATATAATGGCCTTAGATGTTTGGTCAATTTTACAGTCGGTCTCCTAAAAATGACCTTTTCGGTTGCTTCAACTTCTTGAACCAAATTGACATGCAACATTTCACACCGACTTTCTCATTTTTTGAACCTTTCTTTTCCTTTCCTCTTGCACTTCATCTTTGATCGTCCATCCCAGCAGGGGTGGCAACATCCTTGGAGGTGATCCGTATTTTTCATAACGCAGTACCACTTTACTTTTCTCTTAGGTCTACCGTATAATACGTAGTAATCAAAGGATCGTCCGGATGGTTCGTCCAACAAATCTACCTCTCGGATGCCTTCCTGATACAGTTGTTTCAAGAGATTATTATATGAGACTCCTATTCTTCTTTTTTCCATCTCTAAATCAATTTCTTCTTCAATATCGCTTATACTAGTCATCTTCTTCTTCTTCATAAACGCCTCGAGATGTCTGACCAATTTCTTATTTGCATTCCAACATGCATGTTTCTTCCACATTGCTTCTCCTTTCTATCTCTCTTTTTCCTTTATTTTTGAATTCATTGCCCAGTAAGTAATGATTAGCCAAAACTGGAGGTAAAGTACCAAATTGAATAGTAATGGATTGCCCTGGATCGTCCTCATGTTCATCTTTTTTCTTCGTTCAAATTTCGATCTCCCAGAAGAATTCTCTGGTAATTCCTCAATTGAATCGCCCATATTGTCTTCCTTATTATCTTGGAGACCATCTTTATTGGTTGCCTTGAGTAAATTAGGCGTTTTAGGACGTGCTATCCCTTGTTGTTGCCTCATCATTTGTCCATAATTTCTTTCATAACGCATTTGTTGCGTCCTAGTCATTTCATTAAAGGGTATCACCCTTCCTGCACTATATTGGAAAAAATGCCATATATTTGATTGACGAGGTTGCGGTCTGAATGTTCTACTATCGTGCATCGGTCTGAATGGCCTCTCAAAAGGTGGTTTTCCACAAAATGGCATACCCATAGGCTAGAAGCTTGGAACGATACTAGGATGAAGGTGACGTCCCCATGATCCTGTTGTTTCTACATTCTCATTTACTTCTCTTCTACATCTAGCACACAAGATTCTTTCGTCTCTTTTAACTTCCTTTCCTTTGAGACGATAAAAAACGCTAGGATGTGGTTCAGGGTCCTCATGTCCATCATCTACCACCAACTTGAACTTAGATAAACCATTTTTGAAACCAGTTGTTATCATATTTACTCCGAGTGGCCGTGGGAAAGGGTTTTCGTCCACTGCCATATTCTTTTTAGCTTTAAAAGTGATTTGCCCTGATTCGATAGCATCTTGTAATACAAGACGGAAAACCAAACAATTATTAGTTGTATGAGACCACGCATTATGCCATTTACAATATCTTTTATCCTTTTTGCTCAAGATTTGGCAATTTATGCTTATCGCTCAATTTTATCTGTTTGTCCTTATACAATCTATCGAATATAATATCAGCTTTGGCTACATCAAATGAGAACGTTCTAGCCTTTTTGTTTTCATCCTCATAGGCTCTTTTTTTATTGATATTCTTGATTTGATCCCCAATTAACCAATTCGGCCAAACATATCTCGGTCTGGTCTTAATATTCATCAACAATATGAACGTAAAAATTCAGGTCCCTATAATAAGTCCCTTTGCTAGAATCATTCATTTGTTCTTCTTCTCTTATTAAACGTTCATACCTAATCACATTGGCTGTCAATTGAAAAAGGTCAGGAAATTCCCTGTCCTGAAACTTCTTTTTTAAATCAAAGCTTAAACAACTTTGAACGATTTTAACAAATTCCTTTTCTGGTAAAGGTACAAAATATTTACTCTTGGCTGTTTTAAACCTCTGAAGAAAAACTTATGCCCATTCAGTAGGCATTTGGCGTAAATTCGCCAAGGTTATTTCAGATTTAGTTTTATAAAACTGACAGTAGAACAATTGTTGCCATGTTTGAACAGAGCTTGCGGGCAAGTTAATAAACCAAGAGAAAGCTACTCCTGTTAATGAACTATGAAACAATCTCATTCTATGATAATTAGTTACTTCACCACATTGTAATATGAATCGCCCTATATGTTCCAGTGTGGAAACTTCACCTCGACCAGTGAATAATGAGAATTCTGGCACTTTATATCCTTTAGGCCATGGGTATGCCTGATCTACCCAATCATGATATGGTTTCCTATAAGTCGGCCTAATAAAAGAATGCATCCCGAAAGCCATTTGATCTTGCATTATCTCTGTGATTTGGTTTCTTAACAACACATTGGGATCGTATGGGACACCTATGGGTTGGTTTACTATTGGTATCATTTGAGGCCTATTATTTGTCCCTGGATTTGTGGCAAAATTGCCATTATTTAAGGCATTATTACCAATAACTTGGGCGTTTCCTCCGTCATTAACCCGTGTTACATTCTCTCCAATATTTTGAATATTTTCTCTTGCATTCAAAGCTACCCCAAGTTAGATGCCCCATTGCCATTACCCAAATTTGCCATTTCACTTCCCCATTTGACGTTGATGGTATGAAAGGTAGTTCTATTCCCTGATTTGGATTCGAGGATTGGGGAGTTATGCCCCCACAATCGTTCTGGCTTGGAAGTGATTTCCTATATTTGGCAAATTTAGTTGACATATCTGGCCTACTAACTTATTCATAAGTTCATTCAAAATGCCTAATTGTTTGGCCATGTTATCATAGTGTACATTTTCATTTTGGGTAAACTTTTCCATGTTATGAACATTTTACAAACTTACCTATCCAACAACATCCTGTGTGAGTTCACTAAGCAGCGCGCGCATAGTTCGAGGACTCAATTCGTTCATTGGTTCATAACGACTTTGATTATGTCCTTCTGTTCTCGGAATACTTTGTTGTTCCTCATACCGCTCAATCACCGAATGGACTACTCGTTGGCTTGCTGGCTCCTTGTCTAAATTTTTATGAGGCAGATTGTTCATTTCTTGTATCCTCTAACACCAAAACTGTCCCATTGGGCATGCCAAATTGTTTCGCACGGTAATGAACTCCCGCTAACAATTAAAATGATTCACACGATGTATAAGGGACAACAACCTTTTGAGACAAAGTCCCAACAAGAGGTGTTTTATTTATGAAGATTACAATTATGAGAAAAGAAAAAACAAACAAAATGCCTCCAAGGGGCACAAGCACATAGGAATACGATGTGAATAAAACTTATAATTGAAAGGAAATGAAATTACATAGTTCTTTGTTTTTTGAGAATGATTTATCAGGCATGTTTCTTCAAACTCTTTTCTTTTTTATACTTTCTTAAACAGTTTCTAAAACTGATCGCCGCTCAATAACCAACCACTTTCTCCATAATGGCTAATTTATCGGACAACGTTGTCTTAACTATTGCCATTACTTCATGGTTCAACCGTTCATAACTTCTGGATTCTACCACATGGACGTGTGATAAGATGACTAATAAGCGTACGGTAACCGCGCCTTCATACAATAATGAGACGTTTAATTTGCCCAGTTATTGGGCGTTCACTAAGCCTGGGCGATTTTGTGGGCCTACAAGTTCACCTGGGCTCCCTTCTTCAGGTTTCTTAATTGGGCTTTATTCCTGTATGTCAACAGTATTTTATATTCTGGATATATTTTAAGTTTCTAGATCACAGTTACATTACATGGAATACTTTAATTCTGGATCAAGTGCATATAATTAGAGTATTTAAATATTCTGGGTCAATTACTAATCGGCGATTCTTGCTTTGAATTGATTTAATTACATACATTGAATAATTCAATTTTTTTTCTTGATTTACGTGCATACAATAATAATCATATGCTGATTCTCTTTTTCAATTATATATACTGAAATTTTTGAAGAATAATATACTGAAATTTATATACTTCATTTAGTGTTTGATACACTAATTATATTCTGAAATTTTATTTGTTGAACTTCATTTTCGTAATAGAAATGGAATTGAATGGGACTAATGTTGTTACCCCTACAAATGTAACACTCAATGCGGTTCCACCAATGGTTATTCCTATCCAATTGACTCATGTTCCTCATGGAGAAAAGCCTGAAAAATTTAGTGGGATTGATTTCAATAGATGGCAATAGAAAATGTTGTTCTATCTCACTACACTAAATTTGGCAAGGTTTCTGACAGAAAACCCTCCGGTAGTGCAAGAAGGAGAGAATAACCGAGAGTCAATTATTGCCTTGGATGCATGGCATTCTGACTTTCTGTGCAAAAACTACATTCTGAACGGGCTGGACAATACACTATATGGAGTAAAAGAACTTTTGAATTTATGTATAGTGAAATGAAAACAGCAAAAGAACTTTGGGAGTCTTTGGAGAAAAAGTACAAAACCGAGGATGCCGGCACAAAGAAATTCTTTGTTGGCAAATTCCTTGACTTCAAAATGATACACTCCAAGATAGTCATTAGCCAAGTTCAAGAATTGCAGGTTCTTCTTCATGATATACATGCTGAAAATATAACTCTAAGCGAGACATTTCAAGTGGTTGCAATCATCGAGAAATTGCCTCCTTCATGGAAGGATTTCAAGAATTATCTCAAGCATAAACGCAAGGAGATGAATTTAGAAGAATTGATTGTTTGCCTTAGAATTGAAGAAGATAATAGACGATCTGACAAGAGGTCTGGTGGATACTCATTGCAAGCAAAGGCCAATGTTATGGAATCAACTTCGAGAAACAATAAGAAAAAAAAACCATTCTGGAGATGCTCCAAAAAATGATGTGAAGAACACAAAAAGGTTCAAGGGCAATTGTTACAATTGTGGAAAACCGAAACATCGCAAAAGTGAATGTCGTAGCAACAACATTCCTAAAAAGAAGAATGCCCAAGTCAATGTGAATGAAGTAAATGCACTATCTGATGATGTGCAAGAGTTGAACTTGTCGACAGTTGTATCTGAATGCAACCATGTTGGAAATCCAAGAGAAGTGTGGGTAGATACTGGAGCTACTCGACACATTTGTACTGACAAAAATATGTTCTCCACTTATAATGATGTTAATGGAGAACAACTGTTCATGGAAAATTCTTCAAGCTCAAAGGTTGAAGGACAAGGAAAAGTGGTCCCGAAATGATTTCTGGCAAAGAACTCGTCCTCAACAATGTACTACATGTGCCCGACATTCGTAAGAATCTTGTTTTTGGGTCTTTACATAGCAAACATGGGTTTAAACTTGTATTTGTGGCTGATAAGATTATACATACTAAAAATGATTTGTATGTGGAAAAAGGATATTTGAGTGATGGAATCAAGATGAATGTCCTTACTATTGTACCAAAATCAAGCAATAATAATAAGAATATGAATTTTTCTGCTTATATGATTGTTCATCTTATTTATGACACTATAGATTAGGACATGCAAATTTTAAATCTATACGCAAGTTAATAAATTTAAATTTGTTGCCTTCTTTGCATTTTGATCCTAATCACAAGTGCAAAACTTGTGTAGAGGCTAAGTTAACCAAAACACCGTTTCACTCGGTTGAAAGAAAAACAATATCTTTAGAGTTAATTCACAGTGATATCTATGATTTAAAGTTTGTGCAAACTCGAGGTGAAAAAAAAAGTATTTTATTCTTCATATTGACGATTATACAAGATATTGTTATGTATATTTGCTAAGAAGCAAAGACAAGGCCTTGGAAGTGTTTAAACACTACAAGAATGAGGTTGAAAATCAACTTAATAAACGAATAAAAATTATTTGTAGTGATAGAGGTGGAGAATATGGAGCATCATTTAAAGAATTTTGTTCAGAATCTGGCATTATTCATCAAACAATGACTCCCTATTCACCTCAATCAAATGGCATCACTGAACGCAAGAACCGAACTCTTAAAGAGATGGTGAATGCGATGTTGATAAGCTGACCACATTCTTCATAAAATTCCACACAAAAGTAAGAATGAAACTCCTTATGAGTTATGGAAAAGTCACAAACCTTCGTATAAATTCTTAAAAGTGTAGGGTGATTGGCTAAGGTAGGAGTACCTAAGCCAAAACAAGTCAAAATCGGGCCTAAAACAATTGATTGCATATTTATTGGATATGCTAATAACAGTAGTGCCTATCGATTCTTGGTACATAAATCAGACAATCATGATATACATGAAAGTACAATCATTCAATGAAGGAATACTGTATTTTTTGAAGATGTCTTTCCATGTGCAAATAATGATTATCAAGGTGATGATGAACCTAGACGTAGCAAAAGGCCAGAACATCTAAACCTTTTAGTCCTAATTTTCTAACTTATTTGTTAGAAAATGAGCCCAGGACATTTAGTGAAGCAATGTCCACTCCAGAAGTACCATTTTGGAAAGAGGCTATAAATAGTGAAATAGACTCTATCATGCAAAATCGCACTTGGAAATTGGTTGATCTCCCACCGGAAAATAAACCTTTAGGCTGCAAGTGGATTTTCAAGAGAAAATTAAAATCTGATGGATATATCGATAAGTATAAGGCTAGATTAGTAGCCAAAGGGTTCAAACAAAAAGAAAGTCTTGACTTCTTTGATACATACTCACCAGTGACAAGGATCACGTTAATTAGAGTTCTTATTGCAATCGCAACATTGCATAATCTTGAGATCCATCAAATGGATGTTAAAACAATATTTCTGAATGGTGAGTTGGAAGAAGAGATATACATGGAGCAACCTGAAGGGTTTATTGTTCCTGGACAAGAGAAAAAAGTATGTAGACTCGTTAAGTCCTTGTATGGACTAAAACAGGCTCCTAAGCAATGACACGAGAAATTTGACAAAACAATGTTGTCAAATGGTTATAAAATTAACTAGTGTGATAAATGTGTTTATATCAAAAGCACACCAAACGCATATGTAATGGTATGTCTATATGTCGACGACATGCTAATTATAGGTAGCAATCATGAAGTCATCATAGCTACCAAGAAAATGTTGACAAAATTTTTTGATATGAAAGATATGGGTGTAGCTGATGTCATATTAGGGATGAAGATCTCTAAAACATCAGATGGACTTATGTTATCACTATCTCATTATGTTGAGACAGTACTTAGAAAGTTTAACGCCTATGATGAAAATCCAGTTAAGACATCAGTAGATCTGAATCTACATTTGACTAAGAATACAGGAAATCCAGTATCTCAAATAAAATATTCTCATATCATAGGCAGCTTAATGTACATTACTAACTGCACACGGCCTGATATTGCTTATGCAGTTAATAAGTTGAGCAGATTTACAAGTAATCCAAGTAATGATCATTGGAATGCATTGAATAGGGTTCTTAGATATCTAAGATACACCTTAAATGATGGATTACACTATACCATATATCCAGCTGTATTAGAAGGATACAGTGATGCTAACTGGATATCAGACACGAAGGATTCTAAATCCACTAGTGGATATGTTTTTTTCATTGGTGGTGCAGCCGTGTCTTGGAAGTCCTCAAAAAAAATATGTATAGCTCGATCCACGATGGAATCTGAATTTATAGCTTTAGATAAAGCTGGAAAAAGAAGAAGAATGGCTTCGAAACATTTTAGAAGATATTCCATGTTGGCCGAAGCCAGTGCCTGCAATAATTATACATTGCGATAGTCAGTCGACTATTGGAAGGGTACAAAATAGTATGTATAATGGCAAGTCTCGACATATTCGTCGAAGACACAATACTATTAAACAATTGATCTCTAATGGTGTAATCTCTATTGAATATGTAAAGTCAAAAGAGAATATCGCAGATCCACTGACAAAAAGTATAGCTAGAGATCACATGCATTATTTATCAAATGGAATGGGCTTAAAGCCTACTACGTAAGGTCTTTGTAACGGTAACCTAATCTTGGTGACTGGAGATCCCAAGATCTTGGTTCAATTGGACAACTAAGTTATAAAGATTCAAATGAGCACTTAGGAGTTATCTCCTACCCATTCTCATGATACAAAAAGTGATTTCTGCAAAGTGTGATAGGTTAAGTTATTCTTTTAATGATTCCTATAGCTTGGATAAACCAAGTAGGGTAGAGCAGAGTACTCTTAATAGGAGATCACATATACAAGTAAGAAGTGAGGCCGCTTCTATGAGAATTTTGAGGTTTGAATTCTGTAAAACACTTATGAAACCCAAGTACTATTCAAGGCCAAATTGAACACAACTATGAGAACCGAAAGTGTTAGGGAAGATATTGTGTGGGTACTATTGTCTTGATTTACACTCAACGGCTGAACAGTTCAAGACATCACATTCATTGATTAGCCAAGTGAATCCGATAGCATTCCACTAAGGAAGGTTCAAAGCCATAAGCTACATCTCCTGATGTAATACCTTTCCATCTGTACTCTCTTTTAGTGTCTACATTTCATCTGCATACTTCATGAGAATTTCCATTCATGGGGAGGATTGTTGGAAATGGTGTTTAATTAAGTTGGATTTGACCAACTTTGACTAAATAATTGATTGGGTTCCTTAACCAATTGAGGTGGGACCTTGATTTAGCACGATCTACTCCGTGAGTAGATGTTCATTGTATATTTGGTTGTGCAAAACCATTTCGAGTGAATGAGAAATTATAGTCAAAAGTGGACACCTTAAACTTGGAATATAAAAAGGTAAATTGGAGAAAAAGTGGGAACCTTGTCCCACATCGGAAGATGAATAGTATTTTATATATTCATATAACCCAATATTGCAATTGGATTTGGGCCCCAAGGGTACCACAAGTATTTGGAAAGGGAGAGACCTAGACCCTATTGGGTTCGGTCCAAAGCCCACACAGCGCCCTGCCGTCCGTCCGCCTCCCGTGGGTTCGTTCGGGCTCGAAGCTCGTGGGTCGTGGGTATCGAGATTGGGCTTAGCCCAATATAAACTTTTTGGACAAATAAATTAAATAATTATTTATGTTATTTAATTATCCTTCCAATAATATTTTCAATAAATTATCGACACGTGGTATTATCAGATTGCAACACGTGTCTTAGAAGTTTCCAGATTCTGTCTCAAAAGACACATCAATTCAAACACAACTTTTCATTCCATGTGCTGTGTCTTTTGGCATTCTTTAAATAAGTCCCTCCAGTTTCGAATTGGCATATGAAAAATTCGAACTACCAGACATATCATTCTTGCACCTTGCATTTCTGCATACTGCCTTCTTCCGTCCTTGCATTTTAAAGAGAGTATACAACAATTTCCGATTCACTGTTTCTCGAGGTTTGAAGTGCTACTACCGCGAGAAGGGGTCGTTGTATCTTGGGAGACGTTTGCCATCCAACCGTGAGCACCTGTGCGGGGCAATTTCGTCTTAAGGACAAAGATTTTACATCTTGCCTCGATCCAACATTTCTGTCATTTTTAATTTCTACACTTTTGTTCAAGTAAGTTATTTTCTTTGCATTACTTTCAAAATATAATTTGCATTAATAAATCCAACAAATGATTCAACCACAAAATTTAGCCTCATTTGCTACATGGCAAACGAATTTTCTTATGTAGAATCATTGGAATGTTAGTTTACTACATTTATTAGACAGCAATCCAAACTTGTGGAGTTAATATGAAAGTTGTGCTATTAAAATGCAATTTCAACATAAAACCGTGTTAGACAAATATGACTTTTATAAATTGAAAAACTTGATTAGTGAACAATTGGTCAACTAACGTGATTCATTAAACTTCATACTAAAATGAAACTTGAGTAACTAAAATGAAATATTGTTCAGGTCTTGTCCTTTTTAATTTATATTTAGAGCTTGTTTGATGTAGCTTTTTAGTAGTTTTTTATTAATAAAAAATTAATGAAATGTGTAGTTGAAAAAATTGATAAAAATTATAGATTACATGAAATGTGTAATTAAAATTAACTGTTGACTTCGACTTTAACTTTATAGCAGTTTTTAAAAGGGAAATTGGCACAAATGGTCCCTAACGTATCACGTTAGTGCGCAAATGGTCTCTAACCTTTTATTTTTGGCGTAATGGTCCCTAACCTTCTATCATTGGTGCATTATTAGTCCTTTTTAACCGATTTCGTTAAAAATCAGTTAAAAACTTTCATTTAGGTGCGCAAATGGTCCCTAAATTTTTTTTTGTCTTTATTAATAGGGGTAAAATGGTCAAGTTACATTTTTTTTCAACCTTTCAATTGGCGCAAATGGTCCCTAACCTTATTTTTAATATAGAAATTTGTAATTGGTTTCTAATCTTTATAAAAAGTGAAAATATGTCCGATACTTTAATTTTTTTTATTAAATTATTTTTATTATTAAGTAATCATATTATTTAAAATTCAAATTTTAATTTTATCATTACAACATAAAAGAAAAATAAATTTTTCACAAATAGAAATTTTAACTATGCTCAACCCAACCCGATTTTATACGGTCTCATATTTGGTGGGTTAACTCAACCCGCTTTTGAGCCACAAGGTTACTGGGCAGCCCAATTTTAATTTTAATTTTAATTTATTTTTTTATTTAAAAAAAAAAAGAAAAAGCAAACATTTCACCATCCCAAGAAGAACAAAAAATCCCGCTCATTGCCCCATGGGCATAGGCGAGTTGGTAAGGCCTGAGGTGACGTGGGGAGAAATCTTCCGGTAATGCAGGTTCGATTTCGTGTGAAACAGATTTTCACTGAAATATTGTGGGATCTATCATGGGGGTTGGCCTCTTGGCTCACTCCCTCAGGTCCCTACCACTCATGCACATCTCTCGATTTACAACCCGCCTGGTCAAGGGACCTTTGACACAAGTGGGGGGCTTCGCCTTCGGGACTTTCCCCTTATCAGAAGAAACCTTGCCCCCTCGGTCTCGCGCTAGCCGCCAATCACCACAGCCCACAGATCAGTACATTCAATTTTTATTTTTATTTGAGTTTTTCTTGATTTTTTTATGGCTACTGTTGATTGAAGTCTGAATATTGTGAATTTGGGTCAGTAACTTAATTTATGCGTGGATTTCTTTAGTCGGGCCAGAAATATTTTTTCATTTTTTCCCCTAATTTGAGAGTTGAGTGTTGAGACGTGTTAATCTATTATATTTGATTCATAATTGATTGATTGTATACTCAATTCGTTGGATTTTATAAATATTTGTGATTGTGAGTAGTTAAAATAAAAGGTTTCTTTGGACAATCTTGGCATGCTTTAGATTTAAAAATGTTCATATTGTCATCAACTCAAGTAATGTGAAATAAAAATGGGAAATTGCTGTCGTTTTCAACCTACACACGTGTTTTTCTTGCTTTTATCTTTTAGGTGATATTATCTCCGATGTAGACCCTCCAGCTTGTCGAATAATGGATTACAAGTAAGACATACATACTAACTATTCGGTTCTAGTAATTGCCTCAGCAAATTTGGTGCTATTAGCTAATTATTTTAAATGAATTAATCTATCTAAATTTTGCTAAAACATTGACAATATGATCAGTTAATAGTAGTTTGGTATGTATGTAGCTAAGTGCTCCTTAAATTTAGAATACCACAGTGGTTAATTAAGGACATTATGTATTTATATTCACGTCCAGTGTCCTATATTTGTTATCTATTTCTTGTAACAGTTACTTAGTGGCTGAAGTACATTGATGTGTTGCTTTTAATGACTTCGCAATAAATACAAATATGAGTTGCGTAAGAAGAAACGAGATCGTGGAAGAAAAGTCTTGGTTAGAGTCATGATTTTTTCAACGTTGCCATTTGTCTCTGTTTACAAATTAATCTTCGGATCGTAAATTTACTTGAATTGATGTACCGATTTTAATGGCAGCGAGTCGCATGGATTTGAAGGAACTCAAGATGGGGTAACGTTCATAGTTATGGAATTTAGAATACTTTTCATACAAAATTGGAAGTTCTTATTGTCTTCTAATCTTGCAATAATTCATAATTGGATTGTTGGTGTGTATAACTTAAAAATTGTAGTAGTTGCTTCTTTTTTCATTTTATTTGCCGCATTCTTGTTTTTCCATGTTCTATATGCAAGCTAATCTGAATTGGAAACTAGGCTTTTAAAGCTTGGAGACCACAGCTCCATTAGTGTAACTAGTTTTATATATATTTATGTTACTGAGTGTTTGGGCCACCAAAGACAGGATATCCATGAAATGAAATTTTGAAATTTCTAATTCACTATCATATTTAGAAGTTTCTTGTCTAGGAAATGCTAGTTCACTTTACATAATTTACTTCTTTCTTGAGCTAGGATGATTAACTTAAATGCATCCCCACATCTATGGACGAGTCTTGTTGTTGAGCATTGCATAGAGAACTTGTATACAATCAAAAGAATACAAGATGTTATTTTAAGGTGTCATAATTGTCATGTACTGAATGATATATTATGGACAAGAATATGTGACAAAAACATCGAAGACATACACTAGAAAATGAAATTTTATTAAGGAGTTAAAATCTAAACATATATACCCAACACGTGTCACCCTATGAAATGGAACCTAACATATTCATTGATTGACACGTGTATGACTAATTTTCATTACAAGTGTGTGTACCTTTAGTCTTGATGTCAGAAAGAATTCATTTGGAAGTCAGCGCTTTTTCTTAGCTCTTTCCTGTTTGCCTTTTATTTTGTGTTTTAGTGTGTTGTTGGATTGATTTCCTAAAGAAAAGATCTTAGTTTATATAAATTCCATATGCTGATAAGAAGTTTCTAAAAGATTGTGATAAGGTTTCTTTGTAGTACTAGATGACTCCAGAGGACATTATTTAATCACAAAAGGAAAATGGTTGTTGACGGTGATATGGTTATCTCGACTTCAAAAAAGGTTCATCCCATGAAATTAAACCATAATAAGAATTATCTAACCATGAATTAGTATATCTTCTTATGCTATGATTTCTCTAAATTTTTATATGAAACATGTTGACGTCGGAAGAAAGAAAATGTACTTGACATGTGTCTGGTCGTGTTCGATGTGTGTTGGTAGACACCTTGCTTGCATCTCTGTGCTTCACTGGGAGTGGGAGTGGGAGTGGGAGTGGTTACGTTTATTAATCTATACCCACACACTAAATATTAAGTTGACATATTTGCTCCATGAGAGGTCTCTATTTTTATGTTTGTTTCTAACAAGCAAAACCAAGCTTCCAATCATTCACCTTTCAGATACAGGTAAGTCTGCTCCATAAAATTGCCTCAGCACTAACCTCTACAACATCATAATATAATACAAGCGTCCTATAATCTTGGCCAGGATCAAAACCAGCTTCAGGACCAACAGTTTGTTTCCAACATATTGTTCTCTCTTCACTTCAACCTTACTCCCACTTGTTAGATGATTCACAATTTTTTTGATGGATGACTGTAAGGATGTCATTTCTGTACTATTGTTGGAATTGTTGGTTTATGTGTACATGACCAAATAAATGTTGATTTTTATGCTAGATATAGTTTGTTGTGATGTTGTGTTTAGCGGGTTTAACTTTATCTCCTTTGGTAATTGTGTTAATGTGATGCGTATTTTGAGGAGACAGATATAGATTATCCCATGTCTCAATTAGAGTCGTTGCCATGTCCACATGACTAATCACGGGCTTGAAGATTTTATTGATAAAAAATCCAAAAGAATTCATGTAAGTACGATTAGAATATACAATATATTTTTAGATAGTGAGAAGATAGAAATTAATTTTTTTTTTTCAGGATAGTTTCAAATTCGAAGGGAATGAACACAATTAGAAGTATAGTTGGTGTGTGACATGTGTCATTGGCATGAATTGTAATTTCCTATACTTGGATAAATTTCAAATATTCTTGTTGTTGCCCCAAATTAAGGAGAAAGGAAGAAATAAGTTGTTTATTTGATTGTACGTGCTTATGTGTAGTTCTATCTTAATGGTATTTGAATTCTTTTTTCCTTGTTTTAAAACTTCCATTCCAATTCTTTGCTATTAATAATTTATTATTTTTATATCTACATGTATAAATTCAAATTCAGATTATCTTATTTTTCTCTTGTGATCAGAAGGTGGAGATTTTGTTTCTCTAGTTTGTGACTTCGTTCTTCAACTGTTTACACCATTGTCAACAGAGGATGACGCTAATGAGGAAAATGATACTTTTGGCTACGAATAGAACACGAGTTATGTTTGCTATTTGTTTCTCTAATTTATGATAAAGAGTTATGTTTTTTTTATTACATACATTATAATAGATAAATAGCATGTTTGCTAAAAAAAAAATTATGTTTAGATGTAACTATACTTAGTGAATTATTTTTATTTGTATTTTGGTACAATATTTTGAGTTCAATGTTATATTGATTGACACGGTCTTAATTTAATTTATTGTTTTTTTTGCATTTTTATATTATTTCTAATAAGGTAAAAATATATATATAATATATAAATATAAAATATAAAATATAAAATATAAAAATGATTTAATTTTTCCATACAAATTCTATAATTATTGGGAAAATAATAAACCAAATACGTCTTCCCCGCAAAAAATTATTTGTAGAGAAAGGTAGTATTTAATCCACAAGTTTTTTGACACAAAAATTTATTTGTAGGGAAATCACAATTTAGCTCACAATATAATTTTTATCATGTACCCACAAATCTTGTGTCAAAGGATCAAAGTAACTTTAACAGACAAATAATGTTGTCGGGAAAGAACTTAGACGACAAATTGTATTCGTCTCTAAAAGATCTGTAGGGAGAGACTTTACCCCACAAATTTTCACCATTTGTCGTCTTATACATTTCCCTACAATGTTTGCGTTACAAACGCCCCTAGAAAAAATTTTCGTCGGGAAAAGTTTCTCCACAAAAAATAACATTTTCCTACAAATTTATTTGTATGCGGAACATAAAATTCTTGTAGTGATTATCGTTAAAAAATAAACAACATATAATATGTAAATTAATTTTTATTAGTATTTTTATGTTAAATAAAAATATAATAAGATTGGTTCAATGTTATAAAATTATATACGTCATTTTGTTATTTATTTAACTTAATTTTTATTTAAATTTTTCACATCACATAGCAATTACATATATTTAAAACACAATAATTTTATATTTTTCTTTATGAAAATTTAATTCACACAACTATAATGATATATTTTGTATGCAAAATTAAATATTATTTAATAAATGTACCGAACTCATTTGCATATTTTGTAAAGGTTAAGAATCTAAATACAATTTTTAAATTAAAACTAAAAGCATATTTATCTTTTTTATTAAATAAAGATCAATTGTGCACTAAAATACATAGATTAGAAGCTTCATTTTAAAAAATAAATATTAGAGACCATTTCCATACTAAATGTAAAATTAAGAATCATTAGCGCCAAATTTTCTTAAGGAAACGAAATTATTGTATCGTAACATCATCTATCTGTGTAATCAATTAAAAGAAGGATTAATTAATAATCGAATAATTAGAAAGAATCTTATAAGCTGACCATTTAACATGATGACAAGAAACTGAACTTATATATGGAATTGATGACTAAGTCAATCAAGGGTGCTGGCTTAGCAATTGATGACCTTTTTTTTTTTTTTTTCAAGTGATTGTCATAAGTTGACTTTGTATCAAGCAACTGAATCCCCCCTTCATACTTTAAACCCAAAAAAAATGTTTATTTATTTTCATTTTTAGAGCTTTTTTTACTTTTTAAATTTTTATCACCATAGATAAAAAGAGATTCAAATTCCTCATCAATGTCAATTTTGAATTAATTAGAGCTTGTTCGAGAAAGTTTTTTAGCAAATTTTGATAAAAAAGTTAATGAAATGTGTAGTTAAAAAATTAATAAAATATGCGTTTAAATTAATTCTTGACTTTGATCACAGTCTTTTAACATATTTTTAATTTGGACCTAAAAACTGAGAGCATTTGATCAATGGACTCCGCAATGCATGAGAGCCTTTTGACAATATGGTGAAATCCGACACAGATTATTTGTTTGCGAAGAAAAATTACAATGTTGCCCCTTCTTTCAATTTGACATTTAAAGGTGGAAATCCGTGAATTGTGTATTGAATAGTCAAGATCTGACTGTGATTTTTTAAACCCAAACAGGCGCTCAATTATTAGTTATATCTAATTGAACATCAAGCAACTATCCAATAAGATAAAATTTACTTAATAATTTAAGAGAGAACAAAATCATATCGTGGATGCAACATTTTATGGAATTTAAGCAACAAATCATTCGATGCTTGCTCACATTTGCGGTTTAGAATTTTGAACAAAAAATAAAAAATAAAAATTGAACTCAAAGAATATTGCACAATACACACATATATATAGATAGAGAAGACAGACAAAGAGGGAGAGAAAGAGATATGAAGTTTCAAGACAATCAACATTTCAGCCACAAACACATACTGAATGCCCTCAAACTAGATATAGGTAAGAAAATTGATTGTGCAGCATGTGAAAACCCTATAACTGAGCCATTTCATGGATGCTATTCATGCAATTACTATCTTCACGATCAATGTCTTAATATTCCTCGCTCTCTTCAACACATTTGTCATCCCTCTCACCCTTTGACTCTCCTCCCAAACCCAACCTATTCGAGTAGATCATTTTCGTGCAATGCGTGTGGATCAGAAGGCAATGCATTCAGTTTCAGTTGTGCACATTGTGAATTTGATCTCCATATTCAGTGTGCAAAATTGCCTGCCAAAATACTTATTGATAAGCACCCTCATGAACTCAATCTGCTATTTAATTTTCCTTACAAAGATGAGAATGTTGTCTTTGTGTGTGATGAGTGTCATGGTACTGTAAACAGAGATAATTGGGTGTATTATTGTGCTCATTGTGATTTTGGGACGCATTCAAATTGCGCGACTGGTAATGTAACTCAAAAAGAAGAAGCGAGTAGTTCACAAAGCTGTAATGAATATTTGATGGAGTCGACTGCTCGCAAAGTTGAGGAGATTAAGGCATACAATGAAGCTCAAGAAAAGTTAATGGCAGTCACGCTTGAAGCTCAGTTGAATGCTAAAGGGAGGAAAGCTATCCTCGACTCAATCGACGACTCTGAATCCCACCGAAGATATTATTACTATTGATGTGCCTTTCATTGCTTAAAATCAAGATAATTTAATAATCATAAGAGTTTGAACTTTACTGTCTGCTAATGTTGTTGCTGAAAAATAAATTCCTCTCACTCCCAGTGTAGGAAATGAGAGTTTCTATGTATTTTTCATTTGTTTTGTCAACTTTTGTTATCTTTCTGTAAGTGTAAAATGGTCCCGAGTTTGAATGTATTTGCTTTTGCACCATTTTCTATTTATTTTGTTCTTATGTACAATATAGCTTATGGAATTGTCAAAGCTTAAAAGTTAAAAATACTATTAACAAATATATTTACTTACCATATTCCATATATTTACCTTGTTGGTAGAATTGTATATAAGAAGATATCATGTATGTAATATTTCTATTTTAGGTAAGATCCTTTCATTATTAGTATATATATGCATTGTACTCTTATTCAATCATTCATTCAATTGAATTAATACAGAGAATTATTTCTCCGCACATATTCTCTTTTATATTTTTTCATGGTATCAGAGCGACGATTCTGAGCAACGATGTCTGATACAAAAATCATAGAAGCGACGATTGCCTAATCGGATCCCATGGCTTTACAGCAATCCGATCATCTCGGCTTAATCCTTCTTTCTAAACCACTTGATGGAAACAATTATGGACAATGGAGTAGGGCTATGAGAATTGCCCTCATCGCCAAGAATAAAATTGGCTTCATCGATGGAAAGATCGAAGTGCCAGAAGCAGAAGATGATAAGTATTCTATTTGGGAACGAAGTAATCACATGGTACTATCATGGATACTTAACTCAGTACATCCAGATATTGCTGAAAGTATCATATACTCCGAATCTGCCACAGAAGTATGGAACGACTTACGAGATCGATTTTCTCAAGGTAACGACGCGCGAATACACTACAAGAAAAAGACCCTTTCGCAACGGGCTAAATACGTTGCTAAAGGGATTTAGCAACGTTCACCTGCACGTTGCGATGTTTGATGTTGCCGAAAAGTCTCTATCTACGGCAACAGGCGTTGCCCGTTGCCAAAGAAAATATGTACGTTGCCATTAACATTTTAGCAACGTTCATAAGACTTTTAACAACGATCACTACACGTTGTCTTTAACAATCTTTTAGCAACGTTACATTTTACGCTGTCATTTATATTTTTAACAATGTGCAGTGGTCGTTGTCATTTATTTTTAGCAACGCTCACATGTGCGTTGTCATTTGTCTTTAGCAACGTTCACATGCGAGTTGTCATTTATCTTTAACAACGTGCAGTGGTCGTTGTCATTTATTTTTAGCAACGTTCACATGTGCGTTGTCATTTGTCTTTAGCAACGTTCACATGCGCGTTGTCATTTATCTTTAGCAACGTTCGAATGTGCGTTGTCATTTATCTTTAGCAACATTTACATGCACGTTGTCTTTACCTTACAACATATTTAACAACGTTCGTCTGCACGTTGTGGTTACCTTTGACTATTTCTTTTGCATGTTTTGTTTTTTTTTTATCTATTATTTTGAAACATATTTTATATATATTAATAACTGAAATTTATACAATAAAACTCAATCCACATCAACCCTTAACTGAAATTTATACAATATTAATGAAATTTTTCATACAAAATAGGGACCATGAGTTTTTTTAAACATACAAAGTTTGAACCAATCCTGACAAAACACACATGTCTTCGGAAGTTTCTTACTATGTTGTACATTTAATCTACCAAAATCTAGCAAAACAAACTTGATAACTAACACTCCGAATCAACAAAATCGTAATGTCAAACATTTATTGTTTGAATATTGAAGTTCACGGTTGCTGACTGGTTACCAATGTTCAAATAGGGATTGCTTTGAAATGTAAACATGACTATTAAACGGTGACTGCACACCTTCATCCATGCTTCCTCAAAAATTGGCAACAGAATGAAGACTGGATCAACTGGAGTGGCAGTGTACAAGCGACCATCTGTATGGGGAAATAAATAACAAAGAAATAAATAAGATCTGTTGACTGAGAAATTTTGGCAGGACTGGTGAAAATTATGTTGCATGTCTAAGAAGGCAGCATAAAACATATAGTTTTGCCCAATGGCATATATCAATCCATTCAAAGGGAACTCTTCAGTTTGCTAGTAGAGCAAAACGGATTACCAATTGCGTTCAAGTGAATGAGGTCTGTTTAAGATTTTAAGACAAATTTACTTCCTTAAGCATCTTAAATTTCTCTTTGACTGTGTGAATTGTTGTACAATACATAATAATTTGCACTTTATATCTTGCATACTTGTCATTACATGTATTGTGTTCCAGTATTTCTGATTCAAATGTTGTTGCTTATCTTTCCTCAATGCCATTGATTGGTGACTTCGATTAATGGTCAACTAACTTACTGAAAGTAAAATCGTGAAGTATGGATAAATGTCATTCCTATATAGTTGAATTCACTTCCTGCAGGTAAGTCTAGGATTGACTGCAATTTGAATTTAATGGAAGGACAATATTAAATTCTGAACTGCACTGAAACCTTGAAAATAAAGTCCACTAAGTTGATTGTGAGGGCATATAAAAAGTCTCCAACTTCAACACTCTTGTTTTTATAAGTGATTAAAATGGATGCTTATAATTATTAATGTTACTTCTTCAAGACATAAAAGGGTTCTAAGTTTGAGCATATGCATAAAAGAGGGAACTGAATATCTTTTTGCATAAAAGTTAAAACAGACAGTTTTGCCCAATGGCATATATCAATCCATTCAATTGTTATCTATGGTTGCCATACATGGATGTGAAAATTATGCTAAATGAATGTCTCCACCTTCACAAACATAATCCGGCCCCGAGGAACCAAGACCCATAAGATTGCTTGAACTAGTGTAGTTCTTGAAGAACTCCCTCAATAAAGAGGTAGCGTGCCATGTTTCCAGTCATGTAAGTAAATCATCTCAGACTTGAAAGTAAGATAGCAGAATTAACATCTAAAGTTAAGTAATTTTTTAAAAGGAAAAAGGAAAAAAGAATAACATGAAAATAAACCAAAATAATGATGAGCCTGAGAAACTAGAGAATGTGACAACCGACCAGATAGCATAAAATGATTTATGTAGCTCACTCTAAATTTATATATAGGGCTCAAAGGCTTAACAACTCTGAATTTTGAAATGCCAAATGCTCCTTTTGAAGACAAAATATTTCCATATATTTGACATGGTGATACAAAAATTATTGAAATTCCATATGCAACAGTTTAGTCACCATGGCGAATATCTACGATCTAGGATCCTACATGAGTATCAAACAAATAGCTTCAGGGCATTATGTAAATGAAAATAGAGACAGATTGTTGCTTGGAACAATGAGATAGTAATCTATGTATGAATATCACTCTATTCCATATACTTCTATTCTTTGTAATGTACCTATTTCCGGGCTGTGCTAGAGATTTTATGAGCAAAAGGCCGCCAAGCAATATTGTAACTCTTAATTCTTTCTTGGCTCTCTCTCTCTTTTTCTTTTATTCCTATGACCTGATGTTTTGCTACTGAGGAAATGGAAATGATATTTATTTGAATCCTTTTCTACTGAATTGTCTGAATTAGCGATCACATGTTCCTAAGTTTGGCAATTGGCAAGGTGTTAATGTACCCTATACTGCTTACTTTGAGAATGCCCATATGGAAAAAGGAGGAGGAATGAGAATAAACCCAAATGATCCGGGAGAGAATCAATGATACTAGAAATATATACAATAAAAGGTATATATAATAAAAGGTATAAGCTGTATAAGCTGCACTGTCAATTAACAAAGTTTTTACTAGGATCGGTATTAATCATGATTTCAGAATATCTACAAAAAAATGGCTTTAAAATATTAGAACTGATATTAGGCAGCAACCAACTGTCCAAAAGTTAACATACTTCAGTAAACATATTGATTATGCAAGACACAACAATTGATTTTTTCACCGAGAATGGTTTGCTATATATATTTAGTTTACGATCTTCCTTTCAAGTTTACCTAGAATGGATTTACAATGAACAATTAAGCACACAATCAGTTCTTTGGCCAATCAATTTTAATAAAAGTTAAATACTTTCCAAGTAAAAATACCTTCATCAAATAATTTTAATATCGCTCTTTGGCCAAGCAACAAGATTTCCCAAGGCTTCACTAAGCACTTGAATCTCATCCAGAGGTCTATATAACTTTAAATGTGGCATATAGACTTCTTCAACCCAGACTTTCCAGCAGTCTCGTCCAAGAGGCATGTGATGTACTTTTGCACTTGGGTCTGTTGATGCAATCTTTCCTTCTGCTACAATTTCTTCCTCATCAAACTTGTACCAATGGAATAGTTGACAACTTGTATTTTCCATCTGTGCATTGCCTTCCTGAATACCACTTCCTTGAACTGACTGAGGAGTAAATGCATGTGAACTTCTATCATCTGCATTCTTGTTTTGATTCTGTAAAATGATACAAAAATAAAATTAAAATTCTATGGTTGAAGTTATATTTACTTAAATGATCATGTTACATTAGAAAAATATTTTACCTGTTGAGATAACTTGAGAAGCGCTTCAACCTTTTCTTCCAGTGCTCCCATCCTTTCTGACTGTGTTTGCAATTGGCTTTCAAGTTCTCTCACTCTCCCATTACTTTGAATTTGAGCATCCACTTTTGAAGGTGTAGCGCCAAATCCAAGTCCCCTAACTCTTCCACGACGCTTCGGGACCTAAAACTCGAGCAATAGCATCATTGCGTATGGAATCCTCGGCTTGTGTATCAGAGATTGATTAGGCACAATCTTCTATCATTTTCTACAAGTATGGCACTCGTAGTTTATACGAGCATGTAATACATATAATATCTCAAATATTAGTAAAAGAATGTTGATAAAATATTCATACCAAGGTTTCGAAAACTGCTTTCATTTATTGGTTTTCCATCTTTTCTAAGATGTCCATGAGTCCACACTTTAGTTCTTAACCTCAGAATATTTGGATTCTTTTTTTCTAAAAATCAACCATATATTTACCGAATAAGAAAAATGAAATGTAATAATAATGGAATAAAATAAAAAGAAAGACAAGTTTGAAATTACCATATCATGAGCCATACGTGGATAACATTTTCGCCCCATAGTATGGACAAGTTTCTGAGTAGTTCTCATTCTACTAAATTTAGAACTTTTTTCCTAATGAGGAAAAAAAATTATAAACCAAAAAGAATCAAATAAAATCTCTTAAGCTTAATACGTAGATTACTTACTTTAAAGCCAGCAGAAAAAGTTTCTTGGACAAATTTTTCCCACGCTTCATCAGAGTTTACATTCTTTGGTCGAAGAAGGGCAATAGTGCGTGCTCTATTCACTGATTTTGTTAGTTCATTTTTTATTTCTTTCCTGATTCTTGATTTGAATGTCCTCCAATAATTTTCCATACTTTGAAACGCTCATTTTTTTGTGGCAATCACTTAGATTGAACCTTTGTTTGTATTTATACATAAATACAAATCAAAGACTTAGTAGAATAATAAAAGAAGGTCAAAGTTAGAAGGAAAAAGATAAGAAAGGGAAATAACAAGCGGACATAAAAGAAGTTATATTCAAGAGCTATACATGTATGAAAGACCAAAGTTCGATTTTTTTCTTTTCATCCACCGAAGGCCAATCTTTAATTACAACTGGCACATGTTCTCGTACCATGGCTCCAACTACGGATGCAAATTTATTAGAGTTTTTGCCCACTACTTGGCCCAATTCATTGAATTCAAGATCCATTCTTTGAAAATTATACTCAGGAACCATTTTCAATACGGTTGGGCCTCTTTTCTTTTTTGGAGCATCCACATTGGTTGAGTCAATGTCTTCCTCATTTGTAATTGGAGTTGATATAGGATTTTATGGTTCATTACAAATTCGTACTCCTTGATTTTCATCTCGAATTGGGGCAGCAATTACTCTCTTCGTTGCTTAGTTAGTCTCTTGGAAGCTTGCTTAGAAGACTATATCAAATCAACATGAAAACAAAAGATAAATATTATCTCGTATCAAAATTTAACAAATATCTTATAAAGGAGGGGGAGACAAACTCACTTCAACTGTGTCCATCTTTTAAAAGGTTCTTTTAGACATATACACACACCTGTTACATCAAAATAAATTTAGGTCAGAGATGTATATCAATTAATGCAATTAAAATGATGAATTAATCTGTTAAATGTCAAGTTGCACTTTGACTATTTATCCATTTTAATGTTTAAGTTGCACTTTGATATGAACTGTTAAAATTGCAATCATATGTGCATCACTTAACACTTGTAGAGACAACCATAGATATCGAAATATCAAAATAATTAAAACAGATAACATATTTCCATTTCTCAAAATAATCATTAACCATCCTACTTTCCAGTTAGATCCATTGGTTTGATTTTGGTTGTGAGTTACAGCTTTATTGGAAAATCTGAATCTCCAAAAAAGCACATATGAATTTTTCAATAACCATCCATCTAGGGACGATAATTCAGACGACAATGCCGATGTCAGTGACGAGCGATCCAAGAAAAAAAATGGAAAGGCTGGGAACTGTCAAGAAAAAACCTCAATTTATGGATTTTGAAGGGCTGGGTGATTTGTACAGTTTGAGTAGTAATTGGTCTAAAGAGGAGTCTCATCACATTACTTGTTTCATTATCGAATGCATTTCAAGCAAAACAAAGAAGCATAAGCTTCTTGTCGTCCACAAGAACCTCCAAAGAAGAGTTTTTAAGATTGGAGATGGAAAACACATATCTACCCAACAGAACTTGTTATTTTGCATATTTGTTAAAGCATAATTCTAAATTCAATTTATTCTATAATCAAGAATGTATATTCCTTGAAACATTGTCGCCGCCTTAGATCATAGTTTGGCTAAGCTCAAAAGAGAGGCTGTTTTCGGAAGTAAAGAAATCCAAACTAAGGAGCTTTTTAGCTAATTAGCCAAACATCCTCTTAATCAACTATCTATTCGTCTGAAACTTATGTGATATAGTAATAAAGGTATAAACAAGGTAAAGCGAAAAAGGAACGAAAAGTGCCTGACAAAATGGAAAATTTTGGAATTATCATTTCAAGCTAATTGTTTATAATGTGATAAGGGCATCTTTGCAGAAGTTGAAAGCTGGGCTTGTCATCTGCAAAGTACGCATTCAAGTTAGCTCCATAACTCCAACTTTCTTCAGCAAGGAATGGGATAAGCTTTCATTCTTATTTTTACATTACAATCTGGGTTTCAAAACAAACTCGGAAGAACTAATATAATGTGGAGCAATTAACTTCACTTCACAAAAAGTTATTGTGATGCAAATTCATTAATATTATGTGTTTCTTACACATAGGTAGTTCACAAGCACAACAATGGATAAATATTATACTCATTATACCAAATCGAACATGTATTTTACAATTGTCCATTGCTACACCCAATTTACGGCATACAATAATATCTTGTTTTATGCATTGCAAAGACAATGTCATTGCCTTCAAATTGTGCTCCAACCATAAAACAAAGAAAAAGAAAAATCGAGGCGATGTATGCTTAAAAATTAGCAATATAACATCAAATGATAAGAGACGTGAGCAATTGAATCAAATGAAAGACAAAGGTAGATCAACCAAAAGCCGCTTCTACTTGAATTATTCAAGTCCCTATTAGGCAAACACACAAACTGTTTAGATAAAGTTTTCTTGACATACATACAAAATACACACAAAGACTATGCTAATCGGCTTATGACCATTTTAAGTTGTCCATACAAAGAGAACCCAAATTATTTTTCCATACTCGTGGATCATGAAAAGGACGAGTAGGAAGAACAAAGAATGGATTGGTACTTTTGAAATTCCCCTTCCTTCATATGGTCAAGCTTTCTTTAGAGAAAACAAATTGGAGACTTTCACAAAATCCATACAACTATTTAAATGCATTTTGAGCTCACAATTTGGTGAAGACTTATGCTCACAAGATGCTAAGCACGTCTTGTATCTATTAATGCTACTGCCTTCTAAAATTAAACTTCAATGCATTAATGACACCTATAATTCTAAGTTCAATGCATTAATAGCGCTCAAATTTTTGAGTTATTGAGTAACTACATTTAGAAAGAGGAGAGTGCACGAACAATAATGTTGACAAGGGTGCCATTAACGAACATCACAAAGAACCACATACCTAGCCTCCATCACGTAACATACTTGTGTCAATGTGTGTCCAGAAGGCAACAACATTTCTTGCAATAAAGTTCTTTAGGTGCTATGCTTTCTTATTTTTATTTGCCGTTGGATCAAGCATGGAGATGTCACACTAAGTAACTAAGAAACTTTGTTCTCACTGAAAATGCATATAATTAACAAGATGTCACTCTCTCCCTATGGTCAATAAAATAGCCTTGTATATTCATTCCTACCAAACAACAGAGTTAACAAGGGATATCATTAAAGAATAACAAAATACAAGAACAAATCAACAACATTCAAAATCCACAAACTCAATCATGTCTAAAAACAAAGGGCATTCCATAAAACTTCCAACACAAAATTAGATTAAAGAATTCTATACCCAAAAAATCATTTGATTAGTAGAATTGGTGAAACATGGTGGAAAGTCCACAAAGAATTTCAACCCACATGGTAAAAAAGCCCAATTGCAACAAATTGCACCCACTGCCTTAATTTATACCTCTGAGAATATTGCTAACATTATTTACGAGCACTCCTCACCGCCCAGATGCATAATATAAAACTTGACTTGTACAACCCAAAAACTCAAAACCATAATGGGTTTTGGTATACAAAGGTGAAGAAAAGCTGTTTTCGAAATTCATGAAGTTTGAATCACATACCGGTATGACGGATTGATGATGGTCTAAAATCTCACATATTGAGGTTGGGGTTCAGATTTCAGGTTCAAGAACAAGTTTCTAGTTCACGAACAAGTTTCAAGTTCAGATTTTAAAATCTCAGCAACAAGGTTCATATCCCTCTTCTTCCCAGCAACGGTAGTACGGTAAGAAAGTTGAAACATAAGAATTTTCAATTGGATTTTGGGATAAAGAGTGAGGCGAGTTGGAGCCAAGAATTTGGTTTTCGCGGGTTGGGATTTGATTAATTGGGCTTCTATTTAAAAACTAGAAATTATATCCTAAATAGCAACGGGCTATATGTGTTGTTAAAACAGGTGTTTTACAACGTTTAGAGAACGCTGCCAAATGATCTATATATTAACAACGGTCACCGCACATTGTTGAATAATGAAATAGCAACGGGTTGTATGTGTTGTTAAAACGCGTTTTTTACAACGTTCATTGAACGTTGCCAAATGATCTATGTATTGACAACGGACATTGCACGTTGTTGAATGATGAAATATATCAATTTTTGGGCAATGACTCGACTGTCGTAAAAAAGGATACATTGGCAACATTCATTTACATCCTGTTGTCAAATGTAAGTTTAATTCACCAATGGCAACACACATTTGACGCATCACAGATAAACCCTTTTTAGCAATAAACTATTAATGAGTGTTGTTGTTTACATGTTGTAAAAGGTGATTTTTCTTGTAGTGATATATCAAATTCGCCAAGAAATTGTTGAGCATCGACAAGGAAATCAATCGGTGTCGACTTATTACACCAAATTAAAAGGACTATGGGATGAATTGGGTTCTTATCACAACCCAATTGGATACACTTGTGGGAATCTTAAGGCACTTGGTCGCAAGGGATGAAAAGGAGAAGGCCATGCAATTCTGATGGGGTTGAATGATTCTTATTCCACAGTTCGTGAAACATACTTATGATGAGCCCTTCCGGGATACGAGAAAGGTACACGCTATTTTAATGCAACATGAAAGACAAGTTGAAGTTGCAACAGATCGTGAAGGGCAAAATTCAATCAATTGGGAGAAATCAAACCGTAAAAGTGACAATCGTTTAACCGGTCGACCGGTTCATCCTACCGGTCAACCGTTTCGACGGCAACTAGACAAAAAAAAGTCGCCTTTGTGGGATGACCGCCATGTTGTTGATACCTGCTATTTTATCCATGGCTTCCCTCACAGGTTTCATGGAAAGGACGTGAAGCTACAAAGCAAACGCTTCACAAACACCGCCGCTTCTACACCTGACCCAAAGGAAGGAAAAACCCTTATAACCAATGAATACGAGCAGATCATGACACTTCTAAAAGGCAAGACGGGTAATGATGAGTCTCACATTAATACATCAGGTATCAATTCCTCTACTATCTCTTTGAGTAGTTCTTGGATTATTGATAGCGGGGCCACAGACCATGTGACGAAGGATGGGCTCGTTGAGAATAAATCCATGCAAAAGCACAAAACTGTTCAATTAACGGATGGGAGTCATGCCCTTATTAAATCTATTGGTGCTGTTAACTTAGGGAATAATATGACTGTTGATGATGTGCTTTATGTTCCCAACTTTAAAGTTAATCTGTTATCTATCAGTAAACTTACTAGAAGGCTAGATTGCTATGTGACATTTTCCCCTGACTTTTGTGTCATGCAGGATTTGACTATGAAAAAGACGATTGGCTTGGGAAGGCAGAGTAATGGCCTATATTACCTTTCACAAAGACCGCAAATACATCATAACGCCACTCGTTCTACCAATCATGGCATATACGCCTTAGACACCCTTTAGCCTCACCTCTTCAATTCCTAGTACAAAACGTCTTAGACGTTAGTTTTAATTCTCACGATATTTGTGATGTATGTCATTTGGCAAAACAATCTAGTTGCCTTTTAAAGTTAGCCAAATTTCTAGCAATAAACCATTTGATTTAATTCATTGTGATATATGGGGCCCTCATAAAATTTATTCTTATTCTGGTGCTAGATATTTCCTTACAATCGTTGATGATTTCTCTTGCTATATTTGGGTACACCTTATGCATCACAAATCTGAAACTCAATGCATAATTAAGAATTTCTTTGCTTGGGTTAAAACACAACACAACCTGCCTATAAAAGCCATAAGATTTGATAATGGCCAAGAGTTTTTATCTTTGCAAGCCTTTTTAGATCAAAATTGTACCAATTTTGCCACCTCCTTAATGTAGCCCGTGCCATTCGATTTCAAGCTAACCTTCCATTAAAATTTTGGGAGGAACATATCAAAATGGCTTGTTATCTTATCAAACGGATACTTTCTCCATTGCTTTCACACAATACACCATACGCGAGATTGCACAAGAAATTACTATCTTATTCCTATTTGCGTTTCTATGGTTGCCTATGTTTTGCCACCAACCTCAAACCCAAATGTATAAATTTGACACACGGGCGAGACGGTGTGTGTTTCTTGGATACTCCTTAGGACAAAAGGATACCTTTTATATGACCTCACCGATAGAAGACTAGTGGTGTCCCGGATGTTGTGTTCCATGAAACCATATTTCCATACGCCTCCCGGCCAAATGAAGACACCAACTCCATCCCATTACCACGATCTATGCCTTTGGATGTTGAAATGCCACATTTACCTTACCGTGAGGACCAACATATAAGCGAAGCAGATTCCATGCACGAAGGTCCCACACACATCGTTCAAAAGGTCGACCGGTTCCATCATCCATTTCAACAGAGAGTTCAAACGGTCGACCATTTGGTCGATCGATTTCCTCATCCGCTTCTGAGAGAGTTCACCCGGTCGACCGCCCTAGTCGGTAGGTTCTTCCGCTCGTTTTCTGAGAGAGCTCGAGACGGTCGACCGCCTCCACATATCGGTCGACTTTTCTCCACCTTCGCCTGACAGACGGCTAAACCAACCTCCTCGTCATACCCAATGACCAAATTCGACTATCCACAAGACCAATTCAAACTCCAATTCACCTAAAAGATTACTATATCAATCATGCTCTCGCTTACTCAAACCGGGTCTCTTCCTATTCGTATCCAAAGACTCGACATCCTATATCAAGGTATGTGTCATATAGCAATCTTTCTTACTGCTCATCGTGCTCTTACATACAATATTTCTCATATCGTTGAGCCAGCAACATTTGAAGCAGCTTTTCAGGATCCCAAGTGGGTAGCTACTATGAATGATGAAATTCGTGCCTTGGAAGAAAACAACACTTGGTCCCTTGTCCCACTTCCTCTGGGTTCTCATCCTATTAGTTGTAAGTGGGTGTTTAAGGTCAAATTTAATTCTGGCGGTACAGTTGAACGTTACAAAGCACGGCTAGTGGCAAAGGGGTTTACACAACGAAAAGGGATTGATTATAATGAAACTTTCGCTCATGTTGCAAAGTTAACATCGGTCAGATGCTTACTCGCTGTCGCCTCTATTCTCAACTGGATGAATCATCATATGAATGTACACAATACCTTTCTTTATGGTGCCCTTGATGAAGAAGTCTATATGACTTTCCCACCGGATTTTGTCGACGATGGGAGACACCCGTTGTATGTCGACTTCATAAATCCCTATATGGATTGAAACAGCATCTCGTTCTTGGTTTCAAAATTTGTATCTCACTTTATTCGGTTTGGATTCAAACAAATACATGCGTATTATTCACTCTTTACCAAGGTCGGTGGTGATTCATTTACAAATTGTTCTATTATTTGTGGATGATATGATTGTCACAGAAACAATAAAGAAGCAATTTCTTCCACGAAGACGTTTCTTGCATCTCAATTCAAGTTGAAGGACCTTGGCACATTAAAATACTTTCTTGGAGTAGAAATTGCTCGCTCAAGATCAGGGATCTCAATAAATCAAAGAAAGTATACTCTTGACATTCTTCAAGAGGCCAGATTACTTGGGGCAAAACCTGCAGGATTTTCCATGGAGCAGTCATCAAAATTTAATTCGACAGATGGAGAATTGTTGAAAGATCCCACATATTATCAACGGTTGGTAGGGAAGCTCATTTATCTCACCATTACTAGACCGGAAATCTCATATTCGGTCAACACACTCAGTCAGTTTATGCAGGCACCTAGACAACCCCATCTTGATGCAGTTCACCGATTGCTCCGATACTTGAAAGGAGCACCAGGACGAGGATTATATTTCCCATCAAGTGGAAAATTGCAGCTAGCAGGATTTTATGATGCAAATTGGGCTGGACATATTACTACACGACGGTCAGTTACGGGATATTGTGTATTTTTAGGAAAGGCACTTATATCATGGAGAAGCAAGAAGCAAACGACTGTGTCCAAATCTTCAGCAGAAGCAGAATATAGGGCAATGGCTTCCATTACTTGTGAGCTTATATGGTTGAGGCAGTTGCTGACAGATTTATGTGTGGATCACCCACAAGCAGCAAACTTATATTGTGACAATCAAGAAGCAATACATATTGCGGCTAATCCAGTATATCATGAGAGGACAAAGCACATTGAAATAGATTGTCATATTGTTCGTGAACGAATCATTAAGGGAGAGATCAAGACTGCCTATGTTCCAAACAGCAATCAGATTGCAGATTTATTTACTAAAGCACTGGGCGATGAGGCATTTCACAGTTTCACTCGTAAGTTGGGCACTTTTGACATACATGCTCCAACTTGAAGGGGAGTATTAACAAATATATTTACTTACCATATTCCATATATTTACCTTGTTGGTAGAATTGTATATAGGAAGATATCATGTATGTAATATTTCTATTTTAGGTAAAATCCTTTCATTATTAGTATATATATGCATTGTACTCTTATTCAATCATTCATTCAATTGAATCAATACAGAGAATTATTTCTCCGCACATATTCTCTTTTATATTTCTTCAAATATTATTGTGATATGGTTAAAACACCCCTTGCACTTTTCCCTACCCCGATATATTCGAGTCAATCCTACACGTCCACGCATTGTGCAGTGTGCATCTATGCCAGAGCCGGCTCAAACAATTGAGGGACTTAGGCATACGGCTCAAACAATTGAGGGACTTAGGCAATTAGTATGATTTTCTGTTAGTGTGTGTGTGTATATATATATATTCTTTTAAGTGTGCAATTATAATGACTTATTAAATTTCAACTGAGCTTGCATCAGTTGCCCGGAAACACCCCATACCTAGAAGTGTCTATTGAAGCGTATTTGGGTAAACTTTTTTATTTATTATGAAGTTAGTTACAAGTTTAGTGGAATGATGGGTACAAATAAATGTTAATATTTTATTTTTGTTAGTCAACACACCATCACATTCTCAATGTGGTTGTCAGACCTCCACCAAGAAAGGATGGGAGTTCGGATACTCTAACTTTATATAAATAATTCATAAAAAATAAATGTTAATATAATGTTTCAATTTGAGGTTTAAAATAAGTAAAAATATGAAAACGTCATGAAAATTTACAGATTAATTGCGATAAAGTTGACTTCTCAATGAAATAATACTTAGCATCCATTTAGTTGAGCTTAAAAAGCTGCTAGAAATTTTAAATCAAATTCAACAATTAATTTTAACCACACATCACATGGAAGCTATAACTTTTATTAAATTTTCAAGTATACATTTTATCAACTTTTATTAAATTTGGCTAAAACTTGTATCAAAATCTTTATCAAATAGACATAGTTAAAGTCAACGAATGTGTGATGATGCACAATTCATATTTTAGTTAATGGAAAGCCTTAATATAAAGTTTGACCCTCCAATTGTAACAGTTGACAGGCCAAGTTATTCTCAAAATCTATCGCCATATATATCTGTAACAAACATAGATACATACACAAATATAGAGATATTAAAATTCTACATGAAATTGATGGAAATTCACAAATCCCTCTAAGAAGATTCAATAGAGTCAGCAATTCTTCAAGAAATAGTAGTGCCAACGCAGGTTCAAGTGCAACTTAGCGCTCAAGGGAGGAATTCTGCCCTCGTCTTGCTTGCCTCTAATCGAAAATACTGGCAGGCAGGAATCCGATCTTCAATTTGTAGTAAGTAAAATCTTCAACCTTTCAATTTTATAGCAATTGAATCTTAGGAGAATGGTGATTTAAGATGTAACGTGAACTTTACATGACTCACTTATTGAAGAGTAAAATGGGTAAACACTAAATTTTAATCACACACAAAATTGAACAAGGAAATTAAAGAGAAGGGAAGAGGAGAACAAAAATTTTAAAAACAAAAAAAAAAGATAGCAACCACCACAAATGTTAGATTTCTTTCGATTTTTTTTTATTATTCTTTTTATTAAAATCGAATGTCTACCCATTTTACTCGCGTGATATCTTGACATCCAATGGATTGATATAGAGCGTCTGTTGTAGATCCACTTGCCATAAAGTCAAAAGGTTGAATACTTACTTGTTACTAGTTGGAGGTTGAGAGACCTACTTGATACATTCCACATAAGTTGGGGATGGTAACCATAATTAAGTACTCCCTCCGTCCCACAAAGATCGACCCACTTTGTTTTTCACATAGATTAAAAAAACTCATTTAATGTAATTGAAATTATAAAAATTTCACACAATTTTCCTATTATACCCCTATTTAAATTAAATGGAAGAGAGAGAGAGAGAGAGAGAGAGAGAGTTACACGGAAAAAAAAACACAAATGAATATTTAGAGAGAGAAAGTTATATAGATAGAGAAAGAATTACATTGGAAAAAATAAAAAAATAAATGATAGTTTAGAGAGAGAGAGATATTTTGGTTGATAACAATGTAAATTAAATAAGGGTATATTAGGAAAAATAAAAATTTAATATATCCTGTATAAAGTAAGTAGCCTATAATTTGGGACAGATAAATAAGGAAAACGAGTCTATCTTTGTGGGACGGAGGGAATACCTTGTTATAGATATTGCTACCGTGTAGAATTAATGAGAGGTTTTATTGTGTTTTTTATGTATTCAATCGATAAGTTGACTTTTTATAGTCTTTCTAAAATGTCTCGAGGTGAAGTTCTAAAAAAAGATAACAAAATGTTAAGATACCTATAATTAGAAATTGTTGTTTTGGTCAATAGGACGAGGGAGTCGTTTGACCAAAACAACCCTACGTAAAATAATGAGTTCAAGTCATTTGACTAAAAATATTCATTACCACCGACATGCATGCAAGCAATAATAACTAATAAGTCAACTATGCATTTGTAAGAGATCAAAAATAGCAAAATTTTACGAGTTCGTCAGCTCAAAAGCTTAAAAATATTGTACAAATCAATATAAAATACATATAATTCAGAAAACGCTTACGTTTTTTCTATTATACTCCTACATTAATATAATGACAATGCATATTTGTTAATAACAAGGTAAATTAAATAAAATATATTAGAAAACGAAGAAATTAACTATACTCTCAACAAGAAAAGTGGATTATAATATGAGATAGATGAATAAATAAAGTAAGCTTATATTTGTCAGACGAAGATAGTAAGATACAATGTAACGAAAACACTAATGAAAAACATGATTTTTGTTATAGAGAGAAACAATAACAACACGTAGTGGTGAAGACAAATTAAAAGACAATATCGACAGCTATGAAAATGAAGAGAATTTTTTTCTTAGCACTGGCTGGTATGAATTTTTTGTCCATCACTCACTCAGGGGAGGATATATTGTTTTATTTGAATACACAGCAAAGGCAACATTCAGTATTGGCATATTCGATCATTCGGCATGTGAGATAGTAGAGCTAGATGGCCCCAGGAGATACAGATCAACAAATTAACCTCTTTCTTCATTTCATATTACATTGGAAGCAATGCTTAATAGCCACCAAACAATTGTAAGTTTATACTACAGTTTTTATCGGTTGCACCCATTAAATTATCAACTTTAGAATGTCTTTAACGTGGTTGTTTGTATCATTTTGTAATACATTCCAAGAACTTTTGCCCATACGCACCTGCCTAGATTTGTACATGTTACTGAAATTCATGACTCAGCAGGTTGTGTGTGGCATATCCAGTTGACACAAGGAAAAATGGCATCGATTGGCAGGAGGATGGGCAGGATACGCATTAGCCAAGAATATCATTTACATGGACATGTGTGTCTTCGAGCTCATCAATG
The DNA here is from genome assembly GCA_023638005.1 of Forsythia suspensa. Taxonomy (NCBI): domain Eukaryota; kingdom Viridiplantae; phylum Streptophyta; class Magnoliopsida; order Lamiales; family Oleaceae; genus Forsythia; species Forsythia suspensa. Next base: position 36,318,298 of record CM042671.1, read on the forward strand.
GTGGCATGCCTACTTTTAAGGTGTACAAGGTGGCTGATGGAGGAAGAAGGTGGACCCTACTATGATGCATCATCCACATGATCAAGAACTGCATTTAATTTTAGTAGTTGTTGGATACAATGGTTTTTATTATGATACATTGGCTATTTTAAGTACATTTTATGATGATACAATGTTTTTCAGTGGTTTTTATGAATGAAATTTGTTATTAAGTGCATTTCAATTACAACCTACGTGTACTCGGTTAACCTATGTTCACATAACCAACATGTTTCCTGTTAAATTTTTGAAAGTTGGTTAATAGATGGATCTCATCCTATTAACAGATAATATGTGATCTGTTAACCTACTTGGTTTCGGTTAGTATGTGTAAGTTGGTTAACAAATCACATTAACTCATGTTAACCTGTTTAATGTAACTTGTTAACCTACTAATGTTCGGTTAAGTAGTTGGAAGTTGGTTAACATATCACATTAACACATGTTAACCTACTTATTTTCTTTTAAGTAATTGAAAGTTGGTTAAAATATCACATGAACAAATGTTAACCTATTTTAATGTGATCTATTCACCTACTTGGTTTCGGTTAGTACATGTAAGTTGGTTAATAGATCACATTAACTCTTGTTAACATTTTTTAATGCGATGTGTTAACTTACTTACGTTCGGTTAAGTAAGTGGAAGTTGGTTAACATAGCACATTAACATTTGTTAACAGATTTTAATGCGTTCTCTTAACCTACTTGTTTTAGTTAAGTGAGTGGAAGTTGGTTAACAGATCACATTAACTTTTGTTAACCTTTTTAATGTGACATGTTTACCTACTTATGTTCGGTTAAGTAAGTAGAAGTTGGTAGCACATTAACATCCGTTAACCTGTTTTAATCTGTTCGGTTAACCTACTTGTTTTAGGTTAAGTGAGTGGAAGTTGGTTAACTGATCACATAACTCCTGTTAACCTTTTTTTAATGTGACCTGTTAACCTACTTATGTTCGGTTAAGTAAGAAAAAGTTCATTAGAAGAGCACATTATTTCCTGTCCGAATACACATCGAAATGATACAACAAAATATACAAATATACAACTGTACAAAAATTACAAATGTATAGGATCTATAAGAATAATAATAGTTTAGTGTATATAAGTCGGCTCCTAGCTTCTTCTGTCACATGGACATGTAATCGTTTTGTACGAAAGCAAAGACCGATCGTCCAATGCTTAAGAATTCAATGAATTTTATTGCGAATACACTGCAATCAACCCTGCAATCAAATAATTAATTCTATCGGTTAATTTTTACATAAATTAAATTGCAAAAATTGTATATTCAACAAAAAGAAGCTTAAGAAATGTTTTGTTTAATCGTACCATCAACCCTCAAAGACTCGTGAGTAAGTGTCCCTTGATTTGGAATATTGATTGACTTTGCAAGAACAGGGACAAAATAACACATGGACTCTAAATGCTTCTAAATTTGGCCTTTGGTAAGGCAATTCTTATCAAGGTCATAAACATATACTATACATTCGACAAAATTCACCTCCGCTGCAAACCAGCGTGCATTCAAAAAATTAAAACAATAAAATAAATGGGGTTTTCGATTGTTGTGAATTAAATCAATTTTTCTAGAATGCAAATTAAAGAGAAGATCAATATTAGTCAAATATTCAGCTCAATGTATAATCTCAGAATTGATTCGGAGAATCGATCATTGATGCAAAAATAAAATCATTTATTCTTTCATCAAATTAGTTATGGTCATTGATACGATCTAACAACCTATCTTTCCTTACCTTCTCGATAATCAAGAGATGCTCTTTGACTATTTCTCTTGTCAATAAACAACCCTATACACAATCTTAGAATTAATTTACCAACAGCATTAATCTCTAGAGAGACTACCAATTCTAACCAACAAATACACAAGCGTGATTCATTTAAGCTAGATTATATAGCTCCATAACATAAATTGAAAACCACATTTGTAATCAACTATATTATTTTACCACTAATATTAGAATATCTAAACAATTACAGGTTTAGATTTCTAATTGGTGATATATCGTTTTGATAGTCAAACAACGTGCACTTTGTATAATCAATAAAAACAATAATTTCAAGAAACACAGAAGATATATAAATAGAGAAAGAATAAAAGAACAATGAAAATTAATTCAATCTCAAAATTCTTGAAGAATCAAAACTTCAATTATCCTTGTGCTGGAATAGAAATTTAGCAATCTATAAAAATATTCAAGAAAAGTAGAAAACCTAAGAGATGAGAGAGGGGAGCAAAAACGTGTTTTTTAGAAGAGGGTGAACCCATTTTCTAGGAGGAATGGGAGAGAGAAAAATGTAAGATTTTATTTCCTATTTCTAGTCTAATTCTCTTCCTTCCAAAGATTCCAAAGATCCTTAAATTATATAAAATAATCCCTTTAAAATATTCATATTCATTCTAAAAATAGGTGTAAATTAATTAGGATCTCTTTTTGTAGTCGTCCCATTATTTCCTTCAAAAAATTCGTGCATGTAGACTTTGGCTGCTCGAGTCAATAAGGCGTGCCCACGGCTTACGCAAAGTTTACTCATTGGTAAAACTGGAAATCAAGCGTTCTCATGCCTTAAGTAAGGTTCGTCTTCGCATTGTGCATCTTTTTCGAGCTTCAATTCTCATCTCCAAAACTTGTGAAATTGAGTCCAACTCGATCCAACTCCTATGTATAATCCACAAAACACAAAATGTAATCAAAATAAACAATTGTAATCATCGAAATATGAGGAATTAATACAATTTATATAGCAATTATGCATTCTATCAAATTCCCCCACACTTAGACAATGCTTGTCCTCAAGCATACAATAGTTCAAGTTTATCAATTGTTCTCATTATCATTCCTTCTTCTACTTTCACCCATCCTTCTACAACCTAAACTATCATGCCTTAAAGATTTAAATCTCAACACAAAAAGAAAACAGCAAGAAATAGAGTAAACTCTCACCTATTTACATGAATGATCAATCACTTCAACAACTTCTCGAAGTCCAAATGAAGTGGGATCTAACACCCTCACATTGGATTCACTCAATACGTTCAAGGTGTTTAGGGTTGTCAAGAGTATACTCTCAAGTCAAAACATAAAAGATCCTTACCGTAGACTTGCTAATATTTCACATCGGCACCACCAATGATTTGAATACGAAGTAAGAGTATTAAAACAGGTTGTAACGGGGCTTGGGTAAGGTTGGATAAGAATGGTTTCTTTTTGGCTAATTCATCGAAGGAATTATACAAACATCTTTTCAAAAGCTCAGTTAAACTTCATATACTCCCTTCTATCAAATCAAATCTGAACGATTTAAAAGAAGGGTATCACATCTTTGCTTCACTTTCATATCTTTCTTTCTTTTTCTTTTTCTTTTAGATTTTTGTGTTTTTTTCTTGCAACTTGAATACTTTATTCTCAACATTTCTTTTATACTCCCACTTCAAAAGGACAATGAGACTTGCAATATGAATCCTTGATTCCCAATAACTTTCAATCTTTTCAAAAGTAATTTAAACTTCATGTGAAAAAGCTTATACATTTCTTTGATGCAATGTTCAAAAGAAGGGAAAATTAGCAAAGAATAGGATTTCTCTTTGCTTGTATTGTGGTTAATTTCCAACAAAAGGCTAAAGCTCAAAAGTGTCTTTCTAGGGGTATAATTCATTGTAGGCTTTTTGTTCAAGCTAAACTTGGCTTCACCTAAATGTCCTTACTTATTTAATGCATCATTTTATCAAGGGGCATTCCAACATGTATACCAAAGCAAGTTCTAGAAGAATTCAACTACGCATGACGGTCCACACAATCAAAGAAATGAAGCATGATGTAATGTATATGCTCATAGGCCTAGAAGCTCACAAAATGGGGTTAATGTGCATCAAATCCCATAGATTCTTCATTCAATCAACCATCAAGAAGTGTAGTAAAAAAGAATTCAACTACTCATAACAATCATCCATTGTGCCTCAATTCATCTCGATGATGCACAATAATCCAAATCATATAGGGACAAGCATCGACAAAATCCAGAATTTAGATGAGAATTTTTCAAAAAAAAATTCTTTGAAAAATAGCATGGAAGACAATTGAAAAAGAAAAATGATACTAGAGTTAAGACGAAAAATAGAAATGCAACTAAGATGAAATGGAACTAGCATTTAAACCCTAAGCAAAAGTATATCAAACCATCCTCCACACTTAGTCCGACATTGTCCTAAATGTAACAAAATAACAAAAAAAACTATAAAATAACAAAAATAGAAGACTCTCTTGGAGGTAACAACAGCTACATGCTAGGTGGTGGTGAAGGTGGAGTGAATCCCATGTGAGCAAATAAGGTTGTCATATTCTTTTCCATTCTTGCAAGTTGAAGCTCGAGCTTTTCAAACCGATCATCATACTGCCCTTTGGAAGGTGCTGTGGATGTAGAAGGTCGATAAGAAATTATGGATCGTTCATTATTTGTGGTTCTAGGATGTGTACATGTTGGTCGAGGCGCAATATGTCTTGGTTCATGAAAATGGTACACACACTCCTCTTTCCAAACTAAACCCATTATCTCCAAACAATATAAGTCCAACGGTTGCATCGCACAAGCAATATGTAGATCATTGTCATCAAGATCAATCAAATTTTCATGTACATCCAAATTAGTAATCAAAGAATCCAAAATTAATGGATGTTTATTTGTCACAACATTGGCAAACTGGGAAGCTAACCAAAAGCTAAGATTCACCTTGATTTTGTTTTGCATACACCACATGAAATAAAATTCAGATTTAGACAAAACCGCAGCAGAATCTTTCCTACCCGAAAAAGTAAATGCAAGAAACCTATGAATGTATTTCAAAGTAGGATCACAAAGATAGGAATCTTTAGATTTACTTGGATCATAGTAATTAGAAGTGGACAGTGCTTTATATAAATTAACGGGTTCAAAATTCACACTGTAGTCACAAGCACTATTCAAATACTCATCGGATGAAGCATATTCCTCATTAATGAAGCCAAAAGCAACATTAAATTCAGTAATTGAAAGCTTGAACTCTTTCCCCATTAGTCTAAATTGAACCACCCTAGGGCTATTGAGCGTGAAATCGTCAGGTTTCTTAAATTCAAAAGTCGTATAAAACTCCCTGCCAAGCTCAATATATGCCGGACATTGAATTGAAAAATAAGTCTGCCATCCACATATATGTTTATACCTACCCTTGTCCTTTTTCTTGGTAAATTGCAAGAACCCATTCAAATCAGACTCAGATGGTGGAAGTATATGCATTCCCTTACCAATTCGAGCTCGTTTACTGCGTGGAGAAAGTACCAACCTCGATATTGGTGCTTGCCAAGGTTCGGCAGTGGTCCTCTTGGTTTTTGCACGGTATTTTAAGTTCCTGTTGTCTTCCCATAGTGTTTAACCTCGATTGTGGTGGTTCTAGGGTTAGAGGTGGCGGCATGGTGGTTGGCGTTGGAAGCGCCGAGGAGAAACTAGTGGAGAGGGAAACACAACGGTGTTAGGGTGATGAAAATGGAGGTGGCTGCGAGAGGGAGAGGAGAATGAGAATGGAAAGGGTTTGTATAAAAAAAAAAAAAAAAAAATTGAAAATTTTGTCTCCCAAACCAGAATAGCACCGTGAATAAGGCGTGGCACGTCTTGTACCAAAAGTGTCAATATCGAGGTTAAAGGCTTTTTCATAAAGCGCACCTCTGACTTAATAAATATCGACCCATGTCCAAAATTGAAACAAGATCAATTACACTTTGAAGAATTGTAAAGGTTATAAAAAGAACAATAATGAAATAATAAAAATCAAATGCGAAAACTAAAGTAATATTTGGGTTGCCTCCCAAAAGCGCATTTCTTTAACGTCTTTGGCTAGACGTTGCCATCTCTCAATCGGTGTAAGTTGGACATTCCAAATTGATTTGATCAACATTATACACTTGAAAATCTTGGTAAAAGATTTCAAGCGATGCCCACCGACTTTAAAAGTCTTACCGATTTCCAAACCCTGAATTTCAACTGCACCGTGAGAAAACACATTAGTAACAATGAAAGGCCATATACATCTAGAACGCAATTTACCAGGAAACAATTTTCATTTAGAATGATAAAGTAGAACTTTCGACCGACAAATTTTTTTCCTAGAAATCATTTGATCATGGAAGGCCTTTGTCTTTTCTTTGTAGATCCTTGAGTTCACATAGGCATCATTGTGGATCTCCTCCAACTCTTGTAGTTGTAATCTCATTTGTTCACCCGACTCATCCATCCTCATATTGCAATTCTTGACAGCCCAAACAGGGACACATCACTAGGATATCTCATGGCATCATAGATATTAAATTTAATAATTTCACCATCAAATTCCATTGTGATTGTACCAGTATGCACATCAATTTTTGTCCTAGATGTTTTTAAAAATGGCCTTCCTAGCAGGATTGGTATAGTATTAGAAGAGTCATCTTCTTCCATGTTAAGCACGTGAAAGTCTGCAGGAAAAACCAATTGATCAACTTGCACTAGAACATCTTCTAAGACTGCCTTAGGATACACATTAGACGTATCAGCAAGTTGGATTATCACACATGTTTCTTTTAATGAACCAATATCCAAAGATGAATAAACAGAAAAAGGCATGACATTTATTGAAGCTCCTAGATCTATCATTGCTTTCTCAATCCTGATACTACCTACTTTACAAGGGATGGTAAACATACATGGGTCCTTGCATTTGGGAGGTAATTTCTTTTGAAGGATGGCTAAAACATTCTCTCACATTTTTACCTTCTCATTCCCTTTCAACTTCCTCTTGTTGGTACACAATTCCTTGAGAAATTTAGCATATCGAGGCACCTGTTTAATTGCATCAAGTATAGGGATATTTACCTCAATTTTACGAAAGGTCTCCAGGATTTCCTTATCCTCTTCTTCCTTCTTGGATTTATTCAATCTTGTAGAAAATGGAGGGCTCGTCACCAAAACCTTTGGTTGGTCTCTATAAAGGCCTTCATATTGGTCATGTTGAGGCTGAGGGATAACTTTCTTTTCGGCTTCTTTTCCTGAGTCACCTTGCTTTATCTTGCTAGGTTCTTTCAATTCATTTCCACTTCTCAAGGTAACCGCACTAGCATTCTGTTTTGGATTAACAATAGTTTGTGAAGGCAATTTACTTTGAGATTCCAACTGCTCACGCTTGATGCCAATTGACTCACTTGATTCTCCAAGTTCTTGATGCCCGTTCTAGTCTCCTGTTGAAATTATTGTGTATTAGTTGCAAGTGATTTGACAATATCTTCTAGAGACATACCGAACTTGAAAAAGGTTACTGTGGTGGAAGAATAGGATGTCTGGGCTGGAACTGCATAAATTGTAGTCCTGCCTCATAACTAAAGTTAAGGTGATCCCTCCATCCTGAGTTGTAAGTATTTGAATAAGGATCATATTTATTTTGTAGTGGGCCTGGAAATCTTCCAACTATATTAGCTTGCTCAAAAGAATCTTCTGAAGTATAGGATACATATCAGTTGGGTAGCCAGTAGCAGCACAAATTTCACAAGTGTGAACCTGCTACATATTTTCCATAGCCATTTGTTGAACAATAGAAGTTAGCTTAGCTATTTGGTTTTCAAGGGAGGATATATTTACCTCATTCACCCTTCTCAAAGGAGTGTCTTGTCTTTATGCAAATTGTTGTGAGTTGGCAGCCATGATGGAGATCAAATCTCTAGCGGGAGTGGGGCTTTATTCACTATAGCACCTCTGCTAGTCTGCGTCCCATCATCTATCTCTCCCTCCATGGGTAAAAATCCTCATAGAAGTATTGAATAAGCAGTTGTTCAGAAATCCCATGTTGAGGACAGCTTGCACATAGTTGCTTAAATATTTCTCAATATTCATGAAGGGTTTATATATCTTTCTGCTTGATTCCACATATTTTCCTTCCGATATTTGCAGCTCGTGAATCTGGGAAAAGCTTATCAAAAACAATCGACCATTCTTGTCCACGTGGTTATAGAGCACGGAGGTAAATAGAATAGCCAATCCTTCGCTCTCGGCTAATGAGAATGAAAAAGTCCGCAATTTGATTTGTTCTTCGATCACTCCTTGTGGTTTCATACTTGAACACACCACGAGAATTCCTTTAAGTGCTTATGGGGGTCCTCATTCTCAAGACCATGGAATTTAGGGAAAAGTAGATCAAACCAGATTTTAGTTCAAAGTCCACTTCCAAAGCAGGGTACTGAATACAGAATTGATTCGAAGAATCGATCATTGATACAAAAATAAAATCCTTTATTCTTTCACCAAATTGGTTATGGTCATTGATACGATCTAACAACCTATCTCTCCTTACCTTCTCGATAATTAAGAGACGCTCTTTGACTATTTCTCTTATCAATAAACAACTCTAGACACAATATTAGGATTTAATTTACCAACAGCATTAATCTCTAGAGAGACTACCAATTCTAACCAACAAATACACAATCGTGATTTATTCAAGCTAGATTATATATCTCCATAACATAAATTGAAAACCGTATTTGTAATCAAATATGTTATTTTTCCACTAATATTAGAATATCTAAACAATTACGGATTTAGATTTTTAATTGGTGATATATCGTTTTGATAGTCAAACAACGTGCACTTTATATAATCAATCATAACAATAATTTCAAGAAGCACAAAAGATATATAAATAGAGAAAGAATGGAAGAACAATAAAAATTAATTCGATCTCACAATTCTTGAAGAATCAAAACTTCAATTATCCTTGTGCTGGAATAGAATGGTCTGGATCTAAGTCTTTCATCATCTGTGCAACATCCAGCATACTCTTGAATGCGAAATCCATTTTGACTCTTCGATTACCAATTGATTTTACGGTTTAAGTGGTCAACCTATTTCATAAAATGGTCGAGTGACCCGACTATTTCTCACTATTCCCACCATATAGACATTTCAAGATGGGTAGACTAACCCGGCCCGTCCATGAAGGCCTCAGATCGCAGACCGACCTGTGAACTGAGTGAATGGTTCACAGGCCACTATTGCTGAACTGCGGGTTTAGGCGGTTCATAATGTTTCAAGCTAGTGGTTAACCGCTGGCCCGTAAATTTTATAAAATAAAAATAAATTTTTTTCAACGGCTCTCTACCACTCGATGGGATAGGGCTACACGCATGCAGCCAATCAATGAATAAATAAATAATAAAAATAAAAAATAAATTGTGAAGAACTAGTCAACCAGGCAACAAGGCAACGGCTCTCTCTTTCTCAACTCTCTTGAGTCTTGACTTGTCTTGTCACAATTGTCAATTTGTCATTGTGTATAAGTGTGTTGTTCCATCTCACTTACACACAAATTGAATTTCATCATTTCTTGTGACTTCTATTTTTTATCATCTATAAAATTGAAGTAATTTTTAAAATTTGTAACTTATTCAAATATCCCCTCTCTCTCTCTCTCTCTCTCTCTCTCTCAACACATAAATTTGAAATTTCAAAACTCTTAGAGTTTCACATTCTGCTGCAACTACATTTTAACTACTTCATTTTCACTACTTAATAGATTATTTCTATTTTCTAAAATTTCCACTATTGTGTTATGGATTCCCACGATTTTTCTTCTAAAATTCTAATTTACATGATAGTTGTTCTCCAATGAATTGAGAAAATGATAATGTTGTAGAAATTGGATCATCTAAAAATCTAATGAAAAACAAATAAACATCAGAGGTGTGCAAAAATTTTCAGTAAATAAAAATGATGGTATAGCAGTATGCAATATTTGCATAAAGGTTTATGTGTGGAGAAGTGGTCAAGGCACCGGCACGCTATGGAGACATGAAAACAAATATCTAAATGAAACAGGATATTTAAATCTTAGACAAGCTCAAATTACTGCACATATTAATGCTAGTGGATCATTTACTTTTACCAACTTTACTTATTCGGAGGAACGAATGAGAGTTAGAATGTTAGAATAATTGTCAACAAGCGAGATGCCCTTCACTTTTGCATAACATCTGTATTTTGAAAAGTTTTAGCAAAAGTATATTCAACCCTCTTACAAAAGTGTAAGTAGAAATGTTTGCTGCTTACGATTGTTTGAAATTATTTCATACAATGGCTAAAAATAAAAATGAACATAAAATTTTTGATTGAATTATGGGCCTCACGTATTGTTGGTATGGACGCAATCACAATGGTTACGCTTGTGTTACAATGCATATTTTATTGATAATAATTGGTTACTGCACAAGAGAAATATCGCTTTTCGTTTACTTGAATATCCGCATAATGGAGTAAATTTGTGTAAAAATTTATTACAAGTATTTAATGAGTTTGGTGTGTTAAAAAAATTATTTAGTATAACTTTTGATAATGCAAGTGCGATACCGCATGCATTCAACTTTTAATTAGAACAATTAAACCCTATTTGATTCTAAATTATTTTATATGTGGTGCATTTGTCATATATATAATTTAGTTGTGCAATATAGTTTGAAATTAATAACACCACAAATACGTATAATTAGATAAGCTATTAATTATATTTGTTGTTCAGATTCTGACAACAAGAATTTAGAATAATTTACAAAAATATTGGATTGTGAAGAAGAAAATTTGTTGATGATGTTCCAAATAGAAGGAATTCAACATTTCTTATGTCAAAATCGTGTGTTGGCTATACCAATGCTATTAATGCATTCGTTAATTCAAAACAAAATCAATTTCATATAGATGATTCGAATTTGGAAACTGCATTTAAATTTATGAAATTTTTGAAACATTTATATAAGGCAACAAAAGTTTGTTCGGGGTGTTTATTACCCAATTAGTAGTCTTGTACTTTTACAATTGGTAGAAATTGTTAGTCAATTTTCAAGTTTTAGAAACGATCTATTTTTCTTTCAAATTATTTTGTCAATGGAGGAAAATTTTCAAAAATATTATGAAAGCATGCCACCAATTTTTCCAATGACAGCTGTAATGGATCCTTGCATTAAATTATTTGGAATTCAGTATGCTTTAGAATCACTTTCTGAAATATTAGCTTTTAACATAAATATCACAAATCGGCTATTGTAAATTTTTATTAATGAAATAAATGACTACTATTTTATTAAATATTTTATTAAATATGGTAACAATGAAAATCTTTCTTGTTCTACAAATTCTAGTACAACTTGTAAAGGTAAATCTTCTTTTTTTTCTCCATAATAGCTAAGAAACATATTGTTGTTAGTACTTTATCTACGATTACGATTTCAACTGCAGACACGTACACCACACCTATCGAATTAAAAAGATATTATTAATTTGATCATTATAGTTTACTACCTGAAAATGAGATAGACAATTTAGATATCTTCCGATTGTAGAAATTAAATGAGCGGTCATACCCAAAGATAAAAATATCACGAGATCTACTAACAGTTTCAGTCTCAACAAGAGCATCCAAGTCTTCTTTTAGTGCGGTGTAATGATTATTGGACGAAAGAAGATCAAAAGTTAAAAAAGATATTTTGGAAGCTTGCATATGCGGGAAAGATTGGCTATTCGCAGATAGAAGAATGCAAGATAAAATTCCTAACGATATTGCTAAATACTTTAAAAATTTGCAATTATTGAAGATTGATTTGCAAACAAAATATAATTTTGAACAATTGAATTATAGTTAAATAGGTGCCAACCTAGTTGAGATGTACTTAAACTATAAATATGTAAATGATTTATAAATGTATATGTGCCAACATAGTTGTGATACACTTTATCTATAGTGATGCATTAAGTTGTTATTTGTTTGTGTTGTATTTAAATTCAAAAAGATGAAAATAATTCAATGTAAAATAAGATATAAATTCGATGTAAACATTTTTGCTATAAATGTGAATTTATCATTGTTGTTTATTTTGTATTTAGTAATTTAACAAAAACTATAAACGTGTTAAATTTAAAAATATATATTTAGATAGGTCGAACCAGTAGCCCACATGTGCTCGACCCAAATGGGCCAACAGATGGGCCGGGTTTGCGGTCAAAATTCGAGGGTCAGGGTCGGCTCGGCCCTCAATCCCGTAGCGGGTGGGCTTTTTCTAATACGAGTCGTTACCGGGCTCATGCGTAGGCGGGCAGGCTCGGCACACCCGGATTGACATGTCTAAATCCATATATGTATTGAAAACTAAATTTGTATTTGTATTTCTATTCATTAGACATCAATACCACATAGATTAAAAAAATTTCAACATTTATACCATCTAGATAGTAATTCATTGAATGCATTGGCGATGCTTATAACTTAACAAAAAAAATTACTACTAAGAAAATTTTCTTTAAATTAAAAAAATTATAAATTCATATATAACACATTATATAACTATGATATCTCTATAGTCATTGGCCTTGTGCATTGAATGGCCTTAGGGCTGACCCGGGTTGAGGAAAAAGATTGGTTCTATGTTTTCTTTCTTTTGGCAGGTGTTCTATATTTCTTCTTTTCTTTTCTATTACAGAGTAAAGGTATGACAGTCATTTCAATAAAAATTTTGATTTTTTAACAGTTAAATTAGTGGTTTTCGTAACGTAGAAATCTAAATTCATGGAGTTACATAGTTTGGGGACCAATAACCTCATTTTTTAATTTAGAGAGCTAAATCCAACCTAGATGAAAGGTTAGAGAATTCATAAATTTCTCTAATATATTTAACATGTCAAAGTGAATGCAATCACATAAGAAATTTATCATATGTTTACCTTTTTTCGATTTATGATAAAAATAAAATAAAAAGGTAAGTCATCCAATTTTGAGTAAATTTTATTTTAGTCACTCTACTTCTTTTTTATTCCAAACTCATCATTCAAATTTGTATTTTGTTTCAATTTGGTTACCCATGATGATTCAACCACAAAATTTAGCCTCATTTCCTACATGGCAAACGAATTTTCCTATGTATAATCATTGGGATGTTAGTTTACTATATGTATTAGACAGCAATCCAAACTTGTGGTGTTAATATGAAAGTTGCGCTATTAAAATGCAAATTTTAATGTAAAACTATGTTCGACAAACGATTTTACAAGTTGGAAAACTTGATTAGTGAACAATTGGTCAACTAACGAGATTCATTAACGTTCATACTATCCACATAGGAAATTTCATTTCTTACGTATTAAAGGATATTGAATTTTATGACTAAATCATTATTTGACGAATTAAATCAAAACTGAAACTTGAGAGATGAGTTGGGGGGAAAAAACTTGAGTGACTACAATGAAATATTGTTCATGTTGGGTGACTCTAACATATTCTTGTCCTTTTTAATTTATATTAAGAGCTTGTTTGGCATAGCTTTTTGATAGTTTTTTATTGATAAGAAATTAATGATATGTGTAGTTGAAAAATTGATAAAAAGTATAGATTCCATGAAATTTATAGTTAAATTCTACCAAACAAGTAATTAGTTTAACATAATTGAACGTACTAGACGTGCTTTCACTCTATAGCGCATATTTGAGCTAGAGGTGTCAAGACGGACGGGCAGGTCGAACCCGCATCAGCCCACCCATCTCGACTCGGAACTGCGGCCGGCCTATGAATCCAGTAGTCTGCTCACAGTCGAGGAGGCCGAATCATTGGTCGTCGGCCACCAACCGAAATGGGTTGCTCACTAACCCGAGACGCTTCAACTTTTAACCATTGGCCTATTTTAATTTTTTTTTAAATAAATGGCAAAGAGCAGTTTAAAGTGAAAGATGTGACAAATGCGTGCTCTTTTAGTCTTTAAATATATAAAAAATAGAAATTGAATTAAAAAATTAAAAAATGTGAATTTATCATTGTTATTTATTTTTTATTTAGTAATTTAACACATTTTTTGCTATATATGTAAATATTTTTTTTAATTACAATAGGTAACTAAATTTTTTTAGTAATTTCAAAAAAAAATTAATTTTTTATTCATACGGGCTGAACGGGGTTGAACGCGGTCCATATGGGCTCGACCCGGATGGGCCGACGGGTGGGCCGGGCTCGTATTCAATTTTTGTGGGCTGGGTTGACCCAGCCTGCAATCCGCCGTGGCGCAGACTTTTTCTAATGTGAGCTGTCATTGGACTTCATCGAAGGCAGGCCGACCTGACGCGACTGATTTGCATTGACACCTCTAATTTGAGCTTAGCACCAATTTATTATATATTGGTCTAACCTTGCAGCAAATGTACAGTACGTTATTTCCTACAAGTTACAATTAAATATGAGAAAGTTGACATTTCATGAGAGATTCTTAATAAATATATGTAAAGAATAATATTAATGGAAGGGATTTTGAATGGTCTTTAACCTTTGCTTTCAACATAGAAATGGTCCTTAATGTTTATTTTTTGATATATAAGTCTCTAACCTATATATTTTGGTGTGTAATTGGTTCTTGATTGATGAAAGAGATTAATATACTCTTAATTTTAATAAAGGAAAATTGTAGTTGGGTTGATAATTGTTAGAGTTCAGTGACCCGAATTCTATTGGGCCGAACACGAAAATTTTACGGTGCAACATATGCGGTGAAGTTAAAATTATGAGAAAAAATGGAGGTCTGTGATGGTAGCGGAAGGATCGAAAGGTCCTTTCAAATTCATCTTTATCTTTTAAATCAAATTCTATAGGATGTTCTGAAGGAGAAAACCACCACTGCGTTGTGGTTAAAATTAGAGTAGTTATGCATGACGAAAAGTCTAACCAGTGAGTTACGTATAAAGTTGCGACTGTATTCTTACTGTATGGTAGGAGCTACGTCTCTGGAAGACCACTTAATTGTCTTTAAGAAAATCGTCTCTGTTCTAGAGGCCATGGATGTTAAGTGCAATGAAGAAGATTTATGGTCGATTTTATTATGTTCATTGCCTTCTTCATATATGACTTTCAGAGATACTATTTTGTACAGTCATGACACCTTTACTATTAATGAAGTATATGATGCTCTATTATATAAGGATAAGATGAAGTATATTGTGGCTAGATCTAAAGCTCAGGCAAATGGCCTTGTTTTTAGAGGGTGGACACATGAAAAGAATTCTGGAGGTAACATGGAGGGCATATCGAAATTGAAATATAGAGACAAACTCTGTAATTACTGTAAGAAAAAGGGGCACCTCAAAATTGAATGCTGTAGATTACATAATAAGAATAAGAGAGAAGCTGCTAATCAGAAAGGAAAACAACCAAAAAAATCGGTGAAGCTAGTGTTGTAGAAAATGGTTTTAGTGATGTTAACTCCAAACCTTGAAAGGAATGGGTTATCCATTCAGCTTGCTTGTTTCATGTATGTTCTAATAGGGATTGGTTTTCAACTTATGAAACAATTTCTAAAAGTTCTGTATTGGTAGGAAATAATGTACCTTGTAAGATAGCTGATATTGGCATGTTTAGAATTAAGATGTTTGACGGAGTTGTCGGGATATTTGGTGATGTGAGACCTAAGGAGGAATCTTATCTCTTTGAGTACTCTTGATGAAAATGGTACAAGTTCGCTGTTGAAGGTGGAGTTATGAAGGCCAACAAAGGTGCTCTTGTTGTAATGAAAGGACTGAAAAAGACTGGTGAAACAGCTGTCACTATTCCTTTTTCGTTAGATGATGATGTTACTAGATTATGGCATTAGCATCTTGGACATATGAGTAAGAATGGAATAGCTAAACTGAGCAGAAGAAGACAACTTGATGGACAATGTATTCACAAAATGAAATTCTGTGAGCATTGCATTTTTGGGAAGTAGATGAGAGTTAGATTTACAAAAGACATTCACAACACAAAAGGAACACTTGATTATATACATTCTGATCTCTGTGGACCATCTAGGGTTTATTCTAGAGAAGGTACAAATTATATGCTGACTATCATTGATGATTTTTTCATAAAAGTTTGGGTGTTCTTCTTGAAAAAAAAGAATGACGTGTTACCTACATTCAAGGAGTGGAAGACAATGATTGAGTTTAATACTTTCTGCAAGACAGGAGGAATTTTGAGGCACTTAACAGTACACCATACTCCGCAGCAAAATGGTGTACTAGAGTGAATAAATAGGACTTTAATGGAGAAAGTACATTGTATGCTCTCCAATTCTGGTTTACCCAAGTCTTTTTGGGTCGAGGATATTTCTACAACTTGTTTTCTTATTAATCAATCTCCCTCAACTGCTATTGACAAGAAGACTCCAGAAGAGGTATGATCTAGTACCCAAGTCTTTTTGGGCCGAGGCTATTTCTACAACTTGTTTTCTTATTAATCACTCTCCTTCAACTACTATTGACAAGAAGACTCCAGAAGAGGTATGGTCTAGTACTCATGCTAATTACTGTAATTTGAAGATATTTGAATGTCCCGTCTATGTTCATTTGACAATGGAATACTCAAACCTAGATCTATAAAGTGTATTTTTCTTGGCTATAAAATCGGCGTAAATGGATATAAGCTATGGTGTCCAGAAACTCGAAAAGTCATAATCAGCAGAGATGTTATTGTTTATGAAACTGCAATGATTCTTGACTTATCTTCTAGAGACTGATCTGTTAAAATTCAACAGAAATCAAGCACACAGATGGAGTTTAAGTTTGGGTCCGAACTTATATCAAAGTCTACATCTCAGTCTAGCTCAGAGATACAAGATACTACTGCTTCTTCACCACCACCAGTGCAACGCCACAATATTCTATTACTAAAAATAGGCCTAGAAGAGATATTATATCTCCAAAGAGGTATGTTGAGGCTGATTTGGTTGCTAATGCTTTGAATGTGGCTGAATGTGTTGATTCTAGTGAAGAACCTTTTACATATTCAGAGGCAATTAGTTGTGATGATTCTGGTAGATTGATGATTGCTATACAGAAAGAGATGGAATCGCTTCATAAGAATAGAACATGGGACTTAATGAGACTGCCTAAGGGTAAGAAAGTTGTTCATTGCAAATGGGTGTTTAAAATGATAGAAGGAACACCATGAGTTAAAGAAGTAAGGTATCAAGCAAGACTAGTTGCAAAATGTTACAATCAGGTTCCAAGTACAGACTTTACAGATATGTTCTCTCAGTAGTAAAGCATAGTTCAATTCGAGCTTTGCTTGGTATTGTGGCCATGCATAATTTTGAGCTAGAGCAGTTGGATGTGAAGACAACATTCTTATATGGAGAACTTGAAGAAGACATCTACATGCATCATCCAGAAGGTTTTATAGTCTCGGGAAATGAGGAATATGTGTGTTTTCCGAAGAAGTCTCTTTATGTCTGAAACAGTCACCAAATGGTGGTATAAAAGGTTTGATTCATATATGACCACTCATGATTTCAGAATAAGCGGTGTGTTTATTTTATAAGGGTTGTCGATAGGTCATTTGTATATTTGCTCATATATGTTGATGATATGTTGATAGAAGCCAGGCATAAGGAAGAAATAAAGAAGGTCAAAGCCTAACACATGAAAATGAGCTACTCACACGACTATCAAGAACAGATAACAACCAAAAATGAGAAACTATCGAAAGAAATTTCATAGGTAATATGAAACGGAAGCGCCAACTCCGCCACCACCTCTATATAAACCAGGACCATGGACGATGGCAGGGAACAAAACAAAAAAGTAAGGAATTTGAGATAAAAGGCATGATAGTCGCAAAGAAGATACTTGGAATGGAGATTTAGAGGGATAGAAAGGCAAGTAAATTATATCTAAATAAAAAATGATATATTGAGAAAGTTATTTGCATGTTTAATATGCGAATCGCCAAGAGTGTTAGTACTCCATTGGCGGCCCATTTTAGACTATCATCTACTTTACCTCCTCAATCAAATAATGAGATTGATTATATGTATTGGGTTCCATATTCTAGTGTAGTGGGATCTCTCATGTATACTATGGTTTGTTCACGTCCAAATTTATTATATGCAGTCAGTGCAGTTAGTAGATACATGGAAAATCTTGGTAAAGAACATTGGAAAATAGTTCAGTGGATATTTAGATACTTACGTGGATCTACTACTGATATTTGTTTGTAATTTGAAAAAATTAGAGATGAAGTCATTGGATATGTTAATTCTGATTTTGTTGGAGATCTTGATAAGAGAAGATCACTTACAGAGTATGTTTTCACACTATTGGTGGTTGTGTTATTAGTTGGAAGGCTACTTTACAAAGTACAGTTACATTGTTTACTATTGAAGTAGAGTATATGGCTATTACAGAGGCTTATAAAGAAGCTATTTGGTTGAATGATTATTTGGAGAACTCGGTAAAGACGTATAGATCACCACAATTTTTTGTAATAGTCAGTGTTATTTTCCTCATAAAAGATCAGATGTTTCATGAGAGGACAAAGTATATTGATGTGCGGTATCATTTTGTTCATGATATTATTGCTTATGGTGATATTGTTGTGTGCAATGTTAGTACCCATGATAAATCTGCTGATGTAATGACCAAGACACTCCCTATAACCAATTACAAATATTTAAAGTACAATAATTTTATATTTTTCTCTTACAAATAATTTAATTCACACGACTATAATGATATATTTAGTATGCAAAATTAAATATTATTTAATAAATGTATCGGACTCATTTTCACTTTTTGTAAATGTTAGAAATCCAAATACAATTTTTTAAAATTGAAACTAATGACATATTTTTTTAAATCAAATAAGAATCAATTGTATACTAAAATACATAAATTAAGAACTTATGTGCCCAAAAAATAAACGAGTAAAAATTAGGGACTATTTGTTCCAAATTCCCTTAAGGAAACGAAATTATTGTAACGTAACATCATCTATCTATGTGTAATCAATAATGAGAAGGATTAATTAATAATCGAATAATTAGAAAAAATCTTATAAGCTGACCATTTATCAAGATGACAAGAAACTGAACTTATATATGCAATTGATGACATGGGCGGATTTACAACATGGCGAGATCCCGCATCCGCCTGTGCTGGAATTTCGCGAAAAAATAGTGTTTGAGTTTTGAGAAATAAAGAAAAAATGGAGAGTGATCCCTGCGTGTAAGTATATGTGTATATATATAACTTAGATTGTGTTTGATTGCAAGTGGAAAATTTGGGTGGAAAGAAAATATTTTCCATATAAATGAATTACCAAGAAAATTTGGATTGGAAAATCTTCCATGGAAAATAAATTGGTTGGAAAAGGTTAACAAATTTTCCATGGAAAATAAATTCTCTTATCCCACAAAGAAAATATTTTCCTTGAAAACAAGGAAAATATGGCCAAAAGTGGAAAACATGGAAAAAAATTTCCATGGAAAAACAGAATTTGCAATCAAACGAAAGATGGAAAATAGATGAGAAAATGCATTTTCTATGGAAAATTTTGCCAATCAAACAGACCAAAGATGGAAAATGGGTGGAAAATTTTCATTTTCCATGGAAAATGAAAGGAATCAAACACACCCTTACAGAGTGAAGCCGTGAAGGAGAAAGAGAAAGAGAAATAAAATAGATATTTTAAATTAAAAATTTCACTTATAGTCCCTAAATTTTGTAAAATTAAAATATAAGGTAATTGCATGACTAAATCTTCAAGTAAGGATTTATTATTTTTTCTTAAAGTGGATCAAAATTGAATAATAGAGAAAGTATTTTTAGAGTGTTTTACTCTCGAGTTAATATTTTTGGAGTTGTACTAAATACTTTTTAGCATTATTACGGCTTGTATCAAATTATATTTCACTATTAAATGATTTTCTTGTTGCTTAATAAGTTACGTATTTATTAAAAATATTTTCACATTATTTTTTCACAAGATCTACTGGTTGACCACCAATGTCCGCCCTATCTGAACTTCAACCCTAGATCTGCCACTGATTGATGACCAAGTCAACAGAAAAAATCAATCAAGGGTGCTGGCTTAGCAATTTCCTAAGTACTAAACAACACACAATTGGCTTAGATATATTCCTTTTTTTTTTTTTTTAATCAATTATCAAGTGATTGTCATACGTTGACTTTGTATCATACAATTTAAACCACCCCCACCCCGGGGCTCTTTCAAACCCCCAAAAAAAAAAATTGTTTATTTATTTTCATTTTTAGAGCTTTTTAAATTTTTATCACCATAGATAAATAAGATATTCAATTCCCTCATTAATGTCAATTTTGAACGTAGAGCTTATTTGAGAAAAAAAATTAGCATATTTTGATATAAAAAAAATTGATGAAATGTGTCGTTTAAAAGTGAATAAAAAATGTAAGTGTTACGAAATATGTAGTTAAAATTAATTATTAACTTTGTCCAATAGACACCACAATGCATGAGAGCCTTTTGACAATATGCATGGTGAAATCCGACACAGTTTGTTTGTGAAGAAAAATTACAATATTGCCCTTCTTTCAATTTGACATTTAAAGGTGGAGACCCGCGAATTGTGCATTGAATAGTCAAGATCTGACTGTGATTTTTTAAACCCATCCGAAGAGGCGCTCAATTATTAGTTATATTTAATTGAACATCAAGCAACTATCCAATTCAATAAAATTTACTTAATTATTTAAGTGCGAACAAAATCAAATCATGGATGCAACGTTTTATGGAATTTAAGCAACAAACCATTCGATGCTTGCACATTTGCGATTTAGAACAAGTAGATTTAAGAGAACTTGATATATGGCTAACTAAAAGTCACCGTAAAAGCTGACTTTCGAACAAAATAATAAAAATTGAACTCAAAGAATATTGCACAATACACACACATATATAGAGGAGAAGACAGACATAGAGAGAGAGAGAGAGAGAGATGAAGTTTCAAGAAAATCAACATTTCAGCCACAAACACATATTGAATGCCCTCAAACTAGATATAGGTGAAGAAATTGATTGCAAAGCCTGTGAAAACCCTATAACTGATCCATTACATGGCTGCAATTCATGCCATTACTATCTTCACGATGAATGTCTTAATACTCCTCGCTCTCTTCAACACAATTGCCATCCCTCTCACCCTTTGACTCTCCTCCCAAACCCAACCTATTCGAGTAGATCATTTTCGTGCAATGCGTGTGGATCAGAAGGCAATGCATTCAGTTTCAGTTGTGCACATTGTGAATTTGATCTCCATATTCACTGTGCAAAATTGCCTGCGAAAATACTTATTGATAAGCACCCTCATGAACTCAATCTGCTATTTAATTCTCCTTACAAAGATGAGAATGTTGTCTTTGTGTGTGATGAGTGTCATGGTACTGTAAACAGAGATAATTGGGTGTATTATTGCTCTCATTGTGATTTTGGGACGCATTCAAATTGCGCTACTGGTAATGTAACTCGAAAAGAAGAAACGAATAGTTCACAAAGCGGTAATGAATATTTGATGGAGTCGACCGCTCGCAAAGTTGAGGAGATTGAGGCATACAACAAAGCTCAAGAAAAGTTAATGGCAGCCACGCTTATAGCTCAGATACAAACTGAAGGGAGTAGATCTGTCCTCGACTTGGTCGACGGCGGATCACACCGAAAATATTATTACTATTGATGTGCCTTTCATGGCTTAAAATCAAGATAAGAGTGTGAACTTGACTGTCTCCAAATGTTTCTCTATATTGTCGCTGAAAAATAAATGCCTCTCACTCCCAGTGTAGGAAATGAGAGTTAATTTCTATATATTTTTCATGTGTTTTGTCAACTTTTGTTATCTTTCTGTAAGTGTAAAATGATCCTGAGTTTGAATGTATTTGCTTTTGCACCATTTTCTACTTATTTTGCTCTTATTGTGATATGGATATATAAAACAAAGTTGAGTTTGGAATTTCTAGAATGCTTTGTAGGAAGTTTTAACATATGTCTCATTCTTCTCACCCCTTCGCACTTCTCCCTACCCCGAGATATTCGTCTCAATCCTACACGTGTAACGCATTGTGCAGTCTGCATCTAGAGCCAGATCAAACAATTGAGGGACATAGGCAAGTAGAATGATTTTCTATTAGTATTTATATTTTCTTTTGAGTATGCAATTATAATAACTTATTAAATTTCAATTGAGCTTGCACCTACAAGTTTCTATTGAAGCGTATTTGGATGTACCTTTTTATATATTATGAAACTAGTTCAATTTGAGGTTTAGAACAAGTAACAATATGAACATGTCATGAATTACAGATTAATTGCGATAAAGTTGACTTCTCAACAAAATAATACTTATCATCCGTTTAGTTTAGCTTAAAAAGTTATTAAAAATCTTAAGTCAAAGTCAACAATTAATTTTAATCACACAATATATGGAACCTACAACTTTAATTAAATTTGCAACCACTTATTTTATCAATTTTTATTAAAATTGTTTATAACTTTTATCAAGAATTTTATCAAATAGACACCGTTTAAGTCAAAGAATACAATTCATATTTTATTTAATGGAAAGCCTTAAAAAAATGCTTGACCCTCCAATCATAATAGTTGGCAGGCTAGGTCATTCTCAAAATCTATCACCATATATATCTGTAACAAACATATATAGATACATACACAAATTTAGTGATAGAGAGATTAAAATTCTACAGAAAATTGATGGAAATTCACAAATCCCTCAAAGGAGATTCAATGGAGTCAGCAATTCTTCAAGAAATAGTAATTCAAGCACAGGTTCAAGCGCTGCAGAGCGCTCAAGGGAGGAATGCTGCCATCGTCTTGTTTGCCTCTAATCGAAAATACTAGCAGGTAGGAATCCGATTTTCAATTTGTAGTAAGTCTTTCAATTTTATAACAACTCAATCTTAAGAGAACCGTAATTTAAGATGTAACGAGAACTTTACATGATTCACTTTTGAAGGGTAAAATGGGTAAACAATATATTTTGATGGCACACACAAAATGAACAATGAAATTAAAGAGGAGAAGAAAAATATTAAAAACAAAAAAGAAGATAGCAACCGCTCAAGTCCAGAGCTGCCCAAAATTTGGCCCAAAAGGTTTTAAAAAAAATAAATATAGAAACAAAAAAGAAATGAAGCCCAAATTTCACCAAACATACAAAAAAATTGTTTTACTCTCAATTGTGCATCCAAATTTAATTAAACAAACAATTATTTGCATTTCATGTAAGTATTAGAAAGTTCAAAATTGAAATTCAAACTTTAGAAATTTCAAAATTCGAACGTGGATTTGAATTTTTTAATTTGTTGCACATTCTACTATTTAGTGTTGAAATATCATTTTATTTTCTAACTTGGTTATAATAATTTCGTTGTGTATGACTTACTTATATGTCGTTTCATTAAATATAGGATTACAATATAATTGTATATAACACTACTAAAGAGTTTAAATATTTTGTGTATCGATTACATAACTTAGTTTTAGATAAAATATATTATAAAACAATTTTTGTGCATCGACTACATAACAATTTTTGTTGAGAAATACCTTGTTAATAAAATAAATATAGTTTCTATTATAGAAGAATTTGTAATTGTAAAAGATGGTTAGGCACAACTTTCTTTAGCTAGTTTAGATCTTGAATATTTTTATTTAATGACTTCTTGTAACATTTTTAAAGATTGTGACTTATAAAAAAAAATTAGATTCTCATAAAAATAAACTAAATAATTGTAGTTTGAGAAAAAAAAAAATTCGGGGGCTCTACCCCCGAACCCCCATAAGGGGGGTCTCCTTTCCCCAGCCCACCCTTTGGGTACATCCTGGCTCCGCCCCTGACAACCACCACAAGTTAGATTTCTTTCTTTTTTTTTTTTTTTTCCTTATGCTTTTTATTAAAATTGAATGTCTACCCATTTTACTCTTCAAGAAGTGAGTCATGTGAAGCTCACATGACATCTTGACATCCAATGGATGGATGCGTCTGTTGTGGATCCACTTGCCATAAAGTTAAAAGGTTGAATACTAACTTGTTACTAGTTGGAGGTTGAGAGACCTACTTGATACATTCTGCATAAGTTGGGGATAGTAACTATAATTAAGTGCCTTGTTATACATAATGCTCTCTCTCGTGTAGAAGAAATGAGAGGTTTTAATGTATTTTTTATGTATTATATCAAAAAGTTGACATTCGATAATCTTTATAAAATGCCTCGAGGTGAAGTTCTAAAAAAGATAACAAAATAATAAAACATCGTTTATTATAAATGGTTGTTTTAGTCAATCACTCCCATTCTAATGCCCATCATGGACATTAGAACAAAACCGTTTGGTTAATAGGAAAAGAGAGTCGTTTTTACCAAAACAACCCTATGTAAAATAATGACTTCAAGTCATTTGACAAAAAATATCCTATCACCACCAACATACATGCAAGCAATAATAAGTCAACTATGCATTTGTAAGAGATCAAAAATAGCAAAATTTTACGGAGGTCATCTGCTCAAAAACTTAAAAATATTGTACACAAGTCCCAACAAATTAGTGGTATATATGTTTCACCATATGCTCAACGATTTATATTCGAGTTTTCTCTATAATTTTCCTATGACTTTTTGTCTATAAGAAAGTTTCACATTGTAACACTTATTAACAAAGTTTTCCTTGAACTATATAAGGAAATTATGAAAGATTGATTGGCTAATTCTAGAGATGCAATTATAATCGTCAAATCGAATAAAATATTATTAGGAGGAATGTCCCCAACAAATAAAGTTAATTTTCAAATTCAAAATTAGTTTGACTTGAAATTTTCCATTTTAAAAGGAACTTTTGTACTAGAAACAATGGTATATTGATTTTTCCACTCGATGAAATTGCACCAATATCAATATGTTTTCTTCCATTTATTCCAAGGCAAGAATTCAACAATCCTTTAACCAAAATCAAGGAATTATTCGTACATTGTTAAATAGAAATACGGGATTCCATTTGTTGATAATTTTGTCATCATCCAATTGTTCTCGAATGGGTACATTCAACAACGTAATAAAATATGACAATGTGATAAAAGAATCAATTAAAATTACAAAAGAGATCTTCTATAATTTCGCACGTGATGAGTGATTTCTTCATTTCATCCCGTCATTAATAACTCGATTGTTTTTAGAAAATAGTAGATAGAAACAATGATTGTAAGGAGTCCTATTAAAGCACCAAGGAATATAGGCCCGCCTATCATCCACAGCAGAATAAATAAAGTTTTACGAAAAAACCTACTAGTGGAAGAAGACCTCCTAGGAATAAGAGACATAGGCTAAAGATAGAACCAAAATAAGATATTTCGTGTCTAATCCTACATAATATTGAATGTTATCAATTCTATCTTTATTTATAATATGATGTGACATTGCTTGTACGTTTAAATATGCATTAACATAGTTATAATCGTGGATTGAAACTAAAATCAAACATTTGAAAAATTTGAATTTTGTTCGATTTGAAAATACGTTAAACAAGTCCAAACTAAACAGCTTACATCCCTAACTAATTCCTCATCATTATGATATTTGATCGGAAAACAAATTGTAACGAACTCCAGTTTGGATAAAGTTTACTACGTAATAATTTACTTAGTAAACAACAAAAACCTAGGTCTTATAAATTCAAAATCAACTATATAAATAGTTTTTCATCGTTATCCTTGATTCACCGTTGAATTTACTAGAAGGAATAATGCTATGTATTGTTGGTTAGCACCAATTTAGGTGGCAATGAGTCCTAGTGATTCATGTCATTGTTCAATAAATCAAAATGCATTTCAATTTTAGTGGACAACGAATCAATAGAGTTCACTGTCATGGGTGGTTTTAGTAAGGGCCGTGCCCACTCTCAATTCTATAGAAAAATAAATGGATTAATCCAAGGCCTAGGGAGGCCTTTAATTTGGTCATATTTCATGAATACCAGTTGGTATTGTTTACTCCCATGAAAATCGATTCCCATCCAATTTCATAGGCTCTCCTCTTTTGCAACACAGATAACTCTATTAAATTATTCTATCAACTGCCCACTAAATATCAAACTACTAATTCTCTACCTTCACTTCTCTCACATTCTCAAAATTATGCCTTTTTGGGCCAAAAACAAAAGTAGCTTGCAATTTAATGGTTTAATTGATGCCTCTTCCAGTAAAGTAAACGTAATCAATCTTAGTGATTCACCGTTCTTTTCGAAGACGATGGGCTTCTTATTTTTTCATTGTTGGTGTATTTTTATCTGTTGTGTGTTTATATGTGGGCTTTGGGTTTTGTATATATTTGTGTCCAATGTTTTGTCGCACATAGTGTTGTAATTCAATTTTTTGGTAAATTTGTGTATGATTAAAATATTGAAGTATTTCTTGGAGCACGTATTCAACTAGTTGTTAGAAGGGTCCGGATCTAAATGTGGATATTAGTGTTGCAATCAAGGAAAAAATAAGTTTACTCAAATGCTCTCCTTGAGTAAAATCATATGTTTGCCACTGTTTACAGTGCAACTACATACAATGGAATCATATCCTAGCTAGATTAACAATTTAATGGAATTTGGACCACATTATTTAATCCGACACTTGTTGCATTTATTGAAGGCGACGTTCAAGATTTAGAGCAAGTAGGGATGAAAAACGTCAGAGATTTTAACAGAATATTACTTGCAATAAAGTCGACTTCCCAACATGACAATAAAATAAAAACTCAGAAATGTTCAGCCGAAGCACAATACCTATTTAAAGCCGAAAAGAATAAGAATGTCCCTTCAATGACTGAAAGAGCTTACACAATTGGCAGACCAAATTCATTCTCAAAATCTAGCACCATATATGTGTGTGTAGAGCCTAATGTTCACTTTTATATAGTCGGGACTCCTGAGAAAAAAGAGACTTGTTGCAGTGAAACGTATATCTAACATTGAAAGTGAACTACTTCAAATCATGTGTCTTTAGTACTTGCTTTTGATTTCTATTCGTGTTATTATTACTCTGTCTTCTGATTAGGTGTTTAATCTGTGTTGTGAAAAAATATTTGTATTGCAAATGAACAATATCACACACAAGTAATAAAGTGGATCTATTGAGTCCGGATTATCGTTTCCACAAAAACTATCTTATTTAGATATTAGTTCAATTAATCTTAATTTATTGAAAATAATTTGAAATAATTTGATTTGTAGGTATAAACTATAACTATTAATTCTTAAAAAAATAGTATGAATGCAAATATCAAGAATTTAGAAAATATGGTTATTGAAGCATTTGGATTAACGAATTCACCATAGTTGTCATCTCTAATTTCTCCTCTCAGTGTTTATTCCTAATCTTGTATTCGGTCGAATTCACGAATTTAACATAATTTACATCTTTCGTGTTTAAATTAGTCATATCTAATTAAGTCAACTTATGAAGTCAGAATGGTCCTTAATTATATGATTTAATTCTCTTAAAAATTCAATTCAGACCGCAACAATAACAAAAGCGTATCTCTAACATTGATCCAATTGCTGGATTTTACTACGTAGTTTAAATAAATAACTTACCTCTCGATTTGTTACAATCCATAAATCAATGACAAATAATAGTCAATTATTTCAAGCATTAAGAGAAGAAGTAAAATCAAATACTTAATTAATTTATAAGCAAAACTTGAGAGTCGAAAATAAAGAATTCAACTAGGTTACATCGTTCATCCAAATTTTAAATTTAGCTACTCATGATTCGGGAGAAAGACAAGATGAAGAGATTTGAATACATAACCGAATGTTGAATAAAATATGAGAAGACGTTGAATATCTTGCACCAAGAATTCTTTGTCTTCAAGTTCCAATCTTCATTCTGGCCATCGTTCCTCCTCTCTTTTCTATTCTCTTATCCAAGTTTTCAACCCTTCTTTTGACTTAGATTAGGTATTTATATAATTCCAATCCTTTCCGACTTGTTTTTAATACAAAAAAGACTAAAACACCCCTAGTTTGCATTTAGGAAAAACTAGAACATTAATTACGTGGTCGCGCGATTCTACCGCAGATTCATAAACCAGCGGTCACAACCACACTACATATTGTCGTTTGAGGTCCTTCCACTTTTGAATGCTTTGCACTTTAGTCTTTTGATTGCTTCTTTCATTTCAATTTAGTCCTCTTTTATTTACAATTCAAGTCCTTCAACTTTTAAATATTTGCAAGTTGGTCTCCATTTTCTAGTCTTCGTGCATTTTAGTCCTTCTTTGCCTATTTTGCTTTGTTTCTCTCCAATTCTATTCGAACTTGAGTTTCAACTCAAAACAATCAAATCAAAACATAATTAAGTAAATATTCACTTAAGTAAATGTTATCCTCAAGCATGATATGACTAAGGCCTATGACCGCATGGATTGGAGCTTCTTGATATCTATTTTGGAGGATTTTGGGTTCAATGCTCTTTGGATTGATCAGATACAGAGGTGTACTTCAGAGTGTTGATTCTCGGTCCTACTTAATGGCCAGCCATGTGGTTTTTTTCTCATCATCTCGAGGGATCAGACGGGGTGATCCCATATCTCCATCGATATTTATTATTGCTGCATATTATTTTTCACGACTACTCACTCAGCAGTATCAGCATATTCTTTCAATAGCATACATACATAGGGGTGACGCTCTCATCTCTCATTTGTCATTTGCAGATAATATGATTATTTTCTTCAATGGCCAAAAACAGTCTATCAAACGAGTTTTTCAGTGTATTGAGCACTATGAGAGAGCTTCTGGGCAGTTGATGAACAGAGATAAGAGCGGGATGATCTTACCTAGGTGATTTTCTACTAGTCAAATACACAAACTAGAGCATCTGAAAGGGTTTCGTCATCAGCAGCAGCCCTTCATATATTTTGGTGTTCCTTTATTTAAAATAGCCAAGAAGAACTTCTTGTATGATGACTTAGTCCAGAAAGTCTGGAGTATGATTTATGGCTGGGCATCGAGACTCCTATCATTTGGGAGACGGATTACTTTGATACGATCAATGATATCCTCTATTCTTCTCTATCTCCTTCAGATTATGAAGTCCCCAAAGCTATCTTGAAGAAGTTAGATGGCATATTTGCTCAGTTCCTTTGGGACTCCAGAGACCATGCACAGAGATTACATTGGAGGAGATGGAAGGACCTTTGTATTCTTACTGAGGAGGGTGGACTGGGCTTTGGGAGACTACGGGATCTTGTTGATACATTCTCCATAAAGCTTTGGTGGTTATTTAGATCTCAGCGGTCATTATGAGCTCAGTTTTTACTAAGTAAGTATTGTTAGGGTACCCATCCATTACTGGCTACTATTTCTTACTATGCTTCAGCTGTATGGAAGATGTTGAAGCACATAGGCCCATAGGCGAAGACACACGTTGCTTAGCAATTAGGGGTGGGCAGATATTCTTTTGGCATGACTGCTGGATGGGCGAGTCTACATTAGCTGATCAGTACCCACACTTGCCACATTCATCCATCCAGATTAGAGACTTATTTGATGATACTGGATGGAACACTGACCGACTTCTTCAGCTAGTACCATATATTATTACTAGGCAGATAGGGAGCATCCCTATCATTGCTGAGGTGCACGATCAGATTATGTGGAAGGATACTTCGGATGGTAGATTTGCTACCAAGTCTACATGGCAGGTAGTTCACAATGGACATACTATTCAGGCTGTATACAACATGATTTGGAGTTCTATTATCCTAACGACTATCTGTTTCTTCAACTAGAGACTATGGTAAGGATTTATCTCAGTTGATGTTGTGATTCAGAGACGGATTGGGAATCATATAGCTTCTCGTTGTCAGTGTTGCTCGGCTATTGAGACTATCCAGTATTTATTTATTGACAGTTGTACTGCCAACCAGGTTTGGCGCCATTTTTTGACATTTTTCATAAAAACATTCGGCCGATGGAGGGTTTTCAGTATCGCTTTCAGTCTTGACGTTTCTCGGGTCAGTTACTCAAGCAGAGTCATATTCTCACGATCATTCTTGTTTTGACTCTAGTTTATTTGGACTGCGAGAAATGATGTGAAGTACTAGGATATTTCTATGGAGCCGAGACGGATCATCTGGAGAGTATACCATACTATCTCCCTACTACATACAGGCCGTTTATTTCGAGGTATTCATTAGCGATGAGATATGGATATTGCTCCTATTTTTGGTATCTCTCTTACTACTCCATCCCTTCCTCCCCCTGTTTTTAGTTTATTGGCATACTCCACCAATGAGATCTTACAAGGTCAACACTGATAGATGTGTCAAAGATGGATTTGCGAGTGGAGAAGATATTATTAGAGATCAATCAGGTCAGTGTGTTCTCGCTTTCTTCTCTTCATATGGCGGGTGCCTTATTCTAGAGGCCGAGCTCAGGGCTATTCTTGACGGTATCATTCTTGCTTAGAGGATTCTACTCTCAGATTTATGGATTAAGTCCGACTCTACTTTGGCCATTCACTGCATCACCAGAGGTGGAGAACTTGGTCTATTCAAACCACTATTCACCACATCAGACATCTCATTGCCTTCGACCGTGATACTATTTATCATATTTATCGTGAGGACAATTAGGTGGCTGGCTTACTTGTTTCATAGGGTTGGGATCGTTGTTACTATTTCAAATACAGCGCTCAAGACTCACCATGACCTTACCGCAGCTTAGTTCAGATTGATAGACATAAGCTTCCTATAGTTAGGGGTCTATAGAATTTTTTAGGATTATTTGTTTATAAAGTAGTACCTCATTATTTATTGCTTTATTATTTATTCATTTATTTGTTTACTTTAGCTTTTATGATTGGATGTCAGATTTTATGCCCCCCCCACTCCCACTCCCACTATTTTTACAAGTTATTTATATATAGTTGGGGTATCCGAACCTTCATATCATTTCCTGTGGAGGCCTGAAAATTATTTATTGAGGATGTGATGGTGTGTTGAATAAAAAAAAGTAAATATTTACTTAAAATACATACAATTGTCTATTTTGATACGACATATAAGAATAAATCGACACTTATCAATCCCTAACAAGATGACATACCAAGATAATCAACATTTCAGCCACCATCACATCCTGAACACCCTCAAAATAGATAAAGGTACTAAATTCAATTGCAATGCCTGTGAAAACCTTATAACTGAGTCATTTCATGGCTGCTATTCATGCAATTACCATCTTCAGGATCAATGCCTTAATATTCCACACTCTCTTCAACACACTTGTCATCCCTCTCACCCTTTGACTCTCCTCCCAAGCCCATCCTATTCGAGTCAATCATTTTCGTGCAATGCGTGTGGATCAAAAGGCAATGCCTTCAGTTTCTGTTGTGCACGCTGTGAACTGTGCAAAATTGCCTGCCAAAATACCTCTTGACAAGCACCCGCATGAACTCAAATCTTATTTGACTTCCTTATGAGGATAAAATCGTTGTCTTTGAATGTGACGTTTGTCAAGGTAAGTTGAACAGAGATCATTGGTTGTATTACTGCACTGATTGTGATTTTGAGACGCATTTAAATCGCATGGCTGGTGAAGTAACTCGAAAAGAAGAATTGAGTAGTTCAAAAACCCGTAAAGAAGATCCAATAGAGTCGGCCAGGCCTATGCGCAAAGTTGAGGACATTGTGGCTATAGTAAAGCTCAAGAAATGATAATGGCAGCTAGGGTTCATGCTCAGTTGAAGGCTCAAGGGTAGAGATCTTCCATCGACTTGGTCAACTCTGGCCAAAACTACTACTATCGATCTACCTTTCGTTGCTCAAAACAAAGATAATAATCATAACAGTGAAATTGTTTAACATGTTCAAATGGTCCCAAACTTTTATCTTGCTATTTTAATTTTTTCTCTTTAAACCACTCTAAATGGCATATTTTATTAATACTACAGACTTTAAAGGGGCTCGGTCAGACCTCCAACTAAATATACAATAGAAATAACTTACCATATCTATTGTCTAGAGACGGGAGAACAATGTAAATATTAAAGAACTACACTTCATGCAACAAGTCATACTCTCTCCGACTCATCACTACTTGAAGGATTTGCAGTAAATTTATTTTAGTATCCCAAATTCAGAAAGTTGATAAATAGCTTCCTCACAATCAAAAGCATCAATGATATATCCATTGCTTTCAAAAAAAGATTTGCTGCACATTTTCGTATCCAATCTCATATTGTTCAAATCATTATCAATTAATTGCTACTGAACGTTTGTGTACTTGCTCTAACAATGCAACCATCCACGTGCCGCTCAGGATCCTTTGCATCACATCCATGTTGTGAGCTAAGTTTGATTATGTGGCTCTTAGAATGATTCAATAAATTCTGCTTCATTTGGTCATCCTCCCAAATTGTAAAAGGTTCCAAACTTTTAACAGATTTTTCCTAGTTGCGAGGATTTTTACTTCCTTTGTCCACAATATTCTCGACTTATTGGACCCCATTAGTCCGCCTCAAAGGGGTTAGGCTCAATGCATCTTCCAACCATTTTCTCATTTTTCCCCAAATCCATGTGAGAAATTTTTCATCGCAATTTTCAAGATTTTCACAGAGACGTTAAAACATCTTATTTTATCATTCCATTTAATCAATTTTTTAATATATAATTTTTTTAAATATGATTTTAAATTTTAAAAATTAAAAGTTAAAATAATAAGTAAAATTTGGGTATGCCATCGCTAAACCTTCCTCATCCAACCCCAAATTTCTTTCCTCCAAATCTGCATTTTGTTTTGATTTATCTCCAGGAATATCCTTCTGATAATATAAAGAGCTTTAAATTTTTTACTCTTCACATTTTCGTCCTACACGCACTGTCGTTTTTGAACTTCTTTTACAACTATAATTTGTTTTATTTTCGAATTCAAATTCAGCTCCGTTCTTTTACAACTTTAATTATTCACCATTACAACTACAATTCACGATTCTAGAATTCAGAGTGGAACTGAGTTTTGAGAGATTGGATCCTAAAATTCAGATTTTCAGACATTGTAAGTATTATTACAACATTTTGAAGCTTTAATGTATTATTACAACATTTTTGAAGTTTTACTGTCTATTTTTGATCCACCTTTTACAATTAATCATTTATTTTTTGCCTGTTTGATTTTCTGTTTCATTCTTCTCTTTGTCTCCTATTGCATAATATTGGAGTTAGACTTTAGATTTTACATTGGTGTATGTTATTTGTTTTGAAGGTAAATTTATCCTTTTTCTTATATTTTCGAATTTGAAGAGTATTTGTAATTATAATGTGGGAAATTTCAAATATGTGGTTTCTTTGCATCGGACCTCTACCACTTTGCTCATGAAGTTTTCTATTGTATAACCTATTTGCTTACACATTGTTGAAAAATTCTAGGCGTGTGACATCATTGTTATGGAGATTGCTCGGCAATCACTTTTTAATTTTTTTTTTTTAAATTTTATTGTGTCAAAGAAAATAGGCTTAATAAAATTGGTGAACAGTAAAATAAAGATCATTGCCGAGAATTTTACTTGAAAAAAAATAAAAACATTGGATTTATACATTATCTGAAATTCTTGAATGGCATTTTTTAACAATAAACATCCCAACTTTCTTTTAATTTTTTGGACTATTTTTTATATACTATGTGCATTACCAAATCCCAGCAATTTACAACCATGTTAACAACCAATGATGGTTGCCAAATTGCTCGGCAACCAAGACCAAGCTGTCGGCAACCATTTTGCTCGGCCATTACAGTGGTTGCTTAGCTGTTTGTAAGTGTGCTAGGAAACCACATGTGGTGGTTGTTGCTCAGCAGGTAAGCAACCAATGTGTTGCCCATTGGTTGCCGAGCCACAGTGGTTGCCTCTCGTGTTCTCAGTAACATTTTTGTTTACAACTATCATTTTTTTTTACTTATTTCATTTCTCTCTGTCTTCCTTCCTTTTGTATATTTGTTTTTTTGAAGGATTCCTTTTCCCAATTGTAAATATATTTCTAATTACATAGGAGAAATTTTAAATATATGGTTTCTTATTGTTGTCAACATAAGCGTATGCCCAGTCCCAACTACTTGCTCGACACTGTATTAGCAACCACAATGTGGTTGCCGAGATGCTCGGCATCCACGCTGTGGTTGGTTGTTGCCGAGATGCTCGGCCAGTTGGGTTGCCGAGCATTTCAGCAACCCAGTTCGGCAACCACAGTGGTTGCCTGGCTGATCGGCAACCACATGTGGTGGTTGAACAGCTCGGCAACCAAACTGTGCCTGCTGATCCATAGTTATTGTCTAGGCAAGAATAGTAGTTGACGAGTGTGCAACCATCATGTTGTTTCCAACCCAATGTGTTTCCAGCTTTTGGTAAATTATTTGAAAATGATAGTTACATTGCAAAGTTATATTTAATACTAACACTTGGTTATTGAAATTTGTATTAGACCGGTATTTTTTTTTATTATTTTGGTATTTATTTTTAGATATTTTCTTTTTGTTTTATTTTATATAGGTGTTGTACATAGATGGACACACAAAAAAAAAAAAGATTTGCGCAATAAAAGGAGGAGAGAATTGTATGCACGAGACGAATTCAACCAAAAAGAAAGTAACTAGGTTGCAAGGTAGTTCAAGTATAACAACAGGCAAGTTTTTTAAAATTTATATATTATATATTGAAATTTTTTTTTTCAAGATACATTATAATATTGGATTCTCATTTTGTAGTTGATAATCAAACAATGGTTGATGAAGGTGATATAGTTGTTGAGGAACTTGATATAGTTGATGATAATAAATTAAATAAGAATTCTAATATTAATCGTAACAATGTTGATATAAAAAATATTCCCACAAAAACTCATATATTAACACCACCAACAATTTGTAACTACTGTAAAGCTATAAAATTTGAGAAAGAAACTAAAAGTTTTTGTTGTTATGATGGTAAAGTAAAATTGAAAATAAATTACGGTCCCGACGAAATTGTATCGCCTATATACTACTAATTCCAATGAATCCTTACATTTTAAATCTAATGCACGCAATTATAATAATCACTTTGCATTTACATCATTTGGGCTAAAATATGATCCAAATTTGGGAAAATCATACAAAGGTATATATACATTTAGAATTCAAGGACAAGTTTATCATTATATAAATTCAATTATACCTATTGATAACAATCCTTCGTTTTTAAAATTGTACTTTTATGATACTGAAAATGAAATATAGCATAGGTTACAAAATCAGATAAATTTTGTCAATATATGTTGAATAAATTAATCAATATATTAAAGATTAATCCATATTCAAAAAAAATTCGCTCATTAAGTAGTGTGAATTCTTTAGAATTATGTAAAATACAAAAGTTTCATCTGCTTTCGTAGTCACATATTTTATAAGTTTCATAACTTATAAATAATTAAAAAATAGTTTCAACACTATTAAACATACTAATATTAACTGTTTAGATTATATAAACTCACACACACAAGTGTAGAATTTACTTTAATTATTATTTTTCTAATTAATCCTCTACCCTCAAAATAGAAAAATAAAAGAAAATCTTGAGTTCCAATGCATCTTTTATTTATTAATTTGAAGGTGGAGAATCTACATGTGATCCAAATGTATTGGTCATGTTTTTATCTTTCCACGAAAAAAGATAATAAATGTTAAAAAATACCCGTGTGATCCCTTTCTTTTTCGGACTTGGAAAAAGACACCCTTAATTAAATTGTGAAAAATAATCTTAAGCAACAAGTTGAAGATAAAATTTATTGTGGAAAATCTAGAAATAGAATGGAAGTAATACGATACTAATATTTCCTACGATTCGTGAAATTTGATCAAACCTAGCTAGAAAACGTACAACTTAACCTCTAAGAGGTAATTTGATGAAACTAAAATAATATCGTACATAATAGACATCAATTACTTCGAGATGTGCTTATTTTCAAGTTTTTCTTAAATATATACTTATTCATAATTTTTAGTTTAAAGTTGTTAAAAAGTTAAGATCAAAGTCAATAATTAATTCTAACCACACATCCCATGACTTTGATCAATTTTTCAATTATACATTTTATTAACTTTTATCAAAATCTACTAAAAAATTTATCAAAAATTTTTTCAAATAACCCCATAAATAAACTGTCAACAAATTGTTGATATCTCCTCGACAATCCTATTAAAGATGTTCGTATTGGTCTAAAAGCTTGTTCAATTTTTACCCTTTGGAGTTTTGCTCTTTCTCACTTTCTTTTTTGTTTTGATCCTTAAAGTCAAAGTTTAAATCGAGTCGACGTTTAGCTTTCTTTATAAACCAATCCTTAAAACAAATTTGGATCATTTTATGTTGAAGGAAAATATAGTACTAGGATATCCATAATCTATCATGCCTTGGCGGCCATATTTTATTTAAAAAAATTGTTGGGGACCATAAAATCGCCTAAAAATATAATATATGTACACGCACATACACACATGCATACACGTGTAGTTTGTCATCATTTTGGACTTGGAGTAGTGAGTTTCATGTGAGATGTTGGGCATCTTTTATTCAAAACTTAAGGCAATTAGCTAGTATTTATATAAAGTGCTTAGAAAACCAATGGTCCAATGGCGATTACTTAGAAGTGAAAATTATTAGGATATGCCTACGTCTATGCATAATATAATATTATTTTCTTGATTTAAAAAATAAATAAATAAATTGACTTTGGATTTATCTTTCTAGAATGCCTCGTAGGTGAAGTTTCAAGAACCAGCAAATGTCTTGAAGATACGGCATGACAGAAGACTTTATATATATATATATATATATATATATATATATATATAATCTGTTTATACCTTAAATAACCAATAAATTTGATAGAAGAGAAAACATGGGGTCTCAAGGAAAGCAGCATTTCAGCCACCACCATGTTTTGATCTCTCTCGATGATGAATGTGTACCAATTATTTGCAAAGCCTGCAGCCAGCTTATAAGTGAAAACTTTCACGGTTGCATATCGTGCAAATTCTACCTCCACGACGTCTGTATGAATGCTCCTCGCTCTCTTGAACATCTGTCTCATCCTTCTCATCCATTGGCGCTCCTCCCAACCCCAACTTATTCTAATCAATCCTTCACTTGCAGTGCGTGTGGATTTGAAGGGAAAGGCTTCAGTTTGAGTTGCGCTCATTGTGAATTTGATCTTCATGTGCAGTGTTCTTCTTTGCCTAACACTCTTGTTCTTGACAAGCACCCCCATGAACTCAAACTCATATACAATTCTCCTTATGAGGATAAAAGCACTAAGTTTTCGTGTGATTTATGCTGTGGTGTTATGAAGCATAATCACTGGTTATATTATTGTGAAGTTTGTTGTTTCAAGGTGCATTTAGACTGTGCAACATCCAAAATATGCTCCAAGGAAGATTCGAATGAGCAGAGGAAGGGAAAACAAAAGGCAAAAATTAAGGTGGATCGTCATGTGGAGATGCTACAAAAACGTCAAGCACATCAAGCACATAGAGCAAAGCTTAAAGTACATCAAGCGGCGGAAGACCTCGAATGGATAATGTATTGTCGAGAACAAAATTACTTCTAATATTCATCAACTAAAACAAAGGAACCATCCCGGTTTTACCATCATGAGGCAAGTAGTAAATCACTTGCGGGCATGTCTTACTAGATGAATCAAATAACATTGGACAATATAAAAAAATGAATAAATTCTGATGCTTCTGTTTCTTTATATTGCTTTTAGCGAAAACTGTCTCATCACCGTGTTATTCTGCAGAGTGAATTCCTATTTGTGTATATATTTTTTCTAATGCGTGCAATTATATTAACTTATTGTCTTCACATAATATGATCCATTCAAGTTGACCCATCGATTAAGTTGAAATAAGCTTGCATCAGTTGCCAGGAAACAGCCCATGGACGAGTCAAATGAAGCATTTTTGCAGTTTGTATTCTTGTTGACCATGAATGAAGATAGTACTTAAGAAAAGGTTTTTGCAATTTTTTATACTTAGACTCACTAACCATTTTCTTTTATTTCTTTTTTTGGTTAAAATCAACGCTGAGAACTTTTCATAATGCTTCTTTCTTTTCTATTATCTATTTTGAGTTTTTATTTCTACAAGCAAACCAAGTAGCCAGGATTCTATTTTGTTTGGGTCGTGTAATGACAAAATTCCGTCATTTTTACATATGTCAAGTGTTCACGGCATGTAAAATGAAGGTATTTTACTTGTCTAACTCAAGCTCAATGTTTCATGTATTGAGTTAAAATTCTATCTAAGATCATTGTTCACGTGCGTTTCCATGAGAATTTGATTGACCAACTCTTGGCCAGATCTCACAAAAATAGTAACAATCTCATCACCAATCGTCTCACAATTATACCCCAAACCAATCTGCCTAAACTTTTTTATTATTACATTTTTATAAAGTCTACATTAAGCTAATCGTGAGTTCTTTATCCCTGCATAATGTAAAAATACGACTATACATCACTACAAATGTGATCATTATAATTATATGCCCAATAGCAAGTGCAGTCAACAATTTAACAGAAATTAAACAATAAATTGCCTTGTAATGTCAGCTAAAGAGTTACACTAAAGATACAAACATTTTCATATCAACCCAACACCGCAAATCGTGAATCAACTTATGGATCCATGAATTACAAAAGCACAATAGATTTATGCTGATATGGACATTTTCATACTCAAACAATTAATAATGCAAAGAAAAGCAACCAGTTTCTGTTCTTAATTCGAATAATTTAGCGCAAAAAATAGATTTATGCTTGATATGGACATGCAGTGAAAATCCTATTTGATTTCGCAACATTGTTTTCACCACACAGAAAAATGCCTTTCTCAGGCAATTATTATTATAAAAATTGTTACAGTACTCTAACCCGTGAAATTTCAATCTTATGCTGCTTTCTTGCAGTAATTTTCAAGCCATTCCATTGTAACACTCTTTGGCCTCTCGAGTGGCAATCCAAGAGCCCGGTCCCATATAAGCTAAACCAACGAAAACAGAAAACAGTGCAAAGTCAGAATAAAAATCACAAATCCAAAATAAAAATACTAGAAGGAGAAAGAATACAGTGCAGAGAACCTGAGAGCAGATGCCAATAGCCCTTGATACACCAAAGAGAACAGTATAGTACCTGTCAACAATGATAACAAAATTGTTATTGTCTTCATGTTTTTTATAATTAAAAAGTCAGAGAAAAACATAAGTGTTGAAGAAGAGACAATGAAGTGTATACCTAGCTTCAGTTAATCCATAATGGTTGAGCAACACTCCACTGTGGGCATCTACATTGGGCCAAGGGTTTTTAACCTACAAAAACACATCCCAGGAACAATGCTCATTAGATGGAGGTTTGCAAAAGAGAGAATCTTGGGATCATAAACCAACAAAAAAACTAGTTGAGCTATAATCTCTATGGTGAAAATCAGAAATTAGTGAATATATGAAGATGGCATATGAATTGCATTCAAACGCAAGCACTGCAGGATTATTTCACTAACAGGTTATTGGATTACTTTTGCAAATACTGTTGATAATATTAAAAATCATCATTCACACTAGTCTAAGATAATATAAGCACTGTAAATGTCTGGACTATTTACCAAAACTGCAAGAGGGATAACAGGTAAATCCCAGACATCATCAGAACCAAACTTCTATATTAATAATTATTCAATCTTATATTCGTCTGTCATCCTCTATTGACATTTTGGCTTCTTATCATTTATGAAACATATAAACATTTAGGTCATAGTACAGAAGGTTATAAATTTCATCCTATGAAACAATTTTCAATAGTAACACAATATATTTACCTTGCCAAGTTCTAAGAGTATTGGAGGCACAACTTCATAAAGATTTGAAACCTGCAGAAAAAATCAATAAAAAGGGAAAATTTTATCACCTGCCAATCAATAGGGAACCATATAAAGACGGCCACATTACAATATCAAGGCTCAAGGGCAAACCAGTTTGAATAGTGGATCATCAGGCAAGTGCTTTAGTGCAAACTCTCTCTGGCACATGTATCTCGGATCTGTCTGGCGCAGAACTCCATGTCCGAATCCAGGAACAACCTGAAATTCAGAGAAGGGTGAAAAAGTGTACATTTCAGTTATATAAAACAAAATTGTGAGACAGAGGGATGGAATTGGAAAAATTCAACAATATTAATATACTACCTTGCCGCTGTTCAATGTTTTCCAGATATGGTCTTTCAAATTTTCTTTGCTAACATTCTCTCCACACTCCTCTACCACAGATTTAATCCATAGTAAGACTTCCTGTAATAACATGTAAAGCATAAGCACAGGAGAAGTGAAGAAATCAGCTCAAGACACGACATCAGAGTTGAGAGTCATCATTTTGAAAAGATGTAAAGGGAGCTCATAATGACAGAAATTGATGAAATTTTGTTTTGAACTTAGTGTGATCAACTTAGAACAATTTTGCAAATGGGATTTGTCTCAGGGCCATGAGGTTGCCATCAGGCAGGTTATGAATCATGAACAAACAGGAATAATTGCTAAAGTAATTAAACTATTGAAACCTGCCAAAATCTTTTGGCATTTCAGAGCCACATCTTACAAGAGGCTTTGCACTAGAAGGATCAAGTTTGACCCGATTCAAGATTAGTCTGAAGTCTGACACCTTCAAATCCAAATAGCAATCAAGATAGCCACTCGAGTACTATGCCTATATGAACAGGAGCCCCAAGATGACTATTTTGCAACACCTAAGGCTTAATTCCATTGTCTCGGGAATATAATTTGAGGCATTATTATTATCGTTGCATGTACCACTAGGAAAATAAAATGTAGAACAATATTATTTAGCGAGAAAATTTGGATTTCTCAATAACACAGGCAAAGTATGAAGAACTTCCCCCAAATTTTGGTGTAGACAGAGTCTAGCATAAAAGAGAAGCTGTCATACGAGCATCACTATTACATTTCCAACAGCTATTTCCTAATACTACACAGGGGAAAACCATTGATGCACCTGATTAGCCAAACCATGAAGTGGCCCAGCCAAACCATTTAATGCAGCAGCAAATGAGAGATAAGGATCAGAAAGTGCACTGGCAACCTGCAGGTATGAAAACAATTAGCGGAGCAGTACACAAACATTAAACAAATGTTCATATTGCGTCAAATGTTAGAAAAGACACTTTATAAGCATGTATAGGCAACATCAACCATATGCAAAATTACCATGGCATGGAAATCGAAATATTTACAAAAGGATCATACGAAGTCTCATCACTTACTAGATGACCAGTATGAGCGCTAACATTCCCACCTTCGTGATCACTGCAACACATCATATAAATGTCAAAAGATATCAGCTGATTCTGGAATGAAGTAGAACTAATTCAAATTTATATACTACATACACTGATAACCTATTTTGGCATATCCCTAAACCCCACCTGTGGATGGTCACATAAAGCCTCATGAGCTCTAGCATGTCAGGGCTATCAAAACCCAGCATGTGTGCAAAATTTCCACCGTAATCTAGGGAATCATCCATTGGTATAACTTGTCCATTCTTATACATCCTTCACAAGTTCAAAGAAATGTCAATTGAAACATAATAGATTGAAAATGTATAGATCATGAGGACCTCAATCAGAATTTAATGAAAAAAGATACGCATATAGTTGCAAGAATCTGTTTAGATTTGAATACAAAAAGATATGATACAGTCAACCAACCTTCTATAGACATAAGAAGCTACCACTGGAACTTGAGCAATCAAACTTAGGGAGTCCTCATATGTTGGTTCCCAGTACCTAAATTGGATAAACCTCAAGTTTTAGCATAAAAAACAGAAATTAATTTTTAATCAGATTACAAAAGCTGGTTAACGACTCACTTCGATTTGTGGATCCCCTTCTCATATGCCTTTTGGAATTCACTTTGAACCTAAAACAGAAGAAATAATGTGAACTTTTCAGTTGACATCTTCTTACATTAATTTAAGAACAGTGATATCCTCGTAAAATCAAGAAACATTGTCAACTGTTGTACCTAACTGGATCTTAGAGACAAATACAGCAATTTCACACAAATCAAGAAACATTGTCAACTGTTTGTACCGAACTGAATCTTAGAGACAAATACAGCAAGTTCACACAAATCAAGAAACATTGTCAACTGTTTGTACCTAACTGAATCTTAGAGACAAATACAGCAATTTCACACAAATACACATCACAAGCAGCAAGATGAAGGCAAGGCTATTGACTACGACTATGCATGGCTGATCGTTTTTGTAATTTCTAGTCACAGGTAGATAAATGCATGGTCCATTCATCAAAGCAATTAGGTAACCAGCTGGCACATCTTGTAAAGAAATTAACCACAGCTATAATGAAGTCCATTTTTTTCTAGGAACAATGATAATGAATTCCGTAATGTTTTAATCACTATCAGTAGCTACAACTAAGATCTTTCCCCTTTTTTTTTTGGTCTGAAGGTCTCAAAAATCTTTCTTTTAAATGAGAAGACTTGGAAGCGCGGAAACAGAAACAGAAACAGGAAGAGCGACAATTCATTACAAGTGGAAATGACTTTTTCCAAAAGAGTGGGATATGAAATGTCAGGGAAATGTATCACAGAAATTGTCTTGTTATGTTTATAACAAAAAAAAAAATTATCTCCATACTGAACTCACAAAAAATTATTTAGCATTAAGAGAATGCTAAAAATAACATGCAGAAGTAAATTGATAATTTTAATTTGATACATTTTTACTATGAACTTATTGATCGAAGACAAAGGTTGCTACTAAAGTTATAATCGCAAAGTTCTTAGAACCTTATGTGTAAAAATTGAATTGATTACACTGGAAAGGGTAAATATAATAAATAGCCACCAAACTAATTTGGAGTTACTATTTACCCACTCAACTTGAAAAAGTATCCCATCGCTCATCCAACTTCTTAAATGGTTTACCATCCATCACTTGTTGGAAAACATTAGGCTGAATGAATGGAAATTACCACATGGAGAACGAAAAGATGATGTGGCATAATTAAATCGTTAAAATCATCCACGTAACTAAATCGCAATAGCCAAACACGTTTTTAGCTTGCTTTAAAAAACGAATTTCCAATTTTGAAAAAATGCCTTTAGCTTGGGAAAACGTTTTTTTAAAATAACCTAAAAGTGTGTTTGACTATTGCAATTTAATTACGTGGACGATTTTAACGATCTAATTATGCCACATCAGCTTTGTCCGTTCGACATATGGCAATTTCCGCCTGTTTAGTCTATTGTTTTCCCAATGAATGATGGATGGTAAACCATTTGAAAAATTGGATAAGCAATTGAAAACCTTTTCAAGTTGAGCGAGTAAATAGCAAACTCAAATTAGTTCGGTGGCTATTTATTAAATTTATTCCACTGGAAAAGCAATAGTTGTTTGTGAATTGTATAGAAACAAAGGGGAAAAAATCCATTACCAAAGCTTTTTTTTAAATTAATTCAGTGTGGTTTGGAAAATTCCATACTTAAAAAAAATCCTAACATGCTTCTCTGTCCTTTTTGTCGTCATCATCGTCTTATTGTTTGACTGTTATTCTTCAAACTTCATACTTCTATTTATTTTTCCGATCAATAAAAGCTCAATAGCCTCTTGTTTCAACCTTCTTTTTTAACATTTTCTTAGAAAATCT
Source organism: Forsythia suspensa (assembly GCA_023638005.1). NCBI lineage: Eukaryota > Viridiplantae > Streptophyta > Magnoliopsida > Lamiales > Oleaceae > Forsythia > Forsythia suspensa. The sequence continues at coordinate 36,361,989 of CM042671.1, forward strand.
ATAATGATTTGTAAAAGAATTACTGTAGATAGATTGTATATTCCACTATGATTGATTTGTTTCCAGATTTAGATCCTAGAAGCCAATCTGTGTACAATATAATGTTTTGTTTCCAGATTTAGATTCTATAAATCAACTGTATACAATATAATGTTTCTATTGTTTCCTTCACCAGGAATGAGATGAATTTCTCTCTCAAAATCTTCACATTCTTTTCAGTGATCTACCGGCTGATAATTGTGTATAATTAGTTGTTTAGTAAGGTTGAACATGCATATTGACACACACAGTCAAAAAGTTCAAATTTTCCACAAAATTTTCCTTTTAGTTTCCCTATAGATTCCAAAATCCTAAATTTATCAAAAATGGAAAACCTTTTTCATTTTACTCGAAGAGTCTTACACTTTTAGTTTTTGAAATATGTCCTACATGGAAATGTGAGTCTCTAAGAAGTTTCCATACTTAAAAGGAGATAAATTTACCTTAAAATAACAGATGACACAACCATAATGGTCTTTCTTGTCTTTTAGAGTTCACAGAAATGCTTAAGTTCAACTTCTTCCTCAAATTTATCAACCCTCTTTTTTCCTTTTCACCCTTTCAGCTTCCAAAAATGGTGAGAGATGAATCAGCATATTTATTTATAGTTTTTAGGGCAAATTTCAGTTGTGGCACCCAGAGTCCCTAACCTTTCAAAGTAAGCAAGCATGGCCCTCAGCTAACGAAACCGTTAGTTTGACCATTAAAAGGTCAAATTTTGATGAAAATGACCAATGTACCCTTATTTTAAGTTTCAATAAAAGAAGAGAAATAAAGAAAAAGAACAAGAAAGAAGAAACAAAAAAAAAAAAAGGACCCCCATCCAAAACCACCTACTCCACCTCACCAACCACGGCCATGTAATTCGTGTTGCTCTATATCTCTATCAGGTCTCACAATCTATTCCTTTTTATGCAAATGGGAAGTTGAATCACAAACTTTTAGTAGGAAAATTTATACATATGAAGAGAAGAATTATAAGCAAGCTTGAAGTGGTATCATTTTCCAAATTCTTCTGTTCTGCAGCTGAACAAACAGTTGTGCAAGGCCCAGAAAGCTATTAAAAAAAAAAGGCATGCTCAAATGGAACCAAATGAGTAGGAGACATTGGTGGTCCACCTCCCCTCGAAATCAAATTTAGAAGTTGCAGTAGTATGCATCTAGAAGTCAGATTTGATTGGTTTCATCAGTGAAGGGTTGGGCGCAATGGTTACTCACGGTTTGGAGGGTGGTGGTGGTGGCCCAACTGGGTTGTAGGCTGGGTGGTGGTGAATTTGGGGTTGGGTGAAGAGACAGCAGGCGGCAGGCCTGCAGTTGCTTGTAGTGGCAGGAGCGATGGCAGTTGTGGGGTCTAGGGTTGGTGGCCATGACAGCAAGGAGGTGGTGGTGGGGGAATCATGGTGGGCAAGAAAGATTGGGGAAGAATAAAGATTCGGCGATGGTGGATGGTATTCCTTTTTCCCTTTTTTTCCTTCCGATTACAGGATGATGATTTCATTGATTTTGGTGTGGTCGGTTGGGTGGTGGCCGGTGGATTTGCCAATGGGGACGGTTTGGGTGGGATATTAGTTTTTAGTTTCTTTTTTCTTTTTTCTTTTTTCGTTCTTCTTTCCTTTTCTATTTTCTTGTTTTAATTCAAATAAGGGTACATTGGTCATTTTAAGAAAAATTTGACCTAACGGTTTCGGTCAGCTAATGGCCATGCTCGCACACTTTTGAAAGGTTAGGGACCTTGGGTGCCACAAATGAAATATTCGGGATTCCATCGTCACAAGGTTCAAAGGTTCGAGACCCCAACTCAAATATACCCTAGTTTTTATTAGTTGCCATGGAACAGGAGCTCTCTCTCTCAACACATTAAACATCTTTCTTAACTTAGCAACTTCTACTTGTATTGCAGTTTAGAATTTCAAACAAATCTGACAAAAATACAACTCTGAACAGCACAAGTAACTTGAAAAATGCACAAAAAGATGAACAGTCAACAAACATTTATGGATGACCACGTGCATTAGAACCAGGTTGTAGAACCAATAATCATCAAATATTAGTGTCAGAGAAAATAGTTGTTCAATCCACCTGAAGGGCCATGACACCGGTGGCAAACTGAGTCATAGGATGAGCATTAACAGGCAAGGCATTGATGGTTTTGAATACATGATCTGCAATCAAAATTGAGAATTTACAGATGAAGACATTTGATTAGCTGACAGAATGCAGGAACTACAGATTTATCCTTGTCAAACAGATACAGACTACGCGTAAATACTGAAATTGCAAGAGGAAAAATAAAACAAACCACAACAAATGTCAAATGTGCATTCAGATTCTATGTCATGCGATTTCAAAAAGTTGTCAACCTACCACAACCCTCCTCTCAGCTTTGGACCAGGTACGGAAACCATAGATGAAGAAAAAGAAAGCACACAAAATGATACTTACCATACAGAAACTAAGAAGCAGTAAAGAGAGTATTGAGAGTTGAAGAACCTGGGACAGTAGCACGACTTCTCAATTCCTTTGATAACGAATCTACTTGCTCTTTTGTGGGTACCTGAATAAAATAAGGAAGAGATAACGCAAGATTAACATCAAACAAGTTAAGGAGACGAAAGGAAGCTCAAAGCATAGAAGTTGTAACTAAAAGGTGGCTCAATAACAAGCCACGGCCTCAACAGCCACTTTTTTTACCTGTACAGTGAGGGAAAAATACAAAATGTGCCCTATCCTAAAGGATTCAGCATATAATACAACATTCTAGATATTTCAACAATGAAACTCACCTTTCCAGTTAAAATAAGCCAGAGGAGGCCCTCAGGCAATGGTTCTCCACCAGGCTTTGCTGCGGGTAATAACTTCTGGCATTCAGGAATAGACAAACCACGGAAGCGAATTCCCTAAGAAAAGTTCGAGAAAAAAACAAGAAACTAACTAGTAATTATTACATAACCTCATCTTTTAGAAAATTATGACAATTCTGCATGCCATGTGTATCTACTCACTGCACAATTATCTCATTAAAAGCTCAAATTGACAAAAGTCTTCTTACCTCATCTGGATCAAGTAATGAGGTTTCCCACAATAATCCTGTCATTCCTCTCATCCCACCAAGAACCTATCAAAAATGTACAAATACAACCATCAATGCCTCCATTATCAATTTCCTAAAATAACTAGACAAAAATTGTGGATGTAATCAAATTATCAATTTTATTAGCCAAAGTAAAGTGGAAATAGAGAAATTATACCATATCAACAGTAATGTTCCCCAGCTGAACTTTTCCATGTTCCGACTTGAGTTTCTTCAAGCGCTCCTGTGACAGAAAAAATAGGGTTAATGCGATCAACGTCAATTCTCACACCCTTAAGACCATTCAACCAAGGGTCCCTTCTGTTAATAAAGCTTTGTTCAATACATTAAATAAATTATGGAACAATCACCAAATGCAGGAGAGAGAGAGAGAGAGAGTAATGTTCATTTCTGAAAAGTAAGCATATAATATCTGTCCTTTTCCTTTTTGTTGTTTTGAAAAGATATGTAGGTAGGTGATATGAGTATATTGGAATTTGAAATTTATAATTGATAACATGGGCCAGTTTGACAAAGCAGAGTTGTCAAGTTAACAAGGTATAAAGTTAAAATCAATACACTGAGCCTAATAAACACGTACCTGCTGTTCTGGAATCAATTCTTTCAGCTGAGAGTGAAGGTCCTGCAAGGGAGGCAATAGTTATATAACTTAAACAACTATTTACTAAGTTGTTCCACAACACAAGCAACAGAAAACAATAAAACAAACTAGTTTAGAAATCTTAATCATGAGTTTGACATTCTCCTCACTATAAAATTACTATAACCAGAGATTCGACAGTGAGCCTCCACATTGTCAGATGTACATATTATATCTTTTGCATAGCAAATTTCATCATCTATTAAGCTTTAACTAATCACTAAAATTGCCACGCCATCCTTTCTAGCATTTTAGCAAATGTTACACTACAACCAGTTTCAAAAGCTAAAGAGTTGCTATGTCTTTTAACCATATGTTTTTCCTTACACCCTATTTTTGCTACTCGCCACTTAAGGATCTGAATCTTCCTCCTGTCCCCATTAATTGGCAGTTATTACGAGAGAAAAACATGAGAAGGAAGTAGAAGATAAGTCATCTCAGACTTTCACAGCTTTTAGGATGAGATTGGGAAAACTAAAATTACTTGCGCTCAGCTGAAAATTTATTAAAAGATTGGAATGTCTAATTTTCTCAATTTTCCCCACTTCACCATTTGTAACTAAACAAAGAATACGATTTCTAAACATTTCTTTTCCTACCCTTGTATTATCTCAGATATAAAAAAAAATAAAAATAAAAATAAAAAAGTAAGCATCCACTATGTTTGGCCATAAAGAAATGTGAAACAGAGGCATGAAGGCCAAACAAATTGTAAGCACAAGCCCTCCATCCCACCGTGCCAACAAAGAACTAACGTCTGCCAACATCAAAATGCAACGGCGACTAAATCAATTGCACATTGATCCTCAAGGAAATTACTTAAGATACACCAATAGAGTACACAGGCAAAGGCACACACTGGCTTACAAGATCAGAGGAGGTCTGGACTTGAAGCCAGCGCACTGAATCTCGGAGACTTGGCTGTTGAACCTGTCATACACATAAATTAAAGTTAAAAAAACAAACAATAAAAAATTGACAACAGATCGATCATGTAGAGTAAAGAAAAATTACACCAAATCAGACGAATTCAATCATTCACCATTCTCTGCATTTATTATACCTAAAAACTGTTTCAATAGATAACCACCGATTAATAGAAAATACTTACAGCGCGCGAACGCAGCTTGGATATTAGAGAAACGCCGCCCCTAAAGAAACCCATTTTTCACTGCACCAACGCGAATATTTCAAAGGAATCAAATATTTTATCAAATATTTTATGTACAAGCCAGTATAATACCGAGCCAAACAGTATGAGAATACATCTAATCGGCAGATCAACAAAAACTTTTCAAAAAATTTACCAAAATTTGAATTGATGCTTACAGTGGAAAGTACACAAATCAAATGACTAAGTTTAATAAAATGAACTACAGTAAATAAATAAAAAGGTATAATATTAGGCAGAAGTAAGGAAAAGAAAAAAAATTAGAGACGCAAACGGACAAGTGGAAGAGAGATTCTTCAACGAGTAATGCACCGTTTGAATTGATTACACAGCCAAACAATTAGAGTTTGTTCGTAGGTGTATTTGATAAATTTAAGAAAAATCAATTATAGGAAAAGTCTCTACTTGACAGCAGTTTTTAGTAACAAAAAAGTTTCTTTTAACTTTTTACATTATTTATAATTTATAATTAAAAGGAGGAATAAGTTGAAATAGCCTCGTTGATAATTCTTTTGTTTAAAAGAGCTTTGACCAATACAAGAGAGATAAAAAAAAAAAAAATCAAAAACTTGACAAAAAAACAAAAAATCTTTTATATCCTTCACATTTAATATTACTTTTCTCTTCTTATTATATTCATTCATCTTCATCCTCTAAAAAAATTGGGGTCTTTATTTCAATTTTACACATTTTGTCCTCCAAATTTTTTTTATCTTTTTAGTCCGTCAACTTTATATTTTCTTTTAAGTAGTCCTTCAACTTTATATTCTATCTTCTTCAATCCTCCAAGTTTCCTTAACCTTCAATTTAGTCCTTCAAATTTCAATTACTCTTTTTTTTTAAATTGTCTTTTTATTTAATACGAAACTTGAATAATTATTTATCGAAATAACAAAATTATATTCGTTAGAGTTGAAAGAAAAGAGATTTGGCACAAATAGTCCCTAACCTTTGTCATTAGTGTAGAGTTGGTCCCTAATATTTATTTTTTTGCATATAAGTCCCTAACCTATGTGTTTTTGTACGAAATTAGTCCTTATAACAAATATGCCTTTAGTTTTATTTAGAAGAAATTGTACGTGGATTCCTAATTATTATAAAATGTGCAAATAAGTCCAATACTTTAATTTTTTTATAAAAATTAAAGAAAACTAATGAGTTTTTTTTTTTAATTGACACTTTAGTAATAAACATGTCAAATAAAATTATTATTTTTATTATTAAATAATTATATTATTTAAAGATAGAGAAATCATTGTGAGAAATTATTTTTTCCCTCTTTACTTATAAAATTTTTTCTCCCTCTTTATTTTAAAAATTAAGTTAAATAAATAACAAATGACGTATATAATTTTATGACATTAAACTAATCTTATTATATTTTTATTTAACATTAAAATACTAATAAAAATTAATTTACACATTATGTGTTTTATTTTTGAACTAAAATAAAACGATAAATTAAAATATGAAGAATATAGTTGGATCTCTAATATTTTAGTTAATAAACATATAACTCAATTAAATAAAAATATTTGAATATCAAATTTGTGACAAAGTTATTTTTTTTATACAACAATAAAATAAAATTTTAAATTTTAAATAATATAATTACTTAATAATAAAAATAATAATTTTATTTGACATATTTATTATTAAAGTGTTAATTCCAAAAAAAAAATCATTAGTTGTTTTTATTTTTTATGAAAAATAAAAATATTGGACCTATTTGCAAATTTTGTAATAATTAGGAATCCATATACAATTTCTTCTAATTAAAACTAAAGGCATATTTGTATTTTTTTTATCCCATAAGGGCCAATTTTCCACCAAAACACATATGTTATAGACTTGTTTGTCAAAAAAATAAATGTTAGATACCAATTCCACACTAATGACAAAAGTTAGGGACCATTTGCACCAAAATTCCTGAAAGAAAACGATATTTATATCGTTACAATACAAAATATAACATAAAACGACTATAACGACTATAATATCGTTTCCATTGGAAGGTAACGATATTAATATCGTTCTCATACACAACTTGCACATTTATGGATCATAAATAACGACATTCGAATCGTTCTAATTCAAGGATAACGATATAAAAGTCGTTACTATACAAAATATAACTATAACGATATGAAAGTCATTTCAGTAGTAAAATAACGATATCTATATTGTTCCATTCAAATATGCTGGATCGATTGTTCACGTACGGTGGGCATGCTTAGAACACACGCAAGAGGTCTAAAAAATGGTATCTAGTCACAAACAACCATACAAACAATGAATAAAACACAAATGGAGTTACTTTATTCCTACCGAATTACTTCAAACGTTGTTCACAATACTATAATCTTGTATGATAGTCTATATAGGCACGTAATTGGAAAATATTATTCAGTTCTTAGTTAAAAGTAATGTTTATACCAAGTAATGATGATTCGATTATGCTGAATTGCGAAACAGATGTTGATCCCAAATAATGACATTATATTCGTTCTAATTAATAGAAAATGATATGAAAGTCATTACTATACAAAATGTAACTATAACGATATGGGAGTCGTTTCAATTGAAAGATAACAATATCTATATCGTTCCGTTTAAATATGTTGGATTGATCGTCCACGTACGATGGGCATGCTTAGAACACACGCAGGAGGTCTGAAAAATAGTATCTAGTCACAAACGACCATACGGACAATGAATGAAACACAAATAGAGTTACCTTATTCTTACCAAATTACTTCTAATGTTGTTCACAACACCATAATCTTGTATGGTGGTCTATATCGGTACATCATTGAAAAATATTATTTGGTTTTTAGTTAAAAGTAATGTTTATACCTAGTAATGATAATCGATTCTACTAGATTGCAAAATGGATGTCGAACCCAAATAACGACATTATAGTCGTTATAGTTGATAGAAAACGATATTAAAGTCGTTACTATAGTAAATATAACTATAACGATATTAAAGTCGTTTCAGTTGTAAAATAACGATATCTATATCGTTTCATTCAAATATGTCGGATCGATCATCCACGTACGATGGACATGCTTAGAACACACGTAAAAGGTCTGAAAAATAATATCTAGTCACCAAAGACCATACGAACAATGAATAAAACACAAATGGAGTTAATTTATTCCTACCGAATTATTTCAAACGTTGTTGGTAACACCAGAATCTTTTATGGTAGTCTAAACGAGCACTTTATTGGAAAATATTGTTCGATTCTTGGTTAAAAGTAATGTTTGTACCAGATAATGATGATTCGATTCTATCGGATTGCAAAACGGATGTCAAACCCAAATAACGATATTATAGTCGTTATAGTTGATAGAAAACAATATTAAAATTGTTACTATAGCAAATGTAACTATAACGATATTAAAGTCGTTTCAGTTATAAGATTACGATATCTATATCGTTTTGTTCAAATATGCCGAATCGATCATTCACGTACGATGGACATGCTTAGAACACACGCGAAAGGTCTAAAAAATAGTATCTAGTCAAAAAAGACTATACGAACAATGAATAAAACACAAATGGTGTTACCTTATTCCTACCGAATTACTTCAAACGTTATTGGTAACACTAGAATTTTGTATGGTAGTTTAAACAGGCACTTTATTGGAAAATATTCTTCGATTCTTGATTAAAAGTAATATTTGTACCAGGTAATGATAATTCAATTCCACTAGATTGCGAAACAGATGTCGAACCCAAATAATGACATTGTAGTCGTTATAGTTGATAGAAAACGATATTAAAGTTGTTACTATAGTAAATGTAACTATAACGATATTAAAGTCGTTTTAGTTCTAAGATAACGATATTTATATCATTCCATTTCATATAATTTAAACAATGATAGATCCAAAATAACGATTTTTTAGTCGTTATAGTTTATAGAAAACGATATTAAAGTCATTACTATAGTAAATGTAATTATAACGATATTAATGTCGTTTCAGTTGTAACGTAACGATATATACATCGTTCTGTTATATATAACTTGAACATAACGACATTGTAATTGTTATAGTTGATAGAAAATGATATTTAAGTCGTTACTATAGTAAATGTAACTATAACGACATGAAAGTCGTTTTAGTTCTAAGATAACGATATCTATGTCGTTCCGTTTCATATAATTTGAACAATGATAGATCCAAAATAACGATTTTGTAGTCGTTATAGTTTATAGAAAACGATATTAAAGTCGTTACTATAGTAAATGTAACTATAATGATATTAATGTCGTTTCAGTTGTAACATAATGATATCTATATCGTTCTGTTACATATAACTTAAACAATGATAGATCCAAAATAACGATTTTGTAGTGGTTATAGTTTATAGAAAATGATATTAAAGTTGTTACTATAGTAAATGTGACTATAACGATATTAATGTTGCTTTTGTTGTAACATAACGATATCTATATCGTTTCGTTACATATAACTTGAACAATGATTGATCTAAAATAACGATATTATAGTCGTTATAGTTGATAGAAAACGATATTGTAGTCGTTATAGTGTCTTTCCAACTATAAGGATATTTCATTCATTTGATATTTCATTTTTCCACTTTCTTTAATGTTTAGGCCTTTCACACAAAATACATTGAATGTGGGCTATTTAAATAAGACACTTGTTTGACTTGGCCTTTTAAATAAAGACCCTAATTAAAATAGGGTTAATTAGTATATTTCATCCTTATCGTTTTTCTTATTATGTAAAGTGTTCTTATTGTTTGAATTTTGACATTTGGACCCCTAAATATACGTTTCTTTGGAGAAAAAGTCTCTGTCATCCATATCCGTTACCAATTGCCATTAAAATTATCAAAATAGTTAATTAGCGCAAAAAAAAAGTAAATGATAAGGACGTTTTGCGCACACAAACGTTTACAGCCAGATTTTAGGTCTTATTCTTCCAATAATTATAAAAGTCCATACAAACAGATAAAATCACATTTATTGTAATATTACATTTAAACACAGTGAAGAAAAGTCATAGGCATTACATAAACTTGACACATCCAAACAAATGTATGTCATCATTGATATACGAAATAACAAGGGCCTAAAAGAGACTTAAGAAAAATTGTACATATGGGCCCATAAAAAGTACCCAAGCATATAAGCCTAGAAATATATATCGCCCAGTCCCAATGGATACCCAGCGAGATAGGGCCCAAAATGGATATCGCCCAGATTAGAAACGCTTTCGGGCATTGGGCGATTAGAACGATCAATAATCGCATCGAAGTAACTTAGTTCTTAAATGCTTTTTTCTTCTTCTCTTATTACTTTTCCCACGTTTCGTGAGTTACAAAGCAGTTGAGTTATCATGGAGGAGTTACGAGCAGTTGAATTATCATGGAGGAGTTACAAGCGGTTGAATCATCATGGAGGAGTAACAAGCGGTTGAATCATCATGGGGAAGTTACAAACAGTTGAATCATTATGGAGGAAATGGGTAGTTATTAGGCGACGAAGTGGTTATTGGGCGATGAGGTAGAAACTGGGCGATTTAGAAGTTTTTTCGCAAGATTGAAGGAAAACGCGCGTGGTAAAACCGTTTGGTAAAGTATAAAAGAAAGAAGATTGAAGGAAAAGAAAAAAAGAAGAAACTCTCGAAAAAGTAGAAATGTAATTTCATTCCATTTAGTCTTAAATATTTCTTTCAAAGAAATTCTAGTGTGCTTGTGCCCTTGAGGCATTTCGTTTTGCTTTTTCATCATTTGTCACTATTGTAATCTTCATAAATCAAACACCCTTTGTTGGAACTTTGTCTCAAGAGGTTTGGCGTCCCTTACACATCGTCTGAATCTTTTAATTTGTTAGCGAAGGACACACATTTCTGCGCGAAACAGTCACTATATACCCCTTCTTGCATAGTATATTTTGCAAACGATAAGGACAAAGTGTGTGACAGTGGAAACAATACTTAGTTTGCTTACATCCAGGGATGCATATGAAGAACAATTATTGAATTTGTAGAAAGAGAAGAAACTGTTCAATTTTAGAATGTGGTATTTAGCTTTTGTGTACGGATTGGTTGTAATGTGTCTTTTTGAAGTGTTTAGAATGTGTTTTATCGGTATACATTTATTTGGATGTGTCATGTTATTGTAATATGTATGAGTTTCATTCACTATATTTAAGTGTAATATTACAATATATGTGATTTTATCTGTTTGTGTGGAATTTTATAGTTGTTGGAAAAAGAAGATCCAAAATATGGCTTTAATCATTTGTGTGTGCAAAACATCCCTATTATTTAATCTTTTTTGTGCAAATCATCCATTTCATTTACATTTATTTGCGGTAATTAACCTTTTTGATAATTTAACGGATATGGATGACGTGGACCTTTTCCGCAAAGAAACGTTTATTTAGGGACTCAAATGCCAAAATCTAAACGATATGGACGTTTTGCACAATGAGAGCAAATGTTAGGGATGAAATGTGCTAATTACCCTTAAAATAATAATTTTAACTGTGATTAATTGGTATATCGCTTCTCTGCGGTGACATTCAAGCGCATGATTTATGAGAATGAGTTACTGAGATTTGAACTTTTTGTTCTTGATAAAGTCTTGATGGACGAGGATGATGATTTGAGTTACGGTGGTTATGATTTTAAGATTGAGACAGTGGGTAGAGTAAAGAGAAGATCGTTTGAGGGAGAATTTTGTCTAAGAGGAAAATTGAATACGTAGAAACACATGAACATATATATTCTTTTTTTCTTCTAATAGTGGAGAAAATTCCCTACAATCGTAATTAAGTTCTATAAATTTTGAGATTTACATGTTTGGTATAATTTAAAATAATTTTTTTTTCTCAAACTCATTTTCAACTACATATTTTGTGGGAACCACAACTTTTATCAACTTTTCAACCACGAATTTTATCAACTTTTATCAAAATCTCTTAAAAAAACTAATTTTAAACTCCATCAAACAAATATTTTTTTTTTTTTAATTTTAAAATAACTATAATAAATATATTATCTTAAAAAGTATTTAATAATATTATATATTGTTATAGAAATATAAATAAATATTGCAATATTACCATTGATAATAATAATATAAAAAGAAATTATTATAATTAATGTCTATTTGAATAATGGTAAATTGACAATAAATCACTTTTCTTTACGAGCATTTAGTGGAGCTTTTTAACATATTTTGATAAATGAATAAATAAATAAATTGTGTCATTGACTTTAACTTTAGCTTTTAACATATTTTTAAACTCTATCAAACAAGTTTTGAACATGTTCGGCAGCAATTTCAGGAAAAAAAACTCATTTTTGAAGCTTGAGTTTTTTGACTTTTCAACACAATTTGAAATGAAATGACTAAAATATCCTTTAACTTTTAAATGACATTTCAATGACTTGAGGGCTATTTTGTCATATTGCAAAATTTGTGTAAGAACTTTTTAGTATGTGGCCCACCACATTAATGGAAAAATGGATTTTGGTGATTGAAAAATGGCAGCCGAACGAGCACTTTAAATGTTAAAATACTGATTGTAAAATATACAACAATTTTAAATATTTAAGCAATTGATTCTTATTTTATCACAGCAAAAATTAATTCTTGTGGAATCATAACAATATCAAATCGAGCCTAAATAGTATTATTTTTTGTTAGTAGATTGATTTGGTTGTTATTATTAGGAAACCTATCAATTTTGAAAGACTATTAGTCCAATCCTTAAAATCAATTTTTTTCTTTTTAAAGAACTATTATATTTTTATTCTTAGCAACAATATTGGGAAATTAGCGTAAATAGTTCTTAACGTGAATTCATCATGCGCAATTAATCTCTAATCTTTTGTTTTTGCTAGAGAAGTTCCAAAGCTATGTTTTTAAGTGCACAAATAGTTCTTTTAAACAGAGTCCATCCAAAATATCTGTTAATTTTGCTCATAGACTCCACTATCTTTTTAAAATAGAGTAAATTTGTCAATCTAGTATAAAATAAATAAAATAATAAAATTTTGAAAAATAAACAAAAAATCAATAAATATAATCTTCTTCAACCACTCCACCCCACTTCACCCACGGAAACACAGTTGCCACCACCATCATCCACCCCACCGCCACACCTGTGACCACCATTCACATCATCCTTTATATCCAAAAACCCAGAAAATCCACCCCACCGCCACAACTGTGACCACCATTCACATCATCCTTTATATTCAAAAAACCCAGAAAATCCACCCCACCGCCACACCTGTGACCACCAATATATTGTTTGGATTTGTTCTATAATATTTCGTACAAAAAACCCAGAAAATCCCACACTTAATGACCTTTAGCAACATAAAAAAAAACACTGTTAAACTATGTACAAAATTAATTGATGGGGGAATGCGCATTACAATAGTGAGCTACCATTTTTTTTTATGAGATTTCGATCGAATCTTCTGCCGGCGGCAACTAGTGAAGGTTGGCCAATGAGGTGGGTAGAAGAAGACGAAAAAATTATATAGTGTGTGTGTATTTTTTTTTTTATTCTTTTAATATTTAATGGTGGGAGTAGAGATAATAGTAGTTTATCAAATTTGCCCTTGTAATAAAATGAAATAAAAGAGGTGTGAAGGTTACGCGCAAAACAAACGACATGCTTAGATCGAACTGTCCAAAATGATCATTTTGACATCTAAAGACATACGTTCGGAATGCCTTTGCCAAAATTTAAAAATTAAAGACCAAAAATGTACAAAGAGCAAAAGTTAGAAATTATTTGCGACAAAATTCCAACGTAAAATCAATAATTAAGGAATATGGTGTCAAGAAATATATGTAAGGGACCAAGTTACGACAAAGTGTATAGGTTGAGTCCAACGGTGCAATTTTCCTTATTCTTAAAGGCTGGCGAAATGGAAATAAGAAAATTCCACCGCTGACCGTTTTTGGGTTTGGTTGGCTGTTCATGTATTTGTTGGACTTCCAGAAGTATGCAGCAAAAATAATTTTGGGTTCGGACCAATTTTCATTTGTTTTTATGGATTTAATATCAACATAATAATGCTAGAAGAATTTTTCAATTACATACACGAAGAAAGTAAAAAATAAAATAAAATTGTGTCTAAACACTGAGTGAAAATATATTTACTAAGTTAAATTGAACTAAAAAAATTATGAATTAACCACTCAAATATATCTTTTTCTTTTTAATTTTGTCCAATTTTAATTAATTGGATGTACAATGATACACTTATTAGAGTTTAATGGTCTTCAAACTTATATATGCATTTTTCAATTAAAATCTGGAAAAAAAAACAATTTGTTCAGATAGAATTTCAAATCATTTATTTATTTGTTCATCTTTATTTCCAATACTCTTAATAGTATTTTTAACAAAATTGATTGTTCTTGATGCACCATATTCCTCTTGGCAAAGTCTTCAGCTACAGAATTGAGATATATGATATTACACTGTCCTTCAATTAATCAATTAATAATTTTTTTATTAGAGAAAATAGCATATTTCGTCGTCAACTCACTACAAGAAAATGAAACATTTGTGAAGTCTTTTTGGTGACGGTATTAATGCCATTGTAAAAAATAATTTTTTTACCACGGTAATAATACCGTCACATATAAGAGTATTTTTTTATGATGATTTTAAATTCTACAGTCATGAAAGATTTTTTTTATGACAGAATTGATTTTTCGTCATCTATATTAATTAATATTTATGACATTTCTAATCAACCGTGATAAATAATATTAATTATTAAGACTTTAAAGGATATGTGTTGTAAAAACTTTTATTTCTATCAATTAATTTTCTTACCCGCGCTCCCTCTGCCATGTATTCCTTCTCCTGCTCATTCCTTGTCCTAACTTGTGCCCTAAATTAAATTCACAGAACGTGGCTTTTTGTTTCATTTTGAAGATTATCTCCAAAGGTAAGTGAATCCCTCTTCTTCAATCCTTCATCTATCCCTCTATTTCTTGGCCAACAAATCCTAATCAACAGACTCCCACAAATTCACGGTAAAGATTACAAGGAGAGAATCAGATTGGTGGTGATTCGATTTAGAAGAATGTCTCCTTAATCAGGAATGGCAGAGAAGCCGCAACGTATACAAGTTTTATACTACGGAGTGTGCGAGTTACCCGCAGAGTACTGCGAGTTTGGACCTGATTTCAAGAAGTGCAAACCATGGTTGATCCAAAACGCTCCCAATCTCGACCCGGATCTCCTCAAAGGTTACCCCCCAAAACCCTAATCGCATTCGTTTTGTATACAGAAGGCATTTCTGATTTCGTTATTCTGATTTTGTTTTTCTTTGTATTGTTGTTCGATTTTCAGAGGCTGGTGCGAAAGACGCTGATAAAGTATCTAATCAACTTCAATCCGCCTCAATCTCTGGCGGTAATATATGCATCTCTAAACACGCAAAAAGACGCACACACGTATGTAACAAAAAAATTGGATTGCGGTTTTATATTTCTTAATGCTGTGTTTTGAACATATAATTTGTTCTAAAAATTGAAAATGTCGAAAAAGAGGTTTAACAATTATGGATGGAACGCAATGCGCGGCAGCAAAGGGACTTGTCGCCGCTTGTCGGTGAAAGGTAGCGCCCGTGATCACCGGCTCGGAGCCGCAGGGTAGATGGGTCACATGGCGAGACCCCACGTCCGCCCGTGCTAGATTTTTGCTAAAAAATGGTGCGTAAAATGTTTTGGGCCGCAACCCAGCCCAAGTTCTCAGAGCACACCCAACCCCAAATTTCAGATCCATTAAACTAGAATAATTTTTTTTTAAAAAAAATTGTAGTCCAACCCAATTAAATTTATAGTCTGGTCCAAAATGAAAAATCCAAATAGCAATAACCCATACCATTTAACATATCTTTCCAACCCAATCAAATATCCAATTATTTAAATCCAGTAACCCATTTCATAAATACACAAATTGATCCATCACCCATTTGCAGTCCAATCCAAAAATCCAAAATTGGCTGAAATCTGAAGAAATCTGAACAAAAGACCCAATACAGCAATACCCATCTAAATCCAAAAATCAGATTCGATAAAAAAAATTAAGAGAGGAGAAAAACCTAGAACAGTAGAACGAGAATCTGTAACAACCTATGAAATGAGAAGAAGAAGGTCGACTCCGGTAGAACTTAGAAGGCAATTCCGTGAGTTAGCAGCAGTGCCTGAAAAGTGAAGTATCAAGTGAACCGTGAAGGATTTAAGTAGAAGGCGATTCCGACGAGCAGAACCGCAGAAGGCTGATTGGCTGAAATTTGAAGAAAGGTATTTACGTTTTAATTTGTAGTTTTAATCATCTTCAATCACCGGATCGCCATTTTGGACTTTCTGACTTTCTATGTGTACTGCAGTACTTTGGTTTGTAAATTGTAATTTGGATTGTGTTGTGTACTTGTGTATTTGTGCTTATTAGCTTATTATTTATATTTTATTAGGTTAAATTGTTAATTAATAGTTTAATGGTAGAATTAGTTAATTAATATAATTAATACTACATTACAGTTATTACTTATTAGGCAAAAATGGTTAATTAATTTTAGTTATAGGTTAAATGGTTAATTAAATTATTTATTAGTTATTAAATTCTATTATTATTTTTACTTATTATACTGTTGCATTGCTGGCTAATTATTATATTGTCGTTGCTAGTGTTATTGTTTAAATTGTTGCCTTGCCGGCTAATTATTACATTGATGTTGATGGTTGCTTTTAATTATATTATTGCCTTGTCGCTAATTATTATATTGTTGTTACTAGTTGCTATTGATTTTATTATTACCTTGCCGACTTAGTACATTATGTTGGGACTTGGGATTGAATAATTTGATTGGAGAATAATTTTCTTAATTTGATTACTTGAAGTCTTGAATCGTTGAGTGACTAATTTACAGTCTACAGACAAGACATTAGACATGAAAAGGTTTTTTCAACCTCAAAGAAAGCCTGAAGCTGGACCAGCTGGTACAAGTTGCTCTAGTGCTACTTTTAATGCTATCAATACTTCGAGTTCGACACCTTCACAAAGTTCATTACCTATTGATAATGATTGTACTAAGAAGTCTCGAGTTGATATCAATGTAGATGCCCTTGACCTTGAGTATGATCCTGGGAAACGGCCCACAATCGAATCCTATGACCCTAATATTAAAGACGAGGTTAGGATGATTTACTTGGAGAGAGGTCCTTGTCAACCACACATACATAGTTTTCCAAAAACAATTATGGGAAAAGATAAGAGGTGTTTTAGGAAGGAATGGTTTGTCAATTTCCATTGGTTGGAGTATAGCATTGAAAATGATGCCGCTTTTTGTTTGCAATGCTATTTGTTCAAACTCAATAGAGGAGGTCAAGGAGGTGGAGGAACATTCACAAAAATTGGTTTTAGAGATTGGAAACACAAACAAATTTTGAAAGATCATGTCGGTCTTGTTACTAGTGCTCACCATCATGCTTTCACAATGTGCACCAACTTGATGAATCAAAGGCAAAGTATTTCTTTTGCACGTTCAAATCAAAGTACTGAACAACAAAAGAGGTACATGACTAGATTGACTGCGGTGCTAGTTGTTACCAGATTTCTCTTGATGCAAGGATTGGCTTTTCGTGAACATGATGAGTCAGAGAAGTCGCTTAATAGAGAGAATTTTCTAGAGTTACTAAGCTGGTACACATATAGATGTGAGGGGTAAATGAGGTAGTTCTTGGCAATGCTCCTAAAAATGACTAAATGATTGCACCAAGCATGAAAGAGTTGGGTGATTCTGTGTTTTCGATCTTAGTGGATGAGGCTCGTGATAACTCAGTGAAGGAACAAATGGCAGTTGTTTTGAGGTATATAGACGAATCCGGATCTGTCAAAGAATGTTTTTTTGCCATCTCTCATGTCACTGATACTAGTGCCCAATCACTAAAGGATACAATTGATGAAATCTTTTCTAGGCACGGTCTGAGCATTTCTAAGCTTAGAGGGCAAGGTTACGATGGAGCTAGTAACATGTCAGGTGAGTTCAATGTGTTGAAGGCTTTGATTTTAAGAGAGAATCCATGTGCACAATATGTTCATTATTTTGCACACCAACTCCAGTTATGTCTTGTTTCTGTTGCACGTAGAACCGAAGTGCTTACTGATTTTTTTAACATGTTGAGTATCATAGTGAATTTGGTTGGTGCTTCATGTAAGCGTATTGATGCTCTCAGAGCAAGCTACCACTCCGAGATTCTCGCGAAGCTCAATACGGAAGAACTTTGCAGTGGTAGTGGCAAGTTTCAGGACATGAGTTTGGCCCGACCGGGTGATACCAGATGGAGTTCACATCTACTCACAATTACCCATTTTATTGGTATCTTTAATAACATAATTGATGTGCTTGAGAATATAGCAGATGATGGCATAAGTTTAGATTTGAAAGGAATGGTGGGAAGACAACTGAGTATTATGCAAGACTTTGAGTTTGTGTTTTGTCTACATTTTATGTTCGAAATTCTTGCAGTGACATATGATCTTTCACAAGCCTTACAGAAGAATGATCAGGACATTGAAAATGCTATGAGATTATTGAGTTTGTACAAGGGTTCATTGCAAAATATGAGGAACAATGGCTGGGATAATTTGTTGAGCAGGGTAATTGAGTTTTGTGTTGTTAGAGAGATTGTAGTGTCCAACTTGGAGGATATTGTAGTGAGGAAAGGTCGACCTAGACGCAGAACTCATCAGGTGACTTATCATCATCGTTTTTATGTTGACTTGTATTGCCATGTCATAGACTCAATCTTGCAGGAGTTGAATGATCATTTTTCAGAGACTAGCACCGAGCTCCTTACTTGTATTTCATGCCTCAATCCAAAGAACTCATTTGCATGTTTTGATACGACTAAATTAGTACATTTAGCTCAGCTCTATCCTATGGACTTCACTACTGAGGACATCATGTTACTCAGACCTCAATTGGATAAGTTCCTTATGCTTGTCAGAAGTGATGCGGCATTTGCTGATCTCAATAGTATATCTTGCATCACTGAGAGACTTGTTCAAACAGGATGTCATTGCTATTTCCTATTGGTTTATAGGCTCATCACATTGGTTTTGACTCTACCTGTGGCAATGATTTGCGCAACAAAATGAGTGATGTTTGGTTAAACGATAACTTGGTTGTTTACACAGAGCGGGGGATAGTCAAAGAAATAGAGAATGAGGCGATCTTGAAACGGTTTCAGACTATGCGACCTCGGAGAATACAGTTATCTAGTCTCACAAATTGAAATTGGAGTTGTACAAAACACTTTTTAGCATTATTACGATTTGTATGGAATTATATTTCACTATTATATGATTTTCTTGTTGCTTGATAAGTTACATATTTATTAAAAATATTTTCACATTATTTTTTCACAAGCATCGGCCGTTGACTGGTCAATGGTCAATATTTGACTGTTGACCAGTCAACGTCCGCCCTAGCTGAACTTCAACCCTAGATCCGCCATTGCACGGAGGTACTGGAGTTGGCGGAGTCGAGAGTCGTACTCGCTCTTCACGGCCTCGCATTACCAGAAAGTATCAAGTCCACCGCTTTCCAATGCCTTGGAATTTTTGATGGCGCTGCCTTTCGCACGACGGAGCTCGATTATAAAAAGGCACAGTCGATTCTCCAAACTTATGTGTCCGCCATCTCCAATTAACTCAATGACGATCCCATTGTTGTGGCAATTTTGGAAGGAAGAACTCTTCGCATATTTTTGGAAGATGAAGATGATTTTGCAATGCTAGCTGAGAATATTTTCACTGATTTAGACATAGAAGACAGATGAAAGATTAGTAAGAATGAGATTAAGAATGTTCTAATTCGTATGGGTTTAGAAATGCAAATTCCTCTTTTGTCTGAGTTTCATCAACTAAGCGATATCATAAAAATGCACGGAGCTGAAGAAAAAGAAGAATTGGGGCAAGCACAATTTGCACAGTTACTGTAGTCTTGTGTTTTAAGAACTAGCAGATGCTCTTGCTAAGAAGCATATTGTGATGGTACAGAACATCAAAATCGTGAATGGTTCTAAGCTTAGAAAGATACTAGCCAACGAAAACCAACTCGATGGCGTTATAAAGAAAATTTTGCTGGAAAAAAATGATCACAAGAATGAAGAAAGAATCATAACAACAATTCGTCTTTGCCTTGAGAAAGTGGAAAGGATTTGGGTTTACCACCTTCAAAAGTAGATGATACAGAGACTCTCTTTGATGAAGTATTTACTGAGATAGAAAGCAAGAAAATAGATGCAGAATTGGAGAAGGATGAATTCATGTTTATCTTGAAGGAAATCCTTGAGAAATTTGCAGAACTAAAAGCCAATCCAGTTCTTTATGATGTTGTTGACTGAAAAGGACCTGGTGATTATACTGGTATTGTTCTTATATCTTGCACGGCTTCTCTCTCTCCTTTAGATTTGTTTTTCACAAATATATATATATATATATATATATATATATATATATATATATATATATATATATATATATATATATATATATATATAACATCATATATTACAATGTTAAAAAAATATATATATATAATTTGTTACGATTGCTAACGTTTAAGAATTAGGGAAATTAGAGTTGAATACTATATTAAATCAAAATTTGTTTGTGTAAAAGATTTACTTAAGGAATGAACTCAATCATATTGAAGCATCATTAGATATTTATTCCACTTTTGATATGCTTGCATTTGATATCACTGATAGTTGTTGTTGGATTCACAGACAAAAAAATTATGTTTTGAACAACAAATAGCATTATATACTCTTGTTTCATCATTGAGATTCTGGAAAAATTTTGATTCTTTTTCTATGTTTAAACGCAAGTGACCATCTTTGTTGGTTTATTTCTCCATTTCTTGCAGCAGGTTCTTCTAAACCTAAGGAGATTGATGCATAACAATGGAAGATTCTAGTTGAGTACTAGGGTACAAATGAAGTAATGGTACGTAGTTTTAACTTATTAATAAATAGTGTGCTCATATTATCAGTTTTTTACATAATAGTTTCATTCTAGTATTTATTTTATTTTATTTTATTCACTCAATTTAAATTATATATAATTAGGAAGTGGCAGAAAAGAACAAGCGCAATTGTGAACCAGTGGGACCTCCTCACCGCACGGGAATGAGATCATGTGCTAATATACGCCGAGCGGTATTAGAAATTAGGTAGTAAAATTTAGAAAGTGATTGTTATAATATTGTGGTCTTTGCAGATGGCAGCTGCAGGTAAACCTATAGACAAATTGAGTGTGTGGATCGAAATGCGAACGGATGTTGCCGGTATTCCAAAGGACAAAGACACAGCTGATTTCATTGTATGATTTCTCTTTTTGGTATATAAATGAAATAACATGTTAGTTTTTTGTTAGAGTTGATATATTTATTTAAATTTATAGGAACAATTCAACGAAAAAATAGATGAAGCACTTGTAAATGAGGAAGATTCAGATGAGTTAAGAGATTGCATATTTGCAAAAGCTGTAGGAGATGATGGACATGGCCATATTCGAACAATGGGGTCAGGCGTCACACTATTACAACTCAACCACAAAAAAATTAGTCTTAGTGAACTAGATGCACTTACAAGAACCATTGAAGAAAATTGTATTAAAATATCTGCAGATGATAACGCTGAAAGAATGAAGGCCTATGATGATGAGTTAGCCCATTTACACTCTCAAATTGAAGTAATGTAATATAATGGGTACTTTATTGTAATGGTTAGTAGCCGTCGCAATAACCAAAAATTCTTGTAGTGACTTTTCAAAAAATATAAGTGATATATCCTAACCATTAAAAATAGCACTAGATATCCCCAACATTTGAAGAAATAAGTATGGTATGTCATTTTATGACGAAATTGTACTCCATTTTAAATAAACAAAACAACAAAAAATAAGAAAAAAAAAAAAAAAAAAAAAATTAACCAAATGTACCTCAAAAAATAAAGAATAATAAAGAGATCCCCTTCTTCTATATAAACTCCCCACATTTCTTTCTTGATCATAGAGTGGCTTTTCCACCAAGCTGAACTCGCAATTAGAATTGCCATCGGCACAGGTACAATTCCATCCAAATTCTCCACCCTCAAAGTGTCTTTACACAGCAATGGCACCACTATTTCAACTCCACCATCCAAGTCTATGCCTCTCTTTCTCGGCGGTGCCACTAGAAAGCTAGGTTTCCACCACCAGCTATCATCCAACATTGGGTATGGGCAAGATCTGGAGGAGAGTTACATGAAAAAATGGTTCAAAGAAGATAGCACGGTGGCAACTTTCCCTTCATCATCTAAATTGGGAGGACAGGTGTGCAAGATCAAGAACCAGGTTTAGAACCAAAACCTGGTTCAGCCCTTTAATTTCCTCTCAGCTCCAGCCACCACCAACGTTGGCAACACCTTTTGGATGCTTCTGTGACTGGATGAGCCACCGCCAATGTTGGCAACGCTAAGATTATTTATTTTAGTCGAGAAGCCATCTTGGGGTTTGGGGTAGTGATTGATTTTGGATTTTAGAGTTTGGTGAAAAAATATGACATCTTTGTTATTTTTTGTTTTTGGGAGTACATTTGGTTATTTTTCTATTCTTTTTTTTCTTTTTTCTTTTTTCTTGTTTTTTGTTTTTTTATTATTATTTTAAAGGGGAGAACAACTTTGTCATAAAGGACATACCATGCCTATTTTTCAAACATTGGGATTGTTCGATACTATTTTTAAAGGTTATGGGTATATCTCTTACGTTTTTGAAAGGTTGAAGGACCAAATATGCTAATTCTCTTTTTATTATGAAGGCATATTTATTATTGAAAATTTGGAAAAGAATAAAAATTTAGAAATCATGGTGCATGGGGTTAATTTATCCAGTAGCTACTGTACTTTGAACTTAGTGTCTCTTTGGCCATCGAACTTTAAATTGTTTAAGCCTCGTTACCGAACTTTGTAAAATGCTTTAGTTAGACCACCAAATTAGTTAGCTGTCTATTATTTAATGAAAAATCCTATGTGGACAAACAGTTTGCCAACATGTCATTTTCCTTCTATTAGTGTACTAAAATAAGCATTCCACGTGTAATTGTTTAATGCGGACGATACACATTTTATTATGAATAGGTAATCAATTTGTTGATTTTGTTGAAGAAATGGTAGTGATAATTTGAATTAATATTTGTGTTACTATGAGTATATGCCAAAGTTGCTTTAAGATGCCACTCGAGCTCATAAATAGATATTCGTGACTTCAAAAACCAAGAAAGAATACAAAAACGTACTTAAAATTTCATAGATATAGTGTGATCAGCAATATATTTCAAGTTTAGCAAGTTCACCAAGAACCCAACAAATTTTCTCATACCAAGAAAATTTAAACTTGACCAATAGCTAATGAAGATCTCCCCATCAATCTCTAAACAATGTATACTAGATCTAGAGACAGACCTACATGGAGTTACGTGGGGTCAACTAACTCCACAAATTTTTTACAATAAAAATAATACAAATATTTTTTTTATTTTTTTTTACATTGTCTCTAATGTGCCATTACTTTAAAGTCCAATGAAAATAAAAATAGATTTCCATTAAGAATTTTCAAATAAAAATAGGCATTGCTCTATTAAAAACCGATTTCTTCATCTCATCGCATCTCTTCACTTTGATCTTTTCCAATTTCTGTCTTCCTCTTTCAAATTTGTTGATCGGCTTACCAGTTTCTTTGTGCTTCCAACTCCAGTCATAATATTTGAGATAAGGTGACAGTTGAATCAATTTTTACATGAAAATCAAATCCTATACCGATTTCTTTGTATGTTTTTACATATATATAAATTAGTTTAGGGTTTATGATAAAATTAGTTCAATTATTTATTGAATTGAGGAATTTCATTGGTCTTTGTGAAAAAAATTTGTTGAACTTTTTTTGAAAATTGTTTGTTGATTTTTATTTTTATTTTTATGGGTGGGGGTTGGAGAGATATGATAGTTAATACTACAATTGTGAACTGTAATAATGTCAGTGACTGAATTTATTGAATTTTTACGGAACAGTAAAAAAATAGAGAAAATTTAGTTTAATAAGCATAATTTTATCAATCTAGTTTCATTTAAATTATACAATTGTGGTGGAAATGCCGAAGGCATATAAAGTTTAAAGATCTTTAACTTGTATCTGATTGATTGAGAGTAGTTTCATTTATATTTTATTTGCAGAAATAATTGAATAGTCTTTTCTTTCTACTAACTATCCTAATTATTTCAAAGTTTGATTATGTACTGATTTATTCATTTTTTATTGTGTTCGGCGCTGATTTATTTTCTTTATTTGTTTGGACTTTATTTGTGATTTCATAGATGTTATATAGTCAATTGATTTAGCCAACTTCAATTATTTTACCACTTTCTTCATCTTCATAACTGAAAATTTTGATATAATTTATTGTGGTTTCAATGCGTTCTTCTTTATCTCGTGAACTCTTTTTTCCCACTTCTTAATTCATAGACAAACTACCAAGTCATTTGACAATATTGATAATGATGTAATTATCCGATATTTTCAAAGTATGAAAACGCGTAGACAATGATTGTAACAATCTATTAACTTATTTTCATTAATGTTATGCTATTTTAAATAAATTACATCTATAGTTTTTTCCCTACAATAGAAAATGTTTGGCTCTGCGACTGACTAGTTCAATCCATATATTGTCACTCATTCTAACACGGACTTTATACACTTAGCTTTTTAGCCTACACTACTTGTTAAAACAGAATCATTAGGTAGACAAACTCAAATCTCCAATTGGAATCACTACCAATCATCTGCAACATCAAACACTATCAAACAAAATATACTAGTGTACGTATCACGAGCTGACTCCTTGCATCTCGTAGCACAACTATTTTTATCTAAACGATAGTAATCTCACTTCATTCGACTAACCTTCTCCATCACGAGTCTAGACATATCTCATTGCTTATTTTATCCACAAAGCTTAATAGTGTGTAAACACCCACACATATCCATGCGCTGCACTTGGTACCAAGGCGCTCACCTATTCATAATGTGCATTGTCATCGATGTTTCCAACTTTGCTGGGCTCACTTAGCTAGCTTGCCCGCGTGCTCCTGCAAAACATACGATCCTCTTGAAGCATACTCGATGGATAGGAGCTCTCCTAGCTCCGTTCAAAGTATTGAGGGTCATTTGCATGCCCCACAACACAATCCTTGTGCTCGACAATTCCTACAGATATATTAGCTCATGCATGTCGTAGTGTCTTTCAGCCGAGCCTCGCCCAAGCAGGGTCATCTAATAATCCATGGCTAACCTTCACAGCATACTCATTCTAATAATATCGACATCTTCCCATATTCACCTAACTATGTGGTGTTGTCCCACGACTGTATTTTTAACTAGCGGATCTCCACGGCAAGGCAAGATCGCATAACCATAATGCACGAGTTAGCATATGTGGCCTTTAGAGTGCTCTCATCGATAGCTCACTGGACCTAGATGTGTTACCGTATCTTTATCATAGCCCTCGGACCATTGCAATGCTCTATCGATAACCTCAAAGCCCTTCCGAGGGCATAACGAAGGTCAATTGCTGCTCGATGAGTTCTCGACCTCATACATGTACTTTATCCTCCCTTAAGGTACCCAAAGTAGACCATTAGTTGCCCTAATGCCCCTAACGACATGCTTGCGAATTTTGAAGTACTAGTTATGAGTGTGTTTTAAAGTACTGATTTTGGGCGTTTATGAGGGGTCCAGTTTTGAGTGGTTTTAGTAGTAGTTTTCAAAACATTCAAATACATGCTTGGAAGTTTATTATCTAACGGTTCTCAAAGTATTTTAAAGAATAAAATTGCATATATAACTATTTATTAAAAAAGGTACTTATGTGTAAATAATATAACGTAAAGATTTAAATCTAAATATAAAATTCTCAAAAATAATTCAATAGCTCATAAAAAAATTATTGTTTGGAGAGAACACAAAATGTGCATTTGAAGAGAAGATAGAGAATGAAGTATGCATTTTAAATTTAGGGTAGATTTAGAAATGATTATTTTAGAGAAGTAAAATTGGAAGATAATTTTAAAAATTATCAAAAACTAATGATTTGGGGGTTGAGAAATACACCACAGATTACACTACACTGTTTTTATGTGATTTTTAAATTACTCAAAATCAGTACTCTAAAAAACTAACAAACATCAATTTTTCCAACCTCTAATAAAAGGTATCACCCAAAAACAGTCAAAACCTATGGGAAAAAAAACTTGCAAGCAAACCCTAAGGATTGCGCATTTTGTGCAAAAGGATAGCTTGCAGGATGTCCTACCATGGGAACAGAAGCAAGATGGAGGCTGGTTGATTGCTCGCCAAGCATCCCCCATTATAATAGTTGCAGAGAAAAAACTCAATTGCACCAATGGACGTCTTTTGGTCGAGAAATCATAATTTTTATAATTGATGCTCCCGACCCAAAATGATGTTCTGTTTGATTCATAGCGAAGCTAACATCTTCACTATTAAGTCCACAAAGTTTCAGTCCCAACATTACTCGACTGTTGAGTTCTTGTCCTTGCAATATTCTGAAATTATGACAATGTCTCCGCCTGACACTGTCGCCTTCGGCCCATCCGTTTTATAACCAAATGGATTCTTATTTCCGTCTACCTTGGTAGAAAGCTTTCTAACTCCTTAGGCAAGCTCTCCTTAAAACAGCTTCCCAAAAATCCATTGTTAAGGTTCTCTACTCATCGCACAAAGTTAATGCTATTACGGCCAATTATAATTTTGTGTCAAATCAACTCCTCCCATTGTTCCCAATGGTCACAAACATTAGCGTTAAGCTAAGTTGCGGTCTGTGACAGTAAGAGCAGAATAATAATTTGTGTTCCTTAGTAGATGGTTGATTAAAGCACTATTGTCGATTATAAATTATCAAATATTAATAGTCTTCAATACGAACAGTTTGCTACAATATTAAGGATGAAGAATGTTGGATTTATAAATCAAGTTCCAAATAATTAGACACATTCAAGTCGACCTTAAAATGTGCATTTAAATTATTAATCACTTTCTTATTCCACTAAATGTCCAATATTTCACTCTCAAATTATATCAAATCACATAAACTTATTTTTCTCTGTGATTACATTCTTAGACATTCAATCTTTATCACCCACTTTGTCAGATATTCGATCATTAGACTTTGGCTAAAATGATTATTTTGTCCTTCTAATTATTTTCTTTCTTAATCTCACATGTTCATCAATGGTTTTCGCGCAAAAAATCACAATCATTATTTAGTTGTCACTAAATACTAAGCTCATATTTAAATTGTTTGGTAGAAAATATTTAATTCGAACTCTTTGACCCTATCAAATACGGTGATGGTTCGTAACACGAATACATGTTTACTACTTCGTGCACTTTAAGTTCCCAACATACCGATGTATTTGATCATATTAATTTATATCTCATTTGCACATTAAGCAACATCGAGCTTACGAATAATGTCCATTATCCTATTATGTATTTAGGTAATCTACAAGGTAGTCGTGTGAAGTTTAATTCTTTGCACAGTCAAGGTATAGAATTAAACTCTACAGACTGTTCAAGTCCAATACACTTCCAAATGCACTTGTGTGACTACTTTGAAGATCAACTCCCAACGTTCAAGACAAACTGTTAACCCAATTGGTATAGTAGTTGACCATATGTCTCTATCAGTACAAAGTGTCAACATCTCTTCACCAGTCTATGAATAATTAATTCTTGATCGAAATATAAGACATGTCTATCAGTGCTTCTCTACGTAAGTACACAACTTATATTGTAATCCAGCAATCGATGACACTTCATCACATATTTAATTAAACAACATTATGCAACATTCAATTCAAAATAAAATATTTGTTTAATAGACAATCAATTCATCTAACTACTATACCAAAACTACTATTTTTAGACACACAACCTAACAACTAGGTCACTGTGTTATTAGCTAGCAAGTCATGATGTGTGGAAAATATGTTTGTAGTCCCTTTAGGAATTTTTATTGCACAAAGTGTACTTGTGACAAATTGTTCTCCATCACATATTCTCTTAATTAGAGTTATTCTTTTCTATAAAAAGCATAGAGAAATTGGCACAAATGGTCCCTAACTATAGACCTTGGCACAACAAGTTCCTAACATTTAAATTTTGATGTAAAAGTCTCAAACCTACCATTTCAATGTGCAAAGGATCCTTTTGGACAATTTTTGTCTAGTTGACAATTGAAAGGTCAAATTTTTTATTAAAAAACCAATATGACCTTAATTAATTTAAATTAAAACAAGAAAAATGTACTTGGGACCCCTAACTTTAAACATCATTTTCTTCAAACAGGAACCAAAAAAGAAAACAAAAAAGAATATATTTCCTTTCATCTTTCCCACAAGCACTCTTACATGTCTCGCCACCACTCGAACGAAATCGCCGACCTCCGCCACCCTTTCCTACAACAACCCTCCCAAATCCCAATATATATATATATATATATATATATATATATATATATATATATATATATATATATATATATATATATCTTTCCTTGCAATTTTCACTGCAATCTCTACCCACGCATCACCTACCCATCTACAATTTTACCAATCTCATCCACACTCACCGCTACCACCATCATCACCATCACTTCTAGTATCTACAAAATTCCTTAAATCCATCTTTGTGTCACCTAGCAAAGATAATATTCCCCTATATTAATCTCTATATCCTCTGAAAATCGAAATGTTGAAATTATACACTTTGATTTGGAATGTAACCTTCACGTTTTCACTACAAATTCTCATATAATAAATAAAGAAACTTGAAGAAACCACACTTGGTCAACCACTATGAGGACCTCTCTTCTTTCATATACAAAGACTTTTTTATCTTACATTTTTTCTAGTTATTTAATCTCCGAGTAATATTCATTTTCTGTTAATTTTTAGCAAATATGGCTCGGGCTTTAGTTCAGTTTATCAATTCACCTTTTCAGTTACTAGTGTATGGAATGGATAGTTCAAAATCATGGTACTAGAAAAACTGATTAATTTAATGAATGACTACTGAACTTTCTACGGTTACCACTTACTCATCCATCTAAAAAATGTATTTCATCACTCATTAGGAAACCATTTACAAACTTGACATATAACACCACTTGGTGAACTGAAATCTTAGTTGGCACACTAACGTCGTTAAATCCATCCACATCAGTAAAATCACCCTTGCTCAAACATATATTTAGACTTGAGATGAAGAAAAATAATTTTAACATCAAATGATATTCACTCTAACCCATCATAAATCCCCAAATTAATTGAACATAGCAAAAAATCCTAATGTTTTCTTCGATTTCTTGGACAAATGTGACTCACAGTCTGTATAAATGGATAACACATGCATTATTGAAGATGTTTTATTGGAGACAAACTAATGGATCACATTTAGGTATTTTTATATTCGTATGGAATTTTCATTCTTTCTTTAGTACTTAATTTTTTTTTTTGTATATAAATTGAATTTGTAGTTTTCTGTTTGGAATCTCGCTTTATGTTTTTGTGTTTGTAAAATAATTGAGACAACCCTAACCCTAGATTCTACATTGCAAACGCAGATAATGAGGAAGACAAAGTGATAGTTCATAGTCTGCAGTCTAGTGATTCTGAGGAAGATGTCAATGATGGTGATTTTGAATTTGATAAGACTGCACATAAATTCATATCAATGGGCCTAGATTCAAACCCTGTTGTTGAAGAAGCACATCTAGCAGCCGGTGAAGTGGAGCTAGAGTCAAATGAATCTTACCATCCATCATATGAAAAATTGCATACGTTCTTAATTTTTTGCCATTCCAAGTTTGAAGTTGGAAAAATATTTAAGGACATTGAGGTGTTTAGGAAAGTACTAAGAAACCATGTGGTAGTGACAATGTGCAATTCAAGTTTAGATCAAATGATGATACAAGGGCTCAGGCACTGTGCAAGTTGGGTTTTAAATGGAGGATTTGGGCCTCATTGAACAAGAAATTTAGTTACATCCAAGGAAAGTCATAAAAAGGCATACAGTTCCACCCACACATGTATTAGAGATAGTACAAATAGGCATTGCACAACAATGTATATTGTTGAGAGGTATTTAGAAATATTTAAGGTGATTCTGAATAGAAAACAAAACTAATTAAAAATACTGTAAAAGATGATTTGAAATTGAACATTAATAGAGTTACTGCTTTGAGGGCTAGGAGATGGGCAATGTTTTTTATTGAGATGGGTGAGGGACATCTTGGACTCCTTTGGTCATATGTTGCAGAGTTGGTAAGAACAAATCTAGATTCTACTTTAGGATTTTTGTCTATGATTCAAAATGTCAAAGCATTTATGTATGTCTATATGCATGCAAGAAAGACTATCGTAGGTTGTAGGCAACTAATTGCATTGAATAGTTATTTTTTGAAGGGCACTTTTAGAGGTCAAATGCTTGTTATAGTGGCTCTTGATGCCGATGACTCTATTTACCCATTGCCTTTGCCATAGTGGAGAAGGAGAATACAACTACTTGAATATAGTTTGTTAGACATTTGGATGATGATTTAGGCATTGTGAACAACAATAATTGGACAAAAGTGTTGAAGAATATTATTGAGGATATGTATTTAGAACATAGATTTTGTGTTAAGAACTTGTACACAAATTTCTTTAGGAAGAATACGTATGGAGGGCTACATAATCAATCACTGTTGCTAATTACAAGTTTTGAATGGACGAGATGGAAAATGAAAGTAAATCGCTCATGATTGGTTGATTAAGAAGTTTGTAAAACAATAGACTAAGTATCATTTAAAGATGAAGGTAAAGAGCGATATACTACTAAACAACTAGTGGAGTGCTTTAATAAGATTGTTTTGGAGGACAATGAGAAGTCTAATATGATAGTGTTGATTGATATCCACATTAGCGTATGAAGATGATACAAATAAGAAGGAATAAGATGAGGAGAGCATGAGAAGAATTATCTTAAAATTTAGAACAAGTTGGTGAAAAGTATCGAGATTGTTAGAGGTAGTGAAATGGAATGGTTAAGGGGATCATTGTGGTATGTCAAGAGAAAAGATAGTAAGTTTTTATTGACATTCATACTCGCACATGTACTTGTGTAGAAGGTAGACATGACTGGCATTTCATATGGGTATGCATGTGCTGCTAATGCTATCATGGACTATAGAGATGATCCCTACAAGTACGTGCATGATTACTATAAGGTGGAGACATATCTAAATTACTAGGCGAATATTGTCATGCCAATCAATAGAAAAAAGCTCTGGCCTCAAGTGGATAAAGATCCAATCAACCTATTTGATTTGATTGTATCTAAAAAAGACAAGAGAAAGAAGAAAATGAGGAGGCGGAAGTGGAAGTGGAAGATGACATTATACATTTAAGGGGCAGTTCAAAAATGAAGAATAAAGTAATTCTGTACATGATATGCAATGTTTGCTACTTAACATGGTATAACAAGAGATACCATAAGAGGCCAGATATACCACATGACGTGATTTATTGTCTTTTATACTAAAGTTTTCTGAATTACTTCTTTTTGCCTTTATAGAAATCTTCATTTCCTTTTCACAAGACTGGTATGGTCAAGCAGTGGAGCATGCCATTTCTGATGGTCAGAGTTAGAATACTAGCCATCGATCACATTAGGGGGTACTGAAATATGCTATTATTGCTGTTATGTGTAATCAGTTGCTTATTTTCTTGTTTGCTATTTTACAAAATATAAGTTGATTTTCAATTAGTTAAATTGTTTATTACTTCAATTGTAAAGTGATGTGATCCTGAATAAATTGTAATGTGTTTTGATCTTAAATTATTGTTACTTAAGTTGATGATGTTCAATTACTTACCTTGATGTGATGATGTTCAATTACTTAAGTTGTTGTAATCTTAAATTGTAATGTTGATGCTGGTATTTGACTTCTTTATTTACTTTATTTTCTTTCATGTAGAGTAAAATATATTCAATGAAATCAAAGAAGGAATTGTTGTAACTTCTAACCTCCATCGACCACCATCTGACTTCGATTTTATGCCAACTCCTAACGCTGGTTTGTCAAATGTTGTTGTCTTAAAAAAGATTGGATCGGTCAAGATGTACGTGAGAGTTAAAGTTTGGGCAATGGCATTGCAGTGACTTCACCTGACATTATTGAAGTTCAAACCCAGAGCATGTCTTTGGACAACATGGTTGAAGATCTACAACAAACAGAACGTCAAGAATAAGTTATGAAGATGACTGATAGAGCAAGAAATAGAATGAGAGACAAAAAAATAATTATGTTACGTGTTCAAATTTGCAGATATTTGGATGATACATTTTGAATATTTGTAATCTACATACTTATTCATGAAATGAATTTGCCCTAAAACAATATATGTCAACATGAAATGAACTAGCTCTACCTACTACAATCTTATTGCAATGCACTGTCAACTCGAAATGAATTAACCCCCTACTATACTTATTTATTGTTGCAATGCACTGTTATTTGTTCATTAAAACTGAAATTTGAACTTATCCAAACTCCATCCATTACTACAAAAATAAATTAATGGGTCCATCCATTAAAAGTTCAAAATACATAGGACGTGCATAGCTAAATTATCCCTATTACAATCTACAACAACTCCCAATTACAACAAATCAACTATCAAAATACTTCAACATCAACCAACACCATATGAATTGCTCTGTGTAGTATTGTCCAAGGTTCTAAAATGCGTAATGCGTGACGATGCGACGAGGTGAAGCATCAAGTATTATAGGCCTAATCGCGCCTATGCGAAGCCTAAGCATCAAAATGCGTTTTCGAATTTTTTTTTCAATGCTCAAATTTTAAATTTTAATAACATAGCATAGAATATACTGATTTAGATTACAAAATTACAGGCCTAGTTTTCAAAAAACACATAAAAAATACATGAGTTTTCAAAATTAGATGCACATTGTAACAATGAAGAAAAATTAGATTTATATTAAAGCACATATCATGGTTGCACATATCACATTCAATGTGGTTCAAAATCAAAATTGTGGACTAATTTTAATATCATAGTCTACAATTCGATTACAAAATAAAAACTCAACATAATAGTTTTCAAAAGTTAGTAAATTTTAACTTCCACAAACATAAACATAAACACAAATTACTCAATAATTTTCTATAATTTTATTACATACCAACATAGCTTAAATTTTGTCTAACTCTTTATCGGATTCTAAGTCAAGCTCTTCTTCTTTATTTAACTCATCTTCCATGCTATCCGATACAAAATCATTTTTGTCGAGTTCTCTTATTTTATCTTGAGCATTTTTAGTATTTCTTGTAGATTTAAAAAATGTTTATTTTGGCCCAATCTGAAAATAAATTTTAAAAAAAACTAGCTTGCTCTAATGCGTGTTATGCGTGATTATTTGCGCTTATTCTCGCTTAACCATGTTTATTCTCGCATATTCTCGTCTATTCGTCTCAACAAAAAGAGTTGACCGTTTTTTAACGCGCATATCCTCAATGCGATGCGTTTTGCAAACGCATTGGCGCGCGCTAGGCTAGGCCTAGGCCTTTTAGAACACTGGTATTGTCACAAACACAAAAAAAAAAAAAAAAATTGTACCAGAGAATTTTTCACCCCAAACACTGAACGAACTCATTTTTCCAACAACATCACAACAAATATTTTTGAATTAAAGCACCCAACACTCCCAATGTAATTTGACGAAACTTCACCAATCTTCGCATCTTGAGCTCTACATTGCTATTATTGTTTGCCTACCACAAAAGTCTATTGATTACTTTCTTGTAACTTGGATGGGAAAGTGGATTTACCCAAGAGACTTAATCACATGCATCAGGTCGCCCATATAAGCTACAACCCCGGAACCTCCTACTTAGACAGTTCTGCGTTCACAAAGTCCTTGTCACAACTATTTTCCCACACATATACATTACATCATCAAAGATTTCAGAAGTGGCTGCTTAATTTTTCATTTCAATTTGTAAGTAGGTAAGGATTGTCTTTGGCTTAGGGTTTGAGTTCGGCCAATTTTGGTTCTGATTTGGAAATAATTTTCTTTTAATCTGAAGGCAAAAGACGTGTTTGGGCAAGGGCGAATTCATTGGCGTGGATAGATTTAATGACATTGGTGTGCTAATTAGAATTTTAGTTCATCAAGTGTTGTTTTCTGTCAAATTTTTGAAACAGTTTCCTAATGAGTGGTGAACGGGAAATATTTTGAAAGTTGGGTGAGTGATAAGATACAATTTTTTTTAGTTAGGCGGGGTACTAAGTTCAATGACCATTCATTAAATTAATCCAAAAAACAAACCACAGGAGGGCATGACACTCGTCTCTCTCTGTGTGTGTATGTGTGTCACATAAACTAAAAACACTTTAAATGGTGATCGACCAGTCTCTCACCACTCATCTCTTATCCACATACAATCCTTCCTATCTAATCCTGGACACCCAACTCCCAAATAGCCCAATCCAACAATCAACTTAATCCGTTCGCTTTTCTCGGGGCAGATCACGAGTGTGAGGTGCCCGAATTTAGCACCATTAACCCATTTAGGAACCATATGCCGAGGATAGAGAGACTCTACGAATGTAGTAAGATTGTCATTTGTTTGCTCATTGCTTTAGCCCGACTACTACTGTTTGGGCTTTTCTTAGCAGTGGGATACATGGCCACTGTTTTTGAGCTTCATGGGTGGAATGATAAGCATAACCCTCTTTTCGTTCTGGTAACTCGACTTTTAGAAGTAGTATATGTATGTTACCCATAAAAAAATTGTGCTTTTTTGAAACTTGAAAATAAATATTCTATTTGACTGGAAATAGTAGCGAGTAATATTTTTGTTTAATGTTTTAAATTGGATATAAGAATGCAGAGATAAATCAAGTTGAGAGAGGGTGGCGGCGATTGACAATTTGGTTGGGTCGGTGGCAAGCAGGGGGAGTGCTTGTGGAAAAGTTGAAAGAAAATTTGTTTTTTTTTTTCCTTTTATATGTAAAGTTAAGAACCCCAAGTGCAATTTTTTCTTGTTTTAATAAAATTAATTAACGACATATTGGGTTTTTAAATTAAAATTTTGACATTTTAACATTTACCATTTGCACAGTGAAATCAGTCGTTTAAGAAGTTTTGCATAAAAAATTGAAGGTTAGGACCAATTGCACAGATGTAGTATAGGTTATGAACAATTTGCTCCAATTTTCCAAAAGTATTTTGTTTAGGACCAATTGCACAGAGGTCGTATAGGTTATGAACAATTTGCGCCAATTTCCCAAAAGCGTTTTTTCTTGTTTTGACAACTAGCAGTTACTCAGCTTTAAGCATCCTTTACGTAACATAAGACATCTCGAGTTTAACCTAATTTCTGAGTTTTGAACTTAAAGTAAATAAGGTAACTTGAATTTTAAGTAACTTTTTGGGGAAAATTTAAGCTCTTCAACCTTTCATACGGTGTGGTTATGGTTTCAACCTATTTAAATCTATAATTTAAGTCTCCATCTTACAAAAATCGTCAATATAGACTTAAAATCGTATGCAACTTTGACGTAACTTAAAATTGGAGGGCAAAACTGTCAATCACTTGTCATTTCTCTCCAATTCAACTGAAATTGGCTTTTGATTTTGACATTCACATTAATGGTTTCGGTAACATGGACACCTAGATTTACATATTTAAATAGACTGAAAACTCAAAACCTTACTTTTAAAGATTGGAGGCACATAACCATACAAACTTAAAAGTGAGAGAACCAAATCCTAAATTTTCCAACATTTTCTTTCCAATGTATTTGGATAAATTACTTCTTTTTTACTTTTAATTGATATAAAATCATAGGAGAAGCTTCACAAAATGGAATAACATTTGCCACAAAAGAATAAAAAGAGATTGATACACTATCATTTAACAAACAACCAAAAGTATAATCTCTTGTTATCATATATATAATCAAACAGCTACTTATCAATTTACAATTCTCTTAGGGTCGGGTCCTTCGTTCATGAGATAGGTTTCTACATCACGATTTTTTGCAACAGCCTCATGGTGATAGCAATATGGTTGATCAACTGTCTCTCCCCCTCTCTCTAAAAACTAAAAAGAATAAAATTAAAATAAACTAAACCAAGCATTCTTGTAGTTCCAATTTAATTATTTGTGTCAATTCAATTCTTTTGGAATCCACTGTTATTTATTTATTTTTTCGATGGAACACAGAGATAAAAAGAATTCATATCATATTCCAAAAATCAATTGAGAGAACAAATCATACTTTAAGAACACTAATTAAATATTACACTATCCTTGTCGTTAGTAATTGAATTTTACTTTTCCACTTCTTTAATTTTAATATCCTGAATCTCACAACAATTTTTGCTTCAATCCTTTCCATGATTAATTTTGAGTCCCTCATCATTTCTGCAACCTCCACACACTTCTCTATAAATTCGCAGCCCAAAGTTCGAAAATTCTCTCTCTCTCTCTCTCTCTAAAACTTCGAACTTGTACAACGTTGTTGGATTTTTTTCCCTCTCTAAATCCTCAATTCGATTTACCAAATTTGGGGTTTTTTGATGGTTAAGAAAGAAGAAATTGATATGGTAGGTTGTATATTCATCCTGATAATAAAAAAATGTTGTTTTTATTTTGGAATTAATGTGATAATAAAAAATATTTAAAATATATATTTCTAGTAATTATCAATTATTTTATAGGCTATCCAGTATATTTCAAAATATTAAAACTTACCCATATATTTTAGTTTCTTAACTATAAATAAGTGGAGGTCCTAATTTTCACAAAAAATTTAGCTCGAGGTGGGAATGGAATCGAACAGCTCGATCGCTAGAGCCCAGGACCATGCCAAAACGAGCATGGGCTTGTGGGCTTTCCCTACGAGCCAACCCTATGTACACAGGACTTATGTCGTATTTAAATTTATGTAAATTCTGTTTATAAAAAAGAAATACGAGGACAAGCGGGTCGGTTAGGCTAGGCCTACATGGTTGGTCTCTTGGTCAATGAGCTGGCTTAAGTTTGTCTCGTTAACTAATGGGTCGAGTCTGAATCGTCCAACAAGTCAAATCGAGCTTTGGTGGTTACACGTAGAGCTGGCTCCACTCGGCCATGCCACCTCCAAGTTTAGCCTATTCAAAAATCACATCCACTGATAAATTTATTGACATAAATTAACATCAATAAGTTGAAGACCTAGACGAAAGACTTTACTGCATGGACTCCATGCGGATTACACTCTACAGTAAATAAGTTGGAAAATGTTCGAAGGACATTTGTTACGCAAGTTGATTAGAATCAAATAATACAATAAGTACATATTTGGGAGTGTTAAAATTATTTTTTAAATACTTATAAATTGTAAATCTTATAGAATGTGTGGATAAAAAGTAAATAGTAATTAATTGTGAATCTTACGAAATATATAGACAATAAATATATTTGATCAATTTAACAAATTTAATTAAATTATAATTAAAATATAGCCAAACAAGTCATAAATAAGATTTTAAGCTGAAACTTTATAATTGATTTACCTAAGGTCGAGACAAGTCACTACAAAATGTGTACAATGTACTCGAACATTTCATGCATAGTAATGAACAGCACAAATTAAGATTAATCAAATTTTATCAAAAGATAGTATCAGTGTTTATAAGTATTTATTAGTTGATAAAATATTATTTTTATCTACACATTTCAAAAACTTATAATTTTGATTCATTTTTTATCTACACATTCCGTATAATCAACTGTTTATAATCTTAAAAAAAAAAAAAAAAAAATTTAACGAACAAGTACTGAAACCAAATCACAGGCACGGTTAAATTTCATTCTTCCTGGTGCAATCAATCTCCCACCCTTGTAGGAATGTGGGAAATTTCAACCCAATCCTTATCAACTTCCAGTTGACTTTTCAAACCTAACCACACTACAAAATTATAATCACTTTTTTTTTTTTTTTTTTTTCAGTTTACATCAACATCAAACAACAAAGATTGTTGCTCAATTCCAAACAAAATCAATAAATCAAAAGATGTAGAGCCCCCACAGCCCACCCCCACCAATAGAAATCCACCTTGTTAGAATGTGCCGTTCTTATAGATATAAACTTGGGATTCAACAATCAAATTGGTGCGAGTAAAGAAAAATCTCGTAATTTATAATGCACAAATGTGTACTAGCAAAGATGCAGTATTTCCCCAAACATGTTGATTTGAGAAGATTTAAACTGGGGTATAGAAAATTCACTCGTCTCTTGAATATTGAAAAAGTAATCCAAATCTGCAATAAACCTCAAAAAGCCATTTGGATTGTCCTCTTCATGCATTTCTTCATCACTCGCCTTCATAATTTTCTGTGTCGGAATACCTGCTATTTCCATCTTCTTCTTTGGCTTGCTGCAGCAACTGCTGAACGATTTGGATTCAACATTATTCTC
This sequence comes from Forsythia suspensa, assembly GCA_023638005.1. Lineage (NCBI taxonomy): Eukaryota > Viridiplantae > Streptophyta > Magnoliopsida > Lamiales > Oleaceae > Forsythia > Forsythia suspensa. Next base: position 36,400,623 of record CM042671.1, read on the forward strand.
CTTCTTTATAGTACTTCCTTTAATCTCATCAGCAGGTTTACCTGTAAGTCTTTGTACAAGCTCCCGAAAATTTTCGACGTTGGTTTTTATGATTTCTGGTGCAACAATGTGAATTATGCGAATCTTTGGCTTCAATTTGGTTATTGCGTGGGAGTCCTTATGGACAGCCAACTTCGATGGAGTTAAGAAGGTGTCAAATGATGGTGGCTTCATGTTTAATCTTGTGGGCAACAGATGGAATGAGATTTAGAGAGAGAGAGAGAGAGAGAGAGAGAGAGAGAGAGAGAGAGAATTTGTGTGGTTTGGTGTTAAATTTGAAGAAGATGAAGGAGGATATATATGGTGGAAATGGGGGAGAAAAACACGCTAGCTTGCCTTTTGGAAGCCATGATTAGATGGATGGGATCCTTGTCTGAACAAAGTATTGTTGTCTTAATTTTTCTTTTTCCAATTTTTAAGAATAGTTTATCAAGTTTGAAACCTAGATTTTAGATTAATAAAATCTGCCATGACAATGACGTATGGGTACATTTACTTGTCGAGATAAACTAATTGGTCAGTATTTCCGTCTAGAAAATTCATATTTTTATTCATACAATTGCAAATAAGTTAAATTTTGAAGCATGAGATTGGAAAAATTGCATGGTAAAGTCGTTTTCGAGTAAGATCTATGTCGAAAATTAATGGAACACAAATATGGAGTTCTTCTCTTTTTAAACTCTCTTATATATTGTTCATACTAGACGATTTTTCCTTAATCATATATAACGAATCACAAATAAGTCTTGACTTCTATACTAGAATAAGTACTTCATATGCAACTAGCTAGGACATTATTTTTATAAATACAATTGGTGAACTTGGATTTGAATATTTTGACTTAACTCGTACCTCCTCTTGCGTGTCATCTCTCTTTATCCCTTTCAAGAAAGTCAAATCAATTTAAGAATAGGCTACTTGTGATAATGGCTATCATTTGGCTAAGTTTTTCCAGCTTTGGCCAAACAAGTTGCTCGTACTTAAAATAGTTGACTTTATTATTAATAATATGATAAATTTTTGAATTAAAAAAATTCAAGTGTGTGATAAAGGAAAGTTCTTGTTTGTGTGTTATTTGTTCACATCGCACGGAAATCCCGACCACGCTCTATTTTGAGGAAGAGAGTAATAATCATGGACAAATCAAATGAATATTACAAAATGGATTACGTTTAAGGTTTTCTTTTCAAGTAGTGATATTAGTTTCCTAAAACGAGGTTCATATATTTAGGATTTGATGAATAACACTTTTGAGTAATCACATGTTTGTGTGTTTCTTCTTTACAAACTAAAATTGTAGTGTGACATGTATTATCTCCTTAATTAATGGCCTATAAAACAATTCAAAATATTCATATTTAAAGACAACATGACTTAATTTTAAATGACATGTTATCTAATGCCACCACAAACATTAATTCTTGTAATAAATTGAAGTCAAAAGAGTTGTGTCCCCGGCCTATCCATAATAATAAATGGGAAAACGGGACACCATATATAAATTAATTCTCGAAGACTTATTGGTAACCATTACTATTATAGGAAATGCATGAATTAATTAAACCTTAATCATTATAATTAATGTAGGAATAATAGAAAGTGCATCGCACTTGCACATTAATGAGAGATATGATAATGCAAGTAAGATCCAAAATGGCCAAAATGTTGTGTGAAAGAAACTGCGCGCTTATGTCAGAGTGCTTACGTTGTTTGCTTGTTAGTTTACTCGTGCTTGCATCAAACAAGTAGGAGTTAATAAATAATGTATTATTTGTTTGTGGAGGCCATTTTTTATTTTTGTGACAGCAATTTTTGATACTCCATTAAGGATTGACCCATTTCCATCTCCCGTCCCTCATGGGACATTAGGGGTGCCCTGCCTTGCCTCTAGACCCATTAATTTATGGGGCGGGGTGCTCTAATGACCTACCACTGTCTTGATTATTATTTTTTATTGTAAATTAAGTCAAATAACAAACAAAACGAAAAAGTGTAAAATGGTGTTGTGGTTAAGTTTTGTGATTGTGCATTTCACATCTAGGTTCGAATTTTATTCCCGTCCCTATTACCCGATTAATCGGAACGTCGCAGATCAAATTGTCATATTTATAGTTTATTAATGTGTCTTAATTTTTTACAACGATGGAGTGGGATTTACGTACGTCAAACCGAATGAAATGGATGAAAAATAAGCCGAGACGAGCCTTAAGTCGAATTTGCCCCGATCAAATTGTCATATTTATAGTCTATTAATAGTTTTGCATGTGTCTTTTAATTTTCGGTTGAAAATGAAAAGGTATGGAACCAAATCGACGGTTTTACTAAGCAACTGCGATCGCAAGGTACAAAATTCATAATGAACTTGATCCAATTTAATCAGCTCATAAGGTTTGTATTCTGCGAACAAGGACATGCGCTAGGCAAAAATGCTCAGCTTGCCTGCCTCTAACAAGTTTTTCAAAAATAATTAATTAATTTGAAAAACTCAAATCAGAACCCATCTCAGGCCCACTATTCTACGCCCAATTAAAATGTAACCCAAATTCTCCAAATTGAACGCTAATCAGTGCCAATTTTCTGTATTTTTAACTATATTAATTTTTTGGTTCCACCCTGAGTATTTATATGTGTTGGGGTAATATAATGTCAAAATAAGTAAAGGTCTTGAGTTCTCATAGAGTTGACTCAAATTTATGAAATAAAAGTTGAAGGGCTCCATGATAATTATAATGAAGAGAGGGGACTAAAATGGGATTTCAATAGTGCCCTATGGAAACAATTATTAATGGGCACCCGCAATCTGAATGCAATAGTAAGGAAAATATCTTTAGTGGTTGCAAGGAAATAAAAGAAGTGGAAGGAAAATTACCAAAAGGGAGTAGGAGTCTTTCTTGTAAATAGGAGAAATTGGCGTAAATGGTCTTTAATTTTTGTTCTTCAATGTGAAAATGGTCTCTAGTGTGTGTTTTTTGACACAAAAATTTTTAATCTATCTATTTTGTTACGCGATTGGTTTTATTTAATTAAAAATATAAATATATCCTTAATTTTAATTAGAGGGAATTATAATTGGATTCGTTTTAATTAGAAGGAATTATAATTGGATTCCTAACATTTGCCAAATGTGCAAATATATCCGATATATTTATTAAATAATATTTAATTTAGTATATTAAATATCACTATAGTCGTGTAATTAAATTTTCATAAGAGAAAAATATAAAATTATTGTGATTTAAGTATATGCAATTGCTATGTGATATGAAAATTTGAATAAAAATTAAGTTAAATTAATAAAAAAATGATGTATAAAATTTTGTGCAATTGAACCAATTTTATTGTATTTTTTCAATATAAAAATAATAATTAATTAATTTACATATTATATGTTCTTTATTTTTAAACCTTCGGCTCTCCATTACTGGTTGATTACGATAATAAAAAGATAAATTAAAATATAAAGAATACAATTTGAACTCTAATATTAGTAGTTAATAAAAGAATAGTTCAATTAAATAAAAGTATTTTAGCATCAAGTTTGTGACAAATTTATTTTTTTTTTATATTATAGAAATAAAACAAATGTTTAAATTTTAAATAATATAATTACTTAATAAAATAATAATAATTTTATTTAACATGTTTGTTAATAACTATGAGTTAAAAGTTTAATTATTTTATTTAACATGTTTGTAAAATATACAAAATAATTTAGTATATTATCAATTTGATCAATACATTGTTAATTCAAAATTTTCCAGTTTCGACTTGAGCCAATATGCTAAATTAACTTCTATATGTCCCATTGAATATATAAATTAATAATTGATAAAATGACTAAAAATTTTTAAGACATTTAAAATAAAATTTTATTCTCTTATTCTCAACTTCACAACATATTCTTAAAAAACTTGACAATTTCTTTTCTTAATTCTTCTACTTATCAAAATATGTATATGTAGTTTTTTTTCCCTTTTCTGTTTCCCTTAACTGAATTCAATATTTTCCTTGATCTTTTGAATTGCATGCACTACATTGGGTATTTGTTTTTCACTTTGTAGCAAAAATAGTTTAAGGTCACTACTGCTCAAAAGACCTCTTTTGTAGAAATAAATGATAAAATATAATCACGATCATCAATATTAAGTGTATATATTACACCTTGAATAATCTCTTCATGAGTAGGCTTTTCCATTAGTGCATCATTTTTACTTGGATAATTCAAAATAAGTTCCACATCCATCGGACTTCTATAATTTAGATTAGAAATGACTTGAGATAATTCTTGGATGTCATCATCTTCACTACCTTGTGTTTGAGAAGCCATGCCTTAAATTGAGCGGATCTTGCAATGCCGAAACAATTTGCAATGGTTATTGTGTTGGCATCAATATTCCAAGCCACATTAATAAAGTTGGTAGCATTCAAAATGTTAAATTTTTAGAGATTTGTTGCTCCTGCCTTGTAGTCCTCCTAGATGCTAGCATAAAATCGATGTCTATAATAAGTTTTCAATGTTCGAATGATCCCAGGATCACACGGTTGAATTTTTGATGTGGTATTAGGAGAGAAGAAAAATAATTTAACATTTCACAAGCCTTCAATAATCTTTGGATGGACAGGACAATTGTCCATGATAAAGAGAACATTTTCTATCATTCATTGTTTTATCAAATTAGCAAACAAATTCTTGAAAAAGTAAATCAGTTATCTTGTTTACTCAATAATGACAACTTAGATTTGTTCAAGTTCACATGTTTAAAGTATCTAGGATTAGTGTTGTGAAAATAATGTGATTGCAAGTGTACAATATCGTAAACAAGTAATAAAGTGGACCTATTGAGTCTGGATTATCGTTTCCATGAAAACTATCTTATTTAGATACTAGTTAAATTAATCTTAATACTAATTTATTTAAAACAATTTGAATTGATTTGATTTGAAAGATTTAAACTAGAACTATGAATTTAAGAAAATAATATAATAACTTATGTAAAAGCAAATAACAAGAATTTAGAAAAGAATGATGGTTAAAGCATTTGGACAAACAAATTCACCTAGTTTTCATCTCTAATTCCTCTTCTCAAGATTTGTTCCTAAAGTTGTATTCGGTCGAATTCATGAATTTAACCTAATTTACCTCTCTCGAGTTCAAATTAGTCATATCTAATTAAGTCAACTTAGGAAGTCAGAATGGTCCTTAATTAGATGCATTAATTCTCCTAAGAATTCAATTAAGACCGCAACAATAATAAAAGTGTATATCTACTTTTTATCCAATTGTCGAATTTTACTACGTGGTCTAGATTAATAATTTGTGTCTCAGTTCATTACAATCCACAAGATCAATGAAATAATGACAAGTTATTCAAAGCATTAAGAAAAGAAGTAAAATCAAATACTTGAATAATTTATAAATCAAAACTTGAGATTCGAAAATAAAGAATTAAACTTAGGCTACATTGTTCATCTAAACTATGAATTTAGCTACTCATGATTTAGGAAGAAGAAAACATTAGAAGATTTGAATACATAACCGGGTTGTGAAGAAAATATGAAAATATGTTGATTATCTTGCTCCAAGATATCTTGATTTTCACATTCCAATCTTCTTGATCTGAGTCGTTCTTCGTTTTCTTGGCCATTCTATTCTCCGTCTTCTCTTGTCTTCTCCAAATAATTAACCTCCTTTCTTTTGACATAGGTTAGGTCTTTATATAGTGTTTTACTAATTTTACAACCCATGTACATGAAAAAGATAAAAAATGTCTTGATTGGAATTAAAAATAAGCCAAAAAACATCCAGACGCGTTGTTCATACATTGCCGCAGTCAACTGCGATTTGCAAACCGCGGTCACACACGGCAAACAGAAAAGAAATTACCAAAAATGGTTCCAATCCATATATTGCACACTTGGTCCTCCAAAGTTTGATATATATATTATTTGGTCCCCACTTCATGTTTTTGTCATTTTCTCCAAATTTGTCCTCTTATTTGCTGCTCAAATCTTTCAACTTTGAATTTTATCTTCTTTAGTCCTCTAATTTCTTCTTTCATTTCAATTTAGTCCTCTTTTATTTGCAATCTAAGTCCTTCAACTTTTGAATATTTACAAGTTGGTCCCCATATTCAAATCTTCGTACACCTTCAATCCTTTTTCGCCTATTTTGCTTTGTGGCAGGCCAAAATTTCACGGCCCCGCCCCATTGCCATCCCTAAGCAAGGAGGTCACATTATTTTTTTTTGTCTTTATCGATGATTATTCACGCTATAAATGACTTTATCTTTTACATGATCGATCTGAATTGTTGACTGTATTTCACAAATTTAAGTAGATGATAAAAACTTAATTTGATCGCATCATCATAATATTTCGCTCTGATAATGCCATGGAGTATATGTTTGCCTCTTTTCTTAGCATCCTTAAAGATGATGACACTCTTTCTCATCGATATTGTCTATACACTACCAAGTAGAATGGTCGTGCAGAATGTAAGCACTTTCATGTGCTCGACACTGTAAGATCTCTTCTCCTCTCAGCCTCTCCCTCAATCATTTTTGGGTAAAAGTTGTTCTTACATCTGTTTATACAATCAATTGGGTTTCATCCCCTACCATTTTCAATTGGTCACCCTAAGAGCTTCTCCATGGGAAGACACCAAATTATTTGAAAATTTTTTGTTGTGCTTGTTTTGTACTACTTCTACCCCATCAGCGTACCAAACTTGAACTAAGATCTCGTCTTTGTTGTTTCCTTGGTTATGACATTAAACACAAAGGTTATCGATGTTATGAACCTATTGCCAAGCGTCTTCACATCTCTCGTCATGTTTAGTTTTGAGAGCACAAGCTCTTCACCAGCATATCTTTAGTCCCGTTACATCATTCTTCTCTTCATTCTGTCTTTACTGACCCTAGTATAGATTTTTCATTAGATTTTGATGTAGGTGTTGAAAGTTCATTTAGTTACCACTCATCGTCAATTCCTCCTGAGTCTAAACTGTTGCTTGGTCCTGTCATCACCTCTGAGTCCTCATCTGCTCATAAATTTTCACCCAAATAGAGTAAGAACACTTTCTGCCCATCTTAATGATTATCATTGTTATTTTGCAATTGCCACTCTTCATGAACCTCGCAATTATCGCGAGGCCAATTTTGACCATCTTTGGCAAAAAGTCATGTCTATTGAACTTCAGGCCCTCCTCAAAACTAGTGTATGGGACTTGGTTGATTTACTTCCTGGTACGTTTGCACTAGGATGCAAATGAGTGTATAAGATTAAGACATGAGATGATGGATCGGTCGAATGATACAAAGCTTGTCTTGTGGCAAGGAATTCCTTTTAGGAGTATTTTAAGAGCTTTGATAACACTAAATTCAAAGAATCATATTCGAATAGATCGACCCAGTTTCCCTTCTTTTCTATGACTATATCTCCGAGACTTGGATTTAATTGGAATTGGATCCGAATTTACCTAGGAGTATAGTATTGACTATAAGGAGACTTTTGCACCTATTGCACGCCTTACTTCTTTTAGACCTTTACTTGCCGTTGCAATTATTCGATAGTGGAGCATGTTTAAAATGGATGTGAATAATGCATTTCTTAATGGTGATCTAGATGAAGAAATATATCTCAAACCTCTTTAGGATTGATTACCCTCCTGAGAAGGTTTTCCGCAATCGAAAAGCTCTTTATGGTCTTAAGCAGTCTCATCGAGTTTGGTTTTCCAAGTTTAGTTCAGTGTTGGCTAGAAAGTCTTCACTCCCAGTGCATATTATTCTGCTTTGTTTATCCACGGGTATGAAGCTGGTATTGTTCTTTTCTTACTTTATGTTGATGACATGATTATTATGGGTGATGATCTTTCTGGCATACATGCACTTCAGTAGTTTCTTAGTCATCCGTTTGAGATGAAGGATTTGGGTTCTATCACTTATTTCCTAGGCCTTGAGGTATCATCCTGCTCATATGGATATTATCTTTCCCAAGCCAAGTATACATTTGAGCTCTTATCTCATGCTAGACTGATCGATAGTAAAGAATGTGGATAGCCATTTGGAGACATATTTCAAACTTCTTCCTAGTGACAGAAAACTTTAGATGATACCACTCTCTATCGACAATTGGTTAGTAATCTCATTTACCCGACTGTGACTCGTCCTGACATTTCTTATGCAATCACATTGGTAAGTTAGTTTATGCATCCTCTTCACTCTACTAACTATGCTGCTATTCTCCAGATTCTTTAGTACGTTAAGGAGACTTTGTTTCATATGATTGTTTTTTTCTCTCTCTCACCATTAGACCTTTATGTATATTGTGACGCTAATTGGGCAGGCGATCCTAATGATCATGTTACAATTTTTTTCTCTCGGCACATCTCTTATCTCTTAGAGAAGTAAAAAGCAGATAGTTGTTTTATTCTAGTACGGAAGTTGAATATCGTGCATTGTCTGTTACTACCTTTGAACTTTTGTGGCTTCGATAGTTACTGCAAAATATAGGTGTTCTTTCTTGAAGTTCTTCTATTCATTGTGACAATACTAGTGACATTCAGATTGCCCACTATGATGTTTTTCATAAGCGCACAAAACACATTGAGATAAATTGTCATTTCATTTGTCATCATATCAAGCAAGATACTCATTGATTACGTCATGTTTCTTTTGCTCATCAGCTTGCTGACATCTTCACTGAGGCCCGTCCTCTAGACGTCATCGTGATTTGATTTAGAAACTCAAGTTGGCATTTTCGCTTCCATCTTCACTTTGAGAGGGGAGTCGTGTCAGTATATATTAGTATATACTATTTTTCTTAATTGTAAATAGGGTTTAGAGTTGCATTGTTACCTTTTGTGGCCCCTTCATTCTCTTATAAAATGATAGCTTCTTGTACAGTTTATACACATTTTATAATATACATATATTCTTTAATTCTCTCTTCTATCTTCATATTTTTCTTATTCCAACATTTCTAACTTAGGATATTTTGCTGATATCTGCATCTTAGAGTTGCTACTTTTCATCTCATTTGACAAGTATTCGGCTGACATTTTGAAAGTGTTTGATAATTGTTTCTTGGCTGGTGGAGAGTTGAAACTTTTCTTGAACCCATTTTTGCAATTCCTTTTCAATAGAAGCCTAGATGTCCTAATTAATTAAAAGATTTTAACAAATTTAATAGATTTCAAGTCCATAAATATAAATATTAAATAAAAAATTCTTTAAAAATTCTAGCTCAGTCCTTCAAAATTCAATCCACCTTTTCTCTCTTGACCCTCTCCCTCTCGTATTTCTCCTCTATTTATGCCACAAGTTTTTGCACTAAACTATCGTTCTTGATTTTCAATTTACTAATATATATTAAAATGATAATTTATTAAATTGTTTGATTTCTTATTTTAATAATTATTAAATATAGTCTTTAGAATCTCACTCGATGCTTTATGACCATTCATTGAATCAAACAATTGGTTTGAAAAATATAAATAATTTATTGCTCCACTGACTTTTTTTTTATTTATTTTTATAATCTTGTGGGTTCCTAAGAAGAAATTATGCATATTTTTGTATATAGTGAATATGAATGTTCTATTTTAAAGGTGGGAATGAGTTCTTTGGCATTTGATTTTTCCCATTATAAAATAAATGAACGCCTTTGGTGTGATTGTTGGTTGTATTTTCAGTTCCACGTCAATCAAATGACATTATGTCACAGTGTTTGGTGTTATTTTAAAATGTTCTAGGAGATTTTTCAATTAAGACCTTACCATATCAAGATGTTATAACATTCTTTATATTCGGTTGCTTAAAAATTAATATTTCATATTCTTGTCTAGCATTGTTCAAGCAATTCCAATAACCAATGCATCATCTATAATCTGATGAAGGTTTGACCCTAAAATTAAGAAACTGACAACAAATATAATATGGTGTAGTTAAAATTTTGCTATGGTACTTCTTAGAGGCACATAGGTAATATACACTCAGTACGTTTATTTAAAAAAAATTGAATACATATTTGCATTAAAGTTTAAGTCTTAAGACTTATTATATGTTGCTGAATTAATTAAAGCAGTCTGTATGTGCATGTCACATTTGAGAGTTATTTCTATTATTATTATTATTATTATTATTATTATTATTATTATTGTTATTTAAATAGTGGGCACGAATTAGTTGTTTATTTCTATTTTTCTTCGAAGATTATTAGTCTATTCATAATAAAGAAAATTGTGCATTTTTTGTGGTAAGTTGTGTTGTCAATATTAATTTTAGAGTAGGTTGCTCGTTTTGACTTAATTTGGTTCGGAAAGAAAAAATACATCTTGAAACGGTATGATGAAATATTAAAATTTTATCCATGTCAAGTTGACAAATTTGAGTAATTGTAGAAGTAAAATTACTATTTTTATTAAAAAGACTACAAATCCATGAGAATCCATTAAAATCTATAATATAGAGAATCTTATAAGTCATTAAAATTTATAATATAAAAATTCATAAATATTAAGAATATTTTTAAAATTTGAGTTGATGACAAGTAGTAATATATTTTTTTCAAATGGTTATAAATTTTTAAACATTGAATAATAAAAATACATTAATAATTGGAAAAAAAAAACACTAATGAATTTCACTTTCAATTGAGAACAACTCATTTGCTTACTTACTTATCGAATCAGAAAACGACTAAATATTTTAAAATAACCTAGTTAATATGATTAATGATTAAAAAAAATTCCAGGAATTACTTTCTAATCATTTGTAATTTTTACGGCGTTATGTAGTAAGAAGAAGTGTTCTAAAAAGTAGAAAAATGTAGAAACTTAGACATGGAAAAAAAAATTGCATTTGAGAAAAAAAATATGATCAATTCTATTTTGACTACATAATGTCGACCTAGGTGCTAGAAAGTGCACTCCGTTCTAATTTTTTTTTTTTTTTAGGTCCAGTTCTTATTAAGGTTAAATAAACTAATTAAAAATTCTTAAATATATTTTAACTTTCAAGATTATTTGGGACGTCTAACTTTTTTTTTTGTCCAATTCTTACATATATTTTAACTTTCAAGGTATATATTATTTTATTTATTTAATGTCTTAGGATAAATAAAAATATTAAAAATAAAGACGATATTTTTACTTAAACACACTTAAAACTCAGTAAGACTTAATTTGACATTGTTACTTTGCCATACTTCGTACCTTTTAGAACATTGTGAGAAAGTAAAATATTTTGTATATGTTCGGTAAATTTTTTTTGTAGATTTTAAACAGTGGGTTCTATAAAATATGTAGATAAAAAATAAGTAAAAATTATAAGTTCAAATGTATAAATAAAAATAATATTTGACTAATATATAAATACTTAAAATATTAACAAATTCTTTGTCTCTATATTTCACTTCTAAACTCTGAAACCTTGTCCTACGCTGTACTTGTTTGAATTTGCTTGTGCTACTTTTTTGTCTTGCTTCAATTTGACAGGTGAAAAATTATAAAAATTAAAGAAATCAGTCACGAGGGAGCAATATAGTACTGAGGTAGATAACGATTGGCAACATTCTTTTCAAGACTTTCAATTATAACAGTTTTTACTGGGTAATACCAAATTACTACAAATTTAAAAGTTCAAGGACCAATCATCCAAAAGAAAAGGTTGAAGGCTAACAAACACTAATAACTTAGGGATCTCCCTTCAAATTTCCCATTTTGAATTCAATTTCCAAAGTTTTTGTCGTTGAAAACAATGGTCATCTCTGTGGAAACCCCTTCATCTTTTTAAGTTTCAATAAATGGCATTCTTCTTGATTTATGTATGTGATGAAGAGTAAAGCAGAAGCTTGATTGAAAACATGAATAAGAGAAAAATGTTAAAACTTTGATAATTGTATTGTACTACACAATATTATTTAATAAAATACAACTTAAGCTCATAACAAATTTTCAAATTTGTATATGTTTAGTGAAGTTTAAAAATAATTTTTTAAGAGATTTTGAAAAAAGTTAGTGACATGTGTTATTAAAAAGTTGATAAACATTGTAAATCTCGTAAAATATGTGGTTAAAAATAAATTTAGAAGAAAAAGAGTTTAAAAAAAAATATCAAACATGCTCTTAATCTCCTTTTTGTCTTACATTTGCAGCACCTAGGTGTTGTAAGTCATTATCCTACAAATAATTTTCTTCATTCTTGAGTTGAAAATAGACGCTCACGAAATATTTGATATTTTAAATTGAAGAGAAATAGAGAGGATTAAAAAAAAAATTGAAATGTGTGAAATATTTGTGTACTCTATTGCTGAATCGCAGTTATATTGCCATGATGTTTTTTTTATGTTCCACTACTTTTATTTTCATTCTATTCTTATTCCCAATATTTATCAATTAACACATCTTGGCTGTGGTCACGATTTTCGTCTAAAAAATCCGTTAAAAAAGCGCAACAAACTTATTTGCCCATTATTTATGACAAAAAGTAAAGACATAAAAATATGGTAATAAGTAAAAACAATGTAGTGCAATTAAAAAGAACAAACGTTGTACTCTGAGAGTCTGTAAAAATTGAAGCTTTCAATAAGGATAATCAAATAATTACATTAACAAACATAAAAGAACATGAAGGAGTATTACATACCAAATTGATACCCCAATAACTGCACAAATAAATTAAATTAAAACAAAACAAAAATCACAACACAAGCCTGAGCCTACTGATCACGGGAGATCGACTCACTCCGACTCAATGATCGAAAAAAGCCCCTGGTCGACGGAGACAACTCGCCACCGGCCGGAACATCAGCCAATGCGGAGATCCACCGACGGATGCTTAGCGAACGAGATTGTTTGAAACTATATGACTTCGGAGTCTTGGAAAATACATTGGAAGATTGTGAAAGAATGGCATAAACTAGTGCTTGCACAAGAATAAATATTGACACCTTCAATAATTGGTCTCCTAAGATGCTTGCAATCTCCATAACTGCAACTTATAAGCAAGATTAAGGTAAAATTAATTAAAGGGCTGTAGAATTTGATGAAGAAAGGGAAATTTATGAGGATGATGAAAAGAAACAGATGATGCTTATATGAAAAACTTGTGTCTGTATATATATAGAGATGGAATGGGACAACTACAAGTCGTGTTTCAAGTTGAAGGCCAACTTCTTTGACTTGGCTGAGTCTGCATCGTATATATATGGAATGGGACAAGTCGTGTTTCAAGTTGAAGGCCAACTTCTTTGACTTGGCTGAGTCTGCATCGATTTTACGAGACACGACTAGAATTAATTACTAGCACGTGAGGGTATTAAATAAAGGGTTAATTACACTAATGGTCCCTATTCTTTCATATTTGTAACGATTTCATCCTTATTCTTTTTTTTAGCAGATATCATTTCCATTCTTCCATTTATATTCACAAATAGTCCCCAAATCACTATTTTTCACTATACTAACAATTCTTGGACAATTTTTCCATTGATTTAAATAAATTAAAATGATAGGAAAGAAAATATAATGAAAGTATTACAATTGAGCTCTTAACATTTTCAAAAATACAAATAAAATTCAAAACTATTTTATTTTATTCAGATAAGTGTTCTTCCCCAACAAAAAAAAATCATGTTTTACCGTACAAGGAAAAAGGGACAGTGAGAAGGGCTCTTGCAGGATGTATATGTCGCCGGTGACTCGTACGCATGGTGGGCCAGCGAAAACAGGAAATGCATTAGGTTGGATTTTGAGTTTTTGGAGAAATGACTTCTTTCTTACTTTTTATTTTGTTGTGGTATATTTCTTATTTTTTATTTTTTAGGGTACATTTGGTTAGTTTTCAATCACGTTTTTCTTTTTTTTTTTTTTTTTTTTTGTTTATTTAAAGGGAATGACAATTTTGACATAAAGGACCTACTATGCCAAATTTTTCATATGTTGGAGATGTGTGGTGCTATTTTTTTCGTGATTAGGGGCATATCTTCAATGATTTTGAAAGTTGGGGACCTTTCATGCAATTATCTTTTTTTTAATTGTAAATTAAGTCAAATAACAAACAAAATGAAAAAGTGCAAGATTGGTGTTATGGTGTAGTAATTAAGTTTTGTGATTCTACATTTCACGCCTGGGTTCGAATTTCATTCCCGCCTCTATTACTCGATTAATCGGAACATCGTTGATAATAAATATTTTCTCCTACTCTGAGCGCATCGGCGATAGTGGTGGAGACCTGCAAAAAGTGGCCAGACTTCTTTCTTCCATGTCCACTCTGGTGTGATAATCAGTATGTGATTAAAACTATATATGTAGAATAACCATATAGAGTGTATGAGAGTTATTTTTTTACCTTGGGGTTGTCTTCTATTCATAGGGATGGCTTGCAGTTATGACTTTTAATGATCATTAATAGCGAGTGTTCCTTCATCTCCCTCATTACTAGGAGTTAATGAGGATGTTTCATCTTCTCAATTGTTGAGGGATCTTTCATCTTCCCAATTGCTGGTGTTTCGTCTACCCAATAACCGATGGTAACTGCATTCTATGAGACGCCTGTCTGGCAAACCTAACGAGAGTTGGGTTATTGCAGTCTATCTGTAAGAGTGGTGCTTATGAGATGAACGAGGCAGGCGAGCCGATGAGACGGGCGAATCGTTGAGGAGGGTGTCCCATGACGTGCTACCATTGACATATAACATATAGCAACTGTCATTATTTCTATCATCATAAGTCCCTCTACTTTCCATAGACTACTTTTCATAAACTGTTGTCAATAGGAAGTAGATATGGGAAGTAGAAATAATCTACTACACCTGTTCATCTCTAACTTTTTTAGACAGAGGCTCATCGCTTTAATTTTTAAACATAAGCTCATCGCCTTTGTTTTTCTGACAGACGCTCATCGCCTTACTTTTCTAACAGAGGTTCATTATCTTGTTTTTTAAACATAGGCTCATCACCTTTGTTTTTCTGACAGAGACTCATCGCCTTGATTTTTAAACATAGGCTCATCATCTTTGTTTTTCTGAGAGAAACTCATCGCCTTGTTTTTCGGACAGAGACTCATCGCCTTGATTTTTAAACATATGCTCATCGCCTTGTTTTATTTTCAGATAGGACTCCTCGCCTAGCCTTATTTTTAAGGTAGGACTCATCGCCATGATTTTTTTATTTTTTTGGAAGCCCTCGCCTCGCCTTGGGTGAGCTCGCCTCGGGTCAATTTTTTTTCCAGCCTTGGGCGAACTCGCTATTGACCTATGGTTAACTTTAAACCTTAATGTTTTGATTATAACAAACAAATTAATATTGTTTACTAAAGATCTATTTTCAAGTAATATTTAAAGTGCTACAAATCGAACTCGCAAGCGTGTCAAGATCAAAGTCAAATCTATACAATAGTTAAAGCATCTGAAGATCCAAAATTCAAGATTCGAAGATTAAGATCGAAGAATAAATTTCTAGATAAAATTGTAAATGTATTAACTCTTTGATTTTTAGCAATTAAATGAATGAAAGCTCAAAAATATTTTTATGCACAAAACTTATGTTGATATCACTTGCATAAAATACTTTTATCAAAGCCACAAAGCAATTTTTCAAATTGTAGAAATGGTCATCCGTTTAGATGAAACGGTCGATCGTTTGGAGTGAACCGGTCAACCGTTTGGGTGAACCAGTCATTCGTCTAGCTGTCATTTTCTAAAAAGTGTTCGTTCTGATTTTTACTGTTCCAATAGCTAATTTTGACCGTTTGACTGGTCGACCGTCTGGTCATCCGTTTGGCCACCCGTTTCAACAAAAAGTGACAAAAATTTATCTCTATAAATACCTCTTCATTTATTATCATTCAACAACACTTACAAGAGCATTTATAGAGATAATCATATTGAGAAAATTCATTCAAAGCTTTATTGCATTTATATTTTCAATATCACACATTGAAAAACTTTGTTTGATCAAATCAAACTTTTGATTCATCATTACCAACAAAGTTTTCTTCTAACACTTGAGCTTTCTCATCTATTGCTATTCATTAAAGTGTTATTCTCTCTTAGAACCAAACTTGTATTTATTATTCATCAAGAGAGAAATACAATCTCAAATCTATTTCTTTATATCTTTGGATCATATTGAGGTTCCTTTGAAGCTCAATATTGTATAAAGATCGATGCTCCTTGTTTGTAAGTCACCGGATACATTGTAAGGGTTTAGATTGCACCATAAGTTAATTAAGATAATGGAAAGGCCATGCTCATGTTGGAGAGCTTGGTAACGAGGGACATAGATCATTGGTTGGATCGAACCTCCATAAAAATATTGTTTGCACTCTATCTATCGTTTTATTTATTTACATTGTGCTCATATTTTTGTGGATTAATTTTTATTTCTTAAATTTCTTATTTTGAGAATATTTTACGAAAAAGTTTGAAAAAACCAATTCACTCCCTCTTGGTTAGTTATTCTTTGGCTATCAATTGGTATCAGAGCCCCTGATTTTCACGGTGATACCCGTTGCCTTCGAAAGGCGGATCCACCCTTGTGCAGACTCCAATTCGCCACACCACCGGCGATTGATTTCTAGCCACCGGCCATCGTCTCGACTTTTGGCCAATTTGATTCGTTCCAAACAAATCCAAAATCCAATTTTATCTTAATTGTCAAAACTCAAATCAAATCAATATACCAATAACAATTATTGTTCGATTTATCAAAGCAGTCTAATAAACTCTAACAAGTAACAAGGTAGGCTCTGATACCATTGTAAAGAATTGACGTATACATTCACATCAGAAATTAAATCAACAATTTCTATAAGTCGGATCAACCATGTACTTAAATAGAATTTGTGATAGAGGTTTACCTTGATGAATATTATGAAATTTGATTATCTGATTAGTTGGAGGTACGATCTTCAATATCACAACTGTCCAATTGTTCAGCCTCCAATGGTAATCCACACAACAATAACAGATGAAAGCAGAACTTTGGAAGTAATTGTATTGGGCTCTATTACTTGTGTTAGCAAGTAATGAAGATTGATTCACTTAATACTCTTCATGTTGTGACCCTGGTATTTATAGGCGACATTAATCCTAGTTCTAGTCCTACTAGAAT
This sequence comes from Forsythia suspensa, assembly GCA_023638005.1. Lineage (NCBI taxonomy): Eukaryota > Viridiplantae > Streptophyta > Magnoliopsida > Lamiales > Oleaceae > Forsythia > Forsythia suspensa. The sequence continues at coordinate 36,417,775 of CM042671.1, forward strand.
TGTGTGTTATAGTCTTATTAGAATTTTGTTAGCCCACAACTAGAAGTGTCAATCCCGGGTTGGGTCGGCCTGTCTCTAATGAAGCCCTTGACGGCCGCGTTGGAAAAAGCCCGCACTCGACGGGTTGCGGGCGGGTCAACCAACCCATAAAAATTGAACACGAGCCCGCCCACCAGTTGGCCCATCCGGTCGAGCCCATGTGGGCTACTTGTTCGACTGTATAAATAAAAGTTAATTTTTTTTAAAATTACTAAAAAATTTAGTTACTTATTGTAATTCAAAAAAATATTTACATATATAACAAAAATGTGTTAAATTACTAAATAAAAATAAATAACAATGATAAATTCACATTTGTTAATTTTTAATTTAATTTCTATTTTTATTTATATATTTATAGACTAAAACATCACGCATCTCATCACATCTTTCACTTTAAACGGCTCTGCCATTTGTTTTTTATTTTTTATTTTTAAAATATCATTTCAAATATGAAAGTTTGAATTTTACGCCCATTTTTTTTTAAAATCAAAAGCGGTTCGTGAAACAGCCTGCTCACGGTTCGCGGGCGGCCCACAACTAATGGACCCAATTAATTACACCTCTACCCACAACTATGGACTAATTAATTAATTAATTTGGTCCAATAAATAATAAAGTTTGACCCAACTAATTAGACATTTGATATTAATTCTTACATATTCAAGCAATTCCAACAACCAATGCATCATCTATAAGCTTATGAAGGCTTGGCCCTAAAATTAAGAAAATTACAATAAATATAATCAGATCTACTTAAAATTTTGCTACGTACTTCTTAGAGGTACATATGTAATATACATTTATTTGTATTATTGATAAGCATGTACCATGTCTTTAAAAAAAAAAATCGTAAACCAATATTTGCATTAAATTTAATGTTTTAAGACTTATTATATGTGGCTAAAATAATTAAAGCAATCTATATATATGTGCATGTCACATTTGAGAGTTATTTTTATTATTTTTATTATTTAAATAGTAAGCACAAATTAATTGTCTATTTTTATTTTTCTTCAAGGACTATTAGTCTATTTATAATAAAGAAATTTGTGTTTTTTTTTTTTTTTTTTTTTTTTTTTGTGGTGAGTTGGATTGTCAATATTAATTTTAGAGTAGGTTGCTCATTCTAGCTTAATTTGGTTCGGAAAGAAAAAATACACCTTGAAACGGTATGGTAGAATTTTAAAATTTTATCCATTTCAAGTTGACAAATTTGAGTAATTGTAGAGGTAAAATTACTATTTTTAATAAAAAAAATCATAAATCCATGAGAATTTATTAAAATCTATAATATACAATTCTGTTGAAATCTTATAAGTCGTATGAAATTCTATTCAAATTCATGAAATCTATAAGAATTCATAAATATTAAGAATATTTTTAAAATTTGAGTTATATATTTTATTCAAATGGTTATAAATTTTTTAACATTGAATAATAAAAATACACATTAATAATTGGGGGAAAAAAAACACTTTAATGAATTCCACGTTCAATTGAGAACAACTCATTTGCTTACTTATCAGAAATCAGAAAACGACTAAATAATTTAAAATATCCCAGTTAATATGATTAATGATTAAAAAAAATAGGAATAATTACATTCTAATCATTTGTAATTTTTACGGTGTTACGTACTAAGAAGAAGTGTTCTAAAAAGTAGAAAAATGCTAGATCTAGACATGAAGAAAAAAAATTTGCATGTGAGAGACGTAAAAAAATATGATCAATTCTATTTTGACTGCATAATGTCGGCCTAGGTGCTAAAAAGTGCACTCCATTCTATTTTTTTCCCCAATACTTGTTAAGGTTGGATAAACTAATTAATAATTCTTAAATATATTTTAACTTTCAAGATATATTGGGACGTCTTAACTTTTTTTTGTCCAATTCTTACATATATTTTAACTTTCAAGGTATATATTATTTTATTTATTTAATGTCTTAGGATAAATAAAAAATATTAAAAATAAGAACGTATTATTACGTAAACACGCTTAAACTCGTAAAACTTAAAATTTGACATTGTTACTTTGCCATGCTTCGCATCTTTTAGAACATTGTGAGAAAAAATATTTTGTATATGCTCAGTAAATTTTTTTGTAGATTATAAATAGTAGGTCGTATAAAATATGTAAATAAAAAATATGTAAAAATTATAAGTCTAATATATAAATACTAATAAACATATTCTTTGTCTCTATATTTCACTTCTAAACTTTGAAACCTTGTACCACGTGTTTGAATTTGCTTGTGCTACTTTTTTGTCTTGCTTCAATTAGACAGGTGAAAAATTATAAAAATTAAAGAAGTCAGTCATGAGGGAGCACTATAGTACTATAAGGTAAATAACGATTGGCAACATTCTTTTCAAGACTTTCAATTGTAACAGTTTTTACTGGGTACCAAATTACTACAAATTCAAAAGTTCAAGGACCAATCTTCCAAAAAGAAAAGGTTGAAGGCTAACAAACACTAATAACTAAGGGATCTCCCTTCAAATTTCCCATTTTGAATTCAATTTCCAAAGTTTTTGTCGTTGAAAACAATGGTCATCTCTGTGAAACCCCTTCATCTTTTTAAGTTACAATAAATGGCATTCTTCTTGATTCATGTATGTGATGAAGAGTGAAGTAGAAGCATTGTTGAAAACATGAATGAAGAGAAAAATGTTAAAACTTTGATCATTGAACTACTACTACACAATATTATGTAATATTGGATATAATATACGAGGTAAGCTCATAACAAATTTTAAATTTGCGTATGTTTGGTAGACTTTAAAAGTAGTTTTTTAACAGATTTTGAAAAAAGTTATTGACATGTATGATTGAGAAATCGATAAAAGTTGTAGGTCCTATAAAATATGTAGGTGAAAATAAATTTAGAAGAAAATGAGTTAAAAAAAAAATACCAAACATGGTCTTAGTGTTCTTTTTGTCTTACATTTAGAGCACCTAGGTGTTGTACGTCATTATCCTACTTATAATTTTCTCTTGAGTTGAAAATAGACGCTCACGAAATATTTGGTATTTTAAATTAAAGAGAAATAGATAGGATTAAAAAAAAAAAAAATGAAATGTGTGAAATATTTGTCTACTATATTGCTGAAGGGATCGTTATATTGTCACGAAAGTCTTGTTATGTTCCACCACTTTTAATTGTATTAAACAATCTCAATCGTTGTTCAACTTTTATTTTCACTCTATTCTTATTCTCAACATTCATCAATTAACACATTTTGGTTCTGATGATGACGGTTTTCGTCTAAAAAAATCCGTTAGGAAAGCGTAACAAAACTTATTTGCCCATTATTTATGACAAAAAGTAAAGACATAAAAATATGGTAATTAAAAGAACAAACGTTGTACTCTGAGAGTCTGTAAAAATTGAAGCTTTCAATAAGGATAATCAAATAATTACATTAACAAACATAAAAGAACATGAAGGAGTATTACATACCAAATTGATACCCCAATAACTGCATAAATCAATTAAATTATAACAAAACAAAAATCACAACACAAGCCTAAGCCTACTGATCACGGGAGATCGACTCACTCCGACTCAATGATCGAAAAAAGCCCCTGGTCGACGGAGACAACTCGCCACCGGCCGGAACATCAGCCAATGCGGAGATCCACCGACGGATGCTCAGCGAACGAGATTGTTTGAAACTATGTGACTTCGGAGTCTTGGAAAATACATTGGAAGATTGTGAAAGAATGGCATAAACTAGTGCTTGCACAAGAATAAATATTGACACCTTCAATAATTGGTCTCCTAAGATGCTTGCAATCTCCATAACTGCAACTTATAAGCAAGATTAAGGTAAAATTAATCAAAGGGCTGTAGAATTTGATGAAGAAAGGGAAATTTATGAGGATGATGAAAAGAAACAGATGATGCTTATATGAAAAACTTGTGTGTGTGTGTATATATATATATATATATAGATGGAATGGGACAAGTCGTGTTTCAAGTTGAAGGCCAACTTCTTTGACTTGGCTGAGTCTGCATCGTCAAAAGAATTAATTGGGTATTAAATAAACAAGTAATAGTTAGTGAATGGCTTTTAGAATTTGATCATAGGAAAAGTCAAAATTAAAAACTCAAAGTTGAACAAGGACGACTTCTCAACCCAGCCGTCAGGTCCTTGTCACATACGTCTAGATAAGCTTAAAACTCAGGTCAGATTGTTAATAAATTTCTTATGTCCCACTTTTGTATTATCTTTAATTTGAATCGTTCCACTACTTTCATGTATGGTTCTTCCTATTAAGTTGCGAATACACAATTAGATATAATGGAGCGTGTTGGATGTCAGTGAACAATTGAATAATAGTATCGAATTAGATTTTTGATTAATTTATAATACATTTAATAAAGAGAATTTGATGATTAAGGACAATTTTAAACCAAAAATAAATAAATGAATACATCGTGTTGTCTATTTCTATTAATACAAGATATAATTGTAGAAGGGTATATATAAAATGTTTGTCTGATATTGTATCCACTTAAGTGCACTAATATGTCCTACTTGTTTCCACTTTGCAGTTGATAGCAGTGTAGCGATTTTTGAATTTGGATTAAGGCAAATAAATAGGCAAATTTTGAACTAACTTGAATTAGACTTGATTTCTACAATCTTTCGCACCGAGATTCAACCCTTTTTTTGTCCTGATCATTTAACTTGGATGTATGTGACACAGGTACAGAGTTAGAGGTTGATGATAAAAGTTTTTCTCCTCCTCCGAGTGCAGCGGTAATAATGGTGAAAACCTGTAAAAAGTGGTAGGGCTTTTGTCCCCTGTGTCCACTTCGGTGTGATAATCAATAAATGATGAATGAGATATCCAAAAAGGGTACTGGATGCAGGATAACAGTGCTTAAAATGTGGGGGATTCTTTTACCTGGGAGATTTACCTCTATTTACAAGGGTTATCATGACGGACAGATGCCACTGTCTTTAATGACATGTGCCATTTTACCTCCCTCATTATCTGGATGTTAATGGAGGACGTTACACCTTTTCAATCGACAATACTAACTGTCACTTTGTGGATCGTGAGTTTGTCTAATTCAACGACGGTCGGATTACACTTATTTAGATGTAAGAGGCGAACTATGAGACCATCAGGATGGGCGAGTTGATGAGACAGGCGTGCTAGGATGCGCCACCATCATCCGATAAAATATAACAACTGTTTTCGTTTCTATCGGTAAAATAAATAGTGCAGTATAATGATAAAGAGATCGGCAAGAATTCATGAGGAGATCAGGAATAACAATTTTGAATTATTCAAGTTCAAAATGGATCAAGTTATGGAAATCGTAACCTTTTTTTTTTTCTTAAGAGATTGATATTTGGTTCTAGAAAAAAAACATAAAAAGAAAAGTATCTTTGTAATTAACTAATTATGTATGTTAAAGTGCCGATTTTAGCATTATACATAAGTTAGAAACTTGATACTTCGCATTAACCTCATGATTAGGCGATGAGTCTTCATGCAATTAAGAAACTTATATCGAGGATGTCAAGGAAATAAAATATACAATAATAGCAATACTTGAGAAAATGGAATTGCACGGTAGGCTATATGGACAAAGGTTAAAGATAATGAATATATATTTTATCTTATCTTGTTTGGGGCAGAAGTGATGTTCATATAAACTTTTATTCGGATAACAATTTAAGCAAAAAATAAAGATAAATTTTGTCTTCATAAAGAGGAAGACTTTTATCGGGACAATGATTCACTCATTTTTAAAAAAAGATGAATGCACCATTTATAATATAAAAAAAATTATTTTTGAACATCCATAACTTAAGATAATCACTGCCATCTGCCCACCGCCTAGGAATGGCAAAATGTCCCGACCTCGTCCCATTAGTAATCTGGGATGGAGATCATAGTCTCCGCTCCAAATTTCTCAAACTCTCCGAATCTCTTTTTATTTTATTTAAAAATTGAAATTGTATTTTTTAAAAAATAAAAATAAAAATTAATTATTTAATTAAACGGCAGTAAATGATGATTTTTTAATTCCTAGACTGCCCTGATCCCCGCCTGCACTGCATTCTAATCTCTGACGGGGTGGAGATGGTAATGGTCGCCCCAGTTCGTTGCCATACCTACCGCCGCCACCTCCACCACCATCCTCTGGTTATAGCCCTCTGTCACCGCCACCGCTACTGTCATCTGGTTATAACCCTCTGCTCACCTTACCATCCTCCGCCCGACTACAACCGCCATCGCCTGCCATCACCACCACCATCTGCCGCTTCTATTTTTTTTTTTTCTTTTAGTTTTTTTTTATTTACTTTTTTTCGTTTAATTAAGATTTTTTATATCAAAAATTGACTTTTTAAAAATGACTTATCTCATTCTTATACTTAGCTGAACCAAACATGATAATTATAAAGATGTTATCCAAATAACCCTTATCTATATAATTCTTATGCAGTTAAATAGTTTATCCACAAATCAAACGGACCTTATATATTTCAATAGTACATTGTTGGTGTACGAGGGTATTGTGCTAATTATTTAAGCACGCCAAGGTATGTCAAAGTGAGAGAAAATTGTGAAGAGAGAGAAAAATGAACTATCATGCATTGATTGGTTGAGAAAGTGAAGAAACTTATGTAATTGATATTTTGATGAGTAGATTAATTTTCCGACTCATGCTATTGTTGACAAGTTTGTCGAACTACATTAATTTGTATTTCTTAGCATCTACTGGTTTTTATTTTACATTTGATGTGTAAATATCTGTACTTGTGAACTCAATAATAAGTTTGGCCTTAATCATATGTCATTCGACTGAATTAATAGAATTACTGAAATCCAGTATCCTAAAAATATAATCAAATGTAAAATTATAGAAATTTTGACATTTATCAATATTTATTAAAAAGCATGCGACGAGTGTTTGTGGATTCAAGATGAAAAAACTCTCGTCCTTGAAGAGATTTATAGAAAAATAGGTGGATCACTTAATAAGGAAATAAAAGATCTAATGTCGCGTAATAAATCATAAAGTAAATATGATAGAGGCACAAAGTAATCAAAAAATTACATTATCTTTAGCTATAGAATTATAAAAGCATAGAAATACTCAATTATAAAGTTAATTATTATTAATTATAAAAAGAAATAATAAATAATATATAATAGCAAATTTATCTTTTTATATTTTTTCCTGTTTCTTTTTATACGTAACTAGTGAGGCATGTAAAGTTAACACTTTAAAGATTAATTGCTTGAAGGTTTAATTAATTAGAAACATTATTATTGGGGAAAAAAAATTGAAGTTAAAACTGAAAGTGAAAAAGAAAACTTCCGTCGCCTGAGAGATTCGAACTCTCGCGGGGAAACCCCATGTACTTAGCAGGCACACGCCTTAACCACTCGGCCAAAGCGACGGCTTGAAAAGACGGAACAGATTATTTATTATAATCATATTATAAAACGCACAATTCTTTCTCCTACCTTGTCAAATAGATTTGCGAGGAGAGGACCCGTTCAAAAAATTGGGGAGGTTTAGAGAGGTAAGGGGTTTTGACGTTTTGTTGCATTTGGGCGGAAAATAGAGGTACAATTTGATTAATCTTTCATTCTTGCTTATGAATTTGGATTTTCGTGGCTTTGTGATGGAGGTGATGTTTTGATTCTTTGTATGTGTTTTGTATGAATTTTGCATTATTTCTTAAATTGAGAGAACCCATGTGATGGTGGAAGTGCTGTATGTGCAAATTAAATGCAGCATAAAAACATTCATAAACTGTTGAGCTTCAGTGAGTTTTTGTTGTCAAGATTAATGTGAGGGATCTATGTAATACTTGCAGTGTTATGCATGTATTTGATCAGTCGGAAATGTTTCCAGTACTATTATTTTAGTGACAGCTTCAGTTCTCAGCACAGGTTATTGTTCGGAAAGAAACTAAATTCATGTGCTTTTTGCCCTGTTCTTCTTGAAATCATCAAATATGCATTATAAGCATTTGACGTTAAGTTAATTTCAGAACTTCACGTAATCGTTGTATCTCCTGTAAATTTATGTTTTGGTTATGGGAACTACAAAATAATGCATAATTGTTACGGCTGATTGAACAGATTGATCATTAGGCGGTCGAAATGTAGAAACTATGTGGAGTACTTGGAAGCTAATATTTTTTAAGAAATATTTTAAAGTCCACTGAGATCCCAACAGGATAAAGGGGAAAAAAACATGACTCAATCAATGCTTTATTAGCCACTCTTAGGTAATCACTTTGTCTAGTTAATCTTTTTGTGTTTTCTATTTGTTATTCTTATGTATCAGTAGATTATGTTTTTCAGTGTCAAGATCCATGCAATTGGGGGGGTCGTACCAAGAGTTGACACGTATATCTTTGACCTTTCAACGGCGAACACGGTTAGCAAATCATAACCCACTAATATGCTACTTAGCAGCAGCAGCAAAACATCTTGAGATAAATGTTCAACCAATCAAACTTAATAGCAATCAGTGATGACAATGAGGTTTTCTTTATGTCGAAGATACAGTAAAATGGAACTTAAAGTAACATTAGTCCCAACTTGAACTCATAAATATTCCAATATCCTCTTTAATAGATGAAGACATTCATATTGAGTTATAACAGTGCCGAAAAGCGTAGGTGGTTTCTCTTTAACTCTTTTACATGTTCTCAGATTATGTGTGGCCCTGAAAATTTGATCATTTCTCTTGAGATTGGAGATCAAACTGATGTGTTGACATTTTTCTATTAATCTTACCTATTTTTTCACAGGTCTTTTACCCTTTAGAAACTTAATTTATAGTTATCTTATACACTTGATTGACATAGTATATAAAACTGCAAGACACCATACCTTCATTTTTGTGATGCAGTATCAATTTCAGTACACATGAATTTTTAAGACCCATATAACTTCATGTCATTCTTTACAGCCTGAAAAGTAACAGCTTTAGTAGATATATGTTTGTGGAATACCATTATGGAAATTGAAAATTTCTTCGAAACACTAACTTTTGGCTATGTTTCTTGTCTTTGGATTTTGTTATTGGATTATGAATGTTTTCACCTTTAGATGTGAGTTTGCAGGATTGGCCAGAATCAAAGAATAGGAAAATGTATACAATTTTATCTGATCTAACATACCAAACGTTTTCAAAAAATATTCAAAATAGTACTTCAAATTGTAAGACTATCTTATGAATCTGAATTGATGGTCCCTTAATTGCTTCAATATTAGCTGAAGTGCTGAACCACTAAATTTCGTAAGTCATATGAAAATATTTAGTCTGCACTAATGGGTTATTTCCCAAAATTACATTAAAGCTCAAGAAGGGTTCAAACTTCATATTCCCCTTCTTCCCGAGTCAGATTTGGTCAAAGACTTGAGTCTTACAAGGAATTTAGCTTTACTCTCCCAAGTATTAGACCTCTCTCTTCTTTTCTTCTCCGGTGGAGACTCAATCAACCCCCGGTCTAGGCTGTCCGGTGACTTTGCCACATCGTCATATTCCACACCACCGTCAATGATGTCCATGTCAGCTCCCAAAATCTTTGCTTGCATGACAGATATCACCGCTTTAACCGCCACGTCAGCATTACGGCGGTTCCTTAATAAGATCTCACTAATCTGAGCGGGCGTAAGGCCCCCACCTGATCTTATGCAACTCTCCACCACATCAAACAGCACGTGTGAGTCCACCCCCAAGTAGTTCTTCACCAAGGTCTTGAAGGCATGCATGCCGCACGTGTCCAGGCTAACATGCACATCCATGCGCCCACATCTAATCAGTGCCGGATCGACAGTGTCCCTGTGGTTTGTAGTAAACACAATCACTTTCTCTTCTCCACAACATGACCATAGCCCATCAGTGAAATTCAGCAGCCCTGATAAAGTCACACGCCCATTATCCTCTCCATTGTCATGTCCATTCCGGCTATTCTTAGCCATTGATGATAATCTCCTGTTCTTTGTTAATCTGTCCCCTGTTAAATCAATCGAACAATCTATGTCTTCAATCACTATGATCGAGCGGCTTGTAGTTTGTATGAGCAAAGCCCTTAGCTCAGAATTGTCTGAGACTTTACTAAGCTCAAGATCATACACATCATAGCAGAGAAAATTGGCCATGGCAGCAATGAGGCTGGATTTTCCTGACCCTGGAGGTCCATGCAACAAATATCCACGTTTCCATGCACGTCCAATTTTATGATAAAATTCTTTGCCTTCAGAAAATGCCATTAGATCATCTGTAAGCTGTTTCTTCAACTCCGGCTCGAGTGCAAGTGTGTCAAATGTGGAAGGGTGTCGAAAGGGCACGGAGGACCACCCCGACTCAAAAGAACCATGTCCATTGTTGGTGAAGAGCCTGCGCTCGCGTGAGACTCTCTCAAATTCTTCTGCATGTCTTGTGACGTGTTCTAAATAAGGATCAAGGAGATTCATGCGGTGACGCTTGGGAAGTTTTAGGGTGAAGCTATGTTTTTCGTCAAGGGAATCTTGGACAGTATCAACATGGTGAGTCCAAGAGAGGTGGTGGCCTTTGAAGGAGTCATGGACAGTCTGGTTGGGTGCAACAGTGTATGAAATTCTGTTGGAAGATTTGGAGCGGGAGAGAGTGAGGCGGCGGCAGGTGGTGGCGGTGTTGATGGAGTTGAGGTAGAGATTAACATGGCGGTAAAGATCGTTTACATCAATCCCGCAGTAGCCATTTAATTCTTGAATTTCGAAGTAAGAATATGGGCTAAAGAAATCTTGAAGCGATTCATAGAAAGAATGCAGAAATGAGAGAAGCTGTGTAGGCAGTATGTTTTGGAGGACTGTGAGGAGGCCTAGAAAAGACCACATTTGTGACAATATTTCCATGTTGGACTGTTACAAATTGCCTGTTTTTTGTTTAGGACTTGTGAATTATGATTTTGTCTGTGTCTGTGTGATCTTGAAGGATTTAATTTATAAAGAGAAGAAGACAATGAAAGATAGGATATTGATGCATGTGTGTGGATTGTGTGGGTACTTTTGGGGTTGTGTTGTGTGCATACAATTGGGGTAAAGTGCTAGCTAATTAAAGTGACTGTTTGAGGGTTGAGCAAAAGAAACAGTAAAGATAAAGCAAAAGAATTAATGAGCAGACAAGTATTACTTTTCCTTTTTCTAATTGATTTTTGGAATCCATCTTGTTCTTGGATGCATATGTAATTAGGTAGACTTATCCAGTAATTGATTCAGGTTTAGTTTTCATTAAATGTTTGATACGTGCATAAAACAGCAACAGTACTCAAACTCAAGATATAAATATTACGTTGAACTATCTCATTTAAATGTTTAATCTATCTTAGCATGGATAAATTATTTATTTTAGAGTCTTTCACATTTCTAAAACTCATTTCATTAACAGCATTGAGTTTAATCATGATTTAGCTTGAAGCCTTTTACTTTTAACTCTGATTCGTTAAATATGAACATGGTTGTCGTGCTGGATTAGACACAATTGAATAAAATTAAGTTAAGAGAGTTACGTGACAAAAAGTATCAGTTGTTCTTGGGTTAATCTTATCCAATTCATTGTCTATCATGTCATACATATTTAATTCTGTTACTTTAAAAAATTGTGGCCATAAACAATCTTAAAGTATTTTCCATAGCTTCTATTCTTGAAATGCCCAACATGTAAATTAGTGGTGCCAGATTGGACGCTGCACATAGTAGTACACGTTCGAACACACAAACGAGTACTCTTTTGCTTTTGATAATCAATGCTTTTGTTTGCAGCTTTAACTTTTAATCTGTTCTTGAAACATTGGGTCTTTTGATATAACAGAATGTTCGTCGAATATTTTACTCATCAATTGCTCATGATGAGACAAATAAACAGTAGAAGATTATTCAGTCTTGCTTAAGATTTTGTGTCCATAGCAATTAGAGTAATATTGATACTTTGAAAAATGTTAGTTTTCTTGTATTTTTTGTTCTTTTGAACATACCAAACATGCCATGAAAAGACTCGGATTTGTCTTGATGTGTAATTGGGGCATCCCACAAACTTGCTTGGCTTTTTTATTTTATTTTTACGTAATATATTCGTGTAAAAGTAAATTCTTTTATTGCGGAAATGTGATTCAAGTATGGGGAATTGATCAAGTAAAAAGATTAAGAGTTAAAAATATCATCTTATGTATTTATTTATGCCACTTAAAGTCATTAGGTGTGAAATATCATTTCCTCGTGTCCCCTGGTCTTTTTTCTATTGAGTAATTTTGAGAAATAATGTTTTGTGCTTTGATGTGACAATTAGGTTTCTGTCTAATTATGTTGTGGTGCAATTTCAACAATTTTGTCATCATTGTAAAGGGAAAAAATTAGCAATTTTTGCTTTACGTTTTTAGATAAGATATTTCATGATATAGAGTTTAGGGTAAATAGTTGTCATTGTTCTCCATCTTTAATCTATTTTGCACCTTTATGGGTAATTACCAATGTTCTAAAAAACGTTAAGTATAGTTAAATGTACATGTTAAGTTTCAAGTTTTTCGAGTCTAAGTGAGGTCTAGGCGAGGATTCACATCGTATTATTTTTTAACCACACAATATTTTAATTACAATAAATATTTTCAACTATTGCTCATTTTTTACATTTATATCATCAACTATTTTTTATCACATTCTTATCATAAACCTTTTAATTTGCACATCTTGTTTTTGTCTGTCTTTGATGATGGTTTCTGTTCAATAAGTTAATTAAGAGGATGTAAAATGATTTTTTTTTTTTCTTCTAATATTTTTAAATAATCATTTTACTCTTCATTTCAATGTACATTAGTAGAATATTTGGGAGATTTTTATTATAATTAAAACGTAGTGTGGATAATAAAAACCGTAATGCAAATATAATTATCTCCAATTTTTATTTTTATTATCTTCAATATTTCATTTATTGGCGTCCATCGTTTGTACGGATGGATTTTATTCAAAAAAATCTATTAAGTGGTTAGGTGTTACTCACGTGATCAATAAGTAAGATCATTAATGTCCAAGTCCTCTTTAAATCAAGTAAATAGTAGCCACTGTCCCCAACATTTAGCTTTTTTTGAACTTTTATCCTCATCCTTTTTTTTCTTGGTAACGTTATCTCCAAATTTTTGTATATTGGCGTTCACCGTCCCTATCGACGGATTTCATCCAAAAAATTTGTTAAGTGGTCGTATGTCACTCACGTGATCAATTAAGTAGAGAGTATTGTTGTCAAAATTAAATATAAGGATATAAAAAATCAAAATTTAAAAATAAAGATATAGATAAAGCATTCATTTTCATCACAGGCCCTATCTCTGCGGAGCCATCACTTGAGCACCACCCTCTGAATTTCAACTGTCGTAGCTACCATCATCCAAACCTGGCACCTTTGCAACCTTATATCTAAACCTGGGGAGTATTTTGATGATTTGAGACTGGCAATGGTATATGTCTATTTAATTTGTTATTGGAATGGCAATTGTGCTCTCTATCCTTTTGTATTCAGTTAAAAAAAAAAAAAAATCATATTATTTAATGAATTATTTGTCGTCAATTTGTACTGTAAGTTAAATTCCTATTCATGTTATATAGTTATGGAATTCAGGACAAATAGAATAGGGTGAAACTGAGTTTCTTTTTCTTCTCTATTATATTTTATCATTTCCTGCTAATAGCAATTCAAATATAGTTCAGTTAATTTTTATTTTGGTGAGTAGGGGCGGTAGACGCCAATATAGAAAGGTTGGGGATAGCGTTGCCAAGAAAAAAAGGTTGGCGATAAAAGTTCGAAACATGATAAATATTGGGGATCGTGGCTGCTATTTACTCGATTTAAATAGTGTTTAAACATTAATGGCCCTGCTTAATGGATCATGTGAGTAACACATGACCACTTAACAGATTTTTTGGATGAAATTCGTAAGTGGGGACAGTTGATGCCAATAAATAAAAAGTTGGAGATATCATTGCCAATAAAAAAGAGTTGAAGACAGAAGTGCTGAAAATAGTAAAAATTATGGACACTAACTGTTACTTACTCTAGAATTTAACACCATTGTCTATTTATACAAACTTCGTCTATCAAGTTTTTTGGTAGAAAAAAAGGATATTCAACTTGTGTATTAAAATAATATTTAACGTTTTTGATTTAATAGGTTAAGTTTTAGACGAAGTTGTTCAAAGTTATCGTATTTTCCTTCTCCCGCCAAATGTTGAAATGATTATCCTTGAGAGACATTAATATCTTGCATTGCAATAAAGATGTTGCTATTGTTTGTGGGGGACTTGGGATAAGTGGTCTCTTTTGCTTTGCATTTTTTCCATCTTTACCCTATTGCTTTTAAAAAGTTCAATTTTTGATAATTACAATTATTCTCCTTTCAGTTTTTCACTTTCATATATGCCTTTTTATTTTTTATTTTTATTTTACTTTTGAAAAATATAGTTGAAATTCGAAAAAATGGTAAAGAAAATCAAATGGCTTTGTTGACATCAAAAGCTACAAGCATGGGTGAATGTGAGATTAGTAGAGGTCAGCACGTTAATAAAGCATTTTGGGAATGAGAACCTAAGTATATATATATAAAGCCAAAAAGAGAAATAAAGCCAAGACAAGAGTTCACATGGAATCCCAAAAGATAATTTAAGACAAAAACCCTCTTATCAAAACGTCTCGTCCAAGACACTAGTCATATGTTTGACATATAAAATTAGACAATATTAGCATAATTAAGAATGATTTTTTTTTTTTTTTTTTTTTTTTTTTTGTATCGTGCAATTATGTGCATCAAAACAAGTTGAGAAGTTAGCACTTGTACAATTGACAAGTATTGGGTATCGAACACAGTCGATTAAGTTATTAGTCGTCGCGAAGGGCGAGCTAACTGGCTTACCGGTGGAACTAGTCTTCTTGATGAAGCTGGTTGTGGATTTGCAAAATGGTATAAGAGGTGGGTTGAAGTGGAATCGATTCTATTCTGTGTTAGTTGAACTTTATTTAGAGAAAAGGAAAAGCATCACACAAAGTAATTAACAAAGGCCGAACAAAATGAAGCTTTGGATCCCCTTTAGGGATTGTCTTTTTTCTCCTCTTTCTTTATACACTACCTATTGATACATTTTTATCAATAAAATATAATTCAAATAGATAAAAATAAATCATAATTAGTTTTAATCATATATAGAAGAAAAAGGCAAAGGGCTGAGGTCAATCTATTTTCATGCCGATTGTTTTAAAAAAGACTATTTTCTCCTTCTCGAAAGATAAATATCTCTCACAATATAGAATGTGAATTCATATATTTTTCAAGATCGATAAAATGGTCGACCATGTTGACATTAGACCATCCAATTCAAGCTACACCAGTGGAGGCACTTTTGATGCATATGATTCCAGGTCAAATAATAATAATAATAATAATAATTAAATTGTTTTAGTTTTTTGCAGTTTTATTTTTCCAAGCGAATTAAGATCGAAAATGAAAATTTTCAACTTCGCATAAAAAGAAGGGTATATATGTTGTCCATCTATATTGCCCACGTTGAGGTGTCATCACATAATTGGTAAAAATAATGAGTGTGGGACCATGAACTATTAATCATGTGATGCCATCTCATCGTAGGTAACATAGATGGGTAGGACATCATTTCCACTATATTCATACCATAATTTTTATTTGTTGCTCCACATTTTAATTACTCTTAAGATCTTCCATTTTACTTATTGCAGTACTTATGTCCTTTACCTTTTTTTTTTGTCGATACTTATCCTTATTTTTTCATTAATTGGCACACATTGTCTCTTATAATGGTTCTCGTCCAAAAAGTCTGTTGGGAGAGTATAAACAAATTTATTTTTTAATCATATTTTAATAAATAAATAAATATAAAAGTGCAACAAAATTTTTTTTTTTTCATTTCTAAACACGCAAATAGAATTTTTGACAAAAACCATCATTAAGGATGATATGTATTAATTAATTGAAGATACAAATTCAACGAAAAAATCATAGTCAAAAGTGCTATTGAACAAAAGTTGAGGTTCTTAAATGTAGTTAAAATATAGTACAACAAATAGAAATTAAGGTGGCAATATAACCACTCTAAAATAATTGATTATGAGACAACAACTTACTAAAATTCCATTATTCCTCTCTAACCTTAAGTAGATTCACGTCATAATCAATTTTTAAACGCTCAATGATACACACACACACACACACACACACACACAAGTTGAAGCACTTGCGTTATACGTTTTGTAGTTACATCTCAATTTCTAGTTGCGTTGCAAAGTTTAGGAAATAGATTTTTAAAATAAGTAAAGTATTGACTGAAATTTAATAAATATATGTGGGCATCATAAGATAGAGGATTTTGAAATGTATCCAAAATTAAAGAGTGGATTGGAAATATAACAATTTTTTTATAACATTTATAAATATGCCATTTTTAGATGTAAAATTTCAAATATGTCCTTTTGTAAAATGACCACTTTGTTGTGTGGTCAAAATTTAATGGTAGTGAGTAATTATTCAATAGCTTCTAAGAGAAGTTATTAGGTCAAATATTTCGATAGCAAAAAATACACCGACAAAAAAATACATCGACAATTTTATTGTCGATAATATCAACAAAATAGGCACAAAAAAATATATGTTAAAATGAGAACTAATTATCGACAAATTGGGGTGATACTACAAAATGAGAACAAATTCTCATCTAGTTGATGTACAATTTTATCGATGTACATCCCATTTTTTCTATTTGTCGATGTACATCGACAAAATGGGATGTAAATGGGATGTTTGGTCCATTTTGTTAACATTCAAATGGGAGAATTTTCCATTTGTCGATCGAACTCCCAT
This sequence comes from Forsythia suspensa, assembly GCA_023638005.1. Classification (NCBI taxonomy): domain Eukaryota; kingdom Viridiplantae; phylum Streptophyta; class Magnoliopsida; order Lamiales; family Oleaceae; genus Forsythia; species Forsythia suspensa. The sequence goes on from CM042671.1 coordinate 36,434,723, forward strand.
TGTGTTATATGGGACAAAATGGGTCTTTGGCCCATTTTTTAACATTAAAATGGGAACCATTTGTTGATGTCAGCCTGCTGAGCACACAACAAATTATGGACGGGGATGGTATGGGCGATTGTGGGAGGCGGAGGAAACTGAACCTAGGTTTGGTGGTTCCAGAGAAGAAAAAGGGATGAGAAAATGAAAATTGAAGGAGGTTCAATCGGAAGATGTTGATATCTCGTTCTCACTTTGGGAAAAAGAGAGAAGCCAAAACGTTGTCGTTTTAGACGAAAAGGTGAATAGTAAATACCCCATACACACTTATATTATAGTAAGTGCTCCATACACACTTATTAGTAAACCAACCATACATCCTGTTGACCACGGATCCTAGCTCGATTCCAAATCAACACCCAATCGCTGTTCCTTCTTTCCAGTTGTCTTGATCATGCACACTCAGCACTAGATGTCAGCAGACATATGCAGCCGGGGAGGCCATCGTATGCGCTTTGACGCCCAAGTTAGAAATCATGTCTTAGCCAAACTAGTTGGACTTGTGAAATATATTCAATTCTATGAGTTAAAATAACTTACCTTTTAATTGCCTCATTCATCTTATTTATAGCTTGGATTTAAGCGGTCTGTAAGCATTCTACTCTTACACGTTTTTCATTGACCTGCGTCTATCAAGTAGTCATTGTCGCCGTTCTTTTATGCGTCTGACTTTGGGTTTGCAGGCAGTCGCTTAATCCCATTTACACTATTTCTCTGTGTCAGTTTATCAGAGCCGTCTTACTCATGTCCCATCAATCAATCATGTTAGTCTGGCCCTTTCTCGATGCTCTGTACTGCTTTGGTAAGAAGTCTAGATTATCTTTAAATCACTTTCCACGTGTCATTATATGATTCGTCCAGCTTGGGTCGAGCTGGCAACCTAGGTTACACGTCATATGCCACTTGGATGCATTATTAAGAGGCGTAACAAAAGTCCCCTAAGCCTATGACTTAATCATTCATATAACCCCATGGGCTTATTGAGTCCTATCACGGTGCAACAGGCCCTCATGTAGTTAGACGAACTGGATATGCGCTGGGGTGCGCCATTGCTTATGGTATGGCCATTGAACATTCCGGTCCATTAATATGCATCGGAGTGATTCTACTCTGAAACTATGGAGCCAAGATAAAGATTCGGAGCCTGAACACTTGTAGGATATCAATCGACTTGTTCAGAGTTGACCGTTGAAGGTGAGTGATGAGTTGGCAGAACATTTAGCATTTACAAGCTCACGAAACGGCCTGCAATGATGGCTTGGAGAAGTGGAAATGCAATGATGATGGCTGCGTTATTTAATAAGCCCTCGACAATGCCATTACATGCGCGCGTATAGTGCACCGATGAATTTAGGCCATTGGATTTCTGTGAATTCTCAAGCTCTTTGTTTTCAATGGTTAAGATCAAAAGACACGTGAAGGACCCATATCTGCCTAATATGTTAACGGATGGTGAAGATTAACCATTCATTTTGTAAAAGATTCAAGGCGTTAACAATACAACCTTTTTACGCCATTTCAAAATCTGAGTGAACTTACTGAGATTTTTCTAGGCCGAACAAGAGTATACCTTTAACACAACGCATCTTATTCCTTTCATTTTTCGACCGTGTGCTCGAGTGATTCCGTCTGTATCAGAGAGGACATCATCTACAAAGGCCAGGCTCTTATTGACAAAAGGTAAGCCATTGTTTCGTTTAGTGTGCCTCTGCGGTAGTTTTTGCATCTTTTCTGCATTTTAATTTATGTTCATTTTTACTACAAATGAAGTACAAATTCCCACCACCACAAGATGGGCGACAGTGGTGGTAGTGATTTGGAAGAGGTTGGGGACTGCTCCGGGAGAGATAGTGGTTAATTCAAAGCTTTTAAAATATGGTGCCAGGTCCTGAACCTTTCGGAGATATGAAACCATATTCTTATCCTTCGCCTCGAAATCACCTTTTACCTGGCTGAAAATCAGTTGGGAGTCACTGTGCACAACCATAGTTTTGACTTGTAATGCTCTAGCAAGCTTTAAACCGGCCAGGAGGGCCTCGTATTCGGCAACGTTGTTGGAAGCTTTAAATCCAAAGCGCAATCCAAAGCGCAAGATGCTGTGCAATTTATACCATTTCGGGTTGATTAGCATTATTCCCACTCCTGACCCATTCTCTCCTAGATCCATATACAAATAGCTTCCTAGGCTTAGTGGGCTTAGTTTGGTCAACCATTTCTATAACAGGAGGGTGGGTGAACTTAGCCACAAAGTCGGTAGAGCTTGGCCTTTGATGGCACTCCAGGGCTGGTATTGAATTTTAAATTGGCTCAGCTCTATAGCCCGTTTCATCAATCTTCCCGAGGTATCAGGCTTTTGCAACACTTGTCTCAAAGGAAGTGTAGTCAGTACACAGATGGTGGGTGATTGGAAATAAGGCTGGAGCTTCATGGCGGATACAACCAAGGCCAATGCTAGTTTCCCCTATTTGGATAGCGTGTTTCAGCTCCCAGTAGAACCTTACTTACACAGTAAATGGGTCGCTGATGGCCATCATCTTTCCTGATGAGTACTGAACTGATGGCTTCACCGGAGACAACCAGATATAGCATCAAGGGTTCTCCCTCAGATGGTTATGACAGGAGTGGAGTTCTCCCTAAGTATTGCTTCAAAGCTTGAAAAACGTCCTCGCATTCAAGGGACCATTCAAATATCTTCTTTCATTTCAGTGCCTTGAAGAAAGGTAGGTATTTATTAGTTGACGTTGAGATGAAACGACTCAAAGAAGCTATTCTACCAGTCAAACTCTGCATCTCATTCGGAGTTTGAGAAGGGTTCATTTCCAGCATAGCTCTAATCTTCTCAGGGTTTGCTTCAATGCCACTCATTCATCCCAAGAATTTTCGCATTTGAGGGGGTTCAGCTTCATCTTATATCTCCTTAGCACTTCAAATGTCTCTTTCAGATGGTCAATTTTTTCGGTCTTTATTAAATTTTTGACCAGCATGTCATCCACGTACATCTCCATCGTATTGCCCAGCTGTTTGGCAAACATCTTGTTTAAAGAAGGTATGCTCTTCGTTTGGTGGGTACATGAATATTTGATTGTACTTGAAATATGTATCTATAAAGCTAAGCACTTCATGCCCGATCGTGGCATCAACCAGCTGGTCTATGCGGAGAAGAAGAAAACTATCCTTTGGGCAGGCCTTGTTGACGTTAGAGAAGTCAATACACACCCCCATCTTCCCATTGGACTTTGGAACCAGCACTGGGTTGGAAACCCACTTTGGGTAACAAGACTCTTTTATAAAGCCATTTTTCAATAGCTTGGACACCTCTTCTTCTAGGCTGCATACTTTTGAGAACTCATGGGTCGGCGTTTCTGTCTATGCCCTGGATGCTTCACATCTATCTACAGTTTATGGCATGAAACATTGGGATCGATCCCGACGATATCCCCATGCTTTCAAGCAAATATATCCAAGTTTTCAGACAAGAACTTCTTCAGATGATCTTTAAATTTTGTTGGAGATTCACTCAACACCTGCAACTCTTTAGTAAAACTAGTGGGGTCCACAAAAACATTCTAGCTTCTCAGCCGGAGATGTTCGTGGCTTATCCTCTGCCACTCGCAGATCTAGGTCATCTGGGTCTCATGTTCCATCATTTGCTCATCATTTTCTTTGGGCCCATCATCCATTCTTTCAGGATCTACAGGGTCTTCCTTCATCTTTACATCAATTACGTGGACCTCTCGATCCACAAACTTCTTCATGGCATTAGTATAACATGTCCTAGATTCAAATTGATTTTCTCTCACTGTGGCGATCCCATGATTTGTGAAGAATTTAATGCATAAGAACTTGGTGTGCGTCATGGTTCCAAGTCGATAAGGATCGGTCTTCCGAGAACACCATGGTACGAAGAACTTTTGTCGACTACCAAGTACTCCATAGGAGTCCTGATGGTTTTTGGTGTCTCTCCCATTTCAGTCATCAAGATAATAGTTCATTTGGGAACGATAGAGTCTCTAGTAAATCCGTAGATAGGGTCTTTAGCCAGGATTAGAGGAGTCTCTATACCCATTTTGTTATACGTTGTCCCATATATAATGTTAACGAAACTTCCGTCTTCAACCAACATTCTTTCCAGGCCATTCCTGGCCACAACCGCTCGAACCACTAGAGCATCGTTATGAGAAAGTGTATTATGGCTGCATTGGTGGAAGTGAAAGTGATAGGATCACTCATCTCCATTTCCATCGGACAAGTATGTAAGTGATAGTTCACATTTGAAGGCTCATTGGCTCCTCAACTATATCTCTTTTGAGAATTATTTGAGTTTTCTCCATAATGGGGCCCACCGCCCACCAATAATGGTGTCAATCTCACAGATAGGAGGTTGTGCCAGCTGTTGTGGCTAATTTCTGTCCGTCTTCCATCATTTCTTAGCTTCGGCCATGCTCCTTCTACCTTGTCTCTATTCTTTGTTCTTCATCTCTGGCCTCTTGGCGTCGTCCATGACGTAGTTTATTAGACCAGTATAGTGAGTTGTTTTTGCCTCTATTTCCTCCAAAAGAATGATGGTTTTTCTTTTGAGTCCTTTGTTATGCTAGTGCTTGTATGTCACAGAAGTCCTCGGTCCTATTCCCATAGAATTTGTGGTAGGCACAGGATGGACCGGTAAATGGCTTTTTGGACTTGCTAGAGCCTGCTTCTCCAGCGGGCATTCCTTGATTGGGTGTATTTATCCCAGCATGCAAGTTTGGGATTGCTTCTGTGATCTCAGCTGTATAGCTGAACCCGGTCCCTAGGAAAGGGCGCTGATGACCCACTTGATGATGTCTAGTCTGGTGGCGCACTTTTCCATCAGATGGTTTAGCATTCATATGGCCTCTATGATTATAACGTTGTTGGGCATGATTATTCTTAGCCCTAGCCATTTCTTCAGATATTATCTCTTCTTTCATCAGGTCCACTAACGCATTGTAATCTCGGGGCTTCCAACTTCATACATCCCTCAAGAACATGCTACCCATGCCCAATCCTCCTTTGAGGGCGAAAAACATTTCTGCCTCTGTGATATTTTCACAGTTATGCATCTCCTCAGTGAATCGGGCTAAGTAGCTTTTTAGTGACTCATTCTTTCCTTACCTCAATTCCTATAGGTGCTAGAGCGTAAGTTGGCCAGGCGTTGAGGATACAAATCCATTTCTGAAAGCTATTTTCAGGTCTTTCCAACTGTGGATATTTCAAGGGGAGAGTTTCTTGTACCATCTAAGCGCACTTTCTTCTAAGATGGATGACTTTGCATTTTAATGCTGGAGTAGCCTCGGCAATACCATGCTGGAATTATAGTTCAAAAGGTGTATTTTCCTATTTCAGGCATGTCAAAGTCATGAGGGACCATACATTGTCGTATTGCCTCTGTAAAGGGGCTTATTTCCTCATCGTCATCAATTTCATAGGACCGAAGCTAGGGTAGGGAGACCATCATTGAAGATTACGCCCATTGGTTCTGTTCGTATTCCCTCACCCGACTCTGCACCGCCCATCGGCCATGGCACTTCTACTGAGTAGGTTGGTAATGGTGTGGTGGAGATATGTGCGGTGCTCGGTTGGCGGCCGTAGCTGCCATTCTTTCCCTTCTATTCCTTGGAGATCTGCCTCCCATTCTGTCAAAATACGCTGGACGCCTAAGATGTTTCCGGTTCTTGGGAGTGTCTAGGAGGAGGGTTTGGGTTCTCATAATTTTCCTCCGCATTGTACATCTGATATTGGTACTAGTATGGATCCCTTCCACATTTCTTTGAAAGGGAGTCTCTGGCTGGGTTAATGAGGCGTATGAATAATGGTCCTCGTATTCCTCATTCTCATGCTGGTCCTCATAGCCCCTAGGTCGGTATGCAGGATATATAGATGGCGCAGGGGGCATCTATATACAAATTTATAAAAACTGATAAAATCTATGGCTATGTTCTAATAATACGTGGCGCAATAACACCCTAAATCAATAATCTTCTTTAATTATATTCAGGTATAAGTAGGATTACATTTGCTTGTATACTTGAGTAATATTTTGTTCTTTGTTGAAATCGAAAACCACATGGGATTAAGCCTATGTGTGGCGTAGATAAAAATTAATTCGTTAGAAGATTTTGATAAAAGTTGATGAAATATGTAGTTGAAGTTGATAAGAATTGTGGGTCTCATATAAAGTGCAATTGAAAATAAGTTTGTAGAAAATGAGTTTTACAAAATTGAGGCCCAACAGAGACTAAAAATCAATATTGGTTCGAATCCAAATTAAAAAGTATTATTTGGTTCTAATTGAGATTACATACATTTTATCGAAATACATCTCAACTAAAAATACTTTTATTTGTTTTTATTTATTTTTAAGTAAATAAATAATTTGATAAGTTAATTGATGCACCTAATATATCATCTGGACAGAAAGATTCTATGCAGTTTTATTGTTCATGAGATTGGATTTAGGCATTTCCTACACAGCTTAGGTGGGCCCGGACCATCATTAAAATACCACTTTAGAAGAACTAAAATTCTAACATAGCGTCATGATCTAAGGAAGAGTCTCAAGTAGACAGTTTCTAAGACTAGTCCTCCCAAAAGGTAATAGAGGTATGCATATGTTTTCTCGAGCCATATGCAGATTGGTACTCGAATGCAAAGGTATAAGCGAGCTTGACTGCAAAATCCACCCCTCGAGCAAGGATGAAAACCAGCCATAGTGATCCAATAGTGCCGAGTTGAAAGATCGTTGTTCAATGGATAAAAGTTACGTTAATAATAACAAACTAATCTTCCTGAAAATTTTTGGCACCTTGATGTAAAAATTAATCATATCATTAGAAGGGACTTTGGATAACATTAACAAATGTGAATTTTGTCGAATTTGATGTTAATCAAGCTATCATTATTAGGGTGATCAAGTTCAAGATTCTACCAAAATACCCAATTCGACTCATAAGATTGCTCAATTGAGGCTGAATTTGATTATTTTTCCAACTCAACCCTGATCTAATAGTCTCGATTAGGGTTGAATTAAATATTCTATCAAAAAATCTAGATCCTTTTAGTGACAAGTTTATTTTCCGTCGGGCATTTCATTTATGTTCAAATCTATACCAATTAACTAGGTCAAGTTTAGACTTGTACAAAAATACACATCTTGACCCAATTGAGATTGACCTACAAAATCGGAGTTCATTTCAATTTGGAGTTTTTTTTTATAAATAAGCCACTTCTTAAAAATAATTTCAAAAATCCATTCTTGTTTCATTTATTCTGAAAATACTTTTTTTTTTAAAAAAATTATTTTAATTTATTATAGGGATAATTGCATCAAAGGTCCCCAACGTTTTAAAATCATTGGAGATATGCCCATAACCTAAAATAATTGCACCAAACGTCTCCAACGTTTTAAGAAATAGGCATGGGAGGTCCCTCTTGACAGTTTCTGTCCGTTTTCTCCGTTAAACACCTCAATTGGACTGCACGCGCTTTTTTCCCAAAATTAAGTGATTGGAAGTGTAAGGGCAAACATGTAAGAGAATTTGGATTGTTCTTGAGAAAATGAATCACACTTGTTGATTTCAACTTCTTGAACTGCAAAGAAGAAAACCCTCAGTTGATTATCAAATTCTAGCAATGGCTAATAATTCTTTATTGAAAAAAATGAATTATTGAATCGACTAAAAATCTCTTTGCACACAAATGATTCAAAGGCGAAACCTTTATCTAGTGCTAGGCGATTGCGAGGAGTTTCTTAGGCTTCCTCCCACCAAAGGCTCCAAGGAAGACCAGGAGGACTGCCGTATTCTCGGCCTTGTACTCTCCACAAATGAGGAGGTGATTTCACTTCATCGTTGAGGGTCCACCGCCCGGGTGGGTCACGTGTTAAAGCTATTGGTGTTAATGCTGTTCTGGGACCAGTATTGGTTGCGCCGCGGGCTGTGGTGTTCCTACTGGGTTTGTTCAGGCCCAACCGGGGCTTGCTGGATGAGTTAGAGGTGTTGATAGACCGGCCCTGGGATGATGCAGCCCCAGATTTCACGACCCCCAATTTCTTTCCCTCAGCAGCTGTCGCAGGTTCATCAACAACAGCTTGATCTGGGATGATGCAGGCCCAGATAATGGTGGTTGAAGAAAAATCCAAGAAGTGGGTTTTCTTCTTTGATTGTAGATTCGGTGGCAGAAGAACAATCCAAGAAGTGGGTTTTCTTCTTTGACTGTAGAAACGGTGGCTGGAGAACAATCCAAGAATCCAAGAAGTGGGTTTTCTTCTTTGCCTGCAGATTCGGTGGCAGAAGAACAATCCAAGAAGTGGGTTTTCTTCTTTGACTGTAGAAACAGTGGCTGAAGAACAATCCAAGAATCTAAGAAGTGGGTTTTCTTCTTTGAATGCAGAAACGATGGATGAAGAACAATCCAAGAAGTGGGTTTACTTCTTTGAGCAATTTAAGAAGTTAAAATCAACAAGTATGATTCATTTTCTCAAGAACAATCCAAATTCTCTTACATTTTTGCCCTTACACTTCCAATCACTTAATTTTGGGAAAAAAGTGCGTGCAGTCCAATTAAGGTGTTTAACGGAGAAAACAGACGGAAACTGTCAAGAGGGACCTTCCATGCCTATTTCTTAAAACGTTGGGGACGTTTGGTGCAATTATTTTAGGTTAGGGGCATATTTCCAACCATTTTGAATCGTTGGGGACCTTTGATGCAATCATCCCTTTATTATATTATATATTACATATAGTAACCGAATCATTAATTATCGGATTTGATGAGAATTCATATATTATATATTCTTTTATTGTTAATTATGGTAACCGAATCTTTAAAAATTGGAATAGATTGAAATATATATATGAAAAAATATTTTATTGTTATAAATGTCAAATATATATCATTTGTATCAGAAATATCTGTAACAACTAAAAACAAAACTCATGTTCTTTTCATTTCAACATTTGTAACAATTTGTATTACAAATTGAGATATAAAATATCAGTGATATAGAATACCAAATCATGTAACATGTACTGTATAAAATAACATAATTTAATATATAACATATTCAGTGATATAAAATATTATTTGTAACATCTGTATCAGACAGTGATACACAATATAATTTGTAATATTTGTATCAGACCTTGATACTAAACAAAAACTATTACAACTCTTACAATTGTAAAATCAACTCTAAACTTCAACAAGATAGTATTAATATACACATTGGACTCTAAAAACCTATTGATACTGTGTAACATTAGTATGATATAGATATGTAACATAATGTCAAATTTAACAAATAAAACTTATGATTGCATCATTAGTAACATATGTAACATCAATGATACGAATACCAATTCATGTAACATGTGCTGTGTAAAATAACATAATTTAATCTATAACATATTTATTGATACAAAATATCATTTGTAACATCTGTATTAGACATTGATACACAATATTATTTCTAACATTGTCAGTGATACTAAATAGAAATTGTTACAAATGCAAATCAACTCTAAACTTTAACAAGTTCGTTGTCTCTTTCGTTTTGGGTGATTTTGTGGGTGTAGAAAACGTTATTTGCCGGTGACTTGATGTGTTCGACTCCGGCATGGTTTCTTCTCCAGGCGACGTTGTCTTTGATCTAATTGTTCTTCGATTTGGAGTCTCCATTGTTCAACTGAGACCAAAAAGTGTGAAGAATGTATTGAGATTTCGGGATTTTGGGAGAAGATTTGCGTGAGATTTTGAAAGATTTTATTCTGGTTTGTAAATGTGGAAGTTTCTGTTAATCCGATTATTAATTATATTTTGTTTTGATTTTAAATCATTATTTTATTTATTAATATAATAATGTGAAAACAGTATTTTTAAAATAAAAGAGTTAAATTTGCAAAAGTATTATTATAATGGTAAGTAGTTGATGTAATTTCTACTTTCTTTTTATTGAACTAGTTCAGGTCTTGAGAAAATTTCTAGTACTCCAAGAGTATGGAGTATATACTATTTAGTACTACTTCTACTATTAAAATGACACGTGTCTTATTTTATTTCCCTTAAATACTGCTTTAATGCACCTTTGGATCGACTCCAAAACCGATGTTTATAATTTAATTTTCTCTTTCTTCTTATTAATATTTTGGGACCCACCATGACTATTGTATTTTTTTAGTCTTTCAAAATATAAACGTGTTATTTTCTCCATTTTATATTCTCTCTAAAATAATTAAAAATAAAAATACCTCAAAAACTATGACTGTTCATATTTCATTTTTTTTTTTTTGTAAATTTTTTAGTCTTTCATGAATATGAACATTACTTAGTAAAATAGAAGATCATTTATTTTGATAAATCACATTGAAGGTGGATGGGTGGTTGCATTACAAGGTGAGAAAAATTTTATTTTATAAATGCAATTAACAATATTCTTGACATTTACGTGGATTTCCGGGGGGTGTAACAACCGAACTTTTTTTTTTCGTTTTTTTTTTATTTCACGTAAATATTTTATATTACACTTGGCGTCGTTTCAAACCTTATAGTTCATTTTAAATATTTTTGCCACGTTAAATGTTGCACCCGGTTGCTTTAAATTTTAATTGACAAAAAAAAATGAAGTATTATTTTATCACCGAGCTTTGTTAATTTTTCCTACATCGAATAAATGTTATTGGTTTAATTTCTTGATTTATTTTGGTCTATGATAGTCCAACTTTAAGTAAAGAAAAACCGCCCCTTATTATGCCAACATTTCTAAGCTTTTAGCACAAAAAGTTCACCCATAATTAACTCCAAACAACCCCTTACATCATGCCATTTACTATCAAACAAATAGCCCCTACGAAACAAAAATAAAATCGCCTCCATAACATGAAGAAATCGTCCCACAGACCCCTTTTTCCAACCATGTTCACTCCATTTCTTCCCATCACAAAGTAACTAAACTTCTCCACCTCATTAACCTACCATAAGGTCACGTTTTCCCCCCATATCGGACCAAAAAAATGCCCCAGCGGTGTAGAGATTTTCCCAATTTTTAGCCAAAACCAAAGACCTCCATGATCGCCTAATTGCTCCACAACTTCCCACTTTCTTTCCCCACTCTCCCTCATTTTTTCAGCCCTCAATATAACCTATTTCTCCTCCAAATCCACCCCAAACTCGTTCACACAAAGACACCCAGAAAAATCAGTTCCTAAGTTAAGCAAAACTCTCTTTTTCCTCTTGAAAATTGACCTTAAGCTCCAGCCATTTGTTGTTTTATTTCTTCTTATTTTCCAGCAACATCCCCTCATTCATCTCCCAAAACTTGGCACTAAAATACTTATCAAAACTCCTATATCCTCCACTGCAACTTTTGGCAATTGTAGTCCCAAAATTCCAAAGCACTTTTCCAACAGCTTTCGGTCCAACAAAGGAGCATTTTCCAACACTTTTCATCACTTTCGATCCAGATTTTCGCCAGCAAGAGAGGGCCTTAACCTTTCTTTTAATTCGAAAAAGTTCCTTAATATATATATATATAGTGTACGGGTCTTGGTTTGGAAAGCTGCAGAAACCATTTTTCTTCATCAAAACTTCAACCGAAAACTTGTTTTGAGGTAGTTTTACTTAATGTTTTTACTACAATTTTAAATGATGTTTTGAAAAAATTATGATGTTATGTGAATGTCAAGCAAACTTATTTATAAAGTAACTAATGATAGTGATTGAAAGTAACTTTAACATGTTTGTGATTGAAAGAAATCACGTATGATGATGATGATGATGATAATGTTATGTGGTGCCGGCTACCATTTTTTATGATATGATGTACGTTTCAAAAATTATGGCATGTCGAATTCATGTTTAAGTAAAATTTTTCACATGTCATAAGTATTGCTACTGAGTGTTTCTTATGAAATACTCACCCCAAACGAATAATTTTTCGCATTGAACTCATCGGCGTTGATGCGGTGGCGGTAGACTAATGAGCTTGTCATGAAAAGTCTTATATAGTTTATGTTTAGACGTCGAAAATGATCGAGTCAATTATGATGTAATTACTTATTTTAAGTATTTGATTCAGTATTTAATTATGTAATATGTAATGGAAGATAAAATGTTGCTTTAATTGCCGTTCAAAGTTTTAAATTGAAATGTCTTAGATTCATTTTCATACTTTTTAGCTTCATCGTCCCCTTTTCAAAAATCATAACTTTTTCTACGGTTGAAGTTTTTGAGTGAATTCAGTTTCTATGTAAATCCCTGTATGTGTTCTAATAATGAAATTGGAATCACTTAAAAACTCCATCGGATGAATTTATTTTGACGCTTGAACGGGCTGCCTTAAGGTACCCGGGAATGTTTTTCAAGCATCTTTGGCTATATTTTTCGCCTACCAAATGACGTAGCTAAAGTTTGAAATTTTTCCATGTTGTAGTATACAGTCCCAAGTATCTATAGTTTAAATTTCATATTTTTTTGAGTTTGTTTGGATGGTCTAATAAATTGTGGCAACACCCATCACGATATAGACAAAACTATGAAATTTCTTTTCCCTTGCACGCTTGTCATTTTTTCGCAACAATTATATTTTTAAAACCATTCAAGGGCATGGAAAATATTATTTGGAGTCGTCAAGTAAAATTTTAGAGATTATTTTAGTGACCTTCCGGGTTGAGAAAATCTGGAGCGTTACAGTTTGGTATGAGAGAGCGGTTTTACTTTTCTGTAGACTCGTGAATTTTTATTTTATTTTATTTATTATATTTCATTTTGGTCTTTATTTTCATGTGTCAAGATGAAATTTAAGAACTTGAGAATTTTAGAAATTTAGTATCGCTACTCGCCATCGACACGCTACGCCAGTTCTGAGTTAAATTATGGGGTTGATTAAAAGTTTATTTTTATGCAGTTAAGTATGATAAGTGGGACTCGTACTTATGGAAAATTTTAATTGTTCCATGTTATGATGAAATGTTAAGATGAAAATTTATGTTAGTTCGTTATTTTTAAATTAAAAGATGATAGAAATCCACCTAATCGAACCTTTCATAATTTGTATCTCAGACATGGTTCCACCGTGTGATGATTCCCTAGAACATGCCGAGGCAGCTAGGAACAATTATATACTTTTTTCTTTGGATCCCGAATGGTCAATTGGCCATCATATCAGTAACCATAGGGCAGCTCGTATCAGGGCGATGAACTATGGTTTAGTAACCACCGATGCTGAGTCTATTGCTCATGTGATTGACTCACTGATTGGCCCCGGACAACCGATTGCCGAGGAGATTTTAAGAGATTTGGAAGAGATCTACCATCTGCAGGTAGAATATGACGTGTATTGTGAAGCGCTCATTATACACTGGGAGGAGTACAGTTTTTATGGTGTAGGTCCCCATCCTATCCCTTAACCGGCTCTAGTAGTTGAGCCCCTTCCTGAGCCTGCTCTAGTAGTCGAGCCAGAGCCAGACCCAGTGTTAACGTTTGAGGCTAATCCAGTTATCCAAGTCGAAGATGACCCAGAGGGGGATCTTGAGATAGAGTCTGAGGCTGAGTCTTGTGTTACCTCAGATGACGAAGCTCCACGGCCCAAGAGGCCTAGAGTACATGGATGATGGATCAGCGACGACGATGCTTAGAGACTTTTAGTAGTTAGATGTTTTCCTTTCAGTATTTCAGTTCTCCCATGTACAGTTACTTTACCGTTGTTTAGCACTAGATGCTTTTACTTATTGTACCTCTTGAAGGATGATTTAAATATATAAAAGATGCTATTTAAATTTTTCCTTTATCGATAGGCTTTCAGATATTCATGGCTTTGTGTATGGTGGTTATTTCGATGAATTACAAACTTCTTCGTTTTGTTTATTCTAAAGGAAATGGCACCAACTATGCAAGCAAGAGCTATTATAGACCCACAACTAGCGGTTGAGGAAATGAGAAGAGCGTTAGCAACTCGGTCGGCACCCCTAGTGCCACAACCGCCAATGGCGCCACGGGCACCACAAATGTCCCAAGTGCATCAAGCCACTCAAGACATCACGTGGCCCCTTCCGTGCCGGTGATTGAGCAATTTCGTCGATACCAGCCTCCTACTTTCGACAGTGGGAATAATCCTCTTGCAGCCGAGGAATGTTTGCGGACAATTGAGAAAAAATTTTGGCACATCACTTGTCCCGAAAATTAGAAAGTCCTTTGTGCGGAGTTCATGCTAAGCGGTAGAGCAGGTCATTGGTGGGAGTCGGCATCCCGCACCCGTACTGAGGATAAACAGAATAATCTCTCGTGGGCCCAATTCAAAGTCAAGCTAACGGAAAAATATTTTCCATAGGCTCTACGAGATTACAAAGAATCAGAGTTTCTGCATTTGGTTCAAGGAGAAATAGAAATTACCGAGTATGAGCGAAAATTTGAAGAACTGTCGCTATATGCCCCATATTTGGTTAGCACGTAATTAATGAAGGCAAGACGTTATGAAAGAGGTTTACGCCTAGAGGTCAGACAGATTGTTAGTTCCCATGCACTTCCTACTTTCAGAGCAGTGGTCAAGATGGCTCAGACTGTGACCTTTTCAGGTTTAAAGGTTAAAGTTCAGGGACAACAGAATGACTCAGGAAAGAGAAATTGGCAGGATCAGAATAGGAATCAAATTTTAGGCCAGTTTAAGAGATAGAATCAAGGTCCCATCAGAGGTCAATCAAGTAATAATATTCCTCAGTGCCCTAAGTGTAAAAAGAATCACAATGGTGATTGCTACTTTGGCAAGAACGTCTGCAATAGGTGTGGAGAGCAAGGACACTAAGTGATGCAATGTCGGGCAGAGCCAGTGAAGGTTAACGATAAAGCGAACAAAGGAAAAGCTAGAGTATTCGCCATGAACCATGAAGAGGCTGCCCATAATCCGAATGTTATTACGGGTATGTTATCTATTTCTAGCGTACCTGTTTACATTCTTATTGATTCTGGTGCGACGCATTCGTTTATATCTGAAGTATCCGTAGCTAAAGTTAATATTTTATGTCAGCAAAGTGATAGTATACTAGAGGTTAGTATGCCATCAGGGGAAACTATAGAAATGGATAAATTAGCTAAGGCAGTTTAGATAGATTTTGATGGGTTAGTTTTGTCAGCAGATCTGCATGTCGTAAGTATGAGAGATTTTGACATTATCCTGGGGATGGATTGGTTGGGTAGTAATCGTGCTACCATTGTATGTTTTGAGAAGGAAGTAATATTTCGAAGGTCGGGAGAGAAAGAATTCAAATTTTATGGGTCAAAGATTAAAGCACTTCCCTGTCTCATCTCAACTTTACAAAGTAAAAAGTTGCTTAAGAAGATAAATTGCCAAGGTTTTCTTGTAAATCTCACTTTGGTACCCCATCCGAAGAAGTATCGTTGGATAACGTACCAATGAGGTTCGAGAATACGCCGATGTATTTCCGAGACGATCTAGTAGGCATAACGCCTAATAGACAAGTAGAATTCACGATAGATCTTATACCTGGTGTTGCACCCATATCAAAGGCTCCGTGATCGGATGGCACCAAAAGAATTGCAAGAGCTTAAAATGCAAATAGAAAACTTTTTAGATAAAGGGTTTATCCGACCAAGTGTTTCTTTGTGGAGAGCTCCTGTACTGTTTGTGAAAAAGAAAGATGGATCGATGAGAATGTGCATCGACTACCGTGAGTTGAATAAATTGACGATCAAGAACAAGTATCCACTCCCAAGAATTGAAGATTTGTTTGATCAATTGAAGAGTGCATCTGTGTTTTCGAAGATCAACTTGAGGTCGGGCTATCATTAACTAAAAATTAGGCCATCGGATATACTAAAGTCAGCATTCCGTACTCGCTATGGGCATTATGAATTTACAGTAATGCCCTTTGGACTGGCGAATGCTCCAGCGGTATTTATGGATTTAATGAATCGAGTTTTTCATCAATATTTAGATCGGTTCATCATTGTGTTCATTGATGACATCTTGATTTATTCCAAGAATCCCGAGCAACATCAAGAGCACCTGAGAATAGTATTGGAGACCTTGCAGGGAGAAAAGTTGTATGCCAAATTTTTGAAGTGCGAATTTTGGTTGGACAGAATAGGGTTCCTTGGACATGTTGTAACGACCAAGAAAATTGAAGTAGATCCATCCAAGGTTGAAGCTGTGTCAAATTGGCCGATCCCATCAAATGTTGGGGAAATAAGAAGTTTTCTTGGTTTAGCAGGCTATTATCGACGTTCCATAGAAGGATTCTCTAAAATAGCTGGCCCTATGACACAATTGACTCGAAAGGGGGTTAAGTATGTTTGGTCCGAGATGTGTGAACAGAGTTTTCAAGAATTAAAGAACAAGCTAGTATCTCACACCAAGATTAGCTTTACACGAAAGGTTCGAGAGGGCTACGTAATTTACGGTGATGCATCAAAACTCGGTTTGGGCTGTGTATTGATGCAAAATGGAAAAGTGATAGCTTATGCTTCAAGACAGTTGAAGTAGTATGAACAGAATTACTCGACACATGATCTTGAACTTGCGGCGGTAGTTCACGCCTTGAAAATTTGGCGCCATTACCTTTATAGAAGCAAGTGCGAAATTTACACCGACCATAAAAGTCTCAAGTACTTTTTCACCCAGAAGGAGTTGAATATGAGACAACGACGATGGTTGGAATTAGTAAAAGATTACGACTGCTCTATCCTTTACCACCCAGGTAAGGCAAATGTAGTTGCAGATGCTCTAAGCACAAAAAATGTGGGACAGTTGTCTGCATTGTAATCGACACAAAATAATATGATCAAAGACTTTGAGAGTATGAAAATTGAAGTATTAACTCCACCGGTACGAACGTCGGCAGTGATAGCAGGTTTGATAGTAAAGTCGACACTCAGACATAGAATTTTGACAGCTCAAAAGGAGGATCCTTTCTTAGGAAAATATTAGAACTGAAGTAGGAACTGACAAGAAGAAAGACTTTGAAATAGCTGAGGACAAGGCTTTGATGTTCAAATGTCGAATATGTGTGCCGAAAGATGAAGGTTTGAGAATTGAGATTTTATCTGAAGCACATTCCGCTCCTTACGCCGTACATCCAGGGGGAACCAAAATGTATAAAGATTTGCGTAATACATTCTGGTGGAGAAAAATAAAAGGAGATGTAGCTCGTTTCGTGTCAAAATGTTTGGTGTGTCAACAAGTGAAAGCAGAGCATCAGAGGCCGTCAGGGCCATTAAATCCAATAGATAAGCCGGAGTGGAAATGAGAGAAAATTGCAATGGATTTGTTTTGGGTTTTTCCTAGATCGGCAAGAGGTCATGATGCCATCTGGGTTGTGGTAGACCGTTTGACAAAATCTGCGCATTTTCTTCCCATTCGAATGAATTTCACTCTAAAACAATTAGCACAACTGTATGTCAAAGAAATTGTTAGACTGCACGAGATACCAACATCCATCGTATCGGATAGAGATCCGAGGTTTACCTCAAATTTTTGGAAAAGTCTTCAAGGAGCTTTGGGACACTAAATTGAAATTTAGCATAGCTTATCACCCCCAAACTGATGGGCAATCAGAACGCACTATTCAAATCCTTGAGGATATGTTGAGAGCAATTGTCTTGGATTTGGGTGGTAAATGGGAAGGTCACCTACCGTAGGTAGAATTCAAATACAATAATAGTTTCTAAACTACTATCGGCATGGCACCATATGAGGCACTGTATGGTCGTCGATGTCATTCACCAATTTGTTGGGACGAAGTCGGCGAGAGGAGAATTTTAGGACCAGAGTTGGTTGAAAAAACAGTAGAGGCATTAGACAAGATCAGGACTAGAATTAAGACAGCGCAGGACCGTTAGAAGAGTTATGCCGATCAAAGAAGAAAGGAATTAGAATTCGGGTCTATGAAAAAGTTTTCCTAAAGGTGGCTCCTATGAAAGGGATACTACGTTTTGGTAAGAAAGGAAAACTAAGACCGCGCTTTCATTGGCCTATTTGAAATTCTTGAAAGGATTGGAAATGTGGCGTATTGTTTGGCATTGCCACCTAAGCTCTCGCCGGTGCATGACGTTTTCCACGTTCGATGTTAAGGAAATACGATATGATCCTACCCATCCGGTAAAATATGAGGCTTTGGATTTAAGGAATGATATGACTTACGAGAAAGCGCCCATGTAATCCTAGAAAGAAAGGTCCATGTCTTGAGAAATCGGGAGATCCCATTAGTTAAAGTTTAGTGGGGTAGACATGAGGAAGATGGAATCACTTGGGAAAGAGAAGAGGATATCTTAGATAAGTACCCGGACCTTGTAAACAATGTAAGTTAAATTTCGAGGACGAAATTATTTTAAGTGGGGAGGGTTGTAACAATCGAACTTTTTTTCGCATTTTTTTATTTCACGTAAATATTTTATATTACACTTGGCGTCTTTTCAAACCTTATAGTTCATTTTAAATATTTTTGCCACGTTAAATGTTGCACCCTTTACTTTAAATTTTAATTGACAAAAAAAAATGAAGAATTATTTTATCACCAAGCTTCGTTAATTTTTCCTACATCGAATAAATGTTCTTGGTTTAATTTATTGATTTATTTTGGTCTATGATAGTCCAACTTTCAAAGAAAGAAAAACCGCCTTTATTATGTCAAAATTTGTAAGCTTTTAGCACAAAAGTTCACCCATAATTAACTCCAAACAACCCCTTACATCATGCCATTTACTATCAAACAAACAGCCCCTATAGAAACAAAAATAAAAGCGCCTCCCATGACATGAAGAAACCGTCTAGCACCCCTTTTTCCAGCCATGTTCACTCCATTTCTTCCCATCACCAAGTAACTAAACTTCTCCATCTCATTAACCTACCATAAGGTCATGTTTCCCCATATCGGACCAAAAAATGCCCCAGCCCGTGTAGAGATTTTCCCAGCTTTTAGCCAAAACCAAGACCTCCATGATCGCCTAACTGCTCCACAACTTCCCACTTTCTTTTCCCCACTCTCCTCATTTTTTCATCCCTCAATATAACCTATTTCTCCCTCCAAATCCACCCCAAACTCGTTCAAGACAAAGAGCCCGTAAAAAATCAGTTCCTAAGTTAAGCAAAACTCTATTTTTCCTCTTGAAAATTCGACCTTAAGCTCCAGCCATTTGTTGTTTTATTTCTTCTTATTTTCCAGCAACATCCCCTCATTCATCTCCCAAAACTTGGCACTAAAATACTTATCAAAACTCCTATATCCTCCCCGCAACTTTTGGCAATTGCAGTCCCAAAATCCCAAAGACTTTTCCTCCGCCGGTCCAACAAAGGAGCATTTTCCAACACTTTTCATCACTTTCGATCCAGATTTTTCATGAAAGAAGAGGGCCTTAACCTTTCTTTTAATTCAAAAATTTCCTTATATATATACATCTATAGATATAGTGTACGGGTCTTGGTTTGGAAAGCTGCGAAACCATTTTTCTTCATCAAAACTTCAACCGAAAACTTGTTTTGAGGTAGTTTTACTTAATGTTTTTACTGCAATTTTAAATGATGTTTTGAAAAAATTATGATGTTATTTGAATGTCATGAAAACTTATTTATGAAGGAACTAATGATAGTGATTGAAAGTAATCACTTTAACATGTTTGTGATGAAAGAAATCACGTATGATGATGACGATGATGATGTTATGTGGTGCTGGCTACCATTTTTTATGATATGATGTACGTTTCAAAAATCATGGCATGTCGAATTCATGTTTAAGTAAAATTTTCCACATGTCATAAGTATTGCTACTGTGTGTTTCTTATGAAATACTCACCCCCAAACGAATAAATTTTCAGATTGAGCTGATCGGCGTTGATGCGGTGACGGTAGACTAATGACCTTGTCATGAAAAGTCTTATATAGTTTATGTTTAGACGTCGAAATGATCAAGTCAATTATGATGTAATTACTTATTTTAAGTATTTGATTCAGTATTTAATTATGTAATATGTACGGAAGACAAGATGTTGGTTTAATTGCCGTTCAAAGTTTTAAATTGGAAATGTCTTAGATTCATTTTCAAACTTTTCAGCTTCATCGTCCCCTTTTCGAAAATCATAACTTTTCTCACGGTTGAAGTTTTTGAGTGAATTCAGTTTCTATGTAAAGCCCTATATGTTTTCTAATAACTGAAATTGGAATCACTTAAAAACTCCATCTGATGAATTTATTTTGGACGTTTGAACGGATTGCCTTAAGGTACCCGGGAATATTTTTCAAGCATTTTTGGCTATATGTTTAGCCTACCAAATGACATATCTAAAGTTTGAAATTTTTACATGTTGTAGTATACAGTGCCAAGTATCTATAGTTTAAATTTCATATTTTTTTGAGTTCGTTTGGATGGTCTAATAAATTGTG
Source organism: Forsythia suspensa (assembly GCA_023638005.1). Lineage (NCBI taxonomy): Eukaryota > Viridiplantae > Streptophyta > Magnoliopsida > Lamiales > Oleaceae > Forsythia > Forsythia suspensa. The sequence continues at coordinate 36,455,163 of CM042671.1, forward strand.
GCGACACCTATCATGGTATAGACAAAACTATGAAATTTTGAAGAAAATTCCTTTTCCCTTGCACGCTTGTCATTTTTTTTCAACAATTAAATTTTTAAAACCCTTCAAGGGCATGGGAAATATTATTTGGAGTCGTCAAATAAAATTTTAGAGATTATTTTAGTGACCTTCCGGGTTGAGAAAATTTGGGACGTTACAGGGGGGAAATTGCTGTCCTTTATTACCTTTTGCTATTGTTAATTTAATATGGATTTTATTGCTAATTCTATTTTTTTAATGGCATAAATATTATTAATATCTACGATGAAGATTAATTTGATTTTTCAAAATTTATGGTCAGTCAAGAAGAGAGATTTGGGAAAATATTTTTTCATTACATCATCAATACGTTTTTTTATTTATTATGCAGTGTTTAATATATCTACTACTTAAGCTATTTTTAAGATAGATGACATCACTTTTCATTATAGAGTTCTTAAAATTGATTAATAATTTGCTTGTCAATATTTTGGTAGGTGATATATATATGATAGGAGAAATAGTTAATTACTAGAGGAGTCAAATTCTGAAACTGAAAGCATGGATAAAGAATGGTGTTGTCAAATGAGATTGACACAAGGTACGTTTATGTTTTGATTAGATAATATAATTTGCCACTTAAATATTATATATTTTTAGGTTCACATTTTTTTGGATAACTTTGGGTTGTGGACATCCAAATGAAAAATATATCTATTAATTTAAGCATGATTCATATAAAACTTATTATAACTTTAAGTTGTAAAATTTAATATATTACTAATAATATGTTTTATATGTTGAACAAGACAATGAGTCGGAATGGTTTACAAGAAGGTGATTGAAGGAAAGTGGAATTTAAATATTTTGTGTTTCCTAGTCTTTTTCCTATCGATAATTAATATAATAACGAACTTGATAACTTTAGCATAGTTTTTATTTCAATTAAAATTTTGATAAAAGTTGAAGTCAAAGTCAAAAATTAATTTTAACCACACATTTTATGGGACTTACAACTTTACAACTTTTCAACCATACATTTCATCAACTTCTACAAAAAATATGATTTTAATCAAAATCAAACACATCCTAAATTCTAGTAAAGTTTTCACATGATTCAATTCAAGTTTTCGGTTTACTAAATTCTACTTAAGCGTACATGATTCAACTGAAGTTTTCACATGAAAAATATATCTTTGTGAGTATTTGACATGATTCAAATGACCGGTTGGCCGCAATCCCATTTTCACGAGATTTTATTTTAATTTATTTTCTTGTCCCACATTTCTTTTTTCATTGTTGAATATATTTTGAACAATAATTTTCAACATAATTTTCCATGAATTTTCTTGCCATAAAAATGGAAATTAGAAATAAAGAAATTTCCGTTCACTTTAATAAAAAGACGACATTTAATAGAATGAATCAGAGCCCATTATCAAAAAAATAAAATAAAGTATTTGTTTTTTTATTTTTTTATTCCCATAATCCAAGCATATTAATGATAAGAGAGGACAAGAAGTTTATATTTTGAAAGACAAAAGAATGCAGTATTCATGGTGGGTTCCAAAATATTAATAAGAAGAAAGAGAAAATTAATTTACACATGAGTTTTTGGAGTGGATCCAAAGGTGCATTAAAACAAATTTTTAGTGGAATAAAAGAAGACACATGTTATTTAAATAGTGGAAATACTCCCTCTGTCCCACAAAGATAGATCCGTTTTTCTTGTTTATCTATCCCAAATTATAGACTACTTACTTTATACATGATATATTAAATTTTTATTTTTCCTAATATACCCCTATTTAATTTACATTGTTATCAACCAAAATATATCTTTCTCTAAACTTTCATTTACTTTTTTCTTCTTTCCAATGTAATTCTCTCTCTATCTATATAACTTTCTTTCTTTAAACCTTCATTAATGTTTTTTTTTTTCCGTAACTCTCTCTCTCTCTCTCTCTCTCTCTCTCTCTCTCTCTCTCTCTCTCTATATATATATATATATATATATATATATATATATATATATATATACACACACACACACACATACATATATCTATCTTTTTATTTTTATTTAACTTAAATAGGGGTATAATGGGAGAATTGTGTGAAATTTTATAATTTCAATTACATTAAATGAGTTTTCTTAATCAGTGTGAAAAAAAATTGCGTCTATCTTTGTGGGACGGAGGAGTAGTATTGAGGATTCCATACTCTTGGAGTACTAGAAATTTTCTCCACGCCTTGAGATATTGAAGAAATTTGTTCTATTTTTTTATGCATAAAAGGCTGGAATACTCTCATTACTTCTTTTTAATTTTTTTTTATTTTAAATTTTCTCTCGAATCAAATAATCTCATATGCAACAAACTCGTTAATCTTAAACTTATCTTAATATATATAAAAGTAAGATAGCTATCTAAAAAGTCAACCTACTTGCCCGCCTAAAACATCTCCTATGTATATAACAAATAAAAAAATAAATAAACATTTCATTCAAAATAATTATTAATCAGATTGACTGCACATTATATTCCCTACGACTCATTTGTTAAATAACCATCTTTGTTCCAATATTGAGTAAGTCATACTACCCTTCTTAAGCTTGATAAATGTTATAAGTCCGATAATTAAAATTACTTTTCAATAACCATTGTAAAAAACCAATAGAAAGAATTATCTACAACAACTCATAAAGAAACAAAATTGAATTCATGAAAAATTCAATGATAATTAATATTATTAAAATCAACAAGAAGAATATCTAGTATGAGTTGTCAAACTCTTCCAATAACCAATGCCAATCATGTTCAAGAAAACAATTTCTAGAATTTTGCCCGCTTACCCATACAATTTTTGGTAGAATAAGTTCAAGATTCCAACAATTGACATTTTTCAAATGAAAAATACACATGTTTCATGACAAAATAAAATCTATTCATACTCATCTCATCCAACTAGTATAAATAACTTCAAACCCTTCTTGCAAATCAATTCTTCACCCGACAAAATATTTACAAATTGAGATGAAAAATAGAAGAAATTTATAAATTATCCGTCAGTCAGAATGTCAAAACGTTAGATCTGATTAGCCGTCAATTCGCTAGATCGACCAAAAAAAGGGTCGGAAAAATATTAATAGTATACTAGAAATAGAAAGATATATCAAGATCTTAAATAATTCTTTTGTACAATGATTCTTACTACAACTTTTAATTAAAATCAGAAAGAAGTTTAAAATTTATTGTCACTTTGTGTTTTACATTGGTAGACATTCTTTTTTTTTTTTTTTTTTTATCCTATGCACTAATTAGCATTTAAATTTATTGTAAAAACACTTTCTTTGTGGAGTAGTAATTACAACTTTTTACACAAAATATTTTCAAAATCATTATTAGGGTAGAAGAATTCATACAAGTGTGAAACGCAGCTTTGATTAAGACATTTAAGCCATTGATCCGTGAGGGACTGCTATGTTTGATGAGAAATTTTGTGATTGGGTACAACAGTATAAAATTCAAGGCCACAACCCACAAATATAAGCTCAATTTTATGTCGAAGACGCAAGTTATAGAAGTTGGTGATGATAGTTTTCCATCGTAAATTTATGTATTTAGGCCTTTCGGTAAATTATTATGAGCACCAAACATTGATGAGACTGAGTTATTTGGTGACAATTGAATAATATTTTGTGTTTACATTTTTTTTATCGAATAATTGATAACGTGCGATTATTGTGGTCCATATTTTCTGCCTTTTCTTTTGTTAAAATTTTTGTTCAGATATAATTGGTGAGGTCGTTGCCAAGGACAGCGCTCGGTCTATAGACATGTCCGGAAGAACTACCAAACTAATTGACTTTGTGCTCGAGGATTCGAAGTACGACTTTGCAAATTAATTATAATATTTATTATGTGTGGAATTAAAATGTAATCTATTAGTGTATATTTAATAAGATGTGATAGTTCAAAATTTTTTTATATACATAATTTGAACATGGATTGTCTTGCACTTTGTGGGGGTGATCATGCTGATAAAGTTAATAATATTTTAGAATCTGATAATATGAAACCAGTAATTTTGTTACTTCAGATGTGTCATGCAAAAAAATTCAGAGGTTGGTTTGAGGTGTTATTTGTTTTATGTAATAGTTGATTATTTCGACATAGTTGGTTATTATATAGTTTCATAAATTGTAGGCAAAGCCAAAATATGTAATATATACTATGTTTCGAAAGTTATAGTCAATGCTCAAATCAATGAAGTTAAAGAATTTTGTGACAAATAAGACTAATAATATTTTTTAACATCTATATTTATTTTTTTGTTTTTTCACTATTTTCATCAATACTTTTCATATATTTTTCCAATGACTCCTTATAAATTCGTTGTAAGGCTATTAACCTGAAAAGAATGTATTTCTCAAAAAATAAGTCGACATATCTTCCGCTTCTATTTACTCTATTTCCGACGACCTTGCAAGTGGGACCAATGAGGTGAAGACTATTGAGCGATTATTTGACTCTTTAGAGGTATGTTATCTGTATGAAAATCATGTTATTATGTGATTGATTTAGTTAGCTGAAGACTATGTCGTATACTTTGTTGTTTTGTTTTTGTTTTTGTTAGATGGATAGTTGTTGGGTTTTGCTATTATTATAGTTATCGAAAGTGATCAAGATTGGTGGTATCTATCGTGTAAGAAGTGTCTAAAAAGTCAATCTTTGTAAGTACAAGATTTTACTGTAAAAAGTGGGACCGTTTTAACATTGCCGAAACCCTAGGTAAAATAATCTTTCATCATTTAACTAGATTATTTATATAAGTTATCGATAATTGATGGTAAATTTGTTCTAAAATTATTGTTGTTAGGTTTAAGGTTCGGTGAGAGTTATTGACAAAACCTGGCGAGTAGCTTCGTTGTTGATGTGGTCATGAGTGTATACAATTGATTGGTAAAATGCAAATGATTTGAAAGATGAAATGGTTAAAGTAAGTTTTTTTAGCATAAATTACTATTATAATAATTTAATCTCATCAATGAATTTGAATTAACTATGTTGAATTTTAAACTTTTATTGAAATAACAATATGTAATATATTGTCATTTATATGATGCTTTTGTATTTGATTTGATTATAACCAATTCACTTTTTTTTTTTTTTTTTATCGATGTGATTATTACATAATACAAATTCGTGCATCGCACGGGTGAAAAACTAATATATATAAAAGTAAGATAGTCATTTAAAAAAGTCAACCTACTTTCCCGCCTAAAACATCTCTTATATATATATAATAAATAAAAAAATAAATAAACATTTCATTCAAAGTAATTATTAATCTGATTGACTGTGCATATTATATTCCCTATGACTCATTTATTAAATAATCATCTTTGTTCTAATATTGAGTAAATCGTACCACCCTTCGTAAGTTTGATAAATGTTATAAGTCTGATAATTAAAATTACTTTTTCAATGACCATTGTCAAAAACCAATAGAGAGAATTATCTACAGCAACTCATAAAGAAACAAAATTGAATTCATGAAAAATTCAATGATAATTAATATAATTAAAATCAACAGTAAGAATATACTGTATGAGTTGTCAAATCCTTCCGATAACCCAACCCTGTTCAAGAAAACAATTTCTAGAATTTTGCCCATTTACACATACAATTTTTGGTAGAATAAGTTCAGCATTCCAACTATTGACATTTTTCAAATAAAAAATATACATGTTTCATAACAAAATAAAATCTATTCAAACCCATCTAATCCAATCAGTATAAATCACTTCAAATCCTTCTTACAAATCAATTCTACACCTGTGTCACTTCATTAGTGAAGTAGATTCTACAAAAAATCAATGGAGGTTAAATGTTCGAGTCGTAAGAGTTTGGGAGGTTCCTTGCTTTGACAATAAGGCGGAAACGAGTAGTCTAGAAATGGTCTACGCAGATTCACAGGTTTTCACCAGTTTCTTCTTTTCTATTTATTTAAATATTGTATATAAAATTTTTATTTTTTCTGTCTCTTTTAAGGTATAGTCAACATTAACAAGTATTTACACACTACACAATTTTTTTTTACGTTGTTTACTTTTTATGATTCAGGACATTTACTTTTCATGTACTTCATATAAATTTTATGTCAAGTTGTTATCTATTTTCTTCAAGAAATAAACAACAGTTTTTGGAAAAAAAAAATAAAGGGGAAGAAAGAACAGAACATTTACCAAATGTCAGTTTAATAACCTTTTACTTGAAAAATGACAGGGTGGTAGAATTCAAGCAACGGTCAAACGTTCTACGATACTAATGTTTAAAACATTGATATGTGAGGGAAAGTTGTACGATGTGTGCAACTTTGTTGTTGGATACAACAACATGCTACAAAACACAAGTACAAATTGAATTTTATGCCAAAGACAAAGGTTGTGGAATTTATTGACAACAATTTCCTTTCAAGCAATTACATGTTCAAGTCATTTGGTGAGCTTTTGGGTGCAAAGGAAGTTGATGAAAATGAATTATTTGATATGTATAATGTTTGTATATTTCTGTTTTTTTTTTTTAATTTTACCACAAATAACATTATCCACCAATTAAATGCAGACATTATTGAAGAGATTGTCGGCAAAGATAATGCTAAGTTTCAAGAATTATGCGGAAGAACAAATAAACTAATTGACGATGTCATTGAGGACCTTGAGTACGTATACGCCCTTGAATTTCACTGCTAGATAACATATATTATTAATTTTAGGTATATAAGCATACAAATACCATTGATTATCTATTTTCAGAAAAAATAAGCTTCCATGCACTCTCTGGGGAGATTATGTTGATAAGGCTAATAACTTCCTATAAAGTAAAAACAGAACCTGTCATAGTCATACTTCAAATGTGTCGAGCCAAACGATACCGAGGTGATATTAATATTACTATTCTTTAAATTTATAATACATTTTTGGAATCTTTATTTTATATTAGATTTTAATCTGTATATTTGTGATTATTGATTATAGGAGAGATTAGAATTTGTAACACCTATTACATTACTAAGCTCTTGGTGAATGCACCTATCGAAGAAATCAATGATTTTCGTAATAGGTAAGAGTGAATTTTTTGGATTTAAATTTACAATAGAGGTTAATTTATTAAACGACTACTTTTGTAATTTTAGTATGACTAATACTAATAATAATATAATCATGTAAAAGGCCGCTGAATGGTGAAGATTGTAGCTCCCAAAGAATAAGTCAAATATCATCTTCTACAATTTACACCATAACTGATGATTTGGCAAATGAAGTATCTGATGTGAAAACAATCGAGGAATTGGTAGAATCTTCTAAGGTAAATTACTTAAAATGTTAGAAAATATTTAAAATTGTTGTTTATTTAATTGTAATCCATCTGAATTTTGGCATCTACTTTACTATTTTTGTTCACCTCGAACTAGAGTAATTACATTTGGTTTATTAACTATTAGATTTCATCCCCATGTTGGTAGTTGTTGGGTTGTGGCTACTATAATTGCTATAAAAAGTGACAAAGATTGGTGGTACTCATCATGTAAACTTTGTTCAAAGAAGGTCAGCCCAGTAGGCAAACGATTTTATTGTGAAAAATGTGACAAGTCTGATTTCAATGGAACTCCTAGGTAAATTATTCAAACGTTTTTGGTTGACTATTTTGCATTTTTTGGTTGACTTGATTTTAATGATCATATATCACTAATTAGGTTCAAGCTTCGTGTAAGGGTTATCGATGGGATTAGAAATGCTTCATTCTTATTATGGGGTCGTGATTGCTTGCAATTGCTCAGGTAAGACTGCTAGCGAAATGAGGGATGATCTTGACAAGGCAAGTATTTGAACTCTAACCAAATATGAATTAATTACAATGAAATCTTGATCTTAACTTACAAAATCTATCAGAATTGTGATGATGGATGCTACCCAGCTGAAATAGAAACTTTGGTTGAAAGGAAGATACTATTCAAAGTTCAAATTGAAGTTCAAAACATTAATGAACACAATGATTTGTATTCTGTTATGAGATTGATTGACAAAAAGGATCTGATATCAAAATATGGGTCAAGATGTAGTAATGAAAATCAGGTTAGTATTATTTACATTATTAAAGTTTTATATGAATATTTATGTTCAACTACACAATACATCTAATATTCAAAAAATATTTTTCAGGAATCTGATTCGCAGTCGAGACTAGAACAAAATGATATTATTGAACTTAAGGTTGAGATATATTTACTTAATTAATAAAACAAATTGATTATACCTACTTTTTTTTGTCTAAGACAACTATCTTTGGATTGTTTTGTAGGATTCTGTGTCCGATAGTGAAGAAAGTACCCCAAACAAAACACATGCAAAAAGATCCTATGTGAGCAAGGGAGACGTTTGTGAATTCGATAATGAAATACTCGATGGGGAACCATCTACATAGATGTCAAGCAACAAGATCATAAAAATTGTGAAGCAAGAGAAGGAATGATTTGTTGTCTTAATAGATTATTATGTTACTTGAACATTATTTTGTCGATTGATTTGAAGAAATGATTGTCGTAGTTTGAAAAGTTTATTAAATCTTAAACTTGTTTTGTTTGGGAGGTACATTGGTATGTTTTGATTAGCTTATTAATTAAGATGATATTTTTGGTTAATGAGATTTTTTTTTTGCTTTTCGTCCTCAATATATATATATATAAAGCAAGAACTTTGACATCTTTTTTTGGGATGATGATTTCCTCTAAAGAAGGATGGATAGATTGAAAAGTATTTCCCAATGGAGTTTTCCAAAGTTTGGATTTATCTTGGAAAGTATTTAAAACTGGTTTTTGCTTAAAAGTTTTGATATATGCCCATTCGAAAAAACTAATATCCTCCGGATAAGAATAGAATTCATTCCGTAATTATTCATTTCTTTCTTTGAGAGAAGTCTTTTAAGATTTTTTCTAAAAACTCTAACTTGTGGATCTTTATCTTTTTGAATTCCGCTTTCTATCGCTTGTTGAAGAAATTACATTTAATTGATTTCTTTGAGCTCTCATTTCGAGAAAGAGTAGGAGATTCAGAACCATGACGGGTTAAATCGTCCTCTTCTTCAGAATAGTGGGTTTTTGGGATATTTGGGGTAAAATCCACACCTTTGAATTTTTCTGAAGGTTGTTTTTCAGCTTGTCTAAAAGTTTGGAAAGGTTCGGAACGAGAGGAACAAAAGGAAGAGCGAGCTGTTGAAGATGAAGGGCAATTGGACTTGCACACTTCCATCCGGCAACTCGGTGATCTCTTTAAGTTTTGTTCTTGGAACCTTCCTAATTGGAGCTTGTTCATTTTCGAATGTCCAAAGAGGATTTCTTGTTACTTATCCCAAGCAAGTCTCCTTGGGATAGCAACATTTGAATGTAAGGGATTAACTTCAATAAGAAGAGTTTCATTTTTTGTAGAGGACCTAAGGGCTTTAGGACTCATATTTGTACTCATAACTTTGTAATAAATACGATAAATAATACAGATTGCCTTTGATCTAACATCCATATCAAGATTTTTTGTTTGAATATCAAGGCATAAGCATTTCATGATTGATTCATCAGAAAGATCTAAGGTAAAATTCAGAAAGCAGTTGCAGTAGGCAGGACCACTTTCGAGATTGGAATCAATAATTAAAAGTAAAGACTTTTCAAATTTTCCCCATCTCTTATCTCTAAGAGTCAAACAAATAGGAATATCTAAACCAAGTCTAAAGAGAGGCTTGACAGCAATTTGAACTAATCCAACATGTAGATATTTGTACTTTTGCCTATGACGAAGGATTGCATCTCTCGAGAACAGTCTAATCGTATTAGAATTTGGTTGAACAGAAATAGATTGTTCACATGTTTTAATAGCATAATCTGTTTTGAAATCAAAGGTTCCTATTTGATAGATTGTTTTTTCATCAACTTTTGGTATGGACCAATTGTGTAACTTTTGTTCGATTTCAAATGATTTGAGTTTATCTAACATTAAGAGTTTTGAGGCGATCTTGATTATTGTCTAATTCATTATTTTCATCTTCATTATTGAAACTATTGAGATGATCTCTACTTGAACTACTCATGCTCCGAGGTCTATTGAACTAAGACCTAGACCAAGACATAGAAAATGAAGTTTGATACCTTACTTCAGGAGAATATGGACGATAGGTTGGCTTGACGTAATACTCAATCTCAATGGGACCACCAAACCCTGGATGACCAACGTTTCAGAGACTCCAGAGTACTTCAATGCCTTACCGACTTAGAGGACCTATGACTTGAAGAAGGTAACTCACTTGATTGACCATGGCTTGAACTTGGCTCTGATACCAATTTTGACCGGGGGGAAACATGAGTAATTTGGAGTGGAGGATCACACATTTCTGCAAGGTCTTTGGCTTTGTTTGGGAATATTGATTCTGGAAAATGAGAAAAGAAATGTTGACAACGGAGGTATTCCATACGATTGTTCATAATTGTCATTTTGAGATTTCTATTTTCTTTTGATGGAAATTATCAAGCATTTGTGGGGATGGTGTAAACATATAAACAAATAATTGATCTAAAAATTTTAGATTTTCAGTTTGAAAAATAAATTGATGAAAGAACTCAATTGAACACCAAAATAAATTTGAAACATCAATTGTATTACTCATTTGAAAAACTTAATTGATAATACTAATACGACTTGACATAATTCAACAAGGATTCATATTTACAAAATATGAAAGATATGAAAGCTTATACAAAATATTGTTGTCTCAAATAATTGGAAAATAAACTTGAAACACTCGCCTATTCTCGAGAAGTAACATCTTCTTATATAGACTTTGAACTTTCTTCGATGCTTGGTAAGGGATCTTCTTTTTGAAATCTTTGTCGGCCAAAGAACTGTTTGCTTTTTGACAAATTCTTTAGGAAATGTTACCTTTTTGACCTTTGGGAAAAGAACCCAATCTTTTATCTGTTTCCTTTTGAAAAGCTTTCGGTGAGTTACTCTTGTCGATTGTTTGATTGATTTTGTTATGATTTTTTGCAGAAGAAATCTTTTGAAATTATACTAAATCCACGCTTTTCTCTACATCTTTGTAGAGTAGTGATAAAGGATAAGGCTACATTTCAAAGAAATCTACATTGACACCGAGGCAATCATCCTCATTTTCTTGATCATAATCTGGGTCGGATCCTACTTTGGATGCATTGACGGATCCTTTGCTTGACTCTTGCTTTTGCCATTGATGCCGCTTTGTGGGCAAGAATCGCAAAGACCTCGTGGTCGGAGCACCGAGCCATTTGAGCGAGAATTTTGATTTTTCTCGCAAGAAAATCATTTTGAGAAGAAATTGAACCCACTTTTGTTTTTATTTTTGATTAATCTAGGATTGGACCGCTTTTGAACAAACATTGGAATCATTAAATTTTTCCCACCATTTAATTTTGTAACGGCAGAGAATTCTTTTGAACGAGAATGGTTTGACTGAAGTTGGGAGGAGTTGAAAATTCCAACAGAAAATCCATGCAATTTTGAAAACTTTGCAATATTGAAAGAGAAGGTCTTCATTGGGGATGAGGTTAATTCCTTTGGATTTGAACAAAGTTAAAACCTTTAGAGATACAGACTTGAAGATTTCATCAGTGGCGCCGAAATGAAACCACCACGATTGAAACCATTTTAGGAGTTTTTGTGGACAATTTTGATCGAAAAGAATGAACCAAGAATGGCTTGAAGGACGAAAGTATAAAATATTGAACGAGGCTTTATATATAATCCCGTAAGTAAACCGATTTTGACCCTTTTAATCGAAAAACTTTTGGCTCCTGTGGTTCCCCGATTCCAATCAGAAAGGGAAATGACGCGAATGATTTTAATTTTTGAAAAATCTATCCAATGGGTGTTTGGTTTGTTTGGTGTATGGGAAATTATTGCAGATTTTGTGACTTTGAGGATAGTCTCGTACCATATTATTGACTGGTGAATATATTGTGGTATAAAGTAAAATTCATTAAGGACTTGGTATTTTTTGTCGATGAAATTGAATGGGTCGTCATCTTTGATGAAGGATGAAAGATTCTTGAGAGGCATTCTTTGAGAGAAGGGAATTTCGCCCATTCATCTTCGAAATCAACCACGTGAATAGTGTTTACTTTCAAATGGTACTGAAATTTTTGATTGTTGATTCTGGGGAGTTTGCTTGATCTAGAGATCATATCAGGTTTGAGAGCATTCTTGTAGTTAGATGGAGTTTTTATTTGAGAGGGAAGAGTTTCGAGAACCGTGAAAGGATTCGAGGAACCAGAGGTATTTTTGGATTTTTGAGTAGAAGAAAAAGCTTGAGTATTTTTTGAGCCGAGCTAGAACTTTCAAAGAGGTAATCCTTCGGAGTTCTTTCTTTGGTAACTGGAGTAACCGGCTTCTTTGACATTTTTCTCCTGCAAAAACTCTCGAATTAAGAAATCTGGGAGAGAATTGTGTTTTTCTTTTATAAACTCAATTGAAAAGTCGAAACAAGAAATTATTGCTTGCCATCCGGCAAATATTTGTTTTGAGACAAGATTTTTCACGTCTTTTTGTAAAACATCTTTTGAGACTTTGTAATCAATTCTGACAAGAAATGTTTTGTTAATTAAGTCATCTTGAAATTTTGAAATACATAAAACAATTAATAAACATTCTTTTTTGAAAGTAGAATAGTTTTTCTGGGGCCCAAGCCAGATGCTCAAATGATATTGAACAAGTTGTTCTTTTTGATGATCAATCGTCTGTTTCAAGATACCTCCGTAGCTAATATCTGAGGCATTAGTTTCAACAATGAGAGAGGCCTTTGGGTTGACAATATTGAGGCAAGGAAGGGTCTTACACTTTCTTTGACAAGTTTGACGGCTTTGGTATGTTTATCGACCATTCGGAGGAACTTTCCTAAGCCTTTAATAAAGAGGTTCACAAATTTTTCTAATGTTTGGAATAAAGTCTGAGATATAGTTAACACATCCTAAATATCTTTGGAGTGATGTTTTATCTAAAATTTCATCGTGGTATTTTGAAGCAAACTCAAGACTTCGTTTGACAGAGTAATAGTACCTCTAAAGATTTCATGGCCTAAAAATTTAATCTTTGTTTGACATAGGGCAATCTTCTTTTCGAAAATGATAAGCCATTTCTTTTGGCAATTGATAGGAAGATTTGAAGATGTTTCAGATGTTGCTCTATGCTATCCGAATATATGAGGACATCATCAATATACGCAATAGTAAAGTTTTGGTAAGAATTGAAAATATCATTCATGATTTTTTCGACTTGAGAGTGGACATTTTTTAGACCGAATGGCATAACATTCCATTCATACTGGCCAAAAGGAACATTGAAGGCTGTCTTATATCTATCTTTTTCATCTATTTGGATTTGCCAAAAGCCGGACTTAAGATCAAATTTTGAGAAGATAACCGCATTGACAAGACGATTGATGAGATCTTTCTTTTGGGGCATAGGATACCTAATCCATTGTAAAATTTTATTAAGAGGTTTATCATTGATAACAAGTCTGGGGACACCTCTTTCGATCTCACGAGGATTATTGACATAAAAGGCAGCACAACTCCAAGGGGACTTGCTCGGCCTAATTAATCATTTTTCAATAAGATCTTGGATTCCCTTTGTACAAGTTTCTAGAAGATATTTGTTCAATTGAATTGGTCTTGCTTTAGTTGGTACTTGTTTTTCATTGAAATTGGGGATATAAGGAAGGGTAACGATATGTTTCTTCCTATTCCGGAAGGCATTAGGTATTGTCGAACAGACTTCAGTTCTAATGGCCTTATTGATTCTTTCTATTTGTTCTTTGATATTTTTGGTTTCTAATTGTTCTAAGAATCTAGAAAACCTGATATCTTCTTTTAAGTATTTGACGTGTTGTCTTTTGAGATTAATATTATTAATAATTTTCTCTATCGAATGTTCTTTGATTAGATTGATATCTCTAATTGAGGGTGGATTAGTAAATTCGAAAAATATTTTTTGATCTAGATATCTTGATTTTAATCTTCGGTAACCGAAATTGGGTATAATTGAACTAAGAAATGAGTACCAAGAATTACTTCTTGGTCAAGATTTTTGACAAGATAGAAGTTACTTTTGAAGCAAATATTTCCATTGCAGACGTGGGCTTATTACAGTTTGTAATTGATATTGAGACTTTTACCACTTGCACCATAGATGTTCTCAGTGGTCTTTTCGAAATATTTGGTAGGGACAAGACTTTCTCTAATACAATTTTGATCTAAGAGGACTCTAGATTTGATTTTATATTCCTTATTAATAACTATTGTTGCTATAGTATACCATTTTTGTAATCGTATTTGACTGATGATGTTTATAGATTGATCTTCAGTCAAAGGACTTTGGATCTTAATAGGAGAGCAAGGAGGTTCAACCTCTTCACTGTCAGAAGAAGATTTGGAGCTCGAAGGAGTTTGGATTTTTTCTTTTCCTTTTGAGGAAGAAGGAGAGTAAGACTTAATGATTGAGACTTCAAATTTAAGCTGAGATAATTCTCTTTCAAGTTGAGTTACTTGATTCTTCATTTGATTGACTTCACTATGTAGATCTTGACTAGAGGAGACTCTATCTGATTTTTTAAATTTATCAAAAACATCTTTGATATTATAGCTTCATTGAGGAGGTTTTGTTTCGATAGGATCAAGAAAACGTTGAAATTTTTGTTTAAGTTCAGGGTCTTGTATTTGATTAACAATTTCTTGAATCAACTCCTTCTCAGAAGTTAGAACATTTATTGAATTTGTTTCACATATACAATTATCTTTGCAATTACATACCTTTTTTGAGCTAGATGAGTGGGAGGAGGAATAATCATTACTATAATCGGAATCTTCTTGGAGATTATAGACAATGTCTTCGTCTTTGGAGCTTAAAGAATTAGAAGAATTGATGAGATTTAAAAGTTGATTTTTAAGATCGTTATCGATTTGGAGATTGTTAATTTTTCTCGTTATGGGGCATTTATTGGCATAATGGCATTTCTTTTGACATTTCCAACAAGTTGTATCTTTAGAATCGCGATGAGGATTTTTGGAAGATTTATCTTTGTTTTTGAAGTCATCACATTTTCTTTTGTATTTGTTATATTTGTAGAATCTTTTAGAACTTTTTTGTTTCTTGTAATATTCTGGAGTAGGACTTTTGTAAATTTTTTTATTCTTATACGGTTTTTGGTATCGTTTATGACCTTTAGAAGGTGGAGGATGAATATGCTCGTATCCATATTGTTCACAAAAGGACCCAAGTTCCTTTCAACCTTCAGATCTATCAGATTGAGTTTTGCCTTAAGCTTTAGATCATTGCGAAGGGAGAGGCCTTCCTTATTGATAAAACCAATAAGTTGTCCATATGTAAGGCTATCATATGGTAAGGCAGAGAATTCATTTCTGATGGCTTCTCTAACCCTTTCAGCAAAGAGTTTGGGAAGACCAGCAATAAACCTTTCTTTCCAAAAGGCTAATTTGCAGTCTTCACGAAGCATGACCTTTTGAAGGAAGATGTCTTTATACCATTTAAAGTCTTGTAATTTTGGACAGGTAAGGTTCATGAGGAGATCAGAGGACTTTTCCATAAAGGAAGAAGGTTCTCCAACAAAATGTTTGAGAATTGTAAAAGAAGAGTATTGACATCTTGTTTGGTTGGATCGAGAATGGCCGCCTCCTTCCTTTTTAACAACTTTGAAAAGAAGGGTATTTAACAGCTGGTTACTCCAGTTACCAAAGGAAGAACTCCAGAGGATTACCTCCTTGAAAGTTCTAGCTCTGGCTAAAAAAATACCCAAGCTTTTTCTTCTACTCAAAAATCCAAAATACCTCCGGTTCCTTGAATCCTTTCACGGTTCTCGGAACTCTTCCCTCTCAAATAAATTCAGCTAACTACAAGAATGCTCTCAAACCTGATACAATCCCTGGATTAGGCAAACTTCCGTAAATCAACAATCAAAAATTTCAAAGACCATTTGAAAGAAAACACTATTCACGTGGCTGATTTCAAGATGAATGGGCGAAATTCCCTTGTCTCAAGAATGCCTCTCAAGAATCTTTCATCCCTTCATCAAAGATGACGACCCATTCAATTTCATCGACAAAAATACCAAGTCCTTAATGAGTTTTACTTCATACCACAATATATTCACCAATCAAGAATGTAGTACGAGACTATCCTCAAAGTCACAAAATCTGCAATAATTTCCCATACACCAAAGAAACCAAACACCTATTGGATAGATTTTTCAAAAATTAAAATCCTTTGCGTCCTTTCCCTTTCTGATTGGAATCAGGAACCCTGGGAGCCAAAAGTTTTTTCGCTCAAAAAGGTCAAAAATCCCAGTTTACTTACCAGGATTATATGAAAGCCTGGTTCAATGTTTTATACTTTCGTCCTTCAAGCCATTCTTGGTTCATTCTTTTCGATCAAAATTGTCCAAAAAAATTCCCAAAATGGTTTCAATCGTGGTGGTTTCATTTCGGCGCCACTGAAGAAATCTTCCCAAGCCGTATCACCGAAGGTTTTAACCTGTTCAAATCAAAAGGAATTAACCTTATCCCCAATGAAGACTTTCTCTTTCAGTATTGTAAAGTTTTCAAAATTGCATGAATTTTCCATTTGGGATTTTCAACTCCTCCCAACTTCAGTCGAACCATTCTCATTCAAAAGAATTCTCCACCGTTGCAAAACTAAATGGTGAGAAAATTTTAATGATTCCAATGTTTGTTCAAAAGCAGTCCAATCCTGGATTAATCAACAAATAAAAACAAAAACGGGTTCAAGTTCTTCTCAAAATGATTTTCTTGCAGAAAAATAAAAAATTCTCGCTCAAATGGCTCAGTGCTCCGACCCTGAGGTTTTTACAGTTCTTACCCACAAAGCAGCATCAATGGCAAAAGCAGAGTCAAGCAAAGGATCCATCAATGCATCCGAAGTAGGATCTAACCCAGATTATGATCAAGAAAATGAGGATGATTGCCTTGGTATCAATGTAGATTTCTTTGAAATGTAGCATTATCCCTTTATCACTACTCTACAAAGATGTAGAGAAAACTGTGGATTTAGGATAACTTCAAAAGATTTCTTCTCGCCAAAATCTACCGACAAAAATCAATCAAGAATTAGCAACAAGAACTTACCGAAAGCTTTTTCAAAAAAAAAAAAAAAAAGATTGGATTCTTTTCACAAAGGTAAAAAGGTAACAGCTCTAATCAATATATATAAATGATTGTTGTCTAATCTAACAACAAATACGAAACAAGTCATTAAATAATAATAATAATACAATTACCTAATGTAAGCAAAACAAATTAGTTGAAATTTACAAAATATATATAAATACTGTTAAAAAAGGTTAGGAAAACACATTCAATTGACATAAGCAAATGACAATAGAAATTATTTAACAATAAATTATTTTTCAAATTACAATAGAAAATTACACAATAAGTTTTAATATTATAGTATTTATAATATATATAAAATAGTATTAAAGTAGTTATATTATAGTTTATAATATTATTATTATTATTTATATTTATGCAATCATAAAAAAAAACGTAATTAAATCATATGATAGAATTTTAATATTATATAATATTAAAATATAATTAATTTAATAAATTCAATTGCCCAAACTAATTAATAATCAATATTCAAAAATAAATAATCTATATTAAATAAACAACATTAAATAAAGAAACAAAGTTGAATACAAGAAAAATCAAAGATATAGTAAGAATAGTGCTTGATGAGTTGTCAAAATTTTCCAATCACCAATGTCAAAAAGCATTAGAGAAAGAATCATCTACCGTGTTAAATATGGAAACAAGATTAGATTCACAAAAAATCACCAATAATTAATATTACTAAATTAAATTAAATAATAAGAATAGTGCTCTATGAATTGTCAAACTTCTCCAATAATCAATGTCAGCCATTTTCAAGATAACAATTTCTGGAAGTCCATACGTTTACTTAGACAAAGAATCATCCACAACATTAGATAAGGAAACAAATTCGGATTCATAAAAAATCACTGATAATTAATATTATTAAATTCAATTCAATTCAATAATAAGAATAGTGCTCTATTGTCAAACTTTTTCAATAACCAATGTCAGCCATTTTCAAGATAACAATTTCTAGAAGTCCACACGTTTACTTAGAGAAAGAACCATCTACAGCATTAAATAAAGAAACAAAATCGGTTCACAAAAAATCACTAATAATTAATATTATTAAATTCAATAATAAGAACAGTGCTCTATGAATTGTCAAACTTTTTCAATAACCAATGTCAGCCATAATCTAGATAACAATTGCTAGAAGTACACACGTTTACTTAGAGAATAAATCGTCTATCGCATTTGTTGAAGTCGAAATCTTTATTGTCCATGCGTCAACATATCCAGTCACTCCTCTGCCAACCTGTATATTACATGTACTCTATGATGACCGTTAGGCACTAAGATCACCAGAAAAAAAGGGTTCGGCGATCGCTTAGAATAACTTGAGTCCTTATATTTATAGCTGCAAAGTCCTAATTATTCTGTGTAACCAATCAATTAGAACTCTGATTGGATTCTCTTTCCTTATAGGATAAATGTTAATTGGACATGGACATAATCTCTCAAATTTCGGTCCATATCTGATTGGATTTCCAATATTGTGTTGCCTAATTATTGGAAGATTGGTATTCGTTTTCCTTGTGAGAATCCTTATGGCAATCAAACAAATTTTCTTTTAATTACTTCTCTGGTTATCCCAAAATATCAGATTACAAGAATGCGAAGACCAGCGAGGCGCTCCAGATTGGTCAGGAATGTCGAGTCCCTTCATGGGCTTCGTTGTGATGGATTTAAGAGTGGTAAGATGTTCGATGGACCTCCGAGGCCTTCTGAGAATTTACGAGATCCTTGCTGGGGCCACGAGGCCTTCGCGAGGCCTGGCTTGGGCTTTTACTGGGCCTAGGAGGCCATACCAAAATTGGGTGGTAACAACAGTCTCCCAAGTCCAAGTCTATTATTTATATCAGGCGTGGGACTTTAACAATGAGTATCAAATGAGATGAAGGCTTTTAGAAGGCGAACCTCCAATAGAATCCGTGGAATCACCTCTCCCGCTATATTTCTCCATATGAGGCATTTTGAACCCTACGATGAGTTCTCTAGCCTTCAACTCTTTGGAGAATGGGAGGTTCTCGTCATCGTCGTCAAGGTCACACGACCGTTCTGGTCTTTCATCTTCGGGCTTCATATCCACATCCAAGAGTCCCTTCTCTTCTCTTGGTGGTCATCACTGGGCTCGCTACGCTGGCTACTCAACAATTGAGATCGAGCCACAGACAACCCAGCCCCCAACCTCTCGAATACGCTGGCAGAGACGATTGACTTTTTCATTCACGAGGCACGAGGTCTCTCCCGGTTCTTGAGATTTTGTCGGTTGAAGATTGGCGAATCATCTTGAGACCGACGACTTTCAATCGAACTGGACCTCGAAGGGCTTCGCGGGCATAGCTACGCTTGGGTCCATGTTGGAGAGATTGATTTTCCAACAGTTCAAGCACTTCGCCTTCATCCGGGCGTTGTCCGACTTCAGTCTTGGTTCTCTTGTTCGCCCGCCTGCTTCACATCGCTTTCTTCTCTTCTACAAAGAAGTTACGTTGAACGCTTTTCGCCGTCGAAGTCGTCGGATGATGTGACCCTACTTCTTCTTCCATGGAGTTTTCTGTTGCCATGCTCTTTTGGGTAGAAAAACACATTTTTACCACAAGTTTTTTGTCGTGTAACGTTTTTTGTTTTCTACAGACGGTGCCAATCTATTGACGTCAAAATTTGTACTGTCCACGCTTCAACAGATCTCCAGTCACTCCTCTGCCAACCTGTATGTTACCTGCACTCTAAGACGACCGTTAGTCACCAAGATCATTGGAAAAAAGGGTCCGGCGATCGCTTGGAATAACCGTAGTCCTTTTATTTATAGCTGCAGAGTCCTCATTATTCTGTGTAAGCAATCAATTAGAACTATGATTGGATTCTCATTCCTTATAGGATAAAAGGTAATTGGACATGGACATAATCTCTCAGATTTCGATCCTTATCTGATTGGATTTCCAATATTATATTGCCTAATTATTGGGAGATTGGTATTCGTTTTCTTTGTGAGAATCCTTATAGCAATCAAACACAATCTTCCTTTAATTACTTTTCTAGTTATCTCAAAATATCGATTACGAGAATCAAGAAGACTAGCGGCGCTCATTGGCCAGGAATTTTAAGGCCCTTCATGGGCTTCACTGTGATGGATTCAAGAGTGCTAAAATGTTCAATGGGCCTCCGAGGCCTTCTAAGAATTTACGATACCCTTGCTGGGCCCACGAGACCTTCACGAGGCCTAGCTTGGGCCTTTACTGGGCCTAGGAGGCCATACCAAAATTAGGTAGTAACAGCATTAAATAAAAAAACAAAATTGGATTCAAATAACTGTGATTAATATTTAATACATTCAATATTAAGAATAGTGCTTTATGAGTTGTCAAACTTTCCAATAACCAACATAAGCCATATAAAAGATAACAATTTCTAGAACTCGCACATTTAGACATACAATTTTCTATTGTATAAATTTGTAACTTGATATTCTTGCACATTTTACAAAAATTTTATTTACCAAGATAGCAGAGAGTAGACGCGTGAAAAAACAGACAAAAAAAAATATGGATACCACACCTATCATAAACAGAGTAAGAAGGAGTACTGAATCGACTATATCAAAAAAGCGTCAGAGATCATCGAGTCAAGCATCATGTAAGAATTCTTTCTAACATTACTATTATTTTTTATTGCATTTTTTAGTGTATTATTTATGGTAATATTGTATGCTAAATGTGTGTGTTTTCATGTTTACATTAGATGCATTTCAAAGGATAAAGCAAACACATGAAGTTGAGCTAATGGTAATAAACTTACACAATTTCTTCATTTTTTGTTAATATTCTGTTCCTTAGCATAGTTATTATGTTGATTGAGTCACTACATTTTGTATGACAACTATCATATCTTTTTATTGTTTGGATTAAGTTCCTGCAAAAGCCGAAAAATAAAATGTCAAACAAATATTTTTTCATACAATAAGCAATTTCAATTTCAATACAAACATACATATATATTGCTGTTATTTAATTCAACAATTTCTAATGAGTTTACTTAGATGTACTACAGTCGGATGGACTCTCAAACAAAGATTTCAAAATCTACTTTAACTAACCCAAACGTTCATAAATACTTCACAGTTTTCTCTAGAATACCTTTAGGTGATATCCCAAATGGTAAGATTATTTTTTTATTATTGCGTGTAGTGGCAATTTATAAGTCTTTCATGTATTCTTAAATAATTTTTTGATAGATGTTAATATCACCTCTTAATTTTTGCTAGTTTCTCAAACAATTGGAACAAGTTCTTCAACTATCATTAATTCTGAAATTCCTTACAACATACATACTTAAGGTCCGGGCATTAAACCGTATAAAGCATTGAACATTTTGGGTTCTGGGAAGCATTGGATAATGGATTCATAACAAGATGTTCCAATTTGACTTCCAACACTGTCTTTGATGACCATTCATCAAGAGGTTTGATGGAACAAAACAGCACATTAAACAGTAAGTAAAAATTAAGACCAGGTTTACATGTTTTTACTAAGACATATCTAATATCCATTTGTCAAATATAAGATCGACTAAAGTAATTTTATTTCTCTGTAAGGTTGTGATTATTTTACAGAATCTAATTTTACAAGGGATGATGCAATTGAAAATGAAGGTAAATTTTAAATTATTGTATATCACAAATTGTGATTAACAAATATTGATTTTATAAAATAAAGTTGTTTAATTGTTTTGATTTTTTTTTCTAGGGAAACAAGTAGAATGTTGTGATTTTTCAACAAGAGGTATGTCTTCTTCTTTTTCTTTTTTTTTTAAATGCATTTATGAAATTGTTTAATCATATATAACATTAATATTTTTTTTTCTACGTATTTTTTTAGTCCTTCATGATTTATTTAATATGATATCAAGAAAAATAAATTAAAGTCACCTAGAATTATTTTGCTAGAATAGGTTAATCTTTATTGTAATTTCATTTAATCATAGTTGTTGAGCTAATATAAATAAATGTTTATAATAAAACTGTCAAAATAATTGGCCACATACTTCCTAAATAACAAAAAAAAAAAAATATAGATCATTTATCATACATTTATGGCTTAATATATCTTTCTTTTTTTTTTTTTTTTTTTTCATTTATTGTACGTCTATGTCTTATAAACTTTAAAAGAGACATTTATCATGCACAAAATATTTTTTATTCGAATATAATCTTAAGATTAAATATAGTACATAAATGTAAACAAAATAACACAATAAAAAAAAAAAAAAATTAGATTTAGTCTACGGTATAATCTACATTCACAAAATATCACAACAAAATCCATAAGAAAACATTGAAAATAAAGACACAAAAGTAGATATTTTATCTTATCGGAGTACGATGTCATCTGTTTTTTCGCAGATTCGACGAATATGAAAAAAAAATAAAAAAATAAAACTTATATTATAACACAATACATACATACATTTTTAATGCGGGATGCTAAAAACAAAAGACTTTGTTCTTTGTATTGATAATTGTTATAATGATTACATAATTACTATGAATGGTTCTTTGAGGCAAATTACGTAATGACAGTTGGATGTAAAAACTTAGCACACAACAACTCCACAAGAACTTGGAGAATGATATTTCTATTATTCAAATCCAAATGGTTGACTTTATAGCCTTACAAAGAAAGGAAAACTCAAAAACAAACATCCCACGTTTAGCTCTAACAAATCGTGGATCATGGACAAGACTCTTTCAAATTAATAACTACTTTCCTAATAAATAGGAATTATTAACAAATAAGCTCTAATGACTCAAACATATCCTCCCTTATACTGATTGTACAAATTGCAATTAGGCACATTCCAAGTCCCTCACGAAGTGTTCAAAACTTCAAGCTCTAAAGGTTTTGTCATGATGTCTGCTATCTGATTTTGAGTGCTGCAATACACAAGTTCTACTATCCCATCTTTGGTGAGGTCACGAAAGAAATGAAAACAAATATCTATATGCTTGCTTCGGCCATAAAGTACTGGGTTTTTGGATAGCTTTATGGTGGAACTGTTGTCACAACGAATAACTGTGCTTCCATTTTGAACATGACCAAGTTTCCCAAAAACTCTACGCATCCAAACTCCTTGACAAGCACAAGAGGCAGCAGCTATAAATTTAGCTTCAGTCATAGACAATGTGACCACTGGTTGTTTCTTAAAGGACCATGAAACTGCACATGAACTAAGCATAAAAACATACCCTGATGTACTCTTTCGATCATCCAAGTCCCCTGCATAATCAGTGAATGCTTCCAGCTTCTCCATTCCATTCCTCTTGTATGGCAACCCCAAGTCCACTGTTCTCTTGAGATATCTGAGCACCCTTTTTACTGCTTGCATATGTAACTCGGTTGGACACCCCATGAATCGACTCACTAAGCTTATTACATACATAAGATCAGGTCTTGTAGCTGCCAAATACATCAAGCAGCCAACTACCTGTTAATACTTAGCTTCATCAACTTTCACTCAATTCTCATCCTTAGTCAACTTGCATCCAGAAACAATAGGATTTTTAGAAGGATTGCTCTCTCCCATGCCAACATCTCGTTTGCATATTTTTTCCCGACTAAGATAAATTCCATCTCTATTTTGAACTACCTCAACCCCAAGAAAATAACATACGCTTACCCAAATCGTAACATATCAAACTCTTTTTCATGGATGCTTTAAATTCTTCAAACATATTCTCATCATTACCAATAAATATAAGATCATCGACATACAAGCTAATAATGAGAATATTACCTTATTCACTTTGCTTCACAAACAAAGTATGTTCATGTGAACATCTTTCAAAGCCTTGTTTGATGAAGTAAGCTTCAATGCGGATGTACCATGCTCGTGGAGCTTGTTTGAGTCCGTACAAAGCTTTCTTCAATTTATACACTTTCAATTCATCTCCTTTCATCACATACCCTTGTGGTTGATCAACATAGACTACCTCGTTGAGTTCCCCGTGCAAGAATACACTCTTCATATCTAATTGATACACATTCCAGTCTTTTTGAGCAGCAAGAGCAATCATCATTCGAATGGTATCTCAACGAGCCACTAGTGCAAAAACTTCATTGTAATCAATCCCATATTGTTGAGCATAGCCTTTTTCCACAAGTCTGGCTTTATACTTCTCAACAGCTCCATTTTAAGTCAATTTTGTTTTGAAAATCCATTTGACTCCAATTGTTTTTGCGCCAACAGGTAAGGTGGTCAATTCCCAAGTGTTATTTTTTTCAATTGCTGCCATTTCTTGATCCATTGCTTTTCTCCATCGGACACTTTTGTTTGCTTATTCAAATGAGTTTGGATCGGCTACAAAGGTAAATAGTGCAAAATTATTTATTTCTTCCTCATCAGATAAACCTTCTCCACTCATAAAATCCTCCATCCAACCGGGTTAGTTCATTGTCCTCCCAGTTTGTTGAATTTCATATTGATTTCTTGTCCTTCCTGCTTCTTGAACCTTCCCCAACGACTGACTTGAGCTTGATGAATCATTTGTAGCAGCTACTCCCTCTTCATTTTCTATTTCTTCATCTCTTTTTTCACCTTGAAAAGTATTATAACTTCTTTCTTCTTCACTTTCTCTCAATATAACACATCTAGCTTTTACTGCTTTAAAGACTTCTTTCCCAATCCCAGCATTTGTCTTCTTCAAAAATACATCTCACCGATTACAACTAGATTTGTTGAAGGATCATAAAGACAATAAGCTTTGGATTCTGCACTCATTCCCATCATGACACACTTGATGCTTTTATCATCCAGTTTATTTATCTTGGCTTCAGGTACATAGACATGAGCAATACAACTGAACACCCTAAAGTAGTGACCTATTGGTTTGTTGTTGCTCCATGCTTTCTCGGGTGTCTTGTCTTTAACTGCCAATGTTGGACTTTGATTAAGAACATGGACAGTCCAATTAACAGCTTCATGCCAAAAGTGTTTTGGAACATTCTTCTCGACAACATGCTTCAAACCATATTCATAATGGTTCAATTTTTCCTCTCAACTACTCCATTATGTTAAGGAGTATAGGCTGCTATTAATTTTCTGTTGATACCGTGTGTACTACAAAATGCAATGAACTTATGTAAGGTGAATTCTCCTCCCCCCTCTCCCCTCCTCCCTATCTGTTTGAAGACCTGGAATGGAGCAACATGTTTCATTTTCAACTGAGCTTTTGAATGTTTTAAAAGCTTCAAGTGCTTGAGATTTCTCAGATAAAAAATAAATCCAAACCTTTCGATTATAATCATCAATGAACGTAATTAGATACCTATTTCCAATGCTTGAAATAGGTGTGATAGGTCCACAAAGGTCGGAATGCACCGGTTGCAGCTTGTGTGTTGCTCTCCACAAGCTTTTCTTTGGTATTGTTTTCCTGTGTTGCTTCCTAATCATGCAATCTTTGCATAGTTTACTTAGCATATTCATTGTAGGTAATCCCTTCACCATTTCTTTATGTTGCAAGGTCCTCAATCCTTTGAAGCTGAGGTGCCCATATCGACAATGCCACACGTATGTGCTATCTTCAAAAATAGTTTGAATGCAAGCGGAGATTTTAGGCATTATGGTCACTCGGATGACAAACATTTTGTTTGTGAACATTGTGTTTTGCATGATCAGGCCTTTGCTTGAATGATAAACTCCACACACCCCATCTTTGATCAATATTGCAGCTCATTTTTCTTGCAATTGTCCGATGCTCAGGAGGTTATTTTTTTTTAACTCTGGTACATAATACACATTGGTGATGACTTGTGTGATTCCATTGACATGAAATCTGACAATGCCTCTACCAATTACTGCCATTTTCTTGTCATTGCCAAGCTTTAAAGATTGCCGAATTGTTCATCAATATCAGTGAACCATTCATTGTTTCCACTCATGTGGTTACTGCATCCCGAGTTAAGAAACCAGACCTCATTTCTCTTGTCATCATTGGAGTCAACATGTGCCATTAAAAACATTTCTTCAGCCACTTCTAATTTTGCATAGTTTGCACCTCATTCCCATTCAGGACATTCATATTGAAAATCTCCTAGTTTGTGACAATTGTAGCATTCTACCAAAGCTTTGTTGTAGAATTGCTGTCTACCTCTTCCTCTGTCCTTTGCTTCACTTCAATCTTCATGTGTCACCTTTAGGACCTGCTCTTCTACTGTAGGAGTTTGCATACTTTGCTCATAAACAAGCAAACTACTCTAAAGTTCATCAATGCTCATCGTGGTGAGGTTGTGAGATTCTTCTATAGAGTAGAATACATAGTTAAATTTTGAAGTCATTGATCTCAAAATCTTTTCGATAATCAAAATTGGCTCCATGTTTTCACCCCGAGCTTTTATCTTATTGGTAATGGTTAATGTTCGAGCAAAGTATTGATCAACAATTTCTCCTCCTTTCATCTGAAGTATCTCAAATTCTCTTCGAAGTGCTTGCAACCGAGCTAATTTAACCTTTGTAGATTCTTGATACTTCTGCTTTATTGAGTCCCAAATATGCTTGGATGTCTCCTTGTTGAGGATGGTTTCATTGATGTTTCTGTCAATGGCTTGAAATAGATAATTCTTCACTTTTAGATCATTGAACTTTCCCTCTTCAATAGCTTTGCATTCTGCTGTTGTAGGTTGAACTCCATTTGCAACTGTGGGAACACTCGTTTCAATCAAGCTCCAATATTCATTCGATCTCAGGAAGTTTTCCATCAACATGGACCAATGGTCATAAAAACCATCAAATCAAGGTATGGCAGGTTGAACAAAATTGTTGTTGTCTATTGCCATATCATAAAACTCCTAACACAAAATGTTTTTCTTGACACTCTAACTCGCGTTTTACACTTTTCAATCTCAATCTCACTAAGAAAGTTGCGGTTCCTTACGCTCTGATACCAAATTTGTTAGGTGTAAAAACTTAGCACACAACAACTCTACAAGAATTTGGAGAATGATACTTCTATTATTCAAATGCAAATGGTTGGCTTTATAGCCTTAAAAAGAAAGGAAAACTGGAAAACAAACATCCCATGTTTAGCTCTAACAAATCGTGGATCATGGACAAGACTCTTTCAAATTAATAACTACTTTCCTAATAAATAGGAATTATTAACAAACAAGCTCTAATGACTCAACAATGACATGTTAATCTACGAAACAAAATGATGGTATGATTGCATGATGTATGGTCATAATCATGTGTGCAGTGATTGCATGTCTCACTAAAAATCTTTAGCTAATAAATATATGGATGGATGGCGAATGGAGCGATGATGACGGTGATCTAAGGATCGAAGAATAAAACTTTATAAATTGAAAGACATTTATTATGCACATAATGTTTTTTTTATTTGAATATAATTTTAAGATTAAATATAGTACATAAATGTCAATGAAATAACACAATAAAAAAAATTAGAAAAGTTGGATTTAGTCTACGATAAAATCTACTTTTACACAATATGACATCAAAATCCATAAAAAAAAAGTGAAATAAAGACTCAAAAGTATAAAACTTATCTGAACGGAGTACGATGTCATCTATTTTTTTTTTTTGTGCAAATTCGACAACTCTGAAAAAAATTTGGTGAAACCATCGGACTTTTTTTGGATTTCCTTAACATCCAAACCTATTTTGGGTTCATTAACCGTGTTTCCATCATATTTGGAAAACGGTTATGCATAAACTCCAAAAAAATTGTGTGTTGTGTTCAAAATGAAAAAAATCAGAGACAAGGGGGAAAGATTTCATTGTAAATAGATGGTTACAAATGCATATCCAAGAAGAAAAAGAATAAAAATCATGCTTACAATTTCAACTTTTCCCGATCTAAGAGCATGTCCAACAGATCTGGTGAAACCATCGGTTTTTTTGGATTTCCTTTACATCCAAATCTATTTTGGGTTCATTAACTATGTTTCCATCATATTTGGTTATACATAAACTCCAAAAAAATCGTGCGTTTTGTGTTCAAAATGGAAAAAATTAGATAAAAAGGAAAAAAATAATGTGATTCAAGCACAGAATTGTTAGATCTTTCATAAACATTGTAAAATATGCATTAAAAAAATACATAGAACAACGGAACAACGAAACATTGTAAAAAATATCATGTGATTCGGTATGAAATTTCATAAAAGAAGAGATGTGCAGAGAGAAATTAAATGTCAGGGGATAGAGGGTTTGGCATCTTATGCGGCTAAGAGAGTATAATAAACCCGAATGACAGAATGTATGGGATGTTATTAAGGTAGAGAATGTTTTATATTGTGAACATTTTATGGTGGGTTTGGTTAATTGGGATAATGGATCAAATTATGGGCTTAGCAATGTCTTAACAATGTTTTGTGTGATGAAATATCACAGAGTCTAAAATAATATAGGATTAATGAAATTTATTATCTATCAATAAGTTTATGTGTTGAATCTTGGACTTCTAGGAATGGACAATTTTAAATGGGTCGAAATAAATTGTATAACTGTCTATTATATTTGGGTTGCCATAGTTTTAATTGTTTGGAATTTTTTGGGCCAAATTTGATTTAACGGATTATTTTAAATGGGCTGAAATTATTTGAGTAAATTAACATATTATGCTTATGTTTTGATATCCACAATTTCATATATTTGTAGTAAAAGCTAAATATGCTAGAATTAACACAATGGGATGTTTCATAGGTTCGTTTTAACTGATTATTCTAAATAGGCTGAAATTATTTGGGTAAAATTAACACATTATGTATATGTTTTGATATCCACTATTTTATATATTTGTAGTAAAAGCTAAATAGGCTGGAATTAACACAATGGGATGTATGTTGTAATTTTTACACTTTGATATATTTGTGGTAAATGCTAAATGTGCTAAAATATTGTGTTAACAAAAATTATCGGACATTGTCATTTTTTTTACATTGGACATTTATTTCAATTATTTATTGAATTTTTTTCCTTTTTTACAAATTTTGCATCCAAAATAATAAAAAAAATTGTATCGGTCATTACCTTTATTTTTAGATTGAATTTTTTTTAGGGTATTGTGCTATAATAATTTTAGAATATTGTAATTTATAAATATTTTTAATTTTATAGGTTTTTGTGCCCTACAAATTTTTTTATAGTTTTTAAAATTTTGAAGATATTTCATATATATGTATATACTCATATAATAATTTTTTAATTCAAATTTTGTAAAACCTTTTGCATTTTTAACTAAACTTTTTTGTTTGATAGCGTGTTATACAAAGAATGTTGTGTTGTAAATTATAATAAATATTTTTAACAATATTGTGTTATACAAATGTTGTGTACTTAGGAACAAATTTTGTAGTATGTTTAAGCTATTTTTCCAATAATTTAATGAAATCATTTTTTTGACTTTTACAATTTTTTTATAATATATGTTATACTCTATATAATATGAAATGTTTTTTTATTCAAGTTATTGTGTTGTGGAGATGTTGAAAGTTAATAATAATGTTTTGTAATATTTTGTAAATTTTTTAGAATTATGTGCTCTACAGATAATTTAGATTTTGTTATATTGAAGATGTGAAAGTGTAGATATACATAAATAATAAATATATTTTTTAATAGTTGTAAAGCTCTTTGCATTCTTAGTATGCGTAGTATTTTCATGTCGATTATTGGGACATCGAAGATGCTATGTGTAAGTTTGAATTTTGTGGTACTCTTTTTGGGTATGTCGAGAGGGTTGGAAAGCATTATAATACATCAAGACTAAAGTACTCTTTGTGTTGTATGCAAGGTAAGGTGGAGATTCCAATGATGCAAAATCCTCTCCAGATTCTTAATGATCTCCTTTATGGTGCAACCGACAAGAACAAACATTTTCTTGAAAGTATCCGATCATACAACATGATGTTTTCATTTACATCTATGGGAGGAAAGGTTGACTCGAGTGTTAATCAAATGAAAGGACCTCCTGTGTTCAGATTACATGGTCAAAATTATCACATGATTGAAAGTTTATTGTCGCTCGAAGGTTCTCAACCAAAATTCATTCAATTGTATATTTATGACACTGATAATGAAGTGTCAAATAGAATTCAAGCTATTAGATAAAAAATAAATTCTTAGTTGATTTTCCAAATTTGCATGCTAATATTTTTTACTGCCTAATTATGTAACAAATATGTGTTATTTTATGTATAATAGTCAATGTTCTGACGTCAACAAGCTACATGCTGAGATTGTGGCTGATTTGAAGACAATGCTTGATGAACACAATGTTTTAGTAAAGTCATTTAGAATGGTGCGGGATACAATTTGCGAACAAGTGTCTTCAAATTTAAAGCTCCGACTCATTGAAAGAAGATAAAAAGATGGAATGAGGTACAATCTACCAAGTGTATCTGAAGTAGCAGCATTAATTGTCTACAATTTTGAGACATTTCCAGCTGTTAGAGACATCATAGTTGAAACTCAAACAGGACAATTGAAGTGAATTAACGAATTAAATGCTTCATATCTTGGATTGCAATACCCTTTACTCTTTCCATATGGTCAAGATGGATATCGAGAGGATGTTCCACTAAAAGAGTCAACTGCAAATTCTTTAATTGGAAGGAATAAGATAAGCTTGAGATAATTTTTTGCATATAGATTGCAAGAAAGGGAATGCGAGTCACCTAATATTTTGTTTTCAAGAAGGTTGTTTCAACAATTTTTAGTTCATACTTATACTATGGTCCAATCTTCGCGTCTACTGTACATACGTATTCATTAGAAAGATTTGAGATCAGAAATGTACAGAGGCTTGACAGAAGCAATACTAAAAGGAGAGACAAATCCTTCTTCACAAAGAATGCGGGTGATTTTGCCTTCTTCATTCACGGGGTGGAGCTCGATACATGATCCAAACTATCAAGATGCAATGGCGATATGTAAGTGGGCCAGATATCCCGATATTTTCATTACATTTACATGTAATTTGAAATGGCCAAAGATTGTTCATTATGTTGAGAAAAGAGGTTTAAAACCTGAAGATTGACTCGACATCCTTTGTAGGATATTCAAGATCAAGCTAGATCATTTGATAAAAGATCTTAGACAAAATAAGATATTTGGCTGAATTAAAGCACGTAACATTTTTATATGTTATACTTTTTTTAAAGTATATTGAAATTTTTAAAACTTATGTACAATAGCTTATAATTCTAATCATAATGTATATTGTTGCAGTTATGTATACTATTGAGTTTCAAAAACGTGGGTTGCCACATGCACACATATTGCTTTTTTTATATCCAAAGGATAAATATCCCACAGGTGAAGATATTGACAAAATAATTTCAGTTGAAATTGCTGATGAAGAGAGTAATCCAAATTATTACAATGCTATCAAAAATTTGATGATGCATGGCCCATGTGTTAGTTTAAGAAAAAATTCTCCATGCATGGTGGATGGAAGATGTACAAAATATTTTCCCAAAAAGTATATAGATTGCACTACAATCGTTGAAGATGGTTATCCAATTTATAGAATGAGGGATAATGGAAGAACAATTAAAAAGAATGGGATTAAATTGGATAACACATATGTAGTGCCACACAACCATTACTTGCTTTTGAAGTATGGTGCTCATATCAACGTTGAATGGTGTAACCAATCTAGGTCAATTAAATATCTTTTCAAATATATCAACAAGGGCCATGATTGTGTCACCGCGACCTTTTACTGAAGTACTAAGCTTGATGATTCTCATAGCCATGTGGATGAAATAAATATGTACTATGATTATAGATATATTTCACCATGTGAGGCGGCTTGGAGGATATTTGGATTTGATATTCATTATAGAGACCCTCCTGTTGAGTGATTGAATTTTCATCTACTCGATGAGCAAAATATCATATTTTTAGATAATGATCCAATTGGCGTTGTCACAAGTCCACCTTCCATGAACCAGTCAATGTTTTCAGCATGGACGGAAGCTAATCAGAAATATCCCGAAGCAAGAGATTTAACTTATGCAGAGTTTTCTACAATATTTGTTTAGAAGTAATCAACAAGACTATGGCAGCCAAGAAAATGTGGGTTTTCAATTGGACGGATGTTTTTTGTCCCTCTGGGATGTGGAGAAAATTATTATTTGAGAATGCTTCTTAACATAGTCCGAGGGCAAAGAAACTATGAGCAAATAATTATTATAAATGGCGTTCAATATAATTCATTTAGGGATGCTTGCTATGCACTTGGTTTGTTGAATGAGGATAAATAATATGTCGATGGGATAATCGAAGCAAGTCATTAGGGATCTGCCAGCTATTTGAGAAATCTATTTGCAACATTGTTATTGTTAGATTCTTTGTCGAGACCTGAATTTGTTTGAGAACAATGTTGGCGTTATCTATCTGATGACATACTTTATAGACAACGCAACATGTGGCGTCATAAAGGTACTACATTTTATTCAATGCTTTATTACATAATAATTATTATTATTGCTTTGTCCTTTAAATTATTATAGTTGTCTGTTTGTCTCGATTTACAAATTTAGAATTGAGTGATGAAGAAATAAAAAATTATACACTCTGCAGATTGAAAAAATATTACGGAGTAGTGGTGAGAGTCTTCGAGACTTTGAAATAATGCCCTTCCCTGAGATCGTAGATGTTTCAATTCACAGTAATGGACTTATACAAGATGAATTGCGTTATGATAGAAACGCTCTGGCTGAAGATCACAAAAAATTTGTTTCTATTTTCACAACTGAGCAAAAGAAT
Organism: Forsythia suspensa; assembly: GCA_023638005.1. Taxonomy (NCBI): domain Eukaryota; kingdom Viridiplantae; phylum Streptophyta; class Magnoliopsida; order Lamiales; family Oleaceae; genus Forsythia; species Forsythia suspensa. The sequence goes on from CM042671.1 coordinate 36,488,244, forward strand.
GCTTATGAAACAATAATGCATGATGTTAAAGGTGATCGAGGAGGGGTATTTTTTCTTTATGGTGTTGGAGGTACGGGGAAGACTTTTGTGTGGAAAACTTTGTCAGCAACTTTGAGATCAAATGGCAAAATTGTTTTGACTATAGCATCAAGTGGTATAGCATCTATACTTTCTTCCAAGAGGTAGAACGACTCATTCTAGATTTGCCATTCCTATTACCCCAAATGAAGATTCTACCTGTAATATTAAACAAGGGGGTCCACTTGCTAAGTTAATTGTGAAAACTAAACTTATTATCTGGGATGAGGCACCTATGATGAATAGATATTTCTTTGAAGCTTTGGACAAAACTATGAGAGATATTATGAGGTTCAACAATCCATTGAGTTTGGAACAACCTTTTCGTAGTAAAACATTTGTTTTTTTAAAGAGATTTTAGATAAATTTTGCCTGTCATTCTGAAAGAAAGTAGGTAAGATATTGTGCTTGCAACAATCAACTCTTCATATTCGTAAAGACACTGTAAAGTTTTGAAGTTGACAAAAAATATGAGGCTTTAGGGTCTTGGATCAGACATTCATTCCACTGAATTAAAGGCCTTTTCAGATTGGATATCTAGCATGGAGGCGGAACAATTGGCGGTCCAAATGATGGTCATGCAACCATTGAAATACCTAACGATCTTTTGGTAGAGGAGTCAGGAGATTCTTTTGCGGCAATCGTAAATTGCACATATCCTTCTTTTTCAGATAATGTGAATGACCCATTATATCTACAAGGAAAGGCTATTCTTGCTCCAACTCTTGATGTTGTTGAATCAGTCAATGAATACATGAAAGACGTACTTAAGTTCTGATGCAACTTGCAAATCAGATTCCAACATTGATTTATTATTAGATATTCATACTCTAGAATTTTTGAATGGTATTAGATGTTTCGGGGTGCCTAATCATGAGCTAAAGTTAAAGGTTGTATTCCCGTTATGTTATTGAGAAATATCGATAATTCTACTGGGCTTTGTAATGGGACTAGATTGGTCATTACAAAGCTTGAAAATCATGATTTGGAGGCAAAAGTTATCTCAAATCATAATGCGGAGAACAAAGTTCTCATTATAAGAATGACTTTAACTCTGTCGGATCCAAGACTGCCTTTCCAACGAAGACAGTATGTGTTAATTGTCTTATACGCTATGACTATCAATAAAAGTCAGATTCAATCTCTCTTCCATGTAGAATTATATCTAAAAAAATCAGTTTTTAATCATGGATAACTTTATGTTGCATTGTAAAGAGTTATAAATTGTACGGGATTGAAGATGTTGATTTGTGATATGGATGGAGTGCCAATCAATTCGACCACAAACGTAGTTTTCAAAGAGGTGTTTCAAAATCTGGATTAGTTATATTATTTTTTTCTATTGTCAATGAGTAATCAAATAATATTTATATGATATTTTTTTTGTTTGAATGTAATAAATAAACAATACACTTTTAAAATATTTTAAAATCACTATCATGAAAAACAAGTGCCGAGCATCGCACGGATGATATACTAGTGTATGCTTATTCTATGATAGTGAAACTTAAATTTAGTTAAGAGTTTTAAATGGTGCCGCTAGAATTTTAATCTTGATTTTGTTTGAACTAGACATCTAAAATTCTGTTAAGTTGTGGAGCCTAATTTATTGTGTTACGCAGAGTTGAGCGCGGATCAACCAAGTGGGAGATTATTAAGGGTTTGTTCGAGATTTTTTCTTTGTAATTGGGTTGCCTTAGAATTTTATTATTACTAGGAAACCTTCATTGAGTTGTTATATATAGGACCGATTTCTTGTAAACAAATATCATCATTCATTATAGTGAAAATAATACAGCGACTAAAGACATGACGTAATCTTATATTAAGACAAACCTTGTATAAATTCTTGTGTTTTTTATTTTTGTCTTTTATTTATTGCTTCAATCCTAACAAATGGTATTAGAGACAAGTTCTGATTGAGAGAGATGGATGACGATGATCGAGGATCAACATTCAGAATCACCAAGTTTGATGATGTAGATTTTTCATTCGGGAAGATACAGATAGAAGATTATCTTTACAGTAAAAAGATGCACTAGCCATTGGATGAGAAACTAGAAACTATGAATGATAATGACTAGAACTTTCTTAACAGATAGGTGTTGGAAGTAATTCGACTAACACTGTCGAAGAACATGGCTCCTAACGTTGCAAAGGAGAAAACTAGTGTAGAATTGATGACGGTATTATCTGACATGTATTAGAATACCTCAGTGTGCAATAAAGTTCATCTAATGAAGAAGCTATTCAATCTGAATATGGTAGAAGGTGCTTCGACAGTAAAGTATCTTAATAAATTCAACACAATCGTCAATCAATTGGTCTCTGTGGATATTATGTTTGAGGATGAGATTTGTGCCCTAATCCTCTTGGCCTCACTACCAAATAGTTGGGAGTATCTAAAAGTGGCTGTCAGCAATTCCATGGAGAATGCAAAATTGAAACTTAATGATGTTTGAGATACAATTCTTGCTAAAGAAGTCTGTAGAAAATATGATTGAAAAGTCTCGACATCCAATTCTTCCATCGAAAATAGGGGTAGAAGTTATGAGAAAATTCCAACAAGGGTAATGGTAGAAAAAGTCGAGGAATGGCAATAGCAAGTCCAGAAATGGACGAGGTGCTGAATGATGGAATTGTGGTAAGTTTGGTCACCTGAAGAAGAATTGTAGAGGACCAAAGAAGAATGAAGAAAAGAACAATAATGATGTGAATACTACAATTGAAGAGGTAGAAGATTCCAAACGGGTCTTTGTGGAAAATTAACAAGGTGAGGCACATACCAAAATTGATGTGAAATCTTATCTCAGTTGGACAGCTTGATGATGAAGTGCACGATTTGAATTTTGGTAGTGGCCATTGGAAAGTAACGAAAGGAGCCCTGATTGTTGCATGATGAACTAAAAGGAGAGATCTGTACATGACTATCAACCTCGGAGATATAGTTGTTGTTGATGAATCTGCTACTAATTTAGATATGTGGCACTATAGGCTTGGACACATGAGCGAGAAGAGAATGAAAGTGCTTGATCTAAAGAGAAGTCGTTGAGTTAAAATCATGAATACATCCTATGTGAAGGTCAGATTCTGAAAGCAAAAAAATGGTGAGTTTCTCAAAATCTAGAGGGGACCCAAATACAGCCAAATTGGAATTGGTTCGTACATACATCTGGGGACCTTCTACTCTTACTTTCCTTGGAGGTTCCAATTATTATGTGACGTTTATTGATGATGCAAGTAGAAAGGTATGGGTCTATTTCTTGAAAAAGAAATATGATGTCTTAGATGCTTTCAAGTGGTGGAGAGCGATGGTTGAGAACAAAACAAATTTAAGGATAAAGTGCTTGCATTCAAACAATGGATGTGAATACATAGATGCAAATTTTCAAAGGTACTGTGCCGAAAATGGGATCAAGATAAGGAGGATTGTTCCAGGCAAACCGCAACACAATGATATAGCTAAGAGAATGAACAAGAGACTAAATAAGCATGCATGAAGTATGATATTACATGTAGGACTGCAAAGATGCTCTAGGCAAAGGCTATCGACACTGCGGCATATTTGATCAATAGAAGTCCTTTAATACCATTGGACTCCAAAATACCAGAAATCATTTGGAGTGAAAAGAGATAGACATTTATTTCTTAAAAGTGTTTGGTTCTATTTCTTATATTCACATTGATTCTACTTCCAGAAGTAAACTTGATGCCAAGTCTAAAAATATTTTTTTTATTAGCTACGATGATTTGGAGTTTGGTTATTATTTTTGGGATGAGCAAAATCGCAAGATTATCAAAAGCAAAGACATAATCTTCAATGAAGCAGCCATGCATAAGGACATATTGACATTAGACCCTAAAAGTACAAATCTTAAAGTTAAGAAATATGTGGTGATTCTATCGCAAGACTTTCCAGTTATTGAGACGGAGAAAACTGATGGCGAAGATCGAGAAAATATAACCCAAAAAGAAAATCGAGCACCCCTGTGACTGGGCTAAGAAGATCTACCAGAATAATTAGACCTCTATAGAGATATTCTCCATCGTTGTATTATATTCTACTAATTGATAGAGGTGAACTAGAAAGCTATAGTGAAGCCGTACAAGCTGATGAATCAGTCAAGTGGGAGTCAGTCATGAGAGATGAGATTGACTCATTATTGACCAACCAGACATGTCAATAGACATAGTTACCAAAAGGAAAGAAGGCTTTGCAAAACAAATGGATTTAACCGGATAAAAGTAGAACATGATGGCAGCAAACAATATAAAGTAATGCTAGTTGTAAAGGAATTTCAACAGGAAGAAGGCATTGACTACACTGAGATTTTTTCTCTTGTGGTGAAATTAACTACAATCAGAACATTACTTAGACTAGTGGCAGAAGAAGACCTGCTCCTAGAGCAGTTGGATGTAATGACAACCTTTCTTCATGGTGATTTAGAGAAAGAAATTTACATGAAGCATCTAGAAAGTTAGGAAGTACATAAATGAAAAAATAGTGTGTAGACTTCAAAAGAGCTTGTATGACCTTAAACAAGCTCCGAGACAGTGGTATAAGCAGTTTGATAGTTTTATGGATAGTAATGGCTTCTTGAGGTACTAGGCGGATCATTGTTGCTATATGAAGAACTTTAGTGACTCATATATTATCTTACTCCTTTATATTGATTACATGTTCATTGTGAGAGCTTGCAAACAAGAAATTGACAAGTTAAAAAGGAGTTGTCCAAAGAGTTTGCAATGAAATATTTAGGTGCTGCAAAACAAATCATTGGGATGAGAATTACTAAGGACATGGATGTTTTGAAACTGTCACAAGAAGAGTATATGAAGAAGGTGTTGTGCAAATTCAAGATGGATGAATATAAACCAGTGAGTACTCTATTGGCTAGTCACTTCAAGCTATCCAATGAACAGTCACCTTCTACATAGCAGGAGCGAGCCTACATGATAAAGGTACATTATGCTTCTGCTATTGGAAGTCTTATATATGCCATGATGTATACGAGACTGGACATAGCATATGTAGTGAGAGTTTTGAGTAGATATATGAGTAATCTCGAAAAACAACATTGGGAGACAGTAAAGTGGATTCTCAGGTACTTGAGAAGTACCACATATTCAATCTTGTGTTTCAAAAAATCAGGCTTGGGATTACATGGCTTTGTAAATGGCACATGGTATGGGACATTGATTGTAGGAAGAGTACTACTGGATATGTATACACATTGGGTGGTATAGTAGTTAGTTGGGTGTCTAAGTTGCATAAGATAGTTGCTATTTCTACTATTGAGACAGAGTATATTTCCGTGACTGAAGCTAGCAAATAGATAATATGGATGTAGTCTTTTTTGGAAGAATTAGGTTACAAGCATGAGAAGAGTATTGTATTGGAATAGTCAATGTGTTATTCACTCAGCAAAGAATCATATCTATCATGTGAAAACAAATAATATATAGATTTGTTATCACTTTATCAGATCGATTTTAGATGATGGAATCTTAGCGCTTGAGAAGATTCAGAACAGTCAAAATCCCACTGATATGTTGACAAAGACTGTTATAATTGAGAAATTGAAGTTGCAACAGAAATTGAAGTTGCAAGTTGTTGCAACTTCATTTGATCTTCTTCATTGAAGATTAGAGGAGGTGTACCGGCCGCTACAAAGGAAGGAGTTGATGATAGATTAGTCTCAAAGTGGGGATAGTTAAGCAGAGCTTAATTTGTTGCGCTACGCGGAGTTGAGCGCAGATCGACCAAGTAGGAAATTGTTAAGGGTGTTTTCGAGATTTTTCTTTGTTATTAGGTTGACTTAGAATTTCTTTATTACTAGGGAACCTTCATTGGGTTGCCTTAGAATTTTATTATTACTAGAGAAGCTTCATTGTGTTGTTATATATAAGACCGATCTCTTATAAACAAATATCATCATTCATTATAGTGAAAATACTACAGCGGATGAACACAGGACTTAGTCTCACATTGAGACGAACTTGTATAAATTATTGTGTTCTTTATTTTTTGCTATTTTTTTATTGCTCTAATCCTAACAAATTCAACTATGAGTGCTCATGTATATGCGAGGATTGCATGAGAAGGAGAAAAATAATGATTATCCTTGCTTTCCTTTATGGTCAGCACTTGGCATATACCACATCAGAGTCGGCTCGACTGTTGGCAAACTTATGCAACAACCTAAAGCCCTAGATTTTAGCAAGGCTCCAAAATTTTTAAAGAATTTGTTGAACTTGACTTTAATCATCGATTCTTTAAAATACAGCGCATTTTTACATAGAAATAATCTTTCAAAAAATGCTCTAATATTAATATTAATATTAATGAAATTCAAATTGTTGTTCATTGATTGCCATATAAGAGCATCTCCAATGCTATAATGTCAAGACACAATGTTTAGTACTTTTCTTGACAAATTATCAAAAAGTGATTATGTGGCACAATTAATGCTAAAATGTGTCTAGCACAATGTCTAATTCTAGACATTGTTCTTGACAATGTTCATCATTAATTTAATAATCTCTATCCAATCAATACATTTCTCCCTATTTCTTTTTTTTTTCTAAAAACCTAATAATAATTTGTCACATTTGCACAATGAACATTGTTGCATTGAAGAAGTTTTTTGATATAATGTCAATATCTTTTGCCACATATATATAGTAGACATTGTTGCATTGGAGATGATCTAATAAAATTTTCTAATGTTTATTGGAAGAATTAAAGAAGGGTAAGGGGCCTCGACCTCAACATGAAACGTGGGCAATAAAAGCCTTCTTGTCCAATATGCAATTAGGCCTTGATACTTTAGTCTTAGAAAAATGGACACAAATATTAATGGAAAAATTTGGTACATATCAATATTTAATTTTGTATTTTGATAAATGATAAAACTATCAAAAATTAGAACAATCAGTCACAAATTGTAAAAATTAGGTGTACTATGTTTCATTTATCTTCCCTATATTATTTAACAATAATAATTAAAACAATATTATTTAGATAAAAGATAAGATTTTGTAACCGACATTTGAATATGACTCGGATAAACATGTGATATAAGTATATAACTATATTATCTCTCATCAAATTCTATCCATAAAATTTAGGATTAGTTACTATCATGTTTTACAATGAAAAAAATCTAGTTCGTAGAGAGAAAAAAAACAATATTCTATCTTTGACTGAAGAAAAGCATTGTGATTCGAATATGAAACATTGTGACCAGCGATCTCTGAATGGACAGCCATAGGAAAGGGGTCACACAATTAATCATCAAATACTAAACCATTACTACAGGTCACAACAATCACAAATTATAATCAGATAACTAGAGAGAAAAATACACCAGATTATCATGTCACAAATTATCACCAGAACAACATTTTTCAAATATTTAACATAAAATTAAAGTCACAGCCACATGAAAGGGGTCACACAATTAATCATCAGATACTAAACCATAACAGCAAGTCACAACAGTCAAAAACTATTACCAGATAACTAGTGACAAGCATACATCAGATTATCAGGTCACAAACTATCACCAGATAATTATTCACATATAATCACCAGATAATCATGATAAATGATCCACAAAAATCAGTATTACCATTGAAGATTTGGAGCTAAGATTTTTTAAATTTGGGGTTGAACAGAAATTGAAATCGATTTTTAGGTTTTGTTGAAAGCCTAATTTTGGAAGAATTTTCCAAAATACTTTCTTGAATCAGCGTGATGATGAATGTTTGGGAAAAATAGATTATCTCTCCGTTTCGATTTTGAAACTCCTCTCATGATGATGAAGGTTGGTCAATTTGTTCAGGGATAGTGTTTTAGTAAAGATAAATACAAATAGTGATGAGTTTTGAATGCTAAAATCTCTTTTCTTTAACAACCTAAATATATAATATATCGGTTCCTAATTATTAGTAAAGATAAATACAAATAGTGATAATAAATTTTTAATTAAATATTTAATTAATTAGTTGGATTTTAATTTATTAATTAAAATAATATCTGATTCTTCAAAAAATAAATTGTTAACATGATTTGTCAAAATAAATATATAAAAGTAGTGTTAAGCTTAAGAATCTCAATATTAATTAACATTGGATCACCAGTGTTGATGTACAATGTGACCCTACACTACAAATATGAACACAATTAGAAGAAAAAAACACAAGTGCATTTCCAATTAGTGTGAGAATTAGAAGACATTTTGATTCTGACTGCTGTGTTTAATCTCAAGTATACTATTGTGTGGTAATTCTGGTGAACATAATTTAAATAGCCAGTGGCCTAGAATAAGTTTATTTATTGATCAAAATTAGAATAAGTTACTTATTTTAAGAATAATATCTATTAAAATAGAATATCTTTTATTTATAAGAAAGAAAAAAGTCATAGCAAAAAATTTACTTAAACACATGTTTGATAATACTTAAATTATAATTTCAACTGATCAAATTAGTCAAGTATATTTTTTATCTACATATTTAATAGAGTCCACAACTTATAATCTACTTTTTATTCATATATTCACCAATAACTTAAAATATAAACACTTAAAAAATAATTTCAACACTATCAAAAGTTAAAAAGAACAAAGTTGCACAAGGAGCTTAATAGACTTTTGAGTTGCACAAAATGGCCGGTCAAAGTACCTATGCTTAACATTGATATTCTTAGAGTTGACTATTCAGAAACCAACACGAGTCACCGTCCAGGCAGAGATCTTGAGCTGACCCCACGTTATACTTACTAGTTTTTAACCCGTGTGATGCATGGTAGTTGTGTTCCGTGATAGTAATTTCAAAAAAAAATTAAGAAAGTTTATTAGTTATTGGTTATAATGAAATCAAATACAAAAGCATCATATAAATAATATTTTATTGGATATTGTTATTAAAAATTTAAAAAACAACATAGCTAATCAAAAAAAAAAAAAACAAAAATTAATATAGCGTATATAATATAAAAATATATATAATATGATTGGCATTAAATGTATTAATGTATTTTAACTGATATTAAATGCATTAATGTATTTTGACTTTGGATATTGGAAATGATCTATTTTTTTTACAAAATCGAAGCATTAAATTAATTAATTAAAAATAAAAAAAATTAATCTGTACAATGGAATCGTAATTAGGTTGAATGAATATTTTTTTAATTGCAAAATGAAAAGTCATATTGATAAGATTGAATTGTAAAATGAAAAATGTGCATAGCGCAGAAGGTTAATTGATAAGCTTATTTAATTTAATTTTGAATTGCAAAACGAAAAAAAAAAATGCAGAGTCCATTATTCTGCTTTCGTTTTTTGAGAAAGTTAATTAATAAACTTATTTAATGTAATTTTACAAAACCGAAGCATGAAATGAAGTAAAAAAAAAAAAAAATTAATGTAGCGTAGATAATATAAATATACATATAATGTGATTGGTATTAAATGTATTAATGTATTTTGACTTTGGACAATAGAAATGATCTCTTTTTTTTACAAAACCAAAACATTAAATGAATTAATTAAAAAAAAAAAAAAATCAGTATTCTCGAATATTTTTTTAATGGAATTGTAATTAGGTTGAATGAATTTTTTTTAATTGCAAAATAAAAAGTTACATTGATAAGATTGAATTGCAAAATGAAAAAAAAGTAAAAAGCCCATAAAGTTAATTAATAAGTTTATTTAATTTAATATTGAATTGCAAAACGAAAAAAATGCAGAACCCTTTATTTTTCTTTCGTTTTTTGAGAAAATTGATTAATAAGTTTATTTAACGTAATTTTACAAAATCGAAGCATGAAAAGAAGTAAAAAAAAAATTAATGTAGCGTAGATAATATAAATATACATATAATGCGATTGGTATTAAGTGTATTAATGTATTTTGACTTTGAATATTGGAAAGGATCTATTTTTTTACAAAATCGAAGCATTAAATGAATTAATTAAAAATATATATATGTACAGTCGAATCGTAATTAGGTTGAATGAATGTTATTTTAGTTGCAAAATAAAAAATCACATTGATGAGATTGAATTGCAAAATGAAAAATGTGCGTAGCATAGATAGAAAGTTAATTAATAAGCTTATTTAATTTGATTTTGAATTGCAAAACGAACAAAATGCAGAGCCCTTTATTTTGCTTTCCTTTTTTGAGTAAGTTAATTAATAAGCTTATTTAATGTAATTTTACAAAACCGAAGCATAAGATGAAGTAAAAAAAAAAAATTAATGTAGCGTAGATAATATAAATATACATATAGTGTGATTGGTATTAAATGTATTAATGTATTTTGACTTTGGATATTATAAATGATCTATTTTTTTACAAAATCAAAGTCTTAAATGAATTAATTAAAAAAAATTAATATGTACAGTGGAATCGTAATTAGGTTGAATGAATGATTTTTAATTGCAAAATGAAAAGTCACATTAATAAGATTGAATTGCAAAATGAAAAATGTGCAGAGCCGGAAGGTTAATTAATAAGCTTATTTAATTTAATTTTTAATTGCAAAACGAAAAAAAATGCAGAGCCCTTTATTGGTTTGGTTTCTTTTTGAGGAAATTAATTAATAAGCTTATTTAATGTAATTTTACAAAATTGAAGCATGAAATGAAGTAAAAAAAAAAAAATGTAGCTTAATATAATATAAATATACATATAATGTGATTGGTATTAAATGTATTAATGTATTTTGACTTTGGATATTATAAATGATCTATTTTTTTACAATACCAAAGCATTAAATGAATTAATTAAAAATGAAAAAAAATTAAATAAACTAATCAAAATGGAATCGTAATTAGGTTGAATGAATGTTTCTTTTAATTGCAAAACGAAAAGTCACATTGATAAGATTGAATTTCAATGAAAAATGTGTAGAGCCCAGAAAGTTAATTAATAAACTTATTTAATTTAATTTTTAATTGCAAAAAGAAAAAAATACAAAGCCCTTTATTTTGCTTTCGTTTTTTGAGGAAGTTAATTAATAAGCTTATTTAATGTAATTTTACAAAATCGAAGCATGAAATGAAATTAAAAAAAAAAATGATGTAGCATAGATAATATATATATATATATATATATATATGAGTCTTAATTTTTTTATCGTAGCTTTCTTCGTCCAACACGACACCGCTTGACAATGAAATAGTCGCAATTTTTGACCTTTGTATTTTTTTTTTTTTAAATTGGTGCTTTGGCTTTGGTTTGTTGAGTTATTGGCCATTTTAGAGCTGCATTCAACTCGATTGGGGCCAAAAGCACGTAACACCATCACTAATAAATCAGCATTCAACTATTCTACATACTTCACAAATCTTCTCGGATCCCCACGAGTACTTGTGTTTTAGTATTAACCCCGATTAGAGAAACATCAAAACCCCCATCAATAATAGGACAAGACTATGACAAAAGCACACAATATCATAGTTTTGGGAAATTTGACAACCATCCTTTGAGTTAATTAGTTTTATTTACATTGCTTAATAATTCATGGCAATGTCTTAGGCTCAGGCCACATGATTTAGAGAATGGTTAATGAAGATTATTACAAGAAAATTGTAAATTAGAGTGGCATCAATCTGCAATACAAAGTTTTTCCAGAAAGTGAGATTCATTTGCCAACACCAGTATACAAAATGAGCGCGCATTCACGTAGGGAATACTTCATTTGACTACAATTTATCTACATCAATTATAGTTTATATTATTGTTGTTTTTAACAAGAGGAAAAACGAAAAAAAAAAAAAAAAACTAATTTCTCGGCAACCAACTTCATGCATAATAATATATATATATATATATATATATATATATATATATATATACACACACACACACACACACGTATAATATGTGACATAAAGTCAAAAAGAAGAAATTTATAATCGGTGAATGGAAGATAATTACTTTTCATTTACTTCTATACTTTTATTGTTTCGGCAACAGAAAAGAACACCTAACAATATGGGGTGAAGGTGCCGATGAATATGTTAAGCGGACTCGGAATGGAGGATTTCTGCTCCAAGCACTCCTCTGTTTCAATTCTCCGCCTTTTTTTAACCTAGAGTATCTTTGTTCTCTCACCCCTCTTGAATATGTTAATCATTCTTAAAAAATATATAATGTGATTGGTATTAAATGTATTAATGTATTTTAACGGTATTAAATGCATTAATGTATTTTGACTTTGGATATTGGAAATGATCTATTTTTTTTTTTACAAAATCAAGCATTAAATTAATTAATTAAAATTAAAAAAATTAATTTGTACAATGGAATCGTAATTAAGTTGAATGAATATTTTTTTAATCGCAAAATAAAGGTTCTGAAGAAATTGCCCACTGAAAGAGACATATACCTTATGCAACTCAACTATCATAACTTCAAGAAATGGGTTTCTTCGACACCAAAGAGAACATTAGAGCACTGCTTGCTACTTCTGGAAACGTTCAAATATTAGTTTTTAATATAGTTAAAATGTCAACCTTGGAAGCTAAAATTTTTTCTCGAAAAAATTAGAAAAAGACGAAGGAAATGATAAAACTCATATTTAAAAAAAAAATTGTGAACAGTAAAAATCTCAGCAATGAACAGTGTATTGCCGAGAAGCTCGACAATGAACATTTCATTGTCCCATATTAAAAAAAAAAAAAAAAAATTGTGAACAAATTAAAATCTAAGCAATGAGCAGATTTTTATTGTTCATTAGAATTTTTTTTTTTTTACAATTTTTTCTTTAGTTTATTTTTATTTTACACCTATTCATTCAAAGAACTTCGGCAATGAGCAAAGAACCAAAGAATTTTTCTTTTAAATACATATGTGTGAGTTTAAAATATATATATAACATTAATTTGTCATTGCCCAACAACTCGGCAATGAACCAAATAATTTTTTTCTTTTTTTTTTTTTGTATTACATATGTGTGGGTTTTAAATAATATATATATATATATATATATATATATATATCGTGAACAGAGTATCCAAAAAAACAAAATTTTGTTAGTAATACATATATGTTCATCGTAGTTGCTCGGCAATGATAACTAAAGAATTTTTTTTTTTTTTTTTGTAATACATGTGTGGGTTTTTTAAAAAAAAAATTAAATCAACAGAACTTTGTACTTATTCACATTAACCAATTTTTTTTTTTTTGTAATACATATGTGTTAGTTAAAAAAAAAAATTAATTGATAATTTGTCATTCTGAGAGCAACTCGACAATGAACCAAAGAATTTTTTTTTTTATTACATATGTGTGGGTTTTAAACAAAAAATATTTCGTGAAAGTACTCTTTGTACTTTTCACAGTAACAATTTTTTTTTTTTTTTTTTTGTAATACATATGTGTGAGTCTTAAAAAAAAAAAAAAATTTTGATAATTTGTCATTACCGAAACAACTCGGCAATGAACCAAAGAAATTTTTGTTTTTTGTAATACATGTGTCGATTTTAAAAAATAAAAAAATATTTCGTGAACAGTACTCTGTTCACAGTAACCAAATTTTTTTTTTTTTTTGTAATACGTATGTGTGAGTTTAAAAAAAAAATTAACAATAATTTGTCATTGCCGAGCAACTCGGCAATGAACCAAAGAAAAATATATATATATATATATATATATATTTTATATTACATATGTGTGGGTTTTTGACGAAAAAAAAATCCTTTGTCTTTATTCTGATAACCAAAATTTTTTTTTTTTTTTTTTGGTAATACATGCGTGAGTTTAAAAAAAAAAAATTAACTGTAATTTGGCTATGACAAATTATAAAAAATTCATTTGATAATTTTTTTTTTGTCTTTTTCTAATCTTTTTGACAATTTTTTTTTTTAGTTTATTTTTCCTTATTTGTTCTTATTATACACATTTTCATTCAATTTTTTCATTAATCTTTTTTATTTTATCTTATAAGCAAATTTGAAATTTTTTTATTTTATTTTTTATAATGTTGTCGAGTTACTTGACAACATTGAATTTGAATTTTTTTTTTTTTTTTTTTTTAGTGTGTGTTGTCGAGTAACTCGACAACATTGTAAGTTGATTTTTTTTTACACATGGACATTGACCCATTTTATTTTTATTTTATTTTAAGAATAATTGTATAAAGGTTCCTATCGTTTCAACCTAAAACTTTTCACTATATTTTTCACTAGCCAAAACTAGTATGTGTGTCTATGTGTGTGTATATATATATATAATGTGATTGGTATTAAATGTATTAATATATTTTGACTTTGGATATTGGAAAGGATCTATTTTTTTTTACAAAGTCAAAGCATTAAATGAATTAACTAAAAATAAACAAAATTTAATCCGTTACAATGAAAAAATCGTAATTAGGTTGAATGATTTTTTTTTTAATTACAAAATGAAAAGTCACATTGATAAGATTGAATTGCAAAATAAAAAATGTACAGAGCCCATAAAGTTAACTAATAAGCTTATTTAATTTAATTTTGAATTGCAAAACTAAAAAAATGCATAGTCCTTTATTTTCCTTTTGTTTTTTGAGGAAGTTGATTGATAAGCTTATTTAATGTAATTTTACAAAACCGAAGCATGAAATGTATTTTGATATTAAATGTATTAATGTATTTTGACTTTGGATATTGGAAATGATTTATTTTTATACAAAATCGAAGCATTAAATGAATTAATTAAAAATAAAAAAATTTTGAAAAATTAATAGTTGACTTTACTGTTGATTGCTACTTGACTAAATTCTATGCAGACTATCCTACTTTTATATATAATATAGATATATATATATATGTTGGTACGGGATAATTCTTGAGTTGTCAATGGATTTGTACCTCAATAGGTTGCTTCAATTTAGTTTTAAATTTCTCTCACATTCCATTACATTCTTCTCAAAATTGATATAAGTACTTAATTCACAGTCATACCATAATGATTTTTCACATAATTACTATGTGGCACTTATGACCAGTCTTATAATTTTTGGACACAAAGTAAACTTTATAAATTAGGTCTTCAATCGACACTTTATGAAAATTATGGAATGACACAGTACGATACTTTGAAAATTCTACTGTCACAACTCACAATCCTAAAATGAAAATTGATTTTAAACAAATTTCTTCTACTAGAATCACATGCAATGAATATTATAGAAATATGTGAAATACAATTATTTTAATTTAGAGCATTTCTAATGCGACCATATATTACACTAAAAAATGGTGTCATATCATCTCAAAATACTTACACGACAAGAAAAAAAGTAGAGGATGTCTAGCACACTATCCACATTTGGACGGTGTGTTAGACATCTTCCATTATTTTTTACAATAAATATATATCTAAATGTGTGTTAATTAGCCTATTTTATTTAATTTGTTATAATTTATTTCTATCATAATGTGTGCTATTTATCTTTTATTTAATTTTTTTTATAATTTATCTATATTTCATCTCTGGTACAATTGGACAACAATTTTATCAATCCACAACTCCATTGGAAATGCTCTTCTATCCGTCTCCATTTAATTACTTGCCACATGACATGTACAACACTCACATTGTTGTATTGGAAATGCTCTTAGGAGACAAAATAATAGAATTCTTCCACAATTGGGAAGTGCAAATTAATTATTGATGCATTTTTCCAAGGTTTCTACTGATTCAAGACCACCATATTTTTAATTAAATCATAGCATATATGATAGAACCCAAAAGTAAATATAGATTAAGCTATTTGATATATAAATAATAAATTAGTAACTATAGACTACTGAATTTGCTTGTTCTGTTTTAGTTTATGTCTCAAACGGTCAAACCACCATATTTGGAGATTAAAATATAAAAGTAGAGATAAATTATTAGATGCTTTCTCTTCCATTTCAATTTCTTTAGCTACCAAAAAGAATTTTAATAGTCTAAATCATAATTTTCAGTCAAAGAGTCATTTCTAATCTAAAACTCATCAATAAATTCAACATGCAGAAAAAATAAAAATTGCAAACATTTACCAATAAATTTATCTAAATCACACCCAAGAATTTTTTATATCAAAAGATTTAAAACTCATAATAATTTAGCAATACTTCATAAACAAAAAATCAAAAGAAAATGAAATTACGATAATGCAATTATGAAATACTTGAAAGTAGATTTTCTTTTGACAATGGTGAAAGTTGGAAATTAGTATTTAGGGTACTTTGCATTAGTGCACTTCGCTGATAAATGATAACGGGAGATTCAAGACTGAATACTTGGATTAAAAAATAGAAGGTGATATGTATTGGGTCAAATTTGGATTGGACTAGACTTATCATTTTTTTTTTGTTATAATAAAAGTGGGAAACATGCTTTGAATTGGGCTACACATAGATTGATTTTTTCCCCAAAAAATGTGGCTAACCAAGATTGGGGCCCTTTTGATTTTGGGCCCGAAATGTGGGCCTCACTTACTTTGGCCCAAAACCGGCTATGATAACACTCAAACAAAAAATGGTAAAATAGCAATGCCGCACAGTAATTAGTTAAAGATTTGTTACACTATAACTGTCAATTTAATAAATTTTACTAATTTTGGAATTAAATGACTGGCATAAAAATTACCAAGTTCAGATTTTGTTGAAAGTTTAATAACTGTAGATGAAAATTACCCGCATTCTGTATTTTGAGTCCTGTTCTTGGGCAAGATAAAATTTGCCCACCGCTAATGTGGCAAGCTCCATATCAGCCAAGCTGGCCACATCAGCGGCCCTTTTGAAACACAAAATAGACAGGTAAATTTGCTACTCCCATTTTCAAAGATGAATAAGGTGTGCCAAGAAACCCAAACTTTGAAGAAGTTGTGAAGAAGAACCCAAGCTACTCCCATTCCACGACCCATTTCTATGAAGAAGCTGTGAAGAAGAAGAAGAATTGACGATCGAACCGACAAAGAAGAAACAAAAAAAAAAAAAAGTGGTTGCCAGCAGCGTAGATCTCGCTAGATCTATCGTCGGGTTCGTCTTGAGTCAAGTGGGATCTCCGCCGCCGAGGAGCGCAGATCTCAGAGATAGCACAGACTGGCGGTGTGCATCCACCGAAATTGTGTGGCGAACGGTCACGCAGATCCGGTGGTTTTCTTCGGTAGATTTTTTTTTAAGTTTTGTACCATGGTGGATTTTGGTGGTTGATGATAAAATGGAGAAGGTTGGTGGTTGCGGTGATTTTTCCTGCGTGGACGATGCCTGATGAAAAGAAGCAAAGCCGAGACGATGCCTGTCCATTTTGTGTTTCAAAATGGCATTCTGCCGGCTAAGCTAGCTCACGACGTGAGAGCTTGCCACGTCAGTGGTGGGTAAATTTTCTCCATCCCCCAAGGAGCAGGGAAACAAGACTCTTTGTATTTTTGAAGGTGATTGTGTGTGTGCATGCATGGAAGCCAAATTTAGCAACGTTAGGCTAAATTATTGAAAATGTTAGATATGGGTATCCATATCATTTTAAAGTGTTCACTTTAGTCTAGTCTTACTAAAATTATTTTATCTAAAAAACAAAGACAATTATATATTATGTTAGACGGGATAGCTAAATCATATTGCATCTCTATTTTAAAAATTTGTTTAACTATGTTTAGTTCAGCATATCAAATATTTCAAATATACTATATTTAGAAAAATGAGATCTTAATTAGATGTCCGTTGACCTCTAGAAATACACTATCCATCCCTAATCATTCCTTTGTGTATACACTTTGACAATCGTTAAACACCAAAATTGCCAGATAAAATGGAGTCTACAATCGTTGGCACTCTGACGATCAAGTCAACTGCTGGTACGAGATGATATAGGGGATTTTTTGGTGTGGAAAAGACTAACAAACGCAGATATTTGACCAGAAAATAATGCGTCAAAAGGGGAGACGTGTATTTATAGGGAGAGAGCCCGAGTTCGTTAAAGACAGTAATCAATTAGTTATGTGATTGAATTGTCTTTCCTTGTGAAAATAAAGTTGTTCCCAGATTGGCCGCGGTCCTTAGGATTTCACCTCCCCCCTCCCATATCTTTGTCAATATTTAATATTGCACTGCTGAATTATCTTATCAATCAAGAGTAATTTTTTCTTAAATTATCTCTCCAACAGTGGTTGGAATTTCGCCTATGAAGACAAACTGCATGGGGATTTCATGAGCATATGAGGACCTTCGACAAAGGTCTGTACTGGATGGGTTTCGTTATAGTTGCGAAGGCAATGAGGTTCGATAGTAGAACATAGTTGAAAATACGCAATGATCTCTAGTGCCATGAGGCTGAAATTGCCATGGGTAATTTGAGCGAACGCTAAGATGGCCTTTGTTGGGATCCGCAAATTGATGTAGCATCCCCGCCAAATCCAGGCCGTAATAATATCTAAAATTAGAAACGCTATTAGAATTAAGCAAAATGAAGATAACATGAGACCATATTTAGAAGTATAGTTTCTCAATTAACTTAAAAATAATTTGTTGCTGATGGAGATTAACAATTAGATTATATAAGCTAAACTTAATTTTAGTGAAAGGCGTAAGGGGGAAAATGTGGGGTCCACAGTCTTTGTTTGACTTAAATAATGGAACACTAGTGTAATTAGATAATATGACTAATCTTGATTATCTTTTAAGCTGTACCCATCTATGATGCTGACGTTTACCTTTCCTTTACACTTTGTTTCTGTCTTTTTCAAGATTCTTTTTTTCCGTAATCTGAATTACCAAAAGCTACACAAAACAACTTCTTTTCTACTACACCACATATTTGATAACATGTTTGTCAGTATTTATATGTATTTATAAAATAATTAAATATTATTTTTATTTATATATTTCTTAGAATTCATAATTTTGACTCATTTTTTATCTACACATTCTATAGAATTTATTGATTTAGATAAGGTTAGTCATTGTGGTACTTTTGAGTTGTCTACTATGCAAATTCGTACTTATTTTACTAAAACGCGACTCTTTTTCATAAACTATTCTTTAATAAACGAATGATATGAATTTATATTTTAAAATAATAATAATAATTGGTAATATTTTATGGTTAAATTTGGCTAACACGTGTGGCGTGAACACATGCTGTGTACATATTATGAGATGACACTTTTTTTTAATAGACTTGTGGGTCCCCAATTAAATAGGAAAAAGCTTGCCCCACATGGACTCGTGAGTCCTAGAAAAGCCATTTGAACAAATTAGTTGGCATCTAAATGATTAGTTATCACGAGACTATCATAACTAATGAATAGCTAATCCAATATCACGAAATTTAACTATAGATGTGTTTTTTTTTTTTTTTTTGTTTTTTGAAGTTTAATCCCATTAAATTAGTGAGCTCGTTTCACAAGATTAAAGTGAGGTGAAGCTAAATTGTCATTTCCATTGCAATAAATCGAATATTTGAAATTAGAATCATATTCAAAATTTACTTGTTCTTAGATCGAAAATTCATCCCATCCTAGATTTTAGATTTTCTACTAACAATCGTGATGTCAAATTCAATATGTTGACATATAGTTCATTGATCTCATTGGAAAAAAAATTTCTAACATTTATGGGAACAATTAAAGAAGGGTAAGGGGCCTTGGCCTCAACATGAAAGCAAACCTAAAAAAGGTGTTATAATCGAAAATGTACTGCTAAAAGCAAAATTGAGGACATGTAGTCGAAGATCATACTATTAAATAAAAACAAGAGTGTAGATATTCAAGAAGTATTAATCAAGTTATTGAGGATAAATAACTCGATAAAAACTTTGCTAATACAAATTGTTACTGTGATCGAGCTAATACAACGCAACAATACCGTCCCAATCTATTTTACTTAGTAAGTTAGAACATGTTTGGTTCAGATTATAAATTAAAATTGGTTTTTTTTTTATCCTACAAAAATTGACTTTTCAAAAAATTTTAATTTCACCTTTAAAAGTTTGAAAAATCAATTATTGTAGGCTAAAAAATAATCAATTTTTGATTTATAATCTGGACCACGCTCTTATTATTTTCATATTGGAAACATTTTCTTGCACATAACCAAGAAGCTAATTTAATATATGCTAACAGTTGAGGCCCTTGAGGCGTCATTTATTTAAGTATCCACATATTATGGGTTCCCTCTTCAACTTCGTATTGAATGAAAAACAAAAAGCCAAACTAGCCAAGAAAGTGAAAATTTGCAATTTTGACCAAGTAGAGGACACTATTATCAAATCACGTAAATCTTTTTCTAAACATAAAGTTGATAAATCAAGAAATTAGGCAACAAAATATGGATCCGTTATCCATATTTAAGGTCACATTTCCTAACAAAAGCAAATATAGTTCGGGATTGCTATCAAACATAGTTTTTATTCATATATTTCATACGATTCATAACTTTTATCAAAATTTTATCAATACATATATACATGCTTATAATCTACATAAAGTTGTAGTTCAACCAATCTTCCGGAATTGGGGGTGGGGGATGCTAAATATGATCACAAAGACACTGTTTTATTTACAAGTACCGTGTACAACTTCATATCTCATTACAGCTGAAGATTACAACATATATTCATTCAGCTCAATAGAGGAAACCAGCGTTCTCGTAAATCCGACTGGTAAGAGATCATAAAGAGCAGAAGCACAAGAAGAAACCCAACTCCCCACGGGGTTCCCCCGGCCTGGTGAATCGCGTATTGCTCCGGAAAAGGGATGAAGAAAAAGACCCTTGTAAGGAAGAAAGCAAATGGAGAACCAGTAGAAGGAGCAATGGAGACAGCATAAGAACCAGCTTTATCTGATCAAACAAATCTTCGAATAAAGACTCAGTGTTGATGTACCATGTGAATCCTACAAACATTAACAGAGTAACAAGAAAAAAACATAAGTGCATTGGAAAAGAAGGCTGAGAATTAGAAGACATTTTCCAAATGTTTGATTAAATTTCTGTGTTTTTTTTTAAAGTGTTGGTGAGTTTATATAGCGAGTGGCTTAGGTTAGGCTCATTCATAATTCAACATTTTTAATTTGAATGCAGAGAATAGTTCTCACTCGCTTTAATCGAATGTGAAAAGCACGCGTCTTTTCTTGTCTAATTGTTTTGAAAATATGTAAATCTTCCAATGGCAAGAACCCATTTCCAAAAGTAGAAAAAGGAACCTACGTATCGAGTACGTGTCTAGTTTGAATCGTCTTCCAAAATTGTGGATCAACCAGTCCTTGAATTCGCTAATATCTTGGATCGACCCAAATATTTATTTTTAAATATTTTTTGATTTTTTAGAATTTAATACAATTTGAAATTAGTCCATAATTTAAAAAATTGAAATTTTTATTAACATGTTTGATCATTACTCCGTTATATTAATTGTGGAATACCAAAAATAATTTATATTTTACCTTTTTTTTTTTGTAAATAAAACTAATCGATCTGATTTTCATAGGTAATGAAGATTACTAATAACTATCTTGGCACAACTTGTCTATTATAAACAATCAATTCGATCAAGGTCATGTTAGTTTATATATTTTTAGTATTTTAACGAATTGAGTCGTTCAGACATGATCAGGTATTCTATCAACTCATTAAGTTAGAATTTAGAAATAAGTGATATATTGTGCCAATAATTCTTAATTTTGAAAATATATTTTATTTTTTTATACCTATAGTAAAAGGGATTGGATTCCACAAGGCGCGTGTGATGAAATTTTGGTGAATTTGACATTTAGAGTATTTTGAGCCCCAATTATATTACATAAAATTCACAATTTATTTATTTTAAACACACCTAAATATGTGCTAAGAACAAAATGGCCGGTGAAAGACTTTGACATTCTCAGTATTGACCACTCAGGATCTGACACGATTAATCCTAGATCTTGAGGTGACCCCATATTATATTTGTACTTTATATTTCTTTGACCTATATATATGGAATATATACATGCATGCATGTAAGCAAAATATACCCAAGCATAGCATAGAAATGGGTACCCATAACATTCTTTAATGCTCTCTTTTTGCAGTGGTGGAAATGCTAGACATTTTAAATTGAAAGATTCAAACAAGAGTGGAGCTATGATATGGCCGAGGGAGGTTGCCCCGAATTTTTTTTTCCTTAAACCACAATTCATCGAACATATTTTTATAAGAATCTTATTTTTTTTTACGATAACTCGACCTTTCAATTCGACAGAAAGAAATCAGACGATGTGATTCTTGCAACCGCCTGCCGTGCGTGAATCGTGATTTGAAGTTCACATACCAGAAAATGAGAAGTTTAGTGGCAGAAGAAAATGAATATCAATTCATTTTGAAACCTTCTTTGTTTAGCTTATTCATTTTTGTTGTGTTTAATTAATTATTTGGTTTGGATAATTAGACATTAAGTTTGACTGGTTAATAAATTAAAAAAATAAAAAAATAAAAATTTTTTTTTTAGAAAGTTGGGGGGGTGCCCCTCTGCCCCTGCTCTTTAGTCTAATCAAAGACAGTCATAACGCACATTTGATACGTTGAATCGGACGAATTACTTTGAACAATATGGAAAAAGAATAAATAAATAAATTTTTTATTACTGTATATTCGATCCTTTCTAATTTTGAGTAGTAGATATGTACTAAAGATATATAGTTGTGCTTCTTTGTTTTTTATTTTGTTTATTCATGTTTATAAGTTTATTTCAGTATATTAAACATATCAAGAAAGTCTTTTTATGCCCATAATCACTTGTATTTGTAAATTTAAATTATAATTTAAGTTTGTTAAATTGATCAAACATATTTTTTGTCTCGACATTTCGTATGACACCACAACTTACTACTCACTTATTATTAAAAAAAAATAAAATTACATGGCAAAAATATCATATTTATATGATTCACAACTTATAAATATTTAAAAATAATTTTAGCACTACTAAACATGTTATTAATGACATGCCAAAAATTACGAATAGGATTAATATTAGCTTAAAATAGTCCTAATTTCTGAATTATTAGAAGAATCTTCTAGATAATCATAAGATAATTAGTATTTAGTATCAGTCTATATAGTTACGTACGACACTAAACGATTAATTCTGTTAAATAAGTTTTATATTCTAACATTTAAATCAAACTATCAATTAGTAATACTTAATGCCATGTAAAGGTGGGGTGGAGTGGGGGACGGCGGGGTTCATAGCCTTTCGGTTAGCCTTAAATAATGGAATAATGATGACTAATCTTTAAGCTGTACCCAACCATTTGTAGCCCAACTCGTGATTCTACGATGCTGACGCTTATCCCCTTCCTTTACACTTTGTTTATGTCTTTTTCAAGATTCTTTTTTCACAATTCTAATACCCATCTCTTCAAAGCCACGGAAAACCCTTTTTTTTTTTTTTTTGTTTTGAAAGGTCGTGGCAAAGTCGATTCAAGTACTAGGCAAGTTAAGCAATCTTTTAAAGCCCTATATTTATTGAAGACCCAAAACATTTAAAATTTACATATTAATTTTGTAACGTCCTAAATTTTTTCAATTCGGATAGTCACTAAAATAATTTTTAAATAATATTTGACGATTCCAAATAAATTTTTTTCGTGCTTTTAACAGCAGTTTTAAAATTGTAAGTATTATGAAAAAAAAAAACATGCTCACAATGAAAAAGAAATTAATTTCTAAAATTGAAAGATTTTACCTATACTGCGATAGGTGTCGCCACAAATTATTTGACAATCCAAACGTACTACAAAAATTACAATATTTGAAATGTACAAACTTGAGACTACAGACTACAACATTTCAAACCTTAGCTACCTTTTTTGGTAGGTTAAAGATGTGGCCAAAGTTGCTTAAAAAAAAATGTCTCGTGCTTTAAGGCAATCTGCTAAAACGTTCATAATAAATTCATACGATGAAATTTTTGATTGATTCCAATTTTGATATTTGACATCATAAAAGGCTATCCATAGCCATTGATTTTATTAAAAACTTCAAATACATAGAGTGTTATGATTTTTCAAATTAGGGACACAAAACCGAAATTTTCGTAAATGAAACAAGGCAATTTTCGCTTTCAATTTCCAATCGACAATTAAATCAACATCTCGGTTTTCCTTGTATCTTACAAGGTTAAAGAAAATAAAACTAATACTTAATTCCAAATTTATATCATAAAGGACTCGATCATCTCGACGCCAAAACTTAAATAAAATACAATAAGCCAACTTCATGATCGCTAGCATACGCCATCGTGCCAATGCCAACCATCTCAATCTAAAAATGTATTTATCTTGGGATGAGTATTTCATAAAAAACACTCGGTAGAGAATATATTAACATGCGAAAAAATTATACAGAAACATAAATGCGACATGTCATCACTTTAAACATACATAAGAACAACATAATTTTAATTGGTATCCGACACCATATGAAATTAAAAATAATTACCTTCAATCATTAACATTCATATGTGTTTACCTTCAATCGCAATCATAAAGTTACTTCATAGATATTTAACATGACATTCATTTCACGCAATAATTTCTCCAAAATAGCTTTGTAAAACGTATCTTGAATAGTAATAAATACTCCCTCAAAATGATTTTCGATTGTAGTTGCTGGAAGAAAAAGTTGGTGCACTTCACAAAGAAAACAACCCACACGCTTGCCCTTTCCTATTTACGTATTATTTTGTAAGAAAGTGTATGATTTAGGGGAAGAAAAACGGAGTGGAACCAGAGAGGGAAAAAGCCGAAATCTGGGAAGGAAAAAATGGTGTTTCTGCTTGCTATTTGGGGTGAAAATTTAGAGACAAATGAGGGGTTGCTGGACTATAATTTGGGGACTAAAAGAGGGAAATAAGAGGACTTATGGGTGTCTTGAAGTGAGGAGAATTGAGTGTCTTTGATGGATGAAAAAGGAAATGAAAAAGAGAAAAAAAGCTAGCCAAAATGACTGAAATGAGGAGTTAAGGGGAGGCGATTTTCTGGAGTCTTTTGCTGGTTCAAGTTAAAGGGAAATCAAGGATTTAAAGGGGCCAAAATCAGGAGGATTTTTTTTTTTTTTTTTGGGGGGGTGGGGTGGGGATTGCAGTTCGATTGGTGGTTGAAATATGAGAAATAATGGTAGAAAATGGTACTGATTTCAGGGCAGTTGGGGGTCAGTTTTCTTTAGGTCAGACATGTTGTGGACGTTTTTTTGCAGTTACCATGAGCACAAAAAATCTGATGACTAAATAGTTTAGAAATGTGGTGAAATGTGGTGAAATGGTGTTGAACTTGGAGTGAAAAAATGGCTAAGAGGGAGAGATCATGGACAGTTATTTGTTTGAATTAAGGAGATGTTTGGGAGTTAAATTATGGGTGAGATTAGGGGTTGTTTGAGTGGTTATTTTGTAGGGTATAATGGATTGTTTGGAGGTGATTTTCTAGTAGAATAAGTGCATGATAGAGGTAATTCTAAGTGAAAAACGGTTGAGAAAAAGGTCGCAACTAAGATGAACAAAAAGACTGAACATGGACTATGAAGAGTTTAGATTTCCGTTGATTTTTAATTTAAATAATTGGTTCGCAATTAACCCAAAATTTATTTGAGAAAAAATATTTGGATTAAGAAAATTAAATTAGTCTCGGTAATTAAGAAATTTCATGTTCGTCATATAAAAATTAAAGACAAGCACGTGCACAAATTAAAGCGACTAAAATATTTAAAACGTACTAGAAGGTTCATAGCGACACTACTAAAAATATTTAAATTTTTATTTCCTTGAAATGAAAAGACGGAAAAAATTTTAGTCGCTACAGATTTTGGAGTTTTGCATCCTTTAGTCGGTTAATTTTGCAATCAAATCAGAAACATTTTATACCCCATCAATTGATTTTGAATTCACATAATTTTTTATCTTTTTGTAATACTGAAAACAATTTCTCACATTGATTTTGATATTCTAACATGATTGGTGAGGAGTGTCGACTATGGAATAAGTATATGTGTTACAATGTGTTATTATTTTTACATATTTCATGTTTTAATTCAAAAGTAATTGTAATTGTTCAAATGATATTTTTTATATGCATTATGATTGTGATTTTGTGAGTTGATGAACATATGAATTGTGATTTGGTTGAATATTTTATTCTATAATGAAAGAATAATTGGCTTAATTTGTAATTTTCTGAAATTTTTATTTGTCAATAATTTATCTTTAAAGGGTTTTGTTATTATTAAGTTTTATAACTTGTTTCTTGACTGCAACAAATACATCCCTTAACGTTGATTGGCTACCATAATTTTGATTCATAATCTTGTCACCATAATAATAAATTCTTGATTTATCAACACTATTTCAAATATTTTGTTATCCGACACCACCTTTTTTTTTAACACTAATTTTCTATTTTACTAAAAGTATAATTTTTGCTTATTATTGCATTTATATCTCCATTATTTTTGTCATATCTGTTAATTAGGACATCTAGTCTCTAATGATGATTAATATCCAAATATTCTGTTAAGTATGCTTAGAAATGATAGGTAAATATTTTGTCGTACTTTTGTATTTGTTTTTTTTTTCCTAATTCAAAATTATGAGTAGTAAATAAGTATTTTTATGTCTTTCTAACGGAATTTTTGTACAAAAATGGTAATTAGGGACAATAAGTGTTAATTAATGAAATATTGATAAAAAGAATGCACGAAAAAAAAATTGAAATATAATGAAACAACATGGTAATCTTATCTCATGGAGAAGTAAAAAACAATTAGTAGTTGTCTGTTTGAGTGCATGAGTTGAGTGCCGCATCATGGATCATGCTACGTGTGAATTGTGAATGTTCAAATAACTTTTTTGTGGATTACACGTGAATGTGGTGCTATGACCTTTTGTTGTAACAACCAAGTTGCCTTACAAATCGCAAACAATCTTGTCTTCTTAGCGTTATTATGAAAACCCTTCTAAAAATTTTTGCACCGCCTCTAAGATGTATGAATTATTGAATTAGATAAGATTAAATAAAATTATCAAATAAAAACAAATAGAAAATTGTCTCTTTTTTTACACGCTCTTTAGTTTAGTGCAATTTAACATATCAGATATATGATAGTTTTAAAATTGTCTACAATGTAAACTCGACTTATTTTATTTAGACAAAAATTAACTATTATCTATATTAGACAAATATTATAAGTTATTCAAAGATATTATGAATTAGTACAATTTTACGTTTAAGTGTAAATAACGTGCTTCATGAAACATCGGCTGCGCGGGTACAATTATAAGACTAATAATATATTTTTAAAATAGATTTAGGACCCATTAAATACGAAATATCTTGCCCACATGGAGAAAATCCATTTGAACAATTTAATGGCATCTAAATGATTAGTTATCACGAGGTCATCATAACTACTGAATAGCTAATACAATAAGAAATTGATTAAGAAAATGTTTATGAGAGTCATGATCTTTTGTCCAGAATGAGCAGAAAAGAAAAATCCACCGCTGATGTGGCAAGTGCCACATCAGCACCCCTACCATGTCAGCGATCCTATTTGTTTCAAAAAATTGGTAGACCCATTTCTCATTTACTTATCCGTTTTTCCTTTTCTATTTACTAGGTACTCTCTCTCTCTCTCTCTCTCTCTCTCTCTCTGTACGGTGGTGGTTTCCATTTGTATCATTGATTCAAATAATTTAGGCCATGTTCTCTTTGCTGTTTTCCAACTGTTTTTAGTTTTCTGTTTTGCAAAATACCCAAAACTTGTTTACTTTGATATTTTTGAAAATGCATTTTGAAAAACAACCTTAATTTTATAACATAAAATTGAAAACGTCTTTTTATTGTTTTGAGTGTTTTCAATTAAAAAACTCCAAAACACTCAAAACACTGAAAACGCGCTACTATTTCTTCCTTCCCAATTGCAAAATCAAAAACCCATCCTTCAGTTACATCATCTCTAGCAGCAAAATAAGGCGATTGTAAAATCAAATACAAAACAAAATCCACCTTCCTTGTAATGGCACCCATGGAGAACAGAGTACGACGTCAGTAAACAAGAAGCTCCGGTGCTCACTCTCAACATCTACTCCGACGTTCCAACGTCTCTCACAAATCTTCGATGGGAAGCTCCAGCTTTCACTCTCTTCAAATCTAGGTATTTTTATGTGTGGTTGATCTTTAATTGCAAGGATAGTGTTGGTTTTTGTGTTTTTTGTATTAATTGGTGGAAATAGCTTTGTGGGTTGTCCGATTTATTTGACAACTCTAGATTCATGTATGGTATTGAGATTAGTAATGTTGAGGATTTGATAAGTAGATTTGTGAAATTAAGCAGATCTATGAAATTAATGTCTCCATTTTCATTTTTCTCACGGCCAGGGGCAGCAAGGTAGGAGTGGAGATTTGATAAGCAACTCTGTGAAATTAATGTCTCCATTTTGATTGTACCATTCCAGAATCCTGCCCCTGCTTATATTATATTTAGGGGTTGTTTGATTCCCATTTTAACGGGGGTTTTTTTTTTCCTATTTTTTGACTTTTGGAGAAAAATGATACAAATGCCCTTTTGCTTTTCAAAGTAGCCGTAATATTTGACTAGAAGAAATATGTATTTTGGTCATTTTTCTTCAAAAGTCAAATAATGAGAAACAAAAAATCCATTAAAATGGGAATCAAACAACCCCTTATATATATAATCCAATTCTATTTAGATATATTATCCAATTCTATTATAATGTTATATATCATATTTTAATTGAGGAGATGATGAAACAATGGCTTATATGAGACTAGAATTGCTGCATTTGCAAAGAGAGATGAATACCTCATCACCAACACATTCCATAGTCACAGATATATTCTTTAAATGTAGTTTATGGTATGGACATAGAGATTAAATACCAGTACATGTGAAATTTGATGTCACTTTAATGTAAAAGAAACATGAGATATAAATTAGAAAAGGGGTATAACTGAATTCATTGGTAAAAATTTGAGGTTTTTGGTTGTGTTCATGGGATCATTGAACATGAGTAAGTCATTTGTGTTGTTGCTTAAATGTGAAATTTAATGTTTTCGTATTGCCTCTTATTATTTATAATTCACCATATTGATTTACACCTAGCTTATTCTTGTCTAGTTAATGGGTAAGTCCTTAATGCTCCCCTTGTTCCTTAATTTATTAGTGCACTTATGAACTATAAGTAATGGCATGCTAGTTATATCCATATTATAGCCATGTCTTAGAGTTAGTGGTTTAGGCTACCCACAATATTATTCAACATGGACATCACATGTATCATTTTGAATTTACCGATGTGTACATTTGCCTTGGACGCCAAACAGAACTAAAAATGGTCATTAATTATCCATGCTTGAATTGCATGTCTAAATTTTCCCATGTTCAGTTTGAGATCTTTCTTTCTTGTGCAAATTCTCTTATGGGGTGGACCGCAGGAATTAAACAATGCTGTGGATTTTATATCATTTTATGAAGAAATGTTTCGCTTGGTACAAACACTATCACATATTATATTACAGAATGAATTGATACTTTCAAGTCTTCTTTCTACTTGAACCCGTAATCAGGAAATGTAGTAGTAGTAGTACATTAGGAACCACTTAGATTTGTAGTATAATTGCGATTTGGTTATTAAATGAGGAAGCCTAATAAATAATGAGTCATGTCCTTTTATTGGTTCTACATTTTTTGAATATCTCTCCCTGAGATCTCACTATATTCTGGATCAATACGAAGAAGAGAGTATTATATCGAATATAATTCATAACTGTCAATCTCTTCTTGTTCGGACTTTGTTTAAATTCTTGTATATTGCATCCCAAAGAATTTATTTTTGAATCTTATAATTTAAAATAGTTTTTCAACATTTTTATATTGATATTCAGAAATATTTTTAACTATCTCATTGAAGAAATCACATGTCAATATTTTGTTTAAAAAGTTAACATTATGTAAAGATTTATGTAAAGATTGGAATTTCTGGAAAAATGTTGCCATATCATCTGATAACACTTTGATTTGGGGATATCTTGTTCTTTTTTGGAGGGTGGGGGTGGAGGCATTTGTAGGGGAAATATAGAAGCTGTCGACTGTCGTATTACCTAAACATGTGGCCCCAATGAAGACAACACAAGCTTTTAGAATATGAAGATTGCTGGACCAATATAATGTTGTTGATTATAGAAACATGGGTACAATTGCATTTGATTGTTGGACCACCTAAGCACCATTTTTGTAGGATATCAATATAGCTGGACTACCTAAGCATTAATTGAATATGCTTTTATATGTTGCATCTCTAATGCCTCATCACTACTGGACAGTTAAATAAATATGGCTCAATTTTTGTGTTACTCATCCACTAATATTTGTATTGCTCGTCCCACTTTGTTCAACTTGGTAATTATTTGACTTATATACAAAACTATTTTGTTTAAGTTGTTAATATTTATTACTTATTTTTAATAGAGAACATGGGTGGTCATAGAGGTAAGACTAAGGAACCAATGTCATGGTCCGATGAGAATGAACACGCTTTTATTGGGATACTTTATGACAATGTGAAATCAAGAAAATTACAATGTTCTACTTTTACGAAAGACGAATGGGGCAAGATCAATACAGACATGATTGTTGTAACAAAATCGGATTATGGGGTAGAGAGATTGAAGGGTAAGTGGAACCGTTTACGTAAGGTCCATCGCTTGTTCTCAGAACTTTTAGGGTACATGGGATCCATATACCAATCAAATTAATGCTGCAGAGGAAGTTTTTCAACATTTTTATACGGTATGTATTGTATAAGAATATTTTCACCATTATTTATTTAGGATATCATTTTTTTGAGTGCTGAAAAATGTGTTAATGTTGCTTAATTTTACTATTGTAGATAAACAAGACTGAGTACAGGACATTCAGGAAAGAAGGATGTAAGCATTATGAACTTCTTGGAGAGATATTTGGCGGGACTACAGCTACTACTAGTGGTGGTTTAGGCAATGCTTCCACTACGCTTCCGCCAACCTCAGAGGAAAAAAGGCAGCTAGAAGATGATTTTTTGAGCAGGTGAGTGCATGTACATGTGAAAAATGATGATGACGATGAAGTTACAAATACTCGTCGACGCGCTGATGGTACATCTAATGAACGCCGATGTAAAGAACCTAAGATCAGTAAAAGTGGAAAACTGGAGGCATGTATGGCGCAGTGGTCATCAACAATTAGTACGAGGAATAATGAAACTGAACTTAGGACACTTTACCTAAAAGAAAAGCTTGCACGAATCCAATGAAAATCATCTAATCATTCAGGGGATAGTGAAGCCACTAGTTCGGATCCCTATTCAAATATGGTGTGCCTGAACATCCTAAACAACATGGAAGGGGTTTCTAATGAGGTTTATATAAAAGCAATAAAAGCTTTTAAGGATCCAGATTTCAGGATGTCATTTGTGATGATGCTAGAAATTAGGAGAGGACCTATCTTGGAACTTCTTTGATTTGCTTGATAGATATGTTAGATTTCGTATTTTAAACTTCTAATGTAGGACTGTTTTGTTTTCATATGTTGATGTGACTATTTGTAATTCTCGAGACTTTCTTGCTTGTTTTTTTAATCTATGTGTTGGAATTTGAAAATAGTTGAACCTTTTCATATTATATTTGTTTGAGCATTAAATGTACTGATGATTGATGTGGATAATGATGATTATTATGTTTATATATTTGTGCAGAGGGATGTCTGGTGAATCAGTTTTTGTTCATTATTTGAGTGATGATGATTCGAGTGACGATGATTTTTTATTGGCAGATGATTTCGATGCGAATTTTGGAGATATATTGATGTTTGGTTATTTTGTTGCCAACAAAAGAAATATTATGGACATGGTTGTTGACAGATGGGAAAAAAGTGAGCGTTGAGGAGGGTGTTGCTATGTTTCTAATGATTATAGGGCACACTACACGATATAGTGTTATTGGTGATCGTTTTCAGCATTCCAACAATACAATATCAAAATAGTTCAAGCGAGTTTTACGGGTTGTTTGTTCATTGGGCACAGAGATAATCTACTCTACAAATCGAGATGTTGTACACAAGTGCTTGTTGCACAAATATCCTTACTTTAAGGGTTGTCTAGGTGCAATAGATGGTACACATGTATCAGCTTGGGCACCTGCATCAAGGCAAACATATTTTCGTGGAAGAAAAACTAATATTACACAAAATGTGATGTTGGCATGTGATTTTAATATGAAATTCATATTTGTGTATGCTGGATGGGAAGGTACTGCTAATGATTCGCGAGTATTCATTGACGCAGTCACAAGAACATCAAACAACTTTCCAATGCCACGAGGAGGTATATTCTAATACTTCAAAGGGTTTGTCAATTATTTTCATAGTATTACAGTCGTAAATTACAGATATTGTGCAGATCAATTTTACCTTGTGGATTCTGGCTATCCAAACATGTCTGGATTTCTTGCTCCTTATCGAGGTCGAAGATATCATTTACGTGATTATAGTGGACGTGGAAGACCGCGTGGAAAAGAAGAGTTGTTCAACTATATACACTCCTCATGTCGGAATATTATTGAACGTTGCATTGGAGTTTTAAAGGTAAGAGTTCCTACTTTGAAATTACTTACCAATTATCCACTTAGTAGGCAAAGACAAATTTCTAGTGCATGTTGTACAATACATAACTTCATTCGCCAAGAACACGCTTTAGATAGTCTTTTCGCTCAATATTCATAAGAGAATATGGTATTTGAAATGTGATGAGTCAAGTCAAGATCATGAAATCATACAATTTGATGCTAGTCAAACAGCTCAAATGGGACAAGTCAGAGATCAAATTGCTACACTAATGTGGAATGACTACTCAATGACTCATACATGATTATGTAGATTTATTGTATTGTTTTAATTTTCCAAATGTGTTATTTTTGCTATCGTATTGTTTTAATTTTCCAAATGTGTTATTTTTGCTATCAATATGTAAGCCTGTAATCTCAATCATCTTGCTATTCAACTGTTTGAGGCAATATTATTACACAATCACATTATGTAATTCTCAATCTACGTCACATCATTAATTATAATATTTTATGTCTTATTTTTTGACAAGTCAATTTATTATTATTTGTTAATATTTAATTTTTATAAAAAAATTGTAAAAATCACCAATCGTAAATTGTATATATTACTTGACAATAAATTCACATCAACTTATTTTATTTTACTAAATAATCAAATTCATTGAATAAAATGTCATAAAATAATTTTTCAAAATTTCAAAGAGAACATGTTTTCTAGTTTTCCGTTTCGAGAAACAGTTTTTCAAAATGACAAACCAAACGCATTTTCAGCAAACTTAAAATAGACTCTCAAAACAGAAAACTAAAAATGAATTAAAAACTCAAAATTCAAAACTGAAACGCAAAGAGAACAGTATGCTTTAATTTTTGAAATCAACAATTTTAGTACCACACCAAATCAGTTTTCCTGCCACCTCCACCTTTCCCTTTCCAATTTTAGCAAACCCATTTCAACAGTCTCGATCTAATGCCCATGGTAGACAATAATTATAATGTCCACTGGATAAGTGTTCGGTGGGGATTGGTGGATGAAAAAGTGTTTGACAAACAATTCAAACACTCTTCCAATGCACACCGGACAAGTGTCTGGTGGGCATTATAATTATTGCCCACCATGGGCATTAGAACAAGATCGCCCATTTCAAATCAACTAACTCTGAATCTATTCCGGCCATCTAAACCTTCACACGCTGCCGCCCTTCGGCGCACCTCCATTGTTTGGTTCTGGAATGATTTAAAAAATTAAGAAAATGAGAGAAACAAAACTTGAAAGATTTTACCGTATTTCTGGTTATTATGGGAAGAGGAGAAAAGGGTTGCCGGTGTTAGTGGAGAGCTCTTCGGTTGGTGGTTGTCATGCTCTTCTGTTATTATGGCAGAAATTAAGTGTGGGGATGTGTTGAGGAGTGAATCTCTGGCGTCCGACAAGGTGGTGGTTGGCGTTGGTTGTCAGGCTACTGGGTTGGTAGGGAAGACAACTACTTCACGAAATTAGGGTAGTAAATATTTGAGAGTGTGTGGAGAGAGAGAGAGAGAGAGAGAGAGAGAGAGAGAGAGAGAGAGATAATGGAAAAATCTACAGGCCAATCCGTATGTGGTGATTTTCCGGTGGGGACAATGCATAGAGCAAAGCCGGGGAGGCAATGGAGGCGGATGAAGGTGGAGTAAATGCGCAGGCCCAATTTTTTGAAACAAATGGGAATGTTGGCGTGGCAGAGGCGCTGATGTGACACTTGCCACATCAGCGGTGTGTTTTTCTTCTCCTGCCACTGTGGACAGGAGATCAGGACTCATGTTTATGAAGTGTAATCCAATTTAAAATTTTGATTTATTATACAAATAAAAAGGATATGAGAGTAAGGATATTTAAATAAATTTAAAATCTTTTGAGGGGTTCAAGTTATAAAAAAAGTAGAGGGCTTAATATGAAATATACTAAAGAATTACATAGATTTTAATAACCATGAAAGATGAGAGTTTTTTTTTTTTTTATCGATGTTTAGAAAAGAGGAGATAAGTATGTATTTATTTTCTTCGACTTTTAAATATGACTAATTAATAAGGGGTAAAATTGTCATCGCATCATAATTTGCTCTGCCATTGCATCAAATCCTAGTTAGGGTGGTTATATTTACACCACGGTTTTATTTGTCACACTACTGCACTTAAAGTTCTCAACTTTTGTTTATTATAATGTTTGTCCCTAACTTTTTTTTTCATCGAATTATTATCTTTAACTTTCATTAATTAGCAAATCTCATCTATAATGATGATTTATGTCAAACTATTCTATTTACGTACTTTAAAATGAGGAAAATTATTTTGTAGTACTTTTATATTTATTTATTTTTAAAATAAGATGGACAAATAAATCGTTTTACACCATCTCAACGGACTTTTTGGACATAAAATGTTACTAGAGACAAAATATGCTAATTAATAGAAAATTAAGGATAAGAATGTGACAAAAAAAGTTGAGGACATGAGTGCTACAATGAGCAAAGATTGAAAACTATAAGTACAATTAAAATATAGTGTAATAAATAAAAATTATAGTGTGCATTTAATTACACTCCTAGTTAAGTAGAGGTTGGGTGATCGGAAACGAGTGGTAGTGGTAGATTTAGCTCCACTACTTATGTCAAGTATTATTCATGCTTGACATTTTAAATGAGTAATTAAAATATAAATGAGTGTATTCAATTGAGACTTTTAAGTATTTAAAACGTTTAGGATTATTCAATGTTGATTTTTTAAGACTCTCTTGAAGTATTGGTATATTCAATTGAGACTTCTATAAATTTTTAAAAGTCTATAAAAATCATGGAGTGCTCAATTAAAACTTTTTAGAAGTCTCCATAAGTCAATGTGCATTCAAATTGAGAATGACTTTTAGAGAATTTTCTACATGCCAAACTTCTGAAGACTTTCTTGTGAAAAATATAAATAACAAATCTTGAAATAAATCTCTCGTATACCTGTGAGATTGTGATAACTCCACAGCTCCAAAATAAAGAACGCTTCTTATCTTTTCTCGTATATCTTCGAGCAAGAATATGATTTTACTTGTTTTAGATACTTAGTTTTCTAATTTATGTAAAATTTGAATTTACAATTTATGTGAAATATGAATTTACTATTTTCAAGTATGTGTTTTTCTTGATTGCATAACAAGATTATTATTTTTTAAATCAATCAGTTTTTGTTTAATTAGTTCTTATGATTGTAACGGGTTGTTTTGCTTTATAATTACGATAATTTTGCCTTCATAGATTTTTTCGATGCATGATAGTCTGGGTTTCATCTGATATTAGATTCGTTTGTCTTCAAAAAATACCGTTGGATTTTGTCTTAGAATCACTTTGCTTATTGAGTCCGTTTTGAACAGTTAATTAAAATTTCAGATTTCTCTCTCCCACATAAATATACACTTCCATGTTAATCTAATTGATGTGACTTAATTTTTTTTTTAATATTTTTTAAGAAATGTTTTTATTGACATGGGATATTTATTAGTTTGAGTTCTTAATTACATGTATTGTAGATGATTTGGATATCCGAGTTGTTCAAATTAATATAACATTATATAAGAATTTAGCTTAATATTTTTTAAAGAAAAAAATTAAAGTTTTTAATGAAAGTTTGCAAAAGTTTATCGAAATTTTTTATTAATTCCTAACAAATCAATAAAAGCTACTTAAAAGTTAACGAATTCTACAAAAATCACTCACTTATAAAAGTCTATAAAAATCTTTAAAAGTCTCAACTGAGTACATTTCTTTTAAGTTAATTTTTTGAAGGCCATACCACTTGCATTTGTAGAGGAAAGATAGGACCCTTAGGCTTAGGATTGCTAGGTAGTCATTTTAGAGGATTCGTGGACAATACATTCCTAAGTAGATTCTTTTTCTTAGGATTTACAAGAAAATCATATTTTGATTGCTTGTGAAATGCGCGCTGTGTCAACTAGGTCTTGGCCCATGCGGTTGTTGAGTTGAACACTCCCATTCTATGTTAGGATTTTTGTACATACAATTGGTAAAATTCCTTGGCCCAATCTCATGTGAGAAACATGAGCTCTTACTTCATATATAAGACCTTATTTTCGAAAAGTGTAAAGAAAAATGTAATTCATGTAGACTTTTAAAGATTTCTATGAAATTTTCAAATACCTTTGTGATAACCAACATGCATGCATTCACATCACTCCCAATATCAATCAGGAAAGGATTGGGGCCGACAACAAACACTCAGGTGCATGCCTAAAGGCCATTTTGTCCAATTCGCAACTGATAATTGTTGTGCGATTTAAATTCCACAAGTGTACGGTTCGTTTACAAGTAATATAATGATGTGTAGAGTGTTGAATCCTCGAGGACTAGATATCAATTTAATCAATTAATTTATAATTCAAAATCTAACAATATGAAAACACAGATTTATTTTTGGTTTGTGA
Organism: Forsythia suspensa; assembly: GCA_023638005.1. Taxonomy (NCBI): domain Eukaryota; kingdom Viridiplantae; phylum Streptophyta; class Magnoliopsida; order Lamiales; family Oleaceae; genus Forsythia; species Forsythia suspensa. The sequence continues at coordinate 36,525,413 of CM042671.1, forward strand.
TTCTAAAATTATTTTAACTATTTTAATTAAGTCTAAAATATCAATAATCAACTGTAAATGATGAGAACGAATTCAATTTTTTACTAACACTAGGATTTGCGAATCCACCTACACGTTTTTTAATCAAATATTCGTTAATTGCTTTAGCTGTTAATTACTCTAGATTGAAAATCGGTGATTCTAATATAATCAAAAGCTTCTCTTGATGGTCAATTAATTCTACATCGATATGCAAACGTAATTATCTCTAATCAGATTTCGAATATAAAAATATGCATTTAAATCACAAGAACACCTAACCGAATTTCATAGAGCATAATAGTAATTTCTATCTATTATTGGACCCTATGTTATTCAAAACCACGTGCTAAATTTATATTGAATCTCTTAACTTCAATATAGATCACAATATATTCTAATGATGATCAGACATTAAAATATTAAAAATACTGAATAAAGAATAATAAATCAAGAAGCAATTAACTACTAAAACGAAAAATTTCTAATTAATTAAAAACATGAGGTTTCATCGTTCATCCTAGAAATAAGTAAATTAGCCGAACATGATTTCGTTAATTATTACAATAATTGAATTCATTATATTCCGGAGAAAGAAAAATAAAAAGTAAATAAAATCCGTGATCCCGACTCAAGAATCTTCAATCCCGTGCCTTGATCTTCAATTCTTCGTTTGTATCTTCTTTTCCAAAATTTGCCCCTCTCTTGTTCTGACTATTATTTGCTTTTTATATCCCTTTCAAAACCCTCCAATACGTGAATTAGGTAGTTGTTTTATCCTAAACTTGGTAGAGTTTTAATCCCATCAAGAATCTGCCAAGTTGCTGCGCATCTTGCCCATGCGATTGCATGGTTCAGAACCTTGTGATCGCATGGTTCAATCAATTTACGTTCTGCAGTTTATGTTGGCATCTTGCGATTGCAGACATTACTAATCATGCGATCGCATGGTTAGTTTTCTTGATTTCTTGCGTATACTTCTTTGGTATATATATGTCAAGTCCTTCGAGTATCTTTATCTTTGCAATTACATCTCCTTTTCTTCTATTTGCTATCTTTTCATCAGATTGACACTTGAATTTTATTATTTTCTAAAATAATAAGAAAACAACATGCTATTAAACGAAAATAACTTAAAGTACTCATAATCGTCCTTTTTGTGAGTTCTGATAAGTACAAAATTGTACTTATCAATATCGATTTCTTATGCATTGATTCCTAATAAGTGTATTTTATGCAATTATCTAGTGTCTATTAATTGTACAATTACCAGTGATTTTTTGAGTATCTATTAATTTTCCTTATGTTTTTATGTTTTAAGAACAAGCTCGAGCTTAGAGAACAAATTGGCAAAGACAAGAGTCAAAACAAGCATCGAACACTCACTACAAGAAATATCTACAACAACGACGACAAATAGTGGTGACTTTTAAGTCGTCACTATAGGATAATGCAACGACACACTCGTGTCGTTGCTATAGTATATGGATAGATATAGTGATGACAATTGTCGTCTCTATAAATCAATTTAGTCGCCTCTATTGTTTTGGAAGATAGTGGGTAGCTTTGCCGCTTTTTTTCCATTTATAGAGATTGTCGTCTCTATAGATGAGATTTTTTTTAGTTTTTTAAAAATTAGAGTGTGGAATTTGATATTTTTTTTACTTTTTAAGCAATTATTGAAAATGTATTTTGTATATATTATAAAAAACAATATATTAACAAGAATTCATTTGTTCCAATGGTTGGGTTGCAACTTCACAACTCTTAGGTCAAGAGTTTGAATTACATCTCAAACCATTCTAAAATAAAAGTGCCAAACAAAGCTTGGTGAGCTAGGTTGGTTGGTGGGTCGGGTTTCAAACCAATAGGTGGTGGGTTTGGTTAGGGGTCTATGTTTATGGAACTATTATTCTTTAATTAATAAAAAAAATTTGACTCCTATAGAGATGACATTGTCATCGCTAAAGAAACTACGACTATAGAAACGACAAGTCGCAATAAAAGCCTATAGTGATATTTTTATCGACGATTTTGTCATCGCTGTAACACTACTTGGGTGACATTTCGATGTATAGAGATTACAAAAGTCATCACTATATATAACATTTCTTGTAATGACTGGGAGAAGTGAATATTTTAGAGTACGACAAGATTCTACTAGACATATAATATATCATTGGAAATATCATCAAATTTGGAGTTCAACGCACATTACGTATTGCAATTCAGACTTTCCTTCCAAATGTCATGCACGTTTTACTCCGGGTTTCCCGAAAAGTGTCACACAAAATGGAGTACTCACAGCCGCGAGAATGCCAATGAATAAGCATAACTCACTACAACTTGGGAGCTTAAACTCCACGGTCGTGAGACGAGATCTACGAGTCCAGATTCTGGTACAACTTAATTGACAATTGTTAATATTTACTTGGAAAGATGTCTGAATACCAAAAATTACAAATACCTTCAGAAACTGAAAATATTTATCTAAAACATTCAGAAACATAATTAGAATCTAGGGGTTGGAGAAAAAGTTGAAGAATAAGAAGAGGAACTGCTAAAGTTTGGAGTTTTTGCCACGAATTTCATCACCAACCATCATTGCACTAGTCAATGCACATCCAGTGTCTATACTGATGTGAGAAAGCTAGTATTAAGTAATATGACCCTACATATTATCAATATGTACGAAACGATCAACCAAGGAAAAGGCTACCTCAATAATAGAGCATACACTACCTAATGAGATGAAAAGAAAAAATCCAATAGAAAGGACGAAAAGAAAAGTAAGAAAAAGATATCATTTCTAATAATGCAGTAGCAAGAAAAAGAAGTGCTGCAATACCTAGCTAAACTTTGGACACTAAAATGGGATTTAGAAAATAAGCTAGTTGGTTACTCACCTTTGTTTCTAAGTATTGTTTGTATCTGAAAACTATCACTTTTATAGGATACCGTGGAAAAAATTGAGATGTTTTCATTTTTTTTTTTGTGTGCTTCATGACTACGAGTGATGGGAGTCAAAGGTGGAATCACAGGGTTGGTATTGACAGGTTATAGGACGGAAAATTGTTTGTTTGCCTATTCCAATCTGGTTTGCAATGTGGTGATTAAGATAAGATACTCAAAAGAATTTAATGTAAGTTGTGTGGGATACGTGGAGTTAATATAAAAATTTTCTATGTTTGAAAGTCTGTTTGGGTCCTGTGCTTGGATAATCTATCTGAGAAAGACATTTGATATATTCTATTGATTTAATAAACGTTCTTGAAGATTTGTTTAGAACATAGTTTAATTTTTTTTTCTAATATTTTGGTCAAGGACTAGCAAAATTCAAGTTTGGGAACATTGATAAATGTAGGACTTACACTTATTAGTCTTTAATTTTGTCTGAAAGTTAGTCATTTAGCTCATTTTTCTATTGAATTGTGTTGTGTTTCCTTGGTTTAGGCAAATCCCAAACTTAGGGCGAAAAATCAAAGAAACAGTTGTAGACTTGAGACGACTGTGTTGATGCATTAAACATGGGTGCTAGAGCTAGTAGTCGTTGCCGAAGTGAAAATGGGCATGAAACCAGGAGAATGGTGAAACAGCAAAAAAGTGCCGCTACAGACCCTCCTCCATCCGCGAGCCTTATATTGTGGGCTATAAGAGGGACACCATAAAGCTTAAGAAGCACTGCAGGTCGCAACAAGCAGCGAGCTTAATAATGCAACCTCAAGCTATTGAATCTCTGAGTCTAACTGGTATTTGGAAACCAGGTTTTTAAGGGCTTTTTGGATATTTTCTTGCATGAATTTCGAGGAAATGTGAGGTACTATATATATTGTATTCTATGTCTAAAAGAGATCTTGCAATCTTGGAGAAAAACCAACCATACTTACACATAAATTCTACAGCTTATCTTGGGTTCAAATTGGGAAATTAAAGATTGATGAATGAAAAAGAATAGTTCAAGGAGAAGATTGGAGTTTGGGCTTCAAGATTCGACGTTGGATCTTTAGCAATACTTTCTTTTATCCCTTAATTTTTGGCTATGTACTCAAATTCATATAATTTGATGTGTATGTGTAAATTGATGATAAGTACCTAAATTATTTAGTTAGGACGAACAATATAGCCTAGTTGATTGTTTAATTTCAATTTTCAAGCTAACTCTAATTATGATTTTGTTTTGAATGTTTTTCATAAATTAGCAGTTTATGAATTGTTTGTGAATTTGTATTGAAATCGAGAGATAAAATACTAATTTTAACACTAACAATAAAAATCATGAATTTAGACAGGAGAAAAAGATACACTTCTATAATTTGTGTGATCGTGTGCAAATTTATTGTGAACGAATGCGCTTAGATTTATCGTGATTTACATCTAGAGATAGTGAATTTGTATATTTAAGTAGGTTTAATTTCACTTGAGAGAGATTGTCAAATAAATTAGATAATTTTGATCGTCCATACGAATGAAATAATTGTCATAACTCAATAGACAAAATTAAGCAGGATTACTATGGTGAAATTGTGAGTCTTAACACTTTTAAATTGTCAAGTTTTTTCAAATATAAAGTTGTCGATCACTTTAGATTAATTCTGAGTTTAATGGTAGTGTAGTGAAAATCACAAAACTTTCAAGTTTTATAATTTGTTCAATTAAAAGGTAGAATTAACTAGGTTAATAATCAATATAATAGTTTTCAAGAAAACGATACTCTACTTCACTTTTATATTATTTTTGGTAATATTATGTACTTTCAATTTTGCCGAACATTTTACACTAAAAATTACAAAGAAGTTAATTCATGTTCCAACACTTTGACTACCAAAGTAAAATGTATACACTTTGTAAATTCAGTTTTTATTACAAAGAGTAGTGTATTTGTCAATAATACATAAAATTAACAAACATATCACAGAGGTTCGGAAAATGAGAAACTAGGCAAGTCGGCCTAACAATTTCCTTCTTTCTTACGTCTAGTCTTCAACTCAGTTGTTTCATTCACTACAAGAAAAGGTAGCTATAGTGACGACACCATTAGCGATGACACAATGTCACCCCTACTTGTATTGTATAGTAGGGACGACAAAGAAATATCGTCGCTATAAGTTCTAACTCTATAGCGATGACATAAGTTGTCTTTATATTTAAAATATCGTCGATATTACTTTGGATATATAGCGACGACAAATTATGTCGTTGTTACTTATATTCCAAATGGCGAGAATAATTCGCGCTATTTTTGTGTATATATAGAGACGACATAAGTCACAGCAATAAAGCTATAGATGTTATTGTTAGTCATGTGATGCATGATTCTCTTCGTAATTTGTATTGAAATCTATTGAGACGACATTTGTCGTTGCTATAGAGTTGTCAAAATTGGCGAAAAAATTGGCGCCCATTTCTTATCTACAGCGACGACATTTTTAATCTATAGAGACGATTATGTTACCTCTATAGAATCTCTTTTTTTATCTATCTATCTCCGCATTTACATCTTTGTATTTGTGAAATATTGCCATCTCCATCTCTATTATTTTTCTCCATCTCCATCTTGTTTCCATTTCATTTGTGAAAAAAATAGTATTTTTCAGGTATAGATATTGATAAAAGTTGGACAAAAATTAGAAATTGCACAAAATCGTCAGATTTTCGAAACGGTTTGAAAATATTTATAAACATGGTTAGGCCATACGTAAACAACATCGATTAAATATTCGTGCAAAAGATATTTAAACAGTGTCACACATCCATTAAAAACTGTCGAGGCTTACATATTTCATCATAGTTTTGTAGAGAGTTATGTAACCTGGATATACCATGGCGAGACCAAAGTTCAGACTGCGAATGTGTATACACAGAATGAGATAGCAGGTGTTGAGGATGAGATTATGGATGTCATGGACGACGTAGTCGGTAATGAGCATGCTGGTACAGGCATCGATGGTTACTATGACGAATTGTTTGAGGCTCTGCATTCAGAACTATATCCGGGAGTTTCATCATTTTTGTTTTTAATTTTTTTAGTGAATTTGTTGCATATTAAGGTTGTAAACAAATGGACAAACAAGTCTGTCGATAATCTTTTGAAGTTTCTGAAGTTAGCTTTCCCAAACATGAACCTGGTGGACTCCCACTATGAAACTAAGAAGATGATGACGAAGTTTGATTTAGGTTACAAATCTATTCACGCTTGCAAGAATGACTGAGCACTGTTTTAGGGTGAGCATGCTGATAGACAAACTTGTCCGATTTCTGCCAGAAAAGTCCTTGAGTGCACACTTCTGGGAGAGTGAATGAAAAGAATGTCCCGCACAAGGTGTTGCGCTATTTTTCCTTAGCCCGCAGACTAAAACATATGTTCACAATGAAGAATACTGCAAAACTTATGCGGTGGCATAATATAGGAAGGTCTAGGGATGAAGATAAAATGCAACATCCCGTTGATAGGAAGGCATGGTAGGATTTTGACAGGAAACATCCATTGTTCGCAAGTGAGATCCGAAATGTTCGGTTAGGTTTAGCTGTAGACAGATTCAATATATTTGGAGACATGAGTCTAGCGTACAACATGTGGCCAGTAGTTGTAACCATTTACAACATGCCACCTTGGTTATGCATAAAATCCGAATACCTCATGCTTACTCTCTTGATACCTGGCCCTAAAGCACTGGGTAAAGACATTGATGTATTCTTACGACCATTAGTGGACTAGTTGAAGGAATTGTGGGCCAATTGGATTGACACACGTGACGTTGGAACCAATAATAGGTTAGTATTTAGAATGCGTACAGCATTGTTGTGGACAATTAACGATTTTTCAGCGAGAAGTAGTTTGTCGGGTTGGAGCGGTCATAGGTACATGGCATGTCCTACGTGCAACGAGGAGACTCATTCAGTCCGTGTGATAGGTAAGACAGCTTACGTGGGTCAGTGAAAGTTCATGGCGTCCAGACATCATTTTAGGAGCAATTTAGACTTTGAAGGAAGGACGGAGAGGTGACCACCTCTGTGTCGATTAACGCCTATAGACATTTTAGCACAGTTAAGCCGTGTGAGACATAGTATTTTGGGAAAGCACCATAACTACGGGAGTGCTAAAAAAAGAAGAAGTGATGACGAGCTGGATTTGAGAAAAATGAGTATTTTCTATGAGTTGCCGTATTGGTCTTCTACTGAGCTAAAATATAACATCGATGTCATGCACGTAAAGAAGAATGTTTGTAATAGCTTGATCAGCACAATTCTGGACGATCCATTCAAATAAAAGGACATGGTCAATGCCAAGCGCGATCTGATGCAATTAGAGATAAAAGAGAGTTGCACTTGTATCAGAATGGGAACAGGTGTATGAAGTCTACCGCATGTTACACTATCTCCATTACAAACCGTTAGAGGTTTTACAACTTCATCCGATCGGTTAAGTTTTCAGATGGTTTCGCTTCTAATCTTCGGAAGAATATTGCTCCTAACGACACCGCATTATTGGGTTGAAGTCACACGATTGCCACATTATCATGCAATAGTTATTGCCAGTCGGATGTCGTGCGTTCTTGAATAAAACTATTTCTATTACAATTATTGATCTGTGTACGCTCTTCAAGCAGCTTTGTGCAAGAACACTAAATGTTAGCGACATGATGGTTGCCCACAATCACTTGATACTCATCCTCTGCAAGTTGGAACGAATCTTTCCGCCAACCTTTTTTGACATCATGATTCACCTCGTAATGCATCTGCCATAAGAGGCAATCTTTGAAGGTACGGTGCACATGAGATGGATGTATCCGTTCAAGCTCGGCCCGAGGGTTCAATAACTAAAGGGTATGTTGTTGACAAGGCATTGACTTTTTGTTCAAGGTATTTTAATGACGTAGAAACAAGGTTCAACTGATCGGATAGAAATGAGGATGTAAGTGTTCCACAAAGACAGCTTCTATTTTTCAGTTGCAATGTCGCCCAATTGGAAAGAAGACACCAACGACGCTTCCTACAAATGTTCAAAGTCAAGCAATGTTTTACGTCCTCAACAACTGTACTAAAATTGAGACATTCTTGCAGTAAGACCTCGTACTTAAATATTATTCAATTATCTTGAATAAGCTTTGTCATTTTAAATGAACTAATTAGTTGATCTTATATGCCTTGTAAAGGGAACATAGGCAGTAGTTATTGAGCAATGGCTACCTAAACATCGATAAGGTGAATAGAAGAGACTTTTAGGGTTGGTTTTACATGAAGGTAAATAAACAACGATCAAATACATTTCAAATATGTCCTCATTTTTCTTTTTTGTAACATTGACTAAAACCAACTTCCACTTCATCCAGGTATATGCACTACGCCAAGGCCACGCCCCTCAAGTTTCACATGAGTTGTTTTCGTTGGCTAGTCGATGTTACCAACATGTTATATCTTACACGGCCTGTGTTGTAAAAGGAGTTCACTTCCTAACATAAGATTGTGATATTCGAAGGAAAACGCAGAATAGTGGTGTGTCTATCGTAGGAATTGGGGGTGAAGTTTACTACGGACAGCTGCAAGAGATACTAGAGCTACTTTGGACCAGAACTTTCAGTTTTTATGTTCCGATGCAAATGGTTTAGGTGTGATGGGAGACGGAGGATAACTGAGAATAACGTTACCAATATTGACAATAGTGTAGAGGTGTACAAGGATGATTAGTTCATACTTGCTAGCCAAGCACAACAAGTGTTCTATATTGAAGATCATTCTCGTAGTCTGAACTGGCGAGTTGTACAAGAAGTCTATCACAGGAGCACGTGGAATATTATGGAATCTTACATCACTGAGATAGACCTGTCCCACAATAACAACTCTTCTCGTTTTTTTTTTCTGATCGTTGATCTTGGCAACTTAGAACACATATCTTTGCACCGGAATGATGGTGAAGTTGATGAGATAGGAGCACTGTTTATCAAGGAGCATTGTCTGATACTGTAGGAGACACTTCGTTCATTAACGACGAGGATGTGGAAGATTACACACATGAAGAATATGAAGATGAAAAACATGCAGTGAAAGAAATGAAGACGACAATTACGATCATGAGGATCAATCGTATCATGATAGTGAATCAAATTGAATGTTGTTCGTCACTAAAATTTATGAATTATATTTATAAAAATTTCGTTGTTGTTGTTGTTGTTAGTGAATCAGATTGAATGTTGTTCGTCACTAAAATTTATGAATTAGATTTATAAAATTTTTATTGTTGTTAGTGAATCAAATGGAATGTTGTTTGTCACTACAATGATTACTTTAGGTCAAAAAGCAAGTTTAGATGGAATCCCAACATTTGTTCACGGAAAATAGGCGAATAAGGACTGCAATTGTACAAAATCATGGAAATCAGGACCCATATGTAACCTCATAAAACTTGAAGGACTTACATTGAAAATAAAAAAAGATCAAATTGAAATAAAAGAAGAAATATAAGGACCAAAATAAATAATTTTGAAAGATGAGGGACCTAACTACAATTAACCAATGTTTAATGTTACAATGACGACACATATAGCGACGACATTTGTCGTCTCTATATGTTAAAATTTTTGGCGGCACGTAGAAACCCTTTTTTTCCCATTTCTTTTCCTCTTATTTTCTTCTTTGCACCAAGAATCCTACCCCCAAAACACGCTTGATGGCCTCGCCCTCTTCCGCCGTGCCACCCTTGCCTCACTCTGCCCTGGCGCCATCGTCTCCCATTTAGGCACCACCAATTCCAATTCCAAGCCCAAAATTGTCTTCTTGTTCCTAACCAATTCTGATCTCCATTTTGCACCTATTTGGCAAATTTTCTTCCAAAACTACCAAGGCCTTTACAACATCTACATCCACGCTGATCATTCCTTCAAAATCACTCCTACTGGTGGCATATTTGAAGGCCGTCGTCACCACCGCCCATCCGATTCTTTCTCGCCATCCATTCAACTCCACCATCAGGTTCAATCACCATCTAAATCCTCTTCTTCCTTTTTTTTTAAAGTTTTTTTGAATCTTGATTTGTGATAGTTCGTGTTTGATTTTGTTTTATTACCAGCTTTTTTTTTTGAGTTCTTTTGAAATATACACACTGTTGTGTTGCAAGGGAGTTCCGCACATTGATCAAATCTTTTATTGCAATTATGTTAATTTTTGTTCTATTTGTTCAATTTTTGCAATTAAGTTTTTCAATTTTGTGTTCTATTTTTTCAATTTTGCCCCAGACAAATGTTTTCTTGTATTTATCATCAAGCAGAAGAAGCATTCTTGTATTATATAAGATTTCATGTAATTACCAATACAAATGGAGTGGCCAATGTTGAATTTTATCAGGTTTGATTTTGTTACAGAATATGTATGATTTCTGATAGCTGTAAGTTATAAGCATGATTAGATGAAATTTAGGGTTTGAATAGGCATGTTATATATTTGTGATAGAATAGGCATGATTTGTGATAGCTGTAAGTTATAGGCATGATTTTGTTACATAATAGGTATGTTATATATTTGGGCTGTTTTGTAAATGATAGTATAAATGGTTGAGTTGGCTATACTTAGTTTTGATTGGTTCATATTAGGGGGCAGTTGGACCCCAATTGATACTATATATATTTTATTTAGAAATTTGTTACTTTTCAGGTTTGATTTAGTACAATTTATAAGGGTAACTCTGCCAAAATTTTTATAAAATCTTTTTTATCTCACTTTTCCATCTTTTTTTGGTCAGCATGTATCAGTTTGAAATTATTAGATAAGGGACCATTTCAGCATTAAAAACAAAGATTAGGGACCATTTACACAAAAAACACATAATTTAGGGACTGATGTGCAAAAAAACAAAGATTAGGGACCAATTATACAAAAACACACACTTTAGGGATTGATTTGCAAAAAAAAAGTTTAGGGACCATTTCAGCACTAAAAACAAAGATTAGGGACCAATTACACGAAACATAATTTAGAGACTTATGTGCCAAAAATAAAGTCGAGGGACCATTTCAGCACTACAAACAAAGATTAGAGACCAATTGCACGAAAACACATACGTTATCGACTTATGTGCCAAAAAAAAGTCGAGGGACCATTTCCAAAAAAATACAGAATTTAGGAGCTGATGTACAAAACAAAGATTAAGGACCATTTTCGAACTACAAACAAAGATTAGGGACCATTTGTACAAAAATACATAAATTAGGGACTGATGTGCAAAAAAACAATTTTAGGGACCATTTCCACACAAATTGATGTTCTTTTTTGTTAGTTGCTAATATGGCTGACGTCATGTTACATGGAGGTGATGGTGCAGGCGATCCTGCACATCAGCCACCACGCCGGTTCGATTGGTCATGCGAGTCTGGTAAGAATTTTTGTTTCAATATTTTGTATTTTGCAATTTTTTACAATGACTTCATTATTGTTGAATTTCGTATCAAATATATCGTATTTGTTCTTTTTCAGCGTCCACTTTTAAGCAACGGAGTATCTCTCGAGGTATTAACCATGAGAAGGTTTGGCAGGTGAACGGGAAGATGCCACTTCCCATCGCATTCGACAATGTCAAACATACAATGCAGCCATTGGAAATAACACGAAGTATTTTACGCGCTTGGTTGGAAACCAAGTCAGGTTAGCCGTGTCCCTTTGCTACCATTCCTGGACAGAGGTTTTAGAGGAGCAGCGGGCACGTTACGTAGTATCATCAAGGTAATGTCTTACAATAGTTTTTACATTAGCACATTTTCTAAACATATTGTTCCATGTAATATACATTAATGAATATTTTTTCAATGTTGTAGAGCTACTTTGATCTTTAGGGTGATCGGTCGCCCAACAAGTACTGGGCTGTCTGTGCCGCTGTAGATCGTCTGGCGGCCTATCGTGTTCGCGATTATAAACTTAAGGCGCATAATCACTTGAAAGAGCACGGGCCGAGCCGTCCATATGGCGAGCTGTCTGCTGAGGAATGGCAGAAGTGCATTGACTTCTTCACAACTCCTATTTTCGTGGTACTTACTAAAATGTAGTTTTTTAGTTTTTATGTTAATATTTATATAACTATAAAGTGTTACGTAATCAATTATTTTTTATGTCTTCATGAACGGTCGACAAAGAATAAAGTCAATCGGGGTAAAGCCAAATACCCTAGCGTGCAGGAGTCGAAGAGCTTCTCTACTACGCGTTATGATTAAGTACAAGTAAATTTTTCAATATCATTTTACAAATCTTCAATACATTACATATGCATGTTTTTAAACTAAATTTCACACTTAAATTGTTGTAGAGGAACTTCGAGACCTAGCAGTGGCCTGACATTATTGAGTAGTTCCAGACATCCCATACCTTCTAGGATGGCAATTGGGTTCGGAGGCGGCTGGTGACTACGTGAGGACAAATTTCTATTTTTTAATGTTGTTAATTTTATGTAACATTATATTATTATTTATTATTTGTTTTTTCTTACCAAATAGGATAAACTTGTTGAGCCTGAGGAGTTTATCCTATTTAATAAGAAAAAAAATAATAAATGAGGCGGACTCAACAGACTCATGCTTCCAGTGGCGTGTCTGTTGACGAGCGTGCTATTGCGAATGAGGTTCTCGGAGAATGTTGAGGACATGTTCGTGGAGTTGGACGGATTCCGAAGGGCACCTCTCACTCTCTAGATTGGACTGTTGCATCGAACGTCCCACGAGGAACATCTAACCAGTTTTCTGAAGACCTCTAGAATGACGATTCTCGATTTGCAATGTATAAGGCCCAGCTGCGCCGAATGGAGAGGACAATTGCACGTCTTACGATAAATCTGCAACAGAGAATACCGAGAGTTGTGCCAGAGGATGATGAGGACGAGAACAAGAATGACAGTGGGGGGTTTGGAGGATTTGTAGATTTTATGTACAATATAATTGTTTTTATTTTTTTAAAAAAAATTAGAATACTTATAGCGACGACTATGGCGACATAGTTGTCGCTAAAATGAAAAAATTACTTGTATAGTCGTCGCTATATATCCTATATATATTTCGGCGACATTGTCGTCGTTACTATTAGGATACCTAAAGGTAATAGTGACGTTATCTCCATCGCTAATGTTCACTCTAATAGCGATGATTTTTGCGACGACTATGTTGTCACAATTTCTCTAATTTCGAGAAATTGAGCACGACGATGTAACGGCGACATTGTCGTTGGTATAGATTCAAATTTATATAGCAACGAATTAATTACCTAGAAGCACTAATCTATTGAGACGACCTACAGCGAACGACAATGTCGCCACTATACATAAAAAAAGACGACAAACGACTGCCGCTATACACCTCATTTCTTTTAGTGATTTAATTTTTTTTCCTCTCTCTCTCTCTCTCTCAACAATATTAGATCAATCTTTGATTTTTTAGATTTGAGTGGTTTATTAATGTTTCAATATGGCATCTTTAATTTTTATATTCTAATTTTAGCATCTTATTATTTTTTAACTACAAGTTTGTGGAAAGGATATACAATTTGTGAAATGGAAAAAGTTACTATTTCCTTTCTTTTACTTTATTCTTTCGAATTTTTGAATTCAGTTGACTCGACCATGCTAAACTAGAACTAATTGATTTGATCTAATTTGATTTTTTCCTTCCACAAAGAACTCATCCTATTCTTGGGGATTTTTTCTCAAATTAGAAATAATTCAGTTTGATTATTAAAAAAATCTCAATTGAAATAGCCCGCATCCATCCCCAAACGTGGGCTCTAATGCACAACCCAACATGACACAATTTTAACTTATCTTAATAATCTTACCGTGTTGATCTAGCTCATTTTTATCCGTTAATTTTCTCTTAAAAGGGCTTTGTTTGTTGTCAAGGAAAAGAAAAATAGTCAATTAATCAATGCATTGTTTATTGTAAAAATAAATAATTTTTAGGAAAATTTTGGGCGGTCATCGTTAACGCCATGGTGGGTGAAAAAGTCATATCATATAATCTTAATTCAACTAAAGTCATACTTAATTACTAAAAGACCAATATGCCCTCCAATTGTAAAAACAAATATTTAAACACGTAAAACCAACAAAATCATTTCAATGCTCATTTTACAAACTCCTTCATTTACTTTTAACAATTTTCATCTTCTTCTTGTGTTTGATTCTTCTCACCATAACCTCAGAATCGCATACAAACAATTCGAAAGTTGATATTTCAATGGCGAAGATATTGTTTTATTTTTTATTTTTTAATAAAGTAACCATTTTCAGTTAAAAATAATCATTCAAATATTGAGATATTGTTCAAATTGAAACATGTGCAATGCGCTTAATGAATGGAGTTTGATGAACCGATTCAACTAGTTTTTGATAATGTAGTTGTTGTGAGTTAGGGTTTTATGTTAGATCATGTAAAATGCTTGATACTGTTTCAATAGATGTGTTTCAATATATGATACTGTTTCTAATGATAGTGAAATTTGCTGATTTTTTTCTCTGCTTTTAATGATAGTGAGCGCTTATTCTTTCTTCATCTTGGCATTGCTCAAAGTATGTGTTTGTTTGCTTTTAAGGACCTCGAGATATCTTGAAGAGCTTTAATTTGTAGCATTAATCCGTGATAATCGCTTTTAGAGGATTTGTGATAATCGCTTTGAAAAAAAAAAATTAAAGATTGTTAAACCTATGATTCTTGTAGTGAACTTTTGATTCTTCTTGTAGTGATAATGAAGAACTAGGATCCGATCAATCAAGAACTGGAGTGTTAATGAAAAAGGATCAAGTTCAAAGGATGTTCAACAAGAGAAAGATGAATGGTGGCTTCAATAAAGATATATTTATCCGCGATAATCGCTTTTAGAGGATTTGTGATATTTGTTTTAGAGGATTTGTGATCTTGAGGATTTGTGATAATTGCTTTGAAAAAAAAAAATTAAAGATTGTCATTTTAAGCTAAAGAGACGACTTCAAATGGCTAAAATCCATCTTATGCAAGCGGGCAAAGCAACTGGTCTTGACCGTCTCGTCGAGACCATTCCGAAAACATATTATAATAAAAATTCGAGCACGCAGCAAATTCTATGATCATTTCTATTGTGATATCGTTTTTGTGATAATCGCTTTTACATAATACAAGATCAAACAACACACATGACTATGATATCATACTTTTATCTTTGATACTGTTTAATTAGTCATATGTTTTGTTTGATACTTTATTATGTAAAACAGTATCATAGATTAAAACATGGATTAAAACAAATATCAATTTATATGAATGCATATTACCTAAACAAAACATTATCATGGATTAAAACTAAGACATTCAAACAAGATCACCAAACAAGATTACTTATTCAAACCTTGCCATAATTAAACAATATCAAAGATCACATAGAAATATCACATGATAAAAACAAGATCATGGATTAAAACAAGATCAAAATATACTAATTACCTAAACAAAACAAGATCATGGATTAAAACAATATCATAGATTAAAACTAAGACATTCAAACAATATCACAGTGTTCAAACATTGCCATAATCAAACAAGATCACAGATTAAAACACTATCATGGATTAAAACAAGATCAAAATATACTAATTACCAAACAAAACAAGATCATGGATTAAAACAAGATCATAGATTAAAACTAAGACATTCAAACAATATCACAGTGTTCAAACATCGCCATAATTAAACAAAGATCAAAGATCACATATATATATTCAAACAGTATCACAGAATTAAAACAGTATCATGGATTAAAACATGTTTCAAATGATAGTGAAATATTATGACAAAGTTTCAATCTATTAAACCTTGCTATAATTAAACAGTATCATAGATTAAAACTAAGGCATTAAAACAAAGATTATGGATTAAAACTAAGAAATTCAAATATTAGATGATGGAACATTCAAGTTCCTATTTAAATTAATGCACATTACCTAAACAAAACTTGGTTCTCGCTTCGGACATTCAATTTATATTAATGCACATTACCTAAACAAAACATTATCATGGATTAAAAGTAAGACATTCAAACAAGATTATAGATTAAAACAAGATTATGGATTAAAACAATATCAAAAGATACTGCTTTTATCTATGATACCGTGAATTGGTATACTTATATCATGTTTTTATCTCGTGATAATCGCTTTTATTATGATAATGTTTCAACCTATGATATCAGATTAAAACAAGATCATTACTTCAACCATTAAAATATCTTGTGCTTAGTTTTATGATACTATTTTAGTCGTGATAATCGCTTTTATTTAGATAATGTGAATTGGTATACTTATATCATATTTTTATTTGTGATAATCGTTTTAATATATGATAATGTTATTGAGTGCAAGTAGTATCAATGGTCTTATAATACTAATGGAGTATTTTAAGAACAGCTTTAATTACTTCAAACAAGATCAATGGACTTGAACAACATATTTTCATGTATATACTCGCTTTTAGAGGATGTATGATAATCGCTTTTGACAATAAAATTAAAGATTGTCATTTTAAGCTAAAGAGATGACTTCAAACGGGTAAAATCTATCGTGACGTAGTGGCAAATGAACCGGTCTTGACCGCTTGCACGAGACAATTTCAAAACATATTATAATAAAAATTTCGAGCACGTATGCGAATTCTATGCCATTTCTATTATGATAATATTTTGTGATACTCGCTTTTGGTATGTATGATACTTGCTTTTGACAAAAAAAAATAAAGATTGACATTTTAAGTTAAAGAGACGACTTCAAATGGCTAAAATCCATCTTATGCAATATGGCGAAGCGATCGGTCTTGACCGCTCGTCGAGACCATTCCGAAAACATATTATAATAAAAATTCGAGCACGCAGCGAATTCTATATTCATTTCTATTGTGATACTGTTTTCTGTGATACTGTTTTATATAATACAGTATCAAGCTACACTCTGATTATGGTATTGAATCAACATATTTCACTTCTCTTTATTTTTCCCAATTCAATCAAATGGTGGAGCATTATCACCTATCTTTGTTCTATATCTTCATTCTTTTTCACATACAATTCAATTCTTTTCAAAATCCAATTACTAACCAAACCACTTGTGTATGTGAAGCAAGTGAATGTGTACAATCCATTGTTGCCCCTCCGCTCAATATCCACCACCGCCAAGCGAGACCGTAATTAAATATTGAATGAATGTAATTTTGAACTTCTATTTCCTTGTTTGCAATTAAAAATTGAATTCAACCGTAACAAAGTATTCCAACTAATTGATTCACGTAAGAAACACCGTAAAACCGTAATGCATGAAACACCGTAAAACCGTAATACAGAAACACCGTAATGCCGTAAACCGTAAACCGTAAACCGTAACCAAGTTTTTATGGTAGACCCGAACTTCACCATGGGCGAATCACCTTCGATCACCTTCGTCGCACTCATACCCAAAATCACACGCCATCAAATTCAGCCCCCACGCCAAAAAAACAAAGACCTAAATCGCAGCTTACCTAGGTTCAAAGATCTAAATCGCCGTCGTGACCTCTTCCACCGAACGCGAACCACCGGACAACACCGATCAACTTGCCCATGCCCAAATGATTGATGGAGGTTTGTAGATGTAGAAGAAGACGCCAATGTTTTTGTAGGGTAATTTTGGAATTAATTTAAAATATTGCTTAAAATATGACTTAATTACAATTTTGAAAAATGTCTTGACCTAATTTGAAACAAGTCATGTACAAGTGACTTATAGGCAATTTTCCCTAATTTTTATTGATAACTAAAAGGATACTTAAAACCCACCTCAAATGACAAGGACATGATAAAATTAAAAATAAGCTCCAAAGATAGGGTTGGTATTATATTTCGTGGACAAAACAAGAAAACAGATGCAATTGGCCGCCAGATTGTATATGAAGTCACTGCACACATCACCACCAATAGAGAAAGCAGATAAAACACACTCTAACGGTGCCCGGAAATACACCAGTTTTTGACACACCCTTATTTGCCTCTCTTGGGGTAAGCCTCAAGAAACTCTATATAATGAATATCTTGTCCATTGTCGGGGTAAGCCATGTCAAAGTATTGCTACTATGATTTGATTTCAGGGCTCTGTTAGAATCTAGTATGAATTTCGGATAAATATGACATCTTGTTCTAACGAACTAGGAACTATGTATTTTTTTTTCCTCATACAGGAGTGTGTGAAGATGAATTTTGAAAAGGATTTATGAATTTATTGAAGATGGTACCCACGATAATTAGTAGGATTCATGTGCACACTAAATGTATTAGATCAGGCATGTTTGGCGTATCTTAAAAGACAAAAGAAGTCTTTTTGGTTTATTTCGGCAGTATTAAGCCAACTTCTTCTACAAAAGAAGCGAGGCCAAACATGCTACATGGGTATAACTAAGTGTCTTTAAATTGTATTTTGAGTAACAACTTTCTGTGTTTGATTATGAAGTCTATTTCTATTTGAAAAGTGTTAATCCATGTTTTAGGAAACTCTGTATATCTCTGGTAGATTTCATTAAGCCGGGAGTTCTGTAGTCCAATGTTCCTTGTTAGATTCCTTATGTTGGATACTTGGATTGTATGATTGTATCACTGAGAATTTTTACTCAAGTGGCGAACTACTTTGATCTTTCCTTCAGTTTATTCCTTTCAATCTTATCCAACCCCTTGTCATCTGTTTGTCATATGTAGATCAGTAACTATGACTTCTGGAACTGCAAATGCAAATGGGGAATGCCTTGGTTGGGCAGCTAGAGATCCTTCTGGAATTCTGTCCCCGTACAGATTCAGCAGAAGGTATTCGTCTATCAAATTTTCCTTTCCAGCATACAAGCCTAAGTTTGATTAAGGGGTATCTTTCATCCACAATCGATTAGAACACCATGCACAATATAGTCTGTCTCCCAGTAGATGTTCTCATTCGGAGAAGAATTTGCACAATAAACTAACATATCGATTATTAAATTTGTGTTTCTTTTACTTGGGTAAAGAAAGAAATTGGAAACATTGGGGTTCCTTGTTGTATTCTGTGAACTTAGGATTCTTTTTGTACTGCAGACTGAAAACTGTAAATCTTTATGCCACATTTACCAGCTTCCATTTTGTTTCACCTCATGACAACAACTATTATGAGTGTATTCAAGTTTTAATTTTTTGACCTTGCAATACTTCTTTGTAGTACAAGTATGATTTCTACGGCAGCACTGTTTGGTTCACTATTTATTTTGCAGTAATAAGCACTACTATGTTTTTTTATATAGTTTTTCACCTCTCAAATTATACATCTCAACAGGGCTGTGGGGAGCGATGACGTTTCACTAGACATCGCATACTGTGGAGTTTGTTATGCTGATGTTGTTTGTTCCCGGAACAAATTTGGACATTCAAACTATCCTCTAGTGCCTGGGTAAAAATTATGCAATAATTAATGTAAAGCAAGTTAATGCCAATTTGCATTTGGACTTATATTTTGAACTGATTTATGGTTCCTCTGCCTAATAGACATGAGATTGTTGGGATCATTAAAGAGGTTGGTTCGAATGTTCAGCGCTTTAAAGTTGGTGACTTTGTTGGAGTTGGAGCTTATGTTAACTCTTGCAGAGAGTGTCAATATTGTGATGATGGATTAGAAGTTCATTGCTCTAAGGGCATAGTTTTCACATTTGATGGGATAGATGTGGATGGTACTTTCACTAAGGGAGGGTATTCTAGTTTCATTGTAGTCCATGAGAGGTGAGAAGTTTGTGCTTGCAAACTTTTCTACTGAGAAGAAAGAAGAAAAGTCGATGGATTTTCATTAATTTCTTGAGTTTTCTGTAGGTATTGCTTCAGGATACCCCAAAGTTATCCACCGGAATTAGCAGCACCTTTGCTCTGTGCTGGTATTACTGTTTACACTCCCATGATAAGGCATAACATGAATCAGCCCGGCAAGTCTTTTGGGGTGATTGGGCTAGGTGGACTCGGTCATCTGGCTGTAAAGATCGGAAAGGCTTTTGGATTGAAGGTAACAGTTTTTAGCACAAGTATATCCAAGAAAGAAGAAGCTTTAACTCTTCTTGGAGCAGACAATTTTGTAGTCTCCTCCGACGAACAGCAGATGAAGGTAATTAAAGCTACTACAACGTTTTTGGAGCAATTTATTTGGCTTTTCAGCATGTATCTAACAAATCATTATTCAAATAATGGATTGAAAATGCTGATTAAGGAACTAACAACATTGTTTTGAACTTGATGGATTATCAGGCTCTGTGTAATTCATTTGACTTCATACTGGACACAGCATCTGGAGATATCTCATTTGATTTATATTTGTCATTTTTGAAAACTGCTGGCGTCCTTGTTCTGGTGGGATTCGCAAGTGAAGTGAAATTTAGTCCGGGTAGCTTAAACTTGGGTAAGAAATTGTACCGAACTTTTGAATTATATTTTGTGAATCAGTTATTTGCTCTTGGGCCTTCTTGCGATTGAGACGAACCTGTCTTTAAGAATTATGGTTGATTTGCTCCTTGCAGGTGCGAAAACCATTTCAGGAAGTGTATCTGGTGGAACAAAGCAAACACAAGAAATGCTAGATTTTTGTGCTTCCCACAAGATTTACCCAAACATAGAAGTAATTCCCATACAATATGCAAATGAGGCTCTAGAGAGGATGATCAAGAAGGACGTGAAATATCGTTTTGTGATTGATATAGCAAACTCTCTCAAGTAAATGGAGGCAGGTTTCCCCTTTCTCACTGAAACACACATCCTAAGTTGATCAAAAGCACGAATAACAGGTATTGGGAATAATTAGCAGAGATTTGCTTAAATGATTTACTTTATATTGTATCATTACATTATCAAATATAAGATGCTGCATAAAACAATCATGGTATGTTATCTATGGTGGCTTAGGCAGTACGGGACTGTATTAAGAAAGAAAAAGTAGTTAAAATCATCTCCATTGTAATGCTTAATCCTGTCGAGTATTGTGTGCCAAATACACTCTCATTGTCCTGCTAGGTGAGTACAGAAATCATGAAGTACTTGCTGTTTGAACTAGGAGTAAGGGACTAAACATTGCTGCAAATACTGGCCCCTTTTTACTGATACACAATACTTGCAGCCAGTATACAAATGCTGATATCGCAACTCCCTGTTAATAAATCAGCTTGCCTGTTAATAAAAAGTTGCAAATGAAAATCTGTAGCATATGAGGGAGAATTGATGAAAAATAATAACTCACGCAATATACTATGGCCAAAAGCATACAACCTAGCTTCCATACATGTGGATTTCTTGTCAAAAACATGGCCACAATTGATGATTGTAGGGGGGAAAAAAATTTATTTAAACAATTAATGACAACCGAGCAGGATAGATCTTGTAAACAGTTGCCTGTTAGTTTTGGGTGAACGACAATCAGGAGATTGTTTGGTGTAAACTTAATAAAAAGAAGCTACTTGTGCCATGTTTGTTAAGATAAATTAGATACTACTGGACAACATGAAAAAAAGTTCAAATCTTATCTATAGTATCACCCATCCTATTTAGGACTGCATAATGCATATCAAATATTCCCTTGAAGTACAAAGATAATGAAATTTCTGTATAAAAATGATACCTGGAGAATTAGCCATGCACTCCATGCTACATCGCTAATTAGCGAGAGTGAACCGTGGACCCAATTTTCCTTTTGATTCCTTGACTCATCTGTTGATCTGTAGACCTTGGTGTTTCTTTGGTAAGGTGTAGTTTGTAGCGATACATGACCACAAAAACAAACTGATTAAGTCCTTTCTCAAGGGCTAGTTTCATGAGAATATTTGATCCACCATAAGCAATTTGAACTGGCACCATTGCTATATAAGAAGCAGTACAGCTTTTCGTGGCTAGTAAGTACTTGACCAACTTCTTGATTTGAGAGTTGAGAGACTTCTTGTAAAGTAGTTCAAGGATTGATTATATGTAAGTTTATAACATACTGTTTCGTTGGTGGATTTCTTCATTAAATGCTATGTGCTAGAGAAAAAATATGTTGGAATAGTTCACCACTTTGTTGATGTTTAGTTTGGCTAAGCTCAAAATATTCACTTATAAGTAAACTTACTTATAAGTGAATATTGTTTTATTAGTCAAAGTTAAAAAATACGTAACTTACTTATTTTGCAAGTAACTCCTACCTCACTCTATGAATAAGTAACTTTACGTTACTGTAAGAATAAGTACTTTTAAACTCTGCAAAACATGTAAATTACTATTTTGAAAGTAGTTTAAAGGGGGGAAAAAACCTTACTTAAAAGTAAATTTTAATCTTGTTTGGTAAATTTTTTTTGTAGATTATTAGCAGCGTGTCTTACGTAATGTGTGGATAAAAAATGGATAAAAATTATGGGTCCTACAGAATGTGTAGATAAAAATGAGATTTGACTAATACTTATAAGTACTCCCAAACATGTTAGTACTTTTAAGCATAGCCAAACATGCTTTGTATGTCCTCGTAGTTTCTCACTTTCTTATTTAGATAGCGATTGAACGACAATTTCTCTCTAATATGTTGTTTTCTTGTTTAGTTAATTTTCTCAAATCACATTGTTAAATGTTAACCAATGAATAGGGATGCTTTGTTCTTTGAATAATGTTAGAGCATCTCCAATGTAGTCTATACTAGTTTGTGTTGAAGAGGAATTGTTTTGAACACTTCTATTTCGCTTATGTGGCACAATTTCTTATTCAAATAGCGACTGATTGATAGTTTCTCTCTAATATGTTGTTTTCTTGTTTAGTTAATTGTCAAATCATATTGTTAAATGTTAACAGGAATAGGGATACTTTGTTCTTTGAATAATGTTAGAGCATCTCTAATGTGATCATAAATTGTTTAAAAAATTGTGTTGAAATATAATGTGTTTAAAATAATTTATCTTAAATGCAAACTAGTATAGACTCCATCAAATTGATGTGACAAAGAATAAAATAGATATCTTCTAGAGCTTTGTCTAGGTTTAGAAGCTTCTATGTAAATTTAAATTTTTTTATTTATATTTAAATGTGATTTTCTTTGAGAATTTGGCGTTAATGGTCCTTCACCATTTCCTTCGGTGCAAAAATTGTCCTTAACGTTTGATTTTTGGCATAGGTGTTCTTAATCTATGTGTTTTGGTGCGCAATTGATTCTTATTTGATGAAAAAGATCAATATACTCTTAATTTTAATAACAAAAAATTGTAGTTAGATTGCTAACTTTTGCAAAAAGTATAAATATATTTTTATAAAAATAAAAAAGAAACTAATGATTTTTTTTTTTTTTTTTTTTTTTGGGGGGGGGTGGGTGGGGGGACTACGACTTTATTGACCAAATTGAAAATATACTAAATTATTTTGTATATTTTACGAACTATTGTAATATAACTAAAATTTATGCACATAAATTAACAAACATGTTAAATAAAATTATTAGTAATATTATTGAGTAATATATTATTTAAAATTTAAACTTTTATTTTATCGTTATAACAAAAATAAAAAATAACTTTGTCAAAAATTTGATTATCAAATACTTTTATTTAATTGAGTTATTCGTTTATTAACTACAAATATTAGAGTTCTAACTATATTTTTCATATTTTAATTTATCGTTTTTTTGATCGTTCAAAAATAAAGAATATATAATGTGTAAATTAATTTTTATTAATATTTTTATGTTAAAAAATACATAATTTTATGACATTGAACAAATATTATTATGTTTTTATTTAATAATAATTTTGTTATTTATTTATTGTTTCATTTTGTTATTTATTTATCTTAATTTTCTTTCAAGTTTTTATATCACGTAGCAATTACATATATTTAAAGTACAATAATTTTACATTGTCCTCTTATGAAAAATTTAATTGACATTACTATAATAGTATAATTAGTATATTAAATTAAATATTATTTAATAAATGTATCAGACTTATTTACACATTTTGCAAAGATTATGAATTCAATTACAATTTTTTTTAATTAAAACTAAGAGCATATTTATTTTCTAATCAAATAAAGAATAATTGTGTAGTAAAACACATAGTTTAGGGACGTTTATGCTAAAAAACAAAAGTTAAAGACCATTTCAGCATTGAGTGAAAAGGTTAGGGACTATTTGAGCCAAATTTCCTTTTTAAAAATAAAATAAAGATAAATTGGCACAATTGGTGGTCTCTAAAAAAAAATGAAATAAAGAAAAATTGGCACAATTGGTGGTCTCTAACATATGCCCATCGTGTTCAATTGGTGATTAACCTTTCATTTTTACAGAGAGGTCCCAAACCTTACGCAAATAATCATTTTCAATGAAATGCAGCTACTCTTCTTTAATAGAAGGGTTAAATTTGTAATTCCAAAATAAAAAATAAAAAAAAATAGTAATTATATTCACACTACAGTTTTTATTATTCACAATACGTTTTAATTACAATAAAGGTCTTCCAATATTTGATATTTAGATACTTATGTCTTTAATTTTTTTTATCGTATTTTTATCATTAACTTATCTTGTCTCCGATGAATATTTTTGTCTAAATATTCTGCTAATGTAAATTGGGGTTGGGGTTGGGGTTTGGGTTTGGGTTTGGGTTTGGGTTTGGGTTGGGGTTGGGGATATTTTGTCAAACTTACGTATTTGTTATTTATTTTAATTATGTAAAAATATTAGAAGCAAAAAAACAAATTAAGCCTTCTTAATTAATTTTTGGACAAAAATCATACAAATATAAGACATACAAATTAATAGGTTGATGATAAAATTTTGTTAAAAAAAGTTAGAGTCATAAATGCAAAATTGATTAATAGTTGAAGAGTTTCATTGCAATTCGAATGTGTTGTAGTTAACAAAATAATGTTGTGGTAATATAATTACCCTTAAAAAAAAATACCCCCACCGCACCACACCCGTCAACACAAAGTCAAAAACAACAGCCGCTGCCACCGAGGACAGAAATAGGAGGTTTATTTTCTCCTTAAATGTGTCATTAATGGAAGAAATGAGGGGGTTGGAGTTGGAGGTGGAGGTGGAGGTGGAGGTGGATCCCCCCGCTGCCACCGTGGACAGAAATAGGAGGTTTCTTTTCTCCTTAAATCTGCCATTAATGGAAGAAATGAGGTGAGGTTGAGGTGGAGGTTGAGGTTGAGGTGGAGGTGGAGGTCAATCCCCCCTTCAATTAGTCAGAACGTTCAATCATCTACACCGATGAGAGTTTCCGATTGTACAACCTGCCACAATTCTGCAAGGAAAGGATATAGTGGATTCTATTGGCATGACAAAGTTTTATATGGATGGTTCACTTTTTACAGTTGCTGGGAAGCCTTCCAACACCCTGCAAATGCTGCCATATTCTTCCTCATCAATTAATTCTGCTCAACCTTTGTCTATGCGGGTAGAGGTAGACAGGCGAATTCTTCGGCACAAATATTCTTCTCAATTTATTATATATTTTTGTGATACAATGATGTGTAACTAATTCTCTCATTAGGATGAACGATGTAACATATTTTGACTGTTTAATTTTATCTTTTGAGGGTAAATATAATAAATGTCCACCGAACTAATTTAGAGTTACTATTTGCTCACTTAACTTGAAAAGGTTTCCAATTATTCCCTCAACTTTCCAAATAGTTTACCATCCATCAATCATTGCGAAAACTTTAGGTTGAACGGACAAAAATTGCTATGTGGTAAATGAAAAACTAATATGACATAATTAAATTGTTAAAATCGTCTTAGTAACTAAATTGCAATAGTCAAACACGTCTTTAACTTGCTTTAAAAGACGGTTCACCAAACTAAAAATGTTTTTTCAAAGTTGGAGAAACTTTTTTAAAGCAATCTAAAAGCGTGTTTGGCTATTACGATTTGTTATGTAGATGATTTTAATAATTTAATTATGCCACATCATATTCTCATTTGCCATGTGGTAATTTCTTTCCGTTTAGTTTAACGTTTTCTCAATGAGTGATTGATAGTAAACTATTTGAGAAGTTGGGTTAGCGATTGAAAACCTTTTCAAATTGAATGAGTAAGTAGTAACCCTTAATTAGTTTGATGGTCATTTATTAAATTTACCCTATGTTTTGTCTTTTAACTCTAATTATGATTCCGTGTTGAATTGTTATCGTTGCTTTAATTACTTTTAATAAATTTGGCCAGTTTAAGAATTGTTTGAGAATTTGTGTTGAATCTGAGAAGTAAAATACCAATTTAGTACTAGCGATAAAAATTTATGAAATTTGATAGAAGATAAGTATATACTTTTATAGTGATCGTGTGTGAATTTATTGTGAATGAATACGCTTAGATTTGTCGTAATTAATATCGATAGATAGTAATTTCGCAAGTTTAAGTAGGTTTGATTTTATTCGAGAGAGACTGTAAAAAAATAGATAAATTTAATTGCCAACACGGATGAAATAATTATCATATCTCGATAATCGAAATTAGAATAACTATGGTGAAATCACGAGTCCTAATATTTTTAAATCATCAAGTTTTCTCAAATTCAAGATTGTCGATCATGTTAACTTAATTCTTAGTTTAATTTTTAATTTAATAAAACTCACTAAAACATTCTCCTACTAATTTTCAGTTGTTCAAGTAAACGTTACAATTAGATTGATAATCAACAACACAGTCTGTAGACATAAAAAATTAAATTAAATTAATAAACAGGTTTGGCCTATTAAAAAAAAAAATAGTCCACTTAAATCTATTGAAGCCCAAGTATACTATGACCCATTCGTGTTATAAACAAGCTCATGTGGGTAGTTCGTCCTACTTTTCAAATTTTAATTACATTTAATATTTATTTTAAATATAATAAATGTGCGGTTATAAATGGAAGGTGGATGGTTAGAGATTTTTTTATAAATAGAATATTAAGTCAAAGAGAAATCACAAGTTAAGAAATCCGGAAAAAGAAAAGTAACAAGTCCAGAAGCAAGTCTAGGAGAAAATCCTAAGCCCTAGAAAATCTCAACAATGTCAAAATCTTCTTCAAATCAAAGCAAGTCCAAGCCAAATCCAAGAAGATCAAAGTCTTCTTAAGCAAATCAAATTTCTAACAAGTCTCGAAGTCCAGGATTCAAGCAATGTGACCCATCGTCTTCAACATTTGGATCGTTAATCAGAGGATTCTACAGCTATGCAGCTACAAGAAGAGCATCACTTTGTAATTTATCAAAATTTCAATCTGTAACAATTTCTGTATTTTAATACACGAAATTCGTTGTGCAAATTTCTTGGCACGCCTAGTGGGACATTTTTGTCATCTCATCTTCTAATTCCGTGAAATATTCAAATTCTAACTACTACATCAACTATAGCAGGCAAGAAATCAAATAAAATCGTGTCCCCCTTCGAGGAGACACTAGCTGAACTTTTCCATGTAATTGGAGTCCGGACAAAGACCGTGAAGACTCAGTTAGTTGATGACGTTTTCTAACAAGGGCAATGTCAAAATTTCCAAGTCTAGGAAGTCCAGTTCGCGTTCTGCAGAAAATCCAAGAAATTAGCAAAAAGTTATCATCCTGGTTCTGGTTCGAGTAGCGGATCCATTTCAGGATCCACATATTTCACTTCTCCGCAAAAATGGGATGATTATACAACATGTGAAGAATTTCTTAAGCCAGTGATGGTCATAGAAATGACACCTGACTTTGATGACCGAATTCAGCAAATGACCTTGGCCATTGAAAAGTTAACAAACTTGCTAGAAGACAAATATGCACAGATTGCCACCGTCATGCACCAACTTGAAATGCAAAGTCCATTGATAGAAGATAGTCCGAAAAATGTAAGCTCTTCAAGAACTAAGGATCCAGAAATTCAAGAGCACCAACAGAAGCAAGATATACATGATCGGACGGTGCTGCAAAATGTGTTGCATGATACAACCCAACTTTTTGTTGGCTCTGTCTTTCCAACAACTCCAGCATATGATTGCTGACACAATCCATGCTCAGTATGGTGGTTCGCCACAATCTTCACTGGTTTATACTGAACCCTATAGTTGTTAGATTGAAGAAATGAAGATGTCGCTTAATTACCAACCTCTCGAAGTTCTAATATTTCAATGGAAAGGAAAACCCAAAGCAACATGTTGCTCATTTCATTGAAATACATAACAACGCTGACACCTACAATGACACCATGATGAAGCAGTTTGTACACTCCTTCAGAGGCACATTATTTGAATGGTATACAGACTTACCGGCTGGATCAATTGATAGTTGGGATCAACTTGAGCAAGAGTTCCTAACACGCTTTTAGAGTATCAGGTGGACTGTCAGCCTTCTGGAACTTGTCCAAACAAAACAGAACAAGGAGGAGCTGGTCATAGAGTATATCGAAAGATGGAAAACTTTGTTCTTAACTGCAAAGAATGCATCAGCGAATCATCTTCTATTGACATGTGTGTCCAAGATATGCATTGGGGACTACTTTATAATCTCCATGCAAATATGTCTCACTCTTTTAAAGAGTTGGCTACGCTTGCCTATAATCAAATTTGAATGAATCCAAAAGACAAAGAGCTCTCGACATTCCGTACTCCTAAGGGCATATATTGTTACAAGGTCATGCCAAAGGATCTTTGATGATATGATGCATAAACAAGTAGAATGTTATGTGGATGACCTTGTTGTGAAAATAAAGAAACGAGATCATCATCTACATGACTTGCAGGATGTTTTCAAAAGACTCTTGCCTTACCAGTTGAAAATAAATATACTAAAGTGTGCATTTGGTGTCACTTCTAGAAAATTTCTTGACTCATTGTTCGACATCGAGTTATTGAAATAGATCAATAAAAAGTTGATGATATAATCAACATGCCAGAGCTATGTAATTTGCATGAATTGAAAAGTCTTCAAGGAAGGTTGGCATACATTCTAAGATTCATCTCCAATCTTGCCGGACATTATCATCCATTCAATAGGTGAAAAAAGACATGCTTTTTGAATGGGATGACACTTGTTGAAATGCTTTCCAAAGTATTAAATAATATATATTTCATCCACCGATGCTCATAGCTCCAATCCCGGAAAGTCATTGACTCTCTATGTTGCAGCACAAGAATGTTCTTTAGGTGCTATCCTTGTCCAAATCAATGATGAAGGAAAGGAAAATGCACTATTTTACTTAAGCGGACATTGCTAGGTGCCGAAATTACCTATTCACCTATTGAGAAAATCTGCCTTGCATTGATTTTTGCAGGTAAGAAGTTGAGGCATTATATGTTAGCACACACAATCAAACTTGTCTCAAAGATTGATCCATTAAAATATATAAAATGTCCAGACCGATTCTTTTCGGGAGGATAGGAAAATGGACACTTCTATTGTCTGAGTTCAACATAAAATTCATTCTACAAAAGGCCGTTAATGGACAAGCTTTGGCAGATTTCCTCGTTGATCATCATATTCCGACATAATGAGAATTTTCTTGAAGACTTTCCAGATGAAGAAGTCTTTTACACTGAAGTCGTACCTTCATGGAAGTTATTCTTTGATGGTACAACTTGAAGGTATGGTGCTGAAGTAGGAATTGTATTTGTTACTCCCATGATCAAGTCATGCCTCATTTATTTACCTTAACATAAAAGTGTTCCAACAATATGGCAGAGTATCAAGCTCTTATTATTGGTTTGTAAACATCACTGGATAGGGAAGTCAATCAACTAGAATGCTTTGGAGATTCTATGTCGATAATCAACCAACTTTTTTCCGAGTATAAAGTCCAAAATTTAGACCTAAAGCCATATCATGAATATGCATCAACACTTCTAAAACAATTTGAATTAGTAAAAATCAAATTCGTTCCCATGAATGAAAGCACACAAGCAGATGCCCTGGATAATTTAGCTGCTATTATAGACAGCTCAGATGATGACTTTTTCCACCCAGTATCAATTGTTCAAAGATGGGTAATTCCATCACCGTTGCTCGAAAATCTTGAGGAGAAAAATAATGTTGAAATTATTAGCAAGGACGTGGATGGTTGGAGGCAACCGTTAATTGATTATCTTCAACATTATAAGTTATCGGATAATCCTCGTTGAAAGACAGAAGTTCGGAGACGTACTTCTCGCTTTATCTTCTATAAGGACACACTCTACCATCGCTCGTTTGATGGAGTATTCATTCGATGCTTAAGTAGTGAGAAAACGACATGTGCTCTGGACCTAAGATCCATTTTGGATAAAAAGAATGGGATACTATTGGCCGACTATGGTTCAAATTTCTATGGATTTTGCAAAAAGATGTAAAGCTTGCCAAATCTATGCAAATTTCATTTATCAGCCTCCAGAACCATTACATCCGACAATAGCTTTCTGGCCATTTGATGCATGGAGTTTTCATGTGATTGAACACATACACTGAAGTCTTAAGCTGAGAATTCCAAAAATGGGCCAAAGCTAATTTGTAGAACCTTGTTGTGACTGATTACTTCTCTAAGTGGGCCAAAGCTTTACTAATGAGGGAAGTAAATAAAGAAAATGTTGCGGTTTTCATTCGCGTTCAAATAATTTATCGGTTTGGAGTTCCTCGATATACCATCACTAATAACAGAAAACCCTTCTGCAATAACCACATCAATAATCTCTGCACCAATTTGGATTCAGACAATAAAACTCGTCCATGTATAATGCAGCAACTAGTGGAATGACAGAGGCATTCAACAAGACCTTTTGCAATTTGTTGTAAAAGGTTGTATCCAAATCCAAAAGGGACTAGCATGAAAGAATTGGAGAAGCTTTGTGGGATTATCGCACTACTTACCAGACTCCAACACAAGCTACTCCATATGCCCAGGTATATGGTGTGGAAGTTGTACTTCCTTTGGAGTGTCAAATTCTATTATTGTAAATTGCCACCCAAGAAGGTTTGACAATCGAAGAAAATGTACGTCTTCGACTTGAGGAGCTGGAAGCTTTGAATGAGAAGAGATTAGAGGCTCAAATGCACCTGCAATGTTATCAAGCCCGAATGGCAAAGTCTTTCAATAAAAAGGTATGGCCAATGTCATTTGAAGTTGGAGATTTAGTACTTTCGATACACAGGCCTATCATAATTACAAAAAAAAGTAGGGGACAAGTTCCAGCCTAAATGGGATGATCTATTTGTCGTTACTCATGTGTTCACCAATGGGGCATACAAGACCGTGGACAAAGATGGACTACGGATTTTTTTGAAGCGTTTTTACGCTTAAAGTTTGTTTTATATCTACAAAATATATAATGCTCGTGGCCCGTAAGAGGATAAACTGTGAACGGTTATATAAAAAAAATTCTTGTAATATATATAAATCCATGTTCAGTCAAAAATAAAAAATCATATTTATCTCTCTTTATTTGTCTTTGCATTAAAAATGATGATACAAAAGAAATTTAAAAAAAGGAGGTTTTATTAATTGAAGTTCATATAAAACATAAAAAAAATATATATAGAGAGAGTTTAAGCTCAGAAAATCAATCACTTACAACCAATTGCAATAAGTTGCCTTCAAGAGCATTCCTTACCTGATCGATGGATTTCATGCTGGAAATATCTCTAACTTGTGCTTATTCCAGATTGACATTTGCCTCTTCAATTTTATCCAGATTTTTCTTATAAGTCTGAAGTTCGTTATAGAGTTTGTCCAACTGGGAAGTCAATCTTATTATCCAAAGAAGAATATATGGCATTCTCTACATTTTTTTTTATCTATTCAAAGACTCCAATTGTTGTTCCATTTTTTCTGAAGTTGGACACTCTAAGTGTTACTTCTTTTGAAAAGATAAGTATCAACTCTTTTGAGAAACGTTTCCATACTCCTCATCAAAGGTGCTAGGTCTGCTTAAAATGATTCGGTGATCAAATTTTGAAGTATCAGATTGATGTTAGCCCACCAAGTCCTAAGGTTAGAAAAACCATGTTTTAAAACATCCATGAATAACTTTTTAAGATAATTTTTCATGACTTCTCGGAGAACATCTTTTAGAAAAAAAGAGTCTTCGGTAATTCCAGGTGAACGTCCAAACATGGAAAAACAAATTGGCGCAATCCCACAATTGTTTATATCAGAAATAAGAACAACAATCAAAGACAATGAAGATGGGATAACATGTGCTTCTTATCCATTCTCCAGGATCTTGACTATTGAAGTTCCAGAATTCACTTCTTCCTCATCATTGATATCTGCTAGGTTGGATGCCAAAATACTACCACTTATGACTAGGATAATTGTATGGAAGATCTTTCGAACCATTAAAACCATCAATCTCATCAAGTGCATCAATCATGTCAATATTCTCACTGGTCTGATCTAGTAAATGACTTGGACTTGTGTAGAAATTCATCTCTTTAGAAATTTTTGAAAATCCTAAAAAAAATGAAGAAAAGTTTGCACCGATGTATCAAATAGTCAGGTAAAAGAATAACAAACAGATATATACCTGCATTCCATATCTGAGGTGACATTTGTAAATGTTCATCATCTAAAGATATATCCGAGATGCTCAAGTCCATTCGAGAAGTTTCAATACAGGCTTTCTAGTGGCTTTGAATAGCTTGAGACTTTTTCGGTCATATCGACCGCTTTTGACGGCATATCAGAGAAAGGGTAGCATAAAGTCAAAGTTTGATACATCAAGTAGAAATGATAAATTAAAAAAATAAAAAAAAAAAATCATACCTGATTTCCAGAACTATTGTCTTAGGGAACCAGAGTTACTTCAGGTGCCTGAGATGCTTGATCTCTGGAATTGCTGTCTTCTGAAACCAAAATTATCCTAGATATCTTCTCTACACGCTCTAAAGAGGAAACTTTGCCCGTAAGCCTCTTAGGACCTCCTTCATCTGAAACATCCAATGCTCTTTTTTGAAAAGTTCTTTGGGAAGCCACACGGAAGAGGTCAATCTCTTTGGCCTTGTCATTTTTCGTATGCTTTGGTATATATGCAGGTTGCTCAAGTCCAAAGTCTGTATCCTCACTGGATAATAACTCCGTCACTTTAATCTTGTTCAGTTTTGGAAATATTTCATTATTCCACCCGTCTTCGTATGCTAAATCAACTTGATGTTGTATATCATTGGTTCACCCTAAGTCTGCTAGATGTTGGACCACGGCATCACGATTGTTTCCACTGGTAGTAGATTCATTTACTCAGCTATATTAACTTATGTATTATGCTCCATTGTATATTACGATTGCATCAAGTTAATTATTTATGATTCTAATTTTGGTATATAACTAGATGCATTAGCCACCAAACCAGTAATATACAAAATTAAATCACATTATGTTCACAAAAGCTAATAAAACAATAAAACTATAACATCCTTACCTCATAAAATATTTTGAATTATGTCTCTGATACCACTCTAATAACTGTTACGTTCTAATTCTGGGCATGCGCCACAAAAATAGTGTTTATTTTTATTTTTGAATATATAATCAATTTTAGCTCATATAAATATATTTTATTAAAATCAATATAAAATTAAATCTAAACAACGAAGCAAAAAGTAATATCCACCGCTCTGATATTAGTCAAGAATGATTTTTCTTTACAACTGGTACTAATTATTTACAATATCAAAATAACAAAAGAATATTTGTCACTTCCAAAGAATCGACAAGACAATCGGCGATGGGTGACAATCAGACTATTTTTCAAACTTGTTCTTACATATAATTACACTACATACCAAGTTACTATATACAGACTAAAATAGTAAACAAAAAGAAAATCATTAGACCTCCCTCATCAAATGGATGAAGTGGCCAGTGAAAGAGTCATAAACTTCTATTATAATATGAGTATAATCGAATATGTCTATATACATCTCTAGTTCTTCTTCTTCATCTCTAACAGTGTATAAACTCTTATATAATGATGTCTAGTCCAAATGACATGTATAGTCGTACCGTCAATAGAAATCTCGGTACGCTTAGTACTGCGCATTTCTTTCCTATATAGCATCTAACACTACAAGAAAAATAACGTTTAGCAATAGGCAGAATACGTTGCAATAGAGATATAGCCACGTTTACACGTACGTTGCGTCATTTGATGTTGTCGAAAAGTAGATGTCTAGCGTATCATAGATTACCAGTAGTCCCTTCAAATGTGGTAAACTTCTTGGAACCCTTTTACTAATAATAAGGTAAGCTTGTTAATGAGCGTACCAATAATAAATGAAGGAAGGGGGTTGTTTGCGGGTATTTCATTAGCAGTAGTCTCATCCGACATAAAAATCTCCTTGTACTGCTTTTTTTTTTCTTTGAAAACCAAGACCGACCCTAATTTCTTTTATTGGATTGTCTACCTCTCCTCATTATCTTCCTTAACAAAAAGTCAAGAGGATGCTCCATCAAACCCCAATAAAAACGTGGGGACCACTTCTTTCTCATGGACGTTGTAATTGCTTTTCTGTTATGTATTGGCTTGACTTCGTCCCAAACCAAAGAGGCATCCGGTACGAGGGTTGCCTCCTGCTCTCTAGTCCACCTCCTGGGTAGTTTGAACCCATTCCAACAACGACCAGATTTGAGAAGATTATAAACAATACGCTAACAATTTACATTGTGAAAGATAAAAAGTATGTTGTCGTTTTTGTTTTAGCAACGTACTTATGGATTTTAACAAGGTGTAATGCTTGTTGGGGTAAATCTGGGTGTTTAGTCTTTTAACAACGTTTAAATGCATGTTGCCATTTCTTTTTAACAACATGTTACTATACGTTGTTATTGAGTTTTTTAACAACGGTCGTCTGTACATTGTCATTACATTTTAACAACGTTGACTTATTTATTGTCATTTCTTTTTAGCAACGGGCATTGTACATTCTTGTTTCTTTTTAACAACATTCTTCTGCACATTGTCATTTTGAAGATCGTAATGTTTTTGGCAACATTCACTACATGTTGTGATTTAGCAACTATTTTTTATATATATATTTTATATATCCCTCTGCATTCTAGTATAAAACTCAGTCTATACACCTTTTTAACCCTTAAATGAACTTTACAGAATTAATTAATGAAATATGAACAAGACTAAACCAATTTAATATATTATAAAATAGTAGAATTTGTATAGCCATACAAAATATGGCCTAAGAGTTTCTTCAAACATGATACCAAGTTTGAACCAAAGTCAAACACATGGAAGTTTCTTGCAATTACAAAAAATTAATCTACCAAACTCTAAAAACCGACATTGCTAGAGAGTAGAAGCTTGAAACCGGAAATCTAAGACCTGTGCTCAATCCAATATGAAGAGCAAGAGTCCATTTGATAAAAAAACATACTGCTGAAATAGTTTATTTTCGACAATCCTGCAAAAAAAACTTTCTTTTTAGTAATTAAAACAACAATTGAAGAAAACCATAACACTCATGTAAAAATGTCCAATACAGTGCCTCACAATGTTTATATAGGATTCCTCTCCCGTCTTCTTTTCAATTTGCTCCATCTAAAAGCATGTGAAATTGTCTTAGTTGAATACAAGTTTTTCAATAACATGCAAATTTAAATTCTATTATTATGTATTAATTAATTCTTTTTACTCTCACTTTTTTAGTGCCAATAGGATTATATAAAGGTTCTATTCTATATTTTTTCCCACTATGTTTATTACACACCCTTTGCAAGCAGTGGACCATTTTAGTTCACGTCTTTTTGCAAAATAATACCTCATAACTCAAATCATTAATTCATTAACTTTCTAATTGCTATAGGTATTCAGCCTGAAAATAAAATTGAACTTAACAATAAATGAAGCAAGTCAAGCAACAAATTCATCCTAAAAATAGTAGAAACAAATCACACTCAATATTCTATAGCCTATTTACAAAAAGTAATCAAAGTCAATTGTTCTAACAACTAATGATAGCATTTTCTTCATAAAGTCAATGTCTGATGTGCCATAAACACACCTATCCAAATGGGAAGAATGTATCAAATGAAAAAGGCATAAATATAGTCTATGAACATGGAGCCATGACAAGACTTTGGATGTCATCAACACTGTGCTAGACATGGGAAACAAAAATTGAAAAGAAAAATCACAGTTGGATCGTTAGAAAACTTGTTCTAATGGCAGCAAGATCCTGTTATCCTAATTTTCTCCTACAAATTTGCATGGCTTTAGCAAAGCCTATTAAAATATAGCTAAAACTTTGTATATGTGGGTAGAAAATGTCATCTATACAATGTAGGAACAAAAATTTAGGCACAATA
This sequence comes from Forsythia suspensa, assembly GCA_023638005.1. NCBI lineage: Eukaryota > Viridiplantae > Streptophyta > Magnoliopsida > Lamiales > Oleaceae > Forsythia > Forsythia suspensa. The sequence goes on from CM042671.1 coordinate 36,561,690, forward strand.
TTTTTCTATGTTAATGTTCTTAGGTAAAAGCAACAGTAGGACCTGGAGAATTGGATCTGGAAAGGATGCTTAAATTCTCCCACTGCAATGAACTTAAATCTTCTTTAATCATCACTTCAATTCAAATAAACAAACATGTCACTACAAACCCAAAAAATTTAAACAAAAATAGCATATAAGCTTCAAGTGATATTGGCCTCATAACACAAAAAAATTGTATAAAAACATACAAGATGAAAACCAGCTTTGGCCTGTTGTCCTTCAAATCTCCCAAATCAATAATTGAAGCATACAAATTTCAGTAATTTGAGCATTAAAACTCAAACAACCTTTTTTTGTCACAAAATGACTTCAGACACACAAAATTCAAAACCCATCAATGGCCCCCAAAATCCCTTAAAAAATACGAAGCAAAATGACAATTTTCAACTAACACCCCTGAACAAAATGTAGAAAATAATTGAAATCATATCAAATTACCAAAAAATATACCTAAAAAATGATAAAAGAAAATTGATAAATTTTACCAAACACCCATGAAAAAGATGACTTACCTAACGATCAATAACAATAATCTGATTATTCTTCTTCTTTACTCTTCGTGCAAAAGATTTGTGTTGTCCAGTTCTGCCGCGTTTCTTTCCCTTCACATATTTGTCCAATGAAATGAGTATGGGTTACTAAGATTTGAACCCATTTTTTACTGATGGAGTTGTGATAGGCGAGGATGACGGTTTGAGGTGCAGTAGCTATGGTTATAAGGTGATGGATTGAAGGAAATTTTCATTTGAGGAGGCGAGACATATTGGATATGATGTGAGTAGGCCGATTTGGGATACAAGCACATATGATGTAATGGTTGGAGCCAAGAAGCTAGTTGGGTTTTGATTAAATGGGCTTACTTAAGGGGCAATTAGCAACGGGCTAAAATTATTTTTTAACAACGATCGGAGAATGTTGCCAAATATTATGAATTTTAACAACTTTCAGCGAACGTTGTCAAATACACTATAATATTTTTTTACAACAGGAAGTGAACGTTATAAAATGTTTAAAAAGTATATGTTTTAACAACGTGCACGACTATTGCCAAAGATGCTATTTTTTTACAACGGTTAGTGCCCGTTGTTAAATGGCGAAATATATAATCTTTAACGAAAGTTATTGTTTAGATGTTGCAAAAGCTATTTTTCTTGTAGTATACAGTACAAAATACGATATGTGAACAATAATGTGTCTAATGAAATGTCGATGATACATGGACCCAAATCCTACATTATAGTGTACCGTATGAGCTCAATCACAATATGGTCAATAATAAGCACGCACCATCTACCGATGCATGTCCGTTCGTCATGGTCTCATACACGACTCAAGAGGCTACACTGATAAGAATACAATATAATATTTAGCCTAGCCTACTGTATACGATGCTTGACATGTTGCTACGCAGCTCCTAAGCCACCAAGGGACCTACGATACCGCCCGTACATCTCGGTTCTGGACCTCCAAGACCCTTTCATCAGCCGTCCTTAATGACCGTCGATGGCCTCTAGCAAGTGTATATATCCGGAGCGAAGTCAAGTACGATACCCTATAATGAGATTCACACTTATCACAATATCAATGTGCTCAATATGAATGCCAATGCATATATCTCAAATTAGAAAGATCGACCGGCTCCTATCAATGCTCATAAGAGATCACCAAGTTCTACAATAATAACATATAATCGCCATAGATATTTATTAACATATATCTTGCATATTATAGTATTTTTCACTGTAGTTGAAATAATCATACTTACCTTAATTGTTGATTATGACATCTGGATCTGTATTAAAGAACATAATTATTTATTAGTTAATCTAAAAAATAAAACTTATTTCGACTCATAAGCCTCAACCAGGACGAATGGAGGTTTACGACTCATAAACGGGGTTTGAGAAGTAAATGAAACTTAGAGTCGGCCCAAAACAGATAACAGGGAGAGGGCCGACAAACAGGGTTGGAGAGGGGGGGTCGACCCCTCCACTCCCCAAATAGGCAGGGGTCAACCCCTAGGTCAAATTTTTTGTTTGGAGGGTCGTCCAACTTGGTAATCAGTCTACATGTAGTATCTTATTGCTTGGGGGTCATTTTATACTATTTTATAAAATTAAAAATACTTAAAAAAGATCAAAATACAATTTCTTGAATAAGGAGCTAGCTTCTAAATTTTTCAAAATGAACTGACTCCTCTTATATTTATAGGAGAGATAGACCAAGGGCTTCACTACAATAATTTAATTTCAATAACTACATTTTTAACTTAGGCTATAGTTGCAATTAGAATTTTATTTCTTCTTAATTAAGAAAACGTTTAAAAAAACCATCTTTCTAATTAAATCCTAAAAATTCCCAGAAAGATTCTAAAAATTTCTAAAAATTACGAGAAAAAAACCCAGACTTTACATGTGTACTCTTAAAAAGTATATAGACATAACTAATTATAAAATCCTATAAGAGGTTTAGTTACTTGAAATATTGAAAATGAAGAGATGCATCGAGCTTGCTTAGGTCTTCAGAATATGCAAGCGGTATGTCTTTAACAACAACTATACAAATGAAAAGTGATACATGAAGTAGTTGTTGTGCCGAGTGACTGGAATCTTCTAAGGTCACCGAACAGGGCTAACAATCGCAGAAATGCTTGAGCAAAGTCACTTGCACAAGAGTGAGGAGGCGATCCGTAACATCAACTGCAGTAGTTATGGAAAAGAAATAGAATAAAAAAGAAATGTTGATCGACAACGCTTTTGTACATAATGTAGCACTTCACATTAAGAAAGGTAGCTAGTATATTGAAAAAAATCTGTCAAAGAATTAATTGGTCAAATAAAAAAATACAATCCAAGTAAATTGAACTTATTAAAGAAACCTGAAGTTTTTGGACCTACAATTCGAACACCTAAAGGTGTATACTTATGCGAAAATAAGATTAGAAAAATAAAGTTGTAAGATATAATACGTGAGTTTCAACATAACGATTGTCGTAAAGACTTATATATGACATGACTAATAATATTGTGTGTATAAATTTCTCAAGAATTTAATATGCTTGAAGCATTTAGTTTTGATTTTTGAGAAACTTAATCATTCAAAGTACATATCTCAAGTGATATTATCATGAGGGGAGTGAATATGCATTGTGCTTTTTTTTTTCCTCCCTTGATCGATGTTTTGTCTTATTAGGTTTTCCTGGCAAAGTTTTAATGAGACAATTTTCATGGTGTATTAAAATAATTGTGTACTCTTTTTCTTTCAATAGGATTTTTTCCAAAGGATTTTTTCTAGTAATGTTTTAAGGAGGCACATTCTTTATGTAAAGGATGTTCATATGAAATGTTATAAATATTATAGTTGTCGATGTACATAACCTACAATACATTTACCTTCAACATAACTCTATAGTTATACTCCGTGTGTTAAAAATTGTATACGAAACCCGTGCAGAGAGCAACAAAAAGAATCATCAACCAGAATCAACCAATGATTATATATTCCGCCATAAACACATATGTTAAATTACTGAGCTCATATTCAATTGTCCACTTGAAAAACACTCGAAGTGTCATAACATGAGTAACTGATTCTATCTTGCAAGTATATTTTCCTTCACTATTTTGCCCCAATTCTCAAAGCACCAAGGTATATATCTTATAAGTCAAATCTTACTCATTGGTACACCTAAGAATTTGAACTAGTAATCAAAGTTCATTATCTGCTTAGGATTAAAGTGACTTGTTCGATAATCAAATGAAGTGTTGTTTTAGATGTTCATAACTAAGACTTCATGTGGACGAGTTCTATATATTTCGAATACACTATTATTCTTATTAGTTATTACCGAATCTAGACAAACCCTAATGCGAACATTACGACCTTTTCAAAATAAAGTTTTCAACTTTATTTACTGATCGTGAGCAATTTGTTTTTGGTCGTTATAATTTGTCTTTCTATATTTAACCCATTAAGTATTCAATTTATAAGTACTCGTGTGATGATGGAACCTTATAATTATTTGCTCAATTCAAAGATGCGAAATACGATAATTAAATCAAACTATTAATGAAAAAGTTGCTAATTAAAAAACAATACTCTAACAGAAATAAAACTAACACCTACAAAGACTTTAACACTACCAAAATGAGAAAAATCTTACAAAGCATGCACTCTCACATGCCACCAGTACTCTTTAAGCGTAAAATTACGTGTACACTCACCGTCACTATACGCGTATCCACGTGCCCATATTAGATTCTATTGCCACATGGTGGCCAGTCATCCAACACATGACACCATGTTAGAACACACATGGCATACAATCAACAACCTCGTGTGGTCCAATCAGTCGCACCGTTGTGTCCACTCAGTATCAACATTGTGCCCAGTCACTCGCCAATTATTGTACAGTAAGCTATCGCGTGGAAGGAAGCAAGCAGCTACGTGATAACCAATCAGCATCCATGAAATTTTCGTTAATAAATAATAACAAAGATATTTAAATTGAATGCTTGTGAAAAAAGTCAGGAATAAAATAACAATTGAAAAAACAGCTTGTACATCGTGAGTAAGTAATGACACATCACGAATAAAATATCTTTCTAGTTTCTATTGATGAATATAGTCATAATGACACATCACGGCCATATATTGTTAACAAATTGTACGTTCAAGAACCAAAGAAATACACCCTACAAATAGGTAGAGAATAAGTTATATCTACCAATAAACATTCACAAAATTGAAAAAGTGCAACTCTCAATTCAACAATATAATCATCGCGTCTTAAAATTTTGATCTTTATAATCATAAATGGGATTCTAACTCGATTGCTAATTCAAAAAGAAAAATCACATAATATTACTATCAAAATCAATTTGGTAACAATTTTTAAGATTGTATAATTTTTGTCCTGAAATTGATAACTTTGTAACTGTAATGTTGCATCTCTAGTCAAATTGCCTCCTAATTCACTAGATGCTCAGGTTTTCTATCAAATTGGTCATGGATCAAGGAACAACACTATTAGTAGTTGAGTCACAGTAGGGCTAATTCATACCAATCGGAGAACAGATCTTCATCCCCGATTGCTGCCCACCCACCCACCAACCACCTAACCAAAATATAAATCTCCCTCTGAATCCATTTGTTTTCCCCACCCCAATTTTCATCCCCACACCCATTTACCACCCAACATAATCCTCCATCCGAATCCATATTTTTCTTGAAATTTGCCCCCCAACCTATTTGGTTACCACCCAACATAACCCACCCCATCTAAATCTATATTTTTCTTGAAATTCCCACCCTCCCCCACCCACCCACCCACCCACCTCCCAAATCTCCTTTTTATACTTTATAACATAAACAAACGCTTCCAATCAATTTTGTTCTCTAAATTTTTTTCACCAAATTTCTTTCCTACTTATTGTTTTTCATCTTCTTCAGAGGTTAGTAATAAATTTTTTTTTCATTTATTTGTAAATTTTCTTTTTAATTTACAGGTTAGTTGTAACATTATTAACATTTTCTTTGTTTTTTTTGTTTATTTACACCTATAATTGATGTATTTTATTTCGATAAAGTTTTGTAGGGATGAAATTTGAGAATGATGATAATGTGTATGTTTCTCAAGTGACTATCATTGTCATTCCCCACGTTGGGCAGGAATTTGAATAATCCGATGAGGCGTACAATTTTTATAATCAATATGTATGAGAAGTGAGTTTAGTACGCGCATAGAAAACAGTAAGAAGAAAAAAGAGACCAATTAGTATTTCTTGAAAGGAGAAAGTACGTTTCCAATCCAATAGGCAGTGCCGCGCATGTGACACCAGTGGTCACGACAGAAAAACTTGTCTTACGTTGTAAAATAGTTTAGTTAATGTTATATGTTTCCTTACTTATTGTTTTATTAGTGTTTAGTCCATTTGTTTCATCATGGGTAATAATTTGATCTGTGGACAACACAAATCAACCACAATACTCGTAGGATCCGTCAGACCAACAACATCACGCGCTAGACTCCCAGTACTCATACCATGTGCTAAACCCATAGTATTCTTACCTTGTGCTAGACCACAATACACATATCATCCGCTGGACCCATAGCACGCATATCATGCGCCGGAATCCACAATACTTGATTAAAGACAGTAACAATTTTGAAGCAACACCGGACCAACGGGAGTATGATGCACGCTTTTAACCCTCGTCACTAATTTATTACTTCTAATGTAATAGTACTTTCTTCTTTTTGTGTGTAAATTATCAGTTGGAGCAAATTTATGATGTATGCTTTAATCCTCAATTATTAATTAATTTTTTTAATTTTATTTTTCAAGCAAATCCTTTTTTTATTTGAATTATTATACAAAATTACTTTTTTTTTTAAATAAACTCAATTAAATCATTAGACCAAACGCCAAAACTTAATTTGTTACCCAAATATAAACTAACTAATTACACTCACTATAATCTTAATAAAAAAAATAATGTTAACTGTATTATTTATTATATGATATAAATAATATTTTAACTTAATAAATATTATTACATATTATATTTCTTATTAGAATAAGAAATTATTTATTTTTAATTTAATAAATTTAATTATATTAATAACTTGGAGGTAAATTTAGTAGGAGTGGGGTAAATTTAATAATATAGATTTCAATTGGGGGGCAGGGCCAATTTGGATGATTGTTGCGTGGGGTTGCCATGCAGCAATAGGGGATGAAGAGGGAAACATATCTTCTCTCTTCATACCATTACCTCTGATGAATTATCATAAGGGTAATTATATTACCACAACATTATTTGTTAAATACACTACATTTTAATTGCAATGAAAGTCTTCAACTATTGATTACTTTTGTATTTAGCAAATTTTTTTAGCAATTTTTTATCATCAATCTATTAATTTGCATGCCTTATATTTGTCTTTGATGATGATTTTTCTCCAAAAAGTTAATTAGGATGGCATAAATTTTTTTTTTGCCTCTAATATTTTTACATAATTAAAATAAATAACAAATACGTAAGTTTGACAAAATATTTTTCTCCCATTTCAATGCACACTAGCAGACTATTTAGACAAAAATCTTCATCGAAGGCAATATGTGAAAATTAAATGAGGCAAGATGTGAAAACTAAATGAAAGTTAATGATAAAAATACGATTAAAAAATTTAGAGACATAAGTGTCTAAATATCAAATGTTGGGGAGACTTTTATTGCAATTAAAACGTGGTGTAAATAATAAAAAATGTAGTGTGAATATAATTACCCTTATCGTAATCATAACCAGAGGAGAGGATTAATCATTTATTCATTTCTTTTGATATTCTCGAATAGTAAAAGTCAATCCTACAAACAGTAGCGAATTCAAATGAGAGCCAAAAAACTTAGACCGAACTAACTAATATATAAAATATATATATAATATATATATATATATATATATATATATAATGCCATTGAAAAAAAATATATTTTTTCATTAAAAAAAAAAAATTCTACAAGTGAAGGGAGTTCCCTGTATCTGCCGCTGGCCTCCTATCTACAAGCATTCCATGTCCGAACTTTATATGAGGCCCTAGAAGTGGGCATCCTCTGGGCCCAAAATATTTGGAGGCCCTAGATTTAAATTTTTTTTTTTGAAAGGATTAGCCAGTTCAAACCCACATCTAATTAAAAAAGCTAGCCTAATGAAAATCTCATCTTTTCCAAATTTGAAAGTTGAAACGTATAATCTCGACTTGATTTCAAAGTTCAGATCCCCATCTCCCTCTCAATTCTGGCAAAATCCCACTCCACAGTCTATGTTATGTCGTCATAGTTGTTTTATTGCATTTTATGCGAGAGTTGTAAGCGATACTTCTCTTTTAACCATTCTAATTCATTTTAGATAATTTATATATTTTACGAGTTAAACTTTTATATTTTTTTGGTAATGATTGAACTAATTGAATTGATTAAAATGAAGTTGGTGTTGCCATTTCTTGTCGACATCAAATTATGCATCACTGAAATTTGTTCATCGTATATATCTATATGCTGATAATCTTCTTGCAAAAATGGCTGGTGATAAAAAAGAAATTATGGGCTTTCTTTATTGTTGAATATTACTTTTTGTTTGTCGTTTTATTGTTGAATTTTGAGTTTATAGATTTAGTTATGGAAAACTCATATGAAGATTAAATGCACATTACGATTTAATGGTACATTTTTTAAAATTTGACTCAAGCCTGGAAAACATAAAGTCTGGCCCTTAAGCATTCCAACCGAAGCCAATATTCCTCAAACAATTGCTCACCAAAGAAGAGACAATTCGATTTTGGAAACCATCGCTCATTTCAGATTTGTTCGTATAATCTCACACAACATTACAAAACTCGGACAAATTCTTACCTTGTTTACACTAGAATTAGTACAAACTAGACATTTAAGGTTGATTTCTAGTTACACTTGCTGACCGTTTTAGGAAATCCTCTATAGACAGCTAAAAGTTCCATATCTATACATATGAATACACAATAATATGCACTACCAAACTTTAAAGCATTACAAATAAAAGAAAGCTAAATAGATGAATTATGAATTTCCACACACAACTTGCTGAAATACATTGTGTAACTATCCATAGTATTCATCATAATCTCGAGATCAATGCACTCGATCGCTAAATGTGCATGTTTGACAGGCAGTATTTTCAACGTTTTCTAGTAAATACTCATTTCTTCTTGACAAATGTTAATGGCCCTATTGGTTTTTTCTGGGATCCGAAAGGAGGGTCTTGTTTTACCTTGATCAATTTGCTGAAAACATCAGCATAATGTTTAACAATTTTCCTGAATTTCACTCCATTTTCTTTTCGCGTAATGACTAGATCTTGTTGCTTATGTTCTTCCTCGAAGTGTTGGGCAAGTGAACATCTACCTTCAATAAGCTGCTTCAAGCTTTTCTGCTGCTGATGATCATCATTTTGTAGTCCTCCATACACATTTTCTTCTTCCCCAAAACATTCTTTTTCTTCAAAACATGTACTTTCACATGGCTCTATCTTGAGATTGACAGGCATTCTAGTTCTTCTTGACATGGTTATATTGTAGTGGGGTTTACACGGATTATCGGTTTCATCTGCCATTTTTGTGATTGTATGTGTAAATGACCAAAGGAGAGAAATAAATTAACAGAAGATCAAGAAAATTTGGGTTATTAAGCATTGGTTAATGGTCAATTTGAGGGTCTAAAAAGTGGTAAAATGTCAATTTTCGTGGTTGGTATATTCCAATCTCATCAAAAATAACTTATAGACTAACACCTTCAAGTAAGGTGTGATGTGTCGAGACTTGATCGACTAGTGATTTACTGTGCCTGATTTTTGCTTGGTATGACAGTGCCTTTCATCAACCATTTATGTGTTAATCTTCACTGTATAGTGTAACTTGTGCTGTTCAAATTTCATTTGACAGCTCTTCACGCACATCTAATAAATTGGACCGAACAAAAAAGCACGACAGAAGAAGTATCTCGAAAAGTGATGGGGAATGGTTGTTGAAGTCTTTCTTTGAGTCCTTCAAGAGTGTTAAATATATAGGACTAGAGGCCATTTTTTATAGAGTCCCACTTGCCAGGATTATAGATTTTGAAATGAATTGTTCTTATCACGAATCATTTTGTAACAACCCAAGTGATTTACCACTTCTAGAGATCTCCCTATCTACCACATTTAGAAATCTCCCCATCTAAAGTAAGCATCGGATTTGACACGTGGATTATAGATGACCTAATATCTTGGTGTTGGGCTTTTAGGAAATGAACCAATGAATAGTTTAGGAGTTTTTTTTTTTTTTTTTTTTTTTTTTTTTTTGTAAATAAGCTACTTTTTAAAAATAATTCTAAAAGTCATTCTTGTTTCATTTATTTTAAAAATACTGTTTTTTAAAAAATTATTATTTTAATTTATTATATTAAATAATATATGGTAACTGAATATATAAATTTGCTGCTTGAGTCCTTGATTATTTGCATAATAAGTCCGTTATCTATAATATCTCTACTTTAGTCCTTGTAATTCCTCTTTCATTTCAATTTCGTCTTCTTTTATTTGTAACCCAAGTCCTTCAACTTTTGAATTTTTGCAAGTTGATCTCCATATTTATACTTTTATGTCAATTTAGTCATTTATAGTATTACTATTTGATACAGATGTTACAAATGATATTGTGTATCAATATTTGTTACAAATGATATTTTGTAATAATCTGTATTACAAATTGATATGTAAAATATCAATGATACAGAATATCAATTTATGTAACATGTGATGTGTAAAATGACATAATATAATTTGTAACATATTCAGTGATACAAAATATCATTTGTAACATCTGTATCAGATCGTGATATTAAACAAAAGGTGTTACAAGTGTTACAACTGCAAAATTAACTCTAAAATTTAAAAGTTCGTATTAATATACACATTGGACTCTAAAAACCTATTTATACTGTGTAACATCAGTATGATATAGATATGTAACACAATGCCAAATTTAACAAATAAAACTAATGATTTATCATTTGTAACATATGTAACATCAGTGATACATAATACCAATTTATGTAACATGTGCTGTGTAAAATTACATAATATAATCTGTATCATATTCAGTAACATATTCAGTTATACAAAATATCATTGTAACATCTATATCAAATATTGATACACAATAACATTTGAAACATGTGTATCAAATAGTGATACTATAAAGGACTAAATTGACATAAAAGTATAAATATGGAGAGCAACTTGCAAAAATTTAAAAGTTGAAAGACTTGTGTTGCAAATAAAAAGAGGACGAAATTGAAATAAAAAAAAAGTACATGGACTAAAGTGAAGATATTATAAAGATGAATAACTTACCATACAAATAATCAAGGAATCAAACATCAAATTGAAATTTTCATCACAATTCACGTGGGGATTAGACTTGATTTTAATTTATTATTTTATTAATTAATATAATTTTAAGAATGTAGTATTTATAAAATAAATGAGTTAAGTTGTTAAATTTGAAATTATTTTAAGATTGGTAAGTAGTGGATGTAATATTCTCAATAGTTTACATATCTGGGCTTAGGCGAACTCGATCCACTTGAGCAAATAAAAGAAGGGCAAATTAGGCAATTACATAATTTTTACTAAAAGAATTGAAAAATATGCTCAAAAGTTTAATTAGTTAAAAAATAAGTTTGTTACTTTTTATTGAAAAAGTGACATAGTATGTCACTTTTCAATAAACGAACTTAATTGACATTTTAATTAAAAAGTGACACACTATATCACTTTTCAAATGCACAAACATAATTCATATCTAACACAAAAAGAGTATGGAGCAATATCAAAATATCAATTAAAAAGTTTTTATAAGTTCATTATATCCTTAAGAAAAGATGTTCTATTGAAAAAACTCAAATTTGATTATTATGTCACTTTTCAGTAAAAAATGACAGAGCGTGTCACTTTCTTATCCAGTACATTAATTCATATTCAAGACAAAAAAAATAATACATTAATATTTGATCATCTTCAATAAGGCATGACATTCAATAATACACAACAAATATCAAATTAAATCCAATAACTAAATCAACCACAAATAAATTTGTGATCCAAAGTTGTTATGTCACTTGTATACATTGTTCTGTCACTTTTTATCCAGTACATTAATTCATATTCAAGACAAAAAAAATATATTAATATTTGATCATCTTCAATAAGGCATAATACTCAATAATGCACAACAAATATCAAGTTAAATCTAGTAGTTAAATCAACCACATAGAAGTTTATAATCCAAAGTTGTTATGTCACTTGTATACATTATTTTAAACAAAAGTGACAGAGCATGTCACTTTCTTATCTAGTACATTAATTCATATTCAAGACAAAAAATAATACATTAGTGTTTGATCATCCTCAATAATTCATTTAACTTAATAATGCACAACAAATATCAAATTAAATCGAGCAGTTAAATTAACCACAAAGAAGTTTGTGATCCCAAGTTTATGACAGAGCATACAAAAGTAGATTAAAAATTTGACTGAAATGGAAAATAAAGTGTGGAAATGAAAGAGAACAAGTAAGTTGATCTAGAAATATGAAACTTGCAGCATGCATTGTTTAAAATAAAATTTGAAATCCTACATAGAGAAATGTGAAATCCAACAATTAAATCTACCATAGAGAAATTTGTGATCCAAAGTTGTTATGTCACTTGTATATATTATTCTGTCACTTTTTCAGCAAAAAATAACAAAGCATGTCACATTCTTATCTAGTACATTAATTCATATTCAAGACAAAAAAAAATGATACATTAATGTTTGGTCATCTTCAATAATACATGTCACTAAATAATGCACAACAAATATCAAGTTAAATATAGCAGTTAAATCAACCATAGAGAAGTTTGTGGTCCAAAGTTGTTATGTCACTTGTATACACTGTTCAGTCACTTTTTCATCAATAGGTGACAGTACATGTCACATTTATATTCAAAGCATCAATTCATATTCATATTTACATTTTTACATACACCTTATATGCATATCTGTAATTAATATTCACAAATATTTTCATAAGACATTACTCAATAATATTGATCTAAAGTTGAACTTTGATATATATATATATATATATATATTAAAGACAAACAAAATTTTAAGAAATCACAAATCTTTAATAAAAAGTGAATGACAAAGGATGTGTCGAGATTGAAATGTATAACGTAATGTAGTAATCTTTTTCAAAGTAGATTGTGTTGATAATTTACTTTTAGAGAATGAAATCGGAATGTGAGATAAAATTATTGCTAAAAATCTGAAATTTTCAACCTGAATATGTTTGAAATTGTCGAAATTTTGACAAAATTGAAGAAGAATATGCTTGAATTGAATTATGTCTATATCGTGACTGAATAATTTGTAGATTTTAAAGGTGATTTGAAGAAAACTATCCTGCCGTCACTATAGAACTATAGTTATATTTGATTTTGGAATTGAAAACAGTAAAAAATACGGTTGTTATTATGTTTTTAAGAGTATTTACATTGTAAACCTCCATTTAAAATAATTTTTCAAAAAACCCTTAAAATTTAGTGTATCTATTTAATTTTCCCATAAAAGAATTTTACCCACCCTTCACATTATTATTTGGAACTATGAGAGCGCCTCGACTTCGAATAGTCTCAAATAGCTACTCAAGACTAGGGATGGCAATAGAGATGGCAAAATATCCGATCTGCCCCGAACCTCGATGGATACCCCATCCGAATGGAGTGAAAAATACCTGATCCACGGATCGGCGGGCGGATCGGAGCAGATATCCGTGATTCGCCACGAGATCTCGGGATGGATCAGATTGGGGCTGTCCCGATTCGACCTGTCCCGTATTAAAAAAAAAAGAATTAAATTATAACAAGATAAAGAATTTGGGGCAAGGGCTGCAATTGCAATTTTAAATTTCTTAATTCCTAATTTGTTAATTCCTAAACCTAGATTCTTGATTCTATGAAGTTATGAAGATAAGATGATAAACAATTTGTTTTTTTTTTTTAATTATGTATTTTGTAGTATTCAATTTTTAATTAAGTAATTGACGTCGTTTGTTTCTTTTGGATATTTAATTAAGTAGTTAATGTATTAGAATGTTGTTTAAACTCTATAGTATAGTAGTAAAGCTTGTTTCAATATATTTTTAATTTTTTGAATGCAAAAAAAAAAACGGATCAGGGCTCTAATCATACCTCGATCCGTATCCGATCCGATCTCGAATCGGTGATCAGCTCGGATTGGGGATCGGTGATCCGGTGATCCTCCACCGATCCGCCTGTTGCCATCACTAGATGGCAAAAAAAAAAACCCCGACCCGAACCCGCCTCGCACTTATCCCCACCCCCCGGGTAATAGAGGCGGTATGGGGGAACTCACTGCCTGCCTACACCGCGATCCGCCATTTTAAATGTTTTTTTTTAGCAACGAACATGTTTAAAATGATTGGATCAGCTGCTGGGCTTACTGTCCTTCTCTTGGTGAGCAAAGTGTTGGAATTGTAAAATCTGCTAATACTTGCTTTTTTTTTATTTGCAAATTTTTTCCATTTGCCATTTGGTCTAATCTAACAAACAACTTTAAAGCTCTAGGCCCAATTTCCACAATACTCTTCACGTAATTAATTCAATTTCTGCTTCACGCACGTGGTTCGAGCTTGTTTCTACTCCATTAATGCAAAGTCAAAGCTCCACTATAGGGTGGGCCCACTCAATCTTGGTGTATTCCAGCAAAATGGTCTCTTTTAACCCATTTCAAGATTTTCAATAGTCTACAACATCACTTTGTTGGATTTAAAATTCAGATTTTTGAGGTTTACTGATTTGATTTCCAATTGTTTCCCTCACGGTCAGCTGTCGGCAGCTTCATCTTCGCTGAAAAGTGTATTTTTTAGCCATTATATAATAGGTAAAAAATAGAAAGGTCCAGCGGTGTGTAAGAAGCAAGATTTCGCAAATAAACTTCGCAAAATTGATGAAGATTGTTCTATGTCCGCGGAAAGAACGAATTCTACCTTGGGAAGGGAGATAAACCTTCATCTTCATGTTGGGATGCCTCTAATCTGGGTTCACTAGAGGTTGCTGAAATTGGGGAAGGGAGATCCACCAGACCACCTCGGGGAAGGGAGATCCACCTTCGTCTTCCTATGTTTTCCTTTTCTTTTCTTTTCTTAATTATTTTTTTCTTTTAAAAAAAACCTTAACTGGAGCAGTTGGAGGGTTAAAAACCTCGCCCCCCTGTCCTGCCCTGCCCTGCCTTGTCCCACGAATTTGCGGGTCACGGGACGGGGCCAAAAATTCGTGGGACGGGGTGGACCCACCCCATTGCCATCCCTACTCAAGACTCCGACAATTCACTAAAAAAATCCTTGGAAAAGACTTGGAGGGTCCCAAGTAAATTTAAGATGGGACACATCACACGTGGAGAAAACGAGAAAAGAGATAGCTGTAACATAAGGCTAAAATCGAATGTAAAATGTTACGTACATGAGCAATAAAAAAAGAAAATTTAAAGAGCTTTTTGTACTTTGTATACTTTGTTTTGCAAATTGTACATTTTGTCTACCACATTTGCTTAATGATAGCAAAAAATAACATTTGATACAAAAAATAGAAATATTTACAAAATTATCATTATAAATAGCTGAATTGGCTAAAATATACTAAATTGAAAATAACAAATTACACCATATATATTAAATTGGAAATTCATAGTTGTCGTCATCTAATAAATAAGTTAATCAAATAAAAATAAAAATCAAGTAAATAATATTTGATATTACTTATTATTTTCAAACTTCAAATTAATTTCTAATTTATTTTAAGTTGAAGCTATCAGATCTTTAAACATAAATCTCTAATTGTAATTAAATAATAAGAGAACTCAGGATTATTACGCTAGATTATCAAGAATATGAGATGAAGAATAATATCTGAATCCATCGCGTTGAAATTAACAGGGTTAGGCTCAGCAGCCAAATCTTCTTAGTGCTCAACGAGATCTCACTCTAGGACGGGGATAGAGGGCAAAAGCAATGAGTTAATTAATGATTTGACATTAGAAACCTAACCATATAATATTTCTTATATACTAACTAATTAGATTTTCATCGACCCTAAATAGACTAGTATTATGTCTCTACACATTACAGAGTCCATACCGGTATATATTTCTAGAGCCCAAATAATTGATCACTTATATTATCCTATTAAATTAGATAGCTTATAATATACTAGTTTTTTAAATATGTAGCCTACATAAGAAATAAATCCCAACAATCTCCCACTTGAACTTTATACATTATCCAAATCAATTATATAATATAACCTTATGTGTACAAAAAAATTCTATCTTGCCTTGAAACATTTCTTTAGTTATAATCCGGTCCAATAACTATCATGTTATGATGAGATCAAAGCGGCCTTCGTTGCATACTTATCGGTAACTAGACCCATCAATGGTCACCACACTAACATATTCAATGACATAGATCAAGTATGGATGTGTAGCATGGAAATTATAATTAATGTAATATGAAACATGCCTATTTCCAACTGGTCCAACTTTATTTTTTAGTGAGATCATACTTAAACTTTCCAATCTTAATGTTAAACCACAAATAGAAAGACCAAATTCATTTATTGGTAACAACCAATATACTTCATTCTGCAGAAAATAATCATAAAATATGTCTACTACTAAAAAGTACCAAAATACAAACTCCCACTAAACCAGCACATCTTCAAACAATACAACATCCAAATGAGCTATATGCTCATGAAACACCTTGGACGGTAAATCCTTGATGAGCGGATCCACAATCATAGAGTTTGCGCCAATATGCTCTATACACAACTGACTACTCTGAATTCTCTCTTTAACAACAAGAAATTTGAAGTCTATATACTTCGACTTTGTAGAGCTTCTATTGTTGTTAGAATATAGCATAGCCTATTTGTTGTCACAATATATCTTCAATGGTCTTTCAATACCATCCACAATACACAGCCCACTAACAAAGTTTCGCAACCATATCACACGATTAGATGCCTCATAACAAGTTATGAACTCAGCTTCCATGGTGGATGAAACTATGAGCATCTGCTTAACACTCTTCTAGGATATAGCTCTTCCAGCCAGCAGATAAATATAGCCCGACGTGGATCTCTTACTGTCTTGACATCCAGCAAAATCAGAATTAGAATACTCATCCATCTCCAAATGATCTAACTTCCGATAGGTGAGTATGAAATCTTTTGTTCTCTGTAAATAGCGCATAACCCTTTTAGCTACTTTTCGATGATCCATCCCAGGGTTACTTAAATATCAGCCTAATAATCTAACTATGAAAACTATATCCTGACGCGTACATACTTGAGCATACATAAGACTTACTATAGCTAACTCATAAGAAATCTTTTGCATTTCTTTCACCTTAACCTCATTCAACCTCATTTTAGGAGGATTGACTGAGGCTGAACTAGTCTCTTTTAGCAATGGGCATATCTCCCGGTCCACAATCTTTCATACCGAATCTCCTGAGTATTCTTTTGATATAGTTCTTTTGTGATAACCCAAGGATATCCTGAGAAGATCTCGATGTATTTGTATGTCTAATACAAAATAGGAGTCCCCGAGATCTTTCATCTCAAAATTCTTAGTTAGAAATATCTTGATTTCATGCAATAAGCCTATATTGCTGCTAGCTAGCAGTATATTATCGACATATAATGCCAAGAAGATATATTTACTCCCACTGAACTTATGGTACACACAATCATCAACTGCATTTACCTTAAATCCAGACGAAATAATGACTTGATGAAATTTGTAATACCATTGACGAGAAACTTGCTTCAGACCGTAGATGGATTTCTTTAGTCTACATACCATTTTCCTTGGATCACCGCTCACAAAGTTTTCTAGCTACACAATATATATCGTTTCGTCAATTTTACCATTGCGAAACGCAATCTTTACACCCAACTGATGTAGCTCCAAGTCAAAATGAGCTACAAGTGCAATTATAGTCCTGAAAGGGTCTTTCAATAAAACCAAAGAGAAAGTCTCTTTACAATCAATGCCCTATTGGCAACAAGACGAGCCTTATATGTCTCAACATTTCCTTTTGAATCTCCCTTAGTCTTAAATATTCATTTGCAACTAATAGACTTCGCACTTTCACACAATTTGACGAGATCCCAAACGTCATTGTCTTTCAAGGATTTCATATCATCTTCCATGGCATCAATCAACTTTTGAGAATTAGAACTCTGTTTTTCTTCATAGAAGTTGATTGGATCGTCTTCCACCACTTCTATGTCAACATCGTGTTCTTGGAGAAAGTCGATATAGTCATCCAGAATCCCACTTGTCCTTCTCTAGTGAATCTTCTCAATAACATTTGTTCTTGAGGTTGTTGAACTTGCTCATCAGGAAAAACTCCTTCATTTTGGGTAGGGAGCTTATCAACATTGTCTAGATTATCTGGATTCGCATCTTGAACAATGTCAAAAATTGGAGTATGATCATTGTCAATAGCAACAACAGGAAGAGAAGTGGATTTCTCTTCAAAGACAATGTCCCTAACCTTATCTCTCATTCTAAGCGCGACATCCTCAAAGAATTTTGTATTATCCATCTTGAACAAGGACTTAGTCGATGGATCATAGAATTTTTAACTCCTTGACCATTCAGGGTACCCAACAAAGTAGCAGCTTAAAGTTCTTGAGCTCAGTTTCTGTTCATTCGGCCTATAAGGCCCTGCCTCAGCTGGACAACCCCAAATGTGCAAGTGCATAATACTAGGCTTCTTGCTTGTCCAAAGTTCATAAGGGATTTTAGCCACTGCTTTGCTTGGAACTTTGTTAAGAATGTATGATGCAATCTTTAGTGCTTCTCTCCAGAGGGATTCTAGTATAGAAAAAATGACTAATCATGCTTCTTATCATGTCCTTAAGCGTCCTAATTCATCTCTCAGCAACACCATTCATACTAGGTTTGCCTGGCATTGTGTATTATGGGACAATAGTGCAATCTTCTAGGAACTTTGTGAAAGGTCTTGGATGTTGTTCACCATGTCCGTCATATCTACCATAATATTCACCACCATGGTAAGATCTAACGGCTTTAATCTTCTTACCAAGTTGATTTTTATTTTCAACTTTGAAGGCTTTAAATTCGTTCAATGATTGAGACTTCTCATGAATCAAATATAGGTAGCCATAACGCAAATAATCGTCTATGAACTTAATAAAATACCGTTGGCCATTCTAAGAAGCTGTAAGGAATGGCCTGCAAATATTAGTATGAATTACTTCTAAGACGTCAAAACCTCTGTTGGCACCTAATTTCCTAACGTTTGTTTGTTTTTCCTTTATGCATTCAATACATGCTTGAGAATGTGTCAAGTCAAGAGGATCCAAAATCCCGTCACACATAAGTCTCTCAATTCTTCGTTTAGAGATATGTCATAAGCGCTTGTGCCACAATGCAATGGAATCCTCATTAGTTATTTTGTGTTTTGTACCACGTGAGCTGGTATGTAATGTTTCATTATATAAGGCAGTTGTATCCAATAAATATAGGTTATCATCAAAAGACAAGGAACCAGTACCAATAAGATTCGAATCATGAAAGAAACTAAATTTATTATTTCCAAATGAACAACAATAACCCAATTTATCTAATGCACGAATAGAAATGAAATTATGTCTGAACGACGGTGCCACATAAGTCTCTTCCAAATTCAAATAATGATCAATCCTTAATAATAACCTAAAAGTTCCTATATCCACAACTGCAACTGCTTTGCCGTCGTCCATATAGATAAATCTTTCGGCATCACTTGGCTGTCGACTCCACAGACAACCTTGCATAGACACACTTATGTAAGTGATAGTACCAAAATCCATCCACCAAGTGTGTATAGGTACATAAACTAAATTAACTTAAGAACAAACCATAGCGAGAAGCATACATTTCTTAACATGCAATGCAACGTAACTGGGGCATTCTTTTTTTATGTGTCTACCCTTCTTGCAAAAGTAACAAGTGAACTCCTTATTTTGTTTCTTGTGCACTTTATGTTGTGGTGCCCCAACTATAGCTACATTTTTCTTTTCTTTTTCTTGTCTTGAGGAGTGGTTGAAAAGTTAAAGCTTTCAGTCCTCTCACACTTAAGTTTTTCCTCTTCTTACACACAGTGATATATGAGCTCATAAAGAGTCTATTTATCCTCTTGGATGTTGTAACTCACTTTAAATTGACCGTATCAGGAAGGAAAATCAAAACCAAATGCACGAGCAACTCCTCAGACAGTTCTAACTTTAGTGCCTTTAGTTTGGAAGTGAGATTAGACATTTCCATATTGTACTCCCATACATTCCACTTTCCTTTATACCTCATTGAAACAAGGTAATCTAGAAGAGTACTTGCTTCAGCCTTTTCATTTTTGGAAAAACGCTTTTCAATTTCCTTAAGGAACGTCATAGCATTTTTCTTCTCAGCTGCCCCTAAATATTTTCAGAATGGAACGTTTGATGATCATAAGACTCATGCAGTTAGAACAATCCCATTTTTTCAAGTCCCTTTTATCTTTAATAGAACTTTCATCAGTGAGAGTAGGAGGTCGTTCTGTCCAAATCATAAGGTCAAGATCCATGCAATCGAGAACAATCATAACATTCTCTTTCTAATTCTTAAAATTTGTGCCGTTAAGCAGAGTGATGAAATTAATGTTGGCAGATATTGTAGAAACACAACCAGAAACTGAAAACGAGAGAATATAATAAGCTCACAATTAATTATTATGTTATAACACATGGAAGACAAATTATATAACGGTGGGCTCCCACACAAGATACCTAGCATGACATTGATATTTAGTCTTTGGACAAAAACATCAACTTGTAAGTGGTACCCTCTATGTAGTAATCAAATATGAACAATTAATTTGTCAAACAATAAGCATTTCTTTTGACGGAGTTATTGTCCACATGAAAATTTTATAATTGTCACTTATTTATTACCTAATGTATAATCTATTATATATTGTTTGGGGCATATGCGCGGTGCACCTTTTACATGACCTCGAGGCCGAGCCGACCCTGTTACCTACCATTAGTTTGCCTCTTTATATTGAAAGTATAGGTGGCAAAGTGGGCTGGCCCGGAGTCTGGGCTAGGCCAGCCCATTAAAAATCTAACCCAATAAAACCAGGCCTATTCGGCCCATAAATTTTGCCCATCCGGGCCAATTTAGCCCACCCGGGCTGGCCCGGTAAATAATCAAAGTAAAAATTCAGTGGAAGCAAGTTTCAGTGGAAGGAATCAAGCAATAATCCCATAATCCCAACAACTCTCTCTCTCTCTCTCTCTCTCTCTCTCAACCAATAATCCCATAATTTCTTAAAAACTTGGGCTCCTCCTAAATTGAGGAACTGATAATTCCAAAATTGTAAAAAGAAAAAAAAAAAGATTATGCATATGATAAATATGGTAGCGCTGGTTCAAGTGGCGATCAGGAATGGTAGCGGCATCAACGGCGGCGTAATGAGGTGGTTTGTCTATGTCGGGATCTCATATTTTTTTAGTGCTTTTTGCCAGAATTATGTCGGTGGTTTGTCTATGATGGAGTTATGTCGGGATTGACTTTGGGTCTCATGATTTGGGCCTAGTCGAACCCGAGATCCTCCAACGCAGTGGTACACCCTCGGAGAAAAGAACTAGAGATTGTAACAGCGGGGGGAATGGAATTTTTCATTCTTTAATGCTTTCCGCGGCCAAGCCGGCGGTAAATTATTTTCTTGCTAGTATCAAATAAAGTTTTTCTCACTAAAGGAAGAAGGGTTGAAATGTTTTAATATTCCAGATGAAAAAGAAACAAACAACAGAGCCGAGTAGCATTGTTTGGAGTAGAGTTGCTGCAGAAGCATGTATTTAGATTCACTGAAGGATGATGCCATAGTCTTCCCCCCCAAATTTTTATTTTTTATTTTTTTTTGTTTTGAAATATAAAAAAAGAAAAGAAAAAAAAGTAAAAATATGAGTTTGGGTGGCCCAGTGGCCCGATAGCCCAAATCGGGCCGGGCCGGCCCAGCAAATTATTGGCCTTAGTAAAACTGGGCTAAGGCCAGCCCAGTCCAATTTTTGTGTAGCCCATTTGATTCTGGGCTGGGTTGGCCCTTCTAGCCCATTTGCTACTTCTAATTAAAAACTTCCCCAAAAAGACCAATAAGAAGATAGAGCAAAACAATCTCTTTAAATTAAAATAAATAAAATCATAGAAGAATATTATGGATCAAAATGATTTTACAATAATAAAATAAAATGTGTTACGTTGTAGCCAGAAACTGAATTGATCTTTGTGATGTCTTCTCAGTGGCTTTGATTCCTTTGCAGGATTTCATATGTGCATGTAGTTTCTCTGGCTTGAATTGCTTCTTGCATTGCCTGCATCGTATCATAGGACATAGTTAATTAGTGTTGTGTTGACTGAATAAACAATTATTGAGGATTAATATGTGTTTATGCCAAGTAAGAGGTTTAAAACTGTTAAAATAGGGATGAGAAGTTCAATATTTGTTTGACCCGACCTAGACCCGCGGGTACAACCCATCTAGAGATTAAGTCTAGTGACTTGCTCTGCCTAACTCCTCAAATTGAGATGGTTATAAGATTCTAGGCATGTCATACAAAGCATCTTAATTGGTGACGTAGTCAGTTTTAGTGCTTGTTTGGTTATACTTTTATGTGTTCATAAACAGATCTTACAGATGTATGGATAATAAGTTGTAGGTTCTATAAAATATATAAATAAAAAGTATATTTGATTAATTCGACCAACTTAAATTATAATTCAAATTTAACAAAACATACACTTGTGAGGAATGGCGGATTAATTTGTGTCCTTTTTTTAGGTCAGAGCAGTTGAACTTTTTTTAATGGTTAGTTTTGGGTGCTTATGGCATTTCATTTGGTCCAATTATATGTATAGTCTATTAAATTAGTATCAGCTATGGTAGTGAAATTGCAGTCCCGACAACAAATTAACTGTGCGTCAGAGTACTTAAATTATTATTCTTGTCAAACCAAAACCGTTTACTCCCTAAAAAGAATACAATTTCTTGCAAAGGTAATGAAATGTAACAATTTTTTGTTTTGGATAATAGGAAAGGAAGAGTAATACTATCTATTATTAGTAGAGATTATTATTAGTTTAAATGATATCGAGTCTTTTAATTTATTTTCCAATATAATTGTAATACATTTTAATATATTGGACAAATAAATCAAGGACCTTACCGTCACGCAAATTATTAATCATCTCTACTAATTAGTATTATTCAAAAAGAAAAGAAATCGGACGTAAATTTTTAACTCTATGCTCCTCTTATTTCTTGAAACATAGTCAAACAAGAAGAGAAGAATTATGTTATTACGGTATTTACATGAAGACATTGACGAAGGTTTTGATATTCACAATATTGGTTTTCGACCTAGTACGAGTGAAATTAAAATAAATATTTACACCAACTACTTACAAATATTAAAATAATTTAAATCTAACAACTTAACTTATTTATTTCAAAAATACTACATAATTAATATTATATTAAATAATAAAATAATGAATTAAAATTAAATAACTATTTCCACGTGAATTCACTCAAATTTGTTTTTTAGTCCTTGATTATTTGTACAATAAGTCCTTTTACATATCACATGTTATACGTGAATTGGTATTTTATATCACCGATGTTACGCGTATTACAAATGATGAAATCGATAGTTTATTTGTTAAATTTAACATTGTGTTTCATATTTATATCATACTATAACGAACTTATTGAAGTTTAAAGTTGATTTTGCGGTTAGTAACAATTTCGTTTTAGTATCGCAATCACATTACAAATATTACAAATCTTATCACAGATCATTGTTTGATACAAATATTACAAATAATATTTTGTATCATTGAATATATTATGATTATATTATGTTATTTTACACAATACATATTATACGTGAATTAATATTTTGTATCATTTTGATATTTTATATTTCAATTTGTAATACGATTGTTACAAAATATCATTTGTAACATTTGTATCAAACGTTGATACACAATATCATTTATAACGTATACGTATCAAATAGTGATACTATAAAGGACTAAACTGATATAAAAGTATAAATATGGGGACCAACTTGTACAAATTTAAAAGTTGAAGGACTTGGTTACAAATAAAAAGGACGAAATTGAAATGAAAGAGGGACTAAAGTTTTGATGAAGAACTTATTGTGCAAATAATTAAGACTCAAATGGTTAAGTAAATTTATGGAAATATATATTTTGTAGTATAGATTTAATTTTAATTTATTAAATTAAAATAAATCTTTTTTTCTTTTTAAGGATAATAATTTTCATCCATTACCATAAAGACCTAAAATAAATCTTTTTTTCTTTTTAAATATGATTGTAAACCTTAAATATGATGAATATGATATATCACAACATCTAAGAAAAGAAGAGAGGAAAGTATATATGGCCAAGCAACTTACGAGCAATTTGGGCCGTTGTAAGTTGCGCGTGTTGTTCTTTTGTTGCAGAATTCACCGATGTTTTTCATTGAAACCTTCACCCCATCACAGCTTTTCCTGGCACCAATACCGGACCAGCATTGAGAATCCAAGAAAGCAAATAAAAGACACAAAAAGAAAAGTTCAAATGGTATTGATTATATTGATTAGTCCATTTAGTACTGCGAACCAAACGTACGCTAAATGTCTGCAATGTTGATAGAAACTCGAGCATCAAACGGTACATACACAAAAGTGCACGTGTATCTACAATAGGCTCAACTAGGAGATAACTAAAGTTTAAAAAATTTCACCATGTTTAATGTAAATACCTGCCAGTATTCCATGGTTGTTGGTTCCATGTTGTCCCAGAAATCCTCTGAGACCCTCCAATGTCTTTCTCTCCTAATTTGCACATCTCCATCAAATGAACATTATTCTGATTATTGTGACGATTGATCATCACCACATGAGCTGAATCATTAGTATCTAATGCACGACACGTGATCAAATTACGTAATTTTTGGGATCCTCCAGTGGAACGGCTCGTACCCTTTGTGAAACAAGATTCAGATGATTTCATTGAAGAAGCCGGTGAATCAATTTTCTCGATTTTCACTTTATTTTTCATTTTATTGTCCATTTTAAAAGATTGATCTTGTTGATCATGTATAATGTCTTGTTTACTTGTTTTATCTGAATGCTTCTTCTCTACTTCAAGTTTCCCTGAATAATCTGTCAATGTAGATGTTTCAGAACCAAATATTGTCGATTCTTCTTCGATTTCGGAGGACGATTTTGTTGAAACATCAGTTGAGGTTTCTGATTGGTTTTGAATTTCTGAGGGTTTCTTGTCTTCAGCTTCTTCTTCAAGTGATGGCTTGTTTTGCATAGGAACCTTCTTTTCAGCATATGATATCTCTGTGGATCAAAAAAAGTAGCTTCGTCAATTTTGTTGAGAATTAGATATTCTAATTCTATATCATTGAGAGCAAAATATCATATAAAAAAAAAATAGACACACACAAATACGCAAAGTTTATAGAGGTTCGATTCAATGTGAGAGTATGCCTTTTTTCCGCCGCTATAATAATCACGACTGTAGGAAATTTCTATTCTACTTGCCCAAAAAAATACATATACGTTTGTCTTTATTTTCATTCTCAAAATTGATTTTTCTCCATCATATTTCCTTTGTTCTTCAAATTCCTTCCCCACAAATCAAATTATCAAATTCACATTCTTCTTTATCTGTGCTACATCATTCTCAAAATTGATTTTTCTCCATCATATCTCCTCTAATTTTCAAATTCCTTTTCTCAAATCAAATTCTCAATTCCATATTTATCTTGGTCTACTAAATATTTGAATTGCCATTGAATTTGAATCGTAACCTCCGGTCGAATCCACCGCTGGAAAGCAGTATATACTAGTTTACAAGAATGGAATAATTTGTTTACAATAGAAATTGAAACCCTCAGCCTCTATCTCTCCTTTGCTTGATGATTTTTGAAACTCTAATGACGGCTCCCTATTATAAAAAATTTGAAACCCTCAACCCACTACGGCTATGCGAAAAGCAATAATTAAACTACACAATTTAACAATTTTCATGTATCCATTGGAACTTTTCGGGGGTTTCTTAGGTACAATACACACACATAAATATTTTTGATCTTTAAACTAAATTAGACCAATAAAAATTTAACTAAGTAAATTTACCTTGATTAGAAGATCTAGGGAAAATCTCTGATCCCTTGAGAACGTATTCATTATCCGAGATTGGAGTGATTAGATCATCGTCTAGCAAATCTTGCCATATATGATCCTGTCCTATACCTCCTACACCAAAAAGAGGAAAAAAAAAAAATGTAAAGCAACTATGAATAATTTTTCAATTGAGTAATGCCACTTAATCTGACTACGATAGTTAGCGACTATGAACAACATTACTCAATTTGATATACTAGTTGAAGAAAACAATATCAATTCAAAATCAAATATATAATAAAGATTTGAGTACATATTGACTTGAATTATATGTATGAGAAAACTTTCATGGGTTAAAACTATTTACATACCTCTTATATGACCAAGCAAAGGATTGAGGCATGTCCTTTCCTCGTAATTCTGCCAACCATCTCTTAACATCTACATTTTTTTCACAATGTCATTTTCAAAACTATAACAAGAAATTACACTCACACATGACCTCAATTCTGCCAACCATCTCTTAACATCTACATTTTTTTCACAATGTCAATCCATAATTACTTGATCAAAACTATAAAAAGAAATTACACTCACACACATACATAAAATCAGACCTCGTAAGTGTACTCCATTTCTAGAGAAATGATGAATTCGAATGAGATGAGGGTGTTCGATATGACCATTTCTACTAAGGAAGTAGACAATATGAAGTCGCCTCACTTCTGCACAGCCTTGTGAGTACTCCATTAATGGCCTGTGAGAAATGAGAATATTAATGTCCCGGAAGCAGGCAACAAAGAAAACAAACTTGCTTTTTTAAATCAATTAATTCCCATAAATTATTCTTCAACAAACACAAAACAAAAACAAAGTTCGACCAATGAAAAATCGGAGACAAAAATCTCTGTCTAAGCCGCCCTGTTCTAAGTAACTAATTCATCGTATCTGACAAAATGTGTAATAAAATACCAACACAACATGCAAAAATGTGCAGGCCTAAACCAACATTACTAATTATTTATACTTTTTATAGAAAGGTAAAAAAAACAATAAAATTCTTATACAAATCGAAATGATCATTGGGTTAAGAGATTGCCCCATAATGCTTCTTTTGTTTGCAGCTTTTGACCACTTTTTAATCTCCCAAAAGAAACTTTCTTCCATGCATGATTTTATACTCATACACCCAATATTGTGACAAATTATGATTTTACTACAAGCCGTTCAACAACAAAGTAGAATACACGACTCGAACATTGATTCTACATAATCCAGATTTGTTGTCCTAAATATATATCTTATTTGCCGTTCTTCAATAAAAACTTTACACATCATCAAATAAATACAAGTCATCTAACAGAGTGAGTAATCTTGCCGAAATTATTGATAATGTGTAAAAAATTTATTGAAGGGACGACTACATCAGATTTGGATTTCATCCAACCAAGTGATCGAGTCCCTATTTCATTGGTTTAATAGGTGTCAATATTTAGATAATTATCTAAGAATTTTAAAATTATTATTTGAACTCACTTAAAATATTGTGTATATGTGTTTTTATATTTTTTGGAAAAATTTAAGTATGGTTTATTTTGATCACAAAAAAAATGAATTTGTACCATTTATTTTGTACTATCTATTTCCCCCCTTTTGTATTATATATTTTCACAAGGAACTATTTATTGTTATTTTTATTTACACGTGATTTTGTACATTTCCTTTTGAACGATGTTGTACTCTAATTGCTTATAATTTTTTGATCTCCATTTTACTTTAAGTTTAATTATCTTAAGGTTGTGTTTGATTGTCAAGAATGGAAAAAGGGTGAAAAAGGAAAACAATTTCCATGTAAGGTGGAAAAAAAAACTCACCAAAATGGTGAGAAAATATTTTCAAAAAAGTGGCCAAATCCATACTTTAAGTTTGTACCTAAGAAAATATTTTCTTTTTCCACCTTCTCAAACAGCTAAAGATGGAAAATATTTTCACTGAAGTGACATATTTTCCATGGATGTGATATTTTCCATGGAAAATTGTGCAATCAAACACAGCCATTAATTCGTTTCTCTTTGTATAGAAAATTATATAGTTAATTCGTTTATTAATGGCAAGACTTTGCATTTGTTATTACAATTATTTTCTATGGATATGATATTTTTCACTGAAGTGACTTTACTTTTGTCATTTTAATTAGAAGTCTAATTTATTATGTAAATTATAGTATGGTGTACGTTTACACCTCAATTTTTGTTTGTAGTATTACATTTTAATTGTAATGAAGGTTGTCGACTTTTGCTTATTGTAAAACTTATGTTTCAAATTTTTTTAAAAAAACTTTGTCATCAACACTCATATTTTTTATTGTTATAGTTTATATATATATATATATATATATATATATAAATATATATATATATATATATATATATATATATATTTATATTCAACAAAATATTATTTGTCCATTATTCCAAAGCACACTAATAAAATTTTTGTACAAAAACTATCATTGAATAAAAAATATGCTAATTATATGAAGGTTAAAATTAAGAATGCGATGGAAAAAAATTAGTTACCTAATGCAACAATAAACAAAGATAGGAAACATTCATTGTAATTAAGATGTAATTAACTAACAAAAACTGTGATGCGAATATAATTATCTTGAGAGTATCTTATATTTTTAAATAATATCATGGACTCGTCTAGAGGTGATTTGTTGGCATAAATCACTAGCGCTTAAAGTTAAAATGTACTAAAATTATTATGAAATAGTTAAGAGCTACATTCACTAAAAATTTAAATTGCTAAAGATACAACATATTAGTTTATTTAATTTTTATTTCAACAACTCCTTTACGTGCAATTCAAACTCATATTTTTTTTTTATCACATATTTAACATATGCACAATTTTCATAAATGAAATCATGATGGCAAGACTCGTAATCTAAATTTTGCCTATTCAAATATTACGTCAAACAATTTCGTCTAAAATTTTAAACCATTAACTATTGCAACCATTGCCCTATATATATTGCCATATCAAATTAGATATATAAAGTGAAAATAAGTCAAGAAAAACCCTTTGTAAGTAAGGTTACAAAAGGTTCATCAATTTTTTTTTTTAATTATGTTAAAGATAAAATTTATAAATATATATTTTGTTAATGCATTTGTTTTTCCCCCCTCAAAGAATAAGAGTTGGGTTGAGTTAGATTGGGAAATCAATTTTAATTTTGATAAATTAGTTAGAATGCATTTATACTACACTGGACATAACTTCATTTTCAACAACATATTAATCAAGTGATAATTTATCACCAACTTTAGTACTTGACATTAATGGATAAATTAATTTTCCAATTTTTTACTCGTCCAAAAATCAAATTGATAGAAGGTAGAGATAAAGAGTTGAATAAACTGAAACTGTAATTGATATTTGTGCTCTTGAGAAATAAATCTCATTATCAATTATATATCGAAATATTAACTAATATATGATGATTGAATTATTTTCTTAATAAAGTTGACTTTTTAAAATAGAACTTCAAGTCTTAATATAGTATCTGAGTCCATTAAGTTGAAACGAATGCGATTCGATATTAAAAAAACGAGCACACGAATTTTAAGATTGGTGTTGTCAAACAAACTACCATCTTGCGGAGGCATATTGAGGGATAAATATTACATCTGTTAAACACTACAATATTAACTATTATATAAGGATTTGAGCTACCATTTTTAATAAAGTTAACCTTTCATGATAGAAACCCAAGTCCTAATACGTACAAAAAAATATTGTAAAAGACATTTAGTACGTTAAATTGAATTGGAGAGTCGAACCAATAAACATGCCATAAAACCTATTTGACTGACCTTTCCACCTTGCGTTCATCCGCTGCCTGCACAAGGTCTAGAAACTTTTGTGCTCATCAGAATTTAGACTTCACCCGTAAATATGTATTCTCTTCTGCCTTCTGGAGCTCTTTGATCAGAAACTAAACACAGAAAACAAAGAGAAATTAATATATTTAAATAGTATGCTGAAGAGTTACGTATTGTTATCAAAACGTCATTTGATGTTGAAATCTTTAAAATTAAACATATATATCCAAAAGTGTGCATGCCATTTCAGCTAATAATCTAACTTTAAGAAAAATTTGGAGTTTCTGGGCAGCAATGAAAATGAGTGATGAACAAGTTATCATATAAATATATATATATAATATTAATTTGGTTTTATATCAGGTTGTTGGTTTAGTTGTTTGCATCTGTAATTATAAATGCTTAATAACACTGACAGGAATGGGGTTGTAGAGAGGGTGAGGCATTATTTCAGCAGTTGAACCAATTTATTGAATTTTAATTAAATATCCATTAATTGTCATATATTTTGAGGTTTTCATTGCGTTGTCGAGTTCTTTTATTACACCTTAGTTGAAGGTGAGCCCCTCCTAATTATAGTGATTTTTTTGGTTTAAGCGAAATAAAAAAACCCGAGTTTTCGTTCTATGGTATATAAGTAGATTACAACACCTTCCTGGCACAAGGAACAAAGATTGTCATTACTTCTTAAAAAAGTAAAAAGAATTTCTTATGCAACAAGAAAATTATATTCGTAATTGTTGTGTGTATTGTAAGGTATTTATAATTTAATATTGTGTTTGATTTTTCAGTTTAGAAGAAAATTATATGTTCTATTTATTAATTACTTATTTTGAAATGATATAATTTAATAAAATGTATATTACAAATATATGTGTATATAAAATCTTATCACGGTAAATCAAATTATGAATTATGGTAATTCCCTCGAAGATACATAAATAATTGAGCAAATTCTTAAGATTTTAAAAGAACTTGTCACTATCTTTTATCTACATATTTCGTAAAAGGGTAATTAACACAAAACGTCCATACCTATTGAAGTTATTGTGCAAATCGTCCATATCTTCTAAATTTTGGCATTTTCACTATCACTTACTCCATTTGTTGCGCAAAATGTCCTTCCATCTAAAAAGTTGTTGTTATCTCACATGACCAACACGACTCATAATACAATTTAAGGGTAAATTAATCCAACAACATTTTTCACTTGTCCTCTGTTTCAAATCGAAGTATATGAACGGACGCACCTTTGTCTAGAAGTTTTACCACTATTCCCAGAATTTCGCCTACAAACTTGTCTAATTTCGACCGTGCATTGTACGAACCATCGTTAACAGTCAGTTGGTGAGTTCGAATCTCTTATCTTTGCGTGATTACATTTTCAATTCCGGGCTTTGTTGTGTGTGTTGTGTTTGGGGTTTCGTGGGTTTGCATTGCGGTTTTCATAATGAAAATTTTTTCCATTTATAGGTTTACAGTACATATATCAAATCAAATCTTCTTCCACAAAAAAAAATGCTACCTCCAATTTGCAGACAACCCAAAGATGATTTACCCACTCACCGTAAGTTTTTGTTTGTTTTATACCATGGTTATTGATTTGCACATGACTTTTGGTTGTCATCAGACTGATTATGATTTGTGTTTATTAAAATGGTACAATCATTTGTGTTGAGTTGAAAATGTGCTTTTTGCATATTTACTGATTGGGTTTTTCATTGGCCAAGATATGTGTGTCTGCAGTCGATAATACAAACTATTTCACAATTGAAGTCCATCATGAGGCATATTTTATGATAAGCCAAATAATGTGGCATACAAAGGAAAAGTAGTACTGCTTTTTTTTTTCCCATCCTGTATGATTCACAAGAGACAACTTAACGTTGTTCTTACGGTCACTGGGTAAGGGACGTGTTGTTGGATTTTTATTATAGAGGGCCGAGAATGAGTTTGGAGCAGGGGTTGAGGAGATTGGAGAGTGAAGATGATGTTAGGTAAATGCTTAGAGACAGTGGTAGGAGTAGGATGGTTGATGTTTATATTGTACGTGCAATACAATCTCATGCATTGCCACTCATTCCAAATGAGGAAATTCCTGCCATAGTTGATGAACAAGCAACAGGCAAATCTGAAGCATTTGAAGGATGTTATGCACTCGTTATTGAAGAACACACTGAGGGTGACCCTGAATTTGTTTGGGCTGATCAATTTTTAAATGAGACTATTGAAGATTTGTGGTTCCGATTTGGAGAGTCTATAGGGTTACAACCTACAACAAATGATGGTCAGGCTGAGGATGAATCCAACCCGGAAGGCCTGCGGTAGAAGATCGATATGATGGACATATTAGTGTTGAAGAAGAGAAGGTGGGGGTAGAGATCCATGATGAAGAGAAAATAGCAGTTGAAGAGGAAGGTTTGTTGGTTGAGTCAGACTACGAAATGGAAGAAGAGCATGAAGACACTACTGAAGATGACAATCGTACAATAAATTTTGATTTTGAGTTTGGTACAACAGATGGACAACAACCTAGGGATTCAGATACCGAATATGGAGACTCTGATGAGTTACAAAGTGTTGACAGTGAAGATAGGGCAGAAACAAGTTCAAGGAAGAGATCTAGACTTGATGCTTTCAACCCACGGACAGATTTGGAAGACCCAACCTTCAGAATTGGTAAGTTGCGTAAAACATCCCAACCTTTTGCATGTGTCTGCGTAAAACGTCCCCACCTTTCTGACACTTTAGCAAAAAAAGGGTAAATAGCACAAAACGTCCCTACCTATTGAGGGTATTGTGGAAAACGTCCCTACCTTCTAAATTTTGGTAATTTTACCCTTACCTACTGGATTTCTTGGGCAAAAGGTCCTTCAGTCCAAAAATCAGCCATTAACATAGGGGTAAATTAGTCCAACCACTTTTTTCACATATATATTACTTCTTTTAAAATTGGGGGAGCTTCCCATGCAATTTTCAAAATTGCACGGCAGGCCCCCGTCCACAAATCTAGCCCCTGTTTCTGAACTTCAAAAGGCTGCATCTCACCTCCTTCTTTTCTGGTGAGCTCACCTCCTCCTTCATGGCTGAGATCTCTGCTCTCCCTTAATTCTTCAGCCACCGGTTTGGACTCTGATCCCACCAGTTAACCCAAGCTAGCAATTACTCGAGATTTGAAGAAGATAAACTGAATTTTCAATAATTTGATGGGAAAAAAACAAGCAAATGGGATAAGAAGTAAGAACAGAGAAAAATGGCGTGTGATTCGCAGTAGCCAAAATGCAATTGCAACAACACCATAATCCTTATTCTTCTACCACAACCCATGTGATATCAGATATCACAACTTAAGAAATGTAATTTTCAACGACGCGTATTCACTTGACTGTAACCATGTCAAAACGATGTAGTATCTTGCTTTTCCCTCATACTATTTCAATTTCCTGTTCTTCTTTCTTCCCCAATTAATTTCCTACGGGCCCCACCCCAACAAATATGAGATATACAATTAAAAGGATAAAAGAATAAAAATTGAATAACCTATTACACATAGAATAAAATAGTTGACAAGAAGGGCGCTTAGAAGAACTTGCACCCATGTTTCAAGCGGTTGAATCATTCTTGGCGCCGAGGATGTTGGTAATGGAGGTGGGCGCCTATATGCGATGAACCCTAAGAAGGGACTCGGGAAGAAGGATTGAACAACACAATTTGAACTTTTACTCATTTACGTAAAAGCTTGTTGAATATTGCAGATTTGGGGATGGGGGCCTGCCGTGCAATTTTGGAAATTGCATGGGAAGCTCCTCAATTTTAAAAGAAGTAATATATATGTGAAAAAAGTGGTTGGACTAATTTACCCTTATGTTAATGGCTGATTTTTGGACTGAAGGACCTTTTGCGCAAGAAATCCAGTAGGTAAGGGTAAAATTGCCAAAATTTAGAAGGTATGGACGTTTTCCACAATACCCTCAATAGGTAGGGACGTTTTGTGCTATTTACCCAGCAAAAAAACCTTATCATTGACATAATTTTGTGACAATCATCCGTATCTTTGGATTACATTTCTGCACCCATCCATGTACTCCACTGATTGTGTCCTCTTTTAATTGTATATGTATGACATTTGAGTCCAAAGCTGTGCTTAAATCTGCTATCACTGCACATTCGGTTAAACACAATAGGGATATTAAGTACAAGAAGGATGACATTGACAGACTACGAGCAATATGCAAGAGAGATTGTCCATGGGTTTGGTATGTGACTAAAGAACATAATAAGACAAGTATGTACGCGACTAAAGAACATAAGTGGACAGCAGAACTAGGTCCTCAAATCCAAAAGATTCTTGAGAAGAACAATAGACAAGTGAGGATGGAGTGGGCAGATTATTCGGGTAATAAAAAATTCCAAGTCAGACATAATGCATGAGATGTACTCCATGTTGTTGACCTGAGAGCAAAGACTTGTACGTGTCGTTCTTGATAATTAACTGGGATCCCTTGTTGCTATGTCATTGCGTTTGTAGTTTCGAGTGGCCTGACGGTCATAGATTACGTGGACGACATCTACAAGAAAGAGGCATACATGAGAACATATACGCCATCAATTTCTCCCATAACGAGGGCTAAGTCGTGGCCTAACCTTGGTCTCAACTCTCTTACTTCACCCATGTACACAAAAAAGGTTGGAAGGCCTAAAAAGTCCAGAAGAAAGGAGGCCAATGAAGAGAGACAATCAAGCCAAGCAAAGAATGGAAGAAAGTATTCACGGAATACAACATCTACAGAGAGCAATGCGGGCAATGGAAAAGTTCCAGGAAGACGAACCGGGTTGGTGATGACATGTACAAAGTGTGGTGAACGTGGCCACAACAACAGGAGATGCAAATGGGCACCACCACCAGTGCCAAATTATCATACAACAAATCTAGAATTTTTTTTGTTGTTAGTCTTTTATGCACAGTTGTTGTTTTTGAATATTTACGGGACTTTTTTTTGTTGTTTGTGTCGACAATGATGTATCTCGAAAATGAAAGTATTTTGACAATGAATCATACTTAATGCTCGCTAAAGAAACGAGATTTTAAAATCATGGATTAGTGTTCGTACTAATTAGAATTGCTTTTGTGGTTCTGATATATTGTTTTAAGCAAGGACTTTGACAATTGATAATACAATTAGGTGAGGATGTTCACCACAAATTTAAAAATTGGTAGGGACATTATGCACATTAAAAACCCAAAGGTAGGGACGTTATGCATATTGGTATACAAAGGTATGGATGTTTTCCGCAACGACAATTATACATCAAAATTAACGATGCACCGCACTACATCAATCCCACCATTGCGTTCTACACCACTGAACTAGGATTCTAATTTAGGCAATATTGCAACAGCATTCTTATATAAGTACCCACATCATTATAAGCCCAGAAAGAAAACCGAAAAACCAGCTCCAAACATCATGTCATCTTCTCATTCTGTAAATGGAGCACTTGTTGTTCACATTCATTCCTAGGATCTAAGCAGTCCATGTATTATATCTACAGATCTTGGACACATGGATGGACCGCACCAGGCAAAATAGCCACAACCTCTATTTTGCTGTAATAAGCACGCATTTCAGAACAAAATACAACTGCGACATATAATTACATATTTTGAGCATACAATTATTAACCCGGTGACGTTGACATGTAAAGAAGCGTCTTCCAGGATTTGCTTGCGTCCACGAAGTCTTCATCTCAATTTAGATTCCACATCTGCACCATCGATTTACCATTATGTTTAATTGAAAAATGGTCTATTTCCCTTATCTTATACACGAATGTGCTCAATCGTTAATGACTTTGAAGAGTAAGGTGAGAGGACAAGTGAAAAATGTTGCTGGACTAATTTACCCTTAAGTTGTATTACGAGTCGTGTTGGTCAGAGTAAGATAACGGCAGCTTTTTAGACGGAGGACGTTTTGCGCAACAAATGGAGTATGTCGAGGGTGAAAATATCAAAATTTAGAAGGTATGGACGATTTGCATAATAACTTCAATAGGTAGGAACGTTTTGTGCTAATTACCATTTGTAAAACCTACAACTTACTATCTATTTGTTATTCACACATTTGGTAAAATTCACCACTTATAAGCATAACCAAACAAGTACTAAATAGAGAGATATAATATTATATATATATATATATATAAGGATTGATCTCCTATGCACCAAAGATTTAGATTGTGTTAAGCACCAATGACATGGCACATGTAGTTATAAAATAATGATGGATTCCACATAATAAATAAACGATGAAATATACATTGAATAGACATGCTATGTCACCGATTGCTAAGCATAATCTAAACACTCGGTACTTAAGAGATCATATATATATATATATATATATATATATATATATATATATATATAAAAGAAACTTAAAACAATATTGATGTAATGGTCTTAATTTGAGAAATGTTCACTAGAGATTTATATGATCGTCACAATCATAAATTGTTGGCGAATCGGATCGAGAATAACATAGTAACAATAATATGTTTATTGTATTATATTAGATATTATATAATTCAAATTATATAACGAACACTATATTTTATTAAAACATAATAATATTATGTCTTAATACTATGCAAACAAATGTTGAATAACACTATTTTACAGATGCTAGAGTTTTTTCAATATGAAATATGTTTATTCATATTTTTATAATATTTTCTAAATTTTTAGGAAACCCAATAGGTTCCAAATTTAGCACGTATTTAATAGTGTTGAAATTATTTTTAAGTACATATAAATTATAGATTATATAAAATGCGTGATTATTAAGTAAATAGTCAATTGTAGATCTTACTAATTATGTGTAGATAAAAAATATATTTAATTAATTTAATAGTGTAAATTATAATTTAAAATTAGACAAATAAACTATCAAAATAAATGAGTTCCAACAAACAAATATAAGTACTTGTTCTTTCCGGGTTAGATTACCAAAACGTGTCTAAAGTTCCAACTACTCAACTATCCACCTGCCTACCCAAGTAGGGGACTTTAACTTTTAAAAATATTTATCATTTTTTTTTTTTTTGCAAATGAACTTCTTAAAGGATTGTTTGTTGTACCAATATATTACTATACTCTATAATTAGTATAATTTAATATTTTGTACAACTTTGTGGCATGCTTTTATATCATCACAACAAATTCACTCATAGATTTTAAATTAGAGCATATCAATTAAACAACTATACTATATTATAGCGATGTTTTATGAGCACTGTATTAGATACCGAGTCATAATGGAATTAATACATATTTATTACTAATGTGTTTGAAGTCTAAGGACATATTATAGGTATATTGTAATGTTTTAGTCGCTCCATTAGATTAAATGACCTCTAGAACATGTTATATATAGAGCATGTATAAGTTCGTATGTAATATTTGCTCAAAGCCCTATATAAATCCAATTAAAATCCCATTTTGACTTGATCCATAATCTATGGATTGCCAACTTCGCAAGGGCTGATCTTTTTTTGGTCTACCATATCTCACATTTAAAAAAATCAATAAGAAGAGGTTGATCTAAGGAATTGAGGTATACATGCACAAATGAAAATTAAATGTTCAATTCCTTTAAGTCGGATCAACCTTGTACTTAGAGAGAATTTGTGATAGAAGTTTATCTTTGATGAATATCGTGAAATCTGATTTCTGACTAGCCTGATGTGCGACAATACTACAGCTGTCCAATTGTCCAGCCTCCAATGGTGATCCACACAGCAAGAACAGATCTAGACTTCTACGATCAAGAACAGATGAAATGAACTTTTTGGGAGAAAATTAATTGAGTTGTCTTTTGCTTGTGCTAGCAAGTAATGGAAAACAACTCCTGTGATTAATCTGCTGTGGCCTTGTATATATAGATAGGATTAACCCTAGCCCTAGTTCTAGTCCAACTAAAGCCCATCAACAAACGGGTTCAATTAATTAATCTAATTAATTAATTTAGTCCAATAAGTAATTAAGTTCGACCTAACTATTTGGACCTTGGACATTAATTCTTACAATCTCCCACTTGGATAAGGTCCAATTCCAGATGCTCAATTCTCACTTTATGTGTGTGACCCATTAGGTTCTCATTCACGATGACAAACGCAGTGATATTCTCATCGATTCACCGAGATCGATCAATTCACGTCGCCGTCCAAGATTGACATCTAACAATGTGTCAAGGCAATCCATGTGAATGAAAATGCCATGTGGTATGACAGAACCAATATATGTACGGTTACCGTGGACATATAATCCCTTCATCAATATAACCCAATTGGTTAAGAGATATGGATCAGCGTCAATCTCATTTCAACCAATTATGTTATTCATCTCAACTCTTCGTTGATCTAATCTTGTTATGATTGAAATATTTTTCAACTCATAACTCCACCACGGTCGAGGAAATTTATATTAACTTAAGTAGCCAAAATACAGGTTATAATCTCATACTTTTCAAGAGTGACGAATCATCATATTGGACATTCACAACCTTCATATGATTCTCACTATATCCGTACGACGTCTTCCTCGGTGACTCAAATCTTCGAGCCCCATCAAACGCTTGCCAAAGTGTAGTGGTCCTCACATAAGATTCTATGATGTCCTCAAGTCAAAGGACCAAATCCACAACCGCGCATTAGAGATTTACCACTGACGCTTGGATAGTTATCCATGTGGAATCTCTAGGCGGATCATCATGTCATGTTCTCATAACAATGCATTCATGTGTTCATTCAGATGTCCCTCTATATCTTAGCTCGTGAGATTAGCTACTTTCTTCAAAAGAAATGCAACATATGCTAGTCTATCCGCAATAATGATATCCGTATCTCATTATTACTATGACTAGGGATATTTTAAAAATAAGTTATTTATAACTTGTATCTCACAATCACAACATCTTGTGATTAACAAGTTACTATAAACTTTTCTTCGGACTCTATTAATTTAAATAATAAAATTTAAAAATTAACAGATCTGTCATTAAAATGTGGACAAGTATTTAATTAATCAATTTGTTAATATATTTCAATGTCTAACAAAGAGTATGTCACAAAATATCCCATACAAACTAGTCGCAAAATATCTCATACAAACTAGATCCAATCACTCAGATATCTTAATACCATCAAATTTAGCATAACCATCATGCTTGTCTTTGGGACAACAACTTTGTCAAAGGATCTCGCTACATTATCGTATGTTAGGACCCGTTCTATCTTTATATAATTTCTTAAGATTATCTCTCTGATGAGATGATACCGCCTCAATATATATCTCGGATCATTGATGAGACCTCGAGTTCCTTTGCTTGTGCGATAACTCCATTGTTATCACAATACAGGTTATTGGATCAACAATGTTAGGAACTATTCTAAGTTCAGTAATAAACTTCTTGATCCAAACTGTATTCTTTGCTACTTCTGAAGCAACTATATATTTGACTTCTGTAGTTGAATCAGCAGTCGTTTCTTGTTTGGAACTTTTTCAACTGACTGCACCACCATTTTGAGTAAATACATATCCGTATTGAGATTTGCTATCGCCTTTATCGATCGAAAATGGGCATCGGCATAACCTTGAACTCTAAGTTCATTTCTCCCATACACCAATAACATGTCTTTAGTCCTTCTTAAGAACTTAAGGATATTCTTGACTGCGATCCAATGTTTCTCGCCAGGGTTCGCTTGGAACCTCGCTTGTGACACTCAAAGCATTTGAAACATCCTACGAGTACATAGCATGGCATACATGATAGATCCTATTGTCGATGCATAAGGAATTCTATCCATGCGATCTCTTTCAATTTGTGTCTTTGAACATATCTCTTTTGAGAGATAGATCACATGCCCAATGGGACAGAGTCTGTCATCTCTTGGACTTTTTCATGTTAAATCTTCTCAAGATTTTATCTATGTACGTAGATTGAGATAGGTCAAGCATTCTTTTAGATCTATCTCTATAGATCTTTATACCGAGAATGTACATTGCCTCTTCCATATCCTTCATGGGGAAATTTTGGATAATCACAATTTACTGATTTTTAGCATCGGAGACATCGTTTCCTAATAATAGTATATCATCCACATACAAAATTAGAAATATAACTTTACTCCCACTAACTTTTTATACACACATAGTTCATCTTCATTCTTGATACAATCAAACATTTTGATTGTCTTATCAAAACGAAGATTCCAGCTCCGAAAGGCTTGCTTTAATCCATATATAGATTTCTGTAGTTTGCATACCTTGTTTGGCTCTGTGGATTCAAAGCCTTCAAGTTATGTCATGTACACATCCTCACTAAGATTCTCGTTAAGGAATGCAATCTTGACATCCATTTGCCATAACTCATAGTTATGGTATGCTACTATCGCAAGCGAAATCCGAATTAACTTAGACAGGACTACTGTTGAAAAGGTTTCGTCAAAGTCAATCCATTGTCTTTACTTGAAACCATTCGCAACCAATCTTGTCTTGTAAGTATGAACATTACCATCCATGTCGACCTTTTAATGTAAACCAATTTACACCTATAGGTTTTACCCTTCAGTCGGCCAAGCAAGGTCCAAACCTTGTTTTCGTACATGGAGTTCATTTCGATTTTATGGCTTCCGCCATCACCGTTAGTCAACACTTGACTTCGATTCTGCATAAGTAGTAGGTTCATCTTCCTCGATTAGTAATACATTACTAGTAACCAGGAGATCGTATCTCAGTGGAAAATGAATGACTCTGCTCGACTTACGCGGAGCTAGTGTGTCCTTGGGAACTAGTGGTTTCCACTTTCTCAATATGTGCTTCATCAGATGCAAGCTCAGCCATTGGAACATCTAATTGTTCAATTTTATTTGTGGTTTCTTGAACCTTTTCAAGATCTACATTGCTCTCACTATCTTCTCTAAGAATATAGCAAGTCTCGATATGATGACCTTCATCTCTATAGAATTGTAGAAATAGTATCCAACATTTTCTTTTGGATATCCTACAAATAAACAATTAGCAGATTTAGCTTATAGCTTATCTGATTCAACGCGCTTCACATAAGCGTCGCATCCCTAAACCTTCATGTATGAAAGATTAGGTACTTTTCCCTTTCCATAACTCGTATGGAGTTTTATTGACCGATTTAGATAGGACACGGTTTAGTGTATAACATGTAGTGTTAAGCGCATATCTCCAAAACGATTTTGGAATAACTGCGCAACTCACCATTGATCGCACCATATTAAGTAAGGTGCAGTTTCTCCTTTCAGATACACCATTTAGTTGTGGTGTATACGGTGGAGTTCACTGTGAGATAATCACATTCTCTTTTAGATAGTCTAAAAACTCACCCTTCAAATATTCTCTACTTCGATCAGATCTAACGTGTTAGAATATTTTTCCCGGTTTGCCTTTCTACTTCTTGCTTGAATTCTTTGAACTTTTCAAGGGCTTCACTCTTAAATTCCATCTAGCACATAAAACCATATCTTGTAATGGTCATCTCAGAAAGATGATGAAGTAAGAAAAGCTACATTTAGCATCTTTAGATATTTGTCCATATACATCGGTATGTACAAGACTCAAAATATCTCAACTCTGTCTTTCTTTCCAGAAAATAGGCTCTAGGTCATTTTACCCAATGGGCATGATTCACACTTATCAAATGATTCCTAATCATTTGAATCCAAGTATTCATCTTTATGTAACTTGGTGATGCGTTTTTATTTATATGACCGAGTGTGTAATGCCAAAGATTTGAGTTGTTAGTTTTATCTCTTTTATACCTTGCAATTCCTCTTCTAATGTCCTTTTATTTTCACAAAGGAAAACACGATCATCGACTTTGATTTGTCTTTGCTTAACTGCTTTCTAATAGATTTGACCTTCTTGGATCCTTTCTAAAATGCCCATTTAGATTTTCTCCTAGTGCTCTTAGAGGTATCAATGGCCAAAGTTTACCCATCTCCTCGGGCTTAACAGTTTTTAGCACGTTTAGCAGCTTGAGTAAGGTACCCTGAATCTTATTCATGTTGAAGTTCAGAATGAACTGTGAAAAGTTATTAGGTAGAGACTGCAGAACCAAGTCAACACTCAGCTCGTGGTTCATGGTAAAACTTAATTGGTTTAATTTTTCAATACAATCAATCATCTTCAGTACATGAGCACTGACTGAAGATCTTTTTACCATTATACCTCTAAATAACCCTTTGGATGTCTCATACCTTTCGATCCATGATCGTACATTATTCAACTTTTGAAATGATATATATTGGTATAGACATCCATACCCTCATCCTGCTTTTCTAACTCCAGTGACATACTGCAAGCATCACTGTGTTTTTTTTTGTAAGGCTGCACGTTCTCTGACATAGCCTCCTCAGTAAGAGCTTTCGGCATTGGCTGCTCAATGACATATCCAATTTTTTTTTTCATGCTTGAGAACAATTCTCATATTGCGGTACCAGTCCAAACAATTTGGTCCGATATGTTTGTTGGCATCCAATATGCCTCTCAAACTCATATGGTTACTTATGATTCAACAATTAAATAATAAGATAGAACAATTAATTATACTTCTACTGTTTAAATTGAATTAATGACCCTCAAACATCAATCAATAGAACCAGATAGATTCTCAGTAGGCTAGGATCCCTTTTGTTTTATTAGAACCTTGAGCGACTCAACAAGTCCTAATAAAACATCCGTGTAGATACTCTATCAATCACATCTCTATGTGACTCCTAGATCATCAAGTAGACAATTTATTGTCGTACACATCTTATGTATTTTACTTGATTGTGCCCTTAAATTTTATTTCCTTGAGCGACTCAAAAAAAAAATCTAGTTAAATTCGACCCATTGTTCAGAAACATCGAATGTTTTATAGTGATAAACATATCTACGAGCGAGCAGCCTTGAGCGACTCAACAAACTGACATCGATAATAGACTCTGGTTTTTCACTATAACAATGGAAGGCACGTTGTATTAACCATTTAATACGAATTTAATATTTTGATAAAGAGGAGTTTGTCTCATCACATTTATGTATATTAACTAACATCCAACATGCAATCAATCATACATAAAATAACTGTGGATGATTATGGACTTTATCTATCTAATCTTCCTGAGCCAAAAGGAAGATTAGTCGATCAATTCCTAAGGGACGTTGCATTCGTTCATCGACTGCTAAATGCAAATACCTCCATCTCTTACTGCAACATGTATCATATACTAATTGCTTCCTTGTGGCCCAACTACAACTTGTATCCTATACTAGTTGGCACGCAGGCACAAAGAAATGAACACGCAGGTCCACATTAAATAAAGAGTTCAAAAACTCAATTAAATAAATAATAGGCACGCAGGCCCATTTAATTAAATAATAAGCTCGCAGGCCCAACCAACAATTAACAGGAATAATTAACTATACAATCAATCACATGGGTCGAGTCCATAATCATCCACTAAACATCTAGTTTAATAACTAATATTAAAAATATATTAATTTCTAAATTTACAGTTTTGACAGTTTAAGTCTAAACCTTTTAGATATTTTGGAACAGACTAGACGGAATTAAATAATTAATCTAATTAAATAATTAATTTTTTCAATAATAAAATTAATCAATTAATCCAATTAATCAATTAATTTTATTCATAAAAGGGATTTTTAAAATTTATTTCATCTACCAATTTAAAGTCACACTCTAATTGAAGATAAAATTTGTATATGGTCAAAATTATAATTTTATAAAGTAAAGTTAAAATTTAATCTCGTCAAAAATTTAAAATATAATTTAAAATAAATTTTAGTCAATACCAAATATTTGACCAGCATTAAAATTTAAATAATTACAAATTTTTCAAAAAATTTTAAAATTACATTTAAGACCATATTCTTAGAAAATAAAATTTGAGGACTTATTGTGCAATTTCTAAAATTACACAATGAGTCCTTGATCAAAAAGAAATCAGTGGGCTTTCTGTGCAATTTTTGAAATTGCACAAAAGACCCCTCCCTTTTATTTTTAACAGCGGGCCTTCTCATATAATTTCGAAAATTACATAAGAGACCCTTTTCTTTCTTTTAAAATTGGAGAGCCTCTTATGCAATTTCCAAAATTACACAAGAGCCCCGCTCTCCATCTACTAAATCAAACGCAGAGACCCTTGGTTTCGCAAATGGTGCCGCTTTCAATGAAAAAAAGAGGGTGGAGGGAAGATGGTAGTGATCGTCGGTTGTCAAACACGGCGCCCATCGCCAGCGACTACCATGCTCATGAGAGAGAGGCGGCATGGTCGCCGCTTTCTCGATAGCGAC
The DNA here is from genome assembly GCA_023638005.1 of Forsythia suspensa. NCBI lineage: Eukaryota > Viridiplantae > Streptophyta > Magnoliopsida > Lamiales > Oleaceae > Forsythia > Forsythia suspensa. Next base: position 36,605,923 of record CM042671.1, read on the forward strand.
ATCGTCGCCGGGCCATGAAGATTACCTACGCCGATCTTCGCGATGCAATCTGCGCCTTGAAAAGGCAGAGAACCGGCCGGTAGCTACTTAACGGCGTTGGCGACTTCGAAAGCGTCGCGGGTCACTACCTATCCCACATCTTTCCGACCTTGATTCGCTCCAAATAAACCCAAAACAATTTCAAATTTTAGTTTTATAAAATTCACAATTTTATTTTAACTATCAAAACTCAAATCAAATCAATATACCAATAACGATTATTTCTTCAATTCATCAAAGCAGTTTAACAAACTCTAACAAGTAACAAGGTAGGCTCTGATACCACTGTAAGAAATTGAGATATACATGCACATCAGAAATTAAATGTTCAATTCTTTTAAGTCGGATCAACCTTGTACTTAGAGAGAATTTGTGATAGAAGTTTACCTTTGATGAATATCGTGAAATCTGATTTCTGACTAGCCTGATGTGCGATCTTCAATACCACAGATGTTCAATTGTCCAGCCTCCAATGGTGATCCACACAGCAAGAACAGATCTGGACTTCCACAATCAAGAACAAATGAAAGTAGAACATTTTGGGAGAAAATTGATTGGGTTGTCTTTGCTTGTGCTAGCAAGTAATAGAAAACAACTCGGTGATTAATCTGTTGTGGCCTTGTATATATAGGTAGGACTAACCCTAGCCCTAGTTCTAGTCCAACTAGAACCTATCAACAAACGGGCCCAATTAATTAATCTAATTAATTAATTTAGTCCAATAAATAATTAAGTCTGACCCAACTATTTGGACCTTGGACATTAACTCTTACAGTTGAAGTCTTGTCAAGCCCACTAGTTTTCACCCTCTATACCAATAAATGTAATTTTTTACTTTCATCAATAAATGAACAAGCTATTTACAATGTATTCAAATCTTCTGTTGCAAAGCTTTTTTTAAATCGTATTTTATTACTGAATCGATCGAGAACAGGCGGAAGGTAGTCTAGCAAAGTAGACTACTGCTGCACGGTGTCCCTTTCTGTACTAGAAGAAAGGCAGCCAGTGATAAACGGAAAATAAACTATTACAAACTAACGGAACTAATAACTAAAACTAATATTTACAAGGTGCGGCTGAAGTTGGGCAATCATGGCTCGCAAGCACCGCTCGGGGGTTAAGTATAGCTGCGGGCCTTGACATTCTCCCCCATTTGATTTGGCGACGTCGTCGGCGCCATCTTTGCATGATATTCTTCAAGTAGAGGTTTGAAGACTCCAAGTTTTTTAACTCTTTCCTAAGTATTCTCCTCATTGCATCCCGCACCATTTAACTAAGTAATCTTGATAATCTTTCTTGAAACCCGGTAACTCGGTGATCAATAATAGTTTCAGCAATTCTCTTACCTGTTTTCTTCAATTCAAATGTAGGTCGCTTTGGCTTATTTCTAGATGCATCAACCTTATCTGCAAAATATAGTTTGAGTGCACTAACGTGAAGAACATTGTGGATTTTGCACCATGAAGGAAGTTCTAGCATTCTTATTGCATTGTAGTGAAAATGGGTAAATAATAGAGAGGGAAAGAGTTATATGCTAAGAGTTATGCTATTCATAATGAGCGACTACAGTAATCTATGTGACAATTATGTGTATTCAATTGATATGCCACATAAATTGACTACGATAGTAGTTCATTATGAATAATATTATTCATATGTTAATCACCCATCTTTTCATCCAATTACTTATTGGTAGTCAACCAGACATTCAGATTACGAAGTTGATTCTCAAGTTGGGGAAGGGAAGTCGCTAAACTGTTAAAGCATTGGTTTTATCATTGATTTTTATAAAGGATAATTCATCTTCTACGTCATCAAAATTGAAAAATAATAATAAATTTCTATATGAGCAACATATTAATATTTCGAAATATTAAATTATGTAAGAATTTACTCATCAGGAGCAAAAAATAATAGATGTTTGATCTTATACAATTATGTTCTTCGGGAGTAAATAATATTATAATAGAATATTGATATTTACAAAGTTGTGTTTCTTTCTAAACAATTATATAATATTCTTCTAAGAATTGATATAAAAAAAATTATGCTTCTTCGGGAGCAATAGCTCAATATGCTCAATATGTTTTTTTTTTAGAATATTAAATTTGTAATGCTACGCTATTTAGGGACAAGTAATATTCTTCTAGAACATTAATATAATGTTGTGCTCTTCGGGAGTATTAACATATTTATCAAACTTAGACTTTTATAAAATTAATTTTTTCAAGACTAACATAATATTCTTCTACAATAATAATTTTGTATAAAATTTTGATTTCTTTACGAATAACAAAAATAAATATTATTCTTGAATATTCATGTAGTTGTGTTATGTTTCTTCAAAAACATTAACACAATTTTGCTTCTTCAAAAGTATTTAATTTGTTAGAACAAAATATTTAAATGATAAAAACTTCACAAATCATGTAAATCCAATATTGCAAAATATAATAAAAAATTTGTAAGAATAAATTTACTTGAAATAGGAAAATAGTCATTTGTTAAAACTAGTATCATTTAAAATTCGCTATTGTTCACGTAGCAATTTCTCATGAATTAACTGTTGAATATTGATATTAACCATTGAATTTGAAGAACAATGAGTTTTGAACTTTCTGTCAAAATTTCACAATGATATGACCACAAAACATTGAGATATCAACGTTTGATCACAATCAATAAGTTGTCAGTTTTTTGTAAATTTCCTAACTTTTGCTCTCGAATTTTCTCTATATTTTGGGTAAGCTTGTTTGTGCTAATAACGTGTTATAAACTATATAAAATAAGAGAAGAGACTAAAGAGAAATTGTGTATTTCATTATAATAATAGACCCATATATATATAGGATTTCAAAGACATGTAGACTAAATAATAAATATATCAATATTGTTTTTATTATGAAACTAGAGAAATAAGGCAGAAGAATAAAAGAGATGCGAAATGAATTGTATATTTTATTATAACTATGGACCTATATTTATAGGATTCCAAAGTAGGTTACAAAGAGATTTGGATACAATCAAACAAGGCTTATCTAAATATACTGATAAGACTAAGTATCCTGATAATTCTAAATAGTCATCAATAATTGTCTCATAATTTTACAACACTCCTCCTTTGATGACTATTTCTATAATAATTGTCTCGCTAAAAATTTTGTTTGATAAAAACTCGATGGAGCAAAATATCAAACGAAAAGAAAAAAAGAGTATAATAATTGTTAAAATTTTGGAGTATTAAGAAAATGTCTTTTATTAAAACCTTTGTCAGGAAAATTCAAATGAGACAAAACTTGGACTAAAGAAAAAGAGTACATCTACTCCTTTAATATTAATCATTGAATATCTTTGAGTCGACGCATCCCAATCTCGTGCACCAATTTCTTGAATGTAGATGTTGGCAATGCTTTTGTGAATAAGTCAGCCAGATTGTCACTTGAGCGAATTTGTTGAACATCGATGTCACCATTCTTCTGAAACTCGTGTGTATAGAAGAATTTTGGAGAAATATGATTTGTCTTGTCTCTTTTGATGTAGTCTCCTTTGAGTTGTGCAATACAAGCTGCATTGTCTTCGTACAATATTGTTGGACTATCATTTGTTGAAGGTAATCTGCATGATGCTTGGATATGATGTGTCATGTTTCTCAACCATACACATTCTCGACTTGATTCGTGCATTGCAATAATTTCGTAATGATTTGAAGATGTTGTCACAATATTTGCTTCACAGATCTCCATGATATAGCTATTCCTCCAAGTGTAAACACATATCCTGCTTATGATTTAGCTTTATGTGGATCAGAGAGATAACCTGCATCTGCATATCCCACTAAAGATGATTCTAATTTTCGTGAATAAAATAATCTCATGTCAACAGTACCTTTTAGGTAACGAAGAATGTGTTTAACACCATTCCAATGTCTTTGAGTGGGTGCAAAGATATATCTTGCAAGGAGATTTATAGAAAAAGCTATGTCCGGTCGAGTACAATTGGCAAGATACATTAATACACTAATTGCACTTAGGTGTGGTACTTCAGGTCCAAGAGTTATTTCTCCATCTTCAAGTGGGCGAAATAGATCTTTTTTCACTTCAAGTGATTGAACGACCATAGGCGATGTCAATGGATGTGTTTTATCCATATAAAAATGTTTTAAGACTTTTCGTGTATAAGAAGATTGATGAACAAATAATCCTTTTGGGACATGTTCAATTTGTAATCTAAAACAGAATTTGGTTTTTTCCACATCTTTCATCTCAAATTTATTTTTTAAATAATCTACAGTTTTGTTGAGCTCTTCATGAGTTTTTATAAGGTTTAAATCATCAACATAAACTGCCACAATTGCAAATTGAATATTTGTTTTCTTTATGAAAACACAAGAACATACATCATCGTTTTTATAACCTTCTTTCAACAAATATTCGCTAATGCGATTATACCACATTCATCCAGATTGTTTTAATCCATCAATGATATTTGCAATTTAATTGAGAACATTGTTCTGGAGAATAAATCATTTGCTTCTGACACTTTAAATCCTTCAGGGATTTTCATGTGTATGTCACTATCAAGTGAACCATACGGATATGCAATTATTACATCCATAAGGCGCATATCGAGCCTATGTGACACAAATAAACTTATTAAAATCTAAATATGATGGTGTCCATTACAGGAGAATATGTTTCCTCATAATCAATCCTCGGTCTTTGTGAGAAGTCTTGGACTATGAGTCGGGCTTTATATATTGTGATTTCATTGTTTTCATTCATTTTTCTTACAAAGACCCATTTGTATCCTACAAGGATTACATTTTCAGGGGTTCGAACAACAGGTCCAAACACTTTTTATTTTTCTAAGAAATTCAACTCCGCCTGTATGACTTCTTTCTATTTTGGCCAATCATTTCTATTTTGACAATCTTTAATATATTGTGGTTCAGGATCCTTACTTTGTATGATATCTAGTGCCACATTAAAGGCGAAGATATTGTCTACGACAATATTATTTCGTTCCCATAATTTATGAGATAATAAATAATTTATTGAAATCTCATTATTTTCGGACACTTGTGGTTCTTCAAGAATCACATTATCAATGTTTAATTGATCAATCGTTTCTACCATTGTTCCATTAAAAGTTTTAAGTTGGGTTTTCTCTTGTACCTTTTTCTTTCGAGGTACAGAGTCTTTGGCACCAACTGGTCGACCACGCTTCTGGCGTATTTGTGATTCATTTGCTATAGTAGATTGTCCTATAGGGACATCAATTTTTATAAGAGTATTTTCTGCTGGAACATATGACTTTATCACTTTCTTTGTATCAACGAATACATCGGATAATTGGCTTGCAACTATTTGCAAGTGAATGATTTTCTCAACTTCTTGCTCACATTGATTCTCATGGTGATCAAAATGAGATAGAGTGTTTTCATTCCAAGAAATTTTATTTTGTTTTTCAGATGCGTTTTTTCCTCCCAAAGTTGGAAAAATCATTTCATCAAAATGATAATCTGCAAAACGTCAAATAAATAAATCACCGGTTAAATGTTCAAGATACCTAATAATGGATGGTGAGTCAAACCCAACATAAATTTCAAGTCTTCGTTGGAGACCCATCTTTGTACGTTGGGACTTGGACAAAGACAACCAAAAACTCGTAGATAAGAAATATTAGGTTCGTGACCAAATGCAAGTTGTAAAGTTGAGTATTCATGATAAGCAGTTGGTCTTATACGAACTAATAATGCACCATGTAATATAGCATGACCCCAAATAGATGTTGGGAGTTTTGTTTTCATAAGTAAAGGCCTAGCAATCAATTGAAGATGTTTGATAAGTGACTCTGCTAAACTATTTTGTGTATAGACATGAGCAACTGAATGTTCAACGACAATCCTGATTGACGTACAATAATCATTGAATGCTTGTGATCTAAATTATCACCGATTATCAAGACGGATTGTCTTGATTGAGTAATCGAGGAATTGAGCTCGTAGCTTTATAATTTGAGCAAGTAGTCTAACAAAAGCTACATTTCAAGTAGAAAGTAAGCAGACGTGTGACCATTTAGTAGAAGAATCAATTAATACTATAAAATAACTAAATGGTCTACATGGTGGGTGTATCGGTCCACATATATCTCCATGAATTCTTTCTAAGAAAGTTGGAGATTCAATACGAACTTTCGTAATAGAAGGTCTAATGACTAACTTGCCTTGTGAACAAGCGGCACATGGATAATCATTAGGTAAAAGAATTTTCTTGTTCTTTAGAAGACGTCCATGTGAGTTATTAATTATTCGGCGCATCATTATTTCTTCTGAGTGTCCAAGTCGATCATGCCAAAGGATAAAGCTTTTTGGTTCAACGAACTTCGAGTTCGTAACATTGTTTGATTCAAATATTTTTATGAATGTATAATAAATGCCAGATGGGAGTGCCTTGAGTTTTTCTTTTATCTGCTTCTGGCTAGATACAAAAGAAATTATGCAAATATATTCATAATTATTTTCTTGCATCGTCTCATTGTGGTATCCATTGTTGCGGATATCTTTAAAACTAAACAAATTTCTTCTAGATTTTCTAGAATAAAGTACATCGTTTATATGCAATTTCGTATTATTTGGTAAGATAATACTAGCTCTTCTGGAGCCTTCAACGATATTCAATATACCAATTATCGTATTAACATTATTTTCTGTTAATGTTAAGTCCAAAAAATATTTTTTATCTTGAAGAATTGTATGAGTAGTTGCATTATCAGCTAAACAGATATCTTGACAATTCATCATGAATCTATGACAAAAAAAAACTTTTAAAAATGTGTTTAAAACTAAGAAGAAGTTTAAATATAAAGAAACATCTCAATCAACTAAGAACTAATTTAACAATGCGAATTAAAGTTTCAAACTTTAAATAAACCTATTTCAAACTAAAATTTTGAATCAAAGTAAATACTACTATATCGAAAGTAATCTAGTCTATCTTTTCTATCCCACCTCCTCGATCAAATAATTGATATTTCCAGTTTGATCAGCAAAAAAATCAAAAACGTCTAGGTGAGTCACATCAATTCAACCATCAAAATCAGCAAATTTGTCTCCACTTTTTCTTTTTCCTTGATTGATCTTTGGTAGAGATCCACAAGATGTTTTGCCGTACAACAAGTACGCGATCAATGCCCTCTCATTCCACATCTAAAGCAATTTTCTTCGTGCTCCTTTTTTGACGAGTTATTTTCATTTATTTTGTACTTTTTAAAGTTGTCACCTTGTGGTTGATAATGTCTATTTTTTCGTACAAATCCACGTCCTCGCCCTCGCCCTCGCCCACGTCTGCGTCCATTTTAGTGTCTGCGTCTGCGTCCACGTCCATGTCCGCATCCATGGCTTGATATTGCATTTGCTTCAGGCAATGCTGTGCAACCAGTTGGACGTAGCCTATGATTTTTCATCAACAGTTCATTATTTTGTTCAACAACTAGCAGGCAGGATATGAGTTGAGTATTTTTTAAAACCACGCTCACGATATTGTTGTTGAAGGATCACATTGGAGGCATGGAAGGTGGAGAAAGTCTTTTCCAACATATCTTCATCAGAGATGTTTTCTCTACAAAGAGTTAGTTTTGAAGTTATTATAAATAGTTCAGAATTGTACTCACTAATTGTTTTAAAGTCCTACAGGCGAAGGTGCATCTATTCATACCGGGCTTTGGGAAGGACTATAGTCCTCTGATGGTCAAACTCTTCAGTCAAATTTTTCCAAAGTATTTTTACATCTTTTACGGTAAGGTACTTAATTTTCAATCCATCGTGGAGATGGTAACGAAGAAAAATGAGTGCTTATGCACGATCTTGCAGGGATGCTATGTTTCCTTCTTTTATTGTCTCTCCCATACCTTTTGAGATAAGATGAATCTCAGCATTGAGGATCCATGACAAATAGTTTTTGTCAAATAGATCAAGTGCAACAAACTCAAATTTTGTGATATTCGCCATTTGAGTAACTACACAATGAACAAGAAAATATAATTAATTTTCTATTAGACATTGTATAATCATATAATTCACACTGATCAATGTCAACATAACATGATTTATATGCTTTTCTTCAGAAATAAGCATTAGTTGATTAATTACTCATTTATATCATAATTTAATTATATGATATTAAATTCTTCAAGACATGTGCTTCTTCTAGAACACAATAAAATATTATTTCGAATACTGCTCAATATTCTTTTGGAATATAAAAATTATAACGTCATATTTTCAGGAGCAATTAATAATCTTCTGAAATATTTAAATTGTAATGTTATGCTCTTCAAGAGCAGTTAATATTTTGTCAGAATATTATAACGTTGTGATTATTCAGGGGCAACAACAAATCATTATTCTGAAGTAAAGATTTTCTCTTTAGGAGCAATTATAATATTAGAATATTATATATTATAAAATTAGGCTCTTCGGGAGCAATTAGTATTCTACTGAAATATTAATATGAATTTTGAAGTGACAATAAAATATTCTTTTAGAATATTTATATATTAGGTTCTGTCATAATATTAACGTTATATTTTTTCAGGAACAACAACATATCATTATGAATATCATTATGAATATATGCTCTTCAGAGCACTAATATGATATATATCAATTTAAAATTTGTACAAGAAATTAGAGATATTATTCAATTTAAAGATAAAGTATTATTAGCAGTATATAGTAGGGGAAAAAAATTGAGATAAGACCACGTTGTGAAGAAAAATTTCAAACACTTTCAAATTTCATAATTATATAATACATGATTGGTGTGGCCCATGTAGACCTTTACAATATATATATATATATATGAACTTTTAGTTGTATTTTAATACCATCTGGTAGAAGAGTTCACAAACAGGAAAAAAATTGAGCATACCATAAATTTCCAATTTTTGACGAAACTAATAATCGTATCATAATTGAATTTGGAAAAATTCATGTCATCGGCATGATGTAAAAAAAATTAATACCTGCTTCTGAATAAATTTGACTTTGGTTCTCAATTGGTTAAAACTTCGTGCTGATAACGTGTTATGAAACTAGAGAAATAAGGCAGAAGAATAAAAGAGATGTGAAATGAATTGTATATTTTTTTATAACTATGAACCTATATTTATTGAATTCCAAAGTAGGTTACAAAGAGATTTGGATACAATCAAACATGACTTATCTAAATATATTGATAAGACTAAGTATCCTGATAATTCTAAATAGTCATCAATAATTATCTCATAATTTCACAACAGTTTTCAATATTTTACAACAACATCCCTACCAAAAAGAATAAAAGGCCTATTATTGTGGTACTTGTACTCAAATAGCATTACTTCATCTTGTTTCTTTCAATGTCAATGTCTATATTATATCTCTAGGGTTGAAATTGTCTACTATTTGAAGATATCAATCCCAATTATCATCAACATTCACTGCTAATAAACATAGTTTTACTGGTGAAATTTTTTCGTCAATGAAACTTGTTTTTCTATCGAAAACAATCAATTCCGATGAACATACGTCATCGGAAAATCGATGGATAAAATTCCAATAGGTAAATTTTTTCGATGAAAATAAAATCCGTCCCTAGTTCGTGGGATATTACCGACTATCAACAATTCGCCGGTAATTTTTGACGGACATGGCCGTCTATAATTTTCGACGAGTTTTATTTTCTATCGGAAAATTTAATTTCAAACAACCAATGTCTCTCGATAATGTAATTTTTAAAAAAATAGACATTTTCAATTAATAAATTTATATAAAAGAATACAAATAATAACATAAATTTTGAAATTGTAACAAATGCAATAAACTAAAAATTCTATAAATTAAATAAATATCATATATAAAGTCAATACATGTATTTAAAATGTAGTTCAATCTTTACTTCCCCTTCTAGGGAATTTTTCGAATCTCACCAACTTTTCACTCTGTAAATAAAACACAATTGTGTAGAATATCAACAAATGTAGATTCATTTGTTACAAAATAATTATATGGAACTAACAATAATAAATTGACATAAAATCCAACAGAAATTCCTCTATAAACTAGAAATTTCCACCATGTTATATATGCAATTGTACACATTATCAACTAACATAATTTCACTCGTTAAATAATGATTATATCCAACGAATAGATAACATAATTTCACAACACGGTGTACATCTAATAGGAGAATGTTCACAATGATACTTTTCACACAATATCAAATTTAAACTCAATAATGAACAAAGAAAGAAAAAAATTATATCGAACAAATAACAACACATTTCACAAAAATATAAGCACAACCTCCTCTTAAAACTAGACATTTCTACCATGTAACCTAACACAATTGGTATTTGTAGATATTATATAAACTCTATCAACAATACCAAGAATCAATAAATCATCCCAAACAATCCACTCCATGCAAATTATATAACTCCTCAAAAAGAAATATGCTTACATATAACACAAATGCCATTTACAATTTTATATGATTATCAACATGAAAAATCAACAAAATCATTTCAACAATTCATTCAATACAAAATTTCCCAACTTCTCAAAAATAAATATGTTTACATGTTACCTTTCAAGGCTTAAAATAAATATATACTTAGAGCATCATTTAAAAATCGTGTTTACATGTTACCTTTCAAGGCTTAAAATAAATATATAACGCCGTCATTTAAAAATTAGCTTATGCGCATCAACTGTCTTGTTCTCAAAAAGGGCAAAATGCATGGCTTGCCAAACATGGCCCTTGCAAGGAGAAATCTAGAACTAAGAAATTTGTTGTAAATTCTAGATAAAGCTCGATATTTGTATAGATCTTTTTGTAGAGAATACGGAGAAATCTAGAACTAAGAAATTTGTTGTAAATTCTAGATAAAGCTAGATATTTGTATAGATCTTTTTGTAGAGAATTCTAGAGACGAACATATACCGTTGGATCAAATGAATCCTAGTTACCCATTGTAAAGTAAAGCCACTATAAATAAGTGGAGAACTCATTTGTAAGGCATTAACCCTCAAAGTTCAAAGTTGTATACTATATAAGCATTATCCCAAACTCTCTTGTGGTCTTATTGTTTCTCTTGCCTAGTTCTTGTTCTAGTTGTGCCAATCCTTAGCCTCTATGCTAGTTAGAAGACTGACTTAGCGTGTTCATTGCAAATGGCAGAGACTTTGAGGCCGCATGGTACTTGAAAACTATAAAGTTCGTGAACAACGTGCTACCTTTCAAAAGGATACATCTATTGATCTCCAACCTCAACTTTTATATGCTAAATGAATTGGCAAATGCTCCATTGAATCAAAAAATGTCGATGGAAATATTTTTTCAAGCTTGCATAATATTACATCTATGTTTTTCTTCAAACGTTGCATATCTTCCACCTTCAAAATAGTAGAGCATATATCTCTAAAAAATAACTAAGCTCAAGTAATGCTTCCCAAATTGGTTTTGAGAATATATCTTTAAATGCTATCGGTTGTTATCTTCATATAAAATATATGACAATCATGGCTCTTCATTCCATAAAACGTTATGATCGACCTTAACCCAATCAAATGGTAGGTGTTGTCGATTTTACAAATCTTTAACAAATAATATAATGATAAGTAGAGTGTCGGACCCACGATGATTGGTAATTGATTCCTACTTTAATTGCAATTAACCTTAACAAAGTAAATACACATAATTATGAATGATTTTAAGGTAGAATTATTATAAAATTAAATTTAATCTAAATTACTACACAAGCACAATAAAATATAAATAAAATTCAAGTTCTAAGGGTACTAGGATTTCTCAAATCCACCATCATATTCTATAAATTAATTTTCCATTACCCATCATTGTAAATTATTGTCCTAAATTAAAAATCGATGATCCTAATGTAATCAATAGCCTCTCTCGATAGTCAATCAATTCTTTATTTTTATATGAATCTAACTATCTTTAGTTAAATTACCAACATATAGGCATGCATTAAATCACAAATATAATTCATAATGATTTCACAAGATATAACCTTTTGTTGTTTATTATTACGTGATTATCTATATTGAATCTCTCGAAAATAAAGATCACAAACACATTTTAATAGTGATCAATCATCAAAACAAGATTAAAGAATAACAAACAATCAACTTGAAATCAACAATTATAAAAAAAATGAACAACTTCTAATTAATAAAAAAAAATGAGGTTTCATCGTTCATCCTAGGTACAAGAAGATTAGCCAAACATAATTTCACAAAATAAAACAAGATTATAATGAATCATTATCCAAGAAAAAGATGATAAAGAGTTGATACAACCTCAATTTTGAATATCTTCAAAGATCTTGAATTGTTCCATCTTGAATCTCTCCAAGAGTTTCTATTTTTCTTGCTCTTGATCTTTATTTTAAGCTCTCCACCAAAAGATTCTTTTATAGTTCTTGAGAGCCTCGGTGTCCCTAAATAGACCTAGAAGATTTTGGTCTCTTTTCGATAGTCCTTTGGTGAGATGCCTTTTGGAAGTTGTGTCCTTTTTCATAAATATTATTAAAATAATCCTAATTCTTAACTTTAAAAATTGATGCAAGTTGGATCATAAAAAATAATATAAATTTAATTATTCTTTCAACATAGGTTTACGCACTTTGGTAATAAATGCATTGTCTTGTTATAAAATATTTGACTAAAAATGAATTTTACCACTCATAATAATAATAATAATACAAAATAACATTATTATAATCAATGAGATTTCCATCAATAAATCACTTTTTTACCAAGATTTGGTTTTGAACATACAACAATTTTGAAACACCTTTCCGAGATTCTTTCAAGACGGACAATACATTGTACTACCTAAGTTAGTGATAGCAATATAACTTAAGTCGGACAATACCCCTAAGTTAGTGATAGCACCTTGCCTCACCTCGAATGGGTGCGGGACATGGGGCGGGGATAGGGATGAGGACCATGGTCCCTGCCCCAAATTTTCCAAACATGTCCGAATATTTTTATTATGTTTTATTTTTATGAATTAAAATGTAAATTGTATTTTAAAAATTAAAAAATAAATACTTAATTAAACTAGGTGGTAAATGAATATATTTTAATTTCTGTCACGCCCTATTGCCATCCCTAACCTAAGTATGGCCTTTTCTAAAACTTACAATTTGGTCCCCGATTTGATTTTTAGGTACACTTTTGGCTTCTTCTTTTTTTTTTTTTTTTTTGAAATAGGCTTTAATGAAGAATAAAACAATATTTTTCAAAACGTTTTAATAGGTATAAGTAAAAAATTAAATGAAGTGTTTTCTATTTCTTAAAGAAAGTATGGTAGTTGTCAAAATTGTCTAAAAATATAAAGCCATTATAGATGTGCTAATAGAAAGATACATGAACAAATTTAGAGCCAGATGAAAAAGTATCGTTCATGGAAATAGAATGATTCTTTGTTTCTTGTTGATATTTTGATACTCGTGTTAAACTTGAAGAGAGAAGATGTTGTTTGAAAGTATCAAAATAATAAGGTTAACAAAAAATTTAGAGTGAAGTATGAAGAAATGGATGAAGAGAGAAGAAACATTGCCCATTTGAATATTTGCTTTCTGCATATTTCTATTACAATTGGGGCTTGCTTATTATATAGTATATACAAAACATTTCACGCTTTTTGTTTTCGACAAGTGATTTTTTTTAAAAAAGTAAGATACATACACAACTATTTAAATTCTATAAAATTTGTATTTATATCTTATATTTTCATTTTAGTAATTTTTTATATAGAGCATGACAAATGACATGTCACTTGTCCAAGGATATTAAAAAGAATAAAAAAAGTAAAGAAATAATAAAATTTCGTCGATTACACTGATGTCTTCTCCATCGACAATCAACGGACAAACATCGTCAATTATTATTGTTGACATTATCGACAATATTCGTTGAACACGTTGTTGTTATCAATAAATTCGTTAGAATTACCTATATATATATGATTTGTATTAGAATCACCCACGATTGCTTGATTTAATTTTTGTTATTATTATATATTTTTTAAAAATGTCCTTCAAAGATATTGGCAAAAGATACTTGATTGTCTATGTGCAGCCCAACTCCTCTCCAACCATGCCAAACAAAGGTTACACTCATACACAAAGCTTATGGTAGACACTATTATCAACAAATAAATCAATTCCACACTACTAATTAAGTGGGCTTATGTTGCATGCATATGATAAAAACATTTTCCATATAAATTGGATGTATGTAGGGTATAGGTAGAGGTGGCGATGGATTGAATCGAGCCAACTCGACCCGTTACCCACCGAACTCGGCTTTACCCAAAGGGGCGAGCCTAGCTCGTCTCGTCCCTATAATTGATACTCGATTCAGCCCGTTGGCTCATGGGTCGAATGAGTCGAATCGAGTTGAGCGGCATCGGCTTGGTATTTTTTTTTTTTAATATTGTTTCGGAGAATTTAAAAATAAAAAATAAATAAAGTATGGGGAATTTTTTCTATCAAAACTTAAAAGTTAAAAACTCTCATCTTTTTTCGAGCTTGGGACCGACTACTTTGAACGTAGACAGAGTTAAAAGTGTATAAGAATAAGTTAACAACTTTTTGTGAAAATAAGAGGAATGAAATATCAAATATTTACGCAAATAATACTTACTACAAATTCAAGTATTCTGCATTCAAATCTTCAATTTCTTTAGATATTAATATGACCACTTTATCTTGGATCGAAATTCGGCATCCTCTTAGTCCTTAAGACACGATAAGCTTTCTAATATGTCGACTTTAAGTCTTAACCCAAAATCAGACACAACCCTGCCACCTGTACTAAAAGCACAATCTGATACTATAGTTAATACGAAAAGTGTTAGTAGATCGTGTGCCATACTTGAAAGAATTGGGTAATGATGTTCATTTTGTCTCCACTATTGTAGTATATCAAAAAAAAAAATATCTATTTATCATTTAAAATACTTAGCATCTCGTGCGAGAAATACCTAGCTAACTCTAAAGGTGTATCACTATAACGGAAAAGGGAAGAAGCATAAAAAGAACTACTATCATGTTGATTATCCCTAACTAAACTAAGGTAACTCTATAAGTCATTATAGTCAAGTGATGAAGAAGCATATATTGGAACAGGGGGTCGTATGACGTTCCTATAGGCCTTTTCAGCGTAGACATCATATATTTGACATAAAGTTTTTTCAAATTACCATACATTAAGTAGATTTTCATACGTTAATTTTTGTGAAATTGCCATCATGGTTACATTCGTATTTTTTAAGTTAAATCTGAGATCCATAAGAGATGCTAATGGAAATAACATATGCAACTCTTCCTAATATTTTCTAAATTTAGCCTCCATCACATATATAATATTAGAAAAAGTAGTAAAATCCTTATACCTATTAAAATCGTTAGCATTATAATAGAAATGATTCATAACTAATGGAGCAGTCAGATAATATACACATGAACATGCATTTATTGCGTCGAAAAAAATATTCAAAATGTCTCTAACATGAGCAGATATTTTTTAGTCATATGTTTACAAATCATATTCTATGACATTATAATATGCAATAATGCAATCTTCATACAATTCACAAGATTCAAGTATGAGATAAGTTGAATTTCACCTATGGCCTACATCAGTGCAAAAATATTTTTCTTGAAGTCCATTTTCATCACATAGAAGAGTAAAAACTTGTTTTCTAGCTGGTGATCCCGTAATATAATTAATAGCGTATCTAATTTTTTGTAATTGTACATTTATTAATTGTTACCTATCTTTCACAATTAAATTAAAAACATGACATACACAACGAATGTGAAATAAAATACTTTCAAATTCTGGATGGAAATTTTGAGTTAATTTTTCAATTAATATATTGTTGGGACCCGCATTGTCAAAAGTAAAACTATGAATCGTCGTTTTACAATTAAATTCACGCAAAACACACAATAAAACATGAAAAATTAACTACATTATGAGGATAGTAAATTATTCTAAATGTTATTACTTTTTTATGCATTATCTAGTGTTTATCAATGTAGTGTGTAGTTGTAACCATATATCATTTTTTGTTATTACAAGTCCATAAGTCCGAATTAAAAGATAAAACACCGTTATAATTATTAATATAACTTATAATAGCTTTTTTCTTTTTATTAAATAAAACAATAGTGTCTTTCCAAATAGTATTTCTAACAACGATAAGTACCTTGGTTGGAAATATTTTTGTATGAAGTTCGTGAAATGAAAATTTTCTACCAAGCTCAGTGGAAACTTAGCACTTGCCACCAATTGCAATATTGCTTCGCGGTGCATGTTGTCTTGTGAATATACCCAATTGTTTAAATCGAGAGTATCACTAGAGCCGTCTCTAGGAAATTCAACCTAGAGTTGTGTTTCATTTGATTCTAACCCTCCGTGTTTGAACACACACTTTTTGAAATGTAGATTAGATAAGTCGTGTCCATCTCCTTTTGTCACGCTAACTTCTCTTTACATTATTTATACTATATTTTGTGCTTAGAAACTCCGTCTATTAATTTACCAATGTGCACCGACTCAAAATGCTGCAAACACCTAGCCTTTTAATTTTCAACTTTTCGTTTAGTACTAGAACCGAATGTTGTATTTGTGTGTGTGTGTGTGTGTGTGTGTGTGTGTGTGTGTGTGTGTTGACATCTTCTTGAATGTCATCCAAATCAATAGCATCAGTGCTACCATACTCATCAACAATATCGCGAGGAATTGGAATGTGATTAAGATCATTAAAATCATCATCATATCATCACTTCGATTGTAAGCCATTTTGAATAAATTATATAGAGAAGAGTAGAAGAAGTAGTAGAAAATCAGAAATTTAGAAATTTAGTAGAAGAAGTAGAAAATTAGAAATATAAACTATTATTGAGATAATGAGATTTGAGATAAATAATTATAAACTAATATTGAGAGAAAATGGGATTTGAGAATTGTTGTTGAATTTAAGTATATAATAGAATGGGGTGTGAAAAAAAATGAGTTTAGAGAGGGTAATTATAGGAAAAAAAATTCTAAAATTAAAAAAAAAAAAAAGTCAACATCAAATGGTTACTTTTTTACGACCGTTGGATGGATCATCCAACGGTCACAAAAAAAGTGACCGTTAGACCACGAGCTGAGTGGCTTGTGGTCCCTGGGCATTGCCCACGAGCCTATTGCCCACGAGTCTTATCGAGTCAAATAGGTTTGGCTCTTTTTTGGACTCAGCCCAAGTTCGGGCTCATTCCGCGACAAGCTTGAGTTTGTTTGAGTTCGCCGACTCGACTCATTTGCCACCTCTAACTGTAGGCATGCATATATGCTTTGCTTAATAATTTGCACTATTAAATATACTTAACCCTTACAATACATGTACTAGCACATGCAATCAATTATTTCATTTTACATTCATTACTCAATATACTTCTATAAACAATAAAAAAAAAAACTCGAGACAAGTATCACAAACTCCTTGAAGATAGATTAATGCTCCAAACAATTTTCACCAATTTTTTTCCTGCCTTCCCATCCCAAAATTCAACGGGGTGTTTTTACCAATTTCATTTTTACTCTTCTAGCCTTCTAGAGTTTAATATGTGAACATGTTAGAGAATATTAAGACTTGTGGTTCCATCTTAAAATGTCAATTTTGTTAATAAAAGTAACTCAAATTTTTATATGTTGGTTATAATTTTGATATTAATCGATGTAAGAATAATGCCTTAACATATTCATTCAATATGGTAGTTTATTTGAGAACATTAATTTTAAAATTCGTGTGCTAATTTGAGTCTTAACCTGATCAATTGCTAATTTTTGGTGCAGAAACTGCCATTTTTTACACATACAAGTGGCAATAACTCATTACAAGAATCTGATTTTCCCAAGTCAAGTGTCATTGGAATCAACTCTAAGAAATCAATATTCTTTAGTATATGACAATTGGGAGGTTAATAGAGGGCTTTCACTTCGAGTACAGAATGCGGGCTGCCGGCCGTGTCTATTCTTAGCCATAAGACTCGTAACCTTGACCAATGAAGATCGGAATAAGAAATTTCAAATTTTAAAAAGAAAATCAAAATGTTTTTATAATGATAGACTTTGACCTCACTATATGGTTTAAAAATGACCATATGAGCACAAGAGGCAGAACTTCAAGAATTTTCAATTCTGAAATTCCATGGACAAACCCAAGACTCCAAAGCATAAACAAACAAATTCTACAAATCTTTACCCCCATCCTCTCATATCCAACAAAATATTCTGATAATTCTATGCAGCCAAATATAATACACTAATGTCGCGTTTGGCATGTCCGATTGTAAGTATTATATATTATGTATGTATATAAAATTTACTTTAGTAGGCAATACCCCAAATATAATGCAAATGAATATAAAACAACTTGATAAAGAAAAAAGAGGAGAAGAAAACATATAAATGCACTTTCCTAGGACTACAAGATTGATCAAAATCCAAAAAACTCACAATGGATTATAGAAACCCTTCATTTTCTTTCTTTTCTATACTCACAATAATCTTTATACTATGCTCTATCATCATCATCCCTCAAATCTCAGCCGTTCAATATCCAATCAATGTATGGCCCAAGCCCACAACTTTCTTGTGGCCCAATCCAATAGCAATCTTACTCGCCGGAAACTTCACAATCTCCGCCCCCAACCAACGTTACCTAACCCCTGCCGTCAACCGTTACCTCCGCCAAGTTCTCACGGAGCACCACCTTCCCCTCGTCAACCCTCCTCTCAACCTGACGTCAGCCTCGCAGCTCACCACCCTCACCGTCTCCGTCGCTGACGTCACCTCCCCGTTAACTCATGGAGTAAATGAATCCTACACCCTCACCATCCCTTCCTCCGGTTCCACCAATGCCATTCTAACGGCGCAAACTATATGGGGCGCAATGCGCGGGCTGGAAACATTTTCCCAGCTCGTTTACTCGAACCCATCAAGGGTGGCGTGCGGGTTGTACATTTCCGACATACCACTTTTTATGCACCGCGGAATCATGCTGGACACGTCGAGAAATTATTATGGGGTAAATGATTTGTTGAGACTCATAAAGGCCATGAGTATGAATAAATTGAATGTTTTCCATTGGCATATTACGGATTCGCATTCGTTTCCGATAGTCTTGCCGTCAGAGCCGGATCTGGCAGGGAAAGGAGCCTACGGTGAAAACATGAGATACACGGTGGTGGATGTGAAAAATGTGGTGGAGTTTGGGATGGAATATGGTGTTCGAGTAGTGCCGGAGATTGACATGCCTGGTTAGTAAAGTTTTTTGACACCTGATGCTATTCATTATTTTTTTAGACAACATCATCGGTATGTCACAATGCATTAAAATGTTATTCGAAATTATCATCGGTCTATATGGTTTAATATAGTTAATATGCCTTAATCCACATTTTGTTAAGGTGAATTAAATAGTATTGGATACTATTAACTAAAGAAAGAGGAACTAATTAAAATCTTGTTGATTGTAGTGTGGTTCCGTCAAGTATTAATGGTGATTGCAATTACTAAAGTTTCATTTGCATTTTGCAGCACATACTGGATCATGGGCTGAAGCTTACCCAGAGATCGTCACTTGTGCAAACATGTTCTGGTGGCCTGCTGAATCCCAGTGGCCCGACCGGCTTGCCGCTGAACCAGGAACCGGTCAATTGAATCCTTTACATCCTAAGACCTATCAAGTTGTCAAGAATGTTGTCCATGACGTTGCTACAATGTTTCCAGATGAATTATATCATGCAGGAGCCGATGAAGTCGTTCCAAATTGCTGGAAAGCCGACCCTTTGATTCAAACTTTCCTTTCGAAAAACGGAACCCTCGGTCAGATCCTTGAAATATTTGTTAATACGACCTTACCATACATACTGTCCCTGAACCGTACAGTTGTGTTCTGGGAGGATGTTTTATTGGATGCAAATATACAAGTTTCCCTTCAATACTTCCTCCAGAGAATGTTATTTTACAAACATGGAACAATGGGCCTAAAAACACAAAAAAGATCATCGACTCCGGGTACCGTGTTATTGTATCGTCCTCCGATTACTACTACTTGGATTGTGGGCATGGAGATTTCGTTGGAAATAACAGTCAATATAATCAGCCACCCGGTACCCCTCAAGGTGACGGTGATTCATGGTGTGGACCATTTAAAACCTGGCAAACTATCTACAACTATGATATAACATATGGACTAAATGAGGAAGAATCTAAGCTAGTTTTAGGAGGTGAGGTTGCATTGTGGTCTGAGCAAGCGGATTCGACCGTTATGGATCCACGAATCTGGCCAAGAGCTTCGGCAATGGGCGAAGCATTGTGGTTGGGGAATCGAGATGAAATGGGAAAGAGCAGATATGCAGAGGCTACAGATAGATTGAATGAGTGGAGATATAGAATGGTAACAAGAGGAATATATGCTGAACCAATTCAGCCACTTTGGTGTGTCAAGAATCCAGGCATGTGTAACACAGTTCATTAATTTGTTTAGCTTATTGCTTTGTTTACTTGTCAATTTGTTTTTCCTTAAAAGTAATTTGTTTTGTGGTGGAATTGAATTCAGAATTGGAAATAGAAAGTGTAGAAATATTTGTTGGTTGGATGAATCATGAATGAGGTTTCATTGTAGCTCTTCTGATGTTATTTGCACAAGATACAAGTGTAGAATCCTCTTGTTGATGCAAATTGTAAGATGCTAATTTTTATCCACTAGTGTGACTATAATGAGCTCATTTACCAGGCACCAATTGCCTTGTAAACAGCTTTTTATACCTGAAATAACTTGGCAGAATAAGGACTCACAGAAAAGTCAAACTTAAATAAACGTTTTGCTTGATCACATTAGCGCTTGGTGGTATTGCATATATATATATATATATATATATATAGACACTAGTTTTTGCTACGTGTATAAAAAATTTTAGTACAAAAAATATTAAATATATATTACATAAATAATAAATATGAAAAATACATACTATTTAATATAATTAATTAAGTAAAAATAGAACAAAATAAACACATAATTCGTACAAAAAAATAAATAACTCGTACAAAAAAAAATTAAATAACTAAGATTTGTACGGAAGTTGGTAAAGTGATGTAGTAAAGTGTTTTGTATTTTTATTGAATTGTACCACTTCAAACCTTCATTATTCAAATTCGGCTCCAACTTTTTCAACTTTTCTACTAATGACCCAAAAGTCATAAAAATTGTGTATAATTTGCTTATAACATCAAATAAAAAAATAATAAAAAAAATGATGAAAAATTGAATGAAAATTTCGACTAATATATGAATAGTAAAAGGAAAAAATTGGAAAAAAAATTAAGGAAAAAATAATAGCATTTTTTAGAATAATCTGTAATAAATAATTCAGTAAAAATAAATTATAATTTGCTTATAAGATAAAATAAAAAAAGATTAATAAAAATTGAATGAAAAGGAAAGAAAAAAATTGTCAAAATAATTAGAAAAAGACAAAGGAAAAAGCGCCCCCCTTCCCCCTCAAAAAAAAAAAACCTCGAGTGAACAGTAACTCGATGTCAAGTTACTGTTCACTCGAGGAAATTTTTTTTTTTTTTTGCCGGGTAGAAGAGAAAAAAAAAATTCTTGTCAAGTGAATAGTAACTCGACAAGAAAAAATCTATTGTCGAGTGAACTTCACTCAACAAGAAAAAAGAAAAAAAGAAAACTCTTGTGTACATGTAAACACAGTGTTTATCTATCAGGAGTCTGCTCCTATAGATGAGACTACCATCATACAGAAACACAAAGGTGTGGAGATTGTCATACATCCACGAAATACATATTGATTGCAAGAGGAAGAGAGATAGTGGTGAGGGATTCAAACAAGTTTCACCACATTAAAAACGGGGCGTGCTTCTGTAACAATTACTGGTGAAAGCTTTTTGAATCTACTGCAATGAACAAAAAATGCAACTTCGGGTATGGATTCTACATCTGTTGGGGAAAGCCACCATTTCTCATGTGGTTCTGTACACTTTGCTTTGTTTTTTGGAAAAAAATATTGCAAAGAACATGAAGTTTATGAAGCCTGAGAGTCTTTACTTAAAAGAAGGCCTAGTGGATCATGCAGGTTCTGTTTCAATTTTGAAATTAGAAGAATCTGAAGTGATTCAATGTTGCTTCAGACAAGTACAATATTATTCTCTCCCCAGAGCATCTTATCAGGTCTAGTGAATCTAATAATAGATGCAAATTACCCATTTTCTTATGTTTATTTATACTGATTAGTTGTGTTCAATAATGCGTACAAAATATACAATAAGTTGCTAGACTTTCAAGTTGGTCTAGGTCCTGCTCCTCTTGAGGTTTAGGATGCAATTTTTAGCTTAATTTGTGTTATTCCTTCTACTAATTGTTTGTATTTTTATCTAGTGAGAGAGGAATTGTTCTAGTACTCTGACTCTAAGGCCCTTTTAGTTGCCTAATGCACTTCTTTTATACAATTGCATAAGTTTAAGGGTTGAAATTTGTTGGTTGTCGAGTAACTCGACATCACTCGACAACCACAATATATACAGTGCCTCTCAAGTTGTCCACCATTACTCTGTACAGAAATATATCTCCTACTGAAGAAAATGACCAGTCCTTTCCAAAATTCACCAAAATATTTTCCGATCACAAAATAATGTTTAATAAAAGAAATTCCTTATACCCAAAATAAAAAAATTTCAAAATTGAACACCAAAAAGAGTTTCAAATGCAAATCAGAAACCCAAGTTATATTTCTAATCACATCAAAACTCAGATGAAAATTGACAAAATCCCTCATATGAAAATTGACAGAATTCCAAATTACCAAAATAAGGATTTTTCAGTTACCACAAAGGTCCAAACCCTTCAACAAACTAATCAAATTAACTTCTTGAAGTAATTCAAACTTGACAGAATCAAAAAATGCTTTCAAATTTTGGCTACTCTAAAATTGAGCTAAGCATGAACTTATTCAAAAGAAGAAACTCAAGTGAACCATTACTTTTCTTAGAGTGGTAAAGAATCTTGATTTTGTGAAGAAGAAGTTACGTGACCAATGGTAAATGGGATTGTCGAGTAACTCGACAAACCAAGCATTAACTAAAACAAAACACACAGTAGTGGATATTGGATAGAGTAAGGTTGTCGAGTTACTCGACAACTGTAGCTAACTCGACAAGGTTGTCAAGTTAGTTTGGTTGCGTGGCTAACTCGACAACCAATACGGTTGTCGAGTAACTCGACAACGAATACAGCTCGACAACCTTGTCCAGTTAGTTTGATGACATCTTGGTCGGTTATGGTAATCAAATGTCAATCAGGACCCCACTGAAATTTCAATTGACCCTCAACATTGCTCATAATTAAGTTTTAGACAAATATAACATAGTTGTCGAGTCACGTATTACTGAGAACTTGGGAGAAATGTAAGCTTCAGACAAACTTACACATAAATATTTGATTTGAAATTTTCTAAAAATATGTAAAAATGAACAGATTTGTTGTATAAAAAAGAATGAAGTTCTGCTTAAAAATTTTGTCATTGTCATACAAATAATATACACTTACAGAACTTGCTTGACGAGAACAGCCCGGCTAAATTCTAAGCTCCAATGGAACAACTATGGAAATACAACGAGTTCGAAAAAGCCAGCGGCTAAATTCTAAGCTCCAATGAAACAACTATGGAAACAAATATAGAAAATGAAGAAAAATTTGGCTGTAAAAAGGTAGAAAGTAGGTGAGTGATGTAGGTAATACAATTAAATGATAGTTGAAAAACGACGGCGTATTGGACGAAAATTGTACAGTGACAAATTTAAGACACTTATATTATTGTAAGGATATATATATATGAAGCAAGGTTTTAAAAAGCGAGGAGAAAGGTAGAAAGTAGGTGAGTGAAGTAGGTAATACAATTAAATGATAGTTGAAAAACAACGGCGTAATGAACGAAAATTGTGCAGTAACAAATTTAAGACACTTATATTATTGTAAGAATATATATATATGAAGTAAGGTTTTAAAAAGCGAGGAGCTTACCATAGCAAAGCGACAAGATCAAGCTTCAAGTATTACGAGATGCATAAGTGTTATCCCATTTTTAATAAATATTAATTAGTTGAAGACTATTATTAATAAGGGAAATTTGTAATTTTGGTCCTCAACCTTTGCAATTTGTTACTAATATATCATCAACTAATTTTTATAGCATCAGACATCTCAACATTTCATTTAATTACAAATCACATCCTCATTGATAGATTTTGATGGATTTTCCCTCCTCTTTAAATTTTAAAAAAAAAAACTATAACAATAAAAGAAAATAAAAGAAAATTGTAAATAAAGTCACATAACTTTTAAAATGTACAAAGTAACTTCTTCTTCTTCCACCCACCCTAGCTCGAGTGACTATGTGATGACATGAGGTTGGTGGAGGAAGAAGTTATTTTGTACTTTTTAAAAGTTATGGGACTTCATTTACAATTTTTTTTTTATTTTGTTATTTTTAGCTTTCTTTTATTTTTGTTTATTTAAAGATGGGGGCAAATCTGTCAAAATATGTCAATGGATACGTGATTTACAATTAAATAAAAGGTAGGAGATGTCTGGTGCTATAAAAATTGATTGAAGATAAATTAGTAACAAACTACAAAGATTAGAGACCAAATATGCAAATTTTCACTACTAATAATTATTTTAATTACTTTAATAACACTATCAATTATTATTTCTTTTATAAAACTAGTTTATTTAACCTTTGAAAACATAAAAAATTAGACAAAAATATAAAAAGTAAAAAAGTGTGTGCCTTTTGGTGCCTAGGCTCGCCTTTTGGTGCTTAGACTCGCATTAGACGGTAAAAAATTGTATTGTTCATCTTTTCTACATCTTTCTATCTGTGAAGTTTTTTTTCCCTACGCTTGAATTTCACATTTTTTTTGGTCATTTAAAACCCTCATTTGAAGTCATTGTTCCAGACTTTTTCCACGTCAATCTTGCTTGAACTAATGGCAAATCACTCGTTACCCATATGTGCAGAGACAAATTTAGATGGGTGTTGAAAATTTTTTTAGACTGAACTAATATATGAAAAAAATAAAATTTCTATATAAAAACTTTATTTTTTCAAATTTTTTTATACTAAAAAAAAATATTTTTTGGGTCAAAGAAGGGACTCCAACAAAGGGCGGATTTGGGGGTCCCTGGAGACTTGGACCACCGAACTTTTTTTAATTTTTTTTAATTTTTTAATTTAATAAAATGCAATTTAATAATAAACAACTTTGATCCAATATCAATTTAATAGAGGAAAAATTATATATATGCTTGTTTTTTTTAGTCAACACACCATCACATTTTCAATGTGGTTATCAGGCCTCTACCAAGAAAAGATGGGGATACTCCAACCATATATAAATAACTCATAAAAAATACATAGGAGGGAGCATAAAACCTGACCTCCCAAACAATAAGTTCTAAAAAAATAAGGAAGTACTACCTCCTAAACAATAAGTCCTAAAAAATCTATAGACCCCTAACTGTAGGAAGTCCATGTCTATCAATTTGAACTAAGCTACGGTAGCACCGTGGTAAGTCCTGATCGCTGTACTCGAAATAGCATAGACGAACCCAACCCTCTGAAGTAGGTAAGTCAGCCACCTGGTTGTCCTCGTAATAAATATGAGAAATAGTATCACAGTCGAAGGTAAAGAGATGTCTGATGTGGCGAAGAGTGGTATGAATAGACTAAGGTCCTCTACCTCTGGAATGTAGTGAATGGCCAAAGTAGAGTCGGCCTTAATCCATAAATCTATAAGTACAATCTTCTAAGCAAGAATGATACCATCAAGAATAGCCATGAGCTTGGCCTCCAAAATAGGACACTTGTCATATAAAGAGAAGAAGGCGCGAACACACTGACCTGATGAATCTCTAATAATCTTCTCGCCACTCGCAAATCTATCTTTGATGCATCCATCAGTATTGATCTTGTAAGATCCCACTGGTGGAGTACACCAATAAACCAAAACAGGGAGAGGAAGGGATGGAGTAGTAAGAGAGATACCAAAAAGATGAGGAATATCCATATCCCCTCGCCAATGAATAATCCAAAATAAATTGCATATATGTAGTAGGGAGATAGTATGATATACTCTCCAGATGATCCTTTTAGGCTCCATAGAGATATCTCAGTACTTCGCATCATTCCTTGCAATCCAAATAAACCAGAGAATCAAAAGAGAAATGATAGTGCGAATATGACCCTGCTTGACAAATTGACCCGAGAAACGCTAAAACTAAAAGCGATACTAAAAACCCTTCATCGGCCAAAGAGTTATATGAAAATTGTCAGAAAAGTGGTTCCAAACCTGGTCGGCAATACAACTGTCAATAAATAAATGTTGAATAGTCTCAATAGTCGAGCAACACTGACAACGAGAAGCCATGTGACTCTCAATCCACCTCTGAATCACAACATCAACTGGGATAAGACCTTGCCAAAGTCTCCAACCGAAGAAAGAGACAGTCGTCGAGATAATAGAATTTCAAATCATGATGTATACAGCCTGAATAGTATGCCTGTGCAAACTAGCTTCCATGCAGACTTAGTAGCAAATCTATCATCCGAAGTATCCTTCTATATAATCTGATCGTACGCTTCAACAGTGATAGGGATGCTCCCTATCTGCTCAGTAATAATATATGGTACTAGCTGAAGAAGTCTATCAATGATCCATCCAGTATCATCAAATAAGTCTCTAACCAGGATAGGATAATGTATCAAGTGTGGGTGATGATCAGCTAATGTAGACTCGCCCATCCAGCAATCATGCCAAAATAATATATGTCCACGCCATAACTGCCAAGCAATATGTGTCTCCGCTTGTGGGCCTATGTGTTTCAGCCTCTTCCATACAGCTGAAGCATAGTGAGAATTATTAGCCAGCAACGGATGGATACCCTGATAATACTTATTTAGTAAAAACTAAACCCATAATGACCGTTGAGATCTAAATAACCACCAGAGCTTTAGGAAGAATATATCAACAAGATCCTACAATCTCCTAAAGCCCAGTACACCCTCCTCAGTAGGAATACAAATGTCCTTCCATCTCCTCCAATGTAATATGTATGCATCGTCTCTGGAGTCCCAAAGGAACCTAGCAAATATGACCTCTAACTTCTTCAAGATAACCTTGAGAGACTCCACAATCTGAAGGAGATAGAGAAAAATAGAGGATAACACTAATCGAATCAAAGTAATTCGTCTCCCAAATGATAGGAGCCTCGAGGCCCAGCCAGAAATCCTACTCCAGACTTTCTGGACTGAGTCATCACACAAGAAGATCTTCATGGCTCCTTTAAATAAAGAAACACCAAGTTAAGTGAAGGGCTGCTGCTGATGACGAACCCCTGTCAGATTCTCCAGCCTGTGTATCTGACTAGTAGAAAATCTCCTAGGTAAGATATTTTCGCTCTTATCTCTGTTCACCAACTGTCCAGAAGTTCATTCATAGTTTTCAATACACTGTAATACTCGTCTGATAGACTGCTTCTGGCCATTGGCAAAAATAATCATATCATCTGCAAAGGACAAATAAGTGATAAGAGCAACACCCATATGTCTGTATGCCATCTAAGGAATATGTTGATACTGTTGAGAGAGTAGTCGTGAAAAATAATTTGCAGCAATAATAAATAGCGATGGAGATATGGGAACACCCTATCTGAGCCCCCAAGATGATGAGAAAAAACCACATGGTCTGCCATTAAGCAGGATCGAGAATCGACACTCTGAAATAAACATCTGTATCCGATCAATCCAAAGAATATCGAACCCAAAACCCTCCATAATGGATATCAAGAAGCTCCAATCTATGCGGTCATATGCCTTAGTTATATCAAGCTTGAGGATAACACTATCTCATCGTACTTATGTATCAAGTGTATGTGGCAACTCTTGTGCAAGGAGGATATTATCCCCAATGAGCCGTCCCAAGATGAATCTACTCTAAGGAGCTAAGATGATCTGATGTAGAAAAGTACTCAATCGTGAGTTCATTAGCTTCGTAATCAAATTATTAAACACTGTACATAAGCTAATAGGACGAAACTCTTAACACCTACATGACAATAAAAGTAGCTACAAAACCCCTAGGTAGGTGCCCTCCAGCAAAAAAGTCCAAGACTGCCTGAAATAAAACATCTGATACTATGTCCCAACAGACACGAAAAAGTGATATAAAAACCCATCCGCCTGCAACAACATGCGCGGATCAATCTTTGAAAATAGCCTTTTGTACTTTAGTCAAAGTAGGAGTTCGATTAAGCTACAAATTGTCCTCACCAGACACCAATCTAGGTATAATACCAGGTCGAATAGGGTCGACAGGCTGAGAAGGAGTCGACAGAAGCTCCTAGAAGAAAGATACTGCTGAAGGCTAAATAGTCTCAGGAGACTCAAACACCTCACACGAAGCTGAAGTAATAGACCAAATCTTGGTACAAATACGTCGTCCCTGAACTATATAATAGAAGTTTTGGGTGTTATGATCACCCTGACAAGTCTAACGTGCCCCTGCCTTTTGTTTCCAAAAGGTCTCCTAAATAGATAAAGTACGGTTCAGAACTTCCAGAGCCTGATGCAAAGTATCACAATAGGAAGGATAATGATCTCTGTCATGGTCTAACTCTACCTCATCCACACTATACTCTGCATCACTAACCCACTGAAAAATATCACCAAATACATGTCAATTCCACCAACGAATGCCATGTTTGAGCCTAAAAATCTTCTCCCAGAGAACAACCATTTTCGTAAAATGGGTAGGAAATGACCACTTCTGAAATATAGTGCCCAGAAAATCATGATACCTAGACCAAACATTGAGAAATCGAAAAAGACGAGGTCCCAAATCATCGTCAGAAGACCACTTAATTAAAAAAGGTGAGTGATCAGACGTGTTTCAGTTTAGATGACGAACCGAAAATCGAGAACAAAAGGAGGCAACTAGTGAGTTAATCAAAACTCATTCCAGACACTTCCAAACCCTCTCATTTGTCTACGTGTACTAACTGCCAGAATATCCTACATCTGTCAAACCACAATCCATCATCATCTCTGCAAAGTTTGAAGTGCCCCTATCACGAGTATTCCTACCAGTACGCTCACCATTGTGAGCGATCACATTAATTTCCCCAACTAGCCATGACCCATCTACAGAAAGGGATATCTAGTAAAGACCCACCGACGAGCAAAAAGCATAGACCGAAGTAATAAACAATGGTCTGGCTCTAGGATCCTCAACTTTAATGAGAAAGAATTGGAGATGATCAACAATCGAAGTAACTGTAGTCCCCAAATTCCAAAAACACCAAATCTTATCCGACCCATTCTGTAAGCCCACATCAAAAGAGAGAAATCGTTGGATAAAGTCAAAGTTCTTCCTCAAAACAAACGAATCCAACACCACCAAAAAATACACCTGATAAAGCTGAACCAATTTCTTAAGTCGTATCCGAGTGCCAATATTGTCCACACCTCTCACATTCCAAATGATAACACTTATTAAAAAGACTGGCTTTTTGACGAAGCACTTAGCTGACTACGAGTCACCCATTTGACTGGGAGCATAATATCAGTAACTTTCAAATTTTTCTTCCTCTGCACTACAATAAACCATCGGCCTCCTGCCGTTCATCCAAACCAACCAAGTCATCATAAAAATTCCTGCGAAAGTGCTCCTGCTGATGAACCTCAATAGGAAAAGAGTCATTATCTGAAGGAATCAAAGTCTCAACATTTTCATTGCAACTGAAGAATGAACTAATATGAAGATCGGTATCAAATGGCTCAATATCCTGATTATGTGATGGAATATGAATAGGTATTGAAGAAATAACTGGCTCAACTGGTACTGACAAACTGGATATCTCTTGAGAAACTGACATCATATGATCTAACAAGGGATCATAAAAATAGCTGGACAGATTGGCTTCAAGGCCACAACAGTAGGAATAATACGACTAAGCAGATAGATGGGTCCCACATGAACCACTGGATGTGGTATAACAACAGAGTTGAAAAAGAACCAGCAACTGGGACCCACTTCCTAGAAACCTCAGCAACAACCTCTTTTCCTTTAACAACAATAGGTACCTGAACATCAACTGACTTAGGAGCCGAGCTAACAACAGGCTTAGTAGCCAGAGCAATAACTGGCTTAGGAGCCGGGGCAACAAAAGGCTTACTAGCCTGGGTAACAATAGAATCTAATGGTAGGGCACCCACCCTGCACTGATCAATAATATGGCCCATATGACAACACTTAGCACAAAAATGTGGCAATCTCTCATATACAATGGGCTGCCAAAAACAATAGAATTCACCAGATCAATCCAAATCCTATAAGGGAGCTTATGCTCCAGATTCATTTCAACACAAACCCTAGCTTCAGTAGGCCTCAACAAATCAGCAGTCGCCTCATTAATCCTCAAAGTCACTCCATGATTTTTAGATAAATCAAATAAAAATTATTTTGCACGTAAATGAACAGGCAATAAAGGAAATGATATCCATACAAGGACAATGGGGCCTCAGCATCAGGATGAAAATCATATGTCCACTTAAACACACATAGGGAAACCTTCAATAAACTAAATTGGTTTTAAAAACAACCTACTATAATCATCCTCATGTGTCAAGTGAATTAATATGTGTTTTAATCAATAAGCTCAAGTTTAAAATCACCACAAAAGCCAAACTTCTGAAAATTATTGCGTACCTCCAACATTTTGGACTTGCGATGAGAAAATTTGCCAACAAGTGTGAACTTGAATGGCTCGACGAGATAAGCCTCCTCTTCTCAAGTAATAACTACAGTTGGTTTATCACGATGCAAAAATGATCATTAGCCACAAACTGATGACAAGTTGGTTTATCTTTTTTTTCTCATTTTCTTTCTTCGTTATTTGAAAATATTTGTAAAAACAACCCAAACCTACATCCAATTTAAAACCTACCAAATTAAAAACCTACCCCAATTACCCAATTAAAGCTCCACTATTCATGTAATCCACCTATTCACATTCCATATGATAAAACTGTAAGAATTAATATCCAAGGTCCAATTAGTTGGATTGAACTTAATTATTTATTAGATCAAATTAATTAATTAGATTAATTAATTGGGCCCTTTTGTTGATGGGTTCTAGTTGGACTAGAACTAGGACTAGGGTTAGCCCTACCTATATATACAAGGCCACAGTAGATTAATCATAAGAGTTGTTTTCTATTACTTGCTAGCACAAGCAAAAGACAACCCAATCAATTTTTTCTCAAAATATTCTGCTTTCATCTGTTCTTGATCGTGCTGTGTGGATCATCATTGGAGGCTGGACAATTGGACAGCTGTGGTATTGAAGATCGCACATCAGGCTAGTCAGAAATCAGATTTTACGATATTCATCAAAGGTAAACATCTATCACGAATTCTCTCTAAGTACAAGGTTGATCCGGCTTAAAGGAATTGAATATTGAATTTCTGATGTGCATGTATACCTCAATTTCTTAAAGTGGTATCAGAGCCTACCTTGTTACTTGTTAGAGTTCTGTAGTCTGCTTTGATGAATTAAAACAATAATTGTTATTGTGATATTAATTTGATTTGAGTTTTGACAGTAAATAAAAATGTGAATTTTATTTTTTATATAAATCTAAATATGATTCAGATTTTATTTTAGAATAAAAATTAAGGGATATGGTGATGATTGAAGTCGCAGCCGCCGGAGGAAGAAACCGTCGTGACGAGAGAGAACAACACGCTGCGTTGCTAGAAGTAGCAATGCCGTCGCCAACAGCCGGTCGTGATCACCGCCCCTTGATCTTCGCAGATTGGCGACAATGTCATTCTTGAGATCAATGACACCGCCACCGCTTCTCCTCATGAGCGATGAGTAGTCGCCTCTTGTTTGTATTGAAATGGATGGCCGCCATTGCCGCGTTTTCCTCCTTCCCTCTTTCTCGTTTTAGATGAAGACAGGGGCTCTTGTGCAATTTTGAAAATTTCATAAGAGGTCCCCAATTTCTAAAAGAAACAAAAGGGGTCTCTCATGCAATTTTCAAAATTGCATGAGAAGAACCGCTGTTTAAAATAAAAAGAAGGGTCTTTTGTGCAATTTTGAAAATTGCATAGAAAGCCCACTTATTTCTTTTTAATCAAGGACTCATTGTGTAATTTAAAAATTGTACAATAAGTCCTCAAAATTTATTTTCTAAGAATATGGTCTTAAATGTAATTTTAAATTTTTTTGAAAAATATGTAATTATTTAAATTTTAATGCTGGTCAAATATTTAGTATTGACTAAAAAAATTTAATTTAAATTTTTTGACCAGATTAAATTTTGACTTTACTTTATAAAATTATAATTTTGACCATATACAAATTTTATCTTCAATTAGAGTATGACTTTAAATTGGTAGATAAAATAAATTTTAAAAATTTCTTTTATAAATAAAATTAATTGATTAATTTTATTGTTGAAAAATTAATTAATTAATTAGATTAATTATTTAATTTTGTCTAGTCCGTTCTAAAATGTCTAAAAGGTTTAGACTTATACGGTCAAAGCTGCAAATTTAAAAATTAATATATTTTTAATATTATATATTAAAATAGATGTTTAGTGGATGATTATGGACTCGACCCATGTGATTGGTTGAATGGTTAATTATTCTTGTTCATTGTTGGTTGGGCTTGCGAGCCTATTATTTAATTAAATGGGCATGCGTGTCTATTATTTATTTAATTAAGTTTTTGAACTCTTTATTTAATATGGACCTACGTATTCATTTATTTGGGCCTGCGTGCCAATTAGTATAGGATACAGATTGCAGTTGGGCCACAAGGAAGCAACTAGTATAGGATACATGTTGCAGCAGGTGATGGAGATGTTTGCATTTAGCATTCGATGAACAAATACAACGTCCTTTTAGGAATTGCCCGACTAATCTTTCTTTTGGCTCAGGAAGTTTAGATAGATAAAGTTCATAATCATCCACAGTTATTATTATGTAAGATTGATTTCATGTTGGATGTTAGTTAATATACATAAATATGATGAGACAAACATCTCTTTATCAAAAATATTAAATTCGTATTAAATGGTTAATACAACATGCCTTCCATTGTTATAGTGAAAAATCAGAGTCCATTATCGATGTCAGTTTGTTGAGTCACTCAAGACTGCTCGCTCATAGATATGTTTATCATTATGAAACATTTGATGTTTCTGAACAATGGGTCGAATTTAACTAAAATTTTATTTTTTGTTGAGTCACTCAAGGAAATAGAATTTTAGTGGCACAGTCAAGTAAACACATAAGATGTGTGCGACAATAAGTTATCTACTTGATGATATAGGAGTCACATATAGATGTGATTGATAGAAGTATCTACCTTGATGTTTTATTAGGATTTGTTAACTCACTCAAGGTTCTAATGAAACAAAAGGGATCCTAACCCACTAGAAATCTGACCGGTTCTATTGATTAATGTTTGAGGGTCATTAATTTAATTAAACAGTGAGAGTATAATTAATTTAATATAAGTCAATGTTAAATTAATTTTATGCATTTAATTAATTATTTTATCTTATTATTTAATTGTTGAATCATGAGTAACCATATGATTTTGAGAGGTATATTGGATGCCAACAAATATATCGGACCAAATTTTTTGGACTGACACCGCAATATGAGAATTGTTCTCAAGCATGAAAAAGAAAAATTGGATATGTCAATAAGCAACCAATGCCGGAAGCTCCTACTGAGGGGGCTACGCCAGAGAACATGCTGGCTTACAAAAACACAGTGATAATAGTAACACTGCAACGTGTGATGCTTGCAGTATGTCACTTGAGTTAGAAAAGCAGCACGAGGGTATGGATGTCTATACCAAAATATATCATTTCAAGGAGTTGAATGACATACAGTCACGGACTGAACAGTATGAGACATCCAAAAGGTTATGAAGAGGTATGATGGTAAAAAGATCTTTAGTCAGTGCTCATGTATTGAAGATGATTGATTATATTGAAAAATTAAATCAATTAAGTTTTACCATGGACCACGAGCTAAGTGTTGACTTAATTATGCAGTCCCCACCTAATAACTTTTTCTAGTTCATTATGAACTTCAACACGAATAAAATTCAATTGTACCTACTCAAGTCGCTAAAAATCTTTGGCTGTTAAGCCCAAGGAATGGGTAAATTTTGGCCATTGATACCTCTGAGAGCATTAAGAGGAAATCTAAATGGACCTTTTAGAAAGGATCCAAGAATGCTAATTATATTTGAAAATAGTTAAGCAAAGACAAATCCAAGTCCGATGATCCGTGTTTTCACTGTGAAAATAAAAAGACATTAAAAGAGGAATTACAAGGCATAAAAAGGATAAAACTATCAACTCAAATCTTTGACATTGCATGCTCGATTATATAAATGAAAAGGCATCACCAAGTTACATAAAGATGAATACTTGGATCAAATGATTATGAATCATTTGATAAGTGTGAATCATGCTCGTTGGGCAAAATGACCTAGACTCCTTTTCTGGAAAGAGAGTTAGAATTGCAGTTATTTTGGGTCTTGTACATACTGATGTATATGGACAAATGTCTAAAAATGTTAAAGGTGGATTTTCTTACTTTATCATACTTACAGATGACCATTCTAGATATGATTTTATATGTTTGATGGAAATTCAAAAGTGAAGCCCTTGAAAAGTTCAAAGAATTCAAGCAAGAAGTAGAAAGGCAAACCGGGAAAAATATTCTAACACTTAGATCTGATCGAGGTAGAGAATATTTGAAGGGTGAGTTTTTAGTATCTAAAAGAGAATGGGATTCTCTCGCAATACATCAATACAAAATAGTGTACCTGAAAGACGAAACCACACCTTATTTGATATGGTGCGATCAATGGTGAGTCGCGTAGT
Source organism: Forsythia suspensa (assembly GCA_023638005.1). Classification (NCBI taxonomy): domain Eukaryota; kingdom Viridiplantae; phylum Streptophyta; class Magnoliopsida; order Lamiales; family Oleaceae; genus Forsythia; species Forsythia suspensa. The sequence continues at coordinate 36,641,098 of CM042671.1, forward strand.
TCTTCCAAAATTGTTTTGGAGATATACATTTAACACTGCATGTTATACACTAAACCGTGTCCTATCTAAATCGGTCAATAAAACTCCATACGAGTTATGGAAATGGAAAAAGACCCGATCTTTCATACAAGAAGGTTTAGGGATGTAACGCTTATGTGAAGCGCGTTGAATCGGATAAGCTAGGAGCTAAATCTGATAAATGTTTATTTGTGGAGTATCCAGATAGGATACTATTTCTACAATCCTATCGAGATGAAGATCATCATATCGAGATTTGCTCTATTCTTAGAGAAGACAGTGGGAGCAATGTAGATCTTGAAGAGGTTCAACAAATCACAAATAAAATTGACCAATTAGAAGTTCCAACAGCTGAGCTTGCGTCTGATAAAGCATAGATTGGGAAAGTGGGAACCACCTGTTTCCAAGGACACACCAGCTGCGCGTAAGTCGAGTGGAGTCATTCATTTTCTTCTGAAATACGATCTCCTAATTACTAGTAATGTATTACTAATCAAGGAAGATGAACCTACTACTTATGCAGAATCGAAGTCAAGTGTTGACTCAAAGAGATGGGAGGAAGCCATAGAATTCGAGATGAACTCCATGTACGAAAACAATGTTTGGACCTTGGTTGACTCTCCTAGAGGGGTAAAACCTATAGGCTGTAAATTAGTTTACAAGAAAAATGTCGACATGGATGGTAATGTTCATACTTACAAGGCAAGATTGGTTATGAAGGGTTACAAGTAAAGACAAGGGATTGACTTTGACGAAACCTTCTCACCAGTAGCCTGTCTAAGTCAATTCGAATTCTGCTTGCCATAGTAGCATACCATGACTATGAGATATGGCAAATGGATGTCAAGATCGTATTCCTTAATGGGAATCTTAGCAAGGATGTGTAGGTGACACAACCTGAAGGTTTTGAATCCACAGAGCCAAACAAGGTATGTAAACTACAGAAATCCATATATAGATTAACGCAAGCCTTTCGGAGCTCTAATCTTCATTTTGATAAGACAATCAAAATGTTTGATTTTATAGAAAATGAAGATGAACTATGTGTATAAAAGGTTAGTGGGAGCAAAGTCGTGTTTCTAATTTTGTATGTGGATGACATACTTTAGGAAAAGATGTCTCCGATGCCAAAAATTAGTAAAATTATGGTTATCCAAAATTTTTCTATGAAGGATATGGGATAGGCAACGTACATTATCGGTATAAAGATCTATAGAGATAGATCTAAGAGAATGCTTGGCCTATCTCAAGATATATACATAAATAAAATTTTGAGAAGATTTAGTATGGAAGAGTCCAAGAGAGGACTCTGTCCCATCGAGTATGGGATCTATCTCTCAAAAGAGTGTTCAAAACACAAATTGTGAGAGATAGCATGGATATGATTCCTTATGCATCAGCAATAGGATCTATCATATATGCGATGTTATGTACTCGGCCAGATGTTTTATACGCTTTGAATGTCACAAGCAGGTTCCAAGCGAACCCTAGCGAGAAACATTGAATCACAGTCAAAAATATCCTTAAATACTTAAAAATGACTAAAGACGTGTTCTTGGTTTATGGGGGAAATGAACTTAAGAGTTCAAGGTTATACCGATGCCAGCTTTCAATCTGATAAAGACGATAGCAAATCTCAATCTGGATATGTATTTACTCAAAATGGTGGTGCAGTCAGTTGAAAAAGTTCCAAACTAGAAACGACTGTTGATTCAACTACGTGATCGAATATAAAATCGCTTGAGTAGCAAAGAAAATGGTCTGGATCAAGAAATTTATTACTGAACTTGGAATAGTTCCTAGTATTGTTGATCCAATAACTTGTATTGTGATAACAATTGAGCCATCGCACAAGCGAAGGAACCCATATCTCATCAATGATCCAGATATATATTGAGGCAGTATCATCTCATCAGGGAGATAATCTTAAGAAATTATATAAAGATAGAACGGGTCCTAACATACAATAATGTAGCAGATCCTTTAACAAAGTTGTTGTCCCAGCACAAGCATGATGGTCATGCTGAATTTAATGGTATTAAGATACCTGAGTGATTGGATCTAGTTTGTATAAGATATTTTGTGATATATTTTTTGTTAGACATTGAAGTATATGAAAAAATTGATTAATTAAATGCTTGTCTACATTTTAATGGTAGATCTGTTATTTTTTAAATTTTATTATTTAAAATAATAGAGTCCGAAGAAAAGTTCATAGTAACTTGTTAATCACAAGGTGTTGTGATTGTGAGATACAAGTTATAAATAACTAATTCTTGAAATATCCCTAGTTATAGTAATAATGAGATACGGATATTATTATTACGGATAGACTAGAATGTGTTGTATTTTTTTTTTTGAAAAAAGTAGTTGATTTCTCGAGCTAAGATGTAGAGGGACATCTGAATGAACACATGAATACATTGTTATGAGAACATGACATTGGATGATCCGCCTAGAAATTCTACATGGATAACTATCCAAGCATCAGTGGTAAATCTCTAATGTACGGTTATGGATTTGGTCCTTTGACTCAAGAACATCATAGAATCTTATGTGAGGACCACTATATTTTGGTCGAGCATTTGATGGGGCTCGAAGATTTGAATCACCAAGAAGACGTCGTACGGGTATAGTGAGAATCGTATGAAGGTTGTGAATGTCTAATATGAGGATTCGTCGCTCCTGGAAAGTAGGAGATTATAACTTGAATTTTGCCCATTTAAGTTGATATAAATTTCCACGGACGAGGTGGAGTTATGAGTTAAAAATGTTTCAATCATAACTAGATTAGATCAACGACGAGTTGAGGTGAATAATATGATTGGTTGAAATGAGATTGACGCTCATCCATATCTCTTAACCAATTTGATTATATTGATGAAGGAATTATATTTCCACGGTAACCGTACATATATTGGTTCTGTCATACCACATGACATTTTCCTTCACATGGATTGCCTTGACACATTACTAGATGTCAATCTTGGACGGTGACGTGAATTGATCGATCTCGGTGAATCGATAAGAATATCACTGCGTTTGCCATTGTGAATGGAAACCTAATGGGTCACACACATAAAGTAAGAATTGAGCATCTGGAGTTGGACCTTGTCTAAGTGGGAGATTGTAAGAATTAATGTCCAAAGTCCAATTAGTTGGGTCGGACTTAATTATTTATTAGATCAAATTAATTAATTAGATTAATTAATTGGACCCATTTGTTAATGGGTTCTAGTTGGACTAGAACTAGGACTAGGGTTAGTCCTACATATATATACAAGGCCACAGTAGATTAATCATAAGAGTTGTTTTCCATTACTTGCTAGCACAAGCAAAAGACAACCCAATCAATTTTCTCTCAAAAGGTCCTGCATTCATTTGTTCTTGATCGTGAAAGTCTATATTTGTTCTTACTGTGTGGATCATCATTGGAGGCTGGACAATTGGACAGTTGTGGTATTGAAGATCCCACATCAGGCTAGTTAGAAATCAGATTTTACGATATTCATCAAAAGTAAACTTCTATCACGAATTCTCTCTAAGTACAAGGCTGATCCGGCTTAAAGGAATTGAATATTTAATTTTCGCTGTGCATGTATACCTCAATTCCTTACTAAAACATGCATGATATCTATAGTAGTTTAATTAGAAAAACAAAATTTTAAACATTGCATGAGGAACAAATAATTTATAGTCGCTACTTCACCCCCACGTATAGACCATGTAGGAGTGAGAAACGCATAGAACATCGGCCACATCAAAGCTCTGTGTGAACCACATATACATTGCTAAGGACACACACTCTCAACATACAATTGCCTCGCTAGGACAAAACCACTTCACAGGTTGTGCAAGGTTCATAGTGTGCACCTGAGAGAAAGGGACTCATCAAGGTGGCCCGTCATTTGGTGAACTTCCAGGCTAGGTGAGAAAAGATAAGCCCGAACTTCTGACACCCTTAAGTGGAGAGATAGATGGCGAACATGTTTTCCTTGAGAGATCGTGAAGCAAGCTAAATATTTCAGGCTTGTACAGTGTAGATTGTGTTCTAAAAAATAGATATTTTTGTCTACCTTTTTTGACTTTTCAAACTTTTTTATTGATAACAATAAATGAATAGAATCATATTCGATAAAGGAGCTTCTGCCCTACCGCATCACTTGCTTAATCCCGAAGAACCGCCTACGAGGGCCAAAGTTCTGCTTTGGTCCACCATCGGGAGATTTCCAATTGGGCTTTTCAGCTTCTCGTTGGAGCTCTTCTTCCTCTTGTCTGACTCTCGTTGGACTAGGAAAAAAGAAAATCTCTTTCGAGCAAGTCTTTTTAGGGTTCCTAGCCCTAAAAATAAGAAAATAAGGACGCCTAATAAAATAGCGCCCCCATAAAACTGAAAAAATCCCCCTAGGAATCTATATTCCTCCGTATGGAGCCACCTTCTTCACCCTGGCATGCCTACTTCCTTGCTTTCAAAGAGAATAGGTACCACCAGGCCCATCTAGGACAACACTGTAGTATCTAGAGCAACTTGACTTGTAGCCATCATATGCCCACCTTCTTATACTGATGTTGCCTTCCTTCTTAAAAACTTAAAAAGAAATAAGAAAGCCCACAAGTAAGTTTTACGCCTTAAAAGCGGCAAACCCATGAATGCTTTTTTCCTAGCAGTCGGTCCTCACTCAGAATGGTTACTGCACAAAGAAAGGATAGCGACGTCCTTAATACGTAGTCCCACTTGGATTCATATCCCATGTGTAATAGAGTAGTTATTTTCCTTGGGAAAGCTATCCCTCTTATAGCTCTCCCCCCTCTAGCAATAATAGATTCCTGTTGTCCCTGTGCTGTAGATCTTGGCATGATAATGTTGGGAAAGGACTCTTTCAGTCGATGCTCTGTCCTAAGCACGAGACGCTATATTGGACTAAGTCTTCATTCCTTACTGTCCTATAAAGTATGTTAAGGGATGGGTGAGAACGTGTTGGCGGCAGACCACTATGAGGTCAACTACTTCGAATATGGCAAATTCAAATGATGCTATAGGTTTTCAGACCTCTCTAGTAATAACATTCATCAAAATCAATGATTTCGGACATTATTATAAGATAATCAAAAAAAGATGACTATAGAACAGTTAGAGTTGAGTTTTTTCTTTTTTTTTATAGAACTTACTTTGGATTAATATAACCCTAAAGGAGTTGCCAGCCCGTTCTTCCTGAATCCTATGAAGGAAGAAAGTAAGGGCCGGGCCTTTTCACTATCCAATGTACCACCATGACTGAGTTCGACTCAGGAATGGAGTAAGGTCCTCATCCTTATTCGCCTTGAGCTTAGTAGCTTTCCGACCCGACTATTTTCTGACAAAGGAAAGAATAGAATAAGGGTCGACCTTTTCAGCTTTGAAGAGTTAATTAGTTCTTGTCCTTGAGTCACTGAGCTTATCTTATTTCTCTTATTAGGAGGTTCACTCTTTTTATTAAGTTTATTAAGAACTTTGAAAGTATTCTATCCCTTTTTTATCTTTTAATTGTTGTTAAAAGGCTTAAAGAATTCCTTTTAGGAGTATTTTAAGAGCTTTGATAACACTAAATTAATAGAATCATATTCAATAAAGGAGCTTCTGCCCTACCGTATCACTTGCTTAATCCCGAAAAACCGCCTACGAGGGCCAAAGTTTTGCTTTGGTCCACCACCAGAGGATTCCCAAGGGGGCTTCTTCTCGTTGGAGCTCTTCTTCCTCTTGTCCAACCCTCGTTAGACTATGAAAAAAGAAAACCTCTTTCGAGCAAGTCTTTTTAGGGTTCCTAGCCCTAAAAATAAGAAAATAAAGACGCCCGATAAAAGAGCGCCCCTATAAAAACTGAAAAAAAAATCCCCCATAGGAATCTATATTCTCCTGTATGGAGCCACCTTCTTCACCTCGGCATGCCTACTTCCTTGTTTTCAAAGGGGATAGGTACCACCAGGCCCATCTAGGCGACCACTGTGGTTAAAAAATTTTGAAAAGTCAAAAAAAAGTATGCAAAAAATTGATTTTTGAGGATAAAAAATGAGAACCGGACATGCCCTTCAATTGCCATGTTGAAGGGGGGACCACTACCACATGTGCGTCGTTGCGTGTTGATAAGTGCATTTTGTGCACTTATTCGGACCTTTAAACTAAGCTTTTATTCTGTCATTTTATTGAATTCATACTTAATTTTGTGTTTTATTCTTTATATTTCAGTTTTGGACCTGTTTAATAGCAATTGTAGAAGAATGGATGAAAAGAGCAATAAATTGAAAGATATTTCGAAACTATGAGGATTCAATTGTACTCAAATGAAAGTTGAAGGACCAAATTGGAGATTATTGAAAGTTGAAGGACCAAATTGAATGTTATGAAAAGATGGAGGACTAAATCAGGTGGAATAAAAAAATTAGAGGACCAAAACATCGCAATTGGAAGTTATAAGCTGGGCGAGCGCCCAGCATTGTCCAACAAAAGCAGTGAATAAAATCAGTCTCCTGGGCGATCGCCAGGGTTTTGCCTGAGCGATCACCCAGGTTATTTTTCTGTTGCGGGAGAATTTTTTTCCTTTTTCAGTTCAACTCCGATTAGGTAACTTTTGGCCCACGATTTTTAGATCTTTTTGGTATCTTTTGGGGCACAATTAGGTAAGTATATATATGAGTTATTAACTCATATCAAGGTCGTTTTTTGGGTAGAGTTTTTGGGGAAAAAAACATAAGACGGACAAAAGAAACGAAGATCAAAAACTAATCTTTGAAGAATTGAACGAAGATCAAGATCAAGATTTCTTATCTTTCAAATTTTTTCATATCCGGGTGATGAACTACATGTTTTCTTCCCATCTTTCTTCTTTTATTATTAGTATGTTAAGCTAGTTTATTTTGTGTTAGGATTACGATGAAGCTTGTAATCTATATCCAAAGACTTAGTTTTTGAAAATTTATTTCATTATAATTTTGAATAATTAATTTTGATTTATTTGAATCTACAATTATATGCGCAATAATTGTATGAGTGTTGTGGTTTGTTTTACTATCGAAAGATCGAAAGTAGGCTAGACAATATTTTAATTATCTTAAAATCTGATATGGGATAGAAATATACCACTATACTTTAGGTGATCTTTAATTATCCACAGAAATTTAATGCTTTCATTTTTATTCGTATTCGTCATAGAAATATAGTCGAGTCATGCATATGAATAGGTTTAATTTTATTCGAGAGAAACTTTTAAACAATCTAGAGATATTGATCTTCATAAATGATGTAATTTGTCAAAACCAAGAATCAAGATAGAGGATTTAATAATTATAAGTAGATTCGAAATCCTAGTACTTTTCTTTTTTAAAGTTAAATCAATTTTTCACCAATTTTAATCTTTCAATCATTTGAGCCATAATTATTTAATTGTTTTTAGTTTATGTTTTAATTAGTTTTTAATTACAAAATCTCTAATTTTCCAAAGTTCATTAGATTCGGTTAAGGTTAATATAATTGCAACTGAATTATCTAAATCCTCGTGGGAACAATACTTGGACTCACAATCCACTTTATTACTTGAGCGATCCGTGCACTTGCGGAATTATTAAACACATAAAATCGCTGACAAGTTTTTGGCGCCGTTACCGGGAACTTAGTTTTAGTTCATTTCAGTTATATTAACACTAATTCGAACTTTATTTATTTATTTTCTTTAATTACTTATTTTTTTAAGATATTACAGTGTTTGCTTTGTTTCTTTTCAGACCATTGCATGCGAAGTGTGAGACCCAAGTCTCTAATTCCAGTTGATCCAGAGATTGAACGCACTTTTCACCATAGGCAGAGAGAATCAAGAAAGACACAATAAAAAGACCAAAAACAACAAGACATAATGCAAAACAACAAGATCGCTCGGACAAGACAGGAAATTGATGTATACAATATGCTAGTTGGAGACCTTTTGACTCCACAGATCATCCAGAACCAATCTTGCATTATCTACCCACCTTTTAGACAACCGAACTTTCAGTTGAAGACTAACGTCATTCATCTATTCCAGAATGGTCATCAATTCTATGGCAGGACCGATGAGAATCCACATACACATGTTTCAAGATTCTTGGAAATGTGTCAACACTTCAAATATCAAAGAATCTCAAACGATGCCATCCAACTACGTTTGTTCCCACATACTCTTAGGGACAAAGCTCTTGAGTGGCTGAACTCACTACCAATTGATAGCATAACCACCTGGAATGATCTAACCCAAAAGTTCTGCACAAAATTCTTCCCACCAGCAAAGGTTTTGAAACTGAAGCATGACATTTCCATATTTCAACAATCAGAAACAGAACCCTTTGATGAAGCGTGGAACAGATTTAAAAATATGCTAAGGAAGTGCCATCATGATGGCATTGGCAAGGGCTAAAAAATTCAGTACTTTTATGCTGGACTACTCATTTCGTGTAAAAGTATGATCGACTCTTCCTCTAACGGCTCCTTAACTACCAAAACCATTGTTGAAGCTCTAGAGTTGTTTGAAAGAGTAGCTACCACCACTGTTATATGGGCATCAGATAGAGTCATACACAAGAAACCTGCAGGGGTACATGAAATAGACATTGTCACGGTGTTATCTGCAAAAATAGATTCTTTGGCACACAAAGTGGAGAACATGTCACAATCAGTTTATGTGATGCAAACAAAGAAATCAATTTGTGAAGAGTGTGGGGCAAATCACAGCACATCAGAATACCCTATTCTATCACAGCAACTAGAGCAAGCCGAATATATTCAAGGTGGTCAATACTCACAAAGTAATCCATTCTCCAATACATTTAATCCAGGATGGCGTAATCATCCAAATTTTTCATGGAGGGATAATCAGAATAACAACAGACCACAATATACTTAGTTTCAGCAGCCAGAAAAGAGAGTTTCATTAGAAGATGCACTCGGTAAATTCATCGAGAGAACTGATAAATTTATAGAAAAAACTGATCATTTCATGAGACAGACAAAATCAACTTTCAGAATCAATGCGCTTCAATTAAAAATTTAGAAACACAGATGGGTCAAATGGCAGTTGCTATATCCAGTAGACCACAAGTACCCTGCCAAGAAACACCAAGGTTAATCCTAGAGAGCAAGTACATGCAATAACTACCAGAAGTGGGGTTCAGTTGCCAGAAATCCATATAAAAGACTAGTTCTGAGATAAAAAGCAGAGAACCTTCCAATCGATGAGGAGCGATGGAGAACAGATCGAAAGCAAGCGTAGATATTGAAGAAAGTTTAGTTACACCATAGTTTAAGGCAGCCATTCTTATCAAATTATATGAACCTCTCATTCCTTATCCACAAAGGTTAAATCCAAAGAAGAAGAAGAAGCAAGATCAGTAATGTGCAGAATTTCTAGATCATCTAAGGAAGCTTCATATTAACATACCATTTGTGGAGGCTCTGACTCAAATGCCCAACTATGCCAAGTATATGAGGCAACTGCTTTCAAATAAGAAAAAATTGGCAGAAGGAGATATAGTACAACTTACAGGAGAAGTAAATGCTATAATGAAGAGGCGACTACCAGACAAGAGACATGATCCAGGCAGCTTCACAATTCCAATTACCATCGGTAATCTATTTATTGACAAGGCATTATGTGATCTTGGTGCAAGTATCAATTTAATGCCTCTCTCTATTTTTAGGCGACTAGGAATTGGTGAAGTTAAACCTGCAAAATTCAATCTTCAGTTGGCTGACCGATCTGTTAAAAAGTCATTTGGAATAGTGGAATATGTGGTAATGAGAGTGGAAAAGTTATTATTTCCCATTGATTTTGTTGTTCTTAATATGCCTGAGGATGCTGAAATCCCTATCATCTTTGGTCGTCCCTTCTTAACTACTTCAGATGCTCTCATTAATGTTTCACGAGGTGTATTGACACTGAGAGTTCAGCATGAATAGAAAGTATTTTATATGTTGGGTAGAGATGTCACCCACCACCACCTCTTTCTTATTGGACAGGTTATCAAGTGGAGACTTTGAAAAAATTCAAGAACAACTTCTTTAAAAAAATTTGGGATACAAAGCCCACAGTAAAGGTGAAAGACAAAGGTAAACAAACTGTTCAGATGCAAGAAACTACCGTTGGTGACCATAAGGTTGGAGCTGAAGATGTCATCCCTGAAGCACAAGTTGGAGCTGTTAAATGGAAGATGAAGGACAAGCTACAAAACATGGAGAAGAAAAACAAGAGAATATTGAAGAGTGGCACCTTCGATAATCTCGAGTTCTCTTCCTCTTCTACTTGAGAAATCAGACAATGAGTCAAGTTAATGACTATAAATAAGCGCTTAATGGGAGGCAATCCATTTTCTAACCCTTTTATTTACTTGCTTTATATGTAGTAGTTTTAATTAGTTTAAATAATTTATTAGTTTTTATTTCATTGATTATTTAACGGCCTTATAAAGCCTCACCATGTCAATCACAAGATGTCCTACTTTGCAAGGCACATGAGTCCTATCCCACTTCAGTCCACTTTAACTGGACCTTCAACCAGCCAGATCTATCTTCTCCACATCTATCTCCGGAGAGTAACTGATCTCTTTCCTCCTTTATTTGCTTTATTTTATTATTACATGAGGGACAATGTAATGTTTTAGTTTGGGGGTGGGTTAAGTATTAAGATACTTAAGTATTTTGAATTTATTTTTCGGGTCTTAAAAAAAATCGTTTATTTTTTTTATTATTATTTAGTTAAAAAAAATCTTTCATAGTTATTGTTGAATATCTTGCTGCCAATTATGAGATTTGTTTGAAGTTGAGTACATTTTTAGTAGAATATTGGTCAACACTTGAACACATGCTTTTATCTGAATACTTATCCATGTTAGACCAGATTAATGAAGCACACAACCACTATTGACTTATCATTTATTGGGAACATGACTTGAGTGTATGAGTTGATATTGTTGACTTAGTATCATTTTGAAAAATTCCGTTCCTAAATCCTTAAGCTAGTACCAAACTGTTTCGAGAACAGTTTGGAGATGGTAAAGTTACTACTTGTGTTCTGAGAATTTTGATGGTTTGAGTTTTATGAGTCTCATCTTTGATTGAATAGGTTATAATCAAGGAATCTAAACTGAGCACTACTCACTGCTGAAAAAAAATAAAAAAATAAAATAAAATATCTAACTCGAGCAATTAAGCCTGTTAGGGTATCTTAAAACTTGGTGCTCTATAGTCATCCTACTTGAAAGTCATCGGCCCAAAGCTCGCTACATGGGTCATAAAAAAATTACATATTTGCTTCTCTTATAACCTGTGGGACTCGAGCAATTAAGTCTATTAGGGTATTCTAAAATCTGGTGCCCTATAGTCATCTGACTTGGAAGTCATCGGCCCAAATCTCGCTACAAGAGTCACATAGAAAACTAGTGAAAGAGAAGTATTGCACAAGATGTAAGATCATTAATATTGGTTAAATAAAAAAAAGTTAAAGTGCTCGGTAAGGATTGCTAGGCTAGAACCTAAGAGATTGAAGATGAGACTTTAGAAATCGTTCATCATCCTAGTTCTAAGAATACAAGTTCTAAATTTTACTACTTTATTTGAAAACAGCATTGTGTTAATCAATAGGAACCAAATTTGCTAGAACACCTCGAGATTGGAGAGAGAAGCATTAGGCGTGTGTAATTTACGAGAGGTGTAAGAAATAAATGACTACAAAGGATTTGGAATTGTGAAAATATCAACAACACAATATTGGTCATGGTCTAATACAGGTGTAAGTTCAATTTTGAGCTAATCACACACTCACTAAAGGTCGAACATTGGATAAGTGAAAATTATTTGTTGTATTGTTTAATATATTTCTAAAAGTGTTGCTTTATTTTCGAACTTGATGCATATGGTAAGAAATTTAACATAGACTCAATTCATGTTAATTCTTTTAGCTTAGTTTAAATTGTTAGTTTAATTTTATTTTTGTTCGAGGACGAACAAAGGTTTAGTTTGGGGTGTTTGATAAGTGCATTTTGTGCACTTATTCGGACCTTTAAACTAAGCTTTTATTCTGTCATTTTATTGAATTTATACTTAATTTTGTGTTTTATTCTTCATATTTCAGTTTTGGACTTATTTAATAGCAATTGAAGAAGAATGGATGAAATAGCAATAAATTAGAAGATATTTCAAAAGTATAAGGATCCAATTGCACTTAATTAAAAGTTGAAGGACCAAATTGGAGATTATTGAAAGTTGAAGGACCAAATTAGATGTTATGAAAAGATAGAAGACTAAATCAGGTAGAATGAAAAGTTGGAGGACCAAAACAGCACAATTGGAAGTTATAAGTCAATGATCACCCAACTTATAGCTGGGCAAGCGTACAGCATTGTCCAACAAAAGCAGTGAATAAAATCAGTCTCATGGGCGATCGCCTGGGATTTTCCTGAGCGATCGCCCAGGCTATTTTTCTACTACGGGAGAATTTTTTTCTTTTTTCAGTTCAACTCCGATTAGGTAACTTTTGGCCCACAATTTTTAGGTCTTTTTGGTATCTTTTGGGGCACAATTATGTAAGTATATATATGAGTTATTAACTCATATCAAGGGTCATTTTTTGGGTAGAGTTTTTGGGGGAGAAAAACACAAGACGGACACAAGAAACGAAGATCATGAACTAATCTTTGAAGAATTAAACGAATATCAAGATCAAGATTTCTTCTCTTTCAAGTTTCTTCATATCCAGGTGATGAACTCCGTGTTTTCTTCACCTCTTTCTTCTCTTATTATTAGTATGTTAGGCTAGTTTATTTTGTACTAGGATTACGATAAAGCTTGTAATCTAAATTCTTCTATCCAAATGCTTGGTTTTTGACAATTTATTTCATTATAGTTTTGAATAATTAATTTTGATTTATTTAAATCTACAATTATATGTGCAGTAATTATATGAGTGTTGTGGTTTGTTTTACTATCGAAAGCAGGCTACACAATATTCTAATTATCTTAAAGTTCGATATGGGATATAAATATACCGCTATGCTTTAGGTGATCTTTAATTATCCACAGAATTTTAATGCTTTCATTTGTATTCGCATTCGTCATAGAGATATAGTCGAGTCATACATATGAATAAGTTTAATTTTAATCGAGAGAAACTATTAAACAATCTAGGGATATTGATCTTCATAACTGATGTAATTTGTCAAAACCAAGAATAAAGATAGATGAATTAATAATTATAAGTGGATTCAGAATCCTAGTACTTTTCCTTTTTAAAGTTAAATCAAATTTTCACCAATTTTAATCTTTCAATAGTTTGAACCATAATTATTTAATTGTTCTTAGTTTATGTTTTAATTAGTTTTTAATTACAAAATCTCCAATTTTTCAAAGTTCATTAGATTTGGTTAAGGTTAATATAATTGCAAATGAATTATCTAAATCCTCGTGAGAACAATACTTGGACTCACAATCTACTTTATTACTTGAAATGATCCGCAAGACTTTGCGAAATTATTAAACACATAAAATCGCTGACATGTGTATAGAGAGAAAGGAAACATAATCAAATTGGTGACAACGACACTTCCAATGAGTTAAGTATGTATGTAATATATAGGTAGACGTAGAGGTGTCAAGACGGGCGGGCCGACCGACCCAAGCATCGCCCACCCGCCTCGACCCGGAACCGCTGGCCGGCTCAGTGAACCGGGTGGGCTGTTCACGGGCCAGGAGGCCAACCGCGGGCCATTCACGGCCGAAGAGGCCAACCCGCGGCCAGGCTTTGTGAACCGCTTTGATTTTAAAAAAAAAAAAATGAGCGAAAAATTCAAACTTTCATATTTGAAATGATATTTAAAAAAAAAAAAAACAATGGCGAGAACCGCTTTAAAGTGAAAGATGTGATGATCGCTCACGTTTTAGTCTTTAAATATATAAATAAAAATAGAAATTGAATTAAAAATTAACAAATGTGAATTTATCATTGTTATTTATTTTTATTTAGTAATTTAACACATTTTTGTTATATATGTAAACATTTTTTTAAAAAATTACAATAAGTAACTAATTTTTTTTAGTAATTTTTAAAAAAATTAATTTTTTATTCATACGGGCCGAACCTGGTCGAACCGCAGCCCACATGGGTTCGACCCGGATGGGCCAACGGGTGGGCAAGGCTTGTGTTCAATTTTTGTGAGTTGGGTTGACTCGGCCCGCAACCCGTAGTGGCACGGACTTTTTCTAATGCGGGCCATCACCGAATTTCATCAGAGACGGGCCGACTCGACCCACCTAACCCGGATTGACACCTCTAGGTAGACGGAGCATTGAAGAGACATTTATTGACAACTTAGTCTAACCAAATTTTGAAGTCAACATTTACAAGAAACATAAATTAAGACAACGTCACGCGAATATTGGAAATAAACAAGAACATTAGTATCGGTCACCTTCACACATTTCATAACAAGCAACATTGTGATTGTTCCAATTTTTTAATAATAGCCACCACAAATTTGATAAATTGATAAAAAAAAAAAAAAAAAAAAAAAAAAAAATGGCAAGAAATCATTCTTTTTAATCAATTTTAAGTTGACTATCCAAGTAACAAAACCTTTGTCAAAACAGCTGGACGATTTGTAAGTTAGAAGACTGTAGCCTCTGATTCTTTACTTAATCAATTGTATTATGTTAATCCATTTTAATGCAGATAGGTAAGATGTCATACCCAGGATAGTACAATAGAACACTGAAGAAATGACCATAATTTATTGATTGACAAAAGTTACAAGGTACACTGAATTATTTGATAAATTGGATGGAAAACGATAATCGACATATCTTTCTTTTTACCACATTCATAATACCAAATATGTCATTAAAGAACAAAGCTTTTTTATATAATTGTAATTGGTGGTGCTCAAATTATGTTTTAAGTATTTATAAGTTGTGAGTCCTACATAGATTAAAAAAATATCATTTTCACCAACTTAAATTATAATTTAAATATAGCCAAACAAGGCCAGGGTATAACTTGTGTAGATGATTATAATTGCACCGAACTTTGACTTTCTTACGCAGCGGAGCTTTATTAATGATAAAACAACTAATAATTTTTATGGCACGTCTCTCGTTTTTAATCTTGTCCGATGCAAATGGAAGATATATATCCTATAAACAAGAAGATTAATGGGTTAGGTTTAGGTTTAGGTTTAATGTTTCAAGTTATGTAGCACTGAACTTTGACTTTCTCATCATTAAATTCACCAAGCAATCAAATTTGGAAGTCTATTTCTTGCACTCAATCGGTAAATTAAACATTTTTTAAATTTACACAACTTTTCTTGAACTAGTGATCTGTACAAATGAAATGCCCTATAAATCGAGTACTCAACTGATAGAGCATTTCAAGTTATTTCCCCTTTTTTCACAACATCCTTAGTTATATTATAACCATGGCATCTTCGACCCCACTAGCAGTTCTTCTCGTTGCTATTTTTACGACCCATCTCTTACTTGCACCTTCGTCATCAGATGCTGCGATTACGTGCAGCGACGTGATCAAAGATGTCAAGCCATGTATTACCTACCTAAAAAGTGGCAGTGGAAAACCCCCGGCCGACTGCTGCAGCGGAGCATCAAATCTAGTATCGAGTGCTACATCCACAGCTGACAAGCAGGCTGCATGTAACTGCCTTAAGAATGCTGCCAAGAACATAAATATCAAGCCTGAACTTGCAAAATCTCTTCCAGGGAATTGTGGCATCACCTTGCCTTATCCTATCTCTCCAAGTGTTGATTGTTCCAAGTAATAATTTACATCTCTCAACGTACTCCCATGTCCAAGCTGAATTCATATTTTTATTAAAAGTGTAGGACGTGCACGATTTTTATTAATGGACTTAAACCGTGACATTTTTCAATTCTAATATTGTATTGAATCATGTCATTGACATTTTGATAATTTTTATTGGCAGGGTCAGTTAAAATGGGATAGACGAAAGGCTATTAAATATGCATGTTCAGCATAGAGTGGAGCCAGAACACACTCAAGTTTGGATCGTTTACAGTTTCTTAATTCCACCAATATCGTGTTTATGCATGAGTTTCACTAGCTGTGCTATTTTGTGTCGAATAAAATGTATTTTCCCTTCTTGCAGTGAAAATACAGTACTGATATTATTATGTTCTTATATAATATTTGAATAATTTATGATTTTTTTATTTCATATATTCTCATTTATGTTATGATAAATGATTTGCTTGGCGACTTTTAGGCCGGTTGTTCTAGCACGGAAACGGAAACGGACACGGACACGGACACGGAAACGGAAACGGAAACGGAAAACAAAACACCATGTGACATTACACTTTGAAACGGTATCGTTGAAAAAAGTTGGACATAAAATGCTGTTTAAGAAATTATAATTTTATGTTTTTGAATTAAATGTATAATTTTAAAATTTTAATTTAAAAGTAAACAAATGCATTTCATTGAGTTTCCTTTCGATACATATTTGAAACAAAGAATGATCAAAACGAAGAATTATAGTAATAACCGAGATGCACTAGCCAAGACCACATGAACATGAAGTCTCAGCTAGATTAAGGAAAGCTATTTTCACTACATTTTGGAAGTGCACTATACTTATTGTATAAAAGGTTCATAATCTTTAGTCATTATTACACTTGTATCCTTAACTTTTTTTTTATCACATTTTTATCTTCAACTTTTCATTAATAACATATTTGTCTTTGATAGCAGTTTCTATTAAAAAAATCTCATTAAGAGAGAGTAAAAAAATTTATTAGGCCATCGTATTTTTAAATAAGCAAATAAATAAATAAATATAAAATTATGCTTAAATATTTTTTCCTCATTCTAAAACTCGCTAATAGAATTTTTGGACGAAAATTGTCATTAGGGATATTATCTTCTAATTAATAGAAGATTAAAGATAGAAATGAAAAAAAAAAAAAAAATTAAGGACATAAATGTGACAATGAATAAAGGTTAAAGACTTTTAATGAAATTAAAATGTGATGCATTTATGAAAAAATGTAGTGTCAAAATAATTACCCTTGAGAAAAATTGCCGCCACCACGGTTGTTAGAGTTAAATACCTCCAATGCCACTATATTTTGTCAAACGTTCTTGGAATGCCATTGTACTTTAAAACGTTCATGGAATGTCATTGTACTTCAAATACCTCCAATGCCACTATATCTTTCTCATCTGTTAACATATAACGCATTTTGCATTAAGGTTTCTAACTTTTTTGGCCACGGCATAAAAAAGGATGTTACATATAGTGTTGCAAACATGAAATATGTTACAACTTACAACAATAAAATTATAATAATTTCAAAAACAAAATTTCGATTTAATAATTGTAAGCTCAAGTTCCTTTATTTCGGGGAAAGCTATCCTTCCCTTTTTCATTAGCATTTTCAAGTTCGCGTTGTGTCCATTAATGAGACTGACTAGATATTAATATATAGTTAATTAAACATTTATCCTCAATTTAATTTCTAATGATATCTGATTGTAATGGTGGACTATAAAATTAATTCAATCGATTGAAGAAATCATGATTGAACCTTCACGTCGTCACTCTTCTACAGTGATATATTATTGTATTAATTCTAACAGTTTTTTATGCCACATAGAAATTTAACTCCCAACTTTCTATTTTTTCGCATCATCATGTTTACTTATGGTCAACTTTAACTTTAATGTCTTGATCATACAATTGGTTTAAAATAATTTTCAAAACGTTCAAATCAATCTTCGTCAAAAATCAAGACTACACTACAAATCGAACTCAAAAAGGTCAAGATCAAAATTAAAAGTCAAGAGAATCGAAGATTAGATTTTTTAGATCAAATGTAAAAGTACTAATTCTTTGATCTTTAGAATCAAAATGATAAAAGCTCAAAAATGATTTTATGGCCAAAAAGTATGTTGATATCACTTGCATAAAATATTTTGATCAAAGTTAAAAATTAATTTTTCAAACTTATCGGATCATCTGAGTGTGGATAGGTCAACCGACCTTAGTCAGCCAGTCGACCAACTTGTAACGTTTAATAATATGACTGTTTTGATTCTAACATTATACTGTTCAAACGACTACCATGGTCATCTAAACTTAGGTAGGTCAACCAACTCATCATCCGATTTGAGAGAAATTTTGAAAATTATTCTCTATAAATTGCATGCCCTTCATTCATTATCATTGTATACATTCACAAGAGCATAAAGAGAGAATTATCTTAAAAAAATCATTCAAACTTTCATTGCTTTTACATCTTCAAAATTATTTATTGAAAAACTTTGATTGATTAAATCAAAATTTTAAATCATCATCTTCATCAAAGTTTCTTTCTAACACTTAATCTTTTCATCTATTGCTAATTATTGAAGTGTTAGTCTCATTGGTACTTAACTTGTATCTATTATTTGTTCAGAGAGAAATTATTGTAAATCAACTTCTTCATATCTTTGGGTCTTATTGAAATCTCGTAAAGCTCAATACTGTATAAGGATCGATGTTCCTTGTTTGTAAGTCACTGGAAACGTTATAAGGATTTTGATTGGCAATGTTTTAATGAGGCGGCATTTTCCTAATATTCCAAAATTTTAACAATTAACTGTACTCTTTTTTTCGTCCCACCGAGTTTTTGTCAAACAAAGTTTTTAACGTTGCAGGTATTGTAGAAATAGTCATCAAATTGTGAGTGTTGTAAAATTATGTGATAATTATTGATGACTATTTAGACTTATCAGAATACTTAGTCTTATCAATTATCAGTATATTTAGATAAGTCTTATTTAATTGTATCCAAATCACTTTGGAATCCTATAAATATAGGTCCATAGTTATAATAAAATACACAATTCATTTCGCTTCTCTTTTATTCTTCTATCTTCTTTCTCTAGTTTTATAACAAAAAAGAACTAAAATAATCTAAAGCCATTTATAATTCCAAATTCAATCAAATACTAATTTAGGGTTATTAAAAAATAATAGTGATAATTTCATCATATACTACAAAATATAAAATAATTTAAAAAATATTATCTAACTTTTTTTATTTTAAAAATACTGTTTTTTATTTCTGTAACACTTGTTATTACATTTGTTATGGTTGTTAATAACAAATGTAATACATTTATTATAATTAAAATAAAAAAATGTAACAACTGTTACAAAAATAAAAAACAGTATTTTTAGAATAAAAAAAGTATGACAAATATTTTAAGAAAAATTTTATTTATTGTAGTTATTTGTGAAAAAAAAAAACCCTTATTAATGAAGTTGTGCGCTGGGCGGACTTTAAATTTTTCAGGTCATAGTCAAACTTAAAAGTGAACCCTCAAATCTAAGTATGTGTTCAAACTTTTTTTTTCATAAGAGTTTTCTATAATTAAATCAATAAACTCAAAACATAACAATAACACGACAAACAATATTTAATATCCAAAATATTTATATTAAAATCAAATATAACACTGAAAATGTTCCAAATAATCACTTAAAATACTACTCATCTTTACAATTTTTGGAGGCAAAAATTAATAATTTATCTAAAAAGCATAGAAAAAATAATTGAATGATCCGAAATTCAAGTTTTCAACCCAAGTCAACAACAATTTAACAATTCAACACTATATATATATATATACTAGTTATATGTACGTGCTATGCACGTAAGTTGTCCGTGATAATCTACTAATTAAAAGCGATTGTGTTAATATAATTTTGATAGAATTTAAATATCCTTTTGTACTTGTCAAATAATGAACTCATTAATTTTTGTAAAGTTATGTTGTTCCAATAGTGGGATTTTATTTCTAATTGCCCCATGCCTTTACTAAGTTAAAAAATTCTAACTCTTTGTTTAATAATCTAATAAGCTTAATAATCAGTTCTCCAGTCGCAGCGACAAAAATAATACAACTCTTAGCATTTTCAAGAAATCATCTTAGATATGCACGCATGAACTCTCAAAGTCGCACAAAAATCCTCCATTTTTCCTTGTGAATAATTTTAAATATTAAAATCTAACATGCTTCCAAATATTACAAGATATTCAATTTTCTGATCTAGTGTCATCTAAGATGCAAATCACCATTGTAATCAAAATTAGATTGTTCTAATCCAATGTGCTCACAGAGAGAAAAATATATCCTTCCACATAAATATCCAAACCTGTGCTTCACTGAAGTTTATGTCTGGGCAAGATAATAGCTCGAGATATCATGTTCTCAAAACACCGGATATATGCTTGCATGATAATTGGGAAGTAATTAATCCCTCCAACTTTATTAATATTTGGATGGTCAAGCCAAATGAAGAATCATTATTTCTTGAGCCATAAAACAAACACTCACTGGCTCAAAATTATCAAATCGTACATTCTTCAAAGCAACTATTTTCCTACTTTCTAAGTCACGCGCTTGGAACACAGTGCTTTATGTACCCTAACCAATATGCTCAAAAGACGAAACCAAATAACATTAACGTGTTTAACAGTTGAGAAGAAAATCGTAACAATGAAAAATTTGAGGAGGTTCTGTAACAAAAATGGTGCATACGGAATGGTTTACATAAGAGAATTGTTCATGGTAACTTTTCTACATACCATATCACATAAAAGCAGTTGGTTATATAGAACAAGCAAAATCCAAGCAGAAAACATAAAAGCTAATACTTGAAATCCGAGGATACTAATGGATACATTACATAAATAGAAAATAAAGAAAGTGAGTTAACATGCTTCAAAGATCAAATTAGCACAAAATATTAGTATGTACGACAAATATTTCTCTTGCTTCCAGTTTCGATTCTGTATTACCTTTGCATTAATGACAACCATATCAAAATATTGGAAAGTTCAATCTGTAAGTACTTATTAGAGAGTATCTACTGATTATTAAGCTGATTAGATTATTAAACAAAGAATCACATCTTAAAATACCTTTTCAAAGAACGAACACAAAAAGTGATGTATCAAGTATGATAATCAAGTAGGAAAGAACTACATATTAGGTACACAAAGAAGACATTATCATGGACCTACTTGATGTGCCCTCTTTCTCGACCACCATCATATATACCCGTTCACTTTGATAGGCTGCCCAAACTTGGAAATCACATAATAAGATATTTATCTACATAACATTAGAAAATGAATCTAAGAGAGATGCTATATAGAGCTTCCTGTTATCCATGAGAAAAGGGAGAAGGCTTCTCACTTACAAATGCCTTTCATTTTCTATGTTCATGGTTTCAACCAAAATGATGTTACACGTGTGGTTGTCAAAATCATGGGAGTCGATCAAAATTTCTAGCCGAAAAATTCAATCACGGCCGACTTGAAAAGAGATTAGAATGCAAAACCTCCTAATGGATCTGGTTTCAAATTTCACAAGGTAAGATAACCATCATTAAAGGCCCTAGGATATGCATATCTAACATAAAAACAAATGATAAAAACAATAAATCTCACATAAATGGCAACCCGAACAAGAACTGGAACCCACATAAATCTTCTTTACGCCTCGCCTCGCAAAGATAAAACACCGTAATATTTTTAAAATATGATCATATACATGAATTTAAAGTTGCATAAAATTCTAATTTTTGTTTACACCTACTCTAATCAAATTTTAATTTATAACATTATTAGTAAGAATGTTATAATTAAAAGTTATAAAAATAAAATATGTTGTTGATTTTTTCATTGAAAAAAAAAAATTAGAAATGTAAAAGCTCACCATAAAAATAAAAAAAATAAAAAATTGCATGAATAGTAACTTTTTTCGAGTTACTATTCATCTCGAAAAGTTTGTCGAGTAGAATAGTAACTCGACAAACTTTTTCGAGTTAAATAATAACTCGAAAAATTTCTTGCTCATTCCGCTTTTTTTTTTTTTTTTTTTGATTTGTTTGTATGTGGAATGTTTCATTTTGAATAATTAATGACCATTTATATATTTTAATAATTAGACACATGAAATTAAAATTTCGTGTGTACTACGCTACATACATGAATTATTTAAAGAGATAAATATTGTAATTGATAGATACTAAGATACATGTATCGAGATAAATGTGTTCATTGAAAATTCTATAATAAGCCATGTAATGTTCACATAAAATTAAGTTATTTAATGAACTCGCTACATGAATTATTTAAGTAGATGAATGTAGTAATTGATAGATGCATATATTGGAATAAACATATTCATTGAACATCGATAAAAAAGCAGCACAATAATCGACAATGCTACACATTTTGTAAGAGAAGTCAATCCAAGAATAAAGTTTATCTTGAATTGTTTTTGCCATTTTAAAGTAAATCTCTAATTTTCTATAAATTAACATTCCTCCGAAATTATCGAATATTAAATAAAAAGTGAAAAAATATACAGAGAAAGAGGGTCATAATATAATTAATTTTTGTTTACACCTACTCTAATCAAATTTTAATTTATAACATTATTAGTAAGAACGTTATAATTAAAAGTTATAAAAATAAAATTTGTTGTTGATTTTTTCATTGAAAAAAAAAATTAGAAATGTAAAAGCTCACCATAAAAATAAAAAAATAAAAAAAAAATTATGAACAGTAACTTTTTCGAGTTACTATTCACCTCGAAAAAGTTTGTCGAGTTGAATAGTAACTCGACAAACTTTTTCAATTTTAAAAAAAAATTTCATGAACAATAACTTTTGAGTTACTATTCACCTCGAAAAAGTTTGTCGAGTTGAATAGTAACTCGACAAACTTTTTCGAATTTAAAAAAAAAAAAAAAAAATCATGAACAGTAACTTTTTCGAGTTACTATTCACCTCTAAAAAGTTTGTCGAGTTGAATAGTAACTCGACAAACTTTTTCGAATTTTAAAAAAAAAAAAAAAAAATATGAACAAGCGATAACTTTTGAGTTACTATTCACCTCGAAAAAGTTTGTCGAGTTGAATAGTAACTCGACAAACTTTTTCAAATTTTAAAAAAAAAAAAATTCATTAACAGTAACTTTTCGAGTTACTATTCACCTCGAAAAAGTTTGTCGAGCTAAATAGTAACTCGACAAACTTTTCAAATTTAAAAAAAAATTCATGAACAATAATTTTTTCGAGTTACTATTCACCTCAAAAAAGTTTGTCGAGTTGAATAGTAACTCGACAAACTTTTTGAATATAAAAAAAAAAAAATTTAAAATTTGTCGAGTTACTTGACAAAAAAATAATTTTTTTTTAAATTTTATCGAGTTACTCGAATTTAAAAAAAAATTAAAAAAATTTTTTTTTTTAAATATCTCGAGTTACTCGATAAAAAAAAAAAAAAAATTTTTTTTTAAATATGTTGAGTTACTCAACAAAAAACAAATTTTTTTTTTTTAATTTCTCGAGTTACTCGACAAAAAAAAAAAATTTTTTTTATTATTTTTAAATTTTTCGAGTTACTCGACAAAAAAATTTTTTTTTAAATTTCTTGATTTACTAGACAAAAAATAATTTTTTTTTTTTTCTTTTTTGGCTTACTCAACAAAGTGGGAAAGAGTTTGAAAATTTATTTTATTTTATTTTATTTTTTTTTTACTTCCTCTACAAAATCTTTGAAATAATTTTTTTTTTTTTTTTTGTATGGGCTTTTAGCTCAATTTTTTTTGTGATAAAAATTATTTGACATAGAAAACGATAACCGAACAATACGAAATTTTCGGGGACATATAATACTCAGTAGCTTCGACATATTAAAAATTGGTAGTCCGACAAGATGTTTAGGCATACTAAAATGCACACCAAAACCTCCTAGGCAGTTTTTGAATTCATGCCGTCGACAGTTTACAAAATTGTCCATAAATTGAGTTATATAACATGAAATTATGTAAAACCAAAGCCAATGGTTAGGCAACCCATAGGGCTATCGTCTCCAACTGGAATTATGTAAAAATACTTAATATATAAGGTGCAATAAATTTTTGAGTTGGACAAACAGAAGCTGCATTTTAGAAAAACATGAAGTTCAAAGAAAACCTTTCAAGTTCACATCATTAACGTAACCACCAAAACATGGGAATCTACTAAAACTACCACAAAACCAAGGTACACAAAAGTTTAAGAGGATATTTACACTACTTAAAGTTTGTTGATTGGTTTATAATATCGATTCAACATCGCCGACGGCATAAATCAAAAAAAACGACCTAGGAGGTTTCGCGATAAGTATTTTAGTATGCCTAAACATGCCGTCGGACTACCAATTTTGATATGTGGTAGCTACCTGAGTATTCTATGCCCTCTGAAAATTTCGTATTGTTCGGTGATCGTTTTCTATGTCAAAGAATTTTTTGTTACTCCATGACCAGGTGAATAAAATTTTCAAAATAAGGACAGTGTTACTAAAATTTCTTCACCCGGTCATGGAGTAACAAAAATTTGTTTGACATAGAAAACGATAACCGAAAAAATATGAAATTTTCAGGGAACATAGAATACTCATTTAGCTACCACATATCAAAATTGATAGTCCGACGGCATGTTTCGGCTTACTAAAATGCTCACCGTAACACCCTAGGCTGTTTCTCGGATTCATACGGTCGCAGTTTACAAAATTGTCCATAACTTGAGTTATATACCATGAATTTATGTGAAACCAAAGTCAATGGTTAGGTAACCCATAGAGCTATCGTTTCCAACTGGAATTATGTAAAAATACTTAATATATAAGGTGCAGCATAATTTTGAATTGGTCAACAGAAAGTGTAGTTTGGAGAAACAATTCACCCAATGATGTAGCGAAAAAATTTCTTTGACATAGAAAATGATCACCGAACAATATAAAATTTTCAAGGAACGTAGAATACCCATGTAGCTACCACATATAAAAATTTGATAATCCGACGGCATGTTTTGACACACTAAAATTCTCACCGAAACATCCAAGGCAGTTTCTCGGATTCATGCTGTCGAAATTTACAAAATTGTCCATAACTTGAGTTATATAACATGAAATTATGTGAAACCAAAGCCAATGGTTAAGTAACCCATAGGGATATCGTCTCCAACTAGAATTATGTAAAAATACGTAATGTATAAGCTGGAGCAAATATTTAAGTTGGACAACAAAACTGCATTTTAGAGAAAATGAAATTTACCAAAACCTTTAGGAATCGATTGTATTTCGTGCTTTGTTCCTCATAGCAACTGGGGATAAAAAAGCACCAAATTTGATGACTTATTAAGGAAAAAATGAATATATTTTTATAAAGTTATTGGTCAATTTTTTTTGTTAGTTTTTTTTTAATTTTGTTTGAAACATGGTAGGTTGATTAAATGAAATGACATTTAACAAATACGAATAAAACAAATTTTAAAAAATCTTAGGGTGCGTTTGATTGTAATACATTTTTTATGAAAAAAAAAATTTTCCACCTATTTCTTAACTAAATATGTTTGACAGCCACATTTTTTCATGGAAAACACTTTTTCTCACTTATTTTTGAATTAAGCGTTTGATTGATTTGTAGTAAAACATTTTCTCATTTACGTTAAAAAGGCAACATTTTATTTGAATTGTTTAATTATTTTTATTACAGTGAGTTGCTTAAGATTTTTTTTTCCCACAAAGTTTAATTTTTTCTCTAGTAACTTGTAATGCACTAAAATTTAATAGTTTTTGTTTATTTTTGTCTCAGTTCATTGTTATAATAATCGCTCAACATATTTTATTTTATTTTGACAAAGATTTTTTTGTTTTCCAATAAGTCGATACACTAATAAAATAAATTTAACAAATAAAAAAAATATAAAATAATATAAAAAAATAGTTAGGCTTGTTGAGTAACTCTACAATTTATTTTACTAACTTGAATATACAGTAATCATAAAAATTTATGAAAAAGAAAACAAATAAAGGCAAAATATAAATTAACTTTTGTTTATATAAATCAATGAATTTTTATTTTTTTTTTAATAATGTTGTCGAGTTACACATTTGATTAATATTTTGTTATTGTCTCACGAGCAACTCGACAATATTTGGTTGTTTGAATTTTTTTTTTTTTTTAATGTTATCTAGCAACTCGACAATATTTGGCATTGAAATTTTTTTTTTTTTTTGTTAGTGTTGACACTAAGCCATTGGAAAAAAAAATTTGTTTTTTTTTTGTTTTTTTTTTTTTTTTGTGTTATATTGTCGAGCATCTCGACAACACAAACAATGAAGTCATTGAAAATGGGCTTTGGCCCAATTTCACTTTTTGTTAAATGTTTTTTTTATTTTAATGGTGCCTTTTACTTTTTTAATTTTTGATTTTGTATTCATTTATTGTAGGGTGTGCAAATTAGTACATTTTAACAACAAATTTTTTTCTTTTAATTTATTTTTCTTATTTTTTTTCTTTTACACCTAATTTTTATTCATTGTTTTACTATTTGTTTTTATTTTACCTTTTAAATCTACAAATTATTCTAAATAAATGCTATTAATTTTTTCCTTTTACTATTCACACACATTCGTCAAGATTAAAAGTTGTAGGACTTCATTTATAATGTTATTTTATTTTATTATTTTTTTATGCTGCATTTATTTAGAATAATATATAGAAAAAAATTTGAAAAATATAAAAAATTTACCTTACAATTCAAAAGGTAAACTGAATTAAAATCGAAATTAAAAAAAAAAGTCGAGTTATCTGACAAATTTTTGTATGTTTTTCATTATTGTATTTTTTTTAGAGTTACTCAACAAAACCAAAGCCAAATCTAAAAAAAAAAAAAGTTGCAAAGTGAACAAAAGCTGATTTTATAAAAATTTAATGCAAACATGCAGGACAAAAGGGTGATAGTTGGATGGCCAATGTCAAAAAAAAAAATTGAGGTAGATTAGTTACAAATTTGAAAGGTTTGGACCAAAAGTGCAAATTTAAAAAATAAAAAAATGTCAAAAAAAATTTGGACTGTTGTGAAACTAGAAAACTAGAAAGAAAAGATAAAAGAACAAGAGATAGTCAAAATTCAAGTGTGTTAATTTATTATAACAATGACCCTTATTTATAGGGTCCAAAGGGAGTTACAACTTGATTAGAATACACTCTTCTGGAGTAAGTAGATAACTATATAGACATCTAGATACAACTAAATAGTCATTCATCATTATCTATAATTTCATAACACTCCCCTTGAATGACTTATTACACAATAAGCGCTTGTTGTTTGGTAAAACCCAATGGGACAAAAATGCCAATAGGGAAAAAAAATTATCAAAAATTGGAGTACTCAAATGCTGGCTCATTAAAACCTTGTCAGGAAAACCCAGTGGGACAAAACCTGAGCGAAAGAAAAAGAGTACAGCTACTCCTCCTGATTTCACTCAATGAAAAAAGTTTGTATCGAGCTATCTGTATCTTGTACGCAAAGTCTTCAATGTCGCTATCTTCTTAGAATTTGTATAAAACAATTTTGGTGAAATGTATTCCATGTTATAACCTCCAGCAATATCATCTTCATACACTATCTCTGGTTGACTGTAATCAGCATGATGGTCTGATGCTATTATATTAAAAATAGATCTTGTTGTTGTTCCCTTCAGGGATCTCATATACAATTTATAATACATGGGAGTATAACCATAGGGTTATGATGAAAGTAAATATTTTGTAGGTTATAGACATCCATAACTATAAGAATTATAACACTTCTTATTGGATATCATTTACACAAAGAATATGCCTCATTAAAACCTTACTAGGAAAAAACCCTGTGGGAAAAAATCATAGTAAAGGAAAAAGAGTACATAATTCTTTTAATACGCCATGCAAATTGCCTCATTAAAAACCTTGCCAGGAAAACCCAATGGGACAAAACATTGGTCAAGGAAAAGAGTACAATGTGTATTTACTCTCCCTCATTATAATATTAGTTCAGATCTGTACTTTGATCGATTGAGTTCTCGAAAAGTTGAACTATATGCTTCAGGCATATTAAATCCTCCAGGGATTTATATACATTGTTTTATTAATCATGCCAGATGAGTTGGTTATACCAATATTCATTATATACATATATGTCATGCATTGACAGACTAACAAGATATCAACTTATGATTGATTTACATAAGCTTTTGCGAAATTCATAATGTTAAAAGTCGTGCATTACATGTTACGACTTCATTTTTCCATTTCTTTTCGCATAAACATACACCTTTAGGTTCTCGACTATAGATCCAAGGACTTGTGTTTCTCTAGTCGGGTTCAATTTATTTGGATTGCATCCTTTTATTTGGTCAATTTATTCTTTGATGATTTCTTTCAATATCCTCGCTACCTTTCATAATATGAAGCGCTTCATTATGTACAATAATATTGTCAACAACATTTATTTTTGAATCCATTTCTTTCTCATAACGACATAACTTAACGAGATCTTTTCGTTTTATTATTTCAAATAATGATCCTCTTACGAGTTTTATAATTAGTTATGTCTATATACTCTCCAAGAGTATACACCTCCTCAATAGGATCATCTTTATAATTGGCTTCATTTTTTATTTGAGAATTTTTGAATCAAATGTCACCACGCTTGCGTGTCATTAATTACGATATAATGTTAATGGATTGTCCTTCAAGGACGCTAATATAAATTGGAGCATTTAGAGTCTGGTATATGAGATTTGATTTAATCTCTTTGGTCAAGAAATGCATCATCAAATTGTATAACTTACAAATGAGTTATTTGTCGAACTTCCGGTTCATATTGTCTTGTACAAGGATCTAGAAAATATAATATACTGCCATTTTCATGTATTCTTTCCAGCTACTTAATTTCTCTTCCCTAATGTTGAGAAAACTATCTTATCAAAATGACATTCGAAAAACCGCATTATAAAATATCACCCGTTATGACTTAATATATTTTATAACGTTCCATACTAAACATGTATTCTCAACATTTTTCAAAGTCCATCTCAGTGCACTATGGTGGACCGATTATACATATATTGCACTATAAAAAAATTCATTAGATGGATAATATTAGGCTCTGACCATAAGCCAACTATAGCAGGGGTAACTTTGATATTGGCATGATGCGTATAAGTGTTTCTGCATATAACATAGCATTCCCTAGACAAAAATGAGAAGCGCTTTGTTCTCAATAGTAATGGTTTAGAATTTAATTGGAGGCATTGAAAAACAATATTGCTAAACCATTTAAAATCATCTCAACTGATATTTATTAAAAGTTTGAGATTTAGACTCACTAGTATTGACAAGACACATCATCGTCTTGATTGTATAATCTGAAAATTATGCTCATAATTTAATATTTGAGCAAGTAATCTCGCAAACTTCAAGTTGCCAATAATAACACCATACAATCATCTAATAGATGTATCTATCAGATACAAATAATATATAGATGGTCAACATGGAGGGTGATGGGGCCCCATAAATCACCCTAAATAATTTTCAGAAATGTAGGGAATTCAGTCCCGATTTTATCTAGTAAAGGTCTACTTGTTTATATATCATGAGAACAAACATCACTTGAGAATTCATTATATTGAAAAATCTTCTGGTTTTCAATAGATATCCTCATTAATAAGTCACATCATATTGATCCGGGATGGTCTAACCAGTATTGCCAATCAATAAAATTTCGAAGTATTAAACTTACGGTTCCATATAATTTAGCAAATATATTTTTCGTTTATTTGAGTAACTACATAATGAACAAGAAAATATAATTAATTTTCTATTAGACATTGTATAATCATATAATTCACACTAATCAATGTCAACATAACATGATTTATATGCTTTTCTTGTGAATAAGCATTAGTTGATTAATTACTCATTTATATCACAATTTAATTTTGTGATATGATATTTTCAAGACATGTGCTTCTTCTAGAGCACAATAAAATATTATTTCTAATCTTGCTCAATATTTTTCTCGAATATAAAAATTATAACGTCATAAAAATTAATACTCTTCTCGAATATTTAAATTGTAACGTTATGCTCTTCAAGAGCGACTAATATTTTATCGAGAATATTATAACGTTGTGCATCTTCGTGGACAACAACAAATCATTATTCAAGTAAAGATTTATTATTTATAAGTAATATTATAATATTCTATAAGAATATTATATCTTATAAAATTAAACTTTTAGAGCAATTAATATTCTCTTGAAATATTAATATAATATAAAATATTGCTTATTTGAAGCAACATTAAAATATTCTTCTAGAATATTTATATGTTAGGTTGTGACATACAATACAATATTCTTCAGGAATATTGATATTATTGTAAAATTATGTTTCTTCAAGAAAAGCACAATTAAAACAAATCATTATAAATCATTATTCCTGAATATTATAAAGTTGTGCTTATTCAGGAGTTACAACATGTAAATATGTGCTCTCCAAGAGCAATATTATAATATTCTTATAGAATATTATATCTTATTGAATTAAGCTATTCAAGAGCAATTAATATTCTATTAGAATATTAATATATAAAAAAATTGTGCTTCTTCAGGAGCAACAATATGATATTGATATATGTAAACTATTACTACTTCAGGAGCAATAGTTCATATTCTTCTAGAACAATAAAATATTCTTCTATAATATTTATATGTTTAGGTTATGAAATATAACATAATATTCTTACGGAATATTGATAGAATTATAATTCTTCAGAAAATAAAAATAAACAAATCTTGTTCAAGAATATTTTATAACAATAAACACACCGATTTGTTGTCCTTTGCCGTTGAATAAAAGTTAAAGCATTGTTATATCTAATTAAAGCATGAATATTTCGCTTTAATTGCTTCCCATAAAAATGTCATAACAAAAGTCTAATATGAGTTGGACTCATAAATCAAAGCAAGGATAGAGATATAAAGACTAACCAGGTTGGTGCCGTTTGAATTTCTTTTGAGAAAGTGAACTTTGGGCCACTAAGCTTTTGTTTGTTCTTTATGGTATTTTGATATCACCGTTTGGTGCCTAGTTTTGCTTCTCCTTTTTCTTTTGAATAAAAGAAAATAATATCTAATTGCTAACTCGAGTTGGCTAGAATCTCGTCTTGATAACGTGTTGTGAAACTAGAAAAATAGAGAGAAAAGATAAAAGAAACGTAGATAGTCAAAATTCAAGTGTGTTAATTATTTATTATAACAACGACCCTTATTTATAGGGTTCCAAAGGAGTTACTGACTCGATTAGAATACACTCTTACGGAGTAAGTAGATAACTACATGTATATCTGATACAACTAAATAGTCATTCATCATTATCTATAATTTCATAACACTACTTTTTAAAAAAAAAATTTATTTTTTATTTTTTTTGTCGAGTAACTCGATAAATTTAAAAAAAAATTGTTTTTTTTTTAAATTCAGTAACACTTACGACAAAATTTAAAAAAAAAAATTTAAATTTTTTAATTTTTTTGTTGAGTAACTTGACCAATTCAAAAAAAAAAAATTCTTTTTTTTTTAAAATCGAGTAACTCGATAAAATTTTAAAAAATTTTTTTTTTTTTTTTAAAAATTCGAGTAACTCGACAAAATTTTAAATATATATATATATATATTTCTTTTTGAAATTCAAGAAACTCGATAAAATTTTTAAAAAAATTTTTTTTTTTTTTAAATTCGAGTAACTCGACAAGATTTAAAATTTTTTTTTTTAAATTCGAGTAACTCGACAAAATAAAAAAAAAATTTTTTTTTTTTTTGGCTAGTAACTCGACAAAATATATAAAAAAAAAATTATTTTTTTATTTTTTTGTCGAATAACTCGAGAAATTTAAAAAAAAATTATTTTTTGTCGAGTAACTCGAGAAATTTAAAAAAAAAAAATTTAATTTTTTTTTCTCAAGTAACTCGAGAAATTAAATATATATATATATTTTTTTTTTACCTTCTCTGGTATTTCTCGAGTTACCCGAGAAAGTAAAAGTGTTTTTTTTTTTTTTTGTTTTTTTTACTTTGCCTAGTTATGAAGCAAAGTGGGGGAAAAAAGAAAAATAAAAAAATTTCAAAATTTCACTTAGTCATGGATTAACAAAAATTCATTTGACATAGAAAACGATCACCGAAAAATATGAAATTTTCAGGGAACATAGAATACTCATGTAACTACCACATATCAAAATTTGATAGTCCGACGGCATGTTTTGGCTTACTAAAATGCTAATCGAAACATCCTAGTTAGTTTTTCAGATTCATGCTGTCACAGCTTTTAAATTGTCCATAAATTGAGTTATATAACATGAAATTATGTAAAACCAAAGCCAATGGTTAGGTAACCCATAGGGCTATCGTCTGCAACTGGAATTATGTAAAAATACTTAATATATAAGGTGCAGTAAATTTTTTAGTTGGACAACAGAAACTACATCTTAGAAAAACATGAAGTTTAACAAAACCTTTCAAGTTCACATCATTAACGTGTAACCAAAACATGGGAATCCACTAAAACTACCACAAAATCATGGTCCACAAAAGTTTAAGAAGATATTTACACTACTTAAACTTTTTGATTGATTATAATATCGATTCCGACGCGAGCGGCATAAATTGAAAAACAGCCTGGGAGGTTTCGCAGAGAGTATTTTAGTATGCCTAAACATGCTTGTCGGACTACAATTTTGATATGTGGTAGCTACCGAGTATTCTATGTCTCCTGAAAATTTCGTATTGTTCGGTGATCGTTTTCTATGTCAAAGAATTTTTGTTACTCCATGACCGGTGAATAAAATTTTCAAAATAAGGGTAGTGTTACTAAAATTTCTTCACCCGGTCATAGAGTAACAAAAATTTGTTTGACATAGAAAACGATAACCGAAAAATATGAAATTTTCAGGGAACATAGAATACTCATTTAGCTACCACATATCAAAATTGATAGTCCGACGGCATTTCTTGACTTACTAAAATGCTCACCGTAACACCCTAGGCGTTTCTCGGATTCATACGGTCGCAGTTTACAAAATTGTCCATAACATGAGTTATATACCATGAATTTATGTGAAACCAAAGCCAATGGTTAGGTAACCCATAGAGCTATCGTTTCCAACTGGAATTATATAAAAATACTTAATATATAAGGTGCAGCATATTTTTGAGTTGGTCAACGAAAGTGCAGTTTGGAGAAACAATTCACCCAATGATGGAGTGAAAATTTCTTTGACATAGAAAATGATCACCGAACAATATGAAATTTTCAAGGAACGTAGAATACCCATGTAGCTACCACATATAAAAATTTAATAATCCGACGGCATGTTTTGACACACTAAAATCCTCACCGAAACATCCAAGGCAGTTTCTCGGATTCATGCTGTCGAAATTTACAAAATTGTCCATAACTTGAGTTATATAACATGAAATTATGTGAAACTAAAGCCAATGGTTAGGTAACCCATAGGGATATCGTCTCCAACTAGAATTATGTAAAAATACATAATGTATAAGCTGCAGTAAATATTTAAGTTGGACAACAAAAACCGCATTTTACTTGTGTCCATGTTATGGTATCTTTGTCTTCAAGGAAAATGCAAGCAAATGTAATGGATTATGTCGCAAGTTGTTACAAAAGGAAGCCTATTTGAAGACATATTCTTCTACAATTTCTCCACTACCAGGTCTCTGAATTATGGCCCAATGCAGGTAAGCACCCATTGACACCTCATGTCCATACTCAGAAGAAAGCTGGGAGGCCTAAGAAAGTAAGAAGGAAAGAGCCTGGAGAAGTGCCACAATCGCAGACCGGGACCGGGACCGGGAGTAGGGTAGGTCTGAAAATTCGGTGTAAAAAATGTGAGCAACATGGTCATAAAAAAAAGGACATGCAAAGGTGCAGAACCACCAGCTTCAACTTCTTGAAATCAGTTGAAGAAGAAGATATGAAGAACCTAAATTTTTTTTTGGCACCTCTCTTCTTGGTTTCTTCATTGTAATTGGAACAGACACATTTTGTATTTACTATTGTCTAGTTTTCATTTTTTGGGTTCTGTAATTGCTGGGAGTTTTGTAAGTCTCTCCCTTTGGTGTAATTTACATATTTGAAGCAATTGCAGTCTGTTCGGTATCAAATGGAAAATTTTGTTCTTTATACTGTGTTGTTCAGTCCAGTCAACTTATGTTGATTTGGCGTCAATATGGGGACCAAACCTGCAAAATATGTAATAGGATATGGACCAAATGTGCCAAATAAACTCAATTTTTAGGACATTCCATGTCAGATAATTTCTACTACATTGACCGATAATGCAAAACTATCAAAAAGATAGGGACCAAACGTGCCAAAAAAACAAAACACCATTTATTTCCATTTTCCATTTAGGGATCTTGCTCCATACAGTGTTGATAGAAAAATACAACTGCAATACTAGAAGCTTTTCCTACAATCTACATAGTTCAGAACTATATCAAGACTGCAATACGAACATTGTGATAATGCCACATAAAAACCCAAACACCCACATTTTTCATGCCCATCTTTTCTCATTTTAAGGATCTTCATTGCTTCTTCATTCTCATTCTTCGACCTAAGCAAGCCAGGGATTATCTGTGTTGATCTAATGCACATGGGTGGACCACACCAACTGAAAAATCCACACCCACCTGTTTTATGTTCAAGAACAACAAAAAAATAAACATGATTAAGGCAAAACGAACTGGATTAGCCAAAAACATAAAAAACTTGTTCTGCAATGGCAAACCCGTCTTCTTAGACATGTATGGAACCTTCTTCCGGGATTAGCATCTGTCCACGACGTCTTCAGCTCAATTGGCAAGCCACAATTACAAAAACGGAGATCCATCTGTGCAAATAAGGAAAATTTTCTATCCAAAAAAGTGTCCCACGGCAACATACATACATATATATATATATATATATATATATATATATACACACACACACACACACACATGTAATATGTAGGGGAAAAGTCAGCAACCAACGCGGGAAAGAGTGGATACAGTGTTTTAACAAAAATGCCCTAAAGAAATGAAGTGTGTGTACTTCACGCGATGAAGTTCCGTTAAAACATAATGAAAATGGATGGGAAGGACCATTCACACCAAAAACATTTGAAATAGAGGCTAAACTGTCAAAAATGAAACAATAGGTCCTCAACCCGCAATAAGTACAAAAGTCAGAGACCATTTGTGCAAATAATCCATTTTTTATTTATACGTCCCTAATTATTTTGAGCATGAGGTAATCGCCTCCTGAGTATAAAGTCCAGGACTACTTGTGTGAGAGAAAAAAATAAAAAGAAACTATTTATAATCACAGACCGTAGGGAGGTTTACTCCGCTACAAGCACATAAAAAATTACGTCTTTGTCCGTCACTACGTCTTCATCATCTCAAACCAAAATTCATATCTCTCTCTCATTCCTCCATTTCTACATATTCATCAAAATCAAATTCCTTCTAACAAAACTCTCTCTCTCTCTCTCTCTCTCTCTCTCATTCTTCTCAACTCCTCAATCTATTAAAATCATCTACGGTCGAATTCCACTGCAAACAAAAGCGGTATACTAGTAAACTAAAAATTTAAATTAATTCTCAAAATACTTTCTAACATATTTTTTTTATCAAATTACTGTTTCATTTTTTTTACATTAATATTTATTTATTTATTTATTTACACACAATATATAATTCTTTTGTAACACTTGTAATAAAAATTGTGTTACACTGCGATCGATATCACCACCACCACTATTACCACCGCCAACATTAACCACCCGTGTTACGCAACCGCAACCACCACTATTGATACAATTATACAAAATATAACACTTTGTAACACACTGTCCACCTTGCAAGTATAAAATGTGTTACTATGTTACAAGATCACTACCACCACCATATCTACACTACCACAATCGGAGAAATACAAAGTATAACACTTGTAACAATATGTTACGCGCCACTCTGTAAGTGTAACATGTTTAACAAACTCTGTTATATGACTGCTGTCACCACCACATCTGCATTGTCATAGCCACTAGAGAAAGTGTTCACCACCATGATAGGAAAAACAACACCACACCACCTCAAAATCACTAGATCTGCACCACTATTACCAAATCCAATCGCATTCCACCACCATCTCAACCATATTCAGTCAGTTCCACCATCTCTAAGACCCAAAACAAACACAAACCCAACATTCTAGCCCGACTATTGCCTAAACAAGACCGGCCAGCAGCATCACCGCCATAAAAATATTGTTTCAACACTTTCTAAAACTAAAATTTCACAAAAATTGAGGAAGATGGAGAAAATAATCCAACAAGAAGATGGTGATGGCCTTGAGGAAAAAATTAACAATAATAATAGAAACAATAGAGTATGGAGTGGGATTTTGAATTCCATCATTATTTTTAGATTATGTGAGTATTGATGGTGATGGGGTGGCTACATTAGATTATGTGAGTATTGATGGGGATGGGATGGGGTGGGGTGGGATGGGGGGGTGGGGGGTGGGGTGGGGTGGGGCTTGGTTTGGAGGGAAAAATGTATTTGAAAGGAAACTTTCCTCATCTTGTTTCCTACCATGCGGTTATGTAAAATATAGATTGGAGCTGTTGTGTAAAATATAGATTGAGGTGGAGTTTTGAGTTTAATTAATTTAAATATTAAATAATTATACAATATTTTTAAAATAAGTATATACATACTGTAGTTTTAAAATTATTTTAAAAAATACTAGTAGATATAATTTCCTTTAAAAAAAAAAAAACATATAATTTTTGCAATTGAACTAGCTCCACCTTCACTTAGAACACAATGGTAGTATCTTGCGCATTAATTTATAGGATAATGATCTCCTCCTCATGATGGGAGGAATTATAATGTCCACATGACACATGTCATGTGAACATTAGACAGAAGTGATTGACTTCTTTCTCTAATGCCCACATGACACGTGTCATGTGGACTTTATAATTCTTCCCACCATAGAGAGAAGATCATTACCCTTAATTTATATTATGAAAACTAAATTGTACCGGTGATCCTATACAAATTTATAATTTTGCAACATATTGGGAAAATTAATATTATGTATTCCATGAATCAGTTTGGTGAATCGATTGGACAAGTTGAAGTTCAAATAAGAGTTAGATTAAGAATCTCGATTTGAAATGAGAAAATAAAAAATAAGTTTTCAATCCAGGTCGAATTAAAATCATTATATTAAAGTATCTCTAGGTGAATCGAGAATCTTAAAAAAAACCTAAAACACTACGACAGCTTGCCCATGTTTGGTTCTACATTTATAATATCTTGTTAAACTATACAAGAATTCGGTTGACAAATTAGTCCTAAAGTATTGGTTTTTATTTTAACTGGAAAAAGGTTTCAAATTCAAATTTCCCTCCCTAGTTAAGTAGTTATTGAAATAGCCCCTAATTATATAGGAAAATTTGAAAGAGAAAAGAAATAAATATTGAAAAGATAAATGCTAGTAAAATAAAAAAAAGGTAAAAATGATCTTAAGCTCATTTACAATTAGCTTTTGTCAAGCCCAATTTCGACCTCTTTTATAAAAAAATCTAATTACATTATTAGTAGAAGAAAGAATTTTCTAAATCTCAACACTATGTCAAATTAGATGTAAGAGCAGCACTTGTAATGAAGCAAACAGGTAAACAAGCAGAGTAAAACAGTTTTAGTGTTTATATGATCAAGCTCTAATGCTAATGTCCCAGTTAAGTACCTAGCTACATAGCCTCTACTTTAGCCTTTGACTACAAAAAACAACTCTGTAGGTTTAAGACGAGATTTATGTGTGTACATATGTCCCTCTCTAATAGTTTAAACTTTTAGATAAGATAGTTAACACCTCAATACATGGAGACAGGGCTCCTTCTACCATCCTCCATTCACTAACCCGCTCAACATGTGGAACTGTAACGAAGATTTTTCTCATAGTAGTCTATCAGCTGCATTTTAAAAGAAAGCAATACTATGAGATTGATAGTTTATTACTAGGCAGGTTAATTATTATTACGTCAAAGAATCATTCATTGTAAATGAACCATAATTGAAACACTTACCAGAAGTGGATTGTTAGCTTTCAAAAATTTGTTATCCACCATCACTTTAGTACCATCAAGCCTGTAGGCAGAAACGAAAATTACAGAATTTAACCAAAATAAAGATTCATGAACACGTACATTCCTGGACAACCAAAATATTGTCAAATGAGACAAGCTAGAATGCAATCTAAAAAGAAAAAGGAACTAAAACTATACAAATTCGAACTGATCTTTGAGTTCACTCCGAAGAAGAACATTTGGATACTTTTTAAGAAAAAACCAAAGACAGTTCAATCATCCTAAAAGCTGAACATTTAATACCTCGAAAAACATCCACATGATTGTTTAATGTCGATAAACAACAATAGGGCTTCAAATAATTTTGAAGAAGCAAAAACCTTTCAAGAAAGGCAAGTTGGCGTCAATATGAATGGCCATAAAGTCAGAACTTTCAAAACTGAACCTAAACTGACACTTATTCCCAACCCAAGTAAATAGCATGATTTTCATTCAGCAATTGCAGTGTCGCCTGTTGCATGTTATGACCACGTGCCATACATTTGTCAAAAGTCGAACAGAATATACATCACTCTTCCAATGTTTAACATAGTAGTTACTAGTCTCTGGTGAAGCTCAATTTTTCAAATATTTTATCAGGTTATGTTTCGATAAATTAAAATATAAACAAATACCAAAAAGAAGTTGTATGCTAAAGAAAATTGGGCCACACTTCATATGGATCTTTTTTTCCAGGAATAATATTCTAACTAGTGGGCAGGACAGTCAATTTCTATATCTTCCTCTAGATTAGATTTAGAAATATGTAGGAAGCATGCATCTCCATTTTTTTTCCATGCATCATTGCACACCGAATTATGGCGATTATTTTGAAGTACTGCAATTTATAATCAAATTAAATTATCTTAGCGATATCTTCTTCTACCTTATTTACCTATAAGGCTCTAAGTAATGGTGTACAATCCCTTCTCACCATTTTTCTTTTTTTTTTTTTTTGACAATTTTACCCTTCAAATTCTGGTATACAAGAAAATACCACAAAACACAATAAAACCCCTTAGTATGCAAAAAAAAACTGAAATAGCATCTATGTAGTCAGACAAGCTTAACCTAATCAAAAGATCATTTTTAGACATATCGTTATCTACTTTTGAAGTGTATCCATTAAATATGCACTTCCATTCTGTTCTATTTCAAGAATCTCCATGCAATATGCCAACATCTTTCACAATGGAATTTTTTTTTTCAAAGCTATTATTACCCTGACAAATTGAGTTCCATCATTGAGCAATATACATGCATTATTGTAGTTCTAAAACAAATTGAGACTGATGAGCAATGGTCTTCACAAATCCAAAACTTCAAGCAACATGGAGGATTTCAAACACCAGAGAATTAGAAAATGTCTATGCCAATTAACCTCGAGAAAAGACATTGTCTATATTCATTTAATTTGTAACCAAAACCTAATACCAATGATATCATTGTCACGTATAATTGGAACAGTTAGTCTAAAATATAGAGCTACAACCTCCTATTGTTTGTTCCAATATTTGCCAAGAAATTGAGATGGTACGATTGAACACCCTTGCAACCGCTACTATCTACTCTTTCTAACTCTCAACTTGATAAATTACTATTTACAAGATTTCATTCTTTTATGGATTTAAAGGCACATTTAAAATTATATTGCATTCGCAAAGAGAAGGTCATGCTAACTTTAGTGCATGGGGTTCACATTTAATTACGCATATAATTCACCAGTTAAACATGAACTGAGAAAGTTGGAGTTGGTGGATCACAAACCTCACAGCATCAAAAGCTACTAAAACCTCTTCAACGTTGTTTGAAATGGAAATTTGATAGCTTATAGGCTTGATGATCCTAGCAATAGTAGTACCCAGCTTTCTGGAATCCTCAAGCTGACTCTTGCAATTTGTATTGTTCCCCAGAAATTCAGAACTTTGAACACCTCCTGGTTCAGCCATAGTACATGTTGCAATTGCATTTTGTGCATCATCCATAGTGTACGATACTGGATCTTTCTTGAACCTCTTGACAGAACCAGATTTCCTCTTTTTAGCTCCAATGCATTGACTGGACAGAGCTGGATCTACAACATAAGCCATCTGCAACCCATTTGAAAAGGCATCTCCTGTTGTCACTTGGCCTTCTTGGGAAGGCACAGAAAGCCTGTCCACATTATCCTCACTGGTTATCATTGCTCCCTTTAGTTCACACAGCTTCAAATCCAACTCACTTTGTTCATTCCTTCCTTCCAAAATCATTTTCAGACCATTTTCATTTACTTTCTTGGATGTTTCAACACCATTCACAACACTAACATGAGTCTCCCCATTGTCATTTGCAGCAGCGGAGTCATTTATCTGCGGAACGGGTATAGGATCTTTTGTAATCCTAACCCTGTGTGAGGGCACATTGTAAGTGGCAGCCACAGGAGATCCCTTCTGATGCTTTTTCTTTGTTTGGGTGTGAGTTATACCACTCTTGCGCTTTCTCTTACGTGTGGACCGACTTTTCCCTGCTTTCCAACTTCAAATCCAATAAAACAACAAAATCCCGAACAAAAAATGTCAAAACTAGGCATTCATTCATAGATTACGTAAATATTATCAAACTAAAATAACGTTCTAATTATTCCATTCATAAAGACATTATAACACTAGTAACATTGATAAAACCAAGTTGAAACAGAAACAATAAACCTTTCTTCAAATGCATCAATAACATCTGAGCATTGCAGGAGATTATCCAGAGGCTCCCATGTATTTGCTGCTTCCGACCAACCTCGCCTTGCCAAAAACATCCATTACATTAATCAACACAAAAACCATTTTCAGGCCATTTAAGCACTAATACACTGTTATTTTCTCTCCAAATTTCACATAAAATGCTATACTCATTGATTTTCTGATTACATACCATTTGATCAGATACTGCAGTTGGCCCTGCATTTTCGCCGCATTCCAAAAAGCCCACAAAAATAAGAGAGCCACAAATCATCATAAAGAAAAGTAAATTTCATTAAATCCACCCAAGAGTCCTTTTTCATTTTCTTACTCCAAGCAAACAAACAAAACGAAACAATACCAAGAGGCCACAGAGGGATGACTGTATACCTTCCGAATGCGTTTCCTGCGCACAGCTTCAATCTCATAGTACCCATCAGCTAGCTTCGGCCTCTCGGTCTCTACCTCCAACTCGGGTTCTTCGATTTTCGAGTTTTCCAACTGCTCAGAGTCTTCCTCCTCTCCTTCTTCTTCTTCTTCTCCTTCAAAAGAAAGTTCAGTAGCTTCAAATCTTTCACTTTCCTTCGGATTCTTCACCACCACCGCCACCATATCGCCGCCACCATTGACAGCCGTTGTAGCCGGAATAGAGGGCTGAAGTGGAGAAGCCGGAGGGGGAGGGGAATGTCGAGGTTGTACGGACTCCATGGTTTTTCTCCTTTTCCCTCCTTTCATCTTCTCTCTCTAAAACTCTCTCTCTAGGATTTCAGTACAAATCTCTTCTGTACTTGGACAGTAAAAGGGGTTTTTGTTCCTCCAGGGATTTGGCTAGGCCTAAAAAAGGTAAATTACTTATAAGTAATATTAAGGGCTAAGCTTATAAGCTTATTTTAAGGAGTTTTTTGGGAGAGTAGATAGCACATTACGGCTGAAAAAACGTCTTTTTAACTTACTTTTTGTTGTAAAATTATAGAATAATTAGAACATCTCCAATGCACTCCGTCTATTATTTTTTAAACGTGCTACATAAATATATGTAGACGAAGTTATAAAAAAATTCTTTCCAATACATGCTAACGAGGACTACGTCTAGTTGATTTGGCACACTAAAAATA
Source organism: Forsythia suspensa (assembly GCA_023638005.1). Lineage (NCBI taxonomy): Eukaryota > Viridiplantae > Streptophyta > Magnoliopsida > Lamiales > Oleaceae > Forsythia > Forsythia suspensa. Next base: position 36,683,113 of record CM042671.1, read on the forward strand.
GACTGTTTAAAAAAGTCTGCGTCTAAACTTAGATTTGAGAGATCTCAAAGAATTTAAATCAATTTAAAGATTTTATTTTAAAAAAAGTCGAGACAAAGAAAATATAAATTGAATCCTTGTCAATTTTTAAAAAAATTAATGTCACATAAGCGATAATATTAATTTTAGATTTAAACTCATTATAAACGAATTTATAATTTAACCGTCTACAATAGGCGTTGTCTTATATATGGATCGTAAATTGCCTATTTTACCGTTTCACGCATAGATTACTGATATTTAAATGCATTGAAAATATTCTTATTGATGACTATTTAATCTCATAAGAATACTTAAATTAGTCTTATTTATTTGTATTTAAATTAGTTTATAACTCTTTTTGAAATTTTATAAATATGGATTCACAATTATAATAAAATTATAAAATTTATTTTCCTATATTATATTTCTATCTCTTTTTTTTTTTAATTTCATAACATATTATTAGTACAACCTCTTTTTTATCAAAATCGAAAACTAAATTCATATGTACTGAGTTGTAGAAAAACAAAGCAAATTTCAAAAGTGCAACAAATTTAATTATTCTTTCTGTTAACATTCCGTACGGCTTATTCTTTATGCAATATTCTCATTTTAATATTCTAGTTTTTGACATGATTATTATTGCATGGTAAATCGAGATCTTTTGCTTGATATATGAATATGTGTTGAAAACTTTTACATTTCCAACAATATATGATGTGATGTCATAGCTGTGTAAATAACTCTACCTGACAAGGCAAACAACATTGATTGGAACGTGATAACTTCTGAAAATCCTGAAAATGTATTCACGAGATGAGTTGGAATCAACTTGTGAGGGGTTATTCTCTAAGGAAACTGATAACCTGATCTGGGTGGGGTGCACTATTTGCATTTATTTTGAAATCACTTGTCATCGTGTTTCCACTTGGCGCTCACTCTGCACCCACCGAGCCTACCTTTTTTCAATTTCAAAATTGATCACGCCTATTCTCTAAACTATTTGCATTTATTTTGAGCATGTTCAATAGCTTTTTCTTCAAAAATCTATTTTTTACTTATAATTTTGAACTTTTCAATCTTTTTTACACTACAAAAAATTTTTAAAAGTCACTAACCAAAAAAACTCTACCAAACAAACCCTTTTTTGCCAGCCAAAATCTATACTTCACATGGCCTTAGTCCCATAATTATGTAGAAAAGTAGCATAAGGAATACAAATACTTGACCTTGAGGGCTTGTTCGGTATATAGACAATAGATAAAGATAATAAATAAGATTTATTTTATCTTGTTTGAACATAATTGATGTTCAGATAAATTTTTGTCCATATAATAATTTAAGTAAAAATGAAGATAATTTTTGTCCTCAGAAAGGAGATGACAAAAAATTTTATCCAAATAATGATTCACTTATTTTTTTTAAAAGACAAACTTACCATTTTTTAATATAGAATAAACCTCTTTTTGAACATTCATACTCTAGGATAATTGTCGCCGTTCGCCCTCCACCTCCGGCTGCCCACCACTGCCACTTCATCCTTTTTTTATTTACAAAATCTGACTTTTATCAAAATCTATTTTTTTAAAAGCAACTTGAAAATGTCTTCAAAATTTATAAAAGTTATAGATTTCATAAAATGTGTAATTAAAATTAATTGTTAATTTTATTTTGACTTTTTAACAATGTTTTAAGCAAACAAACAAATCCGAAGTTTGAATACATCTCAATTACAAAAGAATTTTATCTAGTAGTAGAGAGTACCATTTAAAACAAATTATACGCATAGAAGCAATCGCGTGAACTATAAGGATGATATAAACGCGTGTTTACACTTTAATGTTTCTCGATTGCTAATGTAGTATCTCCACGCAACACACTTTATTTTGCCCCTTCCCCTTCCCCTTCCCCTTCCCCTTCCTTTTTTATTTTGGCCATTTATTTACCCATTCAGCCCCCAAACCACTCTTTATTATCTCTAAATTATATCACCAAATTTCTCTTCCACTTCTAGTTTTTCATCTTCTTCATAGGTTAGTTATATATTATTAAAAAATTTATATTTTTTGTTTATTTGCATGTATTTTTTTTACAGATTAGTTGAAATATTCATTTTTTATTTTTTAGTTTATTTGCACAAATAATCTAATCGTACCAATTAAATTGTGCATATGCTTTTATTATTTGTGCATCAAATTGTCGTTTGTTGTTTTGTAAAATTATTATAGTGATGGAGTTTGAGAGTGAGGTCAATGCTTGTGCCTTAATCTATACCCCATTGTTGCCTACAGTTAGTTGATGCATTTTATTTCGTTAAAGTTTTGTAATGATGGAATTTGAAAGTGATGATAATATATATGTTCTTCAAGTGACTATTAGTGTTATCCTCCATTTTGAGTAGGAATTCGAATCATTCGATGAGGCGTACAATTTTTACAATCAATATGCATAAGAGGTGGGTTTTAGTACGCGAATAGAAAATAGTAAGAAGAAAAATGAGACCAATGAGTATTTCTGAAAATTATTTGTTTGCTATAAAGAGGGTAAGATGAACGAGACCTACCAGATGAGCCATAAAGATGTTTTGGCATGGGCTGGGAAAAAGAAACCGTGGACATGTACGTAGTGGGTGCAATGCTAAACTATCGATAGTGAAGCAACAAACGGGCGAATGGTGGGTTGTCATGAAATTTATTGAGGAACATAACCATCCACTTGTCATTCCTAGCATGGTACACTTGTTAAGGTCAGACTGGGGTGTCTAGAAAATAAAGAAGCCATACAACATTTTTTAGAAGCTAATATTCCTACATGTCAGCAAGTTCGAATTTTGGAATAGATACTAGAGGTTTATCCTCGCTTTGGTGTGTAGAGAAGGATATTAGGAACTATGAAATGGATGTATGACAAGAAATGATAGGTCATGATACATAAATACTGATCGAGTAATTTATCTTCGAGAAAGAGAAGAACCCAACTTTGTCTTCGATTATGAGACTGATGATAAGAACAAGTTTGTACGATTTTTTGGGTGACTATGATTCAGGAAGGTCATATACCTATTTTAGTGATGTCGTGATGTTTGACACAACATATAACATGACCAGGTACTCAATGGTCTTTGGTCAATTTGTTGGAGTGAACCACTATGACCGGATTGTTATATTTGGATGTGGACTGTTGAGCGATGAAACGACAGAATCATTTGTTTGGTTGTTGACTAATTTCATTGAATCCATGCCAAACTATGCAGCCCTAGGAGTGATAATCATAGAACAAAATGCTGCAAAGAGCTATCTCAATGGTATTGCAATCGACGTTGCATCGGTTTTATCTTTGACACATAGTGAAAAAATTTTTTAAAAAGGTGAATGTTGTGTTGTATAATGACCAGTATCACAGGTTTGTTAACATTATTAAATAATCTGAGTCGCTAAGTAGAGTTCAAACAACGATGGATCGATGTGATGGAAACTACAAAGTTAGGTAGCAATGAATAGTTGAGCAGTTTGTATGAAAATACGTAGTCGATGGGTACCAGCATACGTCAAACACATGTTTGCTGCAGGCATGACCAGTCGCTAGAGATCAGAGAGTGGTCACTCATTCTTGAAGATATATGTGGATAGAAAAAATTCTTTGACGAATTTCGTTGCCCAGTTTAATAGGGCATTAGTTAATCAGAGGCATAAGGAGATAGCTACTAATTGCTAATCATATCGATTTAAGTCAAACGCCAAGGGTTTTACTCAAGCCCTTTATGATGGAGAAATAGATGGTGCAGATATACACAAAAAAGATTTTTCTGTTTGTTATAGAATGAAATAGAACAAAGTAATTTCTACATTACTCGAAAAAGGTCAAGTTCCGACAAAACTAAAATATACTCAGTCCAGCGTTTTGAGCTAGGTAGAATATTTGATCTACCTCGTCCTCGTCAGTTAATTATTTCCCATCCATTAACTATATCTCGTGTAGTTGTCGAATGTTAGATTTTGATGGCTATCTATGCTGACACATGCTGTACTTCATGAATAAAAAACAAGTGATGCTCTTACCGGAGAAATATATTATCCGTAGGTAGACAAAGAATGCAAAGCAAGCCAGAGTGTTCAATCTAACAACTGGTTCATATGTTCATAATGGTCCTGGTCAATTGTTAATGTCCCGACACTGGATGTTATTTCATGCAACTTCAGATCTAGTTGACTGAGGGGTCTTTGGCAGATGCTCAAAACACTTTTCTATTGAGTAAGTTCAAAAGTTTGCGCATATGGGTCAAAGAGACAATGTCGGTGATGTCGGCATGAACAGAAATAGAAACAAGAGTTGAGAACACCCAAGTTGTTTGTGATCCTAATTCTGTTAGAGCAAAAAGTGCGGGTAGCGTCTAAAGTAGGGAAATGAGAAAACACTTTTCAATTCAATAAGCAGTGCCATGCATGTGGCACAAGTGGTCACGACAGAAGAATTTGTCCTACAATACAAAATATGTTAGTTAATGTTAAATGTTTCCTTACTCTTTGTTTTATTAGTGTTTGATCCATTTGTTTCATAATGTGTAATAATTTGATATGTGAGGTTGGACAATACAAATCAATCACAATACTTGCAGGATCCGTCAGACCAAACAGTATCATGTACCGAACTCCTAATATTTGTACCATGTGCCAGATCCACATTACGTTTACCTTGCGCCGGATCCACAGTACACATATCATGCGCTCCGAACCCACATGAGTATGATGTATGCTTTAACCCTCGTCGTTAATTATTACTTATAATGTACTAGTACTTTCTTCTTTCTACTTGTTATTATCAGTTGTTGTAATTATCAGTTATAAAATTTATATATTAGTCAAATTTTTAAAAAAAAAAAATCCATTAAAATAAAAATGAGAAAAAAAAAAATTACACTACTTAGAAACTAATTTTGGAATAATGTTAAGAATAATATTAATGAGAAAAAAAATAAGAAAAACGATTGATTGAAATAAGGAGAGAAAAAAATAAGGAAAATGCCACGATATGCGCACTTGGTACGCACAAGGTGCCCACTATATGGCATTCTCCTCTCCTCTTTTTTTTTTTTTCTTTACTTTCTGAGCATTTTTTGTTTTTTTGAATTACTATACAAAATTACTTATTTTTTATATAATAAAGTCAACTAAATTATTAGGCCAAACACTAAAAGTTAATTTGTTACTCAAATATAAACTAACTAATTATCTTGTAACTTTAATAAAAAAATAACATTAAATATATTATTTATTACATGATGTAAATAATATTTGATTCAATAAATATTATTATATATTATATTTAGTAAATTTAATTATTTGGTAGGGGTGGGGTAAATCTGGTGGGGGTTGGGAGAGGGGGCGATAGGTGGATTAAATAAGTCAAATAGGGAGGGCTAAAAAAAGTAGTTGTCTTAGAAGTACCACGTCAGCATCTGAGGAAAGATTTCTTTTTTCGACTCGGGGAACAGAGACCCTTCCTAGTTGTAGCGGGTACCATTCAAAACAAATTATATGCGTACAAATGTAGAATGGTAGGAGCAACCGCGTGACGTGAACTATAAAGTAATTAACTTTTGGGAATTAGTTTTTTGTTCAACGAACGCGTGTTTACACTTTACACTATAATGCTTCAAAATCTTTGACTGCAGCCGCAGGAGATTTTTGTTTAAGAACTCCATTTTGGCCTTCGTTGAACAAAAAACTAATTCCCAAAAATCCCACAGCAATTTTAATTAGGTAAACTTCTCTCTCCATTTTCTTGGATCAACTGCAATGGTTTCTTGTTTTCCCTCATTTTCGTTTACAATAATGGATTTTCCTGTTCTTGATTTTAGCCAATCTGTCTTGTTTTGGAAATCAATCGTATTTTTGCTTTAATCAAATTTCTTGAGAACATTAATGCGCACACAAGCAGGAGCTTTCTCAAAGTTCTTTTCTTTATTATTTTCGTCAAATATTTATAAATGGATGTTTTAGGTGACCTTTATTTTTGTTTCCCCGTTGTTTTCGTGGTATGAACGGCTCGTTTTCGATATAGAACTGTATATTCACAAATTGCCTTTGCCTCCATCCCTTGTTCTATAGAGAAGCTTGTTCTCTAAACGGCGGGGGTGGCGGTGGAATGGTGATCGGAATCTTTTATGGTGGATAATGTTGTATTCCTTGGTTCGGGAATTTTTTCTGATATATGACTCGAAAGAATTTGTAATCACGTATGTGATGGAGTACAAGAGAAGGCATGAGCCTTCATGGACCAATGGGACAAGGGACGTGGCTAGGCAGTGGCGCAGGGTCCTGGGTCCGCCGGTTCCTTTGGGAGTTGCGGTCGTCCTATTTTATTTTTATCACCTTTTATTGTTTCTTGTTTAAGGTCGATAAATTCCCATTATGACTTTATCTTTAATACTACTAGTTATCTTGTTTAGATTCGTTCGAATCCCTTTTAAGACTCATATTAGTTTTTTTTTCCCATTATTTAAGACTCTAGTCTTAAAAGTCTAGACTTCAGTGGACTTTTAATTGAGAATTGAGATCCAGTTCTTAAATAAACTGATTGATTCTTGATTGTTCAAAGAATTTATTATGTGAATACTTGCAGTTGTGGGCGTGGCATACAGCAGTATGTATCCAGGAGAAAGAATAGAAATCATTTCCCATCTTGTTCAAGATGATGCACATTTATAGGATTCATCAAGATGGAATTATACGCTGGAGTGATTTCTCATTCCTAGCTAATTTTTTTAAAAAGTTCAATAAATTTTTGTGTTTCTTTTGAATGTAATAGTGAGACATGTTTGCCTGTTTGGTGTGTTGGATTGGAGTGTGGTAGGATTAGGAAGAAAAACTAGTTAAATTTGTCTGTTAATCCATGCAATATGTAGTGTTGTTCAGTATTGGTGTGATTACCAAAGATGTAATATTATCTTGCTGCACAGAACTTCTTGACACATACTTCTTTTGTTTTTTTGTTACAGTTAATTGTAATTTTGATCCGAGTTAAAGAAAATGGGAGATGAGAAGGGCAAACATGATAGTGAGGACAAAGGGCTGTTCTCTCATCTTGCTGCATATGCCGCTGGTGGTGGACATTACCCTCCGCACCACGGGGCATACCCCCAACAAGGATATCCCCCACAAGGATACCCCCAACAAGGATATCCACCACATGGCTATCCTCCTCAAGCTGGATATCCGCCACCTGGTTATCTTCCTCAAGCTGGATATCCGCCACATGGTTACCCTCCTCAGGCAGGATATCCTCCACCAGCATATCCGCCTGCAGGCGGATACCCTCCAGCAGGTTATCCTGGTCCATCCCATCCAGGTATTGTTTTTTGTTCTCTCAAATTATTGTCATGTATTATTCTTGTCTGCTATTACCAATTTTTCTTTTTCCCTATCCTAGTATCTTTATTGCCTTTTTTGCACAAGAATCATCTTCTTTGTGGTGTATCACTATGATTTCACCCGACAATCATATTTAATTCAGCAAATCAAAACATAAAGGATAATGATGATTGGTAATTATTGAGAGTTTATTTCTTTGAATAATATCAATTATTGACATGTCAAATTAAATTGGCCTGTAATTTGAAGTTTGAAAGTTATATGACTTGAAAAATGTTGAGACTATTGTGGGGTAATCAAATGGTAATAGTAACATGCAAGGGTCAAAATTCAGCTGGATTTATATAACCCAATTTGGCCTTTGTTGCCTTCTTGAGCAAACATCTTTTCTTCAACTTGAATCGTTGCTAGATTCTCTCCCCTCTCTTCAACTTGCTCATGGCTAGATCGACCAGTTTTGAGTCAAATAGGAAGAACTAGAAGAGTCCACCCGAGTTATCGTGTCTTGTCCTGATTCATCGGTTAATTGCTAATAAGTACTGCGATGAACAATTCTTACAGGTCATGGATCTCATACTGGAGTGCTTCTAGCTGGGGGTGCTGCAGCGGCAGCTGCTGCTTATGGGGCGCACCATCTGTCACACGGTGGATATAATGGCCATCATTACGGTGGATATAATGGCCATCACCACGGGAAGTTTAAGCACGGGAAGTTCAAGCATGGGAAGTTCGGAAAGCGCTGGAAATAATGGAAATGACACCCCTTCACTGTTTTAATTACTAGCAGTCTTATTATATTTATTCGCTATAATCTTTTATTTCTTTATGGATTATATTTCCTACAACTCTAATAATATACTGCCGGTTTACATTTTGACTGCTTCATTCTAGTATTTGTAAAATTTCAGTGCAATTTGGATATTCAATCACAGGAATGCATATATCGTAAATGAATGACTTTGTATGCAGCGCGGGGGATGTGATCTTAACTGAGTTTAATGTTGCACAAGAAAATCACTTGACTTGAATTATAAATTGGTTTAAAAATCTACTTAGGGTATAAGGGGGACGGTTTTTGATCGAAAATAGTCAAATAATACCATGGGCAATATTAGAAAAGAGAAAAGAAAGAATTTGGTTCTACTTAAGAGGTTAATGAGTAATAACTAGCATTTTGAATGAAGAAGTAAAAAATGCTGTCTCCCTTTAGACTAGGGTAGTGTAGCTGGTCTAGATGGAGTTACAGCTTTTTCTATTAGACCTGTTGGCATATAATTAAAGGAGACTAGGTGGAAGGAGTGCAAGATTTCAATGATGAGATCATTCCTAGAGGTATTTCAGCAAATAGTGGTTCTTATATCCAAAAATGAAGATCAATGGTATGAATATAGGCTCATTAGCCTTCATTACTAACAAATACGTGCCATATATAATTTGTCCAAACCAAAGTGACAACATCCTCACAGCTCAGGAAATGGTTCATCAACTCAACAAAAATGTAAGAGGAAAAAATGTGTTGTTAAAATTGGACAGGCCAATATATTTTGTGATAATTTTGCAACATACTTGATTTTATATTAAAATTCTACAATTACTTAAAATAATATTTTAAATTCTAAATATAACATATATTTTTTTTTTATATAAAATGTAACAAATGTAACAAATATAACAACAAGTATTACAAAAGTGAAAACAATATTTTTAGAATAAAAAAAATTTATATAATATTTTTTAAATTATTTTATATTTTGTAATATATGGAACTATCACATATATCTTTTCTAGTACGATCATTGGATTGGGCAAGAAGCATTAGCAAACTCAAAGCTTGCTAAATCACTCTACGGTTCAACTAGGTTTTACATTGGGCCCGGGCCCAGCAACCATTCAATTTTATATAATTCGTTTAATAAAGGAAATTTAGCGCAAATTGTTCCTAACCTTTGTCCCATATGTGTATGGTTCTTAACATTTTTTTTTATACTAACATCTCTAACTTATGTATTTTAGTGTACAATTTGTCATTCTTTGATAAAAAAAACCAAGATACTCTTAATCTTACTTAGGAAGTATTGTAGTTGAGTTTTTAACATTTGCAAAAAGTGCAAAAAGATTTGATACATTTGTTTAATAATATTTAATTTAGCAAACTAAATATATCATTATAATCGTAGCAATTAAACTTTTCATAAGAGGAAAAAAAGTTATATTATTGTGCTTTAATTATATCTAATTACTATGTGATGTAAAAACTCGAATAACAATTAAAATAAATAAATAACAAAAAATTACTTTTCACGTTTGTTAATAATTATAAGTTTAAATTTTAGTTATTTTATAATAGTTTGTAAAAATATACAAAATAATTTACGTATATTAGAAATTGATCAATAAAATCTTAATTCAAAAAAAAAAAAAAAAAGGTCTCGTTGGTTTTTTTAGAGTTAATTACACTCACATTTTCATTCTTTCAACTTTGTAACAATATCATCCTCATTCAATTTTATTCGCAGATATCTTCTCTATCTTTTCATTAATTAGCACAAATTTTTCCAAAATGATCATTTTTTACGATTTTGCCCTTAGCTTAATAAATTAAAATAACAGAAAAAAAATATAATGAAAAAATTGCAATATGGAATCCTAACCTTTTCAAAAATGTAAATAAATTCAAAATCTTTTTTTTTTCTTACATATTTTCACTTAAATTAATAAAAAATGTGTAATCAAGTCCTAAAACTTCTAATTATGTTCACCGAAAGGACTTTTGAAATCTAGACAAATTTCATATAGATGTTTGTTAATTAACAAAAAATTAAGTCTGTAACCTAAATTTGACCAATTTAACAAAATAGTATATTCACATTCTATTGTTTAAAACAAGGGTAATTTGCAATTTTGGTTCCTAACCTTTCAAATCTGTTACTAATCTACTCCTAATTAATTTTTTTAGCACCATACATCCCCAACATTTCAAGTGATTGCAAATCACGTCCCCATTGACATATTTTGACGGATTTTCCCTTCTTTTCAAATAAACAAAAATAGAACATCATTTTGGGGTGAAGTATACCTTATGAGAAGAAAAAGAAATGTTGACCAAATGGTTGGACTATCACCACTATAGAAATTAAGTGGATCGGATTAACTGCTCTCACACACATATCAAATATGGTTTGAGTAGAGTCACGTTTGCAATAGTAACACCTGAACACTTGTCATAAATTATAAGTTGTTGTAAAAGCTGTAACAAGAACGACAAGCTATTTATATTGTTGTTTTTTTTTTGTCATTATATACATGATTGTCTTTAGCTAGTTTATTCAAGGACGAATAAAAGTTTAAGTTTGGGGTGTTTGATAAGTACAAATTTGTACTAATCTAAACTCACAAAATGGGATAATTATTAGTGTTCTTAATTGTTTTCTGTTTAATGGCGAGTTGTTTTTTTATTATTTTAGAAAATAATTAAATTTAAGTGTCGATCTAACGAAAAAAGAGCAAACAGAAGAAAAAGAGAATTACATGCAAAGATAAAGAGACGTGAGGGACTTGGCATGAAAATATCAAAGAAAGAAATCCAGGAACTGCCTCCAAGGTTAACCATGGATGCGATCGCAAGGCTGGCTTTTCAGAGGCAGAACTTTAATTGACCAAATCGTGCAATCGCATGGCTTTCCGGGGCAGCAGTTAATTGTTTTCTGATGGGAATGAAACTTTATCAAGTCCAAGATAAAACAACTACAAAAAAAAAACATATTTAAAAGTTCAGAGAGGAGTATAAAAGCTAGTTAATAGACATATCGTGGGAGGCGAATTTTGAGAAGAAAATACAATAGAATAATCGAAGATTAAGAAACGGATTGAAGATTCTTGGACCAGAATCACGGGTTTTATTTATTTTTCTTTTTCTTACTCCAGAACATGATGAATTCAATTATTGTAATAATCAACAAAATCATGTCCGGCAAAATTACTCATTGCTAGGATGAACGATGAAACCTCGTATTTTTAATTAATTAGAAGTTTTAAGTTTTAGAAATTAATTGCTTTTGAGTTGATTGTTCTTTATTCATTATTTCTATTATTTTAATGCTTGATCTCCATTAGAATATAATGTGATCTATATTGAAGTCGAGAGATTCAATATAGACTAAGCACGTGATTTTGAATAACATATGGTCCAATAATAGATAGAAATTACTATTATGTTTTATGAAATCCGGTTAGGTGTTCTTGAAATTTTAATGCATATTTTTATGTTCGAAACTTAATTAGAGATAATTAGATTCGTATATCGATATAGAATTGATTGACCATCGAGAGATGCTTTTAATTATTATAAGATCACCGATTTTCAATCCAAGGTAATTATAAACTAAAGTGATTAAACGGATAATTGATTAAGAAACGTGTAGGTGGATTCGCGAATCCTAGTGTTAGTAAAACTTGAAATCATCTCTCAACAATTTACTTTAATTGCGTGATAAACTAGATTTATTCAAACATAATTAGAATAGTTTTAAAATTAAAATTCAAAAACGAATCTGTATTCTTTACATTATTAAAATTTAAATTATAAATTAATTGGTTAAATTGGTAGCTAGTCTTCATGGGTTCAACACTCTACTTCTCATTTTATTACTTGTAACGATCCGTTCACTTGCGGGATTGAAATCACACAACATGCATCGTCTCTAGATTTCCAAATGAACCTAACAAATATGCCATCTAACTTCTTCAAAATAGCCTTGAGTGGTTTCATAATCTGAAAGAAATAGAGAAGAATAGAAGATAGCACCGATCAAATCAAAGTAATTCGTGTCCCAAATGATAGGAACCTCGAGGCCCAGCTAGAAATCCTAATCCGAATTTTCTGGACTAAGTCATCATACAAGAAGATCTTCCTGGGTCCTTTAAATAAAGGAACACCAAGATAAGTGAAGGATTGTTGCTAATGACGAAATCCTGTAAGATTCTCCAGCCTGTATTTGACTAGTAGAAAATATCCTAAGTAAGATAATCCCGCTCTTATCTCTATTCACCAACTGCCCAAAAGTCTACACATAGTGCTCAATACACTGTAATACTCGTCTGATAGACTGCTTCTGGCCATTAACAAAAATAATCATATCATCTGCAAAGGACAAATGAGAGATAAGAGTACAACCCCATGTCTGTATGCCATCGAAAAAATATGTTGATATTGCTAAGTGAGTAGTTGTGAAAAATAATTTACAGCAATAATAAATAGTGATGGAGATATGATATCACCTTGTCTGAGCCCCCGAGATGATGAGAAAAAACCACATGGTCTTCCATTAAGCAGGACCGATAATCGACACTTTGAATTACACCTCCGTATCCGATCAATCTAAAAAGCATCGAACCCAAAACCCTCCATGATGGATATGAAGAAGCTTCAATTCATGCGGTCATGGACCTTAGCCATATCAAGCTTGAGGATAACATTCAAGTACACTAATTTTTGGGTTAATAGCACTGGAGGTTCTGAACCTTTGAACTTTGTGACAATGGAGTCTCGAACTTTTGATTTCTAGCACCCAATCCCAAACCTTTCAAACATTTGCGTTCGAAGTAATTTTTAACGGAAAAAAGTCAGTTTGACCGTTAAATGGTCAAACTTTCATTGAAATGATAGTTCTATCCTTATATTTTAGGGTAAATAGCACTAGGAGCTTATATACTTTAAACTTTGTGACAATGAGATCCTGAATATTTGATTTTTAGCACATTGACAAACGTCTGCACTTGAGGTCTTAAAACGTAGTTTGAATGTTAAAAAAAAAGAAATAAAAAGACAAGAAAAATAAATAATCACCCCACCTCTTCAAATCAATAATTTCATTTAACAATTTAGAAATAGAAAATAATTATCATGACATATCGCTATCGCTGACGCTGTGGTTAGGATAGGTAGTTTAGAATTGAGAAATACGATCATTTGTTTTTTCTTTTTTTTTTTGCTTTTCTTTCTTCATTTTCATTTTATTTTTATTTAATTCAAAATTAAATATGGGTGCACTAATAAATTTACTCAAATTTTGATCTTTTAACGGTCAAACTAACGTTTTCTATCACAAAAATGACTTTACGCTCTAACATTTGATAGGTTTGGAATCTCGGTGTCAGAAATCAAAGATTCGAATATCTAATTATCCCAAATTTTAAAGGTTATGGACTTTCAGTACTATTTACCTTAATTAAAATAAGGGTAAAATTTTTATTTCAATAAAAAAATTTGACTATTTAACGGTCAAATTAACGTTTTCTATCACAAAAGAATTTAGGCACAAATGTTTGAAAATTTTAGAATCTCTATAACTAGACATCAAAAGTTTGGAGACCTCTATTACTATTTACCCCTAATTGTTTCAAGGACAATAGTGGGATGTGGACAAAGTAAACTCTCTACTTTGTCAAGCAATTGTTAATTCAATCACCCCAATTCCCATAGAGGGCTGGAAAGTATTTGTTTAGAGTTCTACTACTATGTTAAAAGGAAAAAGGAAAATAGAAAATTGATTGTGAAGTTTATAAAATTACTTCTCATTTATGTGTGTATTTATAGATTTACAAAAGATATTTTATAATTATAAAATACATAAAAAAAGATCAAATTATTTGAATTTGTCCAATAAGATTATTTAAAAAAACTGAATAGTTGATTACGAACAACAAACACAATACCGCATCATCATAATTATTAAGTAATAATAATTTTTTGCACTTAATTATGCAAAAATGGAAATATAAAATTGATGCCACTAGCTCAATAATTGCATGTATGATATAATATATCTACTTGCTAAAATTGTAACAGGCCCATCAACCATGCATAAGCTACTTAAACACGAATTTGATTCATAAAAGAAAATACATCAATTATTGACTTTTATAGTATGTAAAGTAGGGCTTTGAAGTAATGCCCCAGATGAACATTGTTATAATGTCCACCCATTGGATGAGTGTAAATGTTACACTCATCCAATGACTCATCCAAGTGTTGCTCGGTGTGGACGTTAGAAACAAAATCAAATGTAAAAAAATATCTGTCGATTGTCATGTCATCAAGTGATATAATTTTTTGATAAAAATGTTTCACTTTTCATGAATATTTCAACATACAAATATTAATTATTGGTGCGATATATTGAGGAAACAATAAAAAGTTGGTGTGGAATCTAATCGTGGAGTGGTGACAATCACTAAAATAAGTCATCATGGTTTATCGTGGTAACGTACACGGATGAAACATTTATGATAACGATAAGATGTTTGATTAGTGAAAATAATGAATAGAGGTCGTACATTTTATAGTTGATAAATTATGAAATTGGTGCACAAAGTATAACCAGGTAATTCAAGTTTTAAACGTTGTGTTTCATAAACTCCAAGAGTACAATGACTTCCATACATAATTTTTCGACTAAAGGGGTATCTAAGTACAAGAAAAAATAGACATCGGAAATAGAAACAAGTAGATGCCATCATCTTTATCATCCAACAATTCCAAAGCTTCTTCTGATGGCCACATTATCATAGACTCCAGAGCTAGAATTCAAATTACGCTACTATCAACTTCCTTTCATAGTTTCATATAAAAACTGACTCGAACTAAAGAGGCTCGGAAAAATCTTAGAATGAAGGCTACCGACACTAATTTGGAATACCAAATCACAAGAAATGTAGTGATTTTGTATTCAAAATCAGTGTTGGCAGCCTTAATTCAAAGATTCTTCAGCGCCTCTCTAGCCTGTTTCTTATAAGAACATTTGGAGGCAGATGTGCTGGAAAAATATTAATGGACATGGCTGATAGTTGCTTATTTTTCTGTCATTGAAAGTAGCTTAAAAGCTACTCATTTGACAAGTACATAGTGACATACTTCTCAATGAGCTAGCTTTTAAGCTACTTTTAAGCAGAATCAGGGCAAAACGATTAATTGTCAAGAATATTTGGAGGGTGAGTGAGTTGGAGATGGTGCTGGCACAAAATGATGTTTTCGTGGGACTTATTTATAGGGAGTAATTGCAGGAATATGACTAGCTAGTATATGCACATGACATGTTCATGAAAAGTGAAAACCTTTTTTTTCCCCCACAAAAAATTACTTCACATATTAATGACATTAATGGACAGCCATATTTCATCGTGCCAATAATTGATGTATTTTCTTTTATGAAATAAACCTCATGTGTTAAAGTAGATTAGGCATGTTGGGCCTCTAACAAGAGAAGCATGTAGTTGTACAATACATTTAATAATTAGCTTGTAGGAATCAATTTTATTTTATTTATTTATTCATTTTTGCATAATTAAGTTAATTTAGTTCATAATTAACATCTATGAAGTAAAATATGTAATTAATTGTTGAGGCGTCGTAATCATTTACGTAGCACAAGAAAATTGTTCCGTAAGATTTAAGAGATTTTCATTGCTTATTGTTTATTATGTGTAAATTAGTTCAAATTATAAGAAGTATAATTCGTTTTCATCTTTAATAAAAAAAAAAAAAATTTCAAGTTTTGATCACGAAGAATATGATATAACTTTCCGACTACTTTTCTATGTATCTCAATTGGAAGTAAAATCTATCTTTGGTATGTGATTGATGATGGGAACAGATTGTAGATCACTCCAGCAGTCAATTATCAATTAGGATTAATTGTAGGATCATTACTTTGTACATATTTACTTTCCCAGAATAACTTGCTAGAATATAGTTATATATGCTTGTACAGAATGATTGTATTTTATATACATACACACATAATTTTCCACATATTGCATCTTTTCGTTTATAGTATCAGAGCACCGATCTTGGTGCCACTAAACCTAACCAACTTCCGCCACAACTAGAGTTACAGAAACACAACGTCCATAAACCATGGTTGAAACGGTTGAAAACCCAGAACAATCAAAACACAAATTTACAAAGGAAGGCATGGAGGAAAACAAAATTTCATTACCCGATCCTCTGGCCTTATATCATTCAGACACATCAGGGCTCACCTTGGTTAAAATGCTACTGGATGGACTCAACTACGGAGAGTGGAGCCACTCGATGCGCCTTAGCCTTAGCGCCAAGAATAAGATTGGGCTGATTGACGGAACCGAGAAGGCACCAGCAACAAATGATACGAGATACCCCTTAGGGCAATGTTGCAATGATTTGGTGATATCTTGGATACTCAATTCCATCTAGCCAGACATAGCCTGAAGCATCATCTTCTCTGACACGGCAGCAAAAGTTTGGAATGATCTTCGTGACAAATTCTCTCAAGGAGACGATTCAAGAATGTATCAAATTCGACAAGAAATTGCCGAATGTCGCCAAGGATCCCTTTTTGTTTCTGCAAATTACACAAAACTCAATGGACTCTGGGATGAGTTGGCATCTTATCAGGAGCCCATTGCTTGTTCCTGAGATATGTTAAAGAAGATTGCTGCAAGAGAAGAAAAGGAGAAAGTGATGCAATTTTTGATCGGGCTTAACGAACCATATTCTCAGATTCGTGGATCGATCTTGTTGATGAGCCCCCTTCCAGACACACGAAAAGTTCACGACTTAATTCTTCAACAAGAGAGGCAGATGGAAGTTGTGATTTGTCGGAAATAACCCCAAGCACCCCATGTTATGTTGGTCAAGTTGGTTGAACACCAATACAACACACAACGGGTCTTTCCCCTCTCATCGTAAAGACTTGCGATGTAGTTATTGTGAACAAGGAGGACACTTAGTGGATAAATATTATTATTTAATTGGGTTCCCAGTGGATCACAAATAGCATGGCAAGAATGTAAAGCCCAGAAATAAAAAGTCAGCATCCCACAATATTGAAATGAAGAGGAAAGTAGCCAATGAAAGTCCAACCTTTACGACTGAAGAATACATACAAATCAGGGCTATGCTCCACAATAAAAATGGTAACAATCAACCACTCGCAAAGGCGACAGGTATACTGATAGAACGCATAATGGCCATATAAATTGTATTATTTCCTCATATTTTGATGATTACAATTGCTTAAGTTTTGAGTTTTGATTGCATTTTGTGTTTTGTGGATTATATGTTGGAGTTGGACAAAATTCCACAAGTTTTGGAGAGAAGAATTGAAGCTCGAAAAGATGCACAATGCAGAAGCGGATCTCATTTAAGGCATGGGCACGCTTGATTTCCAGCTTTTACCAACAAAAGCGAACTTTATGCAAAGCCGTGGGCACGAGCTTCTTCGACTCGAGCGAAAAAAAGTCAAGATCTTGCGATTTCTTTGGAAAGAAATAATGGGACAACTACAAAAGAGATCCTAATTGATTTACACCTATTTCTAGAAGGAATAGGAATATTTTAAAAGTAATTATTTTATGTCATTCAAGGATTTTTGGGACTCTTTGAAAGGAAGAGAATTAGACTAGAAATAGGAAACAAAATCTTACATTTTCTCTCTCCTCCCCTCTTCCTATAAAGGGATTCTATTCTATTCCCAAGAGGAGACGTTTTTGACCCATATCTCTTACCTTTTAGTTTTTATTTTTATGGATTACTAAATTTATATTCCAGCACAAGGATAATTGAAGTTTTGATTCTTCAAGAATTGTGAGATCGAATTAATTTTAATTGTTCTTCTACACTTTCTCTATTTATATATTTTCTGTGTTTCTTGATATTATTGTTTTGATTGATTATACAAAATGCACGTTGTTTGATTGTCAAAACGATATATCGCCAATTAGAAGTCTAAATCTGTAATTGTTTAGAAATTCTAATATTAGTGGTAAAATAACATGGTTGATTAATCTATGTTATGGAGATATATAATCTAACTTAAATGAATCACGCTTGTGTATTTGTTGGTTAGAATTGGTAGTCTCTCTAGAGATTAATGCTGTTGGTAAATTAAATCCTAAGATCGTATGTAGGGTTGTTTATTGACAAGAGAAATAGTCAATGAGCGTCTTTTGGCTATCGAGAAAGTAAGGAAAGATAGGTTGTTAGATCGTATCAATAACCATAACCAATTTGGTAAAAGAATAATGTAAAACATGATGCACATTCAATGTTATATTGGATTGTGGATAGTGGAGCAACAGAGCACGTATCACATCTCGCACCTACTCACAATAAAAATAAGGCACCTTGTGACTCTATTGGACTACCTAATGGCGAACAAGCTATCATTGAAAACGTTGGATCTATTCACTTATCGCCAGATTTATCTCTTGATGGAGTCTTCCATGTGCCTAAATTTCGTGTGAATTTGTTATTTGTGAGTGAATTGACACAAGCTTTGAGATGTGTTGTGATATTTTACCCGGATTTTTATGTTGTGCAGGACGTGGATATGAGGAGGATGATTGGCCTGGGCAAGCATTTTAATGGTCTATACTATCTCACACCAAAGCAAAACCTCCACCTTGTCAATCTCATAGCTCGCACCTCTGATCTTTGGCACCAACGTCTTGGACATCCATCAGCCGCCCCTCTTCGTCACTTATCTCAATCCTTTCCAGAAATTGTCTTTAACTTTAAGCATGTTTGTGAAATTTGTTCCTTAGCAAAGCAAACTCGATTGTCTTTCATTCCAAGTTCAATAAAAACAATTGCACCATTCGATTTAATTCACTGTGATATTTGGGGACCACACAAAACTAACACGCATTCTGGGGCTCATTATTTCCTAACCATTGTCGATGATTTTACTCGCTTTACTTGGGTACATCTTATGAGTTTTAAATCCAACACTCAATCCATATTAAAATCCTTGTCAAAACTCAATTTAATCTGGACATCAAAATTTTACATGCCGATAATGGAGGAGAATTCACTTCATGCGTTCTTTCCTTGATGGACGTGGAACAAATTTTCAACACACATGTACTTATACCCCCCAACAAAACGGGGTAGTCGAGCGAAACATCACCATCTTTTAAATGTAGCCCATGTCCTACGTTTTCAAGCTAATTTGCCCTTACGATTTTGGGGAGAAAGTGTCCAAACAGCATGCTATCTTATTAATCGTCTACCTACACCTCTCATCTATCACAAATCTCCCTATGAACTTCTACATAAAAAGCCACCAATTTATTCCGACCTTCGAGTTTTCGGTTGCTTATGTTATGCCACCAACCTCACCCCTAACAACAATTTGATTCTCGTGCACATCGTTGCATTTTCGTCGGATATCCTCTTGGGCAAAAGGGTTATCGGGTTTATGATCTCCAAGAAGAGAAGTTTTTCACCTCTCGGGATCTCACCTTCCATGAACATATATTTCCCTTTAATAAACTTTCACCGGACAATCAACATGGTGATCCAGTCTTACCCTTTCCTACCGACCCAATTCATTCTCCTGGGCCCAATCTCTCAATCATTCCAATCCAATCTACCATCCCGATCCAAATAAACTTAAAGTCTACTCGCCGCTCTGCAATCACCGACACCAACACCACCATGTCGGTAGCTCCTTCGGTGATGGAAGCACCGACAGAATATCCACCACCCGATGCATCGCCGCGGCCCATTCCATCGGACCTTTCTACCTCTACGATCCCGCCACCTGCATCCCCACCGCCTCCATCTCCTGCAACCCACTTATCCCCACCAGATCCAACACCCAGTACCAACCTAGACCTTCGTCGCTCTTTTCGCACTCACCGACCACCACCTCACCTTCGGGATTTTCAAACGTACCATGCTGCTGCCCTCGGCCATGACATCTCATCCACCTCCTCGTCCGCACTTGATATCCTTTGCAACGGTACATCTCTTACTCTGGCTTGTCTGATAAATATCGTTCCTTTGCTCATAATATATC
This sequence comes from Forsythia suspensa, assembly GCA_023638005.1. Classification (NCBI taxonomy): domain Eukaryota; kingdom Viridiplantae; phylum Streptophyta; class Magnoliopsida; order Lamiales; family Oleaceae; genus Forsythia; species Forsythia suspensa. The sequence continues at coordinate 36,703,346 of CM042671.1, forward strand.
TCGACTGGTAGAGCCAAGCACTTATGAACACGTTCGTCATGACCCTCAATGGGTTGCAGTTATGAATTCTGAGATTAAACTTAAACAAACAAAATAATAAACTATTTAGTGGTCAAAATAAGTATAAAATACACACTTATCACTTAGAGTTGACCACTAAAAGTAGACATTTTAGTGGTCAGATCCTATAATATTATTTTATTCATTTATGTAAAAATTTGAGTGTAAAGTCAAGGATTTAATTGAAAGTACACTTATTTTGACCACTAAAATTACACTTATTTTGGCTACTAAAATCAAGAATTTGGAGGATCAAAGTTTGAAGATGTATAAAGTTGAAGGACCTAAGATACAATTTTTTAGAGGACTTAATTGAAAGATAATTAAAAATTTGGAGACCAAAGTGTAAAATGTAAAAAGTTGAAGGACCTAAGATACAATTTTTGAAGGACTTAACTGAAAGATAATTGAAAATTTGAGGACCAAAGTGTAAAGATATAAAAGATTAAGGACCTAAGATATAACTTTTGAAAGACTTAATTGAAATATAGGGACTAAAGTAAATATTATATAAAGTATATAGACTACTATGCAATAAATAAATACCACATCATCATGCTACATCACCATTTTAAATTAAAAATTTAATGGAATGACTATTAGTAAAAGGATTTCTAACTTCAGTGACCACCACTAAAATTTTTGAACTTCAGTGACTCTTTTGTAATTTAAAGGTAACTTCAGTGACCGTTGGTGAAATTAACACTTTATTAGAAATAATATGATATGTAAATTTATCTCAAATATAAGATAATTGAAGTAAATGAGGTTAACATATCTATATATTAATATTTGTTAAGTAATTTTGTATTGATCGGGGTCCACAAAAAATGACAATTATGAGTACTCTTACATGTTTTCAGTATAATGGCGTATTTTATTTTATCATTACATGATAATAACCAAATTCAAGTGTTGATCAAACGAAAAGAAAACAAACAGAAGAAAAAGGGACCCAATTGAACTGATTAAAAAAATTGAGGGGCTTGTCATGCAAATACCAATGAGTAAAACGCATGAATTGAAAATCAATTAACCATGCAATCGCATGGTTAATCAAGGTTGTGATCGCAAGTCCAAGAGTTTTATTTGCAGAACATATTTGGACAATACCATGCGATCGCAAAGTATTGAACCATGCGATCGTATGGTTATATCGGGCAATGTTTTTGTTGTTTCCCAATGGAAACAGAACTCTATTCAGTTTAGGATAAAACAACAACTTAAAACATGATTCGGAGAGTTTTGGGAGATATCAAAGGCAGATAATAGAAAAATCACAAGAAGCAAATTTTGAGAAGAAAAATACATGAGAAGAATCGAAGATCAATGAACATATTGAATATTCTTTGGTCGAAATCATGGGTTGTATTTTTTTTCTTCTTTTTCCTCCGGAACATGATTAATTCAAATCTTATAATATTTTATGAAATCATGTCAAGCTAAATTACTTATTGCTAGGATGAACGATGTAATCTCAAGTTTTTAATTAATTAAAAGTTTTTTTTTTTAGTAATTAATTACTTTTCGATTGATTATTCCCCATTCTTTCTTTCTAACGTTTTGATGCTTGGTCATCATTGGAATGTTTTGTGATTTTTATTGAAGTAGAGAGATTCAATCTAGATAAGCATATGATATTAAGTAACATATGGTCTAATAATCATATAAAATTACTATTATGCCTTTATGAAATCCGTTTAGGGTGTTCTTGTGATTTAAATGCATATTTTTATGTTTGAAACATAATTAGAAATAATTAGGTTCACATATCGATATAGAACTAATTGACCATCGATTAAGGCTTTTGATTATTATAGGATCATCGATTGTCAATATAGGGTAATTATTAAATAAATCAATTAATGAATAATTGATTAAAAAACGTGTAGGTGGATTCACGAATCCTAGTGCTAGTAAAACTCGAATTTGTTCTTAAAATTACTTTTGATTGCATGATAATTTAGATTTAATCAAACTTAATTAGAATAACTATAGGATTGAATTTATAAACGAATCTGTGTTCTTATCTTGTTAAAACTCGAAGTATACATTAATTGGTTAATTGATAGATAATCCTCATGGGTTCGATACTCTTTACATCATTTTATTACTTGTTTACAATCCGTCCACTTGCGGATTAAAATCGACAACAAGTTTTTGGCACAATTACTAGAGACTAGTTTTATTAGTTAATACGTTAATTGATTGATAATTTAGTTTTAACAACTTTTTATTTTTATTTTTGTTCTTCTTCTCAATTCTTTGGGTAACTGCTGAATTTCAACAATTTTCTAAAGTCTTAGGTGTCGATTGTGTATGCACCATGCAAAAGATAAAGATCTATTTGATTTCGACCCATAAATCGAACGGAGTTTTCACCAACGACAATGTGAACAACGAGAAAAGAAAAAACAGCAAAAAGACACAATGGACGATAACAACCGAGTCCATGATCCACCACCTACACATGTGAAAAATAATCTTGCACATATGGCTCAACCAGTTGAAATTAATGAACGAGATATTTTTATGGTTGAGTATATGATGCCACCGATTGTTGAGAATCGATCCAATATAATTTACCCACATTTAGGACTCGAGAACTTTCAATTAAGACCAGATCTGATTTATCTATTCTAGAACAATCTATCATTCTATGGAAGAACAGACGAAAATCTTCATTATCATCTTTCTTGCTTCATGGAATACTGTAGAAATTTCAAATACCACGGTGTTAATGAAGAGACACTTAGGATGAGGCTCTTCCACACACTCTAAAGGATAAGGGTAAAGAATGGTTAGATTTTCTACCGTCTAGGAACATCACTACTTGGACAAATTTGGTCTAGTAATTTATATTGAAATACTTCCCTCCGGCCAGAGTGAACAGACTGAAACATGAAATATCCAATTTCCAACAATTTGACTTGGAAAATTTTCACGAGTCCAAGTCAATGTTTTTCTTTAGGGGCTCAGAATCATTATTTCTACTTTGAATTAGCTCCAAACAGTTGTTCTTCAGTAGAAAAGAAAACCATGTCCAACAAAGAGAAAGAAAAAAATATATGATAAATTCAAAGAAACAGTTGAACAAGAAAAAAGAGAACTCAACCAGATTATATTCCACCACCGGCTTACGTTCCTCAAATTCCATTTCTTCAGCGGTGGCACAAACATAAGCTGGATATGCAGTTTGAAAAGTTATTGGATGTATTCAAGAAGCTCACATAAACATACCGTTCGCCGATGCCTTAGCTCAAATGCCTAACTATGCTAAATTCATGAAGAATATCCTTTCTAATAAGAGAAAGTTAGAGGAGCATGAAACTATGATACTGAATGAGAAATGTAGTGCCATATTGCAAAACAAACTAGCACCAAAACTAAAAGATTTAGGGAGTTTTAGTATTCCATGCACTATTGGTAGTTTATTTTTTGACAAGGCTCTATATGATTTGGGTGCTAGTGTTAACTAAATGCCTTATTCCATTTTTAAACAACTTAGTTTGGGAGAAGCAAAGCCAACAACAATATCGTTGTAGCTTGCAGATAGGTTCTTCAAACATCCAAAGGGCATCATTGAAGACATATTAGTGAAAAGGGACAAGTTCATATTCCATGCTAATTTTATTATTTTGGATATGTGCGAAGACATAGATGTACTACTTATTTTGGATCGACCCTTCTTGGCTACTGGCCGGGTATTGATTGATGTACAAAAAGGGCAACTAATACTGAGGTTGAATTATGAAAATATTATATTCAATGTGTTCAAAGCAACTAAATTTTCGAGCTCTTTAGATTCATGTTTCTAGATTAATGTCATTGACCAAGAGATAACCACCACTTTCACATTGAAAACCAGTCAGACCCAATGGAACACATGCAAATCATTAAAATAAGGAGTGACAAACAATAGATCGAGATTTTAGATGATAGATCAGTCATCCAACCTGAGGAAGCATCAACTAGAAAAGAAGAGTATGTGGAGAAAGAGAAGTTGTCCCTAAATGATCAAAATGAAAGAGTGACATTTAATAATGTTGCACCTGTCAATCAATTCTCCGACTTCCATCTATCTTCTAAAATTGATTCTATGATCAAAGCCGATGAGGAAATTGAAGTTTTCATAGTTGAGTTCGAACATGGTGGTAAAATAAAATCATATCAATATGATAAAGAAAAAATCAAATTCTGAAGATAAACAGAAAATTGTGCAAAGTCAATCAATGCAAGCAAATCAAGTCCTCCAAAGACCTATTCAAAGTGTCCTAAAACGATTGTTGCATAAAGTTAAGCTAATAACTTTAAAGAAGTGCTTAATGGGAGACAACCCATTTTTTCTACTTTTATTTCAATTTTCGTATCATTTTAGTTTTAGTATTTCAATTAACATTTTTGCATGTTTTAGTTGTTTAGGACTTAAAGTAAGTATTTTCAATTCTTAGGTAACGAGGAACAATGATTATCGTCATTCTGTACGGGTACACACTTAAAATTTTAAGTTATGTTTAGATGAAAAAAAAATTATTATTAATATTCTTTTTAAGAGTTACACTATGCAAGTCAGTTGGATGATATTCACGCGAATATTTGTCGACTTGTACCTTGCCAGGATCCTCCAACAATGGATCTTACCTCACTTCTTCTTCCACACCATCCGATCCACTTTTGGAGAGTCTCTGATCTCTTTATCAATTTGTTTTTATTATTATCTTTACATTGGGGACAATCTTTCTTTCAAGTTTGGGATAGTGGAAAAATTACTTGATTTGTGATTCTTACCTTGGTCTCTTGATTTGTTACCTTGTTTGTTGTTGGCTCTCGAAAAAAAAATTATTTATTATTTGTATTTATTTGCATGTTTACGTGTCATAAATAGCTTTGCCGGTTAATGATGAAACTGTTTCTTTTAAGTTTTACTTAAATTCATGACTTGTAGACAAAAATATTACTTTTGGTTAAATGTAAAGCTACTAACCCATGTTTGATACCGTGTTGTGTCGGTTAGTTAAGACTATTTAGCTATGTTGGTGCACCTTTGTCGAGAACAATAGGGTGCCTTTTTTAGACTAGAACTATAAACTTAAAACTAAGAGAGATTAAGTGTGGTAGTAGTTAAGCAGTAATGATGGCTATCTAGGTTTGTGATTGATTCCATATGTGTGGAAAAATTTTGTGGAGCACTTTATGCCAGTTGAGGAAGCTAGGTAATGACCAAATATTAGGAATCTAATCCCCGCGCATGAACTTATTGCACGAAAGGAACTAGGCCATTACTATTACATGACTCTTTTCGTAACCTTTTTGACTCGAAGTGATAAAGCCCATCAGTCTAAAGCTTGTTACACGAGTCATTTAAAAAGCTTAATAGACTGAGTTTTACACATTATTAATATCTTATGATTCTTTTCATAGCTTTTTTACTCGAGTGATAAAGTCCATCGTATTAAAACTCATTACACGAATTATCTAGAAAGCTTAATGGACTGAATTTTGCACACTATTAATATCTTATGACTCTTTTTGTTGTCTTTTGACTCGGGTGATAAAGTCCATCGACCTAAAGCTCGTTACATGAGTCATCTAGAAAGTTTAATGGACTGAGTTTTACACATAAGATATATATTTATAATAATAAATAAATAAAATTGTGCTAAAGCCAACGTAAAAGATCCTTTGCTAAGTTAACATGAGATTATATAACTAATGAGTTTGACTAGCTTAATGAAAACTTCTTGGTCAAGAGCACTAAAAAATAAGAGATTCTTTATAAACCTAGTTTGTCACAATTATTTGCTTTCTTAACCAGTTTCGAACAAGAAAATAATAAGTAAAGCATAACCTTAGACCCAAAATCTCGGAAGTTGAAAGAAAAATCATATTAACCATAGAAATTAAGTACATCGGATTAACCGCTCACACACATATCAAGTATGATTTAAGTATAATAACGTTTGCAATAGTAATACCTAGATATTTGTCATGAATTATATGTTGTTGTAAAAGCTGGAGCAACAACATAAAACATGTTTGGAGAGTTTTGGGGATATCAAAGGCAGAGAATAGAAAAAATGCAAGAGGTGAATTTTGAGAAGAAAAATACATGAGAAAAATCAAATATCAAAGAACGGATTGAAGATTCTTTGGCCGAAATCACGGGTTATATTTCTTTTTTTATTCTTTTTCCTCCAGAACATAATTAATTCAAATCTTGTAATATTTTACGAAATCATGTCTAGCTAAATTACTTATTGTCGGATGAACGATGAAACCTTACGTTTTTAATTAATTAGAAGTTTTTCCATTTTAATAATTAATTGTTTTTGGATTGATTATTCTTTATTCTTTCTTTCTAACGTTTTAATGCTTGATCATCATATGAATGTTTTGTGATCTTTATTGAAGTCGAGAGATTTAATCTAGATAAGCACATGATATTGAATAATATAGAGTCTAATAATAGATAGAAATTACTATTATGCCTTATGAAATCTGTTTATGGTGTTTTTGTGATTTAAATACATATTTTTATGTTCAAAACTTAATTAGAGATAATTAGTTTCGCATATCGATATAGCATTAATTGACCATCGACAGAGACTTTTGATTATTATATGATCATCGATTTCTAATCTAGGGTAATTATAAACTAAAGCGGTTAATGCATAATTGATTAAGGAACGTGTAGGTGTATTCGCAAGTCCTAGTGCAAGTAAATTTATGTAAGTTTATGTAAGTTTCCCTTACTTCTATTGACTATTCCCTTATTTGCATGAGTAAATTTATGTAAGTTTATGTAAGTTTTCACTACATTTGAAAGATGTTAAATTTATTTGAGTTGATAACAGTGTATATAAAATAATGGTATATTAAGAAAAAAAAAATTAAATAAACCATCAATTAAGTAAGTGGCCTATAATTTATGACAGATAAATTAGAAAAATGTCTATCTTTGTGGGACGGAGACGAAAATCTTATACAAAAAATCTTTGTAGGACAATATTCATTGATTTTGGTCTTTATGGGACGAGTGGGCGAAAAGGGTAGTGATGGTGTGGCGATGGTAGAAGTAGGAATGGAAACGGCAATGCAGATGGTGTCGAACAATGTTTGTTATTGCACTTACTACATATTGTTACTAATAATTTAGAAGAATTTTTAAGTTACATTTGTTATTTTAATTTATTACTTTCTATTTTTAAACAACAGTCTAGAATAATTTGTTACTGCATAGTGTCGTAGTTTTTTATCATTGAAATAATTAGTAGAATAGTGCAATATATTATTTTTATTGGAGATTTAATTTGATTCACTTTTGAATTCTTGATTAGATTTAATGTGTATAATGTGAATAGAGAATATAATTTGAAAGGAGAGAAATGAGAGATTTTGTTTTGATATGGAGAGATTGTTGTTGTTTTATTTAGGTAAGAGTTAATTTCAATAACAGTTACTAAAGTTTGTTAAAAATTTTAAAATAGTCACTAAATTTTGTTAAAAATTTTAAAATAATCATTAAAATAATTTTTTTATAAGTAGTATTCACTCAAGTTTTCAACAATCACACTAATGGTCACTCGACTAGAAACGTTAACCTAAAACCATACATATCATTCTTAAATTCTAACGTATACACAAATGGTGTTAACTAGTACGCAACGTCAGACCAAGACGTGTTAATTGCAGCTAAAAACGTAACTATGAAAAACATTGTCTTTATATTTTTTCTATTTAATTAAATAGTAAGTTGGTGAGATTTTGTATTTTTCTTGGCGGATTTTTTAGGGAATGACAATTTTATCGCATGTGGCGTACTAGTTAACGTTGTTTATATCTACATTGAAATTTAACGGTGACATGTAGGATTTTAGGTTAACGTTTCCAGCTTGAGTGACCATTAGTGTAACTGTTATGAACTTGAGTTACTACTACTATAAGAAAATTACTTCAATGACTATTTTAAATTTTTTAATAAACTTCAATGATCGATACTGAAGTGAACATATTTAGGTAACTACGATTTATAGGGATTTTGGCACAAATAGTTTCAAACATTTGTTTCTAGTGTGGAAATAGTTTCCAATGTTTTATTTTGGCACATAAGTCCCTAATATATCCGTAATTTTAATAAAGAGAAATTGTAGTTGGGTTGCTAACCTTTGCAAAAAGTGCAAATAAGTCCGATACTTTTATTTTTTATAAAAAATTAAGAAGACTAACGAGTTTTTATTTTTATTTTTGAATTAACACTTTCTTGACCTAGTTGATAATATACTAATTTTTTTTTTTGTATATTTTATGAACTATTATAAAATAACTAAAATTTAAGCTCATAATTGTTAATAAACATGTCAAATAAAATTATTATTTTTATTATTAAGTAATTATATTATTTAAATTTAGACTTTTATTTTGTCGTTATAATAAAAAAATTTGTCACAAATGATGATCATATACTTTTATTTATTTGAGCTATATGTTTATTAACTACAAATATTAAATATCCAATTGTATTTTTTATATTTTAATTAATCGGTTTATTTTCGTTAAAAAAATAAACAACACATCATGTGTAATTAATTTTTATTAGTATTTTTATGTTAAATAAAAATATAATAAGATTGGTTTAATGTCATAAAATTATATACATCATCTTATTATTTATTTAACTTAATTTTTATTCAAGTTTTTCACATCACATATCAACTACATATATTTAAACTACAATAATTGTATATTTTTATCTCATGAAAAATTTAATATTATTTAATAAATGTAGCGATCCCATTTTCATATTTTGTAAATGTTAGGAATCCAAATATAATTTTTCTAATTAAAATTAAGGATATATTTGTCTTTTTCATCAAATAAGAAGCACCAAAATATATAAGTTAGAGACTTATGTGCCAAAAAATAAACATTAGAGATCTTTTCCGCACTTAAAGATAAGGTTATGAACTATTTGTGCCAAATTCTCATGATTTATATAAATAAATAATTAAAAGTATTTTTTTAATAAAATATTATGATTGATGGATATTTTTCAATTAATAAATGCAAACTAGTACTTTTTAATTTCTATTTACATATTTGTGTATATATGTAAATTGCCCATAACATTTTGGGTTTTGTTGTTTCAATCCTATTTGGGCCGTGCGAAGCTTCTATTCTTCTATAGGGCCCAAGTGGGCATTCTCTTAAGGGTAATTTGCGGCCTTCATCTCCAATCTTTAAACTTTTGTCACTTTTATCTCCATTATTTATTTTTTGGTACCCATATTCTCAACATTTCTTATTTTGGTGGCTGAAATCTCCAACCTTTGAACGTTTGACACTTTTATCCTCATTCTTTATTTTTTGGCACATATATCCTCAACCTTTCTTAATTTGGTGGCTGAATTCCCCAACCTTTGAATGTTTGGTACTTTTATCCTCATTCTTCATTTTTTTGCACCCATATCCTTAACATTTCTTAATTTGGTGGCTGAAGTCTCCAACCTTTGGATTTTTGTATCATATTTTTAAATTTTTTAATTGAAACTTATGAAAAGTTTATTTAAAGTCAAGTTTTATGAGTAATTTTATCTATAAATGTTGATTTATTTAAAAAAAACTTATTTTTACAAATTTTATGAGATTTTCTTCATTTTTTTGTACCTATATCTTCATTCTTCATTTTTTTGCACTCATATCCTCAAATTGAGCATTAATCAAAATATAATTTTCTAAATAAAACAATTTAATCTGAATAATACAATATTCAAAAAATAGGACTGGTCATCGACCCAAAAAAGATAACGGGTCAAATATCAAAAGGTCGAACCAAGTTGAACCAAAGTCGTCCTGGTTTCAATTAAAATTCAATTTTTTGCACCCATATCCTCATTCTTCATTTTTTTGCACCAATATCTCCAAATGGAGCATTAATCAAAATATAGTTATCTAAATAAAACTATTTATTTGAATAATACAATATTCAGAAAATAGGACTGACCATCGATCTAAAAAAATAATGGGTCAAGGGTCAAAAGGTCGAACCGATTTCAATTAAAAATTAAAATTAATCTAAAAATATCATAAAATTTTTAAAAATAAGTTTTTTAAATAAAACAATATTTATAGACAACATTACTCACAAAACTTGGCTTTAAATAGACTTTTCATAAGTTTTAATTAAAAAATTAAAAAATATGATACAAAAGTCCAAAGGTTGGAGACTTCAGCCACCAAATTAAGAAATGTTAAGGATATGGGTGCAAAAAAATAAAGAATGAAGATAAAAGTGCCAAACATTTAAAAGTTGGGAACTTCAGCCACTAAATTAAGAAAGGTTGAGGATATGGGTGCCAAAAAATAAAGAATGAGAATAAAAGTACCAAACGTTCAAAGGTTGGGAACTTTAGCCACCAAAATAAGAAAAGTTGAGGATATAAGTGCCAAAAAATAAAGAATGTGAATAAAAGTGCCAAAAGTTCAAAGATTGAGAATGAAAGCATAAATTACCCTTCTCTTAAATTCGTTCCGATTAAAGACTAGCCATTTTTTTTGTATTTACCAAGTACATTTTGGACCTTTTGAGTCAAGTTGGCAATAGCTCTTGATCAACTAGCAATTTAGGATAAAATCACCTCTTAAAAGTTATTTGTACTCATCTGATTTATCTTTATATATTTGAATTTAGTAGCATTTGCGTAGAATTAAATATTAGGGTTGATTGATCACTAAATATGCAAGACTTTGGTCTTATTGTAATACTACAAGCTTTTTACTTTCTTTATTAGCTTCGAACTAACGTACTAAATCCTCCATCACTAGGATATCTTTAGGTATTAATAAAATAATAAGAATACGTGATATCATATTGTCAATAGTTTTAATTTTAATGTACAAATACATTGTTTAAATATAATGTTAAAATACAAATAGTAATTTTAACAATATATTTTATAGATTTTTTAATTTTTATTAATTTATTAATTATATATTTTATTAATTTTTTTATTAAAATTTGTTAAAAAACTTCACCAAACAAGTCTTAAATATAAAATAGTGAGAGTAGTTTGAAGAGTAATATAAAAGTGGTTGAAAAGTATGTAGTGAAATTATACCTTTTTAACCACTTTGTCTTGTCATTTTCCAACAAAAAGCTTTCATCTTGTTGCTTTCGTGCCTGTCCATGCGTGTCAATTTCATTCTAATACTAAATATTATTCCTTAGAAGACATATCTAAGAGTAGATTTTATTGAGACTTTTTAAAAGAGAACAATAATTGTTAACCAGTAGTAATTAAAAAGAAAACCATGTCGACCTGAAGTTGGTCTAAAGCCTAGTAGTGTCAGTGTGTCACTTATTAGAGGTGATTGTTAACGTAGTAATTAAAAAGAAAACCATGTCGATCCCCAATTTATGGGATAGTTTAAAGAAATCAGGATATTGTAGATAGAGATGAGACTTGAAGTAAATATCATTTTCAAATATTTAAAGAAAAAAAGAAGATATTCTAAATTTAAATAATTTATAGGGTATTCGGAACAAATGGTCCCTAACCTTTTCTTTTAATGTGAAAATGGTTATTAATGTTTATTTTTAGCATAAAACTCTCTTAACCTATGTGTTTTAGTGCGTAATTTGTCCTTATTTGATGAAAATGACAAATATACTATTATTTTTAATTAAAAAAATTGTATTTAAATTCATAACATTTAAAAAAATGTACAAATGAGTCTAGTATATTTATTAAATAATATTTAATTTTGCATACTAAATATATCATTATAAGCGTGTGAATTAAAAAAAAATTTATAAGAGAAAAATTTAAAATTATTGTGCTTTTAAATATTTGTATTGAATTAAAATTAAATTAAATAAATAACATAATGACATATATAATTTTATGACATCGAACCAATCTTATTATATTTTTTTTAATATAAAAATATTAATAAAGATTAATTTACACATTATTTGTTGTTTATTTTTGAACGAAAATAAAAAGATAAATTAAAATATGAAAAATACGGTTGGATTTCTAATATTTGTAGTGAATAAACATATAACTCAATTAAATATAAGTATTTGAAAATTAAGTTTGTGAAAAAGTTATTTTTTTATAACAGTAAAATAAAAGTTTAAATTTAAATAATGTAATTACTTAATAATAAAAATAATAAATTTATTTGACATGATTATTAATAATTATGAACTTAAATTTTAATTATTTTATAATAGTTCGTAAAATATACAAAAAAATTCAGTATATTATCAAATTGGTCAATAAAATGTTTTTGCACTTTGTCCACTGCAAAAAGTCTATTTAAAAAAAAAAATTGCCTAAAATATTCTACTTGAATTATTTTTGGAGTCTTTTTTTTTTTTGATATCCCATCTTAGTTTGAACCAGAATAATTTATACGTACCTCAAAAATCTTTGTTCTTAAAAAGACTTTGGAAACCAAAAAAAAAAAAAATATGCCTATTCTCATAATTATTTTTGGAGTCTTGTAATGATAGGTGGAAGTTTTAGTTTAGAATATTTTTATTTATGAGTGGAGAGCCGCCTATCAATTCATCAATTGTGGACGTGAAATCAATAATCCAGTGAATGATGACTCTATTGCAAGTTTTACTTTTTAACATTTATCGATGAGTGGGATACACGCGGCCCCTCTCCTTTATGTATATGTTACGAATAACCTCTTTAATCATGACTTGTGTTGCTTTAATTTGCTTTTAGGTCAAGTTTTTGTGTTCAACTTTTAAGTCCTCACTTTTTAAAAAAAATTATTTATAAATAGTAAATTTAACAAAATGTGTAACTAATAAATAAATACTAAATTGTAAGTCTTACGAAATATGTGAATAAAAGATAGTAACGAATTCTTTTAAAATCTTTGATAGATTCACCATAATTCAAATTTGCTCAATTATCTATGTATTCTTTCATCGAGATTCACCAATTCTTCATAATTTGATTTACAATGATAAGATCTTATACTTATTTCTTTCATCGAGAATTTACAAATTCTCTCTTTACATTTTGAAAATCTAAGAAAATGGAACATATTTATCTACACTCATATATTTTAGACTTATAGTTGATCATGTACTTCCATGTTGGACAAGCATAAAGTTAAACGTTATGCTCACCAATGTTAATGTAGTTAAGTTACTTGGGACGCATCGATATTTTATGTATTTAGAGAGAGTGTCTAAGAAGTCTCATTTAAATAAACGATGTAGTGACGTTTTTGCTAATATATTGATGGATATATAACTAGTACTCTACAAGAAGAATTTGTCTTGCAACATATATGTAATTTACATAGTCAGATTTATTATTTTGCAATAAGAGTTATTTTAGTATGTTCCATTTATTTATAAATTTTTCTATTTCCTTCTACAAGAGATTATAATAGTTATGTTTATTGTTAATTTGAAACAAACCACATGTACACATGTGTGTTTCGTAAATTTCAAAGGCTTTTTTATTTTTTAATTGAATTGTGTGTTGACGTCGGAATCTGTACTGTCTACGTGTCAACAAATTTTCGTTTACCCGTCTGCCAACCTGTATGTTACCTGCATATTAGGACGATCGTTAGGCACTAAGATCACCGAAAAAAAAGGGTCTGACAATCGTTGGTACTCCGACGATCAAGTCAATTGCCGGTATATAGAATAATATACGAGAACAAAAATAATTGAGTGTGGGAGGGACAATCAGACCAGATTTGAGCAGAGTTTAAGGGTGAAAATAATGCGTAAAAAGAGCATCATAAAATGCGTCATCAAAATCGTACCTTGAAATAAACGAAGTCCTTGTATTTATAGTTGCAAAGTCATAATTATTCTGTGTAATTAATCAATTAGAACTTTGATCAGATTCTCCTTCTTTATAAGATGAATGGTAATTGGACATGGACACAATCTCCCAATTTTCGATGCTTATCTGATTAGATTTCTAATAATGTGTTGCTTAATTATTGAAAGATTGGTATTCGTTTTCCTTGTAAGAATCTTTATGACAATCAAACATAATTTTTTTTTAATTATTTCTCTGGTTATTTCAAAATATCGTGCTGTCTGCTAGTTATAATAAATACGAAGTCCGACGATGCTCTCTGGGTCGGTCATGAGTGTCGAGGCCCTTCATGGGCTTCGCAATACTCTAATTCTAGAACGCTAAGATGTTTGATGGGCTTCCGAGGCCTTTTGAGAATTCACGAGGTCCTTTCTGAGCCCCCAAGGCCTTCGTCGGGTCTATGAGACTTTTATAAATCTGGAAGGTCCTCACTGGACCTATAAAGCCTTAGCGAGGTCTGAATTAGGCCTCGATGGAACTTTTACTGGGTCTTTACTGACGTGGATGCCTTACTAAAATCGGTGGTAACATAGTGTTTAAAGCCTGTAGAGTTTATAAACTAATTTATTTGACAAAGAATGGTAAAAAATGTCAAGCTATCAAGACAATTTTTTTTTTTTATCAAATAAACAAATTTTGATTAAAATAAGATTTTTTGTAAAAATTGATAAAATGTGTAATTAAAAAATTATAAAAAATTATAGGTCCACGAAATATGTAATTAAAATTAACTGTTGATTTTAACTTTAACATTTTTTCAAAATCAAAATTCATATCAAATTGATAATAACTTTTTGGTCGAGCCCAGAAAAGGAGGCTTATAATGTTGTCGAGAATCAAAATAAGTTGGAAAAGCAAGGATAAATACTAAAAAGTGGTTTCTGTCTAAATCTGTGGCAACAAAAGATGGTTTGTTCGAGTTGACAATCCTATGTTGTCGTTTTCTTATTCAAATGCCACTCTTACAATACAACCTGTTCCAAAAGCAAAGTATAAATACTAATAAATCCCACATGCAAAAAGGTATTGTGTTTCTCAACTTGCCACTCCTTTCTTGCCTTTACCTCTTACTCAAACGCCACCCACGTGACAACGTTGTCCAGAAACTTTTAAAATTGTAGTCGCGCTCATATTTGGTTCAATTTAAAAAAAAAAAAAAAAACTGAACCAAATAAAAAATTAATAAGAATCTCATAAATAGAACTGAACTTTTTCGTTTCAGTTCGATTCTATATTTAAAAAATTCATTTTAAATAAGTCGTACAGTATTTAAACAAGTCCTACGATTATGTAAACTTTATTGTGAGATACACTTATAAGTTAATAAAATATTATTTTTATCAACACTTTAAAAACTCACAACTTTTATTCATTTTTTATCCAAATATTTGTAAAATTTAATGTTTATAATCTATAAAAAAAATTTACCAAACAAACACTATAGTCCCAGGGGGCGGATTTACACTTCGCGCCACAAATGCACATATAATAGACATTTTTTTTTTTTTATTGATAATTGTATTTCAAGATTTTTTGTTGCATTCTTTTTATAGCTTTTAATTTGTAGATTTTATTCAAATATATTCTTAATTTTTCATTTGTTGGACTTATTGGACTAAGAATTTTGAATATGGATTATGTCGTTAATGTTTGAAATTAAATTCGATGAGCATACATATAAATAGATTGTTGAATGACATATTATAAAGAGGTCATTTTACCATATTTTCAAAGTAGGAAAACCAATAAAGGACTATTTAAATATTTAATATTCTTGGTTATCGCCATTTTTACATTACAAAAAATTTGTTTCAATTTTTTTTTACAATTGTTTCAAGTATGCCTTCTTGCTCTTATTAGACTAAATTTTTATAGTGTATAGTCCAAGAATATGAGCAAATGAGTGCGATGCTTGTGTTAAAATGGATAATTCTTTCTCGTGGTTGGTGCAATTTCAATATTTAAAAAATATGTAAAAGTTCTGTTCATTTCGGTGTTTGGGATTCGGCTACTAAGATTGAGAATCGTAACAAATTATAAGTCAATCTTTGTTTTAGTACTTAAAACTATTTAAAACTGAATTGATCTATACTTTTTGTTTTGTTTTTTTGTTTTTAGAAATTTGTTTTAGTTATTGTTTTGTTGCAATCTAGCAAGACAAAACATCGATCTGCAAAAGTAAGGAGAATATTAGCTTTGTGTCTAAAAAGTTGCCTCTTCAACCTGATGTACATGTCTCATATGAGTTCTTACTAAGTATTTATTTGTCATTGTTTGAATTATAATTTTAAATAGTTAAATTTGTCAAACATATTTTTTATCTATACATTTTGTAAAATCTACAACTTACAATTTATTTTTTATATATACATTTCACTCACAACTTATAATATAAACACTTAAAATTTAATTTCAATAGTATAAAGAGTGCCACGATGCCTCTCCAACTTGTCCCTCAAGTCTCAACCCCACGAGGCTGCCATGGGTTTGACTAGAGGCCACCCACATGGCAACATCCAATTGCAATTAAAAGGAGATACTCAAAAGTACCTTTCTCCTAGGCTGCCTACTGCTACGAGCTATATTACTGAAGTCCATCGGCACAAAATCCAATTGCTGCAAGGATATTAGTCCCAGCTACCAAATGATGGTGAGACATTTGGACTCCAACTTGTTACTGTTAGGCTGCCAAATTCGTTCATTTTCAATTGTTAGACATTTTGCCATATCTTCCTTCAAATAAAATATACCTTTTTAGGCCAATGAATTCTTTTCTATGGAGGTTATTAGACAAGTGATTGACAAAGTGTCTAGTAGCTATTCAACAAGTATTCAATAACCTTTATAATTCCTTTTCACTGTGAGAAGAAAATCATTTCCATACCTTTTAAATTGACTCTTTATGGCAATTTTCTCAACAATTTATACTCTTGCTAAATCCCAGTTGCCAAAGATGGTGCCTCTCCAACTTGACACTTCTATCCTGCCATCATCTCTCAACTTGACCCCACATACCCACGGGGAAAGCTATGGGAAGCTTAATATGTAAAGATTTCTAATTTAAGAGAAGAATTTATGTTCTTCGATAATAAAATACGACAGTTTATTTAAATAAAGTTTTCTATATGTATTGTCAAATTGTCATGAGCTTTTAGTTGAAACAACTAAAATCTTTAACTATATTATCTAAAAATTTAAATTTATGAAGTTTGAGCACACATTTAATAATTTAAATTTGATTTTCTCATAGTGGATGAGATTTATTTTTTCATTTAAAGTGTGATGTTTGGGTGGCTAAAAGACTTGACCTTCTATAAATGGAGACATAATTATATCTATATTCTATCTTTATCACCCCTAAAATTCTGTAAATTGACTTGTGGCATCCAATCGTTCATAGTTACATTGCTTATAATTAATTAAATGTCGAGCTATCTTATAGATTAATTAGTCAAAAGAGAGAACGTTATTCGAGATAAGCTCATTAGATATATTCTTGATTGTTGATTTTGAGTTTAGCTTTTATAGTAAAATTAAAATTAATTTCAAACGGGGTCTAAAAGTGTGTTTGAATATTTTGATTAAAATTATATTTTTTGTTAAAGTTGATAAAATATGTAATTAAAAAATTAAAACGTTGTGTGAAAAGTTTGGTGATTATAAATTTATTTGATTACGAATAACAAACATGTCAGTTTTTTTTTTTTTTTTTTATCAAAAAACTATTTTGGTCAAATAAACTGAAAACTCAAAATTAATTGTTGACTTTGATTTAATTTTTTTTTTCAAAATTAAAATTGAAATCAAACAAGCTCTAATATTCTTAAAAATAGTTTTTAGAAATTTCTGAAAAAAATTAATAAAATGTGATTGAAAAAATTTAATATAAATTGTAGAATCTTGTGATTGAAAATAAATTTTTTTAAAAAAAAATATATTTTAAACTCTATCAAACAATCACATAGTTTTGGGCTTTCATTGGAAATAAACTTTGAGGATTAGTTCTCAAAATGAGTCATCCTTGGCAGTATATGAACAGCTATAACTTCCGATTCAGGTGGCGGAGTCACCACCCAAATCTTAGCCGGTGTCGCCAAAATATCAACAACAATAATAATTCCACCGCCGGCAC
Source organism: Forsythia suspensa (assembly GCA_023638005.1). Taxonomy (NCBI): domain Eukaryota; kingdom Viridiplantae; phylum Streptophyta; class Magnoliopsida; order Lamiales; family Oleaceae; genus Forsythia; species Forsythia suspensa. The sequence continues at coordinate 36,721,406 of CM042671.1, forward strand.
AAACTGCACAAACTCTTCCACCGCCTGCAGCTATATGTTCAGCACCTTTAAGATGCTCCGACGAGTTGATCAACCTTTCCCAGCAATCATTTTCGGCATTATACTTGCTAAGGGAACCATTTTCCTGATCTACGACATACATAAAATCACCATCCACAGCCGCCGGTCCAATCCATCCGGCAAGCATTCCCCGTGGCATTTCTTCCCACTGATTCGTCAAGAAATCATAAACAATCCCGTCTTTCGAGGCTTTTCCGTTTATATTCACCGTGCAAAGCTTGCCTCTATACTCAAGTGCTTCCACAGCTTCTCTACTGAATCTTCCATCTTTAAGTGAAGCCATCTTTTCCCAGTTCCAATCGGAAACCTTCTTGTTCATGTCCCATTTCTCGACAGACCGCGCTACATCACCATTGTATTGAGCACCTACGCCACTTGCTATATAAACCGCATCTCGTGCAGAACCAGCGACGCACCAGCGGCGTGGATTAGACAGTGGAGGGCCGAAAGACCAGTTACTAGATAAAGGGTCGAAGACTAATGGATGAGTGAATGCCGGGAGAAACTTGTTCATGGTGGCGGATATCAAAACTAAGCGCCCTGAAACTGCTAGAGACTGAATGGGGAGAATTCTCGAGATAAAAGACGGATGCTGGCGGATGAGGCTCAGAGGTGGCTCCGATGGAGGACTAGGCAGCACCCTCCAATTGGACGAAATAGGATCAAAACAGCAGAATTCAACAGAATTTGGTCGGAAAAGAACCGTGTAAAGAGAGAAGAATGGAGGAAAAGAAGGTGAGTAAATTAAGCGCTGCCATGAACGGCACACTCTGTAGAGAACAGAAGGGTGGAGAGTGGAAAGACAAAGGTGAGCAAGATGATTTGGCAAGCCTGGAAGTAACACAGACTCAAATTCTAATTCCATTTTCTGGTCATTTTCTTCATTTTTTCCATTGTATAATTTGCAGTGTTTTTTAGCAGCAATATTCATATCGTTTGTGATTCATAAGTAGCAAATAGACATTTATATAAAGAGTTAGCAGGGACTGATATTTGCTTGATTCCTAAGTATTTTATTGGACCATATTAGTGGGAGCAGGTTATGTAATAACAAATGCAAGAATCTTTACACAATAGAACACTTTAATTATTGGAGTGGAGTGTCCTAAAAGAATGTAAGACAAAGGTATATTTCACGATCTGTTAAAAAGTGCTTAACATTGATGTAACTCTATATGTTATATAATAGAGTCGAATATCTACTTTTCCGGGGAAAAGTAAGAAATTAATTTCCATTTTCGTAAAATTTATTTTCTCTTATTAAATGGTAGCACTACAAAAAAGAACTCCAATCCTCCATTTTGTTTGATGAATACTTATCCATCTATTAATCTTGAATATACCAATGAATTTTTTTTTAATTATCGACTGTATTACGATTTTCTTATAAATATATTTAGTATTTCATTCATTTATTTGGTCGGCTAGACCTGTTTTCTATCTCTAAGAGACGTTGAAAAAACTATACACTTATCAATTCAACAATTTGACCACAATTTTTTTATGAATATATTTAGTAAAAATTAGTTTTTTAAAAAAATTGATTAAATATGTGGTTTAAAAATTGATAAAATTTGTAAATCTCATTAAATATATGATTAAAATTTTTTTTTTTGACTTCAGACTCAAATTTTTATTTTAACTTTTAAGCAAAATTAAACAAAGGCATATATAGCATTCCATATATGTACTAGGCGGCCTAGTATTTTTACTTTAGGAAATTAGATTTTGAAAGCTGACGTTGAAAAATGGAGAACAATTATTTCAAGATTATATATATTGAATATTATACGTATTAGGTCGGTTAATATTCCTACTATTCAAAGATTCAAGATTTGTTGTTCTAATTTTATGTCTTTTTGACTGTCCCACAAATAAAAAATATACACGTCATCAAATAAATACAAATTAATTTTAACAGCAAGTGCGAACACATTAAATAATTATATTTATTTAATAATATGTACATTTTTTATTGGTGGAACAGCTTAATGAGACACACAATCGGACACATCGAGATCAGACTCTATTCAAAAGGCTATAGTGGGCCTATTTCCTATAAAAAAAAAAAAAAGAGATAATTGCATGAAAGGACTCCAACCTTTCAAAATTATTAGAAATATACCCTCAACTTAAAAAAATAGCACTACAAATCTTCAACGTATGAAAACTTGGCATGGTAGGTCATTTATGACAAAATTGTCCTTTCTTTAAATAAACAAAAAAACAAAAAACAAGAAAAAAGAAAAATATGATTGAAAACTAACCAAATGTACCCCAAAAATAATTAGTAAGAAATATACCCAAAAAAAAGATAAAAAGTAAACAAGAAGTCATCTTCTCCAAAATCCCAAAATCCAACCCAAAATTCTTCGGAAATCACACCATATTTCTCACACTATTTCTCTCTACCATTCTCTCCAATAATAGTTCTCTCCATCTCTAAAAATGATAGTATTTCCACCACCACCACCACCACTGCCGGCGCTAGTTCACTAAACCTCCTCCACGAGGCATAGTAGTAGATGTTGCAGGAATAGTAGCTACACTACCACCATCACCACTATCAGTACCACCAGTAGAACTAGCAACAACCGCCATCGCCATCAGAGGTACCACCGCATGACAGAGAGGCGAGGTAGACCTTTTTGTCGCTTTCTTCTAATAGGGTATTCATCTAGCCTGGGTCCGACTTTCTTTCACTTTTCTAAGATATAACCTCACGGCTTTAGCCCCAAAATGGTTGCCCTCCCACCGACCGTCATTCTCTTCTTCAGTCGCTGGGAGGCGGCCGATTAGGGCATCAAGACTATCCCAAGCCTGCTTCAAAAGGCATGCACAAGAGAAGGGGGATCAATGGCCGAAATACGGTAGCCTTTATTACGTGTACCTTAGTTTTTCTGAACTGGTCTAGGTACTTCAAGAATTCGATAACATGAGTTCCGCTACAGCTTAGTGTTAGCGGAGGGTTGTAGTTTCTTAAGTATTGTAGGAATGTGTTCCAGTCTCGACGCTTCTGTGACTCATAGCGACTCGGTGTTGCCTCCGCTCCGCTGGTTGATGATTGAGCCGTCTCTCCTCTGTTAGGGTCGTTTGCTCCCACTCCAGTTGTTGAATTCATCAGTAAAATTTAGTCAATTTGGCGGTGACAATTTTTAGTTGACCTCAAAATCTAATCGGAAAGTACATAGTACAACTCCGCTTTCCCTCTCTCTATCTCTCTCATAGTGGTTGGGTTTTGAATCTTCCCTGACACTGAATTTGCTTGTAATTATTGGTTTAATTGACCAATATTCTGGGTTAAGAACCTTTTGCGGGTGCAATGTGTGTTGTGTGTGAGAGAGAATTTGATGGTATTTTGAGTTTTTGAAAAATATGACCTCTTTCTTACTTTTTATTTTTTTGGGGTATATTTCTTACTTTTTATTTTTTGGGGTACATTTGGTTAGTTTTCAATCATGTTTTTTTTTTCTTGTTTTTTATTTTTTTTTTTTGTTTATTTAAAATGAATGACAATTTTGTCATAAAGGACCTATCATACCAAGTTTTTCATACGTTGGGGATGTGTGGTGCTATTTTTTTAGGTTATGGGTATATTCTTAATGATTTTAAAAGGTTGGGAACCTTTCATGCAATTATCTCGAAAAAAATATTATATTCTTCTTCTACATTGTAGTGAAGAGATTAATGACAAGTAGATATAATATTTATTTTAAAGACTGATCATGGTCGATTTTCAATTTGTTTATTATTACTATTTAATCCGTGATTTTTTTTTTTTTTTTTTTTTGTTTTCAGAAAATGTCCGCATATGATTACAAGTATCCTGCTAAATACCAAATTGCTCCTTTATTTTCCCTTTTGAAAATAAATGGATGCTGTTGTCATGGTTTGTCAAATATCTTCATCGTAGGAAATTAAAATAAATGTACACTGTTTACTTCATGAAGTGTTTTTATTAAGACACGTCTTCACAAACAAACATGTGCAATATAGAAATATATATTTAACAAAGAAGTAAAATTGTACATTGGTACTTGCATATATTAAAAAAGGGTTAATTTTACAAACGGTCAATGAAGTTACCTATTTTTAGATCAAAGATGGAAACATCGTGATTGTGTGCTTATATGTTGACTTGTTCTTTACAAAAAATAATTCAAACATGTCTAAAAAGTTCATAAAAGCAATGATCAAAGAGTTCGAGATGATCGATATTGGACTCTTGTCATACCATCTTGGCCTAGATAAGCCCTTTAAAATATCATGATAGTTGTGAAGATATTCTAGAGATCTAGATATTTGTAACAATATTTTAGTAAAGAATTCTAGTATTGTAGATATTTTGATAGAAAATTCTAGTGGGTGAATTGTAACTATTAGATTAAAAATTTGTTGGCACAATCATAGTTAATATTACTTAAGGAGGTGCCACTAGTATAAATAAGAGTGAGTTTTACCATTTTTTATTAAGTTAAAAAACAAAGAGTTCTTGAGTAATATTACTATCCTCTTCCACAAAAATTATTTAGTTTAGTTATCTTCCATTTAATCCTCTTAGCTTTCTTAAAACACATCTATTCCAACATATATGTTCACAAAATGGCCAAAATAATTTTATCTATTCAAACAAGCTCATGCCACTCCAATGAAGTTCAACTTTTATATAAAGTAGTAGAGAAAGAGTGTGTTTGGTATGTTAGAAATTGTGTGGGACCCACAAATACTTTTGACAACAGATTTACTCGCAGATTAGTGATAAATTAGTTTCTTGTATATGATTGAACTCACGAGCATGTCTTATAGCATAATTGTAACCTAATTTTTTAACTTAATTTTTTTTTAAATATTTACTAGCAAATTGGTACCAGTATTTTGCGAAATTTGGATACTAAATTGGTTCAATAGAGAGTTTTGACCTATTGCACCACAATCGTGATGAAATATTTTGTATGTAAACTAATCAAGACTTCGACTAATTATAATTAAGAAAGAGATATGCTAACTCACCTCATAAACACGAGTGAGGGCCGAAAAATAACAAATGTAGCAAAAATGGACTCCAAAAAAATTGTTAACCTATTTTTTTTTTCACATAAGGGCTGTCAATTGATGGAGCCAATTAATCCATGGGTTACAAGCAATTTTATTTTTATTTTATGTTTTATTATATATTATATTGGAGACTAAGTAAGTGATTCATATCTACTGAAACTCAACTGAATATCAAGAAAATCTCATTTGAAACTAAACTTATCCCAACAAATCCTAAACACAATAACAGCTAGTTAGTTGACTTAGTCAAATTGCAAATCGATTTTTTCATGTTTGATTGCCCATTTGCATCCATATTGAAAAGCTTCTTTAGTTATCCTCACAATATGCATTGAAGTTCTTGCACTCTCTCTTTTCTTTAAGGTATGTTATATTCAATTTTCTTGGTATAAATTTGATTCACGTGCAACTGTTATTGCATATTGAATCTCGTTCACTTTATAAACACTATTGTAATATCATATCCATCTGAAACTCCTTGACCAATCTCATCAACTATGATTAGTGAACTATAATTTATTGTTGTTGATATGAGTGATTTTGCTAGACTTTTGCTATTCGCAGGTTGTGTGCATCTATATTGGTCGAGTGCATATTTGATACATTGTATTATAGCATACTGAGAGTGAAAGAGGAAGTAAAATGAAATGACTTCCAGACATGACAAAAATGTCCAACCTGGTAACACGCTATATTCTTCGAAGCTTTCAAGCCCTGCTTATAAGTTTCTTCCTTTTTGCTTTTTCTGACAGTAACCATGCCGGAAAAATTTTGAAATTTCTTGAGCTGTTTTCATACTATTCAGGAGACCAAAGTCCAGATTGCCACCAGAAGTCCAGTTTCATATACGTGGAGTACAATTCACATTGGATGGGGTAAAAATCTCCCTCAAACTACACTTTTTCGTTCTTGTATATATTAGATATCTTCTCATTTTTAAATTATTCAAAATTCAATTTTAAAGGTTCCAATCAGACGTGTTTGTGTTTGTAAAGTTTTAACAAGGTTGGATGGGGTAAAATCTACCTCAAACTACACTTTTTCGTAAATTTAACTTCTCATTATTCAAAATTCAATTTTAAAGGTTCCAAACGTAAATAAATTTAACAAAGTCTAAATCTTATCTAATATCGATAAAACCAGTTCTGGCTGGCTATTTCTTTCCTAATATACTTCTTTGTTGTTTCTGAATATCACTTATTTTGTCAAACTGCTTATTGTTAGGAACTTGCGGCAACTAAATCAGCAAAACTAGCAAAGTGGTTGAAAGAGTGCCCTCAAAAAGATCTATCCCGTTTATTGTGCGACATTCCTGCTGATCCAGAATCATTTGAGCTTGTTGGGAGATTCTGCCATGGTTACGATATCAAATTATCACACGAAAACGTAGTTCGAATTGCATGCATTGCTCATTACCTCGGAATGACCGAAAACCACTGTCCTAACAATCTACTAAACAAGGCCCTCTACTTCTTTAAACATCAAATTCTTCCTAATTGGAGCAATTCCATCAAAGCTCTAAAGAGTGCAGAAAATGTTCTTGAACAAGCAGTGAATCTTGGCTTGGTTGATGCCTGTATGGAATCTATCGTCACAAAGGTGCAGGAAGATCCGTGTTTACTTGGAGACCCAATCAAGTACTTGTCTTTGATGGCGATGATGATAGTGATGAAAATAAAAATTTTATAGACCAAATGCCCGGAGGAGGCTTTTTGAGCTGGAGTGGAAATCCGAAGATCTAACGGTACTTTCATTGAGGTTTTATGAACCTGTAATTCATGAAATGATTGAGCGTAAGGTCCCACAAGAATACACAGCTGCATCCATTTGTGAGTACATGAAGAAATGGGTATTCGAAAAAGAAGGAACGGTGAGAAAGAGATAGTTGAATCTTTGGAGAGATTGCTTCCTCATCAGAAAGGGATATTTCCTTGCACATTTCTGTTTGACATGCTAAAATCTGCAATAGCACTTGATGCTAGCATTGAATGTAAAAATGGATTGGAGATCAGAATTGGAAAGCAATTAGATCAAGCAAATGTAAAAGATCTGTTCATACCTTCCCAAGGATACACAGAGAATGAACAGTACGATACAGAGAGTATACGAAGAATTTTGAAGAATTTCTACAGCAATTATACTGGTCCGGATGCTTCTGGATTCATCAAAGTGGCAGAATTAGTTGATAATTTCTTGGCAGAGGTTGCTGGTGACATAGATTTGAAGATGAGCACATTTATAACGCTTGCTGATATGTCGGTAGCAGTATCAGATGGGACAGAACGAACTTCTGATGGAATATACAGAGCTCTTGATATATATCTAGACAAACATAGGCATCTTACAGATTCAGAAAGAGAGAAATTATGTAGGGTTTTGGATTGCAACAAAATGTCAGTTGAAGCTCGTGAACATGCTGCCCAGAACGAAAGGTTGCCATTGCGCGTGGTGGTGCAGGTTTTGTTCATAGGGCAGTTGCAGCTTCGGGACACTATCGAGAAGGAAGTGCAAGGTTCTGATGACAGGCTCTTGAAGCTGGAGGAGGAGGAAGACGAAGAAGAAACGAAGGCGGACATGGAAAAGATGGGAAGTAAGGTTCTGGAGCTAGAGAGAGAATGTCATATAATGAGAAGAGAGATTCAGACAGGCAACGTGAAAAGGCAGAAACCAAGCATGTGGAAGGAAATGAAGAGAAAGTTCGGGTGCATGACCACCATGCCTGATCATAACTGCCATGTCAAGAAGAAGAAGGTGCATCCGAAATAGAAGAGTTATCAGTTTTATGCTTCTTACCACCACCACCACCACCACCAGTCGTACAAAACATGAAAAAGAAAAAGAAATTGAATTTAACGTTGATTTAAATAAAGTCCTAGGACGATGCTAAAAACTGTCAGCTGAGGAACTAATATGTTATACTGTTTCCAAGTATCTGCTATTTCTATTTGTGCTTATTGTAAAACTTCCTTGATCAGAATCAACCTTCTACGCTAAAAATATCAACAGAAAGGCATTCACTGGTAGACATGACGTGGAGGAGATCTTGTGCAGTTTCACAGGAGTGATTTTTACTCATAGCAAATAGGACATATTTAAATCAAGTGTTCTAGTGGAATAAATTTCCATTCTACAAAAGCAAAGTTGCCATATTTCTTTTGAAAGTCAGCATTATGTTATTTATGAGCTTATTTTAGTTGTGCTTAAGAATGCAAATCGCACTTCTGTGCGACTATTCTAAAAATTTCAGTTTGATCTAACTCAATTGGAGCTCAAGAGGCGGCTAGAGAAGCTAAGTGCTGCCAATTGAACTTTGAAATATTCTTCAATCTCACTCTATTAGTCTATAACCTTAAACTACCCAAAAAAGCTGGATTTACAGTCTTATCAATTTTTCATCGTCGCCAACTTTAGGCTCAACTGCACCTAGACGATACCAATATCTCTTAATAATAATAAGTTTGCTGTAGTCTCAATTGCAGATCATCCATCATCAATTCAAGCTATTAAACTTGTACGTGTCTATACCAATGTATGTTTAGAAGAAGAATGAAAACAAAAAACAAAAAAAATCATTAGATGTTTTCGTTAGAATATGCTCAAAAAGTTTCAATTTTATAAACATGAGGTGAAGGCTCTAGATAAGTTTCTCAGCAGAATTGAGAATTTTTCATTTCTGCTCCATCTTTAAAAGAGACTGTAATGGTAAATAAAACAAAACCTTCCAGAATTCTAATACAAATTGACCAAACTGGCATTCTGAACAAAATTAGGTTTCAAATCTTCCTCAAGAGAAGAAACAACCTTTGATCAGTTTTGAACTTGCGCATCTTCATGGGAGATCCTTTCAGCATCAGTTGAAGCCCTCCAAATGAAATATATACCACCCTGTCACAAAAAAGAAGAAGGAAGAACTCAAAATCAGACGAGCAAGAAACAAATGATCGAAGTTGTGGAGAAAACTATAGAGCAAGAAGACACCATAAAATTTAAAATTTGATTTCAACACAAAATGAGGCACCATCATCCTTCATAGCATGTTTGATAGAAAGGATTGGACAATAACAAGCAATTAAATTTCTTGAAGAAAGGGCATATAATGCGTACACTTTAACAACGCTGCTTCCATCATTTTTTTTTTCTTTATCTTCTGCCATCTTATATAGCAGCCCATGCATGACATACTCAAATTTGTCTGCAAGTGATTTCTGTTTGCCCTGCAATAGGAGTACAATATTCAGAAAATCAAACTCAGTCCATAAAATGGTTATACTATTATGGATCTTCCATAAATTTGAGTTGCTAAGTTGTTTAAAAAGGCGTAATCAGGTAGCGAGATGTTTTTCCTCTATGAAGCAAAGCATAAGCCTCGAAGCACTTTGAGACGTAAACCTCAAGATAGACTCATAAATAATTCAAAAGAATATAGAAGTTACAAAAATATGCTCATAATAAATCGTACACCATCTTAAAAAACCCATAATAAAACAGATTAACAATATTAAAAATTTAGCTTACAAACAAACATAAATCAATAAAGAAGTAAAATAGCCCAAAAAGCTAAGGCCAATAATAGAATGTCCAGAATAAGTAAGACAAATGCACAAACATCTTAGTTGTATCGAGGCTTACGCCTCACTAAGTCGAGGCGTAAGTTTCACAAATAACACTTAAGGGCGGGATCCAAGGCGTTTAATGAAAGCCTCAAGTGAGGCAAGATTTGAGGAGTAAGCCTCAAATAGTTTTTTTCATTAGTGAGTAGTAACCCACATTTGTGATTTCTGTGTTTGATGGTTAACAAACTGACCAAGATATTCCATTGTGAACGTTGGATACAACAATCAGTTAAACTACCATGGAGTTCATTAAACATGAATAGAAACTAATGTAAGAAACATACAAATAAAAATGAGCAAACAAACAAAAAATACTTTTTATCCACCTAAAAATCATGGAGGTGTGACTTGGATTTACATTATTCGGACAGAACCAATAAATCTAATGGAACCGGAAATGTTCAATTCCATTATGTACAGTTGGTGCAGCCTAATAGTTCATTTAGGTTTAGAATAGAAAAAATAAAAACATAGGTTTTTTGTTTCAGTTCTGCGTGAACAAAAGGAAGAAATCAGAACAACCTAATTAATTTCTCAAATCACTTCTCTAATTAATTAGCATTATGTTTTTGAATTAATTTGCATCTATACATTTTGCTTCCAATTGCTTGACATCAAAGCCCAAAAATTAGTGTAGGCCTAATGTAGAATACAAACTCAAAAGCAGGGCACAATAATAAGGCACCAAGAAAACCGACATAATCCAGTGCAGATAAGGTCGGTCCAACTTAATATCAGTGCAGTTCAGTTAAAAGTCAAAACTTCTGAGTAGACCGGTTTTCTTAGTTTTAAAAAATCATGAAGCGGACCAATCTCAACCAAGTGATATTGATACAATATTCACAGGCTACAATGAACCAATCAAGCTCCTTCAACATGATAAAAACTTTCGTGATCCCAGTGTCCAGACAGATGAGTAGGACTTCAGTCAAAAAATTGGATTTCACACAACAAACATAAGAACACTCAAAAGCATGTAAACCAGTCACAAAGCATCCAACAAGAAAAGCCATATTCCTACATAATCAAGTTGAATCGATTATTTAAAAGTTTGTAATTTGATGGCTCGTGCACAAAGAATGAAAAGAAAGTGAACCTCAGGAATGTAGCCAATAACAGCCGAACCGTCTAAATTGAGAGTATGGGATACCACCATCCTATATTTCTCCCCATGGAGCATACGATATAGCTCAGTATGCACGTCTAGTTCCAGATACATGTCATTATCTTCAGTCTGGGCTTCAATGCGCGAAACTGGAACAACATATTCACAATAGCTTTAGCTAAAAAACCCGTCAACATGTTTCAATACTAATTTTACTAAACAAATGTCCTTCTCCAATTGTCAAATAAGGAATAAAGGTTCGTAGTAAGCAATTTCTTTGTTCAATAATCAGCAAAAAGAAATGTCAAGATAATCTTACCCTTGTCATATCTTTTGTTATCGATATCGATGACCTTGATTATTTCATCAAAGTAAAATTCAGCCATATCTGCAAGTTGTCTCCTAGAAATGTAGCCTGGAAAGTATAAAGCGAGAATTTGAATATGTAAATCTTTTTTACAAATTCGAGAAAACATCAAAAGTTCAATACAAACAGAATTTAGGCACAGCAAGGTTTCTATTTTCAAAAACATGTAAAAAAAAGAGTAAATTTAATAAATAATCACCCAACTTTACACAAAATTACCACTTGCTCACCCAACTATAAAATATACCCATTGCTCACCATCTATCTCAAATCATTTTCCATCCATCACCCGACTCATTTCTGTCAATCCACCTTAACGAAAAATACCACGAGGAAGACAGAATGTATGTGGTACAAAAATCCATTAAAATCTGCCACATGGGTTCAATAATTAAAAAAAAAGTCTTCCAAGTCGACAAGTTTGCATCTTTCCCTTCAGATCGGGTGGACAATCCCATTTTTCATGGTTATACTCTCTCTCATTTATATATAGATAGATAGATAGATAGATAGATGTGTGTGTATGCGTGTGTGTTGCACAGGGTTTAGAGTTTTGATGTTTGATTGGATTGTAATTGTAAATGGTGGAGTTAGCCAGCTGCATTTCAAGAACAGAATAGAGAGGATTTTGTGAGATGTCATTTTTGTTTGATATGATTAGCATTGTAAATTGAACTTTGGGAAACGGTGATTTGAATTTTTGAGGAGATTATTGTTGCAGACCGAACGTGGAATTGGAAGGCTGACTGTGATTAATCAATGAAATCAATGAATTCAAATGTGATGGCCGAAATTTGGAGAAGATTGGAGAGTGTTAGGGTTCTTCTTTTGATTTTTGGGAGAACTAAGATGAACGTATCAATGTGGGAAATGAAAGCGTGTTTTCTTTCAAAGGCCCAATAGTTGGTATTACGTGGCATGCGTTTTTAACATGCGGAAATTTTAACGGAATTTTTGTGCCATATAGATTCCATCGGGCATGTGTCATTTTCTATCAAGATAGATAGATGGAATTGGGTCGGTGATGGATGGAAAATGATTCAATATAGATAATTTTTCAAAGTTGGGTGAGCAATAAGTAATGGTGAGTAAAGTTGGACGAGCATTTGTTAATTTTCTCAACAAAGACACAAAAATTGAAGGTTCTCATCGCACATACCAAAAGGTTGAAATCTTTTAACAAAGACCAGTTAATCATACCCACTTCATGTTAACAAAAATCCCTCAAAAGAATAGCATTGCACAGATAAAATCGAAGATACCCATTTTCAATACCACGTGAAATTTCAAAAATTAGTTGGGATTTGGGGACACAGAGACTATAAAAGGTAGGTTTATTGCCAAAAAACAAAAACAAAAATACACAAACTCTACATAAAGAGATACAACCTATAGCTAATAGCATGACGTTTGGCAATAAAATAAAATGAGGAATCACTACTCACTTCTCAGGCGGGGACGGCGGTGTGGTGGTGGAGATGTCTCCGGCGCTGGTGCTGCCGTGGAAATGCTGGTTTGGGGGTTGTGGGATGGGGTGACTGGCGATGGTGAGAGAAGAGAATGACGAGGGTTGATGAATTATTCTGGATTTTGCAAATTTGGGATTGGGATTAGGATTGGGTTTGGGCTGGGCTATTGTGAGAAGATGGGATTGGGTTTGGGCTGGGCTATCGTGAGGAGATGGAATTGGATTTGGGCTGGCTATTGTGAGGAGAAGGGATTGGGATTAGTTTTGGTCTGGCTGGATGATGAACATTTGGTTAATTTGTAAATAAAAGAGAACTTTGTTGCTAGAGTTAAATGTTTTTCATTTAACTCTTACTCGTATATCTGATCACTCACTTATCTTTTACTAGTTAGACATGCGTGTATTGCACGTGCTTTTATAATCATATTATTAATTTTTAATATTTTCAAATTTTTTATATTTTAATTGTTAAATATTAAAATGTTAAAGTAGCAATTGCAATAAAGATAAAAAAAATGGTTGTTGATAATTAATATGTTGTTTTGTATTGTTCGATGTTGATATTTTATTTACATTTATAGAAGTACAATTGCAATTAACGATGAGTTTTATATAATAGTAATACGAATAGTAATTTGAATTCAGTGAAGTGCTTTTGGTGATTTGAATTTTAATGATTGATGAACCATTGATATCAAATCGTATGAATTAATGATGTATTAATAGGGATCTTCAGAGTTGTATTTTTCAGAAAAAAATTAATAATTATTAATTTTTTGGAGAGAATGTAATGATTGACTATATAATATTGTACATTGTAAACAATATTCTATGTATATATGTTTTCTTTTTATTAAACGCATCGGATGTATTATTAATTAAATTAAAAATTAAAAAAAGTTTCATATAGTAGTTGTCAATTATATCATTGTAATCCAATGTATTCAAAATAATATTTTCATCTCCATGGTTTGAATTTTAATCCGGTAATAAAAAAAGTTACAATTTTTCCATTTATTTTTTTTAAAATCCATTTCTCATTTCTTTCATCTACGTAAGGCAAAAAAATTTGAGATCGTCTTTTCACCTTCATATTTAATTTAATATATTAAATATTTACAAATTTTAAATGTACATTTAATAAATTGTTAAAAATTTAATGTACGATAATAATGAACAATAAAAGAGTAACAAATAAATATTGAAAGATAATTGCATTCATTTAAGTACAATTACAATTAGAGATGAATTTATGTGGTGATAATACCAACAATAACTTGAATCTAATTAAGATCTTTTGATGATTTAAACTTTGATGATTGACGAATTATTGATATCAAATCTTATAGTATTAATAATCTCTAGGGCTGTATTTTACGAAGAATAAAATTATTAATTATTAATTTTATTGTGAAAAAATGTAATAATTGAATACATAATATTGTACATTTGTTGGAATGGTAGTTCCTTGTGAACAATATTCTTTGTGTATGTTCTCTTTTTATTAGATGTGTTTGATTTGACGATATAAATGAAATGTCATAAATGTGAGTAATAAACAAAAATTAAAGAAGTGTCAATACTTGTCTATGTTGTAAGAATATTGTTGATGATGCAGAATAACAATATTATTGACGATGTAAGTAAGTAGATAGTAAGAACGCGTTATATATATCATAAATAAAATTAAATTAAAATGAAAAAAAAAAATTTCACACGTTAATTTTAAACTATAGTATATGTTTGGTGGAGTTTAAAGATTTTGAAAAAAAAATTGGTAAAATATGTGATTGAAAAGTTGATAAAAATTGTAGGTCCCACAAAAATATATAATTGAAAATAAATTTGAGAAAAAAAGAATTTAAAAAAAAGAATTGAACCAAACATGCTTGTAATCATTGTAATCTAATGTATTAAAAATAATATTTTTATCTCCATTTTAGTTTTGACAATTATGATTTGAATTTTAATGCTACCATAAACAAAGTTACAATTTTTTCATTCATTTTTATTTTTTACTCATTTCTCATTCTTTTTATCTACTTAATACAAAAAAAAAAAAAAAATTAAGATCATCTTTTCACCTTCATATTTAATTTAATGGATTAAATGTTTAAAAAAATTAATTGTATATTTAGTAAATTATTGAAAATTTAATGTACAATAAGAATGAACAATAAAAGAGTAATAAATAAAATATTAAAAAATAATTATACATTAATGACTAAAGGTGAATATGAAATTTTAAAAAAATTATAAAGGTCAAATAGTCCAAAAATGTTTCTCCATTTAAGCCCCTTTTAGAAATAGTATAGATATGTTGTTGTGTATTTAATGAACTTTAAAAAATTACACTCTGTTAATCACTCTTCAATAAATTCGCAATTGTCAATAAACAGAAATGCATACATGGCTGACATAATGTTCACGTAGCACATATTTAAAGTTAAATATTTCTATAATGATTGAACTTTTAATTGTCCTTGATTACTCACCGAGCTTTCAGATATTACTGCGAGCATAGTAAAAATTACGCTTCGTAATCACACTATTAATTTGAATAAAAAAAGTTGAAGAGCAAATAAATAATTAATTTATTATGACACATATTGAAAACTTAAAAAATCGATAAAATCAAGGAAACCACATGTTCATTTAAAACTGACTTTTTCAGATTTCAAGTTTTATTTAAGATAAGGAAGAAAAAAAATTATTTACTTATTTAACTATTTTTTATCGATGGATCGATCCAAATGCAATCTAATACCTTTTACTGGGATCCTAATTATGTAGATTTTCATAGTTTTATTTAGGGTAAATAGCATCAGGTGTCCCGAATCTTTGAACGTTGTAACGATGGAATCTTGAACCTTTGTTTACTAACAGCGGAGTCCCGAATTTATGAAACGTCAGCGACTGAGGACCTTTTTTGACAGAAACCGTCAGTTTAATCGTTAAATGGTCAAAATTTTGTTAAATAGACAATTTTACCCTTAAATTGAATGATAAAAAAAAAAAAAAAAAATAAAAATTGTAACTAACCCCCCATCCAATCTCATCTTCTCCTCCAAATCGCCGCCCGTTACCACCCACCAGAAAAACCATTTTCACCATCCAGTGGGCCTTAAAGTCAGTGATCACCCAAGTACTTCAAGGTGGTGAAATACAATTGTTAACGCTATTCCGCCCCTCTTCCAAGGCTCAACCGACCCCTTGCCAGAGTGCGCCTATGGATCCAATTTCAGTAGACAAATCCGCTCCAGTTTTTGTCGTCGGCCATACACTACAAAAAATCGTGGCTTCAGAAACGAATTTTCCGTTGCTGAAGCCACGATATCCGTGCTTAATAGTCGCTACCAACGGTCTATTTGCAACAGAATTTTCGTTGCTATTTTGAGGGTCGCTGAAAGTTACCAACGAATTTCCGTTGGTGATCTTCACAAACAGAATTTCCGTTGGTAATATCCCAACCATTTACCTACGGAATATCCGTTGGTAATGACACACACTATTACCAACAGAATTTCCGTTGGTAATGTCCAAACCCTTTACCAACGGAATTTCTGTTGGTAATGACACGCGCTTTTACCAATGGAAATTCCGTTGGTAACTTTCAGCGACCCTCAAAATAGCAATAGAAATGACAAACACTATTACCAACGGAATTTCCGTAGGTAATGTCCCAAGTCTTTACCTACGGAAATTCCGTAGGTAATAGTACAAATTTTTAATAATTAAAAAATAATAATTTTATATACTTGGTAGACCCCTGACCCGACTTGTCAATTATGGGCTGGAAACTCGACCCACCAAAGGCCCGACCCAATCAGCTAAACTTTGTCAAGCAGTTTTATTATTTTATTAATTTAGAATGGATGTAATGTGATTTGAACATTTGACCTAAGAGTTGTGAAGTTACAGCCAAATCGTTGAAGACAGATGAATTCTTGTAATTGTTTTTGTTTTTATAATATATATTCGTTCAATGAGAAACATTTTCTATAATTTCTTATAAAGTAAAAAATAAATATTAGTGAAAAATCAAATTCCACATTGTGTTAACACTTAAACATAAAATATCACATTGCTTGAAATTTTTTATAGCTATACAAACCGTATGAAATGATGATAAACATTATTTGCTTTTACATTTAAACACGAAATATCCAACTAAAGTGATGTCGTACAATAGGTAAACTATTCCACCCATATTTTCTTCGTATGAGATTATAGTTTGAATCTTTTTTATTATTGTAATTGCATATATAACTTCGTTGTAGAAAATTCGAATGTTAAATAAGTGTTTGTTCGGCTGCCCTTTTTTTCATCTCCAAAATCTATTTTTCATTAAATTTGGTGGGCCATGACTGAATTACTCTTACACACTTTTTGACTTACATTGCAATTTGACAAAATTGTCCTCAATCAATTAAATGTTATTTGAAAGTTAAAAGGGCAATTTGGTCATTTCATCTCAAATTCTTTTGAAAAGTCAAAAAACTCATGCTCAAAATAGATTTTGGAGATGAAAATATCTACCTAACATGCTCTAAATTAAACTTAATTTACGACTAATCCTTAAGTGATTAACATTCAATTCCATTTAGTTGAATATTTTTCATTTTGAAAATTTGATTTACATTACTCATGAAAAATATGCGGGTAACAAGATTTACTCTTCACCAACATTTTCTGTAGCTCAATGGTTGAAATAGTAATATTACATATGGATTATTTGTGGGTAATAGGTTGAATGATTTTTTCGACTTATGAATTACTCTTCACATAAATTTCTTTTATTTAAATAGATGAATTGTGTTTTTTGGTCTTCAAAATTGATTTATATCACCTACAGAATTTTCGTAGGTAATAAGAATCACTCTTCACCAACGGATATTCCGTAGGTGAAAGGTCAAAATATTTTTTAGTTTTTAAAATTAATTAATATCACCAACAGAATTTTCGTAGATAATATGATTCACCCTTCACCAACGAATATTCCGTAGGTGAAAGGTCGATAATATTTTTTTGTTATCAAAATCAATTAATATCACCAACGAAATTTTCGTAGGTAATATGATTCACTCTTCACCAACGAATATTCTCAGTAGATGAAAGGTCGAAATATTTTTGGGTTTTCAAAATTAATTAATATCACCAGCAAAATTTTCATAGGTAATATACGGAATTTTCGTAGGTAATATGATTCACTATTCACCAACGGATATTCTGTTGGTGAAAGGTCGAAATATTTTTGATTTTTAAAATTAATTAATATCACCAACGAAATTTCATAGGTAATATGATTCACTCTCCACCAACGGATATTCCGTTGGTGAAAGATCGAAATATTTTTTGGTTTTCAAAATTAATTAATATCACCAACGAAATTTCCGTAGGTATTATGATTCACTATTCACCAACGGATATTCCGTTGGTGAAAAGTCGAAATATTTTTTTGTTTTCAAAATTAATTAATATCACCAACAGATTTTTCGTACGTAATATGATTCACTATTTACCAACGGATATTCCGTTGGTGAAATATCGAAATATTTTTTGGTTTTCAAAATTAATTAATATCACCAACGGAATTTTCGTAGGTAATATGATTCACTCTTCACCAACGGAAATTTCGTTGGTGAAAGATGAAAATTCGTTGGTGAAAAACTATTACATTTGCCAACGGAAAAGTCGTCGCTGATTACCGTAGGTGAAAGGTCATCACTTTTACCAACGGATTATCCGTTGGTAAATTTCCGTTGGTGAAAAGACAATTTTTAGTAGTGATAGTGGTCTGGTGGGCTCCGTCTTGGTGGCCAAACTCCAGTCCTTGGGCTACACCAACCTCATCCGCCGCACACATTCCGAGCTCGATCTCACCATTCAATCCGTCGTCGACTCTTTCTTCGCCACCCACAAGCCCATATACGTCATCCTCTCCGCCCCCAAGGTCAGTGGCATCCACGCTAACAAAACCTACCCGAGCAACTTCATTACCATCAACATCCAAATCCAGACCAATGTAATCACCTCCGCCTCAAAACACAACCCAAAGAAGCTTCTCTTTCTTGGCTCTTCCTGTATCTACCCGAAATTTTCCCTACTACCCATCCCGAAAATTCCCTTTTAACATGTCCATTAGAGCCCATGTACTTCAAGGTGATGAGTAGTGACAGTGGTGGTGGTGATTATTGACTTCAAGGCCCGGGTTGGTGTTGTTGGCGTTGGGGGTTTAGTTGGAGGTTTAGTTGCAATTTTGTTGGTTGGGGGGTTAGTTGCAATTTTTTCTTTTTTGTTGGTTGGAGTTTAGTTGCAATTTTTATTTTATTTTTCTATTATTCAATTTAAAGGTAAAATGGTATATTTAACAAAATTTTGACCATTTAACAGTCAAACTGACGGTTTCTGTAAAAAAAAAGACCTCATGCACTAACGTTTCATAGGTTCAGGACTACTACTGCTAGTAAACAAAGGTTCAGGACCCCATCGTTACAATGTTCAAAGGTTCGGGACCCCTGGTGCTATTTACTCTTTTATTTATGATCCCTCAAGTTCTATATTGCTATTCACTCATGAGCATAGATTTTTATTTATTATATTTTTTTGGTGGGGTAGGGGAGGTGCAAGGTGGAGTAGTCTTGTCTTACTCTATTTATGACTTGAGCTTGAAGATCCTCATATTATAGTTTGCTAAGTTTATTGTTGAATGAGTATTTTTTCGAATTATATGATATGGAGTTGACAATAGTAGATATTATTGAGCACAATAATCATAATTGAAAGTTTGAATTGGATACATATTGTGGACTGGGGGCTGAACATGGACCAACATGAGACATGTTTTCAACCAATTCAGCTATGCACAGGTTGGCATAGGTCATGCCGTGGATGGTACTAGAGAACTCTTGAGTTGTCCACAGTTACGTAGACAATTTCTTATTAACAAAATGGTGAATTGAGACTTTCTGGCTATTGGCCTAAATATTAACTCCTACTATTTAATTATTTGCTCTTTCATTAAAATAATTATGTGAAAATTACACCAAGTACTTGTACTTTTATAAATAATTTTAATAATGTAAACATTGTCATTTATTGTTACAAAATACTGTATATTATTTTATATTCTTAATATATTAAATTAAAATAGATTGAAAAACATAGAAAAAGTTTTATCACATTCTTAAATTGTAGCACACAAAATCCAAGATAAATCTCTAAATTGCAGCTATTTTTCATTTTAATTAAAATCCCTAAACTACAAGTGTTTTCAATTTTGAAATAGTATACCAAGATTTCTTCTCCATTTGTAACTGTGAAAACCCTGAAACATCTAAACTCCATTATCATCTTCTTCAAGAGTTTGAAGCTCATAATATGGAGAACAAAAAGTTGACAATATCGAACAAATGACGAAATTGAAGAAGAGTCAAGCGACAGAAATTTGAATCTCAGATACCTCGAACTATTCATACTACGTGTAGATGTGAATTTAATTGCAGTTATTCCTTATCTTTCGAAGCTGTCCATATGCCATATGTAACATCTAGTTAGAAATGGTTTTCAAGTGATAATTATGTTGCTAAATGAGTGATAGTATTAGTGTAGAATTATCTATGTTAATGTTTCATGATGAGTCACAAATGTTATTTATGTAACAATCCTGTAATATAAAGTGTCACAATTGTGGTTTTATCTGTTACGATTGATATTATCATATGTATCACAAATTAGTAACAAATGTGTTTATGTGTGATTTCTGATTATTGCCATTTTATGTCAACTAATTGTGTAGGCTTATTGACATTTTTGTCACAAATGTTATGTAACATGAAGTGCTACAACTGTTATAATTATGAGCTTCACTATATGTCTCACGAATTGTTGCAAACGTGTTCTTGTTGTGATTTGAAGCATTCTTTCAATAAAATTCACTAATATCCGTGTTGATTTTTTTTTTTTTGACAAGAGAGAATTTATTTTATTCAAACAGATATATCAAAGTTATATTTGAATAATTCAAAGAGTTATCTCATAATTAAAGATCCTGTAATCTTGGATTACAATGACTGTCGTTTATTTAACTTTTAGTTATGTATTATATGTAATTAAAAAATAATCTTACTAATTATAAACAAAATGAGAGCACCAGTATTTTTATAATAAATGATACATATATGTTTTTCTATAATTGTTTTTAAATAGTAGCTTATTTGTGTAAAAATTCCAATAATTAATGGTACACTTGGATAATTGGACTATAATGGAACGACATCGCTGGGCCATAGAATATTTCTTCGTGATGGGCTTGGCCCTGACAAAAGCCCTTACATCAACTGCCAAAACTTGGGACAGCACATCTTTGAGTCTAGTTGAGCAATTTGACACGTCTAACTATATTATAAGAGGCTTGTATGGGAGCACTGTTCATTTTGTCGTCCCCTAAGGGCGAATACGATGTCGTTTGGATTTTTTTTTCTTTTTTGTTATTAAACGACGTCGTTTTGCTGGCTTCTTGACGTAAAACAACGTCGTGTCTTGCTTTTAATTGGATTATTTTCTTTCTCTTTGCTTCATTTTTGTCTACTCTCTCCTTGACACAATCTCTTCCTTTCCATTCCATTACTTCAATTCTCCATTTTGCATTGTTCTCTATGTTTGTGGTCAGAAGTTTTTTATCTCCTTCTTCATCGTACCGATTTACCATTTATAGAGGTTTTTTTGTTTACTGCTATTGTCTATTTCGATGTGTATCTAGGATTTTTCTTCGCCTTTATTACAAATCAAAACTCTCATATCCAATCCGACGAGTTGAATCTCACATACTTTCATTTGTTTGGCACGAGCTTTCACTTTTAAACATCTCCTGGGATCTTAATTTGAAGTCGAAGCAGGTAATATGGTTGATATTATGTGGTTTAATGTTGTTTCAGTGTACATTGCATTGTGTTGATGTATTTGTGTTCCATAGATCTGTCAAAAATTTCAAAATTTGGCTTCAAAATTTTGTTTGTATTTATTGGGTGAATGCGTGTTATCAACGTTTCTTTTGCTTGTGTCTAATACTTTTTTGGAAATCTCCATGATGGTGGAAGTTTTTCAATTAGGTCGGCGCCAATAAGGTTGTCACTAGTTTTGCTGCCTTTAGATGAGACTTCGACAACTATCTTTCTCTACCAAAGATTATCCATCTACCATTTGATAGCGAAAAAATCAATTTGCTAGTTATTTTTTCGCGTCAGCATTTTCGGTGTCATATTTGCTCTGTAAGACTTTTCATATTTTTTTGATAGACGTGAAAGAAGTATCATAATAATCATAAAATTGATCACTAAGAAAATTTAAAATATAATACTGACAATTATACTTATCTTTTTTCTTTTTCTTTTTTGTTTGTATTTTTCAATCTTTTCTTCACATTCAAGATATTCATCGTCACTATGCCTTTGATACTTATTTTTTTGGGATTCTTCTCAGTGAGAACATAGGATACCTAGAGAAGATTGAAGTAAAAGAGAACTTTACCCTTCTACTTTTTAAAGTGTGCTCATTTGAAGTGTAAAGTCTTGTCGAGATCTCCAACATTCTCATTTGACTTTTCAACAGTTTGTTCTATTTGAATCTTCTTAAAATTGGTAATGAAATTATAATTGTACAAAAAAGAAATTACATATAAATTGAGAAGCAAACTTGTAACCAATTAAACTGAGGTGCAAGTATCTGGCTCTCTTTAAAGAGATTCTAGCCCTTTGCGATGTTGAAAGTCCTCAATCATTGGTGCAATTGAGTTGTCCCCTCCAAAATACAACAATCATGTAACGCCACGAGTCTTAAAATCTAGATTGTTTAATATAAGCATACTTTCTTTGTGTTACTAAGTCTCTTACCGCATAAATGAAGTAAACTAGCCTCGGTCTAGCCTTTTGCAAAATTTTGGAATAATTTTTTAAAAATAATCTCCAAATTTTGACATCGTATCAAGAAAATTCATATTGGCATTTGGACATGTTTTGGAAAAGTCAAAAACCATTTAGATCAAAAACGAAACCAACAGAGGCAAAACGGAAAAGGTCAGAGGCTGTCCACTTAGCGCGACCACCCTATGCCTGGAAGCCATGTCAAATTCACTATTCAAAACTGTTTTTATCCTATCTATCAATTTCATATTAGAGTCAATCAAGAGCATGTCATCAACATACAATAATAAAAACACAATCATTATTAACATCGTGATGATATAGTATAAGTAATGATCAAATTAACTTCTTTGGAAACCAATGGTTAACACAAAAGAATCAATACACTTGTACCATTATATGAGCGATTGTTTTACACCATATGGAAACATTTTAAGAAAACACATATGATCAGGTTTTTGTTTATCTTTAAAACTTTGGAGTTAATTCATATAAATCTTTCATCAAGTTCATCATCCAAGAACTCAATGTTAATATCAAGTTGTTCAAGTTCTTAGTCAAAATATGCAATTAATGCAAGCATGACCCTGATGGTGGTATAATTAACAACATAAAAAATATTTTATTATAATCTTTCCCATCTTTGTGCGTAACCCTTAGCTACTAATCTAGCCTTATATCTTAAAACTTACCTCTTAGTGGTTCTCTATTTAACCTTAAGGTTTTGCTTGGGATTTTTGGAGTACCGGTTATGAAAATTTTTTAAAGTACCAGTTTTGAACGTTTATGAGGGTCCAGTTTTGAGTGTTTTTAATAACACTTTTTAAAATAGTCAAACCCATTATCCAAAGAATTCAATTTTTTTTAAATAATAAAATTACATGTATAATCATATATTAAAAAAGGTAGATATGTGTAAACAATATGAAGTATGTAAAAATTTAAAAGTAATTATATATTCGACAGCAAATTTTTATATAAATAATTCAATAACACCTACAAAAATTATTGTTTGGAGAGAAAATATAAAATGTGCATTTTGAGAGAAGGGGAAGAATGAATTATGTATTTTAAGTTTATGATAGATTTAAAAAAATTAATTTTTAGAGATGGTGAAATTGAAATATAATTTGAAAAACGGTAAAAAAAATTACTGATTTGGGGGTTGAGAAATACACTCTAAATTACACTACATCAGTTTTGGATAGTTTTTAATCCACCAAAACTAGTGCCCCAAAAAACTAACAAGCACCGAGTTTTTCAACTTCTCATAAACTATACCATCCAAAATCGATCAAAATCGGTAGAAAAAACTCTCATATAGGCCTTAAAACTCCATTTGTAGTCAACTAATGACTTGTTTTTAGGTTTAGGGACTAAGTGTATGTTTGGTAATGCTGAAAATATTTTTTAAGTGCTTATAAGTTGTGAGTACTATGGAATGTGTGGATAAAAAATAGGTTGTAAGTTGTGGATCCTATAAAATTTGTGGATAAAAAATATGTTTGACCAATTTGACCAGTTGAAATTATAATTTAAGCATTCCCAAACTAGCACTAACCCCCAAGTTTTATTCTTATCAAGAGAACCCGTCTCTTGTTTCATTGCTTTCAACTACTCTTCAGATTGCTTACTCTCCATAGCCTATCATAAGCATTTAGCTCCTTATCAACTAGGATTTGTGATAAGTGCGGGTTTTGCACTTATTTTGGCCATTAAAAATAGATAATTGTGAATTTATTTAAGTAATTTATTACTTATTTATGTTATTTTGATTGTTTAGATGAAAACCCGAGCTCAGATGGTGATTGAAGAAATCCACGTGAAAAATGGGCTAAAAGGATTAAAGTTGTGCAAATCGAGAATTTTGGAGACCAAAGTATAAATATGTCAAACGATATAGGACTTGAGTTGCAATTTATGGAGGACTTGTCTGAAAGATAACAAAAAATTCAAGGACTAAGTCAGTATTTCATAAAGTATAGGGACTGAAATTGTAATTATTCGAGACCAAGCTACAATTGTATGGAAAGTTGGCCCATGTGATCGCATAAAATAAGTAGTTAAGGGCATTGCCAATTTTTCCAACATTATGCTTTTGGGCATTGCAATGCGATCGCATGGAATAACCATCCGATCGCATGGCCCATTTTTCTTGATATCCGCATTTTTGAACTAGTTTTTGATGGGTACTTTGGTAATTCATTTCTCACGACTTCTAGGATTAAAAGAGGTCGATTTTCAGAGAAAATAAGACTTTCCATGTAGTAAAACTCTCAAAAGAAAAGAAGAAAAAAGTTGGGGCTCTTTGAAAACTCCATGAAAATGAAGTTTTCTTTAATTTTTGTATATCATTGTGAGTAGGCAAATGGAGACAACCATGGGTTCAAGCTTAATCGTCCACTTCTCTAAATTTTATTAAATTCGGTGATGTATTTTGTATCTAACTTTTATTTTGTTTGTGTAAAGATGTTGGGCTAACTTTATTTTACTAGGAATGAGTTGAATCCATTTATGAGGTTCTAAAGTTGAATTCTCTTGTTATTGATTCTCTATTCTTGATTTTTCTGGTTGTTTATTATTGAGTTTTATTGTGTATTAAGATGATTGATCACCATTAAAATACTTTTGTGACCTAGTTTTACTTACCGGGAGGTTGAAATTAGGCTTAGCACATTTAGTGAACAACATAAAGTATATAGGATGTAGGATTATACTTTCATACTTTGTACCATCACGAATAGGTACTCTTGAGTTTTATTGCCTTTTTACATATGCGTTCTCTCGGTAGGAGTGTTTGAGAGTTTTGTGTGATGGTTTGACTGTACTCGAGAGAGATTGCTAGATATTTTAGGAGTATCGATTGCCATAAAAGATCTCGTTTTGGAATTGATAATGGATATTGAGACTTTAGGGTGAAATAATTGGTGAAGTCAAATTCCTAGTGTGTTTCTATATTTGAGTTTATTTCAAAAAATTCTCTTTTAGCAAATTTCTTTTTAGCATATTTTCATCAACTCTTAATTTGTAATTAGAGTTTAATTATCAAAACAACATGTTTAATTATGTGTTTAAAATAGAGCTAGATTGAATTGGATTTTAACAAAATTATCTATCATCGTGGGTTCGATAATCTCTCATCACTTTATTACTTGAACACGACCCATGCACTTGCGGTACATATTTTAGTGAACAACTTCATAACTAGCATAAGCTAGAGAAAAGTCTAATTCATAATCTAGTCTTTGAGGCTCTCTATGTTGTTTTTTTGACTCTGTCTAGCTAACTGGTAATCAACCAAAGGATTTTAGTCATTTATATGTTCTTCAACTACTTTCTCACCTCTCTCTTCTTCTATATGTTGCTGATTTTGCTAATTTTGACTCTTCACCTCATTGAAGGTAATGAGAATGTGGGTACTAACCTTTTCCAATTCTACCTGGGGCTATCCACTATTATTGTCTTGCTGTTTTTCACTCGACATGTCAGAATCTGACTTCAAACAAGATATTTTATACTCATTAAATGTGATATATTGACTTATAATGATTCTCACTCCTTTTTGCTTCTATCACATAGCCTATACCCTTTAAAACCATTAGCATAACCTAGAAAAATACATTTACTAGCCATAGGTTCAAGTTTTCTCTTATTTTGATAATAGAAGGCAAAACAACAAAATGTACTAAGCATAGAATAATCAAGCACATTTACCAAATTATTTTTTATGTAGAGTATCACCATTTTAACGCAGCAGATGGAGTCAAGTTAACCAAATAACATGCAGTCATAACAGCCTCATCCCAAAATAATTGTAGAATATCAGAACTTAACATCATGCATCTAAATTTATCAAGCAAAATACGATTCATCATTTCTAGAAGGTCATTTTGTTGAAAAGTATAAGGAATAATTTTATGTGTAGTTATACCACATTATAATCAAAATCAACATTGAAAAATCAAGGCCATAATCAGTTCTCAAAAATTTAATTTTCTTTCTAGTTTGATTTTCAACTTGCAATTTTCAATTTTTAATTTTTCTCAAAGTTTCAGATTTAGCATTTAGAAGATAAACCCAAACTTTCATAGTAAAATCATCAATTATAGACAAAAAATATATGTTATCACCTGAAGTGGGATTAGTAGCAGGCCCCCAAAGATCTGAGTGTATATACTTTAAAACATCAACCATGTTATGCACACCACATGATAAAGCTAGTTTATGATGTTTTACAGACACAGTCTTTACCAAAAAATACTTTTATCATTAAGGAGTTTAAGTCCCTTAACACTCACATGTGCCAGTCTATTGTGTCAATTGTGTATGTCATCAGTGTTGGTGTAAGAGATAAAAAGAATTTAAACCTCTTACTACTTCAGCAGTAGCTATGCATAAGTCATTTCTTCTCACCCCTTTACAAGTCACAATAACACTCTTAATCATGTTTAACATCCCATTTCCAACTTTAACAGTTTGTCGACTCTCTTCTAATTCTCCTACTGAAATAAGATACCTAGCAATTTCAGGAATATATCCAACCTTCTTTAAATTAAGCATATAGCCAATATCAAATTTAACAGTAATGTCACCAATTTTGACCACTTTGAATGCAAGGTTATTATCAATTACCACATATCCACACTCATATTCACGTAAGTTATCAAACCATTCTTTATGAGATGTAACATGGAAATATGAACCAGAATCAAGTATCCATTCATGCAAATGGGATTTCATAGTCAAATTTAATTAAGTAGATTTAGAATTCAACAACACATAGACCTCACTAGAGTTTACATTTAAGGTTGATACAACATTAGCATCATCTCTCGCTTTTTCTTTTTGTTTATTTTCTATTTAAAACAGTCTTTTATGAAGTGTCCAGTTTTACCACATTCATAACAATTCTTACATTTCACTTTTGTTTTTTTTTTTTTTTCTAGAAAGACTTGTACCATTCTTCTTACCATTTGATTCATAACTATTTTGACTATCATAATTCTTAGTATAAGACCTACCTCTCATCATATGGACTTCACCACTTTTTCTCTTACTTCTTCCAGCTCTCAAATCTATTTATTTACTTCTTAAAGAGTTAATAACAATTTCAGATGTTAAAGTATCCCTCCCATACTTTATAGAATTTTTTATTCCTTTATATGCCTCATGTATAACATTTAGCAAAATAATGACTTTATATTCTTCGAGCACCTTTTTACTACAACTTGAAATATCTTGTACCAATTTATTAATGATGTTCAAATTGTCATCTAAATCTTTAGATGAGTTAATTTTGAAAACTGAAAAAAAATTTCAAGCAGAAAAAGTTTATTTGGAGTGGATTTCATTAAATAAAGCTCCTCCAATTTTTTCTAAAGTTATTTAGTGTAATCAAGTTTGCCAACTTTTTTCTAAACGTAATAAGACGAGTGTAAAATTATAGAAGTATAAGCCAATTCACAAGATTATTTTTTATGATCTTCAGCTACCGTGTCAGGAAAAGTGCCGTCAATAGCTTTATAAACATTTTGTTGAACAAATCCACCTCTCAATTTTGTTGCCAAATTGAAAAAACATATTTTCTATTAAAGACCCCCAAATCAAAATGGCGTGTTGTCATTTTCACACAAAAAATACCCAGGACATATAAATGAGCACCTTAAGAAAGTAAATGCAAACCACCTTATAGCACACAACACGGCAGCAAACCAATCATACTTTCCTAAAGTCTCACAATTATACAATGATCTACAACCCCAAGATCCTATGAAAATTGTATTCTCAGGTCAAAGGAGAAGCTAGATACAAGTTAAGCCCAGGTCTATTCTAAACAGAATGAAAAAATGTATATAGTAGCACTTTCAACAAGTTATAAAGCACATTAGCATTTTCACGAAGGATTTAGAAACATAACACACCAAATAATACTCTAGGTCTAACAACAAGCAATTGTTACCCAATATGATAACTCCAATCCTAATGGCTACCCCACACGATGACCTCTATTGTGAAAAGTAAATGGCTACCCAAGATGATAGCCTTAATAGCAGAAAAATAAAAAGACAATACAATACCAGATCGAGCAATTATGTTGTTCGTCTTATCGAAGAGATATGAAATCCTAAGGCTACATACTATTCGTCCTAGGATTGTAAACTTAACAGCAAAAGCAACCATAAAGGATAAAAACACCACACGCATCCATTACCAAATTGCTATCCAGAAGTTTGAACCACCAGTGATAGAATAGATCACCACCAAACATCAGAAACTTTAGTTTAATGACATCGTTGCCAACCACTCTTCGAAAC
This sequence comes from Forsythia suspensa, assembly GCA_023638005.1. Classification (NCBI taxonomy): domain Eukaryota; kingdom Viridiplantae; phylum Streptophyta; class Magnoliopsida; order Lamiales; family Oleaceae; genus Forsythia; species Forsythia suspensa. Next base: position 36,750,308 of record CM042671.1, read on the forward strand.
TCCCCTGCACGTGCCATCTCTGGCCATCTACGTGCTGCTCAGGGGTGGCCTGCAACCTCATCAAGTCAACAAAAGTCTTGAGGTGATCAACAGGATCATAGGATCCATCGTAATTCTCTATATTTGGTTGTTTAAAGTCTCGTGGCAAGAGGACCGCCATCACTACTAGGGAAAATAATCTTCTTCCAACACCATAGATTGTTGCCTACTATTTTTCTTAGACATAGCCTTAGCTATTTTGTGACCCATCAATGTCTTCTAATTGATGCTCCATTCTTAACACTACTGTCTCAACCAGCGTAGGTATGGACAGCCATGACGGTTGTTCCCAATGTGAATTTGGGCTAGATGTCAATGAATGGAAGTGGGGTACGGAAGGTAGATGCAAAGAAACTGTAGCTAGCGGTGGAGCTTCCATTGGTGGTGTTTCCATTGTACGAAAGTTAGGAGCCTAGGGAGGAGTCCCTGGCGGTGAGGGCCTTACCGATGGAGGGCTAGGACCCTGAGGCGGAACATTTAGCAGTGAAGGTCCTATTGGTGGAAGGATAGGACCCTGGTGGTGACTAAGAAACTGCAGCTTTTGATCTTTGAGTAGAGTCGTTAAGGCCGCCACCTGAGCTTACAGTGCTGCAAGTTGAGTGGCAGAGGCAAATTCTTATTATAGGTGATTAGTGATGGCGTTAGACTCGATGTCTACATCTCCGATGGAGGCTGGTGGAGCGGTTACATTCCTAGCTATTCTAGTTCGAGCCATGACTTCTTGTGCATTTCTCACAGACCGCGCCAAATGATGATAAATATTTTTCTCCTCCTCCTAGCACGGTGGTGACAATGGTGGAGACCTACAAAAGATGATGGACTTTTTTCCCAGTGTCCACTCTGTTGTGATAATCAATATTTGATTAAACTCAAATATGCAGATTAACAATTTTAAGTATGTGTGTTGTGTTTTTACCTGGGTATTAGCCTCTATTTATATGGATGGCCTACAGTTATGGCCTTTAATGGCCCTTAATGGCATGTGTCATTTCATCTCCCTCATTATTAGGAGTTAATGAGATATGTTTCATCTTTTCAATTATTGGTGGTGACTGTCAGTCTTTAGGTTGCCTGTCTGGCTAACCTAACGACAATTGGATTAATGTTATCTATCTATAAGATGTGAGCTTATGAGACCAACGAAGCGGACGAGCCGGAGGGCCGTCAAATCATTGAGACGGACGTGCCAGGACGTGCCACTATTGTTAGACAACATATATTAACTATCATTATTTCTATGATCATAAACTCTCTACTTTTCATAGAATGTTGTTAATGGAAAGTAGAAATAATCTACCGCACATGCTCTTTTCTTAAATTTTTCAGATAGAGGCTCATCGCCTTGATTTTTAAATAGAGGTTCATCGCCTTAATTTTTAAACAGAGGTCCATCGCCTTGTTTTTCAAACATGGGCCCATCACATCGCCTTGATTTTTAAACAGAGGCTCATTGCCTTGTTTTTAGAAAGACTCATCGCCTAGCCTTGTTTTTCAGACAAGACTAGTCGCCTAGATTTTTTTTAAGCTGCTCAACTCGCCTCAATTTTTTTTTCAAGGCTTGTCACCTCATTTGACCGTTGTAGTAGTTGAGAATGTTTTTTCGCAGGTCGGATCCAGTAGATGCACTAGGACTTTCCAGCTAGCCTGATCCTTCCTTGTTGCCCTCATCATTTATCTGCTTTAGATGGTTCATTAAAAGCTTGCCTTTATCATCTCGAGGTTCAAGCTCGTCCTGAGTCTTCATTTTGTTAGACTTAGGTTCTTTTCGATCTTTCATGCTTTTGGTAATGAAATATGATTCATCAACGTTCACATACTTACCCCTCCTCCTTAGTAGCTCATGTATTGTATCCGACGGATTTTTGGAGAGTGACATTTTGAAAGGGCGACTTCGAGTTCCACTCATCATGGCAGTTACTACAGAAACATCTGCAGATATTTGATTCCCAATATGGCCTTATTGAATCGGGCAATGAAAATTTTCAAAAATTCATCCTTGTCCAGGATCAATTGTATCAGGCCAATGGTAGTTTTCTTAGCACGTTTGCTACTGGCAAAATATGCAGCAAAACGCTTGAAAAAATCGTCAAATGTACGGATGAATTTTGGAGGAAGGGTGGCTACCTAGTCCCTGGCCTCCCGCCTAAGTGTTGGTGGGAAAGTCCTGCACGTAATTGCATCAGGGGTGGCTCGCAACCTCATCAAGTTGACAAAAGTCCTAAAGTAATCGACAAGATCAGAGGATCTGTCGTACTTCTCTATCTTTGGCTGTTCGAATCTTGTGGCAAGGAGACCGCCATCACTTGTAGGGAAAAATAATGTTCTTCCAACACCATAGATTGTTGCCTACTATTTTTCTTAGACATAATCTCAGCTATTTTGCGACCCATCATGTCTTCTAATCGCTGCTCCAGGCTTAACACTAGTGTCTCAACCAGTGTAGGCATGAGCACCCATGATAGTTGTCCCCAATATGGATTTGGACCAGATGTCAATGAATAGAAGTAGGGTGCAGAGGTGGAGCCAAAGAACTGTAGCCGATGGTGGAGCTACCGTTGGTGGTGTTTCCATTGCTAAAATGTTAGGAGCCTGGGGAAGAGCCCCTGGCGGTGAGGGCCCTATCGGTGGAGGTCTAGGACCTTGGAGCGGAACATTTAGCAATGAAAGTCCTACTGGAAAAAGGTTGAGACCCTGTGGTGGCTGAGAAACCGCATCGTTCCAATCCTGGAGTAGAGCCGTTAAGGCTACCACCTAAGCTTACAGTGCCGCAAGTTGAGCGGCATAGGTAAATTCTTGTTGTTAGTGATTAATGGTGGTGTTAGACTCAATGTCTACATCTCCGATGGGGGCTGGTGGAGCGGTTACATTCTTAGTTCTTCTAGTTCGAGCCATGACTTCTTGTACGTTTCCCACAGATGGAGCCAAATGATGATAAATATTCTTCTCCTCCTCCGAGCACGGCGACGACAATGGTGGAGACCTACAAAAGGTGGCGGGCTTCTTCTCCCGTGTCCACTCTAGTGTGATAATCAGTACTTGAATAAACTCAAATATGCAGAATAACAATCTTAAGTATGTGTGTTGTGTTTTTATCTGGGGCTTGGCCCCTATTTATATGGGTGGCCTAGAGTTATGGCCTTTAATTACACGTGTCATTTCATCTATCTCATTATGAAGAGTTAATTTGGGATGTTTCATCTTCCTAATTATTACCGTTGGTGATTGTCAGACTTTGGGTTGCCTGTCTAGCTAACCTAACGACAATTGAGTTATTGTTATCTATCTGTAGGAGGCGAGTTTATGAGACCAACGAAGCGGGAAAGCCGGTGAAGCGGGCAAATCATTGAGACGGGCGTGCAAACGTACCACTATTGGCAGACAACATATAGTAGTTATCATTATTTTTATCATTAGTCCACATTAATTCAAACAAACACTGACAAACCAATTTGTCTAATAGAATTGTACCGGATTAGTAAACCACGCCCACAAAACAATGGATGTACTTCATGAAAATTACAACATTGAAAAGTGTTAGTGAAAATACAATTGTAAATAAAAATTTACAACTAAATTTAGAAGCAAACTCAGAACTAATTAGGCAAAGGCGCGGTATCTCGCTCTCTTTAAGGAGATTCAAGTCCTCTGTGTGTTGGAAATCCTCAATCACCGAAAAGCTATCTTCTTGACTTGTCCCTCCAGATACAACATGTGTAAACGTTGTTTAGTTCAACTTCTTTTGCACTAGAAGATGAACTTAAAGCTCCACTATAAGAACACATTTCTTATGGCAAATGTATTAACTTTGTAGAAAGAAAAAAATATAAAACTTCATATATTTTGTTGTGTAAAGTTAGAGACAAGAGCATAGTATTTATAGGTGTTAGGAAGACAATAGAATAAATAAGAAATTAAATTTCATAAATTTAATTTCATAACTTATGTCCTATGATCTTCCACAATAACAAACCACTATAACTCATGACCTATGATATTCCACAATAACAATCCATAATCAAGACATGAAACTTCCAACCTTTCATATTTCAATAATAAAATTATTTTAAAAAATAAAATGTTACAACATTCCCCAACTCATTTTATTATTTGAAAATAAGTCAAAATACATTTGCCAAAAGATATACAATTATGCATCATGATAGGTGTGACTCTTGCATTGAACCTCCACTAGTAAAACAACAATCTCTACTCCACGCTTAGTAGTGATCTCGACTTGAACTATAACCGGTTAAGGAAATAAAGAAATCTTGCTTCACACATAATAATCCGTGTGTTGATATGAGCTTTAATGGCTAGCACATTACGGCCTTGTCTTGATCCCGCTTTTTCATGAGTGTTTTTTGAGAAATGCCCATATTCTCATAGAGAGCGGCCCACTCTCGCACTCACATAGGTAAAATCAGTCAAGAATGCTCCTGCAACTATTGCACTCCACTCATACAAGCTACAGACTTTATTAAGATTTTTTTTTTAGAAAACTCAACCTCCAAACGTTACAGGATTAATGCACTTACATCATAGGGATGGAAAAAAAATTGTGTATTTTTTTCGGCCACCTTATAATTTGTTTGTCCCATTGAACCTAGTTACTGTGATCTCTCGGTCCCTAGGTTGGGTATCCTTATATGTGGCTCATGATGATATGGGCTTAAGTCCCATCCCCTCAAGTATTCCAAACCTCTCTCTTGTCAAGGCCTTAGTTAATGGATCTGTAAGATTATCACAAGATTTAACATAATTCACGTTAATTATGCCACTGCTCAAATAAGATCTCACAGTACTGTGTTTTCTTTTTATAGGTCTGGATTTACCGTTATAATAACGATTGCTAACTCTACCAATGGCAGCAATGCTATCACAATGAATCAATATAAGAGGTATTGGTTTTTCCCACACTGGGATCTCATGTAATAAATCTCTTAACCAATTTGCTTCTTCACTGGTTGAAGCTAAAGCAATAAGCTCAGCTTTCATAGTGGAATTAGCAATAATTGTTTGTTTTTTAGATTTCCAACAAATTGCACTACCTCCCAATTTAAAAATATATCCAGTGGTAGATAAAGAATCACCTGACAATGTATTCCAATCTACATTAGAAAACCTTCAATAACAATGTAGGATATTTTTATAAAATAAGCCATAGTTTCTTGAACCAATTAAATATTTCACTACACGGTCCATTGCATGCCAATGTTCTCTTCTGGCTTACTTGTAAACCTCCGCCGAGTACCCCCCTCACGCAAATGCAATGTCGGTCTCAGATAACCAAAGAGTATATCGCAAGCTACCAATCATGCTAGCATTTTTCTTTTGATTTATGACATCATTTTCTTTTTTCAACAGAAATAGATGAATACTCGAATCAAAAGGATTAGAAACATGCTTGCAATCAACATAGTTATATTTTTTCAAAATTTTCTCAATATAATTTGATTGATCAAGAAAATTCCATCACAAGTTTTAGTAATACGCATGCCCAAAATAAAATTAGCCTCTCAAGATCCTTTATGTCAAAATGGCTCTTAAGCATATTTTTCGTCTCATTGATTACAAAAATGTTAGAGCCAAAAATCAACAAATCATCCACATAGAGACTAATAATGACATGTGAATTTTTCTATGATTTATAATATATGCACTTATCACACTCATTTATTTTATACTTATTTTCAATCATGCAAGAATCAAAATTTTCATGCCACTGTTTTGGAGCTTGCTTTAAGTCATAAAGGGATTTAGACAACTTACACACTTTGCTTTCTTCACCAGGTTGTAAAAAACCTTCAGGTTGGTCCATATATATTTCCTCATCTAGATCACCATTTAAAAAAGTTGTTTTTACATCCATTTGATGAATAATAAAATCATGAATTGCAGCAACAACAATAAGCAATCTAATGGATGTCACTCTAGTAACCGGAGAAAAAGTATCAAAGAAGTCTACATCAGCTTTTTGCTTAAACCCCTTTGCAACGAGTCTTGCTTTATACTTATCTATACTTCCATCCGATTTTAATTTTTTCTTTAGGACCCATTTACACCCTATGGTTTTACAACCTGGTGGTAAATCAACTAATTTCCAAGTTTTATTAGAAAGTAGTGATTCTATCTCATCATTTATAGCTTCTTTCCAAAATATAGCGTCAGGTGATGATAAAGCTTCTTGTAAAGAAATTAGATATTCTTGAACATTATAAACAATATAGTCGGGACCAAAATGTTTCTCAACTCTAGTTCTTTTTACTCCTTTTGAGTTCATTTTGAGAATTTTCTTGATTTTGTAAAATAGGAGTAGAAGAGTTAGGTTTCAAAATATTTTGTTCAAATTCTTTACCCCCACTATTTTTGATTTAAATGGAAATTTTTCTTTATGAAAATAGCATCACCCCGACTCAAAAATTATATTATTTTCAATGTCAAAAAAATTTATAGGTCAGTACTATGTACCGCATAACCAAGAAAAGCACAAGTGGTAGCTCTTACTCCCAATTTAGGTCTTTTAGGATCCGTTAACCTCACAAAGGCTAAACAACCCCATACCCTTAGATATCCCGTTTGGCTTATGCCCATTCCACACCTCAAAAGGTGTAATTTTGTCTTTTTATGTGGCACTCTATTTAACACATAACAAGCAATCAAATCGCTTCTCCCAAAAAAAAATTTGAGGAGCACACGAATCTAATAGCATAGCATTTGTAAGATCAATTAACGTTCTATTTTTTCTTTCTCGCTACACCATTAGAAGCGGTGAATATGGTGGAGTAGTTTCATGGATTATTCCTAAGGATTGAACATAAGAATTAAATCCAAAAGATTCAAATTCTCGACCTCTATCACTTGAATTCTTTTAATCTTTCTACCGAATTTATTTTCAACTTCAAAGAGAAATATTTTAAAGATCAAAAGCATCACTTTTATTTACGAACTGAAACAATAATATTCTTCTCGGCTTCAAACAATGGATGTACTTCATGAAAATTACAACATTTCATATATTTTGTTGTGTAAAGTTGGAAAAAGACTATAGAAGTACAAATACGTTACAACAAAAAGTAGGCAAAAAGATTGCTAGATTTTGATTTCCATTGAAGAATACAAGTTTATATGGAAAGGTTTGAATGTGAAATTAGTAGCTGGAATTTTGCAAGAAAGAGGGTGATATAATCAGTGAGGAGGTTATATGGAAAGTATGGAATAGGAAAAAGAATTAGTAACTTGAATTGCAAGGGATGTGTTTACATATCAAAATTAATATTCCATTATACTAAATAAAATCTTTTATACACTCCAATTAAGAGAAAAAGACAAACAAGAAAACAAATATAATTCTATATATAGCATAAGAGAGAAGGGCAAAATGAAAAAATTATGTTAAGAGGGAGGTTTTTGTACTTTAAAAATAAGAAAGGGTATATCTGTAATTGTCATAAATTTATTAAATTTGGATTTGGATGCAAAGATCATTTTGTAAAGCAACAACCAATTTTCTTTGCATTTAATGACATTTCGGCTTATAGGTTATAGCGTACAAAAGATAAAGATGTTCAAAAGTGTTGCAATACAGACTGCAATTAAATTCTCACCAGACTACTCTCGTAGATGAGTTCACGACAAATCGTTGACAGGAGATATAAGCTGTTTCGAGCTGATTAACATTTTTTAAATAATTTTAAGATTACTTGAATAATTTTTTTTCTTTTAGAATTACTTAGCTAAAGTTTTTCTACCATTAAAGCGTTTTTATGACTCGTTTAAACACTAAAGTTAAATAATGTTACGTAATTTGTCAATCATTTAGCTACATCCACTCAAAATCTAACGTCAGCCTGTTAAACCTTGACTTCAACTAACGATCGTTATGTCCATGTCGTGAAACTCACTTCTTTAGTTTAGCCAAATCCCCTCCTTTAGTTTTATCGAGTAATCATGTTCAACTTGTCAATTAGTCGTTCAAAGTATTTACTCGCCCTACCTTTGTGCCTAAGCTAGAAAAGCTTGAAACTCGACCTCCACGTTTAGTCACATTTTACGTTTTTTAGAATATTAGTAAATCACATGCATAATTCAACCTTTAATAAATATAAATAATTGTGGAAATCATTAATAATAATTAAAATAATTACTTAAGGTCATCTTTGAAAATTGGCAAGCATTTTATCACTTTTTTAAATATAGATTATAGAATATAATAATTAAATAAACAAAACATTGGGATATTCATATACTAGACGATATCTAAGTGCCATATTAAAATAAAAAAACGATTCGTTGTTATTTGTCTATTATCTTATCTAACAAATGGAAACATATTACAAATGTATATAATATATATATATATAGATATATATATATATATATATATATATATATTATATATATATAATGCCATAATAATCCCAAAAAAAAAAAAAAAAAATTCACAAACTACCTCCCGGTTTCGACGCCCTATTGTTTTCATTTCTTGAATCTGTCCATCAAGAGCAAGAGAGAGAGAGAGAGAGAGAGAGAGAGAGAGAGAGAGAGAGAAGGGTCCTATTGTTTTCATTCGAATCTTTTCATCAAACGTTGGTTACCTGGAAAAATCCTAAAGAGAGAGAGATTCTTGAATCGCTGCAATTCAAAAAAAAAAAAATTAAGAAAAAGAGGTATAGAGGAAGCAAAATAAGAAGAGAAAAGAAAGGGAAGAGGGGGTTGTTTTGCAAATAAATGGAGGAAGGAAAGGAAGGAGATATTAGGGTTCCTCTAGTCTCTTCCCTATTCTGCCTCTGCCTAACAACCGGTGGAATCTTTCTTGTTCTCTATGTTTTCTATCCAGATCTCTCTCAGCCTTGGTATCCCATTGCTGCATTAACCTTGATAGGTTCCCCATGGCTCTTTTGGTTCCTAGTCTACATTTACACCTGCATCAAGTGTTGCTGCCACGGCCACCCTGTCGACAACACCCAGAATTCCAGGCGCCACACCGGATCAAGCCGGCCCGGAAACGATTCCACCATCAATTCTTCTCAGAATGGTGACTCCGGCAATGGCAGTAAAAGCCAGCAAGGCGGCATAGATTCATCAGTCACCTCCTCCAAGGAATGTGAGATGCCATTGACGTATTCAGTCTAGTCTTTAAGAAAAGGGTAATTATTTGTTTTTTTTTTTTACATTATTTGATATGAGGCTCCATATATAATCAACCTCCTTAAATGTGATGGCTATAAAAGATTAATCATTGTATTCAAACAAATGCTAAATTTTTGATACAATGGAAATTTGAGAAGAAGAATAGAGAAATTAAGTAGGGGAATCTTGAGATTGTGGAAATTACCACAAATCATGATCAAATTTGTAGATAGAGAAGATAAGATGTATATATTTATTTTATGTAGTTTATGGGGAAGGAACAAAATTTCTTATAATCTCTCTCTTCCTCTTGTATGTTTCATACGATATCTTAGATTTTAACCTTGGTGGGAATTATCATTGGTGTGCAATACTTGTTTGAATGTATTATATGAAGTCCATTTAATTTTTGTAAACATATATACAAAGTACAATCGATAATTTTATGATTTTATTTTGTTTCATATTAGTAATAGATTGCCTACAGATGGACTATATAATTTTGTCAATATGTTACAACTAAAATTTGTGCTAGTTAGTTAAACAACAAATGATTGTATGTTTTTGGAACATTATGCCTGGGTATCAGACGAAAATATACATAAAATTGATTATTAAATCATGAATAGCCTTATTATGTCGAGCTTATATAGAGTTAATTGCTTCCTTCAAGGCCCACATAAACTAGGTTACAATTGTGCTATAAGACATGCTCGTGAGTTCAATCATATACAAGAAACTAATTTTTCACTAATCTGTGAGTAAATCTGTTGTCAAAAGTATTTGTGGGTCCCGCACAATTTCTAACATACCAAACACACTCTTTCTCTACTACTTTATATAAAATTTGAACTTCATTGGAGTGGCATGAGCTTGTTTGAATAGATAAAATGATTTTGGCCATTTTGTGAACATATATGTTGGAATGGCTTTTTTTTAAGAAAGCTAAGAGGATTAAATGGAAGATAACTAAACTAAAGAATTTTTGTGGAAGAGGATAGTAATATTACTCAAGAACTGTTTGTTTTTTAACTTTATAAAAAATGGTAAAACTCACTCTTATTTATACTAGTCGCATCTCCTTAAGTAATATTAACTATGATTGTGCCAACAAATTTTTAATCTAATAGTTACAATTCACCAACTAGAATTTTCTATCAAAATATCTACAATACTAGAATTCTTTACTAAAATATTGTTACAAATATCTAGATCTCTAGAATATCTTCACAACTATCATGATATTTTAAAGAGCTTATCTAGCCCAAGATAGTATGACAAGAGTCCAATCGATCATCTCGAACTCCTTGATCATTGCTTGTATGAACTTTTCAGACATGCTTGAATTATTTTCTGTAAAGAACAAGTCAACATATAAGCACACGATCGAGAACGTTTCCATCTTTGATCTAAACATAGAGCTTGTGCTCATGTGGGCATTTTGTGAAATTATTTTCTTGAAAGTATTTATCAATTCGGCTATTCCATGTTCTTGGTGCTTGCTTTAACCCATAAATCACCTTATTGAACTTGAGAACTTTATCTTCATGACCTTCTACCTTGTAGTCTAATGAAAGAACTACATTCAAGAAAGCAGATTTTACATCTATACATCTATTTGATAGATCTTCTACTTGTTTTGAGCAGCTAGAGAAAGTATTAATCTTATAGTTTCTAACAGGAGCAAATACCTTATTGTAGTCAATTCCAACCCTTTGACTATAGTCCTTTGCCACAAGTCTTGCCTTGTATCATTAATATTTCAAATAGCATTCTTCTTTTCCTTGTATACCCATTTTACACCAATTGCATTGTGTCCTTTTGGAAGTGATGCAAGTTCCCATGTATTCTTCTTGATGGCATTGGTTTCTTCATCCATCGCATTTCTCCATTTTTCATCTTTCACAGCTTCTTGAAGTTTACTGGTTCACAATTGGCAAGGAGGCAAAAGAGAGTGAGATTAACAACCTCCTCATACATATCTTGGAAACTGCTTGTGAGTTCATCATTTCTTTCATTTCTTTCATTTAAGAACGATGACGTTGAATTTGTCTTCAATTACTGTCCGCGAAGCGGGTGGTGTAATGGGCTCTTCTGCTGCTTGCTCTATTCAGTTGTTTCTCATGCTCTTCTTCAAAGTGGGGAAAGAAGTTGTAGTTTTCTTCTTAGATACTCCAATCCCAAGTGCTTTTTTCATCGAACTCCGCATCTCAAATGTTGACTACTTTCCCACTTCTTGGATTTTAAAGCTTGTAGCCCTTAGAATATGTATCATGGCCGATGAAAACAAGTTTCTCACTTTTGTCATCAAGTTTCCTTCTTGTCTCGTCCGGTACATGTATATAGGCAATACTTCCAAAAACTCATAGATGGGATATTCCAGCATGCTTTCTTCCACTCTACGCTCCATGTGGTGTCTTTCCTCACATACTTCTTGTCGGAGATCGGTTGGACAAGTATACTGCACATGTAATAGCTTGTGCTCAAAACTGCCAAACATGCCCTCACCTTCAAGTACCCAGGAAAACTGCTTTCAACTGCCGGTCATGTGACTTTCTTGTGCTTGTTAATTTTGCCATTGAAATCAATTGGACAGCCAGCTGACTTGTTGCTGAACCCTGCCAGCGTCACACCCGAAGTTGATGCCGACTGACTTACGTCTCTTTAATTTTGGCCATGTGATGCTACCATTAAGTAAATCAAGCATCACATGCCTCCGTTACTCGTGCATTACAATAATGCCAGCACGCTGTCTTGCTTCCATCCCACAGAATGTCGCATTGCCCTACGCATCACACACACCTTCGACCATGGCATTGGCATCTGGCAAGGCAGCCCCCACGCCATATCCATTTTCCTCGAAAGGGTCTAATTGAAGTCTTCTTGATCATGGCTATAAATAACATGAAGTTGAATCCCCTTATGTGTGGAGAGTAAGCGCAAGCAAGTTTATATGGTTTATGGTGTACAAGAGAGAAATCAAGACCAACTTCAAGAAAATTAAAGCACTCTCAACCCGTAGCATTTACATATAACCCAAGAGAAATTCAAAACCTCATAGAGAGAGTTGTAGCAATGTGCATATTTGTCTTGGTCCCACGAACAAAATTCCATGTTCCTCGATGTTTTAAAGAGAAGTAAGAAGTTAGAGACTTTGAGTGAACAAGATAGCAAAAGGTATTTCAAGTAATGAAGTACGAGCAAGACCCTTTATGATACTGAAGAAGTTGACCGTGGCACTATAACATTTTTCGAGGGATCATCAGCCTTACTTTTAGGTCAAAATGAGCAATTAATCATTCCATTTCGAACTTTGACAACAGATCGCCAAACATTTATCACAGTGATGTGTTGTATATTATCAATTAAAAAAAAATACAATTTTAATATATGCAAGTACCAATGTACAGTGAACTGCTTGCAAGGTGTCATCTTTTTTAATATATGCAAGTACAATTTTACTTCTTTGTTAAATATATATTTTCTATATTGCACATGTTTGTTTGTGAAGACGTGTCTTAATAAAAACACTTCATGAAGTAAACTGTGTACATTTATTTTAATTTCCTACGAGGAAGATATTTGACAAACCATGACAACAGCATCCATTTATTTTCAAAAGGGAAAATAAAGGAGCAATTTGGTATTTAGCAGGATACTCATAATTATATTATGTTGTAATCAGATGCGGACATTTTCTGAAAAAAAAAAAAAAAAAAAATCACGGATTAAATAGTAATAATAAACAAATTGAAAATCGACCATGATCAGTCTTTAAAATAAAAATTATATCTACTTGTCATTAATCTCTTCACTACAATGTAGAAGAAGAATATAATATTTTTTTTGAGATAATTACATGAAAGGTTTCCAACCTTTCAAAATTGTTAGGAATATGCCCATAACCTAAAAAAATAGCACCACACATCCCCAACGTATGAAAAACTTGACATGGTAGGTCCTTTATGACAAAATTGCCATTCCTTTAAAATAAACAAGAAAAAAGAAAAACATGATTGAAAACTAACCAAATGTACCCTAAAAAATAAAAAGTAAGAAATATACTCTAAAAAAATAAAAAGTAAGAAAAATGTCATCTTTTTCAAAAACTCAAAATACCATCAAATTCTCTCTCACACACAATACACATTGCATCTGCAAAAGGCTCTTAACCCAGAATATTGGTCAATTAAACCAATAATTACAAGCAAATTCAGTGTCAGGAAAGATTTAAAACCCAACCACTGTGAGAGATAGAGGGAGGGAAAGCAGAGTTGTACTATGTACTTTGGCAGTAGTCGATTAGTTTAACGAGTTAGTTCTGATCCGATTTTGAGGTCAACTAAAAATTGTCAGAAGCCAAATTGACTAAATTTTACTGATGAATTCAGCAACTGGAGTGGGAGCAAACGACCCTAACGGAGGAGAGACGGCTCAATCATCAACTAGTGGAGCGAAGGCAACACCGAGTCGCTATGAGTCACAGAAGCGTCGAGACTAGAACACGTTCCTACAATACTAAAGAAACTACAACCCTTCGCTAACACTAGCTGTAGCGGAGTTGACGTTATCGAATTCTTGAAGTACCTAGACCAGTTCAGAAAAACTAAGGTACACGTAACAGGCTACCTGTATTTGGGCCCGCCCAGTCCCCCTTCTCCTGTGCATGCCTTTTGAAACAAGCTTGGGACAGTCTTGATGCCCTAATCGGCCGCCTCCTGGCAGCCTATGAAGAGCAATGGCGGTCGGCCGGAGGGCAACCATTTTGGGGTTAAAACCGTGAGGTTATATCTTAGAGAAGTGAAAGAAAGCCAGACCAAGGCTAGAAGAATACCCTATGAGAAGAAACGAGAAAAAAGGTCTACCTCCGCCTCTGTTAGCGGAGGTACCTCTACGGTGGTGGTGACAGTTGTTGCTAGTTCTACTGGTGGTACTGATAGTGGTGACGGTGGTAGTACAACTACTGTTCCTGCAACATCTACTACTATGCCTCGTGGAGGAGGTTTAGTGGACTAGCACCGGCAGAGGTGGTGGTGGTGGTGGTGGTGGTGGTGGTGGTGGTGGTGGTGGTGGTGGTGGTGGAAATACTGTCATTTTTAGAGGTGGAGAGAACTATTATTGGAGAGAAGGGTAGAGAGAAATAGTGTGAGAAATAGGGTATGATTTCTGAAGAATTTTGGGTTGGATTTTGGATTTTTGGAGAAGATGACTTCTTGCTTACTTTTTATCTTTTTTTGGGTATATTTCTTACTATTTATTTTTGGGGGGTACATTTGTTTAGTTTTCAATCATATTTTTCGTTTTTCTTGTTTTGTTTTTTTGTTTATTTAAAGAAAGGGCAATTTTGTCATAAATGACTTACCATGCCATATTTTTCATACGTTGGAGATGTATGGTGCTGTTTTTTTTAGGTTGGAAGTATATCCCTAATGATTTTGAAAGGTTGGGGACCTTTCATGCAATTATCTCTATTTTTTTTTTTTTTTTATAGGAAATAGGCCCACTACAGCCTTTTGAATAGGAGTCCAGATGTGATGTCTCAATTATGTGTCTCATTAACTGTCATACCAATAAAAAATGTACATATTATTAAATAAATACAATTATTTAATGAGTTCGCACTTGCTGTTAAAATTAACTTGTATTTATTTGATGACATGTACATTTTTTATTTGTAGGACAGCTAAAAAGACATACAATTAGAACAACAGATCTTGACTCTTTGAATAGTAAGAATATTAACCGACCTAATACGTATAATATTCAATATATATAATCTTGAAATAATTGTTCTCGATTTTTCAACGTCTGCTTTCAAAATCTAATTTCCTTAAGTAAAAATACTAGGCCGCCTAGTACATATATGGAATGCTATATAAGCCTTTGTTTAATTTTGCTTAAAAGTTAAAATAAAAATTTGAGTTAAAGTGAAATTTTTTTTTTTTTATTATATATTTAATGAGATTCACAATTTTTATCAACTTTTAAACCACATATTTAATCAAATTTTATTAAAAAATTTAAAAAACTAATTTTTAACAAACCTAAATGGACACTAAATATATTCATAAAAAAATTGTGGTCGAATTGTTGAATTGATTAGTGTATAGTTTTCTTAACGTCTCTTAGAGATAGAAAACAAGTCTAGCTGACCTAATAAATGAATGAAATACTAAATATATTTATAAGAAAATCATAATACAGTTCGATAAGTACAAAACAAATTCACTGTTATATTCAAGATTAATAGATCGTAGTAGAGTGGATAAGTATTCTTCAAACAAAATGGAGGATTGGAGTTTTTTTTTGTAGTGCTACCATTTAATAAGAGAAAATAAATTTTACGAAAATGGAAAATTAATTTCTTTCTTTTCCCCGGAAAAGTAGATACTCGACTCTATTATATAACATAAAGAGTTACATCAATGTTAAGCACTTTTTAAATATACCTTTGTCTTACATTCTTTTAGGACACTCCACTCCAATAATTAAAGTGTTCTATTGTGTAAAGATTCTTGCATTTGTTATTACATAACCTGCTCCCACTAATATGGTCCAATAAAATACTTAGGAATCAAGCAAATATCAGTCCCTGCTAACTCTTTATATACATGTCTATTTGCTACTAATGAATCACAAACGATATGAATATTGCTGCTAAAAAACACTGCAAATTATACAATGGAAAAAATGAAGAAAATGACCAGAAAATGGAAGTAGAATTTGAATCTGTGTTACTTCCAGGCTTGCCAAATCATCTTGCTCACCTTTGTCTTTCCACTCTCCACCCTTCTGTTCTCTACAGAGTGTGCCGTTCATGGCAGCGATTAATTTACTCACCTTCTTTTCCTCCATTCTTCTCTCTTTACACGGTTCTTTTCCGACCAAATTCTGTTGAATTCTGCTGTTTTGATCCTATTTCGTCCAATTGGAGGGTGCTGCCTAGTCCTCCATCGGAGCCACCTCTGAGCCTCATCCGCCGGCATCCGTCTTTTATCTCGAGAATTCTCCCCATTCAGTCTCTAGCAGTTTCAGGGCGCTTAGTTTTGATATCCGCCACCATGAACAAGTTTCTCCCGGCATTCACTCATCCATTAGTCTTCGACCCTTTATCCAGTAACTGGTCTTTCGGCCCTCCACTGTCTAATCCACGCCGCTGGTGCGTCGCTGGTTCTGCACGAGGTGCGGTTTATATAGCAAGTGGCGTAGGTGCTCAATACAATGGTGATGTAGCGCGGTCTGTCGAGAAATGGGACATGAACAAGAAGGTTTCCGATTGGAACTGGGAAAAGATGGCTTCACTTAAAGATGGAAGATTCAGTAGAGAAGCTGTGGAAGCACTTGGGTATAGAGGCAAGCTTTGCACGGTGAATATAAACGGAAAAGCCTCGAAAGACGGGATTGTTTATGATTACTTGACGAATCAGTGGGAAGAAATGCCACGGGGAATGCTTGCCGGATGGATTGGACCGGCGGCTGTGGATGGTGATTTTATGTATGTCGTAGATCAGGAAAATGGTTCCCTTAGCAAGTATAATGCCGAAAATGATTGCTGGGAAAGGTTGATCAACTCGTCGGAGCATCTTAAAGGTGCTGAACATATAGATGCAGGCGGTGGAAGAGTTTGTGCAGTTTGTGCCGGCGGTGGAAAGATTATTGTTGTTGATATCTTGGCGACACCGGCTAAGATTTGGGTGGTGTCTCCGCCACCTGAATCGGAAGTTATAGCTGTTCATATACTGCCAAGGATGACTCATTTTGAGAACTAATCCTCAAAGTTTATTTCCAATGAAAGCCCAAAATTATGTGATTGTTTGATAGAATGTAAAATATATATATATTTTTTTAAATTTATTTTCAATCACAGGATCCACAATTTATATTAATTTTTCAATCACGCATTTTATTAATTTTTTTCAAATATTTCTAAAAAACTATTTTTAAGAATATTGCCTTAGAGCTTGTTTGATTTCAATTTTGATTTTGATAAAAATCTAAATCAAAGTCAACAATTAATTTTAATCATTACTTATACTATATCATCACGATGTTAATAATGATTGTGTATTTTTATTATTGTATGTTGATGACATGCTCTTGATTTACTCTAATATGAAATTGATAGATCGGATAAAAACAGTTTTGAATAGTGAATTTGACATGCTTCCAGGCATGGGGTTGCCGCGCCAAGTGGACAACCTCCGACCTTTTCCGTTTTGCCTCTGTTGGTTTTGTTTTTGATCTAAATGGTTTTCGACTTTTCCAAAACATGTCCAAATGCCAATATGAATTTTCTTGATTCGATGTCAAAATTTGGAGATTATTTTTAAAAAATTATTCCAAAATTTTGCAAAAGGCTAGACCGAGGCTAGTTTACTTCATTTATGCGGTAAGAGACTTAGTAACACAAAGAAAGTATGCTTATATTAAACAATCTAGATTTTAAGACTCGTGACGTTACATGATTGTTGTATTTTGGAGGGGACAACTCAATTGCACCAGTGATTGAGGATTTTCAACATCGCAGAGGGCTAGAATCTCTTTAAAGAGAGCCAGATACTTGCACCTCAGTTTAATTGGTTACAAGTTTGCTTCTCAATTTATATGTAATTTCTTTTTTGTACAATTATAATTTCATTATCAATTTTAAGAAGATTCAAATAGAACAAACTGTTGAAAAGTCAAATGAGAATGTTGGAGATATCGACAAGCCTTTTCGCTTCAAAGGAGCACACTTTAAAAGGTAGAAGGGTAAAATTCTCTCTTACTTCAATCTTCTCTAGGTATCCTATGTTGTCACTCAGAAGAATCCCAAAAAAATAAGTATCAAAGGCATAGTGACGATGAATATCTTGAATGTGAAGAAAAGATTAAAAAATACAAACAAAAAAGAAAAAGAAAAAAGATAAGTATAATTTTCAGTATTATATTTTAAATTATCTTAGTGATCAATGTTATGATTATTATGATACTTGTTTCACGTCTACCAAGAAAATATGAAAAGTCTTATAGAGCAAATAAGAAAATATGAAAAGTCTTATAGAGCAAATATGAGACCGAAAATGCTGACGCGAAAAAATATGTAGCAAATTGATTTTTTCGCTATCAAATGGTAGATGGAAAATCTTTGGTAGAGAAAGATAGTTGTCGAAGTCTCATCTGAAGGCATCAAAACTGGCGACAACCTTATTGGCACCGACCTAATTGAAAAACTTCCACCATCATGGAGATTTCCAAAAAAATATCAGCCACAAGCAAAAAGATGTTGATCACACGCATTCACCCAATAAATATAAACAAAATTTTGAAGCCAAATTTGGAAATTTTTGACAGATCTATGGAACACAAATACATCAACGCAATGCAATGTACACTGAAACAATATTAAACCACATAATATCAACCATATTACCTGCTTCGACTTCAAATTAAGATCACAGGAGATGTTTAAAAGTGAAAGCTCACGCCAAACAAATGAAAGTATGTGAGATTCAGCTCGTCGGATTGGATATGAGAGTTTTGATTCGTAATAAAGGCGAAGCGAAATCCTAGATACACATCGAAATAGACAATAGCAGTAAAAAAAAAACCTCCATAAATGGTAAGATCGTTACGATGAAGAAGGAGATAAAAAACTTTTGACTACAAACATAGAGGGCAATGCAAAATGGAGAATCGAAGTAATGGAATGGAAAGGAAGAGACTGTGTCAATGAGAGAGTAGACAAAAATGAATCAAAGAGAAAGAAAACAATCCAATTAAAGTAAGATACGACATTGTTTTATGTCAAGAAGCTAGCAAAACGACACCGTTTAATAACAAAAAAGAAAAAAAAAATCCAAACAACGTCATATTCGTCCTTAGGGGACGACAAAATGAACAGTGCTCCCATACAAGCCTCTTATAATATAGTTAGACGTGTCAAATTGCTCGACTAGACTCAAAGATGTGCCGTCCCAAGTTTTGGCAGCTAATGTAAGGGCTTTTGTCAGGGCCAAGCCCATCACGAAGAAATATTCCATGGCCCAGCGATGTCGTTCCATTATAGTCCAATTGTCCAAGTGTACCATTAATTATTGGGATTTTTACACAAATAAGCTACTATTTAAAAACAATTATAGAAAAACATATATGTATCATATATTACAAAAATACTGGTGCTCTCATTTTGCTTATAATTAGTAAGATTATTTTTTAATTACATATAATACATAACTAAAAGTTAAATAAACGACAATCATTGTAATCCAAGATTGCAGGATCTTTAATTATGAGATAACTCTTTTAATTATTCAAATATAACTTTGATATATCTGTTTGAATAAAATAAAATTCTCTCTTGTCAAAAAAAAAAAATTCACACGGATATTAGTGAATTTTATTGAAGGAATGCTTCGAATCACCACAAGAACACGTTTGCAACAACTCGTGAGACATATAGTGAAGCTCATGATTATAACAGTTGTAGCACTTCATGTTACATAACATTTGTGACAAAAATGTCAATAAGCCTACACAATTAGTTGACATAAAATGGCAATAATCAGAAATCACACATAAACACATTTGTTACTAATTTGTGAAGCATATGATAATATCAATCGTAACAGATAAAACCACAATTGTGACACTTTATATTACAGGATTGTTACATAAATAACATTTGTGACTCATCATGAAACATTAACGTAGACAATTCTACACTAACACTATCACTCATTTAGCAACCCCATAATTATCACTTGAAGACCGTTTCTAACTAGCTGTTACATATGGCATATGGATAGCTTCGAAAGATAAGGAATAACTGCAATTAAATTCATATCTACACGTAGTATGAATAGTTCGAGGTATTTGAGATTCAAATTTTTGTCGCTTGACTCTTCTTCAATTTTGTCATTTGTTCGGCATTGTCAACATTTTGTTCTCCATATTATGAGCTTCAAACTCTTGAAGAAGATAATAATCGACTTTAGATGTTTCAGGGTTTTCACAGTTAAAAATGGAGAAGAAATCTTGGTATACTACTTCAAAATTGAAAACACTTGTAGTTTGGGGATTTTAATTAAAATTAAAAATAGCTGCAATTTAGGGATTTATCTTGGATTTTGTGTGCTACAATTTAAGAATGTGATAAAACTTTTTTTGTGTTTTTCAATCTATTTTAATTTAATATATTAAGAATATAAAATAATATACAGTATTTTGTAACAATAAATGACAATGTTTACAATATTAAAATTATTTATAAAAATACAAGTACTTTGTGTAATTTCTACATAATTATTTTAGTGAAAGAGCAAATAATTGAACAGTCGGAGTTAATAGTTAGGACAATAGCCAGAAAGTCTCATTTCACCATTTTGTTAATAAGAAATTGTCTACGCAACTGTGAACAGCTCAAGAGTTCTCTAGTATCATCCACGGCATGACCTATGCCAACCTGTGCATAGCTGAACTGGTCAACAACATGTCTCATGTTGGTCCATGTTCAGCCTCCAGTCCACAATATGTATCCAATTCAAACTTCCAATCATGATTATTGTGCTCAATAATATCTACTATTGTCAACTCCATATCATATAATTCGAAAAATACTCATTCGACAATAAACTTAGCAAACTATAATATGAGGATCTTTAAGCTCAAGTCATAAATAGAGTAAGACAAGACTACTCCACCTTGCACCTCCCCTACCCCACCAAAAAAATATAATAAATAAAAATCTATGCTCATGACTGAATAGCAATATAGAACTTGAGGGATCATAAATAAAAGGGTAAATAGCACCAGGAGTTTTGAACCTTTGAACGTTGTAACGATGGGGGTCCTAAACCTTTGTTTACTAGCAGCCGGAGTCCCGAACCTATGAAACGTTAGCGCATGAGGTCATTTTTTTTTACAGAAATCGTCAGTTTGACTGTTAAATAGTCAAAATTTTGTTAAATATACCATTTTACCCTTAAATTGAATAATAAAAAAAGAAAAAGAAAACAAAAATTGCAACTAAACTCCAACCAACAAAAAAGAAAAAATTGCAATTAACCTCCCAACCAACAAAATTGCAACTAAACCTCCAACTAAACCCCCAACGCCAACAACACCAACTCGGGCCTTGAAGTCAATAATCACCACCACCACTGTCACTACTCATCACCTTGAAGTACATGGGCTCTAATGGACTTGTTAAAATGGAATTTTCCGGGATGGGTTGTGGGGAAAATTTTAGGTAGATACAGGAAGAGCCAAGAAAGAGAAGCTTCTTTGGGTTGTGTTTTGAGGCGGAGGTGATTACATTGGTCTGGATTTGGATGTTGATGGTAATGAAGTTGCTCGGGTAGGTGTTGTTGGCGTGGATGCCACTGACCTTGAGGGCGGAGAGGATGACGTATATAGGCTTGTGGATGGCGAAGAAGGAGTTGACGACGGACTGAATGGTGAGATCGAGCTCGGAATGTGTTCAGAGGAGGAGGCTGGTGTAGCCCATGGACTGGAGTTTGGCCACCAAGGCAGAGCCCACCAGACCACTATGGCCGACGACAAAAACTGGAGCGGATTTGTCTACTGAAATTGGATCCATAGGCGCACTCCGGCAAAGGGTCGGTTGAGCCTTGGAAGAGGGGCGGAATAGCGTTAACAATTGTATTTTACCACCTTGAAGTACTTGGGTGATCACTGACTCTAAGGCCTGGCTGGATGGTGAAAATGGTTTTTCTGGTAGTTGGTAATGGGCGGCGATTTGGAAGAGAATATGAGATTGGATGGGGGGTTAGTTGCTATTTTTTTTTGTTGGTTGGAGTTTAGTTGCAATTTTTATTTTTATTTTCTTTTTCTTTTTTTTTTAATCATTCAATTTAATGGTAAAATGGTCTATTTAACAAAATTTTGACCATTTAACGATTAAACTGATAGTTTCTGTCAAAAAAGGACCTCAGCCGCTAACGTTTCATAAATTCGGGACTTCAACTGCTAGTAAACAAAGATTTAAGATTCCATTGTTACAACGTTCAAAGATTCGGGACACTTGGTGCTATTTACCCTAAATAAAACCATGAAAATCTACATAATTAGGATCCCAGTATAAGGTATTAGATTGCATTTGGATCGATCCATCAATAAAAAATAGTTAAATAAGTAAATAATTTTTTTCTTCTTTATCTAAAATAAACCTTGAAATCTGAAAAAGTCAGTTTTAAATGAATAGGTGGTTTCCTTGATTTTATCAATTTTTTAAGTTTTCAATATGTTTCATAATAAATTAATTATTTATTTGCTCTTCAACTTTTTTAGTCAAACTGATAGTGTGATTGACGAAGCGTAATTTTTACTATGCTCGCAGAAATATTTGAAAGTTCGGTGAGTAATCAAAGACAACTAAAAGTTCAATCATTATAGAAACATTTAACTTTAAATATGTGCTACATGAACATTCTGTCAGCCATGTATGCACTTCTGTTTATTGACAATTACGAAATTATTGAAGAGTGATTAACAGAGTGTAACTTTTTAAAGTTCATTAAATACTCAACAACATATAAAAGATAAGTGAGTGATTAGATAAACGAGTAAGAGTAAAATGAAACATTTAACTCTCAAATGACAAAGTTCTCTTTTTATTTACAAATTAACCAAATGTTCATCATCCGCCCAGCCCAAAACTAATCCCAATCCCTTCTCCTCACAATAGCCATAGCCAATTCCATCTCCTCACAATAGCCAATTCCAAACACAATCCCATCTTCTCACAATAGCCCAAATTAAACCCAATCCTAATACCAATCCCAAATTTTCAAAATCCGTAATAATTCATCAACCTCGTCATTCTCTTCTCTCACCATCGCCTGGTCCACCCCATCCCACAACCCCAAACCAAAGATTTCCACGATAGCACCGGTAGCGGAGACATCTCCACCACCACACCCGCCGTCCCACTTTGAGAAGTTAGTAGTGATTCTCTTATTTTATTTTATTGCCAAACGTCATGCTATTAGCTATAGGTTGTATCTCTTTATGTAGAGTTTGTGTATTTTTGATTTTGTTTTTTGGCAATAAACCTACCTTTTATAGTCTCTGTGTTCCCAAATCCCAACTAATTTTTGAAATTTCACGTGGTATGGAAAATGGGTATCTTCGATTTTATCTGTACAATGCTATTCTTTTGATGGATTTTTGTTAACATGAAGTGTGTATGATTAACTGGTCTTTGTTAAAAGATTTCAACCTTTTGGTTTGTGCGATGAGAACCTTCAATTTTTGTGTCTTTGGTGAGAAAATTAACAAATGCTCGTCCAACTTTACTCACCATTACTTATTGCTCACCCAACTTTGAAAAATTATTCATTGCTCACCCATTTATATTGAATCATTTTCCATCCATCACCGACCCAATTCCATCTATCTATCTTGATAAAAAATGACACGTGCTCGATGGAATCTATATAGCACAAAAATTCCGTTAAAATTTCCGCATGGTAAAAAACGCATGCCATGTAATACCAACTATTGGGCCATTGAAAGAAAATATGCTTTCATTTCCCACATTGATACGTTCATCTTAGTTCTCCCAAAAATCAAAAGAAGAACCCTAACACTCTCCAATCTTCTCCAAATTTCGGCCATCACATTTGAATTCATTGATTTCATTGATTAATCACAGTCAGCCTTCCAATTCCACATTCGGTCTACAACAATAATCTCCCCAAAAATTCAAATCACCGTTTCCCAAAGTTCAATTTACAATGCTAATCATATCAAACAAAAATGACATCTCACAAAAATCCTCTCCATTCTGTTCTTGAAATGCAGCTGGCTAACTCCACCATTTACAATTACAATCCAATCAAACATCAAAACTCTAAACCCTGTGCAACACACACACATACACACACATCTATATATATATATATATATATATATATATATATATATATATATATATATATATATATATATATATATATATATATATATATATATGAGAGAGAGTATAACCATGAAAAATGGGATTGTCCACCCGATCTGAAGGGAAATATGCAAACTTGTTGACTTGGAATACTTTTTTTTTAATTATTGAACCCATGTGGCAGATTTTAATAGATTTTTGTGCCACATACAACTGTCTGCCTCGTGGCATTTTTCGTTAAGGTGGATTGATATAAATGAGTCGGGTGATGGATGGAAAATAATTTGAGATAGATGGTAAGCAATGAGTAATATTTTATAGTTGGGTGAGCAAGTGGTAATTTTGGGTAAAGTTAGATGATTATTTATTAAATTTACTCTTTTTTTTACATGTTTTTGAAAATAGAGACCTTGTTGTGCCTAAATTCTATTTGTATTGAACTTTTGATGTTTTCTCGAATTTGTAAAAAAGATTTACATGTTCAAATTCTCGTTTTATACTTTCCAGGCTACATTTCTAGGAGACAACTTGCAGATATGGCTGAATTTTACTGTGATGAAATAATCAAGGTCATCGATATCGATAACAAAAGATATGACAAGGGTAAGATTATCTTGACATTTCTTTTTGCTGATTATTGAACAAAGAAATTGCTTACTACGAACCTTTATTCCTTATTTGACAATTGGAGATGGACATTTGTTTAGCAAAATTAGTACTGAAACATGTTGACGGGTTTTTTAGCTAAAGCTATTGTGAATATGTTGTTCCAGTTTCGGCAACATGTATCTGGAACTAGACGTGCATACTGAGCTATATCGTATGCTCCATGGAGAGAAATATAGGATGGTGGTATCCCATACTCACAATTTAGATGGTTCGATTGTTACTGGCTACATTCCTAAGGTTCACTTTCTTTTCATTATTTGTGCATGAGCCATCAAATTACAAACTTTTAAATAATCGATTCAACTTGATTCTATAGGAATATGGCTTTTCTTGTTGGATGCTTTGTGACTGGTTTACATGCTTTTGAGTGTTCTTATGTTTGTTGTGTGAAATCCAATTTTTTGACTGAAGTCCTGCTCATCTGTCTGGACACTAGGCATCAAAAAGTTTTTATCATGTTGAAGGAGCTTGATTGGTTCATTGTTGGGACAACCTGAATCCTTGAGGGCTCGAGTGTCACCAAACATACTTTTAAGATTTTCGTTGAGGGACTTAAATAATAAATTCAAGAATTTAATCATAATTTACATACATTTTTGAAACAATGAATTTAAATAATTTAGATTCATAAAAGATAAATAACTCTTAATAATTTAAAGTCTGAAGAAATTTCTGAAGAGGAAAGAAAACAAAGAAATTGGCCACACGGGAAAATTATTTGTTTATATATTTAATTTATTTATTTCTTGATAGAGAACTTCCATAGTCATATACCACCCCAAGCCAACGGTCTCGAATCGTCAATCATCTGAAATGGAAAAACGTAAGAGGGATGAGAAAATAAATCTCAATAAGCGTGCATGCATAGTTAATTCATACATAGATATTTCAATAGAAAATTCATACTTGCATAGGGAGACACGAAAATTGGACCGAACTTAGATGGTGCCAGTTTTCGTGTGTAGTGCTACTAGACTCTGATCCATTCTTACATAACATGGATCCATAACCGTGAAATACATGAAGAAATTGTACTCTTATACGTAAACATAAATACACGCTTACCTTTGTGAGGATAATTAAGGATAAAAATAAAGTGTTGATTGTACTTCCAACCTTGAACTACACGCTTGGGTAGTGATAAATTATTCGTGTGTATACAGAATATGTGTGTGCGCGCGTATGGGTGTGAGGGGAAAGAAAAGTGTGAGAGAAAATAAAAGAAACTAGGTAATGAAAAGTGGTGTAAAGTGGTATGGTGCCTTTAAATAGTGCAAGGTTAGGTCAAATCATATCGTGTGAATATAGTAAGAAATAATCGTTTGTCCCCCTACATATTCTTTCCCTATTACATATTTCTTTCCAATTTACCTAACTACACATATAAGGAAGTGATATTTTTCCTTTTTTACCTTTAACACACACACACACCAAATCGGGTACTGTAGCACATAATAAAAAAATATTTTATATATATTTTTTGAAAATTGTATCTTCGTCCTTCAACTACTTATCACACACCACTAGGTCCTTATACTTTCATAAAGTCTTAAATTCATATTTAATGGTTAGAAGTAAAGTTCGGGATGCCACAATCTACCCCCTTAAAATAAATTTTGTCCTCGAAATTTACCTTGAAATTCTTCGAAGAGTTGTGGAAATTTGGCGCGCATTTCCACTTCTCGCTCCCAAGTTGCTTCTTCAGCCGAGTGGTTATGCCACTGCACTTTTACTAAAGGAATCACCCTGTTTTTGAGTGCCTAAAACTTTTGATTAATGATTCTCACCGGCAACTCTTCGTAACTCAAGCCATGTTGTAATTCAATCGACTGATGATTAATTACATGGCTCGGATCAGGTACGTACATTCTGAGCATAGATATGTGAAAAACGTCATGTATTGCTGAAAGTTCTGGGGGTAAGGCTAACTGATATGCTACTTTTCCAACGCGTTTCAAGATTTCAAATGGACTAATAAATCTTGGTTGTAACTTCCGTTTTTTGCCAAAACGTAATATTCCTTTCATAGGCGCAACTTTGAGAAACACTTTGTCGCCCTCAGAAAATTCCAACTCATTCATTCTCTTATCTGCATAGTTCTTCTGTCTGTCCTGAGCTGTTTTCATGTTGCTTCGAATTTTCTTGATAGCTTGCACTACCTGTTCAACGATCTCTGGGCCTAAGATCTTACGCTCGCCAACCTCATCCCAGTGAACTGGCGATTTGCATTTTCTCCCATACAATGCTTCATAAGGTGCCATGCTAACAGAGGAGTGATAAATGTTGTTGTAAGTAAACTCAATTAATGGTAAATGCCTCTCTCAATGTCCTCCGAATTCAAGGACACAGATCCTAAGCATGTCTTCCAATATTTAAATCGTCCTCTCAGATTGCCCATCTGTCTGCGAATAGAAGGCTGTGCTAAATTTCAACTTAGTCCCCAACGCTCGGTGTAGACCCTTCCAAAAATTTGATGTGAACCTTGGGTCTCTGTCTGAAACAATTGAAATGGGAACTCCATGGAATTTTACTATCTCATTCACATACAACTGCGCTAATTGGTCTATGGAAAATGTCATTCGCACTGGTAGAAAATGAGCTGATTTGGTGAGTCGATCACAATTATCCAAATGGCCTCATGACCTTTTGTTGACTTTGGAAAGCCGACAACAAAGTCCATCGTCACATGTTCCCATTTCTATTTTGGAACTTCTAAGGGTCAAGCAACCCAGAAGGTCTTTGGTGTTCGGCCTTCACTTGCTGGCAAACTAGACACTTTTCAACATGTTCAGCTATATCTTTCTTCATTCCCTTCCACCAAAATACTGTTTTTAGGTCCCAATGCATCTTTGTGTTTCCCGGGTGCACTGAATAGGGAGCCGAGTGAGCCTCTTCTAGAATTTTCTTTTTCAATTCCCTGAAGTTTGGGACGCACAACCGCCCTTAACAATACAACGACTTATCCTTAGCTATGGTAAAGTCCTTTCATTTTCCTGTATCTATCTCAGTTTTAATAAACTCAAAAGATTGGTCACCCTTTTGATGACTTTTAATCCTGTTACAGAGTGTTGGTCAGATCAAAAGTGCTGTCATCCTAGCGACGGCATCAGGCATAGCAATGACAATTTCGAGACTCAACCGTTCAAACTCTTTCCACAGAGGTCTCTGTACGGTCAACATTACCACTTGACTGGTCGTTTTCCTACTTAAGGCATCAGCCACCACATTCGCCTTGCCCGGGTGATAATGGATTTCACAGTCATAATCCTTCACCAACTCGAGCCATCTCCTTTGCCTCATGTTCAATTCTTTTTTAGTAAAGATGTACTTGAGGCTCTTATAGTCCGTATAAATGTCACACCTTACTCCGTTGAGGTAGTCTCTCCAAATCTTTAGGGCATGGACTACCGCAGCAAGTTCTAAGTCATGTGTAGGGTAGTTTTGTTCATATGGCTTCAATTACCTTGAAGCGTATGCAACCAACTTGCCTTGTTGCATCAAAACGTAACCAAGGCCTTGCTTAGGTGCATCACTATAGATTACAAAACCTTTCGATCTCTCCGGTTTAGTTAACACTGGTGCACTCACCAACTTTTGTTTCAACTTTTTAAAACTATGCTGGCATTTTTCGGTCCAGTCAAACTTTGTACCCTTACGAATTAGCTGTGTCAATGGTCCAGATATTTTTGAAAACCCCTTAATAAACCTCCTGTAATATCCGGCTAGGCCCAGAAAACTACGAATTTTTCCTACATTAGTTGGCCTCGACCAATTTAGAACTGCTTCCACTTTACTTGGATCCACTTCTATTCCTCGTGACGTGACAACATGTCCGAGAAACGCTACTCGTTCTAACCAAAACTCACATTTCTTAAGCTTAGCGTACAGTTTCTCTTTCTTCAAAGTCTCCAGTATGATTCTCAAGTGTTCCTCGTGCTCTTTCTCGCTTCTAGAGTAGACTAGGATATCATCGATGAATACGATGACAAAACGATCCAGGTATTCACGAAAGACACCATTCATCAAACCCATGAATACTCCAGGAGCATTGGTTAGACCAAATGGCATAACTAAGAACTCATAGTGACCATATCGAGTTCTAAAAGTCGTCTTTGGGATATCGCTGGTCTTGATCCTTAATTGATGGTAGCCGAATCGAAGGTTGATTTTGGAAAATACTACAGTACCTTGAAGTTGGTCAAATAAATCTTTGATCTTGGGAAGAGGATACTTGTTCTTGATAGTGATTTTGTTAAGCTCTCAGTAATCGATGCATATCCTCATCGATCCATCATTCTTCTTAACAAATAATACTGGCGCTCTCCAAGGTGATACACTGGGGTGGATAAAACCCCTTTCTAAGAGTTCTTCTATCTGTGCTTTTAATTTTTGTAGTTCTTTAGGTGCCATCCTATAAGGAGCCTTAGAAATTGGTGTTGACCCGGAAATGAGATCGATCGTGAATTTCACTTCTCATTCCGGCGGCACGCCTAGTAATTCGTCTGGAAAAACATCAAGATATTTTCGTACTACTCTATAATCATTGACAATCAAATATATATCTCCTTTGCAGCTTACTACTGACATAAGAAATCCCACACTACCTTCCGATCGTAAGATCTGTCGTGCTTAAAATGAAGAAATTACATGTGGTAAAGATTTTCTATTTGTTACAGATAATCGAAATTCCTCTTCTCCTGGCTTTTGGAAGACCACTTCTTTCTCGAAACAACAAATGGTCGCATGATTTGTGGATAGCCAGTCCATTCCAAGAATAACGTCAAATTCATGCAAATCCAATACATACAGCTCCATCTCTAAAGATCTACCGTCAATTTCTATTCGTGCTGCCTTAACTATATTATCTGTATTCAACACACTTCCGGAAGGGACAAATACTTCTATGGGTGAACACGCATGTTCAATAACCACATCAAGTTTTCGTACAAACTTAAGGGATATAAAGGAGTGGGTGGTACTAGAATCTATCAGTACATAAGCAAGTAAGTCAGATATGAGGATGTTACCTGCTAAAATGTTACGGTTCTGACTCTCCTTTTGTTCTGTCAGCGCGAAGATCCTTGCTTGCCCCTTAAGTTCGTATCCTTTATTTTGTTGTGCATTTCCTTGTTTGTTTTTCGGGCAAAATATAGCCACCTGCCCTTGTTCTCCACACCAAAAATACGCATTCGTCCCCATACGACAAATCCTCAAGTGGTGTTTCTGGCATCTATTGCAAAGTGGGTAGCTCTTATCTCCACCTTGGGTTGACCCTACCTTGCCCTTCTTAGCATAGTCCTGTCTCTCTTTGCCCTTATTATCTTTCCATTTGCGCTTTTCTAACTGTCCTTGCTACTGTTTGCTGTCTCCACTAGAGCGACCTTTGAAGTATGCCAACTGTGCCTTTGCTAGCACTTCATGGTAGGTCCCCAGTTCCAGTACTACTATCGCCTACCTCAGGTCATCCCTTAACCCTTGCTTGAAACGTCTCACCTTTTTCTCTTCAATGTCCACAAAGGTAGGGACATAATGGGATAGATCTTCAAACTTCTGCTCATATTCAGTTAAGGATAATGAGCCCTGAGTCAAAGTGAGAAACTCAGCCTCTTTCTGATTTTGAATACTCGTGGGATAGTACTTCTTCAAAAAAAGTTCTTTAAATTCGTTCCATGTCCAGATGTGGCCATGGATCCTCGACCTAGCAGTTGAGTCCCACTAGCGTCTAGCGTCCTTTTTCAGCATGAATATTGCGCATGTAACCTTTTTTGGATTCGGATAGTCAATGAGGTCGAAGATCATTTCTATTCCAGCCAACCAATTCTCTGGCTCTAAAGGGTCTATACTACCCTCAAAAGTTGGGGGATGTTGTTTTCTGAATATCTCAACGAAAACAGCGACATTGATTCTTGTGTCCCCCGCCATAGTTGGTGCTGGTGGCTGGGATGGTGGGGCTGGGGGCGTCGGCTGGCTTGGTGGTTATGACAGCGCTGTTGCTTGTGAAAAAGTGTGCATCATGGCCAGGAACTGCTGGGCGAAATGTGGGTCTACACCATTAGGTTGGGGTTGTTGAGGTCGCTCACTGTTGTTGTTAACTCTTTTACCCCGAGGTGCCATAACCTTAATAAATAGTATGAAGCTAGTTAAAGACCGAATGATGAAAGGAATTGATTTTATTAAAATTATTATTCAAAAGCCTTTAGAAATTCATAACAATTGAAGGAATACTACACTAAAACGAAACATTAAACTGAAAACAAAACGCTAAACATGAAAGACTATGGTCTAATAATTTTCTCCAGCGCTCTCGTTTGGTTCTGGGTCTTCGTCTTCCTCTGGATCTTCCACTTCTTCTGGATCTCTGGGAACATACTTTATTATGTGGCCATCGCTATCTACCTTTGGTACTTGCTCATGGCCTCCCTCCCAAGACGCGTTATGAGGCTGGTGCCGATAGTGGTTAGGCTCATACCCTTTAGGCTTTCTTATTATTTGGTAATCTTTGCTGTTGATCACACATCTTTATCTAAAGTTAGCAATAAGGAGTTTGACAGACATCTGACGATCGAACATTACATTGAGTTGTTCAGCAAAAATTCTCCAATATCCCGTAAGGGTTCTAAGGAGGTGGAAGACTGCCTTGTCTCTACAAAGCTCATGACCATGTAGGCTAGCTCCCCGATGAATTTGTTCAATAGCTTCCAAATGTTCCATGAGATTATGGTTTGAATTTTTTTGTATAAAACCTAAGGAGGTGTAAGAATCTTGATACGTTCCGTCTTCCGATCTTCTCTCTTCTTAATTGACCCGAACTACTAGACATCTAAAAAAAAAAAGCAAAAAACTACTAAGTACTTTAGTTTGAACTATATATATATATATATATATATATATATATATATATATATATATATATATATATATATATATAATTTTTAATAATAATAAGATCGATGCCTCCCTAAATTTAAAATAAGTTTGCACTATTGTCTTTGTTTTACTGATTTGAATAAATCATTCTAAGAGGCTTCCAGGTGAGGAGGGGGGTCACAAGTGGGCCACTTAAATCCCAAGCTCTACTTAGAAGGTTTAGGTCCTTTTAACAAAGCCCTTCAGTTTTGCCAATATACAAATTAGAAAACTCAGACAATAGGTGAAGATGTCTAATTTTTTCCCCCTACCTGGTTAATCCCTAATCGGCACTTTAAACTTTAAGGCTTCGCATGGTAGTATTCATCTTGTTATGATTCTCTAGAATTAATTTAGATGGGGAGTAACACATGATTAATTGAGAACATAACATATACTTATTTAAGTAGCCTATACTTAATCACAAACATTTTGGTTATGACAACTAAACATGTATTGCTAACATATAAACAATTAAACTTAGACGTTAGGACCCTTTAACATATCATCCTATCATCTTCTATTCATGCGTTCATAAATCATATTGTCTACATAATTATACATGATGAAAACAACATAAAAATTTCGTAGATTGGTACACAAGTTACCTGATTTGAAGAGCCGTGGCTTGGGGTATGGTGCAGTTGGGTGACTTAAATTAATTAAATTATATATATATATAATTTTTGAAAGTAGATACTTATATTAAAACTAACAACTTATTCCAAACATAACTAAAAAAAAAAAAAATTACTCCTAAACTTAACTTAAAAAGGTAATAATAATTTACCTAAAATATATATATAACATAACATAACTTTAAAATGTAATCAGTGAATAGTACATTGTTTTACTGTTCACGTGAACAGTGAGTCCTGTTCACGTACTATTCATTCACTGTTCACGTGAACAGTGAAGTTGCTGCTGTCTAAAAATTTTGTAAGTCTCCAAGAATCGTAAATGCTCTGATACCAACTGTGACAACCCGAATCCTTGAGGGCTCGAGTGTCACCAAACATACTTTTAAGATTCTCGTTGAGGGACTTAAATAATAAATTCAAGAATTTAATCATAATAAACATACATCTTTGAAACAATGAATTTAAATAATTTAGATTCATAAAAGATAAATAACTCTTAATAATTTAAAGTGTGAAGAAATTTCTGAATAGGAAAGAAAACAAAGAAATTGGCCACACGGGAAAATTATTTGTTTATATATTTAATTTATTTATTTCTTGATAGAGAACTCCCACAGCCATATACCACCCCGAGCCAACGGTCTCGAATCGTCAATCTGAAATGGGAAAACGTAAGAGGGATGAGAAAATAAATCTCAATAAGCGTGCATGCATAGCTAATTCATACATAGATATTTCAACAGAAAATTCATACTTGCATAGGGAGACATGAAAATTGGACCGAACTTAGATGGCACCAGTTTTCGTGCGTAGTGCTACTAGACTTCGATCCATTCTTACATAACATGGATCCATAGCCGTGAAATACATGAAGAAACTGTACTCTTATACGTAAACATAAATACACGCTTACCTTGCATGAGGATAATTAAGGATAACAATAAAATGTTGATTGTACTTCCAACCTTGAACTACACGCTTGGGTAGTGATAAATTATTCGTGTGTATACAAAATATGTGTGTGCGCGCGTATGGGTGTGAGGGGAAAGAAAAGTGTGAGAGAAAATAAAAGAAACTAGGTAATGAAAAGTGGTGTAAAGTGGTATGCATTTTGGTGCCTTTAAATAGTGCAAGGTTAGGTCAAATCATATCGTGTGAATATGGTAAGAAATAATCGGTTGCCCCCCTCGCCCACCTCATATTCTTTCCTTATTTACATATTTCTTTCCAATTTACCTAATTACACATATAAGGAAATTATATTTTTCCTTTTTTTCCTTTAATATATTAATATATATACATATACAATAATATAATAGCCTTAAATTTTTTACTGTTCATTTCTTCGTCCTACACGCCGTCGTTTTACAATTTTAATTTGTTTTATTCTCTAATACTTTTGAAGCTACTTTTAAAGCTTAGCAGACTTTTATTGACCATTAGAATTAGAATTCAAATTTAGACTGGAGCTCCATCCTTTTACAACTTTAATTTTATTTATTTTTATTGTCTATTACTTTTCAAGCTTTGGGAGCAGATTTTATTCACCATTAGAATTAGAATTCTAGAATTCAGACTGGAGCTGAGTTTTGAGAGATTGGATCGTAGAATTTAGACTTTTAGATTGGTGTATGTTATTTGTTTTGAAGGAAAATTTATCATTTTTTCCATTTTTTTCCAATTTGAAGAGTATTTGTAATTACAACACGAGAAATTTCAAATATGTGGTTTCTTTGCATGGGACCTCGATCATTGATCATGAAGTTGTCTATTGCATAACCTCTAGGCAGCTGACCACTGTTGTTGTTGCCGAGCTTCGGCCATCAATGTGGCTCGGCAACCAATGCTTGGCCATCACAGTGGTTGCCGAGTTGTTTGTTAGTGTGCTCGGCAACCACATGTGGTGGTGGTTGCCCAGCAACTCGGCAACCAATGTGGTTGCCCATTGGTTGCCGAGCCACATTGGTTGCCGAGCCACAGGGGTTGCCTCGGTAACGGTTGATGAGCCTCGTGTTGTTGCCCACCGTTCTTCCAGCTCTTGCTAAATTACTTGGAAATGATGAAGTTATACTGAGTTACATTGCAAAGTTATATTCAATACTAACAGTTTTGTTTACAATTATCATTTCTTTTTTACCTATTTCATTTCTCTCTGTGACTTCCTCCCTTTTGTTGGACCTTAGAATTTAGACTTGCTGTATATTATTTGTTTTGAAGGAAAATTTCATTTTGTTTATCCTTTTCCCAATTTTAAGAGTATTTCTAATTAGACAGGGGAAATTTTAAATATATGGTTTCTTTGTATTGGACATCATGGGAATCAAGTTGTCTATTGCATAACCTACTATTGTTGTCAACGTGCTTAAGGCAGATAGTAGCTAACCATTCTTGTTGCCGAGCCTCGGCTACCATTGTGGCTCGACAACAACTGGCTCGGCAACCAACTCTTGGTTGCTGAGTTGGCAATGAATTTTCGACTGTAGATTTGTAGAATACACACGTTTTATCTTGGTTTTTAAAAATTGATTGATATATTTATATTTCAGTATCAAGTGTTGTTCAACTCATTGCTTAGGAAGCCGATGGAAAAGATAAGAAAAAACAGGCAGCTGTGGTAAGAAATATAACTGGAATTTAATAGACATGGTGATGTAGGCAATTATATGTAAATAAGGCATGGACAAAGTTGAAGCAAGCATTCATCTTTTTCTCTCTTTGATCTTTTGTTTAAGATTTGTCCGTGTTTCTTTTATCAACAATGAGAAATTAAAAAATTAGATTGACATTTTATATTTATTTTGGTTCTCAGGTACAAGAATCCCAACAAAGTTCTGGCAGAAGGAAAACCAGCAAATATTTTTTTAAAGATAAACAAAATGTGAAAGATGAGATGGAAGTTGAGGAGTTCTTTGAATTGAATTTGCTTATTTCATTTTAAGCAAATTGAATGTTTTTATTTTTTATAATGTTGCCACATTAAAATAAAAAAAAATGAACAGTAAAATTCTTGGCAATGAATTGTTCATTGTCGAGCAACTCGGCCATGAACAGTATTTTATTGTTCACCAATTTTTTTAGCTTGCACGTATGAGAACCTCTCCATTTTCTTCCAATGGGCTAAACTTGTTGTCCTTTCTGATGGCCTGTTAGATATTAAGTTCAGCAGAAAGTTGATTGTTAGGCAAAACTTGAATATATTAAGAACAGAAATAGCAAGTTAGTTGTAGAGAAACATACACTTGGCGAAAACAATTAATTATGAAACTTTTTATATTATTGTTGTTTTTAACACAAAATGAATGTTTAAATTATTGTTGTTTTTAACAAGAGAAAAAACGAAAAAAAAAACATGAAAAAAAAAAAGGTGTAACCAATTTTCGGCAACCTTTTGATTCCAACAATATGATAGACGAGCAACCTACTTGGTTGCCTAGTAACGGCAACCTTTTGATTCCAACAATATGATAGACCTGAAGACCAACCTGCATTACGAGATTTCATCAAAACTCAGAAATATTTTTAAAAACACAAGAAAAACAAAATATATAGTAAAATAAAATCAACTTATGTAATATGAAAACTAAAACTTGCTCGAGGAGATCAGGAAACAAATTGCTGCTTTCCTATAAAAATTTCTGCGTAGTCAATCTAGTAAATTATCAGTTAATAAAGAGAATTTGAGTATTAGTGAATTTCCTTGAGATTGAAATAAGAATTACCTCAAATGCAGGTCTATGTATTAACTTGATTCTATTAATCCAACACTGTTGGAGTAAGCAAACTTTGATCAGCAAGTTATTCTCTATTGAATTGCTCATATCTTCCCAATCGTTTAACAGCAAATGGTTGCCGAGCAACTCGGTCAGCAACCAGCTAGGTCTTGGTTGCCGAGCAATTTGGCAACCATAATTGGTCGTTAACATAGTTGTCTTTTTAAGAGTTAATTGCTGAGATTTGGTAATGCACATAATATATAAAAAATTACCCAAAAAATTGAAAGAAAGTTGGGATGTTTATGGTTAAAAAAGGTCCAAAAGAGGATTCAGGTAATTTATAAATCCACACCCATGCACTATGAAATCTTGGGATTTTACTACCTGTGTTAATTTCTGAACTTCAAGTAAGTTTCATGAAGTTCATGAGACAACAAAAGTGAAAAAAAATTAGAACAAACCAAAGCGAATGGAAAAGCCCATCAAAAAAAAAAAAAAAAAAAAAGTGTACTGTTCATCGCCGAGTGCTCGGCGATGAACAGTGCGTCGCCGAGGCACATTTCTCCACTCTTGATTCTTGAGTATTTTCAATTCTTATGAAAACATGGCAAGTAATCCTTTTCTTGCTTCCCATTTTCAGAAGGAAAAAGAGAAAAAGCACTATCTTGTACTCTAAAATTACAACTCTTTCTTCTTTTTGAATTCTTTATATTGCCTTTTCAACTCATATTTAAAAGAAAAGAATTCATATTAGTGTGGTGGATGGAGATGGTGTAGATGATAATGTAGAGGCAATGAAAGCATATAAAGTCGCTGTGATGATGATGATGATGAAATTCCTAAGCATGAAAAGGTTTCATCTGTACTCATAGATAAGGTGAGATTTTTGTCCCTAACGGTCCTAACTCGGATTATAAGTAATGTCTCATCTCCTCTCTTTGTTGCCGAGGAAAGAGTCTCATAAAGCATGGGGAGGGGTATGTATTAAAACTAAGTTATCTAATTGGCTGCTTTTCTCTAGGTTGATGCTATGCTTCAGAGGCTTGAGAAAGAAATTGATGATGTGGATGTAAAGATTGGTGATCAATGGCGAGTACTTGACAGGTAAACAAAGGATCTTCTATTTTTATGCTTCAACTGTTTTCAGCCTTTATGCTTCGTATCCTCATTAGGAGTTGGATTAAATATGGATTCATGGATTATGTTGAAAATATTAATCTCTCGATCAAACTTAAGTGAAAAAAATTAGAAAAAACTAAAGCAAATGGGGAAAAAAAAATCGGCCATGAACAGTGCGTCGCCGAATTGATCGGCGATGCACTGTTCCTCTGAATTTATTTATTTTATTTATTTATTTTATTTTCTCTTTCTAATCTATTTGACAATTTTTTTTTTAGTTTATTTTTAAATTCATAGAAAAACACAATTCACAATAACTTAACTTTGAAGTGAAGGCAAAAGTTTCAAAGAAATTTTGGAATCAAACAATGTATCAGTAATTTCAATTTATGCTTGCACTATATTTGTTTGAATTTTTAATTATGCAGTTGGAATTGTGTCCGGTGCTATTAAACAATTGGGATGAAATGGGCAATTCAATAGAGAATAACTTGCTGATCAAAGTTTGCTTTCTCCAAAAGTGTTGGATTAATAGAATCAAGTCAAGTTAATACATAGACCTGCATTTGAGGGAATTCTTATTTCAAGTTGCCATACCGCTCGTAGTAGTGAAGTCAATATTGCAACTTTAAAACCAAAAATCATGGGAACAAAATAAAGATAAATGATGCACATAAGTGTTCGGCTATCTGGATTTTTGGGGTATAAATTAATTTAACTATATATTCTAAGAAACAAAATACATTTGCTTTTCAATCAGATCTATGGCAAGAACATTCCAGAACTTTAGTCTTTAGACATATTTTGTTAATTAGAGAGTTACTAAAAAGGAATAAGAATGTAAGACACCTAACCTTAGAATCATAAAAAATATGTTATTGTTCTAAAGTAATCATATCACTTGATTTCGCTGTACTCTGTCTTTGATAAATGTACCGTGTCAATCCAATATAATTTAATAATATATCAAGAAAGGGGTCATTTCTGAAGAAGATTCATACAACCTATAAATAGTCCATGTCTGAACTTAAAATTGCATAGACAAAATTATTGACAACTCAAGCAAAAAATTATTGGAGATTTCACCTTCAACGTAAAATTGAACAAGACCCACAACACAATTTCATCGAATATCTTGCATAAATGTTACACATTTCCAGATTTCGATAGGGCATCTTTGTCTTTTTCTAATTTTTTTCACAAATTTTTTTTCTTTAGTTTGTTTTTCCTTATTTGTTTTTGTTTTGGATCTTTTAATTCAATTTTTTCAGTAATCTTTTTTATTTTATTTTATAAGAAAATTGAATTTTTTTTTATAATGTTGTCGAGTAACTCGACAATGAAGATGCAGTTGAATTGGGTATGTGATTCTCGTGAAAAAATTCAATCAAATCGGATAAGAATTGGCCGGTCAAAAATGCTTGGAACTAAACATGTTTTGACAAGAAAAAATTCTTGTTAAATGAAAAAAAATTAGAAAAAACCAAAGCAAATGAAAAATCCCCTTCCCCCCCCTCCCCAAAAAAAAAAATAATAATAATAATTTGAGTCTTTGTTAGGTCATTTGAGCAACTCGGCCTTTACTCGCTCATCCATCTGATTTTTTTTTCTATTCTAATCTTTTTGACAATTTTTTTTTTGTTTATTTTTCCTTTCTTATTTTACACCTTTTCATTGAATTTTTTTATTAATCTTTTTTTTTATTTTATCTTATAAGCAATTTTGAATTTTTTTATTTTTATTTTTATTTTTTATAATGTTGTCGAATTACTTAACAACATTGAATTTGAAATTTTTTTTTATGTTGTCACAATATTGTAATTTGATTTTTTTTTTTTTTACACATGGGCATTGACCCTTTTTTATTTTTTATTTTATTTTAGGAATAATTGTATGAAAGGTTCCTATTGTTTCAACCTAAAACTTTTCACTACATTTTTCACATACGTGCAACGCACGTGGTCAAAACTATTACATATATATATATATCCTTACTATAATATAAGTGTCTATTACCTGTTTACTATTTACTTTTCAACCAACACGACGTAGTTTTAGTATTTTATTATTCTTAGTTTTGTCCAAATCCCACCATTTTTGTAATAGCCGCAATTCTTGACTTTTGTGTGTTTGGTGGAATCCCATGTTTTGTTTACACGTTAATGATGTGAACTTGAAAGGTTTTGCTAAACTTCTTTTTCTCTAAACTGCAGTTTTTATTATCGAACTCAAACATTTTCTGCACCTTATATATTAAGTATTTTTACATAATTCTAGTTGGAGATGATATCCATATGGGTTACCTAATCATTGGCTTTGGTTTCACATAATTTCATGTTATATAACTCAAGTTATGGAAAATTTTGTAAATCGACATGAATGAATCGAGAAAGCGCCTAGGATGTTTCGTGAGCATTTTAGTATCTTTGAAACATGCCGTCGGACTATCAAATTTTGATATGTGGTAGCTATATGAGTATTTAATGTAGAGGTGTCAAAATGGACGGACTGATCGAACCCACATCGGCCCACCCGCCTCGACCCGGAACTGCGGGCCGACCTGTGAACCGGGCGGGCTATTCACGGGTCGAGAGGCCAACCCGCGGGCTGTTCACGGGCCGAAGAGGTCAAACCGCGGGTCGACCCGTGAACCGCTTTGATTTTTTTTTAAAAAAATGGGCAGAAAATTCTAACTTTCATATTTGAAATGATATTTAAAAAAAAATAAAAAAAAACAAATGGCAGAGAGCCGTTTAAAGTGAAAGATGTGACAAATGCGTGATATTTTAGTCTTTAAATATATAAATAAAAAATAGAAATTGAATTAAAAAAATAACAAATGTGAATTTATCATTTTTTTTTAATTTAATAATTTAACACATTTTTTTGTTATATATGTAAACATTTTTTTTTGAATTACAATAAGTAACTAAATTTTTTTAGTAATTTTTTTAAAAAATAATTTTTTATTTATACGGGCAGAACCGGATCAAACCGCGGCCCACATGGGCTCGACTCGGATGGTCCAACGGGTGGGCCGGGCTTGTAATCAATTTTTGTGGGCTGGTTGACCCAGCCTGTAACCCGTCGTGTGGCTTTTTTTTTCTAATGCGGGTCATCACCCAAGCCGTTAGAGGCGGGCCGGGTGACCCGGATTGACACCTCTAATTCTATGTTCCCTGAATATTTCATATTGTTCGGTGATCGTTTTCTATGTCAAAGAAATTTTTGTTACTCCATGACCGGTGAATTGTTTATCTAAACTGCAGTTTCTGTTGTCCAACTTAAAAATTTGTTTCAAGTTATATATTAAGTATTTTTACATAATTCCATTTGGAGACGATATCCCTATGGGTTACCTAACCATTGGCTTTGGTTTCACATAATTTCATGTTATATAACTTAATTTCATGTTATATAACTCAAGTTATGGACAATTTTGTAAACTGCGACCGCATGAATTCGAGAAACTACCTAGGATGTTTCGGTGAGTATTTTAGTAAGCCGAAACATGCCATTGGACTATCAAATTTTGATATGTGGTAGCTTAATGAGTATTCTATGTCCTCTGAAAATTTCATAATTTTCGGTGATCATTTTCTATGTCAAAAAAAATTTTGTTACTCCATGACCGAATGAAGAAATTTTAGTAACACTGCCCTTATTTTGAAAATTTTCTTCACCCGGTCATGGAGTAACAAAAATTTCTTTGACATCGAAAAAACGATCACCGAACAATACGAAATTTTCAGGGATATAGAATACTCGTAGCTACCACATATCAAAAATTGATAGTCCGACGGCATGTTTAGGCATACTAAAATGCTCACTGAAACCTCCTAGGCAGTTTTTCGGATTCATGTCGTCGAAGTGCCGGAATCACTATTATAAACCAATCAAAACACTTTAAGTAGTGCAAATATCTTCTTAAAATTTTGTGGACCTTGGTTTTGTAGTAGTTTTGGTGGATTCTCATATTTTGGTTACATATTAATGATGTGAACTTGAAAGGTTTTGCTAAACTTCATGTTTCTCTAAGCTGCAGTTTCTGTTGTCCAACTCAAAAATCTACTGTACCTTATATATTAAGTATTTTTTATATAATTCCAGTTGGAGACGATAGCCCTATGGGTTGCCTAACCATTGGCTTTAGTTTCACATAATTTTATGTTATATAACTCAAGTTATGGACAATTTTGTAAACTGTGACAACATGAATTCGAGAAACTGTTTAGGATGTTTCGGTGAGCATTTTAATAAGCCGAAACATGCCGTCGAACTATCAAATTTTGATATGTGGTAGCTACATAAGTATTCTATGTTCTCTAAAAATTTCATATTGTTCGGTGATCGTTTTCTATGTCAAAAATATTTTTGTTACTCCATGACCAGGTGAAGAAATTTTAGTAATAATGCTCTTATTTTGGCCATTTGATTTTTATTTGATTTTATTTTTTTGTTAAAAAAAAATTAAGATTTTGTCGAGTTAGAAAAAAAAATTAAATCTTTGTTGAGTTACTCGACAACGATTTGTCGAGTTACAATTAAAAAACAAGAAATAAAATCAAGACTTTGTTTAGTTACTCGACAAAGTTTTTAAATGATTTTTTTTAATGACTTTGTCGAGTTAGTCTTTGAATGAATTTAAAATTTTTTTTTAATGACTTTGTCGAGTTAGTCTTTAAATGATTTTTTTTTTTTTATTGACTTTGTCTAGTTAGTCTTTGAATGATTTTTTTTTTTAAATAACTTTGTCAAGTTAGTCTTTAAATGATTTTTTTTTTTTTTATAGATGGGCTTTTCCATTTCTAATTTTTTTGACTTGACAAGATTTTTTTC
The DNA here is from genome assembly GCA_023638005.1 of Forsythia suspensa. Taxonomy (NCBI): domain Eukaryota; kingdom Viridiplantae; phylum Streptophyta; class Magnoliopsida; order Lamiales; family Oleaceae; genus Forsythia; species Forsythia suspensa. The sequence continues at coordinate 36,792,265 of CM042671.1, forward strand.
TTGTCGAATGTGAACTTCAGAAAAAATTTATTTTACATATATATTTTACTTGACAATAATTTTTTTTTCTTTTTTTTCTTTTCTTTTTACAATGTATAGATTGTATTATTTTTAATTAAGTTTAAATATAATAGTTGAAATTTGTTGGTTGTCGAGTTATATAGTGAAAAAAATTAGAAAAATGGTAAAAAATTTTGTTAAATATTTGAAAAAATATCTTGTCAAGTGAAAAAAATTATAAAAAGACAAAGGAAATGGAAAAATCCACATACAATTTTTTTTTTCTTTTTGCGTGAATATTAACTCGACAAACTTTGTCGAGTTACTATTCAACTCTACAAACTAACTCGACAATGTTTGTCGAGTTATTGTTCATGTAATTTTTTTTTCAGGTGGGTTTTTCTATTTTTAATTTTTTTTCGCTTGACAAGTTTTTTTTCTTGTCGAGTGTGAACTTTAGAAAAAATTTCTTTTACATATATATTTTACTCGACAATAATTTTTTTTTCTTTTCCTCTTACAGTGTATAGATTGCATTATTTTTAATTAAGTTTAAATATAATAGTTGAAATATGTTGGTTGTCGAGTTATATGGTGAAAAAAAATTAGAAAAATGGCAAAAATTTTGCTAAATATTTGAAAAAAAATATCTTGTCAAATGAAAAAATTATAAAAAGACAAAGAAAATAGAAAAGTCCACATACAAAAAAAAATAAATAAATAAATAAAAAATTTGCGTGAACAGTAACTCGACAAACTTTGTCGAGTTGAATAGTAACTCGACAAATTTACTGTTCACTCAAATTTTTTTTTTTAGTTGGGTTTTCCATTTCTAATTTTTTTCACTTGACAAGAATTTTTTTTTCTTGTCGAGTCTGAACTTCAAAAAAAATTTCTTTTACATATATATTTTACTCAACAATAATTTTTTTTTCCTTTTTTTTCTTTTCCTCTTACAATTGAATTATTTTTAATTAAGTTTTAATATAATAGTTGAAAGTTGTTGGTTGTCGAGTTATATAGTGAAAAAAAATTAGAAAAATGGTAAAAAATTTTGCTAAATATTTGAAAAAAAATCTTGTCAAGTGAAAAAAATTATAAAAAGACAAAGGAAATGGAAAAGTCAACATACAAAAAAAAAAAAAAAAAGTGCGTGAACAGTCGAGTTCACGCAATTTTTTTTTTTTTTGGTGTGACCTTTTCATTTTCTAATTTTTTTCACTTGACAAGATTTTTTTCTTGTCAAGTGTGAACTTCAGAAAAAATTTCTTTTACATATATATTTTACTCGACAATATTTATTTTCCTTTTTTTTCTTTTTCTCTTACAATTGTATTATTTTTAATTAAGTTTAAATATAATTGTTGAAATTTGTTGGTTGTCGAGTTATATGGTGAAAAAAATTAGAAAAATGGTAAAAATTTTGCTAAATATTTGAAAAAAAATCTTGTCAAGTGAAAAAAATTATAAAAGACAAAGGAAATGGAAAAGTCCAAATAAAAAAAAAAAATTGCGTGAACAGTAACTCGACAAATTTTTCATTTCTAATTTTTTTCACTTGACAAGATTTTTTTCTTGTTGAGTGTGAACTTCAAAAAAAATTTCTTTTACATATATATTTTACTCGACAATAATTTTTTTTTCTTTTTTTTCTTTTTTCCTCTTACAGTGTATAGATTGTATTATTTTTAATTATGTTTAAATATAATAGTTAACTTTTTTTTTCACTTTGTCTAATTTAAAACCAACGAGTACTATTGCTTCATGTTAATAGGATCCAAACGTAGATTGTCAATTAAAATATGTATTATACAAATATGTTGAAAAATATGTTTTTCATATTTATTATTTACATATTCTACATTTAATATTTTTTATACTAAATTTTTTTATCTATATATATATATATATATATTTAAACAATGCCTACATACAGCGTACGTGCAACGCACGTATCAAAATGGACTTTTTAGCCCATTTTAACTTAATTTAAATTTTTTGTTTTTTTAATTTGGTTGTGTGTTTATTGAGCGCATTTGGACTTTTACTTATTATTTTTATGTTTTTTTTTTTAGAGTTTAGTAGCAAATAGATTTTCATTTTATTTTTTATTTTTTTATTTTATTTTTTCTTCTAAGTAAATTGCACACAATTCTCTCTATTTTTTTTTTTTACATTTTTCAAATTTGTTTAAATATTTTCATTTCATATATTTTTTTTGTCATTTCAATTATATTTAAAACTTAAAATTTTTTCCTACATTTTTCAAGTACGTGCAACGCACGTGACTAAGACTAGTACACACACACACACACACCAAATCGGATACTGTAGCACATAATAAAAAAATATTTTATATATATATATTTTTTTATAAAATATTTTTTTGAAAATTGTATCTTGGTTCTTCAACTACTAATCACAAACCACTAGGTCCTTATATTTTCATAAAGTCTTAAATTCATATTTAATGGTTAGAAGTAAATTTCGTGATGTCACAATTGTAGCATGTGAATATTGTATCAATATCACTTGGTTGAGAATTGAGATTGGTCCCGTCATGTTTTTTTCAAAACTAAGAAAATCGGTCTACTCATAAGTTTTGACTTTTAACTGAACTGCACTGCACTGATATTAAGTTGGACCGACCTTATCTGCACTGGATTATGTCGGTTTTCTTGGTGCCTTATTATTGTGCCCTGCTTTTGAGTTCGTATTCTACGTTAGGCCTACACTAATTTTTGGGCTTTGATGTCAAGCAATTGGAAGCAAAATGTATAGATGCAAATTAATTCAAATACATAATGCTAATTAATTAGGTTGTTCTGATTTCTTCCTTTTGTTCACGCAGAACTGAAACAAAAAACCTATGTTTTTATTTTTTCTATTCTAAACCTAAATGAACTATTAGGCTGCACCAACTGTACATAATGGAATTGAACATTTCCGGTTCCATTTGATTTCTTGGTTCTGTCCGAATAATGTAAATCCACCTCCATGATTTTTAGGTGGATAAAAAGTATTTTTTGTTTGTTTGTTCATTTTTATTTGTATGTTTCTTACATTAGTTTCTATTCATGTTTAATGAACTCCATGGTAGTTTAACTGATTGGTGTATCTGTTAGGTCATGTTTGCCCGTCGAGTAAATTATTTGTACTCGTGACATTTTGAAATAAAATTAATAAATTGATTAATATATTTATTATGTTATTTTGAGTTTACTTTTATCCATAGGTCGATTTGATATTACAAATTGAGTGTTTAAGTTGTTAAACACGTAAAGATTCAATCGTGATTCGATCTACAATTATCGTTCATGATCGGAAATAAATATGGATAATTTATTTTGATAAGATCGTCTCGATTTTATTAAAGTCTATCTTTGACTTTGGTAATAAAATTGAGAATACATTTAGAATGTATTGAACGGGACCACGTGAAATTAATTTGTGACATTGACTGCATAAATTTAATTTCACTTGACTATCGTACATGTGACCTTAATCCCGAGCGGATAATGAACTTCGGTTACTAGCTTGAAGTTCTTTGAGGTGTCAATGAGTGAGGTCAAATTGCTGGTCAATATCTCGACACTTTGGGAATTAGAGTGAACTAACGAGGAACATATATTCGTAATATGGAATCCGTCACCTTTAAGGTATGATCAAGATCTCACTGGTTCTTCTAGTGTACAGTTTAATTTGAGCTCGATGAGTTCGACATTGATTGTTGAATTCAATGATGTGATGATGAGAGATAGAAGATGAGAAGAATCGTGAATATTCGAATAAGGGCATTTTGGTCATTTAACTTATTCTCGAATATTCGAGTTGATCGACGGGGGGTAACATGTAGGATCGATAAGTCGAGAGGATATAATTATTGATTGTTGCTTGATGATTTCAATTAGACTAAGAGTGCGATCTTGTTCTTTTAGTGGAATAGAACACGATTAATAAATTATTTTGACCGATCAAGAGTTGGTCGAGTCAAAATTAATTTATTAGAGCTTAGTTTAATTGGGTCCGATCAAGTCCCCTCGGTGGCTCCAATAAATCGGGCTAAATAGGCTTATTACCTATTTTGGGCTATCTGAAATGGACACAGGTTATGGTATTAGGGTTAGTAGGGTTTTGGAGTGTAAGCAGTTATAAATAGTCTCATAAGACTATTTTTCTGGATAACCAAAACAGATAGGCGGGACACACACTAAAGTGTGAAGTGTGTGTTTTCTCCTAACAAAGAAAACCCTAATCCTAGTATAACCTAGATCGAGAGAGGTGACCACACACCGGCATAGCCACTCTTGGAGAACACTGGGGAAGGCTTAAGGGTTTGAAGCTTTGGAAGATTAAAGAACACTGTTGATAGAAATTTCATAAATCACGGTACAAGGGTAATTCTTTCAACATCTATATGTTCTTGCAGTTTTATTTAATCCAGTTGAATGCACGAAATAAATCAAATCTTGTGGAGGGATGTTTGATCATCACAGAAAATTAATTTTTGTGATGTCCTGATCCCGGTTTCCAACAATTGGTATCAGAGCCAAGTTCTAATTTTATTCCGTGTATTTAGGATTGAATAAAATTGTCTTTTAATGCATGTGTTAGTTTTGAGCGGTGTTAGGGTTTATGTGATTTATTGTTGTTATTAGATTGATTGATTTTAATTGTGTTTATGAATAATTTATGGCCTTAGAATTTTGGTGAAAAATTGTATTGTGTTTTATCGAGTCTTGTAACAAAGGGGGTGGATTACGACTCCATGTTTCCCCTTTGATTTTAATTTATTGCAATATTGTATTAGAAATTATTATTTTTAAATGTATTGCTGTAAATTAAAATATGAGGACCGATTTCACTGATGCCCGAAAGTTGAAGACCTCTGCTGCAATTTCCAAGGGAGGACCGGACTTCATCTTCTTCATTTCGTGGAGGGCCTGGGCTGCAAATATCCATTTTTGCTAGTTTTGTGAATCTGTTCGATCCTCCCTCCCATGGCGTCACTTGTGGATGTTGTCCCCGTTTTAGCAACCACCTTCAGTCATTCTATTGGCCGGAAAAGTGACCATCCCTGCTGCGCGAAACAAGGGAAAAGGGGAAGCCGGCGCTGCTGAAACAGCGATGACCGGCGCTGCTTATTCAGCGCTGCGGCGCTGCTGAAGCAGCGCTGACCGGCGTTGCTGAATCCGGTGAGATGGCGGCGCCGGTTTGCTGAATTTGGCGAGGGACAGTGGCGGATCCACACATGGTATTTGGGCCGGTTCACGCTCTATTGGGCCGGGTCACGCTTGAATTGGGCTGGACACTTACAAATAAAAATTGAAGAATTGGGCCGGCTTGTGGCTCAATTGGACCTTTAATTTATTTGTAATTTTGTGTCTAGGTTTGGGCCATAAATTTGTTCTATTTATTTTATTATCGCTTTATTGCTTTAATTTAATTGTGATTAAATGTCATTCATATAACATGCCATATAGATCACATTACACCGCTCTAAGTACTATTATGTCATGCATTGTATATAATATTTATTTTCTTTTCTAATTTTATTAGATTAGAAAGATTAAATATTTTAATTAATAATTCGACAAATTTTAAAAGTTAAAATTGGTTAGAAATTATTAATTGAAAAACCCAAACATTATAAAAATATTAAGTGGGTGAGGGTGCACTTTTTATATGAACCCACGGCCTCCCTTATTAGCTCATTAGTAAGAATAAGTGTATGCCTCGTGCTAATTTTATTGGCCTCTCTATAGGAGGGCTGCACTGTTTCGTTTATTAGATTGGGTCCAATCGGGTGATAATTTTTTAGTGTTAATTAATCGTGATTGCCCCATAGGTAACGTAGTTAATTTAGAACTTAAAATTATCATATATAGGGGTTGCACACTTAAATCAAAAAACATCGTGGGGACTTCATATAGAATATCCAAATGGTGTTATTGATGGCCTAAATACAGCGATACTAAATTAACATTGCATAAGATGGTAGATATATTGAATTTAGTGGGAGAGTCCCAGCCTAACCGTAAATCACACTATCTTCTCCTATAGAGGGATGTGTTTAAGATTTTGGGGTTTTAGGTATTCGCCATATAGAAGTAGTTCTTGGGTCTACTCGTGCATTTTATGCATCATATATGAAATCATTATTTTATATGTAGCTCATTTCATTTTTTTTTAATTTTATTTCGTAAAATGTCGAGCAATTCACCTGTCTATGATTTTGACCAAAAACCAACTAGTAGGAGAGAATTATATTGATTGGAAACGTAATTTGATGATTGTCCTCACTTCTTTGAACAAGCATAAGTTCGTGTTAATCGAACCCCGTCCCCGATGAACTTACCGAAAGCGGTCCACTACCGCCGTAAGGCTACATATGAGAAGTGGATCCAATCTAATGAGATGGCTCGCTACTACATTTTGGGATCTATCTCAAATGTGTTGCGTGGAAACATCGAAATATGGAGACTCGCTACTCGAGTTATGGACGATCTTCAAGAAATGTTTGAGCACCGAGGGGCGTCAGGGCTGTCAGTCGCCATTAGGTCTATAATGAACATGCGCATGAAACCAAGCACGCCCGTGAGAGATCATATGCTTGCATTGATTGCTCAGTTTAACGTGGCTGAGGTTTTAGGGGCTGAAATCAAATCGGAGACTCAGGTTGACATGGCTTTAGAAACTCTCCCTGAGATGTTCTCTCAGTTCAAAGTTAATTATAACATGAACAAGCTGAGCATGTCCCTGACTGAGCTGATGAAGGAGCTCCAAAATCCTGAAATTGTTCTTAAGACCAAAAGTGGTGATGCTTTTGATGTTTTTCCTGCTGGATCATCCTCTTCCAAGCCGAAAGGCAAAGGAGGCAATAAGAGGAAGAAATCCAACACGAAAAACCCACAGAAGCAGGTTAAAAAGGCAAAGCCAGATGATAAGCCTAAAGGAAAGTGTTTTCATTGTGGACAAAAGGGTCATTGGAAGAGGAACTGCCAGGAATACCTAGCTTCCAAAAAGCCAGGTAATGGTGAGTTATCTTTTATTGAGTTATGTTTGGTGGTTGATTCTACTGATTCCTGGATTGTAGATTCTGGAGCCACTAATCATGTTTGCAATTGTTTGCAGGGGTTCGGGAACTCAATGAAGGGGAACTGACTCTCAAAGTTGGCACAGGAGCAGTGGTGTCTACAAGAGCTATTGGAAATGTTTATCTTTATTTTAGAAATAAAAGACATTTGGTTTTAAAGAATTGTTATTATGTTCCGGATATTACCCGAAATTTGATTTCGGTTGCTTTGTTATTTAGACAAGGATATTTTGTCCAGTTTTCACCTTTTTCGGTGGATATTACTCTAAATAAAGCCCTTATCTGTAGGGGACATTTGAATGATGATTTATATGTTTTAAAACCTCTTGATAGCTCATTGCACCACACTGAATCTAATAAACGCATTAAACTGTCTCCTACTAATGAGACTTACTTGTGGCACTTGAGACTTGGTCATATTAACCTTAATAGGATCCAAAGACTCGTGAGGGATGGTCCTTTAAGTGACTTAAAGATGGAGTCCCTACCAGTTTGCGAATCCTGTTTGGAAGGAAAAATGACCAAGAGGTCCTTTACATCAAAAGGACATAGGGCCAAAGAAGTTTTGGAATTAGTACACTCTGATGTATGTGGGCCAATTAGTCTCCAAGCTAGAGGTGGGTATGAGTACTTCATCACTTTTACTGATGACTACTCAAGATATGGTTATGTTTACCTAATGGCTCGCAAGTCTGAAGCTTTTGAAAAGTTCAAGGAATTTAGGACTGAAGCGGAAAAGTAATTAGGTAAGAGCATTAAAATACTTCGATCAGATCAAGGTGGAGAGTATCTATCCCACGACTTTAGAACATATCTTTCAGAAAATGGGATTTTATCCCAACTGAGTGCACCGAGAACACCCCAACAGAATGGTGTCTCAGAAAGGAGAAACAGGACCTTGTTGGACATGGTCAGATCAATGCTTGGCTTCTCAACACTTACTACATCCTTTTGGGGATATGCAATACAAACTGCAATATACTTGTTGAATATAGTTCCATCTAAGTCTGTCCCTAAGACACCCCTGGAATTTTGGAATGGGCGTAAGCCTAATCTAAGACATATCAGGATATGGAGATGTCCAGCACATGTGCTTAAGGGAAAGGCGGATAAGATGGAATCAAGATCGAGTTGTCCATTTTGTAGGATATCCTAAGGGGACAAGAGGATATTACTTCTATAGTCCTCGGGACAAGAAGGTTTTTGTAAGCACAAATGCAACCTTCTTAGAGGATTGATATATAGAAGAACGTGAATCTAAGAGTAAGGTTCTTTTGCAAGAAATGAAGGAAACGTTCCCACCATCCACTCCGCAGATCCGCACCCGAACCTACTCAATATGAATTCACGCCTCTACCATTGATGATACCTCGATGCAGGTGGGAGAGAATGGAGGTTCCACCTACCATACCCATCGGGTCCGTCGGCACCGATATATCGAGAAATCAAGTCCCTCATGTTCAGTCACCACATGAGACTGAACCTGCAGTGGAAGGACATGGTGGAGGAGAAACAACGGTAGAACAATCACAAATTCCAATCAATCAGGAACTTCCACAGCTTAGGCGTAGTGAGAGAGTCATTCGGCTACCCTCTAGGTACTTGCTATATGGAGAGTCTTTTGAGGCAGTCTCCACCGAGCAAGAAGAGGATCCCACTTCGTTTAAGGAAGCTATGGATGATGTAGACGCTGACCATTGGAAGAGTGCCATGGATTCAGAAATGAAATCTATGTACACTAACTCGGTCTGGGATCTTGTAGATGTACCAAATAGGGTAAAACCTGTAGGGTGCAAATGGATCTACAAGAGAAAGAGAGGAGTAGACGGAAAGATGGAAACCTTTAAAGCTAGATTGGTTGCTAAGGGTTTTACCCAAAGAGAAGGTATCGATTACGAGGAAACCTTCTCTCCCGTGGCCATGCTTAAGTCTATAAGAATCCTCTTATCCATTGCAGCTCATTTTGATTATGAGGTGTGGCAAATGGATGTCAAGACAGCATTTCTTAATGGAAGCCTTGATGAGAGCATCTATATGATGCAACCAGACGATTTTATCCAAAATGGTCAAGAGCATAAAGTATGCAAACTGAATAGGTCCATATATGGACTTAAACAGGCGTCTAGGTCCTGGAACATCAGATTCGATCAAACTATCAAGACTTATGATTTTGATCAAAATCTCGATGAACCTTTGTCTACAAGAGGATTAAAGACAACAAGGTGATTTTTCTCATACTACTATATGTTGATGATATCCTACTCATTGGAAATGACGAGGAGCATTGACTTCGCCATAAGCACCGGTTGGCACAATAGTTTGATATGAAGGACTTGGGAGAAGCCAATTATGTTCTAGGTATTCGGATCCTTCGGGATAGAAAGAAACAGGAAGAATCGCTCTATCCCAAGCTTCATATATTGATAAAATATTGGTGAGATTTGCAATGCAAAATTCCAAGAAAGGTCAAATGCCTTTCAGACATGGAATTCACTTATCACGAGAGCACTGTCCTAAGACTCCTAGTGAGGTGGAATACATGAAACAGGTTCCTTATGCCTCGGCTGTATGAAGTCTCATGTATGCTATGCTATGCACTCGACCAGATATTTGCTACGCTGTTGGGATTGTCAGTAGATATCAGTCAAATCCAGGACCAGAGCACTAGACTGCTATTAAGCATATTCTCAAGTATCTTCGCAGAACAAGAGATTATATGCTGGTCTATTCAGCTCCAGATTTAGTGCCTACGGGTTATACTGATTCTGATTTTCAGGCTGATAGGGACTCTCTCAAGTCCACATCAGGGTCTGTGTTCACATTGGGTGGCGGTGCCGTTGTTTGGAGAAGCATCAAGCAGTCTTGTATTGCTGATTCCACCATGGAGGCAGAATATGTGGCAGCTTGTGAAGCAGCCAAAGAAGCGATATGGCTAAGGAAGTTTTTGCTAGACTTTGAGGTGGTTCCTTTGGCATCACAGGCCATCACTCTATACTGTGATAACAGTGGAGCGGTGGCAAATGCAAAAGAGCCCATAAGCCATCAACGTGGGAAACACATTGAACGAAAATACCACCTGGTTAGAGATATCGTTCAAAGAGGAGATGCTACAGTGTGCAAGATTGCATCTGCAGAAAATCTTGCTGACCCCTTTACCAAAAGCTTACCAGCTAGGAGTTTTGAGGGGCATATTGAAAATATGGGTGTACTTAACATGTCTCATTTACTCTAGGGCAAATGGGAGATTTGTTAGGTCATGTTTGCCCGTCGAGTAAATTATTTGTACTCGTGACATTTTGAAATAAAATTAATAAATTGATTAATATATTTATTATGTTATTTTGAGTTTACTTTTATCCATAGGTCGATTTGATATTACAAATTGAGTGTTTAAGTTGTTAAACACGAAAAGATTCAATCTGTGATTCGATCTACAATTATCGTTCATGATCGAGAAATAAATATGGATAATTTATTTTGATAAGATCGTCTCGATTTTATTAAAGTCTATCTTTGACTTTGGTAATAAAATTGAGAATACATTTAGAATGTATTGAACGGGACCACGTGAAATTAATTTGTGACATTGACCAGACAAATTTAATTTCACTTGACTATCGTACATGGGACCTTAATCCTGAGCGGATAATGAACTTCGGTTACTAGCTTGAAGTTCTTTGAGGTGTCAATGAGTGAGGTCAAATTGCTGGTCAATATCTCGACACTTTGGGAATTAGAGTGAACTAACGAGGAACATATATTCGTAATATGGAATCCGTCACCTTTAAGGTATGATCAAGATCTCACTGGTTCTTCTAGTGTGCGCTTTAATCTGAGCTCGATGGTTCGACATTGATTGTTGAATTCAATGATGTGATGTGATCACATCAAACCGTTAGATAGAAGATGAGAGTTGAGAATCATGAATATTCGAATAAGGGCATTTTGGTCATTTTACTTATTCGAATATTCGAGTTGATTGACGGGGTAACATGTAGGATCGATAAGTTAGAGGATATAATTATTGATTGTTGCTTCAAAGATTTCAATTAGACTAAGAGTGCGCCTTGTTCTTTTAGTGGAATAGAACACGATTAATAAATTATTTTGACCGATCAAGAGTTGATCGAGTCAAAATTAATTTATTAGAGCTTAGTTTAATTGGGTCCGATCAAGTCCCCTCGGTGGCTCCAATAAATAGGGCTAAATAGGCTTATTACCTATTTTGGGCTATGCGTAAATGGGTCACAGGTTATGGTACTAGGGTTAGTAGGGTTTTGGAGTGTAAGCATTATAAATAGTCTCATAAGATCTGCTTTTTCCGGATAACCAAAACAGATAGGGCGGGACACACACTAAAGTGTGAAGTGTGTGTTTTCTCCTAACAAAGAAAACCCTAATCCTAGTATAACCTAGATCGAGAGAGGTGACCACACACCCAAGATAGCCACTCTTGGAGAACACCGGGAAGGCTTGAGGGTTTGAAGCTTTGGAAGATTAAAAAACACTCGTTGATAGAAATTTCATAAATCACGGTACAAGGGTAATTCTTTCAACATCTATATGTTCTTGCAGTTTTATTTAATCCAGTTGAATGCACGAAATAAATCAAATCTTGTGGAGGGATGTTTGATCATCACAGAAAATTAATTTTTGTGATGTCCTGATCCCGGTTTCCAACAGTATCTAACGTTCACAATGGAATATCTTGGTCAGTTTGTTAACCACACAAACACAGAAATCACAAACGTGATTTACTACTCACTGATGAAAAAAACTATTTGAGGCTTACTCCTCAAATCTTGCCTCACTTGAGGCTTTCATAAAACGCCTTAGATCCCGCCCTTAAGTGCTATTTGTGAACTTAGTGAGGCGTAAGCCTCAATACAACTAAGATGTTTGTGCATTTGTCTTACTTATTCTGGACATTCTATCATTGGCCTTAGTTTTTTGGGCTATTCTACTTCTTTTATTGATTTATGTTTGTTTGCAAGTTAAATTTTTAATATTGTTAATCTGTTTTATTATGGGTTTTTTAAGATGGTGTACAATTTATTATGAGCATATTTTTGTAACTTCTATATTCTTTTGAATTATTTATGAGTCTATCTTGAGGTTTACGCCTCAAAGTGCTTCGAGGTTTACGCTTTGCTTCGTAGAGGAAAAACGTCTCGCTACCTGATTACGCCTTTTTAAACAACTTAGCAACTTAAATTTATGGAAGATCCATAATAGTATAACCATTTTATGGACTGAGTTTGATTTTCTGAATATTGTACTCCTATTGCAGGGCAAACAGAAATCACTTGCAGACAAATTTATTTGCTTGGTATTGTCCAATCCTTCCTATCAAACATGCTATGAAGGATGATGCTGCCTCATTTTGTGTTGAAATCAAATTTTAAATTTTATGGTGTCTGCTTGCTCTATAGTTTTCTCCACAACTTCGATCATTTGTTTCTTGCTCGTCTGATTTTGAGTTCTTCCTTCTTCTTCTTCTTCTTCTTCTTTTTTTTTTTTTGTGACAGTGTGGTATATATTTCATTTGGAGGGCTTCAACTGATGATGAAAGGATCTCCCCTGAAGATGCGCAAGTTCAAAACTGATCAAAGGTTGTTTCTTCTCTTGAGGAAGATTTGAAACCTAATTTTGTTCAGAATGCCAGTTTGGTCAATTTGTATTAGAATTCTGGAAGGTTTTGTTTTATTTACCATTACAGTCTCTTTTAAAGATGGAGCAGAAATGAAAAATTCTCGATTCTGCTGAGAAACTTATCTAGAGCCTTCACCTCATGTTTATAAAATTGAAACTTTTTGAGCATGTTCTAACGAAAACATCTAATGAATTTTTTTGTTTTTTGTTTTCATTCTTCTTCTAAACATACATTGGTATAGACACGTACAAGTTTAATAGCTTGAATTGATGATGGATGATCTGCAATTGAGACTACAACAAACTTATTATTATTAAAAGATATTGGTATCGTCTAGGTGCAGTTGAGCCTAAAGTTGGCGACGATGAAAAATTGATAAGACTGTAAATCCAGCTTTTTTGGGTAGTTTAAGGTTATAGACTAATAGAGTGAGATTGAAGAATATTTCGAAGTTCAATTGGCAGCACTTAGCTTCTCTAGCCACCTCTTGAGCTCCAATTGAGTTAGAGCAAACTGAAATTGTCAGAATAGTCGCACAGAAGTGCGATTTGCATTCTTAAGCACAACTAAAATAAGCTCATAAATAACATAATGCTGACTCTCAAAAGAAAATATGGCAATAGAATGGAAATTTATTCCACTAGAACACTTGATTTAAATATGTCCTATTTGCTATGAGTAAAATTCACTCCTGATTATGAAACTGCACAAGATCTCCTCCACGTCATGTCTACCAGTGAATACCTTTCTGTTGATATTTTTAGCATAGAAGGTTCATTCTGATCAAGGAAGTTTTACAATAAGCACAGATAGAAATAGCAGATACTTGGAAACAGTATAACATATTAGTTCCTCAGCTGACAGTTTTTAGCATCGTCCTAGGACTTTATTTAAATCAATGTTAAATTGAATTTCTTTTTCTTTTTCTTTTTCATGTTTTGACGACTGGTGGTGGTAGTGGTGGTGATAAGAAGCATAAAACCCATAACTCTTCTATTTCGGATGCACCTTCTTCTTCTTGACATGGCAGTTATGATCAGGCATGGTGGTCATGCACCCGAACTTTCTCTTCATTTCCTTCCACATGCTTGGTTTCTGCCTTTTCACATTGCCTGTCTGAATCTCTCTTCTCATTATATGACATTCTCTCTCTAGCTCCAGCACCTTACTTCCCATCTTTTCCATGTCCGCCTTCGTTTCTTCTCCGTCTTCCTCCTCCTCGAGCTTCAAGAGCCTGTCATCAGAACCTTGCACTTCCTTCTCGATAGTGTCCCGAAGCTGCAACTGCCCTATGAACAAAACCTGCACCACCACGCGCAATGGCAATCTTTCGTTCTGGGCAGCATGTTCACGAGCTTCAACTGACATTTTGTTGCAATCCAAAACCCTACATAATTTCTCTCTTTCTGAATCTGTAAGATGCCTATGCTTGTCTAGATATATATCAAGAGCTCTGTATATTCCATCGGAAGTTCGTTCTGTCCCATCTGATACTGCTACCGACATATCAGCAAGCGATATAAATGTGCTCATCTTCAAATCTATGTCACTAGCAACCTCTGCCAAGAAATTTTCAACTAATTCTGCCACTTTGATGAATCCAGAAGCATCCGGACCAGTATAATTGCTGTAGAAATTCTTCAAAATTCTTCGTATACTCTCCGTATCATACTGTTCATCCTCTGTGTATCCTTGGGAAGGTATGAAGAGATCTTTTACATTTGCTTGATCTAATTGCTTTCCAATTCTGATCTCCAATCCATTTTTACATTCAATGCTAGCATCAAGTGCTATTGCAGATTTTAGCATGTCAAACAGAAATGTGCAAGGAAATATCCCTTTCTGATGAGGAAGCAATCTCTCCAAAGATTCAACTATCTCTTTCTCACCGTTCCCTTCTTTTTCGAATACCCATTTCTTCATGTACTCACAAATGGATGCAGCTATGTATTCTTGTGGGACCTTACGCTGAATCATTTCATGAATTACAGGTTCATAAAACCTCAATGAGAGTACCGTTAGATCTTCGGATTTCCACTCCAGCTCAAAAAGCCTCCTCCGGGCATTTGGTCTATAAGAATTTTTATTTTCATCACTATCATCATCGCCATCAGAAGACAAGTACTTGATTGGGTCTCCAAGTAAAGGCGGATCTTCCTGCACCTTTGTGACGATAGATTCCATACAGGCATCAACCAAGCCAAGATTCACTGCTTGTTCAAGAACATTTTCTGCACTCTTTAGAGCTTTGATGGAATTGCTCCAATTAGGAAGAATTTGATGTTTAAAGAAGTAGAGGGCCTTGTTTAGTAGATTGTTAGGACAGTGGTTTTCGGTCATTCCGAGGTAATGAGCAATGCATGCAATTCGAACTACGTTTTCGTGTGATAATTTGATATCGTAACCATGGCAGAATCTCCCAACAAGCTCAAATGATTCTGGATCAGCAGGAATGTCGCACAATAAACGGGATAGATCTTTTTGAGGGCACTCTTTCAACCACTTTGCTAGTTTTGCTGATTTAGTTGCCGCAAGTTCCTAACAATAAGCAGTTTGACAAAATAAGTGATATTCAGAAACAATAAAGAAGTATATTAGGGAAAGAATAGCCAGCCAGAACGGGTTTTATACGTAGTATTAGACAAGATTTAGTTTATTCTTCTTTAATACTGTTAAATTTACTTTACCAAACACAAACACGTACGGGATTGGAACCTTTAAAATTGAATTTTGAATAATGAGAAGTTAAAATCTTGTTTGTGCGTACTAGATATCTAATATATACAAGAACGAAAAAGTGTAGTTTGAGGGAGATTTTTACCCCATCCAATGTGAATTGTACTCCACGTATATGAAACTGGACTTCTGGTGGCAATCTGGACTTTGGTCTCCTGAATAGTATGAAAACAGCTCAAGAAATTTCAAAATTTTTCCGGCATGGTTACTGTCATAAAAAGCAAAAAGGAAGTAACTTATAAGCAAGGCTTGAAAGCTTCGAGGAATATAGTGCGTTACCAGGTGGAACATTCTTTGTCATGTACTGAAGTCATTTCATTTTACTTCCTCTTTCACTCTCAGTATACTATAATACAATGTATCAAATATGCACTCGACCAATACAGATGCACACAACCTGCGAATAGCAAAAGTCAAGCAAAATCACGCATATCAACAACAATAAATTATAGTTCACTAATCAATAGTGGATGAGATTTGTCGAGGAGTTTCAGATGGATATGATATTACAATAGTGTTTATAAAGTGAACGAGATTCAATATGAGATAACAGTTGCACGTGCATCAAATTTATACCAAGAAAATTGAATATAACATACCTTAAAGAAAAGAGAGAGTGCAAGAACTTCAATGCAGATTGTGAGGATAACTAAAGAAGCTTTTCAATATGGATGCAAATGGGCAATCAAACATGAAAAAATCAATTTGCAATTTGACTAAGTCAACTAACTAGCCGTTATTGTGTTTAGGATTTGTTGGGATAAGTTTAGTTTCAAATGAGATTTTGTTGATATTTAGTTGAGTTTCAGTAGATATGAATCACTTACTTAGTCTTCGATATAATATATAATAAAATAAAATATAAAAATAAAATTGCTTGTAACCCATGGATCAATTGACAGCCCTTAATTGAAAAAAAAAATTAGGTTAACAATATTTTGTGGAGTCCATTTTTCGTCACGTCTGTTATTTTTCGGCCCTCACTCGTGTTTACGCGGTGAGTTAGGTAGAGGAATTGTTTCCATGAAATGAGAAATTTAAGACATGTTTGATATATTCAATGACAAAAATAATTAATAAACATTTAGCATATCTCTTTCTTAATTATAACGAGTCGAAGTCTTGATTAGTTTACGTACAAAATATGTTATCACGAATCTAGTGCAAATAGGTTAAAACTCTCTATTGAACCAATTTAGTATCCAAATTTCGTAAAATACTGGTAGCAATTTGCTGGTAAACATTAAAAATAAAAAAAAATTAAGTTAAAAAATTAGGTATAATCATTTTTATCTCAAACATATTTAATGATTTTTGCACGTCACTGTTTTTTACTTTTGTATTAAATCGATTTTCATGTCGAGCTTATCGCTTGCCCTATACGCATAGGTGCCGGAGCACCTAGTTATCTGTATTTAACTGCATAATGTAAAGTAAGATAAATAAAATTTTTATGACTTGTTTGGCAAATGAACTTTATATTACTATAAGCAAGAAAAAAAAAGCCAAAATTTGTTTGGTCGTATTGTTCAATAATCCCCATTAAACACACCTCTAATGTTTTTTATTTTTTTATTTTTTTTATAGGCCTGTTTGTTATATGCTTTTACCTTTATTCCAAAAATACACAAGACACGTTGGATACTATGCAATCGAAAATATATATTCGTATTTTTTGGGGTGAAAAAATAGAGTTGGACTCCTCAAACTTTCAAGTAATGTGGTTTTGAGTCTTTAATCTTCAAAAGTAAGATTTCCAACCATATTTAAATATGTGAATTTGGGTCCTTACGTAATAAAAATAATGAATATGCATGTTTCCCAACCTAAATTCATATATTTAAATAAGTTGCGAACCCAGAACCTTACTTTTGAAAGTTGATAATTCAAAACCATATTAATTGAAAGGTTAGAAAGGTTAGATTTAATTTTTCAATAAAAAAATATCTTCACACAGTAGATTAAGAAAAGTAAAATAATTATCTATGAGACAAAAAAAAAAAAAAAAAAAAATTACTTGTAAGTACAATATGTGTTTTGTCAAATTGACTTACAAGTTAAGCAAAAAATGCTCAAATTTCATTTACTTTGGTTTGGGACTATCTTTGGTTATTTTCTTTGGGTGCGTGGGGACTTACCTGAGGTTGAACTGAGGTAAGTCACAAAATTATCCTGTCGTTGAGCAAAAAATGCTCAAAATTCACACTACCTGTCGTTGACACTAGCTCAAAATGCTCAAATTCACTTACAAGTTGCAAAAAATGCTCAAAATTATCCTGTCGTTGAACTGAGGTAAGTCACACACTCACACTACTTGTTTTTTAAGTTAAAAAGAAAAAAAAAAATCTAAATGTTTGTCAATCTAGCGAAATTGATTCATGTAATATTTGTTAGATGTTTGGTATGTAAAACTATATCAGATTAAACATGACATGTTCAATATTTTTAAGGTAATAGTTTTTAAAAGTAAAAAAGGGAAATAGCAGCAGAGGTCCTCAGACCTTTGATGTGAGTTTTACTTTGGTTCAAAACCTTCAAAATATAGCATTTACGTCTCCAACATTTCACTTACAAGTTAAGCACTTAGGTCCTTGTAGACAATTTTACCCTCATCTTTAATTTACAAAGATAACTATATTAACACCACAAGTTTTGCTTGTTGCACTATATTTTAATTGCAGTGAAAAACTCTCTATATCCCTAATTTTTATTCCTGAAGATGGTTTTTGTCTAAATATTATGTTAGCGTGCTTTGAAAAGAGTAAAAATATTTTGTCATACTTTTGTTTTTGTTATTTTTTATTTATTTAAAAATATGAGAAGCAAATAAGTCTTTTTATGCACTCCTAATGGATTGTTTTGACAAAAATCGTCATTAGGGATAAAATGTGTTAATTAATAGAATATTGATAATAAAAATGCGATGAGAAAAAGTTTGAGTCATAATTGTAATAATGAGCAAAGATTGAAAATATTTATTGCAATTAAAATGTGGTGCAATGGGCATAAATTGTGGTTTGAATATGATTATATTGAAACCAATTTTTTTAAAAAAATAAATATACCATATTTTAATTGCATAAAATGTCTATAATTTTTACTTATTATTATACTTATGTTCACAACTTTTTTTCATCGCAATCTTATTCTTAACCTTCTATTAATTAGTACATATTATCTCTGATGACTATTTCCGTCCAACAATTTGTTAAGAGGGGTAAAAAGATTTATTTGTCCCTCGTATATTTAAATAAGTAAAAATAAAAATAAATATAAATATAAAATTGTGATTAAATATTTGTCCCTCATTTTAAAACACGCTAACAAAATTCTTGGAAGAAAACTGTCATTAGAGACAATATGTGCTAGTTAATAGAAAGTTAAAGATAAGAATGCGATAAAAAAAAGTTAAGATAAATGTAACACCCGTATGATTATGCATTAACAAACTAAAATTTTGTGAAAAAGACAATCATTCCCTTGCCTTTAAATAAATAATACAAGAATGAGAAAGAAAAAAAAAATGAAATTCAATCTTCTTCCCCAACCCACCCCTCACCCCTACCCAAACAACCACCACCCCTATACCACCCTCACCCTTACTCACCTTCGCTCTCCATCAATAAAGGGAAGGTTGTCCATACCTTATCCATCTCCCATTTATTTTTAACTAGTGACCTACTGCAAACGTTTCCTTGTATTCTAAGAAAAATCTTTAATTAATATTGAAAAAGTATATTAATAAATTTATTTATGTTGATTAACCAAACTATAATTTAATTAAAATAGTATTATAAATTATTCAATAAATAAAAAATTATTCATCTTGAATCATTACTATAATAAAGTTCAACTATTATATACTTCCGTTATATATATCTTCTCGTCTCACTTCTATTTACAGTTAAGTATTCAAATTTTTTTCATTAACATAATTTTTTGGTGTAAATTAATATATTAATCATGATACAATACATGGACATTTTGGATATGTTATTGCAGTTTCTTGAAATGGTAAAACTTGACAAAATTTGGTCATGCAATTTTCTTAGAATTTCTCAAAAAACCTCTTCGTTTATGTACACATTTGTCTGTATGTGTCTATCACTAATTTTACTTATTAGCTTATATTTGACATTAATGTTTCTTGTCCTAAGAAATTGTGTAAATTACATACAGAGGTAGGTTTAATAAGCCTTGAGCTATATATTGATGGACCATAGTCTATGGAAAACAATAAAACCTTTGAACTCACATTGGCTTAGTCCGAGTAGGACAACTACGGTGAGCAATCAAAGTATTATCTCGAGCATATGATGTGCCTTTAACTCGGGCCACAACTATATTTCAACTAATGTATATGGCATTTTATTTAAGTGCTATGCTGCATTTTATGTTTGGTTGAAAGAATTATCTGTTCATAAATACCGTCCAAAATTTAAATTCTGACCAATTAATTAATGTTTTATTTCTTTGTTTTTTATTTATTTATTTTTAGTTGGTTCCTATCGAGGAAGTTGACAATGGTTGACTAGTTACATAAGAGTTGCTGTTTTTCATTATAAGTTGTAAGGTTGTATATACTCTTTAACACACGTTTTCTACTTTCTTAAGTTTTTGTATATAGCTCCATAATATTATTGTTATTTCATTATTGGAAAGTGTGAATATGTTTTTCAAATCCTATTTTCTCTCTCTATCTCCATCTTCTCTCAAACCCTAAATCTACCTCTTTGAATCAAACATGGTATCAGAGCATTATTGCTTTACAGCTATAAATTCTGGAACCTCAAATGTTTCGTTGTCTGAGTCGTCACTGGTAGCCTTTCGATTGCCGTGACTAGTGCTCTCGATTCTATGCTCATTCTTGCCAATAACGATGAACTTGGGGTGTCGATCTACAATTTTTGGAAATCATAGATTATGCCTAATCTTTGTATGATCTTGAAGGCATCATTACCAGAAGCATGATCTATCCTCAAAAGATGATTGAGACCAGATCTAAAGACACCGGTGACATTATGAGGCGAGTGAACCCTGCCTATTTATTGTAGATGCGAACGGACCAACTGATTATGAGTTGGCTTCTTTGTTCAATCTCTAAGAGCATGTTTGGACATGTCGTTGGATGTGACATTGCAAGTCAGGTCTGGCAAATGTTCAAGCGAATGTTTGTGTCTTAGTAAAATCTCAAGTTCTAGATCTGCGTTCTGCGTTGCAGTCCACAAAGAAAGAAATAGGTCAATGAATGACTATTTTCATTCAATGAAAGGGATCGCCGACAGCCTATCTACAGTTGGTAATCCTATGAGCGATACATACCTTTTAATGTACATCTTAGGAGGTATTGGGGCTGAATATGATGCTGTTTTAGTCAATCTCACATCTCGAAGTGAGGCGGTTATGTGATATGAGTAGCATTTGTCAGCTAATGATGAAAATTTTTCTTTGAGTTTAGCATTAGTCATGACTTGTGAACAGATTATTATTTTTGTTTAAATATGAGGCTACTTAACCATGTATGATATCGTGTTGTGTCGGCCAGTTATGATGATTTTTAGTTATGTTAGTGCACTTAAGTTGAAAACAATATGATATATTTTTGAAACTTAAAACCATTTGTATCTCGAACAAGTAACCAATAGAGTGAGTAAGTGTGATAGTTAAGCTTTGATGGTGGCTATCTAGACGGTGTTGATTCCATGCATTTGTATAAATTGTGTAGAGCACTTTAGACCAGTTAGAGGAAGCTAGGTAATGACTGAATGTTAGGAATTCAATCCCCGCGCATGAACTTATTACACGCAAGGAACAATGCTATTACTAATATCTTATAACTCTTTTCGTAGTCTTTTTGACTCGAGTGATAATGCTCATAGGAGTTTTCAAAACTCGGTGCCCTAAGGTATGAAAAATTTGGAAGCCATCGGCCTAAAGCTCGTTACATGAGTCATCTAGAAAGCTAATGGACTGAGTTTTGCACATAATTTTTTTTCCCAAAAGCCAGTGTAAAAGATCATTTGCAAAGTTAACATGGGGATTAGATAATTAATGGGTTTGAATGCTTAGTGGAAACTTCCTGGTCGAGAGCACTCAAAAATAAGAGAATCTTTATAAACCTAGTGTGTCACGGTTATTAGCTTTCTCAACTAACTTCAAGCAAAATAATAATAATAATGAGTGAACTATAACCTTTGAACCAAAATCTTGGAAATTGGAAAAAAAAAAATCATTTTGGGGGAGGGGGGAGTGTACCTTACGAGAGGAAAATGAAAAGTTGACCAAATGGTTGGGCTATCACCACCATAGAAATTAAATAGATCAGAGTAATTGCTCACACATACATATCAAGTATGGTTTAATTAGAATCACGTTTGTAATAGTAATACTTGGATACTTGTCATGAATTATAAGTTGTTGCAAAAGCTGAAACAAGAACGTCAAGTTATTTATGTTATGAATTGTTTTACTGCTTATTTCATTCTATGCATGATTGTCTTTAGTTAGTATATTCGAGGACGAATAAATATTCAAGTTTGAAGGTATTTGATAAGTACAATTTTGTACTGATTGGGCCTAGAATAAGGGACAATTATGAGTACTCTTACATATTTTCAGCATAATAGCGTACTGTTTTTTATCATTATGGAAAAATAACCAAATTCAAGTGTCGATCAAACGAAAAGAAAGCAAACGGAAGAAAAATGAACTCAGTTAAACAGACAAAGAGACTTGAGAGACTTGTCATGTAATTATCAAAACAGAGAATTTAGGAATTGCGTCCAAGGTAACCATGCAATCGCATGGTTAACCAGGCTATGATCGCAAGCCACCAAGTTTTTCTACATAACATTATTTGATAAAACCATGCGATTGCAATGTTTTCAACCATGCGATCGCATGTGTATTTCGGGCAGCTGTTAAGTTGTTTCCTAATGGAAATGGAACTCTATCGAGTCCAAGATAAAACAACTACCTAAAACACATTTCGAAGAGTTGGGGAAGGAATATAAAAGGTAGAATAGAGCACAATTGCAAGGAGACGGATTTTGGGAAGAAATATACAAGAGAAGAATCGAAGATTAAGGAACGGATTGAAGATTCTTGGGCCGAAAACATGGGTTGTATTTCTAATTTCTTATTTTCTTCCGAACATGATTAATACAATTCTTGTATTATTTTACGAAATCATGTCTTGCAAAATTACTTATTGCTAGGATGAACGATGAAAACTCATGTTTTTAATTAATTAGAAATTTTTCCTTTTTAATAATTAATTGTTTATGGATTGATTATTCTTTATTCATTGTTTCTAATGTTTGATTACTATTAGAATGTTTTGTGATCTTTATTGAAGTCGAGAGGTTTAATATAGACTAAGCACATGGTATTGAATAACAAATGGTCCAATAATAGATACAAATTACTATTATGCCTTGTGAAATCCATTTAGGTGTTCTTAAGAGTTAAATGCATATTTTTATGTTCGAAACTTAATTAGAGATAATTAGGTTCGCATATCGATATAGAATTGATTGACAATCAAGAGATGCTTTTGATTATATTAAAATCACCGATTTTCAATCCAAGTTAATTATAAACTAAAGCGATTACATAAATAATTGATTAAGAAACGTGTAGGTGGATTCACAAATCCTAGTATTAGTAAAATTCGAATTCGTTCTCACAAATTTGTTTTGATTATTTGATAATTTAGATTTAATTAAACATAAGTAGAATAGTTTTAGAATTAAAATTTTAAAAGAAATCATGTTCTTATATAGTTAAAACTCGAACTATCAATTAATTGGTTAATTGATCGAGTTCGACACTCTTCACATCATTATATTACTTGTAATCGATCTGTGCACTTGCGGGATTAAAATCTACAACACCTATCAAATAGTTATATTTACTTTAGAAGTCTATATCTTGATCAGATTCTAACTCTCATATATATATATATATATATATATATATATATATATATATATATAGACACACACACTTGAGTTTTGACTCCCTCTAAGTCTCTTATATTTTTTTCTCTACTTTTTTAATTTCATAACACGTTATCAGCACGAACTTGCTTTGAAGTACAAAAAATTTCTTATTGGCCGTGAAATCATATTAATTTTGGCATGATGCTCTATAATCAGATTCCATTCAAAGTTCATGCATGAGTTGCCTTTGTTGATAATACAAGTCATGTAATGGTATTAGATTCGATGAAAGGTTTATCATTAAAATAAAGATAAATGTTCATATGCAATTTCTTGGTTATGATTCAATACAAGGTAGGTCTAATTATTTACTCCGACAAGCTAGATATGATATATATATAGAAAGAAAGAAAATATGGATTATTAATTATTGTGGCCCCCAAATTTATGTTTTTACATTCAGCCTATAATCATGGAATCTAGAAGAATAACCAGTTAAATTACAAAAATATATTTGGAATTATTAATGTTTCAATATGCAACTTTAAGATCTGTTGGATGCTTGATGCTTAATACTTTTTTTTTTTTTTTTGCTTAAACTTATTAATATTTATGAATTATGACAATTACATGCCAAATTGTTTATAATCTAATTTATGTGTTTATTGATTTCTTTGTGAAATTCTTAAACTAAAATATTTGATCAATATGTTTATATTTTATTCAAATGTATATCCACTATAAACAAATAAATTATTTATTACTATATATCAATAAATTGTATCACTACTTTTGAAGAAGTACAAATTATGCCTATCAATATTTTAAAAGAATATTGAATTGATACTAAGAAAAAGATATGTTGAAAAAACAATTTATTATGTTGCTCATAGAGAAGCAAAACTTTATAAATACCAATATTTTAGAAGAATATTGTATAAATGCTTATGTTCATATCTATATTATTGAACGTTATTATATTTTTGTTCTTATAGTAGCACAATTTTATAGTATATCAATCTAGAAGAATAACCAGTTAAATTACAAAAATATATTTGGAATTATTAATGTTTCAATATGCAACTTTAAGATCTGTTGGATGCTTGATGCTTAATACTTTTTTTTTTTTTTTTTTTAAACTTATTAATATTTATGAATTATGACAATTACATGCCAAATTGTTTATAATCTAATTTATTTGTTTATTGATTTCTTTGTGAAATTCTTAAACTAAAATATTTGATCAATATGTTTATATTTTATTCAAATGTATATCCACTATAAACAAATAAATTATTTATTACTATATATCAATAAATTGTATCACTACTTTTGAAGAAGTACAAATTATGCCTATCAATATTTTAAAAGAATATTGAATTGATACTAAATAAAAAGATATGTTGAAAAACAATTCATTATGTTGCTCATAGAGAAGCAAAACTTTATAAATACCAATATTTTAGAAGAATATTGTATAAATGCTTATGTTCATATCTATATTATTGAACGTTATTATATTTTTGTTCTTATAGTAGCACAATTTTATAGTATATCAATCTAGAAGAATAACCAGTTAAATTACAAAAATATATTTGGAATTATTAATATTTCAATATGCAACTTTAAGATCTGTTGGATGCTTGATGCTTAATACTTTTTTTTTTTTTTGCTTAAACTTATTAATATTTATGAATTATGACAATTACATGCCAAATTGTTTATAATCTAATTTATTTGTTTATTGATTTCTTTGTGAAATTCTTAAACTAAAATATTTGATCAATATGTTTATATTTTATTCAAATGTATATCCACTATAAACAAATAAATTATTTATTACTATATATCAATAAATTGTATCACTACTTTTGAAGAAGTACAAATTATGCCTATCAATATTTTAAAAGAATATTGAATTGATACTCGTAAAAAGATATGTTGAAAAAACAATTTATTATGTTGCTCATAGAGAAGCAAAACTTTATAAATACCAATATTTTAGAAGAATATTGTATAAATGCTTATGTTCATATCTATATTATTGAACGTTATTATATTTTTGTTCTTATAGTAGCACAATTTTATAGTATATCAATATATTGACAAATATTACTTTATTACTTCTGAAAACAACAATTTTATATATCATTATTTGAGAAGAATATAGTATTGCTGCTCTTGAAGAAGCATAAATTGTACAATTAGTATTGTTGAAGAATGCTATGTTGTATTCTCGAAGAAACACAAATTTATACCTCTCAATATTATAGAAGAATATTATGTTGTTCTCAAAGAAGTTCAATTTTAATATTTTAAAATATGATAATTCCAGAAGAATGTCACTAGGTCTAATCTCACAAAGAAATGTGAATTATCTGAAATCTGACTATTGATTAATATTCATATAATGGATGAAATTTTTGATTTGATGTGTCGAAATGTTTTCTATGTTACTACTACATGTAATGCTCTATGGAGCAATGTCAATGTTATTTGTAATTAACATGAATAGCTTTATTCTATTCATTTAAGTTGAATTTTGGGCATGAATCTAAACCTGAATTTTTTAAATAAATTGTATTTGACATTTACAATTGTCACTTATATGTTTTAATGCTCCCTTCACTATGGAATGGTATTTGTTAACATGACTTTTATCTTTGTAGAACTTATATATATATATATATATATATATATATATATATATATATATATATATATATATATATATATATATATATTAAACAAAAGCATACATATGCCAAATCTAGGTAGAAAGTTTGCTTTGATTGAAAATGTTATGTTAATCAAATAATCAAGATAGAAAATTACTTTGTTTATTTAAGAATGTAGAAGATTAATTAATCTTATGACCTTGATTAAATGATCAAGGTAGATAATCAAGGTGAAAAATATATCTTGATATGAAACATTCAAGTGATCGACTTGAAGTCTGCTTGAAACTTGGTTCAAGGCAGAATCGTTAATCAATTTTCTAGACATACTTCAAGTGTGAAATATGGAGATGTTTGGTGCTCTATTTTCAAATTTTAGTCATATCTTTTTTATTTTAAAATTATACCATGGGGATATTAAGTAATTTGTTGTTGCTCATGAGGTAGCACAACATTATATTAATATTTCAGTATAATATAACTCGCCCTCGAAGAGCGTAACTTTGTAAAACTTAATATTAAGTTATTACTCTCGAAGAGCGTTCTAATACTTTATAAGATATTATATTATTGTTTCATAGAAGTATAAAATTTCTACATGTCAATGTTTTAAAAAAAAAATTGACTCTGTCTTGAAGAAGAACAGTTGTTGGTTATTTAATATTTTATAAAAAATATTGTATTAATACTTGTGAAGAAGTATAATATCATAAATATCAATATTCTAAGAGAAAATGATATTGTTGTTCCTAGATAAACACAAAGTATATAAATATTCTATTGTATTTTTGTTGCTGAAGAAGCACAACTTAATTAAACGAATATTATATGATTGCTCTTGACGAAGCATGGATTTTTACATATCAATATTCTAGAAAAAAAATTGTATTGTTGCTCTTAAAAAGCCCACAACTTTACAATTTCAAAATATTGGTTTTGTGTAATATTAGAGTATTGATACTCTCAAAGAAGTTTAACTCCAACGTTTCAATATTTCATATATGATAACTCTCAAAGAATATATCATATCACCTAATCTTATAAGAGAATCATGTGATTTATACAATAATTTTATGAAATTCAGTTCAATTCTCCATTTTTTAAAGGCGATGAACTTTAATTCTAGAGTATCACATCTTTTTGTTTATTTGATTAATAATCTAGCTAGAATATTAAATCAATTTACTTATCAACTATCAAGTCAATCAAGTCAAGAATTTAGTTGTTGAATTGAATGTCTTAGAGAAAATACGAACTTGCTATATTGTATTGAATTAGAAGTTCAAGAACTCAATCTTTTGATTGATTGGCATGATCGGTTAGACCATCTTGGATCGATATGATACGAATTATTAATAAGAATATATGTTGAAAAATCAAAAGATTTTTCAATATAACGAATCTTCATGTGTTGTTTGTTCTCGTAGTATATAAACCAGTAGGCCATTCACTAACTAAAATTGGGATTGAATTTTTATACTTATGAAAATTATTTAGGGTGATATATATGGTCCGTCACCCTCCATATTGACTATCTAGATATTATTTGTATCTAATATATACATCTACTAGATGATTGTATGGTGTTATTATATATTAGCAAATTAAAATTTGCTATATTATTTGCTCAAATTTTAAATTATGAGCATAATTTTCTGATTAGACAATCAAGTTGGTGTGTCTTGTCAATGCTAGTGAGTCTGAATCTCAAACTTTTAATAAATGTTAGTTTAGATAACGATAATTGGTTTAGCTCTATTGTTAGCTAAATACCTCCAATTAATTTCTAAACCATTATTATTGAGAACAAATTATTTCACATTTTTATCCAGGGAATGCTATTTTATATGCAGTAACACTTATACGTATCATGCCAATATCAAATTTATCCCTACTATGTTGGCTTATGACTAGAGCCTAATATTATTCATATAATGATATTTTTTTATAGTGCAATATATGTACAATCAGTACAATATAGTGCACTGAAATGCACATTAAAGAATATTGAGAATATATGTTTAGTTTGAATCTTTATAAAATATCTTAAATTCTAATATGTGATGTTTGATAACACGGTTTGCTTTCTGTTATTTTGATAAGATAATTTTCTTAACACTATGAGAAGAAATTAAATAACTGAAAAGAATACATAAAAATGTATCATATTATGTTTTCTAGATCTTTGCACAATGTCAATACGAACCAGAAGTTCAACAAATAATTCATTTGTAAGTTATACAATTGACAAATGCATTTACTGACCAATAATATTAACCAAGTCTCATATACCAATTGTAAATACTCTAATTTATATTGATGCTTGGAAGGACAATCCATTAACATTACTTCTCATAAATTAATAGCACACTTAATCGTGGTGACATTTGATTCCAAAACAAAAATTCACAAAATAAAAATGGAGCAAAAAGTAAAGATGGTCCCATTGAGGATGCGTATACTTTTGGAGAGTATATAAACATAACTAATTGTAAAACCCCAAAAAAAGTTCAGCTAGCTAAAATAATAAACTGAAGAGATCTCAATAAGTTATGTCGTTATGCAGAAAGAAATGAAATAGAAAATAGATAGTTGTCGACAACATATTTATAATAAAGTATAGTGCACAATATTGTGAACGAAAGCGAGAATGTTGAATCAAAATTCGTCGAAGAATGTAGACGTAAAAATGACTGGCCAAAATTAAAAAATACGATCCAAGAAAAATTGAACTTACTAAAACTTGAAGTATTTTGGACATGCAGTTCGAATGTAAAGTCAATAGTACTTATGCTAAAAGGAAGTAAGAAAAATTAAGTCATAAGATATAATATACAACTTTCAACACAACAACTTTTGAAAAAGACTTATATATGTCATGAATAATAATAGTAAGAGTATGTATATAAATATAAACAAATGCCATGTAGGATTTACACTATGCAATAAATACATGACAAATGTCCCTATGGGCATTTAGTTTAAGTTTTCATCACTTTCATAAACTTATATATATAAATTTTTGAGGATTTAATATGCCTGAAGCATTTAGTTTAAGTTTTCACGAAACTTAATCGATTAAAGTACAAGTCTTGAGTGATATTATCATGATGAGGAGTAAATACGTATTGTACTCTTTTTGTATTGTACTCTTTTTATTGATCGATGTTTTGTCCCATTGAATTTTCCTGGCAATATTTTTAATGAGTCAATTTTCATAACGTATTCAAAAGAATTATGTACTCTTTTTCCTTCACTAGAATTTTTCCCACATAATTTTTCCTAGTAAGATTTTAACGACACATATTCTTTATGTAAAATAATATCTAATTGAAAGTGTTATAATTTTGGTTGTCCATAACCTACATACATTCACCCTCAATATAACCATATGGTTATCCACTTGTGTTACAAATTGTATACAAGACATCTGAAGGGGGCAACAACAAGGTCTGTTTTCAATGTAATTACATCAAACCATCATGTTGACTACAGTCGACCAGAGACAATGTATGAAGATGGAACTGCTTGAAAGCTATAACAAGACAACACCGTGGAACATATTTCAGCAGAATTATTTTATAAAATTTTTAGAAAGATGGTAGAATTGAAGACATTGACGCACGAGATATGAATGGCTCGATATAAAGATTTGCATTGATTGAAATCATGGGAGTAGCTGTACTCTTTTTTCTTCACTCAGATTTTGTCCCATTGGATTTTCTTGACAAGATTTTAACGAGGCAGCATTTGATTACTCTAAATTATGTGATAATTTTTTCGTTCTTCTGGTATTTTTGTCTCATTGGATTTTTACAAAAAAATATTTTTAACAAAGAAGTTATTAATGTAAATAGTCATTCAAATAAGGGTGTTGTAAAACTATAGATAATTATGAATGTCTATTTAGTCCTATCAGGATTCCTATCAAATAGTTGTAGTTACTTTAAAAGTCTATATCTTGATCAGATTATAACTCTCATTGGAACCATATATATATGGGTCCATCAATATAATGAAATACATACTTGAGTTTTGGCTCTCTCTATTCTCTTTTATTTTTCTCTCTACTTTTTTAATTTCATAACAATAAGAATATTATTACCTGCAGTCAGACCATGGCAAACATGGGCAAACCTGATCCGTTCGATGTTTCAATTAAGGCACCAAAAGGTGCCTCTAGCTTCCAAGTAATGTTTCCCCCCAAATTTTGGTGTATTTACACTACAAATTCATATGGAATTTGATGATTAAACACAATGCAAATCATCCCCAACCAACAATTAAGATTATAAGCTTGCATCTTCTCCAAATTCTCTCACATATTCAAACATATGTTTTTGTTTTTCAAGTTCTTATGAGTTATAATTAGTGCTTAGTGATTTCTCCTACTTTTGCTTATTTAATCCTACAAACTATTTATTAGTGTATCCTTTAAGCATTCTAAAACATTCTATAGGGGGCAGATATCATTTGAGGACAAAGATTTTCATGTTCAAGCATTTTCTTCGATATCTGGTATTTTATTATTTGTTCTCGTTCTCCTAATTTTTCTAACTATCTCAATCAATATTTTGATGGAAAACGAGACTACGATGGCGACTATCAAATTGATGAATCAAGACCTTTGAGAGGCTTGATAGATTTGATGAAACAAACTTCACGCGTTGGCAAGACAAACTCAAGTTTCTTCTCACCTCTTTGAAGATTTTCTACATTTTGGTATCCGGATTTTCCACCAATCCATTATCGAAACCAGCAGAAAATGACACAGAGGTAATCAGGGTCAAAAGAAAGAAGAGACAAGAAGATGAATTGATTTACCAGGGACACATATTGAATGAACTTTTTAGACCAATTGTATGATCTCTACACTAACACAACCTTCGCTAGAGAAAAATATGGAAAGCATTAGAAAATAAATACAAAGCAGAGGAATAATGTACAAAGAAATTTCTAATATCAAAATACTTTGATTTTAAATTTTTGGATAACATTCTTCTTCTTTTCCCAAAAGTGCATAAATTACAAGTGCTTGTTAACAAACTGAAGGCGGACAAATTGAACTTCCAGAATCATTTCAAGTGGGGGCAATTATTGCCAAACTTTCGGGTGCTTAGAAAGGATATTGGAAGAAGATTCTTCATAGTTTTGAAGACTTTTTGTAGAACAAATACAAAAACATCTCAGGATTGAGGAAGTCGAGGGAAAGAGATAAGCATGAAAATTCTTATGAAGGCATATTGAAAGCCAATGTCGTGGAAAAGACCGAACCATCCAACAAATCAAACAAGAGAAAGTCTTCTAACAATGACCACAAAATGTCAAAGAAAAAGCCTAAATGAGATTGTTTTGTGTACGAGAAACCTGCTCATTATGCAAAAGATTTTCAGCATCGAAAACAAAATAAAAACGAAGGCAAAGAGAACTCCATTGAAGAAAATAACATTGTGGCTACAGTGAGCGAAATTAATGTTATCAAGGAAAAAGCTCTTGGTTGGTGGTATGATACATGTACAATTGTTCATGTATCATATGATAAGTCATTTTTCAAAACTTATCATGGAGTGGATGGTGGACAAGAAATACAAATGGGTAATGAATGCCGCTTTAATGTGGTTGGAAAAGGAAATGTAGAACTTATCTTCATTTTTGAAAAGAAGATTACTCTAACAAATGTATTACAGGTCTCCGACATAATATGAACTTAGTGAGTGGAGATCTTTTGAGAAAACTAGGCATAAAAAGTATTTATGAGTCCGGAAAACGTGTACTATCCCTAAATGAAAAATTTGTTGGAAAATGTTATTCATGTGAAATAATGGTCAAATTGTGTACCGTTGACAATGATAATAATAATAATAAAGTTAGTTTTGTTTAAATGCTTGATTTATTTACTTCATGGCATGGTAATTAGGTCCCATAGGTGCTAGTACTATGAAAAGAATGATGAAATGTGATATTATTTCATATAATATAAATGATGCATACAAAAATAAAACTTGTGTAGAATCTAAAATGATTAAAAAGTCTTATCATAGTGTGAATAGGACTTCACAAATTCTAGAACTTGTTTATTATGATAAATGCAAGTTGAATGGAATGTTAACTCGAGGGGGAAATAAGTACTTTATAACCTTTATTGATGACTATTCAAGATATACTTGTGTTTATTTGATGAAACATAAAAATGAGGCTTTTAACATGTTTAAAATTTATAAGAAATCACTTGAATATGAAAATAAAAACACTTAGAAGTAATAGAGGTGGCAAGTATTTTTCTAGTGATTTTAACTTGTTTTTGTGAACTAGTACATCAATGTTCTCCACCTAGGACACAAGGTCAAAATGGTTTGGCTGAAATGAAAAATAAGACATTAGTTGATATGATAAATGTCATGTTAAATTTTGCTAAGTTGCCAATTAACTTATGGAGTGAAGCTTTGTTGAGTTCATGTCACATGCTAAATAGAATTCTTTCGAAAGCTACAAAGATTATCCTTATAAATTGTGGACAGAGAAAAGGCCTAACATTGGATACTTCAAAATGTAGATGTGTGTTGCTTATTGTAATAATACGAACTCTAAAAGGACTAAGTTTGGTCCTAAAGGCATCAAATGTGCCTTAGTTGGATATCTAGAAATAGAAAATCCTATCGTTTGTTAAATTTGGAGACCAATGTGATAATTGAATCTAGTGACGTAGAGTTCTTTGAGAACTTATTATCTTCGGATAATAATTATCATAGGGAAAGGGAAACTCAAGAGGAGATTCCTAGCTCTAGAGGAACACAAGAAGAAGCATCTTCTAAAGATAATGATGATCCAAATGAACCTCCAAGAAGTAAAAGAACTCGAAAAGAAAATGTTCTAAGACCAGATGAAATAGACACTCAACTCATTTCACTTTACCTAGTAGAGAATGAGAAGAATGTTGTTAGAACAATACCTTTTGTTCATCAAGTAGAAATCAATCCTAAGACTTACAAAGAAGCTATGGCTTCAGGTGATTATATATTTTGGAAATATGCCATTAAAGATAAAATTGATTCAATTATGTTAAATAACACTTGGGAGCTTTTTGATGTACCACCAGATTCTAAATCTATTGGTTGTAAATGGGTTTTTAAAAGAAAGTACAACATAGACAGTACACTTAATACCTTTAAAGCTAGATGATAGCTAAATATTATCGACAAAAGGAAATGAATTGACTATTTTGAAACATATGCGCCAATAGTTAGAATTGCATCGATTAGGATATTATTCGCATTAGCTTCTATATATAATTTACATCTTCATCAAATGGATTTTGATGAGGAAGTATATATAGAACAACCATAAGGGTTTGTTATACCCGGTAATGAACATAAAGTGTGCAGTTGGTAAAATCATTATATGGTTTGAAACAATCAACTAAGAAATGGCATGAAGTTTGACTTAGCAATTATTTCATTTGGGTTCATACATAATACTGTAGATAAATGTTTATATTTCAAATTGTGTGATAAATATGTTGTATTTATTTGCTTATGGATGGAATGAGAGAAAGTAAAAGATTTTTATGTTCCACATTCAAAATGAAGGATATTGGACAAGTGGATACCATACTAGGTATCAAAGTTACAAAATCTAGTGAGGATAATTTTTTGAGTCAATCACATTATGTGGAATGTGATAAATAAGTTCAAATATTTGAACATAAAAGAAGCAAATACCCCATTTGATCCAAGTATCAAGTTTGTTAAAATGATAGAAAAACAATAGTATAACTTGAGTATGCAAGTGCAATAGATAGTATTATATATGCAATTCAATGTACAAGATCAGACAAAACATTTTCGTTTAGTAAACTTAGTAGATTTACTAGTAATCTGAGTAAGGAACATTGGAAGGTTATTGTGAGAGTTTTTGGTTACTTAAAGAAAACCACAAATCTTGGCCTTCAATATTCCAAGTGTCTAGGTGCATTATAAGGATTTACTTATGTTAATTGGATATCTAGCACTAGTGAAAATAAATCCACATCGGATTGGGTGTTTACTATTGGAGAATGTAGAGTTTATTGGAAATCTAAGAAACAAACATACATTACACATTCAACTATGGAATCCAAGTTCGTAGAAATAGCTGAAATTGGAAAAGAAGTTGAGTGGCTTGAAGATCTTCTATATAAGCAGCCTTTGGGACTGAAGAATATATCTTTGATATCTATTTTGTGTAATGGTCAAGCCACTCTAGCTAAAGCATACAATGGTGTATATAATGGGAAGTCTAGACATATGAGTCTACAATATGACTACGTACGGAAATTAATCAAGAGTGAAATAATTTCTATATATTACGTTAAGTTAAATGAAAATTTAGCACATCCTTTTACTAAACCTCTTACAAGAGAATTAGTAAAATCTACATTGAGTAAGATGTGGTTGAAACTCCTTAATTAAAAAGATCCACTAATGACGGCAAGCCTACCTAATTATACTAAAACAGTATATTTCTAGGTTCAAAGGGTAATAACAAATCCTTCTATAAGTGGATAGTTTCAACACTATAACGTCTTTAAAACCTTATCTCAGATTAAATAGTGTTGGTTGTTACATAAAGGATGGTTGAGTTATTTAACTCTTAATAAAGTTCAATACAAGGTACAAGTATCTCTAAATGTAACGAAGATACTAGAAGAACTTAACTTATAATGAACTTCAAGGTGGTGCCGCTTCAATAGAGAGTTGGAGTTTCTCTCTTAAAAGTTCAAGAATATGATAAGCGCAAGACTATAAAAGCGCTAAGTGAGATTGAGGAATTTGTGAACATATGACACTTGTGTGTGTTCTCACCAGCATCATCACAAGGAATAACTGGTTCAAAGCTACTATGCTACCTAGGATTTCGATAATTGCTTTGTTAGGATTACACTATGGTTAGATTCAAATCGAAAGATATACCTTTACCTTATGCACAAGTATTGCTTGTTTGAATTTGTAATCAATATAATTTTGAACAAGTGGGGGATTATTGTAAATTGGTCAACAATATTATTGATGAAGAGAATTTGATAAGAGATTATTACTAGAGACATTGTTTTTGCTGAATACTAAAAAATATAAAAAAAATAAAACTTGTCTCCATTCTGTTTTTTCAGTTAAGGTACCAAAAGTTGCCTCTTGGTTCCAAGCAACGTGTCCCCCAAACAACAATTAAAATTATAATCTCGTGTCTTCTCCAAATTCTCTCACATACGCAAACATATATTTGTATTCTTCAAGTTCTTAGGAGTTAACGTTAGTGCTTAATGACTTTCCTACTTAGGCTTATTTAATCCTACAATCTATTTGTCAGCTTCCCTTAAGCATTCTTAAACATTCTAGAAGGGGCAAATATCATTTGAGGACAATGATTTTTATGTTCAAATCTTTTCTTCCATATCCAATGTTTTATTATTTGTTCTCCTTCTCCTACTATTCCTAACAATAACTCTTTGCTAACAAGATATTAGCTCATTTTTATTAATTTGATTAGTTACTTCAAATGATTCAATATTAAGCACCAATATAAAAATGTAATTCTCATGTAAACCTAGTTTATTTGCACACGACTACACTGGTAAAAATAGGGATGAAAAAGATAACTTACATTTTGCCACAGCCTCGTTCCCAACCCTATCGAGGTAATCCTTCCTCTGTGATTCAAACTTTCGTCGGATGAAATGTTGATCCATTTCGTCTTATAATTTGAGTTGTTCAAGAGTGCAATTCAGATGAGATGGTCCATGAACTCGATGTTCACATATATGTAATATAAGGCTTCTAGAGTTTTGATTAAAATACGACGACTAGACTTTCTTGTTTTTCTTGTTTTCGGTTGATATTTATGCACTTCTGACATTTCTCTCAATTTCTCCTCAAATTCTTGATAATTGTTAGAATGAATGAATGTGTTAGTGAATAAAACTATTGTTTCACATCTTTCCTGCTACATACGTAGAAGAGAAATTGTATTCATTTAAATTTAGTCTCTGAACATATTTGGAACCCTTATATTTGTGCCAATCTTCTGTATATTTTTAATTACTTCAGTTGTTTAACATATTCAAAAAATTTGTGAGAACAATCCAAGTGTGATAAAGCATCTTGCGCTGCTATCAATTATATCAACGAGCTTAAAAGGACCACGAACGAGCTCAAAGTTGTCGTAGGGAAGATGAAGACGTAGAGAGAGGCACGAGAAGAAACACAACAACACTGAGGTTGATGCACAAATCATTGACGATGTTTTTATGATCAAACTTGTTCAACAGAAAAGTCCAAATTGCCTACTATTAGCTGAAGTAGTCGACAGCATGTCTCATGTTAGTCCATGTCCAGCCCCTGGGCCGCTGTATACATCCAATTCAAACTTCCAATCCTGATTATCGTGCTTTAATTCAAACTTCCAATCCTGATTATCGTGCAAACACTTGAATATAGACTATTGTCGACTCAATATTATATAATTCAAAACGGTACTCATTCAAAACGGTAATAAACTTTGGCAAACTAGAATATCAGAATCTTCAAGCTCAAGTCATACATAAAGTAAGATAAGACAACCCCCCCCCCCCACCACATCTAAAAGAGTATAATAAATAAAATCTATCTCAGTATAATAAATAAAAATCTATCTCAAGCATGATAGAACTTGAGGAATCAAGTCATAAAAGAATACCTATCTACATAAACAAAACCATGAAAATCTACATTATTAGGATATCCCAATAAGAGCATTACAAGTTTTTTGCAAATATAGGAGAGCTTATAGGAAAGAAACAAATTGTACAAAAACTGTACAAACAATCCAGAGGAACAAGTTAAACAAAATTGGTTGTACTTTATATTAAAGCTAACCTCTGACAATTTTGTAAGAGTAATTCTATTGAACTGCCAACCGCTGAAGATGATCCAAGAAGACCTCAAAGCTGACGTCATCTGTAAAGAGGATATCGCCTCCAGGAACAGCTGGAATATCCGAGTTGTATGTAGCTGAAGGATTCAATTTTGCAAGCAAAAATCGAGCCTGCAAATAATTCACATTGTAATCAGTATAATAATGCTACATGACTATTGCTATAGAGCTTCAGGGTCATTTCACCTATTACAAAGAAAAGTTAAAAGCAACCAAGTCATAAATATATTATCAATCAGAGTGCTAAATATATAATCCGATGCTAAATCAATATATTCATGTTTCCAATACCCGCCCAACCCCTAATACCCCCAAAAAATAAGAGACGTACATCAACAACCAAAATTCTGGAACATATCAGTTAAAAAAATTTCACAAAAAGATTTGAGAATGGTCATTTCCCCTATCTCTACTAATCGAGAAGTTTAAAGCTCACAATTAACCTCAAGCAGTTATAAACACAGTGATAATTCTATCCCTTTATGTATCTCTCCCAAACACTCACAACTCAATTTGCTCCATCAATTTTGTGAGTAAAAACTAAAGAGTCCTAGAAACAATAAATAAAAATTTTACTTTACATACACTTCAGCAACGAAGTTCTCTTTTATTTACAAATTAACCAATTTGTTCATCATCAGATTGAAGAAATCTCAAATTCTCTTGTTCTTTTCTCTCATTTTCTCGTCTCTGTAGAGATGCTCTCCTCATTCAGGTACACCTAGTGATGAAACCAAAGAATACTGAAACAGTACATTGTATGAGAAATCAAAAGAGAACACCTGGAGTTTGAAACATCCTCTTTTGCTTTGAAAACCCACCTAAAGAATTGATCCAGTCCCTCAACATTAATCAAAAGTTTGAACATTTCAACTCAATAAATGTAAATGATTTAAATATTACAATTCCTCAGATGTAAATGATTGGAGATTGAATACAACAGGAATTCCAGTTTGCAAAAAGCTTACAATTGTTAGAGATAAATTTCTGGGTTTCTGCTCCACTATGGTTCCACATCAAATTGTTAAATGCCTTTCCCATGGAAACTCTGTAAATAATTGATTTTAAGGTCATTTTTGTACGCTGTCGAGAAGGGAGAAAGGGAGGAAATAGGAAATAAGAGAGGCAAAATCAGAGACGAAGACATAGGATGGTGTTAGGTATTTGAACTGAAGGTAAAGTTTGGCAACCTCTGAAGGACAGAGAGAGAAGTACGAGAGATTTCACTATAAGCATCCTATGCTAGTAAGTATTTGAACTGAAGGTAAAGGTCGGCCTCTTCTCAATGACAGGGAGAAGTATTACAAGATCCACTAAAAGCATAGGGGTTTTCTTATAACTAAGTGTATGTTTGGTAAAAAAATTTGTAGACTATAAGCAGTGGGTGTGGATAAAAAGTAGATAAAAATTGTGGATCCTACGAATTGTGTGGATAAAAATGATGTTTGACCAACTTATAAGTGCTTATAAGCACATACAAACATACTATAAGTATGAAGAAGTCATGGATTCAAAAAGTGAGGTATGGGGATGAGAGTACCATTCATTTTTTAGGAGACACTGCAACATGACCTCCACAGTGACCACCATTCTACTACTAGTGTACTCTTTTTCCAGTGATTCCATCATAAACAAGACGCATACCCATCCCACAAAACTAACAGGTCATTTAGAAGCCAAAGGGAGTTAAACATCAAACAAGTTCAAATAGACCTGCCTCAAACGATTTCCTAAAATCAAAGATTTGCGAGTTCATGAATTCCAAGACGATTTTTAAGAATGCAAAAAGAAAATACAAAAGCAAGTAATAACTAATTTAGTCTGGCCAGTTGCATTAAGTCACTGACGACCAAGTTATAAGTAACAATAAGGAGGATGTAAAATGTAAACAAGTTGTATATTATGCCAAGTACACATTTGTGGAGATATAGAATTAAAGACCTGTGAACCATGCTGATCACAAATTACTAAGCGAGGTACGGGAAATCTTTCTCTAATAATTGCATCTGCATCATCTCGTGGAGCTTGTAACAACTCAGTGAACGCCTGAAAGGACAATAAACTTTTGAAATGCAGCCATTAAGTTAAGCTCAGATGCAAATGAATAGTGGCCAGATCTTCCCCTAACAAGCTAATCAAGTTCATCCATCCACAACCCAGAGTCCTTTATTTGACTTGGATAAATAAAGCACATTCATGAATGGCATGTGGCTACCTAACCAATATGGTTAATTTATTGAGATGTCCATTATAAAAAGCCTCCCTCCAGGCCAAAACAGCCTCCTGACTGTGGTCATCCTTTATAACTTTGTGTTGGGGGAGGGGGGAGAATGAATTTTGTTAAGGGAATAATAGTGCTCATGTTTTACATGTACAAAGGGTTTGACGATCTCCATAATATTGCTTACTGAATTGTTTCAAATTATGCATTACAAGAGTCAATTCTAAAGCATCTAACAGATTTCAATGAATATGCAACAGAAAATTGTGATCTAATTCCAAAGGAAATTGGAATTATTATCAACACTAGAGGGTTTCTTGACTTTAGTCAAAGTACAAAATACATATAATGAACAGATATAGTCAATATATAGAGTCAATATTTCTATAGTAGAGTAGAAATTTGTTATAAAACCAACACTTGAGAGTTTCTCAACTTTGCTCAAAGTACACAATACATAAACATAATAAAAAGCTATAGTCAATACATGGAGTTACACTTCTATAATAGAGTACAAAGCAATAGCAAGCTGATAATTATAAATATCCGTAAACACTAGTTAATATTCAAGTAAAAGATTTAGTTCTTACTACGACATATAGGGTGCAGTACATTTACATCAAAATACAGTTATAGTCAAGCTTCCAGAACAAGCGTAAGACCAGTAAAACAACTACCATGAGCTATGCAAGTACGCCTTAAAAAGGTCAAAAGATTCAAAACTCATGATAAACAATCAGAAAATGAAAATAAACAATATTATTTTTTTCCCTTCATAAGCATGCTTCTTTCCATTTGTTTGCAGAATTTTCGGCAATAATTTACTAAGCATATTTGAGTTGCTTTTTCTGATTCAGACTCTAGGTTATATATGGTTCTATAGTTAAAAGTAGGATCTGAGTTATTAGTTATTCCTAAAAACTGAGAAACTCAAACGAAAATCAGTAATCCAGAGAAAAGTTTTCCTTGTCCAATGGTAAAAGATATAATAAGTTATCTTTTAATCTTGATCTTGTAGATAAAAGAGGACAAGATTAAGAGAACATTTTAATAGGATCATTTGCATTCAATGGTTACGGCTGCACGACTTTAGTATTGCACTTTTTTTTTTTTTTTTTTTTTTTTTGTACCTTTATTTATT
Organism: Forsythia suspensa; assembly: GCA_023638005.1. Taxonomy (NCBI): domain Eukaryota; kingdom Viridiplantae; phylum Streptophyta; class Magnoliopsida; order Lamiales; family Oleaceae; genus Forsythia; species Forsythia suspensa. The sequence continues at coordinate 36,832,677 of CM042671.1, forward strand.
TATTTGAATGGGAGAGCAATATCCCCCTAGAGATTGCAACCATGTACATCACCAAAACCAAAACAGCTTTATAACTGCAAAGAGTTTTATGGTTCTATTTGACTATTTCTCACAAAAAAGTCTACCAGTCGCAATAATAAGAATCTAACGAAGTTCACGTGGAATTTAGGATGTGACTATTACCCTAACATTTTTTTTTTTATTTGGTGATAAAAGATTACCCATTCTTTCATTCAACCCTTTACAACATCAATGTTTACAAATTAATACTTGATACCAGGAACATCTTCCTGTCATCTGATTATTTTGTGTCGATTTTCTGTTGATGATTCATCCTTCAAAGGTGTCATGAGGATAAGGTTATGCATGTGCCATTAGTTTTTACATTTAGTTACCTGATGTTCAGGCTGTTCATGGTATCCAGCTTTTCGCCATTGAGCAATAGTTGACCCATGAAATATGACAACGGTGAAATATGAATCTAAAAGAAGGATTCTATCAGCAGCAATGGAAGACACGTCAAGAAGAGCAGGTTCTGGTCCAGAATGAAAAGAGTAAGAGATCATTGAGGGTTGAATCATTACAACTGAATTAGCAACATTTTCTCTGTTAAGAATCATTCGAAAATGTGCCGTCTCATCTGGGCTGTTGTTAAAGACCTGTATCCCAAAAAGTCAAAATTGGAGCTCAAGAAATAAGAGTTTATTGTTTATAATTGTAAAGATGAAGCTATGAACAATGCCACAATACATGAAGTAAATGTGCATAAGAATTTTGTTTTGTAGGGAGATGCTCCATTTTCCATTACATTTATGTATATTATTTCCTTAATGCATATATCTCAATTTTATATACACTAGTGATGTTCTATTTCAGTCCAAGAACTTCCAATCTTCAGTGAAATCCTAATGGTAGGGAGGCATTATCTTGATATATCATTGTTTACCCTGTCTAATTATTAATTTTCCACTTATCAAGTTCATAGGATTTCGAACCTTGATATCCTAGTAACTTTAACTTTTTGGAATTAAAAATTATAAGGATAGCAATATTTCAAACAAATAAAGATAAACAAATGTCTGTCCAGAAATCGTCAGGAAAACAACCATATCTTCTCCAAAATCACCCATTCCCTAACAACACCCTTTCAATTTTTCAGCACGTGACGTGTATGACTAATGAGATAATCATACTTTTATGCAATGTGATTATGCAAGGGAATAGTGGAATAAACTTTAAAAATATATATAAGGTAGATTTAATTCTTTGCTCTTCAAAGGACATGTTTCTAATACAGTTTAGAGGTTCAGGAGGGAAGAGGATAAGCATACTCTTTGTTGGTGTTCTCTAGTGCAGTTATTTGACAAATTTGGACATTATATTGCAGCCCAAAAGCAGTTGAAATATATGACCTTGAGGGGCAAATTCTAGCAGAGTCTTGGTCAATAGCCCAGTCTCACTCAACAGAGTCAGATTTGAGTGATGCGCAGTTCTTGGTCAGTAGCCTAGTTCTCAGTCAACAGAGTCAGATTTGGGCGAATGACCCCACTTTTCCAAGCAAAAACAGGCGTCTTGAGCAAAACTCAGTCATGAAGCCTCTTAGCTCTCATAATTTACGGAAAATTCCAATGTTTAGGGCTTCAAACACTTTTTATTTATTTACCGGGTAGTTAGGGTTTTATTTTGTTAATATTTTGTACTAGGGTACTTTTGTTAGTTTTCTTTATTCCAAGATTCTTATTCAGGAATTAGATCCTTAGGGCTCCACTATGAATTGTTTAAATAAGACCTACTAGGGTCAGCTGAATCATTGGCCACCAATAAAATTTTAGCCTTCACAATTTGCAGTCAATTCTCGAGATTCTGTTTGGATCAATGACTCTTGTTGCCTAGTTTCTAGTATACTAATGAAACCACAGAATATTTATGAAACCTTGATTATTATCATACATGCTAACATGCATTTACAAGCAACCTCCTTTTCCATTGCCTTTATAGGGATAGAGTACTTTTCTTTGCATCTCTTTGGAGCTTCAACTGGGAAAACTTTGATAGATTCACAAAAGAGCTGGGCCACTTTTGTAATTAATCAGTACTACATGCATTTTTGTTTTCCAGTTTTGGCAATTGAGGATATCTTGTCCTCCTTTTTCATATCATATTCTCTACTTCCCTCTAACAAAATTCTCTTCTGCCATGTGAAAATGTGTACAAGGAACAATTATTACATATAAAGAAGATTATCATGTACCTGGACAAACTGCGAACGTCGTAAATTAAACATGAACTGAGGAAATATTGAAAATCTAGGAGATAATGTGAAAGAAGATGGGGTATCCTTCTGGTACTCCCCAAACCGAGAACATATATGAATCAATGATTTATCCAACCATCTTATGGGGTCAAATTCAGCCTGCAAGGAATATCAAACTTGGATAAGTAAAATATCTGTCATAGTGGAACTCCAAAGTAAAGAACTTGGCCAAATGTCAAATACCAAGGAGAAGGGGCAATTATTGTAAACTAAGTTTGTATATACCACATAATTGAAATTAAATCAAACTCAACAAAAATAAGCACCTATTAATATCTTGTAACTTCACACAATGACCATTGACAGAGTCTACAACTCTAGACATTGTTAGAGAACTGATACATCTGTCAAGACTTGTTACAATGTTTCATCTAAATTCCAGAGTTGATAGGGAACATGCTTCAGACCCAGTAGTTGCTGAGACTGGAGTAACATATATCCAGGAACTAAGACATTTCACAGAAAATCCATTCGTAAAGAAGATGTTAGCAAACGAATTTGCATCGAAATCAACATATTCAGGACAAAGGCAAGTACTCTCAAGCTCAAATGCAACACATAATCATCAAGTTTACATGTATACGTGATAAGTCTCGCTATGGATCGCAGAAAGTGGAAACATGATAACCCAAAAATTCAAACTAGTAAATCTTAAAGTTTTAATCCAACAAATAATCAGCTGGCAAATGCAATCCTCAAAGTCAATACAATGTTAAGGACCAAGACAGTTCATAGACGAAGTCAATAAAGAAATTGTACTCAACTTCATCGAAGGTCAACTTATGCTATGGAAGTGTCAAATGGTTCCACACACAATTACTATGACCAAAAGAGAAAACAAAATTATCCTAATATTTTCCTTGATCGGTTGCTCCAGCTCAACATAAATAAACAAGTTTCCTTGCAACCAACTCAACATAAAGAAAGGATCAGTATACAACCTCATTTTCCATTTTGAAAGAAACTTGACGTGCCATGACTGCAGCAGCTGCTTCTTGGTCAAATCCAGAAATTAGGTCCTACAGAAGAATACAAACAAAGTAAATAAAGACATAGTCGGCCATATACAGGAGTGAATAGAAAGCAACATAGAATTTTAATACTCCCCCAAAAATGGAAAAAAAAAATATTAGAAGAAGTTTTTGATAGTGTACAACAATAAAACTTTGGGAATTATTTTTTCCCTTGCATTTGTATATGAGCCTGTCATTTCTCCCTGTTTTCCCGTCAAATAGTCCGTCACTGAGCCACTCAAGTGGGCCAAATAAGGAACTTGGCAGGAGTAAAGCTAGTATCAGGGGATTGAAGAAATATCGAAAGAAACTAATCGTTATTGCCGCATTCCATTTCCTGGGACATCAACCCATGTTATGCTAAACGTTGTGGTTCTCCTTCCTGATTTGTCACTGTATCACTAGTATGTGCCTTGCCCACAAAAAAACCAGCAGAGGGGATAGTTAACTTCTTTCTTACTTTTTCTTTATGCGGCAATGGAAGAGGAGGGGTGTTGGTCTGGCTACTAGAAGGAACTTCTAAGCTTTCGGTTTACCGCATATAAATTAGATCATACAAATTTCTCCTGTGGATGGACATTACTAATTTTATCAGGGTGAACATCTGGTAGATTTAAATGCAGTGTAGTGACACTGATGACATACCCCCCCCCCAAAAAAAAAAAAAAAAAAGAAACCCTTACTTCTTTGCTTCCAGGTCCAGCAATCCATCTTCTGGAGAGAGTAGTCGCACGAAGTCTCATGCGTCCACTGCCATGCTGATAACTGGAGAAAAATGTTTTCAAAAATTAGAAAAGTTTCATTTTGAAAAGCAGAACAGGCTGCTTGCTCATAATTTATCAAGATATAATTAGTGTAGATGCTTACTAAGTCAAAAACTGAAAGTAGAACTGGTTGTTTGCTGATTGAGCAATAGCATCTGAGCTCTCTTTCTTGACAATATCAAATATTAAACACAAGGAAGTAGTTTGGTCAAGGCCGCACAACTTCCATGCAGTGGTATTTCCCTGCCCAATTACAGTTTCAGAGCACAGAGGACCTTTCTGCACAAGCCCACAGATTCATAAACATCCACCTGATGCAGATTTGGAAGATCCTTCAAAAGCTATAGGTTATACCTTTTCAAGCGATGCACATGGGCCGATAATTCCCTGAATTTTGATATCCTTTGAGCAACTAATCTCAAATATACCACTGCATACGATAAATGTATTAGAGACCCTTACACAATATTATAATAACAAAATAATCAAGAGTGACACCTGCCTCCTGACTTAATCAAACTTCGTACATTAGATGAACCACGTAGTTATTTAAATATCCATATAAATAAATGCTAGTTGAGCATCATAACAATATTTCACTAGACTTAAGAAAGAAGAATAAAATTCTGTTAGATAGCACGTTGAGAAGGTAGTATTCCCAATAATTTCAGAAGTAATAAGCATTAGATTGCTACGACCAAATAATTGTTCATAAATTTCACGCCTTACAAAAACATACACAAAGTATCAACAAAATATAACGAATCCATTCGGCGGCCTATCAAATACATCTATCATAAACAATGACTCTTGACGGAGGATGCAGCATATCAACTACGTACTTCAGGCAAACGGGAATTTAAACGAAAACTTGGTCTCGTACGTTAGAAAAGGAGCAATGCAGAATTTCAAGCAGACTGGACGCAGAGGCATTGAAATAAATGTTCATCTCTTTCTTAAATCACATGATGGGAACTTGGGTGTGACCATTGTCAATCTTGCTGAAGCAGAAATAAGATTTTGTAGGTTCCATATATTGACAAACGAATAAAGATGTAATATAACTGAATGGTGCATGAAGGGAAAGTCTATTTACATTCGATTTCTTCCTTATACAGAAGAATGATGAAGTAATAATAAGGCCACTGATATTCGTGTTCACACAAATAATATGTTACAATCGAACTTAAAACAGGTATTGCTAAATACATAGAACCAAAAATGTTTTTCATTTTGTATTGTTTAAATAAAACTATAACAACAGAAAAATTATTACTCGATGATACCTTGTCACCTACTGAATAAAGCTGACATTGGATTACTCTTCTGACAGTTTATTGAAGGATCACAATTATAAAATTACTGAGAAAACATTCAGTTGAATCATCTCTTTGCTAATAGATACATTTCCATATACTTTTAGATGCAGTAAACATCTTTTGTAGTTTACATTCCCGATTTAATTACTTGCCCTTTTTAAATAGTTTAAATCCAATTACTTTTCATTCTCTGCACATGTTCTGCATGTGCAGGTATTAAAATTGATGGCAGAATCAACCAGTGTACAAAATCAGACGCCAAGTAGTCTAATACATATCTGTGTTACAATGAAGATTATACCATGTCATGAAATTGCAATAAAAATTAAATAAAAAATAAAAATAGTGCCAGTCTTCGAACCTGAAGAGAAGTGAAATGCTAGATAAGGATAGCATAGATTTATATTATTTTATGTAAGTAGGTAGTAGTAAAGATGGATATTTAAAGATTGGGTGGACATTTATAGAATTATAAATTCCTTGGCTACACAGAATTCATAAGGATAGATATAAATATTTTTCTTTTGTATTCCAAGAAAAGATATAAAGACTTTATGTTCATAAGTTTAATTTTCAACATGTCCAACAGAAAATTAAGTGTAAACATTATTCAGCACTTGCTGATGCTTACTAACCATGGATAAGTCATCTGCCACAGAATTTGACAGAATAATGTATTGCTTCAAAGTGCCACGGTAGTACCTTGGCCCCATATATAAGAATGCAAGACTTTTGTGTGTAAGCATGTCCTTTATTAACTACAATAGCGCAAGAAAACTGAAAATTTCTTGGAGTTTATGATAGAAAACAACTAAAGGTCTATTCTAGGCGAAACAAGTAGGAAAGATAGATTAGATTTTCACATTTTATCGGATAGGATTTTGTTTTAGTTTATTTAGACAAGTGTTTTAATTTGTCATTGCTATTGAATAGAAGTTCCCTTAGAGTCAAAGGCTATCTTCTACAAAAAGGGACTTAGGTTTTTCATTTGAGAACACATTATTATTGAATTAAAGAATACATATTTTCCTTTTCTTTCTTCTTCTCTCTCTCTTTCCTATTCTAGTTCTTGTTACGTTCTACGTCAGTTTGGTATCGGAGCTTGACCCTCTCCTCTGACAGAATTGTTGTTCTTGCGTGCGATACGATTCACGGCAAGATAGTTCCGACAGCCAACCAAAACCATACACAATCATACTGATGATAAGCAACTAAAGTCTATTCCAGGCGAAACAAGTAGGAAAGATAGACTTCCAATTAGATTAGATTTTCGCATTTTATCGGATAAGTGTTTTAATTTGTCATTGCTATTAAATAGAAGTTCCCTTGGGGTCAAAGACTATGTTCTACAAAAAGGGACTTAGGTTTTTCATTTGAGGACACATTATTATTATTGAATTAAAGAATACATATTTTCCTTCTCTTTTTCTTCTTCTCTCTCTCTTCCCTATTCTAGTTCTTGTTACGTTCTATGTCACTTTAACATACTGAGTCCCAAAGCATAAATGTCTAGAGAGCTTTTAGGGGTCTATTTGTTTGGCAATCCAACTTTTGGACCAGTGTAAGACTGATACAAGCAATAATGGCTATGAAGAAATTGTTTGGTGTAACAAAACTGGTTTCGCTTTGCAGTTCAGTTGCCGATGAAATCTATGCAGTAACTCAAAATATAGTTAAAATCTAGATTATCTTTCGATACTTGATTTTATGATGACAATGGCAATAAAATGAAATGGGCCACCTTGACTTTTGAGAACTCATTTAAGTGCATTGTACCCTCTGCCTCAGTTTGAAGCAGTGCCTGTTTTCACCAAATTCTACATCTACTGCTGCTTGTGTAGTTTCAAGTATGTTTCATCTAAAAAATTGAACAAAAACCAATGAAATTGTTTGATCTCCCACCCGTCCCCAACTCCTTCGCATCACTATCTTTTCTTTTTTCCATCCTCTCTGTCATTCTACGATCTTTATCTGTTTGTGATACACATAATAAGCTCCTTTCCTCTCTTGTCTTCATCATTCCATAGGAGATCACTAAAAGGTTTCCACATCATTTCATCTCTTCCAAGTCCAGCCCAATTTTTCAGCAACTGTCACAAAAGTCGCCCGGATTGTGCCCTCTCTGGTCATGTCAATAAACCATAACTGTTCTATTTCTGAGTGAAGGGCATCCAGAGGTTGACCCAACACTATTTACTTTCCCCCCAGATTCTTGTATAGCTGTCCCACAAAATCTGAACCATCATCCTCCCTTTCAATGCGAGCTTTTCTTGTCTTCAGAAGGAAAATCACCTAAATATTTCCAGTAATATGTTGTCTTTATTCTAAACTGGTTAATATGTTCTTTTACTCCGCCTATATTTCTTCACGGCAGGTTCCAAGTCCAGATAAAGAATGAGGGTCACAGGAAGTTGACGTACATAAAAATTGGTCACGTCTTATTACATAAATCTTGGGAACATTTCGTTGAATCCTTGAAGGCACAAGCAAACGAGGAAGTTGAAAAGAAATCATTTCTCATTCAATTGTAGAAGCAAAAAAGCATCCATGCTCAACCTACAAAATTATGATGATTGCATGTACAAAGTACTAGACAATACAATGTTAAAAATATTAGAGTACTAAGTCAACTAGAGACTTTTCATAACTCCAAGGAACCATTTTAATTTGAAATAAATATTGTAAGAGTGCAGAAATACAGAGTACAGCTCATTATATAAAATTGTACCACGAGAAGAAAACAAGTGTCAATCCAAACCTTACTTTGATGACAGTCCCAGATCGTGGTCACCAGACTGAAAAACGCGTCTCAAAGATTCCTTGAAAACAGAATGGCCAAAACTTTCAGCCAGAACAACAAGCCCTCCTGTTTTCTCAACCGCAACTTTAAGTTCAGCAACCCCCACCTAGTAATCAACGAAGGTGGTGTATCAAATAGAATGAAGGTTTCCTCAGTTCCCAGTAACAAGCACATTTTTAGAATGAAACACAAAATTCAACCCATTTTAGCCAACCCAACCCAATCATCATTTCACATGCTAAACTATGGGATCATTTCACATGCTAAATTATGGGAAAAAATAAAAATCTTATGCACAAGGATTGTATAAAAGCTAAGTAGTTTCTAAATTTTCTATTTTGATGCATGTACAACCATGTCGAATGGGTAAGCACGAGCCGTAGAGATAAATCAACCAAACAAATTCATGCTATAACACTAGTACCCCCACCTCTCCAATTTCAGTTAGGCAAAAAGGGAGTAGCAATCGAAAAGAAGTAAAAAGGAAACTGACTTCTTAAGTCACAGAAGTTTCGTTATGTCTTTCCGTCCTTGGAACCACTTGAGTTTTCACCCTTGACTGATACCCCCCTCCTTAAATCTTTTATCTCTCCACCCACTTCACATCTTTGTCCATCATCATCCAACTTCCGTATTCATTGGGATTGTTCATAACACCGGCATGACTGTCTATAACCTTTGAGAATGTTAACCACGTAAAATCCTTCTGCATTGAAAATGAACTCTGAGAGAATAGCTGAAGAAAAAGATGCCATGGAAAGCCACTCGATTCTTCAGATCAAGAACTAAAGCAGTTATTCTGCTTTCAATCCTAATGAGCTTACTGTTATTGCAACTTAAAAAAGGTTATGTGATAGCCAATAAATCCAGACCAGTGAAGGTAAAAGAGAAAGAAATGCTAGCAAATTAAGTTAGCTCCTTTGATGTCCACGACTCCACCTATTTCAGGATAACAAATATAGACTCAATACGTTCAATGTGGCACTACTAGAGTAAAAGCTACACTGTCAGATGTGCTCAGCTGTTGCATAGATTGCAGGTTCCATCTCAACTAGTTCCCTAGAGGGAAAATTGCAGCCATGGTTCCCATTCTTTGGGGTGATTGGGACTTGGGTCCCCATTTCTTTGTCTATTTATTTTTTTTATTAATTGAAAGTAAGCATTTGATTGTGAGGGAAAAAATGTCTCTTCACTGGAATCAACACTTGTTTTAGATGAAAACCTCTTGAAAGGACCTTTGCCCTGAAAACCAAAGTGAGGGAACTGTTTGTCAAACAAATTAGAATGAGGTCCCAATTACCAATCATCCCAAAGAATGGGGACAGTGACTGCAATTTTCACTTTCCTAGTAGAAAAAATTGCACAAATTATGTTCTCCGTTGTCTATAACGTTGTAATTTAAATCCAGGGGCAACCTTTCTAAGCATTTGCACAAGCTAACTAATGTATAAATTCTTTTGTTTCTCCCTTTCTCTCCTCCATTTTAACTCGCTTTTCCAGGGAATCAAAATCTAGTGTGAGATACCAGTCAATGAAGAAAATTAGATAAACAGAACCAATAGTATAGAAAATCACGTTTATGCGAAATGCAAAATATTGTAATTAAAACCTCAAGATCAATTAAGCACATATACAATTGTCAAAAGTTCCAAATAGGTTCAATTTAAAACATAACAGAATGGGATAGAACCTTGACCTCAAATCTAAACATTTAGAACCTTGACCTCAAATCAAAACATTTCTTTTTCATAACAAAGGACATCAATACCTGGTCAAGTGCACAGGCAAAAACATCTAGCACATGTCCCTGATGAACAAGCTGCTTTGAAAGTTCTTCATAGAACTTCACTGCTTTGTGATAATGAGGTGCAGAATCTTTGTCCAGGTCCTTGTGAGAACGCATAGGTTCAGACAGATTTTTGGACGCAATCTGCAAATATAATTTCAAATATAAATATTGGAGTAGAACAAAAGAATCAAATCTAATGCCACATGTGTCCAGAAAAACGCAACATACTGTCACTTGCACAGATGAATTTTGCACGCATCTTTCATGCTTGGGTTTCTTTTTCTTTCAATAAGTAGAATTGTTTCTTGCTAGTGGTTGAGTCTTTCTTTAATAGATATTTGTCATTTTTGTGTCTCTAATGTAGTTATAGAATGGCTATGCTTCTGACATGAAGAAGACGAATTCACATGGTAGAAATTGTTTTTACCATGCTTAGATGCAGGAGCCAGTAATTATCCTCAAGGCTGCCATTTGCAAAGCATTGAAAGGGAAAAAGTTAAGGTTCTATAGGGCCCCAGATGAGTTTCGCATTTTTATGACGTCAACTTAGTACTGCAGAAGATTTTGTTTATTAATGAAGTGAACAGAAGTAATTCACCACTCTATTAATTTATCTTTTTTTTTTTTTTTTTTTTTGCTGTTTTTTTTTTCTCTTTTTGATTGGGGCACGGTCCAAATCTTGGGGAAGATGGACAACATAAACTACTTATTTGAACTTGACAGGACACTAAGGTCCCCGCATCCCATCTACTACTGTGAAGTCTTCGCCATCCTATCATAGATCCACTAGCTACCCTGTTGGTCCCCAACAACACCCAATCAACCTAAAACATTACAAATGTTTCACCACATTCTGGAAATCGTACTGACCTCAGAGTTCCTAGAGGCAAAATATCATTGGACTCCACTTCTTCAGCACTATTCTCCCAACAATTTCTTGAGCAAACAAATGCTATCCCAATAATTTTCCCTTTTTCATCTCTTGACCTTCAGAAACTTGACTAGACAAACACACAAAAACGGAGGGCAGAAGTTTTGCATCCCACCTCAAAGTTCAGTTTATCTATCAAACAAGTTCAACGCAACAAAGGAAAATGTGTTTGAATCAAATACTATTTTTATGCAACATTCAGAAAAATCATTTCCCACTGCAGTGACAACCTATGCAAAGGGTATCAGATATGATATCATGTTTCAGTTTGATAGCAAGAATTTCCATGTTCAGTAGGAAGTAGGAAGACCACCCCTCATTCTAGTTAGCTGTATATACGTCACCTTCCAGTGTCCTAGCGAAGAAATCGGCATACTCCTGCGTGCCGAGGAGTTCCGTTCCTTACCCAGGAAAGACAGTTTTCTTTGGAACCCGCCAATCCATCTTTAAGCATGAGAGTCGGAAGTAAAAGCAATGCCCATAGAAGGGGCCAAGAATCTTGGTGATATAGGTACAGTTAATCATGGCATGGTCCTTTACTATTTAGTTTAATGATGATCTGATACCTTGCTCAAGAGGAAATAAACAATCTTAGGATATATTTTGGTCTGTTTATGATGATAGTCAAGGTCGTTGAATTAATACTTGGGCTGATAAAAAATAAGCTTCTATGCTCTTCTAGGAATTCCTACCCCTATAAAATAAGAGAGTGGAAAAAGTGGAAGAGTATTGTAAATGAATATGCTTCTGCACTGGGAATCTTCCATAGCAGAACTGCCCAGGAGAATGAAGAGTAATAGACACCTTCAGAGAGTACTTCGGTGAATTTCATTGGGGAAAGAGGATTTTTCAATAGTAGATGAGATAAGAAAGTGGCATTGTGAATAAGCTGGGTTCTTTATAGTTAGAATTATAATAATATTGTATTCCTTATTTACGTAGGAAGTAGTATGGTAATAAGTATTTAGTTTCCTTCTTTAGATAGAATTCTACTTGTATAAATATCAAGCTAATATGAATGAATAAAGAAACCAATTATTAAGCCAATTCTCAATTTGGGGAAAATGAAACCCTAGTCGTGAATTCCGAGTTTGGCTGAATTTCGAGTTTTTTTTTTTTCTTGTTCCATTTTTTCCCTTGGCTACTATTTCATATTTCTTGAGAATGTACTATCACTATCTAGTGCCGAAGCTGAATACCGTGCTCTTCATCATGAAACTACGTAAACCGAACTTACGTGGCAGAAAATTCTTCCTAATGAACTTGGATTCAGTCCGAAAAAACCCATGGTACTTTTCTGTTATAACACAACACCTATTGAAATTGCAAATAATCCGGTCCAGATGATCAAACCAAGCACGTTGAACTTGACAGAAGTACATCAAGAATAACCTCAATTCCGGGATTATAGAGGTATCATACATTAAGAGTGCAAACCAACTAGCTGATATTATGACCCATGTTGTTGCTAGTGGGCCATTCTATGTCACTATCCAAATTAGGCATGTATAACATCTATACACCAACTTGAGGGAGAAAGTTAGAAATATAGTATATTCCTTATTTACCTAGAAAGTAGTATGGTAATAAGTGTTTAGTTTCCTTCTTTAGATAGAATACTAGTATAAATATCAAGCTTAATGAATGAATAAAGAAGCCAATTCTCAATTTTTATCTACAATACATTTTGTCCCCGCTTCAACGCTTCTTCATGCTATGTGGACTGAGAGTAAATATTACGACACATAGGTCTGCATGGTCTTTGCTGATACAAATGTTGGGGAGCTTTTGCTATAATAAATTTTAACGCCAAAACATATCTGGAATAAGTTTTCTTGAAGTAATAGAGCACATAATTGTCATGCTTAAGTTTTTATCCTTCTGCCCCCAAATAGATGTATCTTTCCCTTTTCAATAAGCAACAAAGATTAGAAAAATACAAAATTGCAGTACTTGTTAGTCTCACGTGCTAGAAATATTTCAGTGTAGACAAATTGACTTACAGCGCCTGGCCCTTCCGTTGATGGTCCGCCTAGAAATGCCAAAATTCTGGCTCCAGAACCAGGTACACATACTCCCAACAAATGAGCAGCCACACTCAATGCTGTACCTGTACACCTAGCAGCCCGTTGATCTGATGGCACTGGCCAAGGATCTTTCTGAAGCTCCTCTAATATCTTGTCAACAGGGGGGAAACCATAAATGAAAACATCAAAAGCTGAAAAATCCAATTTATCTACATATCAAATGTAGATATTGGCAAAATAACAAAGATGAAAACAACACACATAAAAAGCAGTACCCATACTGCACATTGTAGTACATGTGGGGCAAAATACATTTGCTAAAGCCATCTTTAATTTACAGATGAGAAGGCAAGTTAAGGACAGAAAGATGTGCCAGAATCTACATACACCACGCTGCCATTTCTTCACAAAACATCATTTTTTTCAACAAACATAAATGTACAGCAATACCATGCTCAAGAACCTACCGAATTGAGAACAAACTCGCAATCGGATGCAGGCAAAAGGAACCTTGCAATACTCTCCTGTGATAGCCCATCTCTTACTCCAGCAATAACGCCTGTAGTTGGCCTTGGCCTTTTTGCAAAGAAGCCCATTTGCTCTAACACCTGATCTTTAGTAACCTCCTTTGACCCCTTGAACACATGCACTTTGGGAATCTGTGCAAACCCCAGCTCATGAACTTGTATATATGTCCCAAAAGTAATCAACCCAATCAAACAATTCTCAGGTACCATTCCCAACACCTGCACATGAGGATAAGATCATCATCTTTAAACAGGGATAAATGGAAGTTGGAACAGAAAGTATTATCTCAGCATAGATTATAGAACAAGTAATTGTGTAACCATATTGTCGAATGTTATGGCCAAATAATATGTACAAATATGAAATTGGCATTTAAAATTTAAAATAACCAAGCTCCTTATCTTAGCATAAAATGAAAATAGAACAAAGAATTGTGTAAGCATATAGTCAAATGTTATGCCAATAATACGTAAAATTATGAAATGGGCATGTAAAATTTAAAAAACCAAGCTTCTTTTCTGTCTTCCCCTTCTCTTAGGAAACAATGTATAAGAGGTCCATACTAAAATAATCAAAAAATTCTTCAAAGTATGTGCATGCATCTAAGAAGTCAATGTTTTAAACAAGAGAAATATTTATCTATATCTTTAGGGAAGATAGCATATATAGTCCCCAACCTTTCAAAACTATAAGGATATACCCCTAACTTTTAAAAATAGCACAAGACATCCCTAACGTTTGAAGAAATAGGCATGGTAAGTCGTTTATGACGAAATTGCCTCCCCTTTTAAATAAACAAAAAAATACACAAGACAAAAAAGAAAAGAAAAAGGGGATTAAAAAATTAACCAAATATAGCCCCAAAAAATGAAGAATAACAAAGAGGCCCTATTCTTCCTTCGCCCCAACCACCACCCAACCCCCAACTTCTAGCTACGTAAACATCACCCATTGCTAGAGTCATTAATTTCACGTTTTCTCCATTGTTTTCTACTCTAAATTAGTACTTATTGGCTCCATTTGTTGCTAGAGTGTTCATCAATAACAATGTAATTTTACCATCTGCTATCAAACACTTGTATTTTAGCATGAAATTGTTTATAGTTTCAAGTGTTGGGTAAAATACTGTTAACCCACCACCCTCAACACTTTGAGAAAAATTGTCTACAATCGAAAAATGCTTCGCAGCCCTGTTTCGCCATTAATGAAGTTACGTTCAGATCTTTGGGTCCGACGGCCAGAGCTTTAGCTTCCAGTAACAACCGTACATGGTTGGTTTGTATTACAGCAATGGCATAAGAGAATTTGTCGATTGATTTGACAAATGCGGATGTGTTTTCAATGTTTACTTGTGGTTGGTTTGTATTACAGCAATGGCATAAGGGAATTCGTCGATTGATTTGACGAATGCGGATGTGTCTTCAGTGTCTACTTATGAAAAGTAGACTTCCCCGACCCACCCGACCCGACCCGACCCGACCCGATCCGAATAGGTGATGTTTACGTAGCCGAAAGTTGGGGGATTAGGTTGTGGTGGTGGTGGTGGTGGTGGTGGTGGTGGTGGGTTTAGGAAAGGTGGAAGGTTGGGGTAGAAAAATATGACAGGTGGTGGTTGGGGTAAGGCTAGAAGAGAGCCTCTTTATTATTCTTCACTTTTGGGGTACCTTTGGCTTTTTTTATTGCCCTTTTTCTTTTTTCTTGTCTTTTGTTTTTTTATTTATTTAAAAGGGATGGAAATTTTGTTATAAACGCCCCATCATACCTATTTGTTCAAACGTTGGGATGTCTAGTACTATTTTTAAAGATTAAGGACTACAATGCACCGATACGGATACGCATGTCTGACACGACACGTATCGGATACGTCGACATGCAATTTTCAAAAAAGTACCAACACATTAATTAAATTTTTTAAAATTTTATAGTGTAAAGAAAATAAAAATTAATATATTTATTGCATAAAATATAGTACAAAAAAATGATTAACCCATTTTAACATTAACAAACAAATAATTGATCTATTTAAAATTTTGACCAACCCATAAGGATTGACTATTTTTCCTAAACTCTAAACAAGTACCCGGCGACGTGTCCAATACGTGTCGGATACCGACACACCAGTGCTGGTGGAGTATCCGTATTTCTTAGGTTAAGTGTATATCAACCTTATGTTTTTGAAATGTTGGGACCAAATATGCATTTTCATATCTTTAAGAGGATATTTAAAAACTAGTCAAAAGCAAATGCTCATTTTGACAATTCAACTATCTTTTTTTTTTTTTTTACATACAATTCATCTATCATTTTTTTCTTACGGACAATTTCTTCCTCTTTCAACCACATTACAACCTAGCTTTGTTCAACAAATTTTCTACAATCATATTTAAGAAATTTTCAGCATGAGTTATATCTTAAAACAAACCCAAACTAATATATCATAAACATTTAGAATTTTTGTTCTTTTATAACTCAAAACTAAAAACAAACTTACTTGGGTTGGGTGGTGGCTAGCATTGACGCGAGATGTGAATTGAAATTTTTTTTTTTTTTTTTGTGGAATCTTGTTGTAGATTTGATTTTTATGAAATGCTTCTGACCAGATTTTAATAGATTATGTTGAGATTTTAGGTAGTTGATTGAGGGTATTCTTGTTTTAAATGGACATTTCCCTAATTGTTTTCAAAACATGCCATATTTCAAAATGACCACCTGCAATGGATATTTTCTATAATTTCCTTTATCTTTTAAACTGAATTCTTTTAAATTATTTTCTATAATTTATCTTTAATATGCCCCCACAAACTGAATTCTTTTTTTATCAAATATGTTTAACACAGATTTTCATAAATTGGTAGCACCAATCTTGAACTCAAGACTGCTTACCTACTCTAATATCATGTTGTATCGTTGTCTCATCTAAAAACTTATAGTGTTCAAGAGAAGAAATTAAATTATTTATTACTCTATTTCTTTAACAAATCCACACACATGAAGTAGATATAGAATTTTTATCTCCTCTCTAAGGGTTCAAACTTTTAGATGAGGTGCTCCCTTTAACATTTAACTGGAGTAGACAATCATCCTCCTCACCAATTTACAGAAGTTGTGTGTGTCAAGCATTTTAAGAACATTTGAGCGCGTGTGGAACAACATAAATAACTTCCTTCTATCTCTAGCAACTAAATCTTTTAGAAGATGTTATTAAAAAATTTAACAAAAGCGAAGTGAACAACTGCCAAGAGTCTTGACATACACAAACAAATTGCAAACTAGGAACTGGAAACACCAAAAAAATCCTCAAGTCATTTGGGGTTTGAGTTATGATCACGACCGTAGGGTGTTTTTTCCACTACGGGAAGAAAAAAATACTTAGACGTCCGTGTGTCACTACCGTAGGGTGTTTTCTCCACTACGGGAAGAAAAAGTACTTAGACGTCCTTGTGTCACTACGTTTTCAATTTCTCCCCTCACAAAATTATCTCTTCTAAAATTTGATGATCGCTTCAGTCCATCTCCCTTATTCGACCATCTCTTTCAACGGATCATATCCAAAATATGTTCATCTCTTCAATCTATCTCCCTTAATAGATCATCTCCCTCCACCCTTCTGTCATGAAGAAGAGGGAAGAGAACCAGCTGAAGAAGAAGTGAACCAAATGGACTAAACTAGGGAAGGAGGAAGAAGAGGACTGTCGTTAATTAACCAAAATTTAAATTCAGTAACGACGTCGTTTTGGTTTAAGTTAATTTTGTTAAACGTTTTACACTTTCATAAGTTGTAATGTATGGAAACACGTTTTCATTCCATGCTGGAATATAGGATGTAGCACAGGAGAGAAAACATTATGAAAATTTAACAAAATTTGGCAGTGAATCTCCTCCCATCACCTTCTCTGATTTCTTCTCTTTCATTTCACTTTTAACTATAGAACCCCAAATTTTAGAGTCAATTTATTTAACTGGACTAAATGATTTATTTTGTGAAGAATGAGTTTTAATATATTAATATTGGGCTCGTTGGGTAGCTCGCATTTATTTATGATTAACGGCTCGAGAAAAAATATTTTTGGATAAGCTAAACTCAAGATAGAGACGATTAAAAGTTTCTATGGTTAAATGATTTTAAAATGGACTATTTTTTTGTGAATGGCATTTCGCCAGATTACAGATTTCCAATTGAATTCCAATCTCTTTTTCTCTCTCTCTCTCTCTCTCTTCCTATTTGCATTAGAATACCAACAACCTAATTAATCTATATTTCTAGAGTTTGTATTTTAAAAACAATTTGTAAAGCTTAACCTATAAAATTTATCCATCCCTCACGTTTTATTCAAGAAAAATAGCCGGCAGTTTTGTTTTACATACTCCTTCACGCATAGAAAATATTTACTTTCTCCAGCAGCCTTGTGGCACCTATTTACATATTTTGCATCCAGTCGTTCAATATCCAATACAATTCACATTCATAAGAAATAAAGTGAGGTGCTATATGTGCTATTAGCTGTTTTCCACAACTTTCTAATTATTGTAGTTATATATGAAATTTTAATTACTTCAGTTCAGTGCTCTTTCAGGAGAAATCATGAATCAGTTCAGTTAAACTTTCGAGTTTAGTTAAACATTCGAATTTCAGTTTATTTGCAGCACTTGCCTGAATTATTATTGTCATGGTGTGATAATTCCCAGTTCAGTTTAATAAGATGATTTTTTATATGTAATTATAGTTTTTGGACTTATTATAGGATAGCAAGCATTTCATTGAGTATAATTATTTGTACTCATCCCTCCTTTTAACAATTTTTCAGGTAATGTTTGATGTGTTTGGATGCATGGCGGGTTGGTGAAGCTGTAGTACCAATGGTCGCCAAATAAATTTAGATTTATTTAGAATGCTTTATTTAATAAGACGATTAGCGTCATAGTTTCAGATTTTTAGCATTAGGCTTTAATTTATCAAAATTATTTAATGTTTTGAGACTTATTTTTAAATGTTTAGGAATTATTCAATTGATTGACAATTGGTCATTTTATTAAAATAATTTTCCGCAATAATTTAATTTCTATATGAATTTTATTAACTCTCCAGAACGTTAGAAATTCTGGGACGTTACAAATGATATCAAAGCCCGGATTTACCTTCTTGTACACTCGGGGAAAAAAAAATTGGTGAACAGTAAAAAATAAATAAATTTGTGAACATAACAAAAAAATAATAATAAATAATAGATATTTTATATTTATTTGCGGTAAATTATTTTGTTAGTCCGAATAAATTCGTTAACATGATTCTATAAAATATTTGTAACTTATATTTTTTTTTTACTATTGCATTTGAACTATTTAGTAATGCAGTATGGTTGCTTAAGGTTAAGTACTATGTGAAACATGGTAATGTATTTTTTTTTTACGACCAGAAACTTTAAATACATAACATAGTTAGACTTGTCGTAACATAGGTGACAAACATGGTTAGAATTGGGCAGACTGCAAGGAAAAGAGTTGGGTATGGGGGCGCTGTAGATCCCAATACTGCAATAATTCGAGCCTACGAACATTTCGCTCGATATCGACTCTTGGATCAAACAACATGTGCGACAGTTCCATAAAACCTGGGAACGAGCTCTGAAAGTCGGATTTCAGAACACTCATGCACAAGCTGTCACACATCTATTAGACACATTCTCAGATAAGGGCCAGAGCGTTGCGACGGCCATACTTAGGGCCCTAGAGGATACACTGGATTCGGGCATGGTAGATTTTGAAGATTTTTGTAGGACTATCATTGACACTGGGAAGAGTTTGATGTGGAGGCTAATGTACAACTAGTTGGAAAAGTCAAGTTGGGCTGAAGTTAGGAGACGAACCTGATTTCAAGTACGAGTTTGAGTTTGAGTTTGAGGAACCCGAGTCGAAGAGACGAGCCTGAAGATGAGGCTAAACCTGAGCAAGAAATTGAGCATGAGCCTAAAGTCAAACAAGAAATTGAGGCCGAGTGCAAAAGCGCGTAAGCTGGCACGAAAGTTAACTAGAATCTTAGCTTAATCAGTGTTACCTCGGATGATGAAACTCCACCGCCAAGTTCCAATAGTACATGGAGACTGGATAAGTGAAGACGAAGATTAGAATTTTGGAATAATAGTTTTTCCATTTTATTTCTTTTTGCAATTTTTTATTATTTCAAATAAAAATAAAGGGCCAAAGATAGTAGGAAATTTAGTTGGACTTAATTATAAACGTTGTTTTTAATTCTCTTTTATTAAATGAAATTAATAAAATTGCATAAATTTTATTTTTATTTCTTTCTTCTCCCTCCGTTAGAAAATACTTCGTATGGTGTTACACTGTCGAGAAATCCTAAGATAAAATTGTTTTGTTTCATTCAAAGGAAATATCTCGACAAACACAAACTCAAGCAACTATGTTTAGAGACTTGATGAGAGCTGTGCAAGATTTAGACAGACAGCAGGCTCAGGAGCCACCCCCGAATGCAACAAGAGTTGATAACACGAGTTCGATGGTTGAACAGTTTCGTCGTTTCAAACCACCATCCTTTAATGGTAAGGATGATCCTTTCGCGGCTGAGGAGTGGCTGAGGAGACTTGAAGGAATTTTTGAATATCTGAACTGCAACGATACTTAGAAAGTTTCTTGTACGAAGTTCATGCTGATTGACGATGCTAGCCATTGGTGGAAATCGACTCACAGACAGATCTGCAGGTCACGAAGAACGTAGTCTCACGTGGAACCAATTTAAGGAAGCATTGTTAGGTAAATATTTTCCTCAATCATTTAAGGACCAAAATGAGGCAGAACTTCTTCAACTCACGTAAGGGAAAATGCCGCTTGGAGAGTACGAAAGGAAATTTGAACAACTGTCTAGATATGCACCGCACATGGTTAGCACCAAGCTGACGAAGGCCAAGAGGATCGAGATGGGATTACGGCCTGAGATCAAAGGAATCATGGCCGCCGAAGAGTATAATACTTACGCAGAAGCTTTACGTCGGCGCAGTAATCTCTCTCTTGGATTAGGGTTGGAGGAGAAAATCCTGCCCAGCCTTCGGGTTTCTAAAAGCGAGAATGAAATGAGTCGTATCTGAAAAATGGAAATGGACAAAACAAGAAGGCTAATAATGGATCAGGATTAAGCAAACTTAATGAAGTCATCCCGCCATGCCCTAAGTGCGGTAGGACCCATAGGGGCGAGTATCTATTCGAAAAAAATGTGTGCTATCCATACGGTAAGTCAGGTCATATAGTCTGAAATTGCCAAGAACCCCTACCGAAAAGAGACAACGAACAGGGCAAAAGGATAGAAGCCAGGGTTTTGCGCTTTAAACCAAGAAGAGAGGCAGGTTAAGCATCAAGAACGCTCTGACTAGCTAAGGTAAATTTCGAGACAAAATTTTTTTTTTTAGGAGGACAAATTGTAGAACCCCAAATTTTAGAATCAATTTATATAACTGGACTAAATAATTTATTTTGTGAAGAATGAGTTTTAATATATTAATATTGGGCTCGTTGGGTAGCTCGCATTTATTTACGATTAACGGCTAGAGAAAAGTATTTTTGGATAAGCCAAACTCAAGATAGAGACGATTAAAAGTTTCTATGGTTAAATGATTTTAAAATGGACTATTTTTTTTTTGTGAATAGCATTTCGGCCAAATTACATATTTCCATTTGAATTCCAAACTCTTTTTTTTAGCCTATATTTCTCTCTCTCTCTCTCTCTCTCTCTCTCTCTCTCTCTCTCTCTCTCTCTCTATTTGCATTAGAATACCAACAACCTAATTAATCTATACTTCTAAAGTTTGTATTTTAAAAACAATTTGTAAAGCTTAACCAATAAAATTTATCCACCCCACGTTTTATTCAAGAAAAATAGCTGGCAGTTTTATTTTACGTACTCCTCCACGCATAGAAAATATTAACTTTCTTCAGCAGCCTTGTAGCACCTATTTGCAAGTTTTGCATCCAGTCGTTCAATATCCAATACAATTCACATTCATAAGAAATAAAGTGTGGAGCTATGTGCTATTAGCTGTTTTCCACGACTTTCTAATTATTATAGTTATATATGAAATTTTAATTACTTCAGTTCAGTGCTCTTTTCGAGATAAATCATGAATGAGTTCAGTTAAACTTTCAAGTTTCAGTTTATTTGCAGCACTTACATGAATTATCATTGTCATTGTGTGATAATTCTCAGTTTAGTTTAATAAGATGATTTTTTATAAGTAATTGTAATTTTTGAACTGATTGTGGAATAGCAAGCATTTCACTAACTAAAATTATTTGTACTCATCCCTCAATTTAACAATTTTTCAGGTAACATTTAATGTATTAGGATGCGTGACAGGTTGGTGAAGCTATCGTGCCAATAGTCGCTAAATAAATTTAGATTTGTTTAAGATGCTTTATTTAATAAGACAATTAGCATCACAATTTCAGATTTTTAGCATTAGGCTTTAATTTATCAAAATTAATTAATGTTTTGAGGCTTATTTTTAAATGTTTAAGAATTATTCAATTGATTAACAATTGGTCATTTTATTAAAGTAATTTTCCGCAATAATTTAATTTCTCTATGAATTTTATTAACTTTCCTGAACCTTAAAAATTCTGGGGGGTTACATTAACCTTCTTCGTTTTCTTACTTTTTCATCTGTAATTGGTGCATTCTAGCTAGGTTTACCAGTTTCAATTGAAATTTAGCTTTATTTTATCATCTATTGGTGTGATTACGGGTTATTGATTGAGTTTTTGCATTTATTTGATTCAAACCATAACAAATTGGTATCAGAGTAGTGAAATTCTGGGAACAACTATGGAGACACGATAGAAAACAACAAAAGATCACCTCAGAAAGATAGATAAAAACATTAGTGATTTGGGCCTTGCTTATTCAACTTTGGCTGGTAAGATGGATTCATCTTATAAAGTTCTTAAAAATATGTGCTGTAAGCAAGATAGAGTAGAAGAGTTGATGCAAGATATGAATTCTAAGTATGAATCTATAGTGGCTATGTTGGCTACACTTAATGTAACATAGACAGAACAAAGGAAAAACAAATTGAAAGAGACAGTAGTGAACTGAAGTGGGCAGTGGTGATCTGGGAAACAGAAATACTAATAACCATAGGGGGTGTGGAGGAGGAAGAGCCTACACTAAACTGTCTAAGATCGACTTCTTAGTATTTGGAGGGGATAATCCAAAAGAGTGGGTGAGAAAGGCCAATAAATACTTTCAGCTGCATTTTAAGAATAATAAAATTAAAAAAATATTGATTTTATTGTGAGAGAATTTAATGATGGAGCAGTAGCCCCTTATAAACAATATTCATTGTATGTATATATTTTTTTTTTTTTTTGGTAAAGTGTATCTAATTTGACAATATAAATAAAAACAACATAAACATAAGTAATAAAAAAAAATTTAAAAAGTATCAATGCTTGCCTATCTTTTGAGAATATTGTTGAAAATTTATTTTCAAAAATAAAGTTAAATTTATAACACAAAACTCAATACACATTTTTGACATTTTGAGTATTTTCAATGAAAACATAGAAAACACTCAAAACAAGAAAAACAAAATTGATCTAAATAAAAATTAATATAAACAAAAAATCTAAAAATATAAAATTATAAAAATAAATTCTAAAAAATAAAATTCTAAATTCTTAAAAAAATAAAATTCTAAAAAAAATAAAATTCTATAAAAATGAAAATTCTAAATATTAAAAAAATAATTCAAGCCCTTATTGGTAATTTAAATAAAAAAATTTAAACAATTAATTTAAATGAAAATAGATTAAAATTCTCAATTCATTAATTTTTATTTCCTATATTGTTAATTTATTATTTGTTTGTATTTTATTTTTATAACAAAAATATTGTAACATATATTAAAATAATATTTTTCATCTCTATTTCAATTTTGACAACAATGATTTGAATTTTAATGAAGTAATAAACAAGATTACAACTTTTTCCATTCATTTTTCAAAAACTAATTTCTCATTTATTTCATCTCGTGATGCAAAATAAATAGATAAATTGAGATAATCTTTTCACCTTCATATTTAATTTAATAGATTGAATGTTTAAAAAATGTAATTGTATATTTAATAAATTGCTAAAAATTATTTGTACGATAATGATAAACAATAAAAATTAATAAATAAAATATTAAAAGATAATTACATTCATGGAAATACAATTACAATCAAAAATGAGTTTTATATGGTAATAATATCAACAATAACTTGAACCCAGTCAAGACTTTTTGGTAATTTAAGCTTTGATGATTGATGAACCAATGATATCAAATCTTATGGATTATAATGATCTTTAGGGCTACATTTTACGAAAAATGAAATTAATAGTTATTAATTTTATTGTGAGAGAATATAACGATTAACTACATAATATTGTACATTTGTTGGAGTGGTAATTCTTTGAAAATGTCATAAAGGTGAGTAAGAAACAAAAAATAAAGAAGTGTTAATACTTGCCTATGTTGTGAGAATATTGTTAAGGGGGATGAGAACAACATTCTATATATATTAATAAAATTAAATTAAATTAAAAATTAAAAAAGTTTCAAACATTAGTTCTAAACAATAATATATGTTTGGTAGGGTTTAAAAGTAATCTTTTAGGAGATTTTGAAAAAAAATTAATAAAATGCGTGGTTGAAAAACTGATAAAAATTGTGAATTTTACAAAAGATGTGTTTGAAAATGAGGGAGAAAAAAAAAAATTAAAAAAAACTAAACCAAACATGCTCATAATCACTATAATCTATGTATTATAAAGAATCTTTTCATATCCATTTCAATTTTGACAACCATGATTTGAATTTTAGTGTGGTAATAAACAAAATTACAACTTTCTCCATTCATTCCTTTCATCTACGTAATGCAAAAAAAAAAAAAAAAAAAAATCGAGATCAACTTTTCACCTTCATCTTTAATTTAATAGATTAAATGTTTAAAAATTTAATTGTACATTTATTAAATTGTTAAAAATTTCATATACAATAATATCGAACAATAAAAGAGTAATAAATAAAATATTAAAAAATAATTATACATTAATGAATACTAAGGGTGAATATGAAATTTCAAAAAGTTTATAAGAATAGAATCGTCCAAAAATGATTCTCCCTTTTAGGGCCTTTTAGATGTAGTACAGATTAAGCAATATGGTAGAGTGGTTGATTATATGGAGAGGTTTGAAGATCTTAAAGCCAAGACTATGCAGTCATTACCCAATCTTCTAGAATCATATTATGTCAGTGTGTTCACCAATGGGTTAAAAGGGGAGACTAGATCCATGTTGAAAATGATCAAGCCCTCATCATTAACTCAAGCCTTTAAAGTAGCATAATTACATGAGACTACCATTTCAGCCTTAAACAAAACCAATAAACCCAGAGAAGATGAAGCATAAAACCATTAAAATACTAGGAAAGATTAAAGGCACACATATATCCATCCTTATAGATAGTGGAAGTACCCACAACTCTATTGATGAAAGGCTGGTCAATTCCTTAGGCTACATAAATGATCTTACCAAGCCCTTGATAGTGACTGTGGCTAATGGTCAGAAGTTAGAAAGTGAATCAGTTTACCCTCCATTGATTTGGCAAATGCATGGGATGGAGTTCCAATACAAGCTTAGATCATTGAAGCTTGGTGGAAGTGATATGGTACTGGGTGTTAACAGGATGAGCCAATTTGGGCCAATAACTTTTGATTTCAGTCAAGGACATATCAATTTTGTTAGTGAAGGAAGAAAGGTGGCCCTCAGTAGTGAAGCCACCATCATTAACTTTGAAATGATCACTGGTCCACAAATGAGGTCATTGCTATCTAAGCAAACTTATGGAGTAATGAGTCAACTGTGGGCAATTGCAGAGGAAAAAATGACAATTACACCAGAGGAGCTAAAACCCATACTATCTGAATTTAGATGTGTTTGAAGAACCTAAGGGTCTACCACCAGCTAGGTCTAATGACCATCAAATTCCCCGGGCACTCAACCCTTCAAACTTAGACCCTATAGATGCCCCTTTATCTAAAAGACTGAAGTAGAGAAGTTGGTTAGAAAAATGCTATCTTTTGGACACATTCAAACCAACAACAGTCCTTTTGCTTTCCCTGTGCTCTTAGTAAAGAAAAAGGATGGCAATTGGAGGTTTTGTGTAGACTATAGGCAACTTAACAACGTGAATGTAAAGGATAAGTATCCCATGCCACTGGTTGATGAGCTAATTGATGAATTGAATGGGGCTAAGTACTTCTCCAAGATAGACTTAAGGGTCAAGTTATCATCGAGATAAGGGTGGTGAAGCCGGAGAACATGTACAAAATCATTTAAAACACATCAGGGACTATATGAGTTTAAAGTTATGCCTTTTGGGCTTACTAATGCACCAGCAACCTTCCAAAGATTGATAAATAAAATATTCCTAGACCAATTGAGAAAGTATGTCATGGTGTTTTTTTGATGACATCTTGGTGTATAGTGAGGACATGCTAAGCCATACAGTACATGTGGGAGTTGTATTACAGATATTGAGGAAGCATGAGTTATAAGCCAAGCTTAGTAAATGTAGTTTTGGGCAAACTAAGGTAGAGTATTTGGAACATATCATAAATCATCAGGAGATCCCAAGAAGGTTGAAGTTATGCAGACTTGGCCAACTCCAATTAACCTCAAACAGTTGAAGGAGTTTTTGGGATTGACCGGTTATTATAGGAAATTTGTGAAAGGATATGGAACTTTAACAAAACAACTGACTGATTTGTTGAAGAAAGACAGTTTTATATGGACAGAGACAACTGAGACAGCATTCAACAAGCTTAAAATGGCTATGAGCACTACTCCTATACTGGCTTTGCCAAATTTCATCCAACCATTTGTGATACAAACTGATGCCAGCTATGGGGGTATAGGAGCTGTTATGAGGCAGAACATGAGGCCTTTATCATACATCGCAGCAAATCAATGGACCAAGGAATCGGAATATCCATCTATGAGAAAGAGCTGCTGGCTCTGGTAATAGCAGTAGTAAAATAGAGGCATTACCTAGAAGAACATCATTTTGTAATTAAAACAGACCATCAATCTCTTAAGTACCTACTGGAACAAAGAATCACCACTCCTTTGCAACAGAAGTGGCTCACCAAGATGATGGAATTAGACTATGAAATACAATATAGAAAAAAAGTGAAGAATGTAGTAGTAGATACCTTATCTAGGATGGGAAAAGGAGAGTGCAGTGCATTGACACAATTTACCCTTGCATGAGTAAAAGAAGTGATAAATAGCTATGAAGGAGATAATACAGCAACAGAAAAGATTCACCCCGGTGATTGACCCAGATCAATCATACGAGTACTGTAATGGGGTACTCAGGTATAAGGACAAACTGTATATTGATAGTGGAGAGGATATCAAGAGGACGATGATACAATGCATTCATTCATCCCAAGAAAGAGTACAGGCACGTATCATGAGAGCTAAGCAATATTTTTTCTAGCCAGGCATGTCTATAGATATTAAGATGGAGGTTTTGCAGTGTGATATATGTCAAAGGTGCAAAGGAGAACATTCTCCTTATCTAGGTCTCCTTCAACCTCTGTCAATCCCACAACATCTTTGGAGTCACATTTCTCTAGATTTCATTGAGGACCTACCTAAATCTGAGGGAAACGATGTCATAATAGTTGTAGTGGATAGATTCACCAAATATGGCCACTTTCTTACTTTATCTCATCCATTTACAGCTAAAAGGGTAGCCCAATTATTTCTAGACAACATTAGTAAGCTGCTGCATAAACTACCACAGTCCATAATTTCAGACGAGACAAGATTTTTACAAGCTCTTTTCGCAAGAGTTATTTAAGCTTTTGGGAACCAAGTTGCACTTAAGTACAGCTTATCACCCTTAATATGATAGGCAAACAGAAAAATTAAATCAATGCTTGGAGATGTATCTCAAGTGCATGACACATGATAGACCTAAGGCTTGGGCTAAATAGATTTCATTGGCTGAGATGGTGGTACAACACTAACCATATAGCCATATAGAGAACACTTTTGAAGCATTATATGACACTTTCCCTCTTTAGTTGGCCTTGGGACCATACCAACAAACTAATCTGGCTGCAGTTGAGGATTTGCTACAAGAGAGATATAAGATGAATAAACAATTGAAAGAAAGTTTAGCACAAGCAAGTGCTAGAATGAATCATTAGGCAAACAAAAACAAAACTGAGAGGCAGTTTATAGTTGGTGGCTGGGTTTACTTGAAGCCTTGAAGCTTCACCTTTATAAACAACAGACAGTGGTGAAAAGAGACAATCAGAAATTGAGTCCTAAATACTATGGCCATTTTAGAGTAGAAGCAAGAATTGGAGAGGTTGCCTACAGATTAACACTTCCAACAAGGACTAAGATTCATCCCAGTTTTCATGTATCTCTGCTCAAGAAGAAGATTAGGGACAAGGCTATTTGTGTAACAGAACTTCCATCTGGTATGAATGCTCAGGACCTAGACAAGAAACCTTTGAAGATCCTACAGGCTAGAATATTTAAAAAGGGAGAAAGGGCTGGAGCAAAATGGTTAATTCAGTGGGCTAATTAGTTGTAGGAATAAGCTACATGGGAAGATTCAGAAGAGATTCAGCAGCAATATCCAACATTTAAACCTTGGGGACAAGGTTTAGATAAGTAAGGAGGTTGTCATGAAGAAGAGGGAAGAGAACGAAGAAGAAATGGAACCAAGTAGACAGAACTGGGAAAGGAAGAAGAAGAGGATAGTCGTAATTAACAAAAATTCAAATTCAGCAACAACGTCGTTTTGGTTTAAGTTAATTTTGTTAAGCGTTTTAGACTTTCATAAGTTGTAATGTGTGGAAACACTTTTTCATTTCATGCTGGGATATAGGATGTGAAACAGGAGAGAGAAAACATTGTGAAAAATTAACAAAATTTGGCAGTGAATCTCCTCCCATCACCTTCTCTGATTTCTTCTCTTTCATTTCACTTTTAACCTACTTCGTTTTCTTACTTTTTCATCAGTAATTGGTGCATTCTAGCTGGGTTTACCAGTTTCAATTGAAATTCAGCTTTATTTTATCATCTATTGGTGTGATTACTGGTTATTGTTTGAGTTTTTGGGTTTTTGCATTTATTTGATTCAAGCCATAACATCCTCCACCGATCATCTCAAAAAACTGTTCACCGCCTCAATCCATCATTAGAGAGCCTACGATCAGATCCGAAGTAGTATACTAGTATAAATTCCATTAAATTGCACGTGTTCAAAAATATTGATATCTATCCAGCAAGTCTAACTATCATCAATAAATATGAAATATACGTATGATAGACCAACACGTAAAAATATCGAAAATTCAGTTGCACCTGTAACAAAGCGGATTTCATGAAACCAAGTTCCTCCTCAATAACACAAGTATCCACCACAAACAAGAAAATGTTACTACTCCCAATTTGCGCCTTCTCATTCGTAGCCGTTGTCTCATACTCAATCGTGGTGTACTGCGGGAAGAGCTCAGCAGGCAAATTCTGGTCGGATATCGACTGGTAATGCGGCGGGAAGTAGTTACGCTGGAGGCAGAAGCTGCAGATCCAGATCTTATTGACGGAGGAGAAATCGACAATTGCAAAAGGGTTGATGACGGATCGGCAATTGCGGCAGCGAAGCGGGGAGTAGGGTAGGAGCGGGGTGGTGGATGGGAGGGGTTTTAAGGGAGTGTAGATAGCGGAGATCGGAATTACGCAATTCGCTGCGTCAGATTTCGTGCCGGGAAGAACATTCCATGGCATTCGAACGGAGTCCTGGAATTCTAGGTCGAGAAATTCCGTCATTTTCCGGCGATGCTCCGGTGATCGTTCAGGTGGTGGAAGGAGTTAATTTTAGTGGCACTTTAACGACATTGATTTTGGTTCAAGTTTTTTCTTGTTCTTATTTTGGGCCCAAGCCCAGACAAAGAAACTGAATGGACTGGACTTGATGATATACAGTTGTAGCAAAAGAGAAGGTTTTTTCATAAATAACCATAATAAATAAAATATTTTTAAAATACTGTCATATTTTTTTTATTTTAAAAATACTATTTTTTTTTGTATTTTTGTAACACTTGTTGTTACATGTTACATTTGTTATTAATAAATATAACAAATGTAACAACAAGTGTTACAAAAATAAAAAATAGTATTTTTAGAATAAAAAAAGTTAAATAGTATTTTTTAAATTATTTTATATTTTGTAGTGTATGGTAAAATTATCACAAAAGAGATAATGAGAAAAGTGAAAATTAGGCCTCCACCTATTTTTTTTTTTTTTAATTTTGAATTATTCTAGATAAAAAAAAAATCAGAATTATTATACATCATGTATTCTTAGTGTTAACATAAAAGACTATTTAATTTAATTAATTACATTTAAAAACCAAATTGTAGCCGTTTCAACTATTTTTAAGGAACTAAATCTTACAATTTCTAAAATTATGGAGTAATTAACGTCAATTGATTTAATTCTCAAATTAAAATTCATAGTCATTTAATTTTCTTCGTCTCTCACACACAAAGCTTAGTAATAACTTTTCAACGCCTATGACAATTAACAAATATAAATATTAATCCCAAAAGTAAAAACATCAATATTGAAGATCACTATATGAACGAAGAATTTTGAAGTTAACACATTAATTAAGATGCTATAGCAATGCTAACACCAATCATGAACAAAGATGGAAAACAAAGTCAAACAAATTTATCTAAACTACCTTGATAAAATACGAATTGGATAAAATGGAGAATATAAATTGGTTGAATAATCAACTATATTTTGTCTTATATTATTGTCGTTATTTCATCAAAATTTTGAAATATATCAATAACAAAAATTTGTATACTTACTTTTAAAATTCAATTTCTAGCAATAACTTTTAATAGATACGATGAAGAATATCATTAGTACTTTTAAGAAAAATCAATGGTTTTAGATAATTTTTTTAAGAATAATAACATTTACTACTAAATAATAATTCGAATCGAAACAACGATTACATATCTTACCTCCTAGACGATTGGTTGAGGCTAGATAATATACTCCACACTGATAATTTCAATGCAACTCAAACACCAGTGAACGATACAAGAAAAGATACCGGTAAATATTCAAATCGTCATTTTTGAATATTTTCCTAGATCAAAACTTCATTTGTAATAATATTAAATACAACTTTGTCTTTGTTTTGATATGTATGATGAAAGTGTCAAAATAATTAAGATTTGCAGCATGCTGGAACTAGGAATTATTGATTAGATTGATTCTTCATCATTAAATTTAAGATAGAGACTTTGGAAAGATGGTTGGTATGTTACCGTCAAATTCGAATTTAAAAAGTGGATAAATTTGTGGAATAAAGCTTTTCAAAAAAAAAAAAAAAGATAAAAGATAAAATGAAAGTTTAATTAAGATAACAATACAAAATTATAGGCCTCTCCAGTAATTTAAAATTTTTATTAACATTAAATTGGCCTCATTAAAAGTTATATAAGTTTTAATAGATAATCTAGTAATAATATAATTATAAATTTATCCAAGTATATTTAAAATTTATGTTTATAAGTAGTGTATATATGTAAATAATCTATAAGAAAATTAGTACTTCTATTTTTTTGGATGGGGTTGGGGGGAATTGTCTATAAGTCAGTTGTAGGTGACTTGTTCCAAATTAGGTCAAAACACTTTTTAAAATTACCATTAAGTCATACTATTTTAGCCATATTTCAATTAATTCCATAATTACCTCTGTGATCCATAGTAATTAGAATTAAATCTGATTTAAACTACACCGTAGCAACGCACGTAGCCACTATCTTCTCCCGCGCCTCTTACTGGTTATTGCACCTCACGGCTGGCGTTTCACGACTCGCCGCCGGCCACCCCAAACCTTTCTCAATGTTTTCGTGAGTCATAATAGTAGATTCACAGTTATTTTATATTCTTATTCTTTCCAACCATGTAAAAGATAAAAACTTTAAACTTTAACAGTTTGCGATTTGATGTGAACCACAGACCGGCTAGGAATGACTCGTTACATATTTCGGTGGGGGCCAATAACGAGATCAAGAGCAAAGAAAATCAAGGACGCCATACAAGGTCTTATCCAAGCTACGTGGGCCAAAATCAACACCCAAAGTGCAACAAGCAAGACACCAACCTTCAAAATGAGTATGACAAATGAATAGCCAACTTTGGTACATTTGATTCAAACTAAGGACCATATTAAATGCATATTGGAGGCTAGTGGAAGATTGGAGGGCCAAAATGAGTATGATTCAAAGTTTAGAGACCAAAACGCGGAGGAGTGGCATTTATGTCTGGGCAATCACCCAAGCAAAATGTGGGGCAATTGCCCCATACCATAAATCAAAAACAGTTTATCCTGGGCGATCTCCCGAATTGTACTAAGCGATTGCCCAGGCCAAATTCCAGAAATTTGAGATTTTTGTTTCCTTTTTCATTTAGAACTCTATGTTGTTAAGTTTTTAGTTATATTTTCAAATTAGACTAGGATTTCATTGATTTTTGCATATATAAACAATTCTCATTATAAACAAACATAATTATTCATTGAGAGAATACATAAAAGTAATATTCACTTTTTTTCCTTGTTCTTAATTGAACTAACCAAACTTATCAAAGATTTCGCAAGTCTTTGTTACGTTTATTCAACTTGGTTCTTTGATTCAAGAAATCATCAAGTCAAAGTCTTGCGGCTTGATTTTAGTTTTCTTGGGTTCATTATCAATCTTTGTTGTGGGTTCCGAGATTCAATCTTCTTGGATTCAATCTTTGTTGTAGGACAGGTTGGCCACATTGGCCAGGTTTTTGAATAGATTAAATATGGATATAGCCAATATAGTTGAATTATACCACTATGTAGAGTTGGAGGACATGGTGCACATGGTTTGAAGGTGGAGAGGCAATTGAAAAGAAAATGGACAGTAAGGTATTCTTCGAGATTTAACCCTCATTGAAAATCGAAGTGGGATAATAATTATGTGAGTGATGAGGCAATTTCAAAGGAGTAGACCAAACCACCTAAGGGAAAAGAAGATGTAACTAGCAACAATAAACTTATGTCAGATTTCCAACATTCTAAGAATAAGGATATCAAATGTTTTAAATGTTTGGGTTCTGGGCACATTGCGTCACAATGCCCAAACAAAAGAGTAATGATTTTGCGTGATAATGGAGAAGTGGATACTGAAAATGAGTGTGATAGTGATGTGATGCCTGAGTTGGAGAATGGTGGTATAGAATACCCTATAGAATGTGAAGCCTATTTGCGAGACATACTCTTAATGCACAAATTAAGGTAGATGATTTGGAGAAGCAAAAAAAAGTGAGGTAGAAATACAAGAAAAGAAAACTAAGGAGGAAAAAAAGAGATTAAAGCTCAAAATAAAGTAGAATCACGAGAGAAAAAAGATAAAGAGCCTACAGAGAAAAAAAGAAAGACAAAAGTGGGTTTCTTTGTAAAAGAAAGTAAGATTAAGATGACTCTCATGGAAAATCAATAAATGATTTTGCTAGGATACAAAGAATCATACCTTGTACTTAGCAAAACTAACCAATCTCTATCCAGTTTGACTATTTCTTTACTGCAGGAATTTGAGGACATGTTTCTTGAAGGGATGTCTAGTGGTTATCACCTATTAGAGACATTGAACATAAAATTAACTTTGTACATGGAGCTGTTATTCCAAACCGACCAGTCTATAAAAATAATCTAGATAAGACAAATGAGCTTTAAAGGCAACAAATTGTAAAGAAAAATAAACAATATATAGATAAAGCTAAAAAAGGGCTGTAGACATATCTTTGAGCCTAGTAATTGGGTTTGGGTGCATATGAAGAAGGAAAATTTTCTGCCTGTAGACGATCTAAGTTACATCCTAGGGAGGATAGGTCCTTTCAAAGCATTGAGAGGATAAATAATAATACTTATAAGCTTGACCTTCTCAGGTGAGTATAATGTGTCTGCTATTTTTAATGTTTCTTATCTTTCTCCATTTGATGCATGTGATGATTCGAGGTCGAATCCTTTTAAGAAGGGAGGAGATGATGCGAACTATAGACCAACTAGCAATAACTCGTTACATATTTCGGTGTGGCCAATAACGAGATCAAGAGCAAAGAATATCAAGGACGCCATATAAGGTCTTGTCCAAGCTACGTGGGCCAAAACCAACACCCAAAGTACAACAAGCAAGACATCAACACTCAAATGAGTATGACAAAGAAAGAGCAAATTTTAATACATTTGATTTAAACTAAAAACCATATTAAAGGCATATTGGATGCTAGTGGAAGATTGGATGACTAAAATGAGTATGATTCAAAGTTTGGAGACCAAAACGCAAAATGGTGGCATTTATGCCTAAGCGGCAATCGCCCCACACCATAAATAAAAAACAGTGGCTAAAATTTTAGCAGGCCCCGAATTTTTGGGATTTTTGTTTCCTTTTTTCGTTTAAAACTCTATTTTGTTAAGTTTTTAGTTATATTTTTGAATTAGATTAGGATTTCATTGATTTTTGCATATATAAACAATTCACATTGTAAGCAAACATAATTATTCATTGAGAGAATACATAGAAGTGAGATTCACTTTTCTTCTTTGTTCTTAATTGAACTAACCAAACTTATCAAAGACTTTGCAAATCTTTGTGGCATTTATTCAACTTGGTTCTTTGATTCAAATTCAGGGATCAACCATGTTTTTAAAGTCTGAGTTGGACAAAATTAACAGTCACATAAACAATTATATCTGTAATTCATCATTTCTGTTAGTTGAAACGGTAGAGACACACATATAGACTAACGAGATTTATGATATTTAGTTGAATGACTAACGAAGTACGATTTAAAGCTTAACTTTATTCGTACATGATGCAAAGTACGAAAGTCATTCAAGTTTTCCACTGTTTTTACTTTTATTGTTTATTCTTTTTATTTTTAAGTATTAGTGATAAATAACCATATAATGTCTTTTTATCTAATATATGTGCATCACATGCAAAATATATTTAGTGATTGTTTTGCGATGGAATTCGTTAGTAGGAACCTATATGCTATAAAAGTATGATGTTGGAGAACCCAAATGCTCAATTGGTAACAGCATTCTACATAAGTTATCCTTAAGGGGGGAGGTCAATAGTTCAAATCGTTGGGGACGCGACAGAAATTCAGTTTGGAGTCCAACTTCCAGTGAGACAATACGTAAACTAACGGTGCACGAAATAGCCCATGGGTGAAAAGCCTGTAAAGAAAAGTTCATGGTCGTTACAAGTAGACTCCGAAGACTCTTCATAATGAACATTAAAATCAGAATCATGTTTTTGAGAAGATGGCTTACTTAAACTTTCAGCAACTGAGAGAGGACGTTCAGACTCCTCGTCTCCCGTCCTTTCATACTCATGACCGTCTTCTTCACTTTCATGATTTGTAGACCCACTATTACCAGTTCTAGGTCCATCACCGACATTTCCTTCTTCATTAGATTCTTGAACACTTAGGGAGACTTCTTTGCTTAGAAAAGTGACTGGATCTTTAGATGTTTGACAGGGCAGTGA
The DNA here is from genome assembly GCA_023638005.1 of Forsythia suspensa. Lineage (NCBI taxonomy): Eukaryota > Viridiplantae > Streptophyta > Magnoliopsida > Lamiales > Oleaceae > Forsythia > Forsythia suspensa. Next base: position 36,867,853 of record CM042671.1, read on the forward strand.
TTTTGAGTGGCTGGCTCGACGACTGATAGGCAACAATGTGCGTAGATGGTTCAAACGGAGGTGCAATAGCAGCTGAAAGAGCGTTAGGGTCTGAACTAGAGGGTTTTAGTCTTCGTGCACTTCGTCGGAGACTCCTCACCAATGACATTTGTGGTCCCATCTCAGTTTCAGCAGTAGGAAATAATATATAAAAATATATTCTAGATTTGTAGAAGGAAGGTATTTAGAAAACTTAAAATTATATTTAAATATTTCCTTCCTAAATAAATCCAAGAGAATAAGAAAAGATCTTTTAACCTATAAGAGAGTTGTTCTTGATATTCACGTCATCATGTTGTTTTATATAAGTAAACAAATAAAATCCACAACCCATTGATTTGAAAAATAATATGCTTACCATTCAGTCAGTCAGAATTGACAGCAACGTGACTAGTCAGAACGTAAATGCAAACCTCCTCTTTTGTCATTAAAAATCAATAATATTAATTAAGTGAGCCAATATAAAAAGATGAAAAAATATGACACCATATTTTTCGTTATAAATTACAAGTATGGTATGCTAGTAAATCTATTTTGTTATATGGGGGTCATCTTTTACAACAGTATGTAGTTCGTATGTTAAAGTAGAGACTTCTAGATTAGATTATTTTAGAAAAAATTAGACTGAAATACATGTAGAGCTTTATCAATGAATTGTTGATAGTATATAAGTAGGTGTAAGTAGGGGTGATCAGATTTGTCGATGAATTATTTTGCCTTCTTCTTTTATTGGTGGTCCAAGGAATATGCAGAAAAGATATATAGATGCGATGGTGTTAGTTCAAAAATATGGCAAGCCTGATATGTTTTTTACTATTACTTGTAATTCAAATTGGTCTGAAATTAAATAAGAGTTAAGATACAATGATGAGACGTAAAATCGACCTGACTTGATTTCTCGAATTTTTAGAGCAAAATTAGAAGAACTAAAAAATGATTTGTCTAAAGAATGAATTTTTGGCACTATTGCTGCGTGTATTTATATGTGTGTGTGTGTGTGTGTGTGTGTGTGAGAGAGAGAGAGAGAGAGAGAGAGAGAGAGAATTTTAGAAAAGAGCACTTCCACTTGCTCATTTTTTATTAATATTACGTCATGATAGAAAGTTAGTTTTCATTGATTTAATTGGTAAATTTGTGTGTGATGAGATTTCTGATAAAGATGAAAAAACTTCATTTACATTCAGCTGTTTTAAAACATATGATGCATAGTTCGTGCACCACACTAAATCTTACTAATGTTTGTATGCAACCAAATGGACTATATAGGAGCAAATACCCAAAAGAATATATATTGGAGACTTCTTATGTCGATGATGCATACTCGAGATATAGATGTCGCAATGATAACAAAAGAGTTAAGATTAGAGGCCAATTGTTAGACAATATCGTATAATTCGTATTTAATTGTAAAATTCGATTGCCACATTAATGTAGAAATTTGTTCAATCGTTAAGGCTGTAAAATACTTATATAAATATGTTTACAAAGGACGTGATGGGATAACTTCTATGTGGGTGTTGATAAAGATGTTGAAGTTATTGATGAAATTAAAAAGTTCTAATAAGTTAGATGGATTTTTCCATCGGAGGCTGTGTGAAGAATTTTTGGATTCACTCTGTTTGAAGTGCGTTCATTGGTTATTTCACTACAACTGCATTTGCCAAATAGTCAATTAGTTACGTACCAAATATTTGACGATCTACAAAGAATTATTAGTGGAGATCATGCACAAAAGACCATGTTAACTAAATACTTTAGTATGAATGTTATGGATGAAATTGCAAAAACACTTTTGTCTAGAGAATTTCATCATTACTTTGTTTAGGATAGCAAGGAAAAATGTTGGACTCATAGAAAAAAAAAAAAGGTCATGTTATTGGAATGATTGTGGCTTCCAATCTATCATAAAGTGAAAAATATTATTTGAGAGTTCTGTTAAATCATATTCAAGGATCGGCCTCTTTTGAAATTCTCAAGCTTGTGAATGGAGTTTCGATTTCTTCATTTCGTAAGGCTGCACTTCTGCACGATTTGTTAAGTAAATATAATAATTGTGAACTTTATTTGCAAGAAGCCTCGACATATCAGATGTCTGTCTTGTTGAGGCGTTTATTTGCTACTATTTTGGTGTAGTGTGCTCCAACTAATTCAGTGAATTTATTGAATAAATTTAAAAGTTATCTTTATGAAGATTATATACCATTTGATATGTATTCCAAAGAAGCACAGTTAAAGGCATTACAGTCTATTAATTCATTGTTGGAGCCGATTGGAAAAAATATCAATGAGATGATTGGTCATATTGTTCAATTATTCATTCTGAATTCCTCTTCTATACGAAAATGAAGGCCCAAATTCTCAATGGATATATCATCCTTCATGTGCTTAAGATTCTTTTTGTCATCTTTCCAAGTAGAATGGAGTTTATTGGTGATGTAGGAGATCACAAATGACTCGTCCATATTCATGTTATGTTGTTGAAAATGATTATAAATGTACACTATCTCATGAAATTGCTCCATAACTTTTTTACTATCTACCATTCTATATTGATGGAATTTCGATGCTAAAAACTTCTTACTTGTGGCATCTTCTGATACGTATTTAGCCTTTAGTGCATCTAAATTTCCTTTGCAATTTTCTTGTCATGATATTGGTCGAAGAGAGCATCGAATATTGCATTGCAGATGTGACCCTTGCAAATATTATCATCTTGTTCACATTTTTGCATTGCTCGTGCATTGGCTAAAGTTTCATTCTTTGATTCTTCTAGTTTTGGAGTTGTGAGTATGTATACCACATTCAAAGCTGTGAGAAGAAAGTAACTTTTGTTTTGTCATCACCAAAATTTGTACCATCAAACCTTTCTAACTTCACGAAATCAACCGTGAAGTCCTTTAGTGAAGACATAGGAAGGAAGACCCATTGCAACACACAAAATAAAGTCTTAAGATTGTTAGTCGTAATACTCTTTTGCAATGACTAAAAATCAAAATTTGCAGTAAATTCCAAAGCACGTGATTGCGCTTTCTCTAAGACTTTATTTGTCCCTTACCAATAAGTGCACACGGAATCCAAATAAGCCTCCAAGATACAATGGAATCAAACTAATGTTTGTTGGCGTTTATGCACTAACAACAACAAAATCCGAACACAAGATTAATAGGACTTATATATATGAGGGTCAGTGTACTTCGATTCTACACTATATCGGAGTACAAAGCAAGTTATTAAAATGAAGAATTTGAGAAATGAGAACATAAAGATGGTAGATAAAAACAACATAGAGATTTTGATTTTTCTTTTCTTTTTTCATCTATCACCTATGAATTATACCAATCATTTTATAGAGTTAATTACAACATTTTCCAAAGGATACAACCATTGAATAATTCTTTACATTCAAATCATAACTGAAATTATCAAAAATAAGACCAAAATTAGATGAGACTGGGTGCCATCATGCGTTACTACGTGCTCTGGCGCTGTTGCGCGCGCTCCTACCCAGCAAACATGTTGGCCTTCGTTTGGTTTTTTTAGCATCTGGGTCATTCCTAATTTGGTCCCATTTTGATCATTCATTTTGTCTATCTTTTATTGCTTCAAATTATTATCAAAACGACATTTATTGAAAATCTCTCCAACATATACATATTAGAAGTCATTTGAACACAAGAATTTAAATTACATATATAGTATAAATTTTCAAAAATTTTGTTGCCTAAGTGATGTTGATTTCGTACTAACCAGGTATCTAAATATTCAAACTTCTCAACACGACGAACAATTGAATTTGCACAAGACACTATCCAAGCAATTGTACAGATAAGTTTGTATTTACTATATATGGTGTTTGTCCATAAAGTTTTTAAGTATTTTGTTATATGATACTTAGGATCTATGTATATTGCAAGATACTAATCTCATTTTACCAGTTTAGTGTTTTGACACTTTGACGACGTAGTAATTTGGTATATTGTGGTTAAAATTAATTATTGACTTTGATTTTATTTTGTTAACAAATTTTTAAACTCCACCAAATGAACGACAGTCCAAAATCTCTAATTTTGACCAATTTGGTCAGCTTATCTTGAGTAGGATGACAGTCCTACAAACAAGTACCCTAAAACCTAACTACTAAGTGTTGTAGTCGTACCAAAACATTCTCTCAATAAATTTATCGTGAAAACATCTGTGTACAAGTAATTTGTGGGTGGGTTTCGAATTTGGTGGTCCTTGAATCTTAGTTTGGCAAACAAGTCTCAATCAAAGGCCAAATTTTTTGCCATATCTAGCCTACCATATCATATATATTTGGCATGTGGCCAGACGTGAACATGTTTGGCTTGAACACGTATAGCACGCTCAACCCCAACTAGCTCAACGCGTGTTCAATATTATTTTCATATACTTTGGTAAATATACAAGTACAAGTGTAGCTAGTTGATCATGTATTAGACCCACAACAAGAGAAAAAACGTGTCATAGAGGTTTGTAATTTTATTTTCTATATCTATACAAATAATTATTAGATAAGTCTCACATTGATTATATACCAAAATATTAATTAGTATATAAGAATTGAGTTACTCTTTTTAATATAATTGACCGTTTAAGATACAACTACAAGTTTTAATATGGTATCAGAGTCCATTAAACTCAAATGAACAACTCGATCCATCTAAATTTCAAATGAGCGTTCGAATTCTAAGATTGGTGAGCTCAAACGAACCACCATCTTATGAGGCATGTCAAGAGATAAATCACATATATATTATATACAAAAATATTAACTAGTATATAAGATTTCGGACAACTCTTAATCACTGTTGTAAAAGCCTATCTAAACTACGTCTAGTCACGCCTCACACATCGCCCTTATCTCGCTCTCGCTTAGATCTCGTCCAGACTTGAAAAACTTGACGCTCGGCCTCTACGCCTAGCCACGCTTTATGCTTTTTAGAATATTGCTCTTAATAAAATTGATATTTTAAAATGGAATTCCAAAACTTAATAATAATTACACCATTTTTTTTCCAACTCTATTTTATGTCATGAATTTCCTCATCCAATTTAATCTCTGTAAATATAAGTTTATTAACATCCAAGCTCAAAAACAAAATTAAATACCCAGTATGTAGTATACTATACACAACAATATTGTATTAATCACACATCCTCCTGGTTCCCATAATTCTTGGCATCCATAACCTCTCCTCTTTTCTTGAAACGCCGATGATGTTTCTCATCAAATTTCAGCCGTCCCGTGTCCTTGAACCGCTGCCTCATCGCTGGATCCACGACACATTCCGGTGGTGGCACGGGGTATCTCACCGTGTCGTAACAATACGAATAATACATGTATTTTCCTATAAATTTTTTCATTGCATTCCTTTGTTTTGGGGTTATACTAGCATAGTCATCACTAGCAAGTTGGCCGTCATCTCGGGCAGCACAGTCGGTGGTTACGACCTCTTGCAGCGGATCGGCGACACAGCCGTGGAGGGCTAAGTCTGTGAATTCTGCCACAAATGGTGCATATTTGTAGTTGACTTTGTATTTGCCACCAGAAGTAGCCCAGTCTGAAGCATCCCATATGGTGGCATATAATCCCATGGGTTTTGATGGGAAATCTGCCCCCATTGCATCATTTCTTACTATCTCTCGGATTGGAACATCATCGATATAAAATCTGCATAATATTAAAAAATTCGAATTATTAAAAACCCTAAAATCAAATGAAATTTGGTCACATGTGGGTTAGGTTGTAGTATCACTTATGTCCATATTGTAGTAAACTCAATTATAAAGGTATCTCATATTTCATGTTTGGTATACCATCTAAATAATAAATCATGTTTGTTATGTATTATTGAACAATAATGTAAATATAATAAGAAACAACTTTTGAAATTTGTTAAGCAAGGCGTACACGACACGGTACTAACAATTCTTCTATTAATGTCTTTTTGTGTACTTTAAATCTTTAATTTTAGATGATAATGTCAATAAATCAAGTTTTATTTTTACTATATATATTTAGCGTCAATTGTGTCAATCATTTCAACTTACTTTGGAATTATCTACTTTAAATTCACAAAAACTCAATCAACATTTTGTTGGTGATTAGACACATAATTTATAAAAAAAATTCAAGTTATTGAATTTCGACAAGTGGCTATTACGTTTAGAGTTATAAAATAGGTTGAATGGGTCCTGGCCAACAATTTTATTAAAAAAGATTAAAAAAATTTAAATACTAACGCCAATATTAGACGAGTCTATCTATCGGTCTCATCAACATCGAACTCGAACAAAGCCAAACAAGAGTTGGCCACAAACCAGCTTAAGCCGCTCGGGCCCACATCTACCCCTCCAGTCACAGGTTGCATGTGAGTCAATCTCAATTTTAATTCCCACAATAACGTGTACATGACTTTTATCATTCGATATTATAGTATTGAATTTATAGAGTTTTTGTTAGTCAAGCAATTGAAAAAAGTCAAAATTGAGAGGCGGCCACAATTGACAAATTGAAAAGGGGATTAGCCAGTTGTACTCACATGATAATCTTTGTGGTCCAAAGTATACTGTAACGATGGAATTGTTTAGAAGGATCAAACCAAAGGTAATATCTTTCTTCTCTTCCTCTACTTGTGCTCCCATTTCCATACATATTTGTCTGAAATCTCCATCTTTTCCCTCTTATATTTCCCAAGAACTCGAAATCCAATTCGTCATGAGTCTTACGAAATACATCTCCATTTGTCATCTACGCGAAATAACGATCTTGAAAATTCGCAAATATTTAAAATTTATCATACGATCACTCTAGAAAACGCGCTAAATTTAAATACGTACATAAAATGCTACGACGATTCCTGCAGTGTAATCTGATGGCAATTTAATTTTTGCACTAAAGAAACCATGGTTGTAAAGATCGGAAGACTTGAAACCTGAGCCTGTAAAAAAACCAACTTTAAACTTTAGACATATAAAACCTCAAAATTCACATCAAACATCAAATAACTTGCAAAAACCTTAAAATACACAAACATGTAGAGATGGAGAGAGAGAGAGAGAGAGAGAGAGAGAGAGAGAGAGAGAGAGAGAGAGAGAGAGAGAGAGAGAGAGAGAGAGAGAGAGAGTAGGGTTTGCCTGTGTATTGGTTTAGATGAAGTTGAACGGTCTTATCATCTGGTGAACGAATGATATTTCCTTCACCAAAAAGATGGCTGAATCCATTGTTGAATGTAACAGTACTGTCTACGTTGAAGACAGCATCAACTGCACAGAGTAGATGGAGGGAAAGGACAAGAGAGAGAAAGCTTCTTGTTTTAGAGAGAGAATGTAACGTATCCATTCCTAGAGAGATTGTATTTTTTGAATCTTATTCCTTCAAATTGTCTCTGTTTATATGTACACACATGTATATATATGATATATAGATATATAATGAGAGAGAGAGAGAGAGGGGGGGATTTAGGGATATAAAAGGATTAAAGACTGGTTCAAATCATTATTAGGATTCTTTTTATATTATATTAGGTGTGTGAAAACTAAATTAATCTTTTTTCATTTGAGTAAATATTAAAATAAATAATTTTTTTATTTGAGAAAGTGTAAAATAAGAGAGTTATTTTCAAAAAATAATTTTTTCTTAAATTAAAAAATATATAAATTAGATAAATAATTTTACAGGTTCATTACAGTGAAGAACTTGACCTCGAATAAATATTAAAAAGCATAAATAGTTAAGTCACCAACTATATCATATATGATGATATATAAGTACCATTAAATTATATATTCTAAAAGTTTAAGCTTTAAAAGGTCACATTTATTAATTAATTAATTTTTTCTTTAACAAGTTTCTCACGGACATGCATGACTCATTTTTTCATCAAAGACCTGATATGTACACTTACCAAAATATTTCATCTTCAGACTTTTGTCATCTCTAATAACGTGTAAACTACTTTATTTAAAAGTTTAAACTTTATATTACAATTAAAGAATTGCTAGTGATCCGTTGAACTTATTTCTCGTGATATCTTAAAAGTTGGGTGATGATTTAACAAATATAATTTACTCGATTTCCTCTTAACCATTAATTAGTGAGAAATCATCCAACTCCTTATTTTTCTTTTTCAATCTTTTCAAGAAAAGTAAAAAAAAAAAAAATCCATAAAAGGATTAATAAAAGAAGAAGTTAATAAAATTGGTGGTTAGATAGTAATAATATTTCATTAAAGGATAAAGTTTCATTTAAAAAAAGTGGGCAATAAGTATGTCTCTTAAGTGTGACAATATATATAATGTACAAGACAAACAAGTCGAATCACGCGTATTACTTTTTGCCACTTTTAATGGCTGTCAAAATAAACGACTACACAAATTGCAAAAATATTAAAATAAAAAAATTAGTTGTTTTATTTAGAGTTAATTGCATTCAAAATCCCCATTATTTGTGTTATGTAGCAATATCATCTCTATTCAATTTTATTTGCAGATATCGTCTATATTCTTTCATTTTACTCGTACATATTGTCCCAAATAAATTTTTTTTTGATAATTTTACTCCTGATTTAAATAAATTAAAGATAGAATAAAATAAAAAAAATTACATTTAAAGTCCCCATTTTTTTTAAAAAATGTAAATAAATCATAAATTTTTTATTTTTATAAATTAAAAGAAAAAGAAAAGAAACCAAAAACCGTCGATTGCTCTGTTGGGGTTGAGGTGTTTGGGAAAGATGATCTTTTTTTTTTTTTTTACTTTTTTTTTTATTAATTATTTTAAATAATTGAATGTGAATATGCTATTTTATCTTTGTTAAATTAGTCAAATTTAGGTCGCAAGCTTAATTTTTTGTCAATTAACGGACAACTGGACAAAATCTAACTAGATTCCAAAGGTCCTTTCAATGAATATAGTTAGAAGATTTTGGACTTAATGATACATTTTTTATTCTTTCAAGTGAGAATCTATAATAAAAAAATAAAAAGTTTAGGATTTATTTGTATTTTTGAAAAGATTAGAGTCTCAATTGTAATTTTTTTTATTTTTTATTTTTTTATTTTAAGTTATTTAAGTCAAGGGGAAAATTGTCAAAAAATTTATTTGTGGACCATCTATACGAATAAATGAAAGAATGGGAACGATATCTGCGAATAAAATTGAATAAAAATAATATTGTTATAAAGTTGAAAGAACGAGGACTATGAGTGTAATTAACCCTTTTATTTAATGTTTTTAATTAACTTTTTGTTAAGATGTATGAAAATGATTTGTATGGAAGATATATGTATTAAGCGTGGATGATAAATGAGATAAGATAGACGTAGAGGTCATTATCGAGCTCGAGCTCACGAAAGGCCAACTCATGCTAGATGTGTGGAGGCCAAAAAAATATTTTATTTTAGTATTGAAAAAAAAAAAAAAAAAATTTAGTCCCCGTCTGATTGCGTTCCTGATTAATGTATTGTCGACTATGACGTATTTGTCACTTGAACGAGACCTTAAATCGAGGATCAAGTAAAATTGGTGTAGCCAACGGGATGAGCTCCAACTACATTATTCAAACAAACCTAACTCTTAAAATCAACCCGAGTCTCACATGTTCAACCATTATCTTTTGTCAATACGTAAACATTCAACCTTAGATTATTTATTACTTAGTTGTCAAAGTGTAACGTTAATTACTCGGCCCGGGCATAAAGCATATTCCAACAAAAAATATCACCATAATTTACGCTTAGATTAGACGTCTACAATTTGTCAGTAAGCACTCAAGACCTAGAGAAAATATAAAAACCCTTTAATCAAATAATATTATATTTTATGTACATGAATATTAAATTTCAGTTATAGTGAATTAATTAATAGTCCTAAATGAAATAATATATTTTATGTTTTTGAATATTAAATATCAATTATAATGAATTAAAAATATTTATAAAGATAAGAATGTTCTTAAAACATAGTTGTTGGCTGTGACTCGTGAAAAATTATGATAAGTTCCATAGGAGGAACAATCTGTCCACATGGCTACACTATCATTGCCGTGCAACTTGCTAGATTTTAGTATATATATATTTTTGGAAAATAATCTATTTTCTAGGATTAAACAAAATAAGCAGCTTAATTATAATCAGATAACCTTCATTTTATGGACAGTTGTCATACCAAATAATCTTAGCTTCTTATGAAATTAATTAATTTTATCATCACTCAAGAGTTGAAGTGGGGAAAGTAAGCTTAAAAAAAAGTAACTTATTTTTTTCCTCCATATCGTTCCCGTAACTTACTTTTACTCTTTTTAAGTAAAAAAGTTACTTTTTTATAATAATTTTCACCTTGTTGTCAAATAAGTAATTTACTCATTAATTGTCAACATTCGCAAATAATTTTTTTTTTTTTTTTTTTTTGGAAACCATTTTAAGCTTAGACAAACATGCATGAATTGAAAAACCAAGTTCATTTTACTTTATACATAGGGTAGGGAGGGTTTAAATTAAAGATTTTATTTTTAAAACCCTTAATTTTTATTTCAACTAATTAAAAGTCTCATTGATAATCTGCCAAGTCCGTTGTGGATTTACACTCCACGTCCAGATTATTTCGGGCCAGGTGTCTGGCCAAAGCATCAAAGTCGAAATTCAAAAATCCAATTCTGAAAAGTCTCTAATAATGCTTTTATTTTCTAGCACTTTTTCTTCTTCACCTGTTGAGACACCCTAATCTCCGTCGAGATTATTACCTTAGCCCTGTCCTACCATCTGTATAATGGAGTTCGTCATTTATCGACAAATTTTTCTGGATTTGGAAGAAAAAGATTCGTGCTAGTGAAATCATTTTGATTTTAACACATAAGCATGTATTTAGACTCTCAATTTTAGACTCAAAAGACGTTGGAGAAAGAAGACTATTACCCCTAGGTTGAAATCGTAATGTTAGTGTGCTAGTCTTTTTGTGACTTATTTGGTAATATGAATCGTACCCATACAAAATAGTACTAGGAAAAAAAAAATAAAATTTGTCTATTAAAATACTCTTTTATCTAATATTGTATAATAAATATACTCTTAAAACATTAATACAAACGATCTCAACAAGATAAAATCATCATGTCTTCTCGATTAGTCACAAAAAATAAGTTTTGCTATCACGTAATATTCACCCACCCGTAATAAATAACCTAATTGATGCAAGCTTCTTTTGTTTCTTAGAAGTGACAAACTTTTAGTTATTTGTAATAATAGAGTGTACAACAATTTGTCTAGTCATGTCTTATTGTCAATTGATAAAATTTTGATACAAAGTGGTTACACCAAATTAACAACTGCTCATTTGATAAATACATAGGAAGATATCGAAAATTTCCCCTTCAATTATTGATTTATTTATATATATAAGTAAGCAAATAAGCAGTGAGATTATTGCTAATTCTCTAACAATTAAATACTCAATACATTGTCGTTATTTTGCACCGTTTTAAGTTATTATATTTTATTGATTTAAGGGTAAATAGCACTAGGGGTCCCTAACATTTGGACCTTGTGACGATGGGGTCCCTAACCTTCTATTTTGAACTCCCGGGTCCTTAACCTATGAAATGTTCACCTGAAGTCTTTTTTTGACCAAAACTGTTAGTTTGACCGTTAAATGATCAAAATTTTGTTGAATAGACCAAATTACCCTTAAATTAAATGATAAAAAAAAAAAAAAAGAATAATAAAATAAAAATCGCAACTAAACCCCAACCAAGAAAATAAAAAATTACAACTAAACCCCCCAAACACTTCTTCTTCTCCAAAATACCGCCACCAACCACCACCCACACCCACCACCCACGGGAAATATTTTTGAGCAATCGCCGCCAACCACCTCCCACCGGTGAAAACTCCAGCTGAGACCCTTTGGAGCAGGAGATTATGTGAAAACTGTGAGTTTATGGAAAAAAAAAAAAAAAAAAAAAAAAAAAAAAAAAAAAAAATCCCAATGAGTGATTCCTTCAATCCAGCCCCAATTGGCCATGACTCGATCCCTCCCATGCCGGACCCGGACTCCAATGAGGGCGGACCACCCTCACCACCATCCTTATCAGTCTCACGCCAACCCAAATAGGCCCCGCACCAAAAAAACAGCACCACATCCGCGACGGACCTAGGTTTAACCTCTAGCGCCGCCGCGACCTACTCTACCAGACGCGTAACCACCGACCAACCTCCGGTCAGTTCGCCTACCAAGGAAGACCAATTTGATGTCTCCATTGGCGCCCTAAGGTTGGCGCCTACTAAATTGCCATCGAATTCCTTGCATGGGGTGACCCACACCCATTTTGAAAAATCAGTGAATGTAGTTTCATTTAATTTTGTTGCCATCGCCATTCTCATATCTATGTTTCTTGTCATGGCTATCTTTGAGTAGACCCTCACGAACACCTCACTGTCTCTCACGCTATCCTGTGGCCTCCATCGCCACACAAAATGAAGCGGCCGTAGGTGAGGCCGCAGACGATCAGGAAGACGAGGAGAGTGAAGGTGGATCTAAGGTTGGGTTTCAGCTGGGGTCTGGGGGTGGGTAATCTCTATTACTTTGTATATTGAGCTTTTTGGTGTTAATGGAGATGAGAAGCTGATTTATCGGTGGGTGGTGGTTGGTGGTGGTATTTTGGAGAAGAAGAAATGTTTGGGGGGTTTAGTTGCAATTTTTTATTTTGTTGGTTGGGGTTTATTTGTAATTTTTATTTTATTATTCTTTTTCTTTTTTTTAATCATTTAATTTAAGGGTAATTTGGTCTATTCAATAAAATTTTGACCATTTAACGGTCAAACTAACAGTTTGGTTAAAAAAGGACTTCAGGTGCTAACGTTTCATAGGTTAAGGACTCGGGAGTTCAAAATAGAAGGTTAGGGACCCCATCGTCACAAAGTCCAAAGGTTATGGACCCCTAGTACTATTTACCCTTGATTTAATACGATACTATATTTGATAATAATTTTTAGCTGTGTGTTTTAATATGATATTTAAAATTAATGCAACATAGTTGTAAAAATAAATATATGTATGGTGTGTAAAAAAATTGAGTGTCAACGCCGTTACAACAACCACTATCACCACATGACACGGTTGGCAACAAATCTAAGCACGGGAAGCATCGATCTGATCTTGTGTATATATTTTAAAATTTTGATGCGGAGCATCACTAGAACATAAAAATATTTTGATAATAATTTTTTAAATTACTTTTGGAACCATAATTCATAATTCCTACAACTAAGATGTGTATAGTTCAGCGGGAACATGCAGCACAAATGAACCTAAAAAGTTGGGATTTTGGCACAAATAATCCTTAACGTTTAGTTTTGGCACTTAAGTCTTTAACTTATTTGTTTTGGTGCGTAATTGGTCTTTATTTGATGAAAAAGACTAATATATTATTAATTTTAATAAGAAAAAATTGCAATTAGGTTACTAACCTTTGTAAAAAGTGCAAATGAGTTCGATACTTTATTTTTTATAAAAAATTGAAGAAAACTAACGAGTTTTTCTTCTTTTCTTTTCTTTTTTGAATTAATACTTTATTGACCAAATTGATAATATACTAAATTATTTTGTATATTTTACGAACTATTATAAAATAACTAAAATTTAAACTCTTAATTTTTAATAAACGTGTCAAATAAATTTATTATTTTTTATTAAAAAGTAATTACATTATTTAAAATTTAAACTTTAATTTTATCATTATAAAAGAAAAAAAAGAACTTTGTCACAAACTTGATACTCAAATACTTTTATTTAATTTAACTATTCGTTTATTAACTACAAATATTAGAGATCCAACTATATTTTTCAAATTTTAATTTATCGTTCAAAAATCGTTCAAAAATAAACAACACATAATGTGTAAATTAATTTTTATGTTAAATAAATTTATAATAAGATAAAATTATATACACAGTTTTATTATTTATTTAACTTAATTTTTATTCATGTTTTTTCACATCATATAGCAATTACATATATTTGAAGCACAATAATTTTATATTTTTTTTTTATGAAAAATTTAATTGACACGAATATAAAGATATATGTAGTATGAAAAATTAAATATTATTTAATAAATGTACTGGACCCATTTGCACATTTTGCAAATGTTAAAAATCCAAATACAATTTTCTCTAATTAAAACTAAGGGTATATATGTCTTTTTTATCAAATAAGAACCAATTGCGTACTAAAATACATAAGTTATAGACTTCTATGCCAAAAAATACACGTTATGGATTATTTTCGTACTGAGAACAAAATTTAGGGACCATTTATGCCAAATTCCCTAAAAAGTTTGACTATACATCTTCTAATAATTATATAGGAATTTAGAAATCTAGACAAATACAAATGACTATTCATTAAAATGGAAACTTTTAATAATATTTATAAAAATGAAAATTTTTTTGTGCAAAAAATCATGTATTCTCTTTTACTGAAAGACAGTTGAACTGTCGGAAGACAACTGTCAAGCAAAAAAAAACCTTTTTCAAACAGTTAAACTGTCGTTTGACAGTTTGAGGATGTCGAACGACAATTGCTTAATTCAATTCGTTTGCTTTTTCCGTTTCCACATTCTTTTTATTCAACAAGACATTAATCCATAAACTCATTTCTTCCAATAATTTTTGAACAATTATATTTAACATATTTTCAGATGTAAAAACAATCGAATCAATCTAAAACAAAACCTATTAAATTTTTGTTCTTTTATAATATAAATTAATCTATCAAAACAGTAACTTACTTGAAGTAAATTAGTTCATAGCAAATAATGGCGCGAAGGCGGTGGAGCAAGATTTTATTTAGTAAAATAATATATTTGATTTTGAATTATATTTGACTAGAATATAATAAGTGTTTAAGTAATTATTTAGAGATATATTTATCTAAAATGACTATTTTTCAATTTATTTTTAAAAAATACCATCTACAAAAAGACATTTACTATAAATTCCTCTTAATTATACTCTTGGAAAAAGTAGTTGGGCCTTTTTTAATTATTTAAAATTAAATAATTAATATAATAAAACCCATAAAATATTTTAATAAATTGCAAAACCAAATACAATGTTGAAACTTATCCATTATACGTAATAGACGTAATATCACGAGTATATATAAGTATGAATGAATAAAAAACGATATAAAAATATATTAAAAAATATAAGGTCGGCTGTTATTACATTAAAAAAATATTTAATTATTTATTCTTATCTGTGGGCCCATATTTGTTGGTGGTGAGTTGCTTTCTCCGCCGTCTTCAATTGTGGGCGCTTCCTATTGGCGAATATATCAATTTCTGGGACCCAGTTTAAGATTTATGACTTAAGTTCCAAGAAAAGTTATTTTGGTGTGTCATTCACTCATTCTTTCCTTTTCTTTCTTGCATCAATTTTATTTTAAATTAATGTATTGAATTATAATTATTGTAATTTATCGAATTTGACTCTTTGGCTCGTAGGCTCGATAACTACCATATTAATATTAGAGTTTAGATATGTTGTTTCATTGTTATTATCTCTTTAATTGTATTTGTATTCAAATCTCGACAATTTATTACAATTATCTATTATAAATTTATTTATTTCTTTGCTTCCTTAATTATCTATAATCGTGTTTATATAATTACATAACATTTAATCATGAGTTTCATACATTATAATTTTAATTTTAACAATAATAAAAGGACCATAATCAATATTTTCGTTGCATCACATTATGTCATATTTCATTATCTAAATATAAGAATTTTCGAAGTAATCAAAGCTACTATTTGAACTCACCAAACAGTATAAATATATTGTTTGGTGAAACTTTTTAGTAGATTTTGATATATAAAAAATTGATTAAATATGTAGGTCCACTGAAATATGTGATTAAAATTAATTGTTGACTTTAACTTTAAGTTTTTAGTAGATATTTAAGTTCCACCAAATAAGTTGTTACGTAGCTCATGATTGATTTATCATAATTAATACGAAACAAGATGTTTCTTTTCTGTAGTTAGAATTTTGTTATAGGACATTTAAGTAGTTATATATATATATTTGCTTGCTAAATTAAAGGAGGGCTTCTTCTTGATTGTGGTAAACAACAAAATATATACTTTGAACTCATATTCGAAACTTCACCAAAGTGCAATTGCACTTTACTTAAAGGGTTTGGTAATTGACTAGTTTGAATTGAATAGTTCTAGTTTCTATTTAAAATTTGTCTATTTTTAACAAATATTGACTAATTAAGCAGTTGTTAACCAGTCTAATGTGAGACAATTTAGTGGTTCAATCTAGTCCGACGCAATGATCGAGTTGACAATTTTTAAGTCGATTTTAGTATTCTAGCTTGGTTTTAATAACTTATAGTGAACACTTCATACTTATTTTGAAATTTGTAAAAGATTTATGAAAAATAGTTTTATATAAAATCTTTCGTATAATGTGTAAAAATGAGTATAATTTAAATGAATTGCACTTAACAAATACAAATTATGTAATCCTCAAAATTAATTGGACAAACTTGAGAAGAACAAAACACAAGAGTTGAGACACTTTACTAATACGTAAAAATGAGCTACTCCTACAACTATCAAAAACAAAAAACAATAAAAAAATGTGAAACAATTGAAAGAAATTTGTAAGTAACAAGTAACGAAACGTCAACTCTACCACCACCACTATATATAAATAGTACAAATAAATAATTTTTTTCGTAATCTTTAATCATGTTGATACAAATAAATAATTTTTTTCATAATCTTTAATCATATTGAGATTAATTAAGTCTATATATCAAATACGTCCAAACCTATGAAAATCCCATTTCACAAGAATTGATTAATAATAAGGAACAACATTGGGCCTACCAAGAATATGTGTCTAACAAAATGAATCCCATAAAATCAACCGGCCATGAATAAAGAAAAGATTGTGTTACTTCATTTGTGCATGAATATGACACTATTCAGCAACGGGCATGTTTATTGTTGACTCCAACCTGTATTATGGATTCCAAGGGGCACCCACCCTACACCCAACTATACCTAATCATCAACGGCTACATATTCTGTCTATGCCTAATTCAAACTTGTACTAGCTTTGGGGAAAAAAATTAAATGAAACTTGTCCGAAAAGATACTTAATGCATGTTTGGTAAGGTTGAAAATATTTTTTAAATACTTATAAATTATGAATCTTATATAATGTGTAAATAATAAGTGATATTAAATTGTAGTCCTATAAAATAGGTGAATAAAAATTATTTTTGACTAATTTGACTAACTTAAATTATAATTTAAACTAAAATAAACATGCACTAAGATATATAGAAGATTCAAGCAGTGTCCAAATGATTGGGCATAAAGCAATAGGTTTATTTCCAAAGACA
The DNA here is from genome assembly GCA_023638005.1 of Forsythia suspensa. NCBI lineage: Eukaryota > Viridiplantae > Streptophyta > Magnoliopsida > Lamiales > Oleaceae > Forsythia > Forsythia suspensa. The sequence goes on from CM042671.1 coordinate 36,885,338, forward strand.
TAAGTGATAAAATATTATAAAAACCAGAAACAAACCAAAAACGATGCATTTAGCTTGATTCGTTGGTACAGTCACCTCATTGTCTTTTGATTTGTAACTCGATTCAACTTACACAAACAACTTAGTTGTTACTTGGTGAGTCCCTTCCTTATGTTGACCCACACTTTTTTGTATACACAAGTTATTCCATTCTAGTTCTAGAAGAAGAGAAGAGGAAGAATCAAGGCATTCGGACTTTCCAAGCTCAATGCGTCGGGCTTAGAAATGTTCGTACAAGGAGATTACATCAATGTAAATTTTCGCTTTCTAAAGAAGATCTCTACCAAAGTTTAGTGCCACATTAAAGGAAGGCTCAAAGCCAGGCTTTAAGAAAGATTCACTATGTATCACTATTACATGTTATAATTGCATAACTTAGATAAGAAAAACTGAGAAAAATAATATGGACAAAATTTATGAAAACCGTAGTCAAATATCGACGAGTAACTTTTGAAGCTGATCGTCAGTTGCATGGCAAGCATGAAGCCCAGTAAAACTGTAGTTTCGACCAACAGAAAGGATATTCACACATGAAAAACACAAGGGCATTTTGCAGCTATCTTCCCAACCTATACCTCTATTTTGTAATCAGCAGGTTCAACAGTTCATGAAATTGCACACAGCAAAACACAACCACAAGTCATCAAGCACAAAAGTAAATAGAGTTTTACAAATCCTCTCAAAGGGTAATATATACCACTCGAACCCTTCGTTTTTTATTGGGTTGTAAATAGTCCTTGATCAAGCATGATGGACCTTTTGTCGAACATGGTAGCTGAAAAACTTGCATCCATCAATAAAATGCCTCAGACTCTTGTAATGAATCTGAAAGCAAGTTTCTAAGTGAATAACGAACACGTTTCATTCAATCAATAACTCAACTTTTGAACACCACTATGAGCATTCCACATAATTGCAAGAACATTTGTGTTGAGGAAACCTATGGAAAGCTGCCCTCAGAAAACCAGTATTTCTCATAAAAACTTTAGACTTCCATGTGTAACACACACACACACATGGTGATGTTCTCAGAACTGGAAACGTAACAACACTTGTCTTTTGAGGAAGATTATTGATGAATCTGCCAAGGGCATAGGTCAACTCCGCCAATTCTCAACACAAAAAGGTTGAGACTCAATTTCTTCTGCCCCTTGCACTCCATTTGTCACATAATACAAAGGGACGCTGTAATCATTATAATTCAGAGATGATCGTGCTGTTGGATGTATCTAGCGCTAGAAACATCCATGGCCAATATGACAATGCGAAGTATTCTCAAAACCCTGCTGCATTACCCTGAGAATCCAGGGGACAGCATATCATCAACGAAGAAAGTAACAGCATATTTCCACCGCCACAGATCAGGAGCAGAATCTATCGCATGGAAAGTACCCTTCTGGATCCGCGCTCTTGGTCCCTCTGGAAGTGTTGTGGAATGACGATATGCAACTTGCAGTGCAGTTGAAATGACAAGATAATATGTACACTGTCTGCCCTTTGGTAAATTCTCTGATATTACTCTTAGAAAAGTCCTATGCTTGCACACAGAGATCATGCTCAGCATTTCCAAGACAAGGCAGATATCCTCATGGCCTCTGAGTCATCTTCTCCTCATTCTCCATGGCGCCAACTTATTGAATCACTTGAAATTCTTCTCATGGAAATTGCTACTTTTCACTCCAGTTATCATAGGATTAGCAACAAAAGCCGACTTCGGGATTATGCTCATATTTACTACGAAGCTCAATGCAGTACACATGGTTATCCCTGCAACCGACAAAAATCTTGCCACCAATCATCACTGGCGAAGAGAAGATATCTCCTCCAACGTCCAATCTAGCGAATTCCTGTACCCTGTACTTTTTATTCTGATTTAAATCTCCAAGAGCATTCGAATCAATTAGAAGCACACGAATACTTCCAGAACTGTCACAGACGCAGATTAACCTGAACAACAAACTGAGAATGTTAAAAAGAAATTTTATTCATATTAAGGTAATATTTGATCATTCAACTTTAAATCTATTACCTGTCAGACAACTGGGAAACATCAGATGCCAGCTGCAAGTTTTCATCAACACAAGGGGATGAGGTAATTGGATGTCCAATAGCATGCTCCCAGAGTAGATTACCCTTTTCCTGGAATAAAGATGACATTATGATTGATGTCCAATTTAAATAGCTAGATCATGCATCTTTATCAAAAATTATGCAATTTACAAAAGTACATTGCCTGCACACCATAAAACAATGCAAACAGCTCTTTATCAAAAAAAGTTCTTTAATATAAGAACTGGTTTGCTCCCAAGAAAGTGGTAAATATCAGCAGTTCTATTCAGAAAAACCAAGGATGATACATTTTGCCAGCTTAACATTGTATGATTCTTAGATGTGGCAAGTTTGGCAAATGGTGTTAAGTGGGCAACAGCTTAACAGCTACCTCATCACACAAATTGAACTATTCTCAACGAGGACACTAACAGCAGATTTGCACACAAACCTAGTTGCAGCGGATAGATTTCGTGTTAATGAGTGTGGGTGAATTTTGCCACCTATAATCTTTTTCATTCGAATCCGTAACTGTCACATCTGCCAGGAAGAGTCTACAGATAGTATTTTTACAAGGTTAATTGTGCTCATTTCAGATTTATTTGGCAGCTATTTTGTCAGCTTCTTGCATCTTCTGGGACTCCTTTTTACTCACTTACACCCAAATGAAGACATGGAAAGTAAAAGGTCATAGAATCTCTAATTCACAAATAATCATCGGCAAGTATGTACGACCTACAACGGATACATGTAGAGTACAAGATATTACCATTTCAAAGGAGTAGATACTTCCATCTCTTGAACATACGACCACCTGTATAAGACATAACTCACACAAGTCTGATTTAATTAAAGGAAAGTAGCAATGCAAGATTACAGTTGTCTAATATTACATTTAAGATTGTACAGTAGAAGCTATTGTAACTAGTTGAGCTTTGGGCCACTATACCAATCTTTTATCTTCAAGTAATATTGCAATAATGTTGGCAACCGGTAAGGGGATGGTCATATTAACAACCGAAAAGTATTTGAAGTCAGAAGTCACTTAAACATTAAAACTAAGCGGGGAAAAATTAATACTGTGAGGAGATTGCTTTCAGATGACTTTAATTTTTATTGTTACTAGCTTGAACTTTGATTTAGTTCTTGGGGTTAGGATCGTGTCATAACACCTATATTTATCATGTGGTAAAATCATATGATTGACACTCTCCGGATATGTTCTTTATCTGCAAAATCTTTTCCCCATATCTTCTTATCATATAGTTGTAAAATAACCAATCAACAACTTGGCATAAAATAATTTTACCTGAGAAGGTAATGACTGAGATATGCAAGGTCCAGCAAAAATTGGCCCACCAGTTCTTCCCTGTTAATGAAGAAGTGTTGAAAAAAGAATAAAGAGTTGCAAGAAATTGTGCAAGAAGAATAGATAAGACAGAAGAAAACCACTGATATATTACAAAAATTTCAACTTGATTTGGATAGTTTTTTCCGCATTCTCCTCTGGGTATGTAAAATATCCAAATATGACTTCAGAATGGTAAATATTAGCTGCAACTTCTCTAAGGAGACATTAACAGGGTGCTTCCCAGTGAGGATTAGTCTTTCGATCAATACAAAATAAGAAACTGCAAAAGGGATCAATTAGTCTGCATGAGAGAAATACTACTGAACTTATTTATTGAAAAATTCAATTCAAAAAGAATTACAAGTTATAAAAAGATTTCTGGCCTTCATCTTTCAGTCACTCCCTCTAGCCATCTACACCCAGTCAACAAAATGGATTTCCTCTGTTGGGAAAATAGTATTACAGGCAACTAACCACCACAGAGATGCTCAAGGAGTTTCTAATATAATACTTTGGATTGTACACCACTACATAGATCTGAACTTTTACCTTCCAGCCTAAGCTTGCATCAAGATACTCAAAGCTATGTTAACCAGAATAAATGACAGATTAGAACAATATAAACCCAAGTAAAATGAAGAAAGTCAAAACAGCATTAAAGTTGTCTTTCAATTCCGCTGCGGGATATAAAGTGATTTATCCAAGAGTAAAGGCCGGAGGGGGTTTTATGTGAGTTAAAAATGCCCAATTATGAACAACAGTCTCAAAAGAACAATTGACCATCTACAGCCTGTACAGAGGCACACAAGAATATTTGGTTTTGGAACATTTGCGACCAATACACTACTAAAGGGTCAACAACACATCTCTGGAAAAACCAGTTCGTCTTTTGGAGCCCAAAAGAAGGTAAGAAACAAACTCTTGGAAGAACGACTTAGACTTCCATTATATTGTAAAACAATTAACCAAGTAATGGTCCATGCTCGCAATTGTTTTGATCGGAGGATGACTAGTAATCCAAGAATCTCTCTTAACACAATTCAGTGGCTTATTTATCAGAATGACCACTTGGTAGGTTGCAGTAATTAATGTCATAGTACAGCAATCATCACCAGGTCACCTATCTGTAGAGGTCATTAAGCAGATAACTGATTTGTACCTTCCAAATGACAGATCCGCAGGTAGTCAGTGCAACAACGGTCCCATCCACCAAGCAAGAAATGACTGCACGTTGAGAGACATGAACACCACATCTCAAGCATCAGGAGATATAAACACATATACAGTGCAACTGTGCACAAAATATAACAAATGACTAAACATAAACATGAATTTTCTCTTTCTTTTCCTTTTCCTTTTCTTCTGTGTTGGAAGTGGGGTGAGTAGAGTAACTACTGGATGTAAACAAGATCGTGCTTCCTGAGAGTTATAAAACTTAAAAGAGCAGAATATTACAATCACTCAATGTTGCAAAAAGGAAGAGCTTATGAGCCTTAATAATCCACGGAGGATATCCAATGAATGTTCGATTTGCATAGCTTTGAAATTCAGAAAATTTTATGTCCTTGTATGACAGTTTGCATGAGTGATTACACCAGCCATGTACAATCGAAACAAAGACGCATCTGAGATGGACCAAATACTTACCATTTCCATTAGAGCAATTGATTGAAAGAGACCCAAATACTGGCGCTCCCAAGTCTTGCATCCATAATTTATTAAAAGGGCTAGCCTATAGGAACATGTAGCTCACACGTCAGCAAAAAGTTAATTTTAACTGATAATTTATGCCAAGGAGAGTATAAGGAGTGTGTTATGGGACAGTAACACATCAGATAAATTTGAATTGAGTTAATCCCTATAGCATTAACCAATGAAACAAGTTCAATCGTCCTACTGAAATACATATGGTATAAACTAATTAAAACAGACTCTCATATCTTAATGATGCCAGTACATATTCTTGATTGGGTACATCATTTGTTTTCCTCTTTTTACTTGTTCAGTCTACTTTGTTAGAGCTTATCCAACAAGCTCTTTAAACATAGAATGCTCTTTAATTTCAACTCTTAAAATTTTGTTTCAATGGATTCTCCAATTAACATTTTAATTTAGAGAGTGGGTTTAACTCTCTAAATTTGGAGAGCCAAACCCCCTCTCTATTATTAAATGTATTGAAACAATTTCAATTTTCATTACTTGATATATTGGTTTTTAATTAAATAATAACTACAAATTGGAAGGAAAACATAAGGGGGGAAAAAAAAGAGGGAAAGATATTAAATGTTTCTTGGAAGAAGAAAAATAGAGAGCATGGAATTGCTCTTTAAATTTACAGATGCTCTTTAAATATAGATAAGATGTTGTAGATGCTCTTACACTTTGCTATCGATTTATGCAGAAGCGCACTTCAAAGATAATACAAGGTATCACAAAGCACGAAAACACATTTCCAACAAAAATATAACACAAAATAATAAGAATTACACAATCTCTAATCGTGGTTAATGAATAATGGGAGGCTTAAAAGATGCAGACACGGAGGAAAGGAAATTCACAAAAAGAAAAGAAAAAAACTGATAAGAAAGCTGAGTGAGTCTGTCTGTGAAACTTGTTATTAAAACCTGTGTCAACTTGAACAAACACTCCGGAAGAAGAATCTTTAGATTATCTTTATTATCATGGAAAATGGTATTAACAGAACCAGGATGCATTATACTGATATTTTAAAATTGTACAAACCTAAAGATTGTAATTAAATACTTCTAAGTAGTTTGAAGAACTAAAGTTACCTCTGAAGCATCTAAAAGTGGTGCAGAAAAAGTAGTGATATTACTTCCTTACCAAAGTTAATTAGGTATCATAAGCCAAACCAAAACAAATTCAACAGTAAACAAGTGGATTTAACCACTTCCATCCTGAACCTAAAAAGGATTTCAATGCATTACCAACAGCAACAAGATTTTCTTAGATAAGGTTAGTTTTACTTCTTAGACAAGAACGTTTGACAGTCGTGGTAAGAAAGACACAATGATACAAGGAAATCAAATCCAAATTTGTGATTCCCATACCTTGATTGACAACGCTGTCACATGGCCACTAGTAGACGCCACGTAAAGCTTTTCTTGTACCTGCAAAATTAGAAGGAAATAAAAAAAATGATTACCGTCCAAGAAAGTTAGTGAATGAAAAAAGACTAAAGGGTAACGACAGCTGAGAAAATGTCGAAATTATATATATATAATGTAAGTGCTCATTTATATGCACAATGAAAGAAACACAAATAAACATAAATTTAATTGCAGTGCCTCTATAACTGCCTGAGGCAAGTCCAAGTTGCACATTGAGAGGCAATGTTTGGTACATTCATACATTCTGGGATAGAGACACTATATTGACTAGAATCAAATGCCCCAGAATCTGGTCAAATGTTCATTTTCACTTCATTGCCAAATGAAAAACGGCCCCCATTAAGCCAACAAAAAAATGGCCACCTTACGACAACAGAAGGACCAGCCTACACCAAAAAGAATCCATCAACCAAAACATTTACATGGCTGCTACCTCCTCTGACCTTGCCATTGCTTCATATGCACTGCATTTTCTCCTCCACATAACCAGTTTAAATAGTGACCACCCCTACCTGACAGCTGCTCCTGTTCTTTACCAAACCTTTCTCCTCCTTCTAAAAGGCATGAAAAGGCGCCGCCTAGGCATGGGGCGTTTTTAAAATGCCCCGCATATGGGCAAGGCATGGAAAAAGGCAGTCAACTCCTCTTTTGACAGGCTAATGCGGGCCTAGGCGCCAAAAGGCGTGCACCTTTTTGTTTTTCAATTTATTTTGGAGCCATTTCTTGGACCTAATGGCTAATGCGGACTTAGGCATTAGTAAATTAGTGTGGACGATTTCTTGGGCCCATTTACCTCAAAAAGGGTCTTGTGCTTTCAATTGTCATTAATACCTTTTCGAAGACTTAGAAGCCCACCCCTGTGCTTGACATGAAGAAAATGAAGCAGTGAAGAAAAAAAAGACAATATCACTCACAGCATCAACTCCACAACCACCAGCCATTAGTGGCCTAAGCTTGGTGTTTCTCGAAAATCCAAACCTATGGTATTTGTGTTTCCATTTTATTCTGTCTTTCTTTTTCTTTTTTCTTTTCTTCTTTTTTTTTGGTTGTTTTTTCCCCCAAAAATTGACTGTTCTTGGTCATTTGATGTAAATATTAAATAACAATTTTTATTTTGTATGATTTATACAAATATTAGTGTTCTAAAGGCTATTTTAATTGTTTTTTTTATAGTTTGTGATATTGTCTTGTAAGGGTTTGATAAAATGTGTGAATTATTTACATTTTATTGTTAATTTGATCATTATTCATCCATAATTATTGTTTGTCATCCCAAGTATAAATGAAATAATTAAACCCTAATGTAATTAACTATTTATATTGTTTCGATTTTCTAGGAATCAATGGAACAAGGTGATTCTTCTATGGCTCTAATTCAAATGTTAGTCAACTAAAAAAAGATTTCGGAAACGTTGGATGAAAAACTGCAATTCTTGTAGATCCCAATAATGCTAATGATGTGAAATGCATATCGTGTGGTAAAATTACGAAAGTGGGAATTAATAGACACAAAATCCACATAGCGGGGATCAAGGGGAAGGGTGTGAAAGCATGTCCTACAGCAAGTGAAGAGCAAAAAGTCAAGTGTCTTGAAGCGCTTGAAGGGAATAAAAAGGGAAAGAGGCAATTTATATTGTTGTAACCAATGGTTTTTGGAACTCGATAGATTTGTGTTTGAGGGTGTTCACTCTACTAGTGAATGTGCGTAGACTTGTTGATGGAGAGGAGAAGCTTTTAATGGGCTCTGTTTATGGAAAGCTCCTGAGGGCAAATGATGACATCCAAACGATATTGAAGGAGTGTGACTATATGTCAATCTTAGACATTATTGATGCAAAAAACAAGGATCGCCTTAATAGTCCACTTCATACAATTGCTTATTTTTTTAATCCGTTTTATTTCTTCAAGAATCCATGTATCAAAGATGATGAATTGATAACAAATAATGTGATTGTGTTGAGAAGTTCTTTTTCGATGCTCGAATGCAACATCATGTGATAAATACCGAATTGTAAAGATATGTTAGAAAAGAAGGTGCATTTGGAAAAAATTAGCAACAAGAAGATGTGATAACAATGATCCAAATTACAATATGGGTATGTTAACATTGCTCTTTTTTGCTTTAATATTTATTAGTTAGCTGGTGAAACTTCTATGGCAATAAAATACCAAATTTAAAAATAATGAAAAAGGATCCTTGTTTGACTACTAGTTCATCCAGATGTTAAAGAAATTAGAGGGTCTTTTGAAAGGGTAAATATAATTACATTGTTACATATTAGTTATTATTTATTATTTTGGTAGTAGTTTAATAATTTATAAAGTATACTAAAGTTTTCCAACTTTTTTATAGATATACACCAAGAAAAAAGAATAGACTAGATGCCATGAACAATCTAGGCTTTGTTTGATTTTGCTTAAAATTTTGTTAAAAAGATGAAATCAAAGTCAACTAATTTTAACCACATTTCACGAGACCCACAACTTTTATCAACTTTTCAACCAAACATTTCATCGACAAAAAAAAAAAAAAAAAATTTTTTGACAAAATCAAACGGACACCTATTTTATGTCCAATTTAATGAAAAGTCAATGAACAAGAAGAGAATGTAGGACAAAATAGAGACTCTATTAGAAAGTGATGCTAGTAATGGACAATTTTGGATTGTCGAGGGTTGTGATGATGATGAAGTAGAGAATGATATGCGACAACCTAGAAGAGGTACTAAAAATGCTCAATTTGAAACAATGGAGCCCGAGGAAAATAATTTTGTATCTAATGACACAAAAGACAAGTTAAATGAAGAAGAGGAGATTGAATTGGAGTCTGATAAAAAGTTAGACAAGACTCTATGGTGCTAGCTAAATTGTCTACTTGTAGGAGTTAAGTAATTATTTGTTTATGATTTTGAGAATTTTTTTTTTTTTTTTTTTTTTTTTTTTTTGGGAAACTAAAGGATGTATAAAGTTCCTAGAAATCAATTAAGCGGGAATTATCTAGTTGGAAATTTGGAAATTGTCTAGTTGTAAGAATTATTAAGTAATTACAGATTTTATGATTTGAGTTGTTTCATATGCATTATTTTACTTATTTAATTGTCGTAGAATAATTAAAATAATATTAAAAATAAAAAATTCGTTTTTACACCTAAGCTCGTAAGGCTTAAGGCTTGACCTTGCCCTTGCCGCCTTGTTTAGAACACTACTTTTTATATTACCAAAGGTTAAGGAATAAAACCATGATGATTTTCTACTTCCTATCCAAGAAAGATGATAAAAAAGAAACGTTTTAACTCTCTATTTTTCTTATTTCTCATCTTTCACATCAAACCTATAAAGTGCCCACATGAATACACTGCAGATTAGGAGGTTGTATTGGCAGAGTATGCACCGTAGATGAAGATGCTGCTGCTGCTGGGGAATGAAGAGGAACAGTGGGTTCTACGCTAATCTAGAATGAAGATTTCTGAACTGGAGACTACAAATGGACATTCTAGGACTTTCCCTAGAATAGGCACCCCGATATGGGCATTCCAAGTTCATTTGATGAGCCAACAGGAGGCCGGAAATTCCTTCCTCATCCAGCACACCAAACATGACATTAATTTCTGAAACTCACACATGCATATGAACATGTGCTTTGATTTGAACCCTTTCAATTAGGCTCCTACTCCAATTTTGACCTCTTTGCATTAGCATGCCATAGTTGGCACCAGTAGAGTCACGAACCTAACATATCCCCTGAAATTTGCAATTGTTCTTGCACAAATTGCTGTCAGTTGATGATCTCAGTTTGCAAGGAAATTTTAGTACAAGAAATAAGTAAAATTCCTCGAGGTGTACGTGTTTTACAACTCCAAGTGAATATATCTAATATTCACGGGATAATGTAGGCATTCAGTGCATTGTATGGTAGTAGCCAGAACACCAATTACATAATTTTTGAACAAAATGAAAAATACTGGGGCCAGAAAGAGTTGGAGCTTCCTATTTGTCTGATCAAGTGAAATAAACTACAAATGCTACTGACAATGATTTTGCTAAAACCTACCTCGTCAATAGCAGGTGAACCATATATACTGCCACCACATGGAAGTTTATAAGCACAGCCGTAATTTTTGTAATCGATGGCATAGAGATTGTGATCATATGATCCACACCTGCAAAGATTTGTGCGGTAATAATTAGAAGAAAAAAAAAATTGAGATTTGATGCCTTGTTAACAGTGCTATACATCAATTTCATGTCAGGAAAATCACAAAACAGAATATACAGGACATAGAGAGTTTCTCCGTGCACTGCTGAGGAGAAAAAGGATCACTTCACAACTGAAAATTATGCCATCTCAAGCCCTATTCCATTTTGGTTCTAAAGAAATGATCTAACGACTGCAGATAGATGGTATAGGTCAGTGATGAAGAAGGTATCTTTAGAATTTGGTCTAGAAAGGACTCCGATATCACAATATTATTTGGTCTCAACTAGATTCAGTTGATTCAAATGCTTTTCATATATAAGCTGAACTTAATAAATATGTAGAGAAGGAAACCAAAGAATAAACTATTACTAGGTGATGCAGGACAACTTGGGGCCTCTCATGAGTGATTTTGCAAAGTTTAGAGATAAAACAATAAACAACTTTATATAGTGAAAGTCCTTATAAGCATTCTGACCAATAGAACGAGTGTAAACTATACCAGACCAAATTCCTGCATTTGTCAACCACCGGTTGTGATTTGACCTACAAAATTAAGAACAATATAAATATCAGAAAACCAGTGGACAAGTTTAACCACTTCAATTACTGACGGAAATGAGAGATGAACAGTGCAAATACAATGACATTACTGCTGTAACAGACAGTTAGTTAACCAATTGCTACACATTTCAGTTTTCACTATGCTATTTGTTGTGATAACTGCATAATTAAAATGAATGACGGGTAAATTCCTTTCTAGAAACTTCGAACCATTGCCACCCCTCGTCACCTTCTGCCACTGTTGAAAGAAGTCAACATCTGAAAGTTCTCCACTTTCATCTGGGGTCACAATGAAGAGAACTAAAGGTGGAACCTGGCTCACTTCCTCCATTGGGGCACAAAGTGAAGTAGTTGTCATGAACGGTAAAGCTATTCTAATAGGTATCCCACAACTGATAAAGACACCTTGCACCACCCTTATTTACATAGAAAATTGTAATATTTCCCTTGTATTATGATTTACATGTTAAAATAGTTCAAATGATTTTTGGATAATTTCTACCATCAGATTGGAATGACTACTGACTCAGTTATATAAACTTCTTTCATTTATGGTAGGATGTGTAAGTATTAAGTGGTGCATAAAAAAGGATTGGAAAATATAAAGAAAGTGCACCAGAAATTTCTTGAAGGAAGGGTCCGGTTTCTGGGATACAAGAATACTACCCATAAACAGCACTTGCCGGATTTGACATTTGGTGCATGGCAGCTGTATGAAAGGTTGTTTCACGGGACTGAGGAGGAAAAGAAAGCCCCAAGCAGCTTTGTCCATTCTTTCTTACTCCTTGAATAGTTAACACTATATTTTACCACCACCCTTACAACAATGCAAGTTTGGTCAGGTTTAGTTGGATTAGGTTAAGATTGTGCAAACCTGACAGGGAGAATTTCTATTAGATCTTCTATCATAGCTTTAAAGATCGCCAAGGGATACTGAGATTTTTGGTTTTATTTTCTTTTCATTTTCTTTTTTTTTTTTTTTTTTTTGGGCGGGGGGCATCGGGAAGGAGGGAGCAAAGGAGCACCCACCAAAATAAATACAAAAATAGATGAAGCTTTTGAAAATATAGATATCTTAACACCAGCTAAATGTTGCTCACCTGGCTTTGAAACGAAAGAAACAAATCTACCTTGTCATATTTCATTATTATGGGATATCTATAATACCCTCAAGCACATTTAACAAAACTGAGCATTGAAATTTAGTCTAGTTCATGGCAAACAAAAGTAAGGTTTTGGAACTATCATACCTCACCATATGTTTGAAAACTCCAGCAGACACTGCCACTTGAAAAATCTAGGAAATAAATAATTCCTTGGTAGCATCCAACTACAATCTAAAGGCATTCATGTCAGCTTTAGGCACATTTTTGAAAGAATATGATATAAAAAAGTTAATATAAAATTGAGATATAACCTGAGAAAAGTCATCCAGAATAGCTGCTGAGCATTCTACCCTCCCTTGTAGTTTAGTCTCCCAGCGGACAATACCACTGAACCAAATACAAAGTAAAACACTAGCATTGGTAAATAAATCCTAAGAATTGTGAGTTTTTCTACAAAATATCTTCCATTATGCTTGAACTATCACTGGAATACAAGCAATGAATGTTCATGTTTTAGGTGCTTAATATATCATGCTGAAAAACAGTTGATACAAAATGACAAACTACATGTTGAAATGTAGTTCCCTTCATTTTGCAGATCAATATACAATTATTATGTCTCTTAGGAGAAAGGAACTGAAGTTGAGTATCCTATCAAGGTTCTCAAATGGAGTAGCAACATATATAAAGACAGAGATATCATATGTCAAGATTCAGGTCAAAATCAATTATGGAAACTGTAGGAATAAAGGAAAATAACTGGTGATAAAGAGAGAAGGCATGCTATGCTATAAAAATCATGGTTATGTCCTTCGTGATGTCGCTATACAAGTATTGTTTTGCAACCAACATTACCTTTTGGCATCTATACACGTAAATTTATGTGAGTGAGATCCGATAAACAGGTAGATATCACTTTCTTTAAAAACAATCAGTGGCGATGCATCAACGCAGGACTCCATATCTACTTTCCACATTTCTTGCATATAGCCTCTTCCTTCTCTTGATATTTCATTTGACCAGACTGCATGGCAGAATGTATTGCCCTCACATTGTCCTCCATGTATTACTTTATTGCATCGACTAAAAGAACATGCAAGGTGCACTGGGCTGTGATTTGCAGAATCCCCATCTCTGGGGCTTGGCTCAGTTGAATCCATGTACAAATTTGACTCTGTCTTCAAGTGTTTAGGAGGATTACGAGCATCCCTTTCAGAATCAGACACATATAACCGTGCACGAGGCTTACTTCCATGAAAACCGAGAATCCTAGAATCCGAAGAGAGAAGAATGTCTCCTTCAGGTTCTCTCAAATCCAGTCCCAAATGAATATTGGTGCTTAAATTATAATTCGATGACAGAAGGGCCATCTGAAGCTTCTGTGCAGTTGGAAAAGAGTAGAGTGACTTCATATGGATTCCCAATTTAAAAGAAGCATAGGCAGCAGATATAGAATTACCACCCATCTCAAAAAAGTCATCTTCCTCTGATATCTTCTCAGCCATCAGCGCATCAGAAAAGACCTGCCCAAGTAGCAGTTAAGACTGAAATTCAGAACTTCCTTAGTCAATTCATTTTTACTTGATATGAAACAGGAGAGGATGCATAAGCTGCCATGACAACTTTAAGAAAAATCAGATATATAAGCGCAAATTAAAAAATTTGATATATACCCAAATTATTTGATTAAAGGAAACTGGAGAAACACATCGTTCTCAAAAGGTTACATTGGCACAAAAGAAAATTTAGTCAGCAATGGAGATTTTAACAAAAGCACAGTGGGAAGAGGGCGGGGAATGTGTATCCAATATGGTAACGCCGTGAGTATACTTTAGGGAAAATAAAAAGGAAAACAAAACGTGTGTAAATACAAGTTACAAAATAAAGCATTAATTTTCCATACTTCTATTGCTTAATTTTCCATACTTCTACTTCCCCAGTTCCACAATGTTTGTCACTAAGGATTTGGCACAAATTTCAAGTAAAGAAGGTGGGTATGTGTATTAAAAGAGTGCTTTCAAATTGGAGTGAGTCCCATGCTATAGAGCTAGTGTGTTTTAGTCACTAATGTATTTTTTCTTTTTTTTCTTTTTTTTACTTAGAAAAGAGTTACAAAATAAAAAGGAAAACAAAACGTGTGTAAATACAAGTTACAAAATAAAGCATTAATTTTCCATACTTCTATTGCTTAATTTTCCATACTTCTACTTCCCCAGTTCCACAATGTTTGTCACTAAGGATTTGGCACAAATTTCAAGTAAAGAAGGTGGGTATGTGTATTAAAAGAGTGCTTTCAAATTGGAGTGAGTCCCATGCTATAGAGCTAGTGTGTTTTAGTCACTAATGTATTTTTTCTTTTTTTTCTTTTTTTTACTTAGAAAAGAGTCCCACATATTTTAATATAGATTTTTGAATTCGTGTCTGTGCATGTATTCAGAAATGTAAGAGTTTACGAATCCATATGCCTGAGTATGCATTCATGCATCTATGTACACAGACAAGGTAAAATTTTTAGATATATACGCAGACAAACCTTTTTAATAACTTGAATGCAGCTATCTGGAGAATTTTCTTCTATGTTGTCCACGGCACATCCGCTGGAATATATTGAACCAGCCAACGACAAGTAGTCCACTTTCCCAGACGAAGACAAAGGCAAAGATCTGGTGAAGAAGATATGGCGGGGAATCATTGTTTGTGGAAGTTTGCTTTGTATCCAACTCCTAATGGAAGATTTCAAAGTTTCTCCCTCTGTATCCCCCTTTTCTGTCACCAAATGAGCTTCAAGAAGTAAGATTTCCCCTTCAACTTCACGGCAAATTACTGCAGCATCAACTACGTCGGGATGTTCCCTGAATGTATTCTCAATCTCCTCAAGAGCAATTCGCTGCCCGTTAACCTTTATGGTGCGATCTTTTCTCCCAATAAAAACCAAATCACCACTCAGAAGCTTTCTGGCAAAATCACCAGTTTTAAAGTAACATTGAACTCTACACATACTGCTGGGACCCCCACTATAATTATCTGAAGGCAATTCCACAAATTCCAGTGGCATCAGATAAGGGTAGCAGAAATAACCCGCTGCAATGCAGTGTCCACCAACATATATCTCCCCTTGATCTGTTCCATTTTCTCCAAAAAGCACCACATTACAATTAGAAATGGGCAAGCCAATCGGAACACTGCCTAGTGTCTCATTCTCCAAAATGAGTGGCAACCTTTTGCAATCAAAATATGTGCAATCACCAGTCACCTAAATATAATTATTGTTCACATTAGCCATCCAATATTATGTACCAAATGGCATAAGATAAGTACAGAAATAAAGGCAGACGGAAATGCTTTTGGTTCATATCAGCATCCTCAGCAGACTACACTAGTATACCGAATCTAATTTGAGAAGATGTGATTTGATGAAAGGAGATTTTTTTTTAGACAGATGTACAATGCATTTTATCGTGAGTGAAACTGAAAACTCCTACGATCATGAATATAATGAGTTTCAGTAAAAGAAATAAAGAAGTCCGTCAGTATAACAAGTAGAAAATAAATATTGTAGATTGATAAAAGTAATATTAAATAAAATATGTGAACCAGCTTACTCTTAATGCTAGTCATAAATATACAAGTAAGAAAATACAATAATGACATAAATCTTCAACACACTGAATGGAGAGCACACACATGATAGAATTTGCAATGATGAAAAAGCGATTAAATGTAACATGTATTTCAGAGTATAAAGCTGCACCATGGCGTATAACATGGTTAGTGATAAGCTATCACTATGCAATCAGAAATTAGAAGTCGGTGCATGCTCAAGGCAGGAACTATGATACCACTGACAGTTGTATTGAAACTTTAACAAATAAAAATAATATGTATGGATACGCGACACTCTAACACAGATCACTCAAACGACTGGTATAACCATATGAGTGTGTACAATAATTCCAAAAGACTGCCACAATGAAAATAAAGGTACGACAAGGACATGCTGCTAGGACATGCTGTTGCTCAACTTTAGATAGTTGAGAAAATATAGTTTCTCAAAATTGCGGAAACATTTTGATTGGTTAGCAGTAACTACGTAATGTGCGCAATCGTCGTCATTGATTTGCAGCTCGAAATCGGTATTTCAAATGCCAACAAATAACAAAAGCTAGCTAAGACCTATAAAAGCTCTAACACCCCGAACCTTCATGATTTAGCAATTAGGACCAAAGAGAAAATATTTGCAAGTTTGAGAATCAAATTGGGAACTTTTCATTCTTGAGGGACTTGTGTGCAATGTTCGAGAAATACTAAATTTCTTGTGGAAGTGTTGTTATTGGCTTAAGAATAAGTTCTTTAGGCTTAGTTTAAATTTTAGTTAAGTTTGGAGCCCAATAAAACACTTAATTTTGATTTCGTGTCCAGTCCATGAGAGGCCGAATTATTTAAAATCTGAAATTGTAGTAATTTTCGGCCCAGGTGATCATTATATTCGGCCATCATGGTAGGAAGAAAGAAAAAATCAATAAAAGTTGACTTTTGACCTAGAAATTAAGGAATTTAGTCTTTTGGAAAAATATGTAAGCTATAGGATTGTCTTGCATGCATATGGAAGCATATAATATGGCATGTATATGATTATATATGTATTTATATTCCTAGACTTTATGCATGGAAATAAATGGGTTTTCTTTAATTATTAGCATGTTTGACTAATTTTTTTTTTTAAATCTTTTTTTCCAAACTTATTTTCACCCACAACTTTTATCAACTTTTCAACCACAAATTTTATCAACTTCATCAAAAACTCCTAAAAAACTACTTTTATACTACACCAAACCTTAGCGCATGTTTGGTATTACTGAAATTATAAGTTGTTGGTGAATGTATGAATAAAAAATAGATTGTAAGTTGTAGATCCTATGAAATGTGTGGATAAAAAATATATTTGACCAATTTGATCAACTGAAATTATAAGTTGACCAACTCCAAACATGTGCTTAATTAATTAAAAGTTCCATAAGTTGCCATAAAGAGTCACAAGCTAATTAAACCTAATTTTTCTCTATAAATACAACTAAAAGGTCAGTTAAACCACCCTCTCACCAAGATCCACGAAATTACACATTCACATATACGAAATTCTTGATTTTTTTTAAAGCAAGAAATCAATCCGGGTTTTGTTTCGTTTCATTTCAAGTTTTCTTTCAATTGCAAAAAGAAATCAAGATTTTCAAGGAGTTCAATACCTATTCCTTCTACCTTTCTTTACTTTAATTTTCTTTCAAGTTCACTACGTCAAATCAAATAAAAGGTAAACATACTTGCACATTGTTATTTGTGAGTTTCTTCATGTGTTTGAATATGTGGATATCTTTCAAGTTATTTATGATTGGTACTATAAGTAAGTTGAAAATGACTGGAGTTCATAGTACGACGCATGGAATACGAGCCTACGAAGAATTGGCTTCGATTTTATAATCTCCATCTATAAGTTATGATATTGATATCCCCTATTTGATGCATGCTTGAATAATTCTCTTTGCACATGTTTATTGGGATTTTATCTCAACCCTTTCCCTTTCCCTTTCCCCCACCTTCAGAAAATTAGGTGGTTTGTGAAAACCGGAGCATAGAAGTGGCTAGTGGCGGTGAAACTAAAGAAAGCCTACCACAAGTTTTCTTATTTATTTTATAAAAAATGAAAACTCCAAGTGTCTTTCTATTCTTTATTTATTTTAATAAGTGTTTTGACAGTAGATTGAATTTTGGAGATGGGATTGAATAGATATGAGATTCATTAAAGTATTAATGATTTTTATTGATTGCTTGTTGTTCTCCAAGTACTTTAAAGTTGTGTTCACCTTCTCGCGCTTTTAAGTAGCAGGATTCTAGTAATACTCGAGCCATAACATTCGATGGCATCACAAAAACTTTCACACATAGAACTCACACTGGATGAATGCTCTCGATAAATTCGAAAGCAATCGATAAATGACATAAATGTCATATTGGTTGACTATTAATCTTTGGACTCGCCGTAGAAATCTTTTCTTTTTGATACATAAGAAGATGGAAAAAAGAGATCAAAATAACAAACAAAAGAAAAAATGACGGGAAAATGGAAAAAATACATTAGAGAGCTCTAAACTGCTTGAAACAATTTTGGTCTCGAAATTCACTGCTCAAGAAAAATGTTGAAAGAGTCCATGGTGGTATGAAGCAAGTTGCTTTATTTAAGTTTACAATCTTCCTTATATAACTGTGGATAGTGGAGAGTAATAATAAAATAAAATTAATGAACTCGATTTAAATGGAGAGCAAGAAAAAAGTTTATATACTAGTATACCGCTTCTCTGCGGTGGAATTCGACAGTAGGAACTGTGAGAAAGGGTAATTGGGATTTGAATTCCTTTGTTTTTTATGGAGTCTTGATGAGCGAAGATGATGATCTAAATTGCGGTGGTTATAATTTTAAGATTAAGATAGTAAGTGGAGTAAGGAGTAGGTCGTTTGAGATAGAATTTTGCTTGAGAGTGAAATTGAAGACGTAAAGACATACGGATATATATATTCTTTTTTTCTTCTAGTAATAGAGAAAACTCTCTACGGTCATGATAATGTGCTCATGTATGAAGTGATATTCCCTAGTTCCATGGTTTTAAGATTACCAAGCATGAGAAAGTGCACTTGAATTCAAGATCATTTATTTAGTATAACCACTGGCAAAACCTAGGCTCATATCTAATATGTGATTGCAAACATATTTCAGGCAAAGATAAAACTTACCTCTAGTTTTAGTGCAAAGTAGTACACAAGTCGCTTGAACTGATAAGTCATAAAACCTCACACGCAACCTTGCATAAAGATGAGAAAGAAAGAAAAAAAGAGTTCTTGATGACACTATGAGTTTATTGATAAAAAAACAAAAAAGTTGGTTTCATAATTAGAGTTTAGAAATTGAACACTCTAATGGGCTTCTTATCAGAAGATATTTTTCATAATCAGATCCATCACTGTTAATAACACCCAAGATCCCACAAAAATGTTGGGGTTCTGAGAACTAACCTCTGTGCTCCCATACAAATTCAAAACAGAAGTCTGGGGTAGTAACTTCACAAGCATCTCCCACAAGGACAGATGGACAACTTCACCACTTAGGATTATTAACTTCAAAGAACCTTGAACCCTTGCATAGTATAGACTTTGCAAAACAGGAAGGATTGCCCTCATTAAAGATGGCACAGCTACAAGCCGGTTGATAAAGTATCCCTGAAAGGAAGACATTAAAATTAGTCTCCATGTGGTTCTTACTATAAAAGTACTCCAAAGTGCGTAGAAAGTTCGACTGCATGTGCAACAGTATTAGAAGGCTGAAACAGTTAATTGTTGGGCACCACAATCATCAACAATCAGCCATTTTCAGTTTAATCATATCATGCACAAATTAGAAAGCGAGAAGTTAAATTGTATTTGAAGTAAACAAACTTAACAGTCAATCTCACAAGATTCAACTTTCTACTGTTAGAATAGTCAAGCAAATACGCATCCTAAAATTTTCATAACAGAACCAGAAATGCCCTATTGTGTAAGTACGTCTGTCAATCAACTATAACTGAAAACTAAATATTGACATGTTCAAATGCAACAATTCAATTGCCTTTGATGGTCTTATGATACTTAAATTTTTGGAAAGGAAAAGTAACTTAACTGTACATAGGCATGAACCTGGAATGGTAACACTATGAACTTGCAAAAATATCATAAAAGTGGTTCAAGTTACTAAAAAAATAGATTGATATGGCGAAGATAAATTAAGAAATAAAAGCTAATTTCACTTCTCTAAGGTCAGCCTGAGGCATTGAGATATAATCCAAGAGGACCCAGTGTGTATATTAAGCCATTATTCGCCTCTCTGCAGCACAGGAACTACAGACAGGTGCAATAACCACTGAAAAATATAACATAAAGCACTAAAATTCCTTACCCATATAAATCTCTCATTTTTAAGGTTTAGAAATGACAAAAAAGTATCCATCTTTCATGCTTCCAGCTTCAGCCGAAAATCTCTATGGAAACATTATGCTCAGTGAAGAAAAGGCACAAGAAGCATGTAAGAACCATGGGTGTACTCCTTCACACTCATGAGAGTAGACTCTTATTTGTCCAAATTCACCTCACACTCATGAGAGTAGACCAAAGCATGAGCATAAATTCCCAAAGTAAAATCTTATTGTCCAAATTCACGTGTCTCTACGTACTACTCATGAATCATTTGCCTTCAGAAACATTCTAAGACCCTGTGGAATTGATTTTAGAGTCCAATTTTGATTGGAAGCTGTTTTAGGTGTTTGGTGAATATAAGAAAAACTGATTATAGAAAAATTTGTACCATCTTACAGCAAATTTTGAGAAAGGTAGCTCCGCAAATTCTGCTTTTAGCTTTTTCAATTATCTATAATTAAAATATCAATTCTAACCCTAATTAATTATATTATTCGTTCTCTACTATATGGACTATGCTTTTATTTTGTAATTTTATAAATTTTGAGATTTAATAGATATTAATTTTTTTTCATTTTAAAATAACTATAGTGAAAAAAATATTTGATAATATTACGTACTGTTATAAAACTAACTATTAATTTACAATACTACCAATGATAATAATATTACAAAAAGACATTATGCTAATAAATTATTTTGTTTACCAAACACTAAAATACTGATTTTAAAACATAGAGCAATTTTGAAACAAATATTTACCAAACACATTTTTTCTTTCAATACCCTTAAAATCACAACAATATCAAACCAAGCCTAAGTGGGAAATTACCTTAATAATATTAGGGATTTTCGCCACTATCCAGCAATTTCAATGTAAAGTTTTGAGTTTTCAACAAAAAGTTAGCAAATCAGTTTTAACCTGATTCCAACGGCAGAAGAACAAAGTTTAACTATAAATTCTAATCAATGTCACTTCTCCTTTCATAAAAAATGTAGATTTAGGATTATAGTCCCTGTAGATTAAGCTGAAGATCAGATCTGCAGCCACTGGTCTAGCACCTTGTTTCACAACTAACACCAGATACTGATGCTGCATTTTATAAAGCCATCAGATTAGTGATTGTACAGTGGGATTATTGCAATAAAACATATAGTTTATCTTTTCTTTAATGAATAACAGCCTGTGAAACAATTCATATCCTACTTTCAAATGTACACCAATAATTTGTTCTTTACTTCTACGTCTGTAGAACTGTCAGCATTAGCTAAAGCTACATGGTTGAAAAGCATCCCAGACTCTAAAAACAGATTACCAATACAAACGGGCAAAAAGCGCTTGTTCAAGCTCCCCCATAGAACGATGGAAGAATCAACAAGAGCATGGCAATTGAATTAGCTCTCACGCATTCTACAAAGTATACAAACTAATCTTAAACTTGTTCATATACCTGTAAAAAATCAACGATATAAAATATATTTTCTTTTAGCTGATTGAAAGGAGGTATCACCAACGTACAAGATGCAAACAATGCTCCGAGAAACTCCTGCAGATGATCTATGAAGCTTATTGGTGTTTTAAAAAGCACAAGATCTCCTCCATGTAGGGGATATATTTCTTGCATCCATAAAAAACGATTCAGGAGACCTGCAAAAAGGGTAGTATAAGAATATTGTCATGCGAATAAATTCCAAGTGCTATTGAAATCTTGATTATTAAATAGATTTTATGGTTTGGGGTAAAGAAACTGATATGAAGGCTCACCTATTTCAGTACCACATACACCTTTAGGCTTTCCAGTAGAGCCCGATGTGTACATTAAATAACAGAACGATCTTACATTTTCACTTTCACAAGGCCATGCTAATAGTGAAGAATGGAATTGCTCTTTGATGTTGTTCTTCATAGAAATGGATAAAACAGGACAACTTCCATCGTCAATAAGCCACTGAAATGTATCAAGCCGATGACAGCAATTTCCCCAAATCGAAGATTCACACCCAATGATAAGATCAGCTTTTGACAAAGATACTACTGATAATATCCTTGATTTTGGCCAAGTGGGATCTAAAGGCATGAATGCCTCCCCACATCTTAGAATAGAGAGGACAGCCACAATGTATTCAACAGAAGGTTCCATGAATATTCCTATTACTTTTGGAGTATATGTGTTCTGAAACTTAGTGGAGTACTGTAAACTCAGACTGGAAGATTCAAAAGACTCAGAAACCTGGACAAGTTCTGACTTTTTGCTAGAAATTTGAACTGCAAAAATCCAAAAGAAATTGAGAGTAGGAAACAAAATATGAAATGCCTTGTAAAGCTGAAAAGGTGTGATAGAAAGATACATTAGGGAAAATTACTTCTGACTATGTCCGGCAGGATGTCAAAGAAAGATGTTTAGAGGTAGTGGGCTAGTGGCTGGAAGTTAGGAGGTTTTTTGTGCTATTTGAGTGAGGAGGTGAATGAGAAAAATCATACTCTCTCCGTCCCATAAAAATAGGCTTATTTTCTTTTTTCACATATCCCAAATTATAGTTCATTTCATTGTTGAGAATACACTCAATTCCTTAGTTTTCTAATATGCCTATTTTTAATGTGCCTTCTTATCAACAAATATGAATTATCATTATATTAATGTAGGGGTATATGGGTATATTAGAAAAAATATAAGCAAAATTTATTATTACAACTATAATAATTACATTTTCTTAATATGTGTGAAAATGGATTTAAGTCTATCTTTGTGAGACGGAGGAAGTATACAAATAAAAAGACAACATATACAGATTTCTAAACAGATTCGCACAATAATCGATCTTTAAAAAAATTGTAATTTTCAGGACCATTGTCAAACTTGCCCTTTATCATTTACCCCTTAGGCCAACTGGTATCATAAAGCGGGTTTTTAAATGATGCTGAGGGACCAAAAAGCTTTTACTAGAATTAGTGATGTAAGCATGACCCTCTAAAAGTCCCAACATTTTGCCCATATGAGAGAACTACATAAGATCACGCTTGCTATTTTCATAGCGGGTTTTTAAATAAGCTCTACATGGAAACATTTTTAACTATTACCTGTCACAAAATTTCAATTTTTTTTTACAACAATAGCAATCTAGCGTTAAGAATTTGTTGTTCAACAGACAACAGACTGTACAGAAATAATTTCACACAGGTTTTACAGCAAAGAATAACATATTTCAATCCTAAACATAATGCCAAATACATTCACTTTGCTAATTATTTATCCCAATTAACTATAAAAAATTTCACATATTTTACAATGTTGTCGCCGAAATGTTATTTTTTTTCGAAATATAATTAACTCTATTACAAAACTCCCACTCTAGTACCCAACTCACAAAGATGAGGTGAATAAGCAATCCCAAAAGGACATTTACGTAAATTCATACCTGAGTGGGGTTTAACTAGATATGGATCATCTGCGCCATCAAGAATGCGCCTGAGTCGACAACTGAGATTCTCAACGGCGGAGATAATATCGGAAAATGTGAAGCATTGATCGCCTTCATAACACGGAGGGTGAGAAGTCAACGTCGTTTCGCCGGACATAAATTTATTGTTGTCATCATCGATTGGTTGGTCCGTGTTGTGATTACGGTGAAATTCCCGGGCTATTTGGGCAAAGCCAGAGGCGTGTATAACTGCGATTTTTCAGGGTATTCGGAAGCAGCTTTTTGGAACTGGTGAGATATGCAGCATGCGGACAGCTTGTGTTCCGTCGCTTCACCGGAAGCCATTGTTGCCTGCTTGGATACTGTGTGCTGGTTTGCGTGTTCGCAGCAGCAGAGAGTGGAAGACCTGTTTGGATGTTTGGCTAAGTTTTATATAGTTTTCGAAAGAGATCGAGTGAAAAAAAAGAAAAAAGAAGAATACATACAGTAAAATCTGGCGTTATCAGTTAACTACTCAATTTTAAAAAAATGTATACTCTTGTTTTCACTATATTACTCATCTACTAACCAACGTCTAATACTTTGTAATTGTTAACGAAACATCCCAAATGGCAAGCGAAATTCTAACATAATTTGTTGACATCATTAAATTTCATTCAATCACATAAAACACATCACCTAAACATTCTCTTATATCTTATCGGGGGTTAAATTAATGAATGGCCACCAATCTTTCCTCGAGTTACTACTTACTCACCCTTCTTTAAAAGGTAACGATCTTTCGCCAAACGTTTTCTCATCCATCACTCTTAAGCAAAACGTTAATCAATTCGGACGGAAGTGGCCACGTGGCGAACTAATGTCCAATTGGCAAAAACACAGCGTTAAATTGGCCACCTCAACAAAACGCCACTTTTACAAACACGATTTTGAACAAGCAATTACCCATTTCTAATCTCCAAAGTCTCGCTATCTCTTCCCCAAAAACAAATTTCCCAATTGGAAAACCCAAATCGCCCAAGAACCCTAATTGTCGCCCAAGAACCCTAATTGTTGCCCAAATCAGCTTGTCCCTGTTTACCCAATTTTGAACAAATTTGACCCATTTCTAGCGCATTCAATTCTGCGATCTCTGCCCCAAAAAAAGAGCCCCAATCATGGAAAACGCATTAATGGTTGAAGAGTTGTTATTGGAGGCAGACACGGAGCAAGAACGTGGAGGTAAAATCTAATATTACATTATTTATCTCAGATTTTTCATGTAGTACATTCCGAATACGATTTTCACGAAAATGATTTGTGTAATGTCTACATTGCGAAGTTTCGGCAATGGTGGAGAAAATGTGGAAGATGAAGTCGTCGTTCCTCGTATGCGGTTTGTGACTCAAGCGATGATGTGAATGATGGAGAGTTTGAGTTTGACAAGAATGCTCCCGAGAGAGTAGTCATCGGACTAAATCTGCACCACAGTAGTTGAAGAAGCACATCTATCCAAAGGTAATGTAGAGGTCGAGTCGGATGATGACACGTATTATCCATCGTCGGAGGAATTACATACTGATTATTCATCTAGTGAGGAGAACAATTATAGGTTTCCTAATTTTGTTCCGGAAGTAGAGATGTTTGATCCTAAGTTTGAAGTTGGGAAAACGTTTAAGGACATGGAGTTGTTCAGAAAAGCAATCAGAAATCATGGGGTAGTGAGTAGGTGCAACTTTAGGTTCAGGCCAAACGACGATAGAAGGGCTCAGGCAATTTGCAAATTGGGTTGTAAGTGGAGGATTTGGGCCTCATTGAATAAAAAGTTGGATTGCGTGCAGGTTAAATCATACAATCCCACCCACACATGCGTTAGAGATAGGATGAATAGGCATTGCCTCGCTAAATATATTCTTTGAAAGGTATTTAGACACATTCAGGGTAGACCTTCAATGGAAAACAAAACTGATCAGAAAGGCAGTGAAGGATGATTTGAAACTAAGCATTAACAAAGTTACTGCTTGGAGGGCTAGGAGGTGGGCTAGGATATTGATTGAGGGGAGTGATGAGCACCAGTTTGGACTGCTTTGGTCATATGCTCATGAGTTGGATAGGACAAATCCGGGCTCTACTTGTAGGATTGCCATTTATGAGTCCAAATTTCAGGGAATTTATGTATGTTTATCTGCATGCAAGTTGGGATTCAAAGCAGGTTGTAGGCAACTACTAGGGTTGGATGGTTGTTTTTTGAAAGGGACGTTTGGGGGTCAAATGTTGACAGCAATAGCACTTGATGCTAATGACTCAATTTATCCAGTTGCATTTGCTATAGTTGAGAAGGAGAACACAGCGACATGGCGATGGTTTGTCAGCAATTTGGGTGATGACCTGGGGATTGATAACAGTCGAGAATGGACTTTCATGAGTGATCGGCAAAAGGGTTGCAAAATGTAATTGAGGACATGTATCCGGCGGAACATAGGTTTTGTGTTAGGCACATGTACACTAATTTTCTTTAGGGCCGACTTCAAATGGTTGGCCTTAAAAGAGTATCTTTGAGAGTCGCAAAATCCACCATCGCTGTCTTTGATTATTTGTTTTGGATGGATAAGCTTAAACATGATAGTATTATGGGATACGATTGGTTGATGAAAAGGCCGTGAGAAGCAATGGAGTAAGTCACATTTTTGACTTATGTTAAGAGTGATATATTACTTAACAATTTGTGTGAGTGCTTCAACAACGTTGTTTTAGAAGACAGAGAAAAATCAATTGTTACAATGTTGATTGACATGCATATTGGTTTTATGAAGAGGATACATAGTCGAAGAGATAAGATGATGAGAGCCGGGTCTAATATATGTCCCAAAATTGTTAAAAACTCATGACACATATTGAGATGGCGGGGAACAATGAGGTCGAGTGGAATGGTGGATCTCAATGGTATGTCGAGGAAAAGATGGTGAGTTCGTGGTTGATATTCATAGTAGAACATGTGCTTGTCGGGTGGGATCTTCTTGGGATCCCTTGTGGGCATGCATGTCTTTGCAATCATGGATTACGGGGATGATCCATTAAACTACGTTCATGAATGTTATAAGGTGAATACCTATTTGAGATGCTATGAGAATCTAGTAATGCCGATAAATGGGAAAAAGCTATGGCCTCAAGTGGATAGAGAACCTATAAAACCACCAGGTGGATCTTGCCAAAACGTGGTCGGGAGGCAAAAGAAGAGACGAAGGCAACAAGACGAAGATGTGATGACACAATCTCAAGGTACTACTAAGATGAAAAAGAAAGGAAGTGTGGTCATGACATGCAATTATCCTCGTGGGTTAACAGGCACAACAAGCGATACCACGACAACGCAGATGCACCACATGAGGTATCTTCTGAGATTTGTATCAAAATTTACGTACAAGTGATTTTGTACAATTTACATACAAGTGATTTGCATACATGGTGTACGTGTAGGATTTCTCAACTTACGAAGGCGAACCATCACTGCAGAGTCAGAATACAAGCAAATCTCAAACAAAGGTAAGTACAAATTGGTTATTATATTTTTCAATTGGTATGATCAAATTCTTCTAACTAATGGTATCTATTTAATGGTATTACTAATAGAGTAAACTACAAGCAAGGAGATCGAAGAAGAATACTAAATCATCTTCTCAAGACCAACCTCCACCACCGATTTCCATTTTATGCCAACTCTGGGCATTGAGCAGGTCAAATGCAAATTTGTATTCGACAACTATGGACCAGCCGTGGATGCTCCCCGGGAGGTCAAGACATGAAAAGGATTGATTTTGAAGCTTGGTCTGTGTGTGTTTGATGGTGTGGAGGATCATGGAGTTCAAGTTTTTTGTTTCATAATTTTGATTGATCTGTTTTGTACATTAGATCAATGTTGTTACCGCAAATGTAAAATCGATGTATAGCTTAGTCGGTTCAATTTTGTACAGGTTCTAAGTGTTTTGTCAAGATCATTTTGGTTAATGAAAAGGTTCATTTTCAAATGCTCTACTCTTGATCATTTCAGTGTATATATATATATATATATATATATATATATATATATATATATATATATATATATATATATATATTCATGTACCAGACATAAATTCATTGCCAAATTCATTCTTTGTGATTGAGTTGGATGTCAAAAATCGAAAAAAAAAAAAAAATTAACTGTTGTCACTTTTGTGAATTACGGTTCGGTAAATGATCACTTCATCTTTGTGAATTCTTTATGAATCGAGTTAGTTCCTATTTCCATGAGAGTTCCCTCATAAACACTAAAATAATTAAGGAAAATGGAACTAATAAAGAATTATTTATGAATCAGTTAATAATTTCAATTATTTAATAAATGGAACTAATTTTTATTTAAAATACTGGTGTTTTCTGTGCATTTTCAAGAATTTATTTTTAATTGAGAAGCTTTTAGAATACATGAAAGAAAATATGTGACCAATCGTAGTACTACAAGCAAAGAGAATGACAGCTGGGGATATTTGGAATCATGTGAATGCTTAAAATCGCCAAGACCTCACCGCTAAGTTTTGGGCGAAAGAGATCCGTGAATCGATAGTCCATTAACCATTGTGGAACTAATTTTTATTTAAAAGCCGGCTGGTGTTTTTTCTTTTCTTTAAATTTTCTCCAACTCTTTAACAATCTGAGATCTGATATATGCAAAAGACCACGAGGATTGTCTCACCTTTATCTGTCTTTTTCTTCCTCATCCCTTCTCATCTACTAAAGCCCACCAGAATATAAGTGATGTTCTAGGATATTGTTGGTGAGAATGGAAATAACTTGTAAGTGAATTTAGTTTCAGCAACTATGGAGTTCCTGATGTGCCGGTGTAAATACCATACGTAAGAAGTGATATTCTTGTAACATCTTGCTTTGAGTGGATTCATTCTGCACTTGTTGCTCTGTACTGTAGGTTTAATTCATAATGAGCTAAGGCTTGGAACTAATATGATGGGCATACCACCAATTTCTCGTTTTGAAAATGGAACAAACAACTGGGAACTTCTGCTGCTGGAAAAAACAGGGAATCCACGAGGAGATCTGAGCAATGGGTTAACTTATTTCAAGAAAAAGATGCAAGCAGTTATGAGCTATAGAGAAGGCTATACTCATTCACAAGGAGATCTGAATCCAGTTGTATACATAGAGAAGGCTATACTCATTTATGGCTGCTGCTATTCATTAACATTCATTTCTCATTGCCACAACAAGTTTCAAGCCTGCTGTATATCCAACAATGCTCATTGCTCTTTCAAACCAACAATGCTCATTGCTCTTTCAAACCAACAATGATCATTGCTATTCCAAATCAACAATCAAAACATATGTAACTAATGAAAACGACTATGTAAACATTGCTCTTTACCATCACATTCAACCACAGCAACAGTGAAAACAACAATGAAAACAATGTAGTTAAAAAAAAATTAACCATTGCATTGAACCACAGCAACCATGAAATTACACTTACACATTGCTCTTAAACCATTTTACAAACACAAAAGCATCACATTAAACCGAGCATTACAAAGATTCAGATTGCTCTTTGAAGCATTTTACAAACACAAATACAATGGCAACCATATGATTCAACCACAAAGATTTCACATTACAAATTTTTAAATGATAGCACCGACCAAAACCACGCCCAAGGCAATTTGATACATCTTCACCAATCTTCGCATCTTCATTTCCCGTTCCGTTGTTAGTTGCCTTCCGTAAAAGCCCATTGATAACTACCTTGTACCGTGGATGGGAGGTGGATCCACCCAAGAGAAATAATCACAAGCATCCGGTGCAACCAGAGAATGTGCAACCTCGGAACCGCCTACCTGGATTGTTCTCCGTCCACGAAGTCTTCATCACAGAGAATTGCCCACAATAGCACACTTGCGCGTCCGAGATTTGGGAATTGATCGATGAATTCTCCATTGCACTACGGGGTGTTGAATTGATACCAATAAATGGTAAACAATGCAAACAGGACAAGTGATTTGGGCAACAATTAGGGTTCTTGGGCGACAATTAGGGTTCTTGGGCGATTTGGGTTTTCCAATTTGGGGCTGTTTTTTTGGGGAAGAGATAGCAGACTTTGGAGATTAGAAATGGGTAATTGCTTGTTCAAAATCGTGTTTGTAAAAGTGGCGTTTTGTTGAGGTGGCCAATTTAACGCTGTGTTTTTGCCAATTGGACATTCCGTTCGCCACGTGGCCACTTCCGTCCGAATTGATTAACGTTTTGCTTAAGAGTGATGGATGAGAAAACGTTTGCTAAGTTGGGTGAGCATTGGGTTACCTTTTAAAGAAGGGTGAGTAAGTAGTAACCTGAGGAAAGATTGGTGGCCATTCATTAATTTAACCCATCTTATCATACAATTGGAACCCGACTTCAACTTTTGTAAATCAAGTTCCCAAAAATATGGATAGTGTCTTCTTCCAAGAAATCAAATTCCATGCCCCAACTCCTCTCATCCTCATTTGAGCCTAATGCCTCCAAAGAATTCCAATTACATGCCCTAACTCCAACTTCTCGTCGAATGTGAGGGACCCAAAGAAAAACACATTGCATTCTTCAATCTAAAAATGAATCATTTGATTATTGAAGATGCTTTATTAGGAGCAGAGGATGTTGAATCAAAAAAAGGTATTGAAAGGATTTTTGCTTTATTATGTGCCCCATTTGCTAAAATAATGTTGGATCACAAGAATTTTTTATTTGGCTATCAAATTTGTAGAAAAACTTTCTTAATCAAATTATAGTTATTTAGGATTTCGTTGAAAGCTATAGGCTTTAGTACAACATTCTATTTGTATGTATTATTCGGGTAATTTATTTGGTGCTTATGTGAATATTGAGTCTAAGATGGATTATTGCAGATGCTAATGACGAAGAAGAAATTGTAATCCCAGGTCTGCAATTAAGTGATTCTGATGACGAGGTCAATGATGGTGATCTTGAGTTCGACAGAAATGCACATGTGCGTATCCATGTAGGCTATAATGCAGACCCAACTGTAGAAAAGGCAAATGAAGGAGTTGGTAAGTTAGGATTAGATATAGATACGAATTATTACCCTTCATCCGATGAGCTGAATATTCATCAGTCGAGGACAACTACCGGTTCCCAACTTTTGGTCCAGAAAGAATTGCTTGATCCACAATTTGAAGTTGGAAAGACATTTAGGGATATATCGCAGTTTAGGAAAGCAGTGAGAAATCATAGAGTAGCCACTAGGCGCAATATCAACTTCAAACCAAATGAGGAAAATATGGCTCAAGCTGTGTGCAAGAAAAATTGTAAGTGGAGAATTTGAGCATCTTTGAATAAGAAATTGGCGCTTTAGAGATCGAACAAATAGACATTACACCGTTAAATACGTGGCAGAGAGGTACTTGGAGATATTTAAGATGGACCATGGGTGAGAACCAAAACTCATAAAAAATGCTGTATTTTATGATTTGAAATTAACTCAGAAAAAAATTTGTTTGATAGAGTAAGCTTTACCCTTGAAGATCAAAGGACACAATGAGCCTTCACCTGCCAATTTCTGGTTCATGCCAACTCTTGGAATTGATTTGGCGAAACATGCTAGATCAATTGTACTTTCTCCAATTCCAGAAGTCATTACTAAAACAATGGGCTTGAACAATATGATCGAATATCTGGAGCAAATGCAACAAGGGGATGTGAGAAGGAGGGAAAAGGCCAAACAACGGAGAATGGCTATATCCACACAC
This sequence comes from Forsythia suspensa, assembly GCA_023638005.1. Lineage (NCBI taxonomy): Eukaryota > Viridiplantae > Streptophyta > Magnoliopsida > Lamiales > Oleaceae > Forsythia > Forsythia suspensa. The sequence continues at coordinate 36,916,957 of CM042671.1, forward strand.
CATATAGTTCATCCAAGAACTACAAATTGTTATGCTACTCAATATGTTGTGGACATTTTCATATGAGTTATTAGTTGGAATATAACTAGTTTAAATTGGTGATGTATCTATTTTGAAATACAGTTATCAAATGTATTTTGAAGGATACGAGTTTATCAAAACCATGGGATGATAGCTTGTTGCTTTTGATGTTTGGAGATATTAATCATAATAAAATTATTGTCAGATTCTATTTGTATTGGTTCATATTTTCATATTCTATTTTTACATGAGGTTGGTGCAGATTTGAATCTGTTTCTGCTGCTGATATGCAGATTGCTTCCACTCTGTTGGTACAGATTTGCAATGCAATCTGTTGGTGCAATATCATTCAACGTAATGTCAATAATACATAGGATGTGACGCCTGGATCCTAAAACTCGGGGTCATAATGACATATCATGAACGTAAAAAAAATACTTAATAAAATTTAGAATTCATGGTTAAAATATAACTAAATAATATCTTATTTGAAACGAGCTTAATTTGTAAAATATAAACTTATTATTCTTTATTAAATAAAGACTCCTCATCTAATTATTTCACCACGGTGTAGTCCACGCTTCGAATCGCCACAAGTCCTAGTTACTTGGAAGGGAGAAAATGAAAGAGGTGAGAAAAATCTCAATAAGTACATACGTGTTTATATATTAACGATGTTATAGAATCTTGAACTTGAAACTTGAAACATGAAACTTGTACTTGAACTTTCATTTGAACTTTCACTAGAACTTGCATAGTAGAGACACAAAAACTATACCGAACTTAGATGGTAATAGTTGTTCGTGCGTATCGCTATTAAAACTCCAGTCCGATCTTATAACATACATGTGGACCCATCATATATTTTCTAAAATTGTAATATATAAACACTTGTATACTTATCTTTCTTGAATAATTGAAGAACACTGAATTGCTACACTTTCACCTCACTATTCCCTGAATCGTGTACTTATATATAAACTAAGAAAGAAGGAAGAGGGAAATATATGTTGTGGTGTAAAATAAATGATAGACCTCAAGTTCTATTTATTGGTTTACCAAGAAACCTAGTTGAATCTAAGTAAGAGTCTTTAAAAAATAAACTTTATCTTGAACTCTTATCTTTAAGAAAATAACCACATCTTAAGTGATATGATTTATTGAGAATAACTCAATCTCATTTATCTTAAGGGTCCATTCAAAATTTAAACGATATACATTACTCTAATTATCCCATTTTAAATTAATTAATTAAAATATATACAAAATTATATATAATTATCCAATTAAAATAATATCTACAACATGTTGATAATAAAGTAAATTATGCTTTGGTCTCATACTATTGGTTTACATCCAAATTGGTCCTTAATTTTTTAGATAATATATCTTACTTATAGATTCAAATTTAACGACTATCTACGTTGGTTCCGGATATTATAATCTACCCACCTAAAACAATTTTCGTCCTCGAAAATTTACCTCAGCAGTCGTCGACAAACAGTTGGGAATACTTAGATCGTATTTCATCATCGCGTTCCCGAGTTGTCTCCTCTACCGATTGGTGTTGCCATAATACTTTAACCAACGGTATATCCATGTTGCTAAACATCTGCACTTTCTGAACTATAACATAAGTCGGTGCTTCTTCATAACTCAGATCTTGCTAATTTCCAATGGTTGAATTTCACTACATAAGTTGGGTCAGTAATATACTTTCTGAGCATTGATATATGAAAGACATTGCATACTACTGAAAGTTCAGGTGTCAAATCTAACTTGTAAGTGACATTCCCAACTCGTTTTAAAATTTTAAAAAGACCGATGTACCTTAGTCTAAGTTTACCCTTCATACCGAACCGTAGTACTCTTTTTATTGGCATAACCCTTAAGAGTACCTTATCTCTGACTACAAATTCCAAGTCTTTTCTCATTTTCTACATAACTTTTCTGTCTATCTTGAGCATTCTTCATACTAACTCTAATCTTCTCAATTGCTTGTACTATTTGTTCAACAATTTATGGACCTAAGATTTTACGCTCGCCAACTTTATCCCAATGAATGGTGATCTGCATTTTCGCATGTACAACACCTCATTGGGTGCCACGCCAATGGAGAAATGGTAGATATTATTATATGCGAACTCAATTACAGGTATATGTTTCTCCCAATGGCCACCAAACTCTAGAACACATAGTCGAAGCATATCTTCTAATGTTTGTATCGTTCGTTCAGCTTGTCCATCTGTTTGAGGATGGAAAGCTGTACTAAAATTCAATTTAGTTCCCATAGCCCGATGTAAACTCTTCCAAAAGTTCAATGTGAACCTTGGGTCTCTATCTGATACAATTGAAACTAGGACACCGTGTAACCTCACCACTTCTTTAACATACAACTGTGCAAATTGGTCCATAGAAAAAGTCATGCGAACAAGCAAGAAATGGGCTGACTTGGTTAATTGGTTAACAATTATCCAAATAGCCTCATGACCTTTTACTAACTTTGGAAAACCTACCACAAAATTCATCGTCACATGTTCTCATTTCTATTTTGGAACCTCTAATGGTTGCAGTAATCCCGACGATCGCTGATGTTCACCTTTCACTTGTTGACATATTAGACACTTCTCCACATATTTAGCTACATTTTCTTTTATATTTTTCCACCAAAATATAGTTTTTAAGTCATGATACATGTTCGTACTTCTTGCATGTACAAAATAAGGAGTAGAGTGAGCTTCCTCCAAAATCTTATTTCTCAATTCTTCGAAATTCAGAACACAAAATGTCCTTGATGACATAATGCATTATCTTCGGCTACGTTGAAATCCTTTCGCTTCTCTGTGTCAATCTCAGCTTTGATAAACTCAAAGAACTGATCACTCATTTGAAGTTCATAATCCAATCACGGAGAGTTGGTCGAATTGAAAGTGCTACAATTCGAGCAACAGGATCAAATGGTGTGGCAATCACCTTGAGACTTAATCTTTTAAATTCCCTCCATAGGGGTCTCTGTGCTGTCAACATTGCTCCTTGTCTTGTTGTCTTCCTACTTAAGACATCGGCCACTACGTTCGCCTTGCCTAGATGGTAATAGATTTCACAATCGTAATCCTTTACCAATTCAAGCCATCTCCTCTACCCCATGTTCAACTCTTTTTTAGTGAGAATATACTTGAGGCTTTTATGATCTATATCGATGTCACACTTTCCTCCGTACAGATAATGCATCCAAATCTTTAGAGTGTGGACTACTGCAGCCAGTTCTAGATCATGCGTGGGATAATTCTGCTCATAAGGCTTCAACTGTCTTGATGCATACGCAATTATCTTACCTTGTTGCATCAATACACATCCAATGCCCTGTTTAGATAAATCACTATAGACTACGAAACCATTTGATCCTTCAGGTATAGTCAATACTGGCACATTAACTAACTTCTTCTTCAATTCCTCGAAACTGCTTTTACACTTCTCTGTCCAGTCAAACTTTATACCCTTACAGGTCAGCTGTGTTAATGGTCTTGATATTTTAAAGAATCCATCAATAAACCTCCTATAATATCCTACTACCCCAAAAGCTACGTACTTCTCTTACATTAGTTGGCCTTGACCAGTTCAGTACTGTCTCTATTTTACTGGAGTCCACTTCTATTCTTTGTGTTGTGACCACATGTCCAAGAAATATTACACGTTCCAACCAAAATTCGCACTTTTTGAATTTTGCAAAGAGTTTTTCCTTCCTTAGGATCTTTAACACGATCCCTCAAGTGTTCCTTGTGCTTTTTTTCACTCTGAGAGTAGACTAAGATGTCATCAATGAATACGATGACATATTGGTCCAAGTATTCATGAAAAATGCGGTTCATCAAGTCCATAAAAACTCCATGAGCATTAGTTAAGCCAAATGGCATAACTAAGAACTCATAGTGACCATAATGAGTTCTAAAGGCCATCTTGGAGATGTCACTAGGTTTGATTCTCAACTGGTGATATCCTGACCTCAAATCGATCTTTGAAAATATTTTGGCCCCTTGTAGTTGGTCAAATAAATCTTCAATTTTGGGAAGTAGGTACTTCTTCTTAATAGTGATTCTATTCAACTCTCGATAGTCGATGCACATCCTCATCGACCTGTCTTTTTTCTTGACAAATACCACAAGTGCTCCTCAAGGTGATACACTAGGTCGAATGAATCATTTTCCCAATAACTCATCTATTTGGGCCTTCAATTCATGTAACTCTTTTGGCTCCATTCTATAAAGAGCTTTAGAAATGGGTGTGGATCTAGAAATCAGATCAATTGTGAACTCCACTTCTCGTTCCGGTGGCATTTCATTCAAATCATCGAGAAAGACGTCTCAAAAATTTCGTACAACCTTAACATCACCCACTTCTAGCTCTTCATCTTCCTTAGCTACTACTGTCATTAAGAATCCCGTACATCCTTCTGACCTCAAGATTTTCCTTGCCTTCAATGCTGAAATGATACAGGGTAGGGATTTTATCTTGGTCACTGAAAGGTGAAGTTCTACCTCTCCAGGCTGCTTAAACACCACTTCTCTTTCAAAGCATAAAAAGTTGCGTGGTTCTTGGAAAGCCAGTCCATTCTTAAAATCACGTCGAACTCTTGCATGTTCAAGACATATAAGTTTGTCTCCAAAGTTTTATCGTTAATCTCTACCTTAGCTGTCTTTACTATATGGTCTGCACTCAATACTTTTCCTAAGGGGGTAGCAACATTTAAAGGAGTACTTGTATGTTCACTAGGAGTTTTAAGTTTGCTCATATACTTAGGGGTTATAAAAAAGTTAGTAGAGTTAGAATCAATCAAAGCATAAGCAGGTACATGGGAGATGAGGATGTTATCCACTAACACGTTGCGGTCTTGATCATTTTCCTGTTCTGTGAGCACAAACACCTTGGCTTGGCCCTTAAGAAGATTCCCAGGCTTTTGTTGCTGCTGATGCTTCTTCTTTTGCCTCTTGGGACAGAATTTTGCCACATGGCCTGCCTCTCCACAGAAATAGCATGAATTGGTTCGCATAAGACACACTCCAGCATAGCGCTTCTAGCACTTGCCGCAAATTGCATGCTGGTGATTGTTCGTAGTTGGATGCTACTGAAAATTGTTCGTAATGGGTCCCATTTACTCCTCTTCGTGAAGTTCTGCTTTTATTTATCCTTATTGTCCTCACACTTACGCTTCTCAAATGACCTGGACTTAGGTTGCTTGTTACTGCTATTGGAATTCTCCCTAAAATTGTCTAGATGAGCCTTAGCTAGCACTTCATGGTACGTGTGCAATTCCAAGGTAACCACTGCTTGCCTAAGGTCATCTCTCAAACCTTGCTCGAAGTGCCTTGCCCGCTTAAGCTCAGTGTCAACCAACTCCGGTGCGTAGTGTGATATTTCATCTTTACTTCCTTTCATACCCTGTTAGGATCATTGTACAATGCTTCAATGTCAGGAACTCTGCCTCATTCTAACTTCGAATGCATGCTGGATAGTACTTTTGTAGAAAGAGTTTCTTGAATTGATTCCAAGTCCACACATGCTCACTAGCCCTGGACCAGGCTGTCGAGTGCCACCAATGTCTAGCTCTTTGTTGCAGCATGAATGCTGCACAAGTCACCTTTCTAGGATCTGGGCATTCAATAAGATTAAAGACCTGCTCAATTTCAGCTATCCAATCTTCAACTACCAGATTGTCAAACCCACCCTCAAATGATGGGGATTGGAGCTTCTTGAATTGTTCAACAATCGCAGCCACATTATTATTTGGAATTGGGGTTTGTTTAGCTGGTGGTGGCACCAAGTTGTGTATCACGTCAAGGAACTGCATAAATTGATTGTTTGGTTCGTTTGCCTCGTTCCGTGGCTGACCGTTTCTATTGTTAGCGTTTCTAGCTTGAGTTTCCATTTCCTTAGTTAACATGTAAACGTGAAACAATCAATCATCGAAAGCAATAAACTTGGCAAAATATTAACATACTTTATTTCATAAATCTTAATAACTTGGTATAAAAGAAAAGGATTACTTAGCATGCAAGTCCAAAACTTAGAATGTAAAAATTATAAATAACTTAGCTTTCTAGTCATCTAAAAATTCTCTACGTTGCTCTCATTTAGTCTTGCTTTTTGATTATCCACATGGTTTGGCTCATGTGCTTCATTAGAGTATGGTGTGGGGTTGTTCTCAGGGCATCTCTCTGGGTCTTCCTCAATGATGTTACCACTATTGTCAATTGTTGGCACCACTGTGAGGTCGAACTCATAACTCAAAGGTGTTTCAATTTTTCTATTGCCGCTAATTAACCACTTCTCCCTCAAACAAGTTATCAACAAGGCGGGGGGTGTCTGATATTCAAACATCTGTTGAATCTCATCCATAAACTATTTCCACCAAGGCCTAAGTGTCATCTGGAGGTAATAAACAACTTCATCTCTATGAAAGTTATGCCAATTTCTCTCTGCTCCTCCTATAATTTTGTTAATTGTGTTCAAGTGCTCTAGCATATTATGATTCACATGTCTTATGTAATTTCAAAACCATCTTACGTCTCTTGGCATGGGCTCTAATTACTTATGGACGTCTATCAACCATCTAAAAAAAAAAAGAAACGGATCATAATTAATTGTTTTTGCTTCATTGATTTGAATATCGCGCAACTAAAAGACTTCCATGTGAAGAGGGATGGGGGGTCATTAGACCACTTAAATCACAAGCTCTCCTTAGACAGTTTAGATGATTTTGACAAAGCTTTTCAATTTTGTGAATATCAAATCAAGAAAACTCAAACAATGGGTAAAAATCGAATGGTCTAAAAATATAATCTTCGTATTTGAGTAATTTCTAATGGACAGATTGTTAACTTAAAAAAATTTCATTATATATTAGTTTCTTACTAGAAATAACATGTTCACATGAACAATAACTTTTTTATTATTATTATTATTTTTTAGAAAAGTCTATAGGAATGTAAACATTTGCTCTGATACCATTTTGTGACGCCCAAATCCTAAAACCCGGGGCTCAAAATGACATATCATGAACGTAAAAAATAAAATAAATACCATATAAAATTTAGAATTCACGGTTAAAAGATAACCAAATAATATCTTATTTGAAATGAGTTTAATTCGTAAAACATAAACTTAATATTCTTTATTAATAAAGATTCCTAATTAAATATTCCACCACGGTGTAGTCCACACTTCGAATCGCGACAACTCCTAGTTACCTGGAAGGAGAAAAATGAAAAGGGTGAGAAAAATCTCAGTAACTATACACGTGTTTTATATATTACAATTTGGGATTCCCAATTTAAAAGAATCATAAGCAGCAGATATAGAATTACCACCCATCTCAAAAAAGTCATCTTCTTTTGATATATTCTCAACCATCAGAGCATCATAAAAGACCTGTCCAAATAGCACTTAGACTAAAATTCAGAACTTCCTTAGTCAATTAAATTGTACTTGATATGAAACAGGAGAAGATGCGTAGGCTGCCATGACAACTTTAAGAACAATTAGATATATAAGCACAAATTAAAATTTTGATATATACCCAAATTATTTGATTAAAGGAAACTGGAGAAACACATCGTTCTCAAAAGGTTACATTGGCATAAAAGAAAATTTATTCAGTAAGTTCAATGGAGATTTTAACAAAAGCATAGTCCTGGCGAAGAGGGCGGGGAATGTATTCCCAATATGGTAACGTCGTGAGTATACTTTAGGGAAAATAAAAAGGAAGAAAAATGTGTGTAAATACAAGTTACAAAATAAAGCATTAATTTTCCTTACTTTTACTTCCCCAGTTTCACAATGTTCGTCACTAAGGATTTCGCACAAATTTCAAGTAAAGAAGATGGGTATATGTATTAAAAGAGTGCTTTCAAATTAGAGTGAGTCCCATGTTGTAGAACTAGTGTGTTTTAGTCACTAATGTAATTTTAAGAGTCCCACATATTTAAGATAGATTTTTGAATTCGTGAATAGTTCAACAAAGAAAGATTTTCTGTGCTTATATTCAGAAATGTAAGAGTTTATGAATCTATATGCATGAGTATGCATCTATGCATCTATGTATACAGACAACGTAAAATTTCTAGATATATACGCAGACAAACCTTTTAACAACTTGAGTTCGGCTATCTGAAGAATTTTCTTCTACTTTGTCCACGGCACGTCCGCTAGAATATATTGAACCAGCCAACGAAAAGTAGTCCACTTTCCCAGACGAAGTCAAAGGCAAAGATCTAGTGAAGAAGACATGGGGGAGAATCATTGTTTGTGGAAGTTTGCTTTGTATCCAACTCCTAATGGAAGATTTCAAAGTTTCTCCCTCTGTATCACCCTTTTCTGTAACCAAATGAGCTTCAAAAAGTATGATTTCCTCTTCAACTTCACGGCAAATTACTGCAGCATCAACTACATCGGGATGTTCTCTGAATGTATTCTCAATCTCCTCAACAGCAATTCGCTGCCCGTTAACTTTTATTGTGCGATCTTTTCTCCCAATAAAAACCAAATCACCACTCAGAAGCTTTCTGGCCAAATCACCAGTTTTAAAGTAACATTGAACTCTACACATACTGCTGGGACCCCCACCATAATTATCTGGAGGCAATTCCACAAGTTCCAGTGGCATCATATTAGGGTAGCAGAAATAACCTGCTGCAATGCAGTGTCCACCAACAATTATCTCTCCTTGATCTGTTCCATTTTCTCCAAAAAGCACCACGTTACAATTAGAAATGGGCAAGCCGATCAGAACACTCCCTGGTGTCTCATTCTCCAAAATGAGTGGCAACCTCTTGCAATCAAAATATGTGCAATCACCAGTCACCTAAATATAATTATTGTTTGCATTAGTCATCCAATATTATGTATCAAATGGCATAAGATAAGTACAGAAATAAAGGTAGACTGAAATGCTTTTGGATCATATCAGCATCCCTAGCCTACACTAGTATACCGCTTATACACGGTGGATCTGATCATAAAATTCCAATTCAATGGCAAATGAATATCATGAAGTAAAAGAATGAGATGGATTTAAGAATCCGATTTGAGAATATGTGATTTGATGAAGGAAGGAGATTTTTTTGAAGACAGGCGTACAATGCATTTTATCGTGAGTGAAGGTGAAAACTACATACAGTCGTGAATATAACGAGTTTCAGTAAAAGAAATAAAGAAGCCCACAAGTATAACAAGTAGAAAAGGGATATTGCATATTGTTAAATGTAATATTAAATAAGATATCTGAACTAGCTTATTCTTAATACTAGTCATAAATATACAAGTAAGAAAATACAATAATGACATAAATCTTCAACACACTGAATGGAGAGCACATACATGATAGATGTTGCACTGATGAAAAAACGATTAAATGTAACATGTACTTCAGAGTATAAAACTGCACTATGGTGTATAACATGGTTAGTGATAAGCTATCACTATGCAATAAAAAATTAGAAGTCGGTGCATGCTTAAGGCAGGAACTATGGTACCATTAACAGTTGTATTGAAATTTTAACAGATAAAAATAATATGTATGTATACGCGTCACTCTAACACAAATCACTCAATCGACTAGTATAACCATATGAGTGTGTACAATAATTCCAGAAGACTGCCACGATGCAATAAAGGTGTGACAAGGGAATGCTACTCAACTTTAGATAGTTGAGAAAATATAGTATCTCAACAATGCAGAAACATTTTTATTGGTTAGCAGTAACTACATAATGTGTGCAATCGTCATCTTTGATTTGCAGCTCAATTCAGTATTTCAAATGCCAACAAATAACAGAAGCTAGCTAAGACCTATAAAAGCTCTAACACCACGAACCTTCATGATTTAGCAATTAGGACCAAAGAGCAAATATTTGCAAGTTTGAGAACCAAAGTGGGACTTTTCATTCTTGATGGACTTGTGTGCAATTTTGATAAATACTAAATTTCATGTGGAAGTGTTGTTATTGGCTTAAGAATAAGTTATTTGGGGCTTACTTTAAATTTTTGTCAAGTTTGGAAGACACTTAATTTTGATTTCGGACTTACCGGGTTATAATGTCCAGTCCATGAGAGGCCAAATTATTTAAAATCTGAAATTGTAGTAATTTTTGGCCTAGGTGATCAATATATTCAGCCATCATGGTAGGAAGGAAGAAAAAATTCAATAAAATTTGACTTTTGACCTAGAAATGAAGTACTTTAGTCTTTCGGAAGAATATGTAAACTATAGAACTGTCTTGTATGCATATGGAAGCATATAATATGGCATGTATATGATTATATATGTATTTATATTCATAGACTTTATGCAAGGAAATAAATGGTTTTTCTGTAATTATTAGCATGTTTGGCTAAGTTTTTTTAAAATCTTTTTTTTCCAAACTTATTTTTATCCACATATTTTATGAGACCCACAACTTTTATTAACTTTTCAAATATAAATTTTATCAACTTCATCAAAAACTCCTTAAAAATACTTTTAAACTGCACCAAGAAGACACTTAGTTAATTAAAAGTTCCATAAGTTGCCATAAAGGGTCACACGCTAATTAAACCTAGTTTTTCTCTATAAATAAAACTAGAAAGGTCAGCTAAACCACCCTCCCACCAAGATCCACAAAATTACACATTCACACATACGGAATTCTTGATTTTTTTCAGAGAGAATGGTTAGAATAAGAATAAACCAAGAAATCAATCCGGGTTTTGTTTCGTTTCAAGTTTTCTTTCAATTGCAAAAAGAAATCAAGATTTTTAGGGAGTTCAAGACCTATTCCTTCTACTTTTCTTTTCTTTAATTTTCTTTCAAGTTCACTACGTCAAATCAAAGATAAACATGCTTGCACGTTTCTATTTGTAAGCTTCTTCATGTGTTTGAATATGTGGATATCTTTCAAGTTATTTATGATTAGGTCCTATAAGTAAGTTGAAAATGACTGGAGTTCGTAGTACTGCGCATAGAATACAAGCCTACGAAGAATTGGCTTCAATTTCATGTTCTCCATCTATAAGTTAAGATATTTGATTTCCCCTATTTGATGCATACTTGATTAATTCGCTTTGCACATGTTTATTGGAATTTTATCTCAACTATTTCCCTTGTTCCCCACCTTCAAGAAATTAGGTGGTTTGTGGACACCGGAGCATGGAAGAAGCTAGTGGCGGTGAAACTAAAGAAAGCCTACCACAAGTTTTCTTATTTATTTTATAAAAATTGAAAACTCCAAGTGTCTTTTTATTCTTTATTTCTTTTAGTAAGTGTTTTTATAGTAGATTGGATTTTGGAGAAGGAATTGAATAGATATGAGATTCATTAAAGTTTTAATGATTTTTATTGATTGCTTGTTGTTCTCCAAGTACTTTAAAGTTGTGTTCACCTTCTCGCGTTTTTAAGTAGCAAGATTCTAATGACACTTGAGCCATAGCATTTAAGGCGTCACAAAAGCTTTCACACATAGAACTTACACTCGATAAATGCTCTTGATAACTTTGAAAGCACTCAATCAATGACATTAATGTCATAATGGTTGACTATTAGTCTTTGGACTCACTGTAGAATTCTTTTCTTTTTTATACATAAGGAGATGAAAAAAAAAAGATCAAAATAACAAACAAAAGAAAAAAATGACGGGAAAATGGCAAAATTACATTATAGAGCTCTAAACTACTTGAAACAATTTTGGTCTCGAAGATCACTACTCAAGAACAATGTTGAAAGAGTCCATGGTAGTTTGATGCAAGTTGCCTTATTTGAGTTTACAATCTTCCTTATATAACTGTGGAATGAAGTTCCTCTCAGTGGAGAGTAATAAAAAAATAAAAGTAATGAACTGGATTTAAAGGAAGAACAAGAACAAAGTTTAAATATTAGTATACTACTTCCCCGCGGTGGGATCCGACCGAAGGATATATGAGAATGAGTCATTGAGATTTGAACCCCTTTGTTCTTGATAGAGTCTTGATGAGTTAGAATGATGATCTGAATTGTGGTGGTTATAGTTTTAGGATTAAAGTAGTAAGTAGAACAAGAAGAAGATCGTTTGAGGTAGAATTACTCGCTTTGAGATGGAGATTGCATACGTAAAGACACACGCGGCTTATATATATATATATATATATATATATATATATATATATATATATATATATATATATATATATATATATATATATATATATTTCTTCTAGTAGTGGAGAAAACTCCCTACGATCGTGATATTGTGCTCGAGTATGAAGTGATATTCTCCAATTCCATGGTTTCAAGATTACCAAGCATGAGAAAGTGCAGTTGAATTCAAGATCATTTATTTAGTATAACCACCGGCAAAACCTAGGCTCATATCTAATACGTGCTTGCAAACATATTTAAGGAAAAGATAAAACTTTCCTCGAGTTCTAGTGCAAAGTAGCACACAAGTCGCTTGAACTGATAAGTCATAAAACCTCACAGGCAACCTTGCATAAAGGTGAGAAAGAAAGAAAAAAAGAGTTCTTGTTGACACTATGAGTATATTGAAAAAAAACAAAATAAGTTAGTTTTATAATTAGAGTTTAGAAATTGAACACTCTAATGGACTTCTTATCAGAAGATATTTTTTCATAATCAGAACCATCACTGTTAATTGGCCTCTGGCCGGCGAAGTCACTCACAATAGAGAAAGGGACCCAAGATCCTACAAAAATGTTGGGTTCTGAGATCTAACCTCTGTGCTCCCATACAAATTCAAAACAGAAGTCTGGGGTAGTAACTTCACAAGCATCTCCCACAAGGATAGATGAACAACGTCACCACTTAGGACTATTAACTTCAAAGAACCTTGAACCCTCGCATAGTATGGACTTTGCAAAGCAGGAAGGATTGCCCTCATTAAAGATGGCAAAGCTACAAGCCTGTTGATAAAGTATCCCTGAAAGGAAGATATTGAAATTAGTCTCCATGTGGTTCTTACTATAAAAGCACTGCAAAGTGTGAGAAAAGTTCGACTACATGTATAACAGTATTATAAGGCTGATGTAGTGAATTGTTGGGCACCACAATCATCAACAATCAGCCATTTTTAGTTTAAACATATCATGCAAAAATTAGAAAGCAAGAAGTGAAATTGTATTTGAAGTAAACAAATCTAACAATCAATCTCAAAAGATTGAACTTTTTACTGTTAGAATAGTTAAGCAAATACTCATCATAAAATTTTCATAACAGAACCAGAAATGCCCAACTGTGTAAGTACGTATGTCGATCAACTATAACTCAAAACTCAATATTGACATGTTCAAATGCAACAATTCAAGTCTTATGATACTTAAATTTTTGGAAAGGAAAAATAACTTAAATGTACATATGAACCTGGAATGGTAACACTATGAGCTTGCAAAATTATCATAAAAGTGGTTCAAGTAACCAAAAATAGATTGATATGGTAAAGATAAATTAAGAAATAAAAGCTAATTTCACTTCTCTAAGTTCAGCCTAAGGCACCGAGATATAATCTAAGAGACCCAGTGTGTATATTAAGCCATTATTTACCTCTTTGCAGCTCAAGAACTATAGACAGGTGCAATAACCACTAAAAAAAATAACATTAAGCCCTAAAATCCCTTACCCACATAAATCTCTCATTTTAAGGTTTAGAAATGACAAAAAAAAGTATCCATCTTTCGTGCTTCCAGCTTCAGCCGAAAATCTCTATGGAAACATTAAGTTCAGTGAAGAAAAGGCACAAGAAGCATGTAAGAACCATGGGTGTGCTCCTTCACACTCATGATAATAGACCAAGGCATGAGCATATATTCCAAAATTAAAATCTTATTGTCCACATTCACCTTCACACTCATGAGAGTAGACCAAGGCATGAGCATATATTCCCAAAGTAAAATCTTATTTTCCAAATTCATTTGTCACGTACTGCTCATGACTCATTTGCCTTCAGAAACATTCTAAGACCCCGTGGGATTGATTTGAAAGTCCAACTTTGATTGAAAGTTGTTTTAGGTGTTTGGTTAACTTAAGAAAAACTTATTATATAAAATTTTGTACCATATGACAACAAATATTGAGGAGGGTAGCTTCTCATATTCTGCTTTTAGCTTTTTCAATTATATATCTTTACAATAATATAAGAGTCTTAAATTTTGTCACTGTAGATTATTAGTCCAATACGCCGTTGTTTCATTGCATTGTTTCAAATACTATTCCCTTTATATTATCTACTTCACCTACTTTCTGAGAGCAAAATTTCTCTCAAATTATTCAATATCTTTCATAATTCTTAGATTGGAGCTCAGAATTCATAAAGAGGGCTTGAACTCCAATGTAAAGCAAGTTATTATTTGTAGATTATTTTACAGTGAACTTGTTATAGATTATTTGTAGATTATTCACTGTAAATTTATATTTTTAGAAGTGTGAGTTCTTATTTCTAGAACATATCAAATCTATTAATTTTTACATATGTTTTAAAATATTTTACATATTTATGTATAAGTTCTTATTTGTTTGAAGCTTAAATTTCTCATGAGAATGTTTGAGGACAATCATCTAACAAATTGAAATTTAATTAAGATTAATGGTAGAATGATTTTTCAGTAATGGAAGATTACACCGCGTCGAGTTCGTCCTTGAGTTAACTCGACAACCATGTTGGTTGTTGGTTGTGGAGTTGCTCGACAACCATTTCTCTCTCTGTAATGATTCTCTATATCATACTTGCTATTTTTTTATTTGTTTGTTTTATATATGTGCAATCTGTTGTTATTTTCTTCGGAGAATTCTCAATCAATGGCAGAAACAAAAATGCCCACATAATCAAAATTCCAGTGGACGAAGAGCATCAGCAGAAATTAATATCTGCCATGAATGCAATTTCTGCAATCCAACAGCACCCATTACTTCTTTCTATTTCTTATTAGGGATGAAGCATTATGGTCCGATTGTTTCCGTTAAATCATGAGAAATCCTTTTGGAATCACAAAAGGAAGCCAAGAGTTTGGAAGACTCAGTTCTTACTGCAACCTTCTTAAATCGAGAGGGATCAACTGGAGCTCAAGATTCAACTACTTGCTTGTTTGATATCTTCCTTCCTTCTTTTCCTCATTCGACTACACCGTTATAGTCCTTTCCTCATTCAGCTACCTAATTTTTCAGTAATGGAAGATTACATCGCGTCGAGTTCGTCCTCGAGTTAACTCAACAACTATGTTGGTTGTTGGTTGTTGGTTGTTGGTTGTTGGTTGTCGAGTTGCTTGACTACCAGTTCTCTCTCTCTCTCTACTTATTATCATACTTGCTGTTTTTTTTTAATTTTTTTGTTTTATATCTGCAATCTGTTGTTATTTTCTTCGCAGAATTCTCAATCAATGGCAGAAACAAAAATGCCAACGTAGTTGAAATCCTAGTGGTCGAAGAGCATTAGCAGAAATTAATATCTGCCATGTATAGAGAGCTGACCATAAACAGCTGGTTGATTTGTTTGTTAGTAAAACTATTGTCAACCAGGGCGTCCAAGAAATCTTGATGTATTGAAGAATTATTCCTTCCCTTTCGTCTTTCTTCAATGATAGGTTCCCACCTATATTTTCTCCATCAAAACAACATAGACTTTTTGCGAATACCTTCAAGATCTAGCTTGTTGAGAAATGGATAGAAATCGAATAAATTAGGAGCAACAGCTATTTGCGTTCTTTTCCTCCAATCCAATATAGTCTCTCGACATCATAGAATTCATCAAAACATTAAATATATACATCTGCCATATATATATATAAAGCAAACAAATGGGCTTTGGCCCATTAATTTTAGTTTTAGTTTTTTTTTTTTTTTTTTTTTGTTCAAAAGAAAAAATGGGCTAGAATTATATATATCTTTTTCCTTAATTTCATTTATTTTTTTACCAATTTTTTTATTTGATTTTATAAGCAAATTATGCACAATTCTTTTTTCTCCTCATTTTTTCTTTCTTTCTCCAATCCCAATCCAAACAGATTTTCATTTAATTTTTCACCAATCTTTAAAAAGTAAATTGTACATTTAATATTTTGCAGATCACGTTCTTTTGACATATTTTGATATTTTTGCTCTCCTCTTTAATAAAAAATAAAATAAAAGTTAAAAACAACAAATAAAATAAAATAAAATTACAAATGAAGTCCTACAACTTTTAATCTTGACAAATGTGTAAATAGTAAAAAAAAATTAATAGCATTTATTTAGAATAATTTGTAAACTTAAAAGGTAAAGTAAAAAAAAATAGTAAAAAATTGAATAACAATTAGGTGTAAAAGACAAAAAAATAAGAAAAAAAATTAAAGGAAAAAATTTGTTGTCAAGATAGATTAATTTGCACACACTACAATAAATGAATAAAGAATAAAAAAAAGTAAAAAGCACCATAATAAAATAATTAAAAAAAAAACTGAAAATGGGCCAAAACCCACTTTCAATTACTTAGTGTTCACAAAAAAAAAACACTAATGGCTTAGTCATGTTGTCGAGACTAACAAAAAATAAAAATAAAAAATTCAAACGGCCAAATATTGTTGAGTTGGTCGACAACACTATAAAAAAAATTAATCAAATGTGTAACTCAACAATATTATTAAAAAAAAAAAAACTCATTGATTTATATAAATAAAAGTTAATTTTCTGTATTGAATATTTTATCTTTATTTGGTTTCTTTTTCATAAATTTTTATGATTACTGTATAATCAAGTTAGTAAAATAAATTGTCCAGTTACTCAACAATCCTAATTATTTTTTTATTTTATTTTTATTTATTTTATTTGTTAAATTTATTTTATTAGTGTGTCGACTTATTGGAAAACAAAAAAAAAATTTGTCCAAAAAAAATAAAATTTGTTGAGCGATTTCTTATAACAATGAATTAGATATGAGACAAAATAGACAAAAAAAAACTGTTAAATTTTAGTTTATTACAAGTTACTAGGGAAAAAATTAAACTTTGTGAAAAAAAAAAAATTCTTGAGCAACTCACTGTAACAACAACAATTAAACAATAAAAATAAAATGTTGCCTTTTTAACGTAAATGAGAAAACGTTTTATTACAAATCAATCAAACGCGTAATTGAAAAATAAGTGAGAAAAAGTGTTTTCTATGGAAAAATATGGCTATCAAACACATTTAGTTGGAAAATAGGTGGAAAAAAGGTTTTTTTCATGAAAAATGTATTGAAATCAAACGCACCTTAAGATTTTTTTTATTTTTTTTCGTATTTGTTAAATTTCATTTCATTTAATCAACCATATTTCAAACAAAATTGACCAGTAAAAACTAACAAAAAAATTGACCACTAACTTCACAACCATATATCACAATATGGCTGTCGAGTAATTACTCAATCATATCTTTCACATTTGTTAAATTTTATTTATTATTGAACAACAACCTAAATTATTTTTAATTTTCTTTATTTGTTTTGTTTATGTTAAATTTTATTTATATATATTAAAAAAATTTGACCTACCAATGTTGTCAAGGTAACTCGACAACCTTAAAAAAAAAAAAAAAAAATTAGTTTTTTATTTATTTGTATTTGTTATATTTAAATGATTACTCAAGCTTGGAAAAAAACAAAACGTTGTCGGGAAAAAAATGTTGAGCGAATTGTATAATAACTAACTAAGTTTCAAACAAAATTAAACAATAAAATAAAATAAAAAATACAACAAAAATTTAAATATTTGTCGAGTACAATAATATATATATATCATTAACTCAACAACTATACTCGAAAACATGTTTACATGTTGTTGATTTTTTTTTTTTTTTTTGTCTTCTTTCATATTTGTTGAACTTTATTTATTATTCAAGTAGAATTTTGTTGTCTTCTTTCATAATTTATTTTCATTTCTATACATTTCTATAAATTCTAAATAAAAAAAATATTAATTTATTTCAAAGTAAATATTATATAGCAATATAAATAACTTCTTTTTCACTTTTCTCCTTTATGTACTAGATCTAGAGGTGTCAAGATAGGCGGGTCGGCTGAACCCGCATCGGCCCACCTGCCTCGACTTGGAACCGCGGTAGAGGAGGTCGAATCATGGCCCCAAACAGTTCAACCCCTAACACGCCGGCGGTTAACTGTTGGCCCGTATTATAAATAATAATAAAAAATTTAAAATGCAGAGCAAACGTCGCTCTGCGCCATAATCTAATGCGACAGACGCAATGGTGTCACATTTGCTAGCAACTCGCAGCAGGGAGGTCAAGACCAAAAGCGACTGTTGGTCATCAGATTTATATCATAATAATAAAAAATTAAAATGCGAGAGAGCAAACGGCTCTTTGCCATAAATCTGAAATGTGTGGTCATCACATTTGTAGGCGGTGCTCTCGTGTGTCAACATTTATTTTTTAAAAAATAAATAAAAAGAAAAAATGCGGCTAGAACATGTATAAATATTAAAATATAATAAGTTCATTAAGTTCATTAAGTTGATAATTTTCTTTTGTAATTTCAAAAAAATTAATTTTTTATTCATATGGGCCGAATCAGATCGAACCGCGGCCCACATGGACTCGATTCGTATGGGCCATGGGTTGGCCGGGCTCGTGAAAAATTTTCGTGGGATGGGCCGACCGGACCCGCAACCCGCCGTGGCGCGGACTTTTTCGAACGCAGGCCGTTACCAGGTTTCATTGGAGGCGGGCCTACCCGGTCCGTCTGACCCGGATTGACACCTCTAACTAGATCTTTGTTATCTAATTTTCTCAAATCTGTAGAATATTTATATAAATTGTGGGAGACAACTTTGTGCATAAAACCCACAAATACCAGAAATTTGTATATTTAACATAAAACTTATCCCTACATTTTTCACAGACGTACAAAGCACGTAGCAAAAAGTAGTAATTAAGGACATGATATAAGGGGTGGTTGGAATATAATATGAAAGGCTACATGATTATTGTTATGCATGTGGATTGATTGGCCATCGCTTTGCCGACTGTGATAAATCTATTGGAGACCAAGGACGGGATATAAGAGGTGGTTGGAAATATGGTGACTGGTTAAAGGGCAACAGTGTCAACCCCCAGCCGACGAGACCCTCCACGAATTCTCGGACTCAAAGTGCCCCATCTTCCCATGAGAATAGAGAGAAAGAAAACACGGATGGGGATAGAAAACAAGATGCTGCAGTGGTGAGGATATTAGGGATGGCAATGGGCGGGCCCAAGGCGGGTCGGCCCACCCGCCCCACCTCACCTGAAAAATTTTACCCGCCCGCCTTGCCCGCCCATGACCCGCGACCATGCGGGGCGGGCGATCATGGCGACCCTCACGACCCGCCAACCGCCCCAAATAAATAATTTTTTTTTTTTTTTTTTTTTTTTCAAAACTGAAAAATAAAAAAAAAATAAAAAATTTTTTTTATATATATTTGTACTAAACAAAACAAAAAATTATAAAATTGAGGTTATGGTGTAGTGGTTAAGATTTGTAGTTTACAAATTTCAACCCGAGTTCGATTCTTCTTTAGCCTATTTGTAGTGAAAATTATAATTTGTATTATATATTTATATTTTATGATTTTTCAAAAAAAAAAAAAAAAAAAAAAAAAAAAAATTCTAGGGGCGGTCATGGGCGGGTGGGTGCCGCCCGGACGCGCCCGGACCATGGCAGGGGCAGATTTTTTCACTTTCAAACCCGCCCCTATTGTCCAACCAGGCGGGCGGGCGGTGTTGGGCGGGCGGGGCGCGGGTCATGCGCGGGTCGTGGGTTTTTTTGCCATCCCTAGAGGATATAGAACTAAATACAATGGTGACGAAAGGGATGTATGTATTCACGAGACAACGGCCGAGTTGGGAGAAGACAATGAATTCCTTGCAGTCGTCCCGGAACAAATGAGTAATCCTATTTTACTGGAAGACACACAAATGGGACATGGGACTTTGCTGGCGACTGAATGGGGTAGTGGTGGCTACCTAAAGCGGTAGAAGCGGAGGGCACGAGAAGTGGTTGATCAAAGTTTGATTATGGAGGAGAAGAGGGATGATTGGGTTACTGGCAATAGCAAGAAAGGGAACACTGCTTTTACACATTAGGTTGAGGCCCCTCCAAAAAAGTTGAAAGGCACGATTACGAGTTCGGTTGACACCTCCAGACTAAATTCTCCCGACTTGGCAACAACGGTGGTCCCCGATTGTCGGGACCGCCAGGCCCCATAAGTTGCATATGCTGGAACGGGCAGGGGGCGGAGAACCCTTGTACCGTTAATACCTTACGGAGTCTCATCCGTACTCATTCCCCGAACTTGGTTTTCCTGTCCGAGACCAGGTTATCTAATACAAAGGTAGCCTCTTTACGTTATAGATTACGTTTTGATAATTGTTTCCACGTGAACAGTAGAGAAAGAAGTGGGGGTCTAGCACTACTATGGCAAAAAGATTGGAAAGTAACTATCTGCTCATACTCTTCTGGACACATTGACGCGAATGTCACCATGTTGGGTGGGAGGGCTTGGCGTTTCACCGGTATATATGGCCACCCACGAACGGAGAATCGTTGGATGTCATGGGACCTCTTAAGGAAATTGTGAAACCATCATCAAGGGCCTTGGTTGTGTGGAAGTGGCTTCAACGAGATTTTGGGTTTACATGAGAAGGCGGGGAGACTGGAACGAATTCAGGCTCTAGTCAATAATTTTCGATCAGTGCTATTGGACTGTGGGCTTCAGGACATGGCTTTCGTGGGTCATACGTTTACTTGGAATAATAAAAGGATAGGAACTCATAATATTCAGGCTCGACTGGACATATTTGTCAGTAATTTAGAATGGCAGGCTTTGTTCCCGGACCAAGTTATCAACCATTTGGACTTTTCTAAGTCAGACCATCGTCCCATATTGATTACTCTATCAGTCCCCAAGAATAGATCGACATCGATTAGATTCCGAAGGCAATGGCGGTTTGAGCCTTTTTGGGCTAAAGAAGAGGGCTATGAAGAACTGGTTAATACAACCTGGAATAATTTATCCATCTATAATTCCACTGTTGATGCTTCGATTGGGCTGAGAAATGGTTTGCAGGCATGTAAGAGTGTCCTAGCTAATTGGAGTTCTGTTACTTTCGGAGGTGGACAACGGCTGTTGGAGGCCAATCGCCAAGCACTAGCAACATTATATAATTCACCGGATGGACACACCCGCATGGATGATATTAAAGATTTGGAACGGATCATTTCTAAGGAAGAGGACAGGGAAGAACAATACTGGTGACAACGATCTTATGTAGAATGGCTCAAATCAGGGGACAGAAACACAAAATTCTTCCATGCAAAGGCCAACAACAGACGACGTAACAACTCTATTTTTGGACTGATGGACAATAATAATATTTGGCAAAATTCAGAAGACGATATAGTGAGGACACTAGAAAACTATTTTGCAGATATTTTCCATACATGCAACCCAAATGACATTGTGTTGGAACAAGGGTCTTCTGGTATTTCTAATAGAGTCTCAGTGGAAGATTTCGATATTCTCTCATCTCCGTTCACGCGGGAGGAAATATTCGTGGCTCTAAAAAGATGGGGCCCACAAAAGCACCAGGGCCAGACGGGTTCCATGCACTCTTCTTTCAGAAACATTGGGAGCTAGTAGGGGATGTCATTGTCACGCACTTTCTTGTTTGCAAATTCTTAACAATGGAAAATCTCCCGCCCCGGTAAATCACAGGAACCTAGTTTTAATTCCTAAGAAGCATCATGTCGAACATGTATCAGATTTTAGGCCTATCAGCCTCTGCAATATCTTGTACAAGATAATAACCAAGACAATTGCAAATAGGTTGAAAACGGTCTTACCGTCCTTGATCTCAGAAAATCAAAGTGCTTTTGTCCCAGGGAGACAAATTACTGACAATGTGATAACTGCCTTTGAGTTGCTACATTCTCTTGGAAAAAGAAAAAAGGGTCGCAATGGGTTCTTGGCTTTGAAACTTGACATGAGCAAAGCATATGACAGGGTTGAATGGAAGTTTGTTACACATGTTATGGCCAAAATTTCCCCCTCATTGGATATCTCTCATATACTCATGCATCTTTTCGACGATATTTTCTTTCCTTATTAATGGTAAAGTTTGTGGCAGAGTCCAACCGTCCTGGGTCTGCAACAGGGCTGTCCCTTATCTCCATATTTATTTATATTATGTGGTGAGGCACTATCCGGGCTACTCCAACGGGCAGAGAGACAAAACGAGTTGGTCTGGATGAGTTGCAATAGATGGGGACCACGAATAAATCACTTATTTTTTGCTGATGACTCTCTCATTTTCCTCCGTACTAGAATGTCTGATTGTGGAACACTGCAAAACATCATAGAACATTATTCCAGAGCCTCGGGACAACAAATCAACCTCTCCAAGTCATCTATGACATTTTCACCAAATGTCCAACCAGATTTGCGAAACCAAATACAAAATGCCTTGGGATTGACACAAGCAAATGGGCACGATCTATATTTGGGGCTTCCATCGATGGTTGGAAGAAACAGGAGGAGAACATTCGACCATATAAGGGCCAGCCTATGGAAACGAATTCAAAGTTGGAATCGATCATTTTTTCTGCTGGTGGTCGTGAGGTGCTAATCAAAGCAGTGCTGCAGGCAATCCCAACTTACACTATGAGTCTATTCAGACTCCCAGGTTCTCTTCTTCTTGATCTCAAGTCATTGCTAATTAGATTCTGGTGGGGTGCAAAAGACAACAAAAGACCTATGGCATGGATTGCTTGGTCACAATTATGCAAACAAAAGTACCATGGAGGTTTGGGATTTAGAGATCTTGAAATGTTTAACAAAGCCCTTGTAGCCAAGCAGTGTTGGTAGGTGTTTTCGCAACCCGACTCCTTGGTTGGTGGGTTGCTGAAAGCGAAATACTTCAGAGATGGAGATTTCCTTACAGCTTCTGCTAAACCAGACTCATCTGCTGTTTGGAAAAGCCTTGTTTGGGAAAGGGAGGTGCTTTCAGGAGGATTGCGTTGGAGGGTCGGAAGAGGTGACCAGATTAGAGTGTTTGGAGACAAATGGGTTCCAAAAAATTCCTCTCTCATGTTACTACAACACACTGGCAATCCAGACCTTCGTGTCGCTGACATCCTCACACCATCGGGCAACTGGGATGTTGGTCTGATCAGAAGGGAATTTTGGCCTATTGACGAGGAGGCTATCCTAGCTATCTCCTTGGGACTTGGAGGTAGAACTGACAGAATGATATGGCACTATGAGAAGCATGGAAAGTACACCGTTAGAAGTGGGTATCGATGGTTGATGAAGTCGAAAACAAGCCATGCTGCTGAATGTAATGCTGACTTTGAGCTTATATGGTGGAAAACTCTGTGGTTGCTGGCTGTTCCTCCTAAGGTACGCATATTTCTTTGGCGTCTTTACCATAATGCTCTTCCAGTTCAGTACAACCTATTCAAGAGGGGAATCAGCGAGAATATCCTATGTCTTTGAATCATGCACTCTTTACCTGCTACACTTCTAAATGCGCCTAGAAAGCTACGGGGATATGGAGCCAGATTAAAGGACTTTTGGTGGAAGATGATATCCGGACTATGCTCGGCATTGTGATAAAGAATCTTGAATTGCCTTGCCTCCAATTGTTTGGTTGTCTTAGTTGGGTTCTCTGGCAAGAACAGAATGGTACTCTTCATGGCAACTCCTCAAGATCAACAAGCATCCTTATAACTGGGTTAGAGAACATGTTTGGTGAGGATACGGTCTGAGGAAAACTCGGTGGATTTGACACGACAGCAAGCCATGCGATCGCATCTCCTTAGACACTGTGATCGCACGAAGCGGGGTGAAACATGCAGTAAGGTTTCAGGCGTTACCATGCGATCGCATGCAAGATTACCTTGCGATCGTATAGTGAAATGGCGGCCTCCACGAGAACATTTTCTGAAGCTAAATACTGATGCAGCTATTCGTAGTGGATCTGGGCAGATTGGTACTGGAGGGATAATACGAGACCACAATGGACACATAATGGATGTCTTCGCCCGAACCTTTACAGGTAATTTTGCGGTGATGGAAGCTGAGTTAATAGCACTTCAAGTGGGACTTGAATTTGTCGTTAGACATAACTTCCAACTGGAGGCAGCGGAAGTTGACTCTTTGTCGATTGTGCATGAATTGGAGTCTGACTTTACTTTCTCCCCTCTAGCCAAGTTATTACATGACGTCTCTACTTTAATTCACACATTATGCTGGGCCCCATGCCAGTATATTCCTCGCGAAGGAAATTGTGTTGCACACGAACTTGCTTCGGGTTCTTTTTCTTTGTCAAACTCATTTTGGACGAATTGTATCCCGATTTTTCTCTCGCCCCATATTCGGGGAGATTTGACTCAATAAATTGCTTATTCATCAAAAAAAAAAAGAAAAAGTAGTAATTAAAATATCAATTCTAAACCTAATTAATTAAATTATTCATTCTCTACTATATAGACTATGTTTTTATTTAGTAATTTTATAAATTTTAAGATTTAATAGATATTAATTTTTTTTTCATTTTAAAATAACTACGTGGTTGAAAAGCATCCCAGACTCTAAAAACAGATTACAAAGTATACAACTTTTGAGAATCATTACTAATCTTAAACTTGTTCATATACCTGTAAAAAATCAACGATATAAAATATATTTTCCTTTAGCTGATTGAAAGGAGGTATCACCAACGTACAAGATGCAAGCAATGCTCCGAGAAACTCCTGCAGATGATCAATGAAGCTTATTGGTTTTTTAAAAAGCACAAGATCTCCTCCATGTAGGGGATACATTTCTTGCATCCATAAAAAACGATTCAGAAGACCTACAAAAAGGGTAGTATAAGAATATTGTCATGCGAATAAATTCCAAAATAGATTTTATGGTTTGGGGTAAGGAAACCGATATGAAGGCTCACCTATTTCGATTACCACATACACCTTTAGGCTTTCCAAGAGAGCCCGATGTGTACATTAAATAACGAACGATCTTACATTTTCACTTTCACAAGGCCATGCTAATAGTGAAGAATGGAATTGCTCTTTGATGTTGTTCTTCATAGAAATGGATAAAACAGGACAACTTCCATCGTCAATAAGCCACCGAAATGTATCAAGCCGATGACAAACAATTTCCCCAAATCGAAGATTCACACCCAATGATAAGATCGACTTTTGACAAAGATACTACGATAATATCCTTGATTTTGGCCAAGTGGGATCTAAAGGCATGAATGCCTCCCACATCTTAGAATAGAGAGGACAGCCACAATGTATTCAATGAAGGTTCCATGAATATTCCTATTACTTTTGGAGTATATGCGTTACGAAACTTAGTGGAGTCTCAGAAACTCAGATGGAAGATTCAAAAGACTCAGAAACCTGGGCAAGTTCTGACTTTTTGCTAGAAATTTTAACTGCAAAATGCCCCCATCCTATTATTTACCATAAATTTGCAAATAAATAACATTTTTAACTATTACTTGCCACAAAAATTCAATTATTTTTTACAACAATAGCAATCTAGCGTTAAGAATTTGTTATTCAACAGACAACAGACAGACTGTACGGAAATAATTTCACGCAAGTTTTACAATGTTGTCGCCGAAATGTTATTTTTTTTCGAAATATAATTAACTCTATTACAAAACTCCCACTCTAGTACCCAACTCACAAAGATGATGTGAATAAGCAATCCCAAAAGTGTAAGGAATTGAGGTATACATGCACAGCGGAAATTAAATGCTCAATTCCTATAAGCCCGGATCAACCTTGTACTTAGAGAAAATTCGTGATAGGATTTTACCTTGATGAACACCGTGTAATCGATTCTCCGATTTGTTGGAGGTGCGATCTTCAATACCACAAATTTGTCCGGATGTCCACCTCTAATGGTGATCCACACAAAAAACGAATCGGACTTCCACTTCACAATCAAGAACGGATGAAAGCGAATCTTTTGGGAGTGATTGTATTTTTGTTTGTCTTTACAAGTGCTAGCAAGTAATGGAAGATCAACTCTCTTTTTCCTAATATGTTGCTTTGTGTTTTTATAGGCGGGGCTAACCCCTAGCCCTAGTTCTAGTCCAACTAGAACCCATCAACAATCGAGCCCGATTAAATAATCTTATTAATTAATTTGGCCCAATAAGTAATTAAATCCGACCCAACAAATTGGACCTTGGACATTAATTCTTACAATCTCCCACTTGGATAAGGTCCAACTCCATATGCTCAATTCTCGCCTTATGTGTGTGACCCATTAGGTTCCCATTCACGATGGCAAACGCAGTGATATTCTCATCGATTCACCGAGATCGATCAATTTACGTCGCCGTCCAAGATTGACATCTAGCAATGTGTCAAGGCAATCCATGTGAAGGAAAATATCATGTGGTATGACAGAACTAATATATGTGCGGTTACCGTGAAAATATAATTCATTCATCAATATAACCCAATTGGTTAAGAGATATGGATCAGCGTCAATCTCATTTCAACCAATTATATTATTCACCTCAACTCTTTGTTGATCTAATCTAGTTATGATTGAAACATTTTCAACTCATAACTTCACCCCGGCCGAGGAAATTTATATCAACTTAAGTAGGCAAAATGCAGGTTATAATCTCCTACTTTCCAGGAGTGACGAATCCTCATATTGGACATTCACAACCTTCATATGATTCTCACTATACCCGTACGACGTCTTCCTGGTGACTCAAATCTTCGAGCCCCATCAAACGCTCGCCAAAGTATAATTGTCCTCACATAAGATTCTATGATGTCATCAAGTTAAAGGACCAAATCCACAACCGCGCATTAGAGATTTACCACTGACGCTTGGATAGTTATCCATGTGGAATTTCTAGGCGGATCATCCAATGTCATGTTCTCATAACAATACATTCATGTGTTCATTCAGATGTCCCTCTACATCTTAGCTCGTGAGATCAGCTACTTTCTTTAAAAGAAATGTAACACATGCTAGTCTATCCGTAATAATGATATATGTATCTCATTATTACTATGACTAGGGATATTTCAAGAATAAGTTATTTATAACTTGTATCTCACAATCACAACACCTTGTGATTAACAAGTTACTATAAACTTTTCTTCGGACTCTATTATCTTAAATAATAAAATTTAAAATAACAGATCTGCCATTAAAATGTAGACAAGCATTTAATTAATCAATTTGTTCATATACTTCAATGTTTAACAAAGAGTATATCACAAAATGTCCCATACAAACTAGATCCAATCACTCAGGTATCTTAATACCATCAAATTTAGCATGACCATCATGCTTGTGCTGGGACAACAACTTTGTCAAAGGATCTGCTACATTATCGTATGTTAGGACCCATTCTATCTTTATATAATTTCTTAAGATTATCTCTCTGATGAGATGATACTGCCTCAATATATATCTGGATCATTGATGAGACATGGGTTCCTTCGCTTGTGCGATGGCTCCATTGTTATCACAATACAAGTTATTGGATCAACAATGCTAGGAACTATTCCAAGTTCAATAATAAACTTCTTGATCCAGACCGTTTTTCTTTGCTACTTCTGAAGTAGCTATATATTCGGCTTCTATAGTTGAATCAATAGTCGTTTCTTGTTTGGAACTTTTCCAACTGACTGTATACATATCCGAATTTGGGATTTGCTATCATCTTTATCAGACTGAAAGCTGGCATTGGCATAACCTTGAACTCTAAGTTCATTTCTTCCATATACCAAGAACATGTCTTTAGTTCTTCTGAAGTACTTAAGGATGTTCTTGACTGCGATCCAATGTTTCTCGCCAGGGTTCGCTTGGAACCTGCTTGTGACACTCAAAGCATATGAAACATTCGGTCGAGTACATAGCATGGCATACATGATAGATCCTATTGCTGATGCATAAGAAATTCTATCCATGCGATCTCTTTCAATTTGTGTCTTTGGACACATCTCTTTTGAGATATAGATCCCATGCCAGATGGGATAGAGTCCTCTCTTGGACTCTTCTATGCTAAATCTTCTTAAGATTTTATCTATGTACATATCTTGATATAGGCCAAGCATTCTCTTAGATCTATCTCTATAGATCTTTATACCGAGAATGTACATTGCCTCTCTCATATCCTTCATGGAGAAATTTTGGATAACCACAATTTTACTTTTTTTTTTTTGGCATCGGAGACATCGTTTCCTAAAGTATGTCATCCACGTACAAAATTAGAAATACGACTTTGCTCCCACTAATCTTTTATACACATAGTTCATCTTCATTCTTGATAAAATCAAACATTTTGATTGTCTTATCAAAATGAAGATTCCAGCTCCGAAAGGCTTGCGTTAATCCATATATGGATTTCTGTAGTTTTGCATACTTTGTTATGGCTCTGTGGATTCAAAGCCTTCAAGTTGTATCATGTACACATCTTCGTTAAGATTCCCGTTAAAGAATGCAATCTTGACATCCATTTGCCATATCTCATAGTTATGGTATGCTACTATCGCAAGCAGAATCCGAATTAACTTAGACAAGACTACTGGTGAGAAGGTTTCATTAAAGTCAATCCATTGTCTTTACTTGAAACCCTTCGCAACTAATATTGCCTTGTAAATATGAACATTACTATCCATGTCAACCCTTTTAATGTAAACCAATTTACAACCTATAGGTTTTACCCCTTCAGGCGGTCAAGCAAGGTCCAAACCTTGTTTTCGTACATGGAGTTCATTTCGGATTCCATGGCTTCCTGCCATCTCTGTTAGTCAACACTTGACTTCGATTCTGTGTAAGTAATAGGTTCATCTTCCTCGATTAGTAATACATTACTAGTAACCAAGAGATCGTATCTCAGAGAAAAATGAATGACTCTACTCGACTTATCTTTGAATCGGTGTGTCCTTGGGAACTGGTGGTTCCTACTTTCTCAATCTGTGCTTCATCAGATGAAAGCTCAGCCATTGGAATATCTAATTGGTCAATTTTATTTGTGGTTTCTTGAACATCTTCAAGATCTATATTGCTCCCACTGTCTTCTCTAAGAATACAGGAAGTCTCGATATGATGACATTCATCTCGATAGAATTGTAGAAATAATATCCAACACTTTCTTTTGGATACTCCACAAATAAACAATTATCAGATTCAACGTGCTTCACATAAGCGTCGCATTCCTAAACCTTCATGTATGAAAGATTAGGTATTTTTCCCTTTCCATAACTCGTATAGAGTTTTATTGACCGATTTAGATAGGACACGGTTTAGTGTATAACATGCAGTGTTAAGTGCGTATGTCCAAAACGATTTTGGAATAACTACGCGACTCACCATTTATCGCACCATATCAAATAAGGTGCGGTTTCGTCTTTCAGATACACTATTTTGTATTGATGTATAAGGTAGAGTCCAATGCGAGAGAATCTCATTCTCTTGTAGATAGTCTAAAAACTCACCCTTCAAATATTCTGCACTTCGATCAGATCTAAGTGTTAGAATATTTTTCCCGATTTGCCTTTCTACTTCTTGCTTGAATTCTTTGAACTTTTCAAAGGCTTCGTGCTTGAATTTCATCAAATAGATGAAATAAGAAAAGCCACCTTTAGCATCTTTAGACATTTGTCCATATACATCAGTATGTACAAGACCCAAAATGTCTGCAACTGTGTCTCCCTTTCCAGAAAAGAGGGTCTAGGTCATTTTGCCCATCGGGCATGATTCACACTTATCAAATGATTCATAATCATTTGAATCCAAGTATTCATCTTTATGTAACTTGGTGATGTGTTTTCATTTATATGACCGAGTATGCAATGCCAAAGATATGAGTATTTTAATTTTATCTCTTTTATGCCTTGCAATTCCTCTTCTAATGTCCTTTTATTTTCACAGTAAAAACATGGATCGTCAGACTTGAATTTGTCTTTGCTTAACTGTTTTCCAACAGATTCGGCCTTCTTGGATCCTTTCTAAAAGGTCCTTTTAGACTTCCTCTTAGTGCCCTTAGAGGTATCAATGGCCAAAGTTTACCCATTCCTTTGGGCTTAACAGCCAAACATGTTTAGCAAACTTCAAGTAGGATACATCAAATCTTATTCACATTGAAGTTCATAATGAACTGGAAAAAGTTATTAGGTGGAGACTGCATAACTAAGTCAACACTTAGCTCGTGGTCCATGGTAAAACTTAATTGATTTTATTTTTCAATATAATCAATCATCTTCAATACATGAGCACTAACTGAAGATCTTTTTTTACCATCATACATTTTCATAACTTTTTGGATGTCTCATATTGTTTAGTCCGTGACTGTACATCATTCAACTCTTTGAAATGATATATTTTGGTATAGACATCCATACCATCGTGCTGCTTTTTCTAACTCAAGTGAATTACTGCAAGCATCACATGTTGCAGTGTTATTATAATCACTGTGTTTTTGTAAGCCTGCACGTTCTCCGGCGTAGCCTCCTCAATAGGAGCTTTCGGCATTGGCTGCTTATTGACATATCCAATTTTTCTTTTTCATGCTTGAGAACAATTCTCAGAATGCGGTGTCAATCCAAAAAATTTAGTCTGATATGTATGTTGGCATCCAATATGCCTCTCAAACCCATATGGTTACTCATGATTCAACAATTAAATAATAAGATAGAACAATTAATTAAATGCATAAAATTAATTTAACATGGACTTATATTAAATTAATTATACTCCCACTGTTTAAATTGAATTAATGACCCTCAAACATTAATCAATAGAACCGGTCAGATTCCCAGTGGGCTAGGATCCCTTTTGTTTTATTAGAACCTTGAGCGACTCAACAAGCCCTAATAAAACATCCAGGTAGATACTCTATCAATCACATCTCCATGTGACTTCTAGATCATCAAGTAGACAACTTATTGTCGTACACATCTTATGTGTTTTACTTGATAGTGCCCCTAAAATTCCATTTCCTAGAGCGACTCAACAAAAAATAGAATTCTAGTTAAATTCGACCCATTGTTCAAAAAATCGAATGTTTCATAGTGATAAACATATCTCTGCCAGCTGACCTTGCGACTCAACAAACCCGACATCGATAATAGATTCTGATTTTTCACTATAACAATAGAAGGCACGTTGTATTAATCATTTAATACGAATTTAATATTTTGATAAAGAGGAGTTTGTCTCATCACATTTATGTACATTAACTAACATCCAACATGCAATCAATCATACATAAAATAATAACTGTGGATGATTATGGACTTTATCTATCTAATCTTCCTGAGCCAAAAAAAAAAAAGATTAGTCGGTCAATTCCTAAGGGATGTTGCATTCCTTCATCGAATGCTAAATGCAATTATCTCCATCTCCTGCTACAACATGTATCATATACTAGTTGCTTCATTGTGGCCCATCTGTAACAAGTATCCTATACTAGTTGGCACGCAGGCCATGATAAATGGACACGCATGCCCATAATAAATAAATAGCTCGAAAATTTAATTAAATAAATAATAGGCACATGAGACCCATTTAATTAAATAATAGGCTCATGATCCAACCAACAAATAACAAGAATAATTAACCATACAACCAATCACATGGGTCGAGTCCATAATCATCCATTAAACATCCATTTTAATATCTAATATTAAAAATATATTAATTTCTAAATTTGCAGCTTTGACAGTATAAGTCTAAACCTTTTAGAAATTTTGGAACAAACTAGACGGAATTAAATAATTAATTTAATTAATTAATTTTTCAACAATAAAATTAATCAATTAATCCAATTAATCAATTAATTTTATTCATAAAGGAGATTTTTCAAAATTTATTTTATCTCCCAATTTAAAGTCATACTCTAATTGAAGATAAAATTTGTATAGGGTCAAAATTATAATTTTATAAAGTAATAAGTTAAAGTTTAATCTGGTCAGAAATTCAAAACATAGTTTAAAAACGATTTTATTTAATTTTGAATATTTGACCAACATTAAAAATTAATAATTACAAATTTTCCAAAAAATTAAAATTGCATTTGAGATCCTTTTTCTTAGAAAATAAAATTTGAGGACTTAATGTGCAGTTTCTGAAATTTCACAGTCAGCCCTTAAAATTTTTAAAACAGTGGTCCTTCAATGCAATTTCACAAATTGCACAAAAGACCCTTTCTCTGATTTTTTAAAACAGTGGCCTTCACATGCAATTTCATAAATTGCAGAGAGACCCTTTTGAATTTAAAAACATTTGGCATTTTTATGCAATTTCAAAATAGCATAAGAAGCCCTTTTTAATTCTTTTGAAATTAGAGGGCTTCCCATGCAATTTTCAAAATTGCACAAGAGGCCCCATTCCCAAATCACCAAAACACGCTGAAACAAATTTCACTTTACACCCACGCCATGACACGCTGAAACCCATTTCACCTTGACTATCGTTTTCATATCCACGAGGTGGCCGCATGCTGTTCAACACACAGCGGCCACCTCTTTTCAACGTGGAACAGCCGCTGCTGTTCGAATATATTTTTTTTTTCGTTGCCGCTGCTTAGAGCAGCGACGCATGAGTGTTCTGCCGCGAGAACAAGTGGCGGCGACCGCTGTTCTCGTGGAGGTGTCCGCTGCCTTCCAAAGGTAGCGTCCCCGCCTGCGCCGACGGTAGTACTTTCCGCCCGATTTCCCGTTCCAAAACAAAATCTAAAATCCAATTTCAGATTTTCGTTTCAAAATTCAAAATTTTATATTTTGTCAAAACTCAAATTAAATTAATATCACAATAACAATTATTGTTCTAATTCATCAAAACAGTTTAACGAATTCTAACAAGTAACAAGGTAGGCTCTGATACCACTGTAAGGAATTGAGGTATACATGCACAGCGGAAATTAAATGCTCAATTCCTATAAGCCCGAATCAAACTTGTACTTAGAGAGAATTCGTGATAGGATTTTACCTTGATGAACACCGTGTAATCTGATTCTCTGATTAGTTGGAGGTGCGATCTTCAATACCACAGCTGTCCAGATGTCCAGCCTCCAATGGTGATCCACACAGCAAGAACAGTTCTAGACTTCCACAATCAAGAACATATGAAAGCAGAATCCTTTTGGGAGTGATTGTATTTTTGGTTGTCTTTTACAAGTGCTAGCAAGTAATGGAAGATCAACTCTCTTTTTCCTAATATGTTGCGCCTGTGTTTTTATAGGCGGGGCTAACCCTAGCCCTAGTTCTAGTCCAACTAGAACCCATCAACAATCAGGTCCGATTAAATAATCTTATTAATTAATTTGGCCCAATAAGTAATTAAATCCGACCCAACAAATTGGACCTTGGACATTAATTCTTACAAAAAGGACATTTACGTAAATTCATACCTGAGTAGGGTTTAACTAGATATGGATCATCTGCGCCATCAAGAATGCTCCTGAGTCGACAACTGAGATTCTCAACGGCGGAGATAATATCGGAAAATGTGAAGCATTGATCGCCTTCATAACACGGATGGTGAGAAGTCGACGTCGTTTTGTCGGACATAAATTTATTGTTGTTATCATCGATTGGTTGGTCCGTGTTGTGATTACGGTGAAATTCTCGGACGATTTGGGCAAAGCCAGAGGCGTGTATAATGCGATTTTTTCAGTGGTATTCGGAGCGGTGAGATATGCGACATGCGGACACGGTTTGTGTTCCGTCGCTTCACCGGAAGCCATTGTTTGCTGCTTGATCTTGTGTCTTTGGTTTGTGTGTGTTCGCAGCAGAGAGTGGAAGGCGCTAAATTTAAATAGCGGATGATGTAAATATATCCTTAAATATATTATGGACATACCTTATCATATAGTATCCTATCCTATCCTAAAACTATCCTATCTTATCTAGTGATGGCGACGGGGTGATTAGGCCTGATATGATTCGTTCCGTAATAATTATAGGAGATCTAAATTTGTCTCGCGATCCTCCATTTTTTGGGACAGATCGGGGCAGATCGGATACAGATAGGGGCGGATCAGAGTCCTGATGTGTATACTAATCCATTTTTTTTTAGCTAACTCTAGCCACATCTAAATTGTAATTTAAGCCCCAAATCTTTTATCTATTTATTATTTAATCTTTTTTTTTTAAACAGGGCGGATCGGATTGGATCAGGCCTGATCCGATCCACCTCGCGATCTGCCCCGCTAATCCGCATATCCGAAATTTTTCGCTCCATTCGAATCAGGTATCAATCAAGTGCG
The DNA here is from genome assembly GCA_023638005.1 of Forsythia suspensa. NCBI lineage: Eukaryota > Viridiplantae > Streptophyta > Magnoliopsida > Lamiales > Oleaceae > Forsythia > Forsythia suspensa. Next base: position 36,951,263 of record CM042671.1, read on the forward strand.
GAACGGATCGAATATTTTTGCCATCCCTAATCTTATCTTATCTTATCTTAACAATATATAAAAGTGAGTATTCTGTTCATGTACATATCTTATCCTATCCTAATCCTATCATATCTTATCTTAACAATGTATAAAAGTGAGTCTTCTAACATTGTTCATCTATCGACCAGTACGATATCGTTTAGATGATGTCATTATTATTTTTTAAACCTTTTGCATTTAAAACGACTTTGTTTTGAAATAAATGTGTGCTCATTTCTTATTTTTCAATTGTTTTTAGCCATACCTTTTATTTTTCTTTCTCTGTCCTTTGACACTATGTATGCAACTTTTTTTTTTATTAAGTATCAATTTGTCGAGTACAAATTGGGTCACATCAGTCTACATACCAATTATTTTTTTTCCGAGCAACTCGATACTACTCAAATACCAATTTTTTTTAATCCTTTGTTCTGTCGAATAGCTAGGCCATCTTTTTTTTAAAATTTATCAAGCAGCTTGACATTGCGTAAATACCAATATTTTTTTATTTTTTTTGTGTTGTCGAGTTGCTCAACACCCACATACCAATTAATTTTTTATTTTATTTTTAGTTGGTGTCGAGCCGCATTCACAGTAATTTTTTTTTTTTTGGGTAATGGCTTAAATTGGGCTTTAGCACATTTTCAACTTTCCTTTTCTAAAAAAAAAAAAATTATTATTATTATATATATATGGACAACGTTTTTAAAATAAAAAAGTTAAATTTGTAAAATTAGAAATATTATTAGAATGATAAGTAATTTTCACATTTATACTTATAAGCAAATTGTACATTAATATTTGGCTTTCGAGTTGTTGAAGACCACTTTTTATTAATGTATACGAATCTTAGTTATTTAGTTTTTCTAATTTTTTGGTATAAGTTTATTTGGTTTATATAATTCGTGATTATTTCAACATTTTACTACAGTGATTTAAGAATTAATTGTATTAAATGATATATTCAAAAATATTTTTTATATATATTATTTGCTTATTATACATTTACAATTTTTTTATACATATCTATATATATATTCAAGCAACGTCTACCAAACGTGCAATATACACACATGCCATAGCTCGACACTATCCACATACCAAATTTTTTTTTTTTTGGGTAGCTCGACACTACCTAGATACCAATTTTTTTTAATCATTTGTTTTTGTCGAGCAGCTAGGCCAATTTTTTTTATTTGTCAAGCAGCTCGACAATGCGCAATGAATATTAATATGTCGAGTAACAAATTGGGTCAGATCTGTCCACATAACAAATTTTTTTTTCGAGTAGCTCGACATTGCGCAAATACCAGTATTTTTTTTGTGTGTATGTCAAGTTGCTCGTCACCTATACCAAGTAATCTATTTATTTTTTGTAGCTCGACACCCACGTATCAAGTTATACTTTTTTTTGTTTGTGTGTGACACCCACCTACCAATGGCATAAAGCCTATTTTCAACTTTTTTTTAATAAATTGTATATGTATATAAATAATATATGGACAATATTTTTTAAAATAAAAAAGTTAAATTTGTAAACTTAGAAATATTATTAAAATGATAAGTAATTTTCACATTTATACATATAAGCAAATTGTACATTAATATTTGGCTTTTGAATTGTTGAACATAACTTTTTATTAATGTATATAAATCTTAGTTATTTAGTTTTTCTAATTTTTTGGTATGAGTTTATTTGGTTTATATAATTCGTGATTATTTCAACATTTTACTATATTGATTTAAGAATTAATTGTATTAAATGATATATTCAAAAATATGTTTTTATATATATTATTTGTGTATTATACATTTACAATTTTTTATACCATATATATATATATATTCAAGCAATGTTTACCAAACGTGCAACACACGCACATTCCATAAATGGGCTTCGAGTAGCTTGACACTGTCCACATACTAATTTTTTTTTCGAGCAGCTCGACACTACTCAGATACCAAAATTTTTTTTAATCCTTTGTTTTTGTCGAGCAGCTAGGCCAATTTTTTTTTTTTGGTCGAGCAGTTAGATACTGCGCATATAACAATAAATAATTTTTTTTTGTGTGTGTGTGGATGTTGAACAGCTCGACACCCACATACCAATGGGATAAATTGGGCTTTAGCTCATTTTTAACTTTTCCTTTTTTAAACTTATTTATTGTGTGTGTGTGTGTGTGTGTGTGTGTGTGTGTGTATATGTATATATATATATATATATATATATATATTATATATATATAAAAAATGTTTTTAAAATAAAAAAGTTGAATTTGTAAAATTAGAAATATTATTAGAATGATAAGTAATTTTCACATTTATATATATAAGCAAATTGTACATTAATATTTGACTTTCGAGTTGTTGAACATCACTTTTTATTAATGTATACGAATCTTAGTTATTTAGTTTTTCTAATTTTTTGGTATGAGTTTATTTGGTTTATATAATTCGTGATTATTTCAACATTTTATTATATTGATTGAAGAATTAATTGTATTTAATGATATATTCAAAAATATATTTTTTTATATATATTTTTGCGTATTATACATTAACAATTTTTTATACCTATCTATATATATTCAAACAACATCTACAAAACATGCAATACACGTATTAAAAAATAGTATCCTTAAATGTGTGGACACAATTATATCCACACACATAGGAGATCATTTCCCATAGATATGAATCTTTTACTACTCACACTTTCGTCCAGGACGGATTATTTTGTCGTTCAAATTTTTTTTATTGTCCAATACGACATCGTTTTGCTATTGAACACAGCTGCAATTTTTTACTTTGGTTTTTTTTAAAAGATTAATGCTTTGGTTTGTCAAGTTAGCCAAGCAAAATTGGCTTTTAGCCCAGCTCGAAAATTTTTTTTTATTTATTAGAAAGCAATTGTATTTTTTTTCGTAATTTTTTGTCTTTTACTATTCAGACATTCGTCCATATTTTCATTCAATTTTTTACCAATTATTTTTATTTGATCTTACAAGCGTACACATTTCCCTTTTCTTCTTTTTTCTATCTTTATCCAATCCCAATCCAAACAGATTTAAATTTTTTTTCTTAGTTTTGTTGAGCAGCTCGAATAAAAGGTCAAAAAAAAATTCGATACTGCCTAATACTAATATTTTTTTGTGTGTGTTTGTCAAGTAGCTCAACAAAAATGTCAATTTTTTTTTGGTCGTGCTCGACACTATCAAATACCAATTTTTTTCCTTAGTTTTGTCGAGCAACTTCGACGACCTTTGTCCGATACTATTTTTTTTTTTGTCGAGTAGCTCGACATTGCCCACATACCAATTTTTTTTGTCTCGAGCAGATAAATAGGTGTCCCATTTGTCGAGTAACCTAATTTATCGAGTCACTCAACAAAGCCAAATCTTTTTTTTTTTTTTTACGCCAAGCAGCTAGACACTGCCCAAAAATTATTATTATTATTATTATTTTGTGTTTGTCGAGTTGAACATTTTGAATTTTTTTTGTGTACTCGTCGAGCAGTTCGACAAGCTCAAGAAAATATATTTTGTTTTTATGCTTCTAGAGTAGCTTAATAAGCACAAGAAATTTTTTTTTGGCTTGTCGAACATCTCGAAAAACATTCTTTTGATTTTGATTTTTATTTGTACTTGCAGCTCGACAAGCACAAGATTTTTTTTTTTTGTGGTGACACGTGCCATAAATGGGCTTTGGCCCATTTTGAATTTTTTTTAAAGAATGTAGTGCGTGGGGTTTAGCCCATTTCTTACCTTTTTAAATTTATTTATTGTGGTGTGTGCCAATCATTAGCCAACAAATTTTTTTTCTTATTTGTTTTTCTTTTACTCATTTTCATTTAAATTTTTACTAATCTTTTTTTTTTTATCTTATAAGTAAATTATACACAATTAGATCCAGTTTACTTTTATTGAATTATTTATTACAGATTATTCTAAATAAATGCTATTATTATTTTTCCTTTAATTTTTTTCTTTCTTTTTTTTTACTATTCACACATTCGTCCATATTTTTATTTAATTTTTCACAAATTTTTTTATTTGATGTTATAAACAAATTGTACACAATTCTTTAATATTTGGCTTTTGGGTCATTAGTAAAAAAGTTAAAAAAGTTGGAACCGAGTTTGAAGAATGAGAGTTTGATCCAATTCAAATTCTCGAAGTTGTGCAATTCAACAAAAATATAAAAATGGTCACTTTACTACATCAATTTACCAACATCCAAAGATTGTTTACAAATCTTAGTTATTTTTTTTGTACGAGTTATTTACTTTTTTTGTACGAGTTATATGTTTATTTGGTTCTGCTTTTCTTAATAGAAATTAAACATTTTACTTAATTAATTGTATTAAATGGTATGTTCAAAAATATGTTTTTCATATTTATTATTTACATATTATACATATATTTAAATTTTGTTATACTAAATTTTTTTCTACGTATATATTCAAGCAATACCTACGTGCAACGCACATATCAAAAACTAGTATCCTTAAATATGTAGACACAAATATATCCACACACATAGGAGATCATTTCTCATAGTTATGAATCTTTTACTATTCACACTTTCGTCCAAGACGAAGTGTTTTGTCATTGTTTTAATTATTAAAAGTATTGATGGACACGCCACGATTTTAAAATATGTTTTGACTCCTGTTGTGTCGAGATTTTCTACACAGTGGAAACGACAATTTGGTTTCCATTTGTTATTTTACAAGCTTTTTTCCTTCTCATATTATATTATAGCTCTTTCATTCAATTTTTTTATTAATTTTTTTTTGTATCTGAGGAATTTTTATAAATAGTTTTTATGTTATATTTTCACTCTATAATTTTCTGATTTTATCCCATTTTAAAATATCGTGAATGTCGCTACAATTGGGAACTAATTTTTAGTTATTCTCGACAATTGAGAACTAAAATTTGGTTTCCAATTCACATACCAGCCCATTTTCTAAATTTTTTTTCTTATCACTTTATTTAATTTTTATAAAAAGCAATTTAATAAATATATGTGCGAAATATAAGATAGAAAGATTTTGAAATGTACCCAAAATTAAAGAGTGGATTGAAAATATAACAATTTTTTGATAACATTTGTAAATATGCCATTTTTTAGATGTAAAATTTTAAATATACTCTTTCGTAAAGATGCTTTTTGTGTGGTTAAGATTTAATAGTATTGGACAGTTATACAATAGCTTCTAAAATTCTAAGAGAAGTTATCAGCCTACATATTTCGATAGCAAAAAAATATATCGACAATTTTGTTATTGATAATATCGAAAAAATAGGCACAAAAAATAAGTTAAAATGAGAACCAATTATCAACAAATTGGAGTCATATAAATTCTCATTTTGTCGATGTACAATTTTATCGATGTACATTCTATTTTTCCCATTTGTTGATGTACATCGACAAAATGGGATAAATTCCCACTTTGTTGATGTAATGGACAAAATGGAAATCCCCATTTGTCATGTAAAAGACAAAATGGGAAGTTAAAATGGAATTAGTCTCTGGCAAAATGTTAACAAAATAGGTCTGTGATTAATCCATATTTTGTTAACAATATAGGTCTAAAGAAAATTCTCTTTGGGACCGCGGGGATATGTTCGACCATGTTCAAGATCCACAGTGGCGAGATCTAAGTTTTCAGAAGAGACGAAAATGAACAGTGCATTTGGATAAATGTAAAAGAAGAAATAGGGAAAAACAGCTTACCTATCGAAGCCTACAGTAAATTTCGGCAGAGAAATGGTCGACTACGTTCAAGATCTACAGTGGCGAGATCTAGGTTTTCAGAAGAGACGGGAATAAGCAGTGCATTTGGATAAATGTGAAAGCGGGCTTCACTGGAGGAAGAAGGAGGGGAAAAAAACTAAAGTCCAAAACGGCATCGTTTTAGACAACATGGCAAATAATCATATAGACACTTATAGTATAATAAAGATATAGATAGATAGGAATTTGTAAACTAGGCATTAAATATTTAAACATGGTTATCAATATTTTTTCACAATTTTACAATATTCCTCATTTCATAACCATTAGTACAATAACTGTCTCGTCAAACACTTTATTTTAACAAAAATCAAGTGGGACAAAATATCAAATGCAAGAAAAAAGAGTACATTTAATTGTTAGATTTTTGAGTATTAAGAAAATGATGCCCTAAACTTTGTCAGAAAACTTAGTTAGACAAAACTTGAATTAAGGAAAAATCAATCAAGATCTTTGAGTCGATACATCCTAATCTCATGCACCAATTTCTTGAATGTGGATGTTGGCAATGATTTTGTGAATAAGTCAGTCACATTATCACTTGAGCGAATTTGTTGAACGTCGATATCACCATTCTTCTTAATCTCATGTGTATAGAAGAATTTTTGAAAAATATGATTTGTCATATTCTCTTTGATGTAGTCAGTCTCTTTTGAGTTGTGCAATACAAGTCGCATTATCTTCATATAATATTGTTGGATTATTCTTTGTTGAAGTTAATCCGCATGATGATTGGATATGATGGGTCATGTTCTTCAACCATGCACATTCTCGACTTGCTTCATGGATTGTAATAATTTCAGAATGATTTGAAGATCTTACTGTCAATATTTGCTTCACAGATATTCATGATATAGATGTGCCTCCACGTGTAAACACATATCATGTCTGTAATTGTTTTCTAATTTTTTATGCATAAAATAATCACATGTCAATTGTACTTTTTAGGTAACGAAGAATGTGTTTAAAACCATTCAAATATCTTTGAGTAGGTGCAGAGCTATATCTTGGAAGGAGATTTACAAAAAAAACTATGTCATGTCAAGTGCAATTTGCAAGATATGTTAATGTTCTAATTGCACTTAAGTATGATATTTCAGGTCTAAGTGTTTTTTTCCATCTTCAAGTGGGCGAAATGGCTTTTTTTTTCACATCAAGTGATCGAACGACCATAGGCGATGTCAATAGATGTACTTTATCCATATAAAAACGCTTTTAAGAATTTTTCTATATAAGAAGTCTGATTAACAAATAATCCTTGTAGGAAATATTCAATTTACAATTCAAGACAGAATTTGATTTTTTCCAAATTTTTCATCTCAATTTGATTTTTCAAATAATCTATAATTTTGTTGAACTCTGTAGGAATTCCTATAAGATTTAAATTATCAACAGAAACTATCACAATTGCAAATCCAATATCTGTTTTCATAGAAAAGACAAAAACATACATCGTTGCTTTTATAACCTTATTTCAACTAATATTCGCTAAGACGATTGTACCACATTCTTTCGGATATTTTTAATTCATATAATGATGTTTTGCAATATAATTGAAAACATAGTTTATAGAGAATGAATCATTTGCTTCTAGAACTTTAAATTTATTAGGAATTTTCATGTATATGTCACTATCAAGTGAACCATACAAAATAGACAATTACTACATCCATAAAGGACATGTTGTGCCTTTGTCACGCAGTCAAACTTATTAAAAATCTAAATGTGATGGTGTCCATTACAAGATAATATGATTCTTCCTAATCAATCATAGGTCTTTGTGAGAAGATTTGTGCTATAAGTCGAGCTTTGTATCTTGTAATTTCATTCTTTTCGTTCATATTTTTTACAAAGACCCATTTGTATCCTACAAGAATTACATTTTCAGGAGTTCAAACTACATGTCCAAACACTTTATGTTTTTCTAATGAATTCAACTCTGTATGTATGACTTCATTCTATTTTAGCCAATCATTTTTAATTTTAAAATCTTTAATAGATTGTGGTTCAGAATTCTTATTTTGCATAATATCAAGTGCCACAATAAAAGTGAAGATGTTGTCCATGATAATATTATTTGTGTTACCTCCAGATTTCGTTAAGATCTCCACGTCAGAAACCAGGCCAACTAAAGCCCCATATAGGCCCAAGTTAGGCCTCGTTAAGGTCTCATAGGTCCAACGAGGGCCTTCCCAATTCGTAAAGGCCTCAGATATTCAACGAGGGCCTCACGGATACGCTTAAGGCCCGACAACATGTTAACACCCTCGAGTTAAATAGAGCGAAGACCATGAAGGGCCTCGATACCCCGGGCCAATCTGGGGTGCTTCGCTGGTCTTTGTATCCTCGTAGACTGATGTTTTGGGACAACTAGAAAAGTAATTAAAGAAAGATTTTATTTGATTATCATAAGGATTCTCACAAGGAAACCAAATCTCGATCTCCTAAGTATTAGGCAACGTGATCAACTCAAACAAGGGCTAAAATCTGGGAGATTGCCTTGACAACCGATTGCCCTTATCTCATAAGGAATGAGGATCCAATCAGATATCTAATTGATTATTTTTCTAGATCAATTAGAACTCTTGTGCTATAAATACAACATCTCCAGTTATTCCAAGGTACGCTCTTTTTATGTATTATTTTTACCCTTAAACTCTGCTCAAATCTCTGCCTGTTTGTCCCTTCCACACCCAATTATTTTTGTTCTCCATATATTGTTCTATATACCGGCACTTGACTTGATCGTCGGAGTACCATCGATCACCGACCCTTTTTTTCTCGATAATCTTGGTGCCAAACGGTCATCCTAGTGTGCAGGTAATATACATGTTGACAGATGAGTGACTGGAGATCTATTGATGCGAGGACAATGCATATTTCGACGTCAACAAATTGGTACCATCTGTAGAAAACGAAATACATTACACAACCTAAAACTAGTGGTAAAAATGTGTTTTCTACCAGGAAGAGCATGACAACCGAAAACTCTATGGAAGAAGAAGTCGAGTCCTTCCACACTGACTTACGCTAGGAAAGTGTTGAAGATCTCCAGAATGTAAGCCGTTGTAAGAGGAGAAAACAACGACAAAAGCAAACGGTCGAGTAGGAGAACCAGGACCTAAAGCTAGACAATGATCAGATGAAGGCAGGGCTTGAACTGTTGGAGACCAATTCTTTCAACATGGACCCAAACGTAGCCGTGATCGGTGAAGCCCTTCAAGGTCTGGCTCAATAAAAAGTCGTCGATCTCAAGATGACCCGCCATTTTCAAATGGTAGGAACCTTCGAAATATCGTTCCAAAACCCTCGTAGGATAATCAGAAGGGGAGACCTCATCCGGTGCGTGGAAACTAGCCAGCTCTTGCTGCCAGTATGTTTGATAGGTTGGGGGTGGGATCCTCCATAGCACCACTCCTACTGGCTTACAGAAGGCACAGTGAGTGCAGTGAGGCCCGTACGGAAAGAAAGAAGGACCCGAAAGATATTCTTGCGAGGACCAAGGATAACGACAATGAGAACCTCCCATTCACCAATTACATGAAGGCCGTGGAGATACCCTGCGAATTTTAGAATACCCATGATGGACAAATATAACGGGAGAGGCGACCCTACAGATCATATCAACATATACAAGACGATGCTCTAGGGTCACTTCCCCGTAGTGAAGTGCCAAAATTTCCACACCACACTCACATCCGATACGAAGAGGTGGTATAATAGGCTAAAATCAGAAAGCATTAGGAGTTGGCCTCAGCTCAAAAGAGAGTTCATCAACGCTTTCATTGGCAACCGGACAATATTACCCGATATTGCCCAACTCTATGGCATTCGGCAGAAGGAAGGAGAAACAGTAAAGAGCTATTTCAAGAGGTTTAGCAACGTCATCAACAAGATCGAGACTGTAACTGATGACAAAACCTTAGATGCACTAGTGATCAGACTTCACATGCGCACTCTTTTATAGGATGTCCAGAATAGCCAACCTAAGACTTACAGTCAGTTGGTAGACCTGATCCAACGAGAAATCCGATCAGAGGAGACTATCGAGAACAGGAAGAAAGCCTAAAGAGACAGAGGAGATCTCTATCGAAGGAAGGAGAGACGCTTCTCTGAACCCCGTTTCAATCGCTTTTAAGAAAAACGTTTCACCGGACCACAAAACAACCATTACATGAGGTTTAACCAGACGGAGGTGGCCCATACCCCCCATTCTAGTCCACCAGTAGTGGTCCCTTTGCCAGTGGCTCCTCCATCCAAGTTCTGTCTAATACACATGACTAGGGTGTATAATACAAAAGATTGTCCAGACATAAGGAAACTGATCAAACGCAGGAACCAGGGACAAGGAGAGGAGAATCAACTGGCCCAAAGCTGTCGAGGGCCACCCAACCAAGGATGAAAGCCTTCACCTCAGCGTTAGGATGATGGACCTCGCCGCAATGCCAGAAGGAATGATAGAAATAGGGACCTGCCGATGGCTGAAGGACCCACAGGAGCCTCTCAAGTTTGGGAAATCAATACGATCATAGGAGGGCCCTATGTTAGATGGCACACGATGAACTCACGATGAAACTACACAAAGATAGCAAGAGAAGAGCCGGTGGAGAGTTGGCAGGTTCACAGACACCGGCCAAGAGTCCCACAGATTCATTCACTGAAGAAGACAAGGCTGGCATACACTATCTCTACTGCGATGCCTTGGTGGTCCATGCAATCGTCGCTAGAAATGGACTGAGACCGATGTTAGTCGATGATGGAAGTGCCGTAAATATCTTATTCAGCAGTACCTTTGATCAGATGGACGTGGATCATGAATTGACACCATTTCAAAACCTTTATTCGGTTTCATCGGGGATAGCCTTATCCCACAGGGGAGGCTCACCCTTGCAATGGAGCTCGGAGACCTCCCATGTCATCTCAAGAAATTCATGTAGTTTCTAGTGGTAGATACTCGCTCCGTCTACCACGGAGTCCTGGGTAGTCCCGCGCTCAAAGACCTAAAGGCAGTCACTTCCATCCACCACTTGGCGATGCAGTTTCCAACACCAGGTGGCATCACCAAGATTTGCAGTAATCAGACGGAGTCCAGGTCCTACTACATAAATGCACTCCAAAAGGCTACGAACTGTGAAAACCCCCTCTCGACTATAATGATGATACAAATGGAACCGATGGATGTCGACCCCGAAAGAGTTGATAAGGAAATGATACTGGATGAAGACTTGGACCCTCGGATCATAGGCTCAGATTCTCTAGCCTCCCCGACAGAAGAGCTAGAGGCATTTTCTGTAAATCTTTCAGACCCTACTCAGAAGCTGCAAGTAGGGCAGAAGTTAGACAAGAAGATGAAGTAGGAAATAAAACAATTCTTACGAGAGAACATCGACGTCTTTGCATGGAAACATAGAAACATGGTGGGAATCGACCTATCCATGGCCTGCCATGTCCTGAAGGTGGACCCAAAAGTGCGGCCCAAGATACAAAAGAGGATACCTCTGAGCGCCGAGAGATACGGCCCCTAAAAGAGGAGATTGACAAGTTGCTGGCAAACAGATTCATCAGAGAAGCAGTCTAGCCCCAATGGGTGTCCAAACTCGTGTTGGTAAGAAAGAGCACTAAGAAGTGGAGGGTGTGCATAAACTTCTCATATTTTAATCAAGCATGCCCTAAAGATAGCTTCCCACTACCACGCATTGATCAATTGGTCGATGCGACTGTCGACCATAAGATACTTAGTTTCGTGGACGCTTACTCTGGTTATAATCAGATCTCGATGTTCATGAAGGACGAAGAACACACCTCATTCGTTACAGATCGAGGGTTGTATTGCTATAAAATGATGCCCTTCGGCCTGAAGAATGCTGGAGCCACATATCAGCGGTTAGTGAACTGTATGTTTTCAGAGTAGATTAGAAACTCCATGGTAGTTTACATCGATGATATGCTAATGAAGAGCGTGAATGCCGAGGACCACATCGGGCACTTGAAAGAGATGTTCAGAATCCTCTGCAAATACCGTATGAAGATTAACTCCTCAAAATGCACCTTCGGAGTCGCGTCCAGGAAGTTCTTCGGATACATGGTAAACTAATGCGGGATAGAGGCGCATCCTGAAAAGATCAAGGCACTCGTCGATATACGATCACCATCTTTTCCCAATGAGGTTCAAAGCCTGACAGGAAGGTTGGCGGCCCTGAACCAATTTATATCAAAGGCGACCAACCACTGCCAGTCCTTCTTCCAGACCATCAAATGGGGAAAAATATTTGAATGGACCAGGAAATGCGAGAAGGCCTTCCAAGAACTCAAAGTTTTCCTTCGAAAGACCCTGCTATTGTCCAAACCGAAGGTCAGGAAAACCTTGCTCATCTACCTCGCGGTATATGAAAAGACGGTGAGCTCAGTCTTGATCCGAGAAGCGGGTCCAACACAACTTTCAGAGTATTATGTAAGCAAAGCCCTATAAGATGTGGAGACAAGGTACCCTGACATGGAGAAACTTGCCTTATCCTTGATCATCGCGTCTCAAAAGATCTGACCATACTTCCAGTTGCATAGTATCGATGTCCTGACAAACCTCCCTCTAAGACAGATTCTCCAAAAGTTGGACACTTCGAGAAAACTGATGAAGTGGTCAATCGAGCTCAGCCAATTCGATATTTCCTATAAGCCAAGGCCCTCCATAAAAGGACAGGCTTTGGCAGATTTCCTATAAGCCAAGGCCCTCCATAAAAGTTCGCCCATATCCCAGAAGGCTTGCTCGAAGCTAAACTGCATGAGGTACTAACATGGAAATTATAGGGTGACGGATCCTCATGTGAAGCCAGGGCTGGAGCCCGAATTCTACTGATCAGCCCTGATGGCCATAATCTCAACTGCGAGCTTCGCCTAGAGTTCAAAGCCTCGAACAACACTACCAAATACGAGGCGCTCCTAGCAGGCTTAAGGCTGGCGCAGGAGTTGAAGAAATTCAACTTGAACTATGAAGAGTTGGGTATTTGGAGGGATTTCTCCACTCCCTACTATCTCCAATCTAACGGCCAGGTGGAGGCCGTCAACAAGATCATCAAGCACACCCTACAAAGGAAGTTAGAATCTGCTAAAGAAGGATGGGGTGAAAAATTACCCGAGACTCTGTGGTCATATCGGACTACTTCTTGGATGGCGACCGACGAAACTTTTTGCCATAACATATGGGGCGGAAGCGATGATTCCCATCGAAGTAATGATACCCTCTCCTATGCACTTATACTTCAACGAAGTGGCCAATGAGGATCTACGTAGGGCGAACCTGGACTTGCAGGATGAAAGACATGCAGACTCACAACTTCGCCTGGTGGTTTGACAAAGAAAAATGGCCAGACACTACAACTCGAAGGTTAAAAACATGAGTTTTCACGTAAACGACTTCATCTTGAAAAAAGTGTTCCAGGCTAATAGAGAGGTGGGAGCTGGGACCTTTAGACCCACTTGGAAAGGACCTTACAAGATCATCATAAAAATTCGACTTGGAACATACAAATTGGATGATTCAGAAGAAAGAGAGACGAGGCATCCATGGAATGCCACTCACATACGCCCATATTATCAGTAGTTTTCCTTTTCATTTCTCAGTTTTTCTGCATTATTTTCGGCCTTACTCAGACACCGCGTTGTTTTAATAAAATTCATTGTTTTCCAAATCGTGATACACTTTGCCCAACTATGTAAAGAAAGAAAACTCAGCAGCGAGAGAGTGTGGTTTGCGGCCAACTCTTTCAACTCACAGAATAAACATTCAATGCGCAATCAAACAAGTAAAGAAAATTCGGCAGCGATGGAGTGTGGTTCACGACCAACTCTTCCAACTCGCTGGATAAATATTCAACGTGCAATCAAATAAGTAAAGAAAATTCAGTGCGGCCAACTCTTCCAACTTGCTGGATAAACATTCAGCGCACAATCAAACAAGCAAAGAAAATTCGACAGCGAGGGAGTGTAGTTCGTAGCCAACTATTTAAACCCGCTAGATAAACATTCAACGCGCAATCAAATAATTAAAGAAAATTGGGCAGCGAGGAAGTGTGATTCGCGGTCAACTCTTCAAACTCGATGGATAAACATTCAACGTGCAATCAAACAAGTAAAGGAAATTCGACAGCGATGGAGTATGGTTTGTGGCCAACTCTTTCAACTTGCTGGATAAACATTCAACGCGCAATCAAATAAGTAAAGGAAATTCAGAAGAAGAAATTGTTGTTCGCGGCCAATCCCTTTTGACTCGCTGGATAAACAACTAATGCGTTTTCATATAAACATTAACGTGTGTTATAGAGAACGACGCTCATAATAAAAGATGTACTCTACAAAACTTTACATTTCTGAAATCAGGAAAGCAACATTAATGTGTGTTATGGAGAAACATGACCCCTAAGTCCCAGTCGGACCCTTGGGGTCGGCATAACCTGGGACCCCAAGGTTAGCCAATAGATCCTTGGCCTTCGATAACTCCGCCAAGGCCTGGGTCAATTCTTTATCTTTGGCGTGGACCATGTTTTGGCACGACCTCAACAACGACTCAGCCTTCCTCCGAGCTTGTACACACACCTTTTGGATTGTTCTGGATTTGGTTAGGTCATATATGGCCCGTGCCCTAGTGTCATCAGAAACCGTAAGCTCTGATTGAATGAGCTGATTCTCTAAATGCAACGCATCAATATCTCTGCACCTGTTACCATAGAGCGTAGCTCGTCAACCTTCATCACAAGAACCTTATATAATTTGCAATTCAGAACATAATTTCGGGCGGTATTCATCTCCTCTGTTTTTATCAGTTCTGAAAGGTCTGCGCCTTCAGTTGCCCTTTTCCAAACAGAGGTCCAGTATTTATGGACAGAAGGCGCCGCCATAGTAGATGAAGGCGGCAACTTATCTAATATAGCAGGGTCTAATTCATTCTGACGAGACCCAAATTTGATATGCTTGGACCAGTCAGGATGAGAAATAGAAGTTCGGGCCGCACTTCGAGAACAGAGAGCGTGCTCTCCGACTCTCCAAGAAGGAGCCTTCCAGCCTCGCTTAGCCTTCTGAGAAATTCCCATATCCCTGTCACCCTCCGTGCCCCCTTCTTGGCATGGTCGTTTTTCTCTCCTCATCAGCAACCATATTCTTCTTATCTAATCGTCGAACATCTTCTGACAAAAATAGAGATTCTTCAAGAGGAAGAACGGAAGAGATGCCCACTGTTATTTTCACTGCTAACGAGACAGTGGAGGAAACACCCACTACTATTCTTGGCGTCGACGGAACAGTAAGAGGAAACACCTGCTATTGCTTTAGATGTTTGTGGGACAACAACCTCTGAAACAGACGTCGTGCGCAATACCGAAGGCTGGGAAGAAATGTCTCCCTGTTCACTCACGACTCTCCCACTTTTTATTTTGAACTTGGGCACCTGGAAAAATAAAAACCGGCCATGACAAATAATGGCTGAATTTTCGATACTATAAGGAGGAGATGGAAGTGAAAGTAAGTTCTGCAAGCATGTATTTAAGCAAATGGGAATGCAAACAGTCAGACTAACAGACACATGTGTCGGTGGGAGATGCACCCCATAAAACCTTAGAAAAATGTAAAGGCTGCGTGTGGTAAACACGCTTCGGTAGTCACACCATCATGATGCAATGATGGCGCCGTTAATGCACATCACACGTGGAAACGCTCATGAGAACACCGAAGTCTAAAAGCTCTGCCTACATTGCAAAAGTATTTCGATCCGAGTGCCTCGATCGAATTCTCGCTAACCGAAGTCTAAAAGCCCCGCCTACCTTGACAACATAACCTTGTACATATAGTGATTTTTTCTCAATCGACAAGCCCTACATAGTCAGCGAAAGCTATTTGGTCAAGATACTTATTACTCATTTGGATATCTCTTCAGCTTCGTCAAATGCACAGGTGTGATCGTAGTTTCGAATAGTTCATCTCAAGGTTAACTATACAACAAACAAGGATGATCGGATGCCTTCTCATTTCATTCATCACAATCTAAATTACAAGGTAAGAATAAGCAAACATGGCTATCATCCTACTACCCCGCCGCATCTTAGGGTCGACACATATTGGGATCTATGGTCTATTAAATTGATATTCTGATCTTCGTCACCGTGAGCTTCATTAGGCTTCGTCATGGGCAAAAATCTGAATTCACCATGATATGGAGTCTCCCAAATCAATACGAGTTGATTTGGTGACTAATTAGGTCACACTGCCTAAAAAATGTCATTAACTCTTTTAGCAGAGGGCTTTTAGCCTCGTTATCTGAATCAGGATCATCAATGGGCTTGGTCGTTGATGACCATTGTGGAAGCACCATTCGGGACCTTCTGGCTAAGGCTACTAGGCCCAATCCCTCTCGGGCGTTTGGTCCTCTAAACGTTGGAACCAAGTAGACAAATATTAGCAGATGTGCCTTTGTGTCTTTTACCAAGAAGAGTTACGGCCATGGGGATTAATTATTCGAATTATGAATGCGTGAGAAATGCAATGAAGGACCCTTAGTGTTTTTATAGGAGTGGTATGGAAAATACAACACTTGGCCGCATGGGAAACGCAGGGCAATAAATAAAATAGTTAATGTACGGTCTTCAAGTGGGTATTTGGAACGCCACACGCCACACGCCACACACCACAAGCGCCCTTCCGTTTACTGGGACATTAATGACGTTAACTCTTCAGATTCAACCAAGAAGTCTGTGCCATTAATGTTCGGATGAATGATTCCTCGATTTTAGGATCAATTTTTTGTGCCCAACAAATACAATCATTCATAAGTTCATCTTCTTTGACTAATGCGATAGTATTTCATATAAAGGAAACATAGCATGAAATAAATTCGATTGATAATGCTGGAACATAAACGATACAAAGAATAAAATTACAAGTCTTGATGCCTCGCCACTTCTCTAAGGGTCGGCACAATGTGGGCCTTCCCTGTAACAGGAAGAGTAATTTGATCTTCGCCTGCATCGTGGCCATCGTCGGGAAGAACCTTGGGGGTAGGGACCTCGGCAGGAGTAAACCAAAAAAAGGAGATACCCACTCCGGGTGAGTCTTTGCAATCCTTTCCATCAACTGCCCTCCGTCTATTTTCATCAAGCGATGGGCAAGATCTTGGTACTAGGGCGTATCCACAAATCCGTTCTGGTAAGCCTCAACCATCTTAGCCTCGGCATCCACACGTTCGGCCCTGACCCTCTCCACCTCTTCCCAGGCCGCAGCAAGCAGCCTATTCTCCTCTGCAGCAACGGCCTCCAAATTGCTATTAGCGGCGTCTACCGTAGTCTCTACGAGGGCCCAATCCTTGGCCAACTTTTGAGCCTCCTCGGTACGTTTCTAGGAGGCTTCGACAACCCTCTTCTGATCCCGGGCTTGTTTCAAACTCTCTTTCACAGCTTTCAGCTCGATTTCATATTTAGCCTTCATGTCAGCCTCATTCGTCACCACCAAATCCAACTTAAATTGAAGAGCCCTCTTATCCGACTACAGCTGCGCTTTCTCGAAACTCATAGCCTTCAGGTCCTCAGATAGGTTATTTGATTTAGCCTCTTCATTGCTGTACTGGCCTGCGAAGCTCTCAAGACTGAACATTTCTTTGGTCAAAACCAACCTTTGGATTAAATTCATCTCTGCCAGTTGTATGCGATCGCGCATTGTGGCTACCTCAGCTGCTTTCTCCCATTTCTAGATCCAGTACTTGTGGACACTAGTTGCCATTATCACGGGATGGGCAAGGAGCAATTTTATCACGGAAGGTTCCAATTCACTATGGCGATGAGTAATGCGGATACGACCTCATTGGCCGGTCGAGAAGGTAGAATTCTTGGCATTCCCTATCCCTCCATCAGGATTCACCGAGGATTGGCGACGCTCTTCAGTCCGCCTCCTCTTGTGGGCATCTTTCATAAATACTTCCACAGCAGTAGGAGCCTTCCTCTTTCATCTGACCGCCTCGCCCGTGTCCTCAGTGATTTCCTTCTCTTTGTCCATTGGAGAAATGGAGTCAGATGGAGGATGGGAGAACGGTGGCAGAGGTGAAGGGGGAATAGCCTGACCTGGAACTTGGACATTGGATGCCGAACGGTAGATTGCCCTTAAGGGCGTAGAATCCTGGACCTCTTGCGACGAACATGGCATCTCACGTGAAGGAGGCTGGGCCAAAGAACCCTCCTCGCCTGCGGGATGGGCAAGATGAAGTGAAGGAACATTCTTAAACCTGAAAGTTGCTGACACAATAGCCAAGGTATAGATTATTAGGGTAGCTTATCATAACGAAACCAGTACAGTTCAACTTGTGAGGCTTACCCATTAGCCTGTAGCAAATCAGTAAGTTGTCGTCCTTGAACAGATTGATGAGGCTCCTGAAGTCACTATCAAGCGCTCGAACCTTATCCCACTTCGATCTTAATTCGCCTTGATCCATCTTTGGAATGGATGGCTTACCGCAGTCCGCAAAAATAAGGAAAAGATTAAGTTAGGAACAATGATCAAAAATCCGCACAAAGACAACAAGATGTACCAAGTTCTCCGAATTGACAGGAAATAGACACATTGGGGAGAGGATCCTCCGGCATAAACTCCCAGTCCCCTCCGATGAAGATGAACCTCTCCTTCCAGTTATGTACTTTGATAGGACTGTTAGTTGTCGTTCTCTATTTTTAGCCTGGCTGAGGAGAGATATTAAACCAACCCACGGACCGGCAGAGTTGGTAAATTGATTCAAATTCCCCGAGGATTAAGTCTCTACCAGCCTCAGCAATCTCTCACAATAGGAACGACGCCACCATCTGGTCCTAGCCATTCAGTGTTATTTGGTACCGGGCCAAATTCCAATCTCTTAGAACCTAACGGAAGAAATGGTGCATGGGCAGGCGAAGACCTTACTGGATCATCAGTTCATAAATTGCGATGAACCCCTCACGTGGGTCGTCGGCACGCTCCTCAGGACTGAGAACCTTGAGCTCCACAGAGGCAGGAATACCGTAGGATAATCTTATGTCCTCCAACTCTGCTTCCTTGATCTTTGAGCGAGCCACAGAAGCTTCAGTGGCCGAACGCTTAAGCTCTTCGTCGAGCGGGCATATCTTTTGCCCAGCGACCCTCTCATTTCGGGTACCCAGCGTCACGCAGCCCTTTCCCTACCATCACCTTTGGTGATCTAGTTGGGTATATTCCTCTACCACTTGTGGATGTGGGGGGCAGCGAGC
The DNA here is from genome assembly GCA_023638005.1 of Forsythia suspensa. Classification (NCBI taxonomy): domain Eukaryota; kingdom Viridiplantae; phylum Streptophyta; class Magnoliopsida; order Lamiales; family Oleaceae; genus Forsythia; species Forsythia suspensa. The sequence goes on from CM042671.1 coordinate 36,970,333, forward strand.
GACAGTGGGTGCTTGATTAACTTCCTCTAGGCCCTCGGCCGAAAATGAAGACGAAGAGGAGGATGACGCTTCACCCCGAACTCTAGGGTTTGTCCTAGTGATCGATTGGTCTGTGAATCGTCATGTCCAGACGACATCACTACCCCTCCCAATTCAAGAAGAAGATACATCCACAATCGCTGGAAAATATGGCAGAAAACAGCGTCCAAACCAAGAAATCATAAAATAAAAACAAAGACAGTCTACGAAACAAAGCACAGCAACTTCTGTAGTGCTTACCTCAAGATTACAATTGAAAGGCGTCCACTGCCGGCACGTCTTAAAATTTCTTGATTATCGACGGAGTATTCTGCAAACCCTAAAATCTACATAGAAGCAAGAAGAAGACAGTTTCAATCCCCACCGTCCAAACTCAAAACACGGCATCTAAACCACCGCCCAGCAAACACATGTTCAAAGAAGGGCAAATGGCGGGAAACGAAACCCTAGGCATTTATTGAAATGAAAAGACGCGCCCCACGCGCACCTTCAATCACCCATCACGTGCCATTAACATTTAACGCACACACTTTCTCACCCATGATTATCTGACCAACAGATTGATAACTTTAATTGACAGCTTGGACAAAATCACACCAACCAAGGGGACTATACTGAGTGAGTAATTCAAAGGTGCATAGATAAGTAATTCAATAGTGCATTCACAAAGACCATATTCACGGGATTCATCCCATCAAAGACTTTCTAACAAAGTCCCACATCTACCATAAATAATAGGCTTGGACTTGGGGGACTATTGTTACCACCAGATTTTGTTAAGGCCTCCATGTCAGCAACCAGCCAGCTAAAGCCCCATATAGGCCCAAGTTAGGCCTCGTTAAGGCCTCATAGACCCAACGAGGGCCTTCTCGATTCGTAAAGGCCTCAGATATTCAACGAGGGCCTCGTGGATACGCTTAAGACCCAGCAACACATTAATACTCTCGAGTTAAATAGAGCGAAGACCACGAAGGGCCTCGATACCCCAGGCCAATCTGGGGTACTTCACTGGTCTTTGCATCCTCGTAGCCTAATGTTCTGGGACAACCAGAAAAGTAATTAAAGAAAGATTGTATTTGATTATCATAAGGATTCTCACAAGAAAACCAAATCCTGATCTCTTAAGTATTAGACAACGTGATCAACTTAAATAAAGGCTGAAATCTGGGAGATTACCTTGACAACCGATTACCCTTATCTCATAAGGAAAGAAGATCCAATCAGATATCTAATTGATTATTTTTCTAGATCAATTAGAACTCTTGTGCTATAAATACAACATTTCCACTTATTCCAATGTACGCTCTTTTTACGTATTATTTTTACCCTTAAACTCTGCTCAAATTTTTGTCTGTTTGTCCCTCCCATACCCAATTATTTTTTTTCTCCGTATATTGTTCTATATACTGGCAGTTGACTTGATCGTCAGAGTACCAACAATCGTCGGCCCCTTTTTTCTTGATGATCTTGGTACTTAACGGTCGTCCTAGTGTGCAAGTAACATACAGGTTGGCAGAGGAGTGACTGGAGATCTGTTGACGCGTGGACAATACAGTTTCCAACGTCAACAATTTCGTTCTCATAATTTATGAGATAATAAATAATTTATTGAAATCTCATTATTTTCAAACACTTGTGATTTTTCAAGAATCGTATTATCAATATTTGATTGATCAATCGTTTATACTATTGCTTCATTAAAAGTTTTTAGTTGTGTTTTCTCTTGTAGATTTTCCTTTTGAGATACAAAGTCTTTAGCATCAACTAGTGAACCATGTTTCTGGCGTATTTAAGATTTATTTGCTATGGCAGATTGTCTTATAGGGATATCGATTTTTGTAAGAGTATTTTCTACTGGTATATATGACTTTGTCACTTTCCTTGTATCAACAAATATATCAGGTAATTGATTTCCAATTCTTTGCAAATGAATATTTTTTCAACATCTTGTTCACATTGATTGCTTCGTAGATCAAAGTGAGATAAAGTTGTTTCATTCTAAGAAATTGTATGCTATTTTTCAGGATGTAATTTTTCCCCTCTCAAAGTTGGAAAAGTCAATTTATCAAAATGACAATCTACAAAACATGCAGTAAATAAATCACTCGCTAAAGGTTCAATGTACCTAATAATGGATAGTGAATCAAAACCAACATAAATTCAAGTCTTCATTAGGACCTATTTTGGTACGTTGTGGAAGGTGAAATTGGGACTTGGTCAGCACAATCAAAAACTCGTAGGTGAGAAATATTAGGTTCTTGACCAAATACAAGTTGTAAAGTGAGTATTGATGATTAGCAGTTGGTCTTATATGAACCAATGGTGCTGCATGTAATATAGCATGACCCCAAACAGAAACTGGTAGTTTTTTTCATAAGTAATAGCCTATCAATTAATTGAATACATTTAATAAATGACTCTGCGAAACCATTTTGTGTATGACATGGGCAACTGAATGTTCAATAACAATTCCGATTGATATACAATAACCTTCTAAATGCTTATGATCTAAATTCACTAGCATTATCAAGACGGATTCTCTTGATTGAGTAATCGAAGAATTGAGTTCGTAATTTTATGACTTGAGCAACTAGTCTAGTAAAAACTGCATTTCTAGTAGAAAATAGGAATGGCAATTGGTCTTAGCCGTTCGTATGCCCAATGGTTTAGTCTATTATGGGTCCTGGCTTGTCGAAAGATGAACCCGAGCCAGGGTAGAACTGGCTCGGGCCTTAAAAGATATAGGTTAGGCCATATTACGGCTCGTGGACTGGCCCAGGGCTTGTTTAAAAACTTGGGGGTCTTTAAATGTGTTAAAATGACTGTTATGGGCTACTTTAATGGTCACTTTTGTGACAGTTGGAGCCCCAAGGATCACAAAAGTGAACGTTTGAGTCCCCGAATTTTTTTTATATAATGACTACATATATATTTTTTTCTATAAAACTCCCTCTATTTTAATATTCATAACAAATTTACAACTCTCAACTTACTTAACCTGAAAATATTATATTGTCAATGTTAGCTCTTTTATTGTACAATTTACAGTTGAATTTTCTATTTTAGTGATTTTTTTTATTCAAATTCTACATTCTACATGGATCATTACACACAAGGAAGTATCGGCCACCGAATAGATGATTATTTCAATGTGCTAAATGATATTCTAATTCATCATGAGTTTGGTGATGATTGTGAGAGCGCAGATCACATTGATTTAGAGGATATCAATGGAGAGTTAGAAACGGTCCACACTCGTACAACAACTAGGTCGAGTACTAAACGATAACCACAAAACAAAAGGCTCAATGTTGAGAACATTTAAAATTAGTCATGACCGGTACAATAGTAGACGGACAACCAGATTACAAGGCAATGTGTAAATACCGCAAACACAAATTCCATGGCAAAAGGGTTGTGGCATGAACCATCTAAACCGACATTATCCAAAGTATATGCAAAAACATGGAGAGTTGATACAAATCAAGCTCAATTTCAGTTCGGATCTCCCAGTGGATCTTTTAGTTCTAGTCAAATTTTAACAATTCGGTGTATTCACAAAAGAACATGCGCCATGATGGAATGACTCAGTTGATGACATGTGGTGAATTTCTGCTTAGCAAAGTGAAAAGCCCCCACTTCACAATAATTGTAATAGCCCAAGAATAACTAACCAAGAGGGGGGTGAATTGGTTTTCTCAAACTTTTTCGTAAAATATTCTCAAAATAAGAATTTTAAGAAATAAAAATTAATCCACAAAAATTTGAGCACAATGTAAATAAATAAAATGGTAGAGAGAGTGCAAACAATATTTTTATGGAGGTTCGATCCAACCAATGATCTACGTCCTCCGTTACCAAGCTCTCCAACATGATCACGGCCTTTCCACTATCTTGATTGACTTATGGTGCAATCCAAACCCTTACAATGTATCCGGTGACTTACAAACAAGGAGCACCGATCCTTATACAATATTGAGTTTTCAAGGGACCTCAATATGACCCAAAGATATAAAGAAATAGATTTGAGAATGTAATTCTCTCTTGATGAATGATAAATACAAGTTTGGTTCTAAGAGAGACTAACACTTTAATGAATAGCAATAGATGAGAAAGTTCAAGTGTTAGAAGAAAACTTTGTTGATAATGATGAATCAAAAGTTTGATTTGCTCAAACAAAGTTTTTCAATAAGTGATATTGAAGATATAAATGCAATGACACTTTGAATGAATTTTCTCAATATTATTTTCTCTATAAATACTTTTGTAAGTGTTATTGAATGATAATAAATGAAGATGTATTTATAGAGATCAATTTTCATCACTTTCTGTTGAAACAGAAGACCAAACGATCGACCGATTAGACGGTCAGAACTAGCTACTGGAACAAAAAAAATTAGAACGAACACTTTTTGAAAATTGACAGTCAGACGGTCGACCGGTTCACCCAAACAGTCGACCGTTTCAACCGGTTTATCAAACAGATGACCATTTCCATAGTTTTGAAAAATTGATTTTTGGCTTTGATAAAAATATTTTATGCAAGTGATAATGACATACGTTTTGTGCATAAAAGTATTTTCAAGCTTTCATTCATTTAATTACTAAAGATCAAAGAGTTAATACCTTTACAATTTTATCTAGAAATCTATTCTTTGATCTTGATCTTCGAGTCTTGAGTTTTGGATCTTTAGATGCTTGAACTCTTATATTGATTTGACTTTGATCTTGTCATTGCTTGAGAGTTCGATTTGTAGCTCTTTGAATATTATTTGAAGATAGATTGTTAGTAAACAATATTAATTTGTTTGTTATAATCAAAACACTAAGGTTTAAAGTTAACCATAGGTAAACAATTTTCTCCTTTTTGATTATGACAAACAATGTGAGAATATAGAAAGTAATAAGATAAAATAAAGTATATATATTCTCCCTTTCTTTTTCAAGTAAAAATGATTTGATAAATTTGTAGTATGATACCATTTTCATTTGATTTACCAATTTCATCACATATCAAATGTCCAAGTCGTTTGTCAAACATTATCAAATTTTCATCACATCACATTTTTATATTCATATTCATCACATGACATATTTTCACCCTTTTGGGATAAACAAAAAAGTGAAAATCGAAACATTAAGGTAAACATATTCCCCCTAAATGAACAAAATATGCCATTCATTGATAAAATTGAAATCTAAAAGCAATCATAGTTTAAAGATACATAAATGAAAGCTAGAACATATGATTGTTTTCAAAAACATAGAAATAAAAAAAAAAAAAAAAAAACTAGTTCCCCAGTGGAGGAGGCGGAGGAAACACCAGGTCGAGGCGGGTGTGAAGTGCTTGTGAAGCTAGCACTTGTTGTAGCAAAGATGTGATGCCGTATATTGAGTGTTGGAGATTGCCCACCGAGTTTTGTAACCCTCCAACCGTATTTTGAATGCTAGCCGCCATGTTTTGTTAGTCACTCACGGCATGTTGTAGGCCATCTAAGGTAGATGTGAGTGAGTCGATCCGGCCATTAAGAAGATTGTAATTGTCCTTGTTGAAGCCTGAGGTAGAGGACGACGGCTGATGTGATCGTGGTCGAGGTTGAGATGGGTGAGGAGCATGTTTGTTATTATCACCTTCGTCCATTGCTTTGCCACCCTCAAAAGGCAAGGTAGAAGGTCCCGACTCATCATTCAATCCCTTAGATTTTGCCACCCATTGCCCATCCTCTTTAAAGAGTTTCATTCATCGAAGGGTAAGAGTATTGATGGTGTCCGTAGATTTTGGAAGAAGGGAGACCGCGTCACGAAACGAAACTTTAAAATGTTAGAAAATTTTGGTAAGGATCATGCCGTATGGTAAGGCCTTAGTCCTAGTACCGCGAAGAACGGTGTCCATGTAATTTAGCATGATATAGGATAAATCTAGTTTACAGCCAACTAATATAGAATCAATAAGAAAAACGCCATAGTGATTGACTTCATTAAGATGACCTTTTTGAGGGACAATGATATGGACGATGATGTTGTGCAGGACACGACGCGAAAGTGTAACCTGATTTGTACTGAGACGTACGGCAGCCTCTAAGTATTTTTCGGTGACACGACAACATGCCTCAACTGGATTGTATCCCTCACGAAGAGGAATTGTTTTGGTGGTATATAGACGCATACTCCCATTCTCAAGATGAAGAATAGAACGAACAAGTTCTCGATTAATTCTAACTCGCTTATTTCTAACTAGACACGTGATACCCGTCCTCGGTGAAAAAGTCATGTTCTTATAGAAATCTTTCATAATAGTCGAGTAGGCTTTTTCATTTAGAGTAAGAATGGAAACCTAACCCATGGCAACAAAGAGGTCCTCAATATAAAATGAGGGGGCTTCAAAAGTAAAAGAGGCAAGATCGACGTTCTTATCAATGAGAATCGGGCATTTGTCAATTCGATTTTTTGAAGGAGAACCCTCGTCTTCAGGGGATGGAGAAGGTTGACTTTTCCTCCTAGAGCGTTTGGTAGCCATTTTAACTCGAGGCATGATGATGGAGGCAGATGATTGAATCTAGGGTTTAAGTTCGTCCGTTTGAGGAATTTGATGATTTCGTGGACATAATTTGGGGATTTTTCAAATTTGAGTGTGGAAATGTTATGGGTTTTTTAATTTAAACGTAAATTTGAAAGAATTGAGAAAGATTTGATGAATGGAAAGAGATTTGGAGAGAAAATCGTGGGTTGCGCGAAATTGGAATGAATAAATTTGAAAAATTATTAACTTAAAAACCTAATTTCCGCTGATACGGTCAACCGGTAAACTCAAATGGTCGACCGTTTGAACCTAAAATTTCAAAAATAAGTTTCTATTCAAACGGATGATGAGGCGGTCATCCGGTTGAATGGAAACAGATGGTACAAGTATTGTCTGTGTGAGCTAAACGGACAACCGTTTCATGAAGCGGTCAACTGTTTAAATTTTTCAAATTTTTACAAAAGTCTCTGTTCAAACGGATGATTATCCAGATGAACAAAATTTCATCCGTTTAACTTCAAACGGACGATTGTTTGGCTATACGGTCATCCGCTTCAGCAGATTTTCTGAAAAATCATGCATTTTTAACGATTTGATCATTTGATAAAGACTTTAAAACATGTTTATCACATGAAATGCAATCAATTATAGGAAACATAAAAAGTTACCCACAAACTTTACCTTCATCAATTATGCCAAGATTTCGTCGAATATAAGCAAATCGTTCAAGTGCTAATGGTTTTGTAAATATATCGGCCAATTGTTTATCCGTATTTACTAACTCTAAAGATATATCTCTCTTTTGTACATGGTCTCGAAAGAAATGATGTCTAATCTCAATGTGTTTGATTCGAGAATGCAAAATGGGATTTTTAGATAGATTTGTGGCACTAGTGTTATCACACATGATAGGAACATTTTCAAACAATAGGTGATAATCATGAAGAGTTTGTTTCATCCATAAGATTTGAGCACAACAACTAACGGCTGAGATATATTCGACTTCGACGGTTGATAAAGCAACGGAATTTTGTTTCTTACTAAACCATGAAACTAAGGCAAAGCCTAGAAAGTGGCAAGTTCCGCTAGTGCTTTTACGGTCAATTGTGCAACCTGTCCAATCGGCATCTGAATAACTAAGTAAATCAAAATGAGCCTCTTTAGGATACCAAAGACCTAAGGTTCTAGTTCCGCTAAGGTAACTAAAAATACGTTTTACGGAACTAAGATGAGAATTCTTAGAATTAGATTGATATCTAGCACATAAGCATACACTAAACATAATATCGGGCCTACTAGCGGTTAAAAAAAAAAAGATCCTATCATACCTCGATATTTTATTATATCAACAAAAGTACCTTGCTCATCTTTATCTAATTTGATTGATGAGCTCATTAGAGTATTCATTGGCTTCAATTATTCCATTTCAAACTTTTTGAGCATATCCAAGATATACTTGGTTTGACTAATGAATATTCCATCATTAGTTTGTCTGATTTGAAGCCCAAGAAAGAACTTGAGTTCACCCATCATACTCATCTCAAATTCCCTGCTCATACACTTAGAAAATTCATCACATAGAGAAATATTAGTAGCACCAAAAATAATGTCATCAATATAAATTTGAACAACAATTATATCATTCTTTTTGGTTTTTATAAATGGTGTAGTATCCGCTTTACCAATTAAAAAACTATTTGATAAGAGAAATTTGCTTAATCTTTCATACCATGCTCTAGGAGCTTGCTTTAATCCGTAAAGGGCTTTTCTATGTTTGAAAACTTTGTTCGAGTATTTATGATTTTTAAAGTCGGGTGGTTGCTCAATAAAAATTTCTTCTTGAATGACTCCATTCAAGAATGCACTTTTGACATCAATTTGAAAAAGAGTGAAATTCTTATGACAAGCAAAAGCAAGAAGCATACGAATTGACTCTAATCTAGCAACCGGTGCAAGTGTTTCTTCGAAATCAATACATTCTTTTTTATTGTAACCTTGAGCCACTAATCTATCTTTGTTACGTACAATTATACCATTTTCATCTCGTTTGTTTTGAAAAATCCATTTTGTACCAATTACGATTTGTGAACTTGGTCTAGCAACTAAATCCCAAACATGATTTCTTTCAAATTGATTTAGTTCATCTTGTATTGCTAGAATCCAAAATTCATCAAACTCGCTTCTTTAAAATTCTTTGGCTCAATTTGTGAAAGGAAAGCACAATTGTTAAGAAATTTTTTAGAAGAGTTTATAGTGCTTACCCCTTTTGGTAGATCACCAATGATGAGATCTTTTGGGTGAGAATGAACAAACCTCCATTCTTTAGGTAATGATGAAGTGTTAGGATCTTCATGAGGTTCTTCTTCATTTTGTTGCATAATTGTTTCTTCCTCATTTTGAATTTCAACATTATTTGGATTCCTTTTGTCTTGATTTTGAACACTTAGTTGTTCAAATGAGATTTCTAAATCTTCATCATTAATGACTTTTTCTTGTTCAATAGAGTTAATTTCATCGAAGACAACATGCATGGATTCTTCAACTACTAAAGTTATTTTTTTAAAACTCTATAAGCTTTTCTAGTAGATGAATATCCAAGAAAAATTCTAACATCGGATTTTGGATCAAATTTTCCTAAATTTTCTTTTGTGTTTAATATAAAGTATTTACACAAAAAAACTTTAAAAAATCCGATATTGGGAATTCTATTTTTTCAAAGCTCATATGGAGTTTTGATTTTCTTTCAACTAACCAAAACTCTATTTAAAATATAACATGAAGTATTTACAGCTTCGGTCCAAAAGTATTTTTGTAAATTATTTTCATTTAACATGGTCCGAGCCATTTCTTGCAATGTTCGATTCTTCTTTTCTACTAGACCATTTTGTTGATGAGTTCTAGGAGTCGAAAAATGATGTTTATATTCATTTGATTTACAAAACTCATCAAAAGCTATATTTTCAAATTCTCCACCGTGATCACTCCTAATTGTAGTAATGGTGTATCCCTTTTCATTTTGAAATTTTTTGCAAAAATGTTTAAATGCATTTAAAGCTTCATCTTTTAAATTTAAAAACATGAGCCATGTGAATTTTGAGAAATCATCAACAATAACAAATGCATAATATTTTCCACTTAAGCGAACGGTTCTAGAGGGACCAAATAAATCCATATGGAGAAGTTGTAAAAGTCTTGTAGTAGAAGATTGTTGATTAAGTTTAAAAGAACTCTTTGCTTGTTTTCCAAATTGACAAACATCACAAATTTTATCTTTTTCAAACTTTATATTTGGTAAACCTTTTAAAAAGATATTTTTGGAGATTTTTGAAAGTAAGTCCATGCTAACATGACCTAATCTCCTATGCCATAACCAAGAATTATCCTTTATACTTGAAAGACATTTTTTTTTTTTTTCAAATTCAAATTCAATAGTTATGATGTAAACATTCTTACTTCGACTCCCCATAAACAATACCTCTTCAGATATAGCATCCTCAATGAGACATTTGGAAGAATCAAATTTAATGAGATAACCTTTATCACATAATTGACTTATACCAAGCAAGTTATATTTAAGATTATCAACTAATAAAATATTTTCAATGGAATGAGAGGAATGATTACCAATATTTCTAATGCCTATAATTTTTTCTTTAGCATTGTCTCCAAAAGTCACATGACCTCCATCTTTTCTTTTGAGACTTGATAGTAATGATCGATCCCCGGTCATGTATTTTGAACAACCACTATCCAAGAACCAATTGCTCTTGACCTTTCGTGGTACCTACAAAAATAATTTTGATTTTTGATTTTTGGTACCTACATAAGTTTGGGTCCTTGATAGTTAGTGTTTGTAGATTCTTTTATCCACTTATGTTTTCTTTCAAAGTACAGTTTCTTTTTAGTTGAATAATTATAAGCAACATGACCAACTTTCTTGCAAAAACTATATGTTATGTTTTGTTGAGAAAAATTAGATGACTTCACAAATATAGTTTCAAGGGATTTTTGTTTCAAGAAAGTTTTATATTCAATTCTCCCTTTATTGAATACACATTTTTGCTTACCAAGCATTAATTCAAAATTTTTCTTTCCTTGAGTAAACTTGTGAATAATGCTTGTTAAATCAACCACTTTTTCTTTTAATGAAAATTTTTCTTTAAATAACGATTTATGATCATCCTTTTCTTTTTCAAAGTCCTTTTGTGCAATAAAAAGTTTCTTGACTACCTTTTTCAATAATGAGTGTTTATTGTTAAGGATAGAGTATTTTGAAACAAGTTTCTCAAATTCTTCAATAATTTCATCATGAGAAGTGGATAAGTCATTGTTGTTTGTACTTACCTCATCTTCAATAGCCATGAAGCACATGTTGGCGATCTCTTCTTGAACTTCATCTTCTTCGAGATCATCTTCATCACTATCATCCCATATAGCTTGAAGTGCATTCTTTTTGGTGAACTTCTTCTTGTTTGGGCATTCAGTTCTCTTGTGACTGAGTTTGTCACAATCATAGCATATGATCTTTTTATTGTTCTCTTCACTTTTGTCTTCTTTCTTTTGAAATCACCGGTTATCTCGAAACCTTCTCCACTTCTTGACAAGAAGAACTAGATCATCAAGTTCTTCATCACTCATGTTCATCATGTTGGAGGATCGTTCATCGTTTGTTAATTTTACTACAATTTACCTCTTGGAGAGGCTCATTCATCGCTTCTTTGCTTTTTCTTGTTTTCTCCTTTGTTTTGGCATTGTTGAGCTCATACATCATCAACGTTCCATATAGCTCCTCTAATGGATAAGTGTTGACATCTTTTGTATTCTCTATCAACATCCTCAAGGAGTTCCAATCTTTTGAAAGAGACCTAATCATTTTACTCACAAGTTCATCGTTAGCAAATTTTCGATCAAAGCCCTTAAGGCCATTAATAATATCGGTAAAGCGAGTAATCATATCTACTATAGGTTCATCTTGCTTCATAAAAAAAATTTTAAAATCTTTTGTCAATAGATTTATTTTAGTTTCTTTAACCTTGTTAGTACCTAAGTGAGTTATCTCTAATGCATGTCAAATTTCATATGCGGAATTACATGTGCTAATACGATTAAACTCATTTTTATCCAAAGCACAATAAAGTAAGTTTTTGGCTCTAGCATTCAAAGATAATTTTCTTTTATCCTCTTCATCATATTCTTCTCTAGACTTAGGAGTAGTTTGGTCCTGTTTGTCATCAACTTTAATAATTTTTGTTGGCACATATGGACCAAACTCAATGACTTCCCTATAATCAATTGATTGAATATAAATCATCATTCTAGTTTTTCAATAGTTGTAGTGGATACCATTAAAGAAGGGATAACGATTTGTAGAGTGTTCTTCAAAACTTTGAATATTTTGGTTAGCCATTATTCAAGATTGTATAATCTTTTAAAAAAATGAGCACCTTGCTCTGATACCAATTGATAACCCAAGATTAACTAACCAAGATGGGGGTGAATTGGTTTTCTCAAACTTTTTCGTAAAATATTCTCAAAATAAGAATTTTAAGAAATAAAAATTAATCCACAAAAATATGAGCACAATGTAAATAAATAAAAGGGTAGAGAGAGTGCAAACAATATTTTTATGGAGGTTCAATCCAACCAATGATCTACGTCCTCCGTTACCAAGCTCTCCAACACGAGTACGACCTTTCTACTATCTTGATTGACTTATGGTACAATACAAACCCTTAGAATGTATCCAGTGACTTACAAACAACAAGCACCGATCCTTATACAATATTGAGCTTTCAAGGGACCTCAATATGACTCAAAGATATAAAAAAATAGATTTGAGAATGTATTTCTCTCTTGATGAATGATAAATACAAGTATGGTTATAAGAGAGACTAACACTTTAATGAATAATAATAGATGAGAAAGTTCAAGTGTTAGAAGAAAAATTTGTTGATAATGATGAATCAAAAGTTTGATTTGATCAAACAAAGTTTTTCAATGAGTGATATTGAAGATATAAATGCAATGAAGCTTTATATTAATTTTCTCAATATGATTCTCTCTATAAATGCTCTTGTAAGTGTTATTGAATAATAATAAATGAAGATGTATTTATAGAGATCAATTTTCATCACTTTCTATTGAAACAGATGACCAAACGGTCGATCGGTCAGACGGTCAGAACTAGCCGTTGGAACAGAAAAAATTAGAACGAATATTTTTTAAAAAGTGACGGTCAAACGGTCGACCGGTTCACCCAAACGGTCGACCGTTTCGACCGGTTCATCAAACGGATGATCGTTTTCACAGTTTTGAAAAATTAATTTTTGGCTTTGATAAAAATATTTTATACAAATGATAATGACATACGTTTTGTGTATAAAAGTATTTTTGAGCTTTCATTCATTTAATTGCTAAAGATCAAAGAGTTAATACCTTTACAATTTTATCTATAAATCTATTCTTTGATTTTGATCTTCGAGTCTTGAGTTTTGGATCTTGAGATGCTTGAACTCTTGTATTGATTTGACTTTGATTTTGTCATTGTTTGAGAGTTTGATTTGTAGCTCTTTGAATATTACTTGAAGATAGATTGTTAGTAAATAATATTAATTTGTTTGTTATAATCAAAACATTAAAGTTTAAAGTTAACCATAGGTCAACAATTTGTACAAAAATATATTCTATCAAGGTACATACCATATACTAGAAACACTTTTCGTGCTGACACTATTGTTTTATTTGATAAAAAAGAAATAAATCATAATATTTGATTTAAATAAATATTTCAATGTTGTATCATTTACTTCAAATTTATGGCCCAGTAAAAATTATAAAAAAATATATTGTTGCCACTTTGCATTACATTAATAAACAATAGATTATGCATAAAAAATAATTACTTTTAAAATAATTGAATACCTTCGTAATGGAATACAAATTTTTAATTATCTAATTAATATTATTAGAGAATTAATTGTGAATTTAGAATTCACAGTTTCACATTTTACAATGTCATGCCCAATAATATAGTAATAGAAAGATTAATGCGAGAATTAAATCTGAATTTTGGTGGCATTTTATTTCATGTTCGTTGTGTATGTCATATTTTTAATTTAATTGTTCAAGATGGTTTAAAATTAATAAACCCACAATTAGAAAAAAATTAGATATGTCATAAATTATATTATTGTCTCACCAACTCGAAAACAAGTATGTGATGAATTATGTGTAAAAAATTTTATTCCAACAAAATATTTATGTACAGACGTATGTCATAGATGTAACTCTACTTATTTAATGCTGCAATCATGTGAAGATTACAAAAACTGTATAACGATTGACACTCACACAGTCCAGAATATAATTTGCAAACATATGATTAAGATATCTCATCCTATGTGGAAAAAAAAAATTTAAATTTTTTTTCGATGCTACAAACGCATGTACGGGCTTATATTAACCTACCAATTCATTAGTTCTAACTTATTTTTATTTTATTGCCAATAATTTTAATAGGTATAAATCTTTTCTAATTTTTCTGATATTGTAATAGCAATGGAGATGAAGTTTAGAAAATATTGAGAGAAATTGCCTATGTTGTTCTCGTTACCATCAATTATAGACCATAGAGTAAATTTAGAAGGTACAAAATATACTGTGTTGAAAATTTCTAATAAGTTAACTTACTAGAATCCAACAACATATGGTAATCTAGAAAAAATATTGTATGAAAAGACCTCATGTACCAATCCCTTCTTCGTTGTCAAATGACGATAATGATTATTAGAGTTTCCTAAGTTTAGTTAGGGAAACTCAACAAGTTAATTATTATTTTTCTCTTTTTCGTGCTACAAATGTAGGAACAAGTAGTAGAGACATAACTTTAGAGTTAGCTAGATATTTTGGTCACGACAAGTTTAATGTGTTAGATGAAGAAGAGGAAAATAATTTTGATATACTTAGGTGGTTGTAATGTCCTGAATTTTTAGGAGCTTTCTAGGAATTTTCAAAAATTTTATTGGAAAGATAAATTTTTAAACGTTTTTATTAATTACAGAAAAATAAGAATTTAATAATTTCAATTTTTAACCTAGGTAAAAAATATAGTTATAAAAAAAATATTATTGCGATTAAGCCCCTTGTTCCTCCTATAAATAGAAGATGGGCTAGTTTATTTTGAAACATTTAGAAGCTAACTCCTCCTCCAGAAAAATGTACTTTTCTCATTTTTAAGTATTTTTAATTTTATAAAATAATAGAAAATGACAGCCAATTAGTAAAATATCACACTTGCACAATTTACTAAGCTAGACGACCTCCATGCACTAAGGGATCGACCCCTACCTATTTGGTGAGTTGACCCTCCAAGAAGGTAGGTCGATCCTAGCCCAAAGGGGGTCAACCCCTGCCCTCTAGAAGGTTGACCCCACTCTTCCAACTCTTATGGGTTGGCCCCTTCTCTTTTATCCTTTCTTGGGGTCGACCCTAAGCTCCATTTTACTTTTCGAGCGCCATTTTTTAGTCATTAAATCTCTGTGGCCCCTGGTTGAGGCGCATGAGTTGAAATAAGTTATTTTGTTGAGATTGACTAATAAAGAAACATTTTCTTTAAAAACATATCCAAACTCTGTAACCTTCAAAGTAAGTATGATGATTTTACCTACAATGTAAAATACTATGATATGCAAGATATTTGTCGATGATGATCTGTTGCGATTATATGTTATAAGCATTGATGAGAGTCGGTCGATCTCCCTAACCTGAGTTATACGCATTGACTTGCATATTGAACACATTGATGTTGTGATAACTGTAAATCCCTTTATAGTGTACCGTACTTACCTTCGCTTCAAATAAATACACTTGCTGGAGGCCCCCGATCGTTATTAAGGACAACCGATGAAAAGGTGTTGGAGGTCCGGAGCCGATATATAAAGACAGCGTCGTAGGTCTCTTGGTAGCCTAGGGAACGCATAGTGACATGTCCAATACTGTATACGGTAAGGCCATGCCTAATTGTGATATTCCTACTAGTGTAGCCTCTTGAGTCAGACCATTACAGACGCACATGCATTGGTAGATGGTGCGAGCTTATTATTGGTGATGTTGTTATTGAGCTCATATGGTACACTATAATGTGGGATTTGGCCTGTGTGTGATTGGCATTCCATTAGACATATCATATTATCATATTTACTGAACATTGTTGTTCACATATTTTATTTTGTACTATAGATGGCAATGAGATACACTGAAGATATGCGTACACATCAGCATGCTGAATTCTCAACCTACAGCACAACTATACGCATGATCTGAACTGGAAAGCAAAACACTCAATTCAATACACTTTTGGATGAGGAGTAGATTAGAAACTTATATAGATGTTTTAGACTATATTTACACCTTGATAGAAGTATTTGACTTCTTCACTGACCACTTCATCTGTATTGTGAAGGAAGTTGAATGACTTTCTTTTTTGTTTACTGTTATAGTTTGTATGGCCACTGATCTCTTGCCCCCTAGTTTGTATATAGTAACTTGGTAGATGGTGTATGTACAAAACTGGTTGAAAATGGTTTAGCTGTCACCCCACCGTCAAATGTCTTGTCAATTCTTCAGGATTGACATATATTATTTGTTATTTTTGATATTTTAAATATTTAGCGGCGCCAGTATCGGTTGTAAAGAAAAATCTATTTGATCAGGTATATCAGAGCGGTTGATACTACCTTTTTCTTTCGCTGTTTATATTTACTTTTATGACTAGCTTTAGAAAAATATATTTATATAAATTAAAATTCGATTATAAAAAAAAAACTCGCACATTGAGGTTAGAGGTGTCAAGACAGGCGGGCCGACCGAACCCAAGATCCCACCACCCGCCTCGATCCGGAATCATGGTCGACCCGTGAACCGAGCGTGGGGCATTCACGGACCGAGAAAGGCCAACCAGCGGGCCGTTCACGAGTCGAAGAGGCCAACCCGGCGGGCCGCCCGTGAACCGCTTTGATTTTTAAAAAAAAATGGGCGAAAAAATTCAAACTTTCATATTTGAAATGATATTTAAAAAATAAAAAAAAACAAATGGCGGATAAGCCGTTTAAAGTGAAAGATGTGATGATGCATTCACGTTTTAGTCTTTAAATATATAAATAAAAATAGAAATTGAATTAAAAATTAACAAATGTGAATTTATCATTGTTATTTATTTTTATTTAGTAATTTAACACATTTTTTGTTATATATGTAAACATTTTTTTTAATTACAATAAGTAACTAAATTTTTTTAGTAATTTCAAAAAAAATTAATTTTTTATTCATACGGGCCGAACCGGATCGAACCGCGGCCCATATGGGCTCGACCCGTATGGGCCAATAGGTGGGCCGGGCTTTTGAAAAAAATTTGTGGGCTGGGCCGACCCGGCCCGCAACCCGTAGTGGCGCGGGCTTTTTCGAACGCGGGCCGTTACCGGGCCTCATCGGAGGCGGGCCGGGTGACCCGGATTGACACCACTAATTGAGGTGTGTGCCCGGAATTAGAGTGTGACATTAGTGAAGACAAAACGAGCGAAGACAAAACGAGCGTTAATATCAATTGTTTCTATTATATCATGTGATCTACTAACAAATCCAGTATCAATTATAGTTTTGGAGATTAAGATTTAAACCAGATATATTAGAGAGTTTAACGTGTTTAAAAGATTGAGATGATGCAGGACTTCAGATCCAAGATAAAGTAGACATCATATTAGCCGAAGAACTTCAAGAGCTGACTATATAATCTGTAAGTATTGTTTGTGTAAATTTATTTATTTATTCTTACTTCTAAGTTTTACAAAAAATTGTACACATAATAATTTGTTAGCGTACAATTTTAACTTTGCCTACGTTAAAAGTAGCCGGTTATAAGCCAAAAAAAGAGAGGGGGGGTTTTAAATATCAAATTTATTATACCTTATTTTATTTTAATTTTTTAAAGTAAAAAAAAAAAAAAAAGCATTTAAAAAAATTATACGGTTCGGCCCATGAGCCACGGGTAGAGCTGGGCTCTTTTTTGGGGATGAGCCGAGCCTAGGCTTGATTCATCCTTATAAGAGTCGAACCAAGCCTTTTTGGCATGGGCTAAGTTGGCCTGACTCGGGCCGTTGCCATCTCTAGTGGAAATCAAGCAGACATGTGACCATCTGGTAGAAGAATCAATTAAAACAATAAAATAACGAAATAGTCTACATGGTGGGTGTATTGGTCCACATACGTCTCCATGAATCATTTCTAAGAAGGTTGGAAATTCAACATTAACCTTTATACTTAAAGATTTTATGACTAACTTACCTTGTAAACAAGAATCACATGGATAATCATTAAGTAAAAGAATTTTCTGGTTCTTTAGATAATGTTTATGTGAGTTATTAAGTAATCGGCGTATCATTATTACTCTTTGGTGTCCAAGTCGATCATACCAAAGCATAAATTTTTTTTGGTTCAACGAACTTCGAGTTTGTAACATTGTTTGATTCAATTGTTTTTATAAATACATAATACATGTTAGATGGGAATGTCGTGAATTTTTCTTTTATCTACTTCTGGCCAGATACAAAAGAAATTATGTAAAGATATTCATTATTATTTTATTGCATCGTTTCAATGTGGTATCCATTACAGTGGATATAACTGTAAAACTAAGAAAATTCTTTCTGGGTTTGTTGGAGTAGAGTGCATCGTCAATATATAATTTTGTATTATTTTGTAATATTAGTTCTTTCGGAGCCTTCAACGATATTCGATGCACCTGATTTCTTATTAACATTATTTTTTGTTAATGTTAAGTCCAAAAAATATTTTTTTGCTTGAAAAATAGCATGCGTTGTTATACTATCAACTAAACTAAACAGATATCATGGCAATTCATTCTGAATCTATAAACATGACAAGATAGATTTAAAAAATGAGTTTATAATCAAAATGAGCTAAAATTAAAGTAATACTTCAATCAATCATAAAAAAGTTTGACAATACAATTAAAGTCTCAAACTTTAAAAAGAAATAAAAACATATTTTAAACTAAGCTTCTGAGTCAAATTAAACTACTAAGATATAGAAAATAAATTAATCTATATTTCCAACACACTGTCCCCGATCAAATGATCAATATAGGCACTTTGTTCAGCAAAAATACCAAAGACATCTAAGTGAGTCACATCAATTAGACCATCAAAATCAGCAAAATTGGTATTCACTTTTTCTTTTTTCTTGATTGATCTTTGGTAGAGATCCACAAGATGTTTCTTCGTATGACAGGTACGTGACCAACGCATCAAAAACAATTTTCTTCGTGCTCCTTTTTGGGCGATTTGTTTTAATTTTTTTTTTGTGCTTTTTAAAGATATTACCTTGTGGTTGATAGTGCCCATTATTTCGTCAAGATCCGCATTTGCATCCACAGCCATGCCCGCGTCCATATTTGTGTCCGAGTTTGCGTCCACGTCCGCATCCATGGATTGATGTTGCATTTCAGGCAATATAGTGGAACCAGTTGGACGTAGCCCATGATTTTTCGTCAACACTCATTGTTTTGTTCAGCAACTAACATGCAAGATTTGCGTTTTGAGTACTTTTTAAAACCACGCTCATGATATTGCAACTGCAAGATCACATTAGAGGCATGAAAGGTGGTGAATGTCTTTTCCAACATATCTTTGTCAACGAATTTTTCTCCACACAAAGTTAAATTTGAATTTATTTTGAATAGTTCAAAATTGTACTCACTAACAGTTTTAAAGTCGTGCAAGCGAAAGTGCATCCATTCATAGTGGGCTTTGGAGAGGACTACAATCCTTTGGTGGTCGAATCTTTCCGTCCAATTTTTCCAAAGAACTTGTGGATCTTTAACGGTGAGATACTCAAATTTTAATTCATCATAGAGATGGTGAGGAAGAAAAATAAGTGTTTTTACATAATCTTGCAAGAGATGCTACGTTTGCTTCTTTTATTGTCTCTTGGGACCTTTGAGACAAGATGAATCTCAACATCGAGAGTCCATGACAAATATTTTTTGCCATATAAATCAAGTGCAACAAATTAGAGTTTTGTGATATTTACCATTTGAGTAACTACATAATCAAAAAATAAAATATAATTAATTTTCTATTAGGTATTATATAATTATATAATAACCTATCAATAAGTTAAATTAATCAATGTCAATATGACTATTTGTATATTTTCCTTCAATGAAAAGCATGTGTTCATAAATTACTCATATATTTCACAATTTTTTTTATTTAATTAGGTGTTATTATATTGTTCGATACACGTTTTTCTTTAAGAACACAATAAATTATTATTTGAACTATTGTTTTTTCAAGAGCAATAGCTTAATATTCTTCTGAAATATTGTGTAAGTAATATTATGTCAGAATATTATAACGTTGTACTTATTCGAGAGTTACAATAAATTATTTTAAATATTAAACTTTATAAAAATCTACTTTATAGGAACAATAATTTAATATTAAATCTTATAAAATTACACTCTTCGAAAGTAAGTAATATTCTACTTGAATATTAATATAATATAAAGTTGTGCTTATTCAGAAATAACAACAAAATATTCTTCTAAAATCTTTATATGTTTGGTTGTGAAATAAAATACAATATTTTTCAGGAAAATCATAATTAATATTCTTCAAAAATATTGATAGAATTGTAAAATTGTATTTATTCAAGAAAATCATATTTAAAAAAAAAAAACAAATCTTGTTCAAGAATTAATAGTTTCTCACAATAATTTCATGCTCATATATATTCATAACTACTTATGAAGAAAATGTAGAATATAACATAAAATTTTCTACAAGTAAAGTCAAATAACAAATTTCATTAATGTAAATCATCGAAAGAAAATTTGAAAGGATATCCATCCTACACGTATGGTTCATAAAATTTTCAAGGAAAAGTTCGCTTTGCTTCAATCAAAAACTTAAAAAGGTGAGTAGAACAGAGTCGAGATATTGTGTATTTTTAGTAAAGTTTTTTTTTTGTAGATTATAAATTGCGTGTCTCACTAAATGTGACGATAAAAGTATTGAGTCATACGAAATCTGTAAATAAAATAATATTTCACCAACACTTACAAACTTGAAAAAGCTTTACCAATTTATATTTTTTTATCTACAAATCGTCTAAGAGAGTTTTTTAGTAAATTTTAATAAAAGAATTGATAAAATATAAAGTTAAAAAGTTAATAGAAGTTGTAGGTTTCATAAAATGTGTGATTAAAATTAATTGTTGACTTTTAACCACAGTTTTTTTTGACAAATTTTAAACTTAGAATAATAAGTTTATGACTCAGAGAGTCGAGTCTCTCTTTTTTGCCTAGCTCAATCACAATAGTGGTCTCAATAAGGTCAGAAGTAAAACAATTTGCATAAAAACAACTAGATCCCAAAGTAAATATGAATTCAAAGACAATTGCATGCATTGACAAAACGTGCTTTGCCCTTACACCAGAGGAATGCAAACATAGTAAGAAAATCTTTCGTACATCAAATTGGCCTAAGATAAATGATGCAGAGACTAGAAACAAATACTAAATGGCAGGAAATTCTTTCACATTGAATCAAAGATATTCGAGAAGAATAGGTTGTTCTAACCACGATTACATGTTAAACACGAAAATATCTTCCGAGCAATGGTATTGAAAACACGTTTTATAGGTGGATTTGCTAGGATAACAATATGGGATTCATCAGCTCCATTTTTCCTGGCATTTTCACAGGCATCCTTAAACTTGTTAAATGCGTTTTCAACATAATCAACAGCCTCGATAACTTTCATGTCTTTCACGATTTTGTGTGGATAAATGTCCTTTGCATGGTCACCATTCAATACTGCACACATCTGCACCAATTCTTCTTGGAATTCACTTAGGTTTGCATCTTCATTTGGTTCAGTGTCCCTCATTTTCACGGGTTCCGGCAGAGTAACTGCATAAATAGTCATCTTGAATTTCATTGTGGAAGAAGCAAATAATGACAAACATGGATCAAACTTTAACTATTTCGTATGAAATCAATTGGCAATCAATGAGAGAAGGCAAAACATTTTATGGCATTCAACCTCCATCTTTTGAATGAACCCATGGACTCAAGAGCTACATTATTGCTCCTCAATATAATACAATGTTGATAATATTGGAGACAAAGGGAGATGAACAGGGATTCTTTTTTTTTTTTTTTTTTTTATCATTCTAGTAGATTGGTGCAAAAGAAGAAAGGAAGAACAAAAGGCTAAAGAAAATTCATTCCATGTTGATTTGAAAAAAATAAAAATAAAAAAGAGATATAGGAATGGGTATATTTAGTGATGGCAACGGGGCGGATCGGGGCAGATCGGCCTAATCCAAATCCGCCCCGCAATAATTGTAGGAGATCCAAATCCGCCCCGCGATCCGCCATTTTTCGAGGCGGATCGGGCGATCGATCTGGATCGGGGTGGATCGAGCCACGATCCGTATCTCGATCCATATTTTTTTTGGCATTAAAAAAATTTAAAATATATTGAAACAAGTTTTACTACTATACTATAAGAGTTTAAACAACATCATCCTCCTCACTAAATCTTGTGCAAGGTCCACAATATGTCGAAGGTGATAAATTTTTTATTTAAAAAATATTTTAATTATCAAATCACATATAAAACAAAATATAAATTCAATATTTTAATCTTTTTTTTTTTAAATTCGGGGCGGGGACCGTGGCGGATCACAGATATCTATCCCGATCCGTCCCGTCGATCCGCGGATCAGGTATTTTTTGTTCCATTCGGATCAAGTATTCATCGGGTTCGGGGCGGATCGGATATTTTTGCCATCTCTAGGTATATTATGCCGATTATTTTTAAATGAAAGGGCTCTACAACGTAATTTGTCCCTAAGATAAAACTTTAAGAAAAAAAAAGGTGAAAACCCTAGGCTAGACTCGACATAATTTGTCCCTAGGATAAAACTTTAAGAAAAGAAAAGATTTTTCATGTAAAGTGGAAAAAAAATTCCACCAAATAGGTAAGAAAATATTTTCCAACTTTTCCTTCTTAACCATGCTTTAAGTTATTGTCTTGGAAATCATTTCATTTTCAAAGCAATCAAACAATGAAAGATCCTATTTTTCATCGATGCTCTTATTTCCAGGATTAGACACCATGCCATGAATCAAACACACCCTAAGAAAACAAATGTGAAAACCCACAAACTAAGGTCTAGTTCCTACAGGGTCTTGGCCAGGCACGGGCTGTGAAAAGTGTGAATTGTTGGTGTTCTTGAACCGATAATTGACTAATCCGTGTGTTGTTTGTTTGTTTAGGATAGAACTCGTGCTTTGAGGACAACAATGACAAAACTGACGAAAAGAGGAACAATAATGGCGTTGATCAACTTAAGGAAGAAATGATTGGCAAAAGACGACCTCGAAGAGATGCAAAGGAAGAACAATAAAATAGAATATAGAAAATTTGTTAAGGCTTTTAGGAAATTTTCGTAAGTGCAAAAAGTGGAAGAATCGAAAGCCTTGTCAAGATTTTCTTAGGGTCAAAAATTAAATAGAAAAAAAATTTCTTCCCTACGAAATTTAAAACTACTCTTCTATGAAGTTTTATGTAGTGACAAAAATCAAGGCAAAAATTTCGTCCCTACGAAATTTAAAAAATCTGAACCCGACAACTTCTAACGATGGTGAATGAATTTAAAGGGTATTTTTGGAATTTTTGCACGAAATTTATGACCTAAACCTTTACGTGTAAATACACATGTCTTTGTTATTGAAAGGGGGTTGGAAAACACAACACAAGACAAACACAATTCTCTTGCCTAGTGTTTGAAGAAGCTTGAAGAATAAGGAGGAAAGCTTGAAGATTCGAAGTAACGTTCAAGGATTAATCATTCTTTATTGGTTTTCATCTTTATTCTTATTCCTGGTGGTGATGCTTTTATATATTATGTGTTTATATTCCATAAACATGCTTAGTTAAATTTCTAGTAAGTAGTCTAATTTTAATGATTTAATTTCAGTTTTTGAGTTTTGACTCCAATTATGATTTCGTATTGATATTCTACCTTTATTTTGATTTCATACATTCGGCCTGTTTATGAATTGTAGTGAATTTGTGTTGAAACCGAGAGGTAAAATACCAATTTAGCACTAGTGATAAAAACTATAAGTTCAAGTATGAGATAGAAATATATACTCATATAATTTGTGGGATGAGATCGTGTGTGAATTTCTTGCAATCGAATGCATTTAGATTTATCGTGATTTACATAAATATATAGTAAATTTACAATCTTAAAATAGGTTTGATTTTAGTCAAGAGAGATTGTCAAATATTTTAGAGGAATTCAATCATCAACACAAATGAAATAATTTCATAAACCAATAAAATTATGGTGTGAAGTCCTAACATCTCTTTTATTGGTTTCCAACCAACACTTTTAATTGCTTTTCATAGTGTTTAATTAAAATCACCAAACTAGTTGAATTTGTATTTTGTTCAAATAACAGTTATGATTAATTTAGATCCGTAATTAATAACACAATTTTTGTGAGATTGACATTCTACTATTATATTTTACTACTTGTTGCAATAGCATAAACTTGCAATTTTGCCAATCGAGCCATGACTATTCTACTATTATATTTTACTACTTGTTACAATAGCATAAACTTGCAATTTTGCCAATCGAGCCATGATTGTTTGTGAGTCTGTCACGACCCTGTTTGTAATTCGACACTAGATGAAGCATTTTTTTCTCAAGGAGACTACGTGAATTCGTTGTATTTGGATTAGTCTGATTTTTTAATTTTTATTTTTTGATTGCATGGTATGAATATATGAATTCAGACAATAAAGGCATAGAACAGATAAATAAGTATGTAGAATTTACCTGGACAATCTGTTCTTGGGCTAGTCCTGTTTAAAACAGTTTCAAATGTGCCTGCCCATGCATCTCGCTTTGTCAAGAACTCTTTCAGGTTGAAAATCTTCTTAAGAGTTGCTGGAATTGAGGAATGCTCAAATTCTGATGTAGGATATGGTCCAGAAGGCCTATGTAACACTGCATTTTCATCACAAATATCAAATAATTAAGCAACTTTCACTCTATAATCAACCCTAAAATGATACAAACATATTTGGAATTTTTTCATAAATAAACCACTTTTTAAAAATAATTCTAATTTTATCAACTTAACAAATTTATTCTAAAATACTACATTCTTAAAATTATATTAATTAATAAAATAATAAATTAAAATCAAATCTATACCACAAAATATATTTCCACGTGAATTTACTCAAATTTGCTTTTGAGTCTTTGATTATTTGCACAATAAATCTTTCATCTTTATAATATTTTCACTTTAGTCCCTATACTTCATTTTCATTTCAATTTCATCCTCTTTTATTTGCAACCTAAGTCCTTAAACTTTTAAATTTTTACAACGTAATCTCCATATTTATACTTTTATATCAATTTAGTCTTTTATAGTATCACTATTTGATACATATGTTACAAATGATATTGTGAATCAATGTTTGATACAAATGATATTTTGTAACAATCTGTGTTACAAATTAAAATGTAAAACATCCGTGATACAAAATATCAATTCATGTAACATGTGTTGTTTAAAATAACATAATATAATATGTAACATATTCAGTGATACAAAATATTATTTGTAACATTTGTATCAAACAGTGATAAACAATATGATTTGTAACATCTGTATCAAATTGTGATACTAAACAGAAATTGTTACAACTGCAAAATCAACTCTAAACTTCAATAAGTTTGTTATAGTATAATATATATATGTAACACAATGCTAAATTTAACAAATAAAACTATTGATTTCATCATTTGTAACATACGTAACATCAGTGATACAGAATACTAATTCATGTAACATGTGATGTGTAAAATAACATAATATAATATGTAACATATTCAGTGATATAAAGGACTAAATTGATATAAAAGTATAAATATGGGGACCAACTTGTATAAATTTAAAAGTTGAAGGACTTGTGTTGCAAATAAAAAAAGATGAAATTGAAATGAAAGAGAAAGTATGAGGACTAAAGTGGAGATATTATAAAGATGAAGAATTTATTGTGCAAATAATCAATAACTCAATTAACAAATTTGAAAATTCACGTGGTCTTGGTCTTTTGATTTTAATTCATTATTTTATTAATTAATATATATTAATTATGTAGTATTTTTAGAATAAATAAGCTAAGTTATTAGATTTAGAATTATTTTAATATTTGTAAGTAGTGGGTGTAATATCCACAACATATTTGGATATTTGGTATACTGGACGGAATCGGAGAGAACAACTAACATATCCGACGGGATGCCCTTCTTTCTTAATAATGTTTATTTCAGTTCAATCAAGTGCACCAAACATGTGTTTGACTTACCTGTTCCACCTTCAATCCAAGGAGATATCAAAATCGTCGGAACCCGAACACCAAGCCGGTCGAACTTGAACTTATACGGTTCAGGACCGACAATGTCATCAGGACTAGGAACTCCGTCAACCGGGATTGGAACATGATCATAAAAACCACCATGCTCATCATATATAATTAAGAAGAGAATTTCATTCCATTGGGGACTTGATCTCAAAGCTTCATAGACTTGTTTGATAAATTTCTGTCCTTGAGACACATCATGAGGAGGGTGATCATCATTTCCTTCGAACAATTTAGTCTCGAAATATCTTTGTTCAATTACTACATAGTTTGGTAGCTTTCCCTCCTCGCAGTGCCTCTTGAAATGAAGATCAAACTGATGGAAATTATCTATGTACTTCAATTTTCTCATATTTCTGTCCAATTAAATAAAAGGTGAAGCTATAATTAATTTGACAGAAAAGAAGTTCTATTTGAAAGTATAATTTTAAAGTGGTACTATGACGACCAAAATTCACCTAATTTGATCTTAAGAAAAGACTACACATTAATTTATTTTACGAGGATCTAAGGCTTTCTTTTGAAAACCAAGATGGATTTTATTTCTAGTATTCTCGGACTATGGAGTACTCAGTATTCTCTGTCAACATTTAATTGAAAAGTGTATTAAATAACCGAGATCCACTATTTAATTAGTAACCAAACATACACATGTCAATTAAATGTTGACTGGGAGTATTGACTTCCATATTTCGGGATCTGGGACTAGAAGTTTTCTCACCAAGACGACTTCTTTCAAATTTTTTTTTTTTTTTTTTTTCCAATCTTGATTGGACGCTATTTAGCGTCAACTTGACCAACTCATTTGGGTCAAATTGACATATCATTCTTTCATGTGCTTATTTGGTGGAGCTTAAAAATAGTTTTTTAGGAAATTTTGATAAAAATTGATGAAATGTGTAATTCAAAAGTTGATACAAGTTATGAATCCCATAAAATATATGATTGAAAATGAATTTAAAAAAAATTAAAATAAACTCTACTAAATGTATTCTTAATATAAAGACAAAAACTACCCAAGCTACACAATATGCCAATGTAGGTCTGACATTTACAAAATGTGTGGCACATCATGTAGCTTTCCTGTATTTAATTTTTTTCAATATTCTTCTAAAAAATAAAATTAAAAATTAAAAAGATAAGGTTTAGATTAATTTTAGAAGAAGATAATTTCTTTTATTTCCTTCTCGAACACTTTGACACTAAAAATTTCTTCCATTATTCACGTGGGTCAAAGTTCTATTATTAGACTAGAAAAATGAAGAAAAGTAAAGCCAGCCGAGAGGCTTTGAATATTCATTAAGCATTATTAGTGGGCCCTATGGGTACAATTGATGCATCTATTAGGAAATTACACCCATGTCACATTTTTTATTTAGTACACAGTATTTTAATTGTATTTAATATCTTTAATTATTGTTCATTATATCACTCATTTTCTCAATTTTTTTTTATAACATTCTTATTCTCAATTTTTCATTAATTAGCATATCTTATATTTTCGTAAAAAGAAAAGTATAAAATGACTTATTTATCCAACGTATTAAAAAAAAAAACAATCAATATAAAAGTACAACAAATATATTTTTCTCAAAAGCATGCAATTAGAATATCTCGACAAATTCATCGTTGGAGATGAGATGCGTTAATTGATAAAAAAAAATTGAAAATAAGAATTCTAACAAAAAAAAAAGTTATGAACACAAATGTTAAAATGAATAAAGATTGAGGACTTAACTATAATTAAAATATGGTGTAATAAATAAATAGTGTAGCAATAATCAATGTTCTAAAAACCGTAAAGTGTGGCTAGGCAGGTACCGAAACTTCAAGCTTTTCGAACTTAAGCGAGGTCTAAGCGAGAGCAAGACAAGGGAAAGACGAAGGCGAAGTGTGAAATGTGAAGCGTGAAGCGTGGCTAGGCGTGGAAGTCGAATTTCAAGTCTAGACGAAACTTATGTGAATTTTTAGAACAGTCGCAATAATATAACCATTCAAAAGACATCAATTACAAAGCTTAATCACCTGAGAAAATTTTAATTACATCTCTCGATTCTCAACATTAATTAGCACATTTCATTCATAATAATTTTTTAGGACTTATTTTTATCATCAATTTTCTATTAATTAGCACGTCTCATTTATAATAATTATTTCATCTAAAAAATACGTTAATTTATTTAACCTCGAACAACTTGTGATTAATATCCTCCTATTTATTCTTTATTATAAAAAATGCTAGTAGTATAAATCTAGACATGAACTAAACTAAAATAGTTTGTACTTTTAAATATTTATAAGTTGGTCATACATTAATTTTATCATTATTTTATTTTTTATCCCAATTCAGTAAAAAAAAATTAACAAACATTCTCTATCCAATAATTCATTGAGAGTATGAAAAGACGATACCTGTAGAAGAGAGTGGAAGGAGGAAACTGATAATAAATCCCAAAAGAGAAACCATTTTCTTCCATTGATTCAAAAATCGTCTTCTGCGGGTACCCTTCAACCAGCATTTTCGTATCATTCGCCGTGGCGCCATAAGAAGTTGCAGAGTGTATAAACAGCCGGTTCGGCTGCGTCAATGTCGGAATCGATGAAAACCAGCGGTCACACACGGCAAATTCAGACACCAATTCTTTGTAAACAGGTACAGATTCTGGTTTAAATCCATTCATTACTATATTAGCCATCCCTTTTTGTATACTTTCTGCTTGCTGGGCAAAACCTTCCATTGTTGGAGGAAGATTTTGGGACTCTTTCCATTGCACACCATGTATTTGTTCATATGTCGCTTCAAATGAGTGACCCGGGTCTGGTTCGATATAGCCGGATTGATTGCCGAAGTGTATGCGGGTTGAGCTGGGATCGGATGTGGATAAAGGGTTGGATTCGTTGCCGGTTACGCCGTCGATATTGGGATTTAGGGACTTCATCCATCCTAGCATGTGATCAAATGATCGGTTTTCTTGGACTAGAACTACGACTGTTTTGATGGGAGATTGTGTGGTGGTTTCAGACATTTTTGCTGGTTTCTTTGTTGGATTTGACTTGCAGATTCTAATGAACAGAGAGAAGAGGAGAGAGAGAGAGAGAGAGAGAGAGAGATTGATTTTAGTAGTCTTTTTCCTCGGACCAGTGAGGTATTGCGCACCCTGTTGATAGTAAATATAAAAAGATTTACTACATAAAATATATATACACATACTGCGGATTTGGCATGCCCCATGGCCCCCACACCCATTTGAAAATTTTTGCTTTTTACTTTTTTTTTTTTATTAAATGGTCCACGTTTGACTTTTATACTTTTCTTTTTATTTTCCCAACTCCATTTCATTCAGTCCTTTCCGCCTCTTCACGCTCTCGTCTCTCAATTTGTCGAAAAATGAAAATTAAAAATGGTGGAAAAATCACAAAATCATCAAATTGAAGTCTCACCCAAAATCATCTTAGCAAGTGTGAAAGACTACTTTTTTTTTAATAAAATAGATATTTCTAATTTATTCGTAATTTTACGATATTTTTTAATATAATACATTAATGTTACGTCGTAACTTTGCTATATTTTTTTGTTTTTGAAATGGAGATGGTTAGTCAATAGATGAATAATTGTTTGGTTGCTTTGTATATTGATATTTGTGATGTGAATTTGCAAATTAAATTTGGTAATTATATTTTACTTGTAGATTGATTAGATTCTCCAAAAAAAAAAAAAAATCGGGAGCGCTGCCCCGAACTCCCCTCAAAGCCCGCCCCTTAATTTTTTTTTTTTTTACCCTATGACTTAAGATTTCTGGATCCGCCACTGCATACATGTATTAAAACAAAACTCATGCAAGACAAAAGCTGTTTGCAGAGCTGGAATATTGACGAAAAGTCACGAGTGGTTATAATTTATCATTTGTCATAGAAAAACAGGCTAGTGTTTCCTTCTTAATTTGTTCTCATACACGTGTGCTTGTGAATGGTTTGAGCTGTTACTCATGTTATAATATCTGGATGTAGTAAACTTTGAATTAAACACGTGCATTCATAAAGTGATAACAGATTTTTCTGGCAAAGGTTGTATAAAGAGAGTACTTTGGTTCTCCCGATAACTAAAAGGTGTAGTATCCCTCAATCTAACTGGGAATCGTGGTGGTGGAAGAACTAGATTAGAGAAAATGAGGGATTCAAGTTGTAAGTAATGTAAAGAAACATGTTCTAGAATTAAGATCTTCAAAATAAAGATATCAAGCATTTGGAGTTTCGTTTTTTGTATGTATACCTGATTGGGAAATGTTGATAGGTTTTATTAGTATGTTGTACTGGATTTGTCACTCCTTTTTAATTATGCTTGCCAATTGGCTTAGTTATTGGCTTAGTTAATATAATTTTCAGATTTAAAGCCACGGTGAAGTGATATCAAAAGTTGAAGAACACTGTGAAGAACGAAATACAAATCCCCAGTTGCCAATTCATCAGCATCTAGTTAATTTTCTTAGCAACTCGAACAAATATGTTTCTATAATCTCTCTTTCTGTAACGCAGATTCTATGTGGTACGATACAACACGAATTGTGGCATTCAATGACAGCTAAAAGCCGTTGCGAAATAATATTCATGGCATATAGTGAGTGGTCATGTACATGTCAAGTTGGTAAAATAAAGCTACAGTGAATGGAAAACCACAAAAAAAGCTTAAGAATTTTATGGGTCCCAATAAATATATGATTAAAATTAATTGTTAACTTTGACTTTAGATTTTTAAACTTCACCAAACATGTTCTCAATTGCAAAAGGAATTCTGTTTTTACTTGGTCC
Organism: Forsythia suspensa; assembly: GCA_023638005.1. NCBI lineage: Eukaryota > Viridiplantae > Streptophyta > Magnoliopsida > Lamiales > Oleaceae > Forsythia > Forsythia suspensa. The sequence goes on from CM042671.1 coordinate 37,001,237, forward strand.
CCCAGTCCCCATCTTGAGGAATCAATATTTATTGGATATTTCTTATTTCCTCCGTGCCTTGGTAGGAAATTAGTATCATGGCCATCTATTGAAATGCAGATCATTCACATTGGATTTGAAGATGAGATACATTGAAAGTCGAGTATAGTTTGTTTCTTTGTGCTTGTAAAGGCAACAATTCAGTAAGTGATAATGGTGCAACACAGAAGACATACTGATTGTACGCGCAGGTGGGATGGAGAAGACAATGTTGCATCATTTAGAACAATATATGCTACAAACCCCTTGTAAGCATCACAAGGCACCCTGGATTTGGAGCTCTGTGTTTCCCACAGAACTCATGCATAATATCTATGGCCCTTCAAACTTTGCAATAGACTTGGTGTACTTTCCCATAGAAGGTTACATGCCTTGTTAGAGGGTAGCGTAAATTCTATATGTAGCAGAAAAAGTAAAGCTACATAATTTTTTGCAGGAACCAAGTCATCGACATAACATTGCTGGAGTAGCAGCACAGATTATCTAGCGTTGTCTTGTTGCCATGTTACTTTAGCTTAAACAAATAAATGCAGAACTTTTTCCATGTGCTATTCTAATGAGACAGAAATGACAGTGAAAACTATTTGATTTGCTGAGAATTGATTCTTTGATTTTTGTACTATACTTAGAAAGCAATACTGAGTAAAAATATTCACAAGGGTGTGTAATGTATCAGAAACATGTAGCTTACTGTCACAGCTATTAAAAGAACATTTCATAGTACAATTCTTCATATAATCTTGTGAAATAGATGCTGTTTAATAATATTCTGTGTCTGCCTTCAAATATAAATACTCTTTTTCCCTACTCAAGTTTTGTACATACATCAGAAAGCATAGAGAAAATAATTCACAATCTGCCAATGGCAAAAAAATGTAGAACAAATATTCAGCAAGTGATCCCAGAGGTTCCATATTCAGCAAAATTCTAATTCTCAATATTGTCGCGTCAATAGTATGATAGATAAGACTTTGACTTCTTTTTATTCTTTAATATCGTTCAGTCGTGTAGCCGTTGGAAAAATATAGCGAATCTAATAATCCAAATAAACTCAAAGATACGAAATCGCTATCTTTTAAGAAATATTTGTCCCATATTCAACTTGTCACAATCTAAGTGTTTGATTCAAGTTGTAACGGTTTGATCAAACCAAGGGAAACACTATAAGAAAGAAGTGATGATGCCAAGGAAACGAAAGAAGAAGTAGAATAAAATATTTATGCTATATGTGCAAATGGATAACATTCTCAATATATAAAGAAGATGTGTCCATTGGAATGAATGGATATGTCTATTGGAAAAAAACGGTTAATTTTTAACAAATACAACTCTTCAAAACATACCTATTCACATACACGGAAATAAAAATTTCCTTTTGGGACGTTGTCCCTGAGTCCCCACGAGGGGCGCTTCCCCCTTTACCCCCACGACCTAATCGAACAAGTCGATCCTCGTTTTGAAGCGGCAAACCATTTGCATAACAACAATATACAAATAAATAAATTATAAAAAAATATCTAACAGAATTCACCTTACCATACAAGCTAGAAAGTTATTATTACAAGGATCATTGGCTTGGGACCTCAGAGTGCACAAAAGAACCACCAATGTAACTTAATCAGCTATAGAAAGAGAGGCCTAAACCATATCAAAATTCATTTACTCAACAAATTTTGCACCAAAAACATTGATATACATAAAAATTTGCCCACTCAATAACTCGTTCAAATAAGAAGATAGACTATTAATAAGGATATAAAAACCCATCATCTCTACAAGTTCAAACAAAACATTTTAGTCCAACTATGAATCTAAATGTGATCGTATCGCATGGGACCCCAATAACTATAAATAGAACATCTTACAAATAACACGAAATATAAACTCCTAAATCTTTATCGACAATCTTTATATCGTCAATTACTAACTTACATATCGAAGTGTATGAGGGAATACCCCTAATTTTTTGATGGCACATTTTGGTATTCCGGTTTTAAGTTTTCAAGACATTGACAAATTTTGATCGCAACAAGAACATTTCATATCCACTAATAAATGACAAATTCTGTTTCAATTTCCTCTCAATCCCATATTAGGCATCAGAAGTAGCAAACTCAAAGATTACATGTTTCTTTCCTAATGTGCTAAACATAATTAGATTAAGGACTTGAGAGGAAAAGTTGGTAAATTAAAGAAACTGTCTTTAAAATATATGTATATATGTTCAATGTGGGATTATAGAATTCTTGCCTTTGTTATGGACTGTGAATATGAATTTGCCAGTGGAAATGGATCTTCTCATTGCAACAGGACTTCTCACTAATTCCCAATCCCTGCTATTATTGGCATTGTTCTTGCTTTCTTCTTCTAACACTCTCCTTGAGGAACTAGTGCCCTTCCAAGATTTCTCACTTTCCATTTGTAATCCTTCATATGCTTCTTCAATTCTCAGAATATCAGCAATCATAAGCTGGCCCTGACTCGAAAATGTACCCGAAGAAATCGATCTGCTAAATTTCTTGACATCCTCTTGACATCCTCTTCGGGAGTTCCGATAATGTCACTTCTTCTTTCAGGAATGTTGTGCAGTACTAATATTTTGTGGGGGACTCTTTGGTGGAACATCATCATCACTAACAAGGGTTAAAACCACCTCTTCTGATGATCACGAAAAGAATGATCCCTTTCGTGATCATCCACCACGAGAATCAAATCATCCGGCCTCTGAATTTCAAGAGAAGCTATATTGAGAGTCGATGGAGTTTGAGAACTCGGGACAGGTGGAGGCAACGGATTGGTTAAATTAACATCGACACGACAAAGAGGACAATTCGAGTGAGATTTTAACCATGTATCAATACAAGGAAGGTGAAAAGCATGGATACACTTTGGCAATAGCCTAAGAGACTCATTTTCTTGAAATTCACTTAAACAAACTGCACATTCAGTCCCTTCAATTAGTCCATCACCTTTCTTGTACTTACAAACTGTGATGGTCTTAATAAGTGCCTCATCCAATCCAGTGGCAACAGCCCACTGATCACGAGTCAATCCATCAAGATTTTCTTCGGGTTCTATACTCGTGTTCTGATCATTTCTTCTCCTGCAATACCGTTTGACTATCGTATAGTAGCTTACTAGAAGGAAAGCGATTGCCAGGATGCCTATGATGGCTATGATGAGGGGGGAGAAAGGGGTACCGGAATCATCATCCGCCGGAGGAGGAGGGAAGTTTAGGTAACACCATTGTGGACAATACATACTGCATATCCCTTGTGAACACCCCTTAGAATTATCATAAGGAGGCCAAAGATTTTGATTCCCAACAGAACCCATGTCCAAAATCTGTATTTTCAGTAGTACCTCTCCATAGTAACATGCAAGGAGAATTGTTTTAGTTGCTGGAAGGTGGCCGCGCCAGTTGGCAGGGATCTGATTGGTTGGATTCGCCTAGACCACGAGGTTAGAGGTAACTCGATGCCCAAAGAGAGGAAATATAAGTTGATATTTGACTTGAGACCTGAGACTTGAGAGACATCGTGATCAGCAAGTCTATGAACGGATGAGATTTCTTCTCAAAAGAGATTCTAATTCATGGCGGAGAAGCACCCTCGTCCCCAAAGGCTAGTAGGAGAGAGCTAGCCGAAGAAGAAGAAGAGAGTAGAGATTAGCGAAGTTTTGTGGCTGCTGAGGGTGGGTGAGGGAGAGGCTTAGGAGAGCTTAGATGTTAAGGGAAGTAAAGTTCTTGGTAGGTGACAAGTCCTTTTCCTTTACAAAAACAATATGGCCCTCATCTTCTTTTTCTTTATTTCTCTTGGCTTGGCCATACTTTTTTTCTTTATCAATCTTCACTCAGATGATGATTTGTTGACCAAATAGAAGGTGTCGGTTGGGAGAAGATGATCAAATTAATTTTAAAATAATTAGTTCATGAATGTAAGATTAGGAGTGAAAATTAATTCAAAAATATAACACTATAGAAAATGACACTACCAGAAAGAAATTCCACTTATTTAAAAGCTAACAATTATTTAATTAAATTATAATTTACTTAGTTCCTAAGTAGGTGTCATCAAAACTCATAATTAAGTCAATTTTTTTTTTTTTTAAAAACAAAAGGATTTTCTTTATTATATTGGGAGATAATTGAATACAATTTTTTTTCCTGTTCATTTTAGTCCCAATCTGTTACACCTTCCAAGAGTTGAGAACATCAATGCATTAAAAGAAATCAAACTTGTACTTTACAAAAGGGAGACTAGTAATATAATTATAAGTTAAAGAACACTTAAAAGTTAACCCCCACATGGTCTTTAATTGCAATAAAAATTGTTATTTTTTTTATTTGCATATTCTATTATTCCATGTTTGGATAGCTTTTTATAATGTTAACAGCTAATATCAGGTTAGGAACAGATTATTAAGGACCAAAGACCACAAGGCAAGAAGAATCATGATTTTACAAAATAAAAAATCAGAATTGAACCATAAAGTCAAGCAATTATATTCTATTGTTTGATTTCCATTAAAATAGTTTTTTTTCTCATCTTTTGGGTCAAAATAGAAAATACCCTTTTCTTTAACATTTGTCTAAAAGTATGGAAAAAAATAAATTCATTTTAATGGGAATCAAACAACCCCTACATTAGATTAATAGTCTAGTATACTACTTCGAAATTCGTAGTAAGTTCTATATTGATGATGAATTGAAACGGTGAAAAATTTTGGAGATAATCGGTAGATGGAGATGGTCGATTGAAGGAGATGGATTAATCGAGATAAGCAAATTTTAAAGATAATCGGGAGATGATTGAATTAAAGAGATGAATTGGAGCGATCAACAAATTTTGAAAAATAATTTTGTGAAAGGAGAAATTGAAAGACGTAATGACACACAAACATTTAAGTACTTTTTTCTTCCCTTTATAGTCGTGAAAATATTTAAGCCGACTGTCAACTTACTGCAACACTTCAACAAATATATAAATGAACCGAACAAAGTGAGCAAAAAAATATTTATATATATGACTAAATTTATTGAGAAAACGAATTAGTTATAACAAAATATAAATATGCATTCAAACTTGACATGATTCATACTCAAGCCAGTTTCTAATTAGTAACTTGAACCTGAATGTACTTGAAATCCATAAATGTATCCTACGAAAGTAAAGACTTGCACTTCACCAATACTAACCATAAAAACTCATTTCTGTAGTTCCGAAATGAAAACGAAAAGTTTCTACTTCGTGTATGAAAGTGGAATCGTCTACAAAATACCCTCAACAAGGCAACACAAATCAGTTTCAAGAACTATAAAATAAGCCCAAGTCGATGAATCTTTATATATTGCGGGGTGTACAAGGAAATAAATAAGAATCGACACAGGCATTTTGCAGATAAAGATCCTGCGGAAAATACTAAACCTAATGCATATTGTGTTATTCAGTAAAAAATGTGATCCTGTACAATTAAATTGTTACAACAAAACATGAAAACAAAGGAGCTATATATTTCACTACATATTCGGATACAAAAAACTATATGTAGCTATAAACATGATAGCCTTTTCGTTTTTTTTTTTTTTCCGACAAAGAATGAAGAATTGCAACAAACACTGCACCTACAATGAAGAATACCGGTCAAGCTTTTCCCTTCCTTTTATCATCCAATGCCTGCTTGAAGCGAAAACAAAATAATATGAAATTGCGGTCAACAGTAGATCGCCTATATTATATACTCTCACCAAAGGAAGGCTTTAAATTACACCAACAATAATCTCTAATGCTTAAAAACATTCCAGACGACATGAATAGAAATTGACTAATTTTGGGGAGCTATAACTCTTGCTCATTTCTATAGACAATGAAGCAACAAAGAAAAAACTTAAAGCACTCATCATTAACGTAGTTTCCTTTGTTGAATCTTACTAATTCCTGTTGAGCATAACTATTGATTTAACCTATAAACTCAAAGTCAAAGCATAGAAAAAGAGACTGGTTTAGTAAATTTTAAGCATAGATAAATTCGTTTTAATGACAGCAAAAATGAAGAACGACCAACATCCTCATATAACTAGTTTTAAGTGCTTCACAGAAGTATCTGCCATGCTTTAATAACACGCAGGAAAGAGTACCTTGCTCTGGAAGATTCTCATCGTCAGCACAAGTGTATCTCTCATTCTATATGGAAAATGAAAACAGCATCTTGTGAGAAATCACTGATTCATGGAAGAAAGTAAAATATATGAACTAATTATTTTGCTTTACCAACCAGTATATTGACCCAATAACAAAGGAATTATGAAGAAAATGACAACCAAAACTTTGGAAAATTTTAAAAACAATAAGAAAAAACATACATGACATAAGAGTTGCAATGATGCATTTGGTATCAAATCATTGCTTGTTTGTCCAAACTGACAAAGTATTTGTGCTAAGGTTCTTTCGGTAAACAGATAACTCCTTAAAAATGTCTAAACATAAACAAAAGGGGGAAAGAACAATCTAATGTTAAGAAATTCCTGCAATCAATTCCTGCAAAATATTTTTGAATTATGCATATATAATTTGTCTGTACTATTTTGGGTGCTGTAGGATGACCTTTTTTTTTGTCCTGGATGACATCTTGTTAAGCAGGGGAGAAGTCTAATTTGACTTTTCATTTTTCTTTTCTAACCTTAACTCAAAGGAGAATAGAGCTTCGATATTGCGATCATTACAGAAACCACACAAGTACGCAAAACAAGCATTTTTGCCTTAAAAAGGAAAAAGAAAATCATGATCCAAATAGTAAGACAGATTTAAGAAGTGAAATTGGTGTATTACCGAATATCCTTATTTGTGCTGAAGGGATATGACGAGCCATTTGAACATGTCAAAACAAACTGTGCTGAGAGGCCACCGGGTGTTTTGATCTGCAAATGTAAGAATGAAGCATTACAACAGGAGGTGTCCAGCCAATTCTCTTACAGTTTGTAAATCCAACAATTACAAATTCAGATAGCACCATAAGGCCTGTCTTTTCTTTCAAGTTTCCTTTACATAATAAATGTAAAATCAAACAAAGTTCACCAAAGTGCCCATCCCCAGGCTTCGGGGTCTCCTCCACACCTCTGGTATGTGAGCATGTATCACTGTCTCTCTCTCTCTATACAAACAGTTAAAAATATCTCCTGACCATGCATCATCTGCTTTGCTAGGAAACTCTGTTAAATCTAAATTTGTGCATAGAGATCCTTTTGAAGGATCTTGGTAGTAAAAAGAACAATGGAAGAGCAGCACAAATTTTTGTTCATTATAAAGAAATTCACTGAAATACATATATACAGAAAGCTACCTTCTATCTATCCCAGATACATCCTAAGCAATACATGAATTCTAATCAGTCGATCACTTTATATTTTGAATGTTGTAGCAGAGCTTTTAAGAAGTTTTAGCCAGACATGTTGTTACTTGGCTCAAGGTCATAGAAAGCAAGGACTTACCAAAACGTCTTTAGAATATTTCTCTTCAATTAACACAGCTTGAGTTTTCTCAACCTTAACCCGAAAGCTCGAGCGCCGCAAAAGTAGAGTTGTTGGCTCCCAGTTCTCGGAAGAATCTAACTGTTGAATCTTCAAGTAAGTAGCCAATCAGTAATATATTAAAAGAACATAGCTGAAAACTTTGAAACGTCATTAGTTACCAATCAAATATAAATTTATAAACATGAGTCCCATTGCATAGGATATAAATAAGCAGAGTGTCCTGAAAACATTAACAAGGACCTTACAATGTCTACGTATACCATTATCTTGACCTATTGTGATAATCTGAGAACCAGATATCTCTAAGTAGTTCTACAGTTCTGGGGAATTTGGGCGGAAGTTTATAAATTAAATACATAAAAAGTATCTTCCGAAGAATCTTATCAATATAAACCAATTAATTATGACAGAACTCTTAAATTCTAGCAATGAAACCATTTGTTTCATCACACGAGTCCTTCCTGCTGATATCAATTTTAAAAACTTACATTGAGCTCTGAATAAGAGAAGTGGTGATACTAGGTTTGCCTCATCATTCTTGTATATGGCTTTGGCCACAACATATTTGGAAGGAGGGCACAAAGTGACGAATATGCAGTGACATTGGCAAAGCTTACAAGAAAGTTTCTCCAGAATAAAGAGTAACCAAGAAAGCCAAGATGCTATACAGCCTTGATTGGTTTCAACTCAAAACTTTATGCTCAGAAAATAGCTTAACAAGAGGAGTGAATGGGTACATTTGCAAAATTTAAATGTGAAAAATTGTCCTATAAAAAAAAAAAAATATTGAATGTGTAGAAACAGCTCCTCCAAATGGAAATATATCCTTTTAACATTTCAACTTTACTCATTTGGCACAGGGATGTACGTAGTAGTCAGTAGATAGGGGAAATCAATAAAAATCTTGTAAGAAAGTCAAGGAGAAATTTATTATTTTACTCCTCAATGTGAATAAGCTATAGAGGGACTTAAAAAAGTAAAACGGAAAAGTGTTGAAATTTATTGGTGCAATGTTACTTAATAATTTGACTCAAATGTTTCTGAACATATAATGAATCAATACAAGGTTTGATTCACTTTTAACTCCAGCAATTATTTCATACAAAAGCAAACTTGATGCGAAAGACTTCTTTGCCAAATGGGACTAGCCGAAGATGGCTCGTGGATAAAGCGCACGGTTTAGAGTCTAGTTCATTTCTACTACACTTCTTTCATTTATTCTGCTTTATTTGCTTACTTATTTTATTGATTTGTATTAAATAATTAGTGGAGGGCAATATAGTCTTTTCCATGGTTTGTAATTATTCTTGGCTGCTAAGAAACTAGGTCTACAGCCAGAAACATTGGTTGTTCATTTTGATATAATAAAACAACATTCTTGAGAGCATTCTCTCAATTCTCCAATCCAATTCAGTGTGCTTGATGTCTTTCATTGAATTGTTGATTGATGCTCATCAGATTTTCTACTTTACTCATCAAAACTCCTTTTCTTTGGATCTATATTCTGCAAGTGTAAACATTCTTCTTCTAACTAAATACATATTCAGATATCCTGTAGAAAAAATTCAGTTTTCTGTCCTTCTAGTGTTTCAGGCACTTCCAACATTTGAGCACCTTTTTCACATTTAACAGCATGAAATCATTTCTGCAGCACCCATACACACACAAAACACAAGTAGCATTTAAAATAGCACCTGAATAAAAAGATGGCCGAGATGCTACTTGTAAAAAGGGGGGAAAAAAGAAAAATAGAAGAAAAAGTTTCATTTGCTTTAAGAACTCAATGTGTACTTCAGTAAAACCTACCAGCGTTTGGACACTGAATGTTGCCTGGCCTTCGGAAAGGTAAGTATCAATCTCCTCTTGCATCTCTTCGTCTGCATATAGCAAACCACTCATCAGATAACATTCCTTTCGACAGGCAACTGTTACATAATGTATTTGTAAAAAGAATATGCAAACACACAATCGTGATAAGACCCACTATTTTCTGTAATCATTGCTCAAAATAGCATATTTATTTTATTCTTTTTTATTTATTTTTTCATTTAGGTTGGGGGAAGGGGCTAGAAAAGATATTATTGTGTTGTTGGCTTGAAAATCAATTTGAAAAGTAATTGTGGAACATGGAAGAAAAACATTAAAGGCATATTTGGTACACAGCATTTAACTCGACTTAACATTAAAATAAATAAGATCTTAACTTATTTTTCTTTCTTACTATTCACTACTATCCAATCCACATTTCCAAACATGCCATAAAATTAAAAAAAAATTATTTTATTTTCAATAATTTGAAGTAGGAATTATCTAAAATTATTTTCTTTTCAGCAATTTCAAAGGAATTATCTTTATATGATTTCCAACAAGATCATAAAAGTAGATTGGCAAGAATCCTATTGGAATAATTTAAATGGGATTTATACAATATGTTTCTTGGACTCGGGTGTGGATGTCCAATACGGATACATATCTTGGAGCGGTCCCCCACCCCCAATCAAAAATCTATGATATGGGAATACAGCTAAAAATTATTCAAATTTTAGACACGGTTATGTGCATATGTCTTATAAACTTAAAATTACTTTAGTTATATACGGATAATTTTAGATGCATTATATACGAATACATATATTATATATTTAACTGTAATCTATAACAAATTAAATTGCAAATTGTGATACTTCATTTGAATTTCATTTCAAGACTACAAATGTGAACTACAAATAAGAAATCATTTTAAACACAATACCAAAATAACAAAAACAATATAAACAATCCTATTTTGATTTAAAGGATCCGAGAAGGATCTCATACTCTTATATGTCGTGTTTGTCCGACAAGGGTGTTTTCTCTAAAATGGAGAGTCCGAGCAATATAGGTTATACATTGAGCTGTACAAAGATGTACCTTTTATGTCATAAGATGAAAAAGTACAGATTTTTTATCCATTTACAAATGAACAGGATCACTCAAACACAATTGATATCTAGGAAGCTATTTTCTGGAAATATTGTGCTGTATATCAAGATAAGAACAAATTCCAATATCTTGCGTAGAATACTAAATGGATAAATGAAATTGAAATGAGGTTGTCAGCTCTGTATTTGTGATTGTTAGTTTACTAAAACAACGAGTTATTAATAAATCAACCTTACTCAAACATCTTAAGCAAACACAGAGGCAAGAAGTGTTATCTTTGTGTTTCTTTCATTTATACTACTGCCTTCCAAGTAACGTAGTGCTTTAAATTTCACTCTTGAAGGGATTCTTCCTTTAGTTACATTCTACAATCATGTACCCCATCAGAGTTTCAAAGTAAAGTGAAAATAACAAGCAGAAATGAAGCCATATACACTAGGAAATATTATATACTCGAGCTATATTGAGAAATATGATTAAGACATTGAACTACAAACTTCCCAAAGCATTCACAAAATTATAATAAAGCGGTCTATTGTACAAAAATATGAAATGACCACCATTTAAAGGCTCAAGGTTTCAAACACTGAAATGGGTCATGGGTTATCATCTTTCAATGCAATAGCACTTACCACATGTTATCTTGTTGTGATCATTGGCAAAAATTCTGACAATATCACCCTGAAAATGACAATTTGGTAAAAGTAAGTAAAGCATTCTTCTACCGCAGAGCGTGAAAGGTGCATCAATTATAAACTATTTGAAAAGAACATTGAAGAGATAGATTTGTTATTAAACCTATAAATATTGAAGTTTCCTTGGATGAAAAGTATTTTCTTTAATAAGAAACACAAATTTATTAATTAAAGGAGCGCAGTTTAATTTTAAAAGGATAAGGAATTTTTAAATGCCAAGAAAATAAAAACGAAGTCAAGAATACAATTTATCTTTCTAACTAAGGAAAAAAAAAAAAAAAAAAAAAAAAAAAAGGACTCCCTATGTAGAAATCCATAACGATGCTAAAAACTTTGCCCTATCACATAAGTCATAAACTTCTTGCACTCGGCCTTTAAAATTCTATTGTTTATCTGAATCACCCAAAAATAGCTGAGACTATCGATTTCCAGGTAATCACACCCATGTTGCCCTCACCAAACCAATTTGCTTTTCGAGGAGTAATCCTTTACCACTGCTCCCAAACCCCAATTAAGACCATATTTCCCAGGACGTTGACACCTTAGCAATGTTGCAACATTGCAATGTAAAAATAAGTCAATAATACATTCCAAATCATGTATACAGATCGCACACCATGAAAGGAAGAGAACTAAGAAGATTTCTTATGAATTGATTCACAAGTATTAATTTTTCTATGGGAGACCAGCCATTGAAGCACCTTAGTTCTGTAAGGGATACAAGATCACCAAATGAACTTGAATGAAATAAAGATGGAGTCTCAACAAAAGTCTATAAGAATGACTTGCAAGAAAAGGAGCTTGAGGAATCTACTATTTATAACCTTTTCTCAGTTTGAGAAGATTTAAATTAAACATTCTTGAAAATAGTCAATAAATAAGACAGACATAAAAGTTCATTATCTCTCAAGTGGAATTGGAACTCAAAATTTCAATTACTTGTCCCATTTTCAGAGAGTTAATCAACATAATTTATAGGAAACTTTTAAGCAACGAAATTATAATATTCCAAAATGAAGAAGAAAGGAGCAAGATGTATAATTAAATATTTTTCTATGTTGTCATTATTGTTCACTTGTTACTTTTATCAAAGTACCCTTGAGAAAACAATGATTAATAGGCAACAAAATAAACTAATTGGGGGGCAGTCTATATTTTCCTTTTTGTTACTCCAATTGATCCATCTTTACATTTGTGGAAATTCAAATGTAATCAACCCCTTTACCGAAATAAGGGAAAAAAGGATCAAGTTCTTGCAAATTTGCGCGTGTTATTTTCTATAATTCAAAATCCAAATCATCCCTTTAATACCAACTACCACATCAATTCAAGGGTATACTTAAAACAGCGAATGCATCAGTCTATGTTGAATGTATATGAAAAATTTTACTGAATAAATCATACAAAATGGTCTCATTGGAAATTAAATTAGAATTGTTAAGGAGTTCGACAGCATGATTCCCGTAATGTACAAAAAGTAAATTCATATACCTGTCTCCCTTGTTCATCCATCGGTATGCATTCAACAGCTATAAGTTTATCCACATCATCAGCTGTTACTACATAATCTGGGTTAGTGGCCCCTGATCATGAAACACAAAAATCAAGTAAGATAGATTTTCTAATGCGAATAACATATATGAAAACAACTTTCAATATGTCTTCCACTACATAAATTAAACAAAAGCATTGTCATTGAAGATCCATCACAAAAAATGAGAAGCCAGTCATGTATTTACCCTCAATGTACTGTCTAGTTCCATCAGGATAATGACGAACCCACTGATAATTAGAGAAAAATTAGTGACAAGAATTTCCTTTTCAATATAGGTAACTTGAAATATATAGCCATTCATATGAGTAATCTTGATCATACCTGGAACATACAAAGAGAAGTTCCACGTACAGGATATCCACAGCCTAAGAGTTTGCATCCTGGTTTAGCCTCCCCAATAATTTGAAAGGCATCTATTCCAGGACCCTCTTCTGAAGGCAGAACTTTTATTATACATCACAAAAGAAGAAGATACATTAATCTGTCAAAGAATATATGGTATATTACCTTCTGAACCAAAAGAAGCAACTCCATCACCCATCATTGATGGATGGAAAAATTGTTCGTTGGTCTGTTGCTCAGATCCTCTCTGCAATCCATTCCTGTCAAGCAAATTATCAACAGTATGCCCTGCAACATTTCTGCAATTTTAATTAGTCAGCATGGAGGAATTTACAAGTAACAAAGTAACAATTCAAGCAGAATCTGGAGTTCTAAGAAAATGTAAATGAAAAAAAAAAAAAAAAAAAAAAAAGATTATCCTGCCACATCTATGAGCTGTTTCATTAGGATAGGATCAATCAAAGATTTAGGTAATTGTGACGTTGATAGTCTCCTAGCTTCCAGTGTGGTTGTGCCAATAAAAGTTAACTGGATTATAGAAATCATGTTATGAGACTTATTGTATTCTACAGAAAGGATTAAGTCGTTAGTTGTAAAGTAGATGAAATCCCTGCATTTCTCCAACTACAGCTTTATTTATAATTTTGATTTAAATTCGCCATATACTAGCATTAATTATATAATTCTTTGGCATAGATGAGTGATGACATTGGTAAATACATTGGAAGCTGGAAATAATTCAGAGGAATAGAAGGATACTCAAAGCACTAATTGTGCATGACAAGAAAATCCACTGCTTAAAGATAATTAATGTAAATAGCATATTTGAAGAATGAAAAGTTTCTACTTTAGCACACACCCAATACCAAGGAAATAACAAAAAAAGGAAAAAAAACAGGGAGAAGATCATTAGTTGATTTAAATGTGGATCCTACACTGGCAACATTTATAAACAAAAGGAAATGCATAATTAAAATATAATTTTCCAATTAATTCAGAATTACGCCTCTCAACAAGTTAGAAGTACATATTACCTCCAGGAATATAAATAAACCAAAACTACATGGACATGCAAACTATTATCTCAAACACCACTCTCTTTAAACAGTATACAAGAGTCTCACTTAGCTAAGCACGTGAATTGTGGAACATGAAATGGGGAATGTAATATAAGGTTCACTTATAGAAAATATTTAAGCATCCAAAAGTAGGTGGCTGTTTGGGAAAACTAATCTCTCCAGCCTGCCATCAGTGAAGCATAAAACTTGGCAGGCCCAAGTAATAATACATACACTCTTATAACATAAATGAAAGAAAACATATTGGGTCACAACCGAAGCCTGAGGCCTCAAGCCCCACACCAGAACCATTAATAAGTCACTGCCCAGATGACTTAAGGAATTGGCAATACAGGGTCGTACATATTGAGAACTTCTGAATCACTGGATGGAAACCGAATGGATAATAGAAGTTAAAGTGTAAAAGCAATTTCAGAAACTCAAGGACATGTAGAATGTGGTGATCCAATTAATGAGAAATCGTTAAATGAAGGGAGAAAAGTAAGAACGCTACATTGTATTATTTTTTTTAAAAAACCATCTCACGGTTATAAACTAAGATAAAAATCATGGATAATCAAACACCAGAAAAAAATGAAAAATCATTTGGAGCAACACAAATCCAGAACTGCAAAAATTGATTTTTGAGGGATCAAATCGCGTGATTCAAAACTCTTACATTATTTTGCAGTATAATGCAGAATATGTGAAGATATTTAGGTGATAAGGCTAGATCATTGCTGTACAATTGAATTGATATGCAGATGAAACTATTCTCAATAATAAAGATGTTACCAAAAAATAAAGATAAATTAAACTATCATTAAAAAACTCTGAAACTTCAAGCCAACCTATCAGTGTCAGGCATTGTCATTCGTGTAACATCACTGCCTTGCACATATCTTGACACATTATTGGCGGCTTCCAAATGTTGCCCCTCAATATACTGGTTATAGTGTTTAAAACCACGATCACCCTTCAAAAAGAATAAAAATTAATGAATTCTTTCTTTAAAAAGGAGAGAAATAATGGATTTAAAGAAGCAATTTACTGCGAGGCAATCATAGTAGACAGTACCATAGAACTGCTTGGGAGTTGATCATTCATGAAACTTGTACTGGGAATCTCTTTGTCAAAGGAAACATTTCTAGCATCATTACCAATCATGAAATTTAACTCTTGCAGTCTGGCCTGCATGGTGATTTTTCAGTATTAGTTATGTTCACAGTCACAGACTGCTCCACAAATATAATACCAGAGAATGAGGGGTAAACTCAAAAATAAAAATAAAAAATCATTTGGAGAATTATGTTCTTTTATTTTATCTGGTTTAGATATAAATGATGTCCCCTAAAGTGACAATTATATTTGGAGGCCAACAGTAATAAGCTAACATTTAGTTCAACCACCACTAGAACTACGAAATCAGTATCTCCTTTTAAATGGGAAAAGCTAAGAATGGTTGTCAATATTTGTCCATACAGAAGTCATCTGGCATTTGATAAAAAAAAAAAAAACAATTCTTTGACAGAGAATTCTATGGTTTTCAAGTGCAAATGTTTAATTTCAATTTTTTTTTAACTGGCATAGCTTTATCATTGTGGATAAATTCACTATTTTAATGTATATTTTGACAATCCAACTATTACAAAGCAGTATAAAAAATAACAACACGAAATAAATAATAACTTAAGAGGTGACATTCTTCAATGAAATGTAGCTTTCATCATCTACAACCAAAAAGATACTTTTGTATCAAAAAGTAGCCTATTAATGAAAGTCATCAAACAACAGGGAGGCTATATCCTCAAGAGAAGCTTATCAAAAAAGTAAAGATATCTTGTTAAAATATACTCGCACTAAAAGTATTTGAAAGGCATGACAAGCTGTATAGGCTAACTACAAGGAAGTTCAACAAAACGCTGCTTTACTAGGATGCAACAAAAAGAAATGAGTGTCAATGCATTTTATACTGAAAATGTAGATCATGCAACTATATCATTAATTATTAGCATATAAAACAATCATAAAATCAAAAAAAAATAATAATAATAATGATGATGAGTCAATGAAGCAGTAGTATACCATAATTATAATTGTTTTGATTCTTTTGAAGAAGTGTCTGCCCATTAAAGGAAATTAGAAAAGAACCAGGTAGTGATGACATGGACTTGCAAGTGAGACACAAATACTATAGAAGTATAATTTGCTTTTGCAGGATAAATTAGTCCTGAATAAAAATAGGACTTTATTGACTGATGACTAACAAGCTTAAATAAAGTAACTTAGCGGGATATTAGTTCAGCAAATGTCAACTCAAATGTAAGCGCACGGATGTCAAAAATTTACTTGACTCGAAATAGTCAGCAGAAAGCGCTCTCTAAGAAATAGGTTGTAATTCTTTGAGTCCACTACTAAAAGACTAGTATAAAGGAATAGTGGCGTACCAATCATATTAGAGAGAATCAATTAATGATGTAAGGAACCTCTCTCATTTTGCACTATTAAATATATATGTAAGCATTATCCATTGGTCAAGACTGTCGTAAATAATTAATCTGAAGCCAATGCCTCCCAGTGTGTGTGTTTTTGTACGTGATGATGCTATACCATATTATCTGAATACACTTGCATATATACAAATAGAATTGCAAAGTTACTCAATGGGTGTTTAATAGAATGCAAATTATTTATTCATTCAATTCAACAGTGTGCAGTAAACTACTACTAGGAAAAAGAGTCATTTGGCGTAAGGAAAAAAAAATGTGTAACAGCTAAAAATCCCTCGTGACTTTGAATACAATAAAATACATAATAACAAGGAGCTCCCAACAGCAATAAACGATGAGCTTACATGTGAAGTTCTTATCTTCAACTGCAATTGGTCATGTAAGTGCTGCAAAAATTAGAAGAACCCGAAGTAAGAAAAAACGAAGTGAGTGTGTGCAAGCCTTGTAAAACAATTTATAACTAGTGACTATCATAAAACTAAGATTGAAGTGGGTGGATCATTGTCAGTCTATGGAGTTAAACCGAAGCTAATATATATAGAAATTTTGCACTCACAACCTAGGAGCACTTGCTTTGTGCCACAATCAAAATCCATGAAAATATAGTGACATTTGTTTTAGCACCCATGCGGCCAGTTACGGTTCTCCGCAAAGTAGAAACTTTTCTTGTAAAGAAATTTGTTAGGCCCAAGAGAATGATGGCTTGCATGCCCAAGATAAAGAAATTCTTTAGCACCCACTAGGAGTGGACCATGTGTCATGGAGCCAAAAGAAAGAGAAACATGGCTTGCAAGTTTATCTCATGCAATAGATGTGAGCTATTGATCTAATGAAGCCAAAGGATTATAGCATCAAAAGTATATTACTCTATATCGTAAAATCCACACCTTTATGCTGTTGGTGAGGGCAGAGGCATTAGTAACATGGGGCCAAACACCATACTCGCCCAATATCCCTAGCATAGATGACATAAAGATGTGTTTCTCGTCCTCTGCAACCTGAATCACATTAAATATTGAGGATAACAATCCAAAAAGTGAGGGAGAGATAGAGATCCAGAATTGAAGGGACAGAATATTCACTGACAGGGCAATCTATGCCATGAACATATTTCAAGAAGTTAGGTTGAGAGAAAAATTCTACAGAGTTCCATAAATTTGCACACAAAAAAAAGTCATTTAAATCAAAACCTGTAAATTTATGCAAGGATTGGATGATGATTACATAACTACAGAAAAAGGTTTAATGTTACAGTATGAACACAGCATATTCATGAGTTGCAAGATCTCTAGTGATTGAGGTATTTCAGATGGATTATTGGGGATTGCAGTCAGATTGGAAGACGCAATAATATCACAAACAAAGTGGATTGTTTTGAATTTGCGAAAAATGAGACAGTAGGCACCTAAGTACCGTCCACACCTTCATCTTAGAACTTCAAATAACATGCACAACCACTTTTCAGTTCTTTCCAAGAGGTAGCAGAAAGCAAAGATTCCCATCATATAAGTAAATATAAATTTCAGCAACAATGGGAGAAAAAAGAGGTCCTCGAAAGAAATACATGTAAAATTTTGCCTGGATTGGGAAACAGTCACTTTCGTTTTATTTTATGCACTTCAAACAATAAGCATGTCTAGTTTACAATAGAATAATGCTATGTACAACTGGAGCTTAGCACCGGTCTAAGTGGCAGTGGACCCACATCCTACAATTGGTCAAAATAAAATAAAAAAATACAATTCATCACCAATTGTACAATGTGGGGTCCATTGCCACCTAAACTGGTTCACCAGTCATACTACATAGCATTAATCTTTACAAAAGGGCAAAAGACAAAAAGTATACAAAAAATTCAAATAAGACAAAATTGGAGACCTAATCAAGTATTTACCTTTAATTCGTTGAGCAAGTTTAAATTTACTTCAAGATCGCCTTTCCTACGGGCCAACTCAGTTGATGCAGAAGTTATAGCATCATTTTGCTTCTCATCTAGAGCCTATCACATAAAAAATGAAATTGTATTGGACATCATTTCACGTAGCAAAGAAAAGAGAAAAATGCCAGTGATTAGCAATCTAGAAGTAAGGACCAAGTTGGGTAAGAAAAATATACAAACCATTCGTAACTCAGAAAATTTCCTCTCTAGGGAATATTTCTCATTCAACAGCTGTGATTCCTGACATCATAAATGACAAAGCATAATCTTCCCGGAGGATATGTTGAATCTATAATAAATTTAACCTAAAAGCATATATCTTACCTTAATACTTGCAAGAGCAATTTGTTCTCGAAGAAACAGGATTTCCTTCTCTTGTGATCTAGCCTTCGAAAAAAGTTCCTGCACGCGTACTAAATCAGGAAAAACAAAGCAACCATATTTTCTCATAAAGAAAACATTACATTTATGACATAAACCAAAGAAGAACATGTAGTAACCAAAGCTAAATACCAGTACCATTGTTTCTTGATCTTGCATGTGGTCATTTCCCTTCACATTCTTTGATACGGAACTCGCTTCAGTGTTGTGCCTGTGCACAAATGGAAATTGGCTTGAAATTTAAGGAATAAACATTCTTGTAAATCACCTTCATAAGAGAAGGTTCGTGATTTACCTGCTAGCAAAATCCGAACTTTGCCGCTGAATCTCAGTATCTTTGTGGCCATTCATAGAGATATAACCGGAAGACATTACTTTTTCTATTCGAGTCTGTTAGAAAATGCAAATCCAGTGCATCCCAACAGTTAATAGCATCTCAACATCCTTACAAATCTTCCCCCCCTTCTGATACTCAGTAAGCATTCACACAACTGAATTAAGAACCAGCTCACAATCATTTAAGACGAAGTCACGAAGACGAATATAATACGGAAAACCAACAGCTAACAGCTGTAACCTAGATGTAAATGGGATAATTATAGATTATGCATCGACTGGGCCTGGAAAGATAAACTAAACAAAAGAAAAGAAAGATAAACCGACCCCACACCACCATGGAAGGAACACTTTCTATACTAAATTTATGTCACTTCCAGCAAAGGAAACCCATGAAGTTGCAGCAGTCGCATTATCAACAGTGATGAATTAGCAAGGAGATTTGGCTTTCCGCACCTTGTATCTTTCCTCAACAATTGGAAACAAAATATCAGCTTCTTACTAAAGGCTTTCCAATTTGAGGTGAGGCAGCCCTGGCTCAAATTGTCTAGGTGATTTGAGACGAAGGACTGCATATTTGACATTATGCAATTGCATAACAAAATATGTTCATATCCAGCTAGAAACTAAATTCTTCTTGCTGAATAAGCTGCATAGCCTAGAGAGAATCAGATTTGACTAATTAATAGATGGTGCATTAGTTCACTAGACCTTTTTTTTCAATTTTCATCTTTCTTTCTTTTTTGGTGGGGCTGGTGTCTGACAGATTCCACTCCATCCTAAACACCCAATGCTAGGAGCAGTAAATCAGAATTAGCATGAGACTGAGCCACTCCAAGCCTGGTTTACAAAGCCTAATTGACAGCCATAAGCACAATTTATCGCAAAAGAGACATTACAATCAAAAAAATTCTTGAACAGGCACTAAAGTTAGAAAGTCCAATGATTCTGGACATAAAATTAACAAAAACAGACAGCATATAATTGAGTACATTAATCTACTAGTTTCAAGAAGTGAAATAAGCCATTCAAAGTAACTACACTATCAAGAAACATAGATTCAAATAAAAACAGAACAAGGATTAAAGATAAAAATAATAATAAACAAAACAAAAATCAAGATTCACTAAAGTTCTAAGTAATACCACCAGTACCAACACCAATTTTAAAAATGAATCAAGAAAGAAAGGAAAGGCAAATGAAAAAGAATTCAATAAAATACAGATTATATTATAAGTCAGAAACAAATGAAATTCGATCACCACAAAATCCACAACAATAAATTCGCAGAAACATGCAAAATTCACAGAATTCTATAAATTCAAGAAGAAAAAACTAAATTCAGATACAAAAATTATTCAAGAAAACTTAAGATTGCAACTGGGTTTATTACCTTTGTGTTTTGATTGAACCCCAGAATTTTAGACCCATCAAAATTAAGAGAAAAAAACGGGGTTCTAATAACTGGGGAGGGTGTTCGAGTTATTACAATTCGGTTTCAGAAAAGTCAAATGCCGGGTCATTGGAGTTTTTCTTCTTTTCACTGAAAGAAATACAAATATATATGTAAATGAATCAAGAAAAGTCAGGATGGTGTGTGAAAATGAGACTTCATCATAAAATAAATTCTCTTTTTTTTTTTTTTCTAGAATGGCAAAGGTTTTATAAGTCAAAAGGTTTAACATCAAAGTAATTAAAAAAATAATAATCTTGAAGAAGTTGTAGCATGTGGGAAGTTTCCTTTTTTTTCTTTTTCTATCATCTTTTCAATTTATATATGAAAGATTTTGTAGATTAAAAGTTAAGAATATAGTTGTTTGTTGATTCAGAAAAATTTATATGAACTTTTTCGATTTTATATTATTTGTCTATAAATAATGAAAAATATTAAAAAAAAATTAAGTTGTCGAGATACCAATACAATACAACTAACAAATCTTTTGATACATCGGGATAGTTCTTTTTGTTCAATTAACATCTTATAACTCAAATTGTCACTATGATTTGAAAGTTAAATTTTTTTTTCTTTCTATTTAGATTTTTGCTCAAATCCTACTACAATTAAGTTGATTTTGGAGATGGCGACGTAAGAAATGAATTTACGGCGTTTCACTTTCAAAAAAAATTTTTTTGGCAAATAAAGAGAAATAACAAGAAGAAAAGAAGAAGAATGAAACACATATGCATGCATAATTTACATAAATTTGACTATGTAAACTTAGGCTTCGAATTGATTGAATAAGACATTATAAGAGAAAAGTTTGTTTCAACTAAATTTATTTTAATCTTGATCAAAAGCATGTTTTTTAAAAAAAGAAAAAAAAAATGATATATTCTATTAATTATGACAAACAAATACTAGATTTGCCCAAAGCTAGATTGTCAATAGTTTCCAAATCTATAACAAGATTTTACTAAGTTTGATCATGCAATAAATTTCTATATCTACAAATGTACAAAAAACATCAATTGGGCGTTGTGTTGGGTAAACTATTAAATACTTATACAAGGTGGTCCCTAATTATTGAGTAAATCTTACCTACATCTATTACATAATATTTTTCCAATATAACACTTGTCTAAGAATAGATTTTGTGTATCCATCAAATTAAATAAAGTCAAAAAAGTGATTACACAATCTTACTTTATTATATTAATATTAGTAAGGATTTTAACTTCATACTAAAACTTATGAATTAGGTTGACAACAAGACATGACAAACTTAGACTCAAAAAGTTTTAAAAATATTAATTAGAGAAATTTACAAAATACACCCAACATTTAGGGTGCATTTACAATTTGCATATCATGTTTTGCAAATTTTTATTTTGCATAATGTATTTTAGTTATTAGTAATAAAAAACACATTTTGTTTAAGAAACACAAATTTTAGTTATTAGTAATAAAAAACACATTTTGTTTAAGAAACACAAATTTTCAATTATAAATAGTTGAACAAAGCCATTTATATTAAATTATCTAACACTTTACATGTGTTTTAGAGAGGTAGCAAAAATGGTCGGCCTGGCAGGACAACTCATTAACCTCAATTTTGAATCGTTAAAAATATGGCCTAAAAAAACCAAGTCTATTTGGCCCAACTCGATTCACATGTTGGGCCAATAGGGTTTGGACCAACTGGCCCAATTTTTTTGAGGTTGCCTCGTCCCCTCCCAATTTGTATGCTAATAAATAAATAATTTTATAATTATATTTAAAAAATATAAATATAAAACAAAATGTACTAATGGGCTCAATATTAATTAACGGACCACAAATCCACTTCATAACTCATCCAAGATCACTTAATGCATGTTCAAGTAATTATTTTCTAGTGTGCATGGAATAATAAAAATGTTTTGGTCCATAAGCTTTGGAGGCAGCTTATTCAATAAAATTGTGTTGCATTTCTCTGTCAACATCATTATTTTATGCTATTCAAACTTTCTTCCAATTGACAATATCTATTTCATAAATTTTGCATAGCTGGATATTTGTGCTAACACATCCGCAAATGGGTTGTTGTGTAGTTTTTTAAAGACCTCTAATAATTTTGAAAATTGTTTATGTAACTTGTGTTTTTGCAACTTCCAGGAGAATGATTAAGTGGCACATAGACTTTGACAAGACCAGTTGCCTTAACTTGTGGTGGTGTCTGAATTATGTTCTGAAATTTTTTCTATTGTTTGATCAAACCTGTCCATCTTATCAGTAGTACGTACCTTTTTATTGGAGGAGACGTGTCTTTTGACATAAATTTCACTCTACTCCAGTATTGATTGCTTTCATTTTTGGATTAGTATTCATATTGCTCGGTAGCATAAGCTAACCCTCGTGCACATTAATCAAAACTCAACCAGTAGCTAGAAATGGGTGTCCCAGAATAAGCGGTACATCATTTTGCTCATCATGTCTAGGATGATAAAATCACCGGGAAGATGAATTTTTCCTCATTCACCAAAATATCTTCAATTGTTCCCCCAATGGTGTTTAATAGACCAATCAGCAAGCTATAGTGACACTGGTGTTGCCTTTGCCTCTCTTCAACAAAGCTTCATGTAGATAGAAATGACATTAAGTTAATGCTAGCACCAAGATCACATAATACATTATTAAAGTAACTATTTCCTATTGTGCAAGGAATAGTAAAACTCTATTGGTCCTTAAGTTTTGGAGGCAACTTATTCAAAGAAAATTGAGCTGAATTTCTTGGTCAACATCATTTTTTTATGCTCTTCAAATTTTCTTTTATTTGGCAAAATCTATTTCATAAACTTCGCGTAGTTGGGCATTTGTGCTAACGCATCTACAAATGAGATGTTGATGTGTAGCTTTTAAAGACCTCCAACAATTTTTCAAATTGCTTATCCATCTTGTGTTTTTACAACTTTTGAGAGAATGGTCTAGGTGGCACATAGGCTTTGACATGACTAGTAGCCTTAAGTGTGGGTGTTTGAATTCGTTCTTAAGTTTTTTCTATTGTTTGTTTAGACCTTCCCATTTATTCTTCGTCAATAGTAGGTGAATTTTCATTTAAGTAGACATGTATGTCTTCTAACATGAATTTCACGTAACTTGACTCCACTTCAGTAATGATTGCTTTCACTTGCTTTTTTTGGATTAGTTTAGTGTTACTCGATAGAATTTATGGTGTCTTCCTAGATAATGCTATAGCTATTTGTCCTATCTAAGTCTCCATATTCTTTATATAAGGTTGTGTTTGATTGCAAGTGGAAAATTTGGGTGGAAAGAAAATATTTTCCATGGAAATGAATTACCAAGAAAATTTAGATTGGAAAATGTTAACAAATTTTCCATGGAAAATAAATTCTCCTATCCCATAAAGAAAATATTTTCTTTGAAAACAAGGAAAATATGGCCAAAAGTGAAAAACATGGAAAATATTTTCCATGGAAAACAAAAGTTCCAATCAAACGAAAGATGGAAAATAGGTGAGAAAATGCATTTTCCATGGAAAATTTTGCAATCAAATGCACTCAAACCTAAAATGGGTGGAAAATTTTCATTTTCCATGGAAAATGAAAGGAATCAAACACACCCTAAGTATGTCGGTACTTTAGAGTGTTATTAATTTTTGTAAAATACTAGTTAGATATGCGTGCATTGCACGTATTTTTGTAATTATATTGTAAATTTTTATTTTTTAATTATTAATAATTAAAATATTAAAGTACCAATTCTAATAAAGATAAAAAAAAAAAAACTCGATTCTTGATAACATGTTGTATTGTATTGTCAAATGTTGATATTTTATTTACATTCGTTAAAGTACAATTGCAATGAGAGATAAGTTTTATATAATGGTAATCTGAAGAATAACTTGAACCCATAAAGAGCTATTTTGGTCATTTGAGTTTTGATAATTGACGAAATTTCGCTTACTAAAAAAATTACCGAATTATCCTCTCGGAATAGGGAGGAAAAAAAATGGAAAAAGTCGACAAAAAAAATTAAATAAAAAATTTGGCCTTGTCGGCAATTTTTTTTTTTTTTACCTTTGTCGAGTTACTCGACCAAAAATAAAAATTTAATTTTTTCTCTTAGTTGAGTTATTCGACCAAAAAAATTAAATTTTTTTTTCCTACCAAAAAACCCAAAAAATTATATTTTTTTTCCCTTTATCGAGTAACTCGACACAAAAAAAAGTTAAAAAATTGTCAAATTGGATTTAAGACTTAAAATTAAAAAAATTATATAAAAGTCAATAAATGCGGCTAATACAAAAAAAATGTTATCATTTGGACAAAAATTATAACACTAAAATTACTTATGCTAGTCCACATACCCAAAAAAAAAAAATGGTGAATAGTAACTTTTTCGAGTTACTATTTAACCGTAAAAGTTTGTCGAGTTACTATTCAAATTGACAAACTTTTTCGAGTTATCGCTCACGCAAAGTTTTTTTTTTTTTTTTTTTTTTAAGATGAGCTTTATACGAGTTGAATAGTAACTCGAAAAAAATTCGAGTTCATCGTTCACGCATTTTTTTTTTTTTAAAGGTGAGCTTTTCCATTTCTAATTTTTTTTTCAATGAAAACAATCAACAATTAATGATAATGCTTGAACCTTTTGTCTTATGTTATAAACATATTGTACACATGCAATTTGAAAAAAAAAAAAAAAAAATTAAGCCAATAACATTTGATTTTTATTTTTTTTCTAAACAATTTGATAACATTTTATATTAAATTTGTAATGTAGATTTTTTGTGTAAATGTTTTATTCCAATGTATAATAAATTGATTATTGTAATAAATTGACATAATTATTATAATAAATTTGCATTCCAACGTGTTATCATAATTATTAAAATAAAATAAAATATATTATAATAATTTAATATATCGATCAATTATATGCCACAAACTACAACTTTAAAAAAAAAAAAATGTTTTATTTACAATAAATTCATATTATGTTTTATTATAATTATTAATTATACTATAAATTGATTATTTTAATAAAATTTATATAATTAGTATAATAAATTGACATAATTATTATAATAAATTTGCATTCCAACGTGTTATTATAATTGTTAAAATAAAGTATATTATAATAATTTAATATAATATATAATAATTTCATATCATATATAATTTATTATACAATGTTATAATAAATGATAGAGTAAAAAAAACTATGCATGTGCTTAAATTATCAAGGAACTCGACAAACTGAAATTTGAGATTGTCGAGTTGCTTAATTAATTATATGAATAAAATGCCACATACCACACAGTCAAAAATATTTCAAAAGTAATGTTGTCGATGGCGTGAACGGTTAATTTCTAATTCACTCTTTTTAAAAAAAAAAATTGATTCTTAAACATATGCAGCATTTATTTAGAATAATCTGTAAAAAAAATATAAAAAATTTACCTTACAATTCAAAGATTTTCTGGATTAAAATAAAAAAAATATATAAAAAAAAAATGTAAAGTCAAAATGGGCTTAAAATTCCATTTTCATTGATATGAGTGTGTGTTTGTCCGAAACTCGACAAACACACACCCAAATTAGCTTTTTTTTTTTTTTTTTTAATGTATGCTCGACAAACACCCACTCTCCACTAAAAATCAAAATGGGCTAAAGTCCATTTTGAACCTTTTTAAAAAAAAATTTTTAAAATATTGGGGGTGTGTATTTAACAAACACACCCCCCCCCAACAATAAAAATGGGGTTTTTTAGCCCATTTTAAACTAACTTTTTTTTTTAATTTTTTAATTTGGGTATGTATTTGTCGAGTGCATTTGGACCTTTATTTATTATTTTTTTGGTGTGTTTTTTTTTTCTATAATTTGGTAGCAAATAGATTTTCATTTAATTTTTACTATTTAATTTTATTTTTTCTTATAAGCAAATTGAACACAATTCTCTCTAAAATTTGCTTATAAGAAAAAAAAATTAATTTGAAATGACTTTGTCGAGTTGACAAAGTCAAAAAAAAAAAATAATAAAATAAAATAGTAAAATTGTATTGTAAACAAAAATTTTTATTTACCACTTTTTTGGTTTGAGGCACATAATTGGTCAAGTAACTCGGCAATCTCAATGTTGAGTTTGTTGAGTTACTTCAAAAATGAATCATGTTGTTTTTTGTGTTTTTTTTTTTTATTTATTTATATTAATTTCTAAATTAATTTTTTGTTTTTTTTTTCATATAATTCATCGAGGAATTCGACAATCTCAACTATGAATTGCTTGAGTTACTTGATAAAGTAAACATATGCATAAATTATTTTATTCTATCGTTTATTAGAAGATATTATAGTAAAATATATATTATATAAAATTATTATATATTATATTAAATTCTTAAAGTATATGATATTTATTTTTATCAATTATTGTAAGATAGTGTAGTAAATATTTTTTATAATATTTACATTAATTTATTATAGTAATTGTAATCATTATATCAATTTTTTTACAATAATCGCTTTTTATTATAATTAATAATGATGTTAAAATTTACTATGAATTTATTATAATATCAATTTGTTATAATATAAATTTATTATAAATAAAATTTAAGTTTTGAGATTGTGGTATGTGGCATATTGTTTTGATTTTAGTATGTTGAAATATGTCGTCAAACTATTAAATTTTAATATGTGGTAGCTATATTATTATTCTATAATTAAGTAAAATTTTCATATTGTTCGGTCATTATTATGTATGTGAGAGAAATTTTTTTACTCGATAATTGGGTGAAGAATAAAAGAAATGAGATAAGTTTGGATTTAAGACTTTAAAATTACAAAAAATTATATACAAGTCAATAAATGTGGCTAATACAAAAATATGTTATTAGATACTCCGACGGCATGTTTTTTACTACTAAAATGCTTACCGAATTATCCTATTGGAATAGGGAGGAAAAAAATGGAAAAAGTCGACCAAAAAAATTAAATAAAAAATTGGGCCTTGTCGGGAATTTTTTTTTTTTTAACCTTTGTCGAGTTACTCGACCAAAAAATAAAAAATTTAATTTTTTTTCCCTTAGTTGAGTTATTCGACCAAAAAAATGATTTTTTTTTCCTACCAAAAAACCCAAAAAATTATATTTTTTTTCCCTTTATCGAGTAACTCGACACAAAAAAAAATTAAAAAATTGTCAAATTGGATTTAAGAATTAAAATTAAAAAAAATATATAAAAGTCAATAAATTCGGCTAATACAAAAAAATGTCATTTAGACAAAAACTATAACACTAAAATTACTTATGCTGGTCCACCAAAAAAAAAAAAAAAATTGAACAGTAACTTTTTTGAGTTGTCAACTCGACAAACTTTTTCGAGTTGAATAGTAACTCGAAAAAAAATTTCGAATTACTGTTCAAGCAAAGGTTTTTTTTTTTTTTTTTTTTAAGGTGAGCTTTTACTTATTCGAGTTGAATAGTAACTCGAAATTTTTTTTCGAGTTTATCTTGTGCACGCAAATTTTTTTTTGTTTTTTTTTTTTTTTAAGGTTGAGCTTTTCCATTTCTAATTTTTTTTTTCAATGAAAACAATCAACAATTAATGATAATGTTTGAACCTTTTGTTTTATGTTATAAACAAATTGTACACATGCAATTTGAAAAAAAAAAATTTAAGCCGATAACATTTGATTTTTATTTTTTTCTCTAAACAATTTGATAACATTTTATATTAAATTTGTCTTGTAGATTTTTTGTGTAACGTTTTATTCCAGTGTATAATAAATTGATTATTGTAATAAATTGACATAATTATTATAATAAATTTGCATTCCACCTGTGTTATCATAATTGTTAAAATAAAATATAATATATTATAATAATTTAATATATCGATCGCTTATATGCCACAAACTACAACTTTAAAAACAAATGTTTTATTTACAATAAATTCATATTAAGTTTTATTATAATATTAATTATACTAAAATTGATTATTTTAATAAAATTTATATAATTAGTATAATAAATTGACATAATTATTATAATAAGTTTGCATTCCAATGTGTTGTTATAATTGTTAAAATAAAGTATATTATAATAATTTAATATAATATATAATAATTTTATATCATATATAATTTATTATACAATGTTATAATAAATGATAGAATAAAAAAACTATGCATGTGATTAAATTATCAAGGAACTCGACAAACTGAAATTTGAGATTGCCGAGTTGCTTAATTAATTATATGAATAAAATGCCACATACCACACAGTCAAAAATATTTCAAAAGTAATGTTGTCGATGGCGTGAACGGTTAATTTCTAATTCACTCTTTTTTTAAAAAAAAAAATTTGATTCTTAAACATATGCATCATTTATTTAGAATAATCTGTAAAAAAAATATAAAAAATTTACCTTACAATTCAAAGGTTTTCTGGATTAAAATAAAAAAAATGTAAAAAAAAAATGTAAAGTCAAAATGGGCTTAAAAGTCCATTTTCATTGATATGAGTGTGTGTCTCGACAAACACACACCCAAATTTGCTTTTTAAATTTTTTTTTTTTTATGTATATGTGGGTGTTTGTCGAGTTACTCGACAAACACCCGCCTCCTCCACCGAAAAGCGCTTTTTGTTGTCCAATTTAAATATTTGCTGCAGCTTATATATTATTTATTTTGACATATTTCAGTTGCAGACGATATCCTTATGGGTTACCTAACCATTGGCTTTGGTTTCACATAATTTTGTGTTATATAACTCAAGTTATGGACAATTTTGTAAATTGCGACATATGAATCCGAGAAAAAGTGCCTTGGATGTTTCGGTGAGCATTTTAGTGTGTCAAAACATGCTGTCGGATTATACACTTTTTATATATGGTAGCTACATGGGTATTCTACGTTCCGTGAAAATTTTATATTGTTCGGTGATCGTTTTCTATGTCAAATAAATTTTTTTGCTCTATGACTGGTGAATTGTTTCTCCAAACCGCACTTTCTGTTGACCAACTCAAAAATATGCTGCACCTTATATATTAAGTATTTTTACATAATTTCAGTTGGAGACGATAGCTCTAAGGGTTACCTAACCAATGGCTTTGGTTTCACATAATTTCAGGGTATATAACTCAAGTTATGGACAATTTTGTAAACTGCGACCGCATGAATTCGAGAAATTGCCTAAGGTGTTTCGGTGAGCATTTTAGTAAGTCGAAACATGTCGTCGGACTATCAAATTTTGATATGTGGTAGCTAAATGAGTATTCTATGTTCCTCGAAAATTTCATATTTTTCGGTGATCGCTTTCTATGTCAAAGAAATTTCATTACTCCATGACCGGGTGAATAAATTTTAGTAACACTTTGCCTTATATTTTTAAATTTTTTTTCACCGGTCATGGAGTAACAAAAATTCTTTGACATAGAAAACGATCACCGAACAATACGAAATTTTCAGGAGACATAGAATACTCAGGTAGCTAACACATATCAAAAATTGGTAGTCCGACGGCATGTTTAGGCATACTAAAATACTCTCCGTGAAACCTCCTAGGTTGTTTTTCGGATTTATGCCGTCGGCGTCTTGGAATCGCTATTTTAAACCAATCAAAAACTTTAAGTAGTGTAAATATCTTCTTAAACTTTTGTGGACCTTGGTTTTGTGGTAGTTTTAGTGGATTCCCATGTTTTGGTTACACGTTAATGATGTGAACTTGAAAGGTTTTGTTAAACTTCATGTTTTTCTAAGATGCGTTTCGTTGTCCAACTCAAAAATTTACTGCACCTTATATATTAAGTATTTTTACATAATTCCAGTTGGAGACGATAGCCCTATGGGTTACCTAACTATTGGCTTTGGTTTTACATAATTTCATGTTATATAACTCAATTTATGGACAATTTTGTAAACTGTGACAGCATAAATCCGAAAAACTAACTAGGATGTTTCGGTTAGCATTTTAGTAAGCCGAAACATGCCGTCGGGACTATCAAATTTTGATATGTGGTAGCTACATGAGTATTCTATATTCTCTGAAAATTTCATATTTTTTGGTGATCGTTTTCTATGTCAAATGAATTTTTGTTAATCCATGACTAAGTGAAGTTTTGAAATTTTTTTTTCTTTTTTTTCCACTTTGCCTCATAACTCGGCAAAGTTAGTATTAAAAAAAATAATAATAAAAATTATTTTCCCAAATGAATTTCTCGAGTTACTCGAGAAACCAAAAACAAAAATTTGTTTCTCGAGAATGTCAAAAAAAAAAAATATAAGTAAAAAAAAAAAAAAATTTTGACTTTCTCGAGTAAATTGAGAAAGTAAATAGAATGAAAAAAAATTAAAAATTTTTTTTTTTTTACTTTTTCTAGTAACTCGAGAAAGTAAAAAAAAAAAAAAAAATTATATTTTTTTTTACTTTCTCGAGTAAATAAAAATAATAATTTCTTCTTCTCGAGTCTTTTTTTCTTCTCGAGTCTTTTCTTTTTTTTTCTTCTTCTCGAGTTACTCGAGAAGAAGAAGGAAAAAAAATTCTTCTTCTCGAGTAACTCGAGAAGATACTCGAGAAGAAGTCTTCTTCTCGAGTTAACTCGAGGAGAAGAAGGGGAAAAAAAAAATTACTCTAGAAGAATAAAAATAAAAATAAAATTATTTTCCTTCTTCTCGAGTAACTCGAGAAGAAGAAGAAAAAAAATTTCTTTCTTCCACTTTGCCGAGGGTTTGAAAAAGTTTTTCATTTTTTTTTTTTTAGTAATTTGCACTTTTAGTCCACAATCTTTTCATTTATAACAAATTTACCCGCAATCTTTTTTTTAACATTGGCCATCCCCGACCTTTGAATTTTGTTGTAAATTTTATTTTGTCCTCTTTTTTAAATATAAAAAAAACTAATAACAACAAAATAAAATAAATATGTAAATGAAGTCCTACAACTTTTAAAAAGTAGCCTATTTTGATTTTGACATTTTTTCATTTTTTTAATTTGCACTTTTGGTCCAAACCTTTCAAATTTGTAACTAATCTACCCCAACTTTTTTTTTGGCATTGGCCATCAAACTATCACCCTTTTGTCCTACATATTTGCATTAAATTTTTATAAAATCAGCTTTTGTTGACTTTGCTATTTTTTTTTTTTTAAGATTTGGTTTTGGTTTTGTCGAGTAACTCTAAAAAAAAATGCAATAAAGAAAAAAAAATACAAAATTTGTCGATAACCCAACTTTTTTTTTTTTATTTCGATTTTAATTCAGTTTACCTTTTGAATTGTAAGGTAAATTTTTATATTTTCAAAAAAAATTTTTACATATTATTCTAAATAAATGCAAAGATATGTTTAAGAATCAATTTTTTTTTCGAGTAGCTCGACAACCTATCATGACAAAAAAATTTTAAA
This sequence comes from Forsythia suspensa, assembly GCA_023638005.1. Lineage (NCBI taxonomy): Eukaryota > Viridiplantae > Streptophyta > Magnoliopsida > Lamiales > Oleaceae > Forsythia > Forsythia suspensa. The sequence goes on from CM042671.1 coordinate 37,033,387, forward strand.
AAAAAGTCAAATTGAGCTTTCAACAAAATTTAAATGTTGGGGATGGTCAATGGTAAAAAATAAAAATTATGGGTGAATTAGTTACAAATATAAAAAGTTGGGACTAAAAGCGCAAATTAACAAAAAAAAGTAAATTTGTCAAATTCAAATTTACTTGACAAAGCCCAAAAAAGGAGGAAAAAATTGAAAAAACTCGACAAAAATGAAAAAAATGCGGTTAAAAGGATTAATCTAATTTAAAAAAAAGCAGGTGTCAAAATTGATGTCGAGTAACTCGACCAAATTATTTTTAATAAATTATTGTTGAATAACTTGACAAAGCAAAGACATTAATTTTATTATAAAAAAAAATATTTGTCGAGTAACTTGACAAAAATCCAAAAAAATGGTCAAATTGAACTTTCAACAAAATTTAAATATTGGGAATGGCCAATGACATAAAAATAAAATTATGGGTAAATTAGTTAAAAATTTAAAAGTTGGGACCAAAATAACAATTAAAAAAAAAAAAATTTAACTTTGTCGAGTTCTTGGACAAAGTTCTTGAATGTTTTTTTTTCCCCACTTTGTCGAAGTTACTCGACAAAGTGTTCAAAAAAATTTTTTTTTTTTTTTGCTTCCTCGACAAAGTGGTAAATTGTTTGAAATTAAATTTTTTTTTTTTTGGGCCACTTTGTCGAGTTCCTCGACAAAGTGGTAAAGTGGGAATATTTTTTTTTTTTTTTTTTGGCTTACTCGACAAAGTGGGAAAGAGTTTGAATTTTTTTTTTTTTTAATGATGTGAACGTGAAAGGTTTTGCTAAACTTCATGTTTATCTAAGCTACAGTTTTCTGTTGTCCAACTCAAATATATACTGCACCTTATAAATTAAGTATTTTTAATAATTCCGGTTGGAGACGATAGCCCTATGGGTTACCTAACCATTGGCTTTGGTTTCACATAATTTCATGTTATATAACTCAAGTTATGGACAATTTTGTAACCGCGATCGCATGAATCCGAAAACCCATAGGATGTTTGGTGAGCATTTTAGTAAGCGAAAACATGCCGCCGACTATCAAATTTTGATATGTGGTAGCTAAATGAGTATTCTATGTTCCCTAAAAATTTCATATTTTTCGGTGATCGTTTTTATGTCAAAGAAATTTTTGTTACTCCTTCACCAAAATTTGATAGTTCGACGACATATTTCGACACTAAAATGCTCACCGAAACATCCTAGACAGTTTCGGATTCATACAATCATAGCTTTACAAAATTGTCCATAACTTGAGTTATATAATATGAAATTATGTGAAACTAAAGCCAATGGTTAGGTAACCCATATGGCTATCATCTCCAACTGGAATTATGTAAAAATAGTTAATTTATAAGATGCAGTATATTTTTGAGTTGGACAACAGAAAACTGTAGCTTAGATAAACATGAAGTTTAGCAAAACCTTTCAAGTTCACATCATTAACGTGTAACCAAAACATGGGAATCCACCAAAACTACCACAAAACCAAGGTCCACAAAATTTTAAAAAGATATTTATACTACTTAAAGTTTTTGATTGGTTTATAATAGTGATTTCGACATCGTCGGCATGAATGAATTCAAAAACCGCTAGGAGGTTTCGGTCGATGATTTTAGTATGCTTAAACATGCCGTCGGACTACCAATTTTTAATATGTGGTAGCTACCGAGGTATTATATGTCCCCCGAAAATTTCATATTGTTCGAAGATCGTTTTCTATGTCAAATAATTTTTTTTACAAAAAAATTGAGCTAAAAGCCCACACAAAATAAAAAAAAAAAATTATTTCAAAGACTTTGTCGAGGAAGTAAAAAAAAAAAAAAAAATTCAAACTCTTTCCCACTTTGTCCAATAAGCCAAATATATATATATATATAAATATATACTAGTTTTGGCTACGTGCAATGCACGTATGTAAAAAAAATCAGGGGAAAATTTTAGAATTATTCATACAATCATTTTTAACCAATTACATAAGTGAAAGGATTAGGCGTGGTTGTGTTGTATAATAACATAAATATACACTTAAAATATGTTAGAGAATTTGTAAAATTGATGGCTACCTGGAATGCAAATATGAAAAAAATGTAGTGATTTTTAAAATAAAATAAAAATTAAAATGGGTAATTTAATATGTATAAAAAAATTTCAAATTAAAATGTTTATTTGACAAAAAGAAAAAAAAAAAAAAAATTTGGTTGCCGAGATGCTTCACCAAGCAATGAATTTGATTATGGAGTTGCTCGTTCAATTTGCCATTTCACGGTCGTGGAGAAATTCTTGAATTGTATTTTTAGCATTTATTTAGAATAATTTGTAAAAGGTAATTCAACAAAACAAGATTAGTAAAAAATTTAATGAAAATTAAGTGTAAAAGAAAAAAAAAAGAAAAGAAAAAAAAAAGGTTGTAGGCATATCCCAACGATTTTAAAACAATAGGGACCTTTTGTGCAATTATTCCTTAAAAAAAAGAGAAAACAGTAAAATCATTTCATGAATAGTAAAATCATTTGTTGTCGAACAATCTCGGCAATCAATTTGATTGCCGAGAATCTGCTCATCTTTTTTTTTTCCATTGTGTCAAAGACAATGGGCTTAAAAACAATTGGTGAACGAAGAAAGATCATTGCCGAGTTGCTCGGCAATGAACAATTCATTGCCGAGAATTTTCTTCGTTGACGCTTTTAAAACAATAGAGATCTTTTGTGCAATTATTCCTTAAAAAAAAAAATTAATTAAGCCATCTCGGCAATCAATTGATTGTCGAGGTGGCTCGATTACTATTCACAATAATCGTTTGCCAAAGTTCCGTAATAATATTCTTTGTGCTATTAGTAATATAAATTTTGAAGATATAGAATCCAAGTGAAATCAAGTGAACTTAAAGGAGAAAGAAGTCAATAAAATTATGAGTGATGAAAATTGCTAGCAGCAAAGACTTTACCTTCCCATGGAAAGAATACCTCTTACATGTTTGACATCACTGAATTCACCAACAACAGTTTTGTCACCTTCCGACTTCTGCACTGCATTCATAGGAGCACTTCTTCCTCCGACGACATCCGCTACCTGGGCAACAAACCCTCTATCTACCTTTACAGTCAACAATTTCTGTTACTCACTTTGCATTGTCATAATCAACATGTCAAAAGTATTAACTTTTCTCAGTCCAAAGAATCACCTGAAAATAGTGATTGGTATTATAGCATCCCAGTCGAACAAGCTTGAAGATGTGTTCAACAGTTTTTGGTGCAACACTTGGGTAGAAACCAAATTCGATGTCCCCATAATTTGTCTGCATATGAAGCACATCATACCATTCAATTTGCTTATTTGCTTAAGATAAAATAAAAAAAATGAATAAAAAAATTGAATGAAAATGTGTAAAAAAAAAAAAAAAATCATTCAATTTGCCACCAAGAGTTCACAGCGTAGATTTTGAATGGTATTTTTTAGCATTTATTTAGAATAATTTGTAAAAGGTAAAATAAAAAAAACAAGATTAGTAAAAAATTGAATGAAAATTAAGTGTAAAAGAAAAAAAAAAAGAAAAATAAATTAAAGATTTTTTTTTTAAAATTTTTGACATATTCCAATGATTTTAAAACAATAGGGACCTTTTGTGCAATTATTCCTTTAAAAAAAAAAGTTAAACACTGTTCATTGATTGCCGAGCCACCTCGGCAATCAAAATTGATTGCCGAGATGGCTCGGCAATCATCACTAAAATTTTTTTTTTTATTTATTTTTTTTTATTTTATTGTGTGCTTAAAAAAAAAATGGTGAACAGTAAAATACAAATTTCACTACTTTTTGGCTCATATCTTCACCATCTATTGGTTTTACATGATCTAGTTTTTCAATTGGGACCTTTCCAGATATCTGATTAGCCATATTCAAGTTTTGTCTGCTCTTATGAGAACAGGATTGGATGGAACAATTTGTGTTGTTGTTACTGTACTTACTCAAGTTAAGAAGATAACAATAAGAAGATGCCTCGAGCATTGGATGCCCTACTTGCTAAAGCCTAACAAGTTGTGGCCAAAACAACATTATTAATAATGTTTTTTCATAGAGGCAGCTTCAGAGAAAACTTGTGAAAAATACACAAAATTTGACCTTATCACCTTTCCAATTAAAATTTATATATATGTTAAAGAAAAGGATGATTACTTTACATTGTGATGAATAAGAAAATACAGATCCAACTCTTAAGGCACTGAAAAGTAGACTGCAGCAAATCAATTTTCTTTCTCCTAATATTCCCAGTTTCAGCAGCAACAAAGAGTTCTATCCCAAAAAATGTCTTAAAGAAATAGATATTATACTGGTAAATTAAAGAAGAATCTCAGTATATGAAAGTGATAGTACAATTCCATGTTCAACAAAAGTACATATGGAGGAACGCAGGCACTGAATTTCCTACTACCAATAAAAGTTAACAATACTGATACAGTCATACAGAAATGGTGCTATTATTGTAACCCTATACGCCTTGACTGATCATCAAATGAGCAATTTTTTTGCTGGCAAACTTCGTAGCTGGAGATAGAAGAAGAGTAAACAAGAGAACTTATATCTCCCCAGCTACAACTTTCTTGAGAAGTACTGTTGCTGCTAATCATGTCCATTGTTCTATGTAATTGTTGTGGATTAATGTTTCCATTGAAGAGGACCTCGTCGAGCTCTCCGAGAATGTTATTAGTTCCTTGAAAATAGTGGTCTGCAGATACTCCATTGATGGCATAGTAATCGCTCATCAATGGTGAGCATGTGCTATTTATTAAACTTGTGCATGTCGAAAAAGTAGTATCTGAAGAGTATAGAGTAGAGGTGTTGATTCCAGTGTTGTTTGGTTGTTGATGATCATAAGAAAATATGTCTCCCAACTGGACAATCAAATTACCGGTGAGGGATTCCTGCCCTTTGATGTGAGATGATGTTTGTGTTCCATAGGCCACTGAAAAGGGTTGGGCAGCTGCCGAGCAGCTCGGCAACCACAATTGGTTGCCGAGTAGCTCGGCAACAGGCGTGGTTGGTTGCCGAGCAGCTCGGCAACCACGCTGGTTGCCATGCAATTTTTAATTTTTTTTTTCCCAATTCGATTTAAATTTTTATGGGTTTAGGCTTTCGATTCGGTCTTTCATTTGGTCGTTTCTTTGTCTTCTTCTATCTTTCAGTTTTCTATACATACAACACCGTCTGCAATTGTGTACTTTCCACCTCCACTCACATTTCCAGCAGATTTTCACTCTCTCTATATACATACATAATTTATATGCGTTTGTATATCATCATCTGAATTTTGGGCTCGAATTAAGGTAAAGTGCATTTCCAATACTGAGATCTCCAAAATCAACACAGCCAGATATCAAAATCACATAAGTAACATAATTAGGCACTACATTCAAACCAAAAGAGGCCCTCAACATTTTAATAAACAACATCAAACCCACATCAAAATCCCTCCTTTTAACATACCCAGATATCTTCTATCAAATGTAAACATCGGCATAATTCATTAAATTAATGTAACCCATGTAAAACTCACAAGACTGTTCAATATATTCACATTACAATCCATGCCAAGCTTCACAACATGACAATTGTATTGACTTACCCTCAACAAAAAGCACGAGCGTTGTTACAAGCTTTAATCAAAGAAGCATAAATAAAAGGATCATTGTGAAATTGTAAATGGGATTTCTCATTGGAATTTTTGCACGGGTGAATAGCATTTCTTGGAATAAAGATAGTGCCTTTAACGGGTTGGTATTTGAGGTGTGCCTGATCATGTGATTCCATTTGAGAGAGCAGTTTTTGGGTTCTTGGATTTGGTGGAAAATGGTGGTTGCATGTGGGAAGGTTGAGGGGTTTGAGAGGTAAAGTTGGAGGAGGGAGAGGAGAGTTGAGCGGCAATGATGGTGGAGGCCGGTGGTAATGAGTTGAGAGTGGAGTTGGAGAAGTTGGCGGCAATCAATTTGATTGTTTGAGATGGCTCGACAATCAAATTGGGCTCAATTGCCGAGCCATCTCGGCAATCAATTTGATTGCCGAGATGGCTCGACAATCCATTTGATTGCCGAGCAATTTTACTTTTTATTAATTATTTTTTTAAAAAATTTTTATTGTATCAAAGAAAATGGCCTTTAAAAAAAAAATTGGTGAACCATACAAAGGTATATATACATTTGATCTATTTCTTTTTTTTTTTTATATGTTGGATCTTTTGGATTTTCCGGATATGTGGATTATGCAATAATCTTATGCGATTCAATTAAATTTATGGCGTGCAAATCATATTGTTCTTGATTTGATTCTCACATTCATGGGGATCGATCGTTCTTTGTGATTATCGATGAATTGTAATCAAATTGTGTGTTCATATTTTGCTTCTTTAAAATTCTTTGGTTTGATGGAAGATTATTGAATTCTTTGGCAATTGAATACGGGATGCAGAAAAGATGGAATCGGATCTAAAAAAAAAAAATTTAAGTGATTGCCGAGCCACCTCGGCAATCAATTCTTAAATTTTATTGTGTCAAAGAAAATGGGCTTAAAAAAAAAATTGGTGAACCATACAAAGGTATATATACATTTGATCTATTTTTTTTTTATGTTGGATCTTTTGGATTTTCCGGATATCTGGATTATGCAATAATCTTATGTGATTCAATTAAATTTATGGCGTGCAAATCATATTGTTCTTGATTTAATTCTCACATTTGCGGGATCTCGACCGTTCTTTGTGATTATCGAGAAATTGTAATCAAATTGTGTGTTCAATTTGCGAGTATTTTGCTTCTTTAAAATTCTTTGGTTTGATGGAAGATTATTGAATTCTTTGGCAATTGAATACGGGATGCGAGAAAAGATGGAATCGGATCTTAAAAAAAAAAAAAATTTAAGTGATTGCCGAGGCATCTTGGCAATCAATTGCCGAGCCACCTCGGCAATCAATTGATTGCCGAGGTGGAACAGTGTGTATTTAAATTTTTTTTTTTAGGATTAATTGCACAAAAAGTCCCTATTGTTTTAAAGGAATAATGGCACAAAAGTCCCTATTTTACTATTCACATTTTTTTTTTTTTTTTAATGTGGCAACATTATAAAAATAAAAACATTCAATTTAAGATAAAAAAAAAGATTAATAAAAAATTGAATGAAAATGTGTAAAAAAAAAAAAAACATTCAATTTGCTACCAAGATTTCACAGTGCGTGGATTTTGAAATTCTTGAATGGCATTTTTTAGTATTTATTTAGAATAATTTGTAAATGGTAAAATAAAAACAAGATTAGTAAAAAATTGAATGAAAATTAAGTGTGAAAGAAAAAAAAAAAAGAAAAATAAATTAAAGATTTTTTTTTTTTAGGTTGTGGGCATATTACAACGATTTTAAAACAATAGGGACCTTTTGTGCAATTATTTCTTATTAAAAACAAAACAAAACAAAACAAAAACAAAAACAATTGGATTTATTGTTCATGGCTCACGTGTAAACAAAACATGGGATTCCACCAAACACACAAAAGTCAAGAATTGCGGCTAGGTGAGATTTGGACAAAACTAAGAATAGTAAAATATCAAAACTACGTCGTGTTGGACGGAAAAACGCTTCTGATAAAAAAATTAAGACACTTATATAATTGTAAGGATATATATATATATATATATATATATATATATATATATGTCTCTTTCGGCAAATTTCTTGAATAATTGCGACATCTTTGGCGAAATTTTCAATGTCATCTGATTCTTTTAAAGCTTCTTGCGAATTTTCAAAAAGTAAAAATCTTCCCGATCTCATCTCGAAAAAATCATGCATGAAGAAATGAATTACGGATTGTCGTCTTTTGTTTGGAAGAGAATCTGAAAAATCTGCAACTTTCTTTGTTCTATGTATCAAGATTGTGTTTTGCTGTAGGGGAAAATGACATTCCCGAGTCTGAATTATCACAACCTAGTCTTTCATTTTCTCCTCTAAAATTACATCTCTTACCTCGAATTCTCTCGATTTCTCACAGTTACGGATTCGAACACTGAATTTCTTTTTCTTTGTTACTTGCTTTCTTTGTAACAATTTTTTCTAAGACTTTTTCGATTTTTTCTTCAAGATTTTTCTCTTCTTTCTTTTTACTTTTATTCTTTTTTGAAACAATTCTTCTTTTCAAAATTTTTTCATTCTTTTGATACTTTTCTATTTGGGAAAGAAGTCTTTCTCTGAAAAATAAAGCTGTCATTTGGGTCTTGGCTATCTTGAAGGATCTCTTTTCCTTTGAAAATCTGGGTGTTTGGGTTTCGAATTACGGCTTCAAATTTGAATCTGGGTTAAATGTTACGGGCTTTGAGATGGGCTTGCAGAATAATTAACTAATAAATCAAACTTCTTGCCACCGGGTGGCCAAGTAAATCCTGGTTTGGAGTGCATTACGAAGGAGTAGGAAATCAGCAGTTCCACGAGTCTGTTGAACTTTAGGCAAGTCCATGACCATTAACGGGTTTGATGAGTCTTTCTGGGTTACTGCTTTGAACCGGACTAGCTCTTGACTTAAGCGGCTCGGTGGTACCTTTTGGATAGATCATCTTTAAGTTCACAACTTCTTTTTCTAATGAAGCAATTTTCTTTTGTAAAGAAATTCTTTCTAAAATTAATGCTTCATTTGATTCATTCAAAATTTTAAAATTCTTTTGCATACACTCGCGGTGAGTGCAAAAATCTTTTGTCTTTACTAGGGAGAAGTCTAATGGTGCATCTTGAAAATTTCTTAATGAAGGAGAAATAAAGAAATTTAAACCTATGAGATGTATGCACAATCTAATGCTTCTTGGAAACTTGTAAAGCCTTTATAAAGAGGGTCTTTAAAATTATTAATGTTTTCAACTACTTCTATCCGGTGTGGAAAATTCACGGTGTCTTTCCTTTGATGACTACATAAAATTTAAACTTATTCTTATTATGATTAAAGAATTCTGATAATGCATTCATACATGCAAGGAAATATTTCTGGTCTTTTGGATTCTTATTATAAGAGATCCATAAATTGTCTAAAATGCACTTCTCTTCTTTTGATAAAGAAATATGTGGAAAAACTTTGAAAGAAATATTACTTGTAGGAAAGCAAATAAGTTCTTGATTACCAAATCTAAGCTTGTCTTGATAAAATAGTCTGTTCTGACTAGATGAAGTCTGAAGTAAAGCAGAAGAAGCAAAGGAATTCCCTGGCGGGATTCCTGGTCTCAAAGGAGGTCTGGACATCTGTAAAGGAAAACAAAACTGTTAGTTCAAAAATCTTTAGAAATAATCATTCTGCTTAAGATGTCTGCTGCCTTATTATCTATTCCTTTAATATGCTCAAAATCTATACTAATTCCTGTATTTGTAATTCTATCTACAAAATTCAGCCATCTTCTTCTACTACTTTTCTTTGAATCTAATTTAAGCTTATTATAAAAAGAAACTATTGCTGCGCAATCAGTTCTAATCAGAATTTCTTTTCTAGAAATTATAAACAACTCAAAACTATCTAAAGCATAATTAATTGCAAGTAATTCTGCATCTATACTACTTAAATTACCTTTTTCTTTATAGCTACCGCTATTGTATCTACAAATTCTCTCTGTACTTTTATCTGCGTACTTGTTAGGCTTACATAAAAGTATGGCTCCCCATCCTAAAATACTACCGTCTGTTTCTATAATTAAGAAATCTGTGTCTAGGGGCATTGCTAGTTCTGGCAAACTTTTAATTCTATTTTTAATCTCTTGGACTAATTTAACATCTTCTAGATTAAAATGTCTTTGTCCTGTAGGAGATGTCTTAGAGTATAAAGGTCCTGCGATTTTTCCTAAGTCTTTGATAAAGGGTCTCACATAATTGACTAATCCTAAAAATTTCTGGATTTGTTTCAAGTCTTCTAGCTTGTCTGGAAATTCTAATGCTTTCTGTGCTATGTGAGGCTGTAAAGAAATTTTTCCTTGGCCTATATTAACTCCTAAGAAATCTATAAATTCTTTAAAAAGGACCATCTTTTTCTTACTAATTATCAATCCATGATTAATAAATTCTGAAAATATAATTTGCAAGTGTCCTCTATGTTCTCTCCTATTTTTACTGAAAACTAGAATATCGTCTATGTAAGTTACTACAAACTTACTATGTTTATTAAAAATACTATCCATCTTTCTTTGGAAAATGCCTGGGGCGTTCTTTAATCCAAATGGCATGACTAACCATTCAAAGTGTCCTTCTGGACATGTGAATGCTGTCCATTCTATACTATCAGGATGCATCTTGACTTGCCAAAATCCTGACTTAAGATCAAACTTACTAAAAATCTTACAACTTTGAATTCTATTGATAAGAACAGTCTTGTCTGGTAATTTATAGGCATCATCTATAGTATTATCATTAAGTCTTTTATAATTAAAAACCATCCTACTTTTACCTCTTACTATCTCTGAATGTTTTCTTACAATAAAAGCAAATTGATCTATAGGGGATGTGTCGATTTTCTAATTACTCCTAACTTAAGTAAGTCTTGAGTATGCATCTTAAAGTCTTCAAGATCTAAATTTGTTGCTTCTATATTCTTACATCTAATTATGTATTCGGATTCTTAATCTTAATCTCACATGTTACCTTGTCTTTTCCCCAAATTTTTAAAACATTCTCTCCTAAAATTTCCATTTTTCTAACTTAGATATTAAACTTTCTATATCCTGCATTACATTGAGAGTATAATAAATCTTTTCATTATCTAAAAAAGTCTATTGGGTCAAAATCGAGATTCTTCTAAATTATTAAATTCATTTTCTAATTCATCCTCTTCTAAATTACGATTTTCTATATGTTCTACTAATTGACACTCTCTTTCTAACTTACAGGGGACATTCTTTCTTACTACTACTACCACCACCACGCTTCTCGAGCACTCTCGATGGAAAATAAATAGTCGGTCTGTGTACAAATAATGTATGTTTTGAAAATGTATAAAATCTTTACTAATTGTAATACTACCATTGTCTTTTAATAAAAAACTTAATCCTAAGATAAAGTCTCGAGTCTTTAAGATTTAATGGTCTAACCCACGTTGAATCTCTTGGTAAAGTATATTCTATACTTAGTCCACAATTAGTTTCAAAACTAATCTTACTATTAGGTCTTAATAAATCTGTATAAGTATAATGCTTACCGTCCATTTGTTGGGCTTCAATTGGACTTTTAGCAAAGACATGTCCTAAAAGACTTAATAGTTATGATAAGAAGAGCACATTAGTAGAATGTACTAATGAAGATTTAATTCAGTTAGATGAATATATTTCGCACCTTCGAATCTATTTATAGTATTATTTCTATAGAAGATAATGTAGAAATTCAAGAAAATTGAGACTCACGAAGTTTTAGATGAATTCTCAAATTTGAGTTAGTGAAGATTCGAATCAAAGAAGACTTAGATTTCGTCTGAGACTTCATTAGATGAATGTAATCATAATTGGTTAAAAAGAACAGGTGCTGATAGTACATCATGTTTTATTTGTAATTGGTATCCAAATTAGAAAGCTTAGAGCTAAGTGTTTAGAATGTTATAAAGAAGCTTGTATTAAATGTTTAGAAGAAAACAATTTAATTGAGAAAGAAGACATTAAGCCAGAAATTACAATAGAACAAATTGAGATTTCAGAAATAAGAATTCTTAGAAGAAGAATTGAAAACATAGAAGATATCACGTAAATTATTAGTTCGAGATTAGAAATCCTAGAATCTAATAATAAAGGTAAAGCAATAGTGTTAGAAGAATCAATTCAAAAGAATCAATTTCGGAAAATCCGAATTAGTTCGAGATAGTTTGTAATTGAGGAAAAGCTTAAAAGTATTAAAGTTAAATGCCGATTAGGATAGGAGAATATGTTATTAAATGTTTAGGGTTAATAGACTCGGTTGTACTAATTGTATAATTAATAAGAAATTAATCCCGATAGATACTTAGTAAAGGCTAAAAAGTCCAATTGAAGCCCAACAAATGGATGATAAGCATTATACTTATACTGATTTATTAAGACCTAATAGTAAGATTAGTTTTGAAACTAATTGTGGACTAAGTATAGAATATACTTTACCAAGAGATTCAACGTGGGTTAGACCATTAAATCTTAAAGACTCAGACTTTATCTTAGGATTAAGTTTTTTATTAAAAGACAATGGTAGTATTACAATTAGTAAAGATTTTATACATTTTCAAAAACATACATTATTTAGCCCTGCACTGACTATTTATTTTCCATCAGAGTGCTCAGAGAAGCGTGGTGGTAGTAGTAGTAAGAAAGAATGTCCCTGTAAGTTAGAAAGAGAGTGTCAATTAGTAGAACATATAGAAAATCAGAATTTAGAAGAGGATGAATTAGAAAATGAATTTAATAATTTAGAAGAATCTGATTTTGACCCAATAGACTTTTTAGATAATGAAAAGATTTATTATACTCTCACAATGTAGCAGGATATAGAAAGTTTAATATCTAAGTTAGAAAAATGGAAATTTTAGGAGAGAATGTTTTAAAATACTGGGAAAAAGACAAGGTAACATGTGAGATTAAGATTAAGAATCCAGAATACATAATTAGATGTAAGAATATAGAAGCAACAAATTTAGATCTTGAAGACTTTAAGATGCATACTCAAGACTTACTTAAGTTAGGAGTAATTAGAAAATCAGACAGTCCCCATAGATCAGCTGCTTTTATTGTAAGAAAACATTCAGAGATAGTAAGAGGTAAAAGTAGGATGGTTTTTAATTATAAAAGACTTAATGATAATACTATAGATGATGCCTATAAATTACCGACAAAGATCGTTTTATCAATAGAATTCAAAGTTGTAAGATTTTTAGTAAGTTTGATCTTAAGTCAGGATTTTGGCAAGTCAAGATGCATCCTGATAGTATAGAATGGACAGCATTCACATGTCCAGAAGGACACTTTGAATGGTTAGTCATGCCATTTGGATTAAAGAAACGCCTGGCATTTTCCAAAGAAAGATGGATAGTATTTTTAATAAACATAGTAAGTTTGTAGTAACTTACATAGATTTATATTCTAGTTTTCGGTAAAAATAGGAGAGAACATAGAGGACACTTGCAAATTATATTTTCGAATTTATTAATCATGGATTGATAATTAGTAAGAAAAAGATGGTCCTTTTAAAAGATTTATAGATTTCTTAGGAGTTAATATAGGCCAAGGAAAAATTTCTTTACTGACCTCACATAGCATGAAAAGCATTAGAATTTCCGATGTTAGAAGACTTGAAACAAATCCGAAATTTTTAGGATTAGTCAATTATGCGAGACCACTTTATCAAAGACTTAGGAAAAATCGCAGGACCTTTATATTCTAAGACATCTCCTCTGAGACAAAGACATTTTAATCTAGAAGATGTTAAATTAGTCCAAGAGATTAAAAATAGAATTAAAAGTTTGCTGTAACTAGCATGCCCCCCCCAGACACGATTTCTTAATTATAGAAACAGACGGTAGTATTTTAGGATGGGGAGCCATACTTTTATGTAAGCTAACAAGTGCACGCAGATAAAAGTACAGAGAGAATTTGTAGATACAATAGCGGTAGCTATAAAGAAAAAGGTAATTTAAGTAGTATAGATGCGTAATTACTTGCAATTAATTATGCTTTAGATAGTTTTGAGTTGTTTATAATTTCTAGAAAAGAAATTGATTAGAACCGATTATGCACGACAATAGTTTCTTTTTATAATAAGCTTAAATTAGATTCAAAGAAAAGTAGTAGAAGAAGATGGTGAATTTTGTAGATAGAATTACAAATACGTGAATTAGTATAGATTTTGAGCATATTAAAGGAATAGATAATAAGGCGTGAGACATCTTAAGCGTAATGATTATTTCTAAAGATTTTGAACCAACAGCTTTTGTTTTCCTTTTACGATGTCCGGACCTCCTTTGAGACCGTGAATCCCGCCAGGAATTCCTTTGCTTCTTCCGCTTTACTTGGACTTCATCTAGTCGAGCAGACTATTTTATCAAGACAAGCTTAGATTTGGTAATCAAGAACTTATTTGCTTTCCTACAAGTAATATTTCTTTCAAAGTTTTTCCACATATTTCTTTATCAAAAGAAGAGAAGTGCATTTTAGACAATTTATGGATCTCTTATAATAAGAATCCAAAAGACCAGAAATATTTCCTTGCATGTATGAATGCATTATCAGAATTCTTTAATCAGAATAAGAATAAGTTTAAATTTTATGTAGTCATCAAAGGAAAGACACCAGGAATTTTCCACACCTGGATAGAAGTAGTTGAAAACATTAATAATTTTAAAGACCCTCTTTATAAAGGCTTTACAAGTTTCCAAGAAGCATTAGATTGTGCCAGACATCTCATAGGTTTAAATTTCTTTATTTCTCCTTCATTAAGAAATTTTCAAGATGCACCATTAGACTTCTCCCCTAGTAAAGACAAAAAGATTTTTTGCACTCACTGCGAGTGTATGCAAAAGAATTTTAAAATTTTGAATGAATCAAATGAAGCATTAATTTTAGAAAGAATTTCTTTACAAAAGAAAATTGCTTCATTAGAAAAAGAAGTTGTGAACTTAAAAATGATCTATCCAAAAGGTACTCTTGAGCCGCTAAGTCGGAGCTAGTCCGGTTCAACGGTAACCCAGAAAGACTCATCAAACCCGTTAATGGTCGTGGACTTGCCCAAAGTTCAACAGACTCGTGGAACTGCTGATTTCCTACTCCTTCGAATGCACCCAAACACGGGATTTACTTGGCCACCCAAAGGCAAGAAGTTTGATTTATTAGTTAATTATTCGCAAGCCCATCTCAAAGCCCGAACATTTAACCCGATTCAAATTTCGAAGCCCGTAATTGTAAACCCAAAACACCAGAGATTTCCAAAGGAAAAGAGATCCTTCAAGATAGCCAAGACCCAAATGACAGTTTATTTCAGTAGAAAGACTTCTTTCCCAAATAGAAAAGTATCAAAAGAATGAAAAATTTTGAAAAGAAGAATTGTTTCAAAAAGAATAAAAGTAAAAAGAAAGAAGAGAAAATCTTGAAGAAAAAATCGAAAAGTCTTAGAAAAAAATTGTTACAAAGAAAGCAAGTAACAAAGAAAAGAAATTCAAAGGTTCAATCCGTAACCGTAGAAATCAGAGAATTGAAGATGAATTTTAGAGGAGAAAATGAAAGACTAGGTTGTGATAATTCAGACTCGGGAATGTCATTTTCCCCTACAACAGAACACAATCTTGATACATAGAACAAAGAAAGTTGCAGATTTTTCAGATTCTCTTCCAAACAAAAGACGACAATCCGTAATTCATTTCTTACAGCATGCATTTTTCGGATGAGATCGGAAGATTTTTACTTTTTGAAAATTCATAAGAAGCCGAAAAGAATCTGTCTGAGACATTGAAAATTTCGCCAAAGATGCTTGCAATTATTCAAGAAATTTGCCGAAAGAGAAAATGCAGAAAAAGACAAAAGAAACTGCTCCTTTTGAATTTCAAATAAGACGAATTTCAATCGACATGAAAAAGTTTTGTCGGAAGAAATTTTTCAAAGATGCTCGATAAGGTCAGTAGAACTTTTGAATTTTTAGACACCGCCAAAAGAAGATGTTGAAAAATCTGTAAATGCCGACATACTTGATCGATTGCAAAAGATTTCTCATTTCAAGACTTGGCGGATGTTTCTCGGTGAAACGCGTGCCAATTTCAAATGTAAAGATTAGACGAAAAGTTTAGATGCTTATCTTTTAGATTTACTTTAGATCAAGTTTCGCTCCCAAGAATGTTATTATATAAGGGAAGTTTTCATTTGAGAAAAGCATGGTTCAATCGGTCAATCTCTTAACACCCCAAAAAACCTTTGCTCTCTCAAAACCTCTTGTATAAGCAAAATTCTCAATCCAAATTAGAAAGCTTGTATTCGTATATGTTCATAACTTTGTAATTTAAAGTTTTCATTAGAATTCGGGATTTTCCGAAAGGAAATCTTAGTAGTATTTTCTTTTTATGTATTGACATCTCTCCAAAAATGTTTACATTATTGTAATTTTTATGAAATTATATTTGATAGTTTGTTGAAATGTTTTGTTGATATTTTGTTGTATCAATCATTTCATCCTATGCATGTTATAAAAGCATAACTTGATTTTTAGAAGCCATACTGTTTCTAAGTTAATCCCGAGTGACCCAAATGAGTAAGGATTGTAGGCGGAGTGAGCCTTAGATGTCCTTTAGATGTTGGGGAAAAGGAATCAATTGATTTAGAAATTTATTAAGGAGTGCCAGGTGGTAACCTTAATGAAAGAAATCGGTTCAAGTTAACATGTCTTAGGTGGTGATATTTGTTTTGGTATTTATATTTCCGTTAAAAAAAAAAAAAAAAAAAAAAAAAAAGGAGATTTGTTAAGAACATTTAAAAGAATTTATGAAAAGGGAAGTACCAGAGTAGGATATACAAAAATTTGAAAAACAAAAATTTTATGAACTTACCGAATAAAAGCCTCTACATCGTAACCAACTTTATCAAGCAATATTTATATTATATCGCCTCCAAAAATTCTAGAAGAATTTAATTATCTCATTAAGAGAACATAAGAAAGAATTAGAACTTGTAAGAAACAGAATAGGAACTAATTTTAAATTATTAGATTTAAAATTTAGAAGATTTCCAGAAGTAAACTCCTATTTACTTGAAAGAACTATAATAGAACAGAATAAAGACATAACCTTTTAGAACAAATAATTGAAGAAATAGAAATAATTTTAGAAGAAAAACTATAAATCGTAATATCAATTTATTGAGTTTCTTATAAAAATATCGAAATTATTAGAAATAGAATTTTAATAGACTTCCGCATTAAGCGGATTAAACAAGACCTCTCGCTAACCCCGCCAACTCTGCATCCAACCTTGAGAAAGACCTTCTACGCCAGGTGGGTCGAGTCTCTCTCTTCGCACCCCTTATATATATATATATATATATATATATATTCCCACTTTACCACTTTGTCGGCCAAAAAAAAAAATTAATTAATTAATTTCAAACAATTTACCACTTTGTCGAGGAAGCAAAAAATAAAAAAAAAATTTGAACACTTTATCAAGTAACTCGACAAAGTGGGAAAAAAAAAAAAATTCAAGAACTTTGTCCAGTAACTCGAAAAGTTCAAAAATAATTTATTTTTTTAAATTGTTCTTTTGGTCTCAACTTTTTAAATTTTTAACTAATTTACTCATAATTTTTATTTTTATGTCATTGGCCATCCCCAATATTTAAATTTTGTTGAAAGTCCAATTTGACCATTTTTTTTTTTATTTTTGTCAAGTTACTCGACAAATATTTTTTTTATAATAAAATTAATGTCTTTGGTTTGTCAAGTTATTCAACAATAATTTATTAAAAAATAATTTCGTCGAGTTACTCGACATCAATTTTTGACACTATTTTTTTAAATTAGATTAATCCTTTTACCGCATTTTTTTCATTTTTGTCGAGTTTTTTCAATTTTGTTTCTCTCCTTTTTTTGGGCTTTGTCGAGTAAATTTGAATTTGACAATTTTACTTTCTTTTTTTTTAATTTGCGCTTTTAGTCCCAACTTTTTATATTTGTAACTAACTCACCCACAATTTTTATTTTTTTACCATTGACCATCCCCGACATTTAAATTTTGTTGAAAGCTCAATTTGACTATTTTTTTTTCTTTTTTGTGGAATTTTGTCCTGAATTCTACAATATTCATTTATTTGTCCTAAATTCTACAATGTTAGAATTGTTACACGTGCAACGCACAGACTTAAAACTAGTATGTGTATATATATAATTAAAAATAAAAAAAAATAAAAAAAATTCAAACGTTGGTTTTGAACTATATAGTATATGTTTGCTGAGGTTTAAAAGTAGTTTTTTATAAGATTTTTTAAAAAAAAATTGGCAAAATGTATGGTTGAAAATAAGTTGGAGAAAAAAAATGAGTTTTAAAAATAATGAACCAAACATGCTCATAATCATTGTAATCTAATAATGTATTAAAAACAATCTTTTCATCTCAATTTCAATTTTGACAACCATGATTTGAATTTTAATTTGTTAATAAACAAAGTTAAAACTTTTCCCATTAATTTTTTTTTGTTGAAACTCATTTATCATTCCTTTCAAAAAAAATTGAGATCATCTTTTCACCTTTATATTTAAGTTAACAGATTAAATTCTTAATAAATTTTTAAAAATTTAATGTACAATATGTTGAGAATTGAGACCAATTCCTTTATTGCCCATAAGATCCTTGTTCAAAGAAATATAATGAAACGGAAAAATATAAAAGATAGAAAAAAATTTACGGACTGTCAAAACTTTCACTATATGAAAAATTGTTACAATCATTTAGATTTCATCCACCAAAATCCTCAAGTATCTCAAGAAAAATAATATCTTAAACTTTACCACACCCACAAATTTCTATTCTTTATACAACCCACAAAGAGAACAAGAAAAACAACTTGGATGCTAGGCTTACAATTTTTCTTTCAGAGAATCCTCGGGTCACTACTACAAAAGAAAATAAATTACGTCAATTTATAGTTAACATATGACTTAGATGTTTTCTAAGTTTCAACTATCAAGGTGTCCAAGATTTGAAAACTTGTCTAATTTTAGCCACCAAATATAATATAATATTATATTATATTATATTATATCATATATTTTCCTTTTCAACAATTGGTGCATCTTTTGATTTTGACAAGTTTTGAGAAAATATTCCAACAATCTCCACATTGACGAAAAATCAGTCAAAACACAATCATCTCTTATGCAGCTTTTCATCTCGATACTTAAAAAAAGGATACACTTTGACAATTTTCAATTCTCAAAACAGAGAATCAACATACTCCACCATATAAGTATAATCACTTAGAAAAATGAATTCTAAGAATTTAATCGGCTCGGGTCGAATAAATTTGCTAAAATATTATGGTGCAACTCCCTTGCTTGATTTACTTGGAAGTTCATTAGCCATCGATATCAATTCCACTACACACCTTGCATTAATATCAAGCCAATACCCGTGTGCAAACATGTGGATCCGCTAATAGTAACACATCCTCTATCATGACAACTAGCGCATGCAATGAGGATGTAAATATTTACTCAAGCGATATCATCATTTCCCATAAAGAGAGACATACTGTCCGAATCTAATGTCGATCAGTTAGTCGAGTCAGTTCTACCTTTTGGACAATTTTTCTCACGTGACCAAGTTTTCATTATCTTTGTCGAAACAGAGGTTGATTTTTCTTTCAAAGTCTTGTGCAGTCCAGATTGAATCAAAACATCTATGACTTGTACTTGCCACAAGCCAAAAATGATTCTTCCGTCAAATTTCTCCACGTCATATTTAATAGACATATCTTCTATGTGCGCCAACACTCTAAACGACCTAATGCTTTGATACCACTATTAGGAATTGAGACCAATTCATTTATTGCCTACAAGATCCTTATTTAGAGAAATATAACGAAATGTAAAAAATATAAAAGATGGAGAATTATTTACGGACTATCAAAACTTTTACTATATGAAAAATTGTTACAATCATATATTTCATCCACTCAAATCCCCAAGTATCTCAAGAAAGATAATATCCTAAATTTTACCACACCTACTAATTTCTACTCTTTGTACAACTCATAAAGAGAATAAGAAAAACAACTAGGATGTTAGGTTTATAATTTTTTTTTTTCGTAAAATCCTCGGGTCACTACTACAAAAGAGAATAAATCATTTCAATTTATAGTTAACATATGACCTAGATGTCTTCCAAGTTTTAACTACCAAGGTATCCAAGATTTGTAAACTTGTCCAATTTTAGCCACCAAATATAATATTATATTATATTATATTATATTATATCTTTTCCTTTTCAACAATTGGTGCATCTTTTGATTTTGACAAGTTTTGAGAAAATATCCTAACACAATAATGATGAACAATAAAAGAGTAAAAAATAAAATATTAAAAAATAATTATACATTAATGGATACTAAAGGTGAATATAGAATTTTCAAAAATTTCTAAGGGTAGAATAGTTCAAAAATATTTTTCCTTTTTGTTATCTTTTTATATTTAATTTAATAGATTAAATATTTAAATAATTTAATTGTACACTTAATAAATTGTTACAAATTTAATGTAAAATAATGATGAACAATAAAAAAGTAATAAATAAAATATTAAAAAATAATTATAGATTAATAAATACAAAGGGTGAATACTGAATTTGAAATTTTAAAACACTTGTAAGGGTATAATAGTCCAAAAATATTTATTCCTTTTATGGTTTTTTTCACATTTAATTTAATAGATTAAATATTTAAAAAAATTAATTGTACATTTAATAAATTGTTAAAAATTAAATGTACAGTAATGATGAACAATAAAAGAGTAATAAATAAAATATTAAAAAATAATTATACATTAATAAATACAAATGGTGAATATGGAATTTTTAAAACTTGTGAGGGTAGAATAGTTCAAAATATGTTTCACCCTTTATAGCTTTTTAGATATAGTATAGATTGATAAATTAAGTTTTCCAACGAAGGTTTTTTCTTGTGCTATTACCTTAGTTTTGATTTCCATGATTTTGACTGTTACTCTACGAGAAGTTGGGATGAT